>CM057234.1:20514068-23247787 GCA_029891385.1 Erythroxylum novogranatense | reverse complement strand
CCTCCGGGTATGCACTATTCCCTTTTCATAATTTCACAATAGATGAGCATATAACTCCGATCGGAATGTGCTCCAGTCACAACTGTCAATTACCGATTTTTATTCATGCCTAGCATGCATTCACAATTCATAATAACATACTCATGTGAAACACGTAATCATATGCTCAGATAGATCACACAAGCAATTAACACACCAGAGATTGAGGAACCAACTAGGTTACTCACCTCTAAACTTCCGAGCTACTGTCGAGAAGTCTCTGCTGCGTCAGAGGATTGACGCTCCAATTGAGCCTCTATAAACATCAGAATATCCAATATTACTAATTGTACCAATTTCAATAATCAGAAGTGCTGATGTCTCAAATGAATGCTGTACTATGCCTGTTATGACATTCCCGACCCTAATACCAATTTATCTCAATTCCGCATTTTCACTCTAATTCATAGCAATTTCTAATGCCATAAGTCAATTGGCTAAGTTCTATATCTTCCAAGGTCAAATTTTAAGACATAGGAATTATCTGTAAATCAGGATCAAATTTCACTACTCAATTGCCATCCGATTTCGAGAACCACCGAATGAAATTTCCGAAATTCCTTTCTCCTAAATTAAAATTCGTAGCCCCTAAACCAAGATCAATTAATCACTACTTAATCAGGATTAACATAACCTCAAAATCATTTTAAATCAAACAACTCACCTTCGAAAATCAGGCGTCCTCGCCGTGGCGTGAGATCGCTCGCCGCGGCGAGACGTCTCTTCCACGTCACGGCGCACGTGGGTTCCTCCTACGCGGCGTGATCCTTGCGCTCGCTGCGGCGTGCGCCTTCACTCGTCGCGGCGTGCGAGGATCATCCACTCGCCGTGGCGTTCCCTGCACGCGTCGCGGCGTGCGAACGCTGATTTGATCGCCGCGGCGTGTTCATCACACGTCGCGACGTGCAACCCCAGATTCACGCCCGAAACCCAGAAATTCTCAGATTTTCTGATATAAAACCATCCCAATCCATTCTAAACACTCCAAAACAATATTCTACACTTAAGACAACTCATTCCTAACTTCAAACCCACCAAATAACCATTAATCCACAATTACCCAAATCAAAATCAACATTTTCCCCTAAAACCTAAATCATCCGAAACTTAAAATTTCTTAAACAATTTATACCTTAATTCAATGCTCAAATCAAACTAGGTAAAACATAAACATGTAGGAACTTACTTGATTAAGCTTCTAATCCTTCCAAATCACCAAGATAAGCCAAGTCTCAAGCTAAAACGACACCCATGACACCCACGGCAACACCAAAATCTAAACCCATCTCTATCTTTTACAACACCAAACTCAAGGAGGGAGTCAAGAATGGAAGAGGAAGAAGTTAACAAGAAAGAACCTAGAAACAAATCAAAGAAGGATCCACGATGAGAAGAAGAAGATCAACTCAAATTTCTTTAAAGGAAAAGGAGAAATCGTGGAAGACAAATTTCAAGGGGATAGGTTTATATATTAGAGGGTTAGGGCTTGTTTGGCAAATGAAATTGTCACAAGTCCAATCTGAACAACCCCAATCCAATTTCAAATTCTAATTTCTCCCGAATTCCAATAGTTCAGACCCTAATTTCTCAAATTATAATTTAAATTACCTCATATAAATTTTCAATCACATTCGGAACCGGAATCAAAATTAATCAGTCACTAAGCCATTTTTCCGGTCTGGACCCGTTACTCTAAAAATTCTGGAAAAATTCCTATAAATCCTTAAAATTAGAAAACATCTAATCACATACTCAAATTTTCAATTCTCAATTCCTCAATTCAATTTTATACTCCAATTCACTAAGCAAAGCACAGTTAACCTTAATCACAAAATCTCCAATTTCACAATCAAGTCGGCAATCTGTCATACATGCATGTACATACATATACTTGTGCAATTGCGAACATTTATCACTAATGTAGAGGCTATGAATGCATATGCAAAAATACGTATGCAAAATATGTACGAGCTGAACTGTACCCATCCCATCGGTGACGGGATGTTACATCTTATCTTGGCAACCTGGTCGATTTATAGTCGAGGCCGAGCGGTGGTCCTAAGGATCTTATCTTGATGACCCGACCGAGCGATGTCGATGGGATTTTCTATTCTGCCAGACTTAATGAAATTCCTTATTGCCGAAAAATCTGGAAACCCCTTTATTGATGATAATGAGGGTGTGGGCCGTTAAAAAACCTGACTGGCAGGGCCAAAAAAAAGGTACCCACAGGTTGTGTACAAAAAACAGTAATAAACAAAGATTAACTAAAATAGAACTTATCTACTGATAGAACGCCTTCAAGTTTCGAGAGTTCCAGGGCCTCGATAGAATCTTCCCGTTCCCATCGCGTAGTGTGTAAGAGCCATGTCCAGCTTGCATGATCACCTGATAGGATCCTTCCCACACCTGTCCGAGCTTTCCAGGGTGTTTCCCAGCCGCCTCGGCTTTTTGCAGAACGTACCCACCGACCTTTACGTTGCTCGGCTTTACTCTTCTGTTGTAGAACTTCGTTGCTTTCTACCTGACGGCTTCCGAACGGGCGGCTGCCCTATCCCTGTCTTCACTAAAAAGCACGAGTTCTGCTCGGCGGGCTTCATTATTCCGTTCTTCTTCATAGCTCGACACCCTTTGGTTGTGCAACACCACTTCTACTAGGACTAGGGATTCTGCCCCAAAGGTCATCCTGAACGGAGTTTCCCCTGTGGCTCCGTTTGGTGTGGTTCTGTACGCCCACAACACTTCATCCAGCTCTTCCACCCAAGTCTTTCGTCCATCTAGGCGCTTCTTGAGAGCACTCATTATCTTTTTGTTGGTGTTCTCCGCGAGACCATTGCTTTGGGGGTGAGCTACTGAAGTCAACTGCAGCCTTATCTTTAGCCGGTCGCAGAAATCTTTGAACTTCTCGTTATCGAACTGCCGACCATTGTCTGTAACTAGCACCATAGGCATCCCGAAGTGACTTAGTATATTTTTCCTCACGAAGTTCTCCACCTTTTGTTCGGTAATTGTAACGACCGTTTTTGCTTCTACTCATTTGGTGAAGTACTCCACTGCCACTACCAGGAACTTCTTCTGTCCAGGACCGAGAGGGAAAGGCCCCAGTATATCCATTCCCCATTGAGCAAAAGGGATAGGATGACTCACGATTTTCATCCTCTCAGTTGGTTGATGAGATAGGCTACTGTTTTTCTGGCAAGCCTCACATCGGTCGACTTTCTCCTGGTAGTCTTTCCTCATCGTCGGCCAGTAATACCCCTGTCTAATTAGCTTATGAGCCAACATTCTGCCTCCTACGTGGTTTCCACACATTCCTTCGTGGACTTCGGCCATTGCTTGTTCTGCCTCTTCTTCGCTCAAGCATCGCAGCAGTGGCCAATCATAAGATCGCTTGTATAGGGTGCTGTTAACGATTGCATATTCGACCGCCTTTATTCTCAGTTTCTTGGCCTCCAAGGTTTCTTCCGGTAATGTTCCCTCTAGGAGATATCGTCTGATTGGTTCCATCCAACTCGATCGATCGGTATTTACGTCGAGAACTTCCTTGGCTTTCTGAATGCTGGGCCGGTTTAGTCGCTCGACCATAACGTTATTTCTGGCATCTCAATCGGAAGTCATTTTGGAGAGCGCATCCGCCTTAGCATTTTGAGCTCGTTCTATTCTACTGATCGAATACTGCTCGAAATTACTTAACTCCTGCTTTACCAGCTCCAGGTACTTGATCATGTTGTTCCCCTTTGCTTCATACTGTCCAGTAACTTGACCGACCACTATTTGGCTATCGCTATATACCTTGAGATGTTTAACCTCCATTTCCTTAGCCAATTGGAGGCCGGCTATCAGAGCCTCGTATTCTGCCTCTTTATTGGATGCCTTGAATTCTAGCCGAAGGGCGTATTCCACCTTTTCTTCCATATGCGGGCTAATCAATACCACTCCTGCTCCGCATCCCTCAGCGTTGGACGACCCGTCAACAAATAAGCTCCAGGTAGGGCATTGCTCACCCTGCGAGCTAGGTCGGCTCATTTCTGCAATGAAGTCTGCCAACACCTGTGCCTTAATCGTCGTCCGAGGCTTATATTGTATGTCGAATTCTCACTTCTACCCATTTTATTAGTCGACACGAGGTTTCGGCTTTTGAAGCCTTTGCTAAGGGTTGGTCGGTCCATACCTCGATGGTATGACTCTGGAAGTAAGGTCTTAGCTTCTGAGCCGCCGTTATCAAGGAGAGAGCTAGTTTTTCTATAGGCGCATACTGCGTTTTTGGTCCGGTCAACACCTTGCTGACGTAGTAGATCGACGTTGCTCATTTCCCTCCGATCGAACAAGTACTGCGCTGATCGACCCTTCTGTAACTGTCAAATATAAAATCAGATCCTCCCCCTCAACCGGGCTTTGCAGGATGGGTGGGCTAGACATATATTGCTTCAAGTGTTGAAATGCTTTCTCGCATTCATCCGGCCACTGAAACTGGGTTATATCCGCTTTCCTTAAAATTTTGAAAAATGGGAGGAACTTGTCTCCCAATCTGGAAACGAACCTGCTCAGAGAGACTATCCGACCGGTCAATATCTGTACTTCTTTCAAGCATTGCGACGAAGGCATTTGAATGATGGCTTTGATCTTCTCTGGATTAGCTTCAATCCCCAGCTGAGTAATCATGAACCCCAGGAATTTTCCTGATGCCACACCAAAGCCGCATTTTTTCGGGTTCAACTTCATCTGAAATTTGTTAAGAGTCTGGAAGACCTCTCTGAGATCCTCCACATGCTCCGCGGCCGTCTTACTTTTGACCACCATATCATCCACATAGGCCTCGACCGATCGACTGATTTGTTTCTTAAAAACTTCCATGACGAGCCGCTGGTAGGTGGCCCTCGCATTCTTCAAGCCGAACGACATTACTTGATAGCAATATATGCCCTGGTCAGTTATAAAGGCAGTCTTTTCTTCGTCTTCGAGACTCATCTGAATTTGATGGTAGCCCGAGAAAGCATCCAAGAAGCATAAAAGTTCATGTCCGGAGGTGGAGTCTACTAATTGGTCGATCTTGGGCAAGGGGAAGCTATCCTTTGGATATGCTTTGTTCAGGTCGGTGAAATTGATGCACATTCTCTACTTTCCTTTCTTCTTTTTCACTAAAACCACATTGGCGAGCCATTCGGGGTACTTGACTTCTCGGATGAACCTAGCTTCGAGTAGTTTCTCTATTTTTTTCTCGATCACCTCCTGTCGCTCCTTGCTGTGCCATCGCTTCTTTTGTCTAATCGGCTTGTAGTCATGTCGAATACCAAGGGAGTGTGATGCGACCGATCGAGAAATTTCAGGCATGTTGCTCGGAACCCAAGCGAAGACCGATCTATTTTCTACCAAACAGTCCATGATTTCTTTAAATAGGTCCTTCTGAAGCTCGGAACCTAGATTTGTGAATTTAGAGCGATCGGCTTCATCCAGTACAACCCGTTGCGTTTCTTCCACTAGGTTCATTCTCTCCGTCTCCTCATCGGCTCTCACGTCAAGAGAGCTCGTCAGGACTACCGCTCCGTCTAGTGTTTTTGTTTCCGCTAAGTAACACTCCCTAGCCATTCTCTGCTGACCCCTGATAATACCGATTTCATGGGGCGTTGGGAATTTCATCGCTTGGTAGTAGGTGGAGACGATCGCTCTAAGGGCGTTTTGAGTAGCTCGTCCAATTATCGCATTGTACGCCCCTTGAAACTTCACAACCAAGTGTAGAAAAATCCCGGTGTGAGCATCACATGCCCACGGTGCGGAAATTTTTTTTTTTTTAATTCCGGGACCTTCCCGAAAGCCAGGATCCATGTGTCTATACAACAAACTCAAACCATAACGGCCAAAGGAGACCGTCTCTAACGGTATCCACGCAGAGATCTGAGAACCTAACCGGGACAAACCCTTTGACCCGGGAATAGCTAGAACAAATTAAAGACTGCTAGATCTTACCTTTGTTCTTGGAGAGCTTGAGAAACAATGAAGAGAAGGAGAAAAATTTGGAGACCAAAGTGATGATCGTTGGAGATGAGAGATGAGAGGAAAAACTCTTTCTTCCTTTTCTTTCAAAACCCACGAAGATGATCATCCATCTAATACAAAAGAAACTCTTTCTTTCTTGCTTTTTATATAATCCACGATCATCATCTCCATTCAACCTATTTCATTTTGTCTTTTAGTCATTAAATTCCATTTGATGACTAAGCAAATAAAGGAAGCTTCTTCTCCTCTTTCATGCATCCACGTTTACACACAAATATATATATATTATTTATTTATTTAATTAATTAATAACATATATATATGTATATATAAATGCTGAAGTGGTCCAGTCACACTAAATTAGGTTCTCTACAAACCTCCGGGTCCCAGATAGAAAAACCACCGAAAACCCTTTTCAAAGAATATCGATGTCGCGATCTCATCGGGACATATCTCGATCTCATCGGGATCCATTTAATTCTATTGCTCTCCATATATTGGATCTCTATCCAAAACTATTTCTGAATTCTCAAGACACTCTTATGCACGTGACCCATTAGGTTCCGGTTATGTTGTACTTAGATTAACACTTAATCTGAGCAAGTCATGGCGGTATCTAGCAACACATCATGACCCCCAATTGACGGAAAGTAATTGGTTTGACAAATGAAGCTATATTCATCATGAACCATATTACGAACCTTTCCATAGATAATTACTGTGCAATTCGTCCTTTCACCATGCTATACCCCACTTGGTTATGAGTATGGGCAATGTGTCAACTCTTTACTAGGCCACGTCAAATCTAGTCCAGTGATATCGAGTTCTTGTCACAGGACTCATTACTTTATATGTCAATGAAGACACTCTTCATGACATACTTACTCCGGCCAGAGATTTCCAAGTAATGGCCCTGACAAGAGGCCATGGGTATCATCTTCGCTATCACGAAGTGGTGAATCCTCTATTGGCTACTCAATTACCTTGAATACCTCAAGTCGCACCCAAGCACCACCCTATGGCGACCTCTCGAAGGCAACAAGGAATGGAGTCAAAGCACGAATCGGTATTCAAGATATCCTTGAGCACCTCAAGTCTAAGGATACTTGCACCATTGCTATGATGAGATTATCACCGACATTAGAATAGGACATCCATGTGATGATCTCATGGCAGGTCATCCAATGTACTTACTACCTCTAGTAAGCATCCACATCTCAACCCTAAATATCTCATATTTACGGTTTACGAGATCTCTTGCTTGACCAAATCAAGGAGTTTGAGATGTGCTAGTCTTCCGGATTCTAGATGTCGATCTCGGTAATCTTATGACTAGGGATAATTTAGATCTTGACATAATTGCACATGATAGGAATCTCGAGTAGTATGATCACATCATAATTTCCTTCATGCTATGTCATATATCATGGACTTCATTAATTTGCTTATTGATCAATATCGGTTCATAAATAATGAGCAACAGCGTAATGAAATATGCCTTTCTTTATTTATTAATAAAGTCTCATACACAAATTTGTACAAAATCGTTAAAGGCGATTGCCTTGAGGGCACTACTCTAACAATCTCCCACTTGACCTAAAGCCAATCGCCTTGATATCTAATACCATAGGCGGTACATGAAAATCAAAACTCTTATGTGACAATGGCTTTGTCAGCGGATCAACAATATTCTACTCGTAGAATTCTCTCTATCGCATCACCTCGACCAATGATCTCCCGATCGGGTGATATTTCTTGAGTACGTGTTTGGATCGTTGATGAGACCTTGGTTCTTTCGCCTGCGCAATAGCCCCATTGTTGTCATAATACAACTGCATGGGCCCATCACTGCTAGGAACCACACCAAGTTCAGTAATGAACTTCTTGATCTAAACTTCCTTTCTTTATACGAAGCGGCAATGTACTCTGCCTCGGTTGTTGAATCGGCAGTCGTCTCTTGTTTGGAACTCTTCCAATTGACAGCCCCACCATTCAGTGTGAATACATAACCAGATTGGGATTTGGAATCATCCTTATCAGATTGAAAACTGGCATCTGTATACCCGCTCACTTTGAGATCTCCATCCCCATATATCAAGAAAACATCCTTAGTTCTTCGTAAGTACTTAGGATATTCTTGACACCACCCAATGACCCTCACGGGATCCGATTGGTATACGCTCGTAACACTTAGAGCATATGATACATCGGGTCTCGTCATAACATAAGCGTACATGATAGATCCTACCGCAGATGCATACGGGATCATATTCATGCATCCTCTCATCTTGTGTCTTAGGACACATAGATTTCGAGTGTTATCCCATGAGTCACGGGAAGGTACCCTCTCTTGGATTGCTCCATGCTAAACCTTTTAGCATCTTGTCTATGTCGTTGATTGAGAAAGACCAAGCAACCTTTTAATCTATCTCTATAGATTCTTATCCCAAGGATATAAGTTGCTTCACCAAGGTCTTTCATGGCAAATTGTTTGGACAACCAAATCTTGGTGATTGTAGCATAGAGACATCGTTTCCTAGCAATAATATGTCATCTACATACAAAGACAAGGAATACGATTGCAGTCCCACTAACCTTCTTATACACGGTATTCATCCGGATTTTGTGAGAAACCAAACTCTTTGATTACCTCGTCAAAGCGGATGTTCCAACTCTGGATGCTTGTTTAAATCCATAGATGGATTTACGAAGCTTGCATACCTTTTAGCCATCATAGGAGGTGAAGCCCTCGGGTTGTGTCATATACACATCCTCGGCTAGATTTCCATTTAGGAAAGTTTGTCTTCACATCCATTTGCCATATCTCATAATCATAATGAGTGGCAATGGCTAGGAGTATTCTAATGGATTTAAGCATTGCTCTTTGGTTGAAGGTCTCGTCAGTAGTCAACTCCTTGTCTTTGTGAAGCCTGTAGCCACAAGCCTTGCTTTTAGGTAATCACATTACCATCCATGTCGGTTTTCTTTTGAAAACCCATTTACACCCTATGGGTTTGATTCCTTGGTGCCTCGACCAAAGTCCATACTTGGTTTTCATACATGGAATCCATTTCAGCCTGTATGGCATGAAGCCATTTCTCAGACTCTGAACTCTTCAGAACCTCTTCATAGGTGATAGGCTCATCATCTTCTATGAGCAATACGTCATTATGTTCATTCACGAAAATCCATATCTCTCGGAAGCAGGCGTATCCTCGTGACCTACTTAACTTCGTGTTGTAGAAGGTTGAATGTTACTTCATTTGTATGAGTCACGAGTTTGAGTTCGAGCGATTGATCTGCGTCGTTTCAACATCTTGAACTTCTTCAAGTTCAATCTTGCTCCCCTTGTCTTCTTGTAAAAGAAACTCTTTCTCTAAAAAGACAGCGTGCTTTGAAACAAACACCTTTTGTTCCTCAATGAGTAGAATTGATATCCCATTGTTTCTTTAGGATATCCTACGAACAAACACTTGTCGATTTTGCATCAAGTTTATCATTGTGTCCGCTTCATAAGCGGACAACCCTAAACTTTCAAATGAGTAAGATAGGGTCTTTTGTTAGTCCACATCTCATATGGAGTAACATCAACTGTCTTTGATGGAACTCTGTTTAACAAGTAAACAGTTGTCTCTATTGCATACCCCCAAAAGGATTTTGGTAACTTTGCAAAGCCCATCATCGATCGTACCATGTCTAACAAGGTTCGATTTCTCCTTTCTGCCACACCATTATCTTTGTGGTGTGTAAGGAGGAGTCCATTGAGATAAAATCTCATTATCTCTGAGATAATCCAAAAACTCTTGGTCTAAGTATTCCCCACCACGATCAAATCGTAATGTCTTGATACTTTTCCCAAGTTGGTTTTCTACTTCATTTCAATTGTTTGAACTTTTCAAATGCTTGATTTGTATCTCATCGAATCTGGTACCCATATCGAGAATAATCATCAATAAAGGTAATGAAGCAAAGACAACCACTTCTGGCATGGATGGACATCGGACCACATACTTCTGAATGTATTAGGTCTAATACTCCAGTTGCTCGTTCACCCTTTCCCTTAAAGGGTAATTTAGTCATCTTGCCTAATAAACAAGATTCGCATGTGTCATATGATTCATAATCAAATGACCCTAAACTACCAATCTTATGGAGCTTAGCTATGCGTCTCTCATTTATATGGCCAAGGCGACAATGCCATAAGTAAGTTGATTTTAAATTATCTCGTTTATGTCTTTTTGTGTCATTGACATTCATAATTGGATGTGACATATCTAATATGTAAATTCCATTGCATAATGTACCAAGACCATAAAGCATTCCATTCAAACTAATAGAACAACCCTTGTTACTAAAAGTCAAATGAAACCAACTCTATTTAAACAAGAAATGCAGAATATGTTCTTTGTTAATACAGTACAAAATAACATTCATCCAATTTAATTACAAGCCCAATGGGAAGTGACAAAAGCAAGTGCCTACGGCTAATGCAAAACTCTTGCTCCATTTCCCACATGCGCAGTCTAGTTCTCCTTCACGAGTCATCTCATCGTCCTCGAGGCCCTACATATCATTGCATATATGTGAGCCACAACGGTATCTAATACCCATATGTTATGGTCGTAAGCGATATTAACCTCAATGACAAACATACCGAAGGAGCCGAGGCATCGATGCCTTCTTACGCTTCAATTCATTCAGATAGACTTTACAATTTCGCCCGATGGCGGTCTTGCCACATGGAAGCAAGTTCCTTTAGTGCGATCTCTTTGGTTTTCTTCTTGGCTGCACTTCCTTTTGGTTTCTTAGACCTTTTCTTCTTTAGATTCTTTTCTTTGAACGGAAGAAGAAGCCACCATAAGCACTTGCTTACTATCCTTCTTGATAGCTTGCTTTCTTTGTCTTGGCTGATTGATCAACTCGAGGATTATCGTGGATATTTGGTTCATCCGATAGTTTAACACAAACCGTGAATAACTATCGACAATCCAACTAGAATTAAGTCAACACTTAATTCATAATCCATAACAAAACCTAAGGCGACCAACCTCTCAATATACCCATTCATCTTGATTGCATCTCGCTGCAGATGAACACAGAATCATCTTAGTAGTGAAGAGTAGCCTCGAGGTCTCGAACCTTTCATACCGAGCTTGCTCATCAAACAACTCCCTAAGATGAAACACTATGGTATGAGAATCCATAGACTCATCTTTGCTCTGAGCTCTGGTGACATCGAGGCAAGCATAATGCGGTAGCCATATTCTTGTCTTTAAGATGCTTACGATATGCTTTCTGATCCTCATCAGAAGCATCAGCAGCAGGTGGATCAGGAAGTGGAACATCTAGGATATATCCTAGTTCCTCAGACCTGAGAACAATTCTCAGATTTCTCAGCCAATCTAGGAAGTTGGGTCCAGTTAATTTGTTGGAGTCCATAAGTGAACGCAAGTTCACACTTGAAGTCATCTTCAATAACCTATAGGGAAAGAGAGAAAGAATGTTAGAATAGAATTACATGCATGATCATAAGGACTTGAATGACATGCATATGGCTCCCACTAGTTTCCAAGAATCCATAACCCTCAGTATGAATCCAAGAAACATTATGACAAAATGTCCTAGTGGGTCGATATCCGACATTGCTAAGGATAACCTTGGGTTTACCCAACAAGCCACCTTAGGTTAATCGGTAGGTATCGGTCATACCAATTGCATCATAGATATCCGACATTACTAAAATGACCTTGGGTTTATCCAACATGCCACCTTAGATCTATCGGCAGGTATCGGTCATACCACTTGATTCATAGATGCAACTATCAACTAGTGCTATCAACTCGTGATGTATGCACACACATTGGGTTATCAACTCTTGATGCGTGTACATCTGATGTACACTACCCAATTTCACCTCTGTCCACGTTGACCTTGAGTTTACTCAACAAATCAATGCTTCTAGTGAAAACCGACCCATTAATCCGAAAATCTTATTTTCATGGTTCGAACATATCCGTATAGAGCGAGCTTGGGTTTACCCAACAACCCAACTCTATAAGAACTCTGGTTCTTCCCATATGAATGGAAGGCGTTAGTTTTCATATGATGTGTGAGGGTTTTCTGGTCTCATCTTTTTCTTCTCCAAGCCGTAGGATTATAGTCACTATGACTATATGGAATGAGTTAGGGTATTTCATCAATCACATTGAGTCTATACCTAAAATCATCCATCATCCCACTTTGCAGATGTTGTTGTGAGTCGATGGTGCATGTTCTAGTCATTGGTTTTATTTGCTCTCTAATCGGCTAATTTCTCAATCCGTGTAGTTCAAATTCACAATACCAAGTGTAATATCCTTTATTATGATGTACCAATGAAACACTTTCATTGTTCCATGCTTACCATATATAGTCAAACTATACATGAAACTTGAAATTGATGAATACACTCTTATTCATTTAGATTTCCAAATAATTTGAGAATATCAAATTATCACCCTAAGTATCTCTAGGTAGTCTACACTTTATCAAGACTACTTCGGCACTTGTCACAAAATTTGTGACGGCCAAAACAATCAAGATAAGGGAATATACTAACGAGACGCTAATGAGACACATTTGACATCCTAAATTGTTTGGAAACCCGATTTCAAGAAAATCATTTAGGCAAGCATACAAAATCAATGTAACACATTTTTAATCACATTAAAAATGATCCAAGGCATTGGAATTGCGAAATACACAATTTTTCATTTCAAACAAAACAGCTCCAACAATTTTCTCAAAACTGCCAAGCTTTGTCTTTTGCTTGAATAACTTATTGAAAAAATTTCAATAAATTCTTAGAAAATTACAGAGGTTACAACATGTTCCCAACATGCTTCATGAATTTTTTCAGGATTTATTTCCAACAAAAACTCATCCAACCTCAGCAACAAAGCCAATGTAGAATCTGTGTTCCTCAACACAGTTATTCCCAACAACACACCATAAATTCTCAAATAAATAGTAAATCACCTTGAAAACATTTTTCCATTCTCATAGACATTCATAAACATCTTAGAGACATGTTGGTGAAAGCAAATCCGAATTTTTTTTTCTACAATTTATTCTCGAATTTATAAGCATGCCTATTCATTGAATGTGCACAAAGACAACAACCAGAACATTAGGGAATAAATTAGAAAAACCATATCAAATCACATTGATAAATTCCGAGCTTCCATAGACATATGCAACAACATCTTGTGAACATATCTGGGCAAGAAAATTTTGAAAACTATATTTCTATACTGAATTCGAAATTCACATAATCAACATGCATCATCGTCACAAACAATAGGCAACTCCGACCTAGTCATGGTTTCTTCGTTATATACGACACAAGTGGCTCTGATACCACGGTAGGAAAATCCCGGTGTGAGCATCACATGCCCACGGTGCGGAATTTTTTTTAAAAAATTCCGGGACCTTCCCGAAAGCCAGGATCCATGTGTCTATATAACTAACTCAAACCATAACGGCCAAAGGAGACCGTCTCTAACGGTATCCACGCAGAGATCGGAGAACCTAACCGGGTCAAACCCTTTGACCCGGGAATAGCTAGAACAAATTAAAGACTGCTAGATCTTACCTTTATTCATGGAGAGCTTGAGAAACGATGGAGAGAAGGAGAAAAATTTGGAGACCAAAGTGATGATCGTTGGAGATGAGAGATGAGAGGAAAAACTCTTTCTTCCTTCTCTTTCAAAACCCACGAAGATGATCATCCATCTAAGACAAAAGAAACTCTTTCTTTCTTGCTTTTTATATAAGCCACGATCATCATCTCCATTCTACCTTTTTCATTTTGTCTTTTAGTAATTAAATTCCATTTGATGACTAAGCAAATAAAGGAAGCTTCTTCTCCTCTTTCTTGCATCCACGTTTACACACACACACACACACACACATATATATATATATATATATTATTTAATTAATTAATAACATATATATATGTATATATAAATGCTGAAGTGGTCCAACACATTTGGGTGGGTCCTACTGAAGCCACCGGTCCCGTATGGAAAACCACCGAAAACCCTTTTAGCAATATCGATGTCGCGATCTCATCGGGACATATCTCGATCTCATCAGGATCCATTTAATTATATTGCTCTCCATATATTGGACCTCTATCCAAAACTATTTTACGAATTCTCCGAGACACTCTTATGCGTGTGACCCATTAGGTTCCGGTTTTGTTGGCCTTAGATTAACACTTAATCCGAGCAAGTCATGGCGGTATCTAGAACACATCATGACCCCCAATTGATCGGAAAGTAATTGGTTTGACGAATGAAGCTATATTCATCATGAACCATATTACGAACCTTTCCATAGACAATTACCGTGCAATTCGTCCTTTCACCATGCTATACCCCACTTGGTTATGAGTATGGACAATGTGTCAACTCTTTACTAGACTGACTACGTCAAATCTAGTCCAAGTGATATCAGTTCTTGTCCTGGGACTCATTACTTTATATGTCAATGAAGACACTCTTCATGACATACTTACTCCGACGAGATTTCCAAGTAATGACCGACGAAGAGGCCATGGGTATCATCTTACGCTATCACAGAAGTGGTGAATCCTCTATTGGCTACTCAATTACCTTCGAATACCTCAAGCAGTACCCAAGCACCACCCTATGAGCGACCTCTGGAAGACAACAAGGAATAGAGTCAAAGCACAGAATCAGTATTCAAGATATCCTTGAGCACCTCAAGTCTAAGGATACTTGCACCATTGCTATGATGAGATTATCACTGACATGAGAATATGACATCCATGTGATGATCTCATAGCAGGTCATCCAATGTACTTACTACCTCTAGTAAGCATCCACATCTCAACCCTAAATATCTCATATTTACAGTTTCTGAGATCCACTGCTTGACCAAATCAAGGAGTTTGAGATGTGCTAGTCATTTCGGATTACCGATGTCCAGTCTCAGTAATCCTATGACTAGGGATAATTTAGATTCTGACATAATTGCACATGATAGGAATCTCAGTAGTATGATAACATCATAATTTTCTTCATGCTATGTCATATATCATGGACTTCATTAATTTGCTTATTGATCAATATCAGTTCATAAATAATGAACAGCAACGTAATGAAATATGCCTTTCTTTATTTATTCATAAAGACTGTACACAAATTTATACAAAATGCGCTAAAGGCTATTATCTTCAGGGCACTACTCTAACACCAAGAACTCAACGTCCTTCTCTATTTGACGCGACTTTTGTTCGAACTTCACTTTCAAATAGACCCGGGCAAACGGGTAGGCTGATGCTCCAGTTACCCATTTGATAGGTCCTTCTATAGGCAATAGTCAGTTCTCTGGTACCTCCATCTGCTTGAAGGCATCATAGTACAACAAGTTGACCGAGCTGCCCATATCAATCATTACCCGCTTCACCTCGTTGCCGTCCATGTTCAGATTTATGACGAGCGCGTCGTCATGAGGGCAACTTATACCGTCAAGGTCAGATTCGTCGAATGATATCATCCCATCATTCTGCCTCTTTCTTTTGGCTGACAAGTCTTCGCCGACCTGCCTGGCATACCTCTTTCTTCCTTTAGCAGTGGACCCCCTGCTACATTTCCACCAAAAATCATATTGATGACCCTAACCGGTCGGTCATCTTATTGCCCAGTGTTTCTGTCGTCTCTTGGCCTGGACCGTCCCCTCACTTCGCGTTGGTCATCAGTATTCGCATTCTGCCTCCCTCCATCATTCCTATCATTCCGCCTCCAATACGGTCGCCTGTTGTCGGGCCGACCGGTTTTGTGTTTGTTATCTCGGTCGACATTTTGTTCGTACTTCACAAATCGTCCCAGCCTTCCCCTTCGGATGAGGGATTCGATTTCTCTTTTCAATTGCCAGCAATCTTCCGTGTCATGACCGATGTCTTTGTGGAAACGGCAATATAAATCCGGGTTCCTATCCTTGGAGGAAGTCTTCATTTTGTTGGGTTCTCGGATAAGTTCCCCCCTCCGTTCTCATGGCCGCCAGTACTTCTGCATATCGTTTGTTGAGCGGGGTGAACTCTTGTCGATATCCCTGTCGATCGGTTAGTTTTCTCCAGCTCGACTGGTCTTTCTGCTGCTTGTGCGAACCATTCGCTCTATCATTTGGCGAGCGATCATCCGTCTTACGCTTCGTATTGTTCAGCACTTCTTTGAGCTGAATGTACTTATCCACCCTATTTCTTATTTCTTGAATGGATCGGGGCTGATCGAGGGCCAATGACGTTTTGAACTCCTCATCCCTCGTGTTATTCATAAGCACTGCCAACATGGACGAGCAAGTGAGGTCGGGGACCTCGATCGCTTCATTATTGAACCGAGTGATGAACTCTCGCAAATTTTCGTTCCTTCCTTGAGTCAATTGCATCACTTCTAGTGCGGTCTTCTGTGGTCGCTTACTTGTGGCGAATTGATTGAGAAAAAGCAGTCTAAAATCCTCAAAGCAAGTAATACAGCTCGGAGGTAAGCTATTGAATCATCGTAGAGCTCCCTCTTGAAAGCGTACAGAAAGCCTTGCACTGAATGGCGTCTGAAACGCAGTGCAGATTCATCATCGACTGGAAGTGCTGTAGGTAGTCCAGGGGATCGGTCTTTCCAGTATATTTCTCGGGCATCGGTATTTTGGTGCTGGGAGCCGGGAGGCTATCCAAGATTACCGGAGTAAAGGGAGAGCTATATTGAGCTGTTGGGCGATCCGGGTGGAAGCTCATGGCTGCATTGATCCGATCGTCCACGATTTTTTCTAGGGCTTCGGTAGGGTGACGATCGGTCGTTATCTCGGATGCATCGTCGGTAAAAGGCATTGCTTTGGTTGTACCGAGATCGTAAAATCTGGCGAATCAACAGATCGGTAGCTTCTTCAATCTGCTTTGAATGAGGAGGTATGCTTGCGGCGCAGGAGGGTCTGCCTCTGAGAGGTGCTGGAGATTCGGGCGTATGTTGGTTCCAGCGTTATCTTCCAAGGCTACGCTCTGTTCTTCTTGTTCTAGGTTTTGTGGTTGTGGTTGTGGTTGATCATTCGAGTCCGACGACTGCGTGCAAGAAGTATGGTGTGTCGGCGTCAGGGTAGCAGGTAACTGCAAACCCATCCGTTGTAATGCCAAAGCTGTGACAACGGCTATATCAGGGTTAGCTGTTGCCGCCTGACTGATTTGCGTATTTCTGGACGTGGTGCCCTGATGTCGGGCCCCACGGTGGGCGCCAATTGGTTCACTGGTTACGAGGTCGCACGTTCTTTGTTTAGATCCATGGAATCGATCAATGAACACGAAATTCGGCGAAGGTTCCTACAAAACAATGAAGGCATGTCGGGGGTTGTTTCCCGATAAGCCCCTCCGACGCTCAAGTCAGTCTTTTGTGTAGGGGAGATCGCCGTATGCAGAGAAAGCTATGGTTATGATTACGCACTTCATTATGGCGAATTATACCTTATATATGGAGCGGCGCTAGGTTTTAGTCTTTACGATGTGAGAAACTTCCTCTGCGGATGGGCCATGGATCGTAGATCGGCTGACGTAATGATAGGTATAAGACTAATCTTTGAAAGATGGACCGATCGGCCTTGGATTGTTATGTTCGGATTCGCCCAAGACGACGAATAATTCAAACCACATTGTATTATATTTATCCAAGATATGATAATATCATTTTCAAACTGCAGTTCATGTTGATTACGTGAATTAAATTATCCAACATTTTAATCACTATTTATTGACTATTATTTTCCTAAAAGACAATAGGAGGTAATAATTTATCAAAATTTTATATAAAAAGCATTCAGATGGATAATTTTGTTTTGAATGAATTCTAATACAAATATTAGAATCTAATTTAGTACTTTTGCTTATGTAATGATTACGAAGGAAGGTTTATCCTTCAACACGCAAGGCATTACGCAATTGATGCTCAATCTTTTATTACTAGTGAAAATTTGATGTCACAATCTTTTTGTAGGGTATAGAATAATATGATCAAATTTGATTTGATTTAGGAAATTTGATGATAATAACTTGTGCTTCAAACAAGTTTTTCTGTCCAGTGATTCACCCAACTGAATTGTTTAGCCCGGTACTAATTTGGGACCTATTTATATATAATCGCTAGCAATCAATGAACTCACCGAAGAAATGTTAGAAACATCTAAGAAGATCGCATATGCGCCTCAAGTAAAGAGTGTTTGACAATGTTTCCATCAACTTATTAATTTCTTCGAGACTAATGCTACACGATCTCAAAATGATGGTACAAAACGCAGCAGTGTTGTCAGAATTCACCAAAGACGTAAATGAAAAAGCAGGGTTCTCCTCCTGTGAAAGTTACTTTTCTGCTGAACTCTTTCACGAAGTCGTAAACCTTATTAGCATGTAATGCTTATAGGACTTTCCAGGAGCCACAATCTGTGAAGGGAAGTTGGGATGATTCACAGCATCAGGATATCCTTGAGTCTCTAAGCACAGAGCTGCATGAGGCTTATACACAAACCCACCTTTTCCTTTCTGAGTCAAAGTGTTGCTTGTATAAAACTGCAAACCAGGTTGATTTGTATACAGTTTCATCACTCTTCCTGATTTCTTATCGTGCACAATAGCTGCTTTCTTCAACTTTTTGCTTCCACTTGCATCAAGTGCATAGTTCATATCATAGCCATTAGGTAGCTTTTGAATCTTGCTTCCAATGGTGGTGGGGTTCAGGAAATCATAAGGCGTTCCTTTCACAGACTCGATTTTTCCGGTGGGAATCAGCTTGCTGTCAACAGGAGTGTAGTGGGAACCAAAAATCTGAATTTCTTCTGCCAATATATCACCACTGTTGTGACCACCAAGGTTCCAATAGGCATGATTTGCTAGGTTGACTGGAGTAGCCTTGTTAAGAGCTTTTGCTTTCATTATAATGCTCAACCTGTTTCTCTCGAGCAGTTGATAGCGCACAATCACATGGACCTCGCCAGGGAATCCTGAAACACTTCAAGATGTTTCAATACGAGCACATCATGTAAAATAGCGGTGGACCCTATCCACCCAAAAGACAACATGTATGTTGACGTGGCAATAAGTTCTAACCTTCTTCACCATCATAGCTTTTGTAGGTGAAGTCAATGTAAGGGGCATGACCCTCTGGTTCATGCTTTTCTACTTTCCAAATCACCTTACTGAATCCTTTAGGTCCACCTGCAATTCAAGTACGTAGAAATATTTTTAATTTCTACTGAAACAAAATCAGAAGGAGAAGAGAGAATGAAACTTGTGCATATACCATGAAGCATGTTCTTGCCCTCATTAGGGACGAGTTTGTACCGAGTCCCATTAAGAGTGAATTGAGCACCAGCAATTCTGTTTGCGACTCGTCCAACGGTGGCACCGAAGTTTGATGTGTCATTCTGCATAAATCCAATCGAGTTTAAACTTCCAGTTCAAAGGACTTGCTCTAGTATGGTCAATCTTATCCCATTAGAATAAGGAAAAAGAAAAAATAACTTAGTTGCATTGAGTGCCAAGTTCAAAGCCAAGTGTAAGCATAACAGCTTGGCTTTGGATGGTCTCCAGTTTTCTATACATAGAGAAGATTAATCTATGTGCATTTATGCACCATAGTTAGCAACAATGATGATGAAGAAAGACTCACAAATTGCTTAAATGGATTAAAAATATCTATAATTCATAGTTGAATTATATTGGGAATGGAAAAGTTGAGAACCAAAGACAGATTCAGCATTTGAGAGAAGTTTTCGGACAATAGAGGAAAAGGAAAATATGCAGAATCTGCCTGTTTGGGAAAGAATGTAAAGAGGGAGTTTTAATTAATTAATCAGGTCAGGAATTAAATGAACCAAATCCTCTGTCTCACTTATCCAGCACCAATTCTATTCCACTTATGCACAGTCATAACTTTTAGTAATTTACCTGTTTGGAAAAGAATGTAAATATGAAGTTTTAATTAATTAATCAGTTCAGGAATTAAAGGAACCAAATCCTCTGTCTCACTTATCTAGCACCAATTCTATTTCACTTAAGCAAAGCCATAGATTTTAGTAGGTAGGAATTAAAGGAACCAAATCCTCTGTCTCATTTATCCAGCATCAATTCTATTCCACTCGTGCACAGTCATAGATTACAGCACCAATTGTATTCCACTCGTGCACAGTTATAAATTTTTAGTATATCTATGACTGTGCACGAGTGGAATACAATTGGTGCTGTACTAAAATCTATGGCTGTGCATGAGTGGAATATAATTGGTGCCCGATAAATCCTACTAAATTCTATGCTGTGCATGAGTGGAATAGTATCGGTGCTGGAAAAATGGGTAGAGGATTTGGACCAAGAAGAAAAAACTAGTTGCTTTAACAACTACCGATTGGGCGCTGAGAATTACGTTAGCTTTATCCAAAGTTCCAAACGTACTACGTAAGTATGACATTTGACACCTGCCTATCAGGAGACATTACAGATATTATTATATGCTGAAGCTGAGCCACAAGGAAATTTACGATCAGAAGTTGTAGGCCACACTCTATACCCAGTCTGATGCTTTTTCTACCAAAGTAGGTCAATTATTTGAGAGCAAGTTGTAATATAAGATCAACTTTTTAAATTTACGATAAAGGAAAAATACATAGGAAAAGAAGCAACTCAGTTGCTTTTATTTTCCTTTCAGACTATACAACTTGCAGGCAGAGATACAACTACTATCCCAATGACCTGTGGTATAAAATATTTTACTTGTCGTTTTTGGTGCACCACATTAAAAAAATTTCAGGTCGGTAATTACGAAAATATAGTTCACGTTATTGGAAGAAGGAATTGAAAACGACAGGTTTGACTGCTAGAAACTTGATCCTATTCTAATTTGCTTATGCTATGTTATCCAGAAGGGAAAGAAAGAGAGAATGATCGACAACGTGGACTAGCTACATTAGGTTGGAAAATTGTTATTTCACTTAAGAAAAATGAAGCTACCGTAATGGGGGAAAGAAGTGAACTCGTAGATGAGCAGAACACTCACCTTGTACTCATTGATAGAATCATATCCCAATATCACATCAGCGATTTTTCCTGATGATCAGAAACCACAAAAGAAACATAAGTAAAACTACGGAGCTATCTTCGTATCTTGAAAAGAATTGAGTACAAAGTTAACTAAGAAGCAGTGGAATCAGAGCATAGAGCTCAAGAAAATGGGTGGACAAATTTAAGTAAGAAGCAGAGGACTCAGAGCATAGCGCTCAAGAAAATGGGTGGACAGATTTAAGTAAGAAGCAGAGGAATCAGAGCATAGAGTGCAGGAAAATGGGTCAACAAAGTTAAGAAGAGACGTACCGTATTTGTCAGGGACAAACACAGATACGACGTGGGCACCATAGTTGGTGAGCTTGAGGGAGATATTTCCTTTCTTGAGGTCATAAATCCCAATCGCAGCATCATGCTTCGCTGAAGAGCCATGGACGAACGCAAAAATTAACAGAAAGGCCAAAGAAGTCAACACAGAGAACTTGGCCATCTTTTTTCGCTCACAGATGCGTTGGAATAATTCTTTACTTCTAACAAGATGTAGCTTGTCTTTTTAAAAGAGACCAAAAGTATACAGAAGGCAAGAAAGAGCACATGTGCTCTGGACAATAATGAGAGTCCACACTACGGATGAGTGACAAAATTTTTCTTCTCGACAGTCGGTTGACGTGACATTTTTTGCCGGAAAGATGGAGTGGAGACTGGAAAGTCCAGCTCTTAAATATTTTCTTTCGTGTTGAAATTGTATGATCAGCCAGAGTTTTTTGTTTTTTTTTTTCTGAGAATTAATTATTTGACAGATCATTGCGCAGAGGACCATTTTGAGTGAAATAAGAAAAGGTTGCAACTTGATTGGGGTCTCATGGATCCTACATCATTTCGTCAAGTCGAAGTCTTTGGGAAGCAAATTTTCTTTGTGCTTAGCCAAACTTGTATCGAATGGGTAGGCAAAAGTTAAAGTTGTCTCCTACCTTGAACGAGGAACGAATTTTTGGCTGTATATCAATGCCCAAAAGATGATCCATATCATCTGAAATGCATGACTCCTCACCTCCAACGAATGAGTTGTTAAGACCCATGAGGAGACAAAAAGGCGATTCCTCTTAGTTTATTCCATTTGAGAGATTAGCTTGTCTGAAAAGATAAAGATGGCTCAAATGTCAATTCAAGTTAGTAGCCGATAATATCTTCCTCAAGTTCATCAGGAAATTTACAAAAACTTATTAGATTGAGAGTTCAATAAGGGTCAGGTTAGGTTGCATTAAGGTTGGATCCTAAGAATGTACGAGGAAAAGTCACCGCTCCCCATGCCCCAAATTATTGCATTAGAGGACATAACTTGATCCATTTGAATTTCCTATTCTTAACTAGCCAAAAGGGAGGCCATTTAATAGGCATCGCTCTTTACAATAGTCTGGTGGGCATCATCCATGTAGTTTTCCTTCCTTCCCTTTTTGACCTTAAATTTAATAGAGGAGCCACAGCGTTGGTCCCCACTAGACCGTTTAAAGGTGCAAGTTGTCTTTACCTCCGAAAATTTCAGATACACAAGGAGAGGGACTTTTTTCAAATCATAAGCTGTCCCCAATTATATGAAGTCATCTTTTGTACATACATACCAACTAATTTATCATCTTTCTTATTCAAGTTTCAAATCATACAATGCTTTCTGATGTTGAAAGAAGCGTAAATTATTAGTTACACCTTTTTCATTAGTACATTATGATTGGTAAGACGGACGGAATAAAAGAAATGGACAATAATACGGTACTTATTTGTGTTTTAACCACAATGTCAATTTTGCTTCCTGGGTAATAATTTAATTCCATATCCAAGGAAGAGGGTGGTTAAAAGCCTTGTATCATAAGGTAACTAAAAATGACGTCGTGATATTAATGGTAGTAGCTCACATTTAATTGCACAGCGTAAGACATATGCAAAAATGAGATGACGTGTTTTAATAGTATATAGGAAATACCTATATACAAATATATAAAAATAAAAACCTCTCATTTTAATAAATAAATAGATACTATCTTCTACATTAAAAATGATCCATTTGCTTATTTGATTGAACATCCATATTGGAAACTTTTGCATTAATTATTTGAATGTTCAACAAGGTAAGGGATCGCTTGGTATAAATTCTATAAATGAGATGAGCAAGTTTATGTTGAAAATTAGTTTGTGATATATGTAGTTAAAATCAAACTTGGAAATTAAGGGTTGCTTTCTTTCCAAGAGTTATGACTTGTAGTGAACATACATGATTGTTCTGAATGTTTGCTTTCTTTCCAAGAGTTATGACTTATAGTGAATAGACGTGACTGTTCTGAAGGGTTCCTTCCTTTTCAATAGTTGTGACTTGTAGTGAACAGACGTGATTGTTTTGAATGGATGTTTCCTTTCTAAAAGTTGTGGCTGATAGTGAACAGACATGACTATTATGAAAACTCTATTTATATATGAGTTTTAGTCAAGATTAAAAATATTTTTAACAATTTTTACCAACACAATATCTGCATTCATAATTTCTGAAGAACATTCATAGTCTTGCAACTTAAATGTTCTTGTGTTCTTTGTATCATAGAAGTAATTTTGCCTTTAACCCGATTTGGAAGTATAGTCGGGGCAAACAACACTTTAAGAAAAGTGTCTAACACGCCTATAACAATTTAAACTTTGTGTTTTGATCTCAACTTCTTTCAATTCTTTGCAACACCATTTACTTCATTATTCATCTTTTGTTTTTTGGAGTTCTAACCCCCATTCTATTACAATCTTAAAGTGTTATTTTTTCCTATCATGGAGTCCTCTTAAGAATCTGCTCTCAAAGTGATGAACCAAGGCTGTGTGAAGTTAGATCATCTTGATGGAACCGATAGCTGTTAGAGTAGTGCCCTAAAGGCAATCGCCTTTAGCGCGTTTTGTACAAAGTTATGTACAGATTTTATGAATAAATAAAGAAAGACATATTTCATTACTTTGCTGTTCATTATTTATGAATGGATATTGATCTATAAGCAAATTAATGAAGTCCATGATATATGACATAGCATGAAGGAAATTATGATGTGATCATACTCATGAGATTCCTATCATGTGCAATTATGTCGATGTCTAAATTATCCCTAGTCATAGGATTACGAAAATGGACATGGTGTCCGGAAAGACTAAGACATCTCAAGCTCCTCGATTTGATCAGCGGTGGATCTCGAAACTGTAAATATGAGATGTTTAGGGTTGAGATGTGAATGCTTACTAGAGGTAGTAAGTACATTGGATGACTGCTATGAGATCATCACATGGATGTCCTATTCTAATGTCAAGATAATCTCATCATAGCAATGGTGCAAATATCCTTAGACTTGAGGTACTCGAGGATATCTTGAATCTTGATTACGTGCTTTAACTCCATTCCTTATTGCTTTACAAAGGTCGCTTATAGGGTGGTGATTGGAGTGCGACTTGAGGTATTCAAGGTAAATAAGTAGCCAATAAAGGATTCATCACTTCGTGATAGCGAAGATGATACCCATAGCCTCTTGTCGGTCATTACTTGGAAATCTCGCCGGAGTTAATATGTCATGAAGAGTGTCTTCATTGACATATAAAGTAATGAGTCCCGTGACAAGAATCGATATCACTGGACTAGATTTGGCGTAGTCGATCTAGTAAGAGTTGACACTTTGCCCATAGTCATAACCAAGTGGGTTATAACATGGTGAAAGGACGAATTGCACAGTAATTGTCTATGGAAAGGTTCGTGATATGGTTCATGATGAATATAGGTTCATTCGTCAAACCAATTACTTTCCGGTCAATTGGGGGTCATGATGTGTTGCTAGATACCGCTCATAACTTGCTCAGATTAAGTGTTAATCTAAGTGGCCAACATAACTAGGAACCTAATGGGTCACACGCATAAGAGTGATTCGGAGAATTCGTAAAATAGTTTTGGACAGAGATCCAATATATGGAGAGCAATGGAATTAAATGGATCCCGATGAGATCGAGATATGTCCCGATGAGATCGCGACATCGATATTGCTGAAACAGGTCTTCGGTAGTTTTTCCATACCGGGACCCGGTAGGCCGGTAGGATCGACCCCAGTGTGACTGGACCACTTCAGCATTTATATACATATATATATATAAAGTGGCTAACATGGAACACACCACACCATTAGCATTTAATGTCTTTAATTATGTTAAAGACAAATGGAAGATAAGGGAAAAGAGTTGATGGTCGTTGATTGAGAAAGGGTTAATTGAAAAAGGGTTTTTCATGCTTCCTTCTTAAATATACGATGATCATCTCTTCTTCATCTTTGAGAAAGGCACATGGAGAAATGAAAGAGTAGAGAATCGTGGGTTTTTGAAAGGGTTTCAAAGCTTTGATCTCTTCTCTTCATCATCAATCATCACTCTCCTTCATCTTCACCAAGCTTCTCCTTCTTCATTGTTTCTTCCAAGTTCTCCAAGAACAAGGTAAGAGCTAGCACTCTCTCCCTTATTCTAGCTATTTTCGGGTCAAAGGGTTTGTCTCCGTGAGGTTCTCCGATCTCTGCGTGGATACCGTTAGAGACGGTCTCTTTTGGCCGTTATGGTTTGAGTTTGTTATATAGACACATGGATCCTGGCTTTCGGGAAGGTCCCGGAATAAAAATTTTTGTTTTCCGCATTGTGTGCATGTGATGTACACACCGGGATTTTCCTACAGTGGTATCAGAGCCACTTGTGTCGTATATAACGAAGAAATCATAACAAGGTCGAAGCTGCCTATTGCTTGTGACGATGATGCATGTTAACTGTGTTAATTTCGAATTCAGTATAGAAATATAGTTTTCGAAATTTTCTTGCTCAGATATACTCATAAGATGTTTTTGAATATGTCTGTGGAAGACCAGAATTTATCAATGTGATTTGATATGGTTTTGCTAATTTATTCCCTAATGTTCTGGTTGCTGTGTTTGTGCACATTCCTTGAACAGGCATGCTTATAAATTCGAGAATAAATTTTAGAAATTTTTTTTTCGGATTTTCTTTCACCGACATGTCTCTAAGATGTTTATGAATGTCTATGAGGATGGAAAAATGTTTTTGAGGTGATTTGCTATTTATTTGAGAATTTATTGTGTGCTGTTGGGAATAACTGTGTTGAGGAACACAGATTCTACATTGGCTTTGTTTCTGAGGTTGGATGAGTTTTTGTTGGAAAAAAATCCTGAAAAAATTCATGGAGCATGTTGTGAACATGTTGTAACCTTTTTAATTTTCTCAGAATTTATTGAAATTGTTTCAATGAGTTTTTCAAGCAAAAGACTAAGCTTGGCAGTTTTGAGAAAGTTGCTGGAGCTGTTTTGTTTGGAATGAATGATTGTGTATTTTTCAGTTCCAATGCCTTGGATCATTTTTAATGTGATTAAAAATGTGTTACATTGATGTTGTATGCTTGCCAAAATTATTTTCTTGAAATTGGGTTTCCAAAAATTTTCGGATGTCAAATGTGTCTCATTAGCGTCTCGTTAGTATATTTCGTTGTCTTGATTGTTTTGGCCGTCACAAATTTTGTGACCAGTGCCGAAGTAGTCTTGATAAAGTGTAGACTACCTGGAAATACTTAGGGTGATAGTTTGATATTCGCAAAATTATTTGGAAATCTAAGTGAATAGTAGTGTAGTCATCAATTTCAAGTTTTTCATGTATCTTATACATGGTAAGCATGATACAATGAAAGTGTTTCATTGGTACATCATAGTAGAGTATATTTCACTTGGTATTGTGAATTTGAACTGCACTGATTGAGAAATTATCCGATTAAAGAGCAATTCTATACATATAAGTCGACTTACACATCCATAAGTCGACTTGTATGTTCAAACAAGTCGACTTACACATGCACTAGTCGACTTGTTTTCTCAGGTAAGTCGACTTGCATGTGCACAGTAGCATAAGTCGACTTGCATGTTCTGACGAGTCGACTTATACATGCACAGTAACATAAGTCGACTTACACATGCATAAGTCGACTTATACATGCTCAGGTGGGATGATGGATGATTATAGGTATAAATTCAATGTGATTGATTCCCTAAATCATTCCATATAGTCATGGTGACTATAATCCTACAACTTGGAGAAGAAGAAGAGTGAAGAAAGTTGAAATCCCTCACACATAATATGAAAACTAACGCCTTCCATTAATATGGGGAGAACCAGAGTTCTTATAGAGTTTGGGTTGTTGGGTAAACCCAAGCTCACTCTATACGGATATGTTAGAACCATAGAAATAAGATTTTCGGATTAATGGGTCAGTTTTTACTAGAAGCGTTGATTTGTTGAGTAAACTCAAGGTCAACGTAGACAGAGGCAAAATTAGGTAGTGTACATTATATGTACGCGCATCAAGAGTTGATAACCCAATGTGTGTGAATACATCACGAGTTGATAGCACTAGTCGATAATTGCACCTGTGATGTAACTGGTATGATCGATACCTGCCGATTGATCTAAGGTGGCTTGTTGGGTAAACCCAAGGTCATTTTAGTATTGTCGGATATCTATGATGCAATTGGTATGACCGATACCTACCGATTGACCTAAGGTGGCTTGTTGGGTAAACCTAAGGTCATTCTTAGCAATGTCAGATATCGACCCACTAGGACATTTTGTCATAATGTTTCTTGGATTCGTAATGAGGGTTATGGATTCTTTGAAACTAGTGGGAGCCATATGCATGTCATGTAAGTCCTTATGATCATGCATTTAATTCTATTCTAACATTCATTCTCTCTTTCTTTTAGGTTGATTGAAGATGACTTCTAGTGTGAATTTGCGCTCACTCATGGATTCTAATAAATTAACTGGACCAAATTTTCTCGATTGGCTGAGAAATCTGAGAATTGTTCTCAGATCTGAGGAACTGGGCTATGTCCTAGATGTTCCACTTCCTGATCCACCTGCTGTTGATGCTTCTGATGAGGATCAGAAAGTTTATCGTAAGCATCTCAAAGACAGTGACATGGTTACTTGTATTATGCTCGCATCTATGTCACCAAAGCTGCAGAAGTAGCATGAGTCTATAGATGCTCATACCATAGTGTTTCATCTTAGAGAGCTTTTAGATGAGCAAGCTCGGTCTGAAAGGTTCGAGACCTCGAGGCTACTCTTCACTACTAAAATGACTCCAGGTTCATCTGCAGTGCAGTATGCACTAAAGATGAATGGGTATATTGAGAGGTTGGCCGTCTTAGATTTTGTTATGGATTATGAATTAAGTGTTGACTTAATTTTGGTTGGATTGTCTGATAGTTATTCACAGTTTGTGTTAAACTATCGGATGAACCAAATATCCACGACAATCCCTGAGTTGATCAATCTGCTCAAGACAGTAGAGCAAGCTATCAAGAAGGATAGCAAGTCAGTGCTCGTGGTGGACTCTACTTCTTCTGGTTCGAAGAAAAAGAAACTGAAGAAGAAAAGGTCTAAGAAACCAAAAGGAAGTGCAGCCAAAAAGAAAATCAAAGAAACTGCACCAAAAGGAACTTGCTTCCATTGTGGCAAGATTGGCCACTAGAATCGAAACTGTAAAGTCTATCTGGAAGAATTGAAGCAGAAGAAGGCATCAGATGCCTCGACTTCTTCAGGTATGTTTGTCATTGAGGTTAATACTGTTTCTGACCATAACATATAGGTATTAGATACCGGTTGTGGCTCACACATATGCAATGATATGTAGGGCCTCAGGGACAGTAGACAGCTCATAAAGGGAGAACTAGACCTACGTGTAGGAAATGGAGCAAGAGTTGCTGCATTAGTCGTAGGTACTTATTTTTTGTCACTCCCCAGTTGGCTTATAATTAAATTAGATGAATGTTATTTTGTACCTGTTTTAACAAAGAACATATTGTCTGTTTCTTGTTTAAATAGAGCTGGTTTCTATTTGACTTTTAGTAACAATGGTTGTTCTATTAGTTTGAATGGAATGCTTTATGGTACTGGTACATTATGCAATGGAATTTACATATTAGATATGTCACATCCAATTATGAATGTCAATGACACGAAAAGACCTAAACGAGATAATTTAAAATCAACTTATTTATGGCATTGTCGCCTTGGCCACATAAATGAGAGACACATAGCTAAGCTCCATAAGAGTGGAAGTTTAGGGTCATTTGATTATGAATCATATGACACATGTGAATCTTGTTTATTAGGCAAGATGACTAAGTTACCCTTTAAGGGAAAGGGTGAACATGCGACTGGAGTATTAGACCTAATACATTCAGATGTATGTGGTCCGATGTCCATTCATGCTAGAAGTGGTTGTCTTTACTTCATTACCTTTATCGATGATTATTCTCGATATGGGTACCTGTATCTAATGAGATACAAATCTGAAGCATTTGAAAAGTTCAAACAATTCAGAAATGAAGTAGAAAACCAACTTGGGAAAAGTATCAAAACATTACGATCCGATCGTGGTGGGGAATCCTTAGACCAACAGTTTTTGGATTATCTCAGAGATAATAGGATTTTATCTCAATGGACTCCTCCTTACACACCACAAAGATAATGGTGTGGCGAGAAGGAGAAATCGAACCTTGTTAGACATGGTACGATCAATGATGGGCTTTGCAAAGTTACCAAAATCCTTTTGGAGGTATGCACTCGAGACAGCTGTTTACTTGCTAAACAGAGTTCCATCAAAGACAGTTGATGTTACTCCATATGAGATGTGGACTAACAAAAGACCCTATCTTACTCATTTGAAAGTTTGGGGTTGTCCTGCTTATGTGAAGCGGACACAGTCAGATAAACTTGATGCAAAGTCTGATAAGTGTTTGTTCGTAGGATATCCTAAAGAAACAATGGGATATCAATTCTACCTTGTTGAGGAACAAAAGGTGTTTGTTTTAAAGCATGCTGTCCTTTTAGAGAAATAGTTTCTTTTACAAGAAGACAGTGGGAGCAAAATAGAACTTGAAGAAGTTCAAGATGCTCGAACAGACGCAGATCAACTGCTTGAACCTGAAACTGTGACTCATACAGATGAAGTAACAGTTCAACCTTCTACAACACACGAAATTCGTAGGTCACGTAGGATACGCTCTGTTCCCAAGAGATATGGATTTCTCGTGAATGAACAGAATGACGTATTGCTCATAGAAGATAATGAGCCTACCACCTATGAAGAGGTTCTGAAGAGTTCAGAGTCTGAGAAATGGCTTCATGCCATGAAGGCTGAAATGGATTCCATGTATGAAAACCAAGTATGGACTTTGGTTAAGGCACCCGAAGGAATAAAACCCATAGGGTGTAAATGGGTTTTCAAATAGAAAACCGACATGGATGGTAATGTAATTACCTATAAAGCAAGGCTTGTGGCTAAAGGTTTTCGTCAAAGACAAGGAGTTGACTACGACGAGACCTTGATCCGATGCAATGCTTAAATCCATTAGGATACTCCTATCCATTGCCACTCATTATGATTATGAGATATGGCAAATGGATGTGAAGATAGCTTTCCTAAATGGAAATCTAGCTGAGGATGTGTATATGAAACAACTTGAGGGCTTCACCTCCTATGATGGCGAAAAGGTATGCAAGCTTCAAAAATCCATCTATGGATTGAAACAAGCATCTAGGAGTTGGAATATCTGTTTTGATGAGGTAATCAAAGAGTTTGGTTTCTCACAAAATCCGGATGAACACTGTGTGTATAAGAAGGTTAGTGGGACTGCAATCGTATTCCTTGTGCTATATGTAGATGACATATTATTACTGGGAAACGATGTCTCTATGCTACAATCTGTGAAAATTTGGTTGTCCAAACAATTTTCCATGAAAGACCTTGGTGAAGCAACCTATATCCTTAGGATAAGGATCTATAGAGATAGATCAAAAAGATTACTTGGTCTTTCACAATCAACGTACATAGACAAGATGCTAAAGAGGTTTAGCATGGAACAATCCAAGAGAGGGTACCTTCCCATCACTCATGGGATAACACTCTTGAAATCTATGTGTCCTAAGACACAAGATGAGAGGATGAGCATGAATATGATCCCGTATGCATCTGCAGTAGGATCTATCATGTATGCTATGCTATGTACGAGACCCGATGTATCATATGCTCTAAGTGTTACGAAAGGATACCAATCGGATCTGGTGAGGGTCATTTGGGTGGTATCAAGAATATCCTCAAGTACTTGCGAAGGACTAAGGATGTTTTCTTGGTATATAGAGATGGAAATCTCCGGTGAGCGGGTATCTGATGCCATTTTCAATCGATAAGGATGATTCCAAATCCCAATCAGGTTACATATTCACACCGAAGCAATGGGCGGTCAGTTGGAAGAGTTCCAAACAAGAGACGACTGTTGATTCAACAACTGAGGCAGAGTACATTGCTGCTTCAGACGAAGCAAAGGAAGCAGTTTGGATCAAGAAGTTCATTACTGAACTTGGTATGGTTCCTAGCTGTGATGGGCCCATACAGTTGTATTGTGACAACAATGGGGCTATTGTGCAGGCGAAGGAATCAAGGTCTCATCAACGATCCAAACACGTACTACGTAGATATCATCTGATTAGGGAGATCATTAGACGAGGTGATGTCCAGATAGAGAGAATTCTCACCGAGCAAAATATTGCTGATCCGTTGACAAAGCCATTATCACAAAAGAGTTTTGATTCTCATGTACTACTTTATAGTATTAGATATCAAGGCGATTGACTTTAGGTCAAGTGGGAGATTGTTAGAGTAGTGCCTAAAGGCAATCGCTTTTAGCGCATTTTTTGTACAAAGTTATGTATGGACTTTATGAATAAATAAAGAAAGGCATATTTCATTACTTTGCTGTTCATTATTTATGAATGGATATTGATCTATAGGAAAATTAATGAAGTCCATGATATATGACATAGCATGAAGGAAATTATGATGTGATCATACTACTGAGATTCCTATCATGTGCAATTATGTCAAGATATCTAAATTATCCTAGTCATAGGATTCTTGAAAATGGACATCTGTGTCCGGAAGACTAGACATCTCAAGCTCCTTGATTTGATCAGCGGTGGATCTCGAAGCGTAAATATGAGATGTTTAGGGTAGAGATGTGAATGCTTACTAGAGGTAGTAAGTACATTGGATGACCTGCTATGATATCATCACATGGATATCCTATTCTAATGTCAGTGATAATCTCATCATAGCAATGGTGCAAATATCCTTAGACTTGAGGTACTCAAGGATATCTTGGATACTGATTCTGTGCTTTGACTCCATTCCTTGTTGCCTTACAGAGGTCGCTCATAGGGTGGTGATTGGGTACAACTTGAGGTATTCGAAGGTAATTGAGTAGCCAATAAAGGATTCATCACTTCTGTGATAGCAGAAGATGATACCCATGGCCTCTTGTCAGGGTCATTACTTGGAAATCTCTGGCCGGAGTAAGTATGTCATGAAGAGTGTCTTCATTGACATATAAAGTAATGAGTCCCAGGACAAGAACTGATATCACTTGGACTAGATTTGACGTAGTCAGTCTAGTAAGAGTTGACACTTTGCCCATAGTCATAACCAAGTGGGGTATAGCATGGTGAAAGGAGGAATTGCACAGTAATTGTCTATGGAAAGGTTCGTGATATGGTTCATGATGAATATAGGTTCATTCGTCAAACCAATTACTTTCCGGTCAATTAGGGGTCATGATGTGTTGCTAGATACCGCTCATGACTTGCTCAGATTAAGTGTTAATCTAAGTGGCCAACATAACTGGGAACCTAATGGGTCACACGCATAAGAGTGATTCGGAGAATTCGTAAAATAGTTTTGGACAGAGATCCAATATATGGAGAGCAATGGAATTAAATAGATCCCGATGAGATCGAGATATGTTCCGATGAGATCGCGACATCGATATTGCTGAAACAGGTCTTCGGTGGTTTTTCCATACCGGGACCCGGTAGGCCGGTGGGACCGACCCTAGTGTGACTGGACTACTTCAGCATTTATATACATATATCTATATATATATATATATATATATAATATGAGATCAACGTGGAAGCCAAAGGAGAGCCTTATCTTTTTAACTTTTTATATATATATATATATATAAAGTGGCTAACGTGGAACACACGACACCATTAGCATTTAATTTCTTTAATTATGTTAAAGACAAATGGAAGATAAGGAAAAAGAGTTGATGGTCGTTGATTGAGAAAGGGTTAATTGAAAAAGGGTTTTTCATGCTTCCTTCTTAAATATACGATGAACATCTCTTCTTCATCTTTGAGAAAGGCACATGGAGAAATGAAAGAGTATAGAATCGTGGGTTTTTGAAAGGGTTTCAAAGCTTTGATCTCTTCTCTTCATCATCGATCATCACTCTCCTTCATCTTCACCAAGCTTCTCCTTCTTCATTGTTTCTTCCAAGTTCTCCAAGAACAAGGTAAGAGCTAGCACTCTCTCCCTTGTTCTAGCTTTTCCCGGGTCAAAGGGTTTGTCCCGGTTAGGTTCTCCAATCTCTGCGTGGATACCGTTAGAGACGGTCTCCTTTGGCCGTTATGGTTTGAGTTTGTTATATAGACACATGGATCCTGACTTTCGGGAAGGTCCGGGAACAAAAATTTTTGTTTTCCGCACCGTGTGCATGTGATGTACACACCGGGATTTTCCTACAATAGCAACTTCAATTGTTGGAAGGATAAGATGATGTTCTTCCTCACCACTTTGAAAATTGCATATGTACTTGATCCCACTCTCCCTGCAATTCCTCTTCCAAAGGAGAGTGAAGTAGATACAAGGAAGGACGAACGAGATAAGTGCTAAGAAGATGAATTGCTTTATATGTGTCACATTCTCAACACCCTCGCAGACAACCTTTATGATCTCTTTAACACCGTGAGGAATCCAAAGGAGATTTGGGCATTGGTTGAATGTGAATATTCATCGAAAAAGCAAGGCACAAATAAGTTTCTTATTAAAAGATATTTTCAGTTTAAATTTATTAATGGTTCCTCTTTTATAGATCAAATTCACAATTTTCAAGTGATTGTTTCAAAACTTAAAGACTTGGGTGTTGAAATTTCAGAATCATTACAAGTAGGGGCAATTATTGCTGAGTCCCGTTTCTGGAACCCAACCTCGGAAACAAAATATCATCATACTTAAGCGTGGTTCCTTGTAATCTTTTCTTGCTCTGATACCAAATATGATGAGCCCCGTTTTCGGAGTCCAACCATTGAACCATAAACGTTGGCGTAATCTAAAGAAATTGTGAAGATTAAAGTCTCATACCATTTCTATGTTCCTTTTTCCATAACACATCTCAATTATATATATATGTATGTAACAACAATTCACAATCAAAATATTCATATCAAATCAATAACTTCCTCAAGTATACCAAAGTTCCACTCAACCTGATCCATATACTCAAATGCATACTTCTACTCAACATCATCTATACATAATTCATTATTTCTTAACATCAATAGAATAGAGTTTTTCAAGCTCTAAAGGCATTCCAAACCACAATTATAACAATAATCCAAAATCTCAAAAGACAAAAGTTACATGAACTAGAAATCCTTGAAAAGTGACAAATCCTTGTATTTTACATAAATAACTCAAGTTACAACATAAGCAAATTGGGAATGATACCTTGACTCTCTTTCACTCCATCTCTTGCTCAAAACCTGAAGGTGGGGACGGAAGGGGGGTGAGCTTAAAGCTCGTGGGTAACAAGTTTATAACGAAGAATAAGCAAAAACATTGAAGTATTCATTTGTCATATAAAAATCATAATGAATTCATAAAATACTTTGTTCCCAAATTCTTAGTCAAATTCGAAATTTGAACTCAAAACTCATAATTAAAATGTCATCACATCAACATAGCATATCCATTTAACCATCAAACAAAACACTCAATTTATGCAAAATACTTGACTATTCAAAGATGCAATGCACAAATAAATGGCTCGAGAGTTCCGTGGAACAAAATGGATAAACCGAAGCTTATATCATGAACAAAACGAGTCCGATTTCTTAGGATCTAGTGGCGTCAAGCGGGCAGCCAGAAGAAGGCTATATGTCGACGTGCACTTGACTAACGAAACGTTCCTCTCTTGCCCAAATAAGCACATATTCATTTCATGCTCAAATCATTTTATCAAATGCTTTTATACTTTTCATGCTCTTTCTTCTTTTCCGAATATACAAAATGCCATGAATTTTTCAAGGCATAACATAAAATGTTTCAATGCATTCTCATCTTTATTTTGAAATTCATCAACAAAGTTCATATACTGAAACATGTAGCAATTTTGCAAATCATTCAAAAGAAACAAAAACAACATTTACGAAATAATTGAAATCATTATTGATTTGGAAAAAAACATTATTGGCTCATTTCTAAATTCTAAACATGAAACCCACTTGAATTCCTTGTTTGGATACATGCTTAAAAGATGCCTCTCCTCTTGATCCTCTTGTCTTCCTTGATTCCCTTTATCAAATGCAAAATTCCCATTCAATAGGAATACAATTTGAGGACCCAAATATTGCATATCCACTAAGATAAATTCTAAAAACTCAAACTCTTTCAAAAGTCCAAACAGTCGGGTCAATTTTCCATGATCACTATGATCAAGTAAATGACAAAATCTATAATATTCTCTTCTAGAAAAATGTTCCCCATTGTCTTAAGTTTCTAATGACTACAAAATCATTCAATTTGTTTCAGAAATCCGAAAGTTATACTCCAAACATGTTGGGACTATCCTTATGTTGAAACAAGAATCTATACTCAACTTCCATCCACATTTTGAGATCTTTAAAGACTGATTCAAAACTTCCTTTCTTCATAAAACTTGTAGATCTTTGTCTCTACTTTACAACAAATCAAAAATCACCTCATTTGGACATCTACATCAAAAGTTATGGCTAAAATACAAAAACATGTTTGTGCAGGAAAGTTGAGCTCGCTGTGGCAAAGGTTGAGCTCACCGCTACGAAACCCAGAAGCTCGCCACGGCGAGGAAGCTCGTGCACGCCGCGACGTGGGCGCCTGCGCGCTCCGCAACATGGATGCCTGCGCGCACCATGACGTGTGTGACCAAAAATCTCCCAAAACCTGATTTTTCGACATTCTTCATATATATACCTCCCATATTTCACAAATAACTCATCTTAATCCTAAATCATCATTCCTACTTCATTTCTAAACTCATTCCAACCCAAAATCATTCACAAACACAACATAATCATTAACCCTAGAACCAAACATATGCTTTTACCCATTCTACAACTTCTCACATATAATCTTCTCTTAACTAACATCAAAACATGTTTCATTCATCTAATCAAGAGGAATGATGCTTATACTTACTTGTTTAGGTCCAAGATTCGTCAAATTCTTCAAGATCTCCAAAAACCCTAGTTTTCCTCTTCTTCTCTTCTTCTTCCACGACTTCTTCTTCCCTCTTCAAGCAAAACACAATAACTTCTTCTTTTTCAAACAAAACACAATAACTTCTTCTTTTTATACTCTTTAGTATTATAAAAAGTCCATTTTGCCCTTCAATAAAAGCCTTATATCTTATAGCCTTAAGTGTCATGCCCAATTTGCCCTTATGCATTCCTACCACTTTTAATACAACCAAACCATATAATAAATTCTACTAACATTTACATAACAAGTAACTCCAAAACTTTATCCATCAAACCTCATAATTTATTTAAATTATGCTTTATTTAACAAGAAAAATTTGAGGGCCAACAATTCTCCCCCTCTTAAAAAGAATTTCGTCCTCAAAATTCTTATCTGATTGATCCGAAGTGCAGGATGTTACCACATTTCTCATTTAACTTCATCACTCGAATACTTTCTTTCAATGACTGTAATCAACAGACTCGCTCGGTCTTTCAATCCCTTATTTGGCCATTCACTTTCTTAACTAGTTCCTCATTATTTTTTGGATCATTCACAATTTTTCCACTTCTTGTGTCGATAAAACCAATATCATATCATATCAATATTCCCTTAATGTACTCAAGTACATTTCAAGCTAAGACATCTTTTATTAGTAGCGCTAACTCATAATAATTTCATATAGAACAATTCATATTGGGCTTAGCAAATCCTTTGTCCTAACTTGAGCACACCTTGTACCCCATGCAAGCAAACCTTGTATCCCATGTAAGCACACCTTGTACCCCATGTAAGCACACCCTGTGCCCCATGTAAGCACACCCTGTAAGGTGATACCCTCAGAGACAAATCATCTTTCACTTAATAATTCACATCCCTTTAGTATCAGTACATTTAACTCTTATGTCTATCTCACTGTATTCCTTGTCTTTGGCACGGATCCGCCTAATTCATCCATCTTTCTTGAATCACTTAATATCACCTGTCCATAACATCTCCAATTCTAGCCTTCAATGACCAATAGGCCTTACTCATCATAATAAAGTGATGACTCTTTCTATCATCAAACTCCTCTTACAATATTCTATTGAACCATACATTGGTCTTATGTTCCTATGAACTCTAAACTATAAACTTCAAGCATATCTCTGACAGTTAAGACTGTCGACAATTCAAACTTTCAGTCACTTGACATATTTCTTCTAGGATGTATAGCTTAAATCACCACTTGTACTTTTCTAACAGTCTCTTTGCTCAATCATCTTTGCCGGTACGCATACTTCTTATCTCAATTACCCAGTATCATTTTTTCCTACTCGAACTCACAATTCACATTCATTTTCGATTTCTTGGTAAGGTTCACAATTTCTGAATCCTCAATTTGCGCTTTGTTCATGTGAAACTGATCTTACATTTTCAGTGACTAATGGCACTTCATTTTGCCCTAAGTTTGACTCCACTCAGCACTCTTTATTGCACTAGATCTGATAACCTCTATATCTAAATTCATACTTCACTGCTATTGAATTCTCTATTCAATGCATCTGATTACAACACTAGCTTTACCATTTTTTTACTCATTTGTACAACATAATCTTCCAGTAACTCTATCCATTATCTCAATCTCGTATTCAATTCTTTCAACTCAATAAGTACCTTAAGTTTCATGATTTGTATATCTTACACACAATCAAAATATTTCTGTACATATAATGCCTCCAACTTTCAAGCAATCACTACAGCAGCAAGTTTCAATTCATGTATCAACAATCGACCTATGAGATTTCAATTGTCTCCATGCACATGAATTCACTTCATTTTACTACGTTGGATCTTATCTTGATCTCTTATGCAAACATCATTGTATACTACTGAATTTCCAAATCCAGACGATACAATTAATATCGGTGTTATAATTCCTCAAAAATTTCTTTACCTTCGTCCCTCATACGATTTACTCATTTTTTCCTCAAGTATTCAGACTATTCTTCTCAACTCTTTGAATACACTTAACATATCATCAAACTTTGCTTGGATCGCTTTAATCTTCAATACCATAGTATTGTCGGGGAATCTGTAACTTGAACAAATATTGTCAAAACTCCATATGTCCACAATTGGTTCTAGTAATTCCCCAAATAACCGATTCCTCAATGAGGTAATATTACCTCTTGTTATTTTCAATTTCCCAATTGTCTTACCTTTCTTGACTGATTTTCTCCATTATTTAGATTTCCTCATATTTCGCATTGACGTATTCTAATGTATGCTCATTTATACTCGTTTCCACTATAGTTTATTTGCAATCTTAGCTTCCTGTGCTTGTCACACCTTCATCGGATAAAATTTGCATCTCCCGAACATATTTACCCGAAACATAACGTGAACCTATATACTCCTCATATTGGCAATTGATGTCTCCTCAAATTTAGGAATCCACTCACATAGTGGGATCCTTTACATCAAACAAAAATACATACATTCTCAGTAGTATATTCTACCTCTTTTTCTTGAGTCTCTGTTAGGGATAGGACTCCAATACTCACTTTCGAATCATTACATATTCCTTTTTGATCAGTTCTTTCATTGATCATTCTTAATATAAACTATCTGATATGCTTAATCTAACTTAGTGAAATTCTTCTTCAAAAGAGAGTTTCTTGCTACTATCATATATACTATTCATACAAATCTTTATCAATCACCTGCTATCATCATCACATCATCATCTACTTTTAATCCCTTAAGAAGTCCAATTTCTCTCATCCTCATAAGGTGATAATGTTCAAGTCACTCAAAACTCAATGGAGTAACGAACATACTTGCTATCGCATATGCTTGGATGGGCATCGTCAAAGTCATGCCATTCTGTCCACAGATTTACTCCTTAAAATCACCAATTTATATCTTACACAATTGATACCTTGATCTTCATTGATCTTAGACAACAATTCTCTCTTTATCAAACATACTAACACCACTTTTATTCTAGTTTTTCCAGAATTCACCTTTTCTCATGCTATATCATTTCATAATGAGTCAATTACCATATTGAGTCCATCTACTCTTCTCATTTAGTTCTTCATCCTTTTTCTTAATCTCATTCATGCATAAGATCCCATCTTATATGCATTTGTAAATTTTTTTCCCCATACTACATATCATTTCATTAATCTCATATAAGGTCATTTATGTCTATTTCATTTCCCTTTCTCTATTTCCTCACTTCTATCTCATTTTTCGATTATCATTTATTTCATCTTCCAGATGTATATCATCAATCAATTTGAAATTATCGATGCATAATCATTATGAAATTCTGATCTCAATTCCACTAATTTCTTCTTACTGCGGATCATCACTCTTGTCGTATTAATCGAACAACCACTTCGGTTCCAATTTCCTCGTCTTAAGATCATAACAAAGTTATGTTTCCATTGCACTCTACTTGTACACTCTAATCTCATCATGTATACTTATATCCTTATATTTCTCAAACAATCCATGGCAATACATTCGTATCTTTATCACTTTCGAAATCATATCACCATAGTACAATATTGTTGTCATGTTCAATCATACATCCTCCAATACAATTGCATTGAATCATTATCTGTTCTGTTTACCCATCCACTATTTCTCCTTTCTAATTATCCGCAACTTTCTTTTTCTCATATCATGAAAGAGTATCATCATTTTCTCACCTCAAATTCTTAACAATTGCTTATGCGTGTAACTCATACACATGCGCCCATGCAAGATCATAATGCTGGTGCTCTGATGTCACAAATACTGGGCCCCGTTTCTGAAACCCAACCTCGGAAACAAAATACCATCATACTTAAGCGTGGTTCCTTGTAATCTTTTCTTGCTCTGATACCAAATATGATGAGCCCCGTTTTCGGAGTCCAACCATTGAACCATAAACGTTGGCGTAATCCAAAGAAATCGTGAAGATTAAAGTCTCATACCATTTCTATGTTCCTTTTTCCATAACACATCTCACTTATATATATAAATATATATATATATATATATGTATGTATGTATGTATGTATGTTATATATATGTATGTATGTATATATATATATACATACATGTATGTTATATATATGTATGTTATATATATGTATGTATGTATAGATATATATACATATACATATATGTATGTATATATAGATACATATATACATACATGTATGTTATATATATATGTTATATATATATGTATATATATATATATATATATATATATATATATATACATATATATATATATATATATATATACATACATATATATATACATACATATATATATATATATATATATATATATATATATATATATATATATATATATATATATATATATATATATATATATGTATGTATGTATGTATGTATGTATATATATATATATATGTATATATATATATATATATATGTATGTATGTATATATATATATACATATATATATATATATATATGTATGTATGTATATATATATATGTATGTATGTATGTATATATATATATATATGTATATATATATATATATATATATATATATATATATATATATATATATATATATATATATATATATATATATATATATATATATATATATATATATATATATATATATATATATATATATATATATATATATATATATATATATATATATATATATATATATATATATATATATATATATATATATATATATATATATATATATATATATATATATATATATATATATATATATATATATATATATATATATATATATATATATATATATATATATATATATATATATATATATATATATATATATATATATGTATGTATGTAACAACAATTCACTATCAAAATATTCATATCAAATCGATAACTTCCTCAAGTATACCAAAGTTCCACTCAACCTGATCCATATACTCAAATGCATACTTCCACTCAACATCATCTATACATAATTCATAATTCCTTAACATCAATAGAATAGAGTTTTACAAGCTCTGAAGGCATTCCAAACCACAATTATAACAATAATCCAAAATCTCAAAAGACAAAAGTTACATGAACTAGAAATCCTTGAAAAGTGACAAATCCTTGTATTTTACATAAATAACTCAAGTTACAACATAAGCAAATTGGGAGTGATGCCTTGACTCTCTTTCACTCCATCTCTTGCTCAAAACCTGAAGGTGGGGACGAAACGGGGGTGAGCTTAAAGTTTGTGGGTAACAAGTTTGTAACGAAGAATAAGCAAAACCGTTGAAGTATTCATTTGTCATATAAAAATCATAATGAATTCATAAAATGCTTTGTTCCCAAATTCTCAGTCAAATTCGAAATTTGAACTCAAAACTCATAATTAAAATGTCATCACATCAACACAGCATATCTATTTAACCATCAATACAAAACACTCAATTTATGCAACATACTTGACCATTCAAAGATGCAATGCACAAACAAATGGCTCGAGAGTTCCGTGGAACAAAACGGATAAACTGAAGCTTATACCGTGAACAAAACGAGTCTGATTTCTCAGGATCTCGTGGCCTCAAGCGGGCAGCCGGGAGAAGGCTATATGTTAAAGTGCATGTGACTAACGAAACGTCCTCTCTTGCCTAAATAAGCACATATTCATTTCATGCTGAAATCATTTTATCAAATGCTTTCATACTTTTCATGCTCTTTCTTCTTTTCCGAATATACAAAATGCCATGAATTTTCCAAGGTATAACATAAAATGTTTCAATGCATTCCCATCTTTATTTTGAAATTCATCAACAAAGTTCATATACCGAAACATGTAGCAATTTTTCAAATCATTCAAAAGAAACAAAAACAACATTTATGAAGTAATTGAAATCATTATTGATTTGGAAGAAAACATTATTGGCTTATTTCTAAAATATAAATATGAAACCCACCTGAATTCCTTGCTTGGATTATGGGTGAGCATTCGGGCTAATCGGGTTGAAATTACACTGTTCGGATAAAGCCCGAATTATCCGAGATTTTTTTCACCTTACCCGGCCCGAACCTGAAATTTTAATTACCCGAACTTACCTAGCCCGAACACAAATTTTAATTACTCGAACTTACCAAGCTCGAACAGAAAATTTTAATTACCTGAACTTACCTGGTCCAAATAACCCGAAATTTTATTTACCCGAACTTACCCTACCCGAATAACCTGAAATTTTAATTACCCGAACTTACCTGGCTCGAATAACCCGAAATTTTCTTTTGTTCTCTTCCAAAAATTACACAAAATAACTAAATACTTGAATTACATTCTCATATCTCATTTGAGAGACATAAAACAAAACAAATAGTTGAATTCACTAATAATATAACCAAATATTTAAATTAACTAGCATAATTAATTTTTTAATTCTATAAGAAAAGAAAAACAGCCATGAAAAGTAGTAATTGCTGACTTGCTGCTGCCTGCTGATGGAGTCCAGTAAATCATGAAAGTCATTAAACTTCAGGTAATCCAGGCTCCAAAGAAATATGTGACAATTCTACATTAGAAGAGCATAAATCAGAGAATAAATCAATCATGCAAAAATATCACAATGTATAACAAATTGAAATATTAAATAATAAAGCCATAAAAAAGAAAATTACCATTTTCCAAATGTTCTAAGTCCTCCAAATCCTCCTCAATTTTGATCTCATGACGAGTCACTGAAGCTCTAATCCAATCCTATCCACATATAAGTGCTTGAACAATTCTAGGGGTCAATGAGCTCCTAAATGCATCAAGAACCCTCCCTCCTGTGCTAAAAGCACTCTCCGAAGACACGGTTGAGATAGGGATTGTTAGAACATCACGAGCCATGATAGCAAGGGTAGGAAACCTTGCTCTATTAATTTTCCACCATCCAAGTATATCAAAGTTTTCACAATCCGCTTCTGCCCCTTCACCCAAATACTTATCTAATTCTGTCGTGTATCCCAACCTCCCGTTGCACTCTTGAATTTCTTAAATTTGGATTCCACAGTCTCAAATGGTTCACTATCCTTCTCTAAATTGCTTGAAGATTGCCCTCTCTTAAATGATCGGCTAGTTTGAGGTGACAACATGTATTTGTACTCATTAAACATGGCAAACAAAGTATCTCTCACTTATGACACATACGTGAAACATCCTTCCTATTATAAAGTTGCTGAAAAGCAAATTCCACGTACTTTAATTTAGATCGAGGATCAAGAATAGCAGCAATATAAATGAATATATTGGCCTTCTCAATATTTCCCCAATACTTGTCAAAGTTCCTTTTCATATTGCTTGCCATCAAACTCAATTCAAGATCATTGTTGTTTACCATTTGATTTAAATTACTAGCCCCTGTACTTATTTCACTAAAATAAGTATTTGAAGTCACATAATAAGAGCCCGAAACTCTCAAAGTCAACTCATAAAATTTGTTGGCCCCTGAATTTTTATTTATTTATTTATTTAAGCATGTCCAAATTATTTTGAGGTGCTAGTGCTTAAAGACATGAAAATTAAATGATGGATTATGTTTAAATAAGAATAGAGTATGTTATTAGATATTAAATAAATAAGTTGAAATAAGGGCTTTTTGGGTAGATCATAATTGTGTTTAAAGACTAAGGCTTACAAGGAGGGCTACTTTGGTCCATTTGAGTGAAATTAGAAACAAAAAGGAGAGGAGCTTAAGGTGTAGTCGTTGGTGAGGAGAAGAGCTATGGAAAATTTAAGTTTTTAAGAGAGGAACTCAAAACTACGTAGTTTTGAGGGTGGAACTTAGGCTTTTAAATTAAAAGACATATACTAAGGCTTGAGAAGGGGAGACATATGAAACTTACAAAGATAAAGAGGGGTTTCGAAAATTCTAGAAAGAAGAAGAAGAGAAGAAGAAGAAGAAGAAGAAGAGAGAAGAGGAAAGGTTGGGGCTTTGTGACTTCTTGCTTTAGAGAAGGGTTTCTAAGAGTTCTATCAAAGGAAAGGGAAGGTTGAAGCTTTCATTAGAAGCCAAAGGAGAAATTCGTGGGTCTCCCTATAAGGTAAGAGAAATGTGAAATCCTTTGGTATTATGGATGGTTTTTAGTGTAAATAGCTTAAGTTTGGTATGGGTAAAGTTAGATAGGCTAGATTCCATGCTTTCATCTACTTAGAATGTCAAATTTTGACATCTCATGTTGATATGAGATTTTTATGTTTGATAAAGGTGAAGTGAAGCTATTGGAGTTAGAAGATAAGCTCTTGATCAAGTTTAAAAGCTAAAGGAACAAAGGTGGGTGGCATTTTTATGTTTGAATAATAGGCTATTTAATGTTCCTTCATAAATGCCATAAATGATTTTTCCATCTACTTTTAAGTGAACATTTATGGCTCTTTAAATTGATTGAAAAATTGCCTATGTTGTAGTTATGAGTGAACCTTTGAAAATAACCTTAAGTTGTTTTGCAAGTATTGTATTGATTGCTTTTGATTGAGTTGAAATATGATTAGTATTATTGGTATGAAATTTGGATTGTTGAATTGTGTGAGTTGGAAATTATGTCATATACATGAAACCAAGTTTTTCAAGATTATGCCATTTTGGACAAATGTTTTCACTGCATGAATTATATGTTATGTGGGTTCGGTATAGTCCCTCAAGAACCGTCACGTGCACGTTGACTCATGTGTATAAAGCTTCTCCGCTTTGCCCATAGTGACACGAAGTTCCTTTTAGGACTCCCTTATGTGTATACGACTACACAAGGCCATTTTATGGAATTGTGTAGTCATCATGTGTATGGGACTTGCCAAACCATTATGATGTGCTATTTGTTTGATTTGATCATATGTGATGCATTTCATATTTTTGAATTTATTCATGAATCAGTATTTCAAGATAATGACGTTTACATGCACAATTGCTATGATATGAAAATTTTTAAATGGTTTTGGCTTATTACCGGATATAAGCCATCTCCAGGTGAGGAGCACAAGATCGACTATTAAGCTTAAAGGCATTGCACCAGATTTGGACATTTTTGTATTTCAAGTTAACCTTTGTATATCAATGCTTTAGATGCATTTTGAGGAAATGTTACTTTTGTAAGTTTACATTTTGGATTTGGATGTAAGTGGCTTGAATTCCCTCTAAAGTTTTGTAATAACTTATATTGTTCATATGAAGGCAAGAGTATTGAGCTTTGATGTATTTTGTACAATTTGTATATGTTTTATAGCAATGCATTGTTGCATGGTTTGGATTTGTCAAGAAAAGAGAAAATGTATAGTTGGATATGATTAGAATGCTAGGAGTGTGTTGCTGCCATTGGAATTGATCCTTTGGGATATTTGGAATGGTTTGTGTTGTGAGAGATTGAAGATTGAGGTTATTATGTAGGTCCTTAAGTTAGGTTGAATTAAATTGAAGTTTGGATAGTGAATGTTTAAAATGAGGTGCTGTCAAATTCTTGCAAAATTTGACAAAACCTTTGATGGTGATTTAGACCCTCTTATGTTTGAATTGAATCAAGAAGTCTTCTTGAAGAATGTAGCATACGGTTAGAGCTTTCAAATGGTATATGTTGTGCCTTAATTGGAATTAGGAGTAAAAACTTATGGGGGTTAAACTTATACCAGTTACTGTTCATGTGGCTAATTCACTGTTTCATTGGTCATTATAAGAGCAATACATTTGAGTGAGTTTTTACCTCCTTTAATGATGGAATTGAGTTTTGCATCCTTAATGAAACTTGTAGATCATCTTGTTATCTTTCCATTGAAGTATAATATGTACTTTTTAGGTTTTGGATTAGGAAGTTATGACAATTGGAAGATAACTGTTAAAGTCATTTTGATGTTCATACTACTTGTGAGCTTATGATGGCCTTGATGCCTAAGGAATGAATTCATGGTTTTGATGAACTAATTAAGCCAAAAATTGTGAAGTTTAGTGAGTGAGCTTGGAATTTGAAGTGTTATGAAGTGTTTATGCTTTAGAATAAGTTAAATTTGTGAAGCATTCAAGTGGTTATGAAGTTAGGTTGAAGGTGAGATGGTTGGAAGAGGAATTGGAGTCTTCAAGATTGGCATGTCCGTTAAACGGACAGCCTCAAGTGCAAAAACACCCCTTAGCCTGCCCATGTACGTTAGACGGACTTGCATGTCCGTTTAACGGACATTCTCGAAGCTTTTGGTCCACTTTCACCCGAATGTGTCCGTTAAACGGACATGGCTGTCCGTTTAACCGATAGCTACAGGCAAGATGGTGTTTTTGGACATTGTTAAAAGCCAAATCTCGTTTTGGAGTCTTCATGAGAGTTGTAGATCTAGATGTCTTCTTTCTAATGGTTAAATAAAGAACATAATCCGACATCTAGATTAAACGTTATGATAATCGCGCAAAAAGAGTTTCAATTTGATTTTGGAAGTGAGCATGGTCTATTACTTTGGGCAAAACTCCCTCATCTGACCTCCAATTGAGGTGAGGCTTGAGCCATTGGATTTATAAGACATATATCGTTCTTGATAAAAAACTTGGTATCATTTGGAGTTAAATTGAAGAATTTTTCATTAAAATAAGTGAGAGGTCGGTTTGGAGATCATATTTGGAGTATGAGCTCTTTTAGAATTTTTAAGCATAACTTGAGTTATACAACTCCGTTTGAGGTGATTCTTGTTGCTAAACAATATTGAGGCTTAAGGCTACATTTTGTATGAATAAGTCAACTCATGATTTTAGTTACTTATTGGCGTACGCTCGCCGCGAATGTTGAGTAACAGCTAATGATCCTGCAAGGTAATACGCACAGGGTTTCAGGACTCCGAATTTTGGGCTCTGGAAACGGGTCCAGTAGATATGGTATTTTAAGCAAGAGTAAGAGTGTTAAGTTATAAGCAGTTGGGGTCTGGTCTACGGATCAGGTTCCAACAAAATTGCTTTAAGAACAATGTTAATCTTCTAGCAACCTCCCAATCATTACAAGTAGGAACCCACATATCACCCTCCATCTCACTCTTAAAACTAGGATCAAGAACATCAAATCTCTCAAAAGCTTTTTCAAAGTTTTGGGCAACATCAAGCATCAAGTAAGTCGAATTCCATCTAGTTGAAATATCTAAACACAACGACTTTTTACAATCAATCATCTCCATCACAATTGCCTCGTTAAACCTTTTCAACTTAGCAGGGGATTGTCTAACAAACCTAACAGCAACTCGAATTCGCATAATTGAGCTAGAAATTTCACTTAAACCATCACCAACCACCAAATTAATTATATGAGCAACACACCTAACATGAAAATATTCACATCGAATAACACTATTTTTCTTAGTGCTAAACCTTTTTTTTCAAATATGCAATGGCAGTATCATTCGAGCTAGCATTGTCAACTATCATCGTTAGCACGTTATCAATGCCCCATTCAATCAAACACCTCTCAACTGCCATACCAATGGCCTCACCCTTATGACTATCAATAGGGCAAAAGTTAATGATCCTCTTGTTCAATTTCCAATCATTATCAATAAAATGTACAGTTAAACACATATAATTGATTCTTTGCAAAGAAGTCCATGTATCTGTTGTCAGACAAACCCTATGGGTGGAGTTCCTTAACAATTGCTTCAACTTATTCCTCTCATTTATGTAGAGTTGGAAGTTGTCCCTAGACATAGTAAATCGGGATGGGAAAACGAACTTTGGTTGAACTTTAGACATAAAATGTCTAAAGCCTTGGTTCTCTACAAATTTGAAAGGGAGTTCGTCTACTACAACCATATATGTCAAAGCTTCCCTAGCTACATTTTGGTCAAACTTCCAAGCTGTCATAATATTTTGACTACCCCCTCACCCTTAACTACATTAACTTTACGTTGATTAGGATCTAAGCAGGGGCTCATTGTGCAATGATTCATGTGATAATTAAGTGGACGAGTACCTATACTTTTTGAATCGGCAGCATACTCTTTACCACAATAATTGCATCTACCTTTTCTACTTCCATCTTCAGCCACAAATGCAGTAAAATGTTGCCATACCTCAGATCTTTTTTCCATAGCCTTTCGCTTTGTTGCTCGTGGAGGCATCTCTTTTCCAGAGGCCTCTCTAGCCTCTTCATTCGGAGGCTTGACGTTGATTGGAATTATTGGAATTATTGGATTATTTGACCCTCCTTGTTCCATCTAAAAATAAGAAAAAACAAACCCAACATTCAAGATCGGAATCCAAACATGTTCTATTTATACACTTCAAGAACTAGGGAGGCTTATGAAGACTTAACAGCTCATACACAACAACAAATGCAGATATTACTAATCATAAGATACTCCTCTAAGGAGTATGAAGTATGAACAGACTAATATTACTAATCAAGGTTTAAGTGCACATAAGCATCTCAAATTCATTAAATCCTTCAGTCAGACTAACACTATAATTATAATCCATAAACATCAGCAGTTAGATATCTAATGTCCTAAGTTGTACGTTTAACACATTAAGAACAACTATAAGCTTAGAAGCAACAATAATACACTTGTTTTGGTTTAAAGAAAATTAGCAACTTTGAAAAAGAAAACACCACCATATTTTCAATGACTTGAAAAGTATACGCTTGTTTTACTCTAAAATATTTTGACATCTCTAATCAGTCCATTTTACTCAAAAGTTTATTTAAGGACTTGAGGAAAGAATCTAAGATAAAAACAAAAGCCATATCACATCATTGGTTAATCAAGAGGAAGCAAATCAGAATCAAAGTCGAAACCCCAAATATCAATTTTATGGGGCTGGGAAAAAAAAACTGAAAGAAGAAAACAATCCCTCCTGACCCGTGATGTAACAATCTCAATCGCAGCTAGCCAAAAGAAATGCATCTCAAAAGAAGAACCAGAAAATCAGATATAACCCAATGTAACATAGAAACCAAACAAAGCAGTAAGCACAGAGAATTTGAGAGCCAAAAACGCAATCTTTCAAGAAGATTAGATTTTCTAGCATTCACCTAACGTCCAAGTTCAATCCAAAAGCCTTTAGAAATCATAACACGAAGCAAAATGCAGGTAGATCCTTTAAAAACAACGCGAAAATCAAGAGTTTATCGTAGAAAGGAACCTAATTCAACTATTCCTACGTTATTCCAGCTATTTCTTCAGCTGACAAATATATACATGCACTGATGCACGAATAAATGACACAACATCACAAAGAAGAAGAAAAGAAAAATACCCAAAAGAAAACCCTAGAAATCGCAGAGAACGAGGAACGAGGGTCAAGCATGTTGATTTGAGAGAACATAGAAGTATAAGAAGTTAGAGAAAAGGATTCCTTACCGTGAGCAGTGAGCACTCTCAAACGTGTATGATGTTTCGCTTTTACCGTGAGCAAGGCAGAGAACAGAGAACTGAGAAGTGAGAAGAACATAAGTTAGAAGAAAAATACCCAAAAGAAAACCCTAGAAATCATAAGCGTGTTGATTTGAGAATTGAGAGAACAGAGAATAACAAGAAGTTAGAGATAAGGACTCCTTACCGTGAGTGAGCAGTGAGCACTCTCAAATGTGTATCAGTGTATGATGTTTCTGCGGACTACGATAGATAATAGTGCGAGTTCGATTTGATTTTTGAGAAAAGTTAAAACCTAATTTGGGTTACTAGAAGAGGGGAGAGAAGAGTTATTATAAGGGTAATTCAGGTAATCAGGTAACCCAAATTATTTTCGGAGTTACCCGGCCCAACCCTAAAAATTTTTAGGTTATATCTGGCCCAACCCGATTTACCAGTATTTTGACATTTTCTTACCCGAATTAATTCGAATTAGGCCGGCCCGAATAATGCTCAACCCTAGCTTGGATACATGATTAAAAGATGCCTCTCATCTTGATCCTCTTGCCTTCCTTGATTCTCTTTATCAAATGCAAAATTCCCATTCAATAGGAATACAATTTGAGGACCCAAATATTGCATATTCACTAAGATAAATTCTAAAAACTCAAACTCTTCCAAAAGTTCAAACATTCGGGTCAATTTTCCATGATCACTATGATCAAGTAAATGACAAAATCTGGTAATATTCTCTTCTAAAAAAATGTTTCCCATTGTCTTAAGTTTCTAATGACTTCAAAATCATTCAATTTGTTTCAGAAATCCGAAAGTTATACTCCAAACTTGTTGGGACTATCCTTATGTTGAAACAAGAATCTATACTCAATTTCTATCCAAAATTTGAGATATTTAAAGAATGATTCAAAACTTCCTTTCTTCATAAAACTTGTATACCTTTGTCTCTATTTTACAACGAATAAAAAATCACCTCATTTGGACATCTACATCAAAAGTTATGGATAAAATACCAAAACATGTCTGTGTAGGAAAGTTGAGCTCTCCGCGGCGAAACCCAGAAGCTCGCCGCGACGAGGGCGCTCGCGCACGCCACGACGTGGGTGCTTGCATGCACCGCGACGTGTGTGACCAAAAATCTTCCGAAACCTGATTTTTCGACATTCTTCATCTATATACCTCCCATATTTCACAAATAACTCATCTTAACCCTAAATCATCATTCCTACTTCATTTCTAAACTCATTCCAACCCAAAATCATTCACAAACACAACATAATCATTAACCCTAAAACCAAACATATGCTTTTACCCATTCTACAACTTTTCACACATAATCCTCTCTTAACTAACATCAAAACATGTTTCATTCATCTAATCAAGAGGAATGATGCTTATACTTACTTGTTTAGCTCCAAGATTCGTCAAATTCTTCAAGATCTCCAAAAACCCTAGTTTTCCTCTTCTTCTCTTCTTCTTCTTCCACGACTTCTTCTTCCCTCTTCAAGCAAAACACAATAACTTCTTCTTTTTATACCCTTTAGTATTCTAAAAAGTCCATTTTGCCCTTCAATAAAAGCCTTATATCTTATAACCTTAAGTGTCATGCCCAATTTGCCCTTATGCATTCCTACCATTTTTAATACAACCAAACCATATAATAAATTCTACTAACATTTACATAACAAGTAGCTCCAAAACTTTATCCATCGAACCTAATAATTTATTTAAATCATGCTTTATTTAACAAGAAAAATTCGGGGGCCAAAAATTATTGCTAAGTTGCCTTCTTCTTGGAATGATTATCAAAAGAATTTGTTGAATACTTCTAAAATTTTAACTATTGGTAGCATTTTGAAGCATCTTCAATTTGAAGAAGGTGCAAGAATTCTTCAAAGAAAAGAAGTGGAAAGAGATCCAAAGGTGAATTTTGTGGGTGAGAAGAAATCCAATAGTTCTAGCAGGAAGAAACTTGAAAATGCTGATGCTAGAGACAAAAAAAAAGAATCGGATTTGCTACAATTATGGAAAAAAGGGCATTACAAGGTCAACTGCGGATTCAACAAGAAGAAAAAAGGAAAAAATGTTCTTAGTGCTAACCTTGTTGATGAATGTGAAGAAATTGTGGCAACCTTGACTCTTGGTACTGTGATGGAACTTCATATGGCAACATCAATTCCTTTTAAGGATTGGTGGTATGATTATGGTGCAGCAATTCATGTGTACAATAACAAGGACCAATTCAAGAACTATGAAGTTCTTGAAGGACATGAAGTGGTCATGGCCAATGGTATGAAAGTCAAGGTGCATGGAAAGGGAGATGTGCATTTGCTATTCACTTCCGACAAAAGTTGGTGCTCAATAGTGTTCTTCATGTTTCGGATATGATCAAGAACCTTATTTCTGCATATATCTTGAACAAGAAGGGCTTGAAGGCTATACTTGAGTCAAACAATGTAATCTTATCTAAGAATGGTATTTTTATAGGAAAAGGGTATTCTTATAATGGAATTTTAAGCTTAGTCTTAATAAAGTGAATAATGTTTCTCTTTATTTGGTTGATGCTTCTTATTCTTTATGTCATAGTAGATAACGACATATTAGTCATAAAGTGATTAATCATTTTTCTAAAAATGGAGTAATCTCTTATAATGGCCAAGTGAATAAGAAATGTGAAACATGGATACAAGCAAAGATAACAAAACTTCCTTTTCCTAAAGTTGAAAGACATACAAAATTGCTTGATTTAGGGCATTAGGATATATGTGATTTTAATGATTTTTTAACAAAAGGTGGTAACAAATACTTCATTACTTTCTTTTCATTACTTTCATTGATGATTGCTCTAGATTTGTGCATGTTTATTTGAGGAAAACCAAGGATGAATCATTTAATATGTTTAAGACATATAAGTCTCTTGTTGAAAATCAATTAACTAAAATATTAAAATTTTGAGAAGTGATAAAGGAGGAGAATACTTCTCTAATGATTTTTCAAAATTTTGTGAACAAAATGGTATTATACACCAAAATAGTGCACCATATACTCCCCAGCAGAATGGTTTGGCTGAAAGGAAAAATATAACTCTGCAAGACATAATTAATTATATACTCTTGAGTTTGGGTTTGCCAAAAAAAAAACTTATGGGGTGAGGCTTTGTTGGCTGCATGTTATTTGCATAATTGAATTACATCCTTAAAGTGTAACATCCCACCCTCAATGGGAAGGGTAAAATAGTAAATTTGACATAGGATGGAATAGATTTGGAGTCCATAGGACTGTTCTTGCATAATAGGATTGGTCCACAGTCACATTTGTGCACATGAAATTACTGTGCATGCATACATGATATTCCCGGTTTGCGTGCCTAAGACAATTTTATTGGGATTAACGTGGTTAATGGGTTTGAAAAATTATTCTGAGTGCGCCATAAATTGTTTTCTATTTTAAGGGATTTTTAGGAATTTTTCTGGATTTTTCCGGAGAAAATTTCCGGACCGAAAAAAAATCGTCAATTGACGAACCGGTTGAATTTCTACTGTTATTTGATCTTAAAACTCTTGCATATTTTGGTGGGACCCTAAAGTAGACCCTTAAACCATGTAGTAACCGAAATTGTGGGTGTATAAGTTGGATATTTATTGATTAAAGTGATTAAAGTATAATAGTTGAAATCTTTTGACTTTTCTTCATTTCTCCATCAATTGCCAAGTGTCCAAAGGGGTTTAATGCTTTTGTCTTATGCTTGGCCTTGTAAAGTCGGCAACTTCATGGATAAAGGAGTGAAAAGTTGAATTTTTGCTTATGGCTCATCATCATCCTAAACCTACTTTGAGTTCCTCTTCTCCATCGATTTTCTTTTGGTTCTAGCTAAATCACTCTTTTCTTCTACCTTTTAAACACTTCCTCTCATGCATGCAAGCTCAACCCTCTTACCTCCCTTTGCAAGAAATGATGTCGTGTATGAGTAGGAGAAACTAGGAAGTTGTGAGAGTTGGAGAATTGAGGAGATAGGAGCTTTGACTAGGTAAGGTTTATGTTAAGTTTTCATTATGTATTTCATGAATCATGGTTATTAGATGCATCCAAAGGGGGTTATTGTTTACTAATCATGAGTTATGATGGTTAAATGTTATGAAAATGATAGTTTGAATTGTTGGGTTATGTTTGAATATGATTTGAGGAAGTTAGCATGAAAGATGTGTTGTAACTTGGTTTAACTTGATTTTGATGGCATATTGATCATTGATTTTACTTGGAAATGAAGAAGTGAGTGCTGCCAATTTTTTTGTATTAGCCCTAGTACATGTATGAATGGTATAAGAATTGATTTGTGTTCCTTTGGATGTTTAATGATGTGTTAAAGGCATTGGAAATGATAGAAACTAAGATTGGACCAAATCTGGAAATTTAGGGTTTTAATCGATTGTACTATTTTGATCATAACTCATTGTATAGGAATGAAAATGAGGTGCGGTTTGTGGCCACTTAAACTTTGGGATGTTAGCTACATATTTGTGTGAAATAGGCGTTGTCAAATTGTAACTCTAAGAGGTTGAAATTTGACTTGGAAAGTTACTATTTTGACTTAGGTGAACAGTATTCGGATTAATAACCTGATTGTTTTGATGATTTTTCTAAATTAATTGAGAAGGAATTAGTGAAAATGGTCTTCATGAGAGTTGAAGCCTACATTGTCAGCTTTCCAATGCCACTGATTTTGAAATTTTTCTATATTTATATTATGATTTATGGACTGATGAGTGTTGGCTGTTTTTATGCATTGAATGAAACCTAGCTGGAATGTCAAATTTGGTGTACATTCAGATTAGGAGGATTTTTAGTAATTTTTTTACATTGAATTGGTGTTGGGAATCTACTGAAGAGTTTTAGATGACACATTCTTCTTGAAAATGGTGTATGTCATATAATTTCTGGAAATCAGATGTGGGAGTTATAGATTTTCACAATTTGAACCTACCTTGTGATGTTAATTGCTGATTGGGTCAGAAACTTGCATAACAGATTTTACACTGTTAGAGGCTGAATTGGAGTCTGGTTATTTCATGAAGAATTGAAGTTTGAGATTTTATCTTTTCAGGGATATAAATTGGTGAGTTGTTTGGCTTGTATACAGGGAGATATGATTGATAGAAAGTTACTGCTCAAATTGAGTGATTTCAGGGACAACAACCTTGAGTGAATTATTTGACCTAGTTAGCAAGGGAATTGAAATTTGGGTTGTTTCATGAAAGTTGTAGATAACATTGTGATATTGATGAACATATTTATTGTATAATTTTTGACTACATATAATGAAATATAGTGAATTTCCAATGACTGTTCTGTTTTAGGAAGTGATCGAATATGTGGGCAGTAGCTTACATTGGATGTTTGACACCCTTAGGGGTGAAATTGATTTTTCTAGACTAAAGGAAACTTGTAGAGGGTTTCATTACCTTTCCAATAAGATATGGTTTGCATTTTTCTGAATTGTGTAGAATAAGTTATGATTTATTGAATTTCGGTTAAAGGAAAGGGAAAAAGAGTAGGAAATAAGGGCAATATATATATATTAATTGTTGAATTTTGGTTTCTTTCGTGAATAACTTTTCCGTCCGACATCCGATTGACCTGATTCTTGAGGCATCGGATTCGTAGAATATTGAATTTTATTTTATGAGAGATTGGAGATTTTTGGACGGAAAATTGACGTGGGTCCGGGTAAAAGTCTGTGTAATCACTGTTTTGTTTAATTGGGGACCTATAGAGGTCCGATTTGCCTACCGTCAGCGCCAATAGGTTTTTAATTTTTGGATAGATTTTTCTGATGGAAAAAAATGGGATTAGGGCCGGGAATTCATGAACATGCATATTTTTACCTACATGTGCATCAGTAATTCATTCGGATTGAATCGTTAGTGATAGTTACCTTCTCTGATGCTTAGGCACAATTGGAGCGTCGATCGATCGACGTGACAAAGACTTTCCGACAATAGCTCAGAATTAAGATGTGAGTAACCTAGTTGGTTATCCCGATCTACGTGTTTACTGTGACTTGATTGCCCTACGGGGATTATGTGGATTATATATGGCTTTTATTGACTGTGAATTGGGCATTAGACAACTGTTTAATTGGACTGTACATTTGGACTGACCCATGGACTGTGATATATTATATTGACTTCTATTGGGCATGTGCATTCACGCACAAATGCATTAAATCGCTAAAGGAAAATTGTGAACCGAGGCGTCATCGACTTCGAACCGAGCCTAGAGCTCGACATCTTTGAACGAGCCTCGAGCTCGAAGGAGATAATTCTCCTAGACGCGCGTCTACATGAATACTATTTATACGCTCGGTCACAATCTTGTAATAAAATCGAAAAAAGAGTCACATATGCATTGCATCATTCTTTGGATGAATATCTGAAATGGATAATTATTGTATTTGTTTGACTTGGTGTTCAGATTGTAAATGGATGGCTCTTGTCTTTGTGATCGCTTATCTTGTTGTGGACTGTCTTATTATTCATAATTAAATATTGACTGTGACAATTGGTATGTAATATGAACTATGAATATTGATTGTATTAGTAGTACTAAGACTGTCTTATTACTGTAATTTGTTATGTGATGCATGAATTGGGAGAACCATCGATGATGGTTTCTCATTGAGTTCGCAAACTCATCCAAAATTGCAATCTATTTTTCAGGATTCGAAGAGTACCCCGTTCGATGCGGGAGTATGTCTACTGTAGGCAAGTGAAGGATAGAGGTCGGGATCAGTTCGTGTCTGCATTAGTGTCTTACCAAATTGTGTTCCGCAATCAATGTATAACAATGCTTTGTATTTAGACTAAGCCCATTGTGGTGTTATTGTTTTTACACATTGACAATTGCATTATTGTTGCCTGACTGTAATGAGTGTTGATTGTTTGTAATAACTGGAAATAGTTTATTGTGCTCATGGGCTTAAATTACTTACTATTTTTACCATTGTTTTTACCGGGCCGATGTATGTTAAAAAAAAAAATTGTGTACCGAGTTTTACCGACTGATGTAGTACTCCACCCTTGCGGGGCACGGACTCGGATATCACCCATAATATCGGGTCCGGGTCACTCGAGAGTGGGGTGTTACATAAAGACTAAAGTATCTCCATATGAAGTATGGAAAGGAAAGAAGCCAAAATTTTCATATTTGAAAGTTTGGAGTTGTTTAGCTTATTATAGAGTCCCTAAAAACAAAAAACAAAGTTAGGACCAAGAGCACTTAAAAGTGTGTTTGTGGGCTATGTAGAAAATTTTAAAGCTTATCGGCTACTATAAGTTGACTCTAATGTGATTGTAGAATCAAGGGATGTTGAGTTCTTTGAGGATTTGCTTCTTAAAGACTCAATGGTAAATAAGGATCCATTAAATGGACCGACTCCTTCCCCAAGTGTTGAATTCCCATGTGTGTTAAAAAGACCAAGTGTAGACCCTCCAAGTGAACCTAGGAGAAGTCAACGTCAAATGAAGGGAAAATATCTATCTTCAGATTTATTTCTTCACAAGCTATTGTTTTCTTAGTTGAAGGCAATAAGGATACTCTACTAAATAAAACTTCGGTTTTATTAAGTGTAGAGGAAGATCTTAAAACCTTTAGTGAAGTAATGAAATCAAGGGATATGTGAAGTAATGAATTACATGCATATTTGACATGGGTTTTTATCCACCAATGACACAGTCATTTGCCTTCTAAACACAGGTGTGTACTCTAAAAACATCTTCAACTTATTGGTTTCTACATCAAATCCACCCAAACTTCGTTCTTTTTGATTCATGGAAATAAAACACTTTCAAAGTTTAGATTTAGTGGTTTTGTTCAAGCTAACATCTATAAAATAAGGTTGCACTCACAATAATCTCCCCCTCCAATCTATTTGTGAGGAAAAATCTACCACCTTATTAATCACTTGAAAGTCATCTCAACGAGCTTGCTACAAAACTCAAGCTTACTCCAAAGAACTACCTTCATTAACAAATTGGCATCATTTTTCTCTATGTGAATCTTCTTCAACATCATTAGTTGCTCCTCAGCTATAGACCGTAACCAATGATATCTCACATTAATGTGCTTAGTGCGATAATTGGTAATGTTGTCACCTACAAGCAAATTAATATTAACTCTAATAATGATATATGTAGTTAGTGAAGAGTTGAGATTGTTCCCACGAGGAATCTATTGGTAAATATTTCACCAGTTAAAACTAAAACAAATTGGGGAGGGGGGTTTAAATAACGTGATTCTAAGGAATTAAAATTTACAAAAAATTAGAATTAAACAGAAATAATCAAATATGAAAAATTAATGAACAAACCTTAGTTTCGGGTTACCTACATTATCAAACTAGTATAGATCATCAATATAAATTTAAATTAAATCCATTAAGAAATACTCATTGAATGCTGTTCTCTCTTAGGATTAAATGAATAAAAACATGTATTCTAATCATTCTTATTAACCAACAACTTAGATACGATCGTGAGTTTGATTAATTAATAGCTTTAAGAACTAAGAGAATCAATAAACAAGATAATACACATATGATATGTATTTAATCTAAATAAATATCTTTCTTAGAATTTCCAATCCCTAACGTAAAAGGTGGTAATCCTATTTGCCACTTTAGATTAGCAAAATTTAACGTCAATTCTTACTAATCTGGCTGTAAATTAAATCAATCAATTCCTGGTTGCCACCCTAAAGATTAATCAATTTAATCATGAAAAGTAATGTGAAAGGCACTTAATATTAGTCAATAAAATAAACTTTAGTCAGAAAATCTCATACATACTAGATTATAATGTTGTTTTCCTTCAATCGAGAAGAAGGATTTATGTTGGACCCCGAAAATTTTTTATTATTTAATCATTTATTTGTTTATTTATTTAAGAATTTAGTCCATTAATTTAGCAAGCATGAATAAAAATTAGAATGTTTGAAAGGAAGTGTAACATCCTATCCCCATATTAAGGGTTAGAACCTAGATTTCAAATGGAGAGAATAGCAATGTGAGAGTTAGGAAAAAATTTGCATTTCGTGCCCAGCAGCATGTCAGCATACATGTATGTGAATTTGAATCTTTGCACATACAAAACTAAGTGTACATGCATTCATTGACAAATTCTAGGTATGACTGTTTTAAATGTGATTTTATTGAAAATGAGAAGTAGAGGGAGTTGAAAGAGTGATCTTGGTATGATTTGTGATAAGGAAAGATTTGGAAACAAAAGTGGTGGTTGATCTAAAAAATGTTCACTGAGTGTGCTTCGGTCTGTTAGCCATAAATTTTTCTCTAGTTATCCAAATGAGAAGATTCTTTGTTTGGATTAAAGTAGAAATATATGGATACATTTCTTATGAAGATATCAAATTTCAATTTTGTCTCTAAGAGTCTCAAAATTTGTCATGAAGTGAGAACTGAGTGTAGTATTTTGGTGGATGAATGTAAAATTTGTCTTCAGATTTTAAGGAAAAATTTAGGATTGATCTAGATAGATTTTGGCAAAGTTTCCTTAATTAAAGTTGTATCTCTTGAAGTCCTCTTTCAAACCATCCAAAGAACATCTAAATCTGATATCTGTAGAGAAAGTTATGACAATTGTAAAACATCTTCTGTGTTACTGTTCATAAACTTCTTTTGGGTTACTGTTCATCTCATATCTTCTGTTCCATTGTTAATCCTTCAAAAGATGGAATTTGCCTTCAAGGTCCTCATGAAAGTTATATCTCTTGAAGTCCTCTTTCAAACTATCTAAAGAACATTTAAATCTAATATCTGTAGAGAACGTTATGACAATTGTAAAACATCTTTTGTGTTACTGTTCATAAACTTCTTCTAGGTTACTGTTCATCTTATATCTTATGTTCCATTTTTTATCCTTTATAAATGGAATTTATCTTTAAGGTCTTCATAAAAGTTATAGCTCTTTAAGTCCTATTTCAAACCATTCAAAGAAAAACTAAATCTGATATCTTTAGAGAAAGTTATGCCAATTGTAAAACGTCTTCTGTGTTACTGTTCATAAACTTCTTATGGGTTACTGTTCATCTTATATCTTCTATTCCATTTTGATCCTTAAAAAGATAGAATTTGTCTTCTAGGTCTTCATAAAAGTTGTATCTATTGAAGTCCTCTTTTGAACCATATAAATAACACCTAAATCCTATATCTATAGAGAAAGTTATTCCAATTGTCCCAAAGATAGGTTCAATATGATTGAGGATAAAATCAGATTGGATTCTTTTGGCCATAACTTCTTCTATAGACACCCAAATGACTTGATTCTTAAACCATTGGACTCGTAAGACATTTATCTACATCTCCACCAAAAATCATAGCCATCTGAAATTAAATGAGAGATTGAGTGAAAAACGTGGGACGGGTATAGTATGTGTGTTTTTAAATACTATGAACTGGTGTTATTCTACTGAACATACTTCAGTATTTTGATGATTTTTGGATCGGTAGAGCTCCAAATGAGATGATTCCTGATTTGTGGTGAACTAAAGAATGGATCTATAAATGGTATGAAGAAATTGGAATCTAATTTAGTTTCTAAGATGTTTAAATTTCAGATAGAAGTTGTGCATAATATATTGATTTGGACAAGAGCAATCCAGAAATGTTTGAAGTATATCTTTCGAATCACTGAACCGAATTGAATGATTTTGATGTCATTAGAAACTTAAGACAATGGGAGACATCTTCTAGAAGAAAGTGTTATGTTAGAATGTTCAAGGGTGTTGTTGGCAAGACACTTAAGTATAAAATACATAAGGCATAATTGGAAGGGCAAATGGGACAATTTTAATCATTAAGGGCATAATTGGAGGAAGAAGTGTTGTCTTGCTTATAAATGAAGAAGAAAAAAGTGAATGGAAGGATAAGCAGAAGAGAACAACGAAAATGAGAGAGAAAGAGAAAGAGAGTCTGGTGGTTTGAGAGAAAAAGAAGAGAATGAGTTAGGGTTTAATTCTTCTTAATCTTCAAGAAGATTTTGAAGCTTTCCAAGAAGAGAAAAAGGAAGAAAAAGAAAAGAGTTTCCATTTGAGCTAAAGATCTCTTCATTTGGTGAAGAATCAAGGTAAGATCATTTTGAATTTTTTGGATTTTTTGAAGGATTCTAGTTCATGGAGTTTAGAAAATGCTTGGGTTTAAGTATTCTATAATCAATTTTAGTGATTTTGCATTATGGGATTTTCAATTGGATTCCTATTGGATGAGAATTTGGATATTTTGAGATCATATGAGGTTAGAAAAGAGATGACGAGAAATTGAGTTATGATATAAAGTAACCAAGTGTTTTTGAGATGTACGCTTATGAATAAGTTAGACACATGCAAAGGGTAAAGATTGAAAGGAGAATTTAGAAAGATTATGTACACATGAAGTGTAAAGCTAAGTTAAATTAGACACATATGAATTTTGAAATGGGAATGAGCATAATACGTGTTTTAGAACATATGCCCGAGATTGTCATTGAGCATGCATTGTACATAGTCCATTCATACAATTATGCATAAATAAATGTTTATACGTGTGCAATTATTGATGAGTGTGCAATGTGTGTCTTGCATAAATGGGTTCTGCAAGTCAAGTGTCTGCATTCAGGCGTTCTTAGAATTTGAAAGCAAATGCTAATATGGAGCGTACTGTGAGTAGAGCAAGATGGTCTCACTTTATTGTTCGTTATTTGAAATTTGTATTATATGACTATTGAATGGTTATATAGATGTGATTGCTTATGTTGGTTCTAGACAGAAGGTCCGATGATTGCGATGTTTGATTTGGATATTGAAGTGCTACCTGAATGTGAATTGGATGAACTATGTGTACTTAATGTGAGTATTAAATGTGTCGTGAATGAGCATTTGCATACGAATGATAGGGTGTCATTCAACTAAATGTTGAATGTCGGACTACAGTTCGATGATATGTGAATATGAATGAATTGGATTACGCAAATGTGAGTGATGCATCCCATTTTATGATGACATGAAACATAATGGCTGTTATGACCAGAGTAGCCACCGATCAGAGCTTAAAGCTCGACGAGTGAAATGAGCTTCGAGCTCAAAAGTGAATTAGAGCCTCAGGCTCAACATTTAATGAGCCCTATATGGAACAGTTATCAATGAGCCCTATATGAGACAGTTATTAATAAGCCCTATATGGGACAGTTAGGCACTCGGTCACAACAAACTAACAAATGAAAAATGGGTCTCATGTGCACTGCATATGCATAATATGAATGATTAAATTTTATTGGATATGAAAAATTGTCAATTATGTATTATGTGACTGGGTGAGCCATCGATGACGGTCACTCATTGAGTTCACAAAACTCACCCAAAATTTGCACATATTTTTCAGGATCAAAAGAATATCCCGTTAGGCCAACGGGAGTATACCTACGACATTCAAGTGAAGGATGGAGGTCGGGGTCAGTTCGCGTCTGTATTGCATTTCTCTATTTTGTATTGAATTGTATATTCCGCAACTTTTTATATAAATTTGTATTCCGAAATGACTCAAGTGTTTTGTATTTGTGAAAGGGCCTAAATGGCTATTGAAAAATTTGTTGATGGTTTTGTGTTAATTGAAAATGTTTATGAATGAATGTGGGCCCAAATTGAGTATCGATTTTCGCATATTGTGTTTTTGGTTCAAAATTTTTTTATACCAATTTCTAATTGATTGAGTGTCTTAGCATGCCACCCTCGTGGGACACGGACTCGGATATCACCCATCAATGTTAGGTTCGGGTCTTACGGGAGTGAGGTGCTACAGGAAGTGTCGGAACTAAGTGTGTAATAGGCTTAATATGGTGTTTAATGGACTAAAGCAGTAAGTAGTCTTTTAACTAAACAAATGAACGGTAAAATTGGAAGATTAAAACAAAATGTAGTCTTGAAATGAGAAAAGAAAGAAGAGAAGAAAATTGTGAGAAGAGAGAAAGAAGAGAGAAAAATGTGGGAAAGAAGAGAAAAAGAATAAGAAAATCGTGGAGGAAGAAGAAGGAAGAAGATTTGGCTAAGTTTAAGGTAAGCTTCATCTTTCTTCTTGTTAAGGGTAGAAAAGGAAGTAGAGAAATGAATTTTGTGATTGAAATTAAGGGATAAAGAAGAGGATTCAAGAAACCCATTTGATTTTCATGTAAAACTCGGTCTTGGTTTTTCTAGCCTAGATACACTATGGGTAGGTTAAATTAAGCTCAATTTTATCCAAGAGCAAGAGGAAAGGCACAATTGAACTTGGATTTCCAAGCAATTAGGTGGGTAATATGTTTATAGTTATTGTTATGATGTGCAAATTGCTTACTTGTGTGTGCGTGTATGCTTAATTGCTTGAATTTGACTTATTATGAATGTTGGAAAATGTATTATGATGTATTATTATGTCATGCCTTGAAAGATGCTATGACATTTTGTATAATCAAAGAGAGAAAGCATAAGAAGCATGAAAGTATGAGCATGCAATGAAATGAATTAAGCATAAGAATTTGCTTGTGTTTGGGCAAGAGATCCTATTTGTTTGTGCATTACATTTTGATTTGTCAAATTTGCTAAAGCCTTCTCCTGACTGCTCGCTTGTGGCATATGAGATCCTAAAAATGGATTCATTTATTTTATGGTGTAAACTTCGGTTTCTCCATTTTGATCCATAGGACTCTTAATCTATTTGTTTGTGCATTACATTTTGATTTGTCAAATTTGCTACACAATTGAGTGTGATGCTTTGATGGTTGAATATAAATGATAGGTTCTATGTGATGACATCCCTTAAATTGAGTCTTTGAGCTAGAATTGTGAATGACTGAATTGCTAGATTGAATTGAGTCTTTGATTGTGCTTTTTTACCAATGGCTATAAATGTTGGACCCCGAACTTTTCTTAAAAGACTAGAACTAATAAATGAGAAATGTGAATAGGTTCATATTTTGCTTTGTTGCTTTCAGTGGATAAGAGATTTCGAAATAAGAAGAATTAAGGTGAAAGTTAGAAGTATAATGAAAGCAAAAATGAATTTGAATTTGTGTAGTAAGTTGATGAAGAATATGTATATAGGTGTATGTTCTGTCATTGGTGTTCATGATTAGCCATGGACTATAAATTTTCTTTGTATGATATTGATTTGAAATGGAGTTGAGAATGAGGAGTAAATGAAGTAGAAAAGGTGATCTTAGTATGATTTGTGTTAAGGAAAGAATGTGAAATAAAATGGATGGTTGATCTGGAAAATGTTCACGAGATGATGCTTCAGTCTTTTAGCCACAACTTTTTCTCTAGTTATCCAAACGAGATGATTCTTAATTTGGATTAAACTAGAGACATATGGCTACATTTCTTATGAAGACATCAAATTTAAATTCTATCTTTAAAAATCTCAAAATTTGTCATGAAGTTGAGAATTGGGTGCAGTACGTTGGATGAATGTAAATTCGTGTTCTAAATTCGAGGGCAATTCTGGATCAATCTAGGCTAAATTAGAGAAAGTTTTCTTCTCAGAAGTGGTAGGTCTTTCCTTTTCCAACGATATATAATATGGAATTTTTGAACTTTTAGGCTTAAAGTTATGGTCCTTGTAAAGGAAGAAGTATCTTTTGTCTTTTCGCTTCTTCTATGTTTTGTATCTTTTATGTTTTACTTCTTCTATGTTTTGCTTCTTTTGGCTTTTGCTTCTTCTGTGATGATGTTATCTTCTTTTGTGTTTCTTCTATGATGAAGACATCTTCTTCTATATTTTGCTTCTTCTGCCTTTTGTTTCTTCTGTGATGATGTCATCTTCTTCTGTGTTTCTTCAGTGATGACGTCATCTTCTTTTGTATTTTGTTTCTTCTGCCTTTTTGTTTCTTCTGTGATGACGCCATCTTCTTCTATGTTTTGCTTCTTCTTTTTTTTCGCCTGGCCTATCTTCTGTTTCATTTTCAACCCTTCAAACGATAGAATCTGTCTTCAAGGTCTTCATGAAAGTTGTAGATCTTGAAGTCCTCTTTCGAACCATCTAAAAAACACCTCAATTTGATATCTGTAGGAAACGTTATATCAAATTTCCCACTTCTTCTGTCGTTTTTCACTTCTTCTTTCTTTTTCATTAGTCTGCTTTGTACCTATCTTCTGTTTCATTTTATACCCTTCAAAAGATAAAATCTATCTTTGAGGTCTTCATGAAAGTTGTAGATCTTGAAGTTCTATTTTGAACCATATAAAGAATACCTTGATCTGATATCTGTAGGGAAAGTTATAGCAATTTTCCCACTTCTTCTATCTTTTTCCATTAGTCTGCTTTTCATCTGTACCTATCATCTGCTCCATTTTTGACCCTACAGAAGATAGACTCTATCTTTGAGTTCTTCATGAAAGTTGTAAAAATTGAAGTCATCTTTCTAACCATATAAATAAAATCTTAATCTGATATCTGTAGGGAAAGTTATAGCAATTTTCCCACTTCTTTTGTTTTTTTCCATTTGTCTGCTTTTTCATTTGACTTCATCTATACCTATATTCTATTCCATTTTTGACCATTCAGAAGATACAATCTGTCTTTATCATGATAGTTGTAGATCTTGAAGTCTTATTTATAACTATATAAATAACATCTTAATACAATATCTTTAGGGAAAGTTATAGTAATTTTCCCACTTTTTTTTTAATTTTTTTCCATTCGTCTACTTTTTCATTTGACTTCGTCTGTACCTATATTCTGTTCCATTTTTGACCTCTCAGAAGATAGAATCTGTCTTTGAGGTCTTAATTAAAGTTTTATATCTTGAAGTATTCTTTAGAACCATATAAAGAACATATTAATATGATATCTTTAGGGAACGCTATAGCAATACTTCTTCTGTCATTTTCCATTCGTCTGTTTTTTCCTTTGGCGTCGTCTAATCCTATTGTCCGATCCATTTTGACCCTTCAGATGATAAAATCTGACCTCAAGGTCTTCTTCAAAGTTTTATATTTCAAATTTATCTTTGAAATCATCCTAAGATGATCTTAATCTAACATCTCTAGTGAGAGTTATGCCATTTGTCCCGAGATAAGTTCAATATGAGCGAGGACCAAATTTTGTTTGATGCGTTCGACCATAATTTGTTTGTCCGACCTCCAAATTAAGTGATTCTTGAACCAATAGATTCTTAACACATTTTTATATCCCTAAATAGATTTTGATAGATTTTGGTATTGATGTGAAAAAGATGTGTTAAATCAAGTAAGGGTATTGATTGGAAGATTAGGAATTAGATATGTTACTGAACATGTTTCAGTGTTTTGATGATTTCTGGACTGGTAGAGCTCCTAATGAGATGATTATGGTTTCAAGATAAACTAGAGACTTGGAGCTACAAATGATATGAAAAAATTGAAATCTAATTAGGTCTCTAAGACTTTCAAATCTAGATGAAAGTTAGGTATAGTGCACTGTTTCAGTTTAAGAACAGTCCAAAAATATTTGGGCCAGTACTTTTAGATTTCTGAACCAAATGGATTGATTTTGGTGTCATTGGAAACTTAAGACAAGGGAGAACACTTTTCTAGAAGAAAGAGTTACGTCAGAATATTCAAGAGTGCTTTTGGCAAGACACTTAAGTATAAAAGACATAAGGCATAAATGGAAGGGCAAATGGGACAATTCTCAATCATTAAAGGAATAATTGGAAGAAGAAGTGTTGTCTTGGTTATAAATGAAGAAGAAAAATGTGAATGGAGGGATAAGTAGAAGAGAAGAATACAAATTTAAGAGAAAAGAGAGAATGTCATGAAAAAGAGAGAGAGAAATACAAAGAGAAGAAGAGAATGAGAGAAAGAAGAGAAAACAAGCTAGGGTTTCAATTGTGGTAACCTTCAAGAGAGATTTTGGAGTTGTTTAAGAAAGAAAAAAGGAAGAGGAAGAGAAGAGCTTCCCTTTGAGCTAAAGATCCCCTCATTTGGTGAAGAATGAAAGTAAGATCATTTTAAAATCTTTTGAATTTTTGGAAGGATTTTAGTTCATGGAGTTTAGAAAAGACTTGGGTTTAAGAATTCTAGAATCAATTTTAGTGATTGTGCTTTGAGAAAATTTCAATTGAAAACCCTATTGAGTGGGATTTTTGTTATTGTATAAAGGGATCAAAGAGGCAAGAGGAACAAGAGAAGAGACGTGTTTGAGCAAGGCTATAAGCAAGGAAATCAAGGTAGGTACATGTTTATAATAGAGTAAATAAGCCACTAATGTTTTCTTTAAATCAAAGAAGTTTAATGTTTCTAATTGCATCATAAGTGTTGCATTTGTTGCTATATGTTTGTTATATGATTTGTGTGATTTGTTATATGATTTGTTATATAATTTATGAAAATTTATTTTTAAAATGATTCTTTGAAAAGATGCATGATTATGAAACCATACTTTTGGAAATGGTTTTTAAGGTATAACAAGCATGTGAAAAGCAAGTTTTCAAGAGAATGTGCAATTTTGGGCATCAAGCTTACAAGATTTTGAAATCTATGTGTTATGTGAGTTTGTGGTAGTCCCTCAAGAACCGTCACGTACATGTTGACCCAAGTATGCTTCTTTCGCCTGCCCGCTAGTAGCATGAAGTTCCCTCAAGGACTCCCTCAAGAATTCACGACTACACAGGACCATTATATTGGAAATGTGTAGTGCATCATATTTTTGGACTTACCCAAACCATTTGTTATGCTTATGTGCTCATGTTATGTTAATAAGTTGGATGCATTCATGTTTTACAACTTGTGAATTTTGAATGAAAGCCTAAGAAGCATGTGTTTTAAGAACCATATGAAAATTTTATGGCAAGTGAACATTTTCAATAGTTTTTACTTATTTTTCAGTTATAAACTGTTACCCACGAGCTATCAAGCTCACCCCCTCTCTGTCCCCTCTTCAGGTGATAATTAAGAAGTCAAGCGAGCAAGAGCCTAAGGAAACTTCCGCAAATTTGTTATTTGTATTTTGTAATAAGCCAATGGTGTGGCTTTTGATATGTAAATAAAGTTTTTCAAACTTTATTGCTTTAGAAATGAAATGATAGATTGAAGTAGTTCGATTATGTATGTTCATTTTGACTTCCTCGTTATACGGTTGAGTTGGAGTAATAAGTTCATTTTGATGTTTGATTGTCATGGGCACACCGCCCTTGTGGGATGATGCCTAGTAAGGGTTAATGGAAATAACCCTATAGGATAATACGCTTAGGCTTCATGTTTTCGCAAGAGTTGGGTTCCGAAAACGGTGCTCAATATTTATGGTATCAGAGCGTCAGTATTAGGATCTTACATAGGCAACTTTCAAGATATGTGTCAATTGTAAGAGTGATTGTTAAGAGTTCAAATAAGTGTCAATCACAAGAGCGATTGTTAAGAGTTCAGGCCAATAGGATTAGTGAGAAAAAATGGTGTCTTAGTAGAGTTTATGGTATGGAAAATTCGAGGATATTTAGTAATAACAAATATGACGTAGTTCGATATGTTAGATATAGATTCAGTATTTGGGATTATGTTAGTGAATATGGTGATGCATATTTTGTTGTGGATACGTACTTGAATTGATACGGATGTGAAAATATTTTCATGACTTGACTAAAGAAGAGATAGAGACAGGGTGAAAAAGGTGTACAAGCAAAGTGGAATTGAAAGGTTGAACTCAGAATTTATGATCAAGTATAAGATTGTATTAGTGAAATTGAGAGTTGAATTTCAAGATGGCTATTTGTTTATTCTCCTAAATTGATTAAGACTGTATGTATGAAAGTGAAGCAAAGGATAGTGATATATGTATAGGTTCTAAAGGATATGTCAACTATGTTGGGCCCCAAATTTTTTTCTAATTGATGTATTAAGTATGACTAGTCCTGATTGTGTGACTTATTGCTTAGTTTGATTAAATTGGAAGTATTAAGGGCAAATTTAGATTAAGTTGAGTATAGTGTGGTGTAAGTGGAAAAAAATGTTTGAGGGCAAAATGGGAAGATCACTTAAGTTGGAGAGCTTAAGGCATTGCATGGAGGGGAAAATTGGTCTTTGCTCTTTCCATTTAGGCTTAAGGAAAGAAATTAGAAGAGAAAGAGTGAGAAGAGAAGAGGGAGAGTGTCGTTAGAGCTAAGGGAGAAGAAGAGAAAGTAGGGTTTTGAGATCCTTGAAGAATTGAAGGAATTGAAGCATCTTCTGGTAAGTATAAGCTTCTTTTCTTCTTGTTTGGGTTGGATGGAACCCTAGAATAGCTTAGAATGGGTAGGTTTCGGTAGATAGAAGGTTATGAAAAAATGGTTAAATTTCTTTGGGTTGATGATCTTGTTGTGTTTGTGACTGATTTTAAGGTTGTAATGAGTTTAGAACTGAAGTATAAGACATGATTTAAGGTTTAGATGTGTCGTATTTGCAAAATGGGAGGATTGTGGATGAAGAATGTGGAAAAAATCAAGTTCGGGAGAGTTTCTGGGCTTGCGCGTCGCGACGTGCTCATGTGTACGCTGCATCGCGCGAGAGTGTGTACGCCGCGCACGCCGCGGCGCGCACATGCCATTCGCCGCAGCGAGCTCTAGCTTTTGAAACAGAGGTATTTTGGTATTTTGGGCATAATTTTTGTTGTAGATGTCCAAATGAGGTGATTTTTGATTCGTTATGAACTAGAGCCTTAGGGCTACAAGTTTTATAAAGAAAGGAAGCTAGGAATCAGTCTCTAAAGATCTAAAAACTTGGATGGAAGTCGAGTATAGATTTTAGTGTTAGCGCTTTTGATTTTCAAAGCTTTATGAATTTCCTTTGAATGATGTTTGAATGAGAACTTGGTTTGTTATAGAAAACCAAGCCAACCTAATCCAATCGCAAGAGGAAGGATAACATTGAGCTAGGATTATCAAGCGATATTAGGTGGGTAATATATTTATAGTTGTTGTTTGTATGGGCAAATTATCTTGCTTGCTCGCATATGAGTGTGGCATTGAAATTATTGACAATGTATTGTGATTTTGATTATGTTTTGCCTTGAAAAACATTATGGCATGTTGTATGAATGGGAAAGATGAAGAAGCATGATGATCATGAAAAGTATGAAAGCTTTTGATAAAATGATATGAGCATGAAATGAATGAATATGTGCTATGTTTGGGCAAGAGAGGAATGTTTCGTTAGTCACGTGCACTTCGACGTATAACCTTCTCCCTGCTGCCCGCTTGAGGCCACGAGATCCTGAGAAATCGGACTCGTTTTGTTCACGGTATAAACTTCGATTTATCCGTTTTGTTCCACGGAACTCTTGAGCTGTTGGGCCCAGGCTGCCACACTCGGGCTTAGGTCCCCGAGTGAGTACCACCTGCACCTCCCGACCTTAATTAGTACTGTCCTCTTTGGTCAAGGGTGAGCCACGGCTCGAACCCAAGACCTCAAGGTTTTGTTCCACTTTAAGTGGACGCCTCTCACCATTGAGCCAAGTAAGAGGCGTGCTTGTAAAAGCAACAAAACCTTGAGGTTGGGTGTTCGATTCCCACCAAAGAGGACAATACTGATTTGTGTTGGATGCCGCGGTATAACCTACAAACACACGCTGGGTGGGAAATGCTAGCCCAAGTGTGGGGTCCAACACGAGCCATTTTTTGTGCATTTCATTATTTATTTATTAGGCAGAATGCATAATTAATTGTTATGTTGTGATGCAAAAATTACATGACATATTCTTTGTGATGACATTTTGGTAGCTATAAGAATGTGAATAAATTGTTAAGTGTTGAATTGCTACATATTTATGTGTATATATGCTTGAATGTGTGGCTCGTCGCCAATGGCTATAAATGTATAAGCCATTGAGCTTCGCAGCTCACCCTATTACCTCCCACTCCTCAGGTGTAGAACGAGAAGATCGTTGATCCTTGCAAGGCATCGGAAACTCCAAGATAGTTAGAAGCTTTTGTACTAAGTTAGTGCTTTTGGGTAAGTTTTCCAAGCATATCAACATTGAGCATGTTGGACCCCGATTCGCTTTAAGCATGTTTTATTTTATTTTGAGGATTAGTTTACTAATTTCCTTTTAGTTAGAATAATTTGGGTTTGTTAGTGTCTAGTTAATAGAAATTAATGGAAGGGATTAGTTAAATTAGAATTTTTATATGTTGTTAGAAGTTAAAGGCATAAGTTGGTGTAAGGGCAAATTAGGAAGTCCATATATGTTTTTAAGACTTAAGGCTTATAAGGAGGGCCTAAGTTGTCTTTTAGATTAAGTTAAATGAAGAAGGAAAGAATAAAATTGATGAGTTGCCGTAGGAAATGAAGAAAGCCACAAAAAAATTTCAAGGAAAGGAAAGAACCTTATTAAAACTATGTAGTTTTGCTTAGGTTATAAGTAAAAAAAAACAAAGTTCCCTAAGTCATTTACAAGAGAGCTACGAAATTCACAAAGAGAAAGAGAGGGAGAGTAACCTTCGGTGTAGATAAGGAAAAGAAGAAGAATAAGAAGAGAGTTGGGGCTTTGTTGATTTCTTGCTTTAGAAAGGAGGGTTTAAGAGTTTCTTTAAGAAGGAAGAGGAAAAAGAAAGGATTAATCTTCCAATAGAAGCAAGAAGAGAATTTCGTGGGTTTCATATAGGTAAGGGAATTTCGAAATTTTTTGGGGATTCTTGATTGGGTTTTGATGCTAATAGCTTAAGTTAGGTATGGGTAAAGTTATATAGGTGTTAACTTAAGTTTTCCTTTCTTTAGAATTTCCAATTATAGTATCCTATGTTAAATTGGGATTATTGTGTTTGATGAAGGTGAAGTGGGGCAATTAGAGGAAGAGGCAAGGCCAATTGACCAATCGCAAACCTAAGGAACTAAGGTGGGTGATTTTCTTAACAATTAAGTTAATAGGCTTATTAACGTTTTTGTAATAAAGGCTAATTATGCTTTCTAATGAGTTACAATTTTGAATAAATTACTCTTTGTGATGATTATGATTTTCATGAAGTGTCTTTTGTATGTAAGTTTATGTTGGAAATATTTGTAAAATGTTTTGATAAGTGAAAAGGGTTGAATATGTGAATTCGACGATTATGTGAAATCTATATGAAAGTGACATTTTGTAAGGGCCATTGTGGCCAATGCTTATAAATTGTGTGAATTATGTGATATGCATGCTTTATTTGGGTTTTGTGGTGGTCCCATAAGAGTCAGGTGTACCTATCTAACCATAGGCTTCGCCCGCCTGCTAGCTAGTGACACTGGCGCTCCTCACGGACTCCCACACGTTCATGGCTACACATGACCGCTTTGAGGGAATGTGTAGTACATTCTTTTTCGGATCCACCCGAACCACTTTTCTGTGATTATCTGATAAGTTAATTTGTAACGTGTTTGATGTGATGAATTTTTATAAAGAGATTTGAGAAATTGAAAATGTTTTATCAATGTGATATTGATATTGAAAGAAATGGATTAATAATGTTTTTGCTTATTTCTCGTTTATTAAGTTATTACCCACGGAGCTATCGAGCTCACTCCCATTTTCCCTCCACAGGTATTGAGCGAGAAACCGAGTCACTGCATCGAGATTGAGGCGTTACTCCGATGCAATTTTCTTTTGAAGTCGTCTTTGAGAAAACAAAGTTTTAGATAACATTTTGGACAATTGATGTTTTTTATTTTGTTCTTTGATAATTTGGATGTATTCGGGCTAAAATTCCCTCTAAAGCTTTGTATAATTTCTACTTTCCTTGTAAATGAAAAAGAATTGGGTTTTAATGTATCTTTTGTGTAAATTGTTCAAAAAGTATTGTTGTATCCTTTGAGCAGGTTTAGAGAAGTGAGATTGTGTTTCTTTATAGTTAGGAATTGAATAGATGTTTAGGAGTGAGGTTGCTTATGGTTTGAGAAATGTTTAGAATCCTAGGAGTGTGTTGCTGCCATTGGAGATTGAGTTTTATGCAGGTAATGAAATTGGAATGAAGATTTTTGGCTATAGCACTTTTAGGGGAGGTGTTGTGCAATTTTTCCTAAAATGGATAGCAACTTGTTTTAGGTTTTAGATCCTTTTAGAGCTTGAATTTAATTGAGAGGTCTTCTTGAAAATTTTAGAACATATTTAGAGCTTTCCAATGATATAAAACTTGTCACAATTGGACTTATGATGAAAAAGTTATAAGGGTTGAAAGTTCTCAGTTACTGTTGATAAGGTGTAGGATTGTGCAGTACCTTTGGAAGGATTTTTCACCCTCTTGGAGACTGATCTACTTTTTGCACCCTTCCTGAAATTTGTAGATCTTCTCTTTGTCTTTTCAAAGAGGTAAAATTTGACATTTTTAGGCTTGTGTGTTAAAAGCTATGAATTTTCAAACTTCTGGTATAGTGTAGGTTCTTTCTTTAAAGTTGAGCAGTAACTTTGATGGATTTTTTGACCCCCTTAAAGGCAAACTAGTTTTTCAAGCCTTCATGGAAGTTGTAGAGCTTCCTTTTCTCTTTTTATTGATACTAAATTTACAAAATTTGAATTTCGGGGTGAAGAGTTAGGATGTTTCAAAGTTTTAGATATTTTTTTATAAAAAATTTTGCAAAGCCCGCATCCGAGCGCTGGGCGATCGTTCAGGCGTGCGCGCTGGGCACTCGCCCATGAGCGGGCGATGGGCGAGGGCCGAGCGCCCTTGCACGCCTGCTGAGCGATATGACCTTTCTCCACTTGTTTGGCCATAACTTTCTCGTTTGACCTCCAAATCACTTGGTTTTTGAAGCGTTGGTTTCCTAAGAAAATTTTCTACCTCCTCATGCAAAATTCAGAATTTTTGGGATTAATTTGAATTTTTTTGACTGAATCAAAGAGAGACGTTTAGACGGATATTTTGAACATACTTTCGTATTTTGGTGATTTCTTGACCTAGAGAGATCCGATTGAGGTGATTTTCGATTCTTTTTAATTTAGAGACATGAAATTTCATGTTAGCTTAGGAATCGAATTAAATTTTGGGCCCTATGCAGATAAATTTTATTGAGGGAGATTAGGGTAAATTTATCAAGATGTGTTTCGGATGACATTAAAAGAAGTTCAAGTGAGTTAATTTTCGTGGTGAGGAATTCCTCCCTCGTGAGATGCGTGTCCAGATAGGATGTCAGACACTGGTCTCATCGAGGAGGGGTTCCAACACTTATGGTATCAGAGCTTTCGGTTTAGGTCTGGGTTGAAGGAGAATTTTTTAGGATTTTTGTGACTTATTTTGCATTCTTTTGAAATTAAATGATTTGCATTATTTACATGGTTTTACATGGTTTTGCATGATTTTGCACGATTTAATCGGTCTATACACTTTGAAAAATTGTTTTTGCATGAACTAAAGTTTTTCACTGGTTTTATTTTGAAGGAGTAATTATGCCACCTCGCAGCAGAACTCGAGGAGCTCGGCTTCGTTCTTGCTCTCACCAAGGGAGCACAGATGAGTCCCATGTCCCATAAGATGCGGGGACACACTTTGCTCCCAGCTCTGAGGCACCTAGTGTGCAACCCGAGGAGCTGCCTCCTCCTCCTATTATGCCTGCTATGGATCCGCAATTTTTCCAGACCTTCGCCCAGGCGTTCACTTTTGCCATGGGTCAAGAGTCTCAGGCTCCAGTGCCAGCTCTAGTGGTTAGGGGCGGGCAGTATGTTAAACTACGGAATTTTGGAGCGGTAGAATTTCATGGTACCACCAATTCGAAGATAGCTGAATCTTGCCTGAAGAGGACTGAGCGGGTGCTGCTTCAGATGAAGTGCTCAAATGAGGAGAAGCTGGAGTATGCAGTGAGTCTATTGCAGGGGGATGCTCTACACTGGTGGGATTCAGTGCCATAGAGTCAGGCAGTGCCACCAGTAATCTCATGGCAGGATTTTGGAGAGTTGTTCAGGAAGAAATACCTCTCTCGGGTTTATATGCAGGAGAAGGCCCGAGAGTTTCTCAATTTGACTCAGAGGGAGATGTCCGTCAGCGAGTATGTGCTGAGATTTACTCAGTTATCCCGTTATGCAGCTCATATTGTGGCCAGTGAGGAAGACAAGTGTAGAAAATTTGAGGGAGGCCTCCACCTGGGCATTAGGGAGAAGGTGATCATCCATAATTTATGTGATTATCAGCAGCTGGTATATGCGGCACTCCAGGCTGAGAAGCTAGAGAACATCAGGTAGGAGCTGATTAGGAAGAGAAAGAGCAGAGAGCAGTCATCCAGGAGAGGAGGCAGTGTGCAGTCCGATGACAGGGGTGGAAGGAGTGCCCGGACTCAGAGTCAGGGTGGCAGTAGTGCCCTTCAGCAGAGCAAGCAGATCAGGACTGGGTCAGTACAAGCTTCCTCAGTGAGAGGAAACAGCAGGAATGAGAGAAGCAGGAACTAGAACCCTTTATGTGAGCACTGTGGGAATCTGCATCGGGGTGAGTGCTATAAACTTTTGGGTGCCTGTTTCAAGTGTGGAGAGAAGGGCCACAGGATCAGAGACTGTCCTCAGATGACCAGGGGGAAGGATCTCAACCACAGGCTCAGAGGAGAGCAGAGACAGTAGGGACTAGACCAACTGCTGGGGTAGGCAGTTCTGGATCAGTGAGGAAGCCCAATCCTCCAGGGAGACCAAGAGGGCAAGCACAGGCGAGGGTGTTTGCCATGACACGGGAGGAAGCTACAGCCGCACCAGAGGTTGTTACTGGTATGGCTCAACTCTTTCATTCTGTTGTGTATGTACTGTTTGATTCTGGTAACACCTATTCCTTTGTTTCTGCAAGCATGGTCTTACCTGGTATACAGTCAGATCTTTTGGATAATTTTCTGCTTGTTAGTACTCCATTAGGAAGAAATGTGATTATGAGCAGAGTATATAGAGACTGTAACCTTATTATTGAGGGATCTAGATTGGTAGTGGATCTGCTATGTAACACCCCACTCCCGCGTGTCCCGAACCCGACATCGATGGTGATATCCGCGTCTGTGCCCCGTGAGGGTGGCGTGCTACATCACTAAGACGAAACTCAGTATAATTTTTTTTAAGGACATTCATACGCGCGAAAAATAGTAGACAATTTGAGCCCACGTTAATTTGTAAACATTTTTAGTCATTACAAACATTCAATAATAATTTAACGTAGCCATTTAATGTACACAAATCCACAACCAAATTGGGCCCACTGTAAATACAAAGTATTATTTTATAGAGATTGCGGAATACAAATTTATGAGACACTAATGCAGACGCGAACTGATCCCGACTCCTATCTTTCCCTTGCATGCAGTAGGCATACTCCCGTGTATAACGGAGTACTCTTCAAGGCCTGAAAAATAATTGCAAATTTTGGGTGAGTTTTGCGAACTCAGTGAGGAACCATCATCGATGGTTTGCCCAATTCATGCATCACTCAAGCAAATTACAAAGTATATACAATAACACGTTCAGAAGAAGTAAATCACAATTATATAATGCACTCTTGCCTTTTTCCCATTTACTGTATTCAATCAAAATGTGTATGCAATGCATATGTGACACTTTCTCATTTTATTATAATGTTGTGACTGAGTGCTTAAATAGTAAACAGTAGGCAGTAGACGCGTCTAGGGAGTAGGAGAGCCCTCTGGGTATGCACTATCTCCCTTCGAGCTCGAGGCTCTTTTTCAGTATCAGTGGCGACTCTGGTCACAACTATTATTATCCGTTCATGTATTTGTGTATGAAATGCAATATGCCCAATATATCACAGTCAATATAAAACAGTCTGTCACAGTAGAGGCAACGCAATGAAGCACAGTAACAACAAGCAATTTGACAATCAGCACATAAAGGACACTTCTATGTCAAATCTCCCAATTCATCGGACCATCCGTGTCTGAAACCCAGCCATAAACAAACACAATCACTAATCCCACCATTATTCCCCACATTAGACATATAATAATTGAAAGAACCATCTAGGTTACTCACCTGTACTTCCGAGCGAATACCTGGAAGTCTCAGTAACGTCGGTGGATCGACGCTACAAATGTGCCTATATAACAGTTATAGTATATAAACATTACCAATTGTCCAAATCATAAATATTTAAGAATGCACATGTAGAGATTTAAAATGTGTACAATGCATGTTCGTGATATTCCCGGCCTTAATCTAAAATTTCCATCACAAACATTCCATCAAAAAATTAAAAATCTAACGGCACCGAAATTACTCAATTCAGGCCTCTATAGGTCCAAAAATAAATAAAACAGTGACGAAAGAACCATTACCCAGACCCACGTTAATTTCCCTTCCAAAAATTCCCAATTTCTCATAAAATGAAATCAAATATTTCATGAATCCGATGCCTCAAGAATCAGGTCAATCGGATGTCGGACGGAAAAGATATAAGCAAAAGAAAGAAAAATATATGATCCTAGTCGACTTGCCTAAGAATCCTAGTCGACTTATGCTACTGTGTATGTCCTAGTCGACTTGTCTGAGGATGCAAGTCGACTTACGCTACTACAATGGCAGATCTGGAACAAACGTCCTTCGACATCCCAACTTCCATAGGGCATAACTCCCTACTCCAAACTTCAAATTGGACAAACTTGGTATCTATTTTATAGAGAAAAGAGAGCTCTACAAGTTTCATGAAGGACACAAAAACTAATTTCACCTATAAGGGTGTCAAAAATACACTCAAAGTTATTGCCTTTACAATGCCTCTCAAAACAGTGCAGCATTTTGTCAAAACAGTGCAACATTTTATAAAATCCATAACTTCTCATTCCCTTTGCTAAAAATTACAAGATTTATTCCAAATGAAAGATAAGAACGTGACCTACAACTTCCATGAACAACATGAAATCAAATTCAATTGCTAAGTAGGTAGGTCAAACAATTCAGGTCAAACAATTCAATGAATGATTCTGCCCACTGAAACCACCTGAACTGAACAACAATTTTCTAAAAAGCATAACTTCTTGCGCACATGTCAAAAAATTGCATAATTTATACCTATGAAAAGATCAAACAGAATACTAAACTTCTCATGAAGGGTTTAACAACGCAATTCCATCTCTAACAAACTCAGAACTGTCATGCAAATGGCTTCCCTGATCACTAGTCAATGACCTAACTTAAGTCCAATCTTTGAAAATTCATTACTCCCAATTCTGATATCCAAAAAATAGTCTAGTATATCTCATTTTCAAGATAATTTCTTCCTCTACAACTTTCTAGAAGATCACTTGAGCCAATTCAAATAACAGAAATCTCTAAATTTGCTTCCAATCACAATACTCACAAAACCTACACTTATGACTAGGTTTCACCAAAATGCACATAACTAGTCAATAGTCAACAATTCATAACTCACAATATACATGTCAAAAAATTTCAAAATTAGTGGCAATGGAAAGATAACATGATAGGCTTCAACTTTCATTCAGAACAATTTCACTAATTCCTCCTAAATCAATCAAAACAAAATGCACAAAAGTTTCAGGTCATCTAACTCGGGTACTGTTCACAAGCCCATATCTTTCACTTCTAAAGCAAGATTCAACACTCTTCTAATCAAAATTGGGCAGCAGTTCCTTCACAAGAAATGTAGCCAAATGTCTAAATTTTAATTTAGGACAAACCTCACCTCAATTGTTTAACCACACAACTAGTCATGGCAAAAACATTGAAACATGAACAAGTCACATTTTCCAGATTTTTTTACCTAAGCCAAATTCTATCATTCCAATTCCAATTATACACTAATAAGCATCCCAATTAGTCCCTAAATCACTCATAATATAATAAAAACCTCCAATTGAACAATGATCACAAAAATGACAGAAACTCATACTTACTCATTCATCTCTTTTGTACACCATTACCATCATTTAATGCAATCCAAACCCTCTCAAATGACATACATCACATATTATACATACTACATCATTCATCATTTCTCAATCAACCATCAATTTAAACAAACCAATTATATACCCACATAAACCAACATATTTCTCATACAAATTTAATGCATTGAATGAACAATCAACACTTAAAACATAAGCTTACCTAAAACAAGCTTTCAATTTTCCAAGTCTTCAACTATTACACAAATCCTCTATTTTTCAACACCATACACAATCATCATGATAAAAAGGTAGAAAGCTTAAGCTTGTATGCATGCAAGTAAGGCACTTAAGGTAGAAGAGAAGAGTGATTTAGCTAGGATTGATGAAGAAACCGATGAAGAAGAAGGAGAGGAAGTAGGTTTCAGATGGGAGAGAACCAAAAGCAAGCTTCCAATTCTTTTGTTTTTGTTTTCACATGGTAATGTCGTGGATGAATGGTGGAACACAATCATTAAATGTGTTAAGGTGAGTCATCATGCCACTTGGCATGTAAAAAGAGGAAAAAGACAAAAATCCATTTAATAAATTTGAAATAACATGAAATTTCTAGATCATCCAGTACCAATGGTCCCATTTACAGTCCCAACATCATTTACCCAATATTCCCGTGTCATTGGGCAAAAATTTTTGGTACCGAAAACCAATTAAGTCCGCCACTTGGCGATTTTTCTTGTTCGGAAATTTTCTCTGAAAATTTCTAAAATTCCCCAATAACATAAAACACACAACAGTCCATTCCAAATAAAGTTTCAAGAACAAAATCATACTTTTCCATAAAAATCACATTTCGACACATATACCGGAAAATGTCATGAATGCATGTACAGTCATTTTCCTGTGCAAATTGCACTATTCACATGTAAGAATATGCATGAATATTTCAAAACAATACTAAACAATCTTAGCCCTTTCCAAATTACTATTCTACCCTTCCTGTCGGAGGTGGGATGTTACAACTCCCCCCTCCTAATAAAAATTTCGTCCTCGAAATTAATGCTTGGTTAAGGAAACTGGTGGTTTCTTTCATGAAACCTTATTTAATGAATTCAATAGGTCTCTCAATCCCATCACACATTTTTTTACTAAATTCCTTAGTGCGTTTCATCACTTGTCTTACTATATTCGCTACTTTAATGTGATCTACCAACACTCATCCGTCTTTCAAAAACCACTTCGGTTTGATTCCACATTCATTTCACTCACTAACAATAATCATTTCTCTAGGCCCTTTCTATTACAATGTAATGGTGGATGACTCTTTTGTTGTCTAATGCTTCATAGAGAATTCTAATGGTGTCATAAGATAACGCTTAATATATCTGTAGTCATTTTACACTATACATCAATCCCATGTTCCTAAGACTCCCCACAGTTAGGACTACTGGCAACTCAAACATGTAGTCACTCGGTTCTACATTCTTCACCAACAGTTGTTCTTTTGATGTACTCTTACTAGGACATAGATCTTCAGTTGTTCCTTATGTTTTATTAACAGTGCTTAATCCCCATTGCTAAGTATCATTTATATATCTGTAGTCATTTTACACTATACATCAATCCCATGTTCCTAAGACTCCCCACAGTTAGGACTACTGGCAACTCAAACATGCAAATCCTTTCGGTTCTACATTCTTCACCAACAGTTGTTCTTTTGATGTACTCTTACTAGGACATAGATCTTCAGTTGTTCCTTATGTTTTATTAACAGTGCTTAATCCCCATTGCTAAGTATCATTTACTCGCAAATTAGTTCTATTCCCAATTCCCCGATAAAATTTACAAGTTATAATTCCTCGATTTAGGCTTTTTCAGTTCCTTGGGACATAACTGATTTCAATCCAATAACTAATCACCTCTTTGCCCCTTCTTACTCAACATTAATACTCTCGATTTACTACCTTAACATTTAAATTTGAAAAACTCTATTCTTGAATATTTTAGTCAAGGCAATATCTTTTGTATTTTAATCACATGATCACATTTTTTGTATTCAATTCTCAACATCCGAATTCATTGTTAGCTTCACAAGAAGAACCGTACTTTATGAATCGCCAATTTGGGGTCTTGCTAAACGTTTCATGTAAGACTGATCTTAAATTCAACTTTTAATAGTACTTTGGCTTGCCGTTTGCCCAAAATTCAACTCGACATTCTATTCTCTTTAATGCATTAGTATTGGTGACCTCAATCCCAAAAGTCGTTTTATACCGCCATCGAATTTTCTGTTCAATGCACTAATGTACAACACTAGCTTTATGGGAAATACCCATTTGCTTAATCACCATCTTTCTATACCCCTATTCATTCAAACTCCATAATTTCCTCAACTTTAATGGTTTGTATAGTAGATTTCCCCGCACATATAATGTCTCTAACTATCAAAGTAATCACTACTATAACAAGTTTTACACCCTGCATTCAATAGTCAACGCATGAGACTCTAGTTGTCTCAATGCATATGAAATCACTTTCTTATACTTCCAGTCCCAACTATAAAACATCATTGGATAGAAATCTCAAATTCCAAATGGCAAATTATTCTCATTGGTGTCTCCACGCTTTCGAACCAAATACTAGTAGTCAAACTTTACTTCCCGAGACAAAATTGTCCCTCAGTACTCAAATCACTTTATATTGCCGCAATAGATCGTATCAAAATCTCTAATGGAAACCTGGCTATATATATACTGCAAAATCTCCTATTCGCACCGGTATCATCAACACCGGAGTTATAAATTCCTCAAAACTTTGTTGGGAAGTCATCACTGATGCGGTTTACATATTAGATCACAATTAGTCCACATTTAGAATATTGATATCATGTTACTTGAATCACGTTAATCTGTAAGATGGGGTATTATGATCTTACCCAAATTTCCTTGTGCCTATGATTTATCTCTTTAATTCTCATATAAACCTAAATTCACCTCGAATTCACAAATCCACTTACGTAGTTGGATACGTTGGGTCATTTTCAATACCAATGGTCCCAATCACAGTCCCAACATCATTTACCCAATATTCCAGTGTCATTGGGAAAAAAGTTTCGGTACCGAAAACCAATTCATTCCGCCACTTGACAATTTTTCCGGTTCAAAAATTTTTCCCTAAAATTTCCATAAAATTCCCAAAATTCCCCAATAACATAAAACACACAACAATCCATTCCAAATAAAGTTTCAAGCACAAAATCATACTTTTCCACAAAAATCACATTTCGGCACATATACCGGGAAATGTCATGAATGCATGTACAGTCATTTTCCTATGCAAATTATACTATTCACATGTAAGAATATGCATGAATATTTCAAAACAATACTAAACACTCTTAGCCCTTTCTAAATTACTATTCTACCCTTCCCGTCGGGGGTGGGATGTTACATGCTACCTCTAGATCTGAAGGGGTTGGATGTTATTGTCGGAATGGATGTGATGGAGAAGTATCGGGCAAAACTTGACTGTGGTTTAAAGAAAGTGGAGTTTGATCTGGGTGAGGGTCAGAAAGTAATTTTTAGAGGAGACAGAGAGTTGACACCGCCACGACTTATATCAGCTTTGTTAGCTGATAAACTGATGGGAAGAGGCTGTGAGGCCTTCTTGGCGTGTGTGGTGGATACTGGTGTGCCGGAGAGCAGGGTGGAGAATACTCCCATTGTGAGGGAATTTCCTGATGTGTTTCTTGAGGAGTTACCCGGTTTGCCACCGGAGAGGAAGATTGAGTTTGCTATTGATTTGGCTTCCGGGACGACTCCTATCTCTATTCCACCATACAGGATAGCTCCAACTGAGCTGAAGGAGCTTAAGGAGCAGTTGGAGGATTTACTAGAGAAGGGGTTCATTAGGCTGAGTACTTCACCTTAGGGAGCGCCAGTCTTATTTGTGAAAAAGAAAGATGGAACTCGGGGAATATGCATTGATTACAGGAGGATCAATAAGGTGACGGTGAAGAACAAGTATCCTCTGCCTCGGATAGATGACTTGTTTGATCAGCTGCAGGGGGAAACGGTCTTCTCTAAGATTGACCTCAGGTCTGGCTATCATCAACTCAGGATTAAGGAGTCTGATGTGAGCAAGACAACTTTCAGGACACGGTATGGGCATTATGAATTTCTGGTTATGCCGTTTGGACTGACCAATGCTCCTGCTACTTTTATGGATCTGATGAACAGGGTCTTTAAGGAGTTTTTGGATCAGTTTGTTATCGTGTTTATTGATGACATTCTGGTCTATTCCAAGAGTGAGGGAGAGCATGAAGAACACTTGAGGATTGTATTGCAGAGGTTGAGGGAAAGAGAGCTGTATGCCAAATTTACTAAATGTGAATTTTGGCTGTATGAAGTGGTCTTCTTGGGTCACATTATTTCTGAGAGTGGGGTGCATGTGGACCCAAGGAAGATTGAGGCAGTGGTGAACTGGCATGCTCCGATGTCAGTGACTGAAGTGAGGAGCTTTCTGGGTTTAGCAGGCTATTACAGGAGATTCGTGGAGGGTTTCTCGATGATTGCCACTCCTTTGACTAAATTGCTGAGAAAGAACCAAAAGTTTGTCTGGAGTGACGAGTGCCAGCAGAGCTTTGAAGAGCTCAAGCACATATTAACTAGTGCTCCAGTTCTGGCTTTACCCACAGGAGAGGGAGGTTATAATGTGTATAGTGATGCTTCCAGAAAGGGGTTGGGATGTGTGCTTATGCAGGGAGATAAGGTGATAGCATATGCCTCACGACAGCTTAAAACTTATGAGGTGAATTATCCGACCCATGATCTGGAGCTAGCAGCTGTGATCTTTGCCTTGAAGATCTGGAGGCATTATCTGTATGGAGTGCAAACCAGGATCTTTACAGACCACAAGAGTCTCAAATACTTGTTGAGTCAGAAGGAGCTGAATTTGAGACAGAGGAGGTGGATTGAGTTGCTTAAAGACTATGACCTATTGATTGAGTATCATCCAGGTAAAGCCAATGTGGTTGCCGATGCCTTGAGAGCAGGAAGTATTCCATAGCATATGTTTAGACAGTCTATCTACCGCTATTGGAAGAGATGGCTAAGCTCAGGATCAGTTTAAAGCAGGAGGAATCTGATTGCATGATTGCTACTTTTAGGGTGAGACCGATCCTCAGGGAAAAAGTGAGAGAGTTACAGGATCAGGATGCAGAACTGGGTAAGCTGCAGGAAGAGATTCAGAAGGGCAAGAAGTCTGATATGATGGTGAGTGATGATGGGCTCCTGACAGTCGGGAATAGGCTATGTATTCCTGATATCAAGGAGGTGAAGGATGAGGCGCACAATGCGCCTTATGCTATGCACCCAGGTAGCACCAGGATGTACAGGGATCTCCAGAAGCATTTCTGGTGGAAAGGTATGAAAAAGGATGTGGCAGAGTATGTGAGTAAGTGTCTGGTGTGTCAGCAAGTCAAGGTTGAGCATCAGGCACCTTCAGGCCAGTTAAGGCCCTTATCTATTCCGGAGTGGAAATGGCAGAGAGTCACTATGGATTTTCTGATGGGATTGCCCAGGACCAGTAGGAGGCATGATGCCATATGGGTGATTGTGGATAGATTGACGAAATCAACCCATTTTCTAGCAATCAGGCAGAAAGATCCTCTGCACATGTTAGCCAAGAAGTATGTTGATGAGGTTGTGAGATTGCATGGGATCCCAGATTCGATTGTGTCTGATAGGGATCCTCGCTTTACTTCGAGATTTTGGGGCAATTTGCAGGAAGCTCTAGGTACTAAGTTGAGTTTCAGCACTGCTTTTCATCCTCAAATCGATGGTCAATCTGAGAGGACCATTCGGACCCTTGAGTGAATGCTCAGGGCATGTGTAATGGATTTTAGAGGAGCATGGGATGAGCACTTGCCACTGATCGAATTTGCATACAATAATTCGTATCATTCGAGCATTCAGATGGCTCCTTATGAGGCTCTGTATGGGAAAAGATGCAGGACTTCAGTGTGTTGGGATGAAGAGGGAGACAGGAAGCTTTTGGGCCCAGAGTTGATACAGATGATCGTTGATAAGGTCAACTTGATAAAACTTAGGCTGAAGGCAGCTCAGGATAGGATGAAGAGTTATGAAGATGCCCACAGGAAAGAGATGGAGTTTGAGGTTGGTGAGAAAGTTTTTATCAAGGCTTCTCCTTGGAAAGGGATTTTGAGATTTGGAAAGAAGGGTAAACTGAGTCCTAGATATGTAGGGCCTTATGAGATTTTGGAGAGGATTGGTCCGTTGGCGTACAAGTTAGCATTGCCTCCTGAGCTATCACAGATTCATGATATTTTTCATGTCTCTATGCTAAGGAGATATCGATCTGATCCTTCTCATTTCATTCAAGCTAATGAAGTCCAGTTGAGTGATGACTTGAGTTAAGAGGAGCTTCCAGTGCAGATTTTGGATACAAAAGACAAGGTTCTCAGGAATATGACAGTGCAGCTCGTGAAAGTCTTATGGAGGAACCATTCGGTGGAAGAGGCCACATGGGAGCCATTGGAAGCTATGAAGGAGAAGTATTGCCATCTTTTCAGTAGTTCAGGTAAGAATTTCGAGGACGAAATTCTTTTAAGGGGGGAGAAATGTTGGACCCCGATTCGCTTGAAGCATGTTTTATTTTATTTTGAGGATTAGTTTACTAATTTCCTTTTAGCTAGAATAATTTGGGTTTGTTAGTGTCTAGTTAATAGAAATTAATGGAAGGGATTAGTTAAATTAGAATTTTTATAAGTTGTTAGAAGTTAAAGGCATAAGTTGGTGTAAGGGCAAATTAGGAAGTCCATATATGTTTTTAAGACTTAAGGCTTATAAGGAGGGCCTAAGTTGTCTTTTAACTTAAGTTAAATGAAGAAGGAAAGAATAAAATTGATGAGTTGCCGTAGGAAATGAAGAAAGCCACAAAAAAATTGCAAGGAAAGGAAAGAACCTTATTAAAACTACGTAGTTTTGCTTAGGTTATAAGTTAAAAAAAAACAAAGTTCCCTAAGTCATTTACAAGAGAGCTACGAAATTCACAAAGAGAAAGAGAGGGAGAGTAACCTTCGGTGGAGATAAGGAAAAGAAGAAGAAGAAGAAGAAGAGAGTTGGGGCTTTGTTGATTTCTTGCTTTAGAAAGGAGGGTTTAAGAGTTTCTTTAAGAAGGAAGAGGAAAAAGGAAGGATTAATCTTCCAATAGAAGCAAGAAGAGAATTTCGTGGGTTTCATATAGGTAAGGGAATTTTGAAATTTTTTGGAGATTCTTGATTGGGTTTTGATGCTAATAGCTTAAGTTAGGTATGGGTAAAGTTATATAGGTGTTAACTTAAGTTTTCCTTTATTTAGAATTTCCAATTATAGTATCCTATGTTAAATTGGGATTATTGTCTTTGATGAAGGTGAAGTGGGGCAATTAGAGGAAGAGGCAAGGCCAATTGACCAATCGCAAAGCTAAGGAATTAAATTGGGTGATTTTCTTAATAATTGAGTTAATAGGCTTATTAACGTTTTTGTAATAAAGGCTAATTATGCTTTCTAATGAGTTACAATTTTGAATAAATTAATCTTTGTGATGATTATGATTTTCATGAAGTTTCTTTTGTATGTAAGTTTATGTTGGAAATATTTGTAAAATGTTTTGATAAGTGAAAAGGGATGAATATGTGAATTCGACGATTATGTGAAAACTATATGAAAGTGACGTTTTGTAAGGGCCATTGTGGCCAATGCTTTTAAATTGTGTGAATTATGTGATATGCATGCTTTATTTGGATTTTGTGGTGGTCCCGTAAGAGTCAGGTGCACCTGTCTAACCATAGACTTGGCCTGCCTGCCCACTAGTGGCACCGGAGCTCCTCACGGACTCCCATATGTTCACAGCTACACATGACCGCTTCGCGGGAATGTGTAGTACGTTCTATTTCGGATCCACCCGAACCACTTTTCTGTGATTATCTGATAAGTTAATTTGTAACGTGTTTGATGTAATGAATTTTTATAAAGAGATTTGAGAAATTGAAAATGTTTTATCAATGTGATATTGATATTGAAAGAAATGGATTAATAATGTTTTTGCTTATTTCTCGTTTATTAAGTTATTACCCACGGAGCCGTCAAGCTCACCCCCATTTTCCCCTCCACAGGTATTGAGCGAGAAACCGAGTCACTGCATCGAGATTGAGGCATTACTCTGATGCATTTTGCTTTTGAAGTCGTCTTTGAGAAAACAAAGCTTTAGATAGCATTTTGGACAATTGATGTTTTGTATTTTGTTCTTCGATACTTTGGATGTATTCGGGCTAAAATGCCCTCTAAAGCTTTGTATAATTTCTACTTTCCTTGTAAATGAAAAAGAATTGGGTTTTAATGTATCTTTTGTGTAAATTGTTCAAAAAGTATTGTTGTATGCTTTGGGCAGGTTTAGAGAAGTGAGATTGTGTTTCTTTATAGTTAGGAATTGAATAGATGTTTAGGAGTGAGGTTGCTTATGGTTTGAGAAATGTTTAGAATCCTAGGAGTGTGTTGCTGCCATTGGAGATTGAGTTTTATGCAGGTAATGGAATTGGAATGAAGATTTTTGGCTAGAGCACTTTTAGAGGAGGTGCTGTCCAATTTGTCCTAAAATGGACAGCAACTTGTTTTAGATTTTAGACCCTTTTCGAGCTTGAATTTAATTGATAGGTCTTCTTGAAGATTTTAGAACATGTTTAGAGCTTTCCAATGATATAAAACTTGTCACAATTGGACTTATGATGAAAAAGTTATAAGGGTTGAAAGTTCTCAATTACTATTGATAAGGTGTAGGATTGTGCAGTACCTTTGGAAGGGTTTTTCACCCTCTTGGAGACTGATCTGAATTTTGCACCCTTCCTGAATTTTGTAGATCTTCTCTTTATCTTTTGAAAGAGGTAAAATGTGACTTTTTTAGGCTTGTGTGTTAAAAGATATGAATTTTCAAACTTTTGGTATAGTGTAGGTTCTTTCTTTAAAGTTGAGCAGTAACTTTGATGGAATTTTTGACCCCGTTAAAGGCCAAGTTAGTTTTTCAAGCCTTCATGGAAGTTGTAGAGCTTCCTTTTCTCTTTTTATTAATACCAAATTTACAAAATTTGGATTTCGGGGTAAAGAGTTAGGATGTTTCAAAGTTTTAGATGTTTTTTTTTAATAAAAAATTTGCAAAGCCCACGCCCGAGCGCTGGGCGATCACCCAAGCGTGCACGCTGGGCGCTAGCCCATGAGCGGGCGATGGGCAAGGGCCGAGCGCCTTTGCGCGTCTGCTGAGCGATCCGACCTTTCTCCACTTGTTTGGCCATAACTTTCTCGTTTGACCTTCAAATCACTTGGTTTTTGAAGCGTTGATTTCCTAAGAAAATTTTCTACCTCCTCATGCGAAATTCAGAATTTTTGGGATTAATTTGAATTGTTTGGACTGAATCAAAGAGAGACGTTTAGACGGATATTTTGAACATACTTTCGTATTTTGGTGATTTCTTGACCTAGAGAGATCCGATTGAGGTGATTTTCGATTCTTTTTAATTTAGAGACATGAAATTTCATGTTAGCTTAGGAATCGAATTAAATTTTGGGGCCCTAGGCAGATAAATTTTATTGAAGAAGATTAGGGTAAATTTATCGAGATGTGTTTTGGATGACATTAAAAGAAGTTCGAGTGAGATAATTTTCGTGGTGAGGAATTCCTCCCTCATGAGATGCGCGTCCAGATGCCATATAGGACGTCGGACACGGGTCTCACTGGGGAGGGGTTCCAATAGAGCATCCTTATGTATTTGGATTTAAGCATTGTTATGTATTGTGCTATGTATGAATGCTTGTTCAACTCCTTCGAATTGTAATGACATGAAGTTCCCTTGTTTTTGTGTGTGTTAAAATTTTAGTTAGATTGAATGGGTATGTGTTAGTATAAATTTGCATAGATGTTAGGAACAGGTTCGATTTTTTGGGAGTTCGCTACGACCAGCCAGTCCTTCGTCGCGGCGCATTCCTTGAGTGTTCGCCGCGTCGTGATGCTGGCCGTTCGTCACGGCGTGTACCCGCGAGTTCACCGCGGCGAATCCAAGTTTTGGCCGCGGTAAACCATTTCTACGAGGTGCCCGCAGCGGCGAGCATTCTGTTGCCGCGACGAGTCCTCCTCTTCCCGTTGCTGTTTCTTTATATGCTGGATGTTTTCGATTCTTCCTTCGTGTGTCCCTTACTTGCCGACCCCGAGCGGTCACCTCGGGATAGGAAATGGGACCCGGGCCCAACAAACTAGTTATTGTGAGTACACATTTGATAATGTGGTTAAATTGGTGAATAATATGATTGAGTACATATGAGACCTACATTTAGATATGATATCGGAGTAAATGTGTTGGGACCCGATCCCAAGACCGGATCCCAACCGAAAAAGCGAAAAGCAAATTATCGAAACCAAAGCGAATTCAAATTGGATATTTCGAATCCGAAGGCGACACGAATAGCAAAATGTGGAAACCAATAGCAAAAAAGAAAGCAAAATGGAATCGAATTAAATTCGCATTGCCAAAAATAAAGCAATCAAATGAATATGAATCAAACGGATACGAATACGAAGTGGAAACAGAAAGTGAAGCACAAAATACGGAAACGAAATTGAAAAGCGAATAAACAAACGGATCAAAGAAAACGAAAGCAAATCAAAGACGAATTTCCGACATCCAAAGCATGAATCTTAGAAAAGCGATCGTGTTGGAAATCCTTAAGACATTCTAAAACTGGTATACATTTTTTTCTTGTTTTTATAACCATCTTGTTTCAAACTCATACAAATCCATACAATTTCCCTTTTTTTTTGGAAATATCCTCAATCAATTTCTCAATTCATAACAATCTTCTTAGCAATCATATAAGTCCCATAATCCATCTTTTAAACATCTAATTCCTATATTTATTCTTTTTCCACTTATTATCTAACGAAATTTTAGCAGCATAACAACTGCATTTGTAAAAACCCAACCTGTAAGGGTTTAAAACACACTTCTAAAATTCCGAAACAATTACACAAACATCAAAATCTACCGGACTCTCTGTTCGGGATCTCAGCATACACAAACACAAACCTATATCTAGCTTCCCATATCAGAAATCATCCATATCAAATCCAAAAATTTCAGAATTACAATACATCACACTCTTTTTATAAACACCATTTCATAATTTAGCACATCCGTAGCCAAATCAACAATCATATCTCAATTCCATAAAAAATTTCATAAATTAAATCCCAAACCTAAACCAATTATAATCATATACAATTCATAACTCAAATCAATACCCAAAATCCCAAATTCATATACTTCACACTCAATTACATACAAACTTCATAAATCATATACATCACGAAATAAATATTTAAGATACATAAATAACAATTCAAGCCATATACAAACTTAATACACAAATCTCAAATTACAAAAAAATACAAATGATACAATATCAAACTTGACACTCTTTCATCCGATCTCCCGCTTGAATACCTGGAGATGGGGATGAAAGAGCGAGGGGATGAGCACAAAGCTCGTGGATAATATATTTATAAATTGAAAGATAAGCGAAAACATATTTGTAAAAACCTTTGCCATTTATTTCAGAAGTTTCACGTTAGAAAGATTTGGCAAATCCTTTATTTCTTAAACTTTTCAAAGCATTGCCAAACAGTTACGATAAATTTTCGGCTGAAAATCCACAATAGTTTATTTCTAAAAAAATTTCACATTTCATGAACAAAGTCGATATTTCTTAAACATTTTCAAAATATGCGATGCATTACACCTAGAAACAAAAACAAAACACATAACACATCAAATGGTCTGGTTCGGTCCAAAAGCAGAATATCGCACATTCCGCATAATGTCCTTGCGGCAAAGATGAACGAAACATACTACACCTTCCGCATATAATGTCCGGTTATAGCCGTGACTTATGGGAGTCTAAGATCGAAACTCCAATGCCACTATCGGGCAACCGGGAGAAGGCTTAAAAACAGACAAGTGCGCACCCGTCCTACTTATGGGACCTGACCAAACCCACATAACACATAATCGAAAACCGAAAATTCGGATTACCCGTAGGCACTTTTCGAAAATCTTAATTTTTCAAATAGTGTCATACCGACACATGCACATTTCGAAGACTTGATTTACAAATAGTGTCATACTCGACACATGCACATACACAAACCACATCAAATCATATAGCAATTCACATTCTATCTCAATTCATCAATTTAATCACATATAAATCAAAATCATAACAATGAATGCAATAATTTTCTTTAAAACATATATCAAACATATATGAATTCATAAAGCATATTGCTCCAATTTTTCAAATAATTCGAAAACATGATTTTTATAAATCTTGTATTTTCTAAAAATCATTTCTAAATTATCCTTCGAAATCATAAGTTCCAAATATTAACACAAACAATAATTTCTTAAAATTTAACACATGCTTAGCTTAAAATTCAATAAATAAACATACTACCCACCTCGAATCGATGCTGGAAGCTCCTCTTTAGCTTCAATTTGACCATTGCTTCTTTCTTTCTTCCAATTGAAATTTTCCTAAATCAAATTAACCCAAATTCAACTTCATAAATGACATAATCTTCAAATTGAACTTAGAAAACACTAATTCCACATAAAATCAAGCCATCTAAATCATAAATTTCTAAAATCCCCAAATTCCAAAATTGGGCATAAACCCTAATTAATTTACATCCAAAATTAAACCCATAATACTTAGCAATCACCAAAATTGACTTCATGATACACAAACCCATATCATTTTCCATGATTCTAAACCAAAATTCATTAAAAACTTAAAGCTTAAAGATTTTCTCTTACCTCTTTTCCTCTTCCAAATTCGGATTTGTTGGGCTTGAGAGGAAGATTTCACCTTCTTCCCTCCTTTTTCCTTTGAATCCATACAAAAATCATACTAGAACCCTTAAAAATTCAAAATCCTAACTTCTCTCTCTTCTTCTCTCTTTTCTCCATAGCCGAATGTTTCTCTTCTATCTTTTCTTCTCTTACTGTTTTTCTGTCTAAGTGTCGTGCATTCTCTCCTTATATACACTAAAGCTCATTCTTCTTTTTTACCAAAATTCCATTAATGAGTGCATAATGTCCAATTTACCCTTACATATAAGCCTTATAACATAACAGCTTAAGTGATCTTCCCAGTATGTCCTTCCAAAAAAAAAACTGACACATTCACTCCTTACTTCGATCAGGTAAATGCAGCCATTTGATAAAACTTTCTTTTAGAGAAATGTCTCTCTATATCTTACGAATCTATCGCTTCAAGAATCAGATCGATCAGAGCTCTATAGCTCAAGATATCTCCAAAATATTGAAGTCTATTCAGACCATTACAAAACCAAGACTGAATACTACACCTAACTTTAATCCAGAAATTGAAAGTCTTAGAGACTAAATTGTCGATCGGCTCCTTCAGATCGATCGGAGCTCTATACCTCAAGATATCTCCAAAATACCGAACAATGTTTAAACATTTTCCACCGGTCAGCTCACTTTAATCTGGTTGATATTTCTCCATTTAATGTTAAAACTGATTGATTTGGTATGGAAAGATAGAAAAATTTCTTAGGAATCCAACACCTCAAAAATCCGATCGATCAGAGGTCGAACGAAGAAGTTATGGCCAAAAGAGCGGGGGAAGGTCGGGTCGACCGATCGCTCATCTAGGCGTTCGATCGCCTAGCCAAACGACCTGTTGGACCCCGATCTTTGAGTGAAATTTAGAATTATTAAATGAAATTAAATGAGGAATTAGTGATGTTTAATTTTTGATTCGGGTAATGTAATTGGAGCAATTGCAAAGATATTTTGAGGCTAATACATGAAATGAGTGTTTTGTGTTTGATTGTGTATGACTTTTGTAAAAGAGAAATGTGTATGCCCATACTCTTTATTGTTGAGTTTGATGTTGGGGAATAGCTTATTGGAGCTTTGAATTGTATTTGAGATAAATTAGTTGAAGATTTTTTGGTAGTGGGTGAATATGTGAAGTTGATGTGTTAAAATGGTGTTTTGAGTTTAAATGAAATTGATAGTGAATAAATTGTTTTGAATGGTACTGAAAAGCAAGAAAAGAATTGATTTAGTTTTTGATGACTTTGAGATTTTGGGTAAATTTGTATGTGTAAGGGTACCATGAAAATCATGGAGAATAAATCGATTTTAATGGAAGTTGAAAACCAAGAAATGAATAGTGAAAGTGTGAGATTTTGGAGAATAGTAAGTTTGAAGTTTGTTTGGGATAAATAATAGTAGAAAGTGATTTGTAAGCTGAAATTTTTGTGAATATTTCTGGGTTGATCTGGAAGGATTTTGATAAAATGATCTTCATGAAACTTGTAGTTTCTGTTGAGAGTTTTCTAACTCCACAAATTATGGAATTTTTCGATATCGGGGCTAGAAGTTATGATCAATTGAAGTTTTGATAGTGTTTGGGTGATTTCTAGCAGGGTAGAAATTTTAATTAAAAAATTGACTTATCTAGAGACTGAATTGGTTTGTGAGTTCTTTATAAATATTGTAGAGCTTGTTTTTATCTTTCCATTGATATAGAACACGAAAATTTTGGACAAGGGAGTAGAAAGTTATGATTTTTGGAAGTTCTGATGCTGTTTAGTGTGAAGCTGATCGACCAGTCACCTTTGAGGGACTTTTTGACCTCTTTATAGACCAAACTTGTTGTTAAGTCCTTCATGAAAATCGTAGATCGGTCTTTTATCTTTCCATAGACACCAAGTTTGTCAAATTTGGAATTTGGAGTCAAAAGTTATGAAGGTTTTAAGATAAGGTGTCTGTGTGAATTTCTGCTCGACCAGCCTGGGCACGTCAGTCGCGCGCCAAGCTGGATGATCCCCGAGCACCCGTGCGTGGGCGGGTGGGTGATCGCCCATGCGGGTGACCGATCGCGCGCCCAGCGCGCGCTAACGCTAGGCAATTGGTCGCTTGGATGGGCGATCGATCGCCTGGCTGAGCGATCGGTCGACCCGACCTTCCCCCGCTCTTTTGGCCATAACTTCTTCGTCCAACCTCCGATCGACCCGATTTTTAAAGCGTTGGATTTCTAAGACATTTTATATATTTCTATACCAAATTGATCAGTTTTGACATTAAATGGAGAAAGATAGACTAGATTAAATTGAGTTGACCGGTGGAAAAAGTCTAAACATCATTTGGCATTTTGGAGATATCTTGAGTTATAGAACTCCGATCGATCTGATTCTTCTTGAAATTAAACTAGAGACATGGATATACAATTTATCTGAAGGAGCCAATCAACAATTTAGCTTCTAAGACTTTCAATTTCTGGATTGAAGTTAGGTGTAGTGTTTAGTCTTAGTTTTGTAATGGTCTGAATAGACTTCAGTATTTTGGAGATATCTTGAGCTATAGAGCTCCGATCGATCTGATTCTTGAAGCGATGGATTCGTAATACATAAGGAACATTTCTATGGAAGAAAGTTTTGACAAATTCCTTCAAATTGATAGTGCAAAACATATTCAAAAGTAAGCTTGAAATAAAGTAAAGTGCAAGGGCAAATTGGGAAGTTTACTTAAGTGTTAAGTTTTAAAGGCATACAAGTAAGGGCTTTGGGGTCTTTTATCAATCATTAATGACATGGCAATAAGAGTGGTCATTTAATAAGAGTGGAGCAAGACCCTTACAAGGAAAAAGACCAAAAGAATAAAAGAAGAAGAGATGAGAGGAAAGGAGCACTTTCAGATGAGAGAAAATGAAAGAGAAAAAGCGGGAGCAACAAGGGTTTCAAATTTTTGGGTCTTCTAGCATGAGTTTTTAGTTGTTTCAAGGGGAAAAAGATGGAAGAAGGTGATATCTCCCTTATAGGACAAGGAAAAATCCGAAAATATGAAGATTGAGGTAAGAGATGAATTTTTGATTTTTAAGTTTTGAATGAAGTTTTTGTTTAGAAACTTTGCTTATGGTATGGGTTTGTTAATTTTATGCCTAATTTTTGGAGATAGCATGGGTTAATTGGATCAATTTTGAATAATTGTGAATTAGGTTTATGCCCAATTTTGGGAATTGGGGTTTTTGAAAATTGGTGATTTAGATAGCTTGATTATATATGGAATTAGTGTTTTCTAAGTTCAATTTTAAGGATTATGTTATTTATGAGGTTGAATTTGTGTGAAATTGGTGTAGGGAATTTTCAATTGGAAGAATAAAAGAAGAAATGATCAAATGGAAGCTAAGGACAAGCTTCTAGCATTGATTCGAGGTGGGTAGTATATTTATTTATTGAATTTTAAGCATAAGCATGTAACTTTGAAAAATTATTGTTTTTGTAAAGGTTTGAAAAAATTATGATTTCGAAGGATTAAATTCTTTATTTTAGAAATGATTTCAAGAAATTACAAGATTTAAGAAAATCATGGTTTTTGAATTATTTGACAAATTTGAAAAATGTGCATTATGAATATGTATATGTTTGATATATGTTTTAAAGAAATAAATTGCATTCATAGCTATGAATTTGATTGATATGCGATTAAATTGATGAATTTAGATTGAATGTGAATTGCTATATAATTTGATGTGATTGTGTATGTGCATGTGTCGAGTACGACACTATTTGTAAATCGAGTTTTCGAAATGTGCATATGTCGGTACGACACCATTTGTAAAATTAGTTTTTCGAAAAGTGCCTACGGGCAATCCGAATTTTCGGTTTTCGATTATGTGTTATGTGGGTTTGGTCAAGTCCTATAAGTGGGACAAATGCGCACTTGTCTATTTTTAAGCCTTCTCCTGGCTACCTGCTAGAGGCACTGGAGTTCCGATCTCGGACTCCCATAAGTCACGGCTACACCGGACCGCTAAGCGAGAAGGTGTAGTACGTTCTGTTCACGGCTGCACAGGACCGCTTTGCGCATGATGTGAATGATTGTTTAAGAAATAAGAAAGAAATGAAGATTTACATGATTTTGATTTTGTTTATGAAAAGTGAAAAATGTGAGAAATTTTGAGAAATCAGCTCTTTGTGGATTTTAGCAGTGATATTATTGAAATTATTTTAACAATGTTTTAAAAAGATTGAGAAATAAGAAATTTGAAAAATTTTCTACTGAGGAACTTTTGAAAGAAATGGCAAAAAGATTTGCAATTGTTTTCGCTTATCATTCAATTTATAAATATATTATCCACGAGCTTTGTGCTCACCCCCCTTTCATCCCCATCTCCAGGTATTCGAGCGGGAGATCGGATGAAGGAGTGTCAAGTTCGATATTGTATCGTTCGTATTTTGTATAAATTGGGATTTTGGTATTAAGTTTGTATATGGCTTGTATTGCCATTTATGTATCTAAAGTATTTATTTCAGGATGTATTTGATTTATGAAGTTTGTATGTAATTGAGTATGAAGTATATGAATTCAGGATCTTTGGGTATTGATTTGAGTTATGAATTGTATATGATTATAATTGGTTTAGGTTTGGGATTTGATTTATGAAATTGTTTATGGAATTGAGATATGATTGGTGATTTGGCTATGGATGTGCTGAATTACGAAATGGTGTTTATTAAAGAGTGTGATGTATTGAAATTCTGAAATTTTGGATTTGAGATGGATGATTTCTGATAATGGGAAGCTAGATATAGGTTTGTGTTTGTGTATGATGAGATCCCGGACGGAGGGTCCTGTGGATTTTGATGTTTGTGTGATTGTTTGGAAATTTTAGAAGTGTGTTCTAAACCCTTGCAGGTTTTGGGTTTTATGAAAAGCAGCCATTATGCTGCCCAATTTTCGATAAGAAAATTGGTTATATGGCAATAGAATGAAATAAGAATTGATTAAAGGATGGAATTTTGGGATATGTATGTTTGTATGAGTTTTGCGATTTGTACGAAAGATGCAAGGTAAGAAAGAGAGAAAGAAAGAAAAAAATTTATACCGGTTTCGGAATGTCTTAAGGATTTCCACCGTGATCATGTTTCTCTGTTCTTGTTATCGGATGTCGGATCCGTTATAGTTTTGTCCCCGTTTTGTAATTCGATTCAATTCATGTGTTCTTTCGTTATCTATTTTCTGATTTGATAATTCGATTCGTATCCGATTTGATTTCTCCTTATGTTTCGTTTCTTTGCTTTAATTCGATTCATGTTCGTTCGTTTTTGTATTCGATTTCGATTTGCTTTCGCTTTCATTTTGCGTTTTGCTTTGTTCTCCGCTTCTTCTGTTTTTGCTTTTCCGATTGGGATTCGGTCTCAGATCGGGTCCCAACAATTGTCGACACTCTTTTTGTCCTTAACTATGCATATCCATGCTTACTTACCTACTTCAAAATACGCCTGCACATCTTGACATTGAGGACAATGTCCTATCTGAGTTTGGGGGTGGGGGTGAGCATAAAAAAAATTCAAAACCAAAAAAAACATTGTTCCATTTTTCCTTTTTTTTTCTTTTCTTTGCATTAAAAAAACATAAAACAAAGTTTGGAAAATTGAGAATTGCTTGGGACCTAATTGGGTTTACCTTTAGAAGGTTTGTGGATAGATTGTTCTGGATTAGTGCTCGGTTTTCAATTGTTTAATCATACTCATATTCATATTCTTTAATTTGAGTCTTTCCATCAATTTTATTTGAGTTTTGATTATCCATTAAATTTTTAGGCAAGTTGGAACCTAGTAAGATCTTGCCAATCCTAGAACAAGTTCTCTAGTCCTATCGAGGCAAAATGTGAGCACAAATTTGATAAGGAAGTGATTAAGGCAAATTTCTTTGAATTATAAACCGCAATCCCATTTTGGGTTAAAATAACCTTATATTCCCTTTGGAGCCAAGTTAAGCCTAAGTAAAATCTCTATTTCTTTGGCACCCTCATTTAACCAAGCCATAAGCCAAGCATTTCCTACCTTTCATGTGGAAATGATTATTTAGGAGTAGGTTATGTGGGGGGTTGAAAAAAAAGAAAAAGAAAAGAAAAGAGAGAGAGAATAAAAAAAAGAAAAGAAGAAAATTAAAAAAATAAAAAAAAGAAAAAAAAGAAAAGAAGAGCAAGCAAGTGAGGATTTTACAGGTATTCTGTATTTTCAATTTCTTTAAGGGATAAAGGTATAAAATATTTCTGTCGAGTACTCACGAAACCGAGTTTGGGGGAGAGTCAATTATTTGAGAATTTGGAATTTATTGAAATTTAGTTAAGTCTTGTAATTGTTACCGTCTTTGTTAACATGCTCTTGCTACAGTTAAGCGATCCTCCTCGGATAATTCGTCCAACCCAAGGATAGCTATAATGTCCTGAAGCTCTTTGTAACGTTGTAAAGTTTGCTTAACCTTTTGCGCAGTTTCATAATGTTCCTCGCCCACGAGAGGTAACATTGAGCAGTCAATTCCACCGAATAGCGACAACAGATTTGCAGCTTGCTGTCATGTTGAGTTTTTTCATTCTATTAAAAAAAACTTTCTTACTTGTTTCCACGGTTTTACTTGCTCTTAAAAAAAAAGAAAAAAAGAAAAAGAAAAAAACAAAAAAAAACAAAGAGGTCCCTTACATTTTCCTATTTCTTGAATAATTGTTTCGATTTCATTTGAGCTTTTATTTTCCTTTTCTTTGGTCTAGCTAAGTTTAAACCCTAACGACCCAATTACAACCAATGACGGAGGTACCCCAAGGTTTTTTTTAAAATTGTTTTAAATATATATATATATATATATATATATATATATATATATATATAATGGAGTTATTTAAGAGTCAGTGGTGTACTAGGCTCCCCAAAATTTAAAAAAATTAATATTCAGGCCCTCTTATATCAAATTTCTGGCTCCGTCACTGATTACAACCCTAATAAGACCTTTTGATCCTTTGAGAAGGAGTGCTAAAAATTAGTGGAGATGGGATGGAGAATTTTTGCCTATGAGATTGGTTAATTTGATAATATCTTTAGAGTCTCTTGGGTTGTAAATTGTCTTTGAGTTTATTCGGCTTTTCTCTACTTTTGTGAGTTGGTTGGTTTCTAATTAGACTTGAATCAAGGAGTGTGTGTTTAAGCGAGCATTGGTATCCTTGCACTATGAAGGTGGGTATGGTTTGATAAGTGGCTAAAGGTAAATTTTAATTGGTTACTGCAATTCTGAAAATTCCAATTGTTGAGTGCTTCTTAATCTGTTTTGAACAATTTTCTTAATTTTGCTTGGGGACAAGCAAAAGGTTGAGTTTGGGGGCATTTGTTTAGTCCAATTTATATAGATATTTAGACCATATTTGCATTTATTTTGTGTGTTCATTCATTCATTATAGTAGCATTTCTTAGGTTCATTGATTTAATTGTATTGATATTGTTATGCATTTTATTTTCTCATTTTTCATTAAAAAAAGCATGAAATTTGGCCTCAAATTAGACCAAAGAATTTGTCAGTGCAGCAGGTGAACAAAAGAACAAAAGGACAACTGGAGGCGCATAGAGCATTTTAATTGTCCAAGGGAACACAACCAACGCACCAAGGAACAACCAAGGACTACGTTAGCAGCTAGATAAGAGAAACCAGCTAGAGGAGCTCTAAAAGTAGACAATGAATGAGGATCGTGTGAAGAGTGAAGCAAGATGGGGTAGCAAACTCATGAGGAAGGCAGGTGTTGAAGCAAGAGGTGGAAACATAAAAAAACGTGAGCTGCTAGTGGTTTAGGGAGGAGACTATGTTGGCAGCTAGTGAATGAAAAGAAATAAACAAATGAGTCTCTAAAGTTAGCAGTAAAAGAGGACCAACCCATACACCTTAGTTGACCCACACAAAAGGCTACTCTACACTTACGACAAAGGCACTAGGAAGGCTTTTAGGAGCTTGACATGTAGTTGTTGTTGGAGCATTGCAGAGATGCACTTGAGGAGAATTAAATAAAATGACTAGTCACCAAAGGGAGGAGCATGAGCTACTGGGAGAGGTGACCCACCAATGTTACAAAGAGAAGAAAAAAAAGCAAGGAGCACTCACCAACTCTGATTTTTTTTTACGACTTTCCAAGGTGGGCACTAAGAGGAACACTCACTCTACATAAGAAAGAGGACAACATCATTGATAAATCAAGTGGAGGCAGCAACACGCAAAAGGCAAGCAACAAACGACGATGTACAAGCTAGCAACAAAGGAGGAACAACGCAGAAGGGCACACGGCAACAGCAGTAGTATGACCCAGTGGCATGTGATTTTAAAAGAGGACCAACATTAATTGTCTAATCACACTACAAACCAAAATGATGGCGTAAGTGAGTAAGGCTGAGGGTTTTAAAAATCACGCAACTGTGAGAACTAGTGGTGCGTGAACTGCAGGAGGGGAAGGAGAATAGTGCATTACATGAGGTATAACACCCCCTTACCATAGGGTATACACCGGGATGCCCGTAGGTCATTCTGATACATAACCTACAATAAGGGTGCACTACGAACATTCACTATTGAACCTCATATGGCATCAATAATTATACAGCATTAATATGAAAATCACTAACTTTTAAAACCATAAATTTTTCTCATTTCATATCATCAAAAGTAGTAATTTACATACTTGTCAGTTTTTCACTGTCTATACATTACTCCAAAAGAAATCTAACACAAAAAGCCTAATTAGGTCATCCCCAAAAGATCCCAGCTGACCGACCTGTGTGCCATGACTTCTCTTGCCAACACGATCTATACGATAGGAAAAGTCTCTCTGGAGCTACGAGTCTACTCTCTCGGTGCTGAAAAATAATTTACAATTTTGGGTGAGTTTGCGAACTCAGTGAAGAACCATCATCGATGGTTCACCCAATTCATGCATTGTCAAGTATAACACAATTATAGCATAATAGCTCATTCAGAAATATCACAGAATCATTCACATGAAACCAAGGCGATTTGCCTTTCACTCAATCAAAGTATTCAATCAAGTGCACATGTAATGCGTATGTGACCATTTTTCTAATTTATTTCGTTGTTGTGACCGAGCGCTTAAACTGTCCTAATAAGGGCACATTATTCGTTGAGCCTGAGGCTTTGTAGCACTGTGGGCTCGAGGCCCAAATACGCTGAGCTTTAAGCTCTCGGTGGCTGCTCAGGTCACAACTGCCAATTACTGATCATGCATTATACATGGAATGCACATGGAAATATAAAGCAAAGCTCACAACATATTCTGTCCTAATTTACCACATTCACACACATAGTCACAATTAATCACATTCTAAATCACATATAACACTTCTATGTCATATTCTCCCAACACATCGGACACCTTCGGTCCGGAACCAGCATAGACAAACACAAAGCCCACTATTATTCTCCACGATGTTATAAGTGCAAAATATAAACAATTAATAATCGAGAAACCATCTAGGTTACTCACCAAATAGCTTCTAAGCTAATGCTGGGAAGTCTCGGCAACGTCCGTGGGATGACGTTCCAACTGTGCCTCTATAATAATCACAATATTCACATGTCATCAAATGCACAATTAGAAATATTAAATAATACACATGTAGCAATTTAGATGTGTACAATGCATGTTCGTGACATTCCTGACATTTCCCATAATTCACATCACAAAAGATTCCCCCATGTCTTAGGAACGTATAGACACCAGAATTACTCAATTTGGACCTATATAGGTCCGGATATTGCCAAACTTTACTCAATTCTCTCAATTGGATTCAATCCCTAAATCTAAATTAAAATCCCACAAGTTCACAATTCCATATGGATAGGTAGATCATTGGCTTATGAATCCGACGCTTCGAGAATCAGGTCAATCGGAGGTCGGATGACAAAGATATAAGCAAAAGAAGCTTTAGGACAAAACAAAAGATAAGAGAGTTTGCCCTATTTCCATCTCTTCCACCATCTGAATTTCTAACATGCATAATTTTTTACACACCTATCCAAAAATTACAAACAAGATCTTATTGGAAATATAACAAGAAACCCTACAAGTTCCATGAAGGCCTCACAAACCAATCTCACCTCTCAGGGTGCTAAAAACTACTTGAAAGTTACTGCCCATAAATGACCATATAAACAGTAACTGTGTTCTTCCAATCCTCATAACTTTTTACTCATAACTCCAAATAAGGTACATTATACACCATTAGAAAGCTCTAAACATTTTCTACAATCTTCAAGAAGACTACCCAATCCAATTCAATCTATAAGAGGGTCAAAAATACAAACAAAGGTTCTGCCCAATGAAACAGTAAAACTACCATATGAATAGTAACTACACTCTACTACAAAAATCCTATCTTTCCATTCCTTATGCAAAAAATTACAAAATTTATGTCAAAGGAAAGATCAAAACATGTTCTACAAGTTTCATGGATAACATGGAAGCAAAATCAACCTCTAAACAACTCAAATTCTCAAGCAAAACTTCTGCCTATATAAATCTCATTCTCACAGTAACGACATCTTCCAACATTCATAACTTTTCAACCCATTGTCGAAAAATTACATACCATACAGAAATAAAAAGCTCAGACAATATAATAAAATTATCAAGAAGGCCTTCAAAGCAAATTCCCATTCAAACTAGGTCAAATCCTCTCACTTATGTGGCTGTCCTGTTAGGGTTTAAGAAAACAGCCTTTAACTTAAACTATAACAAAACTTTACAAATTTATATCCAACAATCCTTACATCCAAAATTCACACAAAATACCTCATTAGAAAGCTACAACAATCCTCTACAACATTCTAGACGGTCAATTGAACCAATTTCACCCTTAACAGTCCCAAATAAATGGCAGAACAGAAAAAGCACAAGACCTAAACACTTAGAGCATTGCACACCAAAGGCTGAATTACCACTTGAACATTAACAGATCATAACTTTCAATCTACAAATCCAATAAATTCATAATTAGTGGCGTTAGAAAGCTAACACAAAAATATTCAACTTTCATGAAGACCAAAGTAGCAAATTCAATCCCATTCAATCCTAAAAAAATCAACAAAGTTTCAGGTCACAAGGTTCAGATACTGTTCACACAGCACCTAACAATTCACTTTGCATGCCAAAATTAAAATCCTTAAGGTCAGAATTGGACAAAACTTCCTTCATATGAAATCTGTCCATACTTCTTAAATTTAATTTAAAACAAACCTCAGCTCAATTGGACAACCATATCAAAAGTTATGAGCCAAAATCTGAAACCTACACAAAGTCACATTTTCCAGATTTCCTCCCTACCTCAACTCTTTTCATTTCATCACTTTACCTACATCAATATGCATCCATTTGGACCTCTAATTCAGCCATAAGTTCATCACAACATTTACTTGCATAATTAACCAAGATTTGGCAGCACATAAAATATTAGGTTCTTCCCTAAATTTCCTTTCATCTACCATTATTCAAACATCAAAAATCAATCAAAAACCAATTCAAAACCTGGTCATCATTCATCCTCACACATCCATACACTTATACCCAAACAATCCTACCATTATCTTTATGAAAGTCATGCAAAATTAATCCCCATAAATGCTTCTAACTACCAATTAAAGAATACAATACACAATTCTTACCTTAAACAAGTTACAAGCTTTAAATTCTTCAAATCCCTCCAACCAACACAATTCCTTCACCTCACTTTGCTTATACAAAAATCACCATTTTTAAGGGATGTAGGAGGCTTAAGCTTGAACACATGGAAAGGAAACACTTAAGGTAGAAGAGAAGAGAGCAAGTAGGCTAGAATAAGTGGAGAAGACGAAAGGAGAAGAGGAAGGGAGAAGAACCCACGGATGGAGGAGAAGAAAGAGCTTAAATCACCATTTTTTTTACTCTTTTACTTAAAGTGTCGTGGAAGAGTGTCTCTGTAACATCCCATTACTGATAGCAAGGGTATTTTGGTATATTGGGACAGATTGGTAGGTTTCATTGCATTCACTGATTGAGCATGTCACTGACCTCTCATTATAGAAGAATAGGTTTATTGCATATGCATTTATTCATAGGTACATGCATTCATGGTTTTTCGGCATTTTAATTGTGAGTATGAATTGATTGGATTGTGAACTGGATTATGATTGATTGAGAAATTAGGAGTAAGTGGGCTTGAATGTCTGATTTAGTATAGTTTAAGAGTGATTGGCTATTGATCCTGGCTTATAGGAAATTTTTTGGAAATTCGAGAGAAAATGCCCGGATCGAAAATTTTCGAGTGATGTAATCGATTGATCAGATAGTCTCGAAAGAATTGTCCAATGGCAATGGAAAAATTAGAGTTATACTATTAGGAAATAAAAATGTTGAGCCATTGAAATTTAGAAACTGAAATTTGAACTGATTTGGAGACTTATGTCTATAAATAGCTTAGGTTTAAAATTGGGGATTTTATCCTAAGGCAAAATCGTTTCTTCTCTTCCTCCTCCCACGGTGATCTTCGATTTCCTCCCATCGGTGAGGATTCTTCAATCTTTCCTTATGGCTTCTTCTTATTGTGCAAGGCTAACTTGTTTATTGTGATTGATGAAGGTTGAGAAGCTTTGAGAGTGGTGAATCGTTGATATTGAAGGTTTTAGGGTTTACGGAGATTTAAGGGATTTGTGGAATTTGATCTTTGGTTGGTAAGTATTTATGGCTTTAATGTTGTTATTAATGGTTTCTGGTACATTTATGGAATTTATTATGGTTGATTTGGGTAGTTGAGAGTATTAATGGAGGTTTTAGAGTGAGAAATGGAGGAAAAGCGATCGGAGAAGACGGAGGCACGACCCGCACGTATCGACGTCTGACGTAGCCTCGCCGCGACGAGTAAATTAAGTGCTCGTCGCGACGAGCGCAGCGAGACGCCGCGGCGAGCGCAGCGAGACGCCGCGGCGAGCGCATGGTTTCACGCCGCGGTGAACGTTTTCGCCTACGCCACGGCGAGCCGCGAAGAGGATGCATGCCGCAGCGAGCGTCCTTCACGCCGCGACGAGCGACCTTCTGTACACCGCGGCGAGGGTTGTAGGTCGCGGCGAAGAGCAGTGTTTTGATGGATTGATTTTTAGTTATTGGGTATAATTTATGGTATAGACCTCCTACTGAGGTGATTCTCGATTCATTATGAACTAGGGAAAGAGGTCTACAATTGAGGATAATTATGGAAGTTAGAATTTAATTTAAATGGTATTGAATTATCGAGATTAAGATCAATTATGGTTCCTATAGTGACCTAAGGATTGATTGGAGTTTTAATTGGGATTTTCAATAGAGGTTTTGACCCAATGAATAGGGAATTGCTATAGGGAGTATAAATTGAGGAGATTGAACTGAATTCTTAGGAATGGATCAATTATTGTCGATCAATTGAGCGAAGAGTTAGAATGGGGCATAAGAGTTCAAAATTGGGTTTTAGCGCCGGAAATCGTGAACATGCATTATACATAATTCCATTGAGACATATGCATCATTGAATTGTTTAATTGAGCATTTAGTAATGGGACTGTATTTAACTGTTATAGAGGCGCCGTTGGATCGTCATTCCACGGACATTGCAGGGACATCCAGGCAGTATTTCGGAAGTTATAGGTGAGTAACCTAGTTGGTTTCTCAAATTCCTAATTGTCTAAATGCTCTTTGTGAATTACTTGCCAATGTGAATTGCATGATTACTGAAATGTATATAATTGAATTTGATGTTTTTACTGGATTGGATTGGACTATTGCATGACACTGAGAAAATGCAATACTGGGCTTTTATAGCCATACATCAATTATCGAACATCGCATTACATGCATAAATGCATGATCGATAATGGATATGTGACCCAAGTTGCTATTATCACCGAAAAGAGCCTCGAGCTCTAACATCAGATCGACCGCCTCGAGCCCGAGGGAGAAATCCTCGACGCGTCCCCCATCAATAATCGAATGAGCACTTGGGCACAATATCAATAACCGAAAAGAGTCACATATGCATTGTATACACATGAATGATTGTTTTGTGACGACATCAATTATGTGATGATCTCGATTTATTGTAAATTGTTATTTGATACGCAAACCGTTATAGGCTATCGCAAATTGTTATATACTAATTGTATCTTCAGGTCTGCACAGACGCATAATCTGCGTAATGCATGGTTTCGAGTGAACCATCGATGATGGTTTCTCACCGAGTTCGCAAACTCATCCCGAAATTGCATCTAATTTTTCAGATCGATAGAGTAGGCCCTAGCTCCGGAGATAGTCTTTTCCCGCCGCGTCGCAGCGGCTTTGGCAAGAGAAGCGATGGTACACAGTCGGCCACCGGGGTTGGACTTTATGGATGACTTAGGATAGATGCTTGTACGCTTCCTTTTGGTGTTGTTTAGGGACCGATAGACTTATCTATTCGATATTGATGGTCAGATCAAGATTATTTTGGATTTTAAAATTTACCGATTTATGATATATTATGGTTTTAAATTATCGCGATGCCATGTGGATTAACAATGATTTTCCGGTAGTGCACCTTTATCGTGGGATACGTGATTTGAGCGACCTTCGGTGTCCCGGTGTACCCTACAAAGAGGGGGGCGCTACATTATGTGGTATCGAGCATGGTTTGACATCTTTGGGCATAGTGTATTTTAGGTCGAATCACCGTAAGAATAGCGTAATCGATCGAAATTTCTTGTCTGCTTCAGTCATCCGCCCTCGAGATCGAAGTTGAGCTACCAGCTGACCCGAATCGGTTGAGCTAGTAGGGAGTCCCCGATGCCTCTTTCAGAGGAGTTGCCTCCTCGAGTTCCATTGACGGGAACGGAGATACGATCGACTGCGTAAGCAGGGGGTGGTTGACTTCTATGGCAGCACCGACCCTGCGGAGGCTGAGGGATGGCTAGAGAGGACTGAGAGAGTCCTCGATCAGATGGATTGCGACCCTGAGGAGAGGTTTAATTATGCCGCCTCTTTGCTTCTGTGGTCCCGTGATATCGCTGGTGGAAGACTGTCACGGGCAGTACCACCAGGCCCTGTACACTGACATGGGATGATTTTCTGAGGGCCTTCAAGGACAATTTCATGCCCAAGGTCTACCTGGAAATGAAGATGCAGGAGTTCTTAGAGCTGATACAGGGACAGTTGACCCTGGCCGACTATGAGGTGCGGTTCAACAAGCTGATGGGCTATGCTTCCACATTAGTTGCTACTGGGGCTGACAGGTGTCGGCGTTTTGAAGGCGGACTCAATCTGGAGATCCGTAACCGATTGGCCAGGTCTGACATGGGTAATTTTATTGAGCTGAGGGTCAGCTGCGCGAGGATCGAAAGCACCATCGAGACAGTAGATGACCGAGACCGGTCAGGGACCAGACCAAGAGATCTAGTGATAGCCAGGGCAATGCTAGTAAAGGGTACAGTAAGCGTCAGAGCAGGCCCTTCAGATTCGCAGGAGGGGCTAGACAGTCTGGTCATGGGCAGAGGGGCAGATTTGTACAGACTGGTAGTGGTGGCGGCAGTGCCAGAGTTTCAGGGCAGTTTGTTCCAGTTTGCGAGCATTGTGACAAGAGACACAGTGGAGAGTGTCGTTGGCTGTCTGGAGCTTGTTTGAGATGTGGCTAGATGGACCACCTGGTTAGGAATTGCCCAGAGACTTTGGGAGCCCAGTCTACTATGACTGGAAGATCAGGCAGTAATACCACGGTACAACAGAGCCGTGGAGGTGGATCGGGATGGAGAGGCCGAGGTCGAGGTCGAGGCTGAGCAGAGGGGTCCGCAGTGAGGCAGAGGGTCCGAGCAGCAGACATGCTAGCCTGTGCCGTGGTCTATGCCATGACTCGGCAGGAGGCCCAGATTCCTCGGGATGTTGTTGCGGGTATGCTTCGATTTCGGTTTTGAAGCATATGCATTGTTGGATCCTCGGATCCACTCATTCTTTCATCAGACCGCATTTAGCATGTAGATCGCATGGGATAGTCGAGGTTACAGATGGGTTAGAGGTGAGTACACCTCTAGTAGTATGACCGTATTGGGAGAGGTCTCAGATAGGTGTTCGGTTCGGATCGACCGAGCGCTTCTGAAAAGCCGATTTGATCAATTTGCCTCGAGGAGATTGACGTGATATCGGGATGGACCGTTGATCGCAAATAGGCTATTATGGACCGTTATACCAAGGAGGTTGTATTGAGTCTCCCCGGTCAGCCCTGTGGTTGTTTTTCGAGGAGTTAGTTAGGCAAAGCTGCCGAGGATGATATCCTTCGAAAGTGCCCCGAGATTGATGCAGGAGGTTGTGAGGCCTATCTCGCTCACGAAGGGATTCCAGAGTCGAGCCGAGATTGCAGGATGTTCCTGTGGTCAGGGAATTTCTGGATGTGTTTCCCGAGGAGTTACCGGGATTGTCGCCAGAGCGGGAGACAGAGTTTGAGATTGATCTCGTTCCCGGTACCGCTCCTATATCGATACCTCCATATAGGATGGCACCGGTGGAACTGAGAGAGCTTAAGGCTCAGTTGCAGGAGCTACTGGATAAGGGATTCATTAGACCGAGTGTTTCACCATGGGGAGCTCCGGTATTGTTTGTGAAGAAGAAGGACGAGACTCTGAGACTGTGTATCGATTATAGGTAGTTGAATCGGGTGACAGTGAAGAATAAGTATCCAATGCCTAGGATTGACGATTTATTTGATCAGTTGCAGGGAGCTCAGGTGTTCACTAAATTGGATTTGAGATCCGGATATTACCAGTTGAGGATTGCAGAGGCCGATGTGCCTAAGAGTGCTTTCAGGAGAAGGTATGGGCATTTCGAGTTCCTAGTGATGCCGTTTGGGTTTACTAATGCCCCGACAGCCTTTATGGCTTTGATGAATAGAGTTTTTCAGCCCTACCTAGATCGGTTCGTGATAGTGTTTATTGATGATATACTGGTTTATTCGAGGAGTAGACAGGAGCACGCTGAGCATTTGAGGATTATTCTGCAAGTCATGAGAGAGAGACAGTTGTTTGCCAAATTCGTTAAGTGCAAATTTTGGCTTGATGAGATTGTATTCCTAGGGCACATGGTGTCCGGTGAGGGTATCCAGGTGGATCCTCATAAGATAGAAGCGGTTATGAGTTGGGAGATTCCGAGGAGTGTGCCAGAGTTGCGGAGTTTCCTAGGATTGACCGGATATTACCGGAGGTTCGTCGAGGGGTTTTCGTTGATCTCCGCCCCTTTTACGAAGCTATTGAGGAAGAATGTGCCGTTCAGATGGTCTGAGGAGTGCCAGATGAGCTTTGAGGAGCTGAAACATCGATTGACAACTACACTGGTGTTAGGCATTCCATCTGGGACTGGAGGCTTTGTGGTTTACAGTGATGCCTCGCACCAGGGATTTGGTTGTGTTTTGATGCAGCATGGGAGAGTGATAGCTTATGCCTCGTGACAGTTGAGGTCTCATGAGGTGAATTATCCAGTGCATGACTTGGAGTTGGCCGCAGTTGTCTTTGGTCTGAAGATCTGGAGACATTATCTGTATGGGGAGACATTCCAGATCTTCACTGATCATAAGAGTTTGCGGTACTTTCTTAGTCCGAGACAGTTCAATCTGAGACAGAGGAGATGGATAGAGTTACTGAAGGACTACGACTGCACGATTGAGTATCATCTAGGGAAGGCCAATGTGGTGGCCGATGCACTGAGTAGGAGATCGTATGGTAGTGCAGCTCAAGTTCAGGTTTCGAGGTTACCTGGTCTGATTCAGTTGAGAGCTCTTAATTTACAGATAGATTTGGGACAGGATGGAGCTCTGATTGCTACTCTGAGGCTGAGGCCGATGTTGCATGATAGGATCCGGAGAGTTCAGGATCAAGACCCAGTTTTAGTGAGACCGATTGAGAGAGTGCATCGGGCATGATTCGGAGTTTGAGTTGAGAGATGGGACTTTATGGATGGGACAGACCGTGTGTGCTGATGTAAATGATTTGAGACTTGAGATTCGGAGGAGGCTCACGAGTCGCTTATGCTATGCATCCCGGTTCACCAAGATGTATAATACTCGAGACAAAGATTTCGTGGCCCGGTACGAAGAGGCAAGTGGCGAGTATGTTTCAGTGTCCGATTTGTCGCCAGTTAAGGCGCAGCATCGGGCTCCAGCTGGGAAGTTGCATTCGCTGCCCATTCCAGAGTGGAAATGGGAGCGAATTACTATAGATTTTGTGATGGGGTTGCCTAAGACACCGAGGCAAAGATGATGCTATCTGGTCATAGTGGACCGATTGACTAAATCGGCTCACTTCTTACCAATGAGGGAGAGCAAGATTTCGATCGCTTGGCCCGTAAGTATGTAGCAAAGATTGTACGGCCAGATGGGGTTCCGCTGTCGATAGTCTCGCATGGATCCTGTGTTCACTTCGAGGTTCCGAAAGAGCCTACAGATCGCTATGGTACGAGGTTGAACTTCAATACGCTGCTTCATCCTCGCATGATGGATGAGCGAGAGGACGATTAAGATCGTTGAGAACATGCTTCGGCGCGTGTATTGAGTTTAGAGGAGCATGGGATTAGTATTTGGCACCGATCGAGTTTGATATAATAACCAAGATCGAGTAGTATTGGGATGGCATCAGATGAGGCCTTGTAGATGGGCGATCGTGTCGATCGCCACTATATTGGGATGAAGAGGGTATCGATCGATCGAGGGTCCCGAGCTGATTCAGATACAAAGGATAAGGTATGCTTGATCCGAGTCGCATCAAGCGGCTCAGATGCATGTAAGAGCTATGTGGATCAAAGATCGGCGAGAGATGGAGTACAATGTGGGTGACAGAGTGTTTCTCCGGTGTCTCCTTGGAAAGGAGTAATCGAGGTTTGGCCGTAGGGCAAGTTGAGCCCTCTGACATTGGTCCGTATGAGATCCTTGAGAGGATAGGACCATTGGCTTACAGATTGGCATTACCGAGTGAGATGTCCCAGATGCATGACGTGTTTCATGTTAGTATGCTCCGACGGTACTGCTCGCACCCGACGATGTGATTTCGGCTCAGGAGATTGAGGTAGCCAGTGATTTGAGTTATGTCGAGGAGCCGGTACAGATTATAGGATCACGGGTCAAGCAGCTGAGGAACAAGGTGATTACATTGGTGAAAGTCCTTTGGAAGAACCACTCTTCTGAGGAAGCTACTTGGGAGTCTGAGAAGCATATGAGGAGTCATTATCTTCATCTATTCGATCGGACAGGTATTAAATTTCGAGGACGAAATTTTTATTAGGAGGGGTAAATTGTAACATCCCGTTACTGATAGCAAGGGTATTTTGGTATATTGGGACAGATTGGTAGGTTTCATTGCATTCACTGATTGAGCTTGTCACTGACCTCTCATTATAGAAGAACAGGTTTATTGCATATGCATTTATTCATAGGTATATGCATTCATGGTTTTTCGACATTTTAATTGTGAGTATGAATTGATTGGATTGTGAACTGGAAATTGACTGGATTATGATTGATTGAGAAATTAGGAGTAAGTGGGCTTGAATGACTGATTTAGTATAGTTTAAGAGTGATTGGCTATTGATACTGGCTTATAGGAAATTTTTAGAAAATTCGGGAGAAAATGCCCGGACTAGAAATTTTGAGTGATGTATCGATTATCAGATAAGATCGAAAGAATTGTCCAATGACAATGGAAAAATTAGAGTTATACTATTAGGAAATAAAAATGTTGAGCCATTGAAATTTAGAAACTAAAATTTGAACTGATTTGGAGACTTATGCCTATAAATAGCTTAGGTTTGAAATTGGGGATTTTATCCTAAGGCAAAATCGTTTCTTCTCTTCCTCCTCCCACGGTGATCTTTGATTTCCTCCCATCGGTGAGGATTCTTCGATCTTTCCTTATGGCTTCTTCTTATTGTGCAAGGCTAACTTGTTTATTGTGATTGATGAAGGTTGAGAAGCTTTGAGAGTGGTCAATCGTTGATATTGAAGGTTTTAGGGTTTACGGAGATTTGAGGGATTTGTGGAATTTGATCTTTGGTTGGTAAGTATTTATGGATTTAATGTTGTTATTAATGGTTTCTGATACATTTGTGGCATTTATTATGGTTGATTTGGGTAGTTGAGAGTGTTAATGGAGGTTTTAGAGTGAGAAATGGACGAAAAGTGATCGGAGAAGACGGAGGCGAGATCAGCACGTCACGACGTCTGGCGCAGCCTCGCCGCGACGAGTAAATTAAGTGCTCACCGCGACGAGCGCAGCGAGACGCCACGGCGAGCGCATGGTTTCACGCCATGCTAACGCCGCCACCACGCCAAGAGGATGCACGCCATGGCGAAGTCCTTGGCTGCGACCAAATGACCTTCCGTATACCTCGGCGAGGTTGTCAGAAGTCGCGATCGCGAAGAGCAGTGTTTTGATGGATTGATTTTTAGTTATTGGTTATAATTTATGGTATAGACCTCCGACTGAGGTGATTCTCGATTCATTATGAACTAGGGAAAGAGGTCTACAATTGAGGATAATTATGGAAGTTAGAATTTAATTTAAATGGTATTGAATTATCGAGATTAAGGTCAATTATGGTTCCTATAGTGACCTAAGGATTGATTGGAGTTTTAATTGGGATTTTCAATAGAGGTTTTGACCCAATGAATAGGGAATTGCTATAGGGAGTATAAATTGAGGAGATTGAACTGAATTCTTAGGAATGGATCAATTATTGTCGATCAATTGAGCGAAGAGTTAGAATGGGGCATAAAAGTTCAAAATTGGGTTTTAGCGCCGGAAATCGTGAACATGCATTGTACATAATTCCATCGAGACATATGCATCATCAATTGTTTAATTGAGCATTTAGTAATGGACCAGATTTAATCATTATAGAGGCGCCATGGATCATCATTCCACAGACATTACCGGGACTTCCTGCATTAGCTCTGGTTACTGTGTGAGTAACCTAGTTGGTTTCTCAAATTCCTGATTGTCTAAATGCTCTATGTGAATTTCTTGCCAATGTGAATTGCATGATTACTGAAATGTATATAATTGAATTTCATGTTTTACCGGATTGATCGACTATCGCATGACACTGAGAAAATGCAATACTGGGCTTTTATAGCCATACACTGAATTACTGAACACTGCATTATATTCATAAATGCATGATCAGATAATGGATATGTGACCCAAGTTGCTATTATCACTGAAAAGAGCCTCGAGCTCTAACATCGATCGACCGCCTCGAGCCCGAGGGGAAAAATCCCTGACGCGTCCCCCACTGAATACTTGTTGGAGTTATGTAAATATAGTGCCCTAGAAAGCAAGTGTTTTTACATGTAACTTTATCTTTTCATTCATGCTTTGTAATGAAAATATTTATTATTAATAAAACAAAAGAGTTTGGTTTTATCTGATGAGCATTATATATCTGGTCATAAGGTACCAAGATTCATTTGTAAGTAATATACATATACATGTAGATGTATGAGAAACATGTATATTATTAGAATCAATTAATTGATTCACAAATGAATAATCAAGTTGGTCGCTTGATTATGGTTTAGATCAGTAGTGTTGCGATTTATCTCCATATAAGTAAAGGAGTTTACTTAAAAGGAATGATGAGTTTCATATCATGATAGTAGTAGATCATCGATAATGGCACTATTAAATGAATCGAATCAAGTATGTTTTCAAGAATAAAGTGGGCCGTTACTTTAATCTTAAAACATTCAACTTAAGCATTCGCTATTATGAACCACAATCTTGATGAGTGGTGAACTCATATGTGTTTCATTATAATTTTGATATGATCGGAATGGATTTTTACAGGTATTAATCCAAAGGTTCGATGTTGGAATTATTAATTGAAACATGTATCGTGAACATTCACTCAAATAAAGAGTTTATAGTGTTATCATCTCTTCTAGATGTTTTAAGGAGATTTGGTGATTAAATCGCCAGAGTTTGATGGACTAGCTACCCATCAAGTCTTAACACTAAGATGAGATCTTATGTGTTAATCACCATATAAAGTAAAATGAGAGATCTAGAAGGAAAATCCAACATAAGGGCAAAACGATAATTTTACCCTTTGTTGTGCGGATGGCTATAATAAGGTTCTAAATAGGGTTTGCAATTGGACATATTCTCATAATATTTAATAATTCAAGAGTTCAACTAATTGTCTTTAGTGGAATGACATTTAGTTAATAAGCTAGAATTAATTCCAATGAGATTGAATTATTTTTGGGCTTATTGGAGCTTGAATTATCAAAGTCCAATAAGATTCCCCACTTGGCTTTAAGGAAGGTTATCAAGCTAAGTAAGAAGTAGTTTGGAGGCTTTAGAAGTCCATAATTGAATGATGGGCTTATACTAATTAATGGTTAATTGGAAGCCCATATGTTTATTTAGAAATGGGCTTGTTTTGGTTTAATGTAATTGATTAGATTAATTATATTAAAAAAAAAAATTTTAAATGGAGAAGAAGCAATTTCAAAATTGTGTTAGGTTAGATGTGTAACCACACATTTGACATTAAAATACTAAATAAAGATGGTCTTTATTATGGTTCATCATTATTAAATGGAGTTATGAACTTACCATTGAATGGTTTAATGGTTGGCTTTTAATGTTGGCATGTAACCTATTTGCATTCATTAGATTAAAGATGAAAGATGTGCATTAGATGGACCATCTTCCTTCTTTCTTCTTGCCAAAACTGAAATGGGTATTCAATTATAGGTTATGGTCTTTTCAAATAGCCATTTTAAAGATAAATGAAGTAAGTCTCATTTATTGGCTATTTGATGAGTGATTAATGTAAGAAGTGATGCATTGGATGCCTCTCATTTTTTTCCATTCATGCATATTTCGAAATTGAGATGTAAGAAAGGGTTCTTGCATGGTTTTTAGACATTCTCTCCTTTCATGCAAAGTAAGAACCAAAATTCCTAAGTGAAAGAATTGAAAGAGTTTCAATTTCAGTTCTTCTTCTTCTAAGAAAATCTCCTCCAAATATTTCTTCTCCTTTCCCACCAAAGGATTTTGTTAACCTAGTTGTCCTTGAAGAACAAGTGGTAAATCTAATTGGTTGAGGATACTACAATAAGGAAGAAGATAGATTGCTAAAGGAAAAGACTCAAAGGCAAAGGATTTGGATATAAGAAGGAGAGGATAGCGCAGCGAGGATTTAAAGTCAGAAATAAGGAGTCGGTAATTCTTTTTATCTTGTTCTTGGTTTTATTATCCTTATACCATATCATGTATGGATTAGCATGTTTATTTGGATATATTGCTTCCGCTGCAAGATGATTTCTTAAAAAGTTTTGAAATCTATCGTTTCTCCATACTAAGCATGCTTTCTTTTTCAGATCCAACAATTGGTATCAGAGCCGGTTTTTCATGCATGATTTCGGTTCCTATATGGTAGATGCATGGGTTGGCAATCTTTTTATGTATACTGCATATTTTTATGTGATAGAAATATATATGGTGTATGATGCTCTTTTGGTTGTTCATAGAAGTTAAATTTTATCTTGTAAGATTTCTTCATTTGGTTGTAACAAGGAGGGTGGTCTATAATCACCATGTTTCCTCCTTGGTTTCTTTTTTCTATTTTATTTGATTTTGTAATGTACAAATTGATGTAATGATGAAGAAGGAGCAGCCATGGATTGAAGAAATGGAAAGGTAAAATTTTCAGTGTATCCTTTGTGTTTTGGCATAAGTTTTGTGAAAACTAAGTTGCTGGAATTTTGTTTCAATGAATCATATTTCAGTTATGATTGGAAAACAAGTGCTGGTTTTTTGTTTCAAAGAATCCAATTTCGGTTTTGCTAAAATACTAAGTGCTTTTTTTTAATTTTTATGAAATGAGTTTCGGTTTTAATAAAACAAGTGCTGGGATTTTTTGTCAAAACAAAGATTTGGTTTTCTAAAATCTAGTGCTGGAATTTTATTTTTCAAATGACAAAATTCTAATTTCATAAATGCCATTACATTTTGTTTACCGAATGGGTTTGGATCATGTTAGCGAAGAGTTCAAGCGGAAGATCCAAGATGAAGAAGCATATTTTGGGCCTAAAAGGCTTGTAATTATTTTATGTTTCTAGGATGGACAATCAAAAGTGGCTTTATTAGTTCATGTGATGAATGGAGAAATGAATGCTTGTAATATGTGATTGCATGTCATTTAGAAAATTGCCAACCCTAGGCCTTGCCATGCATTCATTATGTATGAGATATATAATGAAACAATATAGGATGGATAATAAATTGCATCTAGACAAGATGGTATTTAAAACTTAAAGCCCAAAAAGATTGAGCGGGAGAGGATGCTCCTATGAGAGTCCACGGTCTCCAAATGATGGCCCGTTTGCATGTGGTGAAGTGTTACTCCCCATCGGAGGGCATGGATCCTAGATCTTGCATGGTTTGGGTCTCCTTAAGGATAAGTCCACTTAATGATAGCAAATGTGACCTCCCACCGAGGCATGATTTGTAGGTATCTTTAGTGAATGAATCAAATGGTTATACACTCAACATTTTTATCTATAAACCGCCCAATCGTAGCTCTGTTGGTAAAAGTATGGACCAAATTAAGACGCTTCTTAAAAATTGAGCATGAGATGCTTGGTAGTTTTTGAGTGGGAGGGTCCCGCTTTTCTTTTAATAGATAAGATGGCCCACCGTCACTTAGTCTCATTATAGATAAGAAAATAACCGTCAGATAATGTTTTAATTTTTAAGTTTTATTAAATCTATCATCATGCATACATGCATCATGATTTTATACAAAGTTCCATAAATTGTTGACTAGTATGCTCATGTTTTAATAATTTATATTTTCAGACATAATCAACCACAAAATGAATCCACTCACCCTGCTCTTGACTAATAACAAATTGGAAAATGGAGACAAGTTTAATGAATGGAGACGTAACCTTGACATTGTTCTTCAATATGAACGTATTTTATGGGTGTTAACTGAAAATGAGCCTACACCTCTAAGTGGAGATGCAACTCCTGAGCAAGTCCAACAACATGAAGCGCTGGCGCAATCGTCGACAAGACTACTAAGTGTTATATTCTCGCTTCGTCACGGTATGTTGCAAAAGCAAATTGCTTGTATGAAAACTGCTAGTAATGGTCCATCACCTACATGAGATGTTTGGTGTAAGGACTAGGTCTGAAGAGTGAAAGCTATCCAAACCTTTCATAATCTCGCATGAAACTCGTGAACCGGTGCGGGATTACATGATGAAGGTAATCTCTGCGTTCATCGAGGCCGAGATGCTTGGGCGGATATGGATGCGACACACGATGATTATGATCATCAATAGCTTAAACTCTTCTTTTCAGCAGCTTTAAGTTGACTATGAGCTCAACAAAGAAGGATTACACCTCGAGTGAGTAGATGAATACCTCCAGAGCACGGAGGAAATATTGAATATTAAGGCTCATGGGCCGGTTAATGTAGCTTCTTCTTCTAAGCCCAAGGGTAAGGGCAAGGAAAAGAAGAAGGGTCCAATGAAAAGAAGGCCCAAATAGGGTCAAGGCCAAACCCATGAAAAAGAAGGCCAAAGAGAACATCAAAGGAAAGTGTTTCCACCGTGATGAGATGGGCCACCGAAAAGAAACCGCCCGGCCTACCTAGAGTCCCTCAAAAGCAAACAAGGTATGGGCTTCCTAAGTTTGTTAGGAACTAGAAATGTGGCGATTTATCTACTTCTTGGATATTAGATTCAGGAGCCACTAACCATGTTTGTAATTCTCTCAGGGTTCCAAAGAAAGAAAAGACTTCCTAAAGGCCGCCAAGTTAAGATAGCAGATGGTTCCTATGTTTCAGCAGAATCAAGGGAGTAGTTATCTTGGACTTTCCTAGTGGTCATAGGTTATATTTGGAAGATGTTTATTACATGCCAATGATAGTAAGGAACACGATTTACATTTTTGTCTAATAAAATCTGCTATTCCTTATATTTTGAAAAAGTTGTTTCAATATATGAGAATAAGGATTTTATTTGTGAAGCGATAATTAAACAAGGGATTGTTTTTATAGAACCTATGAAAGGCTCACTAAACACCACGTAATTGATAAAACCAAGACAATCCAATATCTCTAGCATTAATTCAAAGTATCTGTGGCATCTAAGGATGGGTCATATCAATCGTAAAAGACTTGACAAAGCTAGTAAAGTATGGGATCCTTATGGGCTTGCATAGTGATCCATTACCCACCGTGAATCTTGTATTGAAGGAAAATGACAAAAGCCTCATTTCCTTCTAAAGGAAACAGATTTGAATCCACATTGACATGGTACATACCGATGTGTGGGCCCATGAATGTACAAGATAGAGGAGTTTATGAATATTTCATAACTTTTATAGATGATTACTCAAGACATGGCTATTTGTATTTGATGCATAAAAGAGTGAATCTTTTGAAAAGTTCAAAGAATTCAAAGTCAAGTTGAGAAGCAACTTGGCAAGCCATTAAAACAACTTTTCGATCGATCGAGGTGGTGAGTATTTATCCGAGAGTTCCAGAATATTTAATTGACAATGGAATTGTTTCCAATTTGTCGACTCCTCGTACACCTCAATGTAATGGTGTAGCAGAGAGGAGAAATAGAACTCTATTGGAAATGGTAAGATCAATGATGTCCTATGCTAGCCTTCCAGAATCATTCTGGGATATGCCATACAACGGCAACATATCTTCTTAACTTTGCTCCATCCAAATCGGTGCCTAAAACACCTAGGGAGTTGTGGATCGCCGAGTGCCTTCATTGAGGCACTTGAGGACTGGGGCTGTCCACCCCATGTTCTAAAGCCTGAATCCACAAATATGGAACCAAGGTCAAGTATGTTTGTTTGTAGGATATCCCACGGAACTCGAGGGTACTATTTTATAGTCCTCATGATAGAACGATTTGTGTCGACAAATGCAAACTTCTTAGAGGAAGAGTTTGTGAGAAATCACAAAGGAAGAAGTGAAGTAGTACTAAAGGAGTTAGCGATTTCATCCAAACCAAGAGTTGTTTTGGATATGACAGAACAAGATGTCGAAATGGATTCAAGAGTTGAATCGAAGTGCAACCCTGAACATCAAGATGTGCCTAGACGTAGTGGGAGGGTTGTGAGACAACCAGATAGGTATCGGGTTTAGGAGAAGGCTTAATTGCCATCTCAAACCAAGAAGAAACAGATCCCGCTACGTATACACAGTGCTATTAATGATGTTGATGCAGAAAATGGCTCAAGGCAATGGAATCGAAATAGATTCTATGTATACTAATGAAGTTCGGGTCCTTGTAGATCTACCACCGTGTCTAAAACCATAGGTGTAAATGGATCTACAAAAGGAAAAGGGATCGATGGAAAGGTAGAGACCTTTAAAGCTAGATTGGTAGCTAAAGGCTATACTCAAAAGGAGGGTATAGACTACGAGGAGACTTTTCTCCGGTTGCCATGCTTAAGTCCATCAGATTCTTTGGCCATAGCAGCCTATTTCGATTATGAAATATGGTAAATGGATGTCAAGACCGCATTTCGAATGGAGATCTTGAGGAGACCATTTATATGGCCCAACCGTAGGATTCATTGAGCTAGGTAATGAGCATAAGGTTTGTAAGTTGCAAAGGTCCATTTATGGACTTAAGCAAGCATCTAGGTCTTGGAACATTAGGTTTGATAAGGCTATCAAAAACTATGGGTTCATACAAAACCTAGATGAGCCTTGTGTTTACAAAAGAATACAAGAAGGTAAGGTTATTTTCCTAATCCTATATGTTGATGACATTCTGCTCATTGGGAATGATGTGGGAATGTTATCTGCGGTTAAGGGATGGCTGAATGAACAGTTTTCAATGAAGGATTTGGGAGAGGCTACCTATGTTCTAGGGATCAAACTTATAAGGGATCGTAAGAATAAGAAGATAGTTTTGTCTCAACTAACCTACATTGAGAATATGCTCAATAAGTTCGCCATGCAAGATTCCAAGAGGGTTTCACCCTACTAGACATGGAATCAAACTTTCAAAGGAACAAGCACCTAAAACCCAAGAGGAGGTTGAACGATGCATAACATTCCATATGCTTGGCGCTTGGTAGTTTGATGTATGCAATGTCAGCACTAGACCGGATATCTCATTACGCAGGGGACCGGTAGCGATTTCACCAATCCAGAATGGAACATTGAATTGCGGTTAAGTATATATTTAAGTATCTTCGTAGGACGAAGAACTTAATGCTTGTTTACTCGAAGTAATCTTATTCCGACAGATATACGAATTCTCGATTTCCAATCGATGTTGATTCAAGGAAATCAACTTCGTTCTATATTTACTTTAGGAGGTGGAGCCATAGTTTGAGAAGTGTCAAGCAATCTTGTATTGCTGATTCGACTATGGAGGTCGAGTATGTTGCTGCTTGTGAAGCGAAGAAAGGAAGCATCCCGCTCCTAAGTTCCTAAATGATTTGGAGGTAGTTCCAGAGGCGTAAAAGCCATTACACTTTATTGTGATAATAGTGAGGCAAAGGCTAATTCTAAGAACCTCGTAACCACAAAGTCGCCAAACACATTGAGCGAAAGTATCATCTCATAAGGGAGATAATACAACGGGAGAAGTGGATGTGGTAAAGATTCCTACAGAGCAAAACCTCACGATCCGCTCACAAAGACTTTGACTCAAAAGAGCTTGAGGGTCACCTAGAAGGATGGGAATGAAGGATATGTCAAACTTGCTTTAGGGCAAGTGGGAGATTGTTGGAGTTATGTAAATATAGTGCCCTAGAAAGCAAGTGTATTTACATGTAACTTTATCTTCTTCGCCATAGCTTTGTAATGAAAATATTTATTATTAATAAAACAAAAGAGTTTGGTTTTATCTGTATGAGCATTATATATCTGGTCATAAGGTACCAAGATTCATTTGTAAGTAATATACCTATACATAGAGATGTATGGGAAACATGTATATTATTAGAATCAATTAATTGATTCACAGTTGAATAATCAAGTTGGTCGCTTGATTATGGTTTAGATCAAGTGTTATGATTTATCTCCATATAAGTAAAGGAGTTTACTTAAAGGGAATGATGAGTTTCATATCATGATAGTAGTAGACTATCGATAATGGCACTATTAAATGAATCGAATCAAGTATGTTTTCAAGAATAAAGTGGCCGTTACTTTAATCTTAAAACATTCAACTTAAGCATTCGCTATTATGAACCACAATATTGATGAGTGGTGAACTCATATGTGTTTCATTATAATTTTAATATGATCGGAATGGATTTTATAGGTATTAATCCAGTGTTCCGCATGTTGGAATTATTAATTGAAACATGTATCGTGAACATTCACTCAAATAAAGAGTTTATAGTGTTATCATCTCTTCAGATGTTTTAAGGAGATTTGGTGATTAAATGGCGCCAGAGTTTGATGGACTAGCTACCCATCAAGTCTTAACACTAAGATGAGATCTTATGTGTTAATCACCATATAAAGTAAAATGAGAGATCTAGAGGAAAACCAACATAAGGGCAAAACGGTAATTTTACCCTTTGTTGTGCGGATGGCTATAATAAGGTTCTAAATAGGGTTTGCAATTGGACATATTCTCATAATATTTAATAATTCAAGAGTTCAACTAATTGTCTTTAGTGGAATGACATTTAGTTAATAAGCTAGAATTAATTCCAATGAGATCAATTATTTCGGGCTTATTGGAGCTTGAATTATCAAAGTCCAATAAGATTCCCCACTTGGCTTTAAGGAAGGTTATCAAGCTAAGTAAGAAGTAGTTTGGAGGCTTTAGAAGTCCATAATTGAATGATGGGCTTATACTAATTAATGGTTAATTGGAAGCCCATATGTTCATTTAGAAATGGGCTTGTTTTGGTTTAATGTAATTGATTAGATTAATTATATTTTAAAAAAAAAATTTTAATGGAGAAGAAGCAATTTCAAAATTGTGTTAGGTTAGATGTGTAACCACACATTTGACATTAAAATACTAAATAAAGATGGTCTTTATTATGGTTCATCATTATTAAATGGAGTTATGAACTTACCATTAAATGGTTTAATGGTTGGCTTTTAATGTTGGCATGTAACCTATTTGCATTCATTAGATTAAAGATGAAAGACGTGCATTAGATGGACCATCTTCCTTCTTTCTTCTTGCCAAAACCGAAATTTGTATTCAATTATAGGTTATGGTCTTTTCAAATAGCCATTTTAAAGATAAATGAAGTAAGTCTCATTTATTGGCTATTTGATGAGTGATTAATGTAAGAAGTGATGCATTGGATGCCTCTCACTTTTTCCATTCATGCATATTTCGAAATTGAGATGTAAGAAAGGGTTCTTGCATGGTTTTTAGACATTCTCTCCTTTCATGCAAAGTAAGAACCGAAATTCCTAAGTGAAAGAATTGAAAGAGTTTCAATTTCGGTTCTTCTTCTTCTAAGAAAATCTCCTCCAAATATTTCTTCTCCTTTCCCACCAAAGGATTTTGTTAACCTAGTTGTCCTTGAAGAACAAGTGGTAAATCTAATTGGTTGAGGATACTACAACAAGGAAGAAGATAGATTGCTAAAGGAAAAGACTCAAAGGCAAAGGATTTGGATATAAGAAGGAGAGGATAGCGCAATGAGGATTTAAAGTCAGAGCGAAGGAGTCGGTAATTCTTTTTATCTTGTTCTTGGTTTTATTATCCTTATACCATATCATGTATGGATTAGCATGTTGATTTGGATATATTGCTTCCGCTGCAAGATGATTTCTCAAAATTTTTTGAAATCTATCGTTTCTCCATACTAAGCATGCTTTCTTTTTCCGATCCAACAATACTGACTGAGCACTTGGGCACAATACTGAATAACTAGAAAAGAGTCACATATGCATTGTATACACATGAATGATTGTTTTGTGACGATTACTGAATTATGTGATGACCTGATTTTGTAAATTGTTATTTGATACTGCAAACTGTTATAGGCTACTGCAAATTGTTATATACTAATTGTATCTTACTGTGCTGTGCTGTACGCAATCTACGTAATGCATGGTTTGAGTGAACCATCGATGATGGTTTCTCACTGAGTTCGCAAACTCACCCCGAAATTGCATCTAATTTTTCAGGATCGATAGAGTAGGCCCCTAGCTCCGGAGATAGTCTTTTCTTGCCGTATGAAGCGTCTTTGGCAAGAGAAGCGATAACACATGTGCGGCCACTGGGTTGGACTTTTGCGATGACTTAGATAGATGCTTGTATCGCTTCCTTTTGGTGTTGTTTAGGGACCGATAAACTTGTCTATTATGATATTGGATGGCTGTATCAAGATTATTTTGGATTTTAAAATGTACTGATTTATGATATATTATGGTTTTAAATTATCGCGATGCCATGTGGATTAACAGTCGGATTTTCTGGTAGTGCACCTTTATCGTGGGATACGTGACGGAGCGACCTTTCGGGCGTCCCGATGTGTTCCCTACGGTGAGGGGGCGCTGCAGTCTCTTCTTAGGATATATATATATAAAACTCCTTTTACAAGGCTAAGTAGGCAAGTGACAAGTGTCACTTGCCACTTGTCCTGATTTTTATTCCGGTTCCAAATTCTACTCCAATTTCTCGTCAAATTGTAGTGGCTCAATTCAATAAATCCTAACATCATGTCTCTAATTTTTCAGTGCCATCGGCCAGTCATTTTTGGTACCGGAAATCCACTCAGTCAGCCACTTGGAAATTTTTCTGGTCCGGACGTTGATTCCCAAAAATTTCAGAAAAATTCCCAAAATCTCCTAAAAATGTAAAACACACATAACTCACTCCAATTTAATTTTTCAAGCACAAATATCACATAATTCCCAAAAAGTTTCATTTAGACACATATGTCGGGAAATGTCATGAATGCATGTACAATCATGTGCATGTGCAAAAATTACCATTCATATTTATATAAAGGCTATAGGATGTATGTGCATGCCGAGATATATTTAAACATTCCTAACCCATCCCAATTTTCTAAAATACCCTTCCCATTGGTGATGGGATGTTACAGGGGGAATTCAAAAACTCATTCATTATCTGATTTATTATTTGATTTCTCCTAATGTGGGTTGTTGACTTTAATGTCAGGGTTTTCATCTTATCATGATTGAGAAGCTTCCTCAAAGCTTCAAGCTTGGGCTGAAGCTTTAGATAATTTTGTGGACCGCATTTCGCTGATTTATGAATGTGGATTTATAAGTTTGATTTTTCTGTTTTGATATTAATTCTACTGGTATTGTGTTTGGCCAACCATTACTAAGCATTAGTTGTTAATTGAAGAACCGATAGGTAAAAATTAATAACGGAACTCCAAAATAGGGAACTTATAAATTTCAGATTTATACATAAACTGAATTTATGAGAGAAAACCAGGTTAGCAAAGAACTTAATGGGTTATGCTTGATTGCTAGTTTACGATATTAGATTAGGATTATTGCATAACGCTCCTTTGATGCCTTGAAAAAGGATCTAAGAAATTCTGGGCTCAACCTTCTATCAACTAAAATTCGCATCATAAATTGACCTAGGTAAAGTCCATAGAAAGCGCTAAAAGTGGAACCATCCTTGAAGCTTATCACATTCCATTCGGATTAACCCCTTGAAATATTCAAAATTTTCTTTAGATTAAATTTTGTTATTTTTGATAGTTAAATTTCTTAATTTAATTCCCTATTCTTATACATTTGCTTAGTCCAATTAATTGAATGATCCAATCCTAGTACTTACACAATTACTCCCTGCGGGACGATATTATACTGTACTACTTGAGACCCGTGAACTTGCGGAACCAAGATCGCCTAAAGGGCACTAACTCCTTCAAGAACTCCCTCAAGTTTACGACTACACAGGACCATTATATGGGAATGTGTAGTGCGTCATGTTTTGGATCCACTCAAACCATTCTGATGTACTTATGTGCTCATGAGATGTTTGATCAAGTTTGATGCATTCATGTTTTGTGACTTGTGGATTTGGGCTAAAAGCCTAGGAAGCATGTCCTTTATAAACTTACTGAAAATTTATTATGACAAGTAAACTGGTTTCAAAAGTTTTCGCTTATCTTTTATTATAAACTGTTACCTATGAGCTTTCAAGCTCACCCCCTTCCTGTCCCCACCTCCAGGTTATGAGCAAGAGATGGAGTGAAAGAGAGTGAAGGCTTTAGTCTCATTTCAAGAAATTGTAGTTCATGTAACTTTTGTATTTTGAGATTTGTGATTATGTTGTAATGTGGCTTGAAAAGCCATTATTAGCTTTGTAAAACCCGTTTGTTTTGAGGGCATTGAAATGTGAATGACTAAAAATTATTTGTATGTAATGTATTAAAGAGTATGATGTAGTAAAGATATGCTCAAGTTTTATGATATTCGCAACAGGTTGGGTTCTGAAAAAGGGTCCCAACATTTGTGGTATCAGCGAATTAAGTATCTGTAGATATGTTAGATAAAGATGTAGTATCTATAGTTGTGTCAACGAATTAAGTAATAGAATCTTGTGGGGGATATGGTCTTGAATTGATACGGATGTGTAAATATTTTCATGAATTGACTAAAGAAGAGATAGAGACAGGATAAAAATGACAAGATTTAAGGTGTACAAGCAAAGTGGAATTGAAAGGTTGAACTCAGAATTTTTGATCAAGCATAAGATTTTATTAGTGAATTTTAGATTTGAATTTCAAAATGACTATATGTTCAGGCTCTTAAGAGCCCTCAAGAGTTTGCCGACCAGTTATTAAGAGCCCTCAATTGATAATGTAGTTAAATTGGTGAATAATATGATTGAGTACACATGAGACCTATATTTAGATATGGATAGGAGATAAGCAATGATCCCTATAGTTAAAGATTATGAGATGAATCAGAGCAATGAGATGGAAGTATAGTAGGGATGCTTATAGCAAGAAATCTTCTTTCGAAGAAGAATCGTTTCAATTAGGTTAAGCGATCAAGTAGGTTATATTAAGAATGATCAATATAGAACCCATCGAGACAAATATGTAATGAATTAGAAGTGAAAATTGAGTTCGATCCCTATCGAGACTCAAGTATAAGAGGTGGAGTGTGCTATCGAGAATGTATGTATATTGCACTGTCATGGTCTAAACAAAACAATATAAATTAAATTCTATATAAACCAATTAAAGGCAAGCGCACCCCGTCGATAAGTAATATAAATGGGTAAGAACCAGATATCGTACCCAAGGGAAGATTCCAACACGTAAGAAATTAAATTAAACAATGAAAAATTACTCGAAAGATCAAGAATTGATTGGTTTGAAAAAAAAATAAATTAAAGTAAGCAAATCAAGAAAATATGAAAATGCAAGGTATGAATTAAAAATGAATAGATTTAATCAAATGATGAAATTGGTTAAGGTATTAGATTTCAATTGATTAGACACTAAAAAAATTAACGGTGGATTGATTTAGGAAATACTTCACTTAAGTAAGTCAAACCCAATGTTCATCGTGTTCCCTTATCTTCTAAATCCGAGTCACCCACTTGGTTCATAGATAATTTGAAGTAAAAGGCATTAAACTCAAAAAGCCTAAAACTAATTTCGGTTATTCTAGGTATCCTCACACAAGATCCTACGGTTGGCCTACACTTTAGTCTCAAGTATGTCACTTGATTAATTTTCCGGCAAATTAAATCCCATTAGTTATGGCATTCAATCATCTAAGATCTTAATCTAGGTGATTAAGCTAAATTAGGACTAAATATGTATTCAATCAAGAAAAAATAAATACCACAAAAATTATCCTAATCCAATATCAATCTTAACCTTAATCAAAAAGAAAAACTTACTCACAAATATTTATCAATGTAACATAAATCATGGTCATAATATATGTTTGCTTCGATTAAATCCACACAACTAAAATAAATAAGGAATTAAAAATAAAGTAAATCCCAACAAAATTGTGGTTGCTAGAATTGAAAAAAAAATGTTTTAGCCAATTCTCCAAGCTTGCGTGAATAGCTACTTGCGTCTCCTCTCCACCAGCTATAAATCCTCCCCTAGCAGTTGCAACGTTGATGCTTCTGCCACCTTGTGTCCACCAGTTGCTTTATCAACGTGAGTGGAGAATTTTTTTAAACCACCAACTTCCCAATAACGCAGCTCCTTCAACGTGTGTGCGTGTAGAATTTTGCCTCCTTGATGTAAAAGTCCCTCCTCTTTTTATTGTTTTCTAATTAACGTATTCTATCTATATCACCAACTGCCTCCTTCTCTTGCTTCCACCTCCTGCTTTCTTCTTCATATCCAACTAGTTAAGGTTCTGTGGACACAAAGGAAAAGGTCCTCAGGAATAAGACAGTTCAGCTAGTTAAGGTTCTGTGGAGAAACCATTCAGTGGAAGAAGCCACGTGGGAACCCTTGGACGCTATGAAAGAGAAGTATCCAAGTCTTTTCGATGATTCAGGTAAATTTCGAGGACGAAATTTCTTTTAAGAGGGGGAGAAATGTTTGGCCCCAAATTGTTTTTCTTGATGTTACTAAGCATGAATTTATTTGATTTATGATTTATGACATAGTTTGATTTTATTGAAAATATTCATGGAAAATTAGGATTTATTTGAGATTAGTGTGGAATAAATGTTTATGGAAAAGTAAAAATGTTTAGGGGTAAAATGGTCAAGGCACATGAGTTAGGATGTTTAAGGCTTGCATGGAGGGGCATTTTAGTACTTGTCCTATCTTGTAGGTTTAAGGAAATAAAGAAAGAAAGAAAAGAAAAGAGAGAAGAAAAGAAGAAGAGAAAAGGAGAAGGGGTTATCGTGGGAAGAGAGGAGAAGAAGAAGAAGAAAAGAGGAAAGCTCCAGTTGTAGATTTCGAAGGTTTAGAAGCATTCTTCAGGTTTGTTTAACTCTTCTACTCTTGTTTAGGTTGAATCAAACCCTAGTTTTGCTTGGATTGAGTAGAAATCGATGGAGTTAGGGTTTATGGGAAAGATTTGTAGATTTGCATGGGTTGTTGTTTTGTTAATGTTTTTGGTGTTAGAATGAGTTTAGAATGGAAGTATGAAACTTGATTTATGGGTTAGATGTGTTGTAGTTGAGAAAGGAAAGGTTTTAAGGTTGAAAATGGCGAAATCTGGGTTCGGGAGTCGTCTCTCCCGTCCGCACGTCGTGACGTACGCAAGGCCGCACGCCGCGGCATGCAGAAGGCCGCACGCCGCGGCGAGCCAGGCCGCTCGTCGCGGCGAAGCCAGTTTTCCAGCGTAGATGGTTTTTAGTGTTTTGATCATATCTTTTGGTACAGAACTCCTTTTGGGGTGATTTTAGAGGCGTTGTAAACTAGAGACATGGAGCTACAAGTCTTGTGAAGTGATGAAGTTCTAAATCAGTTTCTAAGGATATGGAATTTTGGATGGAAGTTAGGAATGGAATTATTGTTTCAGCATGAGTTATTAAATGAGATTTTGGTTCTTATTTTAGGAGATCAAGTGAGGCAAGAGGATCAAGAGGCTCAAGAGGAAACTCATTCCTAGGCAAGAACAAGCAAGGAAATCAGGTGGGTTCATGTTTATAATAAAGTAAATAAGTCACCCATTGTTTAGTTCAAATCAAGAAAGAATTAATGCATTTGAATTGCATCATCCACGATTGCATTACTTATTATTATGAATAATTATATTCTGCTATGTGATTTGCATTCATGATCATTACCAAGATTTTTACAAATGGGTGTTCTCCTTTCACGAATACAAGTACATGAAGTCATGTTTTACGAATATATGACAAGCAAGATTACAAGAAAGTTTACAAGCAAGTGCCAGTTTGGCAAACAAGTTTACAAGAACATGAATCATGCATGTTTATGTAGGTTTGCGGTGTCCCTCACGAATAGTCAAGTGCACATTGACTCACGAAAAGGCTTCTCCCGCCTGCCCGACTGCGGCACATGGTTTCTCACAAGGATTCCCTCACGAAACTACGTCTACACATCAACATTTCGATGGCATGTGTAGTACATCACGAACCAGGGACAACCCAAACCATCATGTTATGTTATGTGTTATGATTTGTTATGTGTCATGCATCATGAATTGTTCAAGAATCAAGCATTTTTCAAGACAATGACATATACATGATCAATGACTATAATTTCAACAAGTACCACGGCAATGAGATATTTTTGAATACTTTTGCTTATTACTATATTATAAATATGTTCCCACAAGCTTTATAGCTCACCCCCTCTAATCTCCCCCATTCAGGTGACAAGCAGGAGATCGAGTGAGTTACGAGTACGGCGGCACTCCATTTTATCATGTTTATTTTTAAACTTTAGTTTCATTTCAAGTACTCGGTTCAAGAGTATTTTGTATTTTTGGCTCTTGAACTCAAAGTTGTAATTTGGTTTGAGATGTTCTTAAAGCTTTAGTAAAACTCATCTTTTTGATAACGACTTATGGATATGTTTGTTTTAAAGCATGAAAGTAAGTTTTGAGATAGTTCACGATGGGTCCATTGAATTTCCGATGGTCTCCTTTCTCAATCGTTAAATTGATCTGTTTAGCCTTGTTTATTAAATCACATGAAAGCAGGTTTCAAGTTTGTTTTCCAGCAGGCCCATTAATCTTCCGCGGGTCTTTTTCCTTACATATATCATTAGCACGTTTCACGCCACGCTCTCATGTCCGATGTTGGGCTCCGACAGCGGGGTCCAACATCCCCTGTCGCTAATCATAGATCGAGGTATTCCATACCTGACCAAAATGTTAGATTTGACAAAATTGACTACAAGCTTAGCATCATCTATTAGAGTAGCTTTTGCTTCTATCCACTTCGACAAATAATCCATGGCTAAAATGATATGTCTTACTAAAAGAAGAAGAAAAAGGACCCATTAAGTTAATTCCCCCTATATCAAAAATGTCACATACTAGGATATTTATAAGTGACATTTGATATCTTCTTCCCATACTACTTGTTCTTTGGCAATGATCACAAAACTTACAAAACATAAGTATCATAAAATAATTTGGGCCAAAAAAAATCACATTAGAGAATTTTACTAACTATTCTTTTAGGGCTAAAATGTTCCCTACACACAGATGAATGGAAAAAATTACTATGGAAGGAATTTCATCATTTGCAACACACCTTCTAATAATTTGTTCATCACAAAATTTCCAAAGATGAGGTTCATCCCATATGTAATATTTGGCCTCTCATCTAAGTTTATCCTTTCCAGCTCTAGATAGATCACTAGGTAAGAACTTAGTCACTAAGAAATTTACTATGTCAACATACCATGGAATTACCTGTTGGATTGCAAAGAGACTTTAATCTAGAAATTCATCTTGGAAAACATCAGATGTATTAGTTGGAGTGATCCGGTTGAGATGATCAACCACCAGCTGACGCATACCATGGAATTACCTATTGGATTGCAAAGAGACTTTAATATGGAAATTCATCTTGGAAAACATAAGATGTATTAGTTGGGGTGATCTGGCTGAGATGATCGACCCCTAGATTTTTAGCTTCCTTTTTGTCACATATTTCCAACTCAAAATCTTGTAGGAGTAAGATCCACCGAATCAACCTTGGTTTTGCTTCTTTCTTAGTCACCAAATATTTTAGAGCTACGTGGTCTAAATAAATGATCACTCATGTATCCTGTAAGTAAGATCAAAATTTTTCCAACCTAAAAACTATATCCTGGAATTCTTTCTCCATTGTGGAATAATTCTTTTGAGCACCGTTAAGAGGCAAAGTAAATGACATGAGGTACTTTGTCCACTTTTTAACCCAAAACTACTCCAACTGCATGATCCAATGCATCACATATTAATTCGAAGGGAATGCCCCCCTTTGGTGGCTAAATTATTGGGGTTGTAGTGAGTCATTCCTTTAATTCATCAAATGCAATTTTGCTTGGCTTATCAAAATCAAATTTCATATCTTTTTGGAGTAGTCTACATATGGGTTGAGCAATCTTTGAAAAATCTTTAATAAATTGCTGATAGAATCCTGCATGAATAAGAAAAGAGCAAACTTCTCATATAGTCACAAGGTAAGGTAAAGATCTTAAAATATCTATCTTAGCCTTATCAATCTCAATTCCCTTATTAGAGATTGTATGACCCAAAATTATGACTTGATCAACCATAAAATGACATTTTTATAATTTAAAACAAAATTAGTCTGAATGCAACATTTAAGAACTTTTTCAAGGTTGATAATGCATATTTCAAAAGATTCTCCATAAATAGTAAAGTCATCCATGAAAAATTCTATACAATCTTCCATAAGATTAAAGAAAATACTTACTATATGCCTTTGAAATGTCACTGGTGCATTACACAACCTAAATGAGATTCTTCGATAGGTAAAAGTGTCGAATGGACAGATGAAAGTTGTTTTCTCTTGGTCCTTTTGTGAAACCAAAATCTGATGATAACTTGAATAACCATCTAGACGACAATAGTGAGATTTACCTGCAAGTCTTTCAAGCATTTGATCAATAAATGGAATTAGAAAATGATCTAACCAAATTTAGCTTCCTATAATCTATATAAACTCTCCACTTGTTTTGAACACGAGTGAGTATCAACTCACCATTGCTATTTTCTATTACAATTACCCCAATTTTCTTTGGACTACTTGGACCGGACTTACCTAATTGCTATCTAATATGGGATAGATAATCCTAGCATCAAGAAGCTTCAAGATTTCCTTTTTCACCACCTCCATTATGGGTGGATTTAAACAACATTGGGGTTGCCTTACCTCCTTAGCTTCATCTTCAATCAAAATTCGATGCATACAAATGGTGAGACTAATGCCTTTTAAATCAACTACTGTCCACCAAAGGCTTGTTTGCGTTGTCTTAGCACCTAGATCAGTTTTTCTTCCTACAAAGGAGTGAGTTTATTTGAGATAATAATAGGTAAAGTAATTTACTCACCTAAAAATATAGATTTTAGATGGTTAAGTAAAATTTTCAGCTCTAATGTGGGCGATTTAATCAACGAAGGCAATAATTTTGAATTGTTTTGGGACAAATCCACATAAGGTAATTGTTTCACCATTTTCTTGATTTTCTCCAAATTGTAAAACATGGCTTCAAGTTCATTATTGGGAACCAACATCTCTATAAGTAACTGCCACTACAATGCATCTCCAATTTCAAAAATTATCTTAAGTTCACCTCTTTCATTTAAGGAAGAATTTTTTTTACACCCAAGTGTTAACAAAATCCATAGAAATAGTAGGTTGTTCATTATACGAAAATTTCACGGCATTGTATATGTTGAATTTAATTAAGTCACTATTGAATTCTATAGTCAATGATCCATTATGAGCATCAATTTTTGTTTTAGGGGTTCTCAAGAATGATCTTCCAAATAAAATTGGAGTTGAAGAGGATACATCCTCACTACCCATTTGCAAAATGTAAAAGTCAGCTGCAAAAAGCATTTTTCCTACTTGAATCATAATATCTTCTAACACGCCCTTTGGATATATTGGGACCTGTTTCCGGAACCCAACCTCTTGCAAATATCAGAAGACTTGAGCATATCTTTACTACGTCATACTCTTTAATATATTACATACAAATAATTTTTCGTCATTCACATTTCAATGCCCTCAAAACAAAAGGGTTTTACAAAGATAATAATGGCCTTTCAAGACACATTACAACATAATCACAAATCTCAAAATACAAAAGTTACGTGAACTACAATTTCTTAAAATGAGACTAAAGCCTTGACTCTCTTTCACTCCATCTCTTGCTTATAACCTGGAGGTGGGGATAGGAAGGGGGTGAGTTTGAAAGCTCATGGGTAACAATTTATAATAAAAGATAAGCAAAAACTTTTGAAATCATTTTACTTGTCATAATAAATTTTCAGTGAGCTTATAAAGTACATGCTTCCTAGGCTTTTAGTCAAAATCCACAAGTCACAAAACATGAATGCATCAAACTTGATCAAACATCTCATGAGCACATAAACACATCAGAATGGTTTGGGTGGATCCAAAACATAACACACTATACATTCCCATATAATGGTCTTGTGTAGTCGTAAACTTGAGGGAGTACTTGAAGGAGTTCCGTGCCACTAGCGGGCAGGTGGAAAAAGCCTTAAACATGAGTCAACGTGCACATGACGGTTCTTGAGGGATCACCACAAACCCATATAACACATATATTTCAAAACTTGTAAACTTGTGTTGCCCAAAATGGCACTTCTTGAAAACTTGATTTTCATGAGCATACAATATTTCATATGCGCTTTCAAAACTTGATTTCATAAACTTACTATCCTTTTCAGAAATCACTTGAAAAATCTCTTTATAAATCATTACACAGTTTATTTAACAAACATATAGCAGATTTTACAAATCATGCAAAAATAAAAGATGCAATACTTATGATGCAATTGAAATCAGTAAACTTCTTTGCTTTAAGGAAAAATAGTAGTGGTTTATTTACTCTATTATAAACATGTACCCACCTGATTTCCTTACTTATAGGCTTGCTCAGAGTATCTCTTCTCTTTGCAAACAACCTGAGGTCTCTAAAGTTCTTTCCTGTTGTATCTTTAATGTGTGCTCTGTGAGCTAATCTAACTGAAATAGGTCTCTTCAATCCCTTCGGTTTTCAACCAAATGAAGAGATCCTTGGCTCAAATGGAAGCTCTTCTCTTCCTTTACCTTTTTCTCTTCTTGAGCAACCTCAAAATCTTTCTTATAGGCTAAGGAAATTGAAACCCTAGCTTGGTTTCTCTTCTCTCTCTTATTCATGACTCTCTCTCTCTCTCTCTCTCTTTCTCATTTCTTTATTCTCTTCTCTTCTACTTCCTTCCATTTATAGGCAAGACAATACTTCTTCTTCCAACTATGCCCTTCCATTTATGCCTTATGTCTTTTACACGTAAGTGTCTTGCCAAAAGCACCCTTGAATATTCTGACATAACATTTTATTCTAAAAGAATCTTCTTTATTGTCTTACGTTTCCAATGACACCAAAATCATTCAATTCGGCTCAGTGATTTGAATGATACACTTCAAACATTTTTAGACTGCTCTTGTCCAAATCAGCATACTATGCACAACTCCTATCGAAAATTTAAACCTCTTAAAAACTGAATTTGACTTCAACTTCTTCATACCATTTGCAGCTCCGTGTATCTAGTTTATCTTGAAATAAGAATCATCTTATTCGGAGCTCTATTGATTAAGAAATCATCAAAATATTGAAGTATGTTTAGGAAAATATCCAATTGATATCTTTTCTTTGGTTCAATCCATCCCTTTCAAATCAACACCAAGAGCTATGACCTTCAATGGAGATGCAAACAAAAATTGTTAGGAATCTAAGGGTTCAAGAATCACTTCATTTAACTTTGAAATTTACAACTTTAAAGAAGACCTTGAGGTTAGATTTTATCATCTGAAGGGTTAAAATGAATCAGATGATAGGATTTGACGAAGCCAAAGGAAAAAGCAAACAAATGGAAAAAGATAGAAGAAGTGAAAAAATTGCTATAACTTTACCTACAGATATCGGAGTTAGGTTTTCTTTATATGGTTCGAAAGTGAACTCTAAGATCTACTACTTTCATGAAGATCTTGAAGATAGATTCTATCATTTGAAGGATCGAAAATGGAATAGAAGATAGGCCACGTGAAAAAACAGAAGAAACAAAACACAGAAGATAGCAAAAGACAAGAAGTTTATAAATAGCAACCCAGAAGAAGTTTATGAACAGTAACCCAGAAGAAGCAAAAGACAGAAGAAACGAAAAGGCAGAAGAAACAAAAACACAGAAGAAGTAAAACCTAGAAGGAACAAAACTCAGAAGAAGACACGTCCGCAATACACAGAAGAAGTAAAACCTAGAAGGAACAAAACCCAAAAGAAGACACGTCAACAAAACACAGAAGAAGACGTGTCAGCAAAACACAGAAGAAGACGCGTCAACAAAACACAGAAGAAGGCGCGTCAACAAAACACAGAAGATACAAAACACAGATGATACAAAAGGTAGAAGATAAAAAAAAGGCAAACTATACAAAACACATAAAAAGATGGCATTATCACAAGGAAACACATAAGGAAATGACGTCATCGCAGAAGAAGCAAGAAGGCAGAAGATCTAACTTCTCTCTTGTACATCTTCCCTTATAAGGACCTGACTTTCAGCTTAGCCGTAAAAAATTTCATACTATATATTGTTGGAAAGCTAAAAGAAAGATCTACAACTTACTAGTAGATACATTTGCCTAAATCAGTCCAGATTAATCTAGGTTTTCCCCTTAAATACAGGACATAAATTTTCTACATTCATTCAATATTCTCCACCCATTTTTTAACTTCATGACAAACTTTGAGATTCTTAAAGATCGAATTTAAATTCGATGTCTTCATAAGAAATATGTCCACATGTTTTCTAGTTTAATCCAAATCAAGAATCATCTCGTTTGGATAACTGGAGAAGAAGTCGTGGCTAGAGGACTGAAACATTCTCTAGAAACATTTTCTAGATCAACCATCCACTATGTTTCACAATCTTTCCTTAACACAAATCATACTAAGATCACCTTTTTCTACTTCATTTAGTCCTCATTCTCAACTCCGTCTCAAATCAATAGCATCCGAAGAAAATATATATAGTCTATGATTAATCATGAACACCAACAACAGAACATACACAAACGTACATCTCTTTCATCAACGTACTACACAAATGCAACTTCATTTTCAACTTTCATTTTGCTTCTAACTTTCACCTTAATTCTTCTCACTTCAAAATCTTTTATCCATCAGAAGCACCAAAGCAAAACTTGGACATATCCACATTTCTCATCCACTACTTTACTCTTGTCTATCATTTCTGATTCAAGAATCTTCATTCATTTGTTCTTTACTTATGAAGACTTGCCAAAGTTTCTCCTTCAAATAGTTTTAAGTTCTATGAAACATTCGGGGTCCAACAATTCTTCCCCCTTTAAAGAATTTCATCCTCGAAATTCCTACCGGAGTAGTCAACCATATGGAGGTAACAATGTCTTATGTTTTCCTTAGTCTCCCTAGTAACTTTTTCACTTGAATAATTTATTTCACATGATCACTGCCAAAAGACTCATCAAGTCTTTCAATCACCTATTTAATCATTCACTTTTCTAACGAGTTCCTCATTAGGTTTCAGATTACTCACATTTCCCCATTTCCTGTGTTGATAACATCCATATCAAATCATATTGATATCTCTTAACATACTTGACATTTTGCACCTAGTCTAAGCACACCTTGGGGAGGTGACACTCTTGTAAACATTTCATCCTTTGCTTTATTGTTCTCATCTCTATAGTATCAGTATGCTTTACTCTTATGCTTATCTCATTGTACTCCATGCTTTCTGTATTGATCCACTAACTCCTTTATCCCTTTATTAGGTATACATATTTCTCCTTTTTGATCACAAAGCCTTATCTTCCAATTTAAACTTGGAATTAAGATCCATTCTCAATTCCTTAATGTACATTTTATGCTTCTTTTTTACTCTAGTTCTGATAATCCTCAATATCGAGTTTCTGCCTAAAGTACCTGATATAAATAACCTTACTTCGAATTTCTCATTTGTACAATCATGGTCTTTCGGTATTTATATCAATCTTCTCGGTCTCATATTCAATTTTCTCAATTCAATGATTGCCTCAAACTTTTATGATCTATACTCGTATATATATATACATCTCAGATATTCCTTTACATATATTGTCTCCAAACTTCAAAGCAATCACTACTATAGTATCTCCAAATCATGTATCAAATCATCAACTCATAGGACTTTAGTTGTCTTTATAGATAGGAAATCACTTTATCTTGCTGCATTGGTTTTATCCAAATCTCTTATATAATATCATTACATACTATCGAATCTCCAAATCCATATGATATAATTAATATCAGTATAATTCCTCATATTTTCTTTACTCTCATTACTCATACGTGTCATACATTTTTCTTCATGTATTCAAATTATGCTTATCAAATTTTCGAATACCTTTTATACATCATCAAATTTTTTTGGATCACTTTAATCTTTAATAACATGGTACTATCGGGGCAGTTGTTAACTCAAACAATTAATATCAAACTCCATATGCCCTTAAGTAGCTCTCCTAATTCCTTAATTGACTAATTCCTCGATGAGGTAACATTATCTCGAGTTATTTTCGATTTCCTAATTGACTCACCTTTTTTTTAATCTTCCCCATTCTTTAGATTTCCTCATGTTTCACATTGGCTTATTCTAATGTTTGCGCTTTAATACTCGTTTCACCTCACACTTTAATTTATTTCCAATTTAACTTCCTGCTTTGGTAACACATTCATCAAAATCTGATCTATATTTCCTTTGCATATTCTTATATAATATAATGTGGATCTAAATCCTCCTCACATTAGCCATAGTGTTATCTCAATTTCCCCAAAATCCACTCATGTAGTTGGATACTTTTCATCGGGCAATGTTAATGGACATTTTTATATTAATTTCAAATACATAATTTATTAAACTCTTGTCCATTTATGTTTAAATTACACTAATTAAGAATTATTTTTTTAATTCTAGGAACATATTAAAATTGGGACATTTAAAAGCCTAAAATAAGAAAAGAAAGCAGTTGCGTAGGAGTGAAGAAAAAATAAAAAGAGCTATACGTTAATGATGGCAAAAACTCTCCTAAAATCATATAGAAAGTAGCAGTTGGCGGTAGGTAAAAAAACATGAGATGAAGGACTTCCAATAAATAAAAGACAAAAGAAGATGGTTGCAGCAGGAAAGCTAAAAAAAAGGGAGGCTTAGGCATGAATGAGGGCTGGAGTTTAGTCAATATGATGAGACAAAAAGAGAAAGGAATAAGCGGCAGTATAGAGCAGAAAAGAAGTAGCTGGTGGCGTTAATATAGGAATAGCTGGTGGCGTGAACAAAATGCTGGAGGTGTGCGTAGAGAGGGACAAAGAATGAATCTTGCGTGGAACCAAAAAATTGATTATATAAAGAGAAACCAAAGCAGTGGTGACGCAAAGATAAGAGAGCAACGTGAGTGTGTTTATTTGACAAAAAAAGGATAGATGGAAAATGTTGAAAAGACTGCGCAAAAAAGTGAAAAAAATATGCGTGAAGTTAGTGAGCTGAAAGAGGGAATAAAAAAAGAACAAAATAGCTCCTCCATGACTGATGTTACAGAACATAGATCCAAAAAATATACACTCTCTATTTACATGTGAGTAGTTGTTAGAGACAAGAGGAGGAGGGCAACTTAAGGTACTCTCCATTCACGTTACACCACAAGAGAAAGACACGTTAACACCCCCCTCTCTTAAGATTTTCCACACACAACGCAACCCTCATTAAACTATTACTCCACACACATATGAAGAAGACACATTAGTAGCTGGATATGAAGAAGAAAGCAGGAGGTGGAAGCAAGAGAAGGAGGCAGTTGGTGATATAGATAGAATACGTTAATTGGAAAACAACAAAAAGAGGAGGGACTTTTCCATCAAGGAGGTGAAATTCTACACGCACACACATTGAAGGAGCTGCTTTATTGGGAAGCTGGTGGTTTAAAGAAATTCTCCACTCACGTTGATGAAGCAACTGGTGGACACAAGGTGGCAGAAGCATCAATGTTGCAGCTGCGAGGAGAGGATTTAGAGCTGGTGGAGAGAAGACGTAAGCAGCTATTCAGGCAAGCTTGGAGAATTGGCTAAAACTTTTTTTTTCAATCCTAGCAACCACAATTTTGTTGGGATTTACTTTATTTTTTATTCCTTATTTATTTTAATTGTGTGGATTTAATCGATGCAAACAAATATTATGACCATGATTTATGTTACATTGATGAATATGTGTGAGTAAGTTTTTCTTTTCGGTTAAGGTTAAGATTGATATTAGATTAGGATAATTTTTGTAGTATTGATTTTTGCTTGATTGAATACATATTTAGTCCTAATTTAGCTTGATCACCTAGATTAAGACCTTAGATGATTGAATGCCATAACTAATGGGATTTAATTTTTCAAAAAATTAATCAAGCGACATACTTGAGACTAAAGTGTAGACCAACCTTAAGATCTTGTGTGAGGATACCTAGAATTAACGAACTTAATTTTAGGCTTTTTGAATTTAACGCCTTTTATTCTGAATTATCTATGAACCAAGTGGGTGACAAAGATTTAGAAGAGAAGGGAACACGATGAACATTGGGTTTGACTTACTTAAGTGAAGTATTTCCTAAATCAATCCACCATTAAATTTTTTTATTGTCCAATCCAATTGAAATCTAATACCTTAATCGATTTTTGTCATTTGATTAAATCTATTTGTTTTTTAATTCATAAATTGCATTTTCATATTTTCTTGATTTTCTTACTTTAATTTATTTTATTTTCAAACCAATCAATTCTTGATCTTTCTAGTAATTTTTTATCGTTTAATTTAATTGTCTTATGTGTTGGAATCTTGCCTTAGGTACGATATCCGGTTCTTACAGATTTATATTACTTGTTGACGAGATGCGCTTGCCTCTAATTGGTCTAGATACAATTTAATTTATATTACTTGCCGGGGAGATAAATGCCTTATTTAGACGGTATTAATTGTCTCATATTTAATTTTTGCCTCGTTGTTTATTTGCGTATTTTAGTTGTTTGCTTGATTGCTTTATGTCGGTGTGTTTTATTTATTTATTTTTTATCTTATTTTTGTTATTATCTGTTTTTTATTTATTCCATTTTGTTTATGCTCACTCGTAGTCAAAAGCCTGAGAATTTCCTATTAGATACTGAGATTGAAAAAACTGCTCGTAGGTTGCGTAAGGAAGCTAAATTGGCTCAGAGTAGTAACACAACAGAAAGGACTAGAGAAGAGCAATTCGTAGAGATGGAACAGCATGAAGAGAGGTTGATGTCACACTAAAGAGAGAAGGGAGTTAACTATGATTGATTTGACAATGGGGCACAACAATAGACCCATGCCTCCCATTATAAGACTGATGATCACAGCTGCGAGTTTTGAGATTCCTCACAGCATTACATCCATGGTGAGAGCATCTCAATTTGGAGGATTGTCTTTAGAGGATCCAAACACCCATTTGGAGATTTTTCTAGATACCTGTGATTTGTTTAAGCATAATGGACTATCCGAAGATACGATAAGATTAAGGTTATTCCCATTTTCTTTAAGGGATAAGGCTAGAGCATGATTGGCTAGTTTACAGTTGGGATCAATTACTACATGGGAGGAGATGATGAGATTATTTTTGGCATAATTTTTCCCTCCTGCCAAGGTTGCAAAGATGAAGAATGAGATTACGGGATATGTTGGCACAGTGTCCTAGTCATGGATTCTCTACATGGCAGCAGGTCAATACTTTTTATACAGGAATGAACCCATTGACCAGGAGTACCATAGATGCTGCAACAGGAGATAGTTTAATGCGAAAAACGCCAGATCAAGCCTACAATTTGATTGATGAGATGGCCCTAACAGTTTTCAATATCATACAGAAAGGCATCCTAGACGACCTACAGGATCTCGTGTGGTAGACAATACAGTGGCTTTATCTGCTCAAATGGATGTTTTGACAAAAAAATTGGATAATTTGATGCACAGTGTGAGAGGAGGAGCTAGCTCTTCATTAAGGAATTGTGCTATTTGCGAGCATTATGGTGGAGATTCCCATGCATCTTCTGAGTGTCAAGTCGGGAATTTTCTTGTTCAAGAAACAGAAGAGGCCCATTATATGGGCAATTATAACAAACAGCGAGAGGACCCATATTCTAATACCTAAAACCCAAAGTGGAGGAATCATCCAAATTTCTCTTGGCAGAATGATTAGGTGGCATAACCACAGTCATCCAATGTTCAGAGACAACCACCTCCACCTCCAGGTTTCAAGGCTCCTAATCTTGAACCACCAGAGAAATCTAATCCGAAGATCTACTGTCAAAGTATATTTCCACTACTGAGATTCGAATGCAGAACCAAGAATCTTCTATCAGGCATTTGGATAATCAGATGAGCCAGATTGCAAGTTTGTTGATGGAAAGACCTTCGGGTTCATTGCCTAGCACTAATGAGGCCAACCTGAGAGAACATGCAAAGGTAATCTTATTGAGAAGTGGCAGACAACTTAAAGAAGTTCAAGAGAAGCAGAAGGATAAAGAAATGGAAAAGAGTGATGAAGAAGAGAGTCGGGAAAGTGGCAAGGAGGTCAAGGAAGCACCAACTGAAAAAGAGGATCATCCAAGGTTATTTGCTGACCCCATCACAGATCTGGTAAGACCTCAGATTCCTTATCCTCAAAGGTTGAAAAGTACACAATTAGATAAGCAATTTGGTCGTTTTCTTGAGATATTTAAAAAGTTGCATATAAACATTTCTTTTGTTGAGGCCATAGCACAGATGCCTTCTTATGCTAAGTTTTTAAAAGAAATTTTGTCTAATAAAAGGAGGCTTGAGGAGTATGCCACAGTGAAGCTGAATGAGGAGTGTTCGGCTATATTGTTGAGAAAGCTACCACCGAAGCTTAAGGATCCAGGGAGTTTTACTATTCCTTGTGTTATTGGTGATTTACATATAGATAAGGCTTTAATGGATTTGGGTGCAAGCATTAACTTAATGCCTCTTTCTGCTTTTAGGAAATTAGAATTGGCAGAGCCAAAACCTACTACTATTTCGCTTCAACTGACAGATAGGTCAATCACTTACCCGAGGGGAATCATTGAGGATGTATTGGTCAAGGTCGAGAAGTTTATCTTCCCAGTGGATTTCTTAGTCCTTGATATGGAGGAATATATAGACATCCCCACCATTCATGGGAGACCTTTCATGGCCACTGCACGGACCATCATCGATGTGCAATATGGAGAGCTCATCTTGAGACTTCAAGATGAAGAACTAGTGTTTGATGTGTTCAATGCTATGAAGCATCCTTCTACTCTTGACTCTTGCCATTTTATTGATATTTATTCTTCTGATACTAATGATTCTTCTATTTTTTGTGTAGATTTGTTGGAAGGGGAAGCGCAAGGAATGATCGAAGAGTTAGGGGAAGAATTGCAAGAAGAGTTGGAGGATATTGCAGATGAGTTGGAGCAAGCATATTGGACACATTATAGAGCATATGAGCCTCTCCAACGTCCAGCCAAGCTATTTCTAAAACCTTCAATTGAAGAGCCTCCTTCTCTTGACCTTAAACCTCTTCCGAGTTATTTGAAGTATGTTTATCTTAACCCATCTGAGCACTTACTAGTTATCATTTCTTCTTGTTTGTCAGGTTCCATGGAAGAGCAGTTGTTGAGGATACAACGGGACCACAAAAAAGCAATTGGGCGGTCCATTACAGATATCAAGGGTATAAGCCCTTCATTTTGCACACACCACATTTTCATGGAGGATGGAAGCAAGGTGATAGTGCAGCCTTTAAGGAGACTTAACCCACACATGAAGGAGGTAGTGAAAGATGAGGTAGTTAAGCTTCTAGATGCAAGTATTATCTATCCCATTTCTGATTCTGGTTGGGTTAGTCCTGTGCATATGGTGCCAAAGAAAGGAGGCACCGCTGTGGTTGAAAATGAGAAACATAAATTAATAGCCACTAGGAAGGTAACTGGGTGGAGAATGTGTATAGATTATAGGAAGTTGAATGATGCCACGAGGAAAGATAATTTTCCTTTACCTTTCATTGATCAGATGATTGAGAAATTAGCTGGACATGACTTTTATTGTGCCTTAGATGGATATAGTGAATATTTGCAAATTCCTGTAGCCCCGGAAGATCAGGAAAAAATAACTTTTACATGTCCCTATGGTACATTTGCCTATAGACACATGCCCTTTGGGTTATGCAATGCTTCGGCTACATTTCAAAGATGCATGATGGTTATTTTTTCTGATATGCTTGAATCTTGCATTGAAATTTTTATGGATAACTTCTCTGTATTTGGTACTTCATTTAACACATGCTTAGATAACTTAGAGAAAGTCTTAATTAGGTGTGAAGAGACCCATTTAGTGCTGAATTAAGAAAAAGTCATTTCATGGTACAGGAGTGCATTGTTTTAGGTCACAAGATTTCTAGCAAGGGTATAGAGGTAGACCCAGCAAAAATTGATGTCATTAAGAAACTTCCACCACCAAAAAATGTTAAATCGATTAGAAGTTTCTTATGATTTTTCCAAGATTGCTAAACCTTTGACTGAGTTGCTTGAAAAAGATGTTGTGTTTAATTTTGACGATAAATGTTTGGCATCTTTTCAATTGTTAAAGGATATGCTTGTGGCTGCACCTATTCTTATATCTCCTGACTGGTCTCTTCCTTTTAAATTAATGTTTGATACAAGTGATTATGCAGTGCGTGTTGTTTTAGGCCAAAGATAAGGTAAGATCTTTCATCCCATTTTTTATGCAAGTAGGACACTAAATAGCACACAACGGCATTACACCACCACATAAAAAGAGATGTTGGCAGTTGCGTTCGCTTTTGATAAGTTTCGCTCATATTTGGTTTTGTCTAAAGTGATTGTGTATACTGACCATGCAGCTTTGAAATACTTGATGACAAAACCCGATGCTAAACCAAGACTAATTCGTTGGGTGTTACTTTTGCAGGAATTTGACATTGAGCTGAGGAATAAGAAGGGGACCGAGAATTTTGTAGTTGATCACTTGTCAAGGTTAGATGAAGCTGCCATGAAGAGTGTAACAAAGAAGGACATGCATGAGACTTTTCCTTATGAGCATCTGATGGTTATGACAGTCACTCCTTGGTTTGTAGATTATGTAAACTACCTTGCTGGTAATATCTATCCCCTTGATCTTTCTTATGCTCAAAAGAAATTTTTTTTATCTGAGGTAAGATACTATCTTTAGGATGATTCTTTGCTTTACAAGATTTGTATGGATGGTATTGTTAGGCACTGCATTCTTAAAGAGAAAATGTCCTCTTTGTTATATCATTTTCATTCTAGAGATGCTGGGGGACATTATGGTGCATCTAGGACAGCTCATAAAGTTTTAGAGTGTGGTTTCTATTGGTTCACCTTATTTAAGGATTCATTTGCATTTGTCAAATCTTGTGATAGGTTTCAAAGGGTCGGAAACATTAGTTATAGACATGACATGCCATTGACTAACATTCTTGTTTGTGAAGTTTTTGATGTTTGGGGAATAGATTTCATGGGACCATTCCCTAAGTCTTTTTCTAATCAATATATATTGGTTGCTACTGATTATGTTAGCAAGTGGGTGGAAGCAGAGGCATCGCCCACAAATGAGTCTAGACATGTTAAATTTTTGAAGAATAATATTTTTGGCACACTAAGGGCTATCATTAGTGATGGGGGATCACATTTTTGCAACTAAAATTTTTATTCATTATTAGTTAAGTATGAGGTGACCCATAAGGTTGCTACTCCATACCACCTCCAAACTAGTGGACAAGTTGAAGTCTCAAATAGGGAATTAAAGAAAATACTAGAGAAAACTATTAATGCTTCTAGGCAGGATTGGTCTTTAAAGCTAGATGATGCACTTTGGGCATATAGGACTACGTTTAAGACACCCATAGGCATGTCACCATTCAAGATAGTATATAGGATGTCTTGTCATCTTCCAGTTGAGTTAGAGCATCGTGCATACTGGGCTACCAAATTTCTTAACTTTGATTTGTCTACTGCAGGTGCTAAGAGACTTATGCAACTTCATGAGCTTAAAGAATTTTGTTTGGATGCTTATAACAATTCGAAGTTGTATAAGGAACGTGTGAAGAAATGGCATGACACAAAGATCCTCAATCGAGACTTTAAGGTAGGTGATCAAGTATTGATCTACAATTCCTGTCTTCGTCTTTTTCTAGGAAAGCTTAAGTCACGGTGTAACACCTCACTCCCGCGTGACCCGAACCCGACATCGTTGGTGATATTCGAGTCCGTGCCCCGTGAGAGTGACGTGCTACATCAGTCAGTCGAAACTCAATATGAAAGTTTTGTTTTTTGTTTTTTTTGTTTGTTTGTTTTTTTTTCATTACACTCATGTGCGCAGAATAAATGTTGGGACCCGATTCGGGAACCGGATCCCAACCGAAATAGAAGCAAAAACGGGAACGAAACTGGCAGATAGCGAAAACGAATAACCAAAGACAGAAACAAGGTACAAACCGGAGACAAAAATGGAAGCAAAAATAGCGAAACGAATAACCAAAGACAGAAACAAGGTACAAAGCGGAGACAAAAACGGAAGCGAAAATAGCGAAACGAATAAACGAAAGTAACCAAACGGATCCAAAAAACGAGGCGAATTGATCCCAACCGGAATATAGGAAACGGATACGAAGAACGAGGCGAATTCAACTTGGATAAATTGAATTCGATAACGAAAACAAACCGAAAGCGGAAGCAAATCGAGTACAGAATCGAAAGAAGCGAATCGGAACGGTTACAATCAAAGGCGAAACAGATATGATGCGAAATCGGAAATACAAAAGTACCGAAGCAAAACGAAGCGAAGCGGAATCGATACTTAACAAATGGAGCCGACATCCGAGAACAATCAAGAACACATAAACACATTCGCGTTGGAAACCTAAACTATCCAAACCCAGTATAATTAATTTTTTTTCTTTTTCTTTTCTTTTTCATTCTTTCTTATATCAATCACATCCATATAATTTTCCATAGGAAATTTATTCTTAAATCCAAAACTCAACAATCATACATAATCTTATATAAATCCATACAATTTCCTTTTTGAAAATTTATCCTCATATAACACTCAATTCATATAATTTGTCTTAATCACGCAAATCTCATCTTCTGAAACTAACTTCTTAATTCTTATTCTTATCTTAACCTGATTTTACCGAAAATCGGGCGATAACTATTTGTATTTTGACAAATTTAAAAATTCTGCAAAGGAAAAAATACACTTCTAATATCTCAACCCAACAACAAAAATCAACATCGGACCTTCCGTCTGGAATTCGAAACACCAGCAGAAACGCACATCTAAACTTAACACTTCAAAAATCCTCAATTGATCATATAAAATCTCAATCAATCCCAACCACATTCAATATCTCAAATCCATATGCAAAATCCACATTCAATATCCAATTACATACATAAACCATAAGCATACTCAGTTATGATCATAAAATAAATATCCAAGTCTCGAATTCCTATACATCCCGTAATAACTGCTTTATATACACAAAAAGCAATTCAAGCCAAAAACAATATCAATTCTCAATTTATACAAAAATACAAATGCGGCAAAATCGAACTTGACGCTCTTTCATCCGATCTCCTGCTCAGAAACCTGGAGACGGGGAAGAAAGGGGGTGAGCTTGGAAGCTCGTGGGTAACATATTTATAAAATGAATAATAAGCAGAAATCATTTTTCATAACTTTTAGCCAAATGGCTTATCTTTTACAAACTTTTCAACTTTTCGAGCATTTTCTTCAAACCTTTCAATTTTCCAAACTTTTCATATCAAATTTCTATAATTTCATGGTTGAAAATCCTTTTTCTCATTTCTCAAAAATTCTCATAAACATGAATGCAATCACATCAGATCACAAAACACATAAACTCTTAACTCAATACATAAAACACATCAAACAGTTTGGGTTGGTCCTATCGAGCGTCTTGCACGTTCCGCATGATACGATTCATGCGGCCGTGAATAGAGGGGAGTCTGGAAATCGAACTCCTAAGCCACTTGCGGGCAGCCGGGAGAAGGCTATAAACAAGTAGAGACAGTGCACTGACTCACAAAAGGACCTGACCAAACCCACATAACACATAAGCGGAAAGAGAATTCAAATTGCCCAAGGCATTTTTCAAAAATCTTGATTTTCTAAATCTTCATATCATCATATCAAATCGTGTCAAAATGCTTGACACATGCACACATATTCACATTCATTTATATAACAATCATATTCAATTACTCAATTAATCGTATATCAATCAAATGCATAAAAAGGAATGCAAGTATTTCTTTCAACCCACAATCAACATATATTAATGCATAAAACAGCATGGTTCACTTTTTTCAAAAATGCGAAAACACAATTTTCATAAATCTCGTATTCTCAAATTTTCTACAATTTTCCTGAATCATTTTCAAACATTTTAACATAACCCTTTGAATAATTATTTTCAAATCCTTTAAAACATAATTTGAAATATTATTCTTTTCTTGATTTTCAAAATCACATAATTTACTCATAATTCAAAATATAAATACATCACCCACCTCGAATTGACGCTAATGCTTTGTCTAAAGCATCGAATCTCCAAATTCCTTCTTCTTTCCTCAACCTTAAAATTCCCTAAGCCATAATTATCCAAAATAAATATCATAATTCACTTAATTCTTCAAATTGGACTTAGAAAACACCAATTCCATATAAAATCAATCTATCTCAATCATAAAATCCAAAAATCCCCAAATCTTAAAATTGGCCTAAACCAATTTATCTAAATTCAATATCATAATTCACAAATTCTTCAAAATTGGTTTCATATATCACCAACCCATATCATTTCTAAGGTTTCTAAAGCATCTATTCCTAAAAACCCCAAACTCAAAACTTAGGCATAATCCCTAACTTACATTATTCTAAACTTAATCATCATTTTAACATAAACACTTCAATTAATCATAGGAAAACTCAATTCATATCCCTTCCAAGCCAAATCAACCAATAAACTCATCAAAAATTCAAAATCACAAAAACCTCTCTCTGACCTTCTCTCTCTTCATTTTCGGATTTATTGGATGCCATGGAGCTTTCACCTTCTTTCATCCTCTTTCCCCCTTGAAAACAAACGAAAACCCTTGAGAATCATGGAGAAAAATTGAAAATTTCACCTTCCTTCTTCTCCTCCATAACCGATTGCTTCATTATTCTCCTTCCTCTTCGTTTCTTCTTCTCTCTTCTTCTTATTTCTTTCTTTCTTATTTTGTGCAATTGTCGTGCTTCACTGCTGCTTTTCTTCTCATAAAAACGACAGCTCATATGGTGTTTCATTTAATGAGTGGCCAATTACCCAATTGCCCCTCCATTTAAGCAATATTCCACCATTGCCCCTGCACAGGATTTTGAAAAACTGACTAATTGCGTCCTGTTTTCAAGCATCTGAACGAAATAATTGGGACAAACTTTCTTCTTGAAAATTGATCCTCTAGATCATACGAATCCAACGCCACCAACCGCGCTCAATTTGGATCAGAAACGAAGAATTTATATCCAAAATACTATCGGACCTACGAAAAATCCGAGACTGAACATTACGCTAATTTAATTCCAGACATTAACAATCTTAGGGATGAAATTAAATTTCGATCCCTTCACAAGAGTTGTAGCCCTATATCTTAATTTTATTTTCCCTTAAGAATCAACTCAATCGAAGTTGTACAGCTCCCGAAAATCGCAAAATACTGGACTATGTTCAGAAAATTATCCAACTTATAACCTATAACCAAATCTCTCACTTGGGTTCAATCAATCTCTTTCCATTTAATCTCCTAAAAATCATAATTCTTCAAGAAAATGAAATTAATTGTCTTAGGAATCCAACGCTTCGAGAATCAAATCAATCGGATGTCGGACGAAGGAATTATAAGCAAAAGATTACGAAAGGAATCGGATTAAAAACAAAGTAACGGAACTTCAAAACCGAACTTTTCAAAAATCATATCTCTCGATCCCGAACTCAGAATTTGACAAATTTGGTGTCAATAAAAAGATAAAAGGAAGCTCTACAACTTCCCTGAAGTACTCAAAATAAAATTAGGTCTCAAAAGAGGTCAAAGACTCAATCAAAGATTCTGTCCAAAACAGCTTTTCCTAAACGACTTCCAATTTTTAATCGCTCATAACTCCTAGCTCAGATATCGAAAAATTGCAAACTTTATATCCACAAAAAGCTCTCGACAGAGGCTGCAATTTTCATGTTGATCATTTTCTCAAATTTTGCCTAGATCAAAAAGTTAACTTTTTCTTCAAAAAGTCGAACTCCAAGCGAACTTTGACTGATCATAACTCTCACTTCCGATATCGAAAAATATCAAACTTTATAGCTACAGAAAACTCTTGACATAAACTACAAGTTTCCAGAAGACAATTTTCTCAAATTTTTCCTCAAACAAAAAATCAACTCTCAAGTCAAACTTTCTATCTCCAAAAGTCAACTTTCTTAATTTTTCAAATTCTCTCACTTTTTTTGTCTATTTCTTGATTTTATACTAACTTTTCAATCAATTCATTCGCTTAAAATTTCATAACCCATACAAATCTCCACAATTATCAAATACATTGAAAACTCATAATTCTTTTCTCAAAATTTCCTTAAAGCATAATGTCATCTATAACATAATACTTAAACAAAACACTCATTCAATTTCATTTACTATTTCTAAATTCCAATTAAAGATCGGGGTCCAACAATAAACAGTAAACAATCTGAGCCCATGTTCATAAACAAACATTTTCAGTTATTACAATCATTCAATAATAATTTACAAAAGCCATTTAATGAACAAAAAGCCATAACCAAATTGGGCTCACTATAAATACAGAGCCTTCTTTTACAGAGATTTCGGAATATAATTAATGAGACACCAAACTGATCCCGACCTCTATCTGTCCTTTGCATACGGTAGACATACTCCCATGTCAAACGGGGTACTCTTCAAGACCTAAAAAATGTTTGCAAATTTTGGGTGAGTTTTGCGAACTCAGTGAGGAACCATCATTGATGGTTCACCCAATTCATGCATCACTTAATTGTGTCACAGTAATAACACAACACACAGGCAATCACAGTTTAGTTTGCAATAACACAGTTAGAAGTACCATCTCACTACATACAAGCAAATCGCAATTGAATAAGGCATTCATGCCTTTTTCTCATTTCAAGTAGTCAGTCAAGTATATATGCAATACATATGTGACACTTTCCCATTTTATTGCAGTGTTGTGACCGAGCGCTTAAACAGTGAACAGTATTTAGTAGACACGTCTAGGGAGTAGGAGAGCCCTCTGGGTATGCACTAACTCCCTTCGAGCTCAAAGCTCTTTTTCAGTGATCGAGCTCAAGGCTCCTTTCAGTATTAGTGTTCGAGCTCAAGGCTCTTTTCAATATCAGTGGCGTCTCAGGTCACAACTATTTTTATCCGTTTAAGTATTTGTATATGGAATGCAACATGCTCAATGTATCACAATTCACATTGTCTCTAAAACCCATTTACCAAAGTATACACAATATCAGACAGTCACAAAATCACATTGCAGTCCAATCCAATTTATCAGAATCAAACATATCATTCTCAATAATACATATTTTCATACAGTCACAATTTATCACATTCACAGCAAGTTTACACTTCAATGCCCAATTCCCATTCCTTCGGTTCAACATTTCAGTCATAATCAGTTTTCACATAAACACCATTATTCTCTATGAATTATCGATGTAACTATAAACAATCAGAAATTGAGGAACCAACTAGGTTACTCACCTGTACTTCCAAGCTAATACCTGGAAGTCTTAGTGGCATCGATGGATCGACACTCCAAATATACCAGTTACAGTATGCAATGATTACCAAAAATTCAATCAGTAATATTTCAGAATGCACATGTAGTGCTTAAAATGTGTACAATGCATGTTCATGATTTTCCCGGCCCTAAATTCAAATTTTCAATCACCAAAAAACTGTCTAAAAATTAGAAATCTAACGGCACTAACAGTACTCAATTCGGACCTCTATAGGTCCAAAAATAAATAAAACAGTGACCAAAGAATCATGACCCGGATCCACATCAATTTCCCATCCAAAAATTCCCAATTTCCCATGAAATGAAATTCAATGTTTCACGAATCCGATGCCTCAAGAATCAGGTCAATCGGATGTCGGACGGAAAAGTTATGAGCAAAAGAAGGAAAAATACACATCCTAGTCGACTAGTCAGAGGTTATAGTCGACTAGTGCAGGAAAAATACATGTACTAGTCGACTGGTACAAGAATCCTAGTCGACTAGTGTTGGAACCCGATTCGGAAACCGGATTCCAATTGGAAAACAGAAAATGAATACGAAAAACGAAGTGCGGAAGCAAAGTGAAATTGAATACGAATACGAAACCAATATGAATCGAATCAAAGCAAAGAAATGAAACATAAAGCGAAATCGAATCGGATGCGAATCGAATCACAAATCGGAAGCGAATGCAAAAAGAAAAAAGATCGAATCCATCTAACTGAAATAAATTTTGACATCCGTTGAAAACACAAAGCATAGGAAACTTATCGCGTTGGAAACCTTAAGACAAATCTCAAAACCCGTATAAATTTTTTTTTATTTCTTTCTTATCTTATTCATTCCTTTCATTATTCCCGTACAAAGCACTTCAATTCCTCATTTGGACAAATCCATCCTCAACCAATATCTCAATCTATTTGATCCTATTTAAATCATGACCGTCAATTACACAAAATCTTACTAATCCCTTCTTTTGTCAATAGACACTCAATACACATACATATATATCCGAAATTCATACACCATAAACGCTTCAATAATTCTCAATCCAGTCATTCATGAATTACACCGTTACCAAAATCACATACACCGTACCCAATTTCATACACAAATACATTTATCCAAATTTATCTAAAGCCATATACATATCAACACTAAAATCCAAATTACTCAAAATCTAACTTATACAAATTATGAAAACATGCAAGAAGTCGATCTGACATCTTGACCGTCTTTCATCCGATCTCCTGCTCAAATACCTGGAGATGGGGATGAAAGGGGGTGAGCTTATAGCTCGTGGGTAACAATTTATAACAAATAAATAAGCAAAACCTTTAAAAAATGTTTTTCTTTTCTTTTCTTGCAGAAACCTTGTTTGAAACCCATAATGCACATTTTCAAAATTTCTTTTCTCGCAGTGGTCAAAATCACAATTTCCAAAACATGAATGCATCAATCATAACACTTCAAAATGCAAATGCACACATAACGGCTCGAGAGTTCCATAAACACGACGGAAAACTGAAGTTTTACCGTAAACACGACGAGTCCGATTTCTCAGGATCTCGTGGCCTCTAACAGGGAGTCGGGAGCAGGCTTAAACGTCGACGTGCACGTGACTAACGAAATGTTCCTCTCTCGCCCAAACACAAGCAAATAATCATGCTTAAATCAATTATCGAATGCTCTTTTCTGAATATACGAATGAAATTTTCGAGGCGTAACACAAATGTAATTTGCAATTCATCAAAAGTTCACGTATTGAATTAATAATGGTTTTTCAAATCATTCATACAATAATGCAACATTTATGATGCAATTGAAATCAGAAAATCTCTTTGTTTAAAGAAAGTAGTAGTGGCTTATAAATTCTATTATAAACGGTTACCCACCTCGAATCGATGCTAGAAACTCGTTCCTCGCTCCAATTTGTCCTTTGATTCCTTCTTTCTTCCAATCTAACTTTACCTAAAGCAATTCCACCCAAATTCAACATCATAATTAACTTAATTACTCAAATTGAGCTTAGAAAACATAAAACCCTCATATTTCCAAGCTACCTACACCAAAAGCTTCCAAAATTCCCAATTCACAAAAATGGCCTAAACCCTAGTTAACTTACATCCAAGATTAAACCCATAGTACTTAGAAATAATCAAAATTGAATTCATACTCCACAAACCCATACCATTTTCCATAATTCTAAACCAAAACTTCAAGAGAAACTCAAATCTTAAAAATTGCTCTTACCTTATTTCTCCTCTATTTTCGGATTTTCTTGGTTCAAGATGAAGCTCTCTTCATCCTCCACCTTTTTCTCTCTTGGAATGACATCAAAATCTCTCTTCAAGTGGTAGAAAAATCGAGCCCTATCTTTCTCCCCTTTTTCTCCACCGAAGCTTGCTCTCCCTTCTCTCTTCTCTCTTCTTCTCTTATTATTTCTTTCCTTTGATTATAAGTTTCGGGCTTTTCCTTCAAACAATGACAGCCCTCTTGATTTTATAGTGCCATGTCATTTAATGAATGAGGAATGACCCATATGCCCCTCCTTTTAAGCCTATAAACTTAACCCTTTAAGTAAACTTCCAAAATTGCCCCTTCCTTGGTCTTTAAAATTGACATCTTTTCTGATTATTTCGATCAAGTAAATGAAGCCATTTTCCAAGAGTTTCTTTTGGTAAATGTCCCTCTATGTCTTACGAATCCATCACTTCAAGAATCGGATCGATCGGAGCTCTATAGCTCAAGATATCTCCAAAATACTGAAGTTTGTTCTTCAGACCCGAGGCTGAACACTACACCTAACTTCCGACCCGAATTTGGAAGTCTTAGAGGCTAAAATTATAGATCATCTCCTCATAAAATTTGTATCCCCATGTCTCTATTTTAATTTTCAAAAATAATCAGATAGATCGGAGCTCTACCGATTGAGATATCTCCAAAATACCGAAGTCTGGTCGGCCATTACAAAACTGAAACTGAATAGTACAACTAATTCCGACCCAAATTTGAAAGCCTTGGAGGCTACATTGTCGATCGGATCCTTCATAACATTTGTATCCCCATGTCTCTATTTTAATTAGAAACAACAATCAACTCAATCGGAGCTCTACCGATTGAGAAATCTTCAAAATACTGAACACTGTTCAGCCATTACAACACCGAGACTGAACACTATACCGAACTTCCGACCCGAATTTGGAAGTCTTAGAGGCTAAATCATAGCTCGACTCCTTCATAACATTTGTATCCCCATGTCTCTATTTTACTTAGCAACAAGAATCAACTCAATCGGAGTTCTACCGATCGAGATATCTCCAAAATACTGAACGATATTAGGACCTTTTCCACAGGTCAGCTCACTTAGATCAGGTCGATCTTTTTCCATTTAATGCTAAAACTAATAAATCTAGTATGAAAAGATAGAAAAATGTCTTAGGAATCCAACGTTTCAAAAATCAGGTCGATCAGATGTCGGACGAAAAAGTTATGGCCAAAATAAAGAAGAGAGGTCGGTCGGCCAAAGATCGATCGCAAAGGTCGCATAGCAGGTCGGCCCGCGCGCAGAAGCTCGCCCCGCGCGATCCAATCTCCGAACTTCAAACTTTCATATCTTTTGACTCCGAGCTCCAAATTAGACGCGGTTTGATTCGTTGGAAAGCTAAGAGACAGCTCTACCATTTTCAAGAAAGACTTAAAGACAATCTCGGACACTAAAGGAATCAAAAGTTTGCTACAAGGTGACCGATCGATAAACTCCTCAATAGTACCAAAACTTGTAAACATCATAACTTTTGATCCAGAACTCCAAATTTGACAAACTTAGTGTCTATAGGAAGGTAAAAGAACCCTATACAACTTTCATGAAGACTTTAAAAATCATATCAACCTCTAAATGGATCAAAAACTCCACACAAATGGACTGGTTGATCAGCTTCACACTAAACAGCATCAGAACTTCTAAAAATCATAACTTTCTAGTCTCTGGTCCAAAATTTTCGTGCTTTATATCAATGGAAAGATAAAAACAATCTCTACAATGTTCATGAAGAACTCCAAAGCAAATTCAACCTCTAGATAGGTCAATGTTTCAATCAAAGTTTCTGCCCTGATAGCAATCACCTAAGCAATATCTAAAATTCACATTATCATATCTTTCAACCTCCACAACAAAGAATCGCATATTATACATCATTTTAAAGATATTCAAATTCTCTATAACTTTCATGTAGACCCTTTTACTCCAATTCAAACTACATCAGTATGGAAATCGCCTCAAAACACAAAACATATACAATCCTACACTTAGAGCATTTTCCAAAACCAAAGCAAAATACACTTAACTTTCAAAGATCATAACTTTCAATCCCGATATTGAAAAATAGCATACTTTATGGCTACGAAAAGCTCTCAACATAAGCTACACTTTCATGAAGATCATTTCCTCAAGATCTGCCTAAATCAAAAGTCAACTCTTTACTACAAAAGGTCAAACTTTCTCAATTCTTCAAATTCTCACTCTTTCACTATTTATTTCTTGCTTTTCAACTTCTATTTCAATCAACTAGTTCATTTTGACTTTCATAACTCATACAACTCTACTCAAATTTTAAAGTCATCAAAATCAATCACTTCATTTCTCATCAATCTCCTTTAAGCACAATAACATCTATAACACAATTCATATCCGAAAACACTCATTGAATTTGTATTTCAATATTTCTAATTTCCACCGAAAGTTCGGGGTCCAACAACTAGTGAAGGTTGTAATCGACTAGTCTAAGAATCCTAGTCGACTAGTCCTATTAAAATGACAAATCGGAAATAATTTCCTCTGACATTCCAACTTGTCTAGGACATAATTCCCTACTCCGAACTCCAATTTAGACAAAATTGGTGTCTATTTTATAGAGAAAAGAGAGCTCTACAAGTTTTATGAAGGAAACAAAAGCCAATTTCACCTCTAAGGGTGTTAAAAAATGCAATAAAAAGTTACTGCCCAGTCAATGGGTTCTAAAACAGTACAGTATCTTGTAAATTCAATAACTTCTCATTCCCTTTGTCAACAATTACACAATAAATATGCTCAGAAATATCCCAATGTTATCTACAACTTTCATGAACAACGTGAAATCAAATTCATTTGCTAACTAGGAAAAACAATTCACCAAAGCATCTGCCCACTGGAATTTCCCAATCTGAATAGTACATTTTAAAGCAGCATATCTCCTAGCCCAAATGTCAAAACAATCACTACCTTATATCAATGGAAAGACAAGATCTCATACTTCAATTTTCATGAAGGACGCAGAATCCAATTCCATCATTAACAAGCTCAAAGGTGTCATGCAAGTTTCTTTCCTGACCACTAGTCAATGACCTAACTTCAGTGCAATCTTTGAAAATTCATAAGTCCCAATTATGTTATCCAAAATTAACATACTATATCTCATTTTCAAGATAATTTCTTCCTCTACAACTTTCTAGAAGATCATTTGTGCCAATTCAAATCACGGAAATCTCTAACTTTGCTTCCAATCAGAATACTTACAAAACCTACACTTATGGCTAGGTTCCAACATAATGCACATAGTCAGTCATTAGTTAACAGTTCATAACTCCCAACGTACATATCGAAAAATTGCAAAATCAGTGGAAATGGAAAAATAACAAGATAGGCTTCAACTTTTATTAAGACCATTTTCACCAATTCCTTCTAAATTAATCTAGAAAAATCATCAAAACAATTAGGTCATCAATCAAGATCTGTTCCCACAGCCCATGTCTCTGATTTTCCAATCCAAAATTCGACCTCTTAGAGCTACAATTAGACAACACCTATTTCACACAAAATTGTAGCCAATCAACTAAAGTTTCATTTGGCACAAACCGGACCTCATTTTCACAACCACACCATTAGTTATGATCAAAACAGTGTAATCAGTACAAAACCAATTTTCCAACTTTGGTACTAACCTTAGATCCTATCACTTCCAATACCAATAACACATCACTAAGCATCCAAATGGACAAGAAATCAGTCACTAGATCATTCATACATTCACTTGAACATAAATCTCCAAAATTCCATGACATTAATGCACATAAAAATCACAATAAATGCTTCTAACAACCATATGAAAGAACATAATGAAAGCTTAGCATAAACCTTACCTAATCAAGCTTTTCCAACTTCAATCTCTTCACTTCTTCAACTAATCCACCAATCCTCTATTTCTCAACACCATACACGATCATCACCTTCTCAAAAAGGGGTGAGGTTTAAGTCAAGCTCTTTAGGTGAACTAAAAGAGGGGAAAGCAAAGTAGAGGGAAGTAGGAAAGATGAACAAAATTTTCAAAGTAACAAAGAAAGAGGGAGCTACGTGAATGAAGAGGAAGGGAGAATGAAGACAAACTCCATTGGCCCTTTGAAGTTGCAAGTGTCGTGGAAGGTTGGAGAACCACCAATGTAAGATTAATTTATGGTTAGTCAAAGGACACTTGTCCAATTAGGAGAAAAGACAAAATAGGCTAAAGAACAAAACAAGTAATATGATTTCTTAAGAACCCTAATGAAATTTGACTCATTCAAGTCCAATGGCCCTCATTTCAATCCCAAAATAATATACCCAATATTGTAGTGCCATTGGATAGAAATTTTCGATACCGAAAATCAACCGGTTCGCCACTTGTCGGTTTTGCCAGTCCGGAAATTTTCCCTGAAAAATTCTAGGAAATTTCCTAAAAATCCATTAAAATGTAAAACACACAATGGATCACTCCAATAAAATTTTCAAACATAATTTCCACATTATTCACTATAAAATTCCATTTAGACCCAATACCGGGAAATATCATGAATGCATGTACGGTTATTTTTCATGTACAAAAATTCACTGTTCACAAATATCAGTATGCATAAAAATGCCAAATCAGTCCTATTCACTCTCATCCCTGACCAAATTACTATTTTACCCTTCCCGTCGGGGGTGAGATATTACAACTCCCCCCTCCTAATAAATATTTCGTCCGTAAAATTCTCAGTCGATGGTTCCATATGATAGACACTGATCAGTGGTCATGTGTCACTACATGTCCCATACACTTCATCAATCAATGACTCGTTTTCCAAAAGGTCACAATAAATAGAGTTAATGAGTCGTTCAGTTATGTATTTGGCTATCTCAACTATCTCAGTTTATTTCAGAGTAAATCATTATTTCCAACCCTATACACTTATCATGTTTTATCAAGCCTTTTTCACCAGTAACATGCAGCCTAATTCATGCTCCATTGATACCCTTTTTGTCAATTCTGAGTACACCTTACCAAGGTGATACTTACAATAAAACCCTTCATCTCGTCTTTGCCACTTCCCTTTCCTTTGGTACTAACACAGTGACACCTATTTCTATTTTGCTATAACCAGTGTTAATTCACCTAACCCATTTAGCCTATATATCTCATTGACTCTTAGCTCCGATTCATTTCTCCTTTGACAATTCACTGTTCTTTAGTGTTCACGCACTCTATTCGTATATGCATTTTACTATATTTCATTTGTCCGATCCGGTTCCACCTCATCTAACCCATTCAGTTTTCCTCAGTCACTTTCCTTCGTCTCACTTGTCACCAGTATCTCGAATAGATTTCAGTCTTTGACTATTATTAGGCACTTTTCAGTTTAATGAAAAAATGTACAATCCCTTATTGTGATCACCATCGTTATACCTATAGTCACTCAGAGCTATATACCAAGCTCATATTCCTATGAATTCCAAAACCTTTAAGCACTCCCCACTGTAGGAAATTCGAACATATAATCACAGAGTCCTATATCCTTCATAGATAAAATACACTTTTAGCGTATTCCTACTAGGATGTCTAGCTTCGATCATTACTTACACTTTTCTAACAATTCCTTTGCTCAAATCACTTTTGTCAGGTACACATACTTCTTCGTTAAATCACCAAATATCATTCTTCCGATGTCACTCGAAAGATTAGATTCATTATGGAACTCACCATTTTGACTCCTGACCTCTTAAACTCTCTTACCTCTTTCCAGTAGAGTTGAATCTAAACCTTCAATACACTAGTAACATCTCAGTTTACCCCATCTTCTACTTGACATTTTACACTCTTTATTGTCCTAGATTTGGAAACCCAATATCTACATTCATTCTGTTTAATTTAGTATTGTCTGTTCACTGTTTTAGACTACACTCTACCTTTACCAGTATAGTATTGATTTGTACATGCCTTTCAAACTCAATAATGTTCTCGAAATTACACACTTTATGTATTATAGGAATGCCTTAGCATATCTAAGGTCTCCAAAGCTTCGAACAATTTCTATCATAGCACCAATACCACTTAGTGAAACTTCAATATACACTGCCCAATCTCCAAAGGATAAGCTTATCATCAGTGTTAAATTCCTCCATGATTCATCTCATTTATGATCATAGTCTCCAATTGATACCATTTATTTACCATGCATAAATCTCCATTAGGGTACTGCTAACTTCAACAGACATCACTCAATTTTGTTTTCATTGAGTCTACAATTGCTTTATTTGCGATCCCTTAATGAAGGTGACATTACCTCACGTCATTTTCAGTTTCTCCTTAAGACTTCTTATCTCTATTTCTCTTTTCATTTAATTTTTCTTAGCTTCAATTTAGATCTCCCTTTACATCAAATCTTATGGAGACCGATTTTCTTCACATTGCAATAAATCCACTCACGTAGTTGAATCCTCTACATTACTATACACACAATGCATATAATCTCAGTAATATATTCCACTTATTATGCCTGAATCTCCTCTCGAAACATTACTCCATTTCACTTTTGATTTAGTACACACTTATTTTCAATTTGTTCCCATCATGACCGCTATTAACTTGACTCGTCTGTTCATCTTAACTCAATTTCTTACTACAATCATCGATACAGTTCACGAAATTCTCATCAACCAACTATTTTCCATAATTGCTTTTCAATCATTTAATCGTTCGTAGTATCTCACAAGGATCAATTCCAACTATACTCGTTATCTCCAAGTTTATGCCATAACCTGAATGCATAACTTGAATGATCAAAATATCCTTTTCACTAAGGTTCCTTGAGGCATTAAACAATTTCTTTGACACTACCACTTGGTATATACATCACAAAAATCATTTCATCTCATCCGGGGACCAATTAGTAGCTTCTACTACTAAAGATTCTACAAAACTCTTTTCCATTTGTGCCAATCCTCGAATAGAGGAATTATTTCATAATCGTGTCTTTCTTCTTTCCTCAAATTCTGTACATACGTTATTGATCGCGACTCTGTCGATTTGATCTTACGATCAATCCTTGGAAACCGGTCAAATAAAAGAAATTCCAAGATTGCGGTATAGAATGCAACCTCGAGTCGTCTCACTTAATTGGAACCAAATAAAAATGGTCTAAACTAGCCTAAATGTCTAAAATTGCAATTGAAGTTGATAAAATGGGGTTTGGTATTTTGGTCAAAATGATAAAGTAATCAAGATGGACAAAAAGCATAAAAGAATATTTTTGGAATTTTAGGAATAATGCAATTAACAAAATCAGATATAAATAAATTGATAAAATCCTCTTGAAAATGGGCGCAGGCTATCACGGTTCAAAAATGATTTTTAGGAACAATCCACTAAGTTTTGAAAGATCAGCCCTAAAGGACTCTTTAGGTCCAAAGATTTAATTAATGAACTCCATTATTTAAATCTTTGTTAAAAACCTTAGTGTGAAAATGGACAAATGAATGCAATCGGTCAATTGGATAAAACACAACAATCTTAATCAAACACAACTAGGCAGAAGAAGACAGTAAATGCAATATCCAACGACATATATGAAACTTCATATATCAAGCATCAAACATTCTACAAATCACTTTATCCAAATCTCAACGTAGTGTTCAGCACACGGTTAAACTATAACAATGCTAATCTAGCTATAACCATGTAATCTCTAACTCAGAGCTTACAAAATCATAACTAAACTTCAGACACTAAGTGATTACTCCCCTTTTAGAACCGGTGAACTCAAACCGCTACATCTTCAAGAGGAAATGGGTTTAGCTGCTCATAACTCCGGACTCTCTCACAACTTGTGGAGATTGGACGGCTTCCATGGTAGCAGAAAATGCGGACTGTGATGTAGCGGAGATGATCGAAGATGATGAAGATGGAAAATGATGGTGGTCGCTTCCAGTCATCCCTAGAATCCTCTCTTTGACCTAAAATAGCAAGTTTATAAATGATGGACGCGGTCGGGTCAAAACAGTGAGAGATGTTCCCAATGAGAGTTCAGATTTATCTGTTGCATGGCAAGATGTATCTTGCAATGCGGCGTGCTCTTCTGGTCTTCTCGCCGCGGCGTATGCTCGTAGCGTCGCGACGTTCGCCATTTGTATCCTCCCCGCGGTGAGATGAGTTTAGGCGCCGCGACGTGCTACTCTGATACGCTCGCTGCGGCGAGATGAAAGGTTGCGTCGTGGCGTGCTGACTTCTCTTAATGCTTTGACTCTTCTTTTCCCCTACAAATTAAACAGCAATATGGCAGAATCAATTGTCCTTGAAAAATTACGATAGAATTAAAGTTAATTTGTGACAATTTTATTATCAAATTGTATAAAGTGTAAGCTCATTATGATGGACAAATTAAAGCACATTGTCACAAATTAAGAGTCAAAAAGTACATTAAGAGTATTAAAAATGTAGCCAATTAATAAGATAAACTTGGGCTCAATCAGTTACATCATTTGAAATTTTTAATTTCCTCCCGAACGAGCACTATAAATTATGACCCTTACACTATAGGAACTATGATTAGCACTTAGTCAATAAATTACCGATCGTTTCCTCTATTATTTCCACACATAAGCTTAATTGTTTCACTATCCAAGGTATACTCACAAAGGTGAATTACCCTCAACTCGACAACTCTTTTCATATACCACTATTATTGTTTCATTATCATCGTCCTTGTTTCACTATCACAATGAGATGTCATTGTACTTCTTTTCACATGGTTTTAGTCCCATCTTATTTACATGCAAGCTTGGCCTTTTTAAGGTCATATCAACTTGACTTATACATTGTCATCTCATTCTTACTACTTATCTCTTTATTTCCTCAACCAATCCATGATAGGGTATTTACCTTGATAGTACATTCGGGGACACATCACCCAAAGCATGACGAAATATTCGTTCATGAATACAGATACGCTGCATCTCTATCTATTTACCCATCCATTTACCATTTCTGTTTCCATGTACATATATTCAATCAATCCAGAATTTTCCGATACACTATCAGTAGAAATTTCCAGTCTTCCTTTTTCACCTACTATCCCCTTATACTGATTCACAAACTCTTAACACAATATTCGCATAACCATTTTGGTCCCAAACTCATGCGCTCATGTTCATAACCGTTTCACGAGTCCATTTCACCATCCAGACGTTGCCTCACCATTTCTACTTCTTCCTAACCTTAGAATCACTTCGCTCTTTTGTTTAAAAGTAGACCGTTACAGTACAATATTGATATCATTACAATCTCGTTATCATCATCTATGATATCCACTAACACAAATGTAGTGAATCCATATCTGCCTGATCGGACCATATACTTTTTTGCACATTTCCAATTGTTCCCATTTCATCGCATATACAAGTCAACACTCTCATTACCTCATCATCTCGAACTTTGAATCTCACATAGGCATACTTTAACCGATATGTTTCTCATATCCACAGCAGACCTCTTTAAGCTATAGTACTTTTCGTTTTCTTTCGCCGTAATATTACCACTTTAAATCCCCTGATTCATTTTGATATCATTTCTTTCCTCCATCAGCCCATGCCAACGTAGTCATACTTATATCACAATCGAAGGTTTATAACCACAGTACACTATAGCTATCCTTATTCATTTTTCCTTTTTCCCATTCCTAATTGCTCATACACTTTCATGGGCTCACATTCTGATACATTCTCACTTTTCTCACACTTAATCACTTAACACAAGTTTACATATAGGATTTATACTCGTGCGACTCAGACTAGGGATCAGTTGCCATGGTCTGCAACGACACGACTCAAATGCATGCAACTTAACCTATGCATGCAACTTAACCTATGTTTCAGATTGTGCCCAGATAAATTCGTACTTCTGGGCTCTGATACCACCTAAATGTAACACCCCACTCTCGCGTGACCCGAACCCGATATCGTTGGTGATATCTGAGTCCGTGCCCCGTGAGGGTGACGTGCTACATCAGTCAGTCGAAACTCAGTATGAAAGTTTTGTTTTTTGTTTTTTTTTTTGTTTTTTTTCATTACACTCATGTGCGCGGAATAGACATTAAACAATCTGAGCCCATGTTCATAAACAAACATTTTCAGTTATTACAATCATTCAATAATAATTTACAAAAGCCATTTAATGAACAAAAAGCCATAACCAAATTGGGCTCACTATAAATACAGAGCCTTCTTTTACAGAGATTTCGGAATATAATTAATGAGACACTAATGTAGACGCAAACTGATCCCGACCTCTATCTGTCCTTTGCATACGGTAGACATACTCCCGTGTCAAACGAGGTACTCTTCAAGACCTAAAAAATGTTTGCAAATTTTGGGTGAGTTTTGTGAACTCAGTGAGGAACCATCATTGATGGTTCGCCCAATTCATGCATCACTTAATTGCGTCACAGTAATAACACAGCACACAGGCAATCACAGTTTAGTTTGCAATAACACAGTTAGAAGTACCATCTCACTACATACAAGCAAATCGCAATTGAATAAGGCACTCATGCCTTTTTCCCATTTCAAGTAGTCAGTCAAGTATATGTGCAATGCATATGTGACACTTTCCCATTTTATTGCAGTGTTGTGACCGAGCGCTTAAACAAAGAAATGATTCATGAGACGCGTCTAGGGAGTAGGAGAGCCCTCTGGGTATGCACTAACTCCTTCAAGCTCAAAGCTCTTTTTCAAAGATCGAGCTCAAGGCTCTTTTCAAGACGCCGAGCTCAAGGCTCTTTTCAATATCAGTGGCGTCTCAGGTCACAACTATTATTATCCGTTTAAGTATTTGTATATGGAATGCAACATGCTCAATGTATCACAACTCACATTGTCACTAAAACCCATTTATCAAAGTATACACAATATCATACAGTCACAAAATCACATTGCAGTCCAATCCAATTTATCAGAATCAAACATATCATTCTCAATCATACAGATTTTCATACAGTCACATTTTATCACATTCACGCCCGCCATACACTTCAATGCCCAATTCCCACTCCTTCATTCAACATTTCACCATAATCGGTTTCACATAAACACCATTATTCTCTACAGAATTATCAGTACAGAACTATAAACAATCAGAAATTGAGGAACCAACTAGGTTACTCACCTGTACTTCTGAGCTAATACCTAGAAGTCTTAGTGGCATCGGTGGATCGATGCTCCAAATGTGCCTCTATACCAGTTACAGTATGCAATGATTACCAAAAATTCAATCAGTAATATTTCAAAATTCACATATAACTCTTAAAATGTGTACAATGCATGTTCATGATTTTCCGACCCTAAATCCAAATTTTCAATCACCAAAAATTCATCTAAAAATTAGAAATCTAACAGCACTGACAGTACTCAATTCGGACCCCTATAGGTCAAAAAATAAATAAAACAGTGACCAAAGAATCATTACCCAGACCCACATAAATTTCCCGTCCAAAAATTCCCAATTTCCCATGAAATGAAATTCAATGTTTCACGAATCCGATGCCTCAAGAATCAGGTCAATCGGATGTCGGACGGAAAAGTTATGAACAAAAGAAGGAAAAATACACATCCTAGTCAACTAGTCAGAGGTTATAGTGGACTAGTGCAGGAAAAACACATGTACTAGTCGACTGGTACAAGAATCCTAGTCGATTAGTGCAGGTTGTAGTCGACTAGTCTAAGAATCCTAGTCGACTAGCCCTATTAAAATGACAAATCTGAAACAATTTCCTCCGACATGCCAACTTGTCTAGGTCATAACTCCCTACTCAGAACTCCAATTTAGACAAAATTGGTATCTACTTTATAGAGAAAAGAGAGATCTACAAGTTTTATGAAGGACACAAAAGCCAATTTCACCTATAAGGGTATCAAAAAATGCAATCAAAGTTACTGCCCAGTCAATGGGTTCTAAAACAGTACAGTATATTGTAAATTCAATAACTTCTCATTCCCTTTGTCAAAAATTACACAATAAATATGCTCAGAAATATCCCAATGTTGTCTACAACTTTCATGAACAACCTGAAATCAAATTCATTTGCTAACTAGGCCAAACAATTCACCAAAGCATCTGCCCACTGGAATTTCCCAATCTAAACAGTACATTTCAAAGCAGCATATCTCCTAGCACAAATGTCAAAAAAATCACTACCTTATATCACTGGAAATATAAGATCTCATACTTCAATTTTCATGAAGGACTCAGAATCCAATTCCATCATTAACAAGCTCAAAACTGTCATGTAAGTTTCTTCCTTGACCACTAGTCAATGATCTAACTTTAGTCCAATTTTTGAAAATTCATAAGTCCCAATTCTGTTATCTAAAATTAACATACTATATCTCATTTTCAAGATAATTGCTTCCTATACAACTTTCCAGAAGATCATTTGTGCCAATTCAAATCACGGAAATCTCTAAATTTGCTTCCAATCAGAATACTTACAAAACCTACATTATGGCTAGGTTCCAACATAATGCACATAGTCAGTCATTAGTTAATAGTTCATAACTCCCAACGTACATATCGAAAAATTGCAAAATCAGTGGCAATGGAAAACTAACAAGATAGGCTTCAACTTTCATTAAGACCATTTTCACCAATTCCTTCTAAATTAATCTAGAAAAATCATCAAAACAATTAGGTCATCAATCCGGGTACTGTTCCCACAGCCCATGTCTCTGATTTTCCAATCCAAAATTCGACCTCTTAGAGCTACAATTAGACAACACCTATTTCACACAAAATTGTAGCCAATCAACTAAAGTTTCATTTGGCACAAACCGGACCTCATTTTCACAACCACACCATTAGTTATGATCAAAACAGTGTAATCAGTACAAAACCAATTTTCCAGCTTTGGTACTAACCTTAGATCCTATCACTTCCAATACCAATAACACATCACTAAGCATCCAAATGGACAAGAAATCAGTCACTAGATCATTCATACATTCACTTGAACATAAATCTCCAAAATTCCATGACATTAATGCACATAAAAATCACAATAAATGCTTCTAACAACCATATGAAAGAACATAATGAAAGCTTTTCCAACTTCAATCTCTTCACTTCTTCAACTAATCCACCAATCCTCTATTTCTCAACACCATACACAATCATCACCTTCTCAAAAAGGGGTGAGGTTTAAGTCAAGCTCTTTAGGTGAACTAAAAGAGGGGAAAGCAAAGTAGAGGAAAGATGAACAAAATTTTCAAAGTGACAAAGAAAGAGGGAACTACGTGAATGAAGAGGAAGGGAGAATGAAGACAAGCTCCTTTGGCCCTTTGAAGTTGCAAGTGTCGTGGAAGGTTGGAGAACCACCAACGTAAGATTAATTTATGGTGAGTCAAAGGACACTTTTCCAATTCGGAGAAAAGACAAAATAGGTTAAAGAACAAAACAAGTAATAGGATTTCTTAAGAACCCTAATGAAATTTGACACATTCAAGTCCAATGGCCCTCATTTCAATCCCAAAATAATATACCCAATATTGTAGTGTCATTGGATAGAAATTTTCGATACTGAAAATCAACCGGTTCACCACTTGGCAGTTTTTCCGGTCCGGAAATTTTCCCCAGAAAATTTCAGGAAATTTCCTAAAAATCCCTTAAAATCTAAAACACACAATGGATCAGTCCAATAAATTTTTCAAACATAATTTCCACATTATTCACTATAAAATTCCATTTAGACCCAATACCGGGAAATATCATGAATGCATGTACGGTTATTTTTCATGTGCAAAAATTCACTGTTCACAAATACCAGTATGCATAAAAATGCCAAATCAGTCCTATTCACTCTCACCCCTGACCAAATTACTATTTTACCCTTCCCGTCGGGGGTGGGATGTTACACACGGTGATTCAATTCCTTCCTTTTGGGGTCCTTGAGGTAAAACGAGAAAATGAAAATTTATTTAAGGTAAATGGACAACGAGCTAAATTGTATATGCCAAGGTTTGTGGATAACTATGAGGAGCGATTGTCTCTTCATAACACATCGCCTCCTTGATCGCAGTGCATGTTTTCTAGTAGGAATGTAGTTTTCTTTCTTTTCTTTTCTCGTTGTTTCCTTTGCGTTTATCTTAATGCATTTCTTTGAGTTGTTTTGAGTTTTCTTTAGGTTTACGTGGTTAGTGGCAAAAAGTTCTTGGCCAATTCTTTTTCAGGGAAGTTTCTTCTTCCTCTTTCCCCTCTTTGTGTTTGATTGTTAGCTATTTGAACATTAGGGACAATGTTCATGTTAAGTGTGTGTGTGTGGGGAGGGGGGTTGAGTTTATGTGCATGCTGATGATATTGATATTGATGTTGAGAGATAGACACTTGAATGGTTGCGACTCTTCTGGTAGCTAACTTCGGTCCTATTTGTGATGAATTTGACTATAAGATTATGTCAATGCAGTTGTATGCTTTATAGACATAATAAACGCCTTCTTTGTTTTTAACCTTTAGCTTAAATGACCCACCAAGTCATTTTTCCTTTGTTACCTCGTTTGAGCCTTTAACCTTGTTGTTTTCTTATTAATCGCATTGCATTGAAATTTGAAAACTTTTAGCCTTACCCATTCACAAGTTGAATGAAGTACTAAGTATTTGATTCCTTGATTTAAGGACTTTTGTTTTATACAATAGTCTAAGATGTTTTAGAGGTACATATACTACGTTGTTGTCGATTTATGATATTACTATCTTCTTCATGTTTATTATTACCAAAACAAAACAAAAAAAATGAAAAATGAAAAAAATGAAAAAATCAAAACAGTAGTGTTTGATAGTAATGAGTAATTGTAGTCCCATATTTCTGTATGTACATTTCAGAAGTTCTTTTTGATTTTCCCATGTAACTTAGTAGTTTGTGAATGCTTGTGAGTCGCCTTTGACATTTTTACCTCACCTTAACCTAAGCCTCGTTACAACCTTTAGTAAAGCCCTTTTGATCCATGATGGCATGTACTCTATGTAGTGGAAAGTAAGTGAATTTGCAAACCTATGGTAGTGTAATCTTTTAGAGGAAGCCTTGAGCGAAACATAACCCTTATACACTTGAGTGCCATGAGTGAATATCATGAGAAAATTTTATTTTAATTTTGTGCTTGCTTTTGATCAAAGATATCTACCTTTGATTTTGTTTATGTCAATTGATGAAAATATTATGATATGTGTTGTAGCTTGATACTCGAGTTTGTCAAATTTTTAAGTGTTAGGACCCGATCTTGAAACTGGAGCCCAACCGAAAAATGGAATCCTAAACGGAAACAAAAAGTGAAACCAAAAGGGAAAAAGCGAAAGAGAAATCAAATAAGGTGCGTGCAGACGCAAATGAAGGAAATCAAATCCAAAAGAACGGAACACAAATGAAAATCGGCCAAAAACAAACAGATCATAAAGCGAAGGAAATCGAATGTGCATGCAATTTCGGAAATCATAAAGCGGAAACCAATCAAAACCGGGCTCGAAGAAACAGATTTACAAAATCTCATAATCAAAGAAACCAAAACGATTCAATCAAACTTATGGGCAATTTCCGACATCCGAGAAACGTAAAAACTTAGGAAAACTAGCGTTGGAAACCAATAAGACATTTAATCTAAGCCAATCCAATCCGGTATTTTTTTTCTTTTTCATTTTTCACAATTTGTTCAAAGGCGTGCCCACATTTCAAAAGCGTGCCCACGTTTCAAAACAATACAAATTTCTAAATGGAATTTAACAATTCCACAACCTCAATTCATTTCATTCTTCAAATTCATCATTTCATATCTTATTTTCTTTTTCCTTAAACATCACACACATACCATGTTAAACCATAAACAATTATCACTTCTATATACATCAAACCAACCCACACAATCATCGGACCTCCTGTCTGGAATTTAAATGCAAATCAAACTCATACCTAACCAAAGCACTTCAATAATTCTCAAACATCAGTATCATCGGACCTCCTGTCCGGAACCCATATCACATTCAATCACATTCATCCATATCCAAGTCACATTCATATCTCAATTCGATACACAAATTCATAATTCATACACATCATGAAATAAATGCTTCCAAAATATTTATGGCATTTTCAAGCCATAATACATCACCGATATAAAAATCCGAATATACACAAGAATGTAATAATTCCAAAATCCTTCACAAAAATCTAAAATCTTATTCTTACAAACAATGAACTTAACCCTACAACATAAATACAAAAGAACAAACGTCATCACTTTCTTTCATTCGGTCTCCTTCTCGATACCTGGAGGTGGGGATGAAAGGGGGTGAGCTTTACAGCTCATGGATAACATGTTTATAAAAGAAAAATAAGCAAAAATCATTTTTTTCAAAATTTTTGCCATTTTATGGAGATTTCACAGTAGAAAAATTTGGCAAAATGCTTATTTCTCAAACTTTTCAACTTTTCAAATCATTCATGATCAATTTCAAAAATTTCATGGTTGAAAACCTCAATTGCTTATTTCTCAAAATCCTCAAAATTTTCACAATTCATGAACAATTCCCAAAACATGAATGCAGCACATTATAACACACATAAGCATATAACATATGAAAATTTTGGTTTGGGTCGGTTCAGAAACAGAACATACTGTACATTCCTGCATAGTGATCCTGTGCAGCCGTGAACAGAACGTACTACACCTTCCCGCATAGCGGTCTGATGTAGCCGTGGCAGGCGGGCGAAGCCTAGACAAGTGCACTTGACCCTCTTATGGTACCTAACCAAACTCGCATAACAAACAATTCATGCTTGAAAAACGGATTGCCCGAAGGCATATTTCTAAAACTTAATTTTTCATAATCTTGTCATATTAGACACATTGATATTCACAATTTCATAAAGCCAATCCAATTCACATAACAATATTTCAATCACACAAAGAATGAAACATTTTAGCAACAATTTCGAATCAATCAAACAATCATTCAATTGCATCAATTTTATCAAATTATTCAAAACAATGAATTTAACCATTCGAAAACAATAATTTGAAAACCCTTTCACTTTATTGATTTTTTGAAAACACATACATAGCTTATAATTCAAATTGTAAACATGGTACCCACCTCATTTCCATGCTTGGAACTTGTTCAAAGCCTCAATTTCTCCATTGCTTCTCTTAATTTCCTCAAAATTTCCTAATTAATAAAAATCTAAAATTGAACATCACATAGGGCATAATCACTAAAATTAACTTTAGAAATCACAAACTCATACCATTCTCAAGCTATCTAAACCAAAATCTCTTTAAAAATTCAAAGATAAAAAATCTTCTCTTACCTTAATCTTCTCTAAATTTGAAATTTCTTGGCTAATATTGGAGCTCTCATCTTCTTTCATCTTTTTCCCTTTTGAACAAACATCAAAAACCCTCTTAAAATTGTAGAGAAATCGAACCGTAACATCACTCTTCTTCTTTTCTTTTCTTCTCCACCGAAGCTTCACTCTTTCCTTCTTAACCTCGTTCTTTTCTTCTTAAGTTTCGTGGTTCTCCTTCTTAAAAACCAACCCATACGTGTAAATGACCCATATGCCATTAATAAGTGCAAAAAGACTACTTTACCCTTACATATAAGCCTTACAACTTAAAACCTTAAGTATTCTTCCAATTTTGCCCTTCATGCATTCTTAACATTTTAATTCAATTTAATCCAATCCACTTATACCATATGATCTTACTTACATTAACATGTTAATTTCCCACATTAACATGCTAATTAATTCCTCAAGAATTATAAAATAAATCAAAGTCTCATAATAATCATCAAATCATGCTTAGCTTAGGACATTTTTCAAATCATCAAATTTGAAGAAATTTGGTAAAACTTCCTTCTAGAGAAATGTTCCTTATATTCTCAATTTCATAACGCCACCAAAATCATTTAATTTGGTTCACTACTCCAAAAGTTACACCTCAAACATTTCAGACTTTTCTTATGTTAACACATTTTTCAACGATTTACTTTCATCCAAAAATTGACATTCTTAAAGACTAAATTGAAACTCAATTGCTTCAGAAAATTTGTAGCTCTATTTCTGCAGTTTAATCCAAATTAATAATCACCTCATTTGGATGACTAGAGCAAAAGTTATGGCCAAAATACTTTCAGCTCTTATCAATCTAAGACTGAACACTATACCCAACTTCAATTCAGAAATTGAAAGTCTTAGGGGCTAAATTGAAATTTATTTCCTTCTGATAACTTGTAGTCCCATGTCTCTAGTTTTGTTTTCAACAAGAATCAACTCAATTGGATCTCCACAAATCGAGAATTTACCAAAATACTGAACCATGTTCAGAAAATTATCCAACTCAATTTGATTTAATCAATATCTTTCAATTTAATCTAAAAAATCCACAATTTTTCATGGTGAGATAGAGAGATGTCTTAGGAATCCAACGCTTTAAAAGTCAAGTCAATCGGATGTCAGAAGGAAAAGATATAAGCAAAATATTAGAAGGGGGTCGAATTAGGGGAGGAAATAACAAAAGAACCAAAACGGCGTCGCATCGCGAGGGACGTGCGTTAGGTGGGCGCTCACAATCGCGAGCCCTCGGGATCATGAGGCAAGCCTTAATGCTCACCCTCGCGAGTGCTTCGCCCTCACCTCGCGAGGGCGTCGCGATCACGAACTATGTCTATTCCTTTTTTTCTCTACCTATTTTCCAAAAATCATACCTCTTGATTCCGAACTCTAAATTTTACAAATTTGGTATCAATAGAAAGATCAAAGGAAGCTCTACAACTTTCATGAAGAACTAAAAAATCAATTACTTCTCTAAAGGGGTCAAAAATCTACTCGAAACTTTTGTCCAAAATCATGTCACCCTAAATAGTCACATAAGTTCTAAATTTTCTATATTTCAACTCCAAGGTCCAAAAATGTCATACTTTATATCAATAAAAAGATCAAAATGCAACCTACAACTTTCATGGAGGACATAAAAATCAATTTGGCTTCTAAGGGAGTCAAAAATCACTTCAAAGTTTCTGTCCACTAATGATCATGCCAAACAATAACAGAAAGTTCTAAAAGTCATAACTTCCTATGACATGGTCCAAAATTTCCATACTTTACATCAATGGAAAGATAAAAACATAATCTAAAACTTTCATGAAGAACTTAAAAGCAATTTCAACCGCTAACTAAGTCAATTGTTCAATCAAAGTTTCTGCCAGAAAATTGGTCATCCTATTCCACATCCAAACTTTAAAATTTCATATCTTCCAATTCTCACATCCACAAATAACATATGATACATCATTGAAAAGCTAGGAAAATCTTCTATGACTTTCATGTAGACCACTTAACTCAATTCAAAACATATCAGTCCATAATTTTCCTCAAAACACTACATACAAAATCCTACACTTATGAGCATTTTCAAAAACAAAGTAACATACACTTCAATTTGACTAATCATAAATGTCAATCCCGATATCGAAACATATCATACTTTATGGCGATAGAAAGCTTTCAACAATTGCTCAAAGTTTCATGAAGATCATTTTATCATAATCTCTCTAGATCAATCCAGAAAAAATCACAAAGATTTTAGAGCAAAAAGTCAATTTTTTGTTACTATTCATCTCACAAAGTCAAACTTTCAATTCCCTATACTTTAACACTTTCATTATTTATTTCTTGCTTTTTAACTTCCATTAATTCAAAATATTCACTCTAAATTTTATAACACATTCACATTTCCTCAAAACCTCAAAGTCATCAAAAACCCAAAAATCACTCTTTTCACATCATTTCTATTAAAGCTCAAAACCACCCATAACATATCCATATACCCAAAAACACTAATTTCATGCAACCCTAATCATATCAATCCAATTTGCTCAAACTAACCTTGCTCAAATAGCATATTAAACACAATCATTTCAATTCTTGCATTTTTCTTTCCTTTGTACATGCATAATTCACCCCGAAATTCTCCTTTAATTGTCATTTAATAATTTTACACTGCAATCAAGGATCGGGGTCCAACATTAAAAGATTGCAAACACTTGATTTTCCTTGAAAATAAAATGATAGAATATGTTGGTTGTGACCTAAGTAAGTTGCTTGAGGATAAGCAACAATTCAAGTGTGGGGCTGTTGTTAATAGACATTTTTATATTAAATTCAGATACATAATTTATTAAACTCTTGTCCATTTATGTTTAAATTGCACTAATTAAGAATTATTTGTTTTAATTCTAGGCATATATTAAAATTGGGACATTTAAAAGCCTAAAATAAGAAAAGAAAGCAATTGCGCAGGAGTGAAGAAAAAATAGAAAGAGTTGTACGTGAACTATGCCAAAAACTCTCCTAAAATCATGTAGAAAGTAGCAGTTGGCGGTAGGTAAAAAAAGCATGAGATGATGGACTTCCAATAAATAAAAGAAAAAAGAAGATTGCTACAGCAGGAAAGTTAAAAAAAAAAGGAGGCTTAGGCATGAATGAGGCCTGGAGCTTAGTCAATATGATGAGACAAAAAGAGAAAGGAATAAGAGGTAGCATAGAGAAAAAAATAAGCAGCTGGTGGCATTAATATAGGAACAACTGGTGGCATGAACAAAATGCTGGAGGCGTGCACAGAAAGGGACAAAGAATGAGTCTTTCTTGGGACTAGAAAATTGATTACATGGAGAGAAACCAAAGCAGTGGCGACGCAGAGATAAGAGAGCAACGTGAGTGTGTTTATTTGACAAAAAAAAAGGATAGCTGGAAAATGTTGAAAACACTGGTGCAAAAAAGTGAAGAAAATATGCGTGAAGTTAGTGAGCTGAAAGAGGGAATAAAAAAAGAACGAAATAGCTCCTCCATGACTGACGTTACAGAACATAGATCCAAAAAATATACACTCTCTATTCACATGTGAGTAGCTGTTAGAGACAAGAGGAGGAGGGCAACTCAAGGTACTCTCCATTCACGTTACACCACAAGAGAAAGACACGTTAACACCCCCCTCTCTTAAGATTTTCCACACACAACGCAGCCTTCATTAAGCTATTATTCCACACATATATGAAGAAGACACATTAGTAGCTGGATATGAAGAAGAAAGCAGGAGGTGGAAGCAAGAGAAGGAGGCAGTTGGTGATATAGATAGAATACGTTAATTAGAAAACAATAAAAAGAGGAGGGACTTTTCCATCAAGGAGGCAAAATTCTACACGCACACACGTTGAAGGAGTTGCGTTATTGGGAAGTTGGTGGTTTAAAAAAATTCTCCACTCACGTTGATAAAGCAACTGGTGGACACAAGGTGGCAGAAGCATCAACGTTGCAACTGCTAGGGGAGGATTTATAGCTGGTGGAGAGGAGACGCAAGTAGCTATTCACGCAAGCTTGGAGAATTGGCTAAAACATTTTTTTTTCAATTCTAGCAACCACAATTTTGTTGGGATTTACTTTATTTTTAATTCCTTATTTATTTTAGTTGTGTGGATTTAATCGAAGCAAATATATATTATGACCATGATTTATGTTACATTGATAAATATGTGTGAGTAAGTTTTTCTTTTTGATTAAGGTTAAGATTGATATTGGATTAGGATAATTTTTGTGGTATTGATTTTTTCTTGATTGAATACATATTTAGTCCTAATTTAGCTTAATCACCTAGATTAAGATCTTAGATGATTGAATGCCATAACTAATGGGATTTAATTTGTCGGAAAATTAATCAAGTGACATACTTGAGACTAAAGTGTAGGCCAACCGTAGGATCTTGTGTGAGGATACCTAGAATTAACGAAATTAGTTTTAGGCTTTTTGAGTTTAATGCCTTTTACTTCAAATTATCTATGAACCAAGTGGGTGACTCGGATTTAGAAGATAAGGGAACACGATGAACATTGGGTTTGACTTACTTAAGTGAAGTATTTCCTAAATCAATCCACCGTTAATTTTTTTTAGTGTCTAATCCAATTGAAATCTAATACCTTAACCAATTTCTGTCATTTGATTAAATCTATTCATTTTTTAATTCATACCTTGCATTTTTCATATTTTCTTGATTTGCTTACTTTAATTTATTTTTTTTTCAAACCAATCAATTCTTGATCTTTCGAGTAATTTTTCATTGTTTAATTTAATTTCTTACGTGTTGGAATATTCCCTTGGGTACGATATCTGGTTCTTACCCATTTATATTACTTGTCGACGGGGTGCGCTTGCCTTTAATTGGTTTATATAGAATTTAATTTATATTGTTTTGTTTAGACCACAACAGGCAATATACATACATTCTCAATAGCACACTCCACCTCTTATGCTTGAGTCTCCGCTAGGGATCGAACTCCAATTTTCACTTCTAATTCATTACATATTTGTCTCTGATGGGTTCCTATATTGATCATTCTTAATATAACCTACTTGATCTGCTTAACCTAATTCGAAACGATTCTTCTTCGAAAGAAGATTTCTTGCTATAATCATCCCTACTATACTTCCATCTCGTTGCTCTGATTCATCTCATAATCTTTAACTATAAGGATCATTGCTTATCTCCTATCCATATCTAAATATAGGTCTCATGTGTACTCAATCATATTATTCACCAATTTAACTACATTATCAGTTGAGGGCTCTTAATAACTGGTCGGCAAACTCTTGAGGGCTCTTAAAAGCCTGAACATATAGTCATTTTGAAATTCAAATCTAAAATTCACTAATACAATCTTATGCTTGATCAAAAATTCCGAGTTCAACCTTTCAATTCCACTTTGCTTGTACACCTTAAATCTTGTCATTTTTATCCTGTCTCTATCTCTTCTTTAGTCAATTCATGAAAATATTTACACATCCGTATCAATTCAAGACCATATCCCCCACAAGATTCTATTACTTAATTCGTTGACACAACTATAGATACTACATCGTTATCTAACATATCTACAGATACTTAATTCGCTGATACCACAAATGTTGGGACCCTTTTTCAGAACCCAACCTGTTGCGAATATCATAAAACTTGAGCATATCTTTACTACATCATACTCTTTAATACATTACATACAAATAATTTTTAGTCATTCACATTTCAATGCCCTCAAAACAAACGGGTTTTACAAAGCTAATAATGGCTTTTCAAGCCACATTACAACATAATCACAAATCTCAAAATACAAAAGTTACATGAACTACAATTTCTTGAAATGAGACTAAAGCCTTGACTCTCTTTCACTCCATCTTTTGCTCATAACCTGGAGGTGGGGACAGGAAGGGGGTGAGCTTGAAAGCTCATAGGTAACAGTTTATAATAAAAGATAAGCGAAAACTTTTGAAACCAGTTTACTTGTCATAATAAATTTTCAGTAAGTTTATAAAGGACATGCTTCCTAGGCTTTTAGCCCAAATCCACAAGTCACAAAACATGAATGCATCAAACTTGATCAAACATCTCATGAGCATATAAATACATCAGAATGGTTTGAGTGGATCCAAAACATGATGCACTACACATTCCCATATAATGGTCCTGTGTAGTCGTAAACTTGAGGGAGTTCTTGAAGGAGTTCTGTGCCACTAGCTGATGCGGTTCCGCAAGTTCACGGGTCTCAAGTAGTACAGTATAATATCATCCCGCAGGGAGTAATTGTGTAAGTACTAGGATTGGATCATTCAATTAATTGGACTAAGCAAATGTATAAGAATAGGGAATTAAATTAAGAAATTTAACTATCAAAAATAACAAAATTTAATCTAAAGAAAATTTTGAATATTTCAAGGGGTTAATCCGAATGGAATGTGATAAGCTTCAAGGATGGTTCGACTTTTAGCGCTTTCTATGGACTTTACCTAGGTCAATTTATGATGTGAATTTTAGTTGATAGAAGGTTGAGCCCAGAATTTCTTAGATCCTTTTTCAAGGCATCAAAGGAGTGTTATGCAATAATCCTAATTTAATATCGTAAACTAGCAATCAAGCATAACCCATTAAGTTCTTTGCTAACCTGGTTTTCTCTCATAAATTCAGTTTATGTATAAATCTGAAATTTATAAGTTCCCTATTTTGGAGTTCCGTTATTAATTTTTACCTATTAGTTCTTCAATTAACAACTAATGCTTAGTAATGGTTGGCCAAACACAATACCAGTAGAATTAATATCAAAACAGAAAAATCAAACTTATAAATCCACATTCATAAATCAACCGAAATGCAGTCCACAAAAATTAGCTAAAAGCTTCAGCCCAAGCTTGAAGCTTTGAGGAAGCTACTCAATCATGATAAGATGAAAACCACAAGCATTAAAGTCAACAACCCACATTAGGAGAAATCAAATAATAAATCAGATAATGAATGAGTTTTTGAATTCCCCCTGTAACATCCCATCACCAATGGGAAGGGTATTTTAGAAAATTGGGACGGGTTAGGAATGTTTAAATATATCTCGGCATGCACATACATCCTATAGCCTCTATATAAATATGAATGGTAATTTTTGCACATGCACATGATTGTACATGCATTCATGACATTTCCTGACATATGTGTCTAAATGAAACTTTTTGTGAATTATGTGATATTTGTGCTTGAAAAATTAAATTGGAGTGAGTTATGTGTGTTTTACATTTTTAGGGGATTTTGGGAATTTTTCTGAAATTTTTGGGAATCAACGTCTGGACCGGAAAATTTTCCAAGTGGTCGATGAGTGGATTTCGATGCGAAATGATTGACGATGGCATCGAAAAATTAGAGACATGATGTTAGGATTTATTGAATTGAGCCATTACAATTTGACGAGAAATTGGAGTAGAATTTGGGCACCGAATAAAATCAGATACAGTGGCAAGTGACACTTGTCACTACTCGCTTACTTAGCCTTGTAAAGGAGTAATATATATATATATATATATATCCTAAGAAGAGACTGTAGCGCCCCCTCACCGTAGGGTACACATCGGGACGCCCGAAAGGTCGCTCCGTCACGTATCCCAAGATAAAGGTGCACTACCAGAAAATCCGACTGTTAATCCACATGGCATCGTGATTATTTAAAACCATAATATATCATAAATCAGTAAATTTTAAAATCCAAAATAATCTTGATACAGCCATCCAATATCATAATAGACAAGTTTATCAGTCCCCTAAACAACACCAAAAAGAAAACTGATACAAGCATCTATCCTAAGTCATCCGCAAAAGTCCAACCCAGCTGACCGACCTGTGTGCCATCGCTTCTCTTGTCAGCACGCTCGCACGGCAAGAAAAGACTATCTCCGGAGCTAGGGGCCTACTCTATCGATCCTGAAAAATTAGATGCAATTTCGGGGTGAGTTTGCGAACTCAGTGAGAAACCATCATCGATGGTTCATTCAAACCATGCATTACGCAGATTGCGTACAGCACAGCACAGTAAGATACAATTAGTATATAACAATTTGCAGTAGCCTATAACAGTTTGCAGTATCAAATAACAATTTACAAAATCAGGTCATCACATAATTCAGTAATCGTCACAAAACAATCATTCATGTGTATACAATGCATATGTGACTTTTTTCCAGTTATTCAGTATTGTGCCCAAGTGCTCAGTCAGTATTGTTGGATCGGAAAAGGAAAGCATGCTTAGTATGGAGAAACGATAGATTTCAAAACTTTTTAAGAAATCATCTTGCAGCGGAAGCAATATATCCAAATCAACATGCTAATCCATACATGATATGGTATAAGGATAATAAAACCAAGAACAAGATAAAAGGAATTACCGACTCCTTCGCTACAGCTTTAAATCCTCGCTGCGCTATCCTCTCCTTCTTATATCCAAATCCTTTGCCTTTGAGTCTTTTCCTTTAGCAATCTATCTTCTTCCTTGTTGTAGTATCCTCAACCAATTAGATTTACCACTTGTTCTTCAAGGACAACTAGGTTAACAAAATCCTTTGGTGGGAAAGGAGAAGAAATATTTGGAGGAGATTTTCTTAGAAGAAGAAGAACCGAAATTGAAACTCTTTCAATTCTTTCACTTAGGAATTTCGATTCTTACTTTGCATGAAAGGAGAGAATGTCTAAAAACCATGCAAGAACCCTTTCTTACATCTCAATTTCGAAATATGCATGAATGGAAAAAGTGAGAGGCATCCAATGCATCACTTCTTACATTAATCACTCATCAAATAGCCAATAAATGAGACTTACTTCATTTATCTTTAAAATGGCTATTTGAAAAGACCATAACCTATAATTGAATACCAATTTCGGTTTTGGCAAGAAGAAAGAAGGAAGATGGTCCATCTAATGCACATCTTTCATCTTTAATCTAATGAATGCAAATAGGTTACATGCCAACATTAAAAGCCAACCATTAAATACATGTATTTACATAACTCCAACAATCTCCCACTTGCCCTAAAGCAAGTTTGACATATCCTTCATTCCCATCCCTTCTACCCTCAAAGCTCTTTTGAGTCAAAGTCTTTGTGAACGGATCAGCAAGGTTTTGCTCTGTAGGAATCTTTACCACACCCACTTCTCCACGTTGTATTTTCTCCCTTATGAGATGATACTTTCGCTCAATGTGTTTGACAACTTTGTGGTTCCGAGGTTCTTTAGAATTAGCCACTACCCCACTATTATCACAATAAAGTGTAATGGCTTTTTCTGCCTCTGGAACTACCTCCAAATCATTTAGGAACTTCCAGAGCAGATCGCTTCCTTTCTTTGCTTCCTGGCGACAACATACTCAACCTCCATAGTCGAATCAAGTCAAGATTGCTTGACACTCCTCCAAACTATGGCTCCACCTCCTAAAGTAAATATAGAACCGAAGTTGATTTCCTTGAATCAACATCGATTGGAAATCGAATCCGTATATCCCGTCGGAATAAGATTACTTCCAGAGTAAACAAGCATTAAGTTCTTCGTCCCACGAAGATACTTAAGTATACACTTAACCGCATCAATGTTCCATTCTAGATTGGACTGAAATCGCTTACAGGTCCCACTGCGTATGAGATATTCGGTCTAGTGCACAAGATTGCATACATCAAACTACCAACCGCCAAGCATATGGAATGTTACGCATGCGTTCAACCTCCTCTTGGGTTTTAGGTACTTGTTCCTTTGAAAGTTTGATTCCATGTCTAGTAGGGTGAAACCCTCTTGGAATCTTGCATGGCGAACTTATTGAGCATATTCTCAATGTAGGTTAGTTGAGACAAAACTATCTTCTTGTTCTTACGATCCCTTATAAGTTTGATCCCTAGAACATAGGTAGCCTCTCCCAAATCCTTCATTGAAAACTGCTCATTCAGCCATCCTTAACCGCAGATAACATTCCCACATCATTCCCAATGAGCGTAATGTCATCAACATCTGATTAGGAAAGTAACCTTACCTTCTTGTATTCTTTTGTAAACACAAGGCTCATCTAGGTTTTGTATGAACCCATAGGTTTTGATAGCCTTATCAAACCTAATGTTCCAAGACCTAGATGCTTGCTTAAGTCCATAAATGGACCTTTGCAACTTGAAAACCTTATGCTCATTACCTAGCTCAATGAATCATACGGTTGGGCCATATAAATGGTCTCCTCAAGATCTCCATTCGAAATGCGGTCTTGACATCCATTTGCCATATTTCATAATCGAAATAGGTCGCTATGGCCAAAAGAATCTTGATGGACTTAAGCATGGCAACCGGAGAAAAGTCTCCTCGTAGTCTATACCCTCCTTTTGAGTATAGCCTTTAGCTACCAATCTAGCTTTAAAGGTCTCTACCTTTCCATCCGATCCCTTTTCCTTTTGTAGATCTATTTACACCTATGGTTTTTAGACACGGTGGTAGATCTACAAGGACCTGACTTCATTAGTATACATAGAATCTATTTACGATTCCATTGCCTTGAGCCATTTTCCCGCATCAACATCATTAATAGCTGTGTATATACGAACGAGATCTGTTTCTTCTTGGTGCGAGATGGCAATTAAGCCTTCTCCTAAACCCGAGATACCTATCTGGTTGTCTCACAACCCTCCCACTACGTCTAGGCACATCTTGATGTTCAAAGGTTGCACTTCTAATTCAACTCTTGAATCCATTTCGACATCTTGTTCATCATATCCAAAACAACTCTTGGTTTGGATGAAATTGCTAACTCCTTTAGTACTACTTCACTTCTTCCTTTGTGATTTCTCACAAACTCTTCCTCTAAGAAGTTTGCATTTGTCGACACAAATACCTTCCTATCATGAGGACTGTAAAAATAGTACCCTCGAGTTCCCGTAGGATATCCTACAAACAAACATACTTCTGACCTTGGTTCCATCTTTGTGGATTCAGGCTTTAGAACATGGGCTGGACAACCCCAAGTCCTCAAGTGCCTCAATGAAGGAACTCGGCCAGTCCACAACTCCCTAGGTGTTTTAGGCACCGATTTGGATGGAGCAAAGTTAAGAAGATATGTTGCCGTTTGTATGGCATATCCCGTAACGATTCTGGAAGGCTAGCATAGGACATCATTGATCTTACCATTTCCAATAGAGTTCTATTTCTCCTCTCGCTACACCATTCATTGAGGTGTACGAGGAGTCGACAAATTGGAAACAATTCCATTGTCAATTAAATATTCTGGAACTCTCCAGATAAATACTCACCACCTCGATCGATCGAAGTCGCTTTAATAGCTTGCCAAGTTGCTTCTCGACTTTAGCTTTGAATTCTTTGAACTTTTCAAAAGATTCACTCTTTTTATGCATCAAATACAAATAGCCATGTCTTGAGTAATCATCTATAAAAGTTATGAAATATTCATAACCTCCTCTAGCTTGTACATTCATGAGCCCACACATATCAGTATGTACCATGTCCAATGTGGATTCAAATCTGTTTCCTTTAGAAGGAAATGAGGCTTTTGTCATTTTTCCTTCAATACAAGATTCACAGGTGGGTAATGGATCACTATCCAATCCATAAGGATCCCATCCTTTACTAGCCTCACAAGTCTTTTTCGATTGATATGACCCATCCTTAGATGCCACGAGATACTTTGAATTAATGCTAGAGATATTGGATTGTCTTGGTTTTATCAATTCTGTGGTGTTTAGTGAGCCTTTCATAGGTTCTATAAAAAACAGTCCCTGTTTAATTATCGCTCACAAATAAAATCCTTATTCTCATATATTGAAACAACTTTTTCAAAATATAAGGAATAGCCAGATTTTATTAGACAAAAAACAGAAATCATGTTCCTTACAATCATTGGCATGTAATAAACATCTTCCAAATATAACCTATGACCACTAGGAAAGTCCAAGATAACTACTCCCACTGATTCTGCTGAAACATAGGAACCATCTGCTATCTTAACTTGAAACTGGCCTTTAGGAAGTCTTTTCCTTTCTTTGGAACCCTGCAAAGAATTACAAACATGGTTAGTGGCTCCTGAATCTAATATCCAAGAAGTAGATAAATCGCCACATTTCTAGTTCCTAACAAACTTAGGAAGCCCATACCTTGTTTGCTTTTGAGGTACTCTAGGTAGATCGGCGCTTTCTTTTCCAGTGGCCAATCTCATCACAGTGGAAACACTTTCCTTTGATGTTCTCTTTGGCCTTCTTTTCATGGGTTTGGCCTTGACCCTATTTGGGCCTTCTTTTCATTGGACCCTTCTTCTTTCCTTGCCCTTACCCTTGGGCTTAGAAGAAGAAGCTACATTAACCGGCCCATGAGCCTTAATATTCAATATTTCCTCCGTGCTCTGGAGGGTATTCATCAACTCACTCAAGGTGTAATCATTGATGTTGAGCTCATAGTCCAACTTAAACTGCTGAAAAGAAGAGTTTAAGCTATTGATGATCATAATCATCTGCGTGTCCGCATCCATATCCTCCCAAGCATCTCGGCCTCGGTGACCGCAGAGATTACCTTCATCATGTAATCCCTTGCGGTTCACCGAGTTTCGGCGAGATTATGAAAGGTTTGGATAGCTTTCACTCTTGCAGACCTAGTCCTCACACCAAACATCTCATGTAGGTGATGGACCATTACCTAGCAGTTTTCATACAAGCAATTTACTTTTGCAACATGCCATGATGAAGCGAAATATAACACTTAGTAGTCTTGTCAAGATTCATAACGCCATGTTGTTGGACTTGCTCAGGAGTTGCATCTCCACTTAGAGGTGTAGGCTCATTTTCAGTTAACACCCATGAAATACGTTCATATTGAAGAACAATGTCAAGGTTACCTCTCCATTCATTAAACTTGTCTCCATTTTCCAATTTGTGATTAGTCAAGAGCAGGGTGAGTGGATTCATTTTGTGGTTGATTATGTCTGAAAATATAAATTATTAAAACATGAGCATACTAGTCAACAATTTATGAAAGTTTGTATAAAATCATGATGCATGTATGCATGATGATAGATTTAATAAAACTTAAAAAATTAAAACATTATACGACGGTTATTTTTCTTATCTATAACAGACTAAGTGACGGTGGACCATCTTATCTATTAAAAGAAAAAGCGGGACCCTCCCACTCAAAAACTACCAAGCATCTCATGCTCAATTTTTAAGAAGCGTCTTAATTTGGTCCATACTTTTACCAATGAGCTACGGTGGGCGGTTTATTGATAAAAATGTTGAGTGTATAACCATTTGATTCATTCACTAAAGATACCTACAAATCATGCCTCGGTGGAGGTCACATTTGCTATCATTAAGTGGACTTATCCTTAAGGAGACCCAAACCATGCAAGATCTAGGATCCATGCCCTCCGATGGGGAGTAACACTTCACCACATGCAAGCGGGCCATCATTTGGAGACCGTGGACTCTCACAGAGCATCCTCTCCCACTCAATCTTTTTGGGCTTTAAGTTTTAAATACCATCTTGTCTAGATGCAATTTATTATCCATCCTATATTTTTTCATTATATATCTCATACATAATGAATGCATGGCAAGGCCTAGGGTTGACAATTTTCTAAATGACATGCAATCACATAATATCACATATTACAAGCATTCATTTCTCCATTCATCACATGAACTAATAAAGCCACTTTTGATTGTCCATCCTGGAAACATAAAATAATTACAAGCCTTTTAGGCCCAAATTATGCTTCTTCATCTTGGATCTTCCGCTTCGAACTCTTCGATAACATGATCCGGCCCATTCGATAAACAAAATGTAATGATATTTATGAAATTAGAATTTTTTCATTTTGAAAAATAAAATTTCAGCACTAGATTTTTAGAAAACCAAATCTTTGTTTTGACAAAAAAATCCCAGCACTTGTTTTATTAAAACCGAAACTCATTTCATGAAAATTAAAAACAGCACTTAGTATTTTAGCAAAATCGAAATTGGATTCTTTGAAACAAAAAAACAGCACTTGTCTTCCAATCATAACTGAAATATGATTCATTGAAACAAAAATTCCAGCAACTTAGTTTTCACAAAACTTATGCCAAAACACAAAAGGATACACCGAAAATTTTACCTTTCCATTTCTTCAATCCATGGCTGCTCCTTCTTCATCATTACATCAATTTGTACATTACAAAATCAAATAAAATAGAAAAAAAGAAACCAAGGAGGAAACATGGTGATGATAGACCACCCTCCTTGTTACAACCAAATGAAGAAATCTTACAAGATAAAATTTAACTTCTATGGACAACCAAAAGAGCAACATACACCATATATATTTCTATCACATAAAAATATACAGTATACATAAAAAGATTACCAACCCATGCATCCACCATATAGGAACCGAAATCATGCATGAAAAACCAGCTCTGATACCAATTGTTGGATCGGAAAAAGAAAACATGCTTAGTATGGAGAAACGATAGATTTCAAAACTTTTTAAGAAATCATCTTGCAGCGGAAGCAATATATCCAAATCAACATGCTAATCCATACATGATATGGTATAAGGATAATAAAACCAAGAACAAGATAAAAGGAATTACCGACTCCTTCGCTACAGCTTTAAATCCTCGCTGCGCTATCCTCTCCTTCTTATATCCAAATCCTTTGCCTTTGAGTCTTTTCCTTTAGCAATCTATCTTCTTCCTTGTTGTAGTATCCTCAACCAATTAGATTTACCACTTGTTCTTCAAAGACAACTAGGTTAACAAAATCCTTTGGCGGGAAAGGAGAAGAAATATTTGGAGGAGATTTTCTTAGAAGAAGAAGAACCAAAATTAAAACTCTTTCAATTCTTTCACTTAGGAATTTCGGTTCTACCTTGCATGAAAGGAGAGAATGTCTAAAAACCATGCAAGAACCCTTTCTTACATCTCAATTTCGAAATATGCAGGAATGGAAAAGTGAGAGGCATCCAATGCATCACTTACATTAATCACTCATCAAATAGCCAATAAATGAGACTTACTTCATTTATCTTTAAAATGGCTATTTGAAAAGACCATAACCTATAATTGAATACCCATTTCGGTTTTGGCAAGAAGAAAGAAGGAATATGGTCCATCTAATGCACATCTTTCATCTTTAATCTAATGAATGCAAATAGGTTACATGCCAACATTAAAAGCCAACCATTAAACCATTTAATGGTAAGTTCATAACTCCATTTAATAATGATGAACCATAATAAAGACCATCTTTATTTAGTATTTTAATGTCAAATGTGTGGTTACACATCTAACCTAACACAATTTTGAAATTGCTTCTTCTCCATTTAAAAAAAATTGTTTTAATATAATTAATCTAATCAATTACATTAAACCAAAATAAGCCCATTTCTAAATGAACATATGGGCTTCCAATTAACCATTAATTAGTATAAGCCCATCATTCAATTATGGACTTCTAAAGCCTCCAAACTACTTCTTACTTAGCTTGATAACCTTCCTTAAAGCCAAGTGGGGAATGTTATTGGACTTTGATAATTCAAGCTCCAATATAATTCAATCTCATTGGAATTAATTCTAGCTTATTAACTAAATGTCATTCCACTAAAGACAATTAGTTGAACTCTTGAATTATTAAATATTATGAGAATATGTCCAATTGCAAACCCTATTTAGAACCTTATTATAGCCATCCGCACAACAAAGGGTAAAATTACCGTTTTGCCCTTATGTTGGTTTTTCCTTCTAGATCTCTCATTTTACTTTATATGGTGATTAACACATAAGATCTCATCTTAGTGTTAAGACTTGATGGGTAGCTAGTCCATCAAACTCTGGCGCGCCAGATTTAATCACCAAATCTCCTTAAAACATTTAGAAGAGATGATAACACTATAAACTCTTTATTTGAGTGAATGTTCCACGATACATGTTTCAATTAATAATTCCAACATGCATAACCTTTGGATTAATACCTGTAAAAATCCATTCCGATCATATTAAAATTATAATGAAACACATATGAGTTCACCACTCATCAAGATTGTGTTTCATAATAGCGAATGCTTAAGTTGTATGTTTTAAGATTAAAGTAACGCCCACTTTATTCTTGAAAACATACTTGATTCAATTCATTTAATAGTGCCATTATCGATAGTCTACTACTATCATGATATGAAACTCATCATTCCCTTTAAGTAAACTCCTTTACTTATATGGAGATAAATCGCAACACTACGCCTAAACCATAATCAAGCGACCAACTTGATTATTCAACTTTGAATCAATTAATTGATTCTAATAATATACATGTTTCCCATACATCTCTATGTATATGTATATTACTTACAAATGAATCTTGGTACCTTATGACCGGATATATAATGCTCATACAGATAAAACCAAACTCTTTTGTTTTATTAATAATAAATATTTTCATTACAAAGCAGAATCGAAGAAGATAAAGTTACATGTAAATACACTTGCTTTCCAGGGCACTATATTTACATAACTCCAACAGTCTTGCTTACATCAGACTCCTTGATTCTGAGCTGATGATAGCCTGAACTGAGATCAATCTTGGAAAAGACCCGTGCTCCCTGCAGCTGATCAAACAGATCATCTATCCGTGGTAAAGGATACTTGTTCTTAATTGTCACCTTGTTAGGTCTCCGATAGTCAATACACATCCGCCATGATCCATCTTTCTTCTTAACAAACAGAACCGGTGCTCCCCAAGGAGACAAACTCAGCCTAACATACCCCTTCTCTAACAGTTCCTCCAACTGTTCCTTAAGCTCCCTCAACTCAGCTGGAGCCATCCTGTATGGCAGGATAGAAATAGGCGCGGTTCCGGGAATCAAGTCAATGACAAACTCGATTTCCCTCACCGGCGGCAAACCTGGTAACTCATCTGGGAAAACATCTAGAAACTCCCTCACAACCGGGAAATCCTGTAACTTCCCTTCATGCACATCGGCATCTACAACATGCGCCAAGTAAGCTTCACATCCCTGGCCCATCATCCTTTCAGCCAACATAGCTGAAATCAACCTTGGTGATGGTGTCTTCCTATCCCCTCTGAAGATCACCATCTCACCATTGCCCAGATCAAACTTTACCTCTTTCTGACCACAATCCAGCTTGGCCAGATACTTCTCCATAGTATCCATCCCCAGAATAACATCTAATCCTCTAAGGTCTAGCGATAGTAAGTCCACTACCAATCTAGCACCATCAATGAACAGCTCACACTGCTCATACACCTGACTGATCACCACATTCCTCCCTAGAGGAGTACTAACAACCAAAGGCCTATCCAAAGGCACAGAACTCACACCATGCAATGCTATGCTTGCAGAAACAAAAGAGTGCGTGGAACCAGAATCAATCAAAACAAATACTGCTGAATCAAATAATCGAGCCATACCCGTGACAACCTCAGGTGCGGCTGCAGCTTCCTCCCTAGTCATGGAAAACACTCTTGCCGGCGCCTGACCCCTTGGCCTTCCTGGAGGAACAGTCTTCCTACACCCCAGAGGCGCCTACCTCGATGGCGGCTGGTTCCCACTGCTTTACGCTTTCCTAGAGTCTGAAACTATGACCCCTCTTGTCTTAGTGCCTGAGGACAATGCTTGGCTATATGTCCCTTCTCTCCGCATCTAAAACAAACTCCAAGTGATCTGAGGCACTCTCCCTGATGATGTTTCCCACACTGGTCACATAAGGGATAGTTGAACAAGCTTCTTCCTGCTCTATCGGTGTCTCCCACATTAGAGGCTTGCCCTGATACTGTCCTCACCTGCTTGTTCTTGGTAGCCCCACTGCTACCCACTTCAGTCTGACTGTAAGAGCTCCTCGTGCTCCTCTCAGGCAATGGAGCACTAGTACCCTTTCTATAAGTCTGCTCCCTGTTCTTCCTCTTCTTGTATGCTTCATTTCGATATTCTCGACTTCTCGAGAGGAGGCGGCATCCACCAACTTCTGGTAGTCACGAAATTGTGAATCGGGACTTTCTCCACGATTCCCAAGTGTGAACCTCCTTGAACTTCGGCACTTGTCTTCCTCTGTTGCCTGATATTGGCTGCATAATGGGAAAGCAGTGTGAACTTCAGCTCATACTCGCTCACACTCATGTCCCTCTGCATGAGATTCAGAAATTCCCTGGCCTTATCTTGTACATAGACCCTAGAGAGATACTTCTTTCGGAACACTTCTACAAAATCCCTCCATGTCAGCACCGAAGGAACAACCTGACTGTGAGGCACTGACTCCACCAATGCAAAGCGTCGTCACCTGCAACAAACCGATCAGCATAATCTAGCTTGTCCTCATCTGAGCATCTCATCTGAACTAGAATCCTCTCGGTCCTCTTCAACCAGGCTTCAGCCTCTTCTGGATTTGTAGTCCCACTGAAATCCACCCCAAACTTCCGGAGCTTCTCATACTACCCACTCCTGTCTACTGGAGCTTGTATCGGCATCTGAGATCTCTGACCCATGGCATACGTGAAAGCCTGAGCAAAGGCTTGAAAGAAACTCGGATCCATGGGAGTTCCCTGAGGCATAGGAGGAGGCGGAGGAGGCACTTCTTGCTGCAAACTAGGTGCCTCTGAAATCGGAACAGAATGTGTCCCGGCATCCTGAGGAATATGGGATTCATCCGTACTCCCCTGACGAGAATGAGATCGAGTCATAGCTCCCCGAGTTCTCCTTCGAGGTGGCATGTTCACTTCTTGAATAGAAAACCATTGAAAACTTTAGTTCAAGTACGACAATTTTCAAAGTATGTAAAAACAGTTCCAATCGTGTAAAACAATGCACGTGTAAAACAATGTAAGTTATTTCTTGAAAATAATGTCATGCAGCCCTAGATCAAAAACCTAGGCGCTCTGATACCATAACATGTTGGACCCCGCTGCCGGAGCCCAACATCGAACATGAGAGCGTGGCGTGAAACGTGCTAATGATACATGTAAGGAAAAAGACCCGCGGAAGATTAATGGGCCTGCTGGAAAGCAAACTTGAAACCTGCTTTCATGTGATTTAATAAACAAGGCTAAACAGATCAATTTAACGATTGAGAAAGGAGACCATCGGAAGTTCAATGGACCCATCGTGAACAATCTCAAAACTTACTTTCATGCTTTAAAACAAACATATCCATAAGTCGTTATCAAAAAGATGAGTTTTACTAAAGCTTTAAGAACAACTCAAACCAAATTACAACTTTGAGTTCAAGAGCCAATGTAACATCCCACCCTCAATTGGAAGGGTAGAATAGTAAATTGGCATAGGGTGTGCTAGATTGGGATTTCATAGGATTGCTCATGCATAATAGGATTGCTGCATAGTCACAAGTGTGCACAAGAACTTACTGTACATGCATACATGACATTCCCGGTTTTCATGCCTAAGACAATTTTATTGGGATTAACGTGATTTTTGGGTTTGGAAAATTATTCTAAGTGCGCCATAAATTGTTTTCCATTTAAAAGGATTTTTAGAAAATTTTCTGGATTTTTTCGGAGAAAATTCCTGGACCGGAAAAAAAATCGCCAATTGGCGAACCGGTCGATTTTCGGTAGCAAATTTTTTTTTACCCAATGGCACTGTCTTATTGGGTATATTATTTTGGGATTGAAATTGAGGTCAATTGAGTTGATTGGGTTAGTTTTTGATCTGCATTAAAGAATTAATACTTTGACTTTTCTTTAAACTTTTGAACCAATCACATTTGGCCACCAAATGCTATCATTTAATGCTCACTTGCTTCCCCCCACGGTTTTGCTTTTATAAAAGAATGAAAAAGAGGATTTTTACCTCTTAAAACCTTCACATCCGAGAATCTTCCTTCCTTCTTCATCTCCATCAATTTTTTTTTCTCCTTCTTTAAGTTATTTCCTCCAACTTTGAGAGCCTTCCTTATATGCTTACAAGCTTAAGTCTCCTACCTTCTTTTCATGATGATAGCCATGTTTGATGTTAGAAGAAAGTAGAAAAAGTGAGAAATTGGTGTGCTTTGAAGTGGAAAAGCTAATTAGGTAAGTAAGTTTAATTAAGTTTTCAATGATGCTTAAGTATGAATTTATGAATCATGGTAGTTAGAAACATTGAATGGGAGTTATGGTATGTTTATTATGATTATTGATGCCTTAAATTGATGATAATTATTGCTTGAATTAATGGGTATAAGATTAGAGTTAGTTATGAATTGAAAGTAGGATGAGTGATGAATGGTTTTAGCTTGATTGTAATTGCATGTTGATGATGAATTGTGCATAGGAATTGAGGAATTAATGCTGCCAACTTTTGTGTAAGAATACAAATAAATGTTGTGTTCAGTTTGTGGCTGAATTGGAGGTGTAAATGAAGGTATATTAATGTAGGTAAAGTGATAGAATGGAAGAGGATAAGATATAGATGAAATCTGGAAAATTTGGTGTTTAACCTAGTGAAATGTTTTTATCATAACTAATTATGTAGGTGAGCAAATGAGTTGAGGTTTGTTCCCAATTAAACTTTGAGATGTTGGCTACAATTTTGAGTGAAATAGGTGTTGTTAAATGGTAATGCTAGAAGGTTGAATTTTTGCATGGAAAGTTTCTGTTTTAGTGTTTGTGAACAGTACCTACAGTTATGACCTGATTACTTTGTTGATTTTTCTAAATTAATTGAGATGGCATTTGGGAAAATGGTCTTCATGAACGTTGTAGCATATTGAGTTAGCTTTCCATTGCCACTGATCTTGCTAATTTTCGAGTTGTACATTGGTAGATATGAACTGATATCTATTGATTGGTTTTATGCTTTTTGGAGAAACCTAGTCAAAGTGTTGATTTTGTGAGCTTTCTTTTTCTGAGCAATTTTAGCAATTTTTTTAAACTGAATTGGTGTGAGTGATCTTCTGCAAAGTTGTAAAGGAAGAAATTATCTTGAAAATGATATATGGCATGTAAATTTTGAAGGTCAGATTTGAGAGTTATGATTTTACAAAAACTGAACCTAAACTAGGTTGTGAATGGGTGATCATGACAGTAGCTTCCATAACAGTTTTGAAATTGTTATAAATCGAATTGGAGTTTGAGTTCTTCATGAAAATTTAAGTTTGAGATCTTATCTTTTCAGGGATATAAGGTAGTGAATTTTGTGGCTTTTTTGTAAAGAGAATTACTGTTTGGAAAATTACTGTCCAGATTGGTTGATTTCAGTAGGCAGATTCTTTGTGGAATTGTTTGACCTTTTTAGCAAATGAATTTGATTTTGGGTTGTGCATGAAAGTTGTAGATAACATTGTGATCTTACTTCCTTAATTATTGTGTAATTGTTAACTGAAGAATCAGAGAGTTATTGAATTTGCAATGTACTGCCCTGTGTTGATAGGTTTTGAGTAGGCAGTAGGTTTGATAGGATTTTTGACACCCTTAGGGGTGGAATTGATTTTTATGGTCTGCTTGAGAATTGTAGAGGGTTTCATGATCTTTCCAATGAGATATAGTTGGTAATTTTCTGAATTGTGTGCAATGAGTTATTGGTGTTGAAAGTTGGCTTGAAATCAGGAAAATAAAGAAGGGAATAAGGGTTATGTATATATAGATATTAATTGTTTAATTTGAATTTTGGTTTCTTTTGTCCATATCTTTTCCGTCCGACGTCCGATTGACCTGATTCTTGAGGCATCGGATTTGTGACATATTGAATTTCATTTTGTGAGAAATTGGGAATTTTTAGACGAGAAATTGACGTGGACCCGGGTAATTGTTCTATGATCCTTTGTTTTATTTATTTTGGACCGATTGAGGTCCAAATTGGAATCTTGTCAATGGCTATAGTTTTCTAATTTTAGATGGAATTTTATTATGAGAAAATTTTAGATTAGGGCCGGGAATGCCATGAACATGCATTATACACGTTTTAATTATCTCATGTGCATTGGTTGATATTTCTAACTATCCAGTTGGTAACGTGTCCTTATTTTAATTGTTATAGAGGCACAGTTGGAACGTCATCCCACAGACGTTGCAGAGACTTCCCGGCATTAGCTCGAAAGTTATTAAGTGAGTAACCTAGATGGTTCCTCGATTAGTAAGTGTTTATAATTCTGCACTTATAACTCTGTGGAGAATAATGGAGGGACGATTGTGTTTGTTTGTGCTTGGATTGCGGACCGGAGGTCCGACGGATTGGGAGATTCTGACATAGAAGTGCTATATGTGATTTTCATGTGGTTAATTGTGAGTGACTTGTGTGAATATGTTGAATTGGGATCGGTTATGATGTTGGTTTTGTTTTATTTGGACATTTGCATTCATGCATAATTGCATGATCGATAATGGCGATTGTGACCGAAACAACCAACGAGATCTTTAAGCTCAACGTGATTGGGCCTTGAGCCTGATGATTCGAGCCTAAGGCTCACCGTTTATCGCCTCTTAATGGGATAGTTTCAGCGCCGGTCACAACAACGTAATAAATTGGAAAAGCGTCACATCGCATTTCATGTGCATTTGAATTGGTTCTTTTGGTGATATCGTAATAATCATGTGGTACTTACGAATGTGTCTTAGTGAAATAATCAGTATATATCATGATATACTATGTATATGCATGAATTGGGTGAACCATCGATGATGGTTCCTCACCGAGTTCATGAACTCACCCAAAATTGCAAATTATTTTTCGGGATGAGAGAGTAGACTTATAGCTCGGAGGGACTTTTCTGCCGTGTAGATTGAGTTGGCAAGAGAAGTCATGGTACATGTGCCTGGTCACCGGCACTTTTTGAGGATGACCTAGCTAGCCTTTTGTTTGATTTTCTTTTGGAGTAATGTCTGAACATACCGGTTGTGTAAATTTACCGCTTTGAGGTTATGAAATGAGAATTTATGGTTTCAAAAAATTAGTGGATTTCATATTAATGCTTTATGATTTTGATGCCATGTGGAGTGTTAGCGTTTGTTAAGTGGCGCACCCTTATCGAAGGGTGTGTCGGAACAACCTCTGGACGTCTGATACATATCTAGGGTAAGGGGTGCTCTGATAGGTGGTATCGAGCATGGTTTGGAATCTGTTGGGACTAGTACATAATTAGGCTTAAATTATTGTGAAATCTGTAAACCGATCGAGTTCTTGTTTTGTTTTAGGTCATCCGTATTTGGTGATCAGATTGTTCAACCAGCTGACCAAGGATCTGTGGGAGCTAGTAGAGAGTCCTCGGTGCCTCGATCTGAGGAGTTACCTCCTAGAGTCCCCGTGAGACGGGAGAGGAGATACGGTTTGCTGCGTAAGTAGAGTACATGACTTTATGGCGATCTGAGACCCCGAGGTGAGGATGGTTGGAGAGGACTGAGAGAGTCCTTGACCAGATGGACTGCGAACCTGATGAGAGGTTCGATTATGCCGTATCTCTTCTGCAGGGCCCAGCTTATAAATGGTGGAAGACTGTTTCGGGCAGTACCACTAGGCCTTGTTTACTGACATGGGCAGATTTTTTGAGGGCTTTTAGAGACAATTTTATGCCCAAGGTGTATCTGGAAATGAAGATGCAGGAGTTTTTGGAGCTGAGACAAGGTAGGATGTCGGTGTCTGAGTACGAGGTGCGGTTTAATGAGTTGATGGGATATGTTGCTACTTTGGTTTCTACTGAGACAGATAGGTGCCGGAGGTTTGAGATGGGGCTAAATTTGGAGATCCGTGCGAGATTGGCCCGATCGTCTGAGCTCCTTTATAGAGTTGAGCTAGCTTCTTTGTGAGGTAGAAGCGGTTGTGAGGCGAGACAGCAGAGATGGGTCGAGGTTTAGAGGAAAAAGAGTTAGTGACGGTCGAGGCAGCTCTGGTAGGAGTTTTAGCGCGCCAGAGCGGGACCTTGAGCTTGGGAGGATCCGACGATCGGGTTTTAGACGAGAGGAGATTTATGCAGATGGCGGCGGATGGCGAGAGGTTTTGGGCAGATTCCCCCAGTCTGTGAGCACTGCGAGAAGAGGCACGTTGGAGAGTGCTAGCGATTGAATGGAGCTTGCCTTAAATGCGGCTCCATGGATCATCAGATTCGGGATTGCCCAGCTACATTGGGAACTCAATCTGCTGGTAGTGGACGAGCCGGAAGTAGTACTACAGTACAGCAGAGTAGAGTGGGTAGATCCGGGCGTGGATCCGGATAGAGGGCCGAGTAGAGGCCGAGGTAGGTGAGGATCCTTTGTGAGGGACCGAGGGTCGGGAAGCCGACCACGATCCCTGAGCAGTATATGCCATGACGAGGCGGAGGCCCAGATTCCCCTAATGTTGTAGTGGTATGCTCCTTATTTACGATTTTGAGGCGTTTGCATTCTTGGATCTGGATCCACATTCTTTATTGCACCTCATATGGCATGTAGATTGCATGGGAATCGGGAGATATTCTTGTATGGGCTAGAGGTGAGTACACCTCTAGGTACTACTCTTGCATTGGGAGAGGTGCGGGGATGCTTGATCCAGATTGATCAGCGGTGTTGAGGCGAACCTTATAGTGTTGCCTCTGAGAGAGATCGATGTGATTACGGGGATGGGTCGCTTCTCGCCCATAGGGCTATCATGGACTGCTATACCAAGGAGGTTGTATTAGAGTCTCTGGTTAACCTAGAGCCGTGTTCGAGGAGTTAGTCGGCAATACCATACCGATGATCTCTTTCCTTAGTGCCACGAGATTGATGCGGGGAGGTCAGGAGGCATATCGGCTCATGTGGTTAACACGAGTTGAGCAGAGGCTTGAGGATATTCCGTGGTTAGGAATTTCAGATGTGTTTCTGATGAATTCTTGGGTTTGTCGTCGGATCGGAGAGCGAGTTTACTATTGACCTCGTTCAGTCATTCTATATCTATACCTCCATATAGGATGGCACCTGTGGGCCGAGGGAGCTTAAGGCTCAGTTGCAGGAGTTGTTGGAGAAGGGCTTTATCAGACCTAGTGTTTCACCATGGGGAGCTCCAGTTTTGTTTGTGAAGAAAAAGGATGGGACTTTGAGGCTGTGCATCGATTACAGGCAGTTGAATCGGGTGACAGTGAATAATAAGTATCCACTGCCTAGGATTGATGACCTATTTGATCAGTTGCAGGGAGCTCAGGTTTTCACTAAGTTGGATCTGAGATCTGGGTACTATCAGTTGAAGATTGCAGAGGCCGATGTGCCTAAGAGTGCCTTCAGGAGCAGGTATGGGCATTTCGAGTTCCTAGTGATGCCGTTTGGGTTGACTAATGCCCCGGTAGCCTTCATGGCCTTGATGAATAAGGTATTTCAGCCCTACCTGGATCAGTTTGTTATTGTCTTTATTGATGACATTCTAGTGTATTCGAGGAACAGACAGGAGCATAGTGAGCATTTGAGGATTGTGTTGCAGACGATGAGGGGGAGACAGTTGTATGCCAAATTCAGTAAATGTGAATTTTGGCTGGATCAGGTGATATTTTTGGGACATATAGTGACTGGAGAGGGTATTCAGGTGGATCCGAGTAAGGTTGAGGCAGTGCTGAAGTGGGAGGCTCCTAGGAATGTGCCGGAGATTCGGAGTTTCCTCGGATTGGCTGGTTATTACAAGAGGTTTGTCGAGGGGTTCTCATTGATTTCAGCCCCTCTGACAAAGCTTCTGAGGAAGAATGTACCATTCAGATGGACTGAGGAGTGTCAGAAGAGCTTTGAGGAGCTGAAACATCGGTTGACTACTGCACCGGTGTTAGCTATTCCATTTGGGACTGGCGGATTTGAGGTATACAGTGATGCATCGCACCAGGGTTTGGGATGTGTTCTGATGTAGCACGATAGAGTCATTGCCTATGCCTCGAGACAGTTGAGGTCTCACGAGGTAAACTATCATGTTCATGATTTGGAGTTAGCTGCAGTTGTGTTTGCTCTGAAGATTTGGAGGCATTACCTGTATGGTGAGACTTTCCAGATCTTCACTGACCAAAAGAGTTTGAGATATTTACTGAGCCAGAGAGAGTTAAATTTGAGACAGAGGAGATGGCTTGAGTTGTTGAAGGACTATGACTGTACTATCGAGTATCACCCTGGGAAAGCTAATGTGGTGGCAGATGCGTTGAGTAGGAAGTCACATACTAGTGCAGCTCAGATTCAGGCAATGAGGTTGCCTAACTTGATTCAGTTGAGGGCTTTGAATGTTCAGATGAATCTGGAGCAGGATGGAGTCTTATTGGCTACTTTGACACTGAGACCGATGCTACTGGATAGGATCAGGAGAGTTCAGGACAAGGACCCTGTTATGGTGAGACTGATTGAGAAAGTAAAAGCTGATTCGAGTTCTGAGTTTGACTTGAGAGATGGGACTTTATGGATAGGGCAGAGGCTTTGTGTGCCTGATGTGGATGATTTGAGGAGAGAGATATTGGAGGAGGCTCATATGGCCACATATGCTATGCATCCTGGTACTACCAAGATGTATAACACTCTTAAGCAACATTTCTGGTGGCCTGGCATGAAAAAGCAAGTAGCGGAGTATGTATCTAGATGTTTGGCGTGCGGCGAGTTAAGGTGAGCACCAAGCTCGATGGGGAAGCTTCATTCGTTGCTCATTTGAATTGGAAATGGGAGCAATTACCATGGATTTCATTATGGGTTTGCCTAGGGCCGAGGCGACATGATGCTATCTGGGTCATAGTGGACCGTTGACTAAATCGGCCCATTTCTTGCCAATGAGGAGAACAATACCATGGATCGATTGGCCCGAAGTATGTGGTGGAGATAGTGAGACTGCATGGGGTCCCAGTGTCGATAGTGTTTGATAGGGATCCCAGATTTACTTCGAGGTTACGGCGAGTTTGCGATCTGCTATGGGTACTAGGCTGAACTTCAGTACAACGTTTCATCCTCGAACGGATGGGCGAGTGAGAGGGCGATTAAGACTGTTGAGGATATGCTTCGAGCATGCGTATTGGAGTTCAGAGGAGCATGGGATCAGTATCTAGCCCTGATTGAGTTTGCATACAACAATCATTATCACAGTAGCATCGGGATGGCACCATATGAGGCACTGTATGGGCGACCATGTAGATCGCCTTTGTATTGGGATGAAGAGGGTGTGAGGATGATTGAGGTCTGGTGATTGTGGATCTTGTAGATAAGGTGAAACTGATTCGGAGTCGCATCAAAGCGGCTCAGGATAGACAGAAGAGCTATGTGGATCAGCATAGGAGGGACATTGAGTACAATGTGGGCGACAGAGTGTTTTTACGGGTGTCACCGTGGCGTGGTGTACTGAGATTTGGGAAAAAGGGTAAGTTAAGCCCTAGGTACATTGGTCCATATGAGATCACTGAGAAGATAGGACCTTTAGCCTACAGGCTAGCTTTACCGAGTGAGATGTCTCAGTTGCATGACGTCTTCCATGTGAGTATGCTCCGTAGATATCGGTCAGATCCGACACATGTGATACCGGCTCAGGAGATTGAGGTCTGTAGTAATTTGAGTTATGTAGAGGAACCGATACAGATTGTTGGGTCACAGGTGAAGCAATTGAGGAACAAGAGTATTCCACTGGTGAAAGTTCTTTGGAGGAACCATTCGACTGAGGAGGCTACCTGGGAGACCGAGGAGCATATGAGGAGACAGTATCCTCACCTGTTCGCTCAATCAGGTAAGAATTTCGCGGACGAAATTTTTATTAGGAGGGTGGAATTGTAACATCCCACCCTCAATTTGAAGGGTAGAATAGTAAATTGGCATAGGGTGTGCTAGATTGGGATTTCATAGGATTGCTCATGCATAAAGGATTGCTGCATAGTCACAAGTGTGCACATGAACTTACTGTACATGCATACATGACATTCCCAGTTTTCGTGCCTAAGACAATTTTATTGGGATTAACGTGATTTTTGGGTTTGGAAAATTATTCTGAGTGCGCCATAAATTGTTTTTCATTTTAAAGGATTTTTAGAAATTTTTTGAATTTTTTCGGAGAAAATTCCCGGACCGGAAAAAAATCGTCAATTGGCGAACCGGTCGATTTTCGGTAGCAAATTTTTTTTTACCCAATGGCACTGTCTTATTGGGTATATTATTTTGGGATTGAAATTGGGGTCAATTGAGTTGATTGGGTTAGTTTTTGATCTGGATTAAAGAATTAATACTTTGACTTTTCTTTAAACTTTTGAACCAATCACATTTAGCCACCAAATGCTATCATTTAATGCTCACTTGCTTCCTCCACGGTTTTGTCTTTATAAAGAATGAAAAGAGGATTTTTACCTCTTAAAACCTTCACATCAGAGAATCTTCCTTCCTTCTTCATCTCCATCAATTTTTTTCTCCTTCTTTAAGTTATTTCCTCCAACTTTGAGAGCCTTCCTTATATGCTTACAAGCTTAAGTCTCCTACCTTCTTTTCATGATGATAGCCATGTTTGATGTTAGAAGAAAGTAGAAAAAGTGAGAAATTGGTGTGCTTTGAAGTGGAAAAGCTAATTAGGTAAGTAAGTTTAATTAAGTTTTCAATGATGCTTAAGTATGAATTTATGAATCATGGTAGTTAGAAACATTGAATGGGAGTTATGGTATGTTTATTATGATTATTGATGCCTTAAATTGATGATAATTATTGCTTGAATTAATGGGTATAAGATTAGAGTTAGTTATGAATTGAAAGTAGGATGAGTGATGAATGGTTTTAGCTTGATTGTAATTGCATGTTGATGATGAATTGTGCATAGGAATTGAGGAATTAATGCTGCCAACTTTTGTGTAAGAATACAAATAAATGTTGTGTTGAGTTTGTGGCTGAATTGGAGGTGTAAATGAAGGTATATTAATGTAGGTAAAGTGATAGAATGGAAGAGGATAAGATATAGATGAAATCTGGAAAATTTGGTGTTTAACCTAGTGAAATGTTTTTATCATAACTAATTATGTAGGTGAGCAAATGAGTTGAGGTTTGTGCCCAATTAAACTTTGAGATGTTGGATACAATTTTGTGTGAAATAGGTGTTGTTAAATGGTAATGCTAGAAGGTTGAATTTTTGCATGGAAAGTTTCTGTTTTAGTGTTTGTGAACAGTACCCGCAGTTATGACCTTATTACTTTGTTGATTTTTCTAAATTAATTGAGATGGAATTTGGGAAAATGGTCTTCATGAACGTTGTATCATATTGAGTTAGCTTTCCATTGCCACTGATCTTGCTAATTGTCGAGTTGTACATTGGGAGATATGAACTAATATCTATTGATTGGTTTTATGCTTTTTGGAGAAACCTAGTCAAAGTGTTGATTTTGTGAGCTTTCTTTTTGGGAGCAATTTTAGCAATTTTTGTGAACTGAATTGGTGTGAGTGTTCTTCTGTAAAGTTGTAAAGGAAGACATCATCTTGAAAATGATATATGGCATGTAATTTTGAAGGTCATATTTGGGAGTTATGATTTTGCAAAAACTGAACCTAAACTAGGTTGTGAATGGCTGATCATGACAGTAGCTTCCATAACAGTTTTGAAATTGTTAGAAATCGAATTGGAGTTTGAGTTCTCATGAAAATTGAAGTTTGAGATCTTATCTTTTCAGGGATATAAGGTAGTGAATTTTGTGACTTTTGTGCTAAGAGAATTCTTGTTTGGAAAATTCTTGTCAGTTGGTTAATTTGATGAAGATTCTTTGTGGAATTGTTTGACCTTGTTAGCAAATGAATTTGATTTTGGGTTGTTCATGAAAGTTGTAGATAACATTGTGATCTTACTGCCTTAATTATTGTGTAATTGTTAACTGAAGAATCGGAGAGTTATTGAATTTGCAATGTACTGCCCTGTGTTGATAGGTTTTGAGTAGGCAGTAGGTTTGATAGGATTTTTGACACCCTTATGGGTGGAATTGATTTTTATGGTCTTCTTGAGAATTGTAGAGGGTTTCATGATCTTTCCAATGAGATATAGTTGGTAATTTTCTGATTTGTGTACAATGAGTTATTGGTGTTGAAATTTGGCTTGAAATCAGGAAAATAAAGAAGGAAATAAGGGTTATGTATATATAGATATTAATTGTTTAATTTGAATTTTGGTTTCTTTTGTCAATTTCTTTTCCGTCCGACGTCCGATTGACCTGATTCTTGAGGCATCGGATTTGTGACATGTTGAATTTCATTTTGTGAGAAATTGGGAATTTTTAGACAGAAAATTGACGTGGACCCGGGTAATTGTTTTATGATCACTGTTTTATTTATTTTTGGACCGATTGAGGTACAAATTGGGTGCTGTCAATGGCTATAATTTTCTAATTTTAGATGGAATTTTTATTATGGGAAAATTTTGGATTAGGGCCGGGAATGCCATGAACATGCATTATACACGTTTTAATTATCTCATGTGCATTGGTTGATATTTCTAATTATCCAGTTGGTAACGTATCCTTATTTTAATTGTTATAGAGGCACAGTTGGAACGTCATCCCACGGATGTTGCAGAGACTTCCCGGCATTAGCTCGGAAGTTATTAGGTGAGTAACCTAGATGGTTACTCGATTAGTAAGTGTTTATAATTCTGCACTTATAACTCTGTGGAGAATAATGGAGGGACGATTGTGTTTGTTTGTGCTTGGATTGCGGACGGAGGTCCGCGGGATTGGGAGATTCGACATAGAAGTTCTATATGTGATTTTCATGTGGTTACTTGTGGTGACTTGTGTGAATATGTTGAATTGGGATCGGTTATGATGTTGGTTTTGTTTTATTTGGACATTTGCATTCATGCATAATTGCATGATCGATAATTGGCGGTTGTGACGGAAACGATAGAGAGCTTTAAGCTCAGCGTGATTGGGCCTTGACCCACGATGATTGAGCCTAAGGCTCACCGTTTATCGCGCCTTAATGGGACGATTTGGTAGCTTCGGTCACAACAACGTAATAAATTGGAAAAGCGTCACATCGTATTTCATGTGCATTTGAATTGGTTCTTTTGGTGATATCGTAATAATCATGTGGTACTTCGAATGTGTCTTAGTGAAATAGCGTATGTATCGTGATATCTTGTGTATATGCATGAATTGGGTGAACCATCGATGATGGTTCCTCACCGAGTTCATAAACTCACCCAAAATTGCAAATTATTTTTCGGACCGAGAGAGTAGACTTATAGCTCAGGAGGGACTTTTCTGCTATGTAGATTTAGTTGGCAAGAGAAGTCATGGCACAATTGGGTCGGTGGCACTTTTGAGGATAACCTAGCTAGCCTTTTGTTTGATTTTCTTTTAGAGTAATGTCTGAACATACCAGTTGTGTAAATTTACTGCTTTGAGGTTATGAAATGAGAATTTATGGTTTCAAAAAAATTAGTGGATTTCATATTAATTCTTTATGATTTTTGATGCCATGTGGAGTGTTAGCGTTTGTTCATAGCGCACCCTTATCGTAGGGTGTGTGTCGGAATGACCTACGGACGTCCTGATACATATCCTAGGGTAAGTGGGTGCTATAGCCAAAAATACAAAATACTCTTGAACTGATAGTACTTGAAACGAAACTAAAGTTTAAAAATAAACATGACAAAATGGAGTGTCGCCGTACTCGTAACTCACTCGATCTCCTGCTCGTCACCTGAATGGGGGAGATTAGAGGGGGTGAGCTATAAAGCTCGTGGGAACATATTTATAATATAGTAATAAGCAAAAGTATTCAAAAATATCTCATTACCGTGGTACTTGTTGAAATTATAGTCATTGATCATGTATATGTCATTGTCTTGAAAAATGCTTGATTCTTGAACAATTCATGATGCATGACACATAACAAATCATAACACATAACATAACATGATGGTTTGGGTTGTCCACGGTTAAATGACGTACTACACATGCCATCGAAATGTTGATGTGTAGGCGTAGTTTCATGAGGGAATCCTTGTGAGAACCACGTGCCCAGTCGGGCGGCGGGAGAAGCCTTTTCGTGAGTCAATGTGCACTTGACTATTCGTGAGGGACACATGAAACCCACATAAACATCATGATTCATGTTCTTGTAAACTTGTTTGCCAAACGGCACTTGCTTGTAAACTTGCTTGTAATCTTGCTTGTCATATATTAAGTAAAACATGATTTCATGTACTTGTATTCGTGAAAGGAGAACACCCCTTTGTAAAAATCTTGGTAATGATCATGAATGCAAATCACATAGCAGAATATATTTATTCATAATAATAAGTAATGCAATCGTGGATGATGCAATTCAAATGCATTAATTCTTTCTTGATTTGAACTAAACAATGAGTGACTTATTTACTTTATTATAAACATGAACCCACCTGATTTCCTTGCTTGTTCTTGCCTAGGAATGAGTTTCCTCTTGATCCTCTTGCCTCACTTGATCTCCTAAAATAAGAACCAAAATCCCATTTAATAACTCATGCTGAAACAATAATTCCATTCCTAACTTCCATCCAAAATTCCATATCTTTAGAAACTGATTTAGAACTTCATCACTTCACAAGACTTGTAGCTCCATGTCTCTAGTTTACAACGCCTCTAAAATCACCCCAAAAGAAGTTCTGTAGCAAAAGATATGATCAAAACACTAAAACCATCTCTTATTAGAAAAGCTGGCCTCGTCGCGACGAGGCTCGCTCATCATGACAATGGCTCGGCTGGTCAACATGACGTCTTGACCTCACACGTCATGACGTCGACCTTGCGTCGTCATCGACGACGTGCGGATGGGAGAGACGACTCCCGAACCCAGATTTCTCCATTTTCAACCTTAAAACCTTTCCTTTCTCAACTACAACACATCTAACCCATAAATCAAGTTCCATACTTCCATTCTAAACTCATTCTAACACCAAAAACATTAACAAAACAACAACCCATGCAAATCTACAAATCTTTCCCATAAACCCTAACTCCATCGATTTCTACTCAATCCAAGCAAAACTAGGGTTTGATTCAACCTAAACAAGAGTAGAAGAGTTAAACAAACTTGAAGAATGCTTCTAAACCTTCGAAATCTACAACTAGAGCTTTCCTCTTTTCTTCTTCTTCTTCTCCTCTCTTCCCATGATAACCCCTTCTCCTTTTCTCTTCTTCTTTTCTTCTCTCTTTTCTTTTCTTTCTTTCTTTATTTCCTTAAACCTACAAGATAGGACAAGTACTAAAATGCCCCTCCATGCAAGCCTTAAACATCCTAACTCATGTGCCTTGACCATTTTACCCCTAAACATTTTTACTCTTCCATAAACATTTATTCCACACTAATCTCAAACAAATCCTAATTTTCCATGAATATTTTCAATAAAATCAAACTATGCCATAAATCATAAATCAAATAAATTCATGCTTAGTAACATCAAGAAAAACAATTTGGGGCCCAACAGGGGAACTCATTTCTGCAATAAAATTATTGGAACTTTGATGAAGTTTCACATCATATTTTGACTACATATCATCCGCAGATGAGTAGGCAAGCTGAAGTCTCCAATCAAGAAATTAAATAAAATTTGAAAAAAGTGGTGAATCTAAATAGAAAAGATTTGAGCTTACATTTGGATGATACCTTGAGAGCATATCGAATGCTTACAAAACTCCAATAGGCATATCACCGTATAGGTTAGTTTTCAGTAGACCTTGTCATTTGCCTATGGAAATAGAATATAGAGCCTACTGGACTATGAAGCAATTAAACATGGATTTGGTAGAGGCTAGTAACAATAAGAAGTTGCAATTGCAAGAGTTAGAAGAGATCCATAACGAGGCTTATGAAAATGTGAAAATTTATAAGGACAAAACTAAAGCTTTTCATAATAAAATGATTTTAAGGAAGTAATTTTTAGTAGGAAAAAAGATCTTCTTTATCATTCAAAGCTTAAGTTATTTCTAGGAAAATTACAATCTTGCTGGCTCGAACCATTTATTGTTACTAACGTATTTTCTCATGGTGTGTTAAAAGTCCAAAGTTTAGGCACTTCCAAGATGTTTAAGGTTAATGGACACCGCCTGAAATCATACTATGAAAATTCTGTAGTCAAGAATGTGGAAGAGATAGATTTGATAGCCCCAATCTATCTTTGATCAGGTAAGTCGATAAACACGTCTAATTAAAGATTTAAAAGAAACGCATTTGGGGGCAACCCAAAATTTTATTTCTATTTTTCAGTATTTCTCTTTTTTTATTTTTAATTTGGTTTTTAGCTGTCAATGTTTTTCCATTCCCTTTAGTATTTTCACTTGTCAATATTTTCAATTCTAGTTTAATTATTAAGACATAAAAAATTAAAAAAATTCCTGCCCACCTACTGCAATTTTGGCCTTACGCTTTCATTCACCCACTCCAATTTCATCAACCCACTGAAAATTTAACCAACACCCATATCATTCCAACAAAAACCCCCAAAACTTTTACCCTCCTTACCACTGTAACCAACACCACCTACTAGTGCAAATTTTTGTTAGCCTTGTGCTCTTTTTTTAGTGATTTCAGGTCTGTAAAATTCCAAAGCTTGGGACCATGCCATGCAAGAAGAATGACTCATGCTGGTTAGCTTCTCCAATCCCCACATTGGTTAACACTCAACCTCCATCAGATACCATAGTTATGACGTCAAGTCCCTCCATTCCTCCCATTTCTGAACTAACCTAGGGTCTTACAACTCAAAAACAAACTCATAAAGGTTAGCAAATTGAGAGGAGAAGACAATGGAACTCATGAAGTAGGGATTTCACTTCTTTTCCACTACCAGAGGACAATCAAAGATTTCAATAGTTGGGCCAATGAAAAATTTACCCACGTTAGTATGTACTGAATAACACTCTTGATGCTTTACAAATTCGTAATTCCTTTGAGCAATTTGTTGGACAAATTTTTTGGAATGCATTTGTTAAAGTTGAATATCCTATTTATGTTAAATTGACATGAGAATTTTACAACACCTTTAAATTTAATTCCCATGAAGAATTTGACATGTTTACCAAGGGAATCATTGAATTTAGACTTATGGGCCAAGAATTTGTGTTATTTATTGCTAAATTTAATATGGCTATGGGTTTTATATCCGTTAATGACATTAAGAATGAACCATTTGTAAGTTCCAATTGCGATTATCATACTGATTTTTTTGCTTGTGAACTATGGAGTCAATGGTTTGTCAATCCTCAACTATATAATGTCAGTGCATCTAAAAGTTCATTTTTAAAAAATCTTGTTTTCAAAATCATGCGTTGACTCTTAACTTACAATTTTTTGGGGCAACAAGATTCTTTTGGTACATTTTCTAAGGTTGGATTTTATTTTTTGTGGTGTATGGACAAACAAATTCCTATTAATTTGGGTTTTTGGTCTTTGACTTAATTTTAATCTATGTTAAATAAGAAATTCAAACCATTAATGTTAGGGTCATATATCACTCAATTGCTTGTTAATTTGAAATTACTGGATCCTGAAAATATTAACATGCTTGTGCCTTGTGCTATAAAACCTTTATATTTGGAATGTTTATGCAGGATAGGCATGAGTCATGGGTGGTTATCATTTACTTATACAAGTCCAGCTGTCACTTCCAACCCACATCCAACCAGAAAGAGTTGGGTTGTCTCACCTCAGGCTAACTTGAATGCTTGTCTAGCTTGACTTGAATGCCAGATGCACCAAATGGAGTAAAATTTTACAACATATTAGGCACACCAAGGATTCCAAAACCACTGACTTGGGCTATCAACTTACAAAGAAGCTTTCTTTCCTCTTCTCTTTTCTATTTTAGATTATTGTACTTTATATAATTACATTGGGTACAATGTATGGATTAGGTGTGGGGGTGGGGTATGTTCCATACAACTAATATTTAGGAATCTTTGTTGAAAATTTTTGAATGCTTATTAACTTGTTTGCAATTGATTAGCCAACTTCGACACTTTTTGTACTTCCATTTTTAATGACTTAATTAGTGCACATAACTTGAGCTGATTTAATTTGTAGGATAATATATGCCACTTAGTTAAGAAATATAAGTGTGTAAACTTAGTCAAGGTTTGGCAATCATATGATTAAACATAGTCTATAATTGTGGCAAACTACATTAACCTGTGAGTTTTTGGGCCTAAAAGATTGAAACATTTATATCGATCTATATTTCTTTGATATGTGATTATCTTCGAAGGTGAATTTTTCTCTAGAACTTGCTTGGAACCAATTTGAGATCACATTTATAAATTTGTGCATAAAAATGATAAAGGCCCTCTTTGTTTTAAACCTTTAACTTAAAAAGTCGACCCAATTCAAAATCCTTTGTTACACCCTTTAAACTGAACCCTTTTTCTTGATAAACCCATAATAAACAACTAAAATCTTTAATATCTTCACCCATTAAGTAGGCATTCTAACCATAATTTATGTCAAAACTTATCTTGGAGAAATATGGAAGGCAAGGAAAAGAAAAAGATGAAAGGAAATTAAAGAGAATGAGACTTGAATTATGTGGTATACTACTGTCTCCTGATCTTAAATATCAGTATATTTTAAAAAAATTATGGAATGACTTTGTTAACTACTTTATGATTGAAATTGTGCCTCCATAAGTTGTTAGATGCATTGCTAACGTTTATAATTTTTTCCCTTTTCGTTTATCAATCCTCACCTTTACCTATAGTTGAATACAATCTTAAATAAAGTCCTTTTGATTTGTACATGTTTGTATTTCAAGTGGTGAAAAGTTAGTGAAGAGGCAAGCATATGGTAGAATATGTGCATTAAAAGAATTTGAGTGAATTACTGAACCAATAAACACTTGAGTGATTTGATCAAAATCCAATATGTGAAAGTTTGTTATAATTGTATGTTAGTCTTTGAAATATGATTGCCTTAAATTGACTTTGTTTATATTTACTTGAATGATTAAATCTGGGGTATTAATTGAAAAAATGTTTAACTCTTGAAGTGTATAAATGTAGTTTGTCAAGGAAGAGCAAAAGATTGGTGTGGGGGAATTTATGCTAACTTTGGATATAAATCTCTTTAATGTGTTGGAATTTTTATTTAAAATTAATGGACTTATTTTTTAATTGTTATCAAGTGATTTTGAACACATAAGAGTTGAATTTGAATAAAAAAGATGTAAGAAAGCAAAGGCAATTCGAATTGCCAACTGGCAGAAATTTTTTTGACTAAGCCTGGGCACGTGCGAAGGAAATGCTTATCACCAAAGTTTGATTTGAAAGGAGATTTGATAGAATTAGGATTCTAACTATTTTGGGAATTAAGTTGTTTTCTTTATATGGTGATCTGCTACTTGATTTTGTGGGGGAGTGTATATGATCAAATAACTTTAAAAAGGGCAGACAGCCCCCCTATGACAACTTATCATTCATGTTCTTGTTTTCTTGTTTAGAGTTTTTTATTTTTCTGGAAAAAAAGGGAATATATGGAGACCAAACGTTCTGCTATTCTTCTGTCAAGTTTCACCACTATTATAAGTCCTTAAATTGTTGGGCCCGGGTCCCGTTACTTATCCCAAGGCGACTAAATGAGATGGTCCAGTAAGGATCACAGAAGCAAGGGAAACTTGAAACTTTCAATTTGTAATGAGAATTTTGCCGTTAGCAATGGCGGGTTTGCCGTAGCAAAGTAAATGATTCGCTGTAGCAAAACTAAGAAAATATTTCCAAAGACCTTTCGAAAAAATTTCACCACGGTCAACATCTGGCTTCGCCATAGCGAAGTTACGAGATCATGCTAAAATACCTTTCGAGAAAGGTTCTTCATGGCTAACATCTAAGCTTCGTCGCGACGAAACCTTCAAATCCGCAACCCAAAACCCAACAATCCAACATATCCTTACACATACAATTTCCAATAACCATTTACAACTCAACAAAAGATAAACAAGAACATAAGTAAAAGAAACTTCTTCCATTTAAGCTTATAACAAAAACAAAATGGATAGCTTTAGTTACATATCACAACAACATCAATGTACATATCATAGCTACATCAATGACTTAATACAACATTCAAAATGGATGCTCATGTTCGATATGCTTATAAAGCTACCCCAAAAACTAGTCGAACTAATTTAGTTACTAAGTATAGCTATCTTAGAGTTTGCTAATGCCTTGCAAGGATCAACAAACTTCTTGTTCTACACCTGAGGAGAAAATAATGGTTTGACCTACAAAGCTCAGTGGCTAATATATTTATTATTGGGCACCGATTGCCGGAACCCAACTTTTACGAAATCATAAAGCGTGAGCGTAATCCCATAGGGTTATTTCCATTAACCCTTATTAGGCATCATCCCACAAGGGTGGTGTGCCCATGACAAAAAAACATCAAAATGAACTTATTACTCCAACTCAACCGTATAACAAGGAAGTAAAAACGAACAATCATAACCGAACTACTTCAATCTATCATTTCATTTCTAAAACAATAGAGTTTGAAAAACTTAATTTACATATCAAAAGCCACACCGTTGTCTTATTACAAAATACAAATAAAATATTTACAGAAGTTCCCTTAAGCTCTTACTTACCTGACTTCTTAATTATCACCTGAAGTGTAACATCCCATCACCGATGGAAAGGGTATATTGATAATTGGGAAGGTATAGTAGGTTATTGCATATTTTGATATGAGCATACATTTGCCCTCTAATTTTAGAGGAATGAGACTTTTTGCACATGCACATATAGGTACATGCATTCATGACATTTCTCGGTATTTATGTGAATCTGATGTGTTTTGTGAATTCTGAGCCAATTGTGTTTGATAAATTGAATTGGAATGTTTTAGGAGTGTCCGGACCGGAAATTTTCTGAGTGACGGACTGATTGATTGTACAGTACTGAAATAACTATCCAATGGCAATGGAAAATTAGATATATGATTTTAGAAATTAATATGTCGAGCCATTGAAGTTTGGAGACGAATTGGACTGGAAATAAATTGTGAAACGAGAAAGAGATTTAAATGTAATGTGAGGAAAATGACTTGTGGCACGTTTCCATTGATGGAGGCATATTTGATTAACCTTTAAAATTAAATTCCTTAGGTTTTTAAAACTTGGCAGTAAACTTGTTTCCTCCTCTTAGGGCATATTTTCCTTCTTCATCGATTGATTCTTGTTCTTCCTCCCTACATAATTCTTTCTTGTTCGATTCTTGCTTGCTTCTTCTCCTTGTGCAAAGCCTGGCTTAAACCTTGGAGATGATGGAAATTTGGGAAGTTTTGAGAGAGAGCCGTGAGTGAAGAAAGAGTTGGAGAAATTTTGGAGTTTTAAAGAGTTGAAGCTTGATTTGGTAAGTAAATTGGTTTATGTCGTTTATTATTTGTTGAACTGCATACATGATGTTTAACGGGAAAGATTGGGTAGTTATGTTCGAGTTACGGCTATTTTTAGAGAGAAAAAGAGTGAAAAATTGTCGAAGAAGACGACCTGCGACCCGCACGTTGCGGTGCACCTGCGCCACAACTCGGCGAGAATTGATGTTCTCGCCGCGGCGAGCGTGTAGGAGGTCGCCACGGTGAGCGCGAAAAGGTCGCGCCTCGGCGAGCTCTCTTTGGACGCCGCGACAAGCAACTCTGGGACGTCGCGGCGAGCGTCCTTTGGTCACGACGAGCCCCTGTTTTCTGAACTAAATTAGTTTAGTTTTTGAGTCATAACTGATGATGTAGACCTCCAAATGAAGTGATGTTTGATTCGTTATGAACGAGAGAAAGAGGTCTACAATTGATGTAAAGAAAGAAAGTTTGAATTTAGGTATTTAAGATCTCAATTTGTGAATGAGAGTTGGGTTTAGATTGATATTACAACCTAAGAGTTGTTTCATGATTATTGGAGCATAATTTTGAGACTGCTGACTTACATTCAAGGCTTTTGGAGTCTACAATGGGTGAATTTTGATCAAATGAATAGTAATTTTGGCTTTGAGGTCTTCTTTGAGATTAAAGGTATTGTCTAAATGTTATGGTATCTATAGAATGAAAAATTGGTTTCGAAACAAATGAAAGTGGAAATTGGAAAATAGCACCGGGAAGGTCATGAACATGCATCGTACATCTTTTATTTAAGACATGTGCATCATTGAATTATTCTGATTGTGCATTTAGTAATGGAAAATTATTTGACTGTTATAGAGGCACCGTTGGAACAACATTCCACGGATACTGTTGGGACTTCTAGGCGGTAGCTCGGAAGTTACAGGTGAGTAACCTAGTTGGTTCCTCAATCTTTGATTGTTTAAATTTTTGTACTGATAGTTCTGTAGAGAAAAATGATAGATATGTCAAAATTGTTTATGACTGAAATACCAGACCGAAGGTCCGAGAGAATGGGAATTTGACATTGAGGTGTTAATTGCCTGAGATTGAGTAACTTTTATGCTTCTAATGCGATAGACTGTGACTGTGAATTGTAGTGAATATTTGAGAATGAATTGTCTGTTTGGATAAATTGATTGTGATTGCAATGTGATATCATAAGATTGTGATAAACGAATTCTGTGCATGATCATTAATAACGGTTGTGACTGGAGCTGCCACTGAGAGCTACAAGCTCGATCACTGAAAAAGAGCCTCGAGCTCGAAAGGGATTAGTGCATTCGCAGAGGGCTCTCCTATCCCTACTGACGCGTGGGAAGTAGTGCATACCCAGAGGGCTCTCCTACCCCTAAGACGCATTTACTGTTTAATGCGCCCGAAAGGGACAGTTCAGAGTTATATGCTCAATGCTTAATGAGCCCGAAAGGGACAGTTTGATTAATGTGCCCAAATTGGGACAGTGTAGGCGCTCAGTCACAACACAGAATTTAAAATAGAAAATAATGGAAAATGATAGGCATGCATCTGATTGTACTGTGAATTGGGAAAAAATGTTAAATGATTGTATTTCTGTAAAAACTGTTTTGTGAAATGCTGATTTCTGCTATTGTATGAGAATCTGTGAATTGTCTGTAAAATGCATGATTGAGTTATGCATTGAATTGACTTGTGATTTGGGAAAGAGGCAACATGCCTTGCATCAATGTGATACTGCTTTGCAATCTTTTTGGATATGCTATGGTGAAAATCTGTAAGTTGCTATATGATATTCTGAAAGTGTTACCGTGATAGTCTGTACGCTATTTGCGTAATGCACGAGTTGAGTGAACCATTGATGATGGTTTCTCACTGAGTTCGCAAAACTCACCCAAAATTTGCAACTATTTTTTAGGATTTGAAGAGTACCCCGTTAGACAAATGGAAGTATGCGTACTGCATGCAATTCAGAGATTGAGGTCGGGATCAGTTCACGTCTGCATTAGTGTCATTCTGTCTTGTGTAAATTTGTATTTTTTGCAATTTCTGCAGAATAGTACTGTTGTTTCAGAGGGCCCCAATTGGTAAATGTTGTATTTGTAATGTGATTATTGAAAGTGTTCAGGAATAGCATTGGGCCCAATTTTGGCAATGGATTTTTGTGCATGAATTGATTAAATACTGTTGAGTGCCTTTTAATGACTGAAATTATGTTATGACCGAAATTGTTAGCAGAGTAGAGCGGGCCTAAATCTTTTACTGATTTCTGCGCATACAATTGTTTTTAAAAATAAAAAATGTCATTGAGTTTTCGGACTGTAATTGAGTGCTCTAGCATACCACCCTCGTGAGGCACGGGCTCGGATTCACCCTCAATGTTGAGTTTGGGTCTTGCGGGAGTGGGATGCTACATTTGTGGTATTAGAGCCTAGAAGTACTATCTTATATGGGCTGTTTTTGAAATATAGGTCAAGTTACATGCATTTAAGTCATGTCACGACAGACAGTGATAACTGATTCCCAGTCTAGCATATGAGTCACATGCTTGAGCATGTATCAATTGTTTAAGCGGTTAGAAATAGTGAGGGAAATGATGATATGTTAGAATGTGATAAATGGAAGTTGTGGATATCTTGGAATAAGAAAAAGTGTATGATTCGATTTGACAAATGAAGATTTAGTGTATTAGTATTGGTGGAACTACTATGAAATACAACATCAGTGTTATACCGGGGTATATCCTTGAATGAGGGATAGATGTGAATATATAGTTGGGGATTGATAGAGGAAAATAGAGATATGTGAGAAATGGCAAGATTGAAAGTATATAAACAAAGTGGATGAAAATAAAATGTTCTATGATCTAGAGAGGCTACAATTGGGTTTGATTACCATGATGAGAGTTATGAATAAGGGTTTATAACTTAGAGTCAGAATATGTTAATGAGAAATCGAGAATGATTATACATCTATGATTTTTACTTAATTGTGAACATACATGGGTTTGATGAAATAGTTGTCAAGGTTTAGTTGATTTGCCTATGTGAATGCACATCTGATAATGGGAGCACCATGGCTAGTGAGTTAGTGGATAATTGCTAGTCATAATTCTGATAGTTTAAAGTTCAATACGAGTTAGAATAAGAAGTGAAAGTACTTATAGTGATCAATTGGGACATGACCAGGGCATAAGCCTCATGAACGAGGACAGGTGAAAAAGGGAAGAGTTGTTAAAATCAAATGAGATCAAGGTTTCCTAGTGACTAATTGGTGAGTTTCCCTACATCTGTCTCTCAATAAGATGTAATGATTTCGATGGTATATACTACACTGAATCTTATGAAAAAGGATGTTTTGATTACATGAGTTATGGCATAAATTGATCTTCGTGGGATATTATGAATAGCTAAAATCGATTTCCTAAGGCATTGAGAATGGCTGACAAGAAATGGTGACGACTGTTGATGAGTAGAAATTCTGTGAACGGTATCGGTGAAAGTAGTAAGAAATCTTCTTTAAAAGAAGAATTTCCCTGAAATGGGTTGAGTCGATCAAATTATCAAAGAAAGGACAAATCTGAGATAAATCTGAAATGAATTAAAAGTCATTGTGGGAGTCCTAATCCTAGCAGAGACTCAAGCGTATGAGATATAATCTGCTACTGAGAAGGTATGCACTATGTTAATGTAAAGAATCCGACTGTGTACTAGGATTTTTTGAACATTAAGGAGACATTAGTTACTAATTTGAGGAGAATATCGGTTCACGAATATTTTGTGTAAACATGTTCGGGGAGTACAAAGTTGATATGATGAATGTGTTATCAACCCAAGTTTGTAATGATGGCAATAAATTGAAGTATGTGGAGAAACTAGTGTAAAGGAACTTATGTCAGAACATGTTATTATGAAAATAAGAAAATCATGAGAGAATTTGTCCTCATTGGAGAAATCAAATACTTAAAGAGTTATGAGAATCAATCGTGGGTATAAGGAGTTTTAGGTTGTAATTGTCAGAGATAACAATGCCCCCGACAGTTTTATACTACTGAAGAGTAAAGTGTCTCAATTGTGTTTAATTTGGATAGTGACTATGATCATTAATGATATGTTTAATGTATATGAAAAGTGGAGAAAGATATTTTTGCATAGATGGGGAGATCTTTTACATACTGAAAGCTTCAATAAAGTGAATATTAGCTTGATTAAATAAATTGTGGATGAATTAATATTCGAACATGGCACATTGGAAGACTAAATGACGATAAAGGTGATGATAAAGTGCAAAATTGTAAAGGATATATATATGGGATTTGGAGTTATTTAGACTAGCTGTATGCTGGATACGTCCAGAAGTTGTTAAAGATTTTCTGGTCTTAGCCTTTAACAAAAATATTTAAGGAAAAATGTGTGAATTGTATGACTGATGAATGTAAAAAGAGACATTTGGAGAAATTTACAACTCGAGTATTGATCGTATCACTTTAATTGGGAGATTTTACAATAATTAACGAAGTGTTCCAGTAAAGGTTATGATGCAATCTATTGAAATAATGTAAAGTGGTTCTATGTATATGGGGACAAGCATAACCTCAAGGGCTACATTGTGATTGATGATTTGAAATTTTTCGTACTGGATATTGTTTTGAAAGTTTGGAGACACTATTTGTACAAAAACATTTTTGGATATATCTATGAATATGCAAATCGATAGCGGTCAAGATATTTCGGGAATTTGAAAGAATTAAAAAGGATTATACGATTGAGTATTTCAAAATTAAGCTAGTGATGCAATTTAATGTATTGGATAGAAAATTCAATGGTAGAAGATCACAATTTGGGCGATAAAGTTATTAAACCTAGTGTAATACTGAGTGCAAACTGTCGAGCTAACTAAAGGAAAAAAGAAAGTATTATTAGCTATTGGATTTCCAAATCAGGTGTGTATAAAAAGGATTGGCAAAGTCCAAATTGAGGATTTAAAATATGCGGACCTTATCGAGGAATTGAAAATGAATTCAACTTTTTTAAAAAAATGATATTTATGACTGGATTAAGAAGTATGTGTAATACCCATTAAAGAAACTGTTAGAGATAAAAACAAGGAGCAATCAAAGCTTTATGTTCTAGTAAGAGTACTTTGAAAGAGTAATTGAAGGTTTCGACTGTAAAATCTAATGATTATATGTGTGAATAACCAACAGACTTGACTACTGGAGACAAATGTAAAACTGATATTTTTGGAGTTCTTTGGGACATGAGATTGATGTATGGTTCAGAATGATTGTGGGCATAATAATCGTTATATTGGTGACACCATTCGAATAGTGTATAAGGGGTCTTACAGTCAAAAAGGAGTCGTTCACCCCTATATTAAAGTGAACAGGGCTTAAGAATAGTCGAAGGCCATGATTGATTTGAGATAATGTTGATAAGTGAAATGAATCTGTAATAAGGGTTAAGTAATCCAAGTTAATGACAATGAGTCGAGTTGATTAATATTGAGGTTATGGACTCTTACGAGATTAGTGTTTTAACACTAAAGAGATGTAATCTAGTAAGTGATAAATGAAATACTTCGAAGTGTATCACCTCGGCCAAGATGCATTTAGATGGAGATAAAGGTGTATTTAGGGGAAATTATATTCGTTATAAAGTGGCCTCTATATGACTGTGGTGTGAATAGAACTATGGATTGGTAAGTCAGTCTAAAACCTAAAAGATGTTTCGGATTCACAAAGTGTTTCATGGACAGGATTAGGAAATATTGTTATGATCCGATATATGTGTTATTGATACCGAAAGTGAAGAATTGCGAATAATCATGAGGAAACAGTTAAGATAGTGTAAAGTTTGAGGAAGTTAACGGGGTGATTAATTGTATTGATTTCAGTTAATTGGCAGAAATTAGTCATGTAGTGAAATAAGTGGGAAACAGAATATGAATGAACGAAATAATTCCCCTGTCTTCCTAATCAATCATATATGAAATTTCGAGGACGAAATTTTTGTTAGGAGGGGAGAATTGTAACATCCCATCACCGATGGGAAGGGTATATTGATAATTGGGACGGTCTAGTAGGTTATTGCATATTTTTATATGAGCATACATTTGGCCTCTAATTTTAGAAGAATGAGACTTTTTGCACATGCACATATAGGTACATGCATTCATGACATTTCCCGGTATTTATGTGAATCTGATGTGTTTTGTGAATTATGAGGCAATTGTGCTTGATAAATTGAATTGGAATGTTTTAGAAGTGGTTTTCAACTGTTAGTGACTCTTAGCAAAATTTTTGGAAAATTGGGAGAAAATGTCCGGACCGGAAATTTTATGAGTGACGAACTGATTAATTGAACAGTACTGAAATAACTGTCCAATGGCCATGAAAAATTAGATATATGATTTTAGAAATTAATATGTCGAGCCATTGAAATTTGGAGACGAATTGGACTGGAAATAAATTGTGAAACGAGAAAGAGATTTAAATGTATTGTGAGGAAAATGACTTGTGGCATGTTTCCATTGATGGAGGCATATTTGATTAACCTTTAAAATTAAATGCCTTAGGTTTTTAAAACTTGGCAGTAAAATTGTTTCCTCCTCCTAGGGCATATTTTCCTTCTCCATCGATTGATTCTTGTTCTTCCTCCCTACACGATTCTTGCTTGTCCGATTCTTGCTTGTTTCTTCTCCTTGTGCTAAGCCTAGCTTAAACCTTGGAGATGATGGAAATTTGGGAAGTTTTGAGAGAGAGCCATGAGTGATGAAAGAGTTGGAGAAATTTTGGAGTTTTGAAGAGTTGAAGCTTGATTTGGTAAGTAAATTTGTTTATGTCATTTATTATTTGTTGAAATGCATTCATGATGTTTAACGGGAAAGATTGGGTAGTTGTGTTCGAGTTACGACTGTTTTTAGAGAGAAAAAGAGTGAAAAATTGTCGAAGAAGATGACCTGCAACCCGCACGTCGCGGCGCACCTGCGCCAAGACGCGGCAAGAATTGATGTTCTCGCCACAGCGTGTGCAAGGGCCTCGCCGTGGCGAATTTATATTAATTCGCTGCGGCGAGCGTGCAGGAGGTCGCCACGGCGAGCCTCGAAAGGCCTCGCGGCGGCGAGCTCTCTTCGGACGCCGCGGCGAGCAACTCTGGGACGCCGTGGCGAGCGTCCTTTGGCTACGGCGAGCCCCTTTTTTCTGAACTGAGTTAGTTTAGTTTTTGAGTTATAACTGATGATGTAGACCTCCAAATGAAGTGATGTTTGATTCATTATGAACGAGAGAAAGAGGTCTACAATTGATGTAAAAAAAGAAAGTTTGAATTTAGGTCTTTAAGATCTAAATTTGTGAATGAGATTTGGGTTTAGATTGCTATTACAACCTAAGAGTTGTTTCATGATTATTGGAGCATAATTTTGAGACTGCTGACTTACATTCATGGCTTTTGGAGTCTACAATGGGTGAATTTTGATCAAATGAATAGTAATTTTGGTTTTGAGGTCTTCTTTGAGATTAAAGGTATTGTCTAAATGTTATGGTATCTATAGAATGAAAAATTTGTTTCGAAACAAATGAAAGTGGAAATTGGGAAATAGTGCCGGGAAGGTCATGAACATGCATCGTACATCTTTTATTTAAGACATATGCATCATTGAATTATTCTGATTGTGCATTTAGTAATGGGAAATTATTTGACTATTATAGAGGCACCGTTGGAATGACATTCCACAGATATTGCTGGGACTTTCGGGCGGTAGTTCGGAAGTTACAGGTGAGTAACCTAGTTGGTTCCTCAATCTTTGATTGTTTAAATTTTTGTACTGATAGTTATGTAGAGAAAAATGATAGATATGTGAAAATTATTTATGACTGAAATACCGGACCGAAGGTCCTAGGGAATGGGAATTTGACATTGAGGTGTTAATTGCCTAAGATTGAGAAACTTTTATGCTTATAATGCGATAGACTGTGAATGTGAATTATAGTGAATATTTGAGAATGAATTGCCTGTTTGGATAAATTGATTGTGATTACAATGTGGTATCATAAGATTGTGATAAACGAATTTTTTGCATGATCATTAATAACGGTTGTGACTGGAGCTGCCACCGAGAGCTACAAGCTCGATCACTGAAAAAGAGCCTCGAGCTCAAAATGGATTAGTGCATACCCAGATGGCTCTCCTATCCCTATTGACGCGTGGGAAGTAGTGCATACCCATAGGGCTCTCCCACCCCTAAGACGCGTTTACTGTTTAATGCGCCCGAAAGGGACAGTTCAGAGCTATATGCTCACTAATTAATGTTCCCAGATTGGGACAGTGTAGGCGCTCAGTCACAACACATAATTTAAAATGGAAAATAATGGAAAATGATAGGCATGCATCTGATTGTACTGTGAATTGGGAAAATGGGTTAAATGATTGTATTTCTGTAAAAACTATTTTGTGAAATGCTTATTTCTACTATTGTATGAGAATCTGTGAATTGTCTGTAATATGCATGATTGAGTTATGCATTGAATTGACTTGTGATTTGGGAAAGAGGCAACATGCCTTGCATCAATGTGATACTGCTTTGCAATCTTTTTGAATATGCTATGGTGAAAATTTGTAAGTTGCTATATGATATTCTGAAAATGTTACCGTGATAGTCTGTACGCTATTTGCCTAATGCACGAGTTGAGTGAACCATCGATGATGGTTTCTCATTGAGTTTGCAAAACTCACCCAAAATTTGCAACTATTTTCAGGATTTGAAGAGTACCCCGTTAGACAAACGGGAGTATGCGTACTGCATGCAAGTCAGAGATTGAGGTCGAGATCAGTTCACGTCTGCATTAGTGTCATTCTGTCTTGTGTAAATTTGTATTTTCTGCAATTTCCGCAGAATAGTACTGTTGTTTCAGAGGGCCCCAATTGGTAAATGTTGTATTTGTAATGTGATTATTGAAAGTGTTCAGGAATAGCATTGGGCCCAATTTTGGCAATGGATTTTTGTGCATGAATTGATTAAATACTGTTGAGTGCCTTTTAATGACTGAAATTGTGGTATGACCGAAATTGTTAGCAGAGTAGAGCGGGCCCAAATCTTTTACTGATTTCTATGCATACAATTGTTTTCAAAAATAAAAAATGTCATACTGAGTTTTCGGACTGTAATTGAGTGCTCTAGCATATCACCCTCGTGAGGCACGGGCTCGGATATCACCCTCGATGTCGAGTTTGGGTCTTGCGGGAGTGGGATGCTACATGAAGAGTGGACAGAGAGGGGGTGAGCTTGACAGGTCATGGGTAACAGCTTAAAACTGAAAATTAAGTAAAAACTATTGAAAATGTTCACTTGCCATAAAATTTTCATATGGTTCATAAAACACATGGTTCTTAGGCTTTCAGTCAAAATTCACAAGTTGCAAAACATGAATGCATCAAACTTATTAACATAACATGAGCACATAAGCATATTAAATGGTTTCGATAAGTCCAAAAACATGATGCACTATACATTTTTAATATAATGGTCCTATGTAGTCGTGAATTCTTGAGGGAGTCCTTGAGGGAACTCCATGCCACTAGCGGGCAGCTGGGAGAAGCTTATACTTAGGTCAACATGCACATGACGGTTCTTGAGGGACTACCAAAAACCCACATAACATATATATTTCAAAATCTTGTAAGCTTGATGCCCAAAATGGCACATTATCTTGAAAACTTGCTTTTAACATGCTTGTTATACCTTAAAAATCATTTTCAAAAGTATGGTTTCATAAGCATGCATCTTTTCAAAGAATCATTTTAAAAATAACTTTTCATAAATTATCACACAAATCATATAACAAATATATAGCAATAAATGCAACACTTATGATGCAATTGGAAACATTAAACTTCTTTGATTTAAAGAAAACATTAGTGGCTTATTTTCTTTATTATAAACATGTACCCACCTTGATTTCCTTGCTTATAGCCTTGCTCAAACATGTCTCTTCTCTTGTTCCTCTTGCCTCTTTGATCCCTGTATACAATAACAAAATCTCACTCAATAGGGTTTTTAATTGAGAATTCCTCAAAGCATAATCACTAAAATTGGTTCTAGAATACTTAATCCCAAGTCTTTTCTAAACTCCATGAACTAAAATCATTCTAAAAATCAAAAAGATTTTAAAATGATCACACCTTCATTCTTCACCAAATGAAGGGATCTTTAGCTCAAAGGGAAGCTCCTCTCTTCCTCTTCCTTTTTTCTTTCTTGAACAACTCCAAAATCTCTCTTGAAGGTTACCACAATTGAAACCCTGGCTTGTTTTCCCTTCTCTCTCATTCTCCTCTTCTCTTTGTATTTCTCTCTCTCTTTTTCATGACATTCTATCTTTTCTCTTAAATTTTCATTCTTCTCTTCTGCTTATCCCTCCATTCACGTTTTTCTTCTTCATTTATAAGCAAGATAACACTTCTTCTTCCAATTATGCCCTTAATGATTGAGAATTGTCCCATTTGCCCTGCCATTTATGCCTTATGTCTTTTATACTTAAGTGTCTTACCAAAAGTATCCTTGAATATTCTGACGTAACTCTTTTTTCTAGAAAAGTGTTCTCCCTTGTCTTAAGTTTCCAATGACACCAAAATCAATTCATTCGGTTCAGAAATCTAAAAGTATTGCCTCCAACATTTTCGGACTGTTCTTAAACTGAAACAGTACACTATACCTAACTTTCATCAAGAATTGAAAGTCTTAAAGACCAAATTAGATTTCAATTTCTTCATACAATTTATATCTCCATGTCTCTAGTTTATCTTAAAACCAAAATCATCTCATTCGGAGCTCTACCGATCCAGAAATCATTAAAACAATGAAGCATGTTCAGTAACATATCTAATTCCTACTCTTCCAATCAATATCCTTACTTGATTTAATACATCTTTTTCACATCAATACCAAAATCTATCAAAATCTATTTAGGGATAGAAAATTTTGTTAAAAATCTATTGGTTTAAGAATCACTTAATTTGGAGGTCGGACAAACAAATTATGGCTGAACGAATCAAACAAAAATTGGTCCTCACTCATATTGAACTTATCTCGGGAAAAATGGTTTAACTCTCACTAGAGATGTTGGATTAAGATCATCTTAGGATGATTTCAAAGATAACTTTGAAATATAAAACTTTGAAGAAGACTTGAGGTCAGATTTTATCATCTGAAGGGTCAAAATGGATCGGACAATAGGATTAGACGAAAATAAAGGAAAAAGCAGACAAATCGAAAAAGACAGAAGAAGTGGGAAAAATTACTATAACTTTCCCTAAAGATATCATATTAAGATGTTATTTATATGGTGCTAAAGAAGACTTCAATATCTACAACTTTCATGAAAACCTCAAAGATAGATTATGTTGGACCCCGAATTTTCTTGAAATTTGAATTATAAATTGACATTAAATGAGAAATTTGTGGTGAATTATTCATGTGCGAAGAAAAAGAAAATTCAAGAGTGTGAATTGTTATATGTGATTAAGATAGGTAAATTTTGCAAGTTGATGATGAGAGAGTATATGTGTGTATGCTTTTGTTATTGATATTTATGATTAATTATGGCCTAAAATGGTATTTTGATTTTAAATGGAATTGATAGTGAATGAATTATTTTGAATGGAATTTAAAAGCAAGAAATGATTAGTGAAAGTGTGAAATTTTAGGGAATTGCAAGTCTGACTTTTTGGGATGAATAGTAACAGAGAGTTGACTTTTGATGTGAAATCTTTATGAATTTTTCTGGGTTGATTTAGGAAGAATTTGATAAAAAAAAATCTTCATAAAAGTTGTAGCTTCTGTTGATAGCTTTCTATCGCTATGAAGTATGACATTTTTCGATATCGGGATTGAAAGTTATGATCTTCCAAAGTTAACGTTATTTTGCTTTATTTTTGAAAATGCTCAAAGAGTAGATTTGTGTGTACTGTGTTTTGGGAAAAATTCTGGACTGATGTGGTTTGAATTGGATTAAGTAGTCTTTATGAAAGTTATAAATAAATTGCATAGCTTTACAATGATGTATAAAATGTTATTTTTGGTTGTGAAAATTGGAAGATGTGAAATTTAGAAGTTTGGATGTTGTTCTAGGATGACAATTTCTGGTAGAAACTTTGATTGAAAAATTGACTTAGTTAGAGGTTGATATTGCCTTTACGTGCTTCATGAAAGTTTTATATTATGTTTTGATCTTTCTATTTATGTAAAGTATGGAATGTTTGGACCATAGAATAGGAAGTTATGATTTTCAGAATTTCTATTACTGTTTTGGCATGATCATTAGTGGATAGAAACTTTGAAGTGGGTTTTGACTCCCTTAGAGGCCAATTTGATTTTTCTGTCCTTCATGAAAGCTGTAGGTTTCTTTTTTGATCTTTTCATTGATATAAAGTATGACATTTTTGTATCTTAGAGTTGAAAGATAAAAATTTTAGAAGTTGAGTTACTGTTTTGGGTTGACAAGTATGGAACAGTAACTTTGATTAGAAATTTGATCACTTTGGAGGCTAAATTGATTTCTAAGTTCTTCTTGGAAGTTGTAGAACTTCCTTTTAGTTTTCTTTTGATACCAAGTTTGTGAATTTTAGACTTCTGTGTAAAAATTTATGAATTCTTGAAAGTCAGGTATGCATTTTGGAGCGACCCTTTTTGGCAGACCAATCTGACCCTTTGTTTTGGCAGATCGATCTGAACCTTTGTTTTGGCCGACCGATCCGATCCGTTATTTTGGCCGACTGATCTGATCCTTTGTTTTGGCCGATCAATCTGACCCTTTATTTTGGCCGACCGATCTGACCCTTTGTTTTGGCCGACCAATCCGACCCTTTGTTTTGACCGATCGATCCGACCTTTTGTTTTGGCCGACCGATCTGACCCTTTGTTTTGCTTAACCTAATCTGACCCTCTCTCACTCTTTTGGTTATATATTTTCCATCTGACATCTGATTGACTTGATTTTTAAAGCGTTGGATTCCTAAGACACCCCTCTACCTATTTGATTAAATTGAAATAAAGTGTTAAGAATGCATGAGGGACAAAATTGGAAGAACACTTAAGGTTTTAAGTTTCAAAGCTTATAAGGAAGGGTAAATGGGTCTTTTCTTATTCATTAATGGCACTTTTGGAAATAAGAAGAGTGAGACTTCGTATGAAAGGAAGCAATACACGAAATTGTTAAGTTAGAAAGAAAAGAAAGAAAAAGAAGAGAGAAGAGTGAGAGCTTCGGATGGAGAAAGGAGAAAGGAGAAAGTAGAAAAGAGAAGCTAGGTTACGATTTTTGTTGGGTTTCAAGGGTGGTTTGAAGTAGATTTCAAGAAGGAAAAAGGTGGAAGAAGATGAGAGTTCCCATATGAGCTAAGAAATTTCGAATTTGGTGAAGGATCAAGGTAAGGGTGGATTTTGATCTTTAAATTTTTAAAGAGATTTTGGTTTAGATAGCTTGAAAATGCTATGGGTTTTAGTTTTCTAAGATTAATTTTGGAGATTATGCCTTATGTGATGTTTAATTTTGGATGATTATGAATTAGGGATTTTTGTCTTGGATGAGGGAAATTAAGAGAAGAAATAGAGAAAGAGAAGCTTTGGACAAGAAATTAAGCATGGAAATGAGGTGGGTACCATGTTTATGATTTGATTATAAGCCAATTATGTGTTTTCGAAAAATCAAGAAGGAAAGTATTTTCTAATTTTATTGTTTTCGAATGATTTTGAGAAATTGTTACAAAGGTTAAAGTTATTGTTTTAAATGATTTGAGAAATTGATCAAATTTCTGAAATTCATTGTTTTCACATGATTTAAATAATTTGATTATATCGCTAAAAATTGTTGCATTCTTTGTGTTTGATTGATTGAAAAATTGTTATGAGAATGTTCGGTTGAAATTGTGAATTCATTGTGTTTGAATGATTTGGTGAGTGCTGCTGTAATTGTTGCATTCTTTGAATGATTGCGAATATGATATGTGAATTGGGTTGGCTTTGTGAAATTGTGAATGTCAATGTGTCTGATATGACATGATTATGAAAAATTAAGTTTTCGAAATATGCCTTCGGGTAGTCCGATTTTCAAGTATGTATTATCTGTTATGTGGGTTTGGTTAGGTCCTTTAAGAGTCAGGTGCACTTGTCTGTTCATAGGCTTCGCCCGCCTGCCCGCTAATGGCATTAGAGCTCCGTTACGGACTACCATAAGTTCACGGCTACACTGGACCGCTATGCAAGAAAGTGTAGTACGTTCTGTTCACTGCTACACATGATCGCTATGCGGAAATGTGTTGTACGTTCTGTTTCTGGACCGACCCAAACCATTCTAATGTGTTTATGTGTTTTTTTTTCTAAGTGTGATGCATCCATGTTTTTGAAATTGCTCATGAATTATTTGATAAATTGAGAATTTTTTAGAAATAAGAATTTGATGAATTTTCTACTGTGAAATCTCTATAAATTGGCAATAAGTTTTGGAAAATGATTTTTTGCTTATTTTTCGGTTATAAAAATGTTATCTACGAGCTGTAAAGCTCACTCCCCCTTTCATCCCCATCTCCACGTATCAAGAAGGAGATCGGATGAAAGAAAGTCTAGACGTTTGTTCGATTATGTTTATGATTGTATTTTTAAATTAGATTTTTGTAAAAATGAGAGCTTAGGCTTATGTTGTGTATTTTGGAGATTTTTGTATCTTTTTATTTTGGTTTATGATTGATGTTGTTTTGTGGCTTGCAAATGCCATTAAAGTTTGTAAGGCATTTATTTTGGAGTATGTAAATGAATTATGGATGTGTATATAGAATAGAAAAGTGAATTATGGTTTCGTATATAAATTGCATATGTTTATAAATGTGTTTGTTTGTGTTGGGATTTCGATAGGAGGTCCGATAAATTGTGTTAATTGAGCTGGAAATATAGAAGTGCTAATTGTTTGAGAATTGATGGTATTTATTTTTGTACGTGCGAGATTTTATGGAAAATTACTGAAAAAGAAGAATGAAATAAATTGAGATTGAGGAATTGATAAATTCCATTTAGAAATTTGTATTGTTTTGAAACGTGGGCACGCCATTGAACAAATTGTGAAAAATGAAAAAGAAAAAAATACCGTTTCAGACCGAGTGTGTCTTGAATTTCCAACACTAATTTAGCTTTCTTTGGTACACATTTTCGAATGTCAGAATTTCCGCCACTTTGTTCTTCGATTTCTGATTCCGAGGTCGGGTTAGTTCCGTACGTTTTGTTTTCTTTGATTCCGAGCCATTTTGATTTTCTATGGCTCATTAAGAATTCGATTTCCTTTGGTTTTCACTTACTTTCGCTTTCATCCTCTTTGTTTCGCTTTCTGTTTTCGTTTTCCTGTTGGGCTCTGGTTTCAAAATCGGGTCCCAACAGGTTCTATCTTCTAAAGGGTAAAAAATGGAGCAGATAATAGGTATAGACGAAAAACAGAATAATGGAAAAAGACAGAAGAAGTGGAAAAATTACTATAACTTTCCATACAGATTTCAGATTAAGGTGTTCTTTATATGGTTCGAAAGAGAATTTCAAGATCTAAAACTTACATGAAGACCTTGAACACATATTCTACTTCTGAAGGGTCTAAAATGGAACAGAAGATAGGTACAAAATAGACTAATGAAAAAGACAGAAGAAGTGAGAAAATTGCTATAACGTTCCCTACAGATATCGGATTGAGGTGTTCTTTAAATGGTTCGAAAGAGGATTTCAAAATCTACAACTTTCATGTAGACCTTGAAGATAGATTCTATCATTTGAAGGGTTGGAAATTGAACATAAGATAGGCCAGGTGAAAAAAACAGAAGAAACAAAACATAGAAGAAGATGGCATCATCACAGAAGAAACAAAAAGGCAGAAGAAGCAAAACACAGAAAAAGATGATATCATCACAAAAGAAGATGACATCATCATAAAAGAAACACAAAAGAAGATGATGTAATCACAGAAGAAGCAAAACATAAAAGAAGATGATGTCATCATAGAAAAAACACAAAAGAAGATGATATCATCACAGAAGAAGCAAAAGGTAGAAGAAGCAAAACACAGAAGAAGCAAAACATAGAAGATACAAAACATAGAAGAAGCAAAAAGACAGAAGATACATCTTCCTTTACAAGGACCATAACTTTCAGCCTAGAAGTCTAAAAATTCCATACTATATATCGTTGGAAATCTAAAAGAAAGACCTACCGCTTCTGAGAAGACAACTTTCTCTAATTTAGCCTAGATCTATCCAGAATTTCCCTCGAATTTAGAACATCAATTTACATTCATCCAATGTACTGCACCCAATTCTCAATTTCATGACAAATTTTGAGATTCTTAAAGACAGAATTTAAATTCAATGTCTTCATAAGAAATGTAGCCATATGTTTCTAGTTTAATCCCAATTAAGAATCATCTCATTTGGATAACTAGAGAAAAGGTTGTGGTTAAAAGACTGAAGCATCATCTTGTGAACATTTTCCAGATCAACCACCCATTTTGTTTCACAATCTTTCCTTAACACAAAACATACTAAGATCACCTTTTCTACTTCATTTACTCCTCATTCTCAACTCCATTTCAAATCAATATCATACAAAGAAAATTTATAGTCCATGACTAATCATGAACACTAATGATAGAACATACACCTATATACATATTCTTCATTAACTTACTACACAAATTCAAATTCATTTTTGCTTTCATTCTACTTCTAACTTTCACCTTATTTCTTCCCATTTTGAAATCTCTTATCCACTGAAAGAACCAAAACCAAATATGAACCTATCCATATTTCTCATTTATTAGTTCTAGTCTTTTAAAAAAAGTTCGGGGTTCAACAACTCTCCCCTTTAAAGAATTTCATCCTCAAAATTTTTACCTGAGTGATTAACTAAATAGAGGTAACCTTGTCTTATGTTTTCCTCAGTCTCCCTAGTAACTTCTTCACTTGAATAATTTCTTTCAAATGATCATAGTCAAAAGATTCACTCGGTCTTTCAATCATTCATTTAATCATTCACTTTCCTAACGAGTTCCTCATTAGGTTTTAGATTACTCATACTTTTCCCACTTCCTGTATTGATAACACCCATATCAGTTCATATTGATTTCTCTTAACATACTTGACATTTTTCACTCAATCTGAGCACACGTTGGGGAGGTGATACTCTTATAAACATTTCATCCTTTGCTTTATAGTTAACATCTCTATAGTATCAGTACGCTTTACTCTTATGTTTGTCACACTTGACTCCATACTTTCTGTATTGATCCACTAATCCTTTATCTCTTTATTAGGTATATATATTTCTCCTTTTCAATCACAAAGCCTCATCTTCCAATTTAAACTCAGAATTCAGATTCATTTTCAATTCCTTAATAAGATTTTCAATTCTTGAATCTTTAATTTAGGATAACCAAGCCCCACATTTTATGCTTCTTTTTACTCTAGTTCTGATAATCCTCAATATCGAATTTTTGCTTAAGGTGTCTGATATAACAGGTAGCCTTACTTGGAATTTCTCACTTTTCCCATCATGGTCTTTCAATATTTATATCAATCTTCTTGGTCTCATCTTTAATTCTCTCAATTTAGTGACTGCCTCAAACTTTTATGATCTGTACTTGTATATATACATCCCAGATGTTCCTTTATATTTATTGTCTCCAAACTTCAAAACAATCACTACTATAGTAACTCTGAATCATGTATCAAATAATCAATTCATAGAACTTTAGTTGTCTCCATACATATGAAATCACTTTATCCTGCTACATTGGATTCATCCAAATCTCTTATATAATATCATTGCATACTATAGAATCTCCAAATCCATACGATATAATTACTATCAATATAATTCCTCAAAATTTTCTTTACTCTCATTACTCATACGAGTTACACATTTTTCTTCACGTATTCCAATTATTCTTTTCAAATTTTCGAATACCTTTAATACATCATCAAATTTTGCTTGGAACACTTTAATCTTCAATACCATGCTACTATCGGGGAAATTGTTAACTCAAACAATTATTATCAAACTCCATATGCCCATGATTAGCTCTCCTAATACCTTAAATAACTAATTCCTTGATGAGGTAACATTATCTCGCGTTATTTTCAATTTTCCAATTGACTCACCTTTCCTAAATGATCTTCTACATTCTTTATATTTCCTCGTATTTCACATTGGCTTATTCTAATGTTTGCTCATTCATACTAGTTTCTCCTCACATTTCAATTTATTTGTAACTTAGCTTCCTGCTTTGGTAACACATTCATCAAAATCTAATTTATATCTCCTTCGTAAATTCTCATAGAATATAATGTGGGTCTAAGTTCTCCTCACATTAGCAATAGTGTTATCTAAATTTTCTAAAATTCACTTTTGTAGTTAGATACTTTTCATCGAGAAAAATACATACATCCTCAGTAGCATACTCTACCTCTTATGCTTGAGTCTCCACTAGGGATAGAACTCCAATATTCAGTTTTAATTCCTTACATATTCGCTCATTCCTCAAAACGGAACATTTAATTCACCCAATATGATTTGATAAAACTTCTCTATCTCAAACGACTTCTTACCTCAATAATCTGCATTATTTCCATAATCTTTATCAATCAACTATGTTCATCAATGTTGTTTCAACCATTCTTAACACCTTGATAAGATCAATTTCAACTGTTCATGACATTTCAATAATTTCAATCTTTGTCACACTTTACATAATCAAAATATCCTCCATAATAAACCCAATGAAAATAAGAGGCATATTCATTTTGTTGGACCCCGATCTTTGAGTGCAATTTAGAAATATTAAATGAAATTAAATGAGTATGTTTGTATAAGTATTGTGTTATAGATGTTATTGTGCTTAAAGAAAATTGATAAGAAAGGAATTGATTTGGTTTTTGATGACTTTGAGATTTTGGGTAAATTTGTATGTGTAAGGGTACCATGACAACCATGGAGAACAAATCGATTTGAATGGAAGTTAAAAACCGAGAAATGAATAGTGAAAGAGTGAGAGTTTGGAAAATAGTAAGTTTGAAGTTTGTTTGGGATAAATAGTAGCAGAAAGTGATTTGTAAGCTGAAATTTTCATGAATATTTCTGGGTTGATCTGGAAAGATTTTGATAAAATGATCTTCATGAAACTTTTAGCTTCTATTGAGAGTTTTCTAACGCCATAAAGTATGCAATTTTTTGATATCGGGGCTAGAAGTTATGATCGATTGAAGTTTTGATAGTGTTTGGGTGAGTTCTAGCAGGGCAGAAATTTTGATTGAAAAATTGACTTAGCTACAGACTGAATTGGTTTGTGAGTTCTTCATAAATTTGTAGAGCTTGTTTTTATCTTTCCATTAATATAAAGGATGAAAATTGTGGGCAAGGGAGTAGAAAGTTATGATTTTTGGAAGTTCTGATGTTGTTTAGGGTGAAGCTGATCGAACAGTCACTTTTAAGGGACTTTTTGGCCTCTTTAAAGACCAAAATTATTGTTAAGTCCTTCATGAAAATCGTATATCGGTCTTTTATCTTTCCATAGAAACCAAGTTTGTCAAATTTGGAATTCGGAGTCAAAAGTTATGAAGGTTTTAAGATAAGGTGTCTGTTTGAATTTTCACTCGGCCACTGGCACGTCGATCATGCTAAATTTGGCGATCCCAGCCCCGTCGTGGGTTCTGGCGATCGCCCATGCGGGCGATCGATCGCGCGTCCAGCGCGCGCTAGATCTGGGCGATCGGTCGTGTTGGGTCCGTGTTTTGTGTCTGGGGTGAGCAGGCCCACGTACCTCAGTTTACAGACGACCTGACCTTAATCGGTATTGTCCTCTTGATTTTCGAACTTCGAGACCTCAAGGTTTTGTTGCAATCTAGCTCAATGGTAAGAGGCGTCTGCTGGATTGCAACAAAACCTGAGGCCTCCAGCTCAGTACCAAAGAGGACAATACCGATTAAGGTTGTGGTCAGAGCAAACTGAGATGTTGGGTCTGTTCTCTTTGAACATCTGACCCAACATTAAAAGGCACCTTTAATGTTGGATCTGTGTTTTGTGTACAGGCTGACAGGCCTGTGTACCTCAACCTTTTAATGTTGGGTCCGTGTTTTTGCGTCTAGGGTGAGCAGGCCCGCGTACCTCAGTTTGCGACCCTGACCTTAATCGGTATTGTCCTCTTTGGTACTCGAACTTGAGACCTCGAGGTTTTGTTGCAATCTAGCGGCCGCCTCTTACCATTGGTAACAAAACCTTGAAGTCTGGAGTTTGAGTACCAAAGAGGACAATACCGATTAAGGTTGTGGTCGCGTGTAAACTTGAGGTACGCAGGGCCTGTTTGCCCCGGTACGTAAAACACGGACCTAAAAACAATGATGCATGCGAATTAAGAAATTGTTGCAGATCATACTCAAACACAAACAGCTGCAAAATTCAACAATATGCGAAGACATGAGTAAGAGGCACAAAGAACTTCTCTGTAATGAGCTGGAATCAGTTTATTCAGAAGTGTAATTCTCCCCATCAAAATTTGCTTGTAAGGTCCAATTTCCTGCAAATAACAAAAAGAGGAACGTGAATTTAAGGTACAGAAAAAACATAAAAAAAATGAAACAAAACAACGAGGGTGTGAAACTTGGGTTGCCTCCCAAGAAGCGCTAATTTAAAGTCCCTAGCTTGACTTGGCCAAATTTTTGCTCAAGGGTCGGCGTTAGAGAGGGATGGAGTGACCCCTGTTTCTATTAGAAATCTAGTCACATAAGGCTTTAACCTCTACCCATTAACCTTAAATACTCCAGTTTTGGGATCCTCAACTTCTAACGCACTATGAGAATAAACTTTAACAATCTTGAAAGGTCCCGACCACCTCGACTTTAACTTCCCTAGAAATAGCTTGAGTCGTGAATTAAACAGCAAGACCAAATCTACTTCCTTGAACTTTCTTTAGATAATATGTTGATCATGCCATCTCTTCGTTCTTTCCTTATAGATTCGGGCATTCTCATAAGGATCCAAGCGAAGCTCCTCTAACTCATTCTACTGAAGCAAACACCTTTCTCCAGCTGCTTTGAAGCCCAAATTAGGCTTCTGAACAGCCTAATATGCTTGCTTGTGCTCTCTAAGCACTCTTAGAAGTTTATCAACCTGCACAGGGCTTAAAAAAGCATTATTAATGACTGGATAGGTCGAATTAGGGCCCAAAAATTCATACCTGAGGTTAGGAGGCAATGGTTTCAATTCCACATTCGGATGTTCTTCTTTGTTCGAATCAGGTGATAGTTTTAGGTCCTGCACAAGTTGTGTAGATCTTTGCACAGGTTGTGCATCGAGCATCTGTGAAAATTCAAAAACTTCCAATTCCTTCTCTGTAAATTCTGTAGTACCCCCTATTGTTATAGCCTTCACTAAGCAGTGTTCCAACGAATCCTTTGGATGAGATTTTCTAAATTCAACACCAAGCAGCGTGTCAATAAGGTCTACCCTTAAACAAGAATCCTTGTCATCCATAACCTTCATTGCCTTTCCCAATTTAAACTCAATTTCTTCTTCCCCCACTCTCAGAGTCATTTTTCCATTCTTAACCTCGATGATTGCTCCAACTATCGCTAAAAATGGTCTCCCAAGTATAACGGGTATGTTAGTATCCTCCTCCATTTCTAGCACAATGAAGTCTACTAGGATAAAAAGATTTCCAACCTTGAGAGGCACATTTTCCAATATCCCAATGGGAAATTTTATAGACCTGTCGGCTAGCTGCAATGATATGGTGGTTGGTTTAAGCTCTCCGATGTCCAATTTTTGACAGATAGATAATGGCAATAAGCTCACACTTGCCCCCAAATCACATAATGCTCTCCCAATTATTGTAGTTCCAATTTGGCAAGGTATTGAGAAACTTCTCGGATCTTCAAGTTTGGGAGCGAGTTTGTTTTGAAGAATGGCACTTGATTCCTCTGTAAGAGCCACAGTCGCATATTCCTCTAGCCTTCTTTTTTTGGACAAGATTTCCTTTAAGAACTTGGCATAAGTAGGCATTTGGGTAAGGGCTTCCGTGAAGGGGATGTTAACATAGAGCTTCTTCAGAATGTCAACAAATTTTCAAACTGCTGGTCTAGCTTAGCTTTATGAAATCTCTGAGGAAATGGGATTGGTGGCTTATATGGTGGTGGTGCTATGTATTTTTTGGGCTCAGGTGATTGTTGCACAGGTTGTGCATCTTGATCTATTCCTTCAGATTCTTTTTCATCCTATTCTTTTGTACCATCAATTCCAAAACCTTTCCACTCCTCAGTACCACTGCTTTGGTTTCCTTGGGAGCCTCTGGTTGTGCTGGTAGCTTACCCTTGTCAAACCTTAGTGATGCAGCTTGCTGCACAATCTGAGTTTCCAATGTTGGGTCCGTGTTTTGCGTACCGGGGTGAACAGGCTCAATAGTAAGAGGCGTGCAGCTAGATTGCAACAAAACCTTGAGGTCTCGAGTTCGAGTACCAAAGAGGACAATACTGGTTAAGGTTGTGGTCGCGTTCAAACTTGAGGTCTGCGGGGCTGTTGCCCGATGCAAAAACACGGACCCAACATTTGCCTTTTAATGTTGGGTCTGTGCTTTGCGTACCGGGGCGAATAGGCCCCGCGTACCTCAAGTTTGTACGCGACCATAACATTAATCGGTATTGTCCTCTTTGGTACTCGAACTCAAGACCTCAAGGTTTTGTTGCATCTAGCTGTATGCCTCTTACCATTGAGCTACGTTGAGGTACGCGGGGCCTGTTCTCCCCGGTATGCAAAACACAGACCCAACATCCAACATCTTATTATAGACGACCAATTGGTCAGTTCGGGTAGTAAGTTGCTGAATCAAGTCTCCTTGCTTCTGCATAAAGGTCTCCATCATTGATTCAAGGTTGGACTTAGGTTCAGGTGGCTGGGCTTGTTGTCTCAAGTTTGAAAAACCTGGAGGGACACGGTTTTGTTGTTGTTGGGTCTTTTGGTAATGTGGTTGATTTTGTGGGTAAAGAGTTTGGTTAAGGAAATTTTGGGGTGGCTTGGGTTGTTGAGACCAGGAGAAATTTGGGTGGTTTCGCCATTCAGGGTTATAAGTGTTTGCGAAAGTTCCACCTTGGTTCTTCTGCCCATAATTTGTCACAAAATTCATATGTTCAGCCCCAAATTCTTGCCCAATGTTCTGAAATTCTGTTCCCATACTTGTCCCAAAATCTTGATCCTGTAAGGCATTCACGTTACTCACAGCAGCTGCAACAAACTTATCCACTTTCCTTGAAAGAGCTTCAAATTTTGAATTCAAGTAGGTAAAAGCATCTAATTCGAAGACTCCTTGAGGTTTCTTCCCCTCTTGCTTAACCTCTTTTCGGTCATTATTCCACTGGTAGTTGTTGTTGGCAATTTTCTCCAATAACATAAAGGCCTCATCTTCATTCTTGTCCATTAAATCACCTCCAGCCACAACATCGATTGTACTTCGCATAACCAGAGAAACTCCGTTGTAAAATATTTGCACAATCATCCACTTCAGGACACCATGATGTGGACATTTGCGTTAAAGCTCCTTATATCTCTCCCATGCTTCGTACAATGACTCATCTTCTTTGGGCTAAAATGAGGTAAGCTCACTTCTGAGCTTTGTCGTCTTCCCAGGTGGAAAATACTGAGCCATAAAAGCTTTGGACAACTCTGGCCAATTATTTATCGAACCAGGTGGTAACGAATGGAGCCAATTCTTAGCCCGACCTCTCACAGAAAAAGGAAACAATCGAAGCCTTATAGCATCCTCAGATATCCCGTTCAGCTTCAACATTTCACAAATCTCCAAAAATTGCTGCAAGTGGACATGCAGGTTTTCTGTTAGGTGCCCTCCGAACGGATTCTGTTGCACCATTTGTACAAGGCCAGGTTTCAACTCAAAATTATTCTCTTGCATAGGAGGCCTTGTAATACTAGGGTGAAATTCTCCAAAATATGGGACCGCATGGTCCCTCACAGTTCTCTGATTCTGTTCGGCCATGTCCGACTCGACTGCCTTTTTTGGTGGAAAAATTGTAGTAAATTCAGGTTCGATCTGGCATTCCTGCACAAGTTGTACGTTAGATGCTTTCGCCCGTTCCTTTCTAGCTTTTGCTTCCTTCCTTAGTGCCTTAGCTATCTTCTCGATTTCAGAATTGAATAATAATTCTTCAGTAATAACGGCCCTTCGCATAGACTAAAACAAAACACAAAGCAAAATCAAATGCAAGGTACAGAAAATGCAAAATTAAAAGTAGACAGTAAAAAGAAAAAAAAAGAAAAGAAAAAAAATCAATTTTAACAAAATTTATTAACACAAAACAAAAAAGAAATAAAAAAAGGAAAAGGAAAAAAAATGTCCAATTTAACCAAACAATCAGTCGCCTAATATTACTTAGGGATTACTCCCCGGCAACGGCGTCAAGAAACTTGATGCGGTTCTGCAAGTTCACGAGTCTCAAGTAGTACAGTATAATATCGTCCCACATGGAGTAATTGTGTAAGTACTAGGCTTGGATAACTCAATTAATTGGACTAAGCAAATGTATAAGAATGGGGAATTAAATTAAGAAATTTAACTATCAAAAATAACAAAATTTAAGCTAAAGAAAATTTCGAATATTTCAAGGGGTTAATCCGAATGGAATGTGATAAGCTTCAAGGATGGTTCCACTTTTAGCGCTTTCTATGGACTTTTCCTAGGTCAATTTATTAGGTAAATTTTGGTTGATAGAAGGTTGAGCCTAGAATTTCTTAGATCCTTTTTCAAGGTATCAAAGGAGTGTTATGCAATAATCCTAATCTACTATCGTAAACTAGCAATCAAGCATAACCCATTAAGTTCTTTGCTAACCTAGTTTTCTCTCATAAATTCAGTTTATGTCTAAATCTGAAATTTATAAGTTCCTTATTTTGGAGTTCCGTTATTAATTTTCACCTATCAGTTCTTCAATTAACAACTAATGCTTAGTAATGGTTGGCCAAATACAATACCAGCAGAATTAATATCAAAACAGAAAAATCAAACTTATAAATCCACACTCATAAATCAACCGAAATGTAGTCCACAAAAATTAGCTAAAAGCTTCAACCCAAGCTTGAAGCTTTGAGGAAGCTACTCAATCATGATAAGATGAAAACCACAAGCATTAAAGTCAACAACCCACATTAGGAGAAATCAAATAATAAATCAGATAATGAATGATTTTTTGAATTCCCCCTCTCTGTGTTGCTTGCGTCTCCAGCTCTGCCTGCATGGTGTTTGTATGGTTTTAGTTTAATGCTTTGGTAAGTCGGCGTCCCTCTGATAAGCTCCTCTCTAGTTCACTTCAAGCCTAGCCAGATGTCGTGGCCCCCTTTGTTCTTGTGTAAATCTCCTGTAGCGTCACTTGGTGTAGCGTGATTTTCCTTCTTGCTTGCTGCGTGAATGGTGTGTCTGTTCTCCTTGGCTGCGTGCGTCGTCCTCCTATTATCTGCGTTCCTTTTCCACTGTCGCCAGATGTAGCTCTTCTCTTGGTGGTCTGCGTGGTCTTCAGTACTCTACTCACCTTCCTCTTGATTTTTCAGCTCCTTCTAATTCGTTGTTTCTTCACACCCACGCAAATCCCACAAAAACCTCTAACACTAGCTGCCACTCTCACCTTCACATTAAGCTCACCACTTAACCTCTCACACTTGCACATCACACACTTCCCCACTAGCATCTAGATCCACGTTATATATTTGTTTTCAGACCACACACTCTCCAATCCATGCAGCTTTTCTCTCTTTCAGCCCTCCTTGGGTTCACGCACCCTTCTCTCCAGACAACACTATTTTCCTCCAGCACATTTTCCCCCCTTTATTTTCTTTTTAGCTCCTCCCCTCATGTAACGCACTATTCTCCTTCCCCTCCTGCAGTTCACGCATCACTATTTCTCACAGTTGCGTGATTTTTAAAACCCTTAGCCTTACTCACTTATGCCATCGTTTTGGTTTGTAGTGTGATTAGACAATTAATGTTGGTCCTCTTTTAAAATCACATGCCACTGGGTCACACTACTGCTGTTGCCATGTTCCCTTCTGCGTTGTTCGTCCTTTGTTGCTAGCTTGTACATCGTCATTTGTTGCTTGCCTCTTGCGTGTTGCTGCCTCCACTTGATTTATCAATGATGTTGTGCTCTTTCTTATGTAGAGTGAGTGTTCCTCTTAGTGCCCACCTTGGAGAGTCGTAAAAAAAATCAGAGTTGGTGAGTGCTCCTTGCTTTTTTTTCTTCTCTTTGTAACGTTGGTGGGTCACCTCTCCCAGCAACTCATGCTCCTCTCTTTGGTGGCTAGTCATTTTATTTAATTCTCCTCAAGTGTATCTCTGCAGTGCTCCAACAACAACTAAATGTCAAGCTCCCAAAAGCCTTCCTAGTGCCTTTGTCGTAAGTGTAGAGTAGCCTTTTGTGTGGGTCAACTAAGGTGTATGCGTTGGTTCTCTTTTACTGCTAACTTTTGAGACTCATTTGTTTATTTCTTTTCATTCACTAGCTGCCAACGTAGTCTCCTCCCTAAACCACCAGCAGCTCACGTTTTTTTATGTTTCCACCTCTTGCTTCAACAGCTGTCTTCCTAATGAGTTTGCTACCCCACCTTGCTTCACTCTTCACACGATCCTCATTCATTGTCTACCTTTAGAGCTCCTCTAGCTGGTTTCTCTTATCCAGCTGCTAACGTAGTCCTTGGCTGTTCCTTGGTGCGTTGGCTGTGTTCCCTTGGACAATTAAAATGCTCTATGCGCCTCCAGCTGTCCTTTTGTTCTTTTGTTCACCTGCTGCACTGACAATTTCTTTGGTCTAATTTGAGGCCAAATTTCATGCTTTTTTTTAATGAAAAATGAGAAAATAAAATACATAACAATCTCAATACAATTAAATCAATGAACCTAAGAAATGCTACTATAATGAATGAATGAACACACAAAATAAATGCAAATATGGTCTAAATATGTATATAAATTGGAATAAACACTAGCGGGTAGGCGAGAGCAACCTTAAACTTGGATCAACGTGCATGTGACGGTTCTTGAGTGATCACCACAAACCCATATAACACATATATTTCAAAACTTGTAAACTTCTATTGCCCAAAATGACACTTCTTGAAAACTTGAGTTTCATGAGTATATAATATTTCATATGTGCTTTCAAAACTTGATTTTATAAACTTACTATCCTTTTCAGAAATCAGTTGAAAAATCTCTTTATAAATCATTACACAGTTCATGTAGCAAACATATAGCAGATTTCACAAATCATGCAAAAACAAAAGATGCAACACTTATGATGTAATTGAAATCAGTAAGCTTCTTTGCTTTAAGGAAAACCTATTTACTCTATTATAAATATGTACCCACCTGATTTCCTTGCTTATAGGCTTGTTCAGAATGTCTCTTCTCTTTGTAAACAACCTAAGGTCTCTAAAGTCCTTTCCTATTGTATCTTTAATGTGTGCTCCGTGAGCTGATCTAACTGAAATAGGCCTCTTCGATCCCTTCGGTTCTTCACCAAATGAAGAGATCCATGGCTCAAATGGAAACTCTTCTCTTTCTCTACCTTTTTCTCTTCTTGAACAACCTCAAAATCTTTCTTATAGGCTAAGAAAATTAAAACCCTACATTGGTTTCTCTTCTCTCTCTTATTCATGACATTCTCTCTTTCTCTTTCTTTCTCCTTTCCTTATTCTCTTCTCTTTTGCTTCCTTCCATTTATAGGCAAGACAACACTTCTTCTTCCAACTATGCCCTTCCATTTATGCCTTATGTCTTTTACACGTAAGTGTCTTACCAAAAATACCCTTAAATATTTTGACATAACACTTTATTCAAGAAGAATCTTCTCTATTGTCTTACGTTTCCAATGACACCAAAATAATTCAATTCGGGTCAGTGATTTGAAAGATACACTTCAAAAATTTTTGGATTGCTCTTGTCCAAATCAGCATATTATGCACAAGTCCTATTGAAAATTTAAACCTCTTAGAAACTGAATTTGACTTCAACTTCTTCATACCATTTGTATATCTGTGTATCTAGTTTATCTTGAAACAAGAATCATCTTATTCGGAGCTCTATTGATCTAGAAATCATCAAAATATTGAAGTATGTTTAGGAAAATATCCAATTGATATCCTTTCTTTGGTTCAATCTATCTCTTTCAAATCAACACCAAGAGCTATGACCTTCAATGGAGACGCAAATAAAAATGTTAGGAATCTAAGAGTTTAAGAATCACCTTATTTAACTTTGAAATTTACAACTTTGAAGAAGACCTTGAGGTTAGATTTTAACATCTGAAGGGTCAAAATGAATCAGATGATAGGATTTGACGAAGCCAAAGGAAAAGGCAGACGAATGAAAAAAGACAGAAGAAATGGAAAAATTTCTATAACTTTCCCTATAGATATCGGAGTTAGGTTTTCTTTATATGGTTCGAAAGAGAACTCCAAGATCTACTACTTTCATGAATATCTTGAAGACAGATTTTATCGTTTGAAGGATTGAAAATGGAATAGAAGCCACGCGAAAAAATAGAAGAAACAAAACACAGAAAATAATAAAAGCTAGAAGAAGTTCATAAAAAGTAAACTAGAAGAAGTTTATGAACAGTAACCCAGAAGAAGAAAAAGACCAAAGAAGCTAGAAGGTAGAAGAAGCTAAAACATAAAAGAAGTAAAACCCAGAAGGAACAAAACCCAAAAGAAGACACGTCAGCAAAACACAGAAGAAGACGTGTCAGCAAAACACAGAAGAAGTAAAACCCAGAAGGAACAAAACCCAAAAGAAGACGCGTCAGCAAAACATAGAAGAAGACTCGTTAGCAAAATACAAAAAAAGGCGCGTCAGCAAAACACAGAAGAAGACACATCAGTAAAACACAAAAGAAGACGAGTAAGCAAAACACAGAAAATACAAAACACAGACGATACAAAAGGCAGAAGATAAAAAAAGACAGATGATACAAAACATAAAAGAACATGATGTCATCACAAGGAAACACAGAAGGAGATGACGTTATCACAGAAGAAGCAAGAAGGCAGAAGATCTAACTTCTCTCGTGTACATCTTCCCTTGTAAGGACCCAGACTTTCAACTCAGACATCCAAAATTCCATACTATATATCGTTGGAAAGCTAAAAGAAAGGCCTATAATTTACTATTTGATACATTTGCCTAAATCAGCCTAGATTAATCTAGGTTTTTCCCTCAAATATAGAACATGAATTTTCTACATTCATTCAATATACTAAACCCAGTTTTTAACTTCATGACAAACTTTGAGATTCTTAAAGACCAAATTTAAATTCGACGTCTTCATAAAAAATGTAGCCACATGTTTTCTAGTTTAATCCAAATTAAGAATCATCTCGTTTGGATAACTGGAGAAGAATTCGTGGCTAGAGGACTGAAACATTCTCCATACACATTTTTCCAGATTAACTATCCACTATGTTTCACAATCTTTCCTTAACACAAATCATACTAATATCACCTTTTTCTACTTCATTTACTTCTCATTCTCAACTCCATCTCAAATCAATAGCATCTGAAGAAAATATATATAGTCCATGATTAATCATGAAAACCAACAACAGAACATACACATACATACATCTCTTTCATCAACATACTACACAAATGCAACTTCAGTTTCGGCTTTCATTCTGCTTCTAACTTTCACCTTAATTCTTCTCACTTCAAAATCTCTTATCCACCAGAAGCACCAAAGCAAAAATTGGACATATCCACATTTCTCATTCACTACTTTACTGTTGTCAATCATTTTTTATTTAAGAATCTTCATTCATTTGTTCTTTACTCATGACTACTTGCCAAAATTTCCAAAATTTCTCCTTCAAATAGTTTTAACTTTTATGAAACATTCGGGGTCCAACAGGATAAGCATTCAAGTGATCTGCTAATTGAATCGTTACATTAGTCTCCTTGAGGGGCCCCATATTTAAGGACTTGTAAACATCATAAGGCATGACATTTATTAATATACCCAAATCTAACATAACTTTTTCATTTCTTAAATCACCAATTTTATAGGGAATAGTGAACATACCTAGGTCTTGACATTTAGGTGGTAGCTTTTTCTTTTGAAGTATTGCAGATATATTCTCTCCCAATTATACTTTCTTGTTAAATTTCAATTTCTATTTCAAACTGCAAATCTCCTTTAGAAATTTAACGTAATAAGGAATTTGCTTAATGGAATAAAGCAAAGGAATATTTACTTGGACTTTTCTGAAAGTCTCCAATATCTCTTTCTCTTGCTCCTCTTTCTTTGCATTGGCTCATCGAGTAGAAAAAAGGGGCGACATAACAAATTTATGTAGATCAAAAATATGATTTTTTTCTCCTTTTTCCTTTTCTGGCTAGTCAAGTACTTCCTTTCTTGCTTCTTCTTTAATTTCCCTTTGGAGATTTTGAAGAAGGTTCCATTAATTTTTTACCATTCTATAACATGAAAGCTTTGGCACTTTTCTTAGGATTGATTTATATTTGAGCATACAATTTTCTGAAATTTTATGTCTCTAATCAATTAATAGTTATGGCCAGTTAGTTCAATTGATTGTTAAGATTTTAAATACTAGCTTGGGTATCTTGCTAAAATTTCGTGATGTTAGTGGCCAAAGATTTAACTATATCTTTTAAGGAGGACTTACCATCTGAATTGGGTGCCACTTGTTGATGTTGTCTAGGTATATAGGGTTACCTATATTACTAGAAATTTGAAGTCATTTGTTGTCCTTGAGAGTTCCCATAACGCAAATTTGGATGGTCACACCAACTTGGATTATAGGTGTTCAAGAATGGATCATATTTCCTTTGAGTTTGCCCAACAAATCCTTACATAGCATTGACTTGTTCTGCACTTTCGTCTTGCAAAATTGAGCATACATTAGTAATGTCCCAATATTAAACATATTCCAACACGTCTTTGGTTCTTCTTTCTTTGTGATGGTGAGTTGCCACACCAAATATGTAAGATTGTCTAATCTCTTCTCCAATGCTGACACATTAACCTCATTCACTTGTTTGAACTACATTCAGAATGTATCCCAAATTATTGTGTATTGGAAGCCATGTTCGCCATCAAATCTCTTATGGCTGCTGATGTTTTGTCAACTAAAGCTTCACCACTTGCATCATCAATCATATTCCTACTATAGGCAAAAGACGTTCATAGAAGTATTGAATCATTTATTTGGTGATGGGGGCAGCTCACATAAAGCTTCTTGAATCTTTCCTAATATTTATACAGTGTCTTGGATTCCATAAATTTCTTTTCTAATATTGGTAGCTCTTGACGTTGGAAAATATTTTTCAAAGAATAATCTCTTCATTTCAGCTCATGTCTGCACATTTTCACCAATGGACTAATGCAACGAATTTTGAGCATCATCTTTGAGAGAAAATGGTAAGGCTCTTAATTTGATTTGCTCCTTAGTCACATTTGTAAACTTTATGCCTATACAAACCACATCAAATTCCTTCAAATGCTTGTAGGGATACTGTAACACCCCACTCCCATAAGACCCGGACCTAACATCGATGGTGATATCCGAATCCGCGCCCCACGAGGATGGAATGATACATCAATCAGTCAAATTATAGTACAAAAATTTGTTTTGAAACAATCATACACTTACATATATGTATGTTGCGGAAAACAGTTTACATAACCAATCTGGTAGATACAATGACCACGAGGGTCCTCATATAAAATACACAATAACAAATAAGCAAAGTCTTCACTCTAATGCAGACGCAACTGATCCCGTCCTCATCTGGCACTCCACGATCACTATACGCCCGTTACCTGACGGGGTATTCTTCTGAGTCCTGAAAAATAATTGCAAATTTTGAATGAGTTTTTGCAAACTAAATGAGTGACCATCATCGATGGTCCACTTACTCAAGTACAGAATTTAATAATAACTTATGTTCTCATTGTTTCTCTCTGATCTCGTTTACAATTCTATCTCTATCTCGCAATATATTTTCTCAAAAATTCCCCATTTACACATTTACAGAAATCTATATTCATACGTCCCATTTTTCGATACATGAGTATTTCACCCGCTTACTATTCAATTATCATTTGGCTGTGATCTAGTGCCTAAACTGTCCCATTGAAGGGCTCATTAAAATCTGTCCCTTATCCAGTGCTGGATACAGGGTTCACCAACCGTTGAGCCTGAGGCTCTAAATCACTCATGAGCTTGAAGCTCATTTACGCACGTTGAGCTAACAGCTCTGATCGGTGGCGACTCTAGTCGACAGCCATAATATCTCACACAATGCTAGACATATAACAATATATCATACATTTTGCAATTAACTGAATCTCATGATCATTATTATATCAGTATATGACATTTTGCCTGTCATTCAATCAGTATAACAAATCAAAAGTAGTATACATCAATCGTTGAGCCTTAAGCTCTAGAACTGTCCCATTAAGGGCTCATTTAATCGTTGAGCTTATAGCTCTAAAACTGCCCCATTTAGGGCTCATTAATCGGTGAGCTTGTAGCTCTGAAAACGTCCCATTAATGGCTCATTAATCGGTGAGCTTGTAGCTCTGAAACTGTCCCATTTAGGGCTCATTAATCGATGAACTTGTAGCTCTGAAACTGTCCCATCAAGGGCTCATTAATCGGTGAGCTTGTAGCTCTGAAACTGTCCCATCAAGGGCTCATTAATCGGTGAGCTTGTAGCTCTGAAACTGTCCCATCAAGGGCTCATTAATCGGTGAGCTTGTAGCTCTGAAATTGTACCATTTTGTAACATCCCAATCCCGCAAGACCCGAACCCTACATCAACAGTGATATCCGAGTCCGTGTCTGCGAAAATGGCATGCTAGCACTCAATCAAATATAAATCGGTATAATTTTTTTTTTTAAAACACTCTCATATCAGAGGTTTGTTTCCAAAGTGGGCCAAAATATGTCCAACAGTCGCGATAGAAAACTTGGTTTCAATGCATTCCAATCAATACAATTTCAATAATCAATTTGGGCCCAATTTCGTTATAACCCTTTTTCAATTACAAAACAATCCACTTTGGGCCATTGGGGCCCATTTCAACACACAAAACACATACACTCATTTCCAATTGGCATAAATGAATATAAACAGCCATATCCACATTTTAATCATTCCCATTACAAAAATTCCCATACATCATCACTTATTACATACTGAATTAATCAAAAACATATTGTACAGGATTCGTGGAATACACTTTATACAAAAATAAGACATATCCCTATGCAGACGCGAACTAATCCCAACCTCTAACTTTTCCCTGTGTACAGAAAGTCTACTCCCGTTGCAGAACGGGTATTCTTCTAAATCCTGAAACAAAGATGCAAATTTTGGATAAGTTTTTGCAAACTCAGTGAGTGACCATCATCGATGGTTCACCCAGTCACATAACACAATTCACATTCACTGTCACACTTCACATTTACATTCACATAATAGCCTGCCCATCATGTCACATTTCACATTCGCAATCAATACAATTTTCATTCTTCATATTATGCATATGTACATGAGACCCACTTTCCATTTATTACTTTGTTGTGACCGAGTGTCTAAACTATCCCATACCCATTGGATATCGGGCTCATTGATAACTGTCCCATATAGGGCTCATTAACGTTGAACCTGTGGCTCTGAATCACTATTGAGCTCGAAGCTCATTTTCACTCGTTGAGCGTTAAGCTTTAATCATTGACTACTCTGGTCACAACTGCTATTATATTATACGCATTCATGCAATGAAATGCATCAATCAATTTTTATAAACCCATCCAATCATTTTCCCATGTCATGGGACCTTAGTCCGGCATTCAGCATTAAAGCTGAGGAATCACACTCTCATTCACATGCAATTGTGCAGTTAGAACAATTTTAACAATCAAATCATGTACACTTAGTTCATCCAATTCACATTCAATGAGCACTTCAATATCGCAATTCCCAGTACACAATTATCGGACTATCCTTTCCGGAATCCACAATCAAATCACAATCATTCATTGCTATTCAATAATTATTCACTATATAGCATAACCAAATAAACAATAAAATAAGACCATCTAGGTCTACTCACAGTACGCTCCAGATTAGCATTTGCTTTCATGATCCAGAAACGTTTGGATGAGGACGTTTTATCCTGTATCAACCCTATGCAAAAAACAATTTGCACATACATTAATAAAACACAACCACATAACCATTCAATTTTCACACATGTATATGTGTAATGTATAATGCATGCTTAATGACAAATCTCGGGTATATGCTTTACATTCACATCTTATGCCCATTCTCCAATCATGAGTCAATCTGTCTAATGGAACTTAGACTTACATTTCACTTTCATATGATCATTTTAAATTGTCCATTCAAGCTTTACCCTTTGTATGCATCTAGCTTATCATAAGCTTACATCTCAAGAACAATTGATCACTTTATATCATAACTCAATTTTCTGTCATTTCTTTTCTAACCTCATAATAATCCCATAATATCTAAATCTCTTTCATAATTAATCACTTAACACCTATTACTCAACTTCCTTGAATAGCATTACAATCATATAACATTTCCATCTCCATTCCACTCATGCATTTGACACTTTGATTTATCCATTCGTTTACTAAGTTTTAACCTTCAATTTCACTTCAAACCTTTCATATATTAGTCCCATAAACCAAGGATCATTCTAGGTTCACTTTAAAACCCATTTGAGGCTTAGTTAGTATCATTTGACCCGTGAATGTCCGTTAAACGGACCTTTACGAGTCACTTATACCACTTTGCTAATTTGACCCTCAAAACGTCAAATTTTCAAAATTTCGCCTGAAATAGAAGTTGTAGATCTCGAAGTCCTATATAACATCCATATAAAGATCACTTCATTCCGAGTTCTACACAAAGAGTTATGCCTCTTACACTAAGGTATGTTCAATTGATTTTTATGAAATTCCATATTTCTAACTCTTCACTTACAACACTTAATTCCTCAAGCTTAGCCAAACATTTCTAGTTCAATCCTCCTCAATTAGCCATTATTCTAACTCCCTTTCAACTTTACATCATTTATAATATAAATCTTAGCCCATTATTGTTCATAATCACTTGGAATGAAACATAGTCATATACATTTATTCACCACAATTTCAACACTCAATTTCCTAACTTCATGCCAACATTTGGGATTCTTCAAGACATAATTCACAATCAACACCTTCATAAAAATTGTAACCAATTGTCTCTAGTTTCATTTAACCCAAATCTCAGTTCATTTAGACCATTATACAAACAATTATGACTGTACAATTAGAGCACACTCTAAGGATCAACCATTGCAAATTTCCAGATTTTGCACATGTTCATTTTTACCATTTAACTCATCCAATCCATCTTAAGCCTAGATCATCACCTCCATTCTTTCTCCCTTCATTCACTACTCCGTTCAACTCAAGATATCACTCACAAGCAACTCATAATTTATCATTTATCACTAACTAAAAACAGGGCATATCCATTCCATTCACAAGCAAGTTCTACCCTCATTCAATCCCTCCTTTGAAATACATTCAATCACTAAACCTCTCCATACTCTTACATGAAATTATTACTCCTCTTCTACATATAAAAACAAGGTATGAACATGAATTTACATCACTCAAGGTATATATATATATATATACGCAAACCTTGCAAAACACAAATCAATTCATAAAACCCTCATCATGCAAGCTTCAATTAACCATACTCATAACATAAAATACAAAACTTACTTGATTTTCCTTCAATTTCTTCAAACTCTCTCAAAACCCTAATTCCTAAGCATCCCATGATCTTCATCTTGAGAGAGACCAAACTAAGTTTTTCTTAAGGCAACTTGAAGAATTTACTAAATAGGAGTATGATTGAAAGATGGAGCAAGGATTTAAGTGGACAAGTCACGAACTAGTATAGAAGATGAAGAGAGGGGATAAAGCGACGACAATGAAGTGAAACAAGAGAGAAAATTAAAGATAAAAAGATAAGTGAGGGCTTTTTAGGAGAGAGTGTCGTGAATGCCAAAAGAAATGGCTCCAAATTATTAAGACTTAGGGTTGAGTAAAATACAAGGCTAAAAAGATACCACATGGCACAACCTTAAGCATACACTTTTAATTTTCCTCTTACACTCATCAATTTCACACCCAATTCCCAATAAATAACACTTGTCCATAATTTTTAAAGCCATGCATCCAAAATTCTAATATTTGACAATAAATTCTAATACCGCTTATCAGTTGGTCTGCCGCTTGGCATTTTTCCTGGTCCCAAAAATACCCTAAATTTCAGAAAATTCCCAAATTTTCTCCAAAAATTCTAATTCATGAATAAAACATTCCCATTCAAAATTTAAGACAAAAAACCATAAGTCGCAAAATATCCAGATTAAAAACAATCATTTATACCCGAAAAATGTAAATTGAGTGCACGAACAATGATTTTAATGTGTGCACTAATCCAATTCACATGTGTATGCCGATATGATGCATTAGCATGAAATACAAGCTTCTTAATCTCACTTAAACTCATATGTCCCAACTTAAAAAGGTCAAAATTGGGATTTGCTATAGTTAACCCGAGGATGTCCGTTAAACGGACATAGACTGGCCAAACAATCGAAATTCGTCCGAGAAGGTCCGTTAAACGGACATGACTCACACAAACCCTTCCTCCAAAACCTCTTCCAAAGTCTAACATCCATTTTACCAACATACTATGCTCTTTGAGCTCACTCATACAACATTTTCAGATTCCAACCCTTCCCGTGGAAACGGGATGTTACACATTTAGGGCTCATTAATCGTTAAAAGCGTCTTAGGGGTAGGAGAGCTCTCTGGGTATGCACTACTTCCCACGCGTCTTAGGGATAGAAGAGCCCTCTGGGTATGCACTATTCCCTTTCGAGCTCGAGGTTCTTTTTTAGTAGTCGAGCTTGTAGCTCTGATCAGTATATCACAGTCATTTCTAATCTATTCCAAATTTTCACATCACAAACACAATTACACTTCCACATTCTCATAACATTTCTGTATACTATCACTTCAATACTCCGGACCTTCTATCCGGAGTTCACATTCAATATTATCTCATCATTTTACTTCAGAGAATTTAAATCACTGAATTATAACATTTAATACTTTGAGAACCGTCTAGGTCACTCACCTGGCTTCCGCGCTAATGCTTGGCAGTCTCAACAATGACGGTGGACTGACTTTCTAAAAACCTCTATCACAATTCAAACAGTCTATTTTACACATTGTCCAATCAGAAATAATACTCATGTAGCAATTTTCTAAAATAAATGTGTCATGTACTTCCGTGACATTCCCGGTACTAACCCAAGGATTTTCCCCGTCATTAAATTCTCTATTTATCAGAACTCAATAATACTGAAATCAGTCAATTTGTTTCAGAAATCCAAAATTTAATCTCCCTTGACAATCTGTACGACAAGTTATGGTTTAAAACCCAAAACATATACATTCAGGAGAAAGGGGTCCTCGCCGCGGCGTGCTCCCTCATTCACGTCGTGACGTGCGGCCCTGCATTCGTCACGACGTGCGGCTTTGCGTTCGTCGCGATGTGCGGCCCTGCGAGCCGTCTCCATCCCCGAATCCAGTTTTTCACCATTTTGAAACCAACTCTTCCAATCTATTCAACACATAAATCATTCTAAACACTTAAACCTCACCAATAATCCATTTCCAACCCACTTTAACCCAATATTGTTTACCAAATCAACCAAAACCATCCATATTCGATAACCCTAAAACTCAACATAAAAACACCCAAATCTATAACTTTTAACACTTAAAACGGGAATCAATCAACTCTTTAAGAAGAAGGAGGGTTAAACTTACTTGATTTGACTCACAAACTCCATAAGCCCTTCGTCATTTCATCAAAAATCCTTTTCTTCTACTCTTCCTCTTCTTCTTCCTTGGCAACAACATCTCTTTCCCAATTTAAAACCCTAATTTTCCCTTTTATAGTCTTACTAATTAAGAAAAGTCCATTTTGCCCTCTTCATTTAACCTTAAACCTTATTCTCTTAAGTGCCATACCCCATTTGCTCATATAACAATTCTTATAACCTCACGACTTCAATTTAGAAAAGTCTCACTCTTAGGGACTGAATTGAAATTCAATTCTTTCAAAAATCATTCACTTTCATGCCTGTCAAATTTCCAATTCAATTAATTCATTTACTTTGACTTTCATAAATCTTTCCAAATTTTTAATAGGTCATGCTAAAACCAATTTCATAAGTCATATCTTTAATTGGAGTGTCAACAAGATACCATCATCAAGATGGGACATTTCATCAGTATCCACTTTACAATTTAATGCTGAATACATAAATCAATCCAATTCAATTAACACACAATTTCATATTTTAACAAAGACACAAAAATCGGGAATTTTCATGAGTGCATGCCTACTGAATTTCATGTACAAAATTACAACCCAAACCAAATTTACTATAATATCTTTCCCATCGGTGTCGGGATGTTACAATTCTCCCCTCCTAATAAAAATTTTGTCCTCGAAATTCATTTTGACACTGAATACGATAGGGGTACTGTTTTCTCATACACTTTTCCATTTTGTATAACATTATTCTACTCGTTGTTCCCTTTTTAACATAACAATTGATATTATCAATTGGTCCTTCACTTCTTTATTAGAAAACTAACTTCTTTCATATGCCCTTGATGAGTTTTCAGAAAAATTCAACTCATTACATCCATTTACAACTTCAACATATATCGGATTGAAACAATCCTAGCCATAAAATTACTTATAAAGCCATTAATAAGGTTCACAATCGTTCTAATCGTTGCGATCGAGTGCCTTTCACATAAACAAAATACTGGCCCGTAGACTCAGTCAAATCATAATACTGGCCCGTAGGCTCAGTCAAATCAGAATATTGGCCCGTAGGCTCAGTCAAATCAAAATACTGGCCCGTAGGCTCAGTCAAATCAGAATATTGGCCCGTAGGCTCAGTCAAATCAGAACACAATCATAGAGCATAGCTCTACGTAGAAACGCTAAAAATAGGAGAATCAAACACAACTCCTTCATATCTCATGCATTCTTGGGATAGAATGCATCACTCACAATGCCGGAACTTATTCGAACATATTCACTCATGTCCACATTCTTAGCTACCAATTATTATTTTGGGGTCCCCTTACTAGGACCTTTCGTTATACGGTAATACATATATGTCGATGTTATCGACATCCCCCAAATCCATAATTTGGGTTTTTCTCCATTTCCTTTGCTCCAATTAACTCGTCAGTATACCCTCTTCATTACACTTGATCTAGTAACCCAGTATCCATAATTATGGTACTTTACTATACAATGTTCTATCCGACACTATTTACTGGAACATAGGTTCCTCAGCCCAATCTTTTTAATCTTTACAATTTCCAGTCATACATTAATCTCTACTCATCTGTCTAGTCACTAGATATCTCATATGATTTTGTCCACATCATGATTTTACACTTTCAATCCAACTATCGTTGCAGAAGTTTCCAAATCGTAGGTCTAAATTTAGCTCAGGCAGTAATTCATTTTTTTAGCAACACCAAAATCATGTTATACATTTTAACCGAATTCCTCATAATCATAAATTCATCTTCACTAAGATCATAGCCACTTAGTGATATTCTTATGCTTAGGTCCCATTAACCTTCAATAACAATATCAAATCAGAGCATAATTAACACTAATAGGTAAAACCTCTTATTCTGCTCTAGAAATTCCTTGAGTAACAAATTCCTCTGCGCAGTAGCATGGTCGCATGATATCCTCAATTTCTCATAAAACTTCCTATTTCTCAACAAATTTCCACAGATTCCTCATTGACTCATACAAATGTCTATTCATTCATATCTGTTGCTCCACATATTTCAATCGGTCTAAAATCATAACGTCCTGTGTTGGAAACCATTAACACTAAGGAGGATTTGTGGTTCCCAAACACACATTTACACCCTAAGATACAGACCCAAATTCTCCTCACATAAACAAAAGTGTTTCCTTGAAATACCCGAGTCCCCTTACACTTAGGTATTTCACATCCTCAACTCCAAAATTCCTGCTCAACAGCAATCAGTTCCCTCCTGAACAAACCCGGTTGTATCAGGTAAGGGACTTTCGACCTTTAGATAATTGAACAATTACTGGATTCCATTGTTGAATTTAGAGACGAGCTTATGATCTCGGCTATTTTTCATGGAAAGCCTACCATCACATATCAAAATTCACGCTGATAAACCTCGATATAATCACTCACCTATTTTCCATCTGTACTTATAAGTCCTTTTTGAAACTTCAAGAGAACCCATTTCCACTTTTCCTCCTATCCTATTAGGATCCATCCGTATCGCCCACCCTGGTCAATGCATCCTCGATACTAAGGCCCAATGAACTATAAAGTAATCTATTATACTATACAACCCAGTAAATTTCATCAAAACTCTTACTATCTTATCCAGAGATATATCAATATCACATTTCAATCACTCATAGTCACTAAGAATACCAACATTTCCATTATTGTTCTTGCCCATAAATAGGGTTCATCTTATGGCTTGGTGACCCATATGTGCTCTGCACTTGTTCCTCATACTAATACACATATTGACAGAAATTCTTTTCGGCTTTCCAATTTTTTAACTCCCTTTTTGCAACCAACAACTCGTCATGAACATTTTTGAGTGCTTTCGCTCTTCCCCCTTGAGTTATCATCCTTTCCAGAAATGCATACATAAAACAATTCAAATCGAATCACATACCTAATTGTCCCCATAGTAACATATCATGAATCACGTTCCAACATTTGTAACATCATATTCCTATAATTTTATCGTCCATGCGCATATTCCCAATCCACTTAGAATTATAACTGCAGAAGCATCAAGAAATGCAATCTCAGTACCCAATCTATTGCCACATTTAAAAACCACGTCTACTTAGTTATCTCCTTATTAAACTGGCTTGTACTCCTTAATCATATTATTTCCACTTCATTTTGTCAATAACTTTACTTCTCTATTTCCTTCGAAGGCGAATACAGTCAATCTATATTTACCTTATCAGATCACGTACCTTTTTTTTTTCAATAATTCCCATTTTATCTGTTGGGTCCCTTTTTCGGAATCCAACTCTTACCAAAATACTGTCATACTTGAGCGTGGTTTACTTGTAATTCTTCTTATCTGTTGGGTCCCAAACCCAACTGCTTAAAACTTAACACTTTCACTCTTGCTCAGATACCCCATCTGTTGGACTCCATTTCTAGAGCCCAACTTCCTGAGTCCTGAAGCCTTGTGCTTATTACCTTGCAGGGTCATTAGCTGTCACTCCACAATTGTGGTGAGCGCATACTATTTAACCATCGAAATCATAAGTTGAATTATTCATAAGAATTTTAGCTTTAAGTCTCTAGTTCGTTTTGAAACAAGAATCACCTCAAACGGAGTTATATAACTCAAGATATGCTTAAAATGCCTAAAAGAGCTCATACTTTAAACATGCTCTTCTAACCGACCTCTCATTTACTTTAATGAACACTTTTTCAATTCAACTCCAAATGGTAAAAATTCTTATGGATAGAAATATATATGTCTTAGGAATCTAATGGTTTAAGTCTCACCTCCATTGGAGGTCGGATGAGGGATTTATGCCCAAAAGAATAGACTATGTTCACACCCAAAACCAAATCCAACATCTTTTGGCGCGATTACCATAACTTTTATTCTAGATGTCGGATTGAGTTCATTTTTCCACCATTAGAAAGAAGACATCTAGAGCTACAACTCTGATCAAGACCACAAAATGAGATTCGACTTCCAACTATGTGAAAAATCACCATATTAAATCGAATGCAGGATGCTAAATGACCCGAGAAAGTCCGTTAAACAGACATGCATGTCCATTTAACGGACATTGACTGGCCAACGGGTGTTTTTCCACCCAAGAATGTTCGTTTAACAGACTCCCATGTCCGGGGCTCCCCAAAGCCCCCAATGCCTCTCCAATGCTTCCAAACTTCAACCTTACATCATAAACACTTGCACACTTCTCAAATTCACTCATTCTAAGGCCTAAACACTTCATAACACTTCAAACTCTAAGTTCAACTCACCAACTTCACAAATTACAACTTAAATGGTTAATCAAATCCACAAAATTTCAATCATTAATCATCGAAGCTATCATAAATACACAAGCTATATGGATAGCAAAATGGATAGTAACTGTTATCTTTCCAAATTCCAAAAATTGTATATTATACCTCAATGGAAAGATAACAAGATGCTTTAAAACTTTCATGAAGGATGCAAAAGTCAATTCCATCATTAAAGGAGGCAAAAACTCACTCAAAGGTACTGCTCATTTAAGAACCAATGTAACAGTGAAATAGCATTGTGAACAGTAACTGAATGTACTCCCAGCCTCATAACTTCTTCATCCTAAGTCCAAAAGTGACACATTCTATATCGTTGGAAAGCTCTTAACAAATAATAAAATCTTCAAGAAGACATCTCAATCCAATTCAAACATTAAGAGAGTCAAAAACCTAAGCAAAGTTTCTGTCAAATTTTGCAAAGATTTGACATAACCTCCTTTGAATATTCCACTAGCCAAACTTCAATCCAACTACCATCACCTGCATAAAACTTAATATTCACAATCTTCAATCCTTCAACTACCAGTCAAATCCAAAAATCCCACAAATACTCAAATGGCAGCAAACGCAAGCTTATATCTGTAATCATTCTCAATCCATAAAGCAATCCTCAAGCTACTCCATTTACCAATTCAAACCATACAATGATGTATTTGTATAAAACATATGCAAATTACATGAATTACATTAAAACCCAACACTCTTGCATTTACATGAACAAAATGAGTTATTACAAAGCTTTAGAGGGCATTTAGCCCGATTACAACCTAAATAACCAAAAGTTAAAATACAAAGTGAATCAATTACAAAAAATGCAACATAATGCTTTATTTCCAAAAATGACTTCTAAAGTAAAAAAATCGGGGTGATGTCTCAATCCCAATACTGAATCTCGAGTTCCCGCTCATCACCTGTGGAGGAGAAAAGAGGTGTGAGCTCGACGACTCAGTGGGTAACAGCTTAATAATTTAGAAATAAGCAAAAACATTCTTTATTTCTCATTCTCAAAACAACTTTCAGATTGATAAAAACCTTTCAAAATCATCAAAACTTTTCACAATTTCATTTCATCATTCATTTCCAAAGCCAAAAATCACATTGCTCGAAACACTTTTAATTTATCAAAACCTCTTGTAAAACTCATTTATCCACAACAATTACACATCCAGATCACATAAGCACAGAGGAAGTGGTAAATCAATTTATCATAAGCATTTACAAAACAACATAATATATAAACACAACTTAGACAAGCATATCACATAATCACATATAAGTTGGTTTGGGTGGGTCCATTGCCGTGAACACATGCGGGAGTCCGTGAGGAGCTCCATGGCCACTAGCGGGCAGGCGAGAGAAGCTTATAATTTGACAGGTGCACCTATCACACATAAGGGACCACCACAAACCCAAACAAGCATGTATATTACATAATTCACAACAATTCATGGACATTAGTCACAAAGGGCTTTTGCAATTATTCACTTTCACATAATTTCTCCAAAATGTAGTTTTTCCGAAATCAAGTATCCAAACTTTTTTTACTTCACAAAACATTTCACAATTATTTCAAGAATGTAAAAAAAACATCTCATACAAGTTCAAATAATCACAAAGAATCATTTATACAACTTTATAAATCATTTGAAAGTATTAGATAACATTTATTTCAAAACAATTGAGTAGCTTATTATCTTAATCATTAAAATATTACCCACCTTAGTTCCCTTAGCTAGGAGCTTGAACAATTGGCCTTTCCTTTCACTTCAATTCCCTCTCTTAACCTTCATCAAACATAAAATCCCATAGGAAGCATGAGATATTAAAAATTGGCCATTCTAAGGAGATGAAAACATGAAAATTAACCCATCTAACTTTACCCATACCTAACTTAAGCTATTTTCACTAAAACCCATCCATAATTCCAAAAGAATTCATATTTTCTTACCTTTGGGATGAAACCCACGAAAATCTCCTTTGGCTTCTAATGGAAGCTTGGTCCTTTCCCCTCCTTTTTCCTTCTCCTTTCTAAAGCAAGATGAAAACTAAAGCCCTAACCTTTCTTCTTCTCTCTTCTCTCTTCTTCTTCTTCTTCTTCTTTTAGCCAAAATTTCCCTCTTCTTTTCTTCCTCCTTGAAATTTCGTAAGCCACTCTCCCAATAGCCCTAACCAAAATGCTTTTTAAGCTTTAAAAGCTTAAACCAATACTACGTAGTTTTAATAAAATCCTTATTTTCTTGCAAATTTTCATCCCATCTCCTCTCCATACGGCTACACCTCATTAGCCTCTTTACTTTTTGTTCTAATGATATTTAAAAGACCAAAGAGCCCCTCCTTATTAGCCTTTAACTTTAACAACATATGCAAGCTTCCTAAATTGCCCTCACTTCATCTTATTCATTTAATATCTAACAACATACTCCACTCTAATTTAAACATAATCCATCGTTCAATTTCCATTTTCTTAAGAGCTAAAACCTCAAAACAATTTAGACAATACCTCACAAAATTTAGACATGCTTAAATAAAATAAAAAAATTTCAGGGGCCAACATTATCAACCATACAAATCAGAATCATAATACCTGATCATCCTGACCCCTTTTATCTCTCATTGACATATCCATATACTGATTAACACTTTGATCATATTAACCGATATTCTTCTCATGTATACATTGACCCTATCCAGACTATGGCACATTTCGTTTTCTTTTAACTCAATATCCTCACTTACACTACAATACACTCCTTCGTACTCATATCAACACAATTTTAGTGAATCTTTACTTGCCTTGTTCTCATTTCCACTTATCCCATTTATCCCATTTTATCGGGCATACTCATCAAAATCACTATTTCCTCATCATCCCTAAGCTTTTGATCAACATAGACACATTTTCATGCTAACTCGTTAACTCCTATTACTTTTAACCGATATTCTTCCCATGTCCAAAATGACCCCTCTAGGGTATTGCAAAATTTTCGCTTTCATTCAATCCAATTTATACATAAAACCTCATTATTCCCTTTTATACCACTTGTTTTCCTAAATCGACCCATACCACTGTCTTCACATTCATATCGCATTGAAGGGTTTACACCCACCGTACAATGTGAATATTATGAATAATTTGTAGGACCTCGGCCTCTCGGGCCTCGCGTCCTCAAAAAGGGCCTCGGCCTCTCGGGCCTCTCGCCCTCGAGTTGTACTTTCCTATTTCCAATTTCCCATAATCCCCATTGACTCATATATTGATATTTCATTTCTCTTTTCACATTGAAACACTTAACACATGTACTCAACACTTTTTCATGTGCAAGACTCATACTCTTGGGTCTCAGATTAGGGATCAGTTGCCACGGTCTGCTCTAACATGTTTTTACTGAATACGACATGACCTATATTTCAAAAAATGCCCATGTACGTTCGTACTTCTGGGCTCTGATACCACTTAAATGTAACACCCCACTCCCGTAAGACCCGGACCTGACATCGATGGTGATATCTGAATCCGCGCCCCACAAGGATGGAATGATTGTAACATCCCATCTCCGATGGGAGGGCTATTTTGGTAAATTGGATCAGGTTAGGATTTTATTTTGCATACTATTGATTGAGCATTTTTTTTGGCCTCTAATTTTAGAGGAATAAGTCATTCTACTCATGCACATATAGGTACATGCATTCATGACATTTTTTGGCATTTAATTGTGATTTTGATATGATTTGTGATTTTTGAGATAATTATGTCAGATTATGATTTGTTTGAGTATTTTGGAAGATTTGGGTTTGAATAGTTGATTTAAAATGTTTAAGGGTATTTGGCAGTTGATAGCGACCCATAGGAAATTTTATGGAAACTTGGGAGTATATGATCAGACCGGAATATTTCAAGTGACAGACTGGTTGACTAAATAGTATCGAATTAACTGTCCAGTGGCAATGAGAAATTTAGATTTATGATTTTAGGAATAAAATCGTTGAGCCATTAGAATTTAGAGACTGAAATAAAAAGAACAAGAGGATCTTGATGAGTGTTAACAGGAAAGAGAGAAACAATCCTTTAAAAGCCTTAGGTTTTGAAATTTGGTGGAAAAAGCTTACCTCCTTCCTAGGGCACGAATCCTCCTTCCTTCCTTGTTGATTTTCGTTTCCTCCTCTTGGTGTGTGATTCTTCATTGTTGGCTTGTTGCTCCCTCTCCTTGTGCAAAGCCTTTCTTGATGCTTAAAGAAGATGATGTTCTGTGTGGTTATGGGAGATAACCGTGGGTGTTAGAGCTTGGAGGAGATTTTCGGAGATTTGAAGATTTAGGGCTTCCTTGGTAAGTAATTTGGCCTTAATGTTGTTTTATTGTTGTTGAAATGCATTTATGGTGTTTATTGTGAAAGATTGGGTAGTTGAGAGTGAGTTAATACTAGTTTTAGAGAGAGAAATGGCGAAAAATCGATCGGAGAAGACGGAGGAGCCCGCACGTCGCGACGTCTTAGAGGGCCCTCGTCGCGACGAGTAAATAAGTACTCGCCGCGACGAGCGGTTAAGTCCTCGTCGCGACGAGTCCGTTGATCCTTGCCGCGACGAGCGTATGGGACGTCGCGACGAGCGACCCTTTGTACGCCGCAGCGAGAGATCTTTGGCCGTGGCGAGCTCCAACTTTCTGAATGGATGTATTTTAGTTTATGGGGCATAACTTATGGTGTAGACCTCCAATTGAGATGATCCTCGATTCGTTATAAACTAGAGATAGAGGTCTACAATTGAGGTAAAGAATGAAAGTTTGAATTTAAATTAGTAAAATCTCAATTATTGAAAGAAAGCTAAGAATAGGTTTTTATTGTAACTTAAGAATTGTTTTATGATATTGGAGTATAAATTAGGAAACTTATGGAATAAATGGCATGCTTTTGGAGTCTTCAATGGATGATATTGATCTAATGAATAGTAATGTGGTTTTAAGATTTTTCTTGAGGATAAGGATATGGTATAAATGTTGTGGTACTTATACAATGAAAAGTTGGCTTTGGGGCAAAATATAGTAAAATTGGGAGATAGTGCCGGAAGGTCATGAACATGCATCGTACATTTGTTAATAAAGACATGTGCATCGTTGAATTGTTTTAATTATGCATTTGGTAATGAGAAACTATTTGACTGTTATAGAGGCACCGTTGGATCGGCATTCCACGGATATTGCTGGGACTTCCTGTTGGATCGGGAAAAAAAACATGCTTAGTATGGACAAACGATAGATTTCAAAACTTTTTAAGAAATCATCTTGCAGCGGAAGCAATATATCCAAATCAACATGCTAATCCATACATGATATGGTATAAGGATAATAAAACCAAGAACAAGATAAAAGGAATTACCGACTCCTTAGCTCTGACTTTAAATCCTCATTGCGCTATCCTCTCCTTCTTATATCCAAATCCTTTGCCTTTGAGTCTTTTCCTTTAGCAATCTATCTTCTTCCTTGTTGTAGTATCCTCAACCAATTAGATTTACCACTTGTTCTTCAAGGACAACTAGGTTAACAAAATCCTTTGGTGGGAAAGGAGAAGAAATATTTGGAGGAGATTTTCTTAGAAGAAGAAGAACCGAAATTGAAACTCTTTCAATTCTTTCACTTAGGAATTTCGGTAGCACTTAGGAATTTCGGTTCTACCTTGCATGAAAGGAGAGAATGTCTAAAAACCATGCAAGAACCCTTTCTTACATCTCAATTTCGAAATATGCATGAATGGAAAAAGTGAGAGGCATCCAATGCATCACTTTTTACATTAATCACTCATCAAATAGCCAATAAATGAGACTTACTTCATTTATCTTTAAAATGGCTATTTGAAAAGATCATAACCTATAATTGAATACCCATTTTGGTTTTGGCAAGAAGAAAGAAGGAAGATGGTCCATCTAATGTACATCTTTCATCTTTAATCTAATGAATGCAAATAGGTTACATGCCAACATTAAAAGCCAACCATTAAACCATTTAATGGTAAGTTCATAACTCCATTTAATAATGATGAACCATAATAAAGACCATCTTTATTTAGTATTTTAATGTCAAATGTGTGGTTACACATCTAACCTAACACAATTTCGAAATTGATTCTTCTCCAATTAAAAAAATTGTTTTAATATAATTAATCTAATCAATTACATTAAACCAAAACAAGCCCATTTCTAAATGAACATATGGGCTTCCAATTAACCATTAATTAGTATAAGCCCATCATTAAATTATGGACTTCTAAAGCCTCCAAACTACTTCTTACTTAGCTTGATAACCTTCCTTAAAGCCAAGTGGGGAATCTTATTGGACTTTGATAATTCAAGCTCCAATAAGCCCAGAAATAATTCAATCTCATTGGAATTAATTCTAGCTTATTTTTTTTTTTTTTTTTTTTGGTCAAAATTCTAGCTTATTAACTAAATGTCATTCCACTAAAGACAATTAGTTGAACTCTTGAATTATTAAATATTATGAGAATGTGTCCAATTGCAAACCCTATTTAGAACCTTATTATAGCCAACCGCACAACAAAGGGTAAAATTACTGTTTTGCCCTTATGTTGGTTTTTCCTTCTAGATCTCTCATTTTACTTTATATAGTGATTAACACATAAGATCTCATCTTAGTGTTAAGACTTGATAGGTAGCTAGTCCATCAAACTCTCGGCGCCAGATTTAATCACCAAATCTCCTTAAAACATCTAGAAGAGATGATAACACTATAAACTCTTTATTTGAGTGAATGTTCCACGATACATGTTTCAATTAATAATTCCAACATGCAGACACCTTTGGATTAATCGCTGTAAAAATCCATTCCGATCATATCAAAATTATAATGAAACACATATGAGTTCACCACTCATCAAGATTGTGGTTCATAATAGCGAATGCTTAAGTTGTATGTTTTAAGATTAAAGTAACGCCCACTTTATTCTTGAAAACATACTTGATTCAATTCATTTAATAGTGCCATTATCGATAGTCTACTACTATCATGATATGAAACTCATCATTCCCTTTAAGTAAACTCCTTTACTTATATGGAGATAAATCATGACACTACGATCTAAACCATAATCAAACGACCAACTTGATTATTCAACTGTGAATCAATTAATTGATTCTAATAATATACATGCTTCCCATACATCTCTATGTATATGTATATTACTTACAAATGAATCTTGGTACCTTATGACCAGATATATAATGCTCATACAGATAAAACCAAACTCTTTTGTTTTATTAATAATAAATATTTTCATTACAAAGCAGAATCAAGAAGATAAAGTTACATGTAAATACACTTGCTTTCCGGGCACTATATTTACATAACTCAACAATCTCCCACTTGCCCTAAAGCAAGTTTGACATATCCTTCATTCCCATCCCTCTAGGTGACCCTCAAAGCTCTTTTGAGTCAAAGTCTTTGTGAGCGGATCGTGAGGTTTTGCTCAGGAATCTTTACCACATCCACTTCTCCACGTTGTATTATCTCCCTTATGAGATGATACTTTACCAATGTGTTTAGCGACTTTGTGGTTCCGAGGTTCTTTAGAATTAGCCAACGCCCCACTATTATCAAAATAAAGTGTAATGGCTTTTACGCCTCTGGAACTACCTCCAAATCATTTAGGAACTTAGGAGCGGCGCTTCCTTTCTTGCTTTCACAAGCAGACAACATACTCAACCTCCATAGTCGAATCAGCAATACAAGATTGCTTGACACTCCTCCAAACTATGGCTCCACCTCCTAAAGTAAATATAGAACCGAAGTTGATTTCCTTGAATCAACATCGATTGGAAATCGAAATCCGTATATCCCGTCGAAATAAGATTACTTCGAGTAAACAAGCATTAAGTTCTTAGTCCTACGAAGATACTTAAATATACACTTAACCGCATGATCGAATGTTCCATTCTGGATTGGATGAAATCGCTACCGGTCCATCTGCGTAATGATATCCGGTCTAGTGCTGGCATTGCATACATCAAACTACCAACTGCCAAAGCATATGGAATGTTACGCATCGTTCAACCTCCTCTTGGGTTTTAGGTGCTTGTTCCTTTGAAAGTTTGATTCCATGTCTAGTAGGAGTGAAACCCTCTTGGAATCTTGCATGGCGAACTTATTGAGCATATTCTCAATGTAGGTTAGTTGAGACAAAACAATCTTCTTGTTCTTACGATCCCTTATAAGTTTGATCCCTAGAACATAGGTAGTCTCTCCCAAATCCTTCATTGAAAATTGTTCATTCAACCATCCATAACCACGTATAACATTCCCACATCATTCCCGATGAGCGAATGTCATCAACATACGAGATTAGGAAAATAACCTTACCTTCTTGTATTCTTTTGTAAACACAAGGCTCTTCTAGGTTTTGTATGAACCCATAGGTTTTGATAGCCTTATCAAACCTAATGGTCCAAGACCTAGATGCTTGCTTAAGTCCATAAATGGACCTTTGCAACTTACAAACCTTATGCTCATTACCTAGCTCAATGAATCATACGGTTGGGCCATATAAATGGTCTCCTCAAGATCTCCATTCGAAATGCGGTCTTGACATCCATTTGCCATATTTCATAATCGAAATAGGCTCTATGCCCAAAAGAATCTGATGGACTTAAGCATGGCAACCGGAGAAAAGTCTCCTCGTAGTCTATACCCTCCTTTTGAGTATAGCCTTTAGCTACCAATCTAGCTTTAAAGGTCTCTACCTTTCCATCCGATCCCTTTTCCTTTTGTAGATCCATTTACACCTATGGTTTTAGACACTGGTGGTAGATCTACAAAGACCTGCATTTCATTAGTATACATAGAATCTATTTCGATTCCATTGCCTTGAGCCATTTTCCCGCATCAACATCATTAATAGCACGTATACGTAGCGGGATCTGTTTCTTCTTGATGCGAGATGGCAATTAAGCCTTCTCCTAAACCCAGATACCTATCTGGTTGTCTCACAACCCTCCCACTACGTCTAGGCACATCTTGATGTTCAGTTGCACTTCGATTGAACTCTTGAATCCATTTCGACATCTTGTTACATCATATCCAAAACAACTCTTGGTTTGGATGAAATTACTAACTCCTTTAGTACTACTTCACTTCTTCCTTTGTGATTTCTCAAAACTCTTCCTCTAAGAAGTTTGCATTTGTCGACACAAATACCTTCCTATCGTGAGGATTGTAAAAATAGTACCCTCGAGTTCCGTAGGATATCCTACAAACAAACATACTTGACCTTGGTTTCATCTTTGTGGATTCAGGCTTTAGAACATGGGCTGGACAACCCCAAGTCCTCAAGTGCCTCAATGAAGGCACTCGGCGATCCACAACTCCTAGGTGTTTTAGGCACCGATTTGGATGGAGCAAAGTTAAGAAGATATGTTGTCGTTTGTATGGCATATCCCCATAACGATTCTGGAAGGCTAGCATAGGACATCATTGATCTTACCATTTTCAATAGAGTTCTATTTCTCCTCTCTGCTACACCATTACATTGAGGTGTACGAGAGTCGACAAATTGGAAACAATTCCATTGTCAATTAAATATTGTTGAACTCTCAGATAAATACTCACCACCTTGATCCGATCGAAATTGTTTTAATGGCTTGCCAAGTTGCTTCTCGACTTGACTTTGAATTCTTTGAACTTTTCAAAGATTCACTTTTTATGCATCAAATACAAATAGCCATGTCTTGAGTAATCATCTATAAAAGTTATGAAATATTCATAACCTCCTCTAGCTTGTACATTCATGGGCCCACACATCAAGTATGTACCATGTCCAATGTGGATTCAAATCTGTTTCCTTTAGAAGGAAATGAGACTTTGTCATTTTCCTTCAATACAAGATTCACAGTTGGGTAATGGATCACTATCCAAGCCCATAAGGATCCCATCCTTTACTAGCTTTGTCAAGTCTTTTCTTATTGATATGACCCATCCTTAGATGCCACAGATACTTTGAATTAATCTAGAGATATTGGATTGTCTTGGCTTTATCAATTACGTGGTGTTTAGTGAGCCTTTCATAGGTTCATAAAAACAATCCTGTTTAATTATCGCTTCACAAATAAAATCCTTATTCTCATATATTGAAACAACTTTTCAAAATATAAGGAATAGCCAGATTTTATTAGACAAAAAATAGAAATCATGTTCCTTACAATCATTGGCATGTAATAAACATCTTCCAAATATAACCTATGACCACTAGGAAAGTCCAAGATAACTACTCCCACTGATTCTGCTGAAACATAAGAACCATCTGCTATCTTAACTTGAAACTGGCCTTTAGGAAGTCTTTTCCTTTGTTGGAACCCCTGCAAAGAATTACAAACATGTTTAGTGGCTCTGAATCTAATATCCAAGAAGTAGATAAATCTGTCACATTTCTAGTTCTAACAAACTTAGGAAGCCCATACCTTGTTTGCTTTTGAGGGACTCTAGGTAGGCTGGGCGGTTTCTTTTCCAAAGGCCCATCTCATCACAAAGGAAACACTTTCCTTTGATGTTCTCTTTGGCCTTCTTTTCATGGATTTGGCCTTGACCCTATTTGGGCCTTCTTTTCATTGGATCCTTCTTCTTTCCTTGCCCTTACCCTTGGGCTTAGAAGAAGAAGCTACATTAACCGGCCCATGAGCCTTAATATTCAATATTTCCTCCGTGCTCTGGAGGGTATTCATCAACTCACTCAAGGTGTAATCCTTCTTTTTGAGCTCATAGTCCAACTTAAAGCTGCTGAAAGAAGAGTTTAAGCTATTGATGATCATAATCATCGTGTGTCCGCATCCATATCCGCCCTAAGCATCTCGACCTCGGTGACAGAGATTACCTTCATCATGTAATCCCTTTTGGTTCACGAGTTTCTGTCGAGATTATGAAAGGTTTGGATAGCTTTCACTCTTGCAGACCTAGTCCTCACACCAAACATCTCATGTAGGTGATGGACCATTACCTAGCAGTTTTCATACAAGCAATTTGCTTTTGCAACATGCGTTGACGAAGCAGAATATAACACTTAGTAGTCTTGTCGATTCCGCCAACGCTCATGTTGTTGGACTTGCTCGAGTTGCATCTCCACTTAGAGGTGTAGGCTCATTTTCGTTAACACCCATGAAATACATTCATATTGAAGAACAATGTCAAGGTTACGTCTCCATTCATTAAACTTGTCTCCTTTTCCAATTTGTTATTAGTCGAAGAAGCGGGGTGAGTGGATTCATTTTGTGGTTGATTATGTCGAAAATATAAATTATTAAAACATGAGCATACTAGTCAACAATTTATGGAACTTTGTATAAAATCATGATGCATGTATGCATGATGATAGATTTAACAAAACTTAAAAATTAAAACATTATCTGACGGTTATTTTCTTATCTATAACGAGACTAAGTGACGGTGGGCCATCTTATCTATTAAAAGAAAAATCGGGACCCTCCCACTCAAAAACTACCAAGCATCTCATGCTCGATTTTTAAGAAGCGTCTTAATTTGGTTCATACTTTTACCAACAAAGCTACGGTGGGCGGTTTATTGATAAAAATGTTGAGTGTATAACCATTTGATTCATTCACTAAAGATACCTACAAATCATGCCTCGGTGGGAGGTCACATTTGCTATCATTAAGTGGACTTATCCTTAAGGAGACCCAAACCATGCAAGATCTAGGATCCATGCCCTCCGATGGGGAGTAACACTTCACCACATGCAAGCGGGCCATCATTTGGAGACCGTGGACTCTCACAGAGCATCCTCTCCCACTCAATCTTTTGGACTTTAAGTTTTAAATACCATCTTGTCTAGATGCAATTTATTATCCATCCTATATTGTTTCATTATATATCTCATACATAATGAATGCATGGCAAGGCCTAGGGTTGGCAATTTTCTAAATGACATGCAATCACATAATATCACATATTACAAGCATTCATTTCTCCATTCATCACATGAACTAATAAAGCCACTTTTGATTGTCCATCCTAGAAACATAAAATAATTACAAGCCTTTTAGGCCCAAAATATGCTTCTTCATCTTGGATCTTCCGCTTCGAACTCTTCGCTAACATGATCCGGCCCATTCGGTAAACAAAATGTAATGGCATTTATGAAATTGGAATTTTTCATTTGAAAATAAAATTCCAACACTAGATTTTAGAAAACCAAATCTTTGTTTTGAAAAAAATCCCAGCACTTTTTTATTAAAACCGAAACTCATTTCATGAAAATTAAAAACAGCACTTAGTATTTTAGCAAAACCGAAATTGGATTCTTTGAAACAAAAACCAGCACTTGTTTTCCAATCATAACTGAAATATGATTCATTGAAACAAAATTCCAGCAACTTAGTTTTCACAAAACTTATGCCAAAACACAAAAGGATACACGAAAATTTTACCTTTCCATTTCTTCAATCCATGGCTGCTCCTTCTTCATCATTACATCAATTTGTACATTACAAAATCAAATAAAATAGAAAAAAGAAACCAAGGATAAAACATGGTGATGATAGACCACCCTCCTTGTTACAACCAAATGAAGAAATCTTACAAGATAAAATTTAACTTCTATGGACAACCAAAAGAGCAACATACACCATATATATTTCTATCACATAAAAATATGCAGTATACATAAAAAAATTGCCAACCCATGCATCCACCATATAGGAACCGAAATCATGCATGAAAAAACCGGCTCTGATACCAATTGTTGGATCGAGAAAAAAAACATGCTTAGTATGGAGAAACGATAGATTTCAAAACTTTTTAAGAAATCATCTTGCAGCGGAAGCAATATATCCAAATCAACATGCTAATCCATACATGATATGGTATAAGGATAATAAAACCAAGAACAAGATAAAAGGAATTACCGACTTCTTATTTCTGACTTTAAATCCTCATTGCGCTATCCTCTCCTTCTTATATCCAAATTCTTTGCCTTTGAGTCTTTTCCTTTAGCAATATATCTTCTTCCTTGTTGTAGTATCCTCAACCAATTAGATTTACCACTTGTTCTTCAAGGACAACTAGGTTAACAAAATCCTTTGGTGGGAAAGGAGAAGAAATATTTGGAGGAGATTTTCTTAGAAGAAGAAGAACCAAATTGAAACTCTTTCAATTCTTTCATTTGAGGAATTTCGGTTCTACCTTGCATGAAAGGAGAGAATGTCTAAAAACCATGCAAGAACCCTTTCTTACATCTCAATTTCGAAATATGCATGAATGGAAAAAGTGAGAGGCATCCAATGCATCACTTTTTACATTAATCACTCATCAAATAGCCAATAAATGAGACTTACTTCATTTATCTTTAAAATGGCTATTTGAAAAGACCATAACCTATAATTGAATACCTATTTCGGTTTTGGCAAGAAGAAAGAAGGAAGATGGTCCATCTAATGTACATCTTTCATCTTTAATCTAATGAATGCAAATAGGTTACATGCCAACATTAAAAGCCAACCATTAAACCATTTAATGGTAAGTTCATAACTCCATTTAATAATGATGAACCATAATAAAGACCATCTTTATTTAGTATTTTAATGTCAAATGTGTGGTTACACATCTAACCTAACACAATTTCGAAATTGCTTCTTCTCCATTTAAAAAAATTGTTTTAATATAATTAATCTAATCAATTACATTAAACCAAAACAAGCCCATTTCTAAATGAACATATGGGCTTCCAATTAACCATTAATTAGTATAAGCCCATCATTCAATTATGGACTTCTAAAGCCTCCAAACTACTTCTTACTTAGCTTCATAACCTTCCTTAAAGCCAAGTGGGGAATCTTATTGGACTTTGATAATTCAAGCTCCAATAAGCCCAGAAATAATTCAATCTCATTGGAATTAATTCTAGCTTATTAACTAAATGTCATTCCACTAAAGACAATTAATTGAACTCTTGAATTATTAAATATTATGAGAATATGCCCAATTGCAAACCCTATTTAGAACCTTATTATAGCCATCCGCACAACAAAGGGTAAAATTACCGTTTTGCCCTTATGTTGGTTTTTCCTTCTAGATCTCTCATTTTACTTTATATAGTGATTAACACATAAGATCTCATCTTAGTGTTAAGACTTGATGGGTAGCTAGTCCATCAAACTATCGCGCCATTTAATCACCAAATCTCCTTAAAACATCTATAAGAGATGATAACACTATAAACTCTTTATTTGAGTGAATGTTCTCGATACATGTTTCAATTAATAATTCCAACATGCAGACCTTTGGATTAATACCTATAAAATCCATTCCGATCATATTAAAATTATAATGAAACACATATGAGTTCACCACTCATCAAGATTGTGGTTCATAATAGCGAATGCTTAAGTTGAATGTTTTAAGATTAAAGTAACTACCCACTTTATTCTTGAAAACATACTTGATTCCGATTCATTTAATAGTGCCATTATCGATAGTCTACTACTATCATGATATGAAACTCATCATTCCCTTTAAGTAAACTCCTTTACTTATATGGAGATAAATCGCAACACTACAGATCTAAACCATAATCAAGCGACCAACTTGATTATTCAACGTGGATCAATTAATTGATTCTAATAATATACATGTTTCCCATACATCTCTATGTATATGTATATTACTTACAAATGAATCTTGGTACCTTATGACCAGATATATAATGCTCATACAGATAAAACCAAACTCTTTTGTTTTATTAATAATAAATATTTTCATTACAAAGCTATAGCGAAGAAGATAAAGTTACATGTAAATACACTTGCTTTCCAGGGCACTATATTTACATAACTCCAACACTTCCAAGCAGTAGCTCGGAAGTTGCAGGTAGGTAACCTAGTTGGTTCCTCAACCTTTATGTGTTAAATATTATGTGCTTATGCCATGTGGAGATAATGGAGGGTTTATGTGTTTGATTTTGATTGATTTCGGACCATAGGTGTCCGAAATATCGGAAACTTGATATCGAAGTGCTATTTATGTGCGAGTGTGAAATTACTTATTGCTAATGTGAATTGAGACATATGCATTCATGCGTAAAGGCATGATTAGATAATGACAGCCAGATTTGGAGCGTACCGTATTTGAGCTTAAAGCTCAGCGCAATAGGGCCTCGAGCCCAGCGTAATTTCGAGCCACAGGCTCACCGTATCGAGGCATTGAAGCCCAACGTAATTTCAAAGCCACGAGGCTCACCGTTAATGTGCCCTTCATTGGGACGATTCGGTAGCAGTCACAACACGTAATAAAATGAAAAGTGTCACACATGCATTGCATATATGAATGATCAAATGTGGAATATGTAAAAAGGGCGAAGCGCCTTATATTTGTAAATCGATAACGCATGTGATAATTCGGAATGTGATACTATGCGATATTCTGTGAATTGTGTATATGCATGAGTTGAGTGAACCATCGATGATGGTTTCTCACTGAGTTCGCAAACTCACCCAACATTGCAAATATTTTTCAGGACAGAGATAGTAGACTCCTAGCTCTAGAGATAGACTTTTCCTACCGTGTGACCGCCTTGGCAAGAGAAGTAATGGCACACAGTTCGGTCAGCTGGGATTGTTTTAGGGATGACCTTGTATAGATTTTCGGTATCAGTTTCCTTTTTGGAGTAATATGTATAGTCAATGGAAAATTGATAGACTTGTATATTTTTGGGTTCTAAGATATGAAATGAAAAAGTATTTTGGTTTCAAAGTTTAGTGATTATTGTTATTTTAATGTTTTCATTTGGATGTCATGTGGATTTTAGTTGGGTTCACTCGTAGTGCACCCTTATCGTGGGTTATGTATCGGAACGGCCCACGGCCGTCCCGGTATGTACACTACGGTAAGGCGGCGCTATATTATGTGATATCAGAGTATGGTTTGACATCTGTTGGGCATAGTGTATATTTAGGCTTGAATTTCAGTGAGAAAAGCAGAAATTGATCAGAATTCTTGTTTTATTATAGGTCATCCGTTCTTGGGGATCAAGTAGATCAACCAGCTGACCAAGGATCAGTAGGAGCTAGTAGGGAGTCCTTTATGCCTCGTTCTGAGGAGTTGCCTCCTAGAGTTCCCGTAAGATAGGAGAGGAGGTACGATAGACTGCGTAAGCAGGGGGTTGTTGACTTCTATGGCAGCACAGACCCCGCAGAGGCTGAGGGATGGCTAGAGAGGACCGAGAGAGTTCTCGACCAGATGGATTGTGATTCGGACGAGAGATTTGACTATCTGATCTCTCTTCTTGAGGTCCGGCATATCGATGGTGGAAGGCTATTCGAAGCGGCACCACCGGACCACAGATTCTCGACATGGGATGATTTTCTGAGGGCATTCAGAGATAATTACATGCCCAAGGTACATCTTGAAATGAAGATGCAGGAATTTCTAGAGTTGAAGCAGGGTCGGATGACAGTGGCCGAGTATGAGGTACGGTTTAATGAGCTGATTGGGTATGCTACTGCTCTGATTTCTACAGAGGCTGATAGGTGCCGGAGATTTGAGGGTGGGCTCAATCTGGAGATCCGTACCAGGTTGGCCCGATCTGACATGGGCACGTTTATTGAGTTGAGAGCTGCTGCGGTGCGAGTTGAGCGACTTCGAGCGAGTCGGTGAGGCCGGTCGAGGTCCCGAGGCAAGAGGTGAGTGTGATCGAGGCGGCTCTAGTAGGAGTTTTAGCAAGCACCAGAGCAGGACCTTCAAGTCATCGGGAGGAACTAGACAGTCTGGATTTGGGCAGAGAGACAGATTTGTTCAGACCGGTAATGGTATGGCGGTGCTAAAGGTTCAGGGCAGATTCCTCCGGTCTGCGAACATTGTGACAAGAGGCACCGGGGGAGTGTTGGAGATTGACTGGAGCCTGTCTGAGTTGTGGCTCCATGGATCATCTGATTCGGGATTGCCCCACTACTCTAGGAGCTCAGTCTGCTATGGTAGGGAGATCGAGCAACAATACCACCTGATGCAATGATCGTGGTAGTGGGTTTTGGGTGATAGGCGAGGTAGAGGCCATGGCGATTTGAGGGTCCGTTGTGAGACGGAGGGTAGCGATCGGCAGTCCCCAGTAGGAGTCTATGCCATGACTCGGCAGGAGGCTCAGGATTCCCCAGATGTTGTTGCGGGTATGCTTTTGATTTCTAATTTTGAGGTTTATGCATTGTTGGATCCTGGATCCACGCATTCTTTTATTGCACCGCATCTGGTATGTAGATTGCATGGGGATAGGAAGATGTTGCAGTATGGGTTAGAGGTGAGTACACCTCTAGGTAGTACGACTATTTTGGGAGAGGTCTGCAAGGGATGCCCGATTCAGATAGATCGAGCAGTTTTAAGAGTAGACTTGATCGTATTGCCTCTGCGAGAGATTGATGTGATTTTGGGGATGGACTGGCTTACTGCACATAGGGCTGTTATGGACTGTTATACCAAGGAGGTCGTATTGGAGTCTCTTGGTCAGCCCAGAGCAGTGTTTCGAGGAGTTAGTCAGGCAGTGCCAGCCCGCATGATTTCCTTTCTGAGTGCCCTGAGGTTGATGCAGGGGGGATGTGAGGCCTATCTGGCCCACGTTATTGATTCCAGAGTTGAGCAGAGGTTACGGGATATTCCCGTGATCAGGAAATTTTCAGAGGTGTTTCCCGATGAGTTACTGGGTTTACCGCTGGATCGGAAAATGGAGTTCTCGATTGACCTCATTCTAGGTACCGCTCCTATATCCATACCTCCATATAGGATGGCATCGGTGGAACTGAGGGAGCTTAAGGTTCAGCTGCAGGAGCTTCTGGATAAAGGATTTATCATGTAGCGCCCCCCTCACCGTAGGGTACACATCGGGACGCTCGAAGGTCGCTCCGACACGTATCCCACGATAAAGGTGCACCACCAGAACATTTCCATTAATAATCCACATGGCATCGCAATAATTAAAACCAAATATCAGAAATCAGTAAACTTTTAAATCCAAAAGAATCTTAATCTGATCATCCGAAGCGAAATAGACAAGTCTATCGGTCTCTAAAAAAACCAAAAGGAAGCGATACAAGAATCTATCCTAAGATCATCCGCACAAGTCCAACCCAAATTGGCCGACACATGTGCCGCCGCTTCTCTTGCCGCCGCGCTCGCATGGCGGGGAAAAGACTATCTCCGGAGCTAGGGTCTACTCTATCGGTCTGAAAAATTAGATGCAATTTTGGGTGAGTTTGCGAACTCGGTGAAAACCATCATCGATGGTTCACTCAAATCATGCATTCACGCAGATTAAATGCTGACGCAGCACAATAATATTCAATTAACGGTATTATATAACATTTTACAAGAGTCTATAACGGTTTGCGATATCAAATGACAATTTACAATAACATATAACAATTTACGGTATCATATCACAATTCACGAAATTATACAGCGATTCGCGATGGCATGTAACAATTTTCAATCTCTCGTATCATCACACAATTGATAAGTTTGCAATTCAATCACCATATGTATACAATGCATATGAGACTCCTTTCGATTATTGATGTTATGCCCAAGTGCTCGATCGATTCATTGATGAGGGGCGCATCGAGATTTCTCCCCTCGGGCTCGAGGCGGTCGATCGATATTCGAGCTCGAGGCTCTTTCCGGTGATAGTAGCAACTTGGGTCACACTTCCATTATCTGATCATGCATTTATGCATGCAATGCGATGTTGATAATTCAATGTTCATAATCTACGATTATGCGGTTATAAAAGCCCAGTATTACATTCCTCAGTATCATACAGTAATTCAATCCAATACAGTAGTCCAATCCAATACAGTAGAAACATGCCACTCGATCATGTATATTTTAGTAATCATGCAATTTCACATTGGCAAGTAATTCACATTGAGCATTTAGACAGTCAGGAATTTGAGAAACCCACTAGGTTACTCACCTGTAACTTCCGAGCTACTGCCTGAAAGTTCCAGCAATGTCCGTGGAATGACGATCCAACGGCACCTCTATAACAGTAAAATACAGTCCCATTACTAGATGCTCAATTAAACAATTCAGTGATGCATATGTCTCTATGAAATTTCGTACAATGCATGTTCACGATTTTCCCGGTGCCAAAACCCAATTCGAACTCTTATGCCCCATTCTAACTCTTCGCTCAATTAATCGACAATAATTTGATCCAATTCTAAAATTCAGTTCAATTTTCCTCAATTTATACTCCCTATAGCAATTCCCTATCCATTGGGTGAAAACCTTTATTGAAAATCCCAATTAAATCCCCAATTGTCTCAATTCAATATTTAGGTCACACTATGAACCATAATTGACCTTAATCTCGATAAATCAATACTACTTAAATTAAATTCTAACTCTCATAATTATCCTCAATTGTAGACCTCTTTCTCTAGTTCATAATGAATCGAGAATCACCTCAATCGGAGGTCTATACCATAAGTTAGGCCCAATAAACAAACACTCATTCAATCAGAATTCCATCCCTCGCCGCGAACTACGCCCCTCGTCGAGACGTATAGAAGGTCGCTCGCCGCGGCGTGCGTCCTCTTCCCGCTCATCGCGACGTAAGCCAGAAGGCTCGTCGCGACGTACATCCAGGCGTAAATTTTCTCGCAGCGGTGAGGCCATGCCAAACGTCGCGACGTGCGACTGCGCCACCTTCTTCTCCGATCGATTTTCGTCATTAAAGCTCTCTAAAACCTCCATTAAACATCCTAACTAGTCAATCTTTCACAATAAATGCCATAAAAACATGTAACAACCATAATAACAACATTAATGCCATTAAAAACTTACCAATGAAGATCGATCCACAAATTTCTCAAAATCACGTAACCCTAAAACTCTCTCAAATCAACGATTAATCCACTCTCCAAGCTTCTCGACCTTCAACAATCACAATAAACCAGTTAGCTATGCACAATGAGAAGAAACCATAAGGAAGAATCGGCGAATCTCACTAATGGGGAAGGAATCGATGAGCGTCGTGGGAGGAGGAAGAAAGAGCGATTTTTGCCTTGGTAATTTCCCAATTTCTAACCTAGCTATTTATAGACATAGGTCTCCATATCGATTCAAATTTCAGTCTCTAAATTTCAATGGCTCAACATTTTATTTCCTAACAAGATAACTCTAATTTTTCCATTGCCATTGGACAATCCTTTCGATATTATCTGATCAATCGATCGGTCACTCCAAAATTTCCGATCCGGCATTTTCTCCGAATTTCTAAAATTTCCTATAAGTCACTATCAAGAATCAATCACTCTTAGAATATTCTAAATCAGTCATTCGAGTCCACTTACTCCAAATTTCTCAATTAATCATGATTCAGTCAGTTCAGTCAGTTTCTAGTTCACAATCCAATCAATTCATACTCACAATTAAAATGCCGAAAAATCATGAATGCATGTACCTATGAATAAATGCATATGCAAGAAACCTGTTCCTCTATAATTAGAGGCCAGTAACATGCTCAATCAGTGAATGCAATGAAACCTATCAGTCTAACCCAATATTACCATAATACCCTTGCTAACAGTAACGGGATGTTACATATCAGGCACAGTGTCTCGCCGTAGGGAGCTCCAGTGTTGTTTAAGAAGAAGAAGAAGGATGGGACTTTAAGACTGTGCATCGACTATAGGCAGTTGAATCGGGTGACAATGAAGAACAAGTATCCACTGCCTAGGATCGATGACTTGTTTGACCAGTTGCAGGGGGCTCAGGTGTTCACTAAGTTAGATCTGAGATCGGGTTATTACCAGTTGAGGATAGCAGAGGCCAATGTGCCTAAGAGTGCTTTTAGGAGCAGGTATGGGCATTTCGAGTTCCTAGTGATGCCGTTTGGGTTGACAAATGCCCCGGTAGCTTTCATGGCCTTGATGAATAAGGTCTTTCTGCCCTACCTAGATCAGTTTGTGATAGTGTTCATTGATGATATTTTGGTGTATTCGAGGAGTAGACGGGAGCACGCTGAGCATTTGAGGATTGTATTGCAGATCATGAGAGAGAGACAGTTGTATGCCAAATTCAGTAAATGTGAATTTTGGTTGGATGAGGTTGTATTTCTGGGGCACATTGTGTCTGGTGAGGGTATTCAGGTGGATCCTCACAAGGTTGAGGCAGTGTTGCATTGGGAGGCTCCTAGGAATGTGTCTGAGGTTCAGAGTTTCCTAGGATTGGCCGGTTATTACCGGAGGTTTGTCGAGGGGTTCTCGCTGATCTCAGCCCCTCTGACAAAGCTTCTGAGGAAGAATGTGCCATCCAGATGGACTGAGAAGTGTCAGGAGAGCTTTGAGGAGCTGAAACAACGGTTGACTTCTGCACCGGTGTTAGGTATTCCATCTGGGACTGGAGGATATGAGGTGTATAGTGATGCTTCGCATCAGGGACTGGGTTGTGATTTGATGCAGCATGGTAGAGTGATAGCGTATGCCTCGAGACAGTTGAGGTCTCACGAGATGAATTATCCAGTGCATGATTTGGAGTTAGCTGCAGTTGTCTTTGCCCTGAAGATTTGGAGACATTATTTATATGGCGAGACATTTCAGATTTATACTGATCATAAGAGTTTGAGGTATCTTTTGAGTCAGAGAGAGTTGAATCTGAGACAGAGGAGATGGATAAAGCTGCTTAAGGACTATGATTGTACGATAGAGTACCACCTAGGGAAGGCTAATGTGGTGGCAGAAGCGTTGAGTAGGAGGTCTCACATCAGTGTAGCTCAGATTCAGATTGGGAGATTGCCTAGTTTGATTTAGTTGAGAGCTCTGAATGTGCAGATGGATTTGGATCAGGATGGGGCTTTGATTGCTACTCTGAGGCTTAGGCTGATGTTGCATGATAGGATCAGACGAGTTCAGGACAAGGATCCTGCTTTAGTGAGACTGATTGAGAGAGTGAGATCTGATCGGGATTCTGATTTTGAGTTGAGAGATGGGACTTTATGGATGGGTCAGAGGCTGTGTGTGCCCGATGTGGATGATCTGAGACGGGAGATTTTGGAGGAGGCGCATATGGCCGCCTATGCTATGCATCCTGGTTCTACCAAGATGTATAATACTCTTAAGTTACATTTCTGGTGGCCTGGCATGAAGAGGCAGGTAGTAGAGTTCGTTTCTAGACGTCTAACGTGCCAGCAGGTTAAGGCTGAGCACCAGGCTCCAGTGGGAAAATTGCATTCGTTGCCCATTCCAAAGTGGAATTGGGAACGAATTACCATGGATTTCATTATGGGGCTGCCTAGGACGTCGAGGCAGCACGATGCGATCTGGGTCATAGTGGACCGGTTGACCAAATCGGCCCATTTCTTGCCAGTGAGGGAGAACAATACTCTCGATCAGTTGGCCCAGAAGTATATGGCAGAGATTGTTAGACTGTATGGGGTCCCAGTGTCTATAGTCTCAGATAGGGATCCCAGATTTACTTTGAGGTTCTGGAAGAGTTTGCAGGCTGCTATAGGTACTAGGTTGAACTTCAGTACAGCCTTTCATCCTCAGACAGATGGGCTGAGTGAGAGGACGATTAAGACTGTTAAGGATATGTTACGAGCTTGTGTATTGGAGTTCCGAGGAGCTTGGGATTAGTATTTGGCTCTTATTGAGTTTGCATATAATAATCAGTACCAGAGTAGCATTGGGATGGCACCTTATGAAGCTTTATATGGGAGACAATGTCGATCACCTCTGTATTGGGATGAAGAGGGTATGAGGATGCTTGAGGGTCCCGAGCTTCTTCAAGACACTATGGATAAGGTAAAACTGGTTCGGAGTCGCATTAAGGCGGCTCAGGATAGACATAAGAGTTTTGTGGATCAGCTTCGGAGAGAGATGAAGTATGATGTGGGACATAGAGTTTTCCTCCGGGTGTCTCCGTGGAGAGGAGTGCTGAGATTTGCTAGGAAGGGCAAGTTGAGCCTTAGGTACATTGGTCCGTATGAGATTGTCAAGAGGATAGGACCGTTGGCATATTGATTGGCATTGCCGAGCGAGATGTCCCAGTTGCACGATGTGTTTCATGTGAGTATGTTCCGACGGTATCGATCAGATCTGACTCATGTGATTCCAGCTCAGGAGATTGAGGTGGCCAGTAATCTGAGTTATGTTGAGGAGCCGGTTCAAATAGTAGGATCTCGGGTCAAGCAGTTGAGGAACAGGGTTATTCCACTGGTAAAAGTCCTATGGAAGAACCACTCATCTGAAGAAGCGACTTGGGAGACTAAGGAGCATTTGAGGAGACAGTATCCTCATCTATTCGATCAGACAGGTATGAAATTTTGGGACAAAATTTTTATTAGGAGGGGAGAATTGTAACATCCCATCTCCGATGGGAGGGCTATTTTGGTAAATTAGATCGGGTTAGGATTTTATTTTGCATACTATTGATTGAGCTTTTTTTTGCCTCTAATTTTAGAGGAATAAGTCATTCTGCTCATGCACATATAGGTACATGCATTCATGACATTTTTCGGCATTTAATTGTGATTTTGATATGATTTATGATTTTTGAGATAATTATGTCAGATTAGGATTTTTTGAGAATTTTGGAAGATTTGGGTTTGAATAGTTGATTTAAAATGTTTAAGGGTATTTGGCAGTTGATAGCGACCCATAGGAAATTTTCTGGAAACTTGGGAGTATATGACCAGACCAGAATTTTTCGAGTGACAGACTGGTTGACAAAATAGTACCGAATTAACTGTCCAGTGGCAATGAGAAATTTAGATTTATGATTTTAGGAATAAAATCGTTGAGCCATTGGAATTTAGAGACTGAAATAAAAAGAACAAGAGGATCTTGATGAGTGTTAAGAGGAAAGAGAGAAACCCTCCTTTAAAAGCCTTAGGTTTTGAAATTTGGTGGAAAAAGCTTACCTCCTTCCTAGGCCACGAATCCTCCTTCCTTCCTTGTTGATTTTCGTTTCCTCCTCTTGGTGTGTGATTCTTCATTGTTGGCTTGTTGCTCCCTCTCCTTGTGCAAAGCCTTGCTTGATGCTTAAAGAAGATGATATTCTGTGTGGTTATGGGAGATAACCGTGGGTGTTAGAGCTTGGAGGAGATTTTCGGAGATTTGAAGATTTAGGGCTTCTTTGGTAAGTAATTTGGCCTTAATGTTGTTTTATTGTTTTTGAAATGCATTTATGGTGTTTATTGTGAAAGATTGGGTAGTTGAGTTAATGCTGGTTTTAGAGAGAGAAATGACGAAAAATCGATCGGAGAAGACGGAGAAGCCCACACGTCGCGACGTCTGAGAGGGCCCTCGTCGCGACGAGTAAATAAGTACTTGCCGCGACGAGCATGGCGACACGTCACGACGAGTCCGTCGATCCTCGCCGCGACGAGCGTATGGGACGTCGCGACGAGCGACCCTTTGTACGCCGCACCAAGAGATCTTTGGTCGTGGCGAGCTCCAACTTTCTGAATGGATGTATTTTAGTTTATGGGGCATAACTTATGGTGTAGACCTCCAATTGAGATGATCCTCGATTCGTTATAAACTAGAGATAGAGGTCTACAATTGAGGTAAAGAATGAAACTTTGAATTTAAATTAGTAGAATCTCAATTATTGAAAGAAAGCTAAGAATAGGTTTTTATTGTAACTTAAGAATTGTTTTATGATATTGGAGTATAAATTAGGAGACTTATGGAATAAATGGCATGCTTTTGGAGTCTTCAATGGATGATATTGATCTAATTAATAGTAATGTGGTTTTAAGATCTTTCTTGAGGATAAGGATATGGTATAAATGTTGTGGTACTTATAGAATGAAAAGTTGGCTTTGGGTCAAAAGATAGTGAAATTGGGAGATAGCGCAGGAAGGTAATGAACATGCATCGTACATTTGTTAATAAAGACATGTGCATCATTGAATTGTTTTAATTATGCATTTGGTAATGAGAAACTATTTGACTGTTATAGAGGCACCGTTGGATCGGCATTCCACGGATATTGCTAGGACTTCTAGGCAGTAGCTCAGAAGTTGCAGGTGAGTAACCTAGTTGGTTCCTCAACCTTTATGTGTTAAATATTATGTGCTTATGCCATGTGGAGATAATGGAGGGTTTATGTGTTTGATTTTGATTGATTTCGGACCATAGGTGTCCGAAATATCGGAAACTTGATATCGAAGTGCTATTTATGTGCGAGTGTGAAATTACTTATTGCTAATGTGAATTGAGACATATGCATTCATGCGTAAAGGCATGATTAGATAATGACAGTTGTGACTGGAGCAGCCACCGTATTTCAGAGCTTAAAGCTCAACGCAATAGGGCCTCGAGCCCAACGTAATTTCAGAGCCACAGGCTCACCGTATCAGGGCATTCAAGCCCAACGTAATTTCAAAGCCACAGGCTCACCGTTAATGTGCCCTTCATTGGGACAGTTCAGGCGCACGGTCACAACACCGTAATAAAATGAAAAGTGTCACACATGCATTGCATATATGAATGATCAAATGTGGAATATGTAAAAAGGGCGAAGCGCCTTATATTTGTAAATCGATAACGCATGTGATAATTCGGAATGTGATACTATGCGATATTCTGTGAATTGTGTATATGCATGAGTTGAGTGAACCATCGATGATGGTTTCTCACTGAGTTCGCAAACTCACCCAACATTGCAAATATTTTTCAGGACAGAGATAGTAGACTCCTAACTCCAGAGATAGACTTTTCCTGCCGTGTGAGCGCTTTGGCAAGAGAAGTAATGGCACACAGGTCGGTCAGCTGGGATTATTTTGGGGATGACCTAGTATAGATTTTCGGTATCAGTTTCCTTTTTGGAGTAATGTGTATAGGCAATGGAAAACTGATAGACTTGTATATTTTTGGGTTCTAAGATATGAAATGAGAAAGTATTTTGGTTTGAAAGTTTAGTGATTATTGTTATTTTAATGCTTTCATTTGGATGCCATGTGGATTTTAGTTGGGTTCGCTCGTAGTGCACCCTTATCATAGGTTATGTATCGGAACGGCCCACGGGCGTCCCGGTGTGTACACTACGGTAAAGGGGCGCTACAATCATACATCAATCAGTCAAATTACAGTACAAAAATTTGTTTTGAAACAATCATACACTTACATATATGTATGTTGCGGAAAATAGTTTACATAACCTATCTGGTAGATACAATGACCACGAGGGTCCTCATATAAAATACACAATAACAAATAAGCAAATTCTTCACTCTAATGCAGACGCAACTGATCCCGTCCTCATCTGTCACTCCACGATCACTATACACCCGTTACCGGACGGGGTATTCTTCTGAGTCCTGAAAAACAATTGCAAATTTTGAATGAGTTTTTGCAAACTCAATGAGTGACCATCATCGATGGTCCACTTACTCAAGTACAGAATTCAATAGTAACTTATGTTCTGTAACATCCCACCCTCAATTGGAAGGGTAAAATAGTAAATTTGACATAGGATGGAATAAATTTGGAGTGCATAGGACTGTTCATGCATAATAGGATTGGTCTACAGTCACATTTGTGCACATGAAATTACTGTGCATGCATACATGATATTCCCGGTTTGCGTGCCTAAGACAATTTTATTGAGATTAACGTGGTTAATGGGTTTGAAAAATTATTCTGAGTGCGCCATAAATTGTTTTCTATTTTAAGGAATTTTCGAGAATTTTTCTGGAATTTTTCGGGGTTCTTGCCCGGATCGGGAAAATTTCCAACGGGCTGACCGAGTGAATTTTTCTATACTAAAAAGGACTGCCTAATGGAATTGAATTATTGGGTGAATAATTTTGGGAATTGTTATAGAGCCATTAGCATTAGTGGGATGAAAGATTAATTTGGATTAGGGTTCTTTTATTACAAATTCATTAAATTGATTCTTGTCTTTTTGTTATTAATTGCCAAGTGTCATGACATGTGTCATGACACTCTTGGACTCATTTATTATTTGGTTCATTCACTTCATCCACGATTCTTCTCCTTGAAACACCAAAAAAATCACTTTGAAGGCTTATTTCTCCCTTCATTCGTAGCCTCTTCTCCTTGCTTCTTTGATGGTCTCTTCTTCTTCTTTTTCTTCTTCTTTTTCTTGTTAATCACCACCCACACCAAAGCTCTTATATTTCCCTTCATGTGTCCATGCTTAAGTTTTCTACCTCCCTTGATATGGTGATTGTTGTGTGAGAGAAGGGAAGGAGGGGATTTGGTGAGTTAGTTGAGTAATTGAAGAATTGGAGAGCTTGTAACTTGTTTAAGGTAAAAATTGTGTTTGTATTTATTCTTTTGGTAGTTAGAAGCATTCATGGGAAGTACTTGTGCATTTATTTCATGATGATAAGGGTAGGGTTGAATGGGTTTAAATGTATGCTTGTGTATGGATGAGTGAATGAATATGGTTTTTATTGATTTTGGATTGGTTTTAGATTGAGTTTAGAAAGGCTAGATGAATGGCAAATAATTGTGTGGTTGCTGCCAAAGTTTGTTAATTATACAAATAAATGCTGTGATGAGCTTGTAGCTGAATTGGAGGTGTAAATGAATGTATATTGATGTAGGTAAAGTGATAGAATGGAAGAGGAAGAGGTAAAGATGAAATCTGGAAAATTTGTTGTTTAACCTATTGAAATGTTTTGATCATAACTAATTGTGTAGGTGATAAAATGAGGTGAGGTTTGTGCCCAATTAAACTTTGCGATGTTGGCTACATTTTTGTATGAAATAGGTGTTGTCCAATTTTAGCTTTAAGAGGTTGCAATATGGCTTGGAAAGTTACTGCTATTGACTGGAATGAATAGTACCCGAAACCATAACCTAGAGTTTTGCTAATTTTTATAAATTCATTGAGAAGGAATTAGGACAAATGGACTAAATGAAAGTTGAAGCCTATTCAGTTAACTTTCCAATGCCACTGATTTTGCAATTTTTCGATATGTCTATTAGGAGTTATGGACTGATGATTGTTGGCTGTTTTTATGCATTGAATGAAACCTAGCTGGAATGTCAAATTTGGTGTACATTCAGATTAAGAGGAATTTTAGTAATTTTTGTGCATTGAATTGGTGTTGGAAATCTACTGAAGAGTTTTATATGACACATTCATATTGAAAATGGTGTGTGGCATATAATTTCTGGAAATCATATGTGGGAGTTATGGATTTTCACAATTTGAACCTACATTGTGATGTTAATTGCTGATTAGGTCAGAAACTTGCATGACAGATTTGACACTGTTAGAGGCTGAATTGGAGTCTGGTTATTTCATGAAGAACTGAAGTTTGAGATTTTATCCTTTCAGGGATATAAAGTGGTGATTTGTTTGACTTGTATACAGGGAGATATGATTGATAGAATGTTACTGCTCAAATTGAGTGATTTCAGGGACAGCAACCTTGAGTGAATTATTTGACCTAGTTAGCAAGGGAATTGAAATTTGGGTTGTTTCATGAACGTTGTAGATAACATTGTGATCTTGATGAGCATATTTATTTTATAATTTTTGACTGCATATAATGAAAGATAGTGAATTTCCAATGACTGTTCTGTTTTAGGAAGTGAATGTGTGGGCAGTAGCTTTCATTGGATGTTTGACACCCTTAGGGGTGAAATTGATTTTTCTGGACTAAAGGAAACTTGTAGAGGGTTTCATTACCTTTCCAATGAGATATGGTTTGCATTTTTCTGAATTTTGTAGAATAAGTTATGATTTATTGAACTTCGGTTAAAGGAAAGGGAAAAAGAGTAGGAAATAAGGGCATAAATTTTCCGTCCGACATCCGATTGACCTGATTCTTGAGGCATCGGATTCGTAGAATATTGAATTTCATTTTCTGAGAGATTGGAGATTTTTTGGACGGAAAATTGACGTGGGTCCAGGTAAAAGTCTGTGTAATAACTGTTTTGTTTAATTGGGGACCTATAGAGGTCCGATTTGCGCACCGTCAGCGCCAATAGGTTTCTAATTTTTGGCTAGATTTTTCTGAGGAAAAAAATGAGATTAGGGCCGGGAATATCATGAACATGCATTGTGCACCTGCAAATTGCTTCATATGCATTATTAAATAGTTCTGATTGGACAAGTGGTAATGGTTATATTTTCTGATTATTATAGAGCCTGTTGAGCGTCGATCGATCGACGTGACAAAGACTTTCCGACAATAGCTCGAAAATAAGATGTGAGTAACCTAGTTGGTTATCCCGATCTACGTGTTTATCGTGACTTGATTGCCTACGGGATTACGTGGATTATATATGGCTTTTATCGATCGTGAATTAGGCATTAGACAATCGCTTACTTGGATCGTACATTTGGGTGACCCATAGATCGTGATATATTATATTGATCGCTATTGGGCATGTGCATTCATGCACAAATGCATTAAATCGCTAAAGGAAAATTGTGAACCGAGACGCCATCGATCTTCGAATCGAGCCTAGAGCTCGACATCTTGAAACGAGCCTCGAGCTCGAAGGAAGATAATTCTCCCAGACACGTCTACACCAATCTTGTTTATCGCTTGGTCACAATATCGTAATAAAATTGAAAAAAAGAGTCACATATGCATTGCATCATTCTTTGGACCGAATATCTGAAATGGATAATTATTGTATTTGTTTGACTTGGTGATCATATTGTAAATGGATGATTCTTGTCTTGGATCGCTATCCCGATCGTGGATCTTTTTTATTATTCGTAACTAAATATTGATATGACAATTGATATGTAATATGAACTATGAATATTGATCGTATTAGTAGTACTAAGACCGCTTTATTACTTGTAATTTGTTATGTGATGCATGAATTGGGAGAACCATCGATGATGGTTTCTCATTGAGTTCGCAAACTCATCCAAAATTGTAATCTATTTTCAGATTTGAAGAGTACCCGCTCGACGGGGAGTATGTCTACTGTAGGCAAGTGAAGGATAGAGGTCGGGATCAGTTCGTGTCTGCATTAGTGTCTTACCAAATTGTGTTCCGCAATCATTGTATAACAAAGCTTTGTATTTAGACTAAGCCCATTGTGGTGTTATTGTTTTTACACATTGACAATTGCATTCTTGTTGCCTGACCGTAATGAGTGTTGACTGTTTGTAATAACTGGAAATAGTTTATTGTACTCATGGGCTTAAATTACTTACTGTTTTTACCGTTGTTTTTACCGGGCCAATGTATGTTAAAAAAAAACTTGTATACCGAGTTTTACCGACTGATGTAGTACTCCACCCTCGCGGGGCACGGACTCAGATATCACCCATAATATCAGGTTCGGGTCACTCGGGAGTGGGGTGTTATATGTTCTCATTGTTTCTCTCTGATCTCATTTACAATTCTATCTCTATCTCGTAATATATTTTCTCAAAAATTCCCCATTTACACATTTACATAAATCTATATTCATACATCCCATTTTTCGATACATGAGTATTTCACCCGCTTACTATTCAATTATCATTTGCCTGTGATCTAGTACCTAAACTGTCCCATTGAAGGGCTCATTAAAATCTGTCCCTTATCCAGTGCTAGATACAGGGCTCACCAACCGTTGAGCCTGAGGCTCTAAATCACTCATGAGCTTGAAGCTCATTTACGCACGTTGAGCTAACAGCTCTGATCGGTGACGACTCTAGTCGACAGCCATAATATCTCACAAAACACTAGACATATAACAATATATCATACATTTTGCAATTAACTGAATCTCATGATCGTTATTATATCAGTATATGGCATTTTGCCTGTCTTTCAATCAGTATATCAAATCAAAAGCAGTATACATCAATCGTTGAGCCTTAGGCTCTAGAACTATCCCATTAAGGGCTCGTTTAATCGTTGAGCTTATAGCTCTAAAATTGCCCCATTTAGGGCTCATTAATCGGTGAGCTTGTAGCTCTAAAACTGTCCCATCAAGGGCTCATTAATCGGTGAGCTTGTAGCTCTGAAACTGTCCAATTTAGGGCTCATTAATCGGTGAGCTTATAGCTCTGAAACTGTCCCATCAAGGGCTCATTAATCGGTGAGCTTGTAGCTCTGAAGCTGTCCCATCAAGGGCTCATTAATCGGTGAGCCTGTAGCTCTGAAACTGTCCCATCAAGGGCTCATTAATTGGTGAGCTTGTAGCTCTGAAACTGTTCCATTTAGGGCTCATTAATCGTTAAACGCGTCTTAGGGGTAGGAGAGCCCTCTGGTTATGTACTACTCCCCATGCGTCTTAGGGATAGGAGAGCCCTCTGGGTATGCACTATTTCCTTTCGAACTCGATGCTCTTTTTCAATAGTCGAGCTTGTAGCTCTGATCAGTATATCACAGTCATTTCTAATATATTCCAGATTTTCACTTCACAAACACAATTACACTTCCACATTCTCATAACATTTCTGTATACTATCACTTCAATACTCCGGACCTTCTATCCGGAGTTCACATTCAATATTATCTCATCATTTTACTTCAGAGAATTTAAATCACTGAATTATAACATTTAATACTTTGAGAACCGTCTAGGTCACTCACCTGGCTTCCGCGCTAACGCTTCGCAGTCTCAGCAATGATGGTGGACTGACTTTCCAAAAGCCTCTATCACAATTCAAACACTCTATTTGACACATTGTCTAATCAGAAATAATACTCATGTAGCAATTTTCTAAAATAAATGTGTCATGCACTTCCGTGGCATTCCCGGTACTAACCCAAGGATTTTCCCCGTCATTAAATTCTCTATTTATCAGAACTCAATAATACTTAAATCAGTCAATTCGTTTCAGAAATCCAAAATTTAATCTCCCTTGACAATATGTATGACAAGTTATGGTTTAAAACCCAAAATGTATACATTCAGGAGAAAGGGGTCCTCGTCGCGGCAAAGAGAAGTTCACTGCAGTGTGCTCCCTCATTCACGTCGCGACGTGCAACCCTGCGTTCGTCACGACGTGCGCAAATTCGCGCGCCGCAACGTGCGAGCTGTCTTCTTCCCCGAATCCAGTTTTTCACCATTTTCAAACCAACTCTTCCAATCTATTCAACATGTTTCAAAGTGTATCGTCTCGGCTAAAACGTATAGATGGAGACAAAGGTAAATGGGGAACTGAATTCGTTATAAAGTGGCCTCTATGTGACTGTGTTGTTAATAGAACTCTGGATGGGTAAGTCAGTCTAAATTTTAAAGGGATTAGGAAACATTGTTATGATCTGATATATGTGTTATTGATACCGAAAATGAAGAATTTCGAGTATTCATGAAGAAACAGTTAAAAGCGATTAAAAGTGTAAGGAAGGCAAAGGAGTGATTGATCAGATTGATTTTAGTTCCTTGGCGTAAATTGGTTATGTGGTGAAATAAGTGAGAAACAATGTTTTAGTGATTAGAACAATTCCCCTGTCTTCTTGATTAATCGTATATGAAATTTCGAGGACGAAATTTTTGTTAGGAGGGGAGAATTGTAACATCCCATCCCCGATGGGAAGGGTAAATTGGTCAATTGGGATAGGCTAGTAATTTGCATTGCATATTTTGATTGAGCATTTTTGGCCTCTAATTTTAGAGGAATGAGTCAATTGGCACATGCATTTATGTGTACATGCATTCATGGCATTCCCGGCATTTACTTATGACTGAGATGCGATTTGTGAAAATTGTGAGATAACTGCGTATGAAATTGAATTGGAATGTCTTAGGATTTATTTTCAGTGGGTTAGTGATCCTTAAAAATTTCCTGGTTAATTGGGAGAAAAATGTCTGGGCCGAAAATTTTCCGAGTGGCTGACCGACTGACTGTATAGTACCGAAATAATTGTCAAATGGCGATTGGGAAGTTTGATTTATGATTTTAGAAATCAGCTCGTCGAGCCATTAGAATTTGGAGACGAATTTGACTGGAAATGAGAAGGGATTTAAATGTATTATGAGAAATGATATGTGACATATTTGAGTAACCTTTAAAATGCCTCAAGTTCTAAGATTAAAAGAAAGGAAATTCTCTTCTCTCCTAGGGCGTGATTGTTTCTTCTTCCTTGGAGATTTTTGTTCTTTCTCCCTTTGTGATTTCCATTGCTAGCTTGCTTACTTCTTCTCTACTTGCAAAGCCAAGCTTTAACCCTAAGGAAGATGAAGATTTTGAGGTTTTGAGGGGGGAGCTCGTAAGTGTTAAAGAAATTGGAGGATTTGTCGAGAGTTGAAGATTTGAGTTTGATTTGGTAAGTAAATTGATCATATGTTGTTTATTTGTTAGTTAATGCATTTATGGGTTTAATTGTGAAAGTTTGGGGTAGTTATGACTGGTTTTAGTGAGAGAAATGAAAAAGAGAATCGGAGAAGACGATTGCACGTCGCGGCGAGAAAATGATTGCACGCCGCGATGAGAGGATTCGGTCCGGCGAGCAGGACGTCACGACGAGTGATAATTTAGACATCGCGGCGAGCGTTTTCCACGCCGCGGCGAGCGACCTTTTGTACGTCGTGGCGAGGGACATTTTTCTGATTTGATTTAGTTTGGTTTTTGGGGCATAACTTATGGTGTAGACCTCCAATTGAGGTGATTCTCGATTCGTTATGATCTAGAAAATGAGGTCTACAATTGAGGAAAAGAAAGAAAGTATTAAATAAAAATTGAGAATAGGTTCTATTGCAACCTAAGGATAGTTTCTTGATAATTGGAGTATAACTTGGGGTCTTCAATGGGTGAATTTGACCAAATGAATAGTAATTTTGGCTTTGAGGTCTTTCTTGAGAATATCATAATGGGTATGACTTAGTAAAGTGACTAATTGTTACAAATGAAATGTGTGGAGTTCATGACACATTATTGAATTGAAATGAAACGAGCTATTATTGATCAACTGAACGAAAGGTTAGATTTGGTCAAAAGAAAGTGAAAATGGGAAATAGCGCCGGGATGGTCCTGAGTAGGCATCGTGTATCTTTTATTTAAGATATGTGTATTATTGAATCTTTATGATTATGCAATTAGTAATGAATGATTATTTGACTGTATAGAGGCGCCGTTGGAACAACATTCCACGGGTTATGCTGGAGCTTCCAGGCAATAGCTCAGAAGTGCAGGTGAGTAACCTAGTTGGTTCCTCAACCTTTGTGTTTAATGTTATGCACTTATGCCATGTGGAGATGAATGGAGGGTTATGTATGTTTGCTTTTGATTGACTTCGGACCACAGGTGTCCGAAGTATTGGGCACTTGATATTGAAGTGCTATTGTGTGTAGTTGTTTATTAATGCTTCAATGAAATAAACTAGAAATGTTTATGATCAAATACAGACCAAGGTCCAAGGAATGGGAAATGGGACATCAAATGTAAACCGATCAGTAAATGAAAATTAGGGCATATGCATTCATGCATAAAGGCATGTTCAGATAATAATAGTTGTGACCTGAGTCGCTACTGATACTGAAAAGAGCTTCGAGCTCGAACACTGTTATTGAACCGAGCCTCGAGCTTGAGGGGAGTTAGTGTATTCCCAGAGGGCTTTCCTACTCCCTAGACGCGTCTGATTACTGATCACTGTTTATGCACTCGGTCACAACACTGTAATAAACTGGAAAAGAGTCACATGTGTATTGCATATATAGATGATTAAATGATATGACTGTGGCCGAGAATTTGGTTCTGATTGCATGTGATAAATGAATTCCATAATGGATTGATTAATAACGGTTGTGACTGGAGCTGCTACTGAGAGCTACAAGCTCGATCACTGAATAAGAGCCTCGAGCTCGAAAGGGATTAGTGCATACCCAGAGGGCTCTCCTAATTCCAAAGACGCGATTACTGAATACTGTTCACTGCTTAAGCGCTCAGTCACAACTCAGAAGAAAAGAATGGAATTAATGGGAAAAGATGATGTGATAACTGATTCGCGAAGTTCTGAGTCCTGCGATTGCATGAGAACCTGATAATTATCATATGATGACATTGAGTGTGTAATTGACTGAAACTGTGAATTACTTGAGATATGCATGAGTTGAGTGAACCATCGATGATGGTTTCTCACTGAGTTTGCAAACTCACCCAACATTGCAACTATTTTTCAGGAATTGAAGAATACCCCGTTAGACAAACGGGAGTATGATTACTGCAAGCGAGTCAGAGTTTGAAGTCGGGATCAGTTCACGTCTGCATTAGTGTCTTCCTGTATCATGTGTATTGTACATCTGCAATGTTCGCAGAATAGTACTGTTATTTCAGAGGGCCCCAATTGATAAAAGTTGTATTTGTATTGTGATTACTGAAAATGTTCAGAAATGACATTGAGCCTAATTTGGCTATGGATTTTGTGCATAAAGTGATTAAATGCTGTTGAGAGTTTTAATGACTGAAATTATGTTTTGATCGAAATGTTTTCGTATTAAAGTGGGCTCAATTTGTGTACCGATTTTTGGGCAGATGATTGTCTTTCAAAAAGAAAAAATATCTTTCTGAGTATTTGAACTGTTTTGACTGTTTTAGCATACCTCCCTCGTGAGGCATGAGCTCGGATATCACCATCGATATTGGGTTCGGGTCTTGCGGGAGTGGGATGCTACATTTGTGGTATCAGAGCCCAAAAGTACAATCTTATATGGGCTTTTTTCGAATTATAGGTCAAGTAAATACATTTGAGTCATGTCTCGGCAGACAGTGATAACTGACCCCCAGTCTAGCATATGAGTCACATGCATGAGCCTGTGTCAATGGTTTAAGCTATCAGAAATAGTTAGAAAAAATGATGATATGTTAGAATGTGATAAATATCAGTTGTGGATATCTGGAAATAAGAAAAAGTATATGATTCGATTTGGAAAATGAAGATTAAGTGTATTGTTATTGGTGGATATATTATGAAATGCAACATCAGAGTTATATTAGAGTATATCCTTGAATGTGGGATAGATATGAATATATGCTCATGGATTGATAGAGGAAATATAGCGATATGTTAAAAATGGCAAGATTGAAAGTGTATAAACAAAGTGGATGGAAATAAATGTTCTATGATTTCGAGAGGCTACAATTGGATTTGATTACCGTGTTGGGAGTATGAATAAGATTTTATGACTTAGAGTCAGAATATGTTAGTGAAAAATCAAGAATGATTATACATTTATAATATTGATTCGAGTGTGAACATACATGGGTATGATACAATAATGAAAAGATCGAAATGTAAGACATTGAAACGGATAAATAAAAAAGTTGTTAAGGTTTAGTTGATTTGCCTATATGAATGCACACCTGATAATGGAAGTACTTATAGTGATCAATTGGGAATGAATTGAGACTATAAACAGGATATGATCATGGTAATATCCTCACGATCGAGGGCAGGTGCAAAAAGGGGAAGTATTATCAAAAATCAAATGAGATCAAGGTATCCTTAGTGTAAGTGACTAATTGGTGAGTTACCCTACATCTGTCTCTCGATAAGATGTAATGATTGTGATGGTATTTACTTCACAGAATTTTATATAAAAAAAAGGATGTCCTGATTTATATGAATTGAGGTATAACTGATCTTTATGGGATACGATGAATAGCTAAAATTGATTTCCTAAGGTATTGAGAACAACTAACAAGAAATGTGACGACTGTTGATGATTAGGAATTCCAAGATCGGTATTGATGAAAGTAGTGAGAAATTTTCTTTTAAAGAGGAGTTTCTTCGAATTGGATTAAGTCGATCAGATGATTCAATTGAACAAAATATCAATGAAAGAATAAATCTGAGATTAATTTGAAATGAATTAAAAGTCATTATTTGAAGTCCTAATCCTAGCGGAGACTCAAGTGTAAGAGATAGAATCTGCTACTAAGAAAGTATGCACTATGTTAGCGTAAAGAATCTAACAGTGTAATGGGATTATTGATCATTGAGGAGACATTATCTGCGAATTTGAGGAGAATATTGATTCAAAAATATTTGTGTAAAAATGTTCAGAAAGAACAAGTGGATTTGGTGAATGTGTTATCAACCTAGTTTGCAATTGGGGTAATAAATTGAAATATGTGAAGAAACTAGTGCAAAGAAACACGTGTCAGAATATGTTATTATGAATATGAGAAAATATAAGAGAATTGTTCCACATTGGAGAAATTCGATTCTTAAAGAGTTAGGAAAGTAAATTATGGGCATAATGAGTTCTGGGTTGTAATTGTCAGAGATAACAATGCCCCTGATAATATTACACTACTGAAGAGTAAAGTGTCTCAATTACGTTTAGAGTGAATAGTGACTATGACCATCGATGATCGATTTAATGTATTTGAAAAGTGAAGAAGAATAGTTGGCATAGTTGAGGAAATTTCATATCATGAAAAGTTTCATAAAATGTGAATCTTAGTTGATCAAATAAATTGTGGACGAATTAGTGTTCGGACATGGCATATTGGGAGACTTAATGACGATAGAGGTATTGATCAAATGTGAAATTGCAAGGGACATATGTATACGGGATTTGGAGTTATTTTAGAACTGGTTGTATGCGTCCAGAAATTGTTAAGGATTTTTTGGTTTTAGCTACTTGACAAAATGTTTGAGGAACAACAAGTGAATTGTATGACTGATAAATGTAAAAAGAGACACTTTGAGAAATTTACAACTAGAGTATTGATCGTACCACTTTAATTTGGAAATTTTGCAATATTTATCGAAGTGTCCCAGTAAAGGTTGTAATGTGATCTATTGAAATAGTGTAAAGTAGTTTTATGAACTTTGGGACAAGTATAACTTCATGGGCTTCATTGTGATTGATGACTTGAAATTTGTGGTACTAGATATTGTTTTGAAAGCTTGGAAACTCTATTTGTACATAAACATTTTTGGATGTATCCATGAATATGTAAAGCAATGACGATTGAGATATTAGTGAGATTGAAATAATTGAAAAGGGTGATGTGATTGAGGATTTCTAAATTTAGCTAGTGATGCAATTTAGTGTATTGAATAGCAAAGTCAATGGCAAAAGATCACTATGTGGGCGATGAGGTTATTAAACCTAGGGTATTACTAAGTGTCAACTGTCGAGCTAGCAAAGGGGCAAAAAAAAATATTATCAGCAAGTGGAATTCTAAATCAGGTGTGTATACTAAGGAATGGCAAACCCCAATCGTGGATTTAGAATTTACGGACCTTATCGAGGAATTGAAAATGGATTCAACTTTTGAGAAAATAATATTTATGACGGACTATAAGTATGGGTAATACCACCAAGGAACCTGTTAGTGAAAACGCAAGGAACAATCGAAGCTTTATGTTCTTGTAAGAGTACATTGAAAGAGTAAGTGATGATTTAGAATGTAAGATTGAATGACTATATGTGTGAATGACCAATAGACTTGATTGCTATAGGAAAATGTAAATTTGATATTTTTGGGAGTTCATTGGAATACGAGATTGATGTATAGTCCAGATTGATTGTGGGCATATCAATTGTTTTATTAGTGATACCATTTGAATAGTGTATAAGGGGTCATACAACCATAAAAGGAGTCGTTTACCCCTATATTAAAGTGGATAGGGCCTTAAAAAAAATAGTTAAAGGCCATGATTGATTTGAGTTAAAGTTGATAAATGAAATGAATCTGTAATAGGGGTTAAGAAATCCAAAGTTAATGACAATGAGTCGAGTTGACTATATCGAGGTTATTAGAATCTTATGAAATTGGTGTTTTAACTCTAAAGGGATGTAATCTGATAAGCGATAAATGAAATGTTTCAAAGTGTATCGTCTCGGCTAAAACGCATAGATGGAGACAAAGGTAAATGGGGAACTGAATTCGTTATAAAGTGGCCTCTATGTGACTGTGGTGTTAATAGAACTCTGGATGGGTAAGTCAGTCTAAATTTTAAAGGGATTAGGAAACATTGTTATGATCTGATATATGTGTTATTGATACCGAAAATGAAGAATTTCGAGTATTCATGAAGAAACAGTTAAAACAGTGTAAAGTGTAAGGAAGGCAAAGGAGTGATTGACTGTATTGATTTTTAGTTACTTGGCAGAAATTGGTTATGTGGTGAAATAAGTGAGAAACAATGTTTTAGTGATTAGAACAATTCCCCTGTCTTCTTGATTAATCGTATATGAAATTTCGAGGATGAAATTTTTGTTAGGAGGGGAGAATTGTAACATCCCATCCCCGATGGGAAGGGTAAATTGGTCAATTAGGACAGGCTAGTAATTTCCATTGCATATTTTGATTGAGCATTTTTGGCCTCTAATTTTAGAGGAATGAACCAATTGGCACATGCATTTATGTGTACATGCATTCATGGCATTCCCGGCATTTACTTATGACTGAGATGCGATTTGTGAAAATTGTGAGATAACTGCGTATGAAATTGAATTGGAATGTCTTAGGATTTATTTTCAGTGGGTTAGTGATCCTTAAAAATTTCCTGGTTAATTGGGAGAAAAATGTCTGGACCGAAAATTTTCCGAGTGGCGGACCGACTGACTGTATAGTACCGAAATAATTGTCAAATGGCGATTGGGAAGTTTGATTTATGATTTTAGAAATCAGCTCGTCAAGCCATTAGAATTTGGAGACGAATTTGACTAGAAATGAGAAGGGATTTAAATGTATTGTGAGAAATGATATGTGACATATTTGAGTAACCTTTAAAATGCCTCAAGTTCTAAGATTAAAAGAAAGGAAATTCTCTTCTCTCCTAGGGCGTGATTGTTTCTTCTTCCTTGGAGATTTTTGTTCTTTCTCCTTTTGTGATTTCCATTGCTAGCTTGCTTGCTTCTTCTCTACTTGCAAAGCCAAGCTTTAACCCTAAGGAAGATGAAGATTTTGACATTTTGAGGGGGGAGCTCGTAAGTGTTAAAGAAATTGGAGGATTTGTCGAGAGTTGAAGATTTGAGTTTGATTTGGTAAGTAAATTGATCATATGTTGTTTATTTGTTAGTTAATGCATTTATGGGTTTAATTGTGAAAGTTTGGGGTAGTTATGGGTGAGTTATGACTGGTTTTAGTGAGAGAAATGAAAAAGAGAATAGGAGAAGACGATTGCACGTCGCGGCGAGAAAATGATTGCACGCCGCGACTAGAGGATTCGGTCCGGCGAGCGGGACGTCACGACGAGTGATAATTTAGACATCGCGGCGAGCGTTTTCCATCTTGCATGACGACCTTTATACTGCCGTGGCGAGGACATTTTCGATTTGATTTAGTTTGGTTTTTGGGGCATAACTTATGGTGTAGACCTCCAATTGAGGTGATTCTCGATTCGTTATGATCTAGAAAATGAGGTCTACAATTGAGGAAAAGAAAGAAAGTATTAAATAAAAATTGAGAATAGGTTCTATTGCAACCTAAGGATAGTTTCTTGATAATTGGAGTATAACTTGGGGTCTTCAATGGGTGAATTTGACCAAATGAATAGTAATTTTGGCTTTGAGGTCTTTCTTGAGAATATCATAATGGGTATGACTTAGTAAAGTGACTAATTGCTACAAATGAAATGTGTGGAGTTCATGACACATTATTGAATTGAAATGAAACGAGCTATTATTGATCAACTGAATGAAAGGTTAGATTTGGTCAAAAGAAAGTGAAAATGGGAAATAGCGCCGGGATGGTCAAGAGTAGGCATTGTGTATCTTTTATTTAAGATATGTGTATTATTGAATCTTTCTGATTATGCAATTAGTAATGAATGATTATTTGACTGTATAGAGGCGCCGTTGGAACAACATTCCACGGGTTATGCTGGAGCTTCCAGGCAATAGCTCAGAAGTGCAGGTGAGTAACCTAGTTGGTTCCTCAACCTTTGTGTTTAATGTTATGCACTTATGCCATGTGGAGATGAATGGAGGGTTATGTATGTTTGCTTTTGATTGACTTCGAACCACAGGTGTCCGAAGTATTGGGAACTCAATATTGAAGTGCTATTGTGTGTAGTTGTTTATGAATGCTTCAATGAAATAAACTGGAAATGTTTATGACTGAAATACATGACCGAAGGTCCGAAGGAATGGGAAATGGGACACTGAAATGTAAACTGACTGTAAATGGAAATTGGGGCATATGCATTCATGCATAAAGGCATGTTCAGATAATAATAGTTGTGACCTGAGTCGCTACTGATACTGAAAAGAGCTTCGAGCTCGAACACTATTATTGAACCGAGCCTCGAGCTTGAGGGGAGTTAGTGTATTCCCAGAGGGCTTTCCTACTCCCTAGACGCGTCTGATTACTGATCACTGTTTATGCGCTCGGTCACAACACTGTAATAAACTGGAAAAGAGTCACATGTGCATTGCATATATAGATGATTAAATGATATGACTGTGGCCGAGAATTTGGTTCTGATTGCATGTGATAAATGAATTCCATAATGGATTGATTAATAACGGTTGGATTGAGTCTGCTCTCGAGAGCTACAAGCTCGATCATCGAATAAGAGCCTCGAGCTCGAAAGGGATTAGTGCATACCGAGAGGGCTCTCCTAATTCCAAAGACGCGACATCGAATCATCGCTTTCATCGCTAAGCGCCATTCACAACTCAGAAGAAAAGAATGGAATTAATGGGAAAAGATTATGTGATAACTGATTCGCGAAGTTCTGAGTCCTGCGATTGCATGAGAACCTGATAATTATCATATGATGACATTGAGTGTGTAATTGACTGAAACTGTGAATTACTTGAGATATGCATGAGTTGAGTGAACCATCGATGATGGTTTCTCACTGAGTTTGCAAACTCACCCAACATTGCAACTATTTTTCAGGAATTAAAGAATACCCCGTTAGACAAATGGGAGTATGATTACTGCAAGCGAGTCAGAGTTTGAAGTTGGGATCAGTTCACGTCTGCATTAGTGTCTTCCTGTATCGTGTGTATTGTACATCTGCAATGTCCGCAGAATAGTACTGTTATTTCAGAGGGCCCCAATTGATAAAAGTTGTATTTGTATTGTGATTACTTAAAATGTTCAGAAATGACATTGAGCCTAATTTGGCTATGGATTTTGTGCATAAAGTGATTAAATGATGTTGAGAGTTTTAATGACTGAAATTATGTTTTGATCGAAATGTTTTCGTATTAAAGTGGGCTCAATTTGGGTACCAATTTTCGGGCAGATGATTTTCTTTCAAAAAGAAAAAAATATCTTTCTGAGTATTTGAACTGTTTTGACTGTTTTAGCATACCTCCCTCGTGAGGCACGAGCTCGGATATCACCATCGATATCAGGTTCGGGTCTTGCGGTAGTGGGATGCTACATTGATAGTTGAATGGTTATATTCATAACACTCTAAATTGTATAGTGCAAATTTTCAAGCTTTCATAGGTGTAAAAATTGTGGTTTTGTTGAATTAAATGGGTTAAGATTTGAGAGTTTGATGAGATAAATTTGGTGTTTTAGTTGATATGAAGTGAGTTTGCACTAGAAGCGTTGGATTTGGGAAGTTTATGAGTGAATATGAGGTTGTATTGGATGTAGAAAGCATTGGAGGAGCTTCGGAGGGGTTTGGGGAACCCCTATGTCTATTAAACGGACATGGATGTCTGTTTAACAAACATAACTGACATTCACGGGATAGCTTCAGTAAATTGCACTTTTTGACAATTTTATAGGCAGAATCTCGATTTTTAGTCTGCATGAAAGTTATATATCTATAAGTCTATTTTCAAATAGTCTAAAAACGAAATCAATCAGACATTTGTAGAAAACGTTATGGCAATTGCGCCAATATAGGTACAATATGATAAGGACTTAAACATGTTGGTTTCTTTTGATCATAACTTCCTCATCCGACCTCCTAATGAAATGATTCTTGAAGAGATAGATTCCTAAGACATGTATACATGTATATATCTCTTCATGAAAATTTTGATCTTTTGGAGTTGATTAGAAAAAGTTTGATTCAAAGAAATTGAGAGGTCGGTTGGGAGAGCATGATTAGGGTATGAACACGCTTTGGATTTTTAAGCATAACTTCTTCTATAGAGTTCCAATTGAGTTAGTTCTTGCTTCAAATTAAACTAGAGATTTGGAGCTACTATTTCTTTGAAGAAGTAAAAAAGAAATCCTGGTTTGAGGATTTCCAAACTCCGTTCACAAATAGGAGAAATGAGTTCGAGTATGGTGACTAATTTTATGTAACACCCCTCTCCCGTGTGACCCGAACCCGACATCGATGGTGATATCCGAGTCCGTGCCCTGTGAGGATGGCGTGCTACATCACTCAGACGAAACTCAATATAAATTTTTTTATATAAAGACATTCATACGAGCGAAAAATAGTAAACAATTTGAGCCCACGTTAATTTGTAAACATTTTTAGTCATTACAAACATTCAATAATAATTTAACGTAGCCATTTAATGTACACAATTCCACAACCAAATTGGGCTCACTGTAAATACAAAGCATTATTTTACAAAGATTGCAGAATACAATTTTATGAGACACTAATGCAGACGCGAACTGATCCCGACCCCTATCTTTCCATAGCATGCAGTAGGCATACTCCCGTGTCTAACGGAGTACTCTTCAAGGTCTGAAAAATAATTTCAAATTTTGGGTGAGTTTTACGAACTCAGTTAGGAACCATCATCGATGGTTCACCCAATTCATGCATCACTCAAGCAATTTACAGAGTGTATACAATAACACGTTCAGAAAAAAAAATCACAATTGTGTAATGCACCCTTGCCTTTTTCCCATTTACTGTATTCAATCAAAATGTGTATGCAATGCATATGTGACACTTTCCCATTTTATTACAGTGTTGTGACAGAGCGCTTAAATAGTAAACAGTAGGCAGTAGACGCGTCTAGGGAGTAGGAGAGCCCTCTGGGTATGCACTATCTCCCTTCGAGCTTGAGACTCTTTTTCAGTATCAGTGGCGACTCTGGTCACAACTATTATTATCCGTTCATGTATTTGTGTATGAAATGCAATATGCCCAATATATCACAGTCAATATAAAACAGTCATACATCACAAGAGAGGCAACGCAATGAAGCACAGTAATGGCAAGCAATTTGACAATCAGCACATAAAGGCCACTTCTATGTCAAATCTCCCAATTCATCGGACCATCCGTGTCCGAAACCCAGTCATAAATAAACACAATCACTAATCCCACCATTATTTCCCACATTAGACATATAATAATTGAAAGAACCATCTAGGTTACTCACTTGTACTTCCGAGCTAATACCTGGAAGTCTCAGTAACGTCGGTGGATCGACGCTCCAAATGTGCCTCTATAATAGTTATAGTATATAAACATTACCAATTGTCCAAATCAGAAATATTTACGAATGTACATGTAGCGATTTAAAATGTGTACAATGCATGTTCATGATATTCCCAGCCTTAATCCAATATTTCCGTCACAAACATTCCATCTAAAAATTAGAAATCTAATGGCGCCAAAATTACTCAATTCGGGCCTCTATAGGTCCAAAAATAAACAAAACAGTGACCAAAGAACCATTACCCAGACACACGTCAATTTTTCGTCCAAAAATTCTCAATTTCTCATAAAATGAAATCAAATATTTCACGAATCCGATGCCTCAAGAATCAGGTCAATCGGATGTCGGACAGAAAAGTTATAAGCAAAAGAAGGAAAAATATATGATCCTAGTCGACTTGCCTAAGAATCCTAGTCGACTTATGCTACTGTGTATGTCCTAGTCGACTTGTCTGAGGATGCAAGTCGACTTATGCTACTACAATGGCAGATCTGGAATAAACATCCTCCGACATCCCAACTTCCACAGGACATAACTCCCTACTCCAAACTTCAAATTGGACAAACTTGGTGTCTATTTTATAGATAAAAGAGAGCTCTACAAGTTTTATGAAGGACACAAAAACTAATTTCACATCTAAGGGTGTCAAAAATATACTCAAAGTTACTACCTTCACAATGCCTCTCAAAACAGTGCAACATTTTGTCAAAACAGTGCAACATTTTATAAAATCCATAACTTCTCATTCCCTTTGCTAAAATTACAAGATTTATGCAAAATAAAATATAAGAATGTTACCTACAACTTTCATGAACAACATGAAATCAAATTCAATTTCTAAGTAGGTCAAACAATTCAATGAATGTTTCTGCCCACTGAAACCACCTGAACTGAACAGAAATTTTATAAAAAGCATAACTTCTTGTACAAGTGTCAGAAAATTGCATACATTATACCTATGAAAAGATGAAACAGAATAATACACTTCTCATGAAGGGATTAACAGCCAATTCCATCTCTAACAAACTCAAAACTGTCATGCAAGTGGCTGCCCTGATCACTAGTCAATGACCTAACTTAAGTTCAATCTTTGAAAATTCATAACTCCCAATTCTGATATCCAACAATAGTATAGTATATCTCAATTTCAAGATAATTTCTTCATATATAACCTTCCAGAAGATCACTTGAGCCAATTCAAATCACAGAAATCTCTAAATTTGCTTCCAATCACAATACTCACAAAACCTACACTTATGGCTAGGTTTCACCAAAATGCACATAACCAGTCAATAGACAACAATTCATAACTCCCAACATACATATCGAAAAAATGCAAAATTAGTGGCAATGGGAAAATAACAAGATAGACTTCAACTTTCATTAAGACCATTTTCACCAATTCCTCCCAAATCAATCTAGAAAACTCATCAAAGTTTCGGGTCATCTAATTCGGATACTGTTCACACAGCCAGTATAGTTCACTTTCAAGGCAGAAATTCAACCTCTTCAACTTATAATTAGACAACACTTATTTCACAAGAAATTGAAGCCAAACATCTAAAGTTTAATTTAGCACAAACTTCACCTCATTTGCTTAACCACACAATTAGTTATGGCAAAACATTAAACCATGATCAATTTGCATTTTCCAGCTTTTCTCCTACACTTATATTCTATCACTTCCAATGCCAATTACACATCAACAAGCATCCAATTAAAATTTCCTCTCTACAGCTCTTAAAAATGGCAGTACACCACATACACAATTATCATCCCTAAATTTCCATTCATCAAGCATCACAAAATCAACCCAAACATGTTAATCATTTATCTTTTACCAACCATAAACCAGATCAAGGAAGTAACCTACCCATAAAATCAAACCCTAAGCTTTATGAAATTTTTGCACCAATAAGCACAATGAAAGCTTCAACCTACCAAGTAAAAAACAAAATACAAAATACTCACCTAAACAAACTTTAGATCTTCAAGTCTTTAAATCTTCAAATCTTCAAAATAACAACAACTTCCACTTTATTCCTCACCCACGGTCATCACTCCACCTCTCAACACTCACCATCATCTCACACTTAAGTTTGGTTTTAAGTAAAGAAGGAGGAGCAAGCAAGAAGCAAGGAAAGCTTCTTATATGGGAGGAGAGGAAAACAATTGAAGGAGAACCAAAGAAGAAAGTTACGGATGGTAAGAAGTTTTTTTAACTTTCAAAGTAAGTTTTTAAGTCTTTCAAAGAATCAAGTGTCGTGGATGAGAAAAGGAATAAGACAAAATCATTAATTGGAGGACACTTGTTCATTTAGAAGAAAAGGACAAAAGAAGGATAAGACAAAAACATGTAATAGGATTTATCAAGACACCCTAATGAAATTTTGACCACCCATTCAATTCTAATGGCCCTAATTCTAAATCCAAAATAATATACCTAATATTGTAATGCCATTGGACAACAATTTTCACTACCGAAAATCAACCGGTTCTCCACTTGACGATTTTTTTCCGATCCGGGAATTTTCTCCGGAAAAGTCCAGAAAAATTCCTAAAATTTTTTGAAAATATAAAACACATAACAATCTACTCTAATTAAATTTTCAAGCCCATAAATCACATTTTCCAAAATAAAATCCTATTTAGGCACAACTACCGGGAAATGTCATGAATGCATGTGCAGTCATTTTCATGTGTAATTTCACTATTCATGAATCAGATGTGCATGAACATTGCAAAATAAATCCTAAACCCTCTTAATCCTTTGCCAAATTACCATTCTACCCTTCCCATCGGAGGTGGGATGTTACATTTTACGTGGGCATGCCATTGAACAAATTGTGAGGAAAAATTATTGGAATGTTATGAGAATGAAGATTAACTGATGATGGAAATTAATAAGGGTCAATGCAATAACCCTTCAAGGTATTATGCGCGCTCACGTTTTATGATTTTTGATATGAAGTTGGGCTCCGCAAGCGGAATCCAATATATGATATGGACTTCTGATTATTCATATGCATAACAAAGTTTAAATTTGCATAACCAATTAGGTCTAAATTGTTAAATCTTTTAAACATCTTACAACTCTATTTTTCATGAAGTCGAATGACGTAATATATTCATCAAAATTTAGGAACTATTATCTAGAACCTTGTTTAAATAATATATAGAATTTTTTAGTTTATAAACTATACGAGTCTTATCCAAATCTTGGAATTCTTCAGATTACTCTATATAGACCTCTTCATAAAGGTCTCTATTAAGGAAAGTTGTTTCAGCATTCATTTGATGTAGTTCAATATCAAAATGAACTACTATTATTGTGATCACTCTCAGTACATCTTTGGAAGATATAGGAGAAAAAAGTGACATTAATGATAATATCTTATCTCTAAGTGAATTCTTAGTAACCAACTAGGCCTTAAAACACTTAACCTTACCTTAGGATCCCTTTTTAGTCATATAAACCAAAATTTAACCTATAATTTTACAATTACAAGGTATATTAATAAGCTCCCACACTTGATTATGATTTATAGGTTTTATTTTGTCGCTTATAGCATCTTACCAAAAATCTGCTTGAAATCTAGAAATAACATCTGTAAAAGTAACTGGATCCACTACCTATCTAATATCATAGCCTTATTCACTTAAATAAACTATATAATAAAATGATATTGTAGGTCTCCTCACTTGACTGGATACCCTAAACTAAACTAGTTTGGTATGATCATATACTTTAAGAACTTTATTTTTACTTGTTCCTGTACTGATATAGTACTTAAACCTAGATCCACTAACCTTAGTTAAATGAGTGATGGATAAGATATGACAGTCATATATACTCTTCTGCGATTTGAAATATGAGAGGGACCCATCCTCATTATGGATATTATGTTCTAAAAATTTCATTTTTTATGATTCCACTATTTTAAATCCTCCTTCTCTACAGTAAAACATGTATCATTTAGAGTGGTCAGGATATCCTATAAAATAAAAATGATTGGAATAAGAATACATTTTATCCTTACAAGATTATCGTAATCCTCGATTTAGATTGGCCTAAGATGGATTTAATCCGTCAGTAATATAAGTAGTTCATACAGCATATGGCCAATCATTCTAGTCTCATATAATTTACCTCCACGAAAGTTAATGAAGGAGCCTTTTATGTTATTGTCTTTGCTAATTCTAGAACCTACTGCTCTTGGTAAGGATATCAATATATACATGCTACCATTAATTGATGACTTAAACAATCTATGGGAATTGGGATTACAAATTGTTGATGTTGTTCAAGGTGAAACATTTATAATGCATGTCGTTGTTTTGTGGACTATAAATGATTTCCCAACTTATGGGAATTTGTCCGGGTGGAGTACTAAAAGGTATATGGCTTGTCCTGCATGTAACCATCAAACTTATTCAATGAGGCTACAAAGTAAAATATTCTATATAGGTCATCATCATTATTTGGAACATGAGTATAAATGGTGAAGAAGAAGTAAATTGTTTAATGGTAAAGTAGAATTGGGTGAAGCTCCATTGCTGGTGTCTGGTGATGATATTATTTACCAACTATCACATTTAGATCACATTACACCCGACGAGCACCCAAGTAATAAAAAGCAAAAGAGAAACGATGTTGACCTCAATTGTAATAAAAAAAGATATTTTTCAATTTGCCATATTAGAAGGAATTATTATTAAGGCGTAATCTTGATGTCATGCATATTGAAAAAAATATATTTATGAGAATATTTTAGGAACTGTGATGGAAATTGATGGGAAATCAAAAGAAACCATTAAGGCTAAACTTGACTTGAAGACATGATTATTAAAAAAGACTTGTGATATTCTTATTATAACAATAAAAAATAAAGGGAATAACAATTGTATCAACTACAGGCAGTTCAAAAGCAAGTTTTTAAGTCAAAATGTTTGTGAAATAATCTCATAGCATGAAACAAACTCTACATGCATAATTAAGAAAGTCATCAGTGTTTTTTTGATACTCTTACATGGGTTAAAACCATTTACTAACATAAAAAAAAGGTATTATGATGTGGACTTTTGATTATTCAAATGCATAGTAAAGTTTAAATTTGTATAACCAATTAGGTCTAAATTGTTGACTCTTTTAAACATCTTTCAACCTTATTTTTCATGAAGTCGAATGAGGTAATAACTTCATCAAAATTTAGGTATTATTATCTAAAGGCTTGTTTAAATAATATATAGATTTTTTCAATTTACAAATTGTACGAGTCTCATGCTGATCCTGAAATTCTTCAGGTTGCTCTATTTATAAAGGTCTTTATTAAGGAAAGCAATTTTAGTATCCATTTGATGTAGTTTAATATCAATATGAGCTATTATTACTACAGGAGAAAAAAGTGACATTAAAGTTAATATCTTATCTCTAAGTGAATTCTTAGTAACCGACCAAGCCTTAAAACACTTAACCTTACCCTAGAATCCCTTCTTAGTGTTATAAACCAAAATTTAACCTATAATTTTATAGTTATAAGGTATAAGCTCCCACACTTGATTATGCTTCATGGGTTGTATTTTGTCGCTTATAGCATTTTACCACAAATATGCTTATAGTCTAGAAATAACATCTGTAAAAGTAACTGGATCCACTATATATCCAATATTATAGCCTTATTCACTTAAATAAACTATATAATAAGATGATATTATAGGTCTCCTCACTTGACTGGATACCCTAAACTGAACTAGTTTGGTATGACCATATACCTTAAGAACTTTAATTTGTACTTGTCCCTATCCTAATATAACACTTAAACCTAGATCCACTAACCTTAGTTGAAGGAAAAGATATGATAGTTGTATATACCCTTCTACCATATGAAAGATGAGAGGGACCCATCCTCATTATGGATATTATGTTCTAAAATTTTCAATGTTTATGATTCCACTATTTTAAATCCTCCTTCTCTAAAGTAAAACCTGTATCATTTAGAGTGGTCATGATATCCTACAAAATATCAATGAGTGGAATGAGAATACATTTTATCCTGACAAGGATTATATAAATAAACCTCAATAGGACAGCCCATATATGTAAATGAGTGAGACTTGGTTTCCTCTCTTTTCAACTTTCAAAACCCAATTTTGATATTTACTTGCTTGGGATCTTGTTAAGTATATATAAAGAAGTCTTTATAACTTTTCCCCAAAGGTAATTAGATACATTAATCTTGCTCTAATTATATCTTATCTCATCCTTTAGGGTGCCATTCTACCTTCTGACCACACCATTTTGGTCAAGATTACTTAATATAGGAAACTGAGCCATTATTTCATACTATTTTAAATATTTGGCAAGTAAATCCTTTTCTTTTTTGAAAACCTTATGTCTGCCATAATACTCTCCTTCATGATTTGATTTGACAATCTTAATCAACGTCCTCAATCTGTGCTTAACCTTAGTTTCAAAGACTTAAATTTATTAAAAACTTTAGATTTTTTTAAAAGAAAGAACACATAAACCATAATGAAAATAATCATTAGTGAATGTCAAAAAATATGTTAAGTTATATATAGTAGATGTAAAGGGGCCATATGCATCAGTATGTATGATATCTAAGGTCAAAAGTATGATTTGATTAATTTTCTTTTTTTGGTCAAATCTCTTCCAAAACAATCAACATACATTTTTAGATCATCAACATTTAAAGTTAGAAGAATGTTATCCTTTTTCAGTCTCTTTATGGCTCTAAATGCCATAACATATGTGGTTTATCCTTTATTATGGGCCATTTACTAATAACTTGTTTAACAATACATGAAGAAGCATGTATCTCATTAGGAGTTATATACATTCTATACAAGCCATATGATGAGAAGGATGTGCCAATATATTTTTCATTGAAAGATAACTATATAATAAAATTTTCAATTACAAAACTAGAACCCTCATTATCTAAGCATGAAGCTAAAATCAAATTCCACTTAAAAGATGATATATAGAAAGTTCCATATATTTCATGTTTTAAACTAATATCTAGGTTCAAACAAATATCTCCTACTGAGATAATATACAATTCTTCATTAATTTCCACCACCAATTTTGACGACTCCTTAGTTTGATTTCTCTTTAGCATGAACCTTTGTATTATGGAAATAAGATAGTTAGAAGCTTCTTTATCTAGCTACCAAGATTTTGATGTGACTATAGCAATATTAGATTTATGAATTATAAATGGTAAGGAGTTACCTAATAGATATTGCTTTTTCTTTTAGGTTTTGTACTTCACACTTTCCTATTTTTTATGTCTCTTTTTTTATAGGAGAAAATCTTATCCTTATACTCCTCTTAATATCCATGGGTTCCCTTATTGTTGGGCCCCGAATTTTTTTTATTTGAATTAATTATTTATTGATTTATGGATTTATTCGTTAATTATTATTTTTATTTTGCCTTAATTGATTTAATTATGTGTTTATATAAATATTTTTTATGTTGGGCTTAGAAATTAGAAGTTGGGACTTTAAATGAAGGCTTGGAACTAATATTGGAAAGTATGGGCTTTAGGAATGAATGAATAAGAAGAAGGAGGATTAGAAATTAATGAGCTTTAATGTATAGTGGGCTTGGGAGGAAGGGGAGCCTAAAAGGAATTGCAAGAGAGCTTATAGGAGTATCAAAACTACGTAGTTTTGAGGTAGGGCTTTAAGTTGAGATATAAAAGGAATTAAAGGAAGAGTAGGAAGCAAGTTTTCGTAAGAGCCAAGGAGAAAAAGAAAATCGTGAGCAAGGAAGCAAGAGGGTTTCGGCCAAGAGAGGAAGGAGACCCGTAGGAGGCTTGAAGGGAGGAAGAAAGAAGGAGAAAAAGAGAAGAAACCTTCTTGCTAGAGGTAAGTTTCATCTTTGTTTATTATAGGTTCGAAAATGGGAGGAAATGGAAGTTAGGGTTTGTGTAGGGTTTGTAGAAAGAAAGAAGAGAAGGTGAGATCTATGGATTTTTGGGATTTCTAAGCTAAGGTTATGGTTATTCTAGCTTAAATGGCTTATGGGTAGGTTAGGTTTAAAGTTTATTTTCATCTTTGCTTTATTTATGAATATTATGACCTTCTTTTAAAATATATTTATTGAATAGAGTGTGATTTAATTGAAGGAAATCAAGAAAACCCCACTCAAGACAAGGAGGAAGGGCAATCTTGAATTTGGATACCGACGATAGGTAGGTAACATTTTTATAGTTGTTGTGTAATGGGCAAATGCCCTATGTGTGCTATCTTTGCTACATTGTGTGTATATTGAAAGTGTATTTCTATTGATTTGAAAGAAAAGTGTGAAACTATGATGATTCGAAAGTATGAAAGAAGCATGAAATGCTATTCTTGTGCTTGAATGTGTGAGCATAAATGAGTTGTGATTGGGCAAGAGAGAACCTACTTCGATAGTCACGTGCACGTTGACCCCCCTTTAGCCTTCTCCCGGCTGCCTGCTTGAGGCTTACGAGATCCGAAAATGGACTCGTCGTGTTTACGGTAAACTTCAGTTTCCGTCGTGTTTATGGAACTCTCGAGCCTATTGTGTGCATTCCATTCTTTAATTGTGCTTATGATGCATAATGTGTGTTTGATTGAGATAAACTCTCATGTGGTGCGTATGTGATGATTTTGGGTTATTTGAGCTTAATATGATGAATTGCTATTGTTTCGGATTGTTAATGAGGTGTTGTGTGGCTCATTATTCGATGGCTATAAACTTGTTAGCCACTAAGCCGTGTTAGCTCACCCCATTCTCCCTCCTCAGGTGCAAATCAAAGTTGAGAGCTGAACCTTGCAAGGCACCGGCATCACTCCAAGAAACTTAGGAACTTTGTATTAAGTTAGTAACTAGCTTTTGGAATAGCTTTGTAAGCATATTGATCATTGAGCATCTCATCTTTTGTATGTTGTACTTGATCTTGATGAATATGCCAATATGTAACCAAAGCTATGCATGAATCTTTATTATGATTTGAAAAGAGAATGAGAGCTCTAGTACTCTCTTCATCATGTGTTTATGTTGATTTTTGATCTATGTGTGAAGTATGTGTATTGAGTCTTTTATCATTGAGTTTTGCCTTGAGAGAGCTTGCTGGAAATTTGCACAAGTTTAGAAGCTATTGAAGTTCTGCAAATTTCTGGGCTGATGTGCTCTTTGAGTTAAATTTGGGTGTTTTGCGCTTTCAGCCAAATTATGGATTGTTATAGGTCGAATGGGATTATTTTAGACTTCATGCGGGTGTTAGTCAAGCTGTAGAGCTTTCCCATGAAGTTTAATGAGCTATTTTTGAGGTATTGATTGCAAAGTGTGAGTTGTTAGAGTCAGATGCAGGTGCTGCCTAAATGGCAGATTTCAGGCTGAAGCTTTGAGTCAACTTTTGGCTCTTATAGGGTTGGAGTTTAGGTCCGTGATCTTCATGAAAGTTGTATATTTTTCTCTTAGCTTTCCAACGAATTAAACCGTGTCTAATTTAGAGTTTTGAGTCAAAGTTATGCATCTTATAAGTTGAGGCGTTACGGAGAAAAAGTCGACGAAATTCTTGTTCATCGTCTCGATTCTTGTTCATCGTCTTAGTTTGACTTTTACGTCTCGGTTTGACCGTCTCGATTCTCGTTCATCGTCTCGATTCTTGTTCATCGTCTTAGTTTGACTTTTGTGTCTCGGTTTGACCGTCTCGATTCTCGTTCATCGTCTCGATTCTCGCTCATTGTCTTAATTTGACTTTTTGCGTCTCGGTTTGACCGTCTCGATTCTTTGTTCATCGTCTCGATTACTATTCATCGTCTCGATTGACTTTTTACGTCTCGATTGACTTTTGCGTCTCGGTTTTATAAATGCATTACATTTCTGACCCCTCTTCCTTCTTTTAGCATAACTTTTTGTACAGACCTCCGATTTAGCCGATTTTTGAAGCGTTGGATTCATAAGAAAATTTTCTATCTTTTTATACCTGATTGGTCAGTATTACTTTTAATTTGAAAAAAGTGGTTTGAAACAAAGTGTGATAATCGGTTGTCAAAGTCTGAAAATACTTCACTAATTTTAGAATATCTTGAGCTATAGAGCTCCGATTGAGGCGATTCTTGTTTTAAATTAAACTAGAGACCTAAACCTACAAGTTTTATGAAGAAACCGATCAGCAAGCTAGCCTCTAAGATTTTCCAATTTTGACGCGAATTCAGTAAAGTGTTTAGTTTTGACTATCTTGGTTATAACTTTTTCATTTTTGATTCGAATTGAGCGATTTCAGTGGCGTTAGAATCGTTAGACCATGAGGAACAAATGTCCTTAAGAAGCCAATCTGTAATTCCTTTTGCAATTCCCTCAATTTGTGGTCGGTTTGTTGTCGATTTTGGGTCTTCTGCGTTTGTGTGCTTCCGAATGTTGGGCCTTGGAGACGGGGTCCAACACTTATAGTACTATTCAGACTAATATTATAGGTTGGTGGAAATTTGGAAGGCTTACTTTTGAATCTTTTAGGTTTAACCTTTACTTTTCCTTTGGCTATAGATAAAGTTATATGGTTCATATTTTTTAAATTTTCCTCTCCCATATTGCAACAAATAATTAAGGAATTTATATCCTAAACTTCATCTTGAAACATATGTGAGTTGAATTTATAATAAACATAAATAATACCTTCAAATAAAAGTGTTTAAAGTTATACACCATTAACTTATATAATTCTACCACATGAAGTGTATATATTGCTTAAGTAATTGCTATCCCTTATTATAGGCCTTTAAGCACATTTCAAAGTTTCATACAAGGTCAACTTATGTTGGTAGAATAACCAAATACAAAAATAGAGACTTCCGCTAATACTCAAGAAAAATAGCCTGGATACTAACTTGAAAGACTATTATAATGACTACAAATTTGTTAGTACTCAAATTTTTCTACAAGAACATGGGATACACATGCATGTTATCCTCACATTTACCTATATGAGGTGTAATCATATGACAATTTACTGCTAGCGAATGCAAAATCCTCGTGCACTCTCTCATTATTATATAAATGTGTTTTAACACATTACTACTAATATTTATTTGCGAATTCAACACAAAAAATCTCAATAAAATGATAATCATACAATACACAATAATAAATTAACCATATGATCTAACAAGCCAAAACGTTTGTTATAGCTTTGATAATTTTATCAAAACTTTTCTTGAATTAAAACTAATTTAATACTAATGTAACAAATCCAGAAAAATTTTAGAAAGCCACTTTATGAGTTCACAAGACTAAAAACTAACCTAAAATAACTTAAAAGGACCATTTTATGAATTTTAAAATTTTGAGTTTTTTTCAATCCTATAAAGTGTTGACATCAGCACTTGCACATAATTAGTGCATGTGTGTTCTACACACTGGAGGTCTCATGTGATTCCAAATGTGTGAGGTAAGTGTAAATCATATTTGAGATGCACACCAATGCACACTTAGTAATGCTATCATCTACACCCAAATTAAATCCTAAACTTCTACAAAAAAAATCAAATACAGAATAAGAGAATATGGATTGTTCCCACGAAAAATTCTTATCTATTAACCATTATGTAATAAACTAATTAATGTAATGGGGACTTATGATAAGAAGAAATTTTAGAATAAAAGTTGGCAAATTAAATTTGGTAAATAATGAAGGTAAATTATCAATAAAAATAATCTTGGTCTATGATCGTAACCATTATAGGAATCGTGATTGATCGTTGATACAAAAGAATTTTTTTTATTAATCAAATACTCATTATAGTACTCAATACATGCCTTTGCTTTTAATTAGCTAATTAGAAACATATAATCCAATTAACCCTTATTAATTATACACCAAATCTCCACCACATAAAGTATACAAATGCATAAATTAAAAAAGACTTTCATTAGAAGTTGTAATGGTATTGCAAATTAAGTTGAGGAACAATGGATAAAAGAGGTTGAAAACATAAATATTAGCAAAGCATTTAAACAAAATTAGGGAACGCTAGTGTAGATCAACTCATGAAAGTTACCTCCCTTGAAAGAATTCAAGTGTGATCTTTCTGAAAGAAAATGGAACATAAATGTCTTATTTTCTTGCTGCCACTAAAGTGTCGTGTTGGTGATGCTGTCGCCTGCAACCAAATATAAAAGAAATCACTTCCGTTAAAACAAATTAATGTAGTAGCGGTAAGCGGATATCATTCTCACGAGGAATCTCTAACAGTAAAGGTTAGCTAGTTTAAACGGAAAAAAATAACAAAAGTAAAGAGGGGGGTTTTGTCACGGCAATAATAAAAATAAAAGAGAAAAATCACAAATCAAAAGCAATAATTAAATCTGAAAAATCAATGAGAAAAATACCTTAGTTTCGGGTCACCGATGTTATCACGCTATTATGGATCTTCGACATAAAATTACAATTATTAATAAACATTCATTGAGGGAAAATCTCTCTTAAGTGTAATGACTAGAAACATGTATTCTAGCAATCTTATTAAACAATAACCTAGATACGATCATAGGTAAATTGAATAATAGCATTAAGAACCAATGACAAGTGATAAACATGTACGACATGCAATCAACCAAGCGAATATTTTCTTAGAATTTTCCAACTCTGACGTAGAGAAGTTAATCCTAATTGCTACTTATGATTACTAAAACTGAACGTCATATTTCGTTAATCTAGCGATTGAATCAATTAATCTCTATTAGCGCTCCTAGAAACCAACAAATCCAATTAGAAAGAATAGATCTGAAAATATTCAATGTTCATTAACAATCATGAAAAACATCCAAATAATCTCACCAAAATAACATGTAACATGGATCCCTAAACCAAGATAAGAAAATTTAACTACTCATACTTGAATTGAAATCAAAGAAAATAACAAAAGGAATTGTCTCCATAACTGGTCTTTAATAGAAAGCTACGAAAATCCTAAGTGAAAATCTGCAGAAAACGTAAATAATGGAACAAGAAAAGTGCAGCAGCCTAACCCTAGCCTAAACTATTCTAAAACCTACGGTTGTTGCCTCCTCATCCCCCAATACATGAATATATATGTGCGGCAATCACCATGCTTCCTATTTGAATTAAATCTCTCCATTATCTTGATTTGATTTCGTCCCAATTAGATAATCTTCTAATTTAGGTGGGAAACTTCTTGAAAAGGACTTCAGAAGATCTTGGGCGATTGTGTTCTAATTGGGGACAACTTCTGAAAAATCTGCAGAATTAGGATTATGACCTTAGGCGTGCCCACGCCTAATCTTTAAATTTCGACCAATATGGAATTTTTGAACTTCTTGCCATATGTTTCCTCTTTTTGATCCTTTTTCGTCTTTAAGGCATTGAAAACCATCTATGAATATTTAACAAACAATTCCATCAATATTTGAGTACCAATTTCACAAATCAATCAAAATTAAGTCCAAAACATATGCATTTAAAATGACTTATCAAATTCCCCCACACCGAACCTTTGCTCGCCCTCGAGCAACATATCAAACTATTAACTTAGTCAATTCATCCTTCTGAAATCAAGTGCACACAATTCACCAACTTAGGCTAACAAGATTCAATTTGCAACATACATCATAATTGCCTTTCACCAATGCAAATAAACAAAGTCAAAAGAATGCATCTTTGTTCAAAAGCAAACATGAAATCAAAGTGAATTCTTCTCACAGATTTCCCTCTTACACTCAAGTGTTTGTGGGTAAGGTGTTTCGCTCAAATCTCACTCTATCATGTTGCACTACCATAGGCTTGCAGTTTCACCAATTCTCATTTATTCAAATCACATGGCCTAATAGATCATGAGGACTTTATCAAGGGTTGTAATGGGGCTAGGTTCACAGGTGAGCTAAAAAGATGACAAAGGTTTCGTCACAAGCTTTCACAAAGCATCAAGTAAAAGGGACACATAATTTCAGATTCTGAGCTAAACGTATGACATATAAGACAACTCATACTCTTTTTCTTCCCCTGATTTTTATTTTATTTTTTTATTTTTATTTTTTCTTTTTTCTTATCTTTCCATTTTTCCTTTTCTTCTTTTTTTCTTTTTTTTTGAATAACGCTAAAGACAAGGGAAACAATAAACACATGAGTAGAAGCACCTATAAAAGTATCTCAGAACACAATGTAACACAAAAGTCCCAATTTATCTAATGCTTCATTCAACTTGTGATAAGGGGAAAGGCTAATGGGGTGTTTGGGTTTTAATGCGAGGTGATTAATTGAAAAACAAGGATAAGGCTCAAAAGTGTTTACAAAGGGCAATTGAATAGGTGGGTCAATTTTTAGGCTAATGGTGTAAATCAAAGAAGGCCTTAATCACTTCTATAGCCCATGTGATCAAACAAATTCAAACCGGTTCCATGTAAGTTCTGAAGACAACATAAATAGAGGAGCATTGGATGGACGTGGGGAGCCTTCGGAAGTCACTTTTCGTCCTGGGCATTTTTCCACACGTGAAGAGTGACCTGCAAAAAAAATCAAGATTATCGCAACACTTAAAAGAACAAAAGAAGGGGTTGTGTGAATGGTGGTGGAGGAAAGGGGTTTTCGTGGGTTAAGAAGGGTTTGGAGAATCGATGGATTATGTGGGATTAATGGACTGACATGCATGGGTAGCGGCAGCTGAAAAGAATGGGGGCGGTAATTGAAAATTTTTCCTTTTTTTTTTTTGTTTTTTTTTTAATTTTTTAATTTTTTTTAAAAGACAAGATAAAAATTAAAATTGCAGAATAAAAATTATTAAATTAAATTCCTAACTAAGCTGAATTAATTATAAAATAAAAATAAAAGAAAATTGCTAAAAACATAAAGGAAAGGATACGAATGGGGTGCCTCCCATTAAGCGCTTATCAAAGGTCATAAGCTTGACCCTTGGCATATGTACATCATCCATTATCAAATGGATGCTTGAGTCCAACAGGAAACATTCTCAAACTCTGTGAGGGGCCTGGAACAAGTTCCTCTGAATGCGACTCTTTGTCAGCACGATGCTCCATGTCTTCTGATGAGTGGAACTTCATCGCTTCACCATCATACTCTAATGTCCACTCGTCTTTTCGGGCATCGCCTTTCTCACACCAGGATGGTCTCTGTAAAAGTAACGCCAATGGTTGCGGAGACTCAACATCCTGCTGGCCACCTTCAGTCTTCAGTTCGCTCACCCACGGCTCTCCTAAAAATTGTACTCCTTGCGGCTCTTCCTGTTCTTCTTCTCCTTGTACCTGTAAATAACTAGGAAAAGGAAACAAAATTTGGTTAGCGATAACATGAACTGCATCACTTACCATAGGAGGTTGCACTTCCTCCATCTTTTCTCGAACTGTAATCTCTTCATCTTCTAACTCTGCTGGAAAATTTTCAAAACGTTGTGCCTCCATTCGATTAACGTAGCTGCAATTTGACTTAGCTAGTTTTCCAACTTCTTTTGTTGATTTTCCAAATTTCGAATGCTTGCTTCCGTAGTCCGCTGAAACGTCAAAGTGTTAGCGGTCAAAGTTTTCAACATAATTTCCAAAGAATACTTACCTTCGGCATTTGATGTCATATTTGGATTTTGACGAGGCATGGAAGGTTGTCTAAGTTGCTGGAATTGAAGAGTCCTCATCTCCAAAATCATTATGATCTGCTCCAAAGACATCTCATTAGCTTGTGGTGGTAATGGTGGAGGTAGAGGTGGAGGTTCAAAGTAGGACAGCTCTTCATAGTAACTCGGTGGAGAAGTGAATCCATACTTTGTATTCTACAAACAGGAACGCGTACAAGAAGAACAACTCAAAAATGAACAAACTTCACATACCTTAGCTTGTTGGTCATCTCTCGGTACTTGCACGGCTAAGGGTGTAAAATCCGCCACTTGATGGTCAAACCTGGAAGTCGCAACAGACGGAAACTCATTATCATAATAAGGATAATATGAATAATCAGAATTAAAAGCATACTGGTAGTGAGTCATGCCGCTAAAAGATTGAAAAATCAGAAAGAGCTGTGAAACTGAAACAAACAAAAGATAAGGTAACTAAGAGCAACGAAACCAAAAACAAAAACAAAAACGTCACTAACAAAAACCGTTAAGAAATTCCCCGGCAACGGCGCCAAAATTTAGTGATGCTGTTGCCTGCAACCAAATATAAAAGAAATCACTTCCGTTAAAACAAATTAATGTAGTAGCGGTAAGCGGATATCGTTCCCACGAGAATCTCTAACAGTAAAGGTTAGCTAGTTTAAACATAAAAAAATAACAAAAGTAAAGAAGGGGGTTTTGTCACGGCAATAATAAAAATAAAAGAGAAAAATCACAAATCAAAAGCAATAATTAAATCTGAAAAATCAATGAGAAAAATACATTGGTTTCGGGTCACAGATATTATCACGCTATTATGGATCCTCGACATAAAATTGCAATTATTAATAAACATTCATTGGGGGAAAATCTCTCTTAAGTGTAATGACTAGAAACATGTATTCTAGCAATCTTATTAAACAATAACCTAGATACGATCATAGGTAAATTGAATAATAGCATTAAGAACCAATGACAAGTGATAAACATGTACGACATGCAATCAATCAAGCGAATATTTTTTTAGAATTTTCCGACTCTAGCGTAGAGAAGTTAATCCTAATTGTTACTTATGATTACTGAAACTGAACGTCATATTTCGTTAATCTAGCGGTTGAATCAATTAATCTTTAGTAGCGCTCCTAGAAACTAACAAATTCAATTAGAAAGAATAGATCTGAAAATATTCAATGTTCATTAACAATCATGAAAAACATCCAAATAATCTCACCAAAATAACATGTAACATGGATCCCTAAACCAAGATAAGAAAATTTAACTACTCATACTTGAATTGAAATCAAAGAAAATAACAAAAGGAATTGTCTCCATAACTGGTCTTTAATAGAAAGCTACGAAAATCCTAAGCGAAAATCTGCAGAAAGCGTAAATAATGGAACAAGAAAAGTGCAGCAGCCTAACCCTAGCCTAAACTATTCTAAAACCTACTGTTGTTGCCTCCTCATCCCCCAATACATGAATATATATGTGCGGCAATCACCATGCTTCCTATTTGAATTGAATCTCTCCATTATCTTGATTTGATTTCGTCCCAATTAGATAATCTTCTAATTTAGGTGGGAAACTTCTTGAAAAGGACTCCAGAAGATCTTGGACGATTGTGTTCTAATTGAGGACAACTTCTGAAAAATCTGCAGAATTAGGATTATGACCTTAGACGTGCCCACGCCTAATCCTTAAATTTCGACCAATCTGGAATTTTCGAACTTCTTGCCATATTTTTTCTCTTTTTGATCCTTTTTCGTCTTTAAAGCATTGAAAACCATCTGTGAATATTTAACAAACAATTTCATCAATATTTGAGTACCAATTTAACAAATCAATCAAAATTAAGTCCAAAACATATGCATTTAAAATGACTTATCACGTGTTAAATGCGAAACAAGTATAATAATATAGCTTAGTACCTTGCGAGCCATATGGGAGAGAGCATTCTAAAGAGTTAAAAAAAGGAAGAGAGAGAGAGAACAAGTGTCAAAATTAAAAATCGTGCTACATAGATAATCTGTTTAGCTCTGATTGATGATCAAATGACCTCTAATCGACTTAAAATTTTAGTATGATGTTTCTAAGATTTATCTCTTCATGTTCAACAGTTAAATTCTTGTTTTGAACTCTATAGATTCGTAATCTTTGTCCAATCCTCCTTGTATATGGGTTTTACGTACTTTTGCCACTTTCTCTTTTTAGTTGACGATTGTCTAGAATTGTTATACTAAGGTTCATCTGTAGTAGTTGTGTTTGCCTCTAGTTGAAAGGTAGGGAAAATAATTTATTATATCCACTTATTTGTTGTTGATTAATGAAAGTTTCGTTACTATTTATAAACGATCTTGTAATTTCCTCTCACATAAATTCCTATATCTGTTTGTGTTATAGACTAATTTTATTACACTTATTATGGTTGTAATTTTTATTAGTATTGAATATCCGTTTGACTGCTTCCTATAACATATAATTGTTGCTTATGTATATTTTAATTCCTTTTCTCAACATTAAAAAAATGCAGATAACATTATTGTACTGATTTTGACTTTCTGGTTAAGTTAACGATAGGAAAATGATGTATTTGTCATAGAATATCCCTGTTATTGTTAATATTTGTACATTTATTGTTATATTGGTCGTAACATTATTTTCCAATCATTTTTGTTTGACAGTACCCGAAAGCATCAATCTTAACAGTCAAAACCGTGCACCTTTCTTGCCCCAAAATAAAAAATTAAAAATGGCATACTCCTTATTTTATGCTTCGGCTATTCTATGTATACAAATTTATGCATCAATCCTGTTCTCATTCTTTTGAGCCTATTCTTCAAGGAATATAATAAGCCAAAAAGATTCGTGCGTTAAGGAGTGTCCGGATTCATACGAAAGGGAACTCAATAAAGTAAGCGAAACATATATGTAAAATGGCTTCTTTTTTTTCAGTTGGTTTAGAACCTCATTCTAAATGTCTATTAGGCCGCATATGTATTTTCTAATCTGGGTGTTCAATTTAAACATTTATGACCGTTAAACAGTTTGCACTTTGATTTTATTTTTCTTTACATACTAATTACATCAGTTAATAATATGTTCTTGTTACTATTAAAAATATGGAATTAAATAATATAAATAAAATTAATGTTAAATTATTAATTGGAGTTATAAACATAACAAAGACAGTAATAGAAGTCATTTTGAAACTGTTGATAATTATTGATTGTACTCAAATAAGTTTTGTAGCTGCACTTATGGAGAATCTATACAATAATTAAATTGATTTATAGTAGACAATTTGTGAACGAAAGTAATACTAAGCACTAGTTTTGCATTTTGTGTTATATATGTGAAATAAATAAAATAATTGCTTGAAAAAAAGTTAATCAAAATATTAAAATAGTCCAAATTTAAATATGAGGACAAATTTAAGGATTGGGATCAATTGGGAAGACTGAGGGTGCCACTTCATATGAACTAAGAAACTATGCATTTTGGAGACCAGTACGTAGCACAGTTTTCTTAATGTAAAACAGATAACGTTTAGTATGATCTTGTGTAACTTAAAATGATCTAATCTTGTAGTTTTATCTATTTCTTTGAAAAGCTATTAAGATATTGAGATAAGACAGATGTGTAACTAAGAATTTATATTAACTTGATTCGGGAGGTCATCCTTGGGCATGAGAAGCACGATCAGCTCTGTTTGGCAATGAGAAAACGTTGGAACATTTAATTGTAGTTTGAGGCTGTAATATGTGTTATGATTTTCTTCTCCTCTTTAATTGTAGTTTGAGGCTGTAATATGTGTTATGATTTTCTTCTCCTCTTGATTGTCCTGTGCTGCTAACGCATTTGTCAATGAAGTCTGGGTGGCCCTTTTGTCTTTTCTAGGTTTGCCATTATTTGTACATTGTTCTCGATGTTTTTTTGATTATTTATAATATCTTAAATTAAAAAAAAAAAAGAATTTATATATCATCTCATATTATTATTTGAATGAGTTGTATATAAGCAGTAAAAAACTATTGGTTTAAAAATAAAAAGCTTAGAAATAGCTTAAATTAAAAGCTCACCTCATAGCTTCGGATGTCATTTTGTTCACAAACAAAGACGACATCGATATATTATGCGTTTTTTATCTTGTGAAGTACTTGTTGACGGACAAAAAGATAGCATCCCAATGGCCAAATGCTTGACAAAAACCTAAAATTAAGTCTTCTTTTCCTTGTCATTATCAGGCACAGAATTAGAACCTTTGAACACAGAAAAAGGCAAGGTAGACTGACGTAAACTTCCGGTCTGGTGAGTAGAAGGTAACAATCCATTGAAGTAGCTTGATGCACATCCTTTTCCATTCTGTGTTAATGGATTGATAGAAGCTATCTGGTTGTTAGGCTCATGACCCAACTTCACATTCTGGCTAAAGCTCTCTCCTATAGTATTCTTTCCTTGGTTTGAGCTTGCATTTCCACCAATCATTGATGAAATGGCTGCAGCTATTACAGTTCTGAAACTTGGGTCGGAGGTCAGTGCCTTGGTTAATGTTTCTGTCAAAGCCTGTTGGGATGCTGCAGTTTGATGGTTCTTTTCCATGGATGGTTGATTATTATTAGATAGTTGTTCTTGTTGTCTTGCAAGAGTCAAATGCCCAATGCTTGCTTGAGAGTTGTAGGATGGTGCACTGTAGCTCTGGTAACCATTTCCCCAGATTGTTGGCAGAATGTTGAACTCTTTGGAAGAGAAGTTCAGGCTTGTTGAAGGCAATCTCGGGTTTGAACTATTTAAAATTGAAGAGAAGCTATTGAAAGGTGTAGACGAAGTGGATGGAGAAGTTGTGAGGTCTAGAGTAATTGTTGGAAACAATGGAGTGGGGGAGCTTGTCAAGTGTAGTTGCTTTGCCCTAGAATTGTCATAGACACTGAAGCTCAATCCGCTGAGATCAGTGGGTGAAGTAGGACCAGCAAGAGAACTGACCCCTGGTTGAGAAGATGAGGAGCCTGATAATAACATAGAAGCAGCTGCTGAGGTGGTCGAAGCCATGGCAGTGGCTGAGAGTGGTAGCGGATGGTTGTGAGTTCCTTCGTAGGTTGTAATCAATATTGACATGTCCTCAGCACACCTTTGCACCTGCAAATCAAGAATCAAATGTCATGGAATCACAATTTCAAACTTCTTTTCGAAATGAATTACAAGATTTCTTTTAGAATTTTAAATTACAAAGTTAACAATATTATTATTATATCTGTTTTTGGATAAATAAGCACCTATTGTACCTGTTTTCTTACTGGGCATGCTGGTGCAACCGTGCAACGATAGTATGCTCTTGGACAGGGATTTCCTTTCGCTATTTTTTGTCCATATTTCCTCCATTGGCATCCATCATTCATCTGTAGAATTCATGAGAAAGCCTTTGTCATGTTAATCGCAACTTATCTTCTCTAACTTAGGCCTTTAATTATTAGCAACGAGAAGTACTTCAGTTGATCAATACCAACCGTTGGTGTATCGCATCTAGCTCTCACACAAACCCTAGTTCTCTTTATATGGCTTTGTTGAGCAACCTCATCATCTCCATCTCTCTTGGGAATTTTGCTTGGTGGCCATGCTTCTCCTGCCTCCTGATCTTCTTTCACTTCTCTCAAACTATCCTCAGGACTTGGGTTTGAGACAGGTCCTTTGGAATTGGACATGTCATATTTGGAATCCAACCCAAGAGTCAGGCTTGCCTTCAGTTTCTCATCCCCTCCAGCCATGCTATTGTTGCAGGACTTGTCTTCCTTTTTACTTGGACTTCTTCCAAGGCAAAGTGACACTAATTCAGGTTCTTGTTCTACTGAAACGTCTCGAGATGGTGCCAAATCTGCGGAAGTGTTATGATTTTCTCGCTGAAGAATGTCAAAAAAGCACAATTGGAGAGAATGATAATCTTTCTCTATCTTCTTCAACATCATCTTTAATCTTTCGTTCTCTTCCCTCACCTCTCCCATCTCAGCTTTAGCAGATTCAAGTACATCCTGCAAATTGTTAAAATTGACATGAGAGGTCTTTTCGTTATATTTTATGTCAAGAACTTTCACATCCATATCTTTTAGATTAAACATCTAAGAAGCTGGAATTCAACATCAACAAATCAAAAAACCTCAGCATAACCATCATGTCTTCAGTCATTTGTAGTTTTCGTGTTACCCTGTTACCGTTAGGTATATGAAATGTATGTATTGTAGCTTGGAAAACAGTATGCATGTTCATCAAGTAGGTTTGGCATGGACAAATAACAATATATCAAGAAACTAGGCCCACCTCTAGTATTCTGAATCTTATTTTGTCGCTACCCTACTTGATTCCCTTGTAGCTAACTAGGAATGGAAATCACAAGCATAGAACGAACTCTATCATTGCATGAATCAAAAGTGCTCTAAATTAAATAACATATTCTTTGGTTGCTCCTGTCAGGAGGTCCTTTAGAGGGTAGAAGAGGAAAGAAGGGTTTCTGATCATTGGTGCTACAAATAAAAACAAAGGTAGAAAAAAATAAAAAACAGTCTTGGATGTGAACTTTCTACATTACCTCGCTGTTGCTCGAGTCTTCGTTGTTGGATGACGACGAAGATGGCTTAATCACATGATCATTCAACTTCCGCTTCATGCCAACCTAATAGTTGGCATCAGAAAACAAGTCAATACGCCATTTCAAAGCAACCAGCCATAAACGCATGAATATGAGCGCGTTATGCAGATAACTTTATCTTAGAACTCCATAAATGTACTGCATATTAAAGTGACATAGGACATAGATATTTACCATTTTGGATTCGTGACTGCATCCATCTTCATGGCTAATCAATTCAACCTCCTTGTCTTTCATAGCTGCACGAAAAAAGCTACGGATTCTGACTCTAAGAACAACCTCTCTCTACGTTTTCTATGTGCTTTTCCATCTCCCTCTGCGCATCTTATATTATACCAAGTCTCCCTACCCAGAAAATAAAGATATCCAAATACCAGTGCACACCTATCCAGGCATTGAACAGGACACTAACAAAAATGTCAACACCCCAGCCTCATTTCCATGATTATTATATTTGACATGAGAGACAGTAAAGAAATACTAAAAAGAAAGATCACATTCAACTTCAACGTTTCAGAGTTGAAGACCCAAGGGGTGTATAAGTTGTGTGTCAGTTAGAGATCTAAATTATCGGCCAACTAATATACGCATATTATCTTATGAACCGCCTACTAAATGTGTACATTAGTACTAACTTTGAAGCTTCGTACAGAGACTAATTCACGTTACTAACAGTCAACGTTTCGGCTGGTGGCGTCTTTAGATCTGATGGCCGGCGGGTTATTGTAAGTCTTGTGTCCACTGTCAACGTTGGAAATATATTAATAAAAATTAAGTAACATGGTAACTAAACAGAAAATTTTATTTCACTGAAATAATATTTTTATTATTTATGTTGGGCACGGGTCTTGATTCCAATCCCACTACAAGAATAACATAGTATTTGTGACGTTTTATAAATAAAACGTCACAAAAAATTTTAACTTTTTTTGACGTTTTTACAAAACGTTACAAAATTGCAACATTTTCTACGATGTTTTATCAAGAAAACGTCGCCAAATAGCAATCGTATCATTTTATTAAACAAAACGTCGCATAAGGCTATTTAAAATTCAACATTTTGTCCTCACGCCTTCGTTTCCCAGCCGCTAGTTTTATCCTCGGACGTTTCTTTAATTCTAAACTGGTTTTCAAGTTGTCCTCTTACTTTTCTATTTCTCTCTTTTCTCTCTACCTTCCACCGCAAAACTCCCTCGCTTCGCCTGAAATCGTTCCTAGTTCCGGCGACTAACCTCCTTATCCCGTCTAAAAACTCCTCATTTTCTTCGAATTGAGGCTCCGTCGATTTCTTCGGCTCCCTTTTAGTAACCCGGCTCGAGGACGATTTCAGATCTCCCCTTTCGGCAATTTCTTTTCGTGTTTCGAGCGTTTTCGGAGAACGTGGGCTGCTTGGTTCCTGTGTAATGCATTGCTTTGAAGTGTTACTGGAGAAGATCGTGACCTAGGGTTCGGATTTCGGGTTCCAGATCTTTTGGGTTCGGGTTTTGTTCCTAACGTTTTGTGGAAAATCGCAGAGGTGAGAACAAGCTTTGTGGCTCTTAATTTCCTTTTTCTTTCAATTTTCGTTCGTTACTGTAAAATTGGGTTTTCGTTCTTTAATCGCATATGCTTTGGTTAACAAATTTGATATTCATATATTCCCAAAGCCTAGAGACTTCTTAAATTTTCTTTCTAATTATATGCTGTGGACTTATTCAAGGTTCTTTGCAAGTTCTTTGCTCATGGAGCATGTCTGAAAGAGGGCAAGCAGCTAGCGGTCAGAAGCTGCAATCGTAAACGGCAAGCTCAAGGCCCGTCAGCTGTTTGATTTTATCTTGTGAGTGAGTTCAAACCTTTGGAATCACGAAGAGTCTCTGCAATTTTTAGTCTTAACATGGAAAAAGGAAAGTCAAGGAGGACTCCACGCTTGTTATGTATATCCATCTACTTTTACGGTAATCCTTGGTCTATGCTTCACCTACAATTTGCTTGCGTCTTCTTATAATTGAATTGTTCAGTGAAAAACTTTAATTTTGTTCCTTCAGTTGGTGGACGAAATATGAAGGTTTTGTCTTGTGACTTAGAAGATTGTATAGAACAACAAGTAGATAAAGTTATAATGACAAGGATATAGTTTAAATTCCCATTGCATACTTACATATTACTGAGATTATTCATTTTCAATTTGAAAAGATTTCAAATTTGCAATACAATGATTTCCTATGTTTTCTGTTCATGCACTTTTGACTTACAGATTTTTCTCTTTTTCATTTCTTTGAAAATCCACATTACATTATCTTTTAATCACTCGTTTTAAAAGTGGAATGTTGTTGTTGTAGAGGAAGAGAGAGGATAACTAAAAGTTGTGTCAAGGTTCAATCCTCCACCTTCAACCGGTAATATCGACTTTCTTCTCTGCAACTTCTATGCTCATTTAAGTTCACAAATTTCTTCTTTCGCTTCTTTGCATATTTATCCTAATGCTTGATTCTTCTCTAACTTGTTTGTTGCTTGTTCTTGTTACAGAAAAGCTAAGAAATTCGACATTCAAGATGTTTCTCTAGGAACTGAGAGAGAAGTTAATGGCAAAACGCATAGAAATGTTCTTTTGTTCTTTAACTTGCCACTGCCTTTTCTGGCCTATGTAATTTTGTTCTGCTAGATCATTCGTTATTCATTCTCTAAAATGGTTGAGCTCATAGGGAATTAGTGTAACCACTGTGCATTCACTATCTTCTGTAAAGTTTTTTCATTAAGTACCATTCTCCCACCTGCTTATTGCTCCACGTAAACAAATTTCCATGTGATCTTAGTTCGATTAACCTATAGTTTAGATTTGTTTATAGAGTTTTCATTTCCACTTTGGTGGTACCGCCTATGCAAAAATGACTAGTAGTGTTGATAAGAGAAATATGTTTTATATTTACAATAAGTTAAAGTCTCTTGAGTATTTTGGATTTAAAATTTTGCAACTTATTCTTTGTGTTTTTTGCGGACTTGCTTGCTTCGGTTATCTTTGGAATTGTACTTCTCATCGTGATCATAGTTTTTGCAGCCTAATCTTAAGGTGTCTTGATTTCCTCATTGAACAATTTGAGGAGCCGCTTGCAACAAGATGGTTTGTCTTGGTCGGAAGTGGTGTATAGTGAATGGTATGGGAGTATTCATTGTTTCATGTGGGTGAGGAATGTTTTCTTTTTCTCTTTTGGGTATTCAGTGTCTTTGGGCATTTTGAGGAGTGTTCTTTGTATAATTGTCTTCATTAAAATTTTAAATGTGATGAATAAAATGTCAAATTCTTTGGTCTATAACAATTGATGCAGCTCCTCAGTTTCATCAGTAATGTTCAAGACTTATTTTCCTATTTTTCATTTTCCAGAAAATTCTGACATAATTCGTGTCCGCCTATATGACATTATAGGTCTAGCTCAAAGCAATATTTATACTAACTTTTTGAGTTTGCAAAAGTTATTAAACAAATAAGAGGTAAAAAAATTTGTATTTTAAAAATAATTATTAAATTTAAAAATTATTAAATGAAAATAATTTTCGAAAAATGAGAACAATAATAGTTAAAAAATAATACAAATAATAATAAAAATGTCACGGAAGATATTTCGCGACGTTTTTTAAAACGTCACGGAAGACCTTTTGTGACGTTTTTTTGGAAACGTCGCGGAAGACGTTTCGTGACGTTTTTTTGGAAACGTCGTGGAATACGTTTCGCTACGTTTTTCAAAAACGTCGCAGAAAGACCAATCTTTTAGTGACGTTTTTTTAAACGTCGCGGAATGTCCGTATTTTTTGTGACGTTTTATAAAAAACGTCGCAGAAACTTTTTGCCTACACCACATTTTGCGACGTTTTTTGTGACGTTTTAAAAAATGTCGCAAATTATTTTCTGTGACGTTTTATAAACGTCGCGGATTGACTTATTTTCTTGTAGTGTCCCGAGGTTCAATTCGGGGCAGTTGGGTGAGGATGGTGCGGAAGGAAAGTTGAGAGCATTCGATTTGTAACAAATTTCAGTGTGGCAGTAGTGGCGGGTTTGCCGTGGCTAGCTATATGTTCGCCGCTGCGAACTATGAAGGTCAAGCGCAATGAACTTTTGGGAAAAGTTCATCGTGGTGAAGTCTCAAATTAATTCCAAGTACTTCATGGGAAAATATGTCATAGTGAACTTTGACTTCGTTGCGAAAAACTCTCGAGGTCCAGTAAGTTTCGCCCTGGCGAAGATATAAAATTTAACACAAAATCCTCCATGATGAAACCCTCAGAAAAAACCTGAACAACCCAACATCCATCAACAATATACGTAAGACCCAATCTTCTTAATAATCTCATATGACTTGGACAAAAGCTTGAGCAAAGACTTGGAACAGTCTCGGATCCAAAGGAGTAAGCACTTGCTCTTGCGAAAGAGGTGTCTCTTGGATCTGTGAGCGAAAGGGTTCACTATCCTACCCTACTGAAACTTTAGCATTCTCTGGAGCTCTAGACTCATCAATGCCCTCATCTCTTAGTGGAAGGTCAGGTGCAAAAGATCTTTGCAAAATTTCCCATGTCCTTTTATGAGGTGATATCTTACTCCTTTAATTAAAACACTAATGATTAGCTTACGTTTCATTATAATCTTATTTCCTACATATATGCATGATATGCATGTCACTTAACACAATCAATCAATGCAAACAATTCATCACACAACAAAATAACTTATATCGCAATGCATTCTAAGCCTAGGAATTCTTAAAAATAGCCTAAGCTTTGATACTAGCAAATGTTGAGCCCAAATCTCAATCCCAATCCAGAGGTTTAATTCGGGACAGTTGGGTGAGGATGGCGCGAAAGAAAAGTTGAGAGCATTCGATTTGTAAGAAATTTCAACATGGCGGTAGTAACAGGTTTGCCGCGGCCAACTATGAAAGTCAAGCGCAATGAACTTTCAAGAAAAGTTCGCTGTGGCAAAGTCTCAAATTCATTCCAAGTACCTCTCGAGAAAAATATGATGTAGTAAACTTTGGCTTCGTCGCAGCGAACTCTTGAGGCCCGTGAGAAAAACCCCTAGAAGAAATTACGCTGCATTGAAAACCTAGCTTCGTCGTGGTGAAGATACAAAATTTAACATAAATCACCCTTCTAAAAAGGTTCGTTGCGGCAAACTTTGAGCCTTACTGCGGCAAAACCCTCAGACAAAACCTGGACAACCCAACATCCATCAACAACTTACATACAACTTTCATCACAATAGCCTAATCCATCACTAACAACAATTTTCAATCTCAACAAAGAAGTTAACTATGAACATACACAAAATATCTTCAACAAATCCAAATTTCATTATTAAATCAAAGAGTTTGAACAACTTTAATTACACATCAAAAGCTACACCATTGGCTTAATACAAAATACCAAATACAATAATGCTCATGTTAATATGCTTATAAAGTTATCCCAAAAGTTATAGTTACTAACTTAGTTAGAAAAGTTACTATCTTGCAGTATGCCAAAAACTTCGCGAGGATCAACGATCTTTTCGTTCAGCACCTGAGAAGTGAAAAATAGCGGGATGAGTTGTGAAGCTCAGTGGCTAATACATTTATAGCTAGTGACAACGAGCCATGCACCGAACATACATATATGTATAAATATATCTCATTTACTTAACAATCAGTTTCTCCGCAGTTCTATTTCAGAGACTCATAGTTTAACATATTATCTGTAGCGCCCCCTTACCGTAGGGTACACACAGGGACGCCCGTGGGTCATCCTGATGCATATCCTACAATAAGGGAGGGCTACGAGTAAACAGTCACTACATACTCTCATGGCATCAAAATCATAGAACCATAATATAAAGATCACTATGTTTAAAAATCCAAAAGCTTCTTCATTCATTTCATCGGAACAAAAGTTCACATGACTATCAGTTTTCCACTGTTTAAATACAATACTCAAAAAAGAAACTGATACAAAAATCTAACTAGGTCATCCCCAAAACAATCCTAGTTGACCGACCTGTGTGCCATGACTTCTCTTGCCAACCAAATCCACACGACAAGAAAAGTCTTTCTCACTGGAGCTAGGATTCTACTCTATTGATCCTGAAAAATATAACGCAATTTTGGGTGAGTTTGCGAACTCAATGAGAAACCATCATCGATGGTTCACTCAATTCATGCATTACGCAAATAGCGTACAACATATTACAATAACACATTCAGAATACCATAAAGCAATTTACAGATTCTCATGCAATCACAGAACTCAGAAATTTTGTAAATCAATTAACACAATTGTATCATGCACTCTTGCCTATTTCCCATTCACTGTATTCAATCCATCACAATGAGTATGCAATGCATATGTGACTTTTTCCCATTTTATTATAGTGTTGTGACCGAGCACTTAAACAGTGAACAGTATTTAGTAGACGCGCATCCCACGAGGGAGGGATTCCTCACCACGATGGAAAACTAGTTTCTTCATTAAAACTGCATAATCATAAACCTTGTGCTATTAACCTTTCAGGGTCCTTAGCTGTAACTCCATATTCGTGGCGAGCGCACACTATTTAAACATCAAAATCATAAGTTGACTTCTTCATATAAATTGTAGCTCTATTCCTCGAGTTCGTTTTGTGACAAGAATCACCTCAAACGGAGTTATATAACTCAAGTTATGCTTAAAAAGCCTAAAAGAGCTCATACTCAAAATATGATCTTCAAACCGACCTCTCACTTACTTTAATGCAAACTTTTTCAATTTGACTCCAAATGGCACTAATTTTTGTGGAGGGAAATATATATGTCTTATAAATCTAATGGTTTAAGCCTCACCTCAATTGGAGGTCGGATGAGGGATTTATGCCCAAAAGAATAGATCATGTTCACATCCTAATTCAATTTCAACACCTTTTGGCGCGATCACCATAACTTTCAATTTATAAATCTGATTTCTTTCTTTTTTGTACCATTAGAAAGTAGACATCTAGATATACAACTTTCATGAAGACTACAAAACGCGATTGGGCCTCTAACATTTCCAAAATTAAGCATCTTTCCTGTAGCTTTTCGTTAAACGGACAGACATGTCCGTTTAACGGACACGTTCGGGTGAAAGTGTCCCAAATGATCCTTAAATGTTCGTTAAACGGACATGCAAGTCCGTTTAACGGACATGGGCAGGCTAAGGGGTTTTTTTGCACCCGAGACTGTCCGTTTAACGGACATGAAAAATCCCAAAACTTCAATGCCTCATTCAAACTTCTCACCTTCAACCTAACTTCTTAACCATTTATACACTTCCCAAATTTATTTATTCCATAGCCTAAACACTTCATAACACCTCAAACTTCAAGTTTAATTCACCAAATTCAAAATCTCTAGCTTAAATGAATCATCAAAGCATGGATTTCAATCATTTGTCATCAAGGTTATCATAACTTCATAAGCTATATGAACAACAAGCATGACTTTAGTTGTTATCTTCCAATTCTTATAACTTCTTACTCCAAATTCAAAAAATTACATATTATATCTCAATGGAAAGATAACAAGATGCTCTAAAACTCTCATGAAGGATGAAAATGTTAATTTCATCAATAAGCAAGGTAAAAAGCCACTCAAAGGCACTGCCCATAAAAGGTCCAATGAAACGATAAATATAGCTAATTGAGCGGTGGTGAATGTGTTTCTAATCTCATAACTTCTTAACCCCAAGTCCAAATGAGACACATTATATGTCATTGGAAAGATATGAACCTCTACTACAAACTTCAAAAGACTTCCCGATCCAATTCAAGCCCTAAGAGGGACTAAATCCCAAGTGAAGTTTCTATCAAATTTTAGGAAAATTTGACAGCACTTCCCTTGAAAATACAACTAGCCAAACTTCAATCCTAGCTCCACCACCTGCATAAAACTCAATATCCAACCTCATTCAACATGTTTCAATTCTAAAGTATCTCCAAACATAGTTCAAAGGCAACAACCTCACTCCTAGATATCTATTCCATTCCAAAACATAAAACCATATAATCTCATACCACTCTTTTTGTCAACTATAGCCATACCATGACACATGTGAATAAAACATGTGTAAATTACATAAATTACAATTGAAACTCAACAATCTTGTATTTACATGAAATTTAAAGTTATTACAAAGCTTTAGAGGGCATTTTAGACCAAATACATCAAAGTCTTAAAGACAAAATACAAAGTACATTGCTAGCTCTAAAATGCTATCTAAAGCCTTGGTTTCAAACATATGATTTCAAAACTCAAAAATTGCATCAGAGTAAAGCCTCATTCCTAATGCGGTGTCTCGGTTTCTCGCTCATGACCTGTGGAGGGGAAAATGGGTGGGGGTGAGCTCGACGGCTCCGTGGGTAAAAACTTAATAATTAAGAATAAACATGCCAAAATCCTTTAGCACTTTATTCTCAAACAATGGAACTAAAGCATCTTTATTATTAAACAATTCTTCATCAACATCAAAGTTTATCAAAGGCAATTATAAAACAATATATCATACAAGAACAACTTAGACAAACATATCGCATATTCACATATAAGTTGGTTTGGGTGGGTCCAACAGGACGTACTACACATTTCCGCAAAACGGTCATATGTAGCCGTGAACACATGAGGGAGTCCGTGAGGAACTCCATGGCCAATAGCGGGCAGGCGGGAGAAGCCTATATAGGTGCACCTATCACATAAAGGACCACCCTAACCCGTAGAAAACATGCAATTCACATTATTCACACATTTTATACATATTAGCCATCAATGAACCTTGCAACTTCTATTTCCACATAATTGCCTAAATCACTTATTCAAATCTCTTTTTCACTTGTTCAACAATCATATACACATTTTCATATCTCATATACATTTAAAATCATTTTAAGAATAACAAGCAATATGAATAAATCATTTTAAAGCATTCAATAGCATTTAATAGCATTCATTATAGAACTTTAACAAGTTCATTAACTCAATTATTAAGAAATTACCCACCTTAAACCTTTAGCCTTGAATTTAGACACTTGACCTTGCTTCTTGCTCTATCAACTTCTCTTCACCTTCATTAAGCAAGTGAGAACCCAATTTACAAAAGATATCCCAAAATTAGACAAACCTAGGAGAGGAAAACATGCAATTAAACCTACCTAACTTTACCCAAACCTTACCTAAGCTAGAAGCATCAAAAGCCACTCATAATTCCAAAGAATTTTACATTTTTCTTACCTTGAAAGGAGACTCACAAAATTTCTCCCTCTCTTAGCTTTGATGAAAACTCTTACACCTTTCTTTCTTTTCTCCTCCTTAAACACTCTACTACCCTTCACTAAGCAAGAAAACCCAAGGACTTACCCTCTTTCTTCTTCTTCTTCTTCTTCTTCTTCTTCTTCTTCTTCTTCTTCTTCGAAAACTCTCCCTCTCCTTTTCTCTAGAAATTTCGTGATTCTTCTTCTAATGGACTAACTAATTGCTTCTTTATTTAAGACCTACTCCAACCTTAAAACTACGTAGTTTAGCAATCCTTTCATAAAGCTTAAAATTTTCCTTATGTTACAACTACACCCACGGCAATTCATCACTAGCTTCATTTCATTTTCATTTTAATGACTACCTAAAGACCAAAAAGTCCCTCCTTCAAAGCCTTAAATTCTAAGAACATAAATAAACTTCCCAAAATACCCTCAAGCCATTTTAGTCCTTCCAATTTCTAACAACACTTCAATTATAATATAAACTAATCCTTCATTTAACTTTCATCCCTTTAAACACTATAAACCTCAATTAAGTCCAACAAAATAAATTTCCAAATTAAACCTAAAAAATAACATAAACATGCTTAATACGATTCGGGGCCCAACATCTCTCCCCCTCTTAAAAGAATTTCGTTCTCGAAATTCGTACCTAACATACTGAAGAGCTGGGGATACTTTTCCTTCATAGCTTCTAATGGCTCCCACGTGGCCTCTTCCACTGAATGATTCCTCCATAAGACCTTGACTAGCTGCACTGTCTTATTCCTCAAAACTTTTTCTTTAGAATCCAAGATCTGCACTGGAAGCTCCTCATAACTCAAGTCATCACTCAACTGAACTTCATCAGCTTGAATGACATGAGAAGGATCAGATCGGTATCTCCTTAACATAGAGACATGAAAGACATCATGAATTTGTGAGAGCTCAGGAGGCAAAGCTAACTTGTATGCCAATGGACCAATTCTCTCCAGAATCTCATAAGGCCCCACATACCTTGGACTCAGCTTACCCTTTCTCCCAAATCTCATAATCCCTTTCCAAGGAGAAGTCTTTAGAAAACTTTCTCGCCTACCTCATACTCCATTTCCTTCCTATGAGCATCTTCATAACTTTTCATTCTTTCTTGAGCTGCCTTCAGCCTTTGCTTAATCAAGTTGACCTTATCAATAGTCATCTGAATCAACTCTGGACCCAATAGCTTCCTGTCTCCTTCTTCATCCCAACACACTGGAGTCCTACATTTCCTCCCATATAGAGCCTCATACGGTGCCATCTGAATGCTCGAATGATATGAATTATTGTAGGCAAATTTGATCAGAGGCAAGTGCTCATCCTATGCTCCTCTAAAATCCATCACACATGCCCTGAGCATTCCCTCTAAGGTCCGAATGGTCCTCTCAGATTGACCATCGGTTTGAGGATGGAAGGCAGTGCTGAAACTCAACTTAGTACCTAAAGCTTCCTACAAACTGCCCCAAAATCTTGATGTAAAACGAGGATCTCTATCAGATACAATTGAATCCGGGATCCCATGCAATCTCACCACTCCATCAATGTACTTCTTAGCTAGCACGTGCAGAGGATCAGTCTGTCTAATTGCCAGAAAATGGGCTGATTTTGTCAATCTATCCACAATCACCCATATGGCATCATGCCTCCTACTGGTCCTAGGCAATCTCATTAGAAAATCCATAGTCACTTTCTGCCACTTCCACTCTGGAATAGGTGATGGCCTCAACTGACCTGAAGGTACCTGGTGTTCAGCCTTAACTTGCTGACATACTAGACACTTACTCACATACTCGGCCACATCCTTTTTCATACCTCTCCACCATAAATGTTCCTTAAGATCCCTGTACATCCTGGTGCTACCTGGATGCATAGCATAAGGCGCATTGTGCGCCTCATCCAGAATCTCATTCTTCATCTCCATGACATCTGGAATACAAAGTCTATTCCTGACTGTCAGGAGTCCATCATCACTCACCATCATATCAGACTTCTTACCCTCTTGAACCTCTTCTCGCAGCTTACCTAGTTCTGCATCCTGAACTTGCAACTCTCTCACTTTTTCCCTAAGGATTGGTCTCACCCTAAGTGTAGCAATCATACAACCAGTCTCTTCCTTCTTTAAACTGATCCTGAGCTTAGCCATCTCTTCCAGTAGCGGTATATACACTATCTGAACATATGCTATGGAAGGCTTCCTGCTTAAAGCATCCGCAACAACATTTGCCTTACCTGGATGATACTCAATCAATAGGTCATAATCTTTAAGTAGCTCAATCCACCTTCTCTGTCTCAAATTCAGCTCCTTCTGACTTAACAAGTATTTGAGACTTTTGCGATCTGTGAAGATCCTGGTTTGCACTCCATACAGATAATGCCTCCATATCTTCAATGCAAAGATCACAGCTGCTAACTCGAGATCGTGGGTCGGATAATTCACCTTATAAGGTTTTAGCTACCGTGAGGCATATGCTATCACCTTATCTCCCTGCATAAGCACACATCCCAACCCCTTTCTGGAAGCATCACTATATACTGTATAACTTCCTTCTCCTGTAGGCAAAGTCAATACTGGAGCACTAGTCAATCTATGCTTGAGCTCCTCAAAACTCCGTTGACACTCATCACTCCAAACAAACTTCTGGTTCTTTCTCAATAACTTGGTCAAAGGAGTAGCTATTATTGAGAATCCCTCCACGAATCTCCGATAATAGCCTGCTAAACCCAGAAAGCTCCTCACTTCCGTTACTATTGTTGGGGCATGCCAATTCACCAGTGCTTCAATCTTCTTTGGATCTACATGCACCCCATTCTCAGAAATAATGTGACCAAGGAAAACTACTTCATGAAGCCAAAATTCACATTTAGTGAATTTGGCATAGAGCTCTCTTTCTCTCAACCGCTGCAATACTATTCTTAAGTGTTGCTCATGTTCTCCCACACTCTTTGAATACACCAGAATGTCATCGATGAACACGATAACAAACTGATCCAAAAACTCCTTAAAAACTCTGTTCATCAGATCCATAAAAGCAGCAAGAGCATTGGTCAGTCCAAAAGACATAACCAAAAATTCATAATGCCCATACCTTGTTCTAAAGGCTGTCTTGCTCACATCAGACTCCTTAATCCTGAGTTGATGGTAGCCAGACCTGAGATCGATCTTAGAAAAGACCGTTGCTCCCTGCAGCTGATCAAACAAGTCATCGATACGAGGCAGAAGATACTTGTTTTTCACTATCACCTTGTTAATCCTTCTGTAATCGATGCACATCCTCCAAGTTCCATCTTTCTTTCTAACAAACAAGACCGGTGCTCCCCAAGGTGAGGAACTAGGTCTAATAAACCCTTTCTCTAATAAATCCTGTAACTGTTCATTCAGCTCCTTCAGCTCAACTGGAGCCATCCTATAGGGTGGAATTGAAATAGGAGCTGTCCCGGGAGCCAAGTCAATAGTAAACTCAATCTCCCTCTCCTGTGGCAAACCGGGCAACTCTTTTGGAAACACATCAGAAAATTCCCTCACAATGGGAATATCCTCCACCCTGCTCTCTTTCACACTCATATCCATGACACACGCCAAGAAGGCTTCACAACCTCTTCCCATCAGTTTATCAGCTAACAAAGCTGAAACAAGCCTTGGCGGTGTCAACTTTCTATCCCCTCTGAAAATTACCTTTCGACCTTCACCCATATCAAACTCTACTTCCTTTCGACCACAATCAAGCTTCGCCCCATACTTTTCCATTACATCCATTCCGATAATAACGTCCAATCCCTTCAGATCTAGAGGTAGCAGATCTACTACCAAACTAGATCCCTCGATCACAAGCTCGCAATCTCTAAGATCCGGCTTACAATGACATTCCTCCCTAACGGAGTGCTAACAAGTAGAAAATTATCTAAGAGATCTGACTACATATCAGGCAAAATCACACTTGCAGACACATAAGAATGTGTAGAACCAGAATCAAACAGCACATACACATCAAAATGAAAGAGCTGAGCCATACCTGTAACAACCTCCGGTGCGGCTGCAGCTTCCTCCCGTGTCATGGCAAACACCCTAGCCTGTGCTTGCCCTCTTGGTCTCCCTAGAGGAATGGGCTTCTTCACTGACCCAGAACTGCCCACTCCAGCAGTTGGTCTGGTCCCCACTGTCTCTACTCTCCTCTGGGCCTGCGGTTGAGATCCTTCCCCTTTCATCATAGGGCAATCCCTGATCCGACGTCCTTTTTCTCCACACCAGAAACAAGCACCCGAAAGTTTACGACACTCACCCTGATGCATATTCCCACAGTGCTCACATACAGGGTTCTGATTCCTACTTCTCTCTGTTCTACCGTTTCCTCCCACTGAGGAAGCTGGCGACCCAATCTGAACTACACTGCTGCTGAGGGCACTTCTTGCCACCACGACTCGAGCACGAAACTCTTCTCACCCCCGACAGTCATGCGCACACTACCCCTCTCTGGAAGACTACTCTCTGCTCTTCCTCTTCCTACTCACCTCCTGCCTGATGTTCTCCAGCTTCTCAGCCTGGAGTGCAGCATCCACCAGCTGCTGATAATCACAGAAGTTATGGAGAATCACCTTCTCCTTGATACCCAAGTGGAGACCTTCCTCAAACTTGCGACACTTATCTTCTTCATTTGCCACAATATGAGGTGCATATCTAGACAATTGAGTAAATCTCAACTCATACTCACTCACAGACATCTCCCTCTGAGCCAGATTCAAAAACTCTCGAGCTTTTTCCTGAATGTATACCCGGGAAAGGTACTTCTTTCTGAACAACTCTCCGAAGTCCCTCCATGTGAGTACTAGTGGCACAGCTTGACTCTGTGGAACTGACTCCCACCAGTGAAGAGCATCTCCCTGCAATAAACTAACTGCATACTCCAACTTCTCATCATCAGAGCACTTCATCTGGACCAAGACCCTCTCTGTCCTCTTCATCCAAGCTTCAGCTTCCTCTGGATTGGTGGTATCAAGAAAGTCCACCGCTCCAAACTTCCTCAGCTTATCGTACTGCCCACCCCTAACCACTGGAGCTAGCATCGGAACCTGAGACCCTTGACCCATGGGGAAGGTGAAAGCCTGGGCAAAGGCCTGGAAAAACTACGGGTCCATCGCAGGCACAGAAGGAGGAGGAGGAGGAGGCTCTTAAGGTTGCATACTAGGTGCTTCTGAGCTAGGAGCAGAGTGTGTCCTCGCATCTTGCGGGACATGAGACTCATCTGTGCTCCCTTGGTGAGAGCGAGAACGAAGTCGGGCTCCTCGAGTTCTATTATGAGGTGGCATAATACTCCTTCAAAATAAAACCAGTGAAAAACTTTAGTTCATGCAAAAACAATTTGTCAAAATGTATCGTACGATTTAAATCATGAAAAACCCGGTCAGAATCATGCAAAAATCAACATTTAGTCAAAATCACCATGTAGGTATGTAAAATCAATTCAAACAATGCAAGTAACACAAATCATGCAATTTTGATGGAAGTCATGAAAACCCTAAAGTTCTCTTTCTACCCGAACCTCAACTGAAAGCTCTGAAACCATAAGTGTTGGAACCCCACCCCGATGAGACATGGGTCCGACGTCTTTCGTGACATCTGGACGCGCATCCCACAAGGGAGGAATTCCTCACCACGATGGAAAACTTGTTTCTTCATTAAAACTGCATAATCATAAACCTTGTGCTATTAACCTTTCAGGGTCCTTAGCTGTAACTCCACATTCGTGGCGAGCGTACACTATTTAAACATCAAAATCATAAGTTGACTTCTTCATATAAATTGTATCTCTATTCCTCGAGTTCGTTTTGTGACAAGAATCACCTCAAACGGAGTTATATAACTCAAGTTATGCTTAAATAGCCTAAAAGAGCTCATACTCAAAATATGATCTTCAAACCGACCTCTCACTTACTTTAATGCAAAATTTTTCAATTTGACTCCAAATGGTACCAATATTTGTGGAGGGAACGATATATGTCTTATAAATCTAATGGTTCAAGCCTCACCTCAATTGGAGGTCGGATGAGGGATTTATTCCCAAAAGAATAGATCATGTTCACATCCTAATTCAATTTCAACATCTTTTGGCGCGATCAGTATAACTTTCAATTTATAAATCGGATTTCTTTCTTTTTTGTACAATTCGAAATTAGACAGATATAGCTACAACTTTCATGAAGACCACAAAAAGCGATTCGGCCTCTAACATTTCCAAAATTAAGCATCTTTCCCGTAGCTGTTCGTTAAACGGACAGACATGTCCGTTTAACGGACACGTTCGGGTGAAAGTGTCCCAAATAATCCTTAAATGTCCGTTAAACGGACATGCAAGTCCGTTTAACGGACATGGGCAGGCTAAGGGGTGTTTTTGCACCCGAGGCTTTCCGTTTAACGGACATGCAAAATCCCAAAACTTCAATGCCTCATACAAACTTCTCACCTTCAACCTAACTTCTTAACCATTTATACACTTCCCAAATTTATTTATTCCATAGCCTAAACACTTCATAACACCTCAAACTTCAAGTTTAATTCAACAACTTCAAAATCTCTAGCTTAAATGAATCATCAAAGCATGGATTTCAATCATTTGTCATCAAGGTTATCATAACTTCATAAGCTATATGAACAACAAGCATGACTTTAGTTGTTATCTTCCAATTCTTATAACTTCTTACTCCAAATTCTAAAAATTACATATTATATCTCAATGGAAAGATAACAAGATACTCTAAAACTCTCATGAAGGATGAAAATGTTAATTTCATCATTAAGCAATGTAAAAAGCCACTCAAAGGCACTGCCCATAAAAGGTCCAATGAAACAGTAACATAGCTAATTGAACATTGACTGAATGTGTTTCTAATCTCATAACTTCTTAACCCCAAGTCCAAATGAGACACATTATATGTCATTGGAAAGATATGAACCTCTACTACAAACTTCAAACAGACTTCCCAATCCAATTCAAGCCCTAAGAGGGACTAAATCCCAAGTGAAGTTTCTATCAAATTTTAGGAAAATTTGACAGCACTTCCCTTGAAAATACAACCAGCCAAACTTCAATCCTAGCTCCACCACCTGCATAAAACTCAATATCCAACCTCATTCAACATGTTTCAATTCTAAAGTATATCTAAACATAGTTCAAAGGCAACAACCTCACTCCTAGATATCTATTCCATTCCAAAACATAAAACCATATAATCTCATACCACTCTTTTTGTCAACTATAGCCATACCATGATGCATGTGAATAAAACATGTGTAAATTACATAAATTACAATTGAAACTCAACAATCTTGCATTTACATGAAATTTCAAGTTATTACAAAGATTTAGAGGGCATTTTAGCCCAAATACATCAAAGTCTTAAAGACAAAATACAAAGTACATTGCTAGCTCTAAAATGCTATCTAAAGCCTTGGTTTCAAACATATGATTTCAAAACTCAAAAATTGCATCGGAGTAAAGCCTCATTCCCGATGCGGTGTCTCGGTTTCTCGCTCATGACCTGTGGAGGGGAAAATGGGTGGGGGTGAGCTCGACGGCTCCGTGGGTAAAAACTTAATAATTAAGAATAAACATGCCAAAATCCTTTAGCACTTTATTCTCAAACAATGGAACTAAAGCATCTTTATTATTAAACAATTCTTCGTCAACATCAAAGTTTATCAAAGGCAATTATAAAACAATATATCATACAAGAACAACTTAGACAAACATATTGCATATTCACATATAAGTTGGTTTGGGTGGGTCCAACAGGACGTACTACACATTTCCGCAAAACGGTCATGTGTAGCCGTGAACACATGAGGGAGTCCTTGAGGAACTCCATGGCCACTAACGGGCAGGCGGGAGAAGCCTATATAGGTGCACCTATCACATAAAGGACCACCCTAACCCATAGAAAACATGCAATTCACATTATTCACACATTTTATACATATTAGCCATCAATGAACCTTGCAACTTCTATTTCCACATAATTGCCTAAATCACTTATTCAAATCTCTTTTTCACTTGTTCAACAATCATATACACATTTTCATATCTCATATACATTTAAAATCATTTTAAGAATAACAAGCAATATGAATAAATCATTTTAAAGCATTCAATAGCATTTAATAGCATTCATTATAGAACTTTAACAAGTTCATTAACTCAATTATTAAGAAATTACCCACCTTAAACCTTTAGCCTTGAATTTAGACACTTGACCTTGCTTCTTGCTCTATCAACTTCTCTTCACCTTCATTAAGCAAGTGAGAACCCAATTAACAAAAGATATCCCAAAATTAGACAAACCTAGGAGAGGAAAACATACAATTAAACCTACCTAACTTTACCCAAACCTTACCTAAGCTAGAAGCATCAAAACCCACTCATAATTCCAAAGAATTTTACATTTTTCTTACCTTGAAAGGAGACCCACGAAATTTCTCCCTCTCTTAGCTTTGATGAAAACTCTTACACCTTTCTTTCTTTTCTCCTCCTTAAACACTCTACTACCCTTCACTAAGCAAGAAAACCCAAGGACTTAGCCTCTTTCTTCTTCTTCTTCTTCTTCTTCTTCTTCTTCTTCTTCTTCTTCTTCTTCTTCTTCTTCTTCTTCTTCGAAAACTTACCCTCTCCTTTTCTCTAGAAATTTCGTGATTCTTCTTCTAATGGACTAACTAATTGCTTCTTTATTTAAGACCTACTCCAACCTTAAAACTACGTAGTTTAGCAATCCTTTCATAAAGCTTAAAAGTTTCCTTATATTACAACTACACCCACGGCAATTCATCACTAGCTTCATTTCATTTTCATTTTAATGACTACCTAAAGACCAAAGAGTCCCTCCTTCAAAGCCTTAAATTCTAAGAACATAAATAAACTTCCCAAAATACCCTCAAGCCATTTTAGTCCTTCCAATTTCTAACAACACTTCAATTATAATATAAACTAATCCTTCATTTAACTTTCATCCCTTTAAACACTATAAACCTCAATTAAGTCCAACAAAATAAATTTCCAAATTAAACCTAAAAAATAACATAAACATGCTTAATACGATTCGGGGCCCAACAGAGTAGGAGACCCTCTGGGTATGCACTAACTCCCTTCGAGCTCGAGACTCTTTTCAATATCAGTAGCGACTCAGGTCACAAATATTATTATTATTATCCGTTCATGCATTTGTGTATGAAATGCAAAATGCCCAATACAATCACAGTCACATTGTCATTAAAACCCATTTATCACAATTCTTCAAAATCACATGGCAGTCGAATCTGATTTATCAAAAGTAGACATATCGATCTTAATCATTTACTTAAACACAAAATTCTCATTCCCAGACAGTTTACAGAGCATTTAACAATCAAAAATTAATGAACCAACTAGGTTACTCACCTGTAACTTCCGAGCTACTGCCTGGAAGTCCCAGTAATATCCGTGGAATGTCAATCCAGCGGTGCCTCTATAACAGTCAAATAATTCCCCATTACTAAATGCATAGTCAGAACAATTCAATGATGCACATGTCTTTAATAAATGATGTACGATGCATGTTCATGACCTTCTCGGCGCTATCTCTATATTTCATTATCTTTTACCTCAAACCTAACTTTTCACCCATTTCATAAAAAATGACACATTCGCTTTCAATATACTGACCTGGAACTTCACAAGTCTCATTTCCATTTTTCAGTTCCCTAAGACAAAACATATACACTAAACTAATCTCAAGAAAACCTCAAAACCAATTTCATCTTGAACTAGATCAAATTCACCTATTGAAGACTCCGATAGCATTGAATTTAATTTCAGAAATCTCACAATAATACCCCAATTATCAAGAAACTATCCTTAGGTTGATATAGGAAACCTTACTCAACTTTCTTTCAATAATAGCGTTGCTACTAATTTAAATTTGAACTTTCATTCTTCACATCAATTGTAGACCTCTATCTCTAGTTCATAAAGAATCAAGAATCACCTCAATTGGAGGTCTACGCCATTAGTTATGCCACAAAGACTAAAATACCTCACTTCAGAAAAAAATGGAGCTCGCCGCGGCCAAAGAACTCTCGCCGCAGTATGGGAGTAGCTCGCCGCGATGCACGGAAAGGGCTCGTCGCGGCGTAAAAACTCGGGTTCGCCACGACGTCGAAGGGAGCTCACCGCGGCAACCTTCTCTGTGCTCGCCGCGACGAATTAACTTTAATTCGCCGCGACGCGACATAATTCCTCGCCGCGACCTGCCCTTCTTCTTCGACCATTTATCGCGTTTCTCCCTCTAAAACCAGTCATAACTCCCCTCAACTACCCCAAATCTTTCACATTTAAACCCATTAATGCATTGCAACAACAATAAAACCACATTAAATCTAATTTACTTACCAATCAAGCTCTCCAATCTTCAAATCTTTCAAAATCTTCTCCAACCCTAACACCCACGATTATCTCCCATAGCCACACAAAACATCATCATCTCTAAGATTTAAGCGGGCAGTCAGGAGAAGGCTTTAGTCAACATGCACATAAAGAACGAATGGTTCCTCTCTTGCCCAATCACATGCAAATTCTTATGCTCAAATCCATTTCATCCAAAAATCAGATTCTCACACTTCTTATGCTTTTTCCTCTTTTGATTCATGCAAAATGTCATAACATAATCTAATGTATAATCATGGTAATAAATCATCATGCATTTCATAACAATCACAAAAATTCAATTCAGGCAATTTAAACACTCAAGCAGACACGATTTGACTCATTATCACGATAACCATAAATATATTACCCATCTAAATTGCTTGAAAATCCAAGTTCAATTGTGCCCTTCCTCTTGTTCTTGAGTGAGATTTTCTTGGTTTCCTATTCAATCATATGCTTAAATAGAAGACCCATAAAACTTCAAAAATTAAAAGCCAAATTGAGCTTAACTCAACCTACCCACAGTTCATCTAGGTTAGAAAACTCTAAACCTAGTTGAAAATCCACAATATCCATATAGGGTTTCTCTTCTTTCTTCCTTCACAAACCCATTTCACTCTCTAATCCCTTTTCTAACTGAAAAAGAAGAAAAGTAATGGAGTTTACCTTAACAGGATGATTTCCTCTTCTTTTTCTTCCTCTTTCTTCTTCTTCCCTAGCTCTCCCAAGATTTCTTTTTCGTTTCTCTTCTCTCACGTTTTTCTCTCCTTTATTTTTTACTCTCCATAATTTCTTCCTCTTCTTTTAGTTCAAGACACATTTTCTTCTTACTCTTCCCATTTTACCCCTTATTTATCTCGTCCTTTCAATTAAGCCCTTCTTTTAATGTATTACCTATTAACTCCTTAGTCTATTAAATCTAATACCTTACTATAATCTAATTAAATTCTAACATTCTCTATTTAATAACTGTAATTTCTATTCATGCTTGCTAATTTACTGGACTACATTCTAAATAATAATAATAAAACAAATAAAAATAAAGAAAAATTTTGGGATCTGACAATTCTCCCCCCTGAAAAATTTTCATCCTTAAAATTCTTACTTGAGCTTACAAAAAGGTGTAGATACTTCTCCTTCATGGCTTCCAAAGGTTCCCATGTTGCCTCGTCTTTTGCATGGTTCTTCTATAAGACTTTAACTAACTTCGTAGTCTTGTTTCTCAAGGCCTTTTCCTTCGAATATAGAATCTCCATTAGTTGTTCTTCATAAGTCAAATCCTCTCTTAATTGAACCTCTAAAGGTTGGACTATATGTGAAGCATCTTATCTATAACTTCTCAACATCGAACCATGGAAAACATTGTGGATCTTAGACAATTATGGTGGTAAACCAAAATTGTAGGCTAAACGTCCAATCTTCTCAATAATCTCATAAGGACCTATAGATCTTGAACTAAGCTTGCCCTTCTTACCAAATCTCAAAACTCCTTTCTATGGAGAAGCTCTAAGAGATACTTTGTCTCTAACTTCAAATTTCATCTCCTTTTTATGCGCATCCGTATAGCTCTTCATTTTGTCTTGAGTTGCATTAAATCTCTATTTCACCAGTTTAATTTTATCAACTATGACTTGCACCAACTCAGGTCTTACAAGTCTCCTCTCACCTTCCTCATCCTAAAAAATAGGAGTTCTGCACCTCCTATCATACAAAGCCTCATAAGGTGTCATTTGAATTCCTGAGTGGTAGGAATTACTGTAAGCAAATTTGATTAAAGGAAGCTGATTATCCCATGAGTCTTTGAAATCCATAATGTAAGCTCTTAACATTGCCTCTAAAGTCTGAATTGTTCTCTCTGTTTGTCCATTAGTCTGTGGATGGAAAGCCATTCTAAAATGCAACTTGGTTCCCAAAGCCTCTTGTAAGCTTTCCCAAAATCTAAAAGTGAACCTAGGATCTCTATCCAAAACTATAGAACTCGGAATCTCATGAAGTCTGATTATTTCATCTATGTATTTCTTAGCCAAAACATTAAAGAATTGGTTTGTTTGATTGACAAGAAATGTGCGAACTTGGTTAGACTATCAATAATCACACATATTGCATCATGCTTCCTGTTGGTCCTTGGCAATCCCATTAAGAAATCACTTTATCTCCTTGCATCAACACGCATCCCAATCCATTCCTTGAGGCATCACTAGATACTATATACCCATCACTACTAGAAGGCAAAGTCAAAATTAATGTAGTTGTGAGCCTATTCTTCAATTCCTCAAAGTTTTTCTAACATTTTTTTGTCCACATAAATTTCTTATTTTCCCTTGTCAAGTTGGTAAGTGGGGTGGCTATCATGGAAAAAGCCTTCTACAAACCTTCTCTAATAGACAGCTAAACCCAAGAAACTCCTCACTTCTGCTATATTATTAGGCGCTTCCTATTTAACTACAGCATCTATTTTTTTCAGATCCACGTGTACTCCTTTTTCTAAATTTACATGTCCAAGAAATACTACTTCCCTTCGCCAAAATTCACATTTATCAAATTTGGTGTACAACTCTTTCTTCCTCAGTGTCTCAAAGGTAATCCTCAAATGTTCCTCATGCTCCTTGTCAGTCTTGGAATAAACCAATATATCATCAATAAAGACTATGATAAATTGGTTTAAGAAAGGCTTAAAGACTTTATTAATTAAGTCCATGAAAGCTACAAGAGTATTCATTAATCCAAATGGCATGACTAAGAATTCAAAATGCCCATACTGTATTCTAAAGGCAGTCTTTGACACATCGGACTCCCTTATTCTCAACTAGTGGTAACCTGATCTCAAATATATCTTGGAGAAGACCTTTGCCCCTTGCAATTGATCAAAAAAATCATCTATTTGTGGAAGCAGATATCTATTTCTTAATAGTGACATGATTAAGCTTTCTGTAATCCACATACATTCTCAAGGATTCATCTTTCTTCTTCACAAAAAGAACTGGAGTTCTCTAAGGTGAAGAGCTAGGTCTAATGTACCATTTCTCCAACAACTCTTCTAACTGCTCTTTAAGTTCCTTCAATTCGATCGAAGTCATTCTATAAGGCGGAATTGATATCGGTGTTGTGCCTAAAAGAAGCTCTACGGGAAACTCAATTTTCCTAGGTAGTGGTATTCCTAGTAATTCTTCAGGAAAGACATCTAGGAATTCTATGACCATAGGAATATCTTCTAACTTCCCCTCATCTACCTTCATGTCTACCACATATGCCAAGAATGTTTCACATCCTTTTCTCATCATCTTTTTCTACTGTTAGAGTCGAAATAACTCTAGGCCGACTTGCTTTCTTGTCTCTCATAAACACCACCTTTATACCTTCTTCCAACTCAAACTCTACAATATTTTGTTTGCAATCCAAACTAGAATTATATTTTTTTAACTTATCCATGCCCAAAATCACATCTAATCCTCTCATCTTCAATGGTATTAAATCCACTGCTAATTTTTCTCCACCAATATATAGTTCACAATCTTTATAAACTTGACTAATAATGATATATTGTCTAATTAGGGTACTAACCATCAAAGGACTATCTAATGGGCTCAAACTTTTACTATGCACAATTCTACTTGACAAAATAAATGAATAGGTAGACCTTGGATCAATCAAAACAATAATGTCATCATCGAATAATTTAACCATTCCATTTAACTTCTGGAGTGGTTCCTGCGTCCTCTCTTGTCATTGTAAATACTCTAGCTGGTGCTTGTCCCCTTAGTCTTCTTAGAGGATTCACTTTCTTACATGCACTAGATCTTCCTACTTCAGTTGCACTCTTAGGTCCCATAGTCTTAGCCTTCTTTAAAGCTTGCATCTGATTTCTATCTCGTCTGGAGTACTGCTAGCACTCTCTAGCCATGTGCCCTTTCTTTGCATAATTAAAACAAGTTTCAGTCAGCCTATAGTACTCTCCTTTATGGAACTTGCCATAATGATCACATTTAGGGAGGATGACCTATCCCCTTCCCTCTTACTACTGCCTCCTGTTGTTGAGACTTAATGAGAAATAGTTCTCACCTGTTTAGAATTGCTTGCACCATTGCTCCTCTCCTCGGAATGTACAAGGAAAGTCTTGACACTCCTCTCTAGCATAGAAGCACCATCTCCTCTCTTGAACTATTCTCTCCCTTTCCTCCTTCTATTCACTGCATTCTTTATGTTCTCCACGTTCTCAACCCTTAGTGAAACTTCTACCAGTTGTTGGAAATCATAAAAATTCTATGCCACCACTTTCTCTCTAATGGCCAAATGTAATCCCGCTTTAAATCTTCGACACCTAGCTGCTTCACTCATCATTAACTCAGCTGCATATCAGGCCAACTGCGTGAATCTGTGCTCGTATTCACTCACCGTCATCTCCCTCTGGGTAGGACTCAGAAATTCTCTCCGCTTCTGCTGAATATACACCTCAAATAAATATTTCTCCTTATAAGTAGTCAAAAAGTCCTTCCATGTCAGCACTGGAAGCTTTATCTGACTCTTTAGCACACTTTCCCACCAATGTAGAGCATCTCTTTGTAGCAAACTTGCAACATATTTTACCTTCTCATCATCCTCATAATCCATCTGTTCTAATATCCATTCCATCTTCGTCATCCATGTTTCTACTTCTTCCAGATAAGTGGTCCTACAGAAATCCACTGGCTTATACTTTCTCAGCTTATCAAACAGTTTCCTTTTCTTAGTTAGGGTCGGAGCAAGAGTCTGAAGCATTTAGCCTATGGCTTGGACAAAAGCTTGAGCAAAGACTTAGAACAGCCTTGGATCCAAAGGTATCGGCACTTACTCTTGCGAAAGAGGTGCCTCTTGGATCTGTGAGCGAAAGGGTTCACTATCTTGCCCTACTGAAACCTCAACATTCTCTGGGGCTTTAGACTCATCAGTGCCCTCTTCTCTTAGTGGAGGGTCAGGTGCAATAGATCTTCGCAAAATTTTCCGTGTCCTTCTACGAGGTGGTATCTTACTCCTTCAATTAAAACACTAATGATTAGCTTATCTTTCATTTTAATCTTATTTCCTACATATATGCATGATATGTTTGTCACTTAACACAATCAATCAATGCAAACAATTCATCACACAATAAAATAACTTATATCACTATGCATTATAAGCCTAGGAATTCTTTAAAATAGCCTAAGCTCTGATACTAGAAAATGTTAAGCCCAAGTCTTAATCCCAATCCAGAGGTTCGATTCGGGATAGTCGGGTGAGGATGGTGCAAAAGGAAAGTTAAGAGCATTTGATTTGTAAGAAATTTCAACATGGCAACAGTAGCGGGTTCACCACGGCCAACTTTGAAGGTCAAGCGCAATAAACTTTCAAGAAAAGTTCGCCGCGGCGAAGTCTCAAATTCATTCCAAATACCTCCCAAGAAAAATATGCTAAAGTGAACTTTGGCTTCGCCGCGGCTAACTCCCGAGGCCCAGCGAGAAAAACCCTTAGAAGAAATTACGCCGCATCGAAAGCCTAGCTTCGCCGTGGCGAAGATACAAAATTTAACAGAAATCATCCTTTTAAAAAGGTTCGTCGCAACGAACTCTAAGCCTCACTGTGGCAAAACCCTTAGACAAATCCTGGACAACCCAACATCCATCAACAACATACATACAATTTTCATCACAATAGCCTAATCCATCACTAACAACAATTTCCAATATCAACAAAGAAGTTAACTATAAACATACACACAAGATCTTCAACAAATCCAAATTTCATTACTAAATCAAAGAGTTTGAACAACTTTAATTACACATCAAAAGCTACACCATTGGCTTAATACAACAAACAAAATACAATAATGCTCATGTTAATATGTTTATAAAGCCATCCCAAAAGTTATAGTTACTAACTTAGTTACAAAATTTACTATCTTGGAGTATGCCAAAACCTTCGCAAGGATCAACAATCTTCTCGTTCAGCACCTAAGGAGTGGAAAATAGTGGGATGAGTTGTGAAGCTCAGTGGCTAATACATTTATAGCCAGTGACAACGAGCCATGCATCGAACATACATATATGTTTAAATATATCTCATTCATTTAACAATCAATTTCTCCACAGTTCTATTTCAGAGATTCATAGTTTAACAAATTATCAAACAAAGCTTATCATGTAAAACATAATCATCAACTTAACATTTCATTGTGCGTCATGTTCAACAAATCAAAATGCAATGTACAAATAAATGGCTCTAGGGTCCCATGAAATGAAACCGAGAAATCGAAGTTTACACCGTGACCAAAACGAATCTGATTCTTAGGATCTGGTAAGTCACAAGCGGGCAATCGAGAGAAGGCTTTAGTCACCGTACATGTGACGGACGAAATGATTCCTCTCTTATCCAATCACAAGCAAATTTTTATGCTCAAATCCATTTCATCCAAAAATTGTATTCTCACACTTCCTATGCTTTTTCCTCTTTTGATTCATGCAAAATGTCATAACATAATCTAATGTATAATCATGGTAATAAATCATCATGCAATTCATAACAATCACAACAATTCAATTCAAGCAATTTAAACACTCAAGAAAACAAGAATTGACTCATTATCACGATAACCATAAACTTATTACCCAAATAAATTGCTTGAAAATTCAAGTTCAATTGTGTCCTTCTTCTTGTTTTTGAGTGAGATTTTCTTGGTTTCCTAAAACAAACCAACTTCTTATTCAATCATGTTCTCAAATAGAAGACCCATAAAACTTCAAAAATCAAAAGCCAAATTGAGCTTAACTCAACCTACCCATAGTTTATCTAGGTTAGAAAACTTAAAACCTAATTAAAAATCCACAATATCCATCTAGGGTTTCTCTTCTTTCTTCATTCACAATCCCATTTCACTCTCCAATCCCTTTTCTAACCAAACAAGAAGAAAAGTAATGTAGTTTAGCTTAATAAGATGATTTCCTATTCTTTTTCTTCTTCTTCCCTAGCTCTCCCACGATTTCTTCCTCTTTTCCCTTCTCTCATGTTTTTCTCTCCTCTCGTTTCTTCTCTCCACGATTTCTTCCTCTTCTTCTAATTCAAGGCACATTTTCTTCTTGCTCTTCCCATTTTAGCCCTCACTTATCTTATCCTTCCAATTATGCCCTTCTTTTAATGTACTACCTGTTAACTCTTTAGTCTATTGAACCTAATGCCTTACTATACTCTAATTAAATTCTAACATTCTCTATTTAATAACTATAATTTCTATTCATGCTTGCTAATTTAATGGACTAAATTCTAAGAAAGATAAAATAATAAAACAAATAAATATAAAGAAAATTTTGGGTCCAACAATTTGTAATATAAATGATCGGTAAAAATTAACAAGTGATAATCACTCAAAATTTTTTCTATATTAATATCGATAGATGAAAATCCTTTATATAGTTATCAAATTCCTGGTCAACACATTTTATATCTATTATTGACCTTGTTCTATCTACCGTTTATTTATATGGACAAGTATTTTCTATGTTACCAAGATTCATTAGGTTTGTTGAAGTTTAATTAGTCATCATCTTGCACATTGGTGACCACACTTGATCATTATGAGGCGCTGATTAGAAAGTGACCACTAAAGTAGTTAAGAGGGCAAGAAATTTTATGGTACTAAAGCATTAAGTTTTGGTAATACTAGGAAAAAAATATAAAATAATAAATTTAGTGCCTCCAACTATAGTAATTGTATATACACAGAAAGGAGGTAATTATTTAGTTTGGTTCTTCACTAACTTTTGCAGGTTGATTGCTTAGACTTTTCTGGGTTACAACAAGTGAGGTTCTCTTTGGATAGGCCATGTCTTGCCATGCCTAAATTTGGAGGTTCAGTACTGCCACTTCCTTGAGGCAACTTTCTTCATGGACATTCAGTTGATGGGAGGCCTTTTTGGGTAAGGGATGTTCAAAAACATATTTCACTTCAGTATCTTATTGGATTGCCTCTACTGGGATTGAGAATTAGTTAGTTAAGGTTTCCCATTCAGATTTTAGCTTCTTTGGTATTATCTGGTTGAGTATAGGTGTTTATGTTGTTGAGTGGTTGTAGGATTACTCCATCCTTAATTGTAGATATCCCTAAGGCTCCGTTTGGGTAGCGGAAAAGTAAAGTGAATTTGGAATATAATTCTTTGGAAAATAAATATATAGAAAGTAAAGATATTCACATGTTTGGATACTTATAACAATTTTAATAAGAAAGTTGGGTGGATTCTTATAGTGTTTGGTATATAACAGTATTTTATAGAATGTAACTTGATTTTGACTTATGTTTTCAATTATACCTCTACAAACATAATAAAAATTGAAATCGTTAAATAAGGAAAAAATATGAACCTGAAGATTGTTGATTGAAATTTCTACACAAAAATATTTAAAATCTAAATACCAGCCAATACTGAAAATTTTTTAAAATAGGGGAGATTTTTTGCAAAATTTTCAAAAAAATTTAAAATTTCCTCCTCTCTCTTGTCTCTCCTTCCCCTTTTTCAAAGTTTTTAATTAGTTATTTTATTTATTTCAACTTTTATAATTATTGTGAATTTTAATTTTGTTTTAAAATAATAATAAATATTTTATTACTAATAATAATTATAAATTAAATAAAACTTACAAAAATATTTTATTTAAATTTATTTTAATATTTTATATAATATTTATTAATAAAGTATTAATAAAATATTTTATATTAAAAATAAATAATTTAAAATTATTATTTATAAACTAATATTTATTTTATATATTTTAATTATTAAATCAAAATTTATTTGAAATTTATATGTTTTAAAATCGCAGAGTTGAGATAGAAGAAATGGTTAAATTGTCTAGTGTATTTGTTAGATCAAACTCCTGGAAAAAGTAATCTAAATATCAAGGAAATGTTGAGATTTAGAATCCAAGGAAAATGTCACTACTTTACCTAAATTAAGAAAGTTTTTACTTTCCTAATTACTAAAAAAAAACGAACCAAACGTAATAATTTAAATTTTAGGAAAAAGATTACTTTCTCCAACAACAATTTGTGTCAACCAAACGGGGCATAAGTGTTTTTCTCTTGGATTGTACTGTAGCTAGTTACTATGTATTAGCTAGTTGTGCCTTCCGTGGCACTTGTGCGTGAACTATTTTGTACATATCTTTGTTTCATTTATTAATTTTTCCGACTTACCAAAAAAAAACTATAGTAATTGTATTCTAGTAAAATTTGTTTTAATTAGTTCCTACAAGGAAAATTTATTTTCAAAATATCTATAAGAACAATTAATTTCTTAGAGTAATAGCATTATTATCAAAATATCTACGTTTGCAAATTAAATAGTTTATGAATATTTATTTTGTACAAAAGCTGATTTCAACTCATTCATAAATACTTTTAATGTGTTTTCAGAAACATAATATCAAATTAATATTCTTTTCCCTTTTGTCACCTTTTCTGTATTAAGAATATGAATCAAATTCTATCACATGAATGGCCAGACAACTTCAAAAGTGTTTTAAATGTGGAGCGCGAAAAGTTTGCTTTAAGCCTCCATCGAAATTTACCGTAAATATCTAAATTCAACGATTCGCCATTTCCAAGTAATCCTCTCCTCTACGTATGATTTTCTTCTTTTCAAACAGCTTCTCAAGTTGCAGGTGGAAAAAGCTTGCTAGGAATGATGGTCAACTATCTTCTCACTTACGCAATGACTTGTCTATGTCTGCGTGGAAACTTACACCATGAACCATTACTTGCGAATTCGTACATAGTAATTTTTGCGTGCAGTCACATTGCCTGATTGTCCATAAGTTCATATTTGTTATGTTCTAATTTTATTATTATCCGAATATGCACTATGATGTAAATGGAGATCGGAGCGATTAGAAATTTATATAAAAGTGAACTTTTAAATCCCTTCATTTAAATAATAAAAAATTCAAAAAATATGATCCTTTTGATAAAGAAATTCAATTGACAAAATCATTTTCCATTAAAGTTGGTTTAAAACTCAACTATTGATATATATCTTAGATCAATTTAGTAAAATGTATGTTCAAGACTGTGTTGTTTTCCTTAATTTACGTAGAGTTACAAAATAATTTGATAATTATTAATTCCATTCTAGAAGCATTCATATCAAATTACTGCTCAATTTCAATATTTTAGCAACTCATTATCTCTTATTCAACGAGTTTTATTTATTTTTAATAACAACACTTTACTGTAATTAAGTACTCCCTCCGTTTCATAATAAGAGTCTTTTTAGATACATTTTAATTATTTAAAACAAGTGTCATTCTTGACTTTGTATGCATGTTTATAACTTTTCTTCCAAAATTAACTTTTCATTTCTCTCTCATCTTAATTATACAAATCACAATTTCAAGACAATTTCTCTCACAATTTCATTTAAGATGCTGATTACTGAGGTAATTTTATAGAAGTATTAATAAGGGTATATCTATAATTTCATTAGCTTTCTTAATAAGCGTGTATTTTTCTAAAACAACTCTTATTATGAAACAGAGAGAGTATACTACAACTTATTTTCTTATCATATTCACGCAAATTTAGAGGTAACTTTGTTACACTCACATCAAGTTAAATATCTTTACAAATAGTCATAACATGTTGAATAAACGAATTCCCTACTTCTTCAAAATGTTTCTTGATTGTTTTTAGCAAAACAATTTATTACTGCTCACAGAATTTGGTGACATGAGTTAAGGGCTTATTCAAATCTTCATTTGATACTATATTAGCCTAGATGCATGCATGCCTTAAATGTATTATTAGTGACTCATAATCAATCTCTATTTTTTAATGCTCTATTTTCAACCCTCGCGGCACCAAGTACCATCGGGATCTGAGTTTCATTGACCTCAAATAATTGGTCCCTATTTTCTCAGTCGACGTCATCCGTTTGAAATGAAACTCAATATCAAAACATGTATTGACCTTGTTAGCCGACTGTTTGGGTTTTTTATATCTCATCCAATGGTAAATTATCTACGGTGAGCATGTGAATTATGAATTGCGTATTTCTTTAAGATTTTGATTGTTTGATAGATGAGTTTCGAGAGCTTATTTTATATTCTGCCCGTTGTGCCTCATGAGTTGCCACCGCTTAAGACATTATGGAGAATAAGATATTATGTAACACCAGAAGCGTCCAAATCTATCTTTGTTTAAAATGGAATTCAATGATATCAAATTGAAATAATAAGTGTTAAGATTTAATTCAAATTGAGTTAAACTAAATTGAGCTTTATATTAACATAATAATTAGAATATAAATAATAAAATATAATTAAACTAAAAGTATTACGAAATAATAAAATGTATTTTTAGATTAAATTGGATTGGAACAATAGACAATTTGCCAGCTTCTGGTTCGATAGAAAAAATTGATTTTTGAACTCAACCAAATTGAATTACTTGTTCGACTTCCCTCATGTCCAATATGATTATGTAATCTCTGGATTTAACTAATACCTAAGGAAGAAGGCATGTCTAATAGCATAGACTTGCCCGTGGCCATATTAAAAACATTAATTTGTATTGAATTTTTTTATATTATCTATAAGGTAAAGATGAAGCGAGAAACTGTAGTTGAAGGAGAAACTATAGTTGAAGTTGATGTTTGAAAAGTATTGCGGTCAAAGTATTACTAATGATGAATGTTTGATAAAAGGGTTGGAAATAACATTGAGTAGAAGTATTCAAGTGTTTAGTAAGATTATTATACAATTACTTAATAAATAGAGATAATATTACTTACAGACAATATTAATGTCAAAGTATTTTGTAAAAAGTAAGAAGTATATTTTTATTTGTATTGAAAAATTCCTTAAAAATGTAAAATTTTAACTTTATGATGCTGAAAGATGTGTTTTCAAAAAATGTTAACCAAGCATATTACAAACTGTGTGTGTGTGTGTGTGTTTTTTTTTTGTGTAACTTACCTCAAAATCTATTTACAAATACCAAAAATACTTTTAAAAGGCAATCCCAAACATCCACCATATGGCAAAGTCACATGGTTTTGTTTTGAAAGTAAAATAAAATAGGTGTCTAAAATACTAACTTTTTCCGACCCAGTATAACCTAGGTGGTGTCAAGATTCATTGTCTATGGTAGTAAAAAATATTAGCAGCCTCTGAGAAAAGCAAACAAGTGATAGGTTTAACATGTCTTTACACTTTGTTTTTAGTAATCATCAAAAGACACTTAAAAAACATTACTCTTTGGCACCGGTATATAAGGTTATATTAAGAAATAGTGGTCCACATTCATAAGGTTGCGAAGACGTCAAGAAAATTTTTAAGTCTTGCTAGGTGCTAATCAATGACTTTAAGGCCAAGTTGTGAATAGCCTATTGAAATAGGTCAACGATTTTGTTTAGTCATTGAATTGGGGCATTTGAATATTTATATTTGTTTTGTTTTTCAAACATCTCTATATGGAAGAGAAGTGAAAAGAAAAAAAAAAAAAAAGACAATCAGTGCAAGAGACTTTCCTTGGCCTATGAGATGTTCTGTTCCCAAATATTTAGCTACCTTGCCTCCTTTATTAAGTAGGCTGCCTTGTAAATTCATTTGAAAAACCACGATAGTAAAACTGGATTCCCTATACTAAATAGACTCCTAATGGTCGACACTCCTCCCCTTAAATTAAGAGGACTTGAATGGAAATCTACACCTGCAAGAGATAATATATCTCTTTCCTACCATCTCATTCATCGTTCAAACCCTTCTTCAACAATTTGAATTACCACTATTCTATTAGAACTAAAATAAGAACTAACAATCCATGTTGCGATTGTTGTATTCAAATAGGTCAATGGTTTGGAATAGGCATAATTAACAAATTGCAACTGAGATTTGAGTTTTACTTGCAACATAACTTCGTCCAATCAGATCCCAAATGAAACTTGCTCATATTCGTATGGGAATTAATTTATAAAGAAAAACATTTTAGAAAACATGAAGTAGGAACAAGCAACGAAAGATAGACCTCATGATACCGTCACCAAGTCTGAAACTTGTGTATGTTACGCGTTATGAACGTTTGGTGGGAGTGGGAGTAAGGTTTCGGTTGGTCAATTTTGTTTCCAAAATGACTGCTTTATTGTATTATTGCTGTCTGCAAACTGCAAAAGAGTTTTAGACTTTAAGTTAATGGGAAAAACAATTAACACGTAACTTTCTTGTCACTGGTAATTCTAATCGGGATTAAGCAATACTGAATTTACCAAAGGACTTACTAATCGCTAATAACAAATCAATGCCGCAATCCATAGCTTTTCGTGCTCCGAATCTCAAAGCCTGGAATGCTATAGTTAATGATGGGGAGCCAACTTCTAAGCTTAAACTCATACGAGAATTCAGCTCTACATCGATAATTTCTCCCGCTGTCTAGCTAGATGCCACAAGCTGGTGCTGCTAAGTGAAGTTCCAATTAGTAGGCTTTCCCTAGATAAAAGCCCTACGTTTCTTTCTATCAAGCCTTGAGCTAAAGCACTTTGGATAAAGCATGGTTTGGAGTAGATTTTGGTAACATAGAAAGACTACTCTTATTCAAGTTCAAAGATTCAAAGACAATATTGAAATGAAAGAGTTCTAGAATCAAGACCTTGACACTGGAGATGAAAAAATGTTTCTACAAAAATGGTGTCTAGGTATGTCACTTCATAAAGCCTCTCTAAGATCCATTCCTAACATACTATTAGAGTATTGGACAACACTGGTTATGAGTTATCTTGCAAGTGCTATTGGTAAATCGATTAGATTGGATGAACAAACAACTAGAATGAGAAGGATTGGCTTTGAAAAAAATTTACATCTGTCGTTCATAAATTTGGATAACTATTAATTGTATTTTCATATTTTCAGTAACTTATTGGTTAAGATACGTAAATTGATCCAAACAAAGATAATAAAATAACCTAATAAATGATCTAAATCAATAGTCAAATTTCGGAAGGAAAATAGATCCTGATTAGAGTGGACCGAACCATATCAAACTTGTAATAGGGAAGCCCGATATGGAAGTTATATAAAGATTAAGGTCTCCTACAGTTGCTCGCACCATTCGTAAGCATACAGATCTTTTGACCAATTAATAGCACTTACGTTTTGAGAAAACTGTAGAAAGACCAAGTTAACTGCGTGTCTGTGAACATTTTCTGTAAAAGTTTCGGGAGATTGGAGCTCATTTTGGCCTCGAAAACTACTTCAGAAATTTAGATGGAACAAAAATTAGGTATTCCGCACTACCTTTGATTTTAACCCTTTCATGAACGGTCTGGGACACTTAATAAGGCCTATCTTATGTGTTACACGTGGTATCAGAGCGGTTACATGATCAGATTGCCCGAAAAGAAGGTTTTTCCATTTTCATCCATTATGATTTTCATATGTTTGTTATTCATTTTTTAGTTTCTTTTTTGCACATATGATTACATAAAAGTGATATACATAAGGTTAGCTATGAAAAATGGGTTAAAAACAAGCTAAAAATGACAAAAAATGGGTTCTGGGATCACCGAAAATTGCCCTTCGACAAGTCAGGCGCGTGCACCACTCACTCCCGATAATGTTACAGTACTGTCTTGTTTTTGTGAACTTTCTAGGGTACTAATAAGGATGTAGTCATCAAAGTGACCTTTTATGTCACTATTTTGAATTGTTCTGCTTAAATGTTTGGGGGATGTCTCTGACTTATGTTTGATTATTCTACCTAAAGGTATTAGCTTTACATAGGATTTTGAGATATACATAAAGGCGTTAGATAGAGGAAAGTCATTGCTTAAATGATCTATTCATTTAAAGGTGATAGTGTCATGAGAGTTGATGGTTTGTACTTTGATTGCCTTTGTGTGGAGGTGTAATTGGATATATTATATATTCAGCCTAAAGGTGTTTCATAATATGTGTGATCAGATTCTTTATTTAGGTACTACTATCGCTGTTGTAGCATCCCGTTATCCCATGTTAAGGGTTAGAATCCTAGAATTGTGTATATAAGAGTTATTGAGAAGTTAGAAAGCGCATTTCATACTCATGCATATTATATCATACACATACACTTGAATATTGAATTGTTGCACATTAAAATAATTATACATACATTCATTGATTTTTTCGGGTATAAATGGGTTATAAATGTGATCATATTGAGAATTGTGGTTTTGTATATGTTGAAAATTGATTTGGAAAGTATATGCATTGATTTAGAATTATTGGTGAAATTTAGGAAATTACTAAAATTTTGGGTAATTTTGGACTATGAAAAATGTCGAGTGACAACACAATTTATAAATAGTAGTAGAGTTTACTATCCAATGATAATAAAAATTTTGATAAATGACTTTGGGACTTATATACAAGTGTCATTGAAAAATAGGAGATAATTGGATTAGAAATTGTAGACAAATAGACTAGTTATTAATAAGGGTCCAAATGGGACCATAGGAAGGTGACAAGTGGCAGTGACAAGTGTCACTACCACTCACCAGTCCTCTCTCTCACGATTCTTTCACTTGAAAGACTAAGTTAATTGTTTTGTCTTTCATTTATACTCTTCTCTTCATCTATTTCGTGGCTTTCTCTTCTTCTTCACCATTTTGATTAACCAAACCTTCATTAACTTTACACCTTTCTTCCATCTATCAATTGCTACTTCCATTTTGTTGTCTTTTTCATTTGTCACTAAAGAACCTAACCCTACCACCTTTAGAAGATGAAGATTGTATGATGCTTGGGAGCGGAGCTAATTGTTATTTTTGGAGATTTGAAGCTAAATTAAGTAAGTGATGTTTTAAATATCATGGGTATGGTTAAATGAAGCTAGAATGATGAGTAAATTAAGATTTGATGACTTGATTATGCAATGTTTATGTATGTGTTAAGGGTGATGAAAAGTTTATGTAAATATCTTGCTTTTATATATGTATAATGAGTATTAATTCATATATTATTATAGAGATGTTTTTGAGGTAGAATGATCATCATAATGGTGTTAGGATGAGTGCAGAAAATTGATGATGAATGGGTACACCTATATGTTTTGTTTTTGGTTAATAATCAAATATAGATCATTAATTGGTTTGTGAATGATATTGAGTTGAAATGAAGTTGAGAACGAAGAAAAATGAAGTAGAAAAGATGATCTAGGTACAAGATGGGTTAGATGTAAAATGTTGGTCTGAAAATTTGGAAGATAGGAGAGAGTGCGTGAAAATGTTAGCAGTAACATTTTTACTGATTATGCTCTGCATTTTAGTCATAACTTGTTTCGTAGTTATCTAAATAAGATGGTTTTAATTTTGATTAAATTAGAGACATAAGGTTACATTTTTTATGAAGACATAGAATTTAAATTCTATCTTTAAGAATTTCAAAATTTGACATGAAATTGAGAACTGGGTGCAGTAAATTGATGGATGAATGTATATGTTTGTGTTCTGTTTTGATAGTATGAAAATATGTTCTATTTTCAGTGTTTATGATCAAGCATGGAATATGAATTGTGTATGGATGATGTTGAGCTGAAATTAGGTATACTTGAAGAAGTTATCAACTTGAAACGATGAATTTGGAATATGAAATTTTTGAGACTTAGGAATGAAATATTTTATGGAAAAGAAAGATAGGAATTCATGAATGATGAGAATTAGTTGAAAGTGAAGAATCAAATGAGTAGAGATTAGAGAGTTTAATGAAATAAAATTGGTGGTTAAATTGTTATGAAATGATGTTGCATTAGAGGAAGTAAATTTGGGAAAATTTGAAGTGAAAGTGAGGTTAGGATAGGTGATTAAACCATTGAGAATGCTCTTGAGTGAGTTTGTATCACCTTTGTTTGTTAAACGGACATTAAGTCTACTAAATAGACCTGCTCGGGTCTGGAAAACCTCCTAGCCTTGTCCATGTCTATTAAATGGACTTTAGGTCCCCTAACAAACCTTCACAGGTCTGAAACATGTCCCAACCCTATTTATGTCTGTAAGGGATGAGTGTATGTCTGGTTAGCGGACAATCATGGGAAACTTTTAGAAATTCATTATTTTGACCTTCTAGATGGAAAAATCTCTCTTTGAGTCTTCATGAAATTATAAATCTCAAAGTCCTCATTGAAAGCGTCCTAGAATTACATTAATCCAAAATCTACATAAAAAGTTATGCCTTTTTTCCAAAATATGTTTGTTTATAGATGAATGATTTATCAATGTTTCTCTCAAGAGATATATAGGCTTAATTGTGATCTTGAATGAGCATAGTTGATGTTGGAATGAGCAATTAAAGTAAGGAAAGTGTTTTAAATGTTGATGAAAGATTTAAAGATCTTGTTACTTAGTTATGAGACGTGTATTAAGGATATATACTCGGGAATGTCATTAAACTTGCATTGTACATACTTTATATATATAAATGTGCATCAATGAATACTTATAAATGTGCAAAGTTATGAGGTGGTGTTGAGACTTCGAGGCATTAGCTTTGGGAGCAACCAGTGAGTAACCAAGACGGTTTCACTCAATTAATTGTTTGCGTTAAATAATGTTTTGAATTATCCTATGAATGTGATTTGATTGTGTTGATTTCAGACATTGAAAGTTCGAGACTTTTGATAAATGAATGTGATATTGAAGTGCTACTTGTATGTGAATGTGACAAAATAAGTGCTTCATAGCATGATTATTGCATGCCAGATCAAGGTTCGATGACAAATGTGAATATGATTAATTGAATATGTGAGATGCATTTCATTACATGAATGCATGATCAGATAATGAGAGTTGTGATTAGAGTAGCCACCGAAAAGTAGCTTAAAGCTCAGAATATGAATGTGATTAAGAGCTAAAGGCTCACTATGTAAAATAAATCTTGTATTCCCAACGGATAAGGGACAATATCAATGAGCCCAGTATCCACTATAGATACGGGACAGTTTAGGTGCTCAGTCACAATAATATAATAATTAGAAAAGAGTCACATGAGCACTTCATATACCTTTTAATACATATATTGATTGACTGAAATGTATGGTTATCTTAAAATTAAATGAGAATGTGTTGTATGAATTGAGTGAACCATTCATTATGGTTACCTCATTGAGTTCGCAAAAATCATTAAAATTGCAAAGTTGATTTTTCAGGATCGAAAGAGGACTTTAGCTACTGATAGACTCTACAAGAAGTAATATTCTTGTATGTTTGGAAAGAAGAAATTGCTCAAAGGTCGGTCAACTGAGATTAGTAGATAAGATATAATTTTTGTATAATTCCTCATATGTAGAATATTTTGTATTTAGTTTTGTCATTGTACATATTTAGATGATACTATAAAGCTGCAATTTACATATTATTTAAGTAATGAAATGAGGAATTTGGCTTTTAAATATTGTGTCTTTCTTGATGATGTCTTATAAGAGAATAAAGAATGATGATGTCATGTTTAAGTGAATGTTGTGAATGCTCTAGCGTGCCATTATCCTCAGGGTGATTTGGTATGTACCTTGTTGTAATGAAGCATTACACATTGGTTGGTATCAAAGTATGGTTAGCATCCATAGGGACATATAGGAATGTAGACATGAATTATCATGAGAAATGCAGATAGTAATCAAAATTATTGTCCATTATAGGTCATCCACCATAGATGATCAAGTTGGAAGGTCAGTTAACATAAATGATCGAGAATCAGTAGGAGCCAGTAGAGTCTGCTGTGTCGACCAAAGGAAATGCCTCCTAAAGTTTTCAAAAGAAGGGAATGGAGGTATGATAGGCTATGGAGGCAGGGGGCTATGAACTTTTACTGAAGTATAGACCCTTTGGAGGCCGAGGGATGGCTAGAAAGGATAGAGATAGTTTTTGATCAGATGGACTGCAAGGTGAATGAGAAGTTCAACTATGCAATGTCCTTATTGTAAGGCCCAGCTTAACAGTAATGGAAGACTATTCCAGGAAGTACCACCAGGCCTTGCAATTGGGCATAGAAGATGAAAAAGTTTCTGTATCTGAAACAGGGTAGAATGTTAATGGCAGAATATGAGATCAGGTTCAATGAGTTGATGGGGTATGCTACTACTTTGATTCCTACCGAAGAAGACAAGTGTAGGAGATTTGAAGATGGGCTGAACATGGAAATTAAGACAAGACTAGCGATCTCTAACTTGAGCAGTTTCACCGAGTTAAGAGCTGCGTTGATCATAATTGAGCAGTTATTAAGGGAGGGACAAACAGAGTCTGGGCAATGAAGAGGCCTAGTGAAATTCAGTATGGTTCTAGTAGAAGATCTAGTAAGTGTCAAAATCAAGCTTTCAGAGCACCGACTGGATCAAAACAGTTGAGATTCAGGTAGAGGGGTCGCTTTGTACAATCTGGCAGTGGAAGAGGTACGATGCAGAGCAAGTTACCCCATATGAGCACTGTGGGAAAAAGCACGGTGGTGAGTGTTGGACTTTATTAGGAGCATGTTTTCAACGTGGCTCTCTAGAGCATAGAATTAGAGATTGTCCTATCGTCGCTGGAGCTCAGTCTGGTATGAGAGGGGGAGTTGTAAGTGAAGCTACAGCCCAGCAGAGTTGAGGTAGTGGGCTTGGACAAAGAAATCGTGGTAGAGGCAGAGTGAGCTCTAAGAGTCTTTTTGTCAGGACTGAGGCGTGGAGCAGTCGACTGCAGTCTCAGGCCCGAGTCTATGCCATGACCAGATAGGGGGCACAGGATTCTCCAGATGTAGTTGTAGGTGCACTACTTATTTATGATCATGAAGCATTTGCATTGCTAGATCCATGATCTATGCATTCATTTATTGTATCACATTTGGCATCTAGGCTACATCGTGATAGAGAGCTATTATAATATGGATTATAGGTGAGTACACCAATAGGTAGTACTACAATTATAGGAGAGGTCTATAAGAGATGCTTGTTTCAGATTGATCAGGCAAAATTAGAGTTAGACTTGATTATACTACAGTTGAGAGAGATAGATAATATCCTATGCATGAATTGGCTCACTAATTATAGAGCTATCATAAACTACTATACTAAGAAGGTAGTACTAGAATCTCCTAGTTAGCTTATAGCAGTTTTCAGAGGTATTAGTCAAGCAGTGCCAGCCAGGTTGATATCATTCATAAGTGCATTAAGGTTGATGCAAGGTAGATGTGAGGCTTATCTAGCCCACGTCATCTATACTAGAGCTGAGTAGAATGTGCAAGACATTCCTGTGGTTAGGGAATTCATAGATGTGTTTCGCGATAAGTTATCTAGCTTACCTCTTAATCGGGGAATGGAGTTTACGATTGATTAAGTTTCATATACGACTCCTATATCCATTCCTCCATATAGGATGGCACCTAAGGAACTAAAGGAGTTGAAGGCTCAGCTACAGGAGTTATTGGAAAAGGAGTTTTATTAGATCTAGTGTATCACCTGGGGAGATCCAGTCTTATTTGTGAAGAAGAAAGATGGAACTCCGAGACTGTGTATCGATTATAGGCAACCAAATTAAGTAACAGTAAAGATGTTGGGACCCGATCCGGGAACCGGATCCCAACCGAAAACGAAGAACGAAGAAAACGAAAGCGAATGGAAACGGACATTTCGCATCGAAATTTCGAATCGTCAACAAAGTGAAAGCTAGCGAAACGAAAAACGAAAGTACCGAAGCAACACGAAGCGAAGCGGAATCGATACTTAACAAACGAAGCCGACATCCGAGAACAATCCAGAACACAGAACCACATTCGCGTTGGGAACCTAGACTATCCAAACCCGGTATAATAGTTTTTTTTCTTTCTCTTATTCATTCCCTTTCTCTTTACTCAATCACATTCAAACCATACAATTTCCTTTTTGGAAATTTATCCTCATATAACACTCAATTCATATAATTTGTCTTAATCACGCAAACCTCATCTTTACCAAACTAACTTCTTAATCATTTTCCTAGACATTCATTTTTAAACCCTTTTTACCCATTTTACCGAAATTTCGGCAGCATAACGGCTGTATTTTGATAGCTCAAAAATTCTGCAATGATAAAAACACACTTCTAAAATCACAAAATCACATCCAACCTTAACAACCAATATCGGACCTCCTGTCCGGAAACCCAGCAGAAACAAACGCAATTCTATACCTAACACTTCAAAAGTCTCAAACCGAACACAATACAATCATATACATTTACTGGCCACGAGCAAATCCATTCACATACATTTCAATTCATATATAACTCCATAATTTACTTACACATATCATAAATGCAATTCATACTCATTTTCAGCATAACTGTATACATTCTTTACATTCGGACTAAATACACTTTACTGGCTTTCTAACCATCCATAAAATCCAATACGAACATCAAACTTTACACATAAATACGAACAAGCACAAATTGGACTGAGGTCATGCTCGTCTTCCATCCGATCTCCTGCTTAAAAACCTGGAGATTGGGGATGAAAAGGGGAGGTGAGCTCGGAAGCTCGTGGATAATATATTTATAAATTGAAACATAAGAAAAAACATTTCTCAAAACATTTGTTATTTTGCAAATCTTTCAACAAAAACTTATTTCTTCAACTTTCCACATTTTCAAATTCTTTATTACTAATTTCAAAAAATTTCTCGATTTCAAAGCTCAATTTCTCATTCAAATTCTCAAATCTTTCCAAATCATGCATACATGAATGCAACACATTTTCAATGCATCACAAATATGAACAAAAGCAAAAAGCACATAACATTTCAAAATGGTTTAGTTTCGGTCCTAACGAGACGTCTTGCCTGATCTCATGCGATCACATCCTGATCGTGAAACGAGACGTACTACACTTTCCCGCATGCGATTCGATGTAGCCGTGAAGGAGTCCGTAATCGGAACTCCATTGCCTCTTGCGAACAGCCGAGAGAAGGCTTTAACAAATAGAGGCGGTCTTAATTTGACTCACAAAAGGACTGACCAAACTCACATACACATAAGCAAAGCGGAATTTCAGATTGCTAGAAGGCACTTTTCAAAATCTTAATTTTCTTTAAATTTTCATATCATATCATCATAATGTGTCATAAATGACACAAACATATATCCACATGAATTCATATAACAAATAGAATGCAATTCACTTAAATCACATATTCATCAAATTCATCACAATATATGCACTAATTCTTTAAATCATTTAAATCATAAATCAAATAATTTGAAAACCATGAATTTCATAATTCTTGCATTTTCTAAAACTCATTTTAACCCTTCGAAATCATAATTTCAAACATTTATATCCTCTTTCAAACATTTTTATCAACAATAATTTATCAAAAATCAAATTTTGTTTTCTTTAATTTTCAAAATTTCACATATAGCTTATAAATCAAAATATAAATATACTACCCACCTCATATTCATGCTAACAACTTGCTTTGTGCCTCAATTGCTCCAAAGCCTCCTTCTTTCTTCCAATTTAACATTCCCTAAAGCAATTTCATCAAAATTCAATCTCATAAATAACTTAATCCTTCAATTTGATGCATAAGTTATCAATTCATACTAATTCCAAGATATGTACATAATTAATTTCTAAAATCTCCAAATTTCAAATTGAACCTAAACCAATTCAATCAAATTCAATATTATAATTAACTTAATTTCTCTAATTGAGCTTAGAAAACATCAATTCCTCACATATTCAAGCTATTTCAATCTCCAATTTTGAAAATCCCCAATTTTCAAAATTGACCTAAACCAATTTACACAAATTCAATACCATAAATCACAATTTCTTCAAAATTGATTTCATATTTCACCAATTCCTACTATTATTGATGATTCTACACCATTAATTCACAAAATCTCCAAATTTCTAATTTGGCCTAAACCCCCCAATTTATAATTTTTCAAATTAAACTTCACCTAAAGCATAAACATCAAAATTAACTTAGGATATCTCAAATTCATCACTAATTCAAGCAATCTAAAGCAACAATTTCAAAAACCCCAAAATTTCAAACTTTGACATTCATTCCATCCAAAATTAAACACGACCTAAGGCATAATCATCAAAATTGCTTTCATAAATCACATACCCATATCATTTTTCATGATTCTAAACCAAAAGTTCAAGAAAAACTCAAAGTTCAAAGGATTGCTCTTACCTTCTCTCTCTAAATTTCGTATTTTCTTGCCCAAGATGAAGCTTCCATCATCTTCCTCATGTTTCCCTCTTGATAGCATCGAAAATCTCTTGAAAAATCATGAAAAAAACCAAACTTTACATATCTTTCATCATCTTCCTCCATAACCGATCCTCTCCTTCTCTCTTCATCGTTTTCTTCTCTTTTCTTCTTTGTATTTTCTTTCTTTTTTTTTGTTCTGGAATTTTCATGAGTCATAAGCCTTATATGACAGCCCTCCCATGTGTTTCTGCCATGTCATTAAAATGGGGCACAAATGACCAAGTTGCCCCTCACTTATTTGCCTATTTCCAAAATTGCCCCTGCAGGAACTTGAAAAACTGACTACTTGCGTCCTGTTTTCAAGCATCTAAACGAAATAATTTGGACAAACTTTCTTCTTGAAAATTGTTCCTCTAGATCATACGAATCCAACGCCACCAATCGCGCTCAATTCGGATCAGAAACGAAGAATTTATAGCCGAAATACTATTGGACCTTCACAAAATCCGAAACTGAACATTACGCTAATTAAATTCCAGAAATTAACAACCTTAGGGATGAAATTAAATTTCGATCCCTTCACAATAGTTGTAGCCCTATATCTTAATTTTATTTTCCCTCAAGAATCAACTCAATCGGAGTTGTACAACTCCCGAAATTTGCAAAATACCGAACCATGTTCAGAAAATTATCCAACTTATAACCTATAACCAAATCTCTCACTTAGGTTCAATCAATCTCTTTCCATTTAATCTCCTAAAAATCATAATTCTTCATGAAAATGAAATTAATCGTCTTAGGAATCCAACTCTTTGAGAATCAAATCAATCGGATGTCGGACGAAGGAATTATAAGCAAAAGATTACAAAAGGGATCGGATTAAAAACAAAGTAACGGAACTTCAAAACCGAACTTTTCAAAAATCATATCTCTCGATCCCGAAATCAGAATTGGACAAATTTGGTTTCAATAAAAAGATCAAAGGAATCTCTACAACTTCCCTGAAGAACTCAAAATCAAATTAGGTCTCGAAAGAGGTCGGAAACTCAATCAATGATTCTGTCCAAAACAGCTTTTCCTAAACGACTTCCAATTTGTAATTGCTCATAACTCCTAGTCCCGATATCGAAAAATTGCAAAATTTATATCAATGGAAAGATAAAAACATCATCTAAAACTTTCATGAAGACTACGTACTCCAATTCAGACTAAATCCATACGACGAGTGGCCTCGAAGCATAGAACACACAAATCTATACTTAATAGCATTTTCAAAACAAAGCATATCTTCAGAAATTCATATCTCTCAATCCTGACATCGAAAAATAGCAAACTTTATGTCCACAAAAAGCTCTCGACAGAGGCTACAATTTTCATGTTGATCATTTTCTCGAATTTTGCCTAAATCAAAAAGTCAACTTTTTCCTCAAAAAGTCAAACTTCAAGCGAACTTTGACTGATCATAACTCTCACTTCCGATATCGAAAAATATCAAACTTTATGGCTACAGAAAGCTCTTGACATAAACTACAAGTTTCTAGAAGAAAATTTTCTCAAATTTTGCCTCAAACAAAAAGTCAACTCTTAAGTCAAACTTTCTATCTCCAAAAGTCAACTGTCTTAATTTTTTTCAAATTTTCTCACTTTTCTCTTTATTTCTTGATTTTCTACTAACTTTTCAATCAATTCATTCGCTTAAACTTTCATAATCCATACAAATCTCCACAATTATCAAATACATTGAAAACTCATAATTCTTTTCTCAAAATTTCCTTAAAGCATAATTTCATCTATAACATAATACTTAAACAAAACACTCATTCAATTTCATTTACTATTTCTAAATTCCAATTAAAGATCGGGGTCCAACAAAAGAATAAGTACCTATTACTTAGAATTGATGATTTATTTGATCAGTTGCAAGGAGCTCAAGTGTTCACTAAGTTAGATTTGAGATTTAAGTACTATTAGTTGAAGATAGCAGAGGCTGATGTACCGTAAAGTGCATTCAGGAGCAGGTATAGGCACTTCAAGTTCTTAGTAATGCCATTTGGGTTAACTAATACCCTAACAGCATTTATGGCTTTTATGAATAAGGTGTTTTATCCATACCTGGATCACTTTGTGATAGTGTTTATCGATGACATTTTAGTATATTCAAATAATAAAGAAGAGCATACCAAGCATCTGAGAGTGATTTTGTAGATTATGAGGGAGAAACAGCTGAATGCCAAATTCAGTAAGTGTGAATTTTGGTTAGATCAGGTAGTATTTCTAGGAAATATAATGACTGGACAAGGCATAGAAGTAGATTTAAATAAGATAGAGGCAGTGATGAATTGGAAAGCTCCAAGAAATTTATCAGAAATTCAAAGCTTCCTAGGATTAGCTAGATATTACTGGAGGTTTGTAAAAGGGGTTTTCTTTGATCTCAGCCCCTCTGATAAAACTTCTGAAGAAGAATGTAATATTTAGATGGAAATATTAGAAGAGTTTTGAGGAGTTGAAGCATCGGTTGACCTCAGCAGCAGTGTTAACTATTCCATTAGAAACTGAAGGATAAGTGGTATATAGTGATGCTTTACATGAAGGATTGGGAAGTGTGTTAATGCAGATGGAGAGACATTCCAAATTTATACCGATCATAAGTGCTTGAGACATCTATTAAGTCAAAAGGAGTTGAACATAAGACAAAGAATATAGATTGAGTTATTACAGGATTATGAATACATGATTGAGTATCATCCAGGGAAAGCTAATGTGGTGGCTGATGCTTTAAGTAGAATGTATAATACTAGTATAGCTCAGATTCAATTATCGAGGTTACTGAGTTTAATTCAGTTGAGAGCTCTAAATGTGGAGTTGAATATGGAGCAAGATGAGGCATTGATCGCTACATTGAAGTTAAGGCCGATATTACATAATAGAATCATAAAAGTCCCAAGGGAAGATCCTAATATGGTGAAGATTATAGAGAAAGTGAAGATGAATCCAGATTTCGAGTTTGAGATGAGAGATGAGACATTGTGGTTGAGATAGAGGCTGTGTGTGCCTAATTTGGATGATCTAAGGAAGGAAATCTTTAAGGAAGCTCATATGTCTGCCTATGCTATGTATCCTAGTACCACCAAGATGTATAATATGCTAAAGCAGCCTTTTTGGTGGCTTAGAATGTAGAAGCAAGCAGTAAAGTATGTCGCTAAATGTATGGCATGCCAGTAGATTAAGGCTAAGAATTAGGCTCCAGTTGAGAAGCTACATTTGTTTCCAATTTTGAAGAGGAAATGGGAATGAATTACCATAGATTTCATTATAGGATTTCCAAGAACTCCGAAGCAGAATGATGTTATATTGGTTTTGGTGGATTGATTAACTAAGTCAACTCATTTCTTACTAGTGAGAGAGAATAACTCACTAGACCAGTTAGCCCAGAGATATGTGAATGAAGTGGTTAGACTACATGGGGTTTCGGTGTCCATTGTATCGGACAGGAATCCCAAATTAACTTCGAGATTTTGAAAGAGTTTGCTGTCAGCTATAGGCATAAAATTGAACTTTAGTACTGCATTTCATCTGCAAACATATAGGTAAAGTGAGAGGACAATCAAGATTGTTAAGGATATGCTAAGAGCATACGTATTGGAGTTTGAAGGAGCTTAGGATCAGTATATAGCATTGATAGAATTTGCTTGCAATAACCACTATCACAGTAGTATCGGAATGGCACCGTATGAGGCATTATATGGTAAAAAGTATCAATCGCCTCTGTATTAGGATGAAGAGGGCTTGAGAATGGTTGAAGGCCCAGAATTGATACAAGATACTGTGGAAAAGGTGAAATTGTTCTGAAGTCGAATTAAAGCGGCTCAAAATAGACAGAAAAGATATACGGATCAACATAGAAGGGACATGGAGTATAATGTAGGAGATAGAGTGTTCCTGAGACTATCACCCTGGAAAGGAGTACTGAGATTTAGTAAAAAGGACAAGTTGAGCCCTAGGTAAATCGGTTCTTATGAGATTATTGAGAAGATAGGACCTTTGGCATACAAGTTAGCTTTACCAAATGAAATGTTCCAACTATATAATATGTTTCATGTGAGTATGCTCTAAAGATACTGGTCGAATTTGACACATATACTACCGAATCAAGAAATTGAGGTTGCTAGTAACTTAAGCTATGCTAAGGAGTTGATCAAGATAGTGGAATCTCAGATCAAGTAGTTGAGAAATCAAGTTATTCCATTAGTAAAAGTCCTTTGGAGGAATCACTCAACTAAGGAAGCAACGTGAGAACTGGAGGAGCAAATGCGGAAACAATATCCCACCTATTCGAATAACCAAGTAAGAATTTCGAGGACAAAATTTTTATTAAGAGGGGAGAATTATAGCATCTTGTTATCCCATGTTAAGGGTTACAACCTTAGAATTGTGTATATAAGAGTTATTGAGAACTTAGAAAGTGCATTTCATGCTTATGCATATTATAGCATACAAATACACTTGAATATTAAATTGTTGCACATTAAAATGATTATACATACATTCATTCATAATTTTCGGGTATAACTGAGTTATAAATGTGATCATATTGAGAATTGTGGTTTTGTATGTGTTAAAAATTGATTTGGAAAGTATATGCATTGATTTAGAATTTTTGGTGAAATTTAGGAAATTACTAAAAATTTGGGTAATTTTGGACTAGGAAAAATGTCGAGTGACAAGACAATTAATAAATGGTAGTAGAATTTATTGTCCAATGACAATGAAAATTTTGATAAATGACTTTAAAATTTATTTACAAGTGTCATTGAAAATTGGGAGACAATTGGATTAGAAATTGGAGATAAATAGACAAGTTATTAATAAGGGTCTAAATGGGACCATAGGAAGGTGACAAGTGTCACTACCACTCACCACTCCTCTCTCTCACGATTCTTTCACTTGAACGACTAAGTTAATTGTTTTGTCTTTCATTTATACTCTTCTCTTCATCTCTTTCGTGGCTTTCTCTTCTCCTTCACCATTTTGATTCACCAAACCTTCATCAATGTTACACCTTGCTTCCATCTATCAATTGCTACTTCCATTTTGTTGTCTCTTTCGATTGTCACTAAAGAACCTAACCCTACCACCTTTAGAAGATGAAGATCGTATGATGTTTGGGAGCTAGGGCTAAGTGTTATTTTTGAATATTTGAAGCTAAATCAAGTAAGTGAAGCTTTAAACATCATGGGTATGGTTAAATGAAGCTAGAATGATTTGTTAATTAAGATTTGATGACTTGATTATGCAATGTTTTTAAAGTAGAATGATCATCATAATGGTGCTAGGATGAGTTTAGAAAATTGATGATGAATGGGTACACCTATATGTTTTGTTTTTTGGTTAATGATCAAATATAGATCATAAATTGGTTTGTGAATGATATTGAGTTGAAATGAAGAGGAAATGCAGTAGAAAAGATGATCTAGGTACAAGATGGGTTAGATTTAAAATGTTGGAAGTTGTGAAGTTTTGGAAATTTGGAAGAGAGGAGAGAGTGCTGGAAAATGTTAGTAGTAACATTTCCACTAATTATACTTCTATATTTTAGTCATAACTTATTCTATAGTTATCCAAATGAGATGATTTTTTATTTGGATTAAATTAGAGATATAGGCTACATTTTTCATGAAGACATAGAATTTAAAAATTATCTTTAAGAGTCTTAAAATTTGACATAAATTTGAGAATTGGGTGTAGAAAATTGGTGGATGAATGTATATGTTTGTGTTCTATTTTGGGTGTTTATGATCAAGCGTGGAATATGAATTGTGTATGGATGATGTTGGGTTAAAATTAGGTATACTTAAAGAAGTTATCAACTTGAAATGATGAATTTGGAATATGAATTGTTAGAGAATTAGGAATGAAATATGTTATGGAAAAGAAAGATAGGAATTTATGAATGATGAGTATTAGTTGTAAGTGAAGAATCAAATGAGTAGAGATTAGAGAGCTTAATGAAATAAAATTGGTAGTTAAATTGTTATGAAATGATGTTGCATTAGAGAAAGTTAATTTCGGAAAATTTGAAGTGAAAGTGAGGTTAGGATAGGTGTAGAAACCATTGAGAATGCTCTTGAGTGAGTTTTGTCTCTCCTATATCTGGTAAATGGATATTAGCTCCGCTAAACAGAAATTCTCAAATTTGGAAAAGCTCCTAGCCTCGTCCATATCTATTAAATGGACTTTAGGTCTGCTAAACGGACCTTCACGGGTTTAAAACATGTCCCAACCATGTCTATGTCCATTAGGGGGGAGTGTATGTCAGCTTAGCAGATATTCACGGGACACTTTTAGAAATTCACTATTTTGACCCTTTAGATGGAAAAGTCTCTCTTTGGGTCTTCACAAAAGTTGTAGATCTCAAAGTCCTCTTTGAAAGCGTCCTAGAATTACATTAATCCGACATCTACAGAAAAGGCTAAGCCTTTTTTTCCCAAAATATGTTTGTTTATAGATGAATGACTTATCAATGTTTATCTCAAGAGATATATAGGCTTGATTGTGATCTTGAATGAGCATAGCTGATGTTGGAATGAGTTATTAAAGTAAGGAAAGTGTTTTAGATGTTGAGGAATGATTTAAAGATCTTGTTAATTGGTTATAAGATGTGTATTAAGGATATATACAAGATCTTTAAATGTGCAATGTTGTGATGTGTATAAATGTGTATGTTTTGCATGATATAAAGGAACATATAGAGCGCCATCATCCAGAAATTGTTGGGACTTCAAAGCATTAGCTTCGGGAGTAACCAGTGAGTAATTGAGACGGTTTCACTCAATTAAATATTTACGTTAGATTATGATATGATTTGAATTATCCTATGAATGTGATTTGATTGTGTTAATTTTGGACACTGAAGGTCGAAGACTTATGATACTTGAATGTGATATTAAAGTGATACTTGTATGTGAATGTGACAAAATAAGTGCTTCTTAACATGATTATTGCATGCTGGACCAAAGTCCGATGATAAATGTGAATATGATTGATTGAATATGTGAAATGCATTCCATTACATGAATGCATGATTAGATAATGAGAGTTGTGACCAGAGTAGTCACCGAAAAAAAGCTTAAAACTCAGAATATGTGTAACATCCCACCCTCAACTTGAAGGGTAAAATAGTAAATTTAACATAGGATGGAATAGATTTGGAGTGCATAGGACTGTTCATGCATAATAAGATTGGTCCACAGTCACATTTGTGCACATGAAATTACTGTGCATGCATACATGATATTCCCGGTTTGCGTGCCTAAGACAATTTATTGGGATTAACGTGGTTAATGGGTTTGAAAAATTATTCTGAGTGCGCCATAAATTGTTTTCTATTTTAAGGGATTTTTAGAAATTTTTCTAGATTTTTCCGGAGAAAATTCTCAGACCGGAAAAAATCGCCAATTGGCGAACCGGTCGATTTTCGTTAGCGAAAATTTCTACCCAATGGCACTGTCATATTGGGTATATTATTTTGGAATTGAAATTATGGTCAATTGAGTTGATTGAGTTAGTTTTTGATCTGGATTAAATAATTATTATTTTGACTTTTCTTTTAAATTTTGACAAATTAGATTTGGCCACCAAAAAGCTTCATTTAATGCTCCAATTTGTTCTTATCAGTTTTCCTAATGAATTACATGAAAAGAGTGAGTTTTCTTGTTGTAAAAACACATAACCTAAGCATCTCTCCATTTCTATATTCTCACCATCGAAATTTTTGTTTCTTTCTTCACCTTCCTCCAAACTACTTCATGCTTATTGTCTTACCATCATGATGAGTTCTTGTTGGAGGTTAGAAGAAATGGTTAGAAGGCATAGTTAAGCAAAGAGTTGAAAAGAAGTGAAGGTTGGAAGCTAATTAGGTAAGTAAATGAATTAAGCTTTATATGATGTTTTAATGATGTTTCTATTAGGAATTGAATGCCATGGTAGTTAGGAGCTTTTAATGGGAGGGCTAGTGTATTTATTATGATGATGGATGCATTAAATTGATGTCAATTATGGCTTGAATTAATGGGTATAAGGTTAGGGTTGGTTATGAATTGAAAGTAGGATGATTGATGCATGGTTTTAACTTGATTTTGATGACATATTAATCATTGATTTTACTTGGAAATGAAGAAGTGAGTGCTGCCAATTTTTGTGTATTAGCCCTAGTACATGTATGAATGGTATAAGAACTGATTTGTGTTCCTTTGGATGTTTAATGATGTGTCAAAGGCATTGGAAATGATAGAAACTAAGATTGGACCAAATCTGGAAATTTAGGGTTTTAATCATAACTCATTGTATAGGAATGAAAATGAGGTGAGGTTTGTGGTCATTTAAACTTTGGGATGTTAGCTACATATTTGTGTGAAATAGGTGTTGTCAAATTGTAACTCTAAGAGGTTGAAATTTGACTTGGAAAGTTACTGTTTTGACTTAGGTGAACAGTACCCGAAATCGTACCCTATAGTTTTGCTAATTTTTATAAATTAATTGAGAAGGAATTAGGACAAATGGACTAAATGAAAGTTGAAGCCTATTAAGTTAGCTTTCCAATGACACTGATTTTGCAATTTTTCGATATGTCTATTAGGAGTTATGGACTGATGATTGTTGGTTGTTTTTATGTATTGAATGAAACCTAGCTGGAATGTCAAATTTGGTGTACATTCAGATTAGGAGGAATTTTAGTAAATTTTGTGCATTGAATTGGTGTTGGAAATCTACTGAAGAGTTTATATGACACATTCATCTTGAAAATGGTGTATGGCATATAATTTCTGGAAATCAGATGTGGGAGTTATGGATTTTCACAATTTGAACCTACATTGTGATGTTAATTGCTGATTAGGTCAGAAACTTTCATAACAGATTTGACACTGTTGGAGGCTGAATTCGAGTATGGTTATTTCATGAAGAATTGAAGTTTGAGATTTTATCTTTTCAGGGATATAAAGTGGTGATTTTGTTGACTTGTATATAGGGAGATATGATTGATAGAAAGTTACTGCTCAAATTGAGTGATTTCAGGGACAGTAACTTTGAGTGAATTATTTGACCTAGTTAGCAAGGGAATTGAAATTTGGGTTGTTTCATGAACGTTGTAGATAATATTGTGATCTTGATGAGCATATTTATTGTATAAGTTTTGACTGCATAGAATGAAAGATAGTGAATTTTCCAATGACTGTTCTGTTTTAGGAAATGAATGTGTGGGCAGTAGCTTACATTGGATGTTTGACACCCTTAGGGGTGAAATTGATTTTTCTGGACTAAAGGAAACTTGTAGAGGGTTTCATTAACTTTCCAATGAGATATGATTTGCATTTTTCTGAATTGTGTAGAATAAGGTATGATTTATTGAACTTCGGTTAAAGGAAAGGAAAAAAGAGTAGGAAATAAGGGCAATATATATATATTAATTGTTGAATTTTGGTTTCCTTCGTGAATAACTTTTCCGTCCGACATCCGATTGACCTAATTCTTGAGGCATCAGATTCGTAGAATATTGAATTTCATTTTCTGAGAGATTGGAGATTTTTGGACGGAAAATTGACGTAGCTCCGGGTAAAAGTCTGTGTAATCACTGTTTTGTTTAATTGGGAAACTGTAGAGGTCCGATTTGCGCACCGTCAGCGCCAATAGGTTTCTAATTTTTGGATAGATTTTTTTGATAGAAAAAAATGGGATTAGGGCCTGGAATTCATGAACATGCATATTTTTACCTACATGTGCATCAGTAATTCATTCGGATTGAATCGTTAGTGATAGTTACCTTCTCTGCTGCTTAGGCACAACTGGAGCGTCGATCGACCGATGTGACAAAGACTTTCTGACAATAGCTCGGAAGTAAGATGTGAGTAACCTAGTTGGTTATCCGATCTACGTGTTCTTGTGACTTGATTGCCTACGGAATTCGTGGATTATATATGGCTTTTATTGATATGAATTGGGCATTAGACAAGCTGTGTAATTGACCGTACATTGGATGACCCATGGACTGTGATATATTATATTGACTTATTGGGCATGTGCATTCATGCACAAATGCATTAAACTGCTAAAAGGAAAATTGTGAACCGAGACGCCACTGATACTGAACCGAGCCTAGAGCTCGACATACTGAAATGAGCCTCGAGCTCGAAGGGAGATAATTCTCCCCAGACGCGTCTACACTGAATACTGTTTATTCGCTCGGTCACAATACTGTAATAAAACTGAAAAAAAAGTCACATATGCATTGCATCATTACTGGATTGAATACCTGAAATGGATAATTATTGTATTTATTTAACTTCGATGTGTTGTATTGTAAATGGATGACTCTTGTCTTGTATCGCTTACCTAATCGATCGTGGATGTCTTATTATTCGTAACTAAATATTGACCGTGACAATTGGTATGTAATATGAACTATGAATATTGACTGTATTAGTAGTACTAAGACTGTCTTATTACTGTAATTTGTTATGTGATGCATGAATTGGGAGAACCATCGATGATGGAATCTCATTATGTTCGCAAACTCATCCAAAATTGCAATCTATTTTTCAGGATTTGAAGAGTACCCCGTTCGACGCGGGAGTATGTCTACAGTAGGCAAGTGAAGGATAGAGGTCGGGATCAGTTCGTGTCTGCATTAGTGTCTTACCAAATTGTGTTCTGCAATCATTGTATAACAATGCTTGGTATTTAGACTAAGCCCATTGGGGTGTTATTGTTTTTACACATTGACAATTGCATTATTGTTGCCTGACTGTAATGAGTGTTGATTGTTTGTAATAACTGAAAATAGTTTATTGTGCTCATGGGCTTAAATTACTTACTGTTTTTACCGTTGTTTTACCGGGCCAATGTATGTTATAAAAAAAAATTGTATACCGAGTTTTACCGACTGATGTAGTACTCCACCCTCGCGGGGCACGGACTCGGATATCACCCATAATATCGAGTTGGTCACTTCAGAATGGGTGTTACATTTAGGTGGTATCGAGCCCGATGATGCGTAATGTATCTAGCACGATCCAAACATAGGGTGCATGCATTTGAGTCGTGTCATTGCGGATCGTGGCAACCGATCCCTAGTTTGAGTCGCACGGGTAGAAATCCTACGTGTAAATGTCGTGTCAGTGATTAAGTGAGAGAAAAGTGAGGCTGTGTTAGAGGTGAACCCACGGAAGTGTATAAGCAATTAGGAAAGGAAAAAGGAAAAATGGATAAGGAGATTGATATTGTACTGTGGTTAGAATGACTGTGTTGGCCTAGACTGATTAAGGAAAGAAGTGATATTAATGAATTCCTGGATTAAAATGGAAATATTACGGCGACAGAGAACGAATATGTCTAGAACTTGGAAAGGTCCACTGGAGATAGGAGAATCATACTGGTTATAGTAGTCTTAAGTGAGATTAAGGTCCGGGATGAGTAAGTAATTAGAGTTCTGACTGTATATTTGAGGACATAGGGAAACATTGGAACCGAGTAAAGTGTAGATGGTCCGATTAGGTAGATATTGATTCACTGTATTGTTGTTTGATATTAGTAGATATCATAGATAGATGATGATAGCGAGATTGTAAGAAGATCAATAGTGTACTGTAATGGTCTATCGAGAACTGAAAGAACTGAAAAAGCAAGATGCCTTGTGCCTAGTTGAGTAAGAAAAAGTAGACTTGGTGAGATAAAAGTATACAGATAAACTGAAATGAATTGGGGAAACGGTTATGATTATGAGCGCCTAAGCGTGGGATTGAAATGGTTATGCGAATATTGTGCTTAGAGTTTGGAAACTAGTATCAAAGGATGGTAAGGGAAAAAGACAGACTGACAATTTTCTACTGAATGTGTATCGGGAAATTCTAGATTTGGTTGAAAAGATGTATATAGACACAGAAATGGTAACTGGATGGGTAAATAGATAGAGATACAATGGAGTTGTATCAACGATTTTGTCGTGTTTTGGGGACTGTGAATGCCCTATTATAGATTGTTTGAGGATATTAAAGAAATACGAAGCAATAAGAAGATGACATTGTATAATCCAAGTGGACATGACCTTAAAAAGGTCAAGTTGACACATGAATGCTATGGGAATGAAACTGGGGAAATGAAAAAAAAAATGAAACAATGATAGTGATATGAAAAGAGTTGTCACATTTAAGTCGATTTACCGTTGGGAGTACCTATTGGACAGTAAAGTTGATCATGATTAATGAAATGTATGTGAAAGATACATGGAAATCATGGAGGAGATGATCAGTGAATGATTAAATACGTGCTTCTATGAGTGGCTATAAGTGTAAAGTTTATATTAGGTTAAAGAAAGACATAGGAGGACTGAATGTACCTTTATGAGAGGAAATGAGAAATGATTATGGCATCAGTTATTTATTTAAGAATTAGCATAAACGAAAAGGAGTCTTATGGAAGTCTGAATTGTATAGGTTACTAATTGGTTTCCGGATAAAATGCTGAGGTATATATTACTAAATAAGTGTGAAAGAAAGTGTTTATGTGACTGTCACAAGGAACCTTAGTGTAAGGAATGTTCTGATCTTTTAAATTATGGCGTAAAATTGTTCTGATTGAGATAGTACGTATAATGAAGAATGATTGAAAAGCAATTAGGGATAATAATTAGTTGATGAGACTTTCGTGAACAGTATAAAGATGGTAACAAGACTAATGGTCAATGGAAAGAAGTATGGACAAAATTAAAAGTGAAATTGAGTCATATCTTATATTACTGAAGTTAGCTGTATTGTGTGTACGGAAATGTAAAGTATCCAATAACATGAGTGGAATTTTAATTTGAGATGATCCTATTGCAATGTGAAGTGAAATACTCAAATGATGTGGAAATTGATGGAAGTCCAAGTACAGATGATTAGGTACTAGTATATATATATCAACGTGGATGACAGAAAATCAATTGGAAAGAGAAAATGAATAGAGATAAGAAGTCCTAAAGGAAAACTGATAATGACGTGATGTAGTGTTATCTTCATAAAGGGATTGTAAATTCATTAATTGTGGACTTAATGAGAAGGTAGAATGTTGTTTAGTGATGTTTGGAAAAAAGAATAAGTTGTGTACCCGATAAAAAGTGATAGAACAAGAAAGTGAACAGTCGAAGCTAGACATTCTGGTAAGTATATGCAAAAAGTGAAATTGATGACTATGAGCATAGAAAGAAGTGATGAGTGATTCAAGTGCTTAGAGGTTTGAATGATCAACAGGCACAATGCGTAAGTGGTTTAGGTTTCATAGGATTATGACTGTGTTATAGAGTTCTGATTTACTATAGGGATACACTGCTACACTGCACAGTGCCTAACGGGAGGCAAAGACCAACATTGAGTCGAAATACTTGTGATGAGTGAAATAAAGGAAAGTGACTCAGGAAAACTGTATGGGTTAGTTAAAGTGGATCAAGATCGGACAAATGAAACAGAGAAAAATGCATATCTGAATAGAGGGCGTGAACACTATAGAATAATGAATTGTCTAAGGAGAATTGAATTTGAACAGAGAGTCAATGGGATATAAAGCATGACTGCATTAGGTAAAGTATCACTGGTTATAGTGAAATGGAGCTAAATGTCATTGTATTGGTACCAAAGGAATGTAAATCGTCCCTGACGAGATAAAGGAGGTTATTGTAAGTATCACCTTGAAAAGATGTACTCCATGGAATACGACTTAGTCTGTATGTTATTGGGAGAAAAAGATATTGGACGGTATAGTGAGAAAAAGGTATTGAATGGATAAACGTGATGATTAGTGAACAGGTTCGGAAATAATGAACTGAGTCATAGCATTGGAACTAAATGTAATGACTACTCTGAAAATGGCAAGTGAGATAGCTAAGAAAATGAGATCGCCAACTCATAGCCTTGTTGAGTCCGTCTACTGTACTGAGTGATAATGAGTTAGCCAAATTAGTAACTGAACAACTGACTGAATATGGTTAATGTGACCTTTCAGAAAATGAATTATTGTGTGGAAAAGTGTATGGGACATATAGGAACATATGATTACGGTCATACTGAACCATTGATTGAGAATTTTGAGGATGAAATTTTTATTAGGAGGGGAGAATTGTAACATTCCACCCTCAATTGTAAGGGTAAAATAGTAAATTTGACATAGGGTGAAATAGATTTGGAGTGCATAGGACTGTTCATGCATAATAGGATTGGTCCATAGTCACATTTGTGCACATGAAATTACTGTGCATGCATACATGATATTCCCGGTTTGCGTGTCTAAGACAATTTTATTGGGATTAACATGATTAATGGGTTTGAAAAATTATTCTGAGTGCGCCATAAATTGTTTTGTATTTTAAGGAATTTTTAGGAATTTTTCTGAATTTTTCAGGAGAAAATTCCCAGACCGAAAAAAATCGCCAATTGGCGAACCGGTCGATTTTCGGTAGCGAAAATTTCTAGCCAATGGCACTGTCAAATTGGTTATATTATTTTGGAATTGAAATTAGGGTCAATTGAGTTGATTGAGTTAGTTTTTGATCTGGATTAAAGAATTATTATTTTGACTTTTCTTTTAAATTTTGACCAATTAGATTTGGCCACCAAAAAGCTTCATTTAATGCTCCAATTTGTTCTTATCGGTTTGCGTAATGAATTACATGAAAAGAGTGAGTTTTCTTGTTGTAAAAACACATAACCGAAGCATCTCTCCATTTCTATATTCTCACCATCGAAATTTTTGTTTCTTTCTTCACCTTCCTCCAAACTACTTCATTCTTATTGTCTTACCATCATGATGAGTTCTTGTTGGAGGTTAGAAGAAATGGTTAGAAGGCATAGTTAAGCAAAGAGTTGAAAAGAAGTGAAGGTTGGAAGCTAATTAGGTAAGTAAATGAATTAAGCTTTATATGATGTTTTAATGATGTTTCTATTAGGAATTGAATGCCATGGTAGTTAGGAGCTTTTAATGGGAGGGCTACTGTATTTATTATGATGATGGATGCATTAAATTGATGTCAATTATGGCCTGAATTAATGGGTATAAGGTTAGGGTTGGTTATGAATTGAAAGTAGGATGATTGATGCATGGTTTTAACTTGATTTTGATGACATATTGATCATTGATTTTACTTGGAAATGAAGAAGTGAGTGCTGCCAATTTTTGTGTATTAGCCCTAGTACATGTATGAATGGTATAAGAACTGATTTGTGTTCCTTTGGATGTTTAATGATGTGTCAAAGGCATTGGAAATGATAGAAACTAAGATTGGACCAAATCTGGAAATTTACGGTTTTAATCGATTGTACTGTTTTTATCATAACTCATTGTATAGGAATGAAAATTAGGTGAGGTTTGTGGCCTCTTAAACTTTGGGATGTTAGCTACATATATGTGTGAAATAGGTGTTGTCAAATTGTAACTCTAAGAGGTTGAAATTTGGCTTGGAAAGTTACTGTTTTGACTTAGGTGAACAATACCCGAAATCATACCCTATAGTTTTGCTAATTTTTATAAATTAATTGAGAAGGAATTAGGACAAATGGACTAAATGAAAGTTGAAGCCTATTAAGTTAGCTTTCCAATGCCACTGATTTTACAATTTTTTTATGTCTATTAGGAGTTATGGACTGATGATTGTTGGCTGTTTTTATGATTGAATGAAACCTAGCTGGAATGTCAAATTTGGTGTACATTCAGATTAGGAGGAATTTTAGTAAATTTTTTGCATTGATTTGGTGTTGGAAATATACTGAAGAGTTTTATATGACACATTCATCTTTAAAATGGTGTATGGCATATAATTTCTGGAAATCAGATGTGGGAGTTATGGATTTTCATAATTTGAACCTACATTGTGATGTGAATTGCTGATTAGGTCAGAAACTTGCATAACAGATTTGACACTGTTTGAGGCTGAATTGGAGTATGGTTATTTCATGAATAATTGAAGTTTGAGATTTTATCTTTTCAGGGATATAAAGTGGTGATTTGTTTGACTTTAATACAGGGAGATATGATTGATAGAAAGTTACTGGTCAAATTGAGTGATTTCAGGGACAACAACCTTGAGTGAATTATTTGACCTAGTTAGCAAGGGAATTGAAATTTGGGTTGTTTCATGAAAGTTGTAGATAATATTGTGATCTTGATGAGCATATTTATTGTATAAGTTTTGACTGCATAGAATGAAAGATAGTGAATTTTCCAATGACTGTTCTGTTTTAGGAAGTGAATGTGTGGGCAGTAGCTTACATTGGATGTTTGACACCTTTAGGGGTGAAATTGATTTTTCTGGACTAAAGGAAACTTGTAGAGGGTTTCATTACCTTTCCAATGAGATATGGTTTACATTTTTCGGAATTGTGTAAAATAAGTTATGATTTATTGAACTTCGGTTAAGGGAAAGGGAAAAAGAGTAGCAAATAAGGGCAATATATATATATTAATTGTTGAATTTTGGTTTCCTTCGTGAATAACTTTTCCGTCCGACATCCGATTGACCTAATTCTTGAGGCATCAGATTCGTAGAATATTGAATTTCATTTTCTGAGAGATTGGAGATTTTTGGACGAAAAATTGACGTAGGTCCGGGTAAAAGTCTGTGTAATCACTGTTTTGTTTAATTGGGAACCTATAGAGGTCCGATTTGCGCACCGTCAGTGCCAATAGGTTTCTAATTTTTGGATAGATTTTTATGATGGAAAAAAATGGAATTAGGGCCAGGAATTCATGAACATGCATATTTTTACCTACATGTGCATCAGTAATTCATTCGGATTGAATCGTTAGTGATAGTTACCTTCTCTGCTGCTTAGGCACAACTGGAGCGTCGATCGACCGACGTGACAAAGACTTTCTGACAATAGCTCAGAAGTAAGATGTGAGTAACCTAGTTGGTTATCCCGATCTACGTGTTTACTGTGACTTGATTGCCCTACGGGGATTACGTGGATTATATATGGCTTTTATTGATCGTGAATTGGGCATTAGACAACCGTAATTGGACCGTACATTCGGATGACCCATGGACCGTGATATATTATATTGACTTATTGGGCATGTGCATTCATGCACAAATGCATTAAATCGCTAAAAGGAAAATTGTGAACCGAGACGCCATCGATCTCGAACCGAGCCTAGAGCTCGACATACCAAATGAGCCTCGAGCTCGAGGGAGATAATTCTCCCAGACGCGTCTACACTGAATACTGTTTATTCGCTCGGTCACAATACTGTAATAAAAGTGAAAAAAAAGTCACATATGCATTGCATCATTACTGGACTGAATATCTGAAATGGATAATTATTATGACTGTTTGACTTCGGTGACTTGTTTGTATTGTAAATGGATGACTCTCGTCTTGTATCGCTTACCTCGATCGTGGATCTGCCTTTATTATTCGTAACTAAATATTGATCGTGACAATTGACTGTGTAATATGAACTATGAATATTGACTATATTAGTAGTACTAAGACTGTCTTATTACTGTAATTTGTTATGTGATGCATGAATTGGGAGAACCATCGATGATGAAATCTCATTAAGTTCGCAAACTCATCAAAAATTGCAATCTATTTTTCAGGATTTGAAGAGTACCCCTTTCGACGCGTGAGTATGTCTACAGTAGGCAAGTGAACGATAGAGGTCGGGATCAGTTCGTGTCTGCATTAGTGTCTTACCAAATTGTGTTATGCAATCATTGTATAACAATGCTTGGTATTTAGACTAAGCCCATTGGGGTGTTACTGTTTTTACACATTGACAATTGCATTATTGTTGCCTGACTGTAATGAGTGTTGATTGTTTGTAATAACTGAAAATAGTTTATTGTGCTCATGGGCTTAAATTACTTACTATTTTTACCGTTGTTTTACCGGGCCAATGTATGTTATAAAAAAAAATTGTATACCGAATTTTACCGACTGATGTAGTACTCCACCCTCGCGGGGCACGGACTCGGATATCACCCATAATATCGAGTTCGGTCACTCGGGGTGGTGTTACATTTAGGTGGTATCGAGCCCGAGAGTACGTAATGTATCTAGCACGATGTGAAACATATGGTGCATGCATTTGAGTCGTGTCATTGCGCACCGTGGCAATCGATCCCTAGTTTGAGTCGCACGGGTAGAAATCCTACGCAACGTGCGTGTCAGTGATTAAGTGAGAGAAAAGTGAGGCTGTGTTAGAGGGTGAACCCCGAAGTGTATAAGCAATTAGGAAAGGAAAAGGAAAATGGATAAGGAGATTGATATTGTACTGTGGTTAGAATGACTGTGTTGGCCTAGACTGATTAAGGAAAGAAGTGATGTTAATGAATTCCTGGATTAAAATGGCAATATTACGGCGACAGAGAACGAATATGTCTAGAACTTGGAAAGGTCCACTGGAGATAGGAGAAGCATACTGGTTATAGTAGTCTGAAGTGAGATTAAGGTCCAGGATGAGCAAGTAATTAGAGTTCTGACTGTATATGTGAGGACATGGGGAAACATTGGAACCGAGTAAAGTGTAGATGGTCCGATTAGGTAGATATTGATTCACTATATTGGTGTTTGATATTAGTAGATATCATAGATAGATGATGATAGCGAGATTGTAAGAAGATCAATAGTGTACTGTAATGGTCTATCGAGAACTGAAAGAACTGAAAAAGCAAGATGCCTAGTGCCTAGTTGAGTAAGAAAAAGTAGACTTTGTGAGATAAAAGTGTACAGATAAACTGAAATGAATTGGGGAAACGGTTATGATTATGAGCACCTAAGCGTGAGACTGAAATGGTTATGCGAATATTGTGCTTAGAGTTTGGAAACTAGTATCAAAGGATGGTAAGGGAAAAAGACAGACTGACAATTTTCTACTGAATGTGTATCGGGAAATTCTAGATTTGGTTGAAAAGATGTATATAGACACAGAAATGGTAACTGGATGGGTAAATAGAAAGAGATACAATGGAGTTGTATCAACGATTTTGTCGTGTTTTGGGGACTGTGAATGCCCTATTATAGATTGTTTGAGGATATTAAAGAAATAAGAAGCAATAAGAAGATGACATTGTATAATCCAAGTGGACATGACCTTAAAAAGGTCAAGTTGACACATGAATGCTATGGGAATGAAACTGGGGAAATGAAAAAAAAAATGAAACAATGATAGTGATATGAAAAGAGTTGTCACATTTAAGTCGATTTACCGTTGGGAGTACCTATTGGACAGTAAAGTTGATCATGATTAATGAAATGTATGTGAAAGATACATGGAAATCATGGAGGAGATGATCGTGAATGATTAAATACGTGCTTCTATGAGTGGCTATAAGTGTAAAGTTTATATTAGGTTAAAGAAAGACATAGGAGGACTGAATGTACCTTTATGAGAGGAAATGAGAAATGATTATGGCATCAGTTATTTATTTGAGAATTAGCATAAACGGAAAGGAGTCTTATGGAAGTCTGAATTGTATAGGTTACTAATTGGTTTCCGGATAAAATGCTGAGGTATAGATTACTGAATAAGTGTGAAAGAAAGTATTTATGTGACTGTCACAAGGAACCTTAGTGTAAGGAATGTTCTGATCTTTTAAATTATGGCATAAAATTGTTCTGATTGAGATAGTACGTATAGTGAAGAATGATTGAAAAGCAATTAGGGATAATAATTGGTTGATGAGACTTTCGTGAATAGTATAAAGATGGTAACAAGACTAATGGTCAATGGAAAGAAGTATGGACAAAATTAAAAGTGAAATTGAGTCATATCTTATATTACTGAAGTTAGCTGTATTGTGTGTAGGGAAATGTAAAGTATCCAATAACATGAGTGGAATTTTAATTTGAGATGATCCTATTGCAATGTGAAGTGAAATACTCAAATGACGTGGAAATTGATGGAAGTCCAAGTACAAATGATTAGGTACTAGTATATATATATCAACGTGGATGACAGAAAATCAATTGGAAAGAGAAAATGAATAGAGATAAGAAGTCCTAAAGGAAAACTGATAATGACGTGATGTAGTGTTATCTTCATAAAGGGATTGTAAATTCATTAATTGTGGACTTAATGAGAAGGTAGAATGTTGTTTAGTGATGTTTGGAAAAAAGAATAAGTTGTGTACCCGATAAAAAGTGATAGAACAAGAAAGTGAACAGTCGAAGCTAGACATTCTGGTAAGTATATGCAAAAAGTGAAATTGATGACTATGAGCATAGAAAGAAGTGATGAGTGATTCAAGTGCTTAGAGGTTTGAATGATCAACAGGCACAATGCGTAAGTGGTTTAGGTTTCATAGGATTATGACTGTGTTATAGAGTTCTGATTTACTATAGGGATACACTGCTACACTGCACAGTGCCTAATGGGAGGCAAAGACCAACATTGAGTCGAAATACTTGTGATGAGTGAAATAAAGGAAAGTGACTCAGAAAAACTGTATGGGTTAGTTAAAGTGGATCAAGATCGGACAAATGAAACAGAGAAAAATGCATATCCGAATAGAGGGCGTGAACACTATAGAATAATGAATTGTCTAAGGAGAATTGAATTTGAACAGAGAGTCAATGGATATAAAGCATGACTGCATTAGGTAACGTATCACTGGTTATAGTGAAATGGAGCTAAATGTCATTGTATTGGTACCAAAGGAATGTAAATCGTCCCTGACGAGATAAAGGAGGTTATTGTAAGTATCACCTTGAAAAGATGTACTCCATGGAATACGACTTAGTCTGTATGTTATTGGGAGAAAAAGATATTGGACGGTATAGTGAGAAAAAGGTATTGGATGGATAAACGTGATGATTAGTGAACAGGTTCGGAAATAATGAACTGAGTCATAGCATTGGAACTAAATGTAATGACTACTCTGAAAATGGCAAGTGAGATAGCTAAGAAAATGAGATCGCCAACTGATAGCCTTGTTGAGTCCGTCTACTGTACTGAGTGATAATGAGTTAGCCAAATTAGTAACTGAACAACTGACTGAATATGGTTACTGTGACATTTCAGAAAATGAATTATTGTGTGGAAAAGTGTATGGGACATATAGGAACATATGATTACGGTCATACTGAACCGTTGATTGAGAATTTTGAGGATGAAATTTTTATTAGGAGGGGAGAATTGTAACATCCCACCCTCAATTGGAAAGGTAAAATAGTAAATTTGACATAGGATGAAATAGATTTGGAGTGCATAGGACTGTTCATGCATAATAGGATTGGTCCACAGTCACATTTGTGCACATGAAATTACTGTGCATGCATACATGATATTCCCGGTTTGCATGCCAAAGACAATTTTATTGGGATTAACGTGATTAATGGGTTTGAAAAATTATTCTGAGTGCGCCCTAAATTGTTTTCTATTTTAAGGGATTTTTAGGAATTTTTCTAGATTTTTCAGGAGAAAATTCCCAGACCAGAAAAAATCGCCAATCGGCGAACCGGTCGATTTTCGGTAGCGAAAATTTCTACCCAATGGCACTGTCATATTGGTTATATTATTTTGGAATTGAAATTAGGGTCAATTGAGTTGATTGGGTTAGTTTTTGATCTGGATTAAAGAATTATTATTTTGACTTTTCTTTTAAATTTTGACCAATTAGATTTGGCCACCAAAAAGCTTCATTTAATGCTCCAATTTGTTCTTATCGGTTTGCGTAATGAATTACATGAAAAGAGTGAGTTTTCTTGTTGTAAAAACACATAACCGAAGCATCTCTCCATTTCTATATTTTCACCATCGAAATTTTTGTTTCTTTCTTCACCTTCCTCCAAACTACTTCATGCTTATTGTCTTACCATCATGATGAGTTCTTGTTGGAGGTTAGAAGAAATGGTTAGAAGGCATAGTTAAGCAAAGAGTTGAAAAGAAGTGAAGGTTGGAAGCTAATTAGGTAAGTAAATAAATTAAGCTTTATATGATGTTTTAATGATGTTTCTATTAGGAATTGAATGCCATGGTAGTTAGGAGCTTTTAATGGGAAGGCTAGTGTATTTATTATGATGATGGATGCATTAAATTGATGTCAATTATGGCTTGAATTAATGGGTATAAGGTTAGGGTTGGTTATGAATTAAAAGTAGGATGATTGATGCATGGTTTTAACTTGATTTTGATGACATATTGATCATTGATTTTACTTGGAAATGAAGAAGTGAGTGCTGCCAATTTTTGTGTATTAGCCCTAGTACATGTATGAATGGTATAAGAACTGATTTGTGTTCCTTTGGATGTTTAATGATGTGTCAAAGGCATTGGAAATGATAGAAACTAAGATTGGACCAAATCTGAAAATTTAGGGTTTTAATCGATTGTACTGTTTTGATCATAACTCATTGTATAGGAATGAAAATGAGGTGAGGTTTGTGGCCACTTAAACTTTGGGATGTTAGCTACATATATGTGTGAAATAGGTGTTGTCAAATTGTAACTCTAAGAGGTTGAAATTTGGCTTGGAAAGTTACTGTTTTGACTTAGGTGAACAGTACCTTAAATCATACCGTATAGTTTTGCTAATTTTTATAAATTAATTGAGAAGGAATTAGGACAAATGGACTAAATGAAAGTTTAAGCCTATTAAGTTAGCTTTCCAATGCCACTGATTTTGAAAATTTTCGATATGTCTATTAGGAGTTATGGACTGATGATTGTTGGCTGTTTTTATGTATTGAATGAAACCTAGTTGGAATGTCAAATTTGGTGTACATTCAGATTAGGAGGAATTTTAGTAAATTTTGTGCATTGAATTGGTGTTGGAAATCTACTGAAGAGTTTTATATGACACATTCATATTGAAAATGGTGTATGGCATATAATTTCTGGAAATCAGATGTGGGAGTTATGGATTTTCACAATTTGAACCTACATTGTGATGTGAATTGCTGATTAGGTCAGAAACTTGCATAACAGATTTGACACTGTTGGAGGCTGAATTGGAGTCAGGTTATCTCATGAAGAATTGAAGTTTGCGATTTTATCTTTTCAGAGATATAAAGTGGTGATTTGTTTGACTTGTATACAGGGAGATATGATTGATAGAAAGTTACTGGTCAAATTGAGTGATTTCAGGGACAGCAACTTTGAGTGAATTATTTGACCTAGTTAGCAAGGGAATTGAAATTTGGGTTGTTTCATGAAAGTTGTAGATAATATTGTGATCTTGATGAGCATATTTATTGTATAAGTTTTGACTGCATAGAATGAAAGATAGTGAATTTTCCAATGACTGTTCTGTTTTAGGAAGTGAATGTGTGGGCAGTAGCTTACATTGGATGTTTGACACCCTTAGGGGGGAAATTGATTTTTCTGGACTAAAGGAAACTTGTAGAGGGTTTCATTACCTTTCCAATGAGATATGGTTTGCATTTTTCTGAATTGTGTAGAATAAGTTATGATTTATTGAACTTCGGTTAAAGGAAAGGGAAAAAGAGTAGCAAATAAGGGCAATATATATATATTAATTGTTGAATTTTGGTTTCTTCGTAAATAACTTTTCCGTCCGACATCCGATTGACCTAATTCTTGAGGCATCAGATTCGTAGAATATTGAATTTCATTTTATGAGAGATTGGAGATTTTTGGACGGAAAATTGACGTAGGTCTGGGTAAAAGTCTGTGTAATCACTGTTTTGTTTAATTGGGGACCTATAGAGGTCCGATTTGCGCATCGTCAGCGCCAATAGGTTTCTAATTTTTGGATAGATTTTTTTGATGAAAAAAATGGGATTAGGGCCAGGAATTCATGAACATGCATATTTTTACCTACATGTGCATCAGTAATTCATTCGGATTGAATCGTTAGTGATAGTTACCTTCTCTGCTGCTTAGGCACAACTGGAGCGTCGATCGACTGACGTGACAAAGACTTTCCAACAATAGCTCGGAAGTAAGATGTGAGTAAGCTAGTTGGTTATCCCGATCTACGTGTTTACTGTGACTTGATTGCCCTACGGGGATTACGTGAATTATATATGGCTTTTATTGACTGTGAATTGGGCATTAGACAAGCGTAATTGACCGTATATTTGGATGACCCATGGACTGTGATATATTATATTGACTTATTGGGAATGTGCATTCATGCACAAATGCATTAAATCGCTAAAGGAAAATTGTGAACCGAGACGCCATCGACATCGAACCGAGCCTAGAGCTCGACATACCGAAATGAGCCTCGAGCTCGAAGGAGATAATTCTCACCGGATCGTCTACACCGAATCTCGTTTATTCGCCGGTCACAATCTGTAATAAAGTGAAAAAAAGTCACATATGCATTGCATCATTCTTCGGACCGAATATCCAAATGGATAATTATTGTATTTGTTTGACTTGGTGGGATGTATTGTAAATGGATGACTCTTGTCTTGTGATCGCTACACTAATCGTGGATCGTTTTATTATTCTCAGAACTAAATATTGACCGTGACAATTGACCGTGTAATATGAACTATGAATATTATCGTATTAGTAGTACTAAGACCGCCTTATTATCGTAATTTGTTATGTGATGCATGAATTGGGAGAACCATCGATGATGGAATCTCATTAAGTTCGCAAACTCATCCAAAATTGCAATCTATTTTCAGATTTGAAGAGTACCCGTTCGACGCGGAGTATGTCTCTGATGAGGCAAGTGAAGGATAGAGGTCGGGATCGCCTAGGTATGCGCATTAGTGTCTTACCAAATTGTGTTCGCAATCATTGTATAACAATGCTTGGTATTTAGACTAAGCCCATTGGGGTGTTATTGTTTTACATTGACTATTGCATTATTGTTGCCTGACTGTAATGAGTGTTGATTGTTTGTAATAACTGAAAATAGTTTATCAGGCTCACGGGCTTAAATTACTTACTGTTTTTACCGTTGTTTTACCGGGCCAATGTATGTTATAAAAAAAAAATTGTATACCGAGTTTTACCGACTGATGTAGTGCTCCACCCTCGCGGGGCACGGACTCGGATATCACCCATAATATCGTGTTCGGTCACTTTCGGGGTGGGTGTTACATTTAGGTGGTATCGAGCCCAAGTAGTACGTAATGTATCTAGCACGATCAAAACATATGGTGCATGCATTTGAGTCGTGTCATTGCAGACCGTGGCAACTGATCCCTAGTTTGAGTCGCACGGGTAGAAATTCTACGTGTGCGTACTTGTCAAGTGATTAAGTGAGAGAAAAGTGAGACTGTATTAGAGGGTGAACCCATGGAAGTGTATAAGCAATTAGGAAAGGAAAAAAGAAAAATGGATAAGGAGATTGATATTGTACTGTGGTTAGAATGACTGTGTTGGCCTAGACTGATTAAGGAAAGAAGTGATATTATTGAATTCCTGGATTAAAATGGCAATATTAAGGCGACAGAGAACGAATATGTCTAAAACTTGGAAAGGTCCACTGGAGATAGGAGAAGCATACTGGTTATTGTAGTCTGAAGTGAGATTAAGGTCCAGGATGAGTAAGTAATTAGAGTTCTGACTGTATATGTGAGGACATGGGGAAACATTGGAACCGAGTAAAGTGTAGATGGTCAGATTAGGTAGATATTGATTCACTGTATTGGTGTTTGATATTAGTAGATATCATAGATAGATGATGATAGCGAGATTGTAAGAAGATCAATAGTGTACTGTAATGGTCTATCGAGAACTGAAAGAACTGAAAAAGCAAGATGCCTAGTGCCTAGTTGAGTAAGAAAAAGTAGACTTGGTGAGATAAAAGTGTACAGATAAACTGAAATGAATTGGGGAAACGGTTATGATTATGAGCACCTAAGCGTGAGACTGAAATGGTTATGCGAATATTGTGCTTAGAGTTTGGAAACTAGTATCAAAGGATGGTAAGGGAAAAAGACAGACTGACAATTTTCTACTGAATGTGTATCGGGAAATTCTAGATTTTGTTGAAAAGATGTATATAGACACAGAAATGGTAACTGGATGGGTAAATAAATAGAGATACAATGGAGTTGTATCAACGATTTTGTCGTGTTTTGGGGACTGTGAATGCCCTATTATAGATTGTTTGAGGATATTAAAGAAATACGAAGCAATAAGAAGATGACATTGTATAATCCAAGTGGACATGACCTTAAAAAGGTCAAGTTGACACATGAATGCTATGGGAATGAAACTGGGGAAATGAAAAAAAAATGAAACAATGATAGTGATATGAAAAGAGTTGTCACATTTAAGTCGATTTACCGTTGGGAGTACCTATTGGACAGTAAAGTTGATCATGATTAATGAAATGTATGTGAAAGATACATGGAAATCATGGAGGAGATGATCGTGAATGATTAAATACGTGCTTCTATGAGTGGTTATAAGTGTAAAGTTTATATTAGGTTAAAGAAAGACATAGGAGGACTGAATGTACCTTTATGAGAGGAAATGAGAAATGATTATGGCATCAGTTATTTATTTGAGAATTAGCATAAATGGAAAGGAGTCTTATGGAAGTCTGAATTGTATAGGTTACTAATTGGTTTCCGGATAAAATGCTGAGGTATAGATTACTGAATAAGTGTGAAAGAAAGTATTTATGTGACTGTCACAAGGAACCTTAGTGTAAGGAATGTTCTGATCTTTTAAATTATGGCATAAAATTGTTCTGATTGAGATAGTACGTATAGTGAAGAATGATTGAAAAGCAATTAGGGATAATAATTGGTTGATGAGACTTTCGTGAACAGTATAAAGATGGTAACAAGACTAATGGTCAATGGAAAGAAGTATGGACAAAATTAAAAGTGAAATTGAGTCATATCTTATATTACTGAAGTTAGCTGTATTGTGTGTATGGAAATGTAAAGTATCCAATAACATGAGTGGAATTTTAATTTGAGATGATCCTATTGCAATGTGAAGTGAAATACTCAAATGACGTGGAAATTGATGGAAGTCCAAGTACAAATGATTAGGTACTAGTATATATATATCAACGTGGATGACAGAAAATCAATTGGAAAGAGAAAATGAATAGAGATAAGAAGTCCTAAAGGAAAACTGATAATGACGTGATGTAGTGTTATCTTCATAAAGGGATTGTAAATTCATTAATTGTGGACTTAATGAGAAGGTAGAATGTTGTTTAGTGATGTTTGGAAAAAAGAATAAGTTGTGTACCCGATAAAAAGTGATAGAACAAGAAAGTGAATAGTCGAAGCTAGACATTCTGGTAAGTATATGCAAAAAGTGAAATTGATGACTATGAGCATAGAAAGAAGTGATGAGTGATTCAAGTGCTTAGAGGTTTGAATGATCAACAGGCACAATGCGTAAGTGGTTTAGGTTTCATAGGATTATGACTGTGTTATAGAGTTCTGATTTACTATAGGGATACACTGCTACACTGCACAGTGCCTAATGGGAGGCAAAGACCAACATTGAGTCGAAATACTTGTGATGAGTGAAATAAAGGAAAGTGACTCAGAAAAACTGTATGGGTTAGTTAAAGTGGATCAAGATCGGAAAAATGAAACAGAGAAAAATGCATATCCGAATAGAGGGAGTGAACACTATAGAATAATGAATTGTCTAAGGAGAATTGAATTTGAACAGAGAGTCAATGGGATATAAAGCATGACTGCATTAGGTAAAGTATCACTGGTTATAGTGAAATGGAGCTAAATGTCATTGTATTGGTACCAAAGGAATGTAAATCGTCCCTGACGAGATAAAGGAGGTTATTGTAAGTATCACCTTGAAAAGATGTACTCCATGGAATACGACTTAGTCTCAGATGTTATTGGGAGAAAAGATATTAGACAAGATATAGTGAGAAAAAGGTATTGGATGGATAAACGTGATGATTAGTGAACAGGTTCGGAAATAATGAACTGAGTCATAGCATTGGAACTAAATGTAATGACTACTCTGAAAATGGCAAGTGAGATAGCTAAGAAAATGAGATCGCCAACTCATAGCCTTGTTGAGTCCGTCTACTGTACTGAGTGATAATGAGTTAGCCAAATTAGTAACTGAACAACTGAATGAATATGGTTACTGTGACATTTTGGAAAATGAATTATTGTGTGGAAAAGTGTATGGGACATATAGGAACATATGATTACGGTCATACTGAACCGTTGATTGAGAATTTTAAGGATGAAATTTTTATTAGGAGGGGAGAATTGTAACATCCCACCCTAAATTGGAAAGGTAAAATAGTAAATTTGACATAGGATGAAATAGATTTGGAGTGCATAGGACTGTTCATGCATAATAGGATTGGTCCACAGTCACATTTGTGCACATGAAATTACTGTGCATGCATACATGATATTCCCGGTTTGCGTGCCAAAGACAATTTTACTGGGATTAACGTGATTAATGGGTTTGAAAAATTATTCTGAGTGCGCCATAAATTGTTTTCTATTTTAAGGGATTTTTAGGAATTTTTCTGGATTTTTCAGGAGAAAATTCTCAGACCAGAAAAAATCGCCAATTGGCGAATCGGTCGATTTTCGGTAGCGAAAATTTCTTCCCAATGGCACTGTCATATTGGTTATATTATTTTGGAATTGAAATTAGGGTCAATTGAGTTGATTGGGTTAGTTTTTGATCTGGATTAAAGAATTATTATTTTGACTTTTCTTTTAAATTTTGACCAATTAGATTTGGCCACCAAAAAGCTTCATTTAATGCTCCAATTTGTTCTTATCGGTTTGCGTAATGAATTACATGAAAAGAGTGAGTTTTCTTGTTGTAAAAACACATAACCGAAGCATCTCTCCATTTCTATATTCTCACCATCGAAATTTTTGTTTCTTTCTTCACCTTCCTCCAAACTACTTCATGCTTATTGTCTTACCATCATGATGAGTTCTTGTTGGAGGTTAGAAGAAATGGTTAGAAGGCATAGTTAAGCAAAGAGTTGAAAAGAAGTGAAGGTTGGAAGCTAATTAGGTAAGTAAATGAATTAAGCTTTATATGATGTTTTAATGATGTTTCTATTAGGAATTGAATGCCATGGTAGTTAGGAGCTTTTAATGGGAGGGCTAGTGTATTTATTATGATGATGGATGCATTAAATTGATGTCAATTATGGCTTGAATTAATGGGTATAAGGTTAGGGTTGGTTATGAATTGAAAGTAGGATGATTGATGCATGGTTTTAACTTGATTTTGATGACATATTGATCATTGATTTTACTTGGAAATGAAGAAATGAGTGCTGCCAATTTTTGTGTATTAGCCCTAGTACATGTATGAATGGTATAAGAACTGATTTGTGTTCCTTTGGATGTTTAATGATGTGTCAAAGGCATTGGAAATGATAGAAACTAAGATTGGACCAAATCTGAAAATTTAGGGTTTTAATCGATTGTACTGTTTTGATCATAACTCATTGTATAGGAATGAAAATGAGGTGAGGTTTGTGGCCACTTAAACTTTGGGATGTTAGCTACATATATGTGTGAAATAGGTGTTGCCAAATTGTAACTCTAAGAGGTTGACATTTGGCTTGGAAAGTTACTGTTTTGACTTAGGTGAACAGTACCCGAAATCATACCCTATAGTTTTGCTAATTTTTATAAATTAATTGAGAAGGAATTAGGACAAATGGACTAAATGAAAGTTGAAGCCTATTAAGTTAGCTTTCCAATGCCACTGATTTTGCAATTTTTCGATATGTCTATTAGGAGTTATGGACTGATGATTGTTGGCTGTTTTTATGTATTGAATGAAACCTAGTTGGAATGTCAAATTTGGTGTACATTCAGATTAGGTGGAATTTTAGTAAATTTTGTGCATTGAATTGGTGTTGGAAATCTACTGAAGAGTTTTATATGACACATTCATATTGAAAATGGTGTATGGCATATAATTTCTGGAAATCAGATGTGGGAGTTATGGATTTTCACAATTTGAACCTACATTGTGATGTGAATTGCTGATTAGGTCAGAAACTTGCATAACAGATTTGACACTGTTTGAGGCTGAATTGGAGTCTGGTTATTTCATGAAGAATTGAAGTTTACGATTTTATCTTTTCAGAGATATAAAGTGGTAATTTGTTTGACTTGTATACAGGGAGATATGATTGATAGAAAGTTACTGGTCAAATTGAGTGATTTCAGGGACAACAACTTTGAGTGAATTATTTGACCTAGTTAGCAAGGGAATTTAAATTTGGGTTGTTTCATGAAAGTTGTGGATAATATTGTGATCGTGATGAGAATATTTATTGTATAATTTTTAACTGCATAGAATGAAAGATAGTGAATTTTCCAATGACTGTTCTGTTTTAGGAAGTGAATGTGTGGGCAGTAGCTTACATTGGATGTTTGACACCCTTAGGTGTGAAATTGATTTTTCTGGACTAAAGGAAACTTGTAGAGGGTTTCACTACCTTTCCAATGAGATATTGGTTGCATTTTTCTGAATTGTGTAGAATAAGTTATGATTTATTGAACTTCGGTTAAAGGAAAGGGAAAAAGAGTAGGAAATAAGGGCAATATATATATATATATATATATTAATTGTTGAATTTTGGTTTCCTTCGTGAATAACTTTTCCGTCAGACATCCGATTGACCTGATTCTTGAGGCATCGGATTCGTAGAATATTGAATTTCATTTTCGAGAGATTGGAGATTTTTGGACGGAAAATTGACGAGGTCCCGTAAAAGTCGTGTAATCACTGTTTTGTTTAATTGGGGACCTATAGAGGTCCGATTTGCGCACCGTCAGCGCCAATAGGTTTCTAATTTTTGGATAGATTTTTTTGATGGAAAAAATGGGATTAGGGTCTGGAATTCATGAACATGCATATTTTTTCCTACATGTGCATCAGTAATTCATTCAGATTGAATCGTTAGTGATAATTACCTTCTCTGCTGCTTAGGCACAACTGGAGCGTCGATCGACCGACGTGACAAAGACTTTCCGACAATAGCTCGGAAGTAAGATGTGAGTAACCTAGTTGGTTATCCCGATCTACGTGTTTACTGTGACTTGATTGCCCTACGGGGATTACGTGGATTATATATGGCTTTTATTGACTGTGAATTGGGCATTAGACAACTGTGTAATTGGACTGTACATTCGGACTGACCCATGGACTGTGATATATTATATTGACTTCTATTGGGCATGTGCATTCATGCACAAATGCATTAAACTGCTAAAAGGAAAATTGTGAACCGAGACGCCACTGTGTAACATCCCACCCTTAATTTGAAGGGTAAAATAGTAAATTTGACATAGGATGGAATAGATTTGGAGTGCATAGGACTGTTCATGCATAATAGGATTGGTCCACAGTCACATTTGTGCACATGAAATTACTGTGCATGCATACATGATATTCCCGGTTTGCGTGCTTAAGATAATTTTATTGGGATTAACGTGGTTAATGGGTTAAAAAAATTATTCTGAGTGGGCCATAAATTTTTTTCTATTTTAAGGTATTTTTAGAAATTTTTCTAGATTTTTCCGGAGAAAATTCCCGGACCGGAAAAATCGCCAATTGACGAGCCGATCGATTTTTGGTAGCGAAAATTTCTACCAATTGGTACTGAATTATTGGGTATATTATTTTGGGATTGAAATTAGGGCCATTGAACTAGAATGAGTCAAATTGTAGTAGGATTTCTAAATCCTATACAAGAGTTTTTTTTTTATACCTATTTTGTTTTTTTCTAAGAAGTGCCACTTGTCCTCTTAATTTAATGCTCCTTGTCCTATGCTAGAGTGCTCCTCTCGGTTATGCCTTAAGGAATAGAAGAAATGAATGGGTTTAAATGCTAAATACTCTTCCTCCACCGAAAACCTACTTCCTTTACATCTCCTTTGATTTCTCTTTTTTGTTTCTCTCTTAAGTCACCTTCCACCAACCTTAAGAGCCCTCTTTACTTGCATATGAGCTTAAGTCTCTATCCAAGGTGTTAGCCATATATGGGCTTTAGAAGTGAAGGAAGAAAGTGAAGTGATTGGAGAGTGGGAAAGAGTGGAAGCTTGAATTGGTAAGTGATTAAGTTAAGTTTTAATTATGCTTTGATCATGTAGTTGATGAATCATGGTTGTTGATGCATTTAATTGAGGCCTTAAATTGATGATAAGTATGGCTTGAATTAGTGGGTATAAGGTTAAGGTTTTGATTAATGTAAGAGTAGTCATAGATGGATTAGTGTGATGGGAATGTATTTGATTACCTATATGATGTTGGATAAGTAGGAATTTATTAAGGAAAGGTGCTGCCAATTTTAGTTAAAATGCTTAGGTGAAGGTATTGAAGAGGTATGGGTTGAATTCTTAATTACTTAGGATGTTTGCTGGTTTAGAAATGGGGTGGAAATGGTATAGAAACCATAGAAGATGGTTTAGACATAAGTGCTGGAAAATTTACTTTGACCTATTACACTGATTTGAGCATAACTCATTTTGTGGTTATGCAATTGAGGCAAGGTTTGTGCCCACTGAAACTTTGGTTTGTTGGCTACATTTTTGTGTGAAATAGGTGTTGTCCAATTTTAGCTTTAAGAGGTTGCAATTTGGCTTGGAAAGTTACTGCTATTGACTGGAATGAATAGTACCCGAAACCATAAACTAGAGTTTTGCTAATTTTTCTAAATTAATTGAGAAGGATTTAGAACAACTGGACTAAATGAAAGTTGAAGCCTATTAAGTTATCTTTCCAATGCCACTGATTTTGCAATTTTTCTATATGTATAGTAGGAGTTATGGACTGATGACTATTGACTGTTTTCATGCATTGAATGAAACCTAGCTGGAATGTCAAATTTGGTGCACATTATGATTTGGAGCAATTTTAGCAATTTATGTGAACTGAATTGGCGTGAGTGATCTTCTGAAAAGTTGTAGAGGAAGCAATTATCTTGAGAATGATATATGGCATGTAATTTTTGGTTGTCAGATTTAAGAGAAATAAATTTGTAAAAACTAAACCTGCATTAGGTTGTGAATTGCTGATCATGGCAGAAACTTGCATAACAGTTTTGAAACTGTTAGAGATCGAATTGGATTTTGAGTTCTTCAAGAAAATTGAAGTTTGAGATCTTATCTTTTCAGGGATATAAAGTGGTGATTTGTTTGACTTGTATACAGGGAGATACGATTGATAGAAAGTTACTGCTCAAATTGAGTGATTTCAGGGACAACAACCTTAAGTGAATTATTTGACCTAGTTAGCAAGGGAATTGAAATTTGGGTTGTTTCATGAAAGTTGTAGATAACATTGTGATCTTGATGAGAATATATATTGTATAATTTTTGACTGCATAGAATGACAGATAGTGAATTTCCAATGACTGTTCTGTGTTAGGAAGTGAATGTGTGGGCAGTAGCTTACATTGAATGTTTGACACCCTTAGGGGTGAAATTGATTTTTCTGGACTAAATGAAACTTGTAGAGGGTTTCATTACCTTTCCAATGAGATATTGTTTGCATTTTTCTGAATTGTGTAGAATAAGTTATGATTTATTGAATTCGGTTAAAGGAAAGGGAAAAAGAGTAGGAAAAAAGGGCTATATATATATATATTAATTGTTGAATTTTGGTTTCCTTCGTGAATAACTTTTCCGTCCGACATCCGATTGACCTGATTCTTGAGGCATCGGATTCGTAGAATATTGAAATTAATTTTCTGAGAAATTGGAGATTTTTGGACGGAAAATTGACGTGGGTTCGGGTAAAAGTCTGTGTAATCACTGTTTTGTTTAATTTGGGACCTATAGAGGTCCGATTTGCGCACCGTCAGCGCCAATAGCTTTCTAATTTTTGGATAGATTTTTCTGATTGAAAAAAATGGGATTAGGGTCGGGAATTCATGAACATGCATATTTTTACGTACATGTGCATCAGTAATTCATTCGGATTGAATCGTTAGTGATAGTTACCTTATCTGATGCTTAGGCACAACTGGAGCGTCGATCGACCGACGTGACAATGACTTTCTGACAATAGCTCGGAAGTAAGATGTGAGTAACCTAGTTGGTTATCCCGATTTACGTGTTTACTGTGACTTGATTGCCCTACGGGGATTACGTGGATTATATATGGTTTTTATTGACTGTGAATTGGGCATTAGACAACTGTTTAATTGGACTGACCCATGGACTGTGATATATTATATTGACTTCTATTGGGCTTGTGCATTCATGCACAAATGCATTAAACTGCTAAAAGGAAAATTGTGAACCGAGACGCCACTGATACTGAACCGAGCCTAGAGCTCGACATACTGAAATGAGCCCCGAGCTCGAGGGAGATAATTCTCCCCAGACGCGTCTACACTGAATACTGTTTATGCGCTCGGTCACAATACTGTAATAAAACTGAAAAAAAGAGTCACATATGCATTGCATCATTCTCGGGTGAATATCTGAAATGGATAATTATTGTATTGTTTGACTTGGTGATCGTATTGTAAATGGATGAGTATCTTGTCTTGTATTGCTATATTGATGTGGTATCTTATTATTCGTAATTAAATATTGATCGTGACAATTGACCGTAATATGAACTATGAATATTGACTGTATTAGTAGTACTAAGACTATCTTATTACTGTAATTTGTTATGTGATGCATGAATTGGGAGAACCATCGATGATGGTTTCTCATTGAGTTCGCAAACTCATCCAAAATTGTAATATATTTTTCAGGATTTGAAGAGTACCCCATTCGACGCGGGAGTATGTCTACTGTAGGTAAGTGGAGGATAGAGGTCGGGATCAGTTCGTGTCTGCATTAGTGTCTTACCAAATTGTGATCCGCAATCAATGTATAACAATGCTTTGTATTTAGACTAAGCCCATTGGGGTGTTATTGTTTTTTACACATTGACAATTGCATTATTGTTGCCTGACTGTAATGAGTGTTGACTGTTTGTAATAACTGGAAATAGTTTATTGTTGCTTATGGGCTTAAATTTCTTACTATTTTTACCGTATTTTTACCGGGCTAAAGTATGTTATAAAAAAAAACTTGTATACCGAGTTTTACCGACTGATGTAGTACTCCACCCTCGCGGGACACGGACTCGGATATCACCCATAATATCAGGTTCGGGTCACTCGGGAGTGGGGTGTTACACACTGATACTGAACCGAGCCTAGAGCTCGACATACTGAAATGAGCCTCGAGCTCGAAGGGAGATAATTCTCCCGCACGCGTCTACATCGAATCTTGTTTATTCGCTCGGTCACAATCTCGTAATAAAACTGAAAAAAAGTCACATATGCATTGCATCATTCTTGGATTGAATATCCAAATGGATAATTATTGTGATTATTTGACTTGGTGATCAGATTGTAAATGGATGACTCTTGTCTTGATCGCCATAATCGATCGTGATGTCTTATTATTCTGTAACTAAATATTGACTGTGACAATTGACTGTGTAATATGAACTATGAATATTGACTATATTAGTAGTACTAAGACTGTCTTATTACTGTAATTTGTTATGTGATGCATGAATTGGGAGAACCATCGATGATGGTTTCTCATTGAGTTCGCAAACTCATCCAAAATTGCAATCTATTTTTCAGGATTTGAAGAGTACCCCGTTCGACGCGGGAGTATGTCTCTGTTGAGCAAGTGAAGGATAGAGGTCGGGATCAGTTCGTGTCTGCATTAGTGTCTTACCAAATTTTGTTCTGCAATCATTGTATAACAATGCTTGGTATTTAGACTAAGCCCATTAGGGTGTTATTGTTTTTACACATTGACAATTGCATTATTGTTGCCTGACTGTAATGAGTGTTGATTGTTTGTAATAACTGGAAATAGTTTATTGTGCTCATGGGCTTAAATTACTTACTGTTTTTACCGTTGTTTTACCGGGCCAATGTATGTTATAAAAAAAAATTGTATACCGAGTTTTACCGACTGATGTAGTACTCCACCCTCGCGGGGCACGGACTCGGATATCACCCATAATATCGGATTCGGGTCACTTGGGAGTGGGGTGTTACAATATGAATGTGATTAAGAGCCAAAGGCTCACTATGTAAAATGAGCCCCGTATCCCTAACGGATAAGAGATAGTGCCAATGAGCCCGGTATTCACTATGGATATGGGACAATTTAAGCCCTCAGTCACAACAATGTAATAATTGGAAAAGAGTCACATAAGTACTTCATATACCTTGTAATACGTATGTTGATTGATTGAAATGTATGGTTATCTTATAATTAAATGAGAATGTGTAATGTGAATTATATGTTAACATGTGTGATGTCTTGTATGAATTGAGTGAACCATCGATGATTATTACCTCATTGAGTTCGCAAAACTCATCAAAATTGTAAATTTGATTTTTCAGGATTGAGAGAGGACTTTAACAACTAAGAGACTCTACAAGAAGCAATATTCTTGTATTTTTGGACAAAAGAAATGGATCAAAGGTCGGCCAGCTGAGATTGGTTGATTAGATAGAATTTTTGTATAATTCCTTATATGTAGCATATTTTGTATCTAGTTTTGTCATTGTATATATTCGGACGATACTATAAAGCTACAATGTACACATTGTTTAAGTAATGAAATGAGGAATTTGGCTTTTAAATATTGTGTCTTTCTTGATGGTTTGTTATAAGAGAATGAAGAATGATGATGTCATGTTTAAGTGAATGTTGTGAATGCTCTAGCGTGCCATTATCATAGGTTAGGTACTTGAATGTCTTCAGGGTGTTTTGGAACGTACCCCATGGTAATGGGGTGTTATAGTTATTATCCTACATTCAAACTGATTTTTACATTGTCTTTTCTATCTTGTAGTCACTTTTTCTATAAACAACACTACTGTTACGATTGAGACCTTAAATGGTTTCAATTTCAAGAAGTGGAAGAAAGATGTGGAGTTTTCCCTAGAGATGGTTGACGTTAAGATGACGATGCACATCAAGAGACCTTCTCCACTTACTAATATAAGCTTAGAAGCTGATAAAGCAATTATGGCGATCTGGGAATGGTCAATAGGATGTGCCTTTGCCATAGTCGTATCCCGTAATCCACTTAGCAGATGAATTGGGATTGATCTCTTGATGGTCAAATAGGATTTGCTATTTGATGGTCAAGAGGTCGATTCCAGATCATCTGCTGAGTGGATTACTAGATACGACTATAGCGAAGGAGTTTATGGATGACATTTTCCAGAGAAACAAAGTGTCTTCTCATGAAGAGCAAAGCACCTTGATTAAGGAGCTATTCTCTATAAAGTATACAGGAGGAGGCATTTGAGAGTACATTATTTGGATGGTTCACCTTCATTCTACGTTGAAGACACTTGATGTACCAATTCCTAATAACTTCATAGTGCATCGGGTACTAAATACTCGAGATAGAGAGTTTGAGATTGTAGCTACCTCTTACATCTCTCAGGATGAGGCCCCCATCAATGCCTTGATTTCTTGGTGTGCTGCAGTGGAGGAGAAGATTAAGAGTTCTCCTCATACAGCCATGCTTGCAATTGCCAAAGGAAAGGGGAAGGCTAAGCCCCAATAGCCTAAGGGTAAGGGTAAGAAACCCAAACCCTCTCCGAAGATTCAGACTAGACAGTCAAGCATTGCTAAAGGGCCATATGACCTAAAAGATATGAGGTGCTTCTTCTGTAAGAAGAAGGGGCATAGGAAGACCGATTGTGAGAAGTACAAGTTATGGAAGGTTAAGCAGGAATTGTTAAGTAACTTTTTAGCTTATATAATTCATAAATTCAATGTAGTTATAACTAGGTTAAGTTATTGGTAGTTAGATAGTAGAGCTTATAATTATATTGCTTCCACAATGTAGGGGTTCAGATCTAGGTGAAGGCCGACTAAAGGAGAGGAGAGGCTGATGGTCAACAACAATGAAGAGGTGGATGTTTTGTATATAGGAGATGTAGTCTTGAAATTCGATACGCGGTTTGTATTAGTTTTACGAGACATGTTTTATATATCATCTTTTAGATAAAACTTGATCTCTATATCAATTTTGGATAAAGAGGGTTATCATTTTGTATTTGATGCTTCGGTTTTAAATATTTCTATCAATACAAGACATATTAAAACTGTCTTCTTATCCGACGGATTGTATAGAATATGTCTTACTCCTAACAAAATATACGTCTCTTCTTATGTTGTTGAACCAATTACTCAAAAGAGAGCCTTCATAAAGGAAACATCGTACATGTTGTGGCATAAACATCTTGGCCACAGTTCCAGGGAAAGGGTTGAGAGATTGATAAAGGATAACATTCTCCCAACTTTGGACTTTAGTAATTTGAAAACTTGTATTGATTGTTGTAGGGGTAAGTTGACCAAGATAAAGAAAAAAGGAAACTTATGCTTCTGGTTTGTTAGGCCTTATACATACAAACATTATTGGTCCCTATATAGTCAAGTTATGCAATGTTAGATATTTTTTAACGTTTATAGATGATTATTCCCACTATGGTTTTGGGTTCTTACTTAAGGAAAAGTCTGAAGTTCCTGAAAAGTTCAAGATCTTTAAGACTGAGGATGAGAACTAGTTGGAAAAATCAATGAAGATTGTTATATCTAATAGGGGAGGGGAATATTATAGTATATATGGAATTGAAGGATTAAAAAAGGTCCATTTGCCAAGTATTTGGAATCAGTTGGAGTAGTGGCTCAGTTCACTATACCATGTAGTCCTGAGCAAAATGGTATTGCTGAAACGTGCAATCACATCGTAAAGTACATAATGAGGTCAAGCAAAGCATGACTAGCCTACCGGAATACCTTTAGGATGAAGCCATCAAAACGACATTGTATATCTTGAATAGAGTCCGAAGAAAGTTAATACAAAAGATGCCCTTTGAATTTTGGGTTGGAAGGAAGCCAAGCCTTGCACACGTTCATATGTGGGGCTGCCCTGCTAAAGTAAAGTTATATAATCCTTATAAGAGCAAATTGCAACCTCGTTCCATTCATTGTTATTTGGTAGGTTATCTCGACCACTCTGAGGGCTACAGATTTTGTTGTAAAGAAAGAGGGGCCAAAATAGTGAAATCGTAGACAACTAAGTTTCTGGATTATGATGTCCATGATGAGGGAGGATCTTCATATCCTCTAGGAGATAGCAGGATGGATACTATGATTATTTCGTATCTGCTTCTCATACAATCAAGTCCGGTGGATGAAAGTATAAGTACCATGCCTATGTAGGCATAAAAACCTACGGCTATTCAGGAATAGATTTCTGAGGTACAAAAACCTATGTAGTTGCCCATATCCACTACAAAGAGGCAAATTGCTATCTCACCAAATTACATAGTCTATTTGGGTGAACAAGACTATGACATAAGACATGTTGTGGATCCAGTTACTTTTACAAATATAGTTTCTATACCCCATACGGATATGTGGTGGGAAGCAATTAAGGATGAGATGCAATCTATGAGGTATAATAAGGTATGGGAGCTTATCGATTTATCTCAACATTGTAGACATGTCAGTTGCAAGTAGCTATTTAAGATAAAAAAGGAAACATAGGATCAAGTTGAGTAGTTTAAAATGCGTTTGGTTGCCAGGGGATTCACTCAGAGAGAAGGAGTTGACTTTAATATTATCTTCTCTCCTATATCCTTGAAGGATGCATTTAGAGTGATTATGGCAATAGTAGCTCATAATGATATAGAGCTACATCAAATGGACATTAAGACTACTTTCCTGAATGGTGACCTTTATGAGGAGGTCTATATGGAGCAACCTGAAGGATTTCAGGATCAAGATGCAGTTGATAAAGTTTGTAAGTTGACTAAATCAATATACGATCTGAAACAAGCTTTTAGACAATGGTACCTAAAGTTTGATGAGGTTTTGACCTCATTCAGCTTTGTGGAAAACAAAGTTGAAATATACTTATACTATAAGGTCAGAGGGAGAAAAGTTATCTTCCTATTACTATACGTGGATGATATCTTGCTTGCATCAAATGATTTAACCATGTTGCATGAGGTAAAGTAACTTTTGGTAAAACAATTTGATGTGAAGGATATAGGTGAAGCATCTTTTATCCTCAGTATATAGATTCACGAGACAAATCTCAACACTCATTAAACCTCTCATAAAGAGCATACATAGAGCGAATGCTACAAAGGTTTAATATGGCTGACTGTAAACCTCTTGTAGCACCTGTCTCTCATGGTGAAAGATTATCTTTGGCACAGCACCCAAAGAATGAAGTTAAGACAGAGGCTATGAGTACTCTAGTGTAGTTGGTGGCCTGATGCATGCCTAAGTGTGCACTACACCAGACATTGCATTTGTTGTTGGACTGTTCGGACGATATTTGGCTAACCTAGGTTTAGACCATTGGAATGCAATTAAGCAAGTGTTAAGATACCTAAAGGGTACCAAGGATTATACGTTGACATACAGGAAAGTCAGTGATTTAAACCTTATAGGGTATACAGACTCCGACTTTGCTATGTGTTCGAATGATTGTAAATCCACTTCAGGATACATTTTTATGTTAGTAGATGGTGCGGTATCATGGAAAAGTGTCAAGCAGACACTGGTACCTTCCTTGACCATACATGCAAAGTTTATTGCATATTATGGAGTTGCTATACAGGTGGTTTAGCTTAGAAATTTGATTTCTGAGTTGTCTATTGTAGATTTTGGTTATATTGTGATAATCTTGTTGCAATATTGTTCAGTAACAACAATAATAATATCACAGGGTCTAAGCATTTAGAGGTCAAATATTTGACCATAAAGAAGTTGATTTAGAATGGTGATGTTGAAGTGGAGCACATCAAGACTGAGGAGATGTTAGCTGATCCATTGACTAAAGGATCTTGCCCACTAGTGTTTGTTAAACATGTATCTAGTATGGTCATGTTAAATTCTTTAGACAACAGTAGTGAGGGATCATTGTATTTGCTCAAAAGTTTGAACATTTTGATGTATTATGACATTGTGATTATTTATTAATATAGATTATCATCTTTTTATCCTCAGCAATAACTGTTTTAATGTATAGTCATAATACATATGAAAGTCTTAAGATTTGGTTGATCTTAAGCATTTTAAAGGTCTCTGGGCATATATAAAGATTAACCTTGAGCCTATGTCATTTGACGTAAACAATTTAGTATAGATATCTATAAATTTAACATGACATAAGGGGATATAAGTTTTCAATCCTATAAAGGTATTCTCTAATGCAGTTTAGCATTTAGTTGGAGAACATAAAGGTTTTCTATAATGTTATTTAGCATTCAATGAAAGAAAATAAGTTTTCTCTAATGTTGTTTAGCATTCGGTGAGAGAAAACTGAAATTCTCTACTACAATTTACCACATATAGTTTAGCATAAAGTTAGAGAAATTGAGACCTACAAGTGAAGATGATATGTTTTAAATCATATAGGTGTCATCCTAGTTTGCCACACTCCATTTTCCCATTCATGTTAGTGAGGTATTAGATATTTGTGATTATATTAGACCTGTGTCAGACATGACACATATGTTTGATATTTTTTCAGTATCGAAAGCCTTGTAAGATGGAATGTTGGACTTTCATTACCTTTGGATCAAATGTTTTTAATTTTTAAAATTTTGTACCAATACAGTTGCGTGACTTAACCAAAAATTTTAAATGTTTTTAAACTTGAGTTAAAACTGCAATTAGTACTTGTCCAAGAGGGAGAATGTTGGACAATTTTATCCTTCCTTATAAATTTGGACAACTGTTAATTGTATTTTGAGATTTTCAATAACTTGTCAGTTAAGTTACGTAATTTGATCTAGACAAAGGTAATAAAGTGACCCAATAAATAATCTAAATCAATGGGTCAAAGTTCGGGAGGAAAATAGATCTTGATTAGTGTGGATCGGACTCATATCGAGCTTATGAAGGGAAAGTACAATATGGAAGCTATATAAAGGTAAAGGTTTCCTATAGTTGCTCATATCATTTGTAAGTATACAGATCCTCTAACCGATTAAAAGCACTTACATTTTAAGAAAACTGTAGAAAGGCATTAATCGCGTATCCATGAACTTTTTCCGTAAAGGTCCTAAGAGATTAGAGCTCGTTCTGGCCTTGAAAACTGCTTCAGAAATCCATATGGAACCAAAATTAGGTATTCCACATTACCTTCAATTTTAACCCTTTCATGAACAATTTGGGACACGTAATAAGGTTTATCCTACGTGTTATAGTCAACTCTACATCGCTAATTTCCCCCGCTATCTAACTAGGTACTATAAGTTGTCGCTGCTAACTGAAGTTCTACTTTAGTAGGTTTTCCCTGGATAAAAGCCCTACATTTCTTTCTATCAAGGCTTATGCTACAACACTTTGGATCAAGCATGGTTTGGAGTAGATTTTGGTAACAAAGAAAGACCACTTCTTATTCAAATTCAAAGACAATAATGAAATGAAAGGACTTCTAAAATCAAGACCTTAACACTGGAGATGAAAACCTATGTTTCTAAAAACTGGTGTCCAGGTATGTCAATTCATAAAGCTTTTTAAAGATCCATTCCTAACATACCATTAGAGTATTGGATAACACTGGGTATGAGTTATCTTACAAGTGTTGTTAGTAAATCGATTAGATTGGATGAACAAACTACTATAATGAGAAGTATTAGCTTTGAAAAAATTTTACATTTGTTTAAAACTCTGCTTATGTATAGATTGGGTAAGGAATGGGAAATAATCCTAGCAAAATATCATTATCTTATCCATGAAAATATGATAAGCCAGTTATGAATAAGGTATGAAAAATAAAAAATAGGCTTTGCCCCACCACTTATATCACTTCAAATAACTTTAAAAATGCTTTTGATATTTATGTCAACTCTCAATCACTTACCAAAGACAAACTGAATTTCTTACCCTCTCTTTAGGCAATACCATGTAGTGTACTCCACCAAATCTGCCCCCTCCTCTCCAACTAAGCCACCAAAAGATGTTAGAACCTTATTATAAGCCCCTCTTCCTCCTAGACATGAGGCTTCAAATCTCTTAGTTGAAATAAAACACACAAAACATGTAACTGTCATCACAAAAACTAAACTATTAGAAGCTTCTGACATGTTTCACTAAAACAAATATGTGTATTCGCAATGATTTTTTTAAGACGATTTGGAAATCGTCGCAAAAAGTGACCTTTTGGTGATGCTTTAATAGTTTGCTACTATAATTTAATGATTTTACATTGTTTAACAAAAGTGTTGGAAAAGGGAAAATATTTTACAACAAGTGCAGGATATCATCGCAATAACAACATATTTTAACAACGTTTACAATTTTTCATCGCGAAAAAGAAACCTTTGGAGGAGAAGAAAATTATCGTCACTAGATGTGGGGGAAATCAATATGATTAGTGTCGATTATTGTTGGATCAAAAATTAAAGCATGCACAATTTAGCTAAAACGAAAGATTTCAAAACTTTTTTAGAAATAAAATTTTAACAGAAGCAAGCCATACATGATACGGTATAAAGAAAATAATTTACATAAAAACAAGATGAAAATTATACCGACTCCTTCGTTATGGATTTAAATCCTCGCTGTGCTATCCTATTCTCACAAATATATCCACTGCAAGGTAATGTATCCTCTTCTCACTATCGTATCCTCAACCAATCCGATTTACCACTTGTTCTCCTTAGACATTTTAGTTTAACAAGATCCTTTGGTGGAAAAAGAGGAGAAAACTTGAAGAGATTTTGCCTTAGAAGAAAGAAGCCAAAGATGAGACACCTCTCATGCAATTTTCGGCTAACACATGCAAGATAGGAGAGATAGAGATAAAAATTCAACAACCCCTTATATTCCTTCTCTCAATTTCAATTAAGCCTCAAAGAAAGAAGTGAAGAGCATCCAATGCATCACATCATTTCTTAATCAATCATAAAGAAGCCAATAAATGAGACTATTTTCATTTGTTTTAAGATGGCTTTATGAAAAGACCAATAACCTAAATGATACGTCTGATTTTCAATTTTGTGACGAAAGAAGGAAGATGATCCATCAAATGCACCCCTTTCTTCTTTAATCCAATGAATGCTAAAATGTTACATGCTATCATTAAAAGATAACCATTAAATCATTTAATGATAAGATTATTACACCATTTAATGATGATAAAGCATGTTAAAAGCCATCTTAAATTTAACAAACCAATGTTAAATGTGCAGCTGCACATTTAGCCAATCGACATCCTTTTATCTTTAATAACTTTGATTTAATCTAATTAATTAAATTAAACCAAAGTCTAGCCCATTTCTAAATATTCATATGGCTTTTAATTAACAATTAATTAAAGTAAGCCCAACATTCAATCACGGGCTTTAAAACCTCTATTTGTATTTCTTACTTTGCTTGATAACCTTCCTAGAAGCCAAATTGGTAATTTAATTAGACTTATATAATTCAAGCTCCAATAAACTCGAAATTAATTTAATCTCATTAGAATTAATTCTAGCTTATTAACTAAATGTCATTCCACTAAAGAAAATTAGTTAAACTCTTGAATTACTAAATATTATGAAAACACACGTTTCATATAAGATGTCTAATTGCAAAGTCTAATATAAACCATATTATAGCCATCCACACAATAAAGGGTAAAATTATCATTTTTCCCTTATGTTGATTTTTCCTTCTAGATCTCCCATTTTATTCTATATGGTGATTAACACACAAGATCTCATCTTGGTGTTAAGACTTGATGGGTAACTAATCCAAACTACTAGCCCCAGTTTAATCACCAATCACCATAAAATATCTAGAAGTGATGATATCACAATAAACTCTTTATTTAAGTGAATGTTTCCTAATACATGTATCAATTAATAATTCCAATATGCAAACACTGGATTGATACTTTGTAAAAATCCATTATGATCATATCAAAAATTATAATGAAACATATAAGAGTTCACCACTCATGAAGATTATGGTCCATAATAAACGAATGCTTAAGTGGATGTTTTAAGATTAATGTAATGGCCTACTTTATTCTTTAAAACATACGTGGTTCTAGATTCATTTAATAGTGCCTTTATCGATAATCAACTACTATCATGATATAAAACTCATCATTCCCTTGAAGTAAACTCCTTTACTTGCATGGAGATATATCGCAACACTACAGTCTAAATCATAATCAAGCGACCAACTTGATTATTTAACTATGAATCAATTATTTTTAAATTCTAATAATATACATATTTTTCATACATCTCTACGTATATGTATATTACTTACAAAAGAATCTTGGTATCTTATAACTAGATATATAATGCTTAGATAAATAAAACCAAACTCTTTTGTTTTATTAGTAATAAATATTTTCATTACAAAAGTAACTGGAAGAAAATTAAGTTATAAGTAAGTACACTTGCTTTCCAAGGCATTCTATTTACATAACTCCAACAATCTCCCATTTGCCCTAAAGTAAGTTTGATATATCTCTCATTCCCATCCCTGCTATGTGACCCTCAAAACTCTTTTGAGATAACGTTTTCATAAATGGATCAATAAGGTTTTGCTCTATGGGAATCTTTACCGCATTCACTTCACCACGTTGTATTATCTCCCCTATGAGATAATACTTTCTCTCAATGTGTTTGGCAACTTTGTGGTTCCGAGGTTCTTTAGAATTAGCCACTACCCCACCATTATTACAATAACATGTAATGGCCTTTTCTGCCTCAAAAACCACCTCCAAATCATTTAGGAACTTGCAGAGCCAGGCTGCTTCTTTTGCTGCTTCACAAGCAGCAACATCCTCAGCTTCCATAGTCGAATCAGCAACACAAGATTGCTTGACACTCCTCCAAACTATGGCTTCACCTCTTAAAACAAATATAAAACCAGAAGTTGATTTCCTTGAATCAACATCTGATTGGAAATCAGAATCTATATATCCTGTTAGAATAAGATTACTTCTAGAGTAAACAAACATTAAGTTCTTCGTCCTATAAAGATACTTCAATATGCACTTTATCGCAATCCAATGCTTCATTCCTAGATTAGACTGAAATCTACTTACTAGTCCCACTGCATAACAAATATCCAGTCTGGTGCAAAGCATAACATACATTAAACTTCCAAGTACCGAAGCATATGGAATGTTATACATGTGTTCGACCTCCTCTTTGGTCTTATGTGTTTGCTCCTTTGAAAGTTTGATTCTATGTCTCGTAGGTGTGGAATCTTGCATGGAAATCTTATTAAGCATGTTCTCAATGTAGGTTATTTAAGACAAGTCTATCAGTTTGTTCTTACGATCCCTTATAAGTTTGATCCCTAGAACATAGCTAGTCTCTCCTAAATCCATCATTGAGAACTGTTCGTTCAGTCATCCCTTAACTGTAGATAACATTCCTACATTATTCCTAATGAGCAGAATGTCATCCATATACAAGATTAGGAAAGTAACCTTGCCTTCTTGTATCCTTTTATAGATACAAAGCTCATCTTGGTTTTGTATGAATCCAGAAGTTTTGATAGACTTATAAAACCTTCCAAGACCTAAATGCTTGCTTAAGCCTATAAATAGACCTTTGCAATTTGCATACCTTATGCTCATTTCCCGGCTTAGTGAATCCTTCTGGTTGAGCTATATAAATGGTCTCCTTAAGATCACCATTAAGAAATGTGTTCTTGACATCTATTTTCCATATTTCATAATCAAAATAGGTTGTTATGGCCAAAAGAATTCTCATGGAATTAAGCATGGGAATCGGAGAAAATGTCTTCTCATAGTCTATACCCTTCTTTTGAGCATAGCCTTTAGCTACCAATCTAGCTTTAAAGTTCTCTACCTTTCTATTTGATCATCTTATCCTTTTATAGATCCATTTACACCCTATGGCTTTTACATCTAGTGGTAGATCTACAAGGATCCAGACTTCATTGGCGTATGTGGAATTTATTTTTGATTCCATCACCTTGGGCCATTTTTCTACATCTACATCATTAATAGCTTGTGAATAAGTAATGGGATCTATTTCTTCTTGGTTCGAGATGGCAATCATGCCTTCTCCTAGACCTAGATACCTTTCTAGTTTTCTCACAACCCTCCTACTACATCTAGGCACTATTTGATGTTCAGGCCGCTGTTTCGATTCAACTCTTGAATCTATTTCGACATCTTGTTTTGCTATATCCAAATTAACTCTTGTTTTGGATGAAATAACTAACTCCTTTAGTACTACTTCACTTCTTAGTTTGTGATTTATCACAAATTCTTCCTCTAGGAAGGTTGCATTTGTCAACACAAATACCTTTCTATCTTGAGGATAGTAAAAATAGTACCTTCGAGTACACATAGGATATACTACAAACAAACATACTTCTGACCTTGGTTCTGTCTTTGTAGATTCAGGCCTTAGAACATAGGCTGGGTAGCCCCAGGTCCTTAAGTGCCTCAATGAAGGCACTCAACCAGTCTACAACTCCCTAGGTGTTTTAGGCACCAATTTGGATGCAGCAAAGTTATAAAGATAAATTGTCGTTTGTATGGCATATCCTCAGAACAATTCTGGAAGGCTAGCGTAGGGCGTCATTGACCTTACCATTTCCAATAGAGTCTTATTTCTCCTCTTAGCTACACCATTCTATTAAGGTATTCGAGGAGTTGACAAGTTGGAAACAATTCCATTGCCATTTATGTAGCATCCCACTCCTGCAAGACCCAAACTCGACATCGAGGGTGATATCCGAGCCCGTGCCTCACGAGGGTGATATGCTAGAGCACTCAATTATAGTCCAAAAACTCAGTATGACATTTTTTTAAAAAACAATGGTACGCACGAAATTCAGTAAACAATTTGGGCCCGCTTTACTCTGCTAACATTTTCGGTCATAACACAGTTTCAGTCATAAAAGACAGTCAACAGTATTTAAATCATTTTATGCACAAAAATCCATAATCAAATTGGGCCCTCTGAAATTACAGTACTATTATGCGGAAATTTCATAAATACAAATTTGTACAAGACAGGACAACACTAATGCAGACGTGAACTGATCCCGACCTCAATCTCTGACTTGCACGCAGTAGGCATACTCCCGTTTGTCTAACGGGGTACTATTTAAATCTTGAAAAATAGTTGCAAATTTTAGGTGAGTTTTGCGAACTCAGTGAGAAACCATCATCGTTGGTTCACTCAACTCATGCATTACGCAAATAGCGTACAGATTATCACTGTAACACTTTCAGAATATCATATAGCAACTTACAGATTTTCACCATAGCATATTCAAAACATTGCAAAGCAGTATCACATTGATGCAAGGCATGTTGCCTCTTTCCCAAATCAAAAGTCAATTCAATGCATAACTCAATCATGCATTTTACAGACAATTCACAGATTCTCATACAATAGCAGAAATCAGCATTTCTCAAAACAGTTTTCACAGAAATACAATCATTTAACCCTTTTTCCCAATTCACAGTACAATCAGATGCATACCTATCATTTTCCATTATTTTCCATTTTAAATTCTGTGTTGTGACTGAGTGCCTACACTGTCCCAATCTAGGCACATTAATCAGTGAGCATATAGCTCTGAACTGTCCCTTTCAGACTCATTAAGCATTGAGCATATAGCTCTGAACTGTTCCTTTCGGGCTCATTAAGCATTGAGCATATAGCTCTGAACTGTCCCTTTCGGGATCATTAAGCATTGATGATATAGCTCTAAACTGTCCCTTTCGGGCTCATTAAGCATTGAGCATATAGCTCTGAACTGTCCCTTACGGGCGCATTAAACAGTAAACGCGTCTTAGGGTAGGAGAGCCCTCTAGGTATTCACTACTTCCCACGCGTCAGTAGGGATAGGAGAGCCCTCTGGGTATGCACTAATCCCTTTCGAGCTCGAGTCTCTTTTTCAGTGATCAAGCTTGTAGCCCTCGGTGGCAGCTCCAGTCACAACCATTATTAATGATCATGCACAGAATTCGTTTATCACAATCTTATGATATCACATTTCACTCAGACTCAATTTATTCAAACAACCAATTCATTCCCAATTATTCACAATAATTCACAGTCACAGTCTATCATATGGGAAACATATAAGTTTCTCAATCACAGGCAATTAACACTTCAATGTCAAATTCCCATTCCCTCGGACCTTCGGTCCTGTATTTCAGTCATAACCAATTCTCACATATCCATCATTTCATTCACAATTACACATCATCACACATTTACAAAATTATCACATTGAAGCATGACAAATTTCACTTTCACAAACAGTTTGCACTTCAATGCCAAAACTCACAATTCCTCGGACCTTCAGTCCGGGATCTCACACATAACAATTCGCATATACCCATCATCATATTCCACCAAATTCTAAGCACATAACATTTAACAAATCAAAGATTGAGGAACCAACTAGGTTACTCACCTATAACTTCCGAGCTACTGCCTGGAAATCCCAGCAATATCCTTGGAATGTCGTTCCAACGGTGCCTCTATAACAGTCAAATAATTTCCCATTATTAAATGCACAATCAGAATAATTCAATGATGCACATGTCTTAAATAAAAGATGTACAATGCATGTTCATGACCTTCCCGGCGCTATTTCCCAATTTCCACTTTCATTTGTTTCTGTAAGTGATCTAGAAGGGGGGGTTGAATAGATCCTTAATCTTTTTGTAATTTTCTACAACAAAATCAGAAGTTAATTCACACAAAAACAATTTAAATAAATTTAAATAAACAGAGTAGGAAAGAGGATCAAACACTGTTTTATAGAGGTTCGGTGCTAAGACCTACGTCCTCTACCTAAGCTCCCACTTAGGATTTTGCCAATCACTTTATTACATACTTTGTAGTTGAGTGTGAAATTTTTACAACGCCACTTGAATTCCGGCTCAAACTACCTTACAATCGATTTGTCTTACGGCACAAATCCAACCTCACACGTGACTTTCCACTCGTCACTCAAATTGTAAAAGAAATATAGCAAAGATTGAAGAACAAGTGCTCAATATAATAGTGTAACAAATTGAGAGCAATAAAGAGCAATTTAGAGTAATAGAAGAGTATTTAGGCTTGTAAAACTTGTATATACTCTTCTTCCATCATCCTCTATTTATACATGAAGAAATATAGCTGTTGGAGCTCTTCTAGCCGTTGTTTTGATTGTTATTACCGTTCCTTGATAATCTCCATTCCATTTTTAGCTAATTGTGGAGCTGATTTGGTGCATCCATAAGTCTACTTGTGAATGAATAAGTCGACTTGTTTCAACCATTTACGTAAAAATTGTAACTCCGCTCTCCAATAAGTCGACTTGTGCTATGTAAGTCGACTTGTCGTCCTCGATAAGTCGACTTGTGTTATGTAAGTCGATTTGTGTTGATATATCTTCATATATAAGTCGAGTTATGATTTGCAGGTCGACTTGTTTTGTCTTCAACGGTAACATCCATCTAGATCTTCTATAATCCTCATGTTTTAAGCCATTTTCCTTATAAGGAACCTCCTTTCTTGATTCTTCAATAATTAAACACTTACTCATCTTGATTTGCACGATTCTTTCATTGAATAATACCTAAAATAATTTCTTAACTAATTCTAGATATTTTATTATTATCAAAACATAAAGGGATTTAATTTGTCAACCACCATTGGTCCAACAATCTCCCCCTTTTTGATAATGACAAAATATTTAGAAATTGAAAAGAAATGTGAAAGACATAAAACTTGATCAAGGATTTTAATCCCTTGTCTTGATGGTTAGTTTGTCTCCCCCTTAATTAATAAACCAAGGATTAAAATAGAGATCAACATAATTGAAAATCAATGAAATAACTTGTCTCCCCCTTAATCAAATATCAATTTCCAATTTTACTCCCCCTTTTTGTCATAATAAAAAATCAATAGGAAAAATATACTCAAATGAAGATTAATGAAGTGTATGACTAAGCATAGCATCAAACACAAACAATATCAAAAGTCAATACAAAATATATCAAACCAACACAAACACAAAACACATAAAACAGAAGTAGAAATGTTGGTCAAGGCTCAATGCAATACACATCATGTCGAAGAATCATCGTGCCTACACCCTAGCTTGTCAAAAATCTTCTTGATGTTCTTCTCTAAGCGGGTAAGCATGCTGCGTTGCTCTTCAATTTTTCTTTCCATCCTTATAAGCATATCTTGTTGATCATCATGTTGCTCATTTATTTCATCCAACTGATCTCGAATTTCCTGAATATCAGCCTGGGATACTTCACTTCTTTCCACATTACTTGGCCTTGAGCTACTAGGACGATCTACTGTCCTCTTAGATCGTTTCCTCGAAGGGACTTGCTCACCTACTAAAGTCAACCCAAGCTTCTCCATATGATAGGAATAGGCCCACCCTTTTTCAACTGTTTTAACCAACTTCATGCTCCTTAAGTTATAAGGCATGAATCTCCAACTTTGAGGATAAGGAAAACTTGTAAAAGAATCCAGATTGCATCTTTTTACTTGAGAGATGTGGGTAATCAAAGCAGCATAAGGCATTCCTTTATGCCGGACTGGTTTCCCTTTCAGCTGTCCTCGTAAAAGAGTTGCCTTTTTCCTCATCATTTGGATAACTAAGCTCGGAAAGTTTATTTTCCTCCCTTCCTCCAAGTGCCAAGTGCCAAAGAATCTCCTTATCTAAAGCAGTGATCTGATTATTGCTAGCTTTCTTTGGAATACAACCCTGTTAATCACATAATGCAGTAATCGATAATTTAACGGTAGATCCATAGCCTCAAAGGGAGGGGAATGATCGGAACATAACCGAACTAACAGATCAGCCCCTTTTTCCTCAATATAGCCGAAATTCTCTTCGGCTTCCTCACCAGTATCACCCTCAGCATTCCTCAAAATCTCAAAATCAGTAAGAGAAGCTCTAGGCCTAACTCCTCCTCTAAGAAAATAAAAAAAGGGACACAAATCTGATTCAGTCAGATAAATAGCTCTCCTGTTAATTTTAGAAGACAGAATAACTCCATCCTCAACATTACTGCCCATCACAACCAGATTCGCATAGAATTCCCGTACTATGTCTTCATAAATATCAGTATGAAAACCCAAGAAATCTCTCAGCCCAAGGTTAGCAATTTCAGTAAACACATCTGAATACTCGCTACTATCTAACTCAACCCAATCAAATCTCATGGAGGGAATCAAAACTTCATCTTTAAGTACCTTATAATACAATGTTTGAGCATCCCTCGAGACAAATCTCGGTTCAATCGCGTCATCCTCCCTTGCAGCATCTCCCTTTGATGAAGACCCCCGAACTCGTTGTCTATAATGAACGTGGGGACCTTGAGATTGAGCTGGTTCTTTGCCCTTTTGAGAAGATTTTCGAGGAGCCATGGATTTGTAGAGAGAAGAGGAAAAACGCAGGTTAGGGTTTTTAAAGAGGGTTTTGAAAAAGAAGGTTGATTTTGGAGGTAAAATGAGTGGGTTTAGTGTTGATGAAGGTCTAAAATCTATGGGTAGGTAGGATTTGAAGAGATTGAAGAGAGTAAGTCGAGTTGTGGGAGAAAATGTCTAGGTTTTTAGTGAGAAGATGTCTGCGGAGAAGAAAGGGAAGAAGAGGGTTTTAAATCTCCGTTCGACCATAAGTCGACTTATCTCCCTCATAAGTCGACTTATCGACATGCATAAGTCGACTTGTCGATCTGTATAAGTCGACTTATCCTCAATTTTCTGCATTCCCAAACACTAAGAAACATCATAAGTCGACTTGCTAAAGGTCAAAACTGAGTCCAATACTCCGAATAGGTTACCTTTCAGCCCAAGTATGCAAACACGATGAATATATCTTCAGATGTGATTGCCCATTTGCCTCATAATTTGACCATTTGATATTTGAATGTAACCAAAGTAGATTCAACTAAAGGAATTTAAATCACACATACCTAATCTCAATTTAATGTTCACAAAAACATCTTCCTTAAGAGGTTTAGTGAAAATGTCAACTAATTGATCACTAGTAGAAACATGCTTCAGGCAAATGTCACCTTTTAGACAATGATCACGAATAAAATGATGTCTAATTTCTATATGCTTTGTTCTACTATGCAAAATTGGATTTTTATTTAAACAAATTGCACTGGTATTATCACAATAAATAGGAATATTTTTAACCACAATACCATAATCAAGCAATTGATGTTTAATCCAAAGAACTTGGGCACATGCACTCCCAAATGCTACATATTCGATTCAGCGAAGGAAATAGCTACACTTACTTGCTTTTACTAGCCCAAGATATCAAAGATGAACCTAAGAAATGACATAATCCACTAGTACTTTTTCTATCAATTCTACAGCCACCATGATCAGCATCACTATATGCATACAAATCAAAGGATTTACAACTGGGATACCATAAACCATGATTGATGAGTTCTACTCAAGTATCTAAATATTCTTTTGCAAGCACTCAAATGAGAAATCTTGGGAAAGATTGAAATCTAGCACAAAGACATGTGGCAAACATAATGTCGTGCAAGCGATTAAATACAAAAGGGCCGATCATACCTCTATAGAGTTTTTGATCAACATCTTCTTCATGTTCATGTTTTTCCAAGACCAGATTTGTTGCCATTGGTGTTGCTTCCACTTTGCATCCATCCATTTTAAACTTCTTAAGAAGTTCCTTGGTATACTTCGATTGGTGGATGAAAATGTCATTTTTGTGTTGCTTGATTTGCAATACAAGAAAGAACTTGAGTTCCCCCATCATGCTCATTTCAAATTCGCCTTGGATTAAATCACTAAATTCCTTACACAAAAATTCATTAGTAGCACCAAACACAATATCATCAACATAAATTTGACAAATAAGAATATCATTGTCAACATGTTTAATGAATAAAGTATTATCGATCTTAAAATGAACAGACCCATGTTGAGTTAGAAAAGTACTTAACCTTTCATACCATGCTCTAGGTGCTTGCTTCAGTCCATAGAGTGCCTTCTTGAGTTTGTAAACATAATCTGGATGCTCGTGATCTTCAAATCCCAGTGGTTGTTTGACGTAAACTTCCTCTTGAATGTATCCATTGAGAAATGCACTTTTGACATCCATTTGATTTAATTTGATCCTTTTATGAGATGCAAAAGCACATAGCAATCTAATAGCCTCCAATCGAGCCACAGGAGCATATGTCTCATTGTAATCAAGACCTTCTTCTTGATAGAATCCTTGAGCCACTAACCTTGATTTATTTTTAATCGCTTCACCATTCTCATCATATTTAATCCAATTTACCCATTTGACTCCAATAATAGTCTTGTCCTTTGGTGGAGCTACCAAATCCCATACATCATTCCGTTTGAATTGATTTAGCTCTTCTTGCATAGCTAATAGCCAGTTTTCATCTTTAAGAGCTTCTTCTATATTCTTGGGTTCTACTAAGGAGATGAAGGCTGAATTGCTCATATTCTCATAGATATTTCTCCTGGTTCTCACACCATCATTTAAATCACCAATGACTTGCTCCATAGGACGGTTCTTTGCTTTTGCCCACGATTTAATATTGGGTACATGATTTTCTTCATCTAACTTCAATTCCTCAATCTTGGACTCAATTTCTTCAATTTTATTACCTGAACTTCCTGCATCATCATCAAAACAAACCTTTCTCGGGGGTGAAATCATATCATCAAATTTAACAAGAATACTTTCTTCAACACATTGAGTCCTATTATTATAAACTCTAAAAGCCTTACTAGTTTGAGAATAGCCAATAAACACACCAACATCAGATTTTGAATCAAATTTCCCTAAGTTGTTCTTTCCATTATTATGAATAAAGACCTTACAACCAAAAGGATGAAAATAAGAGATGTTGGGTTTCTTACCTTTCCAAAGTTCGTAGGGTGTCTTATTTTTGTCTCTTCGCAAGTGCACCCTATTGATGACGTAGCATGCGGTATTAACTGCTTCCGCCCAAAATGATTTAGGAAGGTTGTATTCATTTAACATGGTTCTACTCATTTCTTCAAGTGAGCGATTTTTCCTTTCTACTACACCATTTTGTTGCGGAGTCCTTGGTGTCGAGAAATTATGTTCCATTCTGTATTTGTCGCAAAGACTTTCGAAAGGTTCACATTCAAATTCACCTCCATGATCGGTTCTAATTGCAACGATGGACAAATTTTTCTCATTTTGAACCAACCTACACCACTTGGTAAATTCGTTAAAAGCATCACTTTTATTAGCAAGAAATTTCACCCAAGTAAATCTAGAAAAATCATCCACAATCACAAGGACATATAATTTTCCACTAAGACTAGCATGTCTAGATGGTCCAATCAAATCCATATGCACAAGTTCAAGAATTCTAGATGTGCAAATTTCTTTCTTTGGTTTGAAAGATTCTCTAACATGTTTGCCTTTTAAACACGAGTCACACAAGTGTTCTTTAACAAATCTTATTTTAGGCAAACCTCTTACAATGTCATTTTTTGAAAGCTTAGAAATTAGAGGCAAAGGTGCATGTCCTAATTTTCTATGCCATAAAAATGCATTTTCTTCTAATGTCACTAAACACTTTTCATTAAACGAACTATCATCATGTAAATCAACAATGTATGTATTTCCATGTCTTAAACCAATGAAAGCTACATGACCATCCTTCTTAACCATGCAATGTGATGATTCAAAACTTACATTAAAATTCATATCACAAAGTTGAGAGACACTTAACAAATTATGTTTCAACCCATCAACAAGCAACACATTGTCAATGGTTGGTAAAGGTTCCTTACCCACTTTACCAATTCCAATGACCTTACCTTTGTTGTTGTCTCCGAAAGTGACATAACCTTGATTCTTTGGTTTGATTTCCGCAAAAAGGTTCTTGTCTCCACTCATGTGTCTTGAACATCCGCTATCGATGTACCAAGTGCTTGACGACCTTTCATCCTTTGCTTGTACCTCAATTTCATCATCACTTGATGAACTTTTTGCCATAAGTTCCAAGTTGTTTTCGTCATCGCTTTGGTATGTTTCCTCATCATCACTCCAAGTTGCCACCAAGTTAGTTTTCCTTTTTCCTTTGTCGTATTTGTCATTTTTCTGGAAGTTTGATGTGGAGGATGAGTTTTTGCATTCTCTTGCGAGATGTCCCCGTTTTCCACATCTCTAACATTCTTCATTGCCTTTCTTTTCTTCATAGCCCTTGGATTTTCTTTCAAATGCAAATTTTTTCTTTTCTCCATTTCTTCCACCATTTAATTCCTTCCTATGAATTTTGAGAAGTCCTTTGAATTTTCTCAAATTTCTAGCATACATTGCTATCTCTTCGTCTTCCTCCTCTTCATCTATTTCTTCATCACTTTCATCAATAGAAGAAGTATTAGCTTTTAAAGCAATAGATTTTTTTGGCTTACCTCTACCTCCTCTGGATTTGAGAATAATCTCATAGTTGATAAGTGATCCCACCAAGGCGTTGAATTCCAGATGATTGAGATCTTTGGACTCCATAATGGCGGTGACTTGTGAGTCCCATTCCTTTGGTAGTGAGCGAAGAATTTTCTTTACCTTCTCGCTGTCTGTCATATGCTTTCCAAGGTTGCCTAATCCATTTATGATTTCTGCAAAACGATCAAGCATAGTGGAAATAGACTCACCTTCTTTCATGACGAACATTTCATAGTCATGAAGCAACATGTTGATCTTTGTCTCTCGGACTTGGTTGGTTCCTTCATGGGTGATACAAAGTCTCTCCCACATTTCTTTGGTGCTGGTACATGAGTTAACTCGGTTTCTTTCCTCAACCGTGAGAGCTTAGTAAATTAGCTTCATTACTTTCGCATTGATGTAAGCTTGTCTCCAGTCATTGTCATCGTATTCAAGCTCCGTTTTTAACTCAACATTTTCTTTGACCGGTGGTTATGGACCGAAGATAATTATCTTCCAATATTCCACTCCTTCGCTTATGATGTGATACTTCATAGGATTTTTCCAGGAAGAATAATTAGTATCATTAAATAAAGGAGGGCGGTTGTTTGTGTTACCTTCATCCGCTAGGTTATTATGTGCCATCCCTGGATACTTCTGCTCTGATACCAATTGTAAGTGATCTAGAAGGGGGGGTTGAATAGATCCTTAATCTTTTTGTAATTTTCTACAACAAAATCAGAAGTTAATTCACACAAAAACAATTTAAATAAATTTAAATAAGCAGTAGGGAAGAGGATCAAACACTTTGTTTATAGAGGTTCTGCTAAGACCTACGTCCTCTACCTAAGCTCCCACTTAGGATTTTGCCAATCACTTTATTGCACACTTTGTAGTTGAGTGTGAACTTTTTACAACGCCACTTCAATTCTGGCTCAAGCTACCTTACAATCGATTTGTCTTACGGCACAAATCCAACCTCACACGTGACCTTCCACTCGTCACTCAAATTGTAAAAGAAATATAGCAAAGATTGAAGAACAAGTGCTCAATATAATAGTGTAACAAATTGAGAGCAATAAAGAGCAATTTGGAGTAATAGAAGAGTATTTAGGCTTGTAGAACTTGTATATACTCTTCTTCCATCATCCTCTATTTATACATGAAGAAATATAGCTGTTGGAGCTCTTCTAGCCGTTGCTTTGATTGTTATTACCGTTCCTTGATAATCTCCATTCCATTTTTAGCTAATTGGACCGTTGGAGCTGATTTGGTGCATCCATAAGTCGACTTGTCAAATGAATAAGTCAACTTGTTTCAACCATTTATGTAAAAATTGTAACTCCGCTCTCCAATAAGTTAACTTGTGCTATGTAAGTCGACTTGTCGTCCTCGATAAGTCGACTTGTGTTATGTAAGTCGACTTGTGTTGATATATTTTCATATATAAGTCGAGTTATGATTTGCAGGTCGACTTGTTTTGTCTTCAACGGTAACATCCATATAGATCTTCTATAATCCTCATGTTTTAAGCCATTTTCCTTATAAGGAACCTCCTTTCTTGATTCTTCAATAATTAAACACTTACTCATCTTGATTTGCACGATTCTTTCATTGAATAATACCTGAAATAATTTCTTAACTAATTCTAGATATTTTATTATTATCAAAACATAAAGGGATTTAATTTGTCAACCACCATTGGTCCAACAGTTTCGAAACCAATTTTTCATTCTATAGATACCATAACATTTAGACAATACCTTTAATCTCAAAAAAGATCTCAAAGCCAAAATTACTATTCATTTGATCAAAATTCACCCACTGTAGACTCCAAAAGCATTGAATGTAAGTCAGTAGTCTCAAAATTATGCCCCAATTATCATACAACAACCTTTAGGTTGAAAAAGAACCTATTCTCAACTTTCATTCAATATTGGAGATCTTACTAAATTGAATTCAAACTTTCTTTCTACTCCTCAATTGTAGACCTCTTCCTCTAGTTCATAACGAATCAAACATCACTTCATTTGGAGGTCTACATTATCAGTTATGACTCAAAAACAAAACTAACTCAGTTTAGAAAATAGGGGCTCGCCGCAGCCAAAGGACGCTTGCCACGGTGTCCCAGAGTTGCTCGTCGCGGCGTCCGAAGAGAGCTCGTCGCGGCGACCTCCTGCATGCTTGCCACGACGAATTAATAATAATTCGCTGCGGCGAGGCCCTCGCGCACGCTGCGGCGAGAACATTAATTCTCGTCGCGACGTGCGGTCGCAGGTCGTCTTCTCCGACTCTCTTTTCGCATTTTTCTCTCTAAAATTTGCCATAACTCAACACAAGTATCCCCTATCATTCACATTTAAACCCATCAAAGCATTTAACTAACAAATAAACAACATAAAATCCATTTACTTATCGAATCAAGCTTCCTCTCCTTAATTCCCGAAAATTTCTCTAAGCCGTTAACATCTACGGCTCTCACCCAAAATCTCACAAATCTTCATCTTCTATTTAGGGTTTAAGCTTGGCTTCGCACAAGGAGAAGAAGCAAGCAAGAATTGGACAAGAAAGAATCGTGAAGGAAGAAAGAAACGAGAATTAATTGAATCAAAGGAGAAGGAGGACTCGCCCTAGGATAGAGGAGATGAGTTTTCTGCCATCTTTTAAAACCTAAGGCATTTAAAGGTTAATCAAATATGCCTCCATCAATGGAAACGTGCCACAAGTCATTTTCCTCACAATACATTTAAATCTCTTTCTCGTTTCACAATTTATTTCTAGTCCAATTCGTCTCCAAATTTCAATGGCTTGACATATTAATTTCTAAAATCATATATCTAATTTTCCATGGCCATTGGACAGTTATTTCAGTACTATACAATCAATCAGTCCGTCACTCGGAAAATTTTCGGTCCAGAAATTTTCTCCCAATTTTCCAGAAAAATTGCTAAGAGTCACTAACAGTTGAAAACCACTCCTAATACATTCCAATTCAATTTATCAAACACAATTGTCTCAGAATTCACAGAACACATCAGATTCACATAAATACCGAAAAATGTCATGAATGCATGTACCTATATGTACATGTGCGAAAAGTCTCATTCCTCTAAAATTATAGGCCAAATATATGCACATATCAAAATATGCAATAACCTACTAGACCGTCCCAATTATCAATATACCCTTCCTATTGGTGATGGGATGTTACAAATTAAATATTGTTGGAACTTTTTAGATAAGTACTCACCATTTTGATCATATCAAAATTGTTTTAATGGCTTGCCTAGCTGCTTCTCAACTTCAGCTTTGAATTCTTTAAACTTTTTAAAGGACTAGCTCTTTTTATCCATCAAATACAAATATCCATGTCTAGAGTAATCATCTATAAAGGTTATGAAGTATTCATAATGTAACATCCCGTCCCCTTATTAAGGGTTAGTACCCGAACTTTCGGTATTTGTGAACTCAAAGAGAGGTTAAGGAAATGTATTTTCTTGCTCATGCATCATGCTAGTATATAAGCACATAGATACGAAATGCTTTAGCATAAAAAGCGGTACATGCATTCATTGACAACTTCTGGGTATAAATGGTATTAAATGTGACTTTATTGAAAATGAGGAGTAGAAGAAGTAGAAAGAGTGATCTTGTTATGAGTTGTAATAAGGAAAGATTTAGAATCAAGATTGGTAGTGATCAGAAAAAAAAAAGTTCACTGAATATGATTCAGTTATTTAGCCACAACATTTTCTCTAGTAATCCAAACGAGATGATTCTTGATTTGGATTAAACTAGAGATATATGGCTACTTTTTGTGTGAAGACATAGAATTTCAATTATGTGTCTAAGAGTCTCAAATATTGTCATGAAGTGAAGAATTGGGTGCAGTGTTGGTGTATGAACGAAAAATTTGCCTTCAGACTTTCGGGGAAAATCTGGACTTAATATAGATAGATTTTGGCAAAGTTGTCTTTGGAAAGTTGTAGATCTTTCTTTTATCTTTCCAACGGTATAAAGTTTGTAAATTTTGGATATCTGAGTCAAAAGTTATGCGTCTTATAAGTGGAGATATCCAGACGCAAAAAGATAGACGCAAAAAACGCAGAGCCTAAAAGCGGGGCCTTAAAAGCGCATTTAAAGAAAAGTGAGACGATACAGAAGTTAGACGATAGAATTGGCCTTTGAGGTCTTGAAAGAAGTTGTATATCTTGAAGTCTTCTTTCCAATGGTCCAAAAACAAAGTCAATTGGATATCTGTAGCAAACGTTATAGCATTCGCATTGAGATATATACAGACGCAGAAAAGCAGACGCAGAAAAGTGAGACAATACAGAAGTTAGATGATAGAATTGGCCTTTTAGGTATTCATATAAGTTGTAGATCTTCAAGTCTTCTTTCCAATGGTCTAAAAACGAAGTCAATTGGACATTTGTAGAAAAAGTTATAGAATTTGAACTGAGATATGTACAGACGCAGAAAAGCAGACGCAGAAAAGCAGACGAAAGAAAAGTGAGACGATACAGAAGTTAGACGATAGAATTGGCCATCAAGGTCTTCATGAGTCCCATGTGCATTGCATATGCATAATGAAAAATGTGATTTTTGATAGAAAGTATGATTGATTGAATGTGCTGAATGTGAAATAATGTGATATGTGAATGATTTGTTCTGAGATGAATGATCTGAAATATTGAAGTGCTCATTATATGTGGATAAGATGAACTAAGTGTTTTCAGAATGTGCATTGCATGCAAGAGAAAGAGTGAATACTCAACTATATGTTGAATGTCGGGCTACGGTCCGATGATAAGTGAATGTGATCGAATAAGTGCATGCAATGTAAGTGATGCATTCCATGGTATGAATGCATAAAATATAAAGGCGTTGTGACTTGAGTTGCCTGTTTGAAGCGTTTCCACATAGAGCTATGCTCCGTGAGTATTGTGATTCGAGTAAGCCTACAGGTTGGTATTGTGATTCGAGTAAGCCTACGGGCTGGTATTGTGATTCGACTAAGCCTACGGGCTGGTATTGTGATTCGACTAAGCCTACGGGCTAGTATTGTGATTCGACTAAGCCTACGGGTTGGTACTCTGTATATCTGATGGCTTCAGTCACAACAATAAAAACGAATATGAGTCTCATACAAGTGACATATGCATCATATGAACGTTTAAATGATGTTGAATGTGAACAAGTTGATGTGATTCAATTTGGTTGTTAATGAAATGATATGAATATGGGAAATAATGTGATATAGGAAATAAAGTGAGATTGGTTCAGTGATTGAATGCGAAATAATATGAACATGTGCGTTATTGGAAAAAAAATGTGAAATGGAATGTAATTTATGAAATATATATATATATCTTATGTGATATGTGATGAGTGAGCCATCGATGATGGTCACTCACTGAGTTCGTAAAACTCACCCAAAAATTGCAATTATTTTTTTCAGGATCAGAAGAATACCCCGTTAGGCCAGCGGGAGTATATTTGCAGGATTCAAGTGAAGGATAGGAGTCGGGATCAGTTCGCGTCTGCATTTCATGTCTATATTTTTGTATTAAATTGTTTATTCCGCAATTTTAATATAAATTGTATTTTGAAATGACTCAAGTGTTTGCATTTGTGAAAGGGCCAAATGGCCATATGAAAATTTTGTAAAGGGCATTGTTTAATGGAAAAGGGCTTATGGCCTATTTGATTATTGACTTCCGTATGTGTGTTTGTAAAATGGAAAAAAAATATATACCGAATTTTGATTGATCGAGTGCTTAGCACACCACCCTCGCTGGGCGCGGTCTCAGATATCACCATCGATTGGGAGTCTAGGTCTTGCGGGAGTGGGGTGCTACATTTATGTGGTATCAGAGCCTAGAAGTACAATCTTATATGGGCATTCTGAAATATGTGTCAAGTTACATGCATATTAGTCATGTCATAGCAGACAGAGGCAACTGATTCCCAGTATGAGTCACATGCACGAGCATTTCCTTAAGAGTTTGAGCAGTTAAATGCATTGAGAAAATTGATGATCTGACTGAATGTGAGAAAATAAGGTTAATGGACATATTGGAAATGAGAAATAGTATCTGGTTTTGCATGGTAGATAAGAGTCCCCCATAAAAGAGTGCATATCCTTGAAGGTGATATATCCTTTGGGGGTGAAATAATTGTGAATCGGCATATTGCCATGGATTGATTGGGGAAAATAAGAATATGAATAGAAATGAGGAGACTAATGTGTATAGACATAATGAAGTGAAATCATAAAATTGTTATTATCACAAAAAGGTGAATTTGGAATCGAAATGGTTATGTGAGTATTGTGATAAGAGGTTATAATTCAGTATCAGGAGATAGATATGTCCTTGAAGATGAGATATAAATGTGAATACCTTGTCATGAATTGTTGAAAAGAAAAATAAGGACATAAATAGAAATAATAAGACGAAAGAATATAAGTTAAGTTGATTATCGATATAAGAGTTTACGATTCAGTGTGAGAATATATTTGTGAAGTGGAGATTTAAGCTTCACATGAGTTATGCCAAGATATTAGAGTAAATGAAATTATTTAAGTGCCCTACAGAGCCTCATTACAAGGGATGTTATGATCATGTAAGCTATGGCATAAATTGACCTTATTGAGATATTATGCATAGTTGAAATTGATCTTCTCGAGGTATTAAGAATGACTGATGTGTAATGACGAAAAATAGTTGATTGATAAGGTTTTATGAATAGTGTTGATGATTGTAGTAAGAAATCTTCTTTCAAAGAAGAATCTCCCTAAATTGAGTTAAGTTGATCTAACGATTTGATTTAAGAGTAACCAATGAAGAGACAAATCGGAAATGAATATGTAATACGTCAAAAGTGAATAAAGGAGTCAGATCCTAAGCAGAAACTCAGGCATAAAAAGTGGAATATGCCACTGAGAGTGTATACATCAACTACATGAGTAGATTATAAATTCGAGGTGACACTATTGCAACTGTGAGGAAAATATAGGTCCCCCTTACATTCGATGTAAACATGTTCGGGAGATACAAATTCAATCTAAGGAATGAAATACCAACACACACAAGGTGAAGCATTCAAGTAAATTGAAATGTGTGGAGGAACTAGTACGAATAAATAGGCATTTGAGTAAGCCGATGTGAATTAAAGGAATTCGAAGAAAAAGGGAAATCATTAGAGACAAGAAGTCAAGCAAGAGACTTAAAATGACACGAGAAAAAATTACTTTCATTGGGGGATTAGTCACCTAAGGAATTGTAAGAAATTAACATAAGGAAAATGTGAGTGATAGTTAATGATACCCCAATGATATTATGATATTGAAGATTTAAATGATCCAAGCAAAATTGTGTCAAGTAGTGATTGTGATCATAGATGATATTGTGAGAGTGTCTGCAAGGCAAAAAGGGGACGTTTTGAATATTTGAGGAATAAGACACTGATGATAAAATATCAATTGGATTTGGAGATTGTGCAATGCTTAATGAAGTTTCGCGTCAGAAATTAAGATATAATCTGTTGTAGTAGTGAAAAGTGGGTTTTGATGTGCTAATGATAATGAAAATCTTATGAGTTGATTTTGATACATGGTTTAGAATCGTTATGATAGAAATCACTTTGAAATCTTGGGGACATTAGATGTACAAAATCATTTCTGAAATGTACATTATGTAAGATTGAAGAAATTATTGAGTTCGGAGGAAATCGACAAATGAGTGCCATACTGGTAAAATTAGTGTGTAATCTGACATACCAAATGGACAATTCTATGATGGAATAATTCACATTCAGATATTGAGGTTTCCAAATTTAGTGAAATGGATATAAGAGTTGAATGTGTTAATATTAAAGAGAAGTGAACTATCAAAGGATAGATGAAATGTTTTTGTGAGTAACCTAGACGGTCTCAATTAATTGTTTGCTTAGAATATGTTTTGAATGAGTTATTTAAGTGATCTAAGCATGCGAAAATTGTGAATGTGCATATGAATGCAAAGTTATGCTCAGCATTTATGCTGAATGCCGAACTAAGGTCCAATGATGAATGTGATCAAAATATGAATGTGCATCCATGTGATTGACTTAGGTTATGATATGTGCAACATTCATTACATGAATGCATGTAAGATAAAGGAATTTATGACCAGAGTAGCTAGGACAAAGAGCTTAAAGCTTGGAATGTGAATAGAGCCTCGGGCTCGAGTGCGACTGTTCCCGATATCCACTAAGAGATATGGGACGTATACGACAAAGCTCGACATCCATGAAGGGATGAACTAGAAAAAGGCACTCGGTCATAACGACAATAATAAATGAAAATGAGTCCCACTGAACATACTTCAGTGTTTTCATGATATCTTGATTTATAGAAATCAAAATGAGATGATTTCTGATTCGTGGAGAACTAGAGACATGGAGCTACAAATGGTATGAAGGATTTGGAATCGGATTCAGTCTCTAGGATGTCTAAAATTCTTATGGAATTTATGTATAGTGTACTATTTTGGAGATGAACAGTCCAAAATGTTTAAAGTGTAACTTCTGAATCATTGAACCAAATTGAATGCTTTTAGTGACATTAGACCCGTAAGACAATAGAGAAGAGTCTTCTAGAAGAAAGTGATGTGTAAGAATGGTCAAGGATATTTCTGGCAAGACACTTAAGTTTAAAAGAACATAAGCCTATAAGGATGGATAAAATGGACTTTTTGGACTCATTAAGGGCATAAATGGAAAAAAAGTATGGTCTGGCTTATAAATTAAGGGGAGAACGAAAATAGAAAAAAAAAAAGAGAAATATCATGAAGAAGAAAGAGAAATACGAAGAGAAGAAGAAAGAAAGAGAGAGAAATAAGAGAGATCAAGCTAGGTTTTAATTTCCTTAGCCTTTAAGAGAGATTTTAAAGTTGTTCAAGAAGAGAATAAGGAAGATGAAGATAAGAGCTTCCATTTGAGCTAAAGATCTCTTTTGGTGATGAATCAAGGTAAGATCTTTTTGACTCTTTTGGATTTTTAGAAGGATTCTAACTTATGGAGTTTAGAAATTGGTTGGGTTTAAACGTCCTAGAATCAATTTTGGGGATTTTGCATTGTGAAATTTTTAAGTGGATTTCTATTGAAAAAGATTTGGTTTGTTTTAGGAAACCAAGAGAATTCCACCCAAAAACAAGGAGAGAGACAAATTGACTCGAAGTTTTGCAAGACAACTAGGTGGGTAATATATGAATTTATGGTTTTTGTGTAAATAGGAAATAAGCCTCAATGTGTTAATATGTTTAAATTGCTAAGCTATGAATAGGGATTTGATATTTTGAGATCATGTGAGGTTAGAAAAGAGATGATGAAAAATTGAGTTATGATATAGAGTAACCAAGTGTTCTTAAAGTGTAAGCTTATGAATAAGCTAGACTTATAAAAAGGGTAAAGATTGAAAGGAGAAGTTAGAACGATCATGTACCAATGAAGTATATGAAACGTACATGAATTTTGAAATGGAAATGAGCATAAAGTGTATATTAGAACATATACCCGAGATTGTCATTGAACATGCATTGTACATAGTCCATTATTACAACTGTAAAAAAAATGAATGTTGTTATGTGTACAATTATTGATGAGTGTGCAATGTGTGCCTTGCATAAATAGGTTGTGCAGGTCAAGTGTCCACATTCTAACGTTCCAGAATTGGGAAGCAAATACTATTTTGGAGCGTACTGTGAGTAGACCTAGATGGTCTTACCTTTTTGTGTGTTTTGTTTATGTTATAAACTGAGTGATTATGACTAATTATGAATGTGTCTTGATTGTTGAAATTCGGACAATGAAGGTTCGATGAAGGTGCTATAATAATGAGATATTGAAATGTTAATTGTATGTGAATGTGATTATTAATCGTGTATTGGCACTTAAAATAAAATTATGAAATGCTCCACTTTAATGTAGAATGCCAGACCACGGTCCGATGATTGTGATATTGATTCGAATATAGAAGTGCTATTGATTGTCAATTGAATGAATGATGTGTAAATATGTGATTGGTAAAAGCATATTAGCTATAAATGAAATTGTGAAATGCTCCACTTTAATGTGGATTGTCAGACTAAGATCCGATGTTATGAGAAAGTGATTGAATGGGATAAGTAATTGTGAGTGATGCATTCCATTGCATGAATGCATAAAACAAAATAGTAATTGTGACCCGAGTGCCACCGATCAGAGCTACAAGCTCAACGTTCAATGAGCCCTACATGGGACAGTTTAGTGAGCCCTTAAGGGACAGTTTAGGTACTCGGTCACAACAAAGTAACAAATAGAAAATGAGTCCCATGTGCATTGCATTTGCATAATGAAAAATGTGATTTTTGATACAAAGTATGATTGATTGAATGTGCTGAATGTGAAATAATGTGATATGTGAATGATTTGTTCTGAGATGAATGATCTGAATTATTGAAGTGCTCATTATATGTGGATAAGATGAACTAAGTGTTTTCAGAATGTGCATTGCATGCAAGAGAAAGAGTGAATACTCAACTATATGTTGAATGCCGGGCTACGGTCCGATGATAAGTGAATGTGATCGAATAAGTGCATGCAATGTAAGTGATGCATTCCATGGTATGAATGCATAAAATATAAAGGCGTTGTGACTTGAGTTGGCTGTTTGAAGCATTTCCACGTAGAGCTATGCTCCGTGAGTATTGTGATTCGACTAAGCCTACGGGCTGGTATTGTGATTCGACTAAGCCTACGGGCTGGTACTCTGTATATGTGAAAAGGCACTCAGTCACAACAATAAAAACGAATATGAGTCTCATACAAGTGACATATGCATCATATGAACATTTAAATGATATTGAATGTGAACAAGTTGATGTGATTCAATTTGGTTGTTAATGAAATGATATGAATATGGGAAATAATGTGATATAGGAAATAAGGTGAGATTGGTTCAGTGATTGAATGTGAAATAATATGAACATGTGCGTTATTGGGAAAAATGTGAAATGGAATGTAATTTATGAAATATATATATATATATATCTTATGTGATATGTGATGAGTGAGCCATCGATGATGGTCACTCACTGAGTTCGTAAAACTCACCCAAAAATTGCAATTATTTTTTTCAGGATCAGAAGAATACCCCGTTAGGCCAACGGAAGTATATTTGCAGGATTCAAGTGAATGATAGGAGTCGGGATCAGTTCGCGTCTGCATTATATGTCTATATTTTTGTATTAAATTGTTTATTCCGTAATTTCAGTATAAATTGTATTTTGAAATGACTCAAGTGTTTGCATTTGTGAAAGGGCCAAATGGCCATATGAAAATTTTGTAAATGGAATTGTTTGATGGAAAAGGGCTTATGGCCTATTTGATTATTAACTTCCTTATGTGTGTTTGTAAAAAGGAAAAAATATATATACCAAATTTTGATTGATCGAGTGCTTAGCACACCACCCTCGCTGGGCGCGGTCTCGAATATCACCATCGATTTCGGGTCCAGGTCTTGCGGGAGTGGGGAGCTACACATAACCTCCTCTAGCTTGTATGTTCATGGTCCCACACATATCAATATATATCAGGTCCAACGTGGATTCAAATCTGTTTCCTTTATAAGGAAATGAGGCCTTGATCATTTTTCCTTCAATATAAGATTCACAGGTGGGTAATGGATCATTATCCAAGCCCATAAGGATCTCATCCTTTACTAACCTATCAAGTCTTTTCTGATTGATGTGACCTATTCTTAAGAGCCACATATATTTTGAATTAGTGCTAGAGACATTGGATTGTCTTGGATTTATTAATTATTTGTTGTTTAGTGAGGTATAATAGGTTCTATAAAGAAGAATCCATGTTTAATTATTACATTACAAATAAAATCCTTATTTTTATATATTAAAACAATATTTTCAAAATATAAGGAATAACCAAATTTTATTAAACAAAAAATAGAAATCATATTCCTTACAATCATTGGGATGTAATATACATCCTCCAAATATAACCTATGACCACTAGGAAAGTCTAAAATAATGACTCCCACTAATTCTACCAAAATGTAGGATCCATCTACTATCTTGACTTGAAACTAGCCTTTAAGTAGTCTTTTCCTTTGCTAGAACCCCTGCAAAGAATTGCAAACATGGTCAGTGGCTCCTAAATTTAATATCCAAGAATCAAATAAATCTGTCACATTTCTAGCTCCTAAAAAACTTAGGAAACCTATACCTTGTTTTCTTTTGAGGGACTCAAGGTAGACTGGACAGTTTCATTTCCAGTGGCCCATCTCTTCACAGTGGAAACACTTTCCCTTAGTGTTATCTTTCGCCTTCTTTTTTATGGGTTAGGCATTGACCCCTGTTTGGGCATTCTTTTTCATTAAACCCTTCTTCTTTTGTTTCCCTTACCCTTGGGCTTAGAAGAAGATTCCATATTAGCTTCTGGCCTATGAGCCTTGATATTTAATATCTCCTCCGTACTCTGAAGGGTATTCATCAACTCACTCAAGGTGTAATCCTTGTTGTTGAGCTCATAGTCAAAAAACAAGAGTTTACACTATTGATGATCATAATCATCCATGTCTACTCCAAGCACTTAGCCTCAGTAACCGTAGAGATTACCTTAAGCATGTAATCCAGCACCGGTTCACCAGGTTTTTGTCTAAGATTATGAAAGGTTTGGATAGCTTTCACCCTTGTAGACCTGGTCCTCACACTAAACATCTCATGTAGGTGATGCACCAGCAGTTTTCATACAAGCAATTTGCTTTTCCAGGATGTCTTTGACAGAAGCTAGAATATAGCATTTAGTAGTCTTATCAATATTTTGTCATCGCTCATATCGTTGGACTTGCTCAGGAGTTGAATCTTCACCCAGAGGTGCAGGCTCATTTTCAATTAATACACATGAAATTCATTCATATTGAAGAACAATGTCAAGGTTACGTCTCCATTCATTAAAATTCTCTCCATTTTCCAACTTGTTATTTATCAAGAACAATGTGAGTGGATTCATTTTGTGGTGATTATGTTTTAAAAAATAAATTATTAAAGAATGAACATTCTAGTCAACAATATTGGAACTTTATATAAAATCATAATGCATGTATGCATAATGATAGATTTAAGAAAACTTAAAAAAATTAATCTTTAAATGACTGTTATTTTTCTTATCTATAATAGACTAAGTGACGGCGGGTGTTAGATCCTACTTGAATCTGAAATCCAACTCTTGCTTTGATACCACAAATGTTGGATCCCGCTTCCGGAACCCAACCTCTTGCAGATATCATAACACTTGTTTAGGCGTAACTTTACTTCATCATACTCTTTAATACATTCCATACAAATAATCATCATCATTACATTTCAATACCCTTAAAACAAAAAGGGTTTTACAAAGCTATAATGGCGTTTCAAGCCGCATTACCACATAATCCGAAATCTCCAACTACGAAAGTTGCACGAACTACAAATTCTTGTATGTTACAAAGATAACTTAAATTCCAAGATATGTAGAATTTGAAGTAACGTCCTTATACTCTTGATCACTCGATCTCTTCCTCATCATCTGAAGGTGGGGAAAGGAAGGGGGTGAGCTTGAAAGCTCGTGGGTGATAGTTTATAATAAAAAAAGATAAGCAAAACCTTGTTCAGAACTCATTGCCATTGTACATTTTCTTTTTTGAAACCATAGAAATTTCACAATTAAACTCATCCAACACTCGTTTCATAAAATTCTTAACTTTTAAAAAATTTACAATAGTATAAATCATGTATGCATCCATCATGTCAAACATATCATGAGCACATAAGTATATCAGAATGGTTTGGGTGGATCCAAAACATGACGCACTACACATTCCCATATAATGGTCCTGTGTAGTCGTAAACTTAAGGGAGTCCTTGAAGGAGCTCCGTGCCACTAGCGGGCAGGTGGGAAAAGCCTTAAAATTGGGTCAACGTGCACGTGAAGGTTCTTAAGGGATCACCACAAACCCACATAACACATATATTTCAAAAACTTGTAATCTTGTGTTGCACAAAATGGAACTTCTTGAAAATTTGAGTTTTATGAGCATGCAATATTTCATATGCGCTTTCAAAATAGGATTTCATAAATTTCTATTCTTTTTAGAAATCACTTGAAAAATCTCTTTATAAATCATTACATAATTCAAGTAACATCCCATCCCTATATTAAGGGTTATGACCCGAAATTTCAATACATGCGAGCTCAAAGAGAAATTAAGACAATGCATTTTCTCGCTCATGCATCATGTTAGCATATATGTACATAAATACGGAATGTTTTCACATAAAAAGTGGTACATGCATTCATTGATAACTTCTGGGTATAAATGGTATTAAATGTATATTTTTTTTGAAAATGAGGAGTAGAAGGAGTAGAAAGAGTGATCTTGGTACGAGTTGTGATAAGGAAAGATTTAGAAACAAGATTTGGTAGTGATCTGGACAATGTTCACTGAATATGCTTCAGTCCTTTAGCCATAACATTTTCTCTAGTTGTCCAAACAAGATGATTCTTAATTTGGATTAATATAGAGATATACTTCTATATTTTTTATGAAAATATTAAATTTCATTTCTGTCTTTAAAAGTCTCAAAATTGTCATGAAGTGAAGAATTGGGTGCAGTGTTGGTGTATAAATGAAAATTTTGTCTTCGAATTTTAGGGGCAATATGGACTTTATCTAGATAGAATTTGGCAAAATTTCTTCTGGAAGGTTTTAGATCTTTCTTTTATCTTTCCAACGGTATGAAGTTTGTAAATTTTGGACATCGGAGTCAAACGTTATGATTTTTATAAGTGGATATGTTCTGGATGCAAAAAGCAGACGATAGAAAGTGAAAGGAAGAAAAGCAGATGGTAGAATAGGGAGAAAATATGGACCTGATCTAGATCGATTTTGGCAAAGGTACCTTCTTCAAAGTTGTAGATAATTCTTTTATATTTATAACGGTATAAATTTTGTAAATTTTGGACATAGGAGTCAAAAGTTATGATTCTTATAACTGGATATGTTTTGGATGCAAAAAGCAGACGATAGAAAGTGAAAGGATGAAAAGCAGACGACAGAATCGGAGGAAAATATGGACTTGATCTAGATAGATTTTGGCAAAGTTTCCTTATGGAAAGTTATATATCTTTCTTTTATTTTTCCAACGGTATATAGTATGAAAATTATGGATATCGGAGTCAAACGTTATGATCCTTATAAACGGAGATGTTCTGGAATAGAAGTAAGATTATAAAAGTAAGACAATGAAAGTAAGACGATAGAAGTAAGACGATAGAAGTAAGGCGATAAAAGTAAGACGATAAAAGTAAGACGATGAAAGTAAAAAGATAGAATTAAGATGATTAAAATAAGACGATAGAAGTAAGACGATAGAAGTAAGATGATAAAAGTAAGACGATGAAAGTAAGACGATAGAAGTAAGACGATAAAAGTAAGACGATGAAAATAAGATGATAGAAGTAAGACGATAGAAAATGAGACGATACAGAATGTAGAAGATAGCATTAGCCTTTGAGGTCTTCACGGAAATTGTAGATATCAAAGTCCTCTTTTCAATGGTATAAAAACTAAGTCAATTAGACATCTGTATCAAAAGTTATGGCATTCGTACTGAGGCATGTACATTCCAAGTAAGGGCAGAAACGTGTCATAGTCGTTTGGACATAACTTCTTCCCTGGACCTCCAAATGACTTGATTCTTAAACCATTGGATTCTTAATAAATTTCTCTATATCTGCACCAAAAATAGAAGTTATCTGAATTTTATGGATAAAGATTAAGTGAAAATAGTGGGACGGGTACAGTGAGTGTGCTCCTAAAGGATATGAACTGGTGTTATCCCACTGAACATACTTCAGTGTTTTGATGATATCTTGATCTGTAGAAATCGAAATGAGATGATTTTTATTCGGGGTAAACTAGAGACATAGAGCTACAAAGTATCTGAAGGAAGTGAATTGTGATTTAGTTTCTAAGACTTTCAAATTTTGGATGGAAGTTGTAAATAACATACTGTTTCGAACAAAAGCAGTCTAAAAAAATGTTTGAAGTATATTTTTTGAATTACTAAACCAAATTGAATGATTTCAATGGCATTAGAAACTTAAGACAATGGAGGACATTTTCTAGAAGAAAGTGTTTTGTCATAATGTTCAAGGATATTTTTGGCAAGACACCTAAGTTCAAAAGAACATAAGCCAATAAGGAAGGATAAAAGGGACTTTTTGGACTCATTAAGGGCATAAATGGAAGAAAAAGTGTTGTCTTGCCTATAAATAGAGTAGAAACACGTGAAAGGAAAGAAGTAGAAGAGAAGAATGAAAATTCTAGAGAAAAGAGAGAGAAGTACCCAGAGAAGAAGAGAAAGAGAGAAAGAAGAGACAATAAGCTAGGGTTTCAATTTCCCTAGCCTTTAAGAGAGATTTTAGACTAGATGAAGAAGGGAAACAAGTAGAGGAAGAGAAAAGCTTCCCTTTGAGCCAAGTATTCCTTCAATTGGTGAAGAATGAAGGTATGATCTTTTTGAATCTTTGAAATTTTGGAAGGATTCTAGTTTATGGAGTTTAGAAAAATGCTTGAGTTTAAATATGCTAGAATCTATTTCAGTGATTATGCATTGTGGGATCTTAAAGTGGATTCCTATTGAATGAGATTTGGTTTGTCTTAGGAAACTAAGAGAATCCTATCTAAGTGTGTTTATAACAGTGAAGTGCTAAACCATTAATGAGAATTGGATATTATGAGATAATATGAAGATAGAAAAGAGATGACGAGAAATTAAGTTATGACATAGAGTAACCAAATGTTCTTAAAGTGTAAGCTTATGAATAAGCTAGACTTATAAAAAGGGTAAAGATTGAAAGGAAAATTTAGAATGATCTTGTACCAATGAAGTGTATGAAACTTATATGAATTATGAAATGGGAAGGAGCATAAAATGTATATTAGAACATATACCCAGGATTGTCATTGAGCATGAATTGTACATTTTCCATTGATACATTTGTGCTTAAATAAAGGTTTATATGTGTGCAATTATTGATGAGTGTGCAATGTGTGTCTTGCACAAATGGACTATGCAGGTTAAGTGTCCATATTCAGGCGCTCCCCGATTTTGGAAGCAAACGCTAAAATGGAGCGTATTGTGAGTGGACCTAGATGGTCTCGCTTCATTGTTTGCTTTATTTGAATTTTGTATACATTGATCTCTGTTTGATGAATGTGTATATTAATGTGACTGAGTGTGTTTGGATTCCGGACAGAAGGTTCGATGATTGTGAGGATTAATCTAAATTATCGAAGTGTTCATTATATGTGAATAAGATAAACTAAGTGTTTTCAAAATGTGCATTGCATGCAAGTGAAAGAGTGAATGCTCAACTATGTGTTGAATGCCGAACTACGGTCCGAGGATAAGTGAATGTGATTGAATAAGTGCATGCAATGTAAGTGATACATTCCATCTCATGAATGCATGAAATATAAAGGAGTTGTGATTTGAGTGGCCTATATGAAGGGCTTTCACGTAGAGCTATTCTTCGTGATTATGTGATTCGACTAAGCTTACGGGCTAGTATTTTGATTCGACTAAACCTACGGGCCAGTATTCTGATTCGACTAAGCCTACGGGCTAGTACTCTGTATATGTGAGAGGCACTCAATCACAACAATAAGAACAAATGTGAGTCTCATACAAATGGCATATGCATCATATGAATGTCTAAATGATCTGAATGTGAAATTTGAATTCCGTATGACATATGTGTATGTGTTATGTGACTGGGTGAGCCATCGAGGATGGTCACTCATTGAGTTCGTAAAACTCACCCAAAATTTGCAAATATTTTTCAGGATTTGAAGACTACCTTGTCAGGCCAATGGGAGTATCCATACAGCTTTCAAGTGAAGGATAGAGGTCGAGATCAGTCCGCATCTTCATTAGTGTTTTCTTATTTCTTTATAACATTGTGTATTATGAACTTTTGTACAAATGATTATATCATTTGTAAAGTCAAACTAACTTAAATGCTTTGTATTTGTGTAAGGGCCCAAGTGGCCATTAAAATTATTATTGACGGTATGTCATGATTGGCTTCTGCATAGTGTGTGTTCGTGATTACAAAAGAAAAAAAAATTCTGACTTATAAATGATTGAGTGCATTAGTACGCCACCCTCGTGGGGCACGTACTCAGATATCACCATTGATGTCGGGTTTGGTTCTTGCGGGAGTGGGGTGCTACATTTATGTGGTATCAGAGCCCAGAAGTACTATCTTATATGGTCATTCTGAAATATATGTCAAGTCATATGCATATTAGTCATGACATAGCAGACAACGACATCTGATCCCCCAGTATGAGTCACATGCATGAGCATTTCCTTAAGAATCTGAGCGGTTATAAGCATTGAGAAAATAAAGTTTAATGGACATCTTGGAAATGAGGAATAGTATTTGGTTTTGTATGATAGATAAAGGCTCACCCCAATGAGGATATAATCGATAAAGATTCAGTGTATCTGTATCGATGGATGTATTAGTGAATAGAAAATTGATATTGCGTTATGGTAATATGTCCTCGAATGTGATATAAGGTGAATCCGTTGTCATGGATTGTTTGAGAAAAAATAGGGATATAAGTAGAAATGGTGAGATTTAAAGTGTCCAAGCCAAGAGATATGACCTTGAAAGGTTGAACTTGGACTTAGATGGTTGTGTAATTATCGATATAAGAGTTTATGATTTAATATGGGAATATATCTGTGGAATGGAGATTTAAGTTTCATGTGGGTTATGCCCCTATAATTATAAATTGATTGAGAATATATATGTGTGAGATGAAATAAATGACAATTGGAAGATGAGATGATGATAGTGATATAGGAAAAAGTTGTTGAGTTCAGATTAAATTATCATTCTAAGTGTACATCTGATAGTGGGATCACCATAACAGGTAAAATTATTAAGCATATGTGACTAGTATGCGTGAAGATGATATAGGAAGTAATAGGTGACTTATTGAATAAGTTCCAATCATAGTTCCTATAGTTCAAAGTTCAAGATAGAGTAAGACGTGAGAGTATTTATAGTGATCAATTGGGAAGGAATTGAGACTGTTAATGATGTTAACATAGGTGATGAGCTTGAGGGAAAAGAAGAGGGACATGATTACAGCAAAATCCCCATGATCGAGAAATGGCACAAGAAGAGAAAGGTTAGCTAGAATTAAATAGGATTAAAGTATCCTTAGTACTAATTGGTGAATCGATGTGAATACATCTCCAAATAAGATGTGATGATTTTGGTGATGTATGCCAAGATATTAGAGTAAATGAAATTGTTTAAGTGCCCTACTAAGCCTCATTACAAGGGATATTCTAACCATGTAAGCTATGGCATAAATTGATCTTATTGAGATATTATGCATAGTTGAAATTGATCTTCTCGAGGTATTAAGAATGACTGATATGTAATGACGAAAAATAGTTGATTGATAAGGTTTTTATGAACAGTATTGATGATTGTAGTAAGAAATCTTCTTTCAAAGAAGAATTTCCCTAAATTGAGTTAAGTTGATCTAACGATTTGATTTAAGAGTAATCAATGAAAAGACAAATCGGAAATGAATATGTAATAAGTCAAAAGTGAATAATGGAGTCATATCCTAAGCAGAAACTCAGGCATAAAAAGTGGAATATGCCACTGAGAGTGTATACATCAACTACATGAGTGGATTATAAATTCGAGGTGACACTATTGCAAATGTGAGGAAAATATAGGTCCCCCCTTATATTCTATGTAAATATGTTCGGGAGATACAAATTCAATCTGAGAAAAGAAATACCAACACAAAAAGTAAAACATTAAAATAAATTGAAATGTGTGGAGGAACTAGTATGAATGAATTGGAATTTGAGTAAGCCGATGTGAATTAAAGAAATTCGAAGGAAAAGAGAAAATCATTAGAGACAAGAAGTCAAGTGGGAGACTGAAAATGACATGAGACAAAATTACTTACATTGGGGAAATTAGTCGCCTAAGGAATTGCAAGAAATTAAAAAAAGGAAAAATATGAGTGATAGTTAATGATACTCCAATGATATTATGATATTGAAGATTTAAGTGATCCAAGAAAAATTGTATCAATTAGTGACTGTGATCATAGATGGTATCTTGAGTATGTTTGAAAAGTAAAAAGAGGCGTTTTGAATATTTGAAGAATAAGACACTGATGATAAAATATCAATTGGATTTGGGGATTGTGCACTGCTTAATGAAGTTTCGCGTCAGAGATTAAGATGCAATATGTTGTAATAGTAAAAAGTGGTTTTTGATGTGCATAGGATAATGAAAGTCTTATGAGTTGATTTTGATACATGGTTTAGAATTGCTATGATAGAAATCGCTTTGAGATCTTAGAGACATTAGATGTGCAAAGCCATTTCTGTAATGTACAAATTATGTAAATTTGAGGAAATTATTGAGTTTGAAAAAAATGTACAAATGAGTGTTATAATGGTAAAATTAGTGTGTAATCTGACACACTGAATGGACAATTCTATAATGGAATAATTCACATTCAGATATGGAGGTTTTCAAATTTTGTGTAATGAGGAGTGTAGAATATTGAGTGGCATATGGGGTAAAATAAAGTGTTGCTGGTTACATTGAAATTTAAGATCAAGTCTACTGGAAAGAAGTAAGAGACCAAAAAGCTAAAGAATTCAGAATTGTGAATCAACCGAAAAAAGTGAAAACAAATTTGAACTTTCGAGTGAAATCGAAAAAAAATGATATTTGGTGATTGAAATAAGAAGTACGTATATCCGATTAAGATGATTGAGCAAAGAAAGTGTTAGAGAAGCCTAAGTGACAACCTAAGATAAACATCCTAGTGGGGATATGCTAAGATTGTATTTTTGCTGCTAAGGATGTAGAAACAGGTGGTTGAAGGTTTGAGCTACCAGCAGTTTTAACTGTTAGGAATATACTTGAAGCTCATATTTTTTAGTTCGTAGGAAGATGAGATTGAGGCATAATTCGAATTGAATACAGGTATAACAATTGTTATTATAGTGGCATCATTAGAAGTGAAATGGGGCATAGTATGACAGAAGGGTGGTTATTCACCCTAACATTGAGATGAAGAAGGCCTAAAATGATGTAAGGCCATAATAAATGTGAAATACTGTTAGTAAGTGAGATGAATCTGAAATAAGAGTAAAGTGACTCATGAAAGATGAATGAGGTAGGTGGACCAACACCGTATTTAGAGACTATAGTGAAATGGACATAAGAGTTGAATGTGTTAACATTAAAGAGAAGTGAACTATCAAAGGAAAGATGAAATGTTTTTGTGAGTACCACCTTGGAAAGGTGTGCTTAGATTTGGAGAAAGTATAAGTTAAGCTATATGAATTGGTATGTGTGAAAATTTTTATGAGTTAGTGTTACTGGTGGAAGAGGTTTTAAATTCAAAATATGTGATATGTGAATAGGCTAAGAAATAATGGGATGATCAACAGAGATAGATTGACAATATACGAAGTATAAGTTGGTAAGTAGTCTGAAATATGCTCATGAAACAGTCAAGATAGTGTGATAGCTAAATGAGCAACTGAAAGACTTATTGAGTCTGTCTACTGTGATCTTTTGGAAGTGATGAAGTGTGTGAGAAATAGAGGAGCGTATGAAAAATGGTCACTTTTACTGTATTGATCAATCAGATGAGAATTTCGAGGACGAAATTTATTAAGGGGGGAGAAATGTAACATCCCTTCCCCATATTAAGGGTTATGAACAAAAATTTCAATACATGCGAGCTCAAAGAGAAATTAAGACAATGCATTTTCTCGCTCATGCATCATGTTAGCATATATGCACATAAATACGGAATGTTTTTACATAAAAAGTGGTATATGCATTCATTGATAACTTCTGGGTATAAATGGCATTAAATGTGATTTTTTTTAAATGAGGAGTAGAAGGAGTAGAAAGAGTGATCTTGGTACGAGTTGTGATATGGAAAGATTTAGAAACAAGATTGGGTCGTGATCTGGACAATGTTCACTGAATATGCTTCAGCCCTTTAGCCATAATGTTTTCTCTAGTTGTCCAAACGAGATGATTCTTAATTTGGATTAATCTAGAGATATATGGCTATATTTTGTATGAAGACATTAAATTTCATTTCTGTCTTTAAAAGTCTCAAAATTGTCATGAAGTGAAGAATTGGGTGTAGTGTTGGTGTATGAATGAAAAATTTGTCTTCCACTTTTAGGGGAAAATATGGACTTTATCTAGATAGAATTTGGCAAAATTTCTTCTGGAAAGTTGTAGATCTTTCTTTTATCTTTCCAACAGTATAAAGTTTGTAAATTTTGGACATTGGAGTCAAAAGTTATGATTCTTATAAGTGGATATATTCTGGATGCAAAAAGCAGACGATAGAAAGTGAAAGGAAGAAAAGCAGACGATAGAATCAGGAGAAACTCTGGACCTGATCTAGATCGATTTTTGTAACACCCCACTCCCCAGTGACCCGAACCTGATATCGTTGGTGATATCCGAGTCCGTGCCCCGCGAGGGTGGCGTACTACATCAGTCGATTAAAACTCGGTATAACATTTTCACCTCTCTTTCTCTTTTTTTTTGAACCATTTATTAACGCGGCATAAACAGTAAGAAACTTGAGCCCATGTTCACATTTAATCATTTTCAGTTATTACAGTCATGCAATAATAATTTATAATCAGTCAATGTGTAAAACAATAAAACCACAATGGGTTCATTATAAATACAAAGCATTATTGCACAATGATTGCGGAATACAATTCGATAAGATACTAATGCAGACACAAACTGATCCCGACCTCTATCCTTCACTTGCATACAGTACTCCCATGTCAAACGGGGTATTCTTCCAGACCTAAAAAATAGATGCAAATTTTGGATGAGTTTTGCGAACTCAGTGAGGAACCATCATCGATGGTTCACCCAATTCATGCATATCGCAAGCAATTCACAGTTTCAGTCAAGTATCCTTTCAGTATTAACATATAACAATTTATAGAACCCATGCAATTTCATAAATCAGTTATCACATTTGTATGCAATGCACATGTGACTCTTTTCCAGTTTATTACAGTGTTGTGACCGAGCGCTTAACAGTGATCAGTAATCAGACGCGTCTAGGGAGTAGGAGAGCCCTCTGGGTATGCACTAACTCCCCTCGAGCTCGAGGCTCGGTTCAGTAATAATGTTCGAGCTCTAGGCTCTTTTCAGTATTAGTAGCGACTCAGGTCATAACTATCATTATCTGAACATGCCTTTATGCATGAATGCACCCAATTTACAATTACAGTCAGTTTATCTTTCAGTGTCCCATTTCCCATTTCTTCGGACCTTCGGTCTGGTATTTCAGTCATAACCAATTGTTTTTACATTCACAAGCAGTTTTACATAAGTAGCACTTCAATATCAAGTTTCCCATACTTCGAACACCTATGGTCCGAAATCAATCAAAAGCAAACACCCATAAGCCCTCCATTGTCTCCAGTTACACATCCCATAAACAGTTAATAATTCAAAGTCAATCGCAGTCAATTAACAGTCAATATCTCACAATTAATCACAGTAAATACAGTAATGGCAAACCAACAAACCAGTCACAAATAACACATTCCTAATCCCGTCATTATCCCCACAGTAGACATATAATAATTGAGGAACTAACTAGGTTACTCACCTATTACTTCCGAGCTAATGCCGGGAAGTCTCTGCTACGTCGGTCGATCGACGCTCCAGTTGGGCCTCTATAAGAATCAGAGAATAAAACGATCACTAATTATTCAATCCGAACTAGGAATGATGCACATGTAGGTGTAAAATACATATTCATGATATTCACGACCCTAATCCCATTTTTTTCCATCATAAAATCCGTCTAAAAATTAGAAACCTAATGACGCTGACGGATCTCAATTCAGACCTCTATAGGTCCCCAATTAAATAAAACAGTGGTTAAAGACTCCGTTACCTGGACCCACGTCAATTCCTCGTCCGAAAATCCCCAATCTCTCAGAAAATGAAATTAAATATTCAGTGAATCCGATGCCTCAAGAATCAGGTCAATCGGACGTCGGACGGAAAAGATATGAGCAAAAGAACACAAAAATCAAATTTACCCCTAAGAATGTCAAAATTCAAATGAAACTTCTGCCATTCAAAACCTATCAAAACAGAACAGTACTTGGTAAATTCAGTAACTTCCATTATCTTCAGTAAAAAAATTACACAATAAATATGCTCAGAAACATCACAATGTGATCTACAACTTTCATGGACAATATGAAATCAAATTCAATGGTTAACTAGGTCAAACAATTCAGTGAATGCTGCTGCCCGTGCAAGTACTCAATCTGGACAGTAATGTTCTAAACAGTATATCTCCTTCCAAAATTGTCAAATAAATGCATACTTTATACCTATGGAAAGATCAAACACAATGATACACTTCTCATGAAGGGCTTCAAAGCCAATTCCATCTCTAACAAGCTTAAAACTTTCATGCAAGTTCTTGATCGAGCGTGATCAATAACCTCATGCAGGTACAGATTTTGAAAATTCATTACTCCCAAATCTGATCTCCAAAAATTACATGCTAAATACCATTTTTAAGATCAATGTTTCCTCTACAACTCATCAGAAGATCACGCAAGCCAATTCAATTCACAAAAATTGACAAAATTGCTTCAAATCAGAATGTGCACCAAATCCACTCTTAGTCTAGGTTTCACCAAATTGTTCAAAATCAGTCAATATTCCACAGTGCATATCTCCCATTATACAGATCTAAAAATTGCAAAATCAGTGGGAATGGAAAGATAACTTGATAAGCTTCAAGTTATCTTTAATTAATTTAGAAAAATCAGCAAAACCGGTAGATCATTGATTGATTCTTTGCTCACGATAACCATAATAATATTCTTCCATGCCAAATTTCAACCTCTTAATGCTAAAATTAGAAAACACCTATTTCACACAAAAATGTAGCCAACAACCCAGAGTTTAATTGGGCACAAACCTCGACTCATTTTCATAACCACACAATGAGTTATGCTCAAAACAGTACAGTGGGTCAAAATCCATTTTCCAGCTTTCATCTTCAACTTACACTTCCTATCATGCCAATTCAAATTCTACTACCATAAGCTTCTCAATTGGACACAAAATCAGTCCCTATATCATTCATACATTCACTAGGAGTAACCATCTCAAGTTGGCAGCCCTAACCTCTTCATTTCCATGCAAGAATAATCATCAATATTCAATCAAAATCAAGCTAAAACCAAATTCAACCATAGTCATTCATTATCCTAACACACCATACATTTATGCCCAACAATTCCACCTATAACTTTCATCAAATTAAAGCATCAATAATCATAATAAATGCACTAAAAGTCCCATTGAATGCATCTAACAATTCACTAAAGACATAATTCAAACTTAAAAGAACACTTACCACTTCAAGCTTTCAATCTTTCCCACTCTCCAATCACTTCACTTTCTTACTTCACTTCTAAAGCCCATACATGGCTATCACCTTGGATAGAGACTTAAGCTCATATGCAAGTAAAGAGGGCTCTTAAGGTTGGTGGAAGGTGACCTAAGAGAGAAACAAAAAAAAATTCAATGGAGATGTAAAGAAAGTAGGATTTTCGGTGGATGAAGACTATTAAGCATTAAAAACCATTAGCTCCTTCTCTTCCTTAAGGCATCACCGAGAGGAACACTTATGCTAAAGACAAACATCATAAATTCATAGGACAAATGGCATTAGAAGGAAGAAAGAGACAAAATAGGTATAAGACAAAGTAAGGATAGGATTTAGAAATCCTACAGGAATCTGACTCATTCTAGTCCAATGACCCTAATTTCAATCCCAAAATAATATACCCAATATGACAGTGCCATTGGGCCATTGGGTAGCAATTTTCGCTACCGAAAAGCAACTGGTTAGCCACTTGGTGATTTTCTTCCGGTCCGGGAATTTTCTCCGGAAAATTCCAAAAAAATTCTTAAAAATCCCTTAAAATATAAAACACTCAGTGGCGCACTCAGAATAATTTTTCAAACCCAATAACCACGTTAATCACAATAAAATTACATTAGGCACGAAAATCGGAAATGTCAAATATGCATGTACAGTTATTTCATGTGCACAGATTTCACTATTCACTAGTACCAGTATGCATGAACAATAATAATAAATCCCTATCAATCTCATCTTATGCCAATTTACTATTTTACCCTTCCTGTCGGGGGTGAGATGTTATAATTCCCCCCTCCTAATAAAAATTTTGTCCTCGAAATTCATAGTCAATGGTTCCAGATGACAATGATCATATGTCCCTACAGTTCCCATACACTACGTCACTCAATACTTCCGTTACTAAAAGATCGCAGTAAGACAGTCCGTTTCCTCTGTGGCTTTCTTGCTATCTTACCTTTCTCACTTGTCATTTTCAGAGTAGCCACTACCTTTAGTTCCGATGCTATGACTCAGTTTATTATTTCTGAATCTATTCACTCATCACGTTTTATCCCTCCAATACCCTTTTTCTCCAGTACCATGCATTCTAATTCGTATTCCATTGAGTACATCTTTTGAAAGTGATACTTACCATAACCTCCTTTATCCCGTCCCTGACGATTCACTTTCCTTTGGTACCAATACAGTGACATGAAACTCCATTTCGCTATAACCAGTGATAATTTACCTAATGCATTCATTGTTTATAATCCATTGACTCTTAGTTCAAATTCAACTCTCTTTAGACAATTCACTGTTCTATAGTGTTTATGCACTCTATTCGGATATGTATTTTACTCTATTTCATTTGTCCGATCCTGATCCACTCCAGCTATCCCATGCAGTTTTCCCAAGCCCATTCCTTTGTTTCACTCATCACAAGCATCTCGACTTGCTGTTGGTCTTTGCCTCTTGTTAGGCTTTTTTGTGTAATACAAGCGTGTACAATTCCATCATGTGCTCACCATTAGTCCTATAATCATTCAGTCAAAACTAAATCATGAAGTTATAATCCTTAAGCACTTTTTCTATTGAATAGGAACTTCAAACCTCTACGCACTTAAATCTATAATCACTTTGTTCTAGACCCCTAGTGATTCAAATTCACTTTTCGCATATACTTACTAGAATGTCTAGCTTCGACTGTTCACTTGTTCTATCACCTTCTATCGGGTACGCATACTTTTTCTCTGAATCATTCAATATTGTTTTTTCCAATTTCACTCGCATATTCAGACTCATCATAGGACTCACCACTTTAACTCCTACACTCTTAACCTTTCTTACCTTTATCTAGTATCTCAATTTTCCAGAAACACTTCACAATTACCCAAAATCTACTTAACATTCTTTGGAAATCCCTATATCTGTAATTGGTATGTTCCTTGCAACATTATCTGTTCACTATTTGAATTTAGTAGGCAGAATTGTCTGTTCATTTCAAAATTAGTGGTATAGTAGTCATTTATGCCCGTCTTTTTCCTCGAACTAACACAATGTATTCTTATAGGAATCTAAAGTCTCCAAGGCTTGAAACAATTTCACTCATAGCACTGATACCATTTATAAAAAACAATTCAGTTCTTCGTATACCGTTCTAACAACTTGACATGTCATCCCACACTGCTCAATTTCCAAAGGAATGCTTCTTACCAGTGTCAGGTTCTTCCATTATTCATATAACTCTTTTACTTTGCAACATTTGCAAACACGTAGTCATCAGTTGATACCATTTATTTACCTCATATCAATTTCTAGACATTATTCATTGTTGTTTTTAATGACATCACCAAACTTTTCAGTGAGTCCAAAGTTAGTGTATTTGCGATTCCTTAATGAAGGTAACATTACATCACATCGATTTCAGTTTCCTTAAGGACTTCTTGTTGCTATGAACTTTCTCTTATCAATTGCTTTCCGTCACCACATCGACATATGCCAATACCTAGTCATCCGTATTGGACTTCCATAAATTCCACTTTATTTGAGTATTTCACTTGCATTCGGACTATTTTCTTCTTAGTTTCAAATCAAGATTTCTCAACAGTTTTGCACCACATATGGAGATCTATTCACTTCACATTGCAATAGAATCACCTCAAATTAAAATTCCACTTACATAGTTGGATACTTTACATTTCAGTATACACAATGCAGATAACCTCAGTAGTATATTTTTCACTTGTTATGCCTAAATCTTCTCTTGAGATATGTCTCAATTTCACTTTTAATTTCATCCATATATATTTTCGATTTGTTCCTGTCATGACCATTAGTCTTGCAACCGGCATTATACCGTTCACCACATTCTCATCAGCCAACTAGTTTCCCTAATTGCTTTTCAATCATCCGTGGTATCTCAAAAGCTCAATTTCAACTATACGCACAATCTCAGTCAGAACAATTTTATGCCATAATTTGAAAGATGAAAACATTCCTTGCACTAAATACACTTTCTTTAACCCTTATACTTTACTATACACATTACCCGAAATCATTTCATCTTATCCGGAAGCCAATTATTAACCTATACGATTCAGAATTCCATAAAACTCCTTCCCGTTTATGCCAATCCTCAAATAGAGGACTGATGCCATTATCATTCTTCATTTCCTCTCATACAAGTACACTCAGTCCTCTTATGTCATACTTTAACCCATTATGAACTTTACACTTATAGCTACTCATAGTAGCACATATTTAATCATTCACCGATCATTTTCTCTATTATTTCCATGTATCTTTCACATACGTTTCCTTAATCATGATCAACTTTACTGTCCAATAGATACTCCCAACGGTAAATCGACTTAAATGCGACAACTCTTTTCATATATCACTATCATTGTTTCATTTATTGATTTTGTATTTCCCTAGTTTCATTCCCATATCATTCATATATCAGCTTGACCTTTTAAGGTCATATCCACTTGGCTTATACAATGTCATCGCATTATTGCTACGTCTCTCTTTATTTTCCTCAGACAATCTATGATAGGGGATTCACAGTACTATTACATTCGGGGATGTGTTCCCAAAACACGACAAAATCGTTGATACAACTCCACTGTATCTCTGTCTGTTTACCCATCCATTTACCATTTCTGTATCCAAATACATCTTTTCAACCAATCCTGAATTCCCGATACCCAATCAGTAGCAAATTGTCAGTCTGTCTTTTTCCCTTACAATCTTATTATACTGATTTCCAAACTCTTATCACAATATTCGCATACCCATTTTAGTCTCAAGCTTATGCGCTCATGATCAAAACCGTTTCACGAGTTCATTTCAGTTTATCTGTACACTTTTATCTCACCATTTCTACTTTTTCTTACTCTGCTAGGCACTTTGCTCTTTCAGTTCTAGGTAGACCATTACGGTACAATATTGATCTTATTACAATCTCACTATCATCATCTATTTCTGCTATCTACTGATATCGAACACAAATGCAGTGAAACAATATCTGCCTGATCGGACCATCTACGTTTTACTCAGTTCCAATGTTTCCCATTTCATCGCATCTACAGTCAGAACTCTAATTTCCTAATCATACTAGAATTTTCATCTCACTTAGTCACTTAACACGTATACACACGTAGGATTTATCCTCGTGTGACTCGAACAGGATCGATTACTACGATGCAAACGACACGACTCAAATGCATGTAACTTGACCTATGTTTCAGATTGTGCCCAGATACATTCGTATTGCTGGGCTCTGATACCACCTAAATGTAACACCCCACTCCCGAGTGACCCGAACTCGATATCGTTGGTGATATTCAAGTCCGTGCCCCGCGAGGGTGGCGTACTATATCAGTCGATTAAAACTCGGTATAACATTTTCACCTCTCTTTCTCTTTTTTTTTGAACTATTTATTAACGCGGCATAAACAGTAAGAAACTTGAGCCCATGTTCACATTTAATCATTTTCAGTTATTACGGTCATGCAATAATAATTTACAATCACCAATGTAAAACAATAAAACCACAATGGGTTCATTATAAATACAAAGCATTATTGCACAATGATTGCGGAATACAATTCGATAAGATACTAATGCAGACACAAACTGATCCCGACCTCTATCCTTCACTTGCATACAGTACTCCCATGTCAAACGGAGTATTCTTCCAGACCTAAAAAATAGATGCAAATTTTGGGTAAGTTTTGCGAACTCAGTGAGGAACCATCATCGATGGTTCACCCAATTCATCATATCGCAAGCAATTCACAGTTTCAGTCAAGTATCCTTTCAGTATTAACATATAACAATTTACAGAACCCATGCAATTTCATAAATCAGTTATCACATTTGTATGCAATGCACGTGTGACTCTTTTCGATTTATTACGGTTGTTGTGACCGAAGCGCTTAATAAAGGATCGATGTCGACGCGCGTCTAGGGAGTAGGAGAGCCCTCTGGGTATGCTCTAACTCCCCTCGAGCTCGAGGCTCAGTTCAGTAACAGTGTTCGAGCTCTAGGCTCTTTTCAGTATTAGTAGCGACTCAGGTCACAACTATCATTATCTGAACATGCCTTTACGCATGAATGCATATGTCCCAATTTACAATTACAGTCAGTTTATCTTTCAGTGTCCCATTTCCCATTCCTTTGGATCTTCGGTCCGGTATTTCAGTCATAACCAATTGTTTTTACATTCACAAGCAGTTTTACATAAGTAGCACTTCAATATCAAGTTTCCCATACTTCGGACACCTATGGTCTGAAATCAATCAAAAGCAAACACCCATAAGCCCTCCATTATCTCCAGTTACACATCCCATAAACAGTTAATAATTCAAAGTCAATCGCAGTCAATTAACAGTCAATATCTCACAATTAATCACAAGAATACAAGAATGGCAAACCAAAGAAACCGATCCACAAATAACACATTCCTAATCCCGTCCTTATCCCCACAGTAGACATATAATAATTGAGGAACCAACTAGGTTACTCACATATTACTTCCGAGCTAATGCCGAAGTCTCCTTCGTCGGTCGATCGGCGCTCGCTTGAGCCTCTATAAGAATCGAGAGAATAAAGCGGTCACTAATTGTTCAATCCGAACTAGTAATGATGCACATGTAGGTGTAAAATGCATATTCATGATATTCCGGCCCTAATCCCATTTTTTCCATCATAAAATCCGTCTAAAATTAGAAACCTAATGACTCGACGGAACTTAATTCGACCTCTATAGGTCCCCAATTAAAAAAACAATGGTTAAAGACTCAGTTACTTGGACCCACATCAATTCCTCGTCCAAAATCCCCAATCTCTCAGAAAATGAAATTAAATATTCAGTGAATCCGATGCCTCAAGAATCAGGTCAATCGGACGTCCGGACGGAAAAGATATGAGCAAAAGAACACAAAATCAAATTTACCCTAAGAATGTCAAAATTCAAATGAAACTTCGCCATTCAAAACCTATCAAAACAGAACAGTACTTGGTAAATTCAGTAACTTCCATTATCTTCAGTAAAAAAATTACACAATAAATATGCTCAGAAACATCACAATGTGATCTACAACTTTCATGACAATATGAAATCAAATTCAATGGTTAACTAGGTCAAACAATTCAGTGAATGTTGCTGCCCGTGCAAGTACTCAATCTGGACAGTAATGTTCTAAACAGTATATCTCCTTCCAAAATTGTCAAATAAATGCATACTTTATACCTATGGAAAGATCAAACACAATGATACACTTCTCATGAAGGGCTTCAAAGCCAATTCCATCTCTAACAAGCTTAAAACTTTCATGCAAGTTACTGATCAGGGCAGCAGTCAATAACCTCATGCAGGTACAGATTTTGAAAATTCATTACTCCCACATCTGATCTCCAAAAATTACATTCTAAATACCATTTTCAAGATCAATGTTTCCTCTACAACTCTTCAGAAGATCACGCAAGCCAATTCAATTCACAAAAATTGACAAAATTGCTTCCAATCAGAATGTGCACCAAATCCACTCTTAGTCTAGGTTTCACCAAATTGTTCAAAATCAGTCAATATTCCACAGTGCATATCTCCCATTATACAGATCTAAAAATTGCAAAATCAGTGGTAATGGAAAGATAACTTGATAAGCTTCAACTTTCATTTAGACCAGTTTCCCTAATTCCTTCTCAATTAATTTAGAAAAATCAGCAAAACCGGTAGATCATTGGTTCGGTTACTGTTCACAGTAACCTTAACAGTACCCTTCCATGCCAAATTTCAACCTCTTAATGCTAAAATTAGACAATACCTATTTCACACAAAACTGTAGCCAACAACCCAAAGTTTAATTGGGCACAAACTTTGACTCATTTTCATAACCACACAATGAGTTATGCTCAAAACAGTACAGTGGGTCAAAATCCATTTTCCAGCTTTCATCTTCAACTTACACTTCCTATCATGCCAATTCAAATTCTACTACCATAAGCTTCTCAATTGGACACAAAATCAGTCCCTATATCATTCATACATTCACTAGGAGTAACCACCTCAAGTTGGCAGCCCTAACCTCTTCATTTCCATGCAAGATTAATCATCAATATTCAATCAAAATCAAGCTAAAACCAAATTCAACCATAGTCATTCATTATCCTAACACACCATACATTTATGCCTAACAATTCCACCTATAACTTTCATCAAATTAAAGCATCAATAATCATAATAAATGCACTAAAAGTCCCATTGAATGCATCTAACAATTCACTAAAGATATAATTCAAACTTAAAAGAACACTTACCACTTCAAGCTTTCAATCTTTCCCACTCTCCAATCACTTCACTTTCTTACTTCACTTCTAAAGCCCATACATGGCTATCACCTTGGATAGAAACTTAAGCTCATATGCAAGTAAAGAGGGCTCTTAAGGTTGGTGGAAGGTGACCTAAGAGAGAAACAAAAAAAAATTCGATGGAGATGTAAAGAAAGTAGGATTTTCGGTGGATGAAGACTATTAAGCATTAAAAACCATTAGCTCCTTCTCTTCCTTAAGGCATCACCGAGAGGAACACTTATGCTAAAGACAAACATCATAAATTCATAGGACAAATGGCATTAGAAGGAAGAAAGAGACAAAATAGGTATAAGACAAAGTAAGGATAGGATTTAGAAATCCTACAGGAATCTGACCCATTCTAGTCCAATGACCCTAATTTCAATCCCAAAATAATATACCCAATATGACAGTGCCATTGGGTAGCAATTTTTGCTACCGAAAAGCAACTGGTTAGCCACTTGGCGATTTTCTTCCGGTTCAGGAATTTTCTCCGAAAAATTCCAAAAAAATTCTTAAAAATCCCTTAAAATATAAAACACTCAGTAGCGCACTCAGAATAATTTTTCAAACCCAATAATCACGTTAATCACAATAAAATTACATTAGGTATGAAAACCGGGAATGTCAGGTATACATGTACAGTTATTTCATGTGCACAGATTTCACTGTTCACTAGTACCAGTATGCATGAACAATACTAATAAATCCCTATCAATCTCATCCTATGCCAATTTACTATTTTACCCTTCCTGTCGGGGGTGAGATGTTACAATTTTGGCAAAGTTGCATTCTGTAAAGTTGTATATATTTCTTTTATCTTTCCAATGGTATAAAGTTTGTAAATTTTGGACATCGGAGTCAAAAGTTATGATTCTTATAAGTGGATATGTTTTGGATGCAAAAAGCATACTACAGAAAGTGAAAGGAAGAAAAGTAGACGATAGAATCGGGGGAAATATGGACTTGATCTAGATAAATTTTGGCAAAGTTTCCTTCTAAAAAGTTGTAGATCTTTTTTTTTATCTTTCCAAAGGTATATAGTATGAAAATTTTTGATATTGGAGTCAAAATTTATGATCCTTATAAGCGGAGATGTTCTGGAAGGTATATAGTATGAAAATTTTTGATATTGGAGTCAAAATTTATGATCCTTATAAGCGGAGATGTTCTGGAATAGAAGTAGGACGATAAAAGTAAGACGATGAAAGTAAGACGATAAAAGTAAGACGATGAAAGTAAGACGATAAAAGTAAGACGATACAAGTAAGACGATAAAAGTAAGACGATGAAAGTATGACGATAGAAGTAAGACGATGAAAATAAGATGATAGAAGTAAGATGATAGAATTAAGACGATAAAAGTAAGACGATGAAAGTAAGACGATAGAAGTAAGGCGATAAAAGTAAGACGATGAAAATAAGACGATAGAAGTAAGACGATAGAAAATGAATACAGAATGAATAAAATAGAATTGGCCTTTGAGGTCTTCATGAAAGTTGTAGACCTCAAAGTCCTCTTTTCAATGGTCTAAAAGCAAAGTCAATTAGACATCTGTAGCAAAAGGTATGGCATTCGTACTGAGGCATGTACATTCTAAGTAAGGGCAGAAACGTGTCATAGTCTTTTGGCCATAACTTCTTCCCTAGACCTCCAAATAACTTGATTGTTGAACCATTAGATTCGTAATAACTTTCTCTATATCTCCACCAAAATAGAAGTTAGTTGAAGTTTATAGAGAGAGATTAAGTGAAAATAGTGGGACGGATACAGTGAGGGTGCTCCTAAAGGATATGAACTGGTGTTATCCCACTGAACATACTTCATTGTTTTGATGGTATATTGATCTGTACAGATCCAAATGAGATGATTTCTAATTCGGGGTAAACTAGAGACATAGAGATACAAAGTATCTGAAGGAAGTGAATTGTGATTTAGTTCCTAAGACTTTCAAATATTGGACGGAAGTTGTAAATAACATACTGTTTCGAACAAAAGCAATCCAAAAAAATGTTTGAAATATATCTTTTGAATTACTAAACCAAATTGAATGATTTCAGTGGCATTAGAAACGTAAGACAATGGAGGACATTTTCTACAAGAATGTGTTATGTCAGAATGTTCAAGAATATTTTTGGCAAGACACTTAAGTTTAAAAGAACATGAGCCAATAAGGAAGGATAAAAGGGACTTTTTGGACTCATTAAGGACATAAATGAAAAAAAAAGTGTTCTCTTGCCTATAAATAGAGTAGAAACACGTGAATGGAATGAAGTAGAAGAGAAGAATGAAAATTCTAGAGAAAGGAGAGAGAAGTACACAGAGAAGAAGAGAAAGAGAGAAAGAAGAAACAACAAGCTAGGGTTTCAATTTCCCTATCCTTTAAGAAAGATTTTAGAATAGATCAAGAAGGTGTAGGAAAATCCCGGTGTGAGCATCACATGCCCACGGTGCAGAAAACAACATTTTTTATTCCGGGACCTTCCCGAAAGTCAGGATCCATATGTCTATACAACAAACTCAAACCATAACGGCCAAAGGAGACCGTCTCTAACGGTATCCACGCAGAGATCAGAGAACCTAACCGGGACAAACCCTTTGACCCGAGAATAGCTAGAACAAGTTGAACACTGCTAGATCTTACCTTGTTCTTGGAGAGCTTGGAGAATAACGATGGAGAGGAGAAGAGAAGCTTGAAAGATGATCGATGATAATTGATCTATATGAAAGAAACTCTTTCTTTTCTTCCTTCAAAAACCAACGAACATCACCTGAAGAAGATGGCTTAGGATATTTTTAAAACCCTTTTAAACCAACGACCATCATCCTCTTACTTTCTATTTTGTCCTTTTGTCATTTAATGTTTTAATGACTAAGCATAAATAAGGAAGCTTCCTTTCTCCTTTCCACGTTTACATATATATATATATATATATTAATTCTATATATATATAAATGCTGAAGTGGTCCAGTCACACTGGGGTTGGTCCTACTGGCCTACCAGGTCCCGGTATGGGAAAAACCCCCGGAAACATTTTTCACAAATATCGATGTCGCGATCTCATCGGGACATATCTCGATCTCATCAGGATCCATTTAATCCTTTTGCTCTCCATATATTGGAACTCTGTCCAAAACTATTTTACGAATTCTCCGAGACACTCTTATGCGTGTGACCCATTAGGTTCCCGGTTATGTTGGCCACTTAGATCAACACTTAATCTGAGCATGTCATGAGCGGTATCTAGCAACACATCATGACCCCCAATTGACCGGAAAGTAATTGGTTTGACGAATGAACATGTATTCATCATGAACCATATCACGAACCTTTCCATAGATAATTACCGTGTAATTCGTCCTTTCACCATGCTATACCCCACTTGGTTATGAGTATGGGCAAAGTGTCAACTCTTACTAGACTGAGTAAGTCAAATCTAGTCCAAGTGATTTCAGTTCTCGTCCTGGGACTCATTACTTAATATGTCAATGAAGACATTCTTCATGACATATATGCTCCGGCCAGAGACTTCCAAGTAATGACCCTGACAATAGGCCATGGGTATCATCTTCTGCTATCACAGAAGTGGTGAATCCTCTATTGGCTACTCAATTACCTTCGAATACCTCAAGCTGTACCCAATCACCACCCTATGAGCGTCCTCTGTAAGGCAACAAGGAATGGAGTCAAAGCACGTAATCAAGATCCAAGATATCCTCGAGCACCTCAAGTCTAAGGATACTTGCACCATTGCTATGATGAGATTATCAACGACATTAGAATAGGACATCCATGTGATGATCTCATAGCAGGTCATCCAATGTACTTACTACCTCTAGTAAGCATCCACATCTCAACCCTAAATATCTCATATTTACGACTTTCGAGATCCACCGCTGATCAAATCAAGGAGCTTGAGATGTACTAGTCTCTCGGATTACCGATGTCCAGTCTTAGTAATCCTATGACTAGGATAATTTAGATATCTTGACATAATTGCACATGATAGGAATCTCAGAGTATGATCATATCACAATTTCCTTCATGCTATGTCATATATCATGGACTTCATTAATTTGCTTATAGATCAATATCCATTCATAAATAATGAACAGCAAGTTAATGAAATATGCCTTTCTTTATTTATTCATAAAGTATGAACACAACTTTGTACAAAATGCACTAAAGGCGATTGCCTTCAGGGCACTACTCTAACAATCTCCCACTTGACCTAAAGCCAATCGCCTTGATATCTAATACCATAGGTGAGTACATGAGAATCAAAACTCTTTTGTGATAATGGCTTTGTCAACGGATCAGCAATATTCTGCTCTGTGGGAATTCTCTCGATCTGGACATCACCTCATCCTATGATCTCCCTGATTAGATGATATCTGCGGAGTACGTGTTTGGATCATTGATGAGACCTTGGTTCTTTCGCCTGTGCAATAGCCCCATTGTTGTCACAATACAACAGTATGGGCCCATCACAGCTAGGAACCACACCAAGTTCAGTAATGAACTTCTTGATCTAAACCTTCTTTCTTTGCTTCAAGCGGCAATGTACTCGCCTCGATCGTTGAATCGGCAATGCGTCTCTTGTTTGGAACTCTTCCAACTAATCGCCCCACCATTCAAGTGTGAATACGTAACTGATTGGGATTTGGAATCATCCTTATCGATTGAAAACGGCATCCAGATACCCGCCACTTTGAGATCTCCATCTCCATATATCAAGAAAACATCCTTAGTCCTTCGCAAGTACTTAAGGATATTCTTGACAGCCACCCAGTGACCCTCACTAGGATTCGATTGGTATCTGCTCGTAACACTTAGAGCGTATGATACATCAGGTCTCGTACACAGCATTGCATACATGATAGATCCTACCGCAGATGCATACGGGATCATACTCATGCGCATCCTCTCATCTTGTGTCTTAGGACACATAGATTTCGAGAGTGTTATCCCATGAGTCACGGGAAGGTACCCTCTCTTGGATTGCTCCATGCTAAACCTTTTTAGCATCTTGTCTATGTACGTTGATTGTGAAAGACCAAACAACCTTTTTGATCTATCTCTATAGATCTTTATCCCAAGGATATAAGTTGCTTCACCAAGGTCTTTCATGGCAAATTGTTTGGACAACCAAATCTTGACAGATTGTAGCATAGAGACATCGTTTCCTAGCAATAATTTGTCATCTACATACAGCACAAGGAATACGATTGCAGTCCCATTAACCTTCTTATACACACAGTGTTCATCCGGATTTTGTGAGATACCAAACTCTTTGATTACCTCATCAAAACGGATATTCCAACTCCTGGATGCTTGTTTCAATCCATAGATGGATTTCTGAAGCTTGCATACCTTTTCGCCTTCATAGGAGGTGAAGCCCTCAGGTTGTGTCATATACACATCCTCAGCTAGATTTCCATTTAGGAAAGTTGTCTTCACATCCATTTGCCATATCTCATAATCATAATGAGTGGCAATGGCTAGGAGTATTCTAATGGATTTAAGCATTGCTACTGGGCTGAAGGTCTCGTCGTAGTCAACTCCTTGTCTTTGACGAAAGCCTTTAGCCACAAGCCTTGCTTTATAGGTAATTACATTACCATCCATGTCGGTTTTCTTTTTGAAAACCCATTTTCACCCTATGGGTTTGATTCCTTCGGGTGCCTCAACCAAAGTCCATACTTGGTTTTCATACATGGAATCCATTTCAGCCTTTATGGCTTGAAGCCATTTCTCAGACTCTGAACTCTTTAGAACCTCTTCATAGGTGGTAGGCTCATCATCTTCTATGAGGAATACGTCATTCTGTTCATTCACGAGAAATCCATATCTCTCGGGAACAGAGCGTATCCTACATGACCTACGAACTTCGTGTGTTGTAGAAGGTTGAACTGTTACTTCATCCGTATGAGTCACGCTTCGAGTTCGAGCGATTGATCTGCGTCTGTTCGAGCATCTTGAACTTCTTCAAGCTCAATTTTTCTCCCACTGTCTTCTTGTAAAAGAAACTCTTTCTCTAAAAAGACAGCATGCTTCGAAACAAACACCTTTTGTTCCTCAGCAAGGTAGAATTGATATCCCATTGTTTCTTTAGGATATCCTACGAACAAACACTTGTCAGATTTTGCATCAAGTTTATCTGATTGTGTTCGCTTCACATAAGTAGGATAACCCCAAACTTTCAAATGAGTAAGATAGGGTCTTTTGTTAGTCCACATCTCATATGGAGTAACATCAACTGTCTTTGATGGAACTCTATTTAGCAAGTAAACAGCTGTCTCGATTGCATACCCCCAAAAGGATTTTGGTAACTTTGCAAAGCCCATCATTGATCGTACCATGTCTAACAAGGTTCGATTTCTCCTTTCTGCCATACCATTATGCTGTGGTGTGTAAGGAGGAGTCCATTGAGATAAAATCCCATTATCTTTGAGATAATCCAAAAACTCTTGGTCTAAGTATTCCCCACCACGATCTGATCGTAATGTCTTAATACTTTTCCCAAGTTGGTTTTCTACTTCATTTCTGAATTGTTTGAACTTTTCAAATGCTTCAGATTTGTATCTCATCGACATGGTACCCATATCGAGAATAATCATCGATAAAGGTAATGAAGTAAAGACAACCACTTCTGGCATGGATGGACATCGGACCACATACATCTGAATGTATTAGGTCTAATACTCCAGTCGCTCGTTCACCCTTTCCCTTAAAGGGTAATTTAATCATCTTTCCTAATAAACAGGATTCACATGTGTCATATGATTCATAATTAAATGACCCTAAACTTCCACTCTTATGGAGCTTAGCTATGCGTCTCTCATTTATATGGCCAAGGTGACAATGCCATAAGTAAGTTGATTTTAAATTATCTCGTTTATGCCTTTTCGTGTCATTGACATTCATAATTGGATGTGACATATCTAATATGTAAATTCCATTGCATAATGTACTAGTACCATAAAGCATTCCATTCAAACTAATAGAACAACCATTGTTACTAAAAGTCACATGGAAACCAGCTCTATTTAAACAAGAAACAGACAATATGTTCTTTGTTAATACAGGTACAAAATAACATTCATCCAATTTAATTACAAGCCCAGTGGGGAGTGACAACAAGTAAGTGTCTACGGCTAATGCAGCAACTCTTGCTCCATTTCCCACACGCAGTCTAGTTCTCCTTCATGAGTCATCTCATCGTCCCTAAGGCCCCGTGATATCATTGCATATGTGTGAGCCACAACCGTATCTAATACCCATATGTTATGGTCGAAAATGATTAACCTCAATGACAAACATACCGAAGAAGTCGAGGCATCCGATGCCTTCTTCGCTTCAATTCTTCCAGATAGACTTTACAGCCCGCTTCCGGGGCGGTCTTGCCACAATGGAAGCAAGTTCCTTTAGTGCGCTCTTTGGTTTTCTTCTTGCTAGACTTCCTTTCAGCTTAGACCTTTTCTTCTTCACTTCTTTTCTTGGAACCGTAAGAAGAGTCCACCACAAGCACTTTCTTGCTATCCTTCTTGATAGCTTGCTCATTGCTTGAAAGCAGATTGATCAACTCGAGGATTGTCGTGGATATTTGGTTCATCCGATAGTTTAACACAAACCGTGAATAACTATCGACATCCAACCGTAATTAAGTCAACACTTAATTCATAATCCATAACAAAACCTAAGACGGCCAACCTCTCAATATACCCATTCATCTTCGATCATCGCACTGCAGATGAACCTGGAGTCATCTTAGGAGTGAAGAGTAGCCTCGAGGTCTCGAACCTTTCAGACTGAGCTTGATCATCAAACAGTTCCCTAAGATGAAACACTATGGTATTAGCATCCATAGACTCATGCTACTTCTGCAGCTCTGGTGACATCGAGGCAAGCATACTGCAGGTAGTCATATCACTGTCTTTAAGATGCTTACGATATGCTTTCTAATCCTCATCAGAAGCATCAGCAGCAGGTGGATCAGGAAGTGGAACATCTAGGACATATCCCAGTTCCTCAGACCTGAGAATAATTCTCAGATTTCTCAGCCAATCTAGAAAGTTAGGTCCAGTTAATTTGTTGGAGTCCATAAGCGAGCGCAAGTTCACACTGGAAGTCATCTTCAATAACCTATTGGGAAAAGAGAGAAAGAATGTTAGAGTAGAATTACATGCATGATCATAAGGACTTGAATGATATGCATATGGCTCCCACTAGTTTCAAAGAATCCATAACCCTCAGTACGAATCCAAGAATCATTATAACAAAATGTCCTAGTGGGTCGATATCCGATATTACTAAAATGACCTTGGGTTTACCCAAAAAGCCACCTTAGGTCAATCGGTAGGTATCGGTCATACCAATTGCATCATAGATATCAGACATTACTAAAATGACCTTGGGTTTACCCAACAAGCCACCTTAGATCTATCGGCAGGTATCGGTCATACCATTTGCTTCATAGATGCAACTATCGACTAGTGCTATCAACTCGTGATGTATGCACACACATTGGATTATCAACTCTTGATGTGCGTACATCTGATGCACACTGCCCAATTTCGCCTCTGTCTATGTTGACCTTGAGTTTACTCAACAAATCAACGCTTCTAGTGAAAACCGACCCATTAATCCGAAAAACTTATTTTCATGGTTCGAACATATCCGTATAGAGTGACCTTGGGTTTACCCAACAACCCAACTCTATAAGAACTCTGGTTCTCCCCATATTAATGGAAGGCGTTGGTTTTCATATGATGTGTGAGGGTTTTCAGGTCTCATCTTCTTCTCCTCCAAGCCATAGGATTATAGTCACCATAACTATATGGAATGATTTAGGGTATTTCATCAATCACATTGAGTCTATACCTAAAATCATCCATCATCCCACCTTTGCATGTTGAAAGTCGACTTGTGTATGTGTAAGTCGACTTATGCTAGTGTATAAGTCGACTTATTCATGTGTAAGTCGACTTATGCTAGTGTGTAAGTCGACTTATGCATGTGTAAGTCGACTTATGCAGCTGTGCACGAACAAGTCGACTTGTACCATTGTGCAAGTCGACTTATCATCTGATGATCGGACAAGTCGACTTGTATCTTTATTAGTCGACTTATCCATGTGGAATTGCTATCTAATCGGCTAATTTCTCAATCCGTGCAGTTCCAATTCACAATACCAAGTGTAATATCCTTTATTATGATGTACCAATGAAACACTTTCATTGTTCCATGCTTACCATGTATAAATGTACTTGAAGTCAATGAATACATTCTTATTCATTGAGATCTCCAAATAATTTGAGAATATCAAAATATCACCCTAAGTATCTCTAGGTAGTCTAAACTTTATCAAGACTACTTCGGCACATGTCACAAAATTTGTGACGGCCAAAATAATCAAGACAACGAAATGCACTAACGAGACGCTAATGTGACACATTTGACATCTGAAAAATATTTGGAAACCCAATTTCAAGAAATTCAATTTGGAAAGCATACAACATCAATATAACACATTTTTAATCACATTAAAAATGATCCAAGGCATTGGAATTGAGAAATACACAATTTATCATTCCAAACAAAACAGCTCCAGCAACTTTCTCAAAACTTCCAAGCTCTGTGTTTTTCTTGAAAAATTCATTGAAATAATTTCAATAAATTATGAGAAAATTACAGAGGTTACAAAATGTTCACAAAATGTTCCATGAATATTTTTAGGATTTATTTCCAACAAAAACTCATCCAACCTCAGCAACAAAGCCAATGTAGAATCTGTGTTCCTCAACACAGTTATTCCCAGCAGCACACAATAAATTCTTAAATAAATAGTAAATCACCTCAAAAACATTTTTACATTCTCATAGACATTCATAAACATCTTAGAGACATGTTGGTGAAAGAAAATCCGAAAAAAAAAATTCTACAATTTATTCTCGAATTTATAAGCATGCCTGTTCATTGAATGTGCACAAAGACAGCAACCAGAACATTGGGGAATAAATTAGCAAAACCATATCAAATCACATTGATAAATTCCAAGCTTCCACAGACATATGGAACAAAATCTTGTGAACATATCTGGGCAAGAAAATTTTGAAAACTATATTTCTATACTGAATTCGAAATTCACACAATCAACATGCATCATCGTCACAAGCAATAGGCAACTCCGACCTAGTCATGGTTTCTTCACTATATACGACACAAGTGGCTTTGATACCACTGTAGGAAAATCCCGGTGTGAGCATCACATGCCCACGGTGCGAAAAACAAAAAATTTTATTCCGGGACCTTCCCGAAAGCCAGGATCCATGTGTCTATACAACAAACTCAAACCATAACGGCCAAAGGAGACCGTCTCTAACGGTATCCACGCAGAGATCAGAGAACCTAACCAGGACAAACTCTTTGACCCAGGAATAGCTAGAACAAGTTGAACACTGCTAGATCTTACCTTGTTCTTGGAGAGCTTGGAGAATAACGATGGAGAGGAGAAGAGAAGCTTGAAAGATGATCGATGATAATTGATCTATATGAAAGAAACTCTTTCTTTTCTTCCTTCAAAAACCAACGAACATCACCTGAAGAAGATGGCTTAGGATATTTTTAAAACCCTTTTAAACCAACGACCATCATCCTCTTACTTGCTATTTTGTCCTTTTGTCATTTAATGTTTTAATGACTAAGCATAAATAAGGAAGCTTCCTTTCTCCTTTCCACGTTTACATATATATATATATATATATATATATATATTAATTAATTCTATATATATATAAATGCTGAAGTGGTCCAGTCACACTGGGGTCGGTCCTACCGGCCTGCCGGGTCCCGGTATGGGAAAAACCCCTAAACGTTTTTCAAAGAATATCGATGTCGCGATCTCATCGGGACATATCTCGATCTCATCGGGATCCATTTAATCCTTTGCTCTCCATATATTGGAACTCTGTCCAAAACTATTTTACGAATTCTCCGAGACACTCTTATGCATGTGACCCATTAGGTTCCCGGTTATGTTGGCCACTTAGATCAACACTTAATCTGAGCAAGTCATGAGCGGTATCTAGCAACACATCATGACCCCCAATTGACCGGAAAGTAATTGGTTTGACGAATGAACATGTATTCATCATGAACCATATCACGAACCTTTCCATAGACAATTACCGTGCAATTCGTCCTTTCACCATGCTATACCCCACTTGGTTATGAGTATGGGCAAGGTGTCAACTCTTACTAGACTAAGTAAGTCAAATCTAGTCCAAGTGATTTCAGTTCTCGTCCTGGGACTCATTACTTAATATGTCAATGAAGACATTCTTCATGACATATATGCTCCGGCCAGAGACTTCCAAGTAATGACCCTGACAATAGGCCATGGGTATCATCTTCTGCTATCACAGAAGTGGTGAATCCTCTATTGGCTACTCAATTACCTTCAATACCTCAAGTCGCACCCAATCACCACCCTATGAGCGACCTCTGTAAGGCAACAAGGAATGGAGTCAAAGCACGTAATCAAGATATCAAGATTTCCTTGAGTACCTCAAGTCTAAGGATACTTGCACCATTGCTATGATGAGATTATCATCGACATTAGAATAGGACATCCATGTGATGATCTCATAGCAGGTCATCCAATGTACTTACTACCTCTAGTAAGCATCCACATCTCAACCCTAAATATCTCATATTTACGCTTCGAGATCCAAAGGTTTGATCAAATCAAGGAGCTTGAGATGTACTAGTCTCTCCGGATTACCGATGTCCGTCCTCAAGAATCCTATGACTAGGATAATTTAGATATTGACATAATTGCACATGATAGGAATCTCGATAGTATGATCACATCACAATTTCCTTCATGCTATGTCATATATCATGGACTTCATTAATTTGCTTATAGATCAATATCCATTCATAAATAATGAACAACAAGTTAATGAAATATGCCTTTCTTTATTTATTCATAAAGTATATACACAACTTTGTACAAAATGCGCTAAAGGCGATTGCCTTCAGGGCACTACTCTAACAGAAGGGAAACAAGTAGAGGAAGAGAAAAGCTTCCCTTTGAGCCAAGTATTCCTTCAATTGGTGAAGAATGAAGGTATGATCTTTTTGAATCTTTGAAATTTTGGAAGGATTCTAGTTTATGGAGTTTAGAAAAATGCTTGAGTTTAAATATACTAGAATCTATTTTAGTGATTATAGATTGTGGGATCTTAAAGTGGATTCCTATTGAATGAGATTTGGTTTGTCTTAAGAAACTAAGAGAATCCTACCTAAGTGTGTTTATAAGTGTGAAGTGCTAAACCATGAATGAGAATTGGATATTATGAGATCATATGAAGATAGAAAAGAGATGACGAGAAATGAAGTTATGACATAGAGTAACCAAATGTTCTTGAAGTGTAAGCTTATGAATAAGCTAGACTTATAAAAAGGGTAAAGATTGAAAGGAGAATTTAGAATGATCTTGTACCAATGAATTATATGAAACTTATATGAATTTTGAAATGGGAAGGAGCATAAAATGTATATTAGAACATATACCTAGGATTGTCATTGAGCATGAATTGTACATTGTCCATCGATACATTTATGCTTAAATAAAGGTTTATATGTGTGCAATTATTGATGAGTGTGCAATGTGTGTCTTGCACAAATGGACTATGCAGGTTAAGTGTCCGTATTCAGGCGCTCCCTGATTTTGGAAGCAAACGCTAAAATGGAGCGTACTGTGAGTAGACCTAGATGGTCTCGCTTCATTGTTTGCTTTATTGGAATTTTGTATACATTGATCTCTATTTGATGAATGTGTATATGAATGTGACTGAGTGTGTTTGGATTCCGGACAGAAGGTCCGATGATTGTGAGGATTGATCTAAATTATCGAAGTGTTCATTATATGTGAATAAGATAAACTAAGTGTTTTCAAAATGTGCATTGCATGCAAGTGAAAGAGTGAATGCTCAACTATGTGTTGAATGCCGGACTACGGTCCGAGGATAAGTGAATGTTATTGAATAAGTGCATGCAATGTAAGTGATACATTCCATCTCATGAATGCATGAAATATAAAGGGGTTGGGATTTGAGTGGCCTATATGAAGCGCTTCCACGTAGAGCTATGCTCCGTGATTATATGATTCGACTAAGCCTACGGGCTTGTATTTTGATTCGACTAAGCCTACGGGCCAGTACTCTGTATATGTGAGAGGTACTCAATCACAATAATAAGAATGAATGTGAGTCTTATACAAGTGGCATATGCATCATATGAATGTCTAAATGGTATGAATGTGAAATTTGAATTTTGTATGACATATGTGTATGTGTTATGTGACTGGGTGAGCCATCGAGGATGGTCACTCATTGAGTTTGTAAAACTCACCCAAAATTTGCAAATATTTTTCAGGATTTGAAGAATACCCCGTTAGGCCAACGGGAGTATCCATACAGCTTTCAAGTGAAGGATAGAGGTCGGGATCAGTCCGCAACTGCATTAGTGTTTTCTTATTTCTTTATAACATTGTGTATTATGAACTTTTTTACAAATGATTATATCATTTGTAAAGTCAAACTGACTTAAATGCTTTGTATTTGTGTAAGGGCCCAAGTGGCCATTAAAATTATTATTGACGGTATGTCACGATTGGCTTCCGCATGGTGTGTGTTCGTGATTACAAAAGAAAAAAAAATCTGACTTATAAATGATTGAGTGCATTAGCACGCCACCCTCGCGGGGCACATACTCGGATATCACCATTGATGTCGGGTTCAGGTCTTACTAGAGTGGGGTGTTACAATTCATGTAGCAAACATATAGCAGATTTCACAAATCATGCAAAAGCAAAGGATGCAACACTTAAGATGCAATGTAAATTAGTAAACTTCTTTGCTTTAAGGAAAAATAGTTATGGCTTATTTACTCTATTATAAACATGTACCCACCTGATTTCCTTGCTTATAGCTTTGTTCAAACATGTCTTTTCTCTTGTTCCTCTTGCCTTTTTGATCCCTGTGTTCAATAATAAAAATCCCACTCAGTAGGGTTTTTAATTGAAAATTCCTCAAAGCACAATCACTAAAATTTGTTTTAGCATAATTAAGCCCAAGCATTTTCTAAACTCCATGAACTAGAATCCTTCAAAAAATCCAAAAGATTTAAAATGATCTAACCTTCATTCTTCACCAAATGAAGGGATCCTTAGCTCGAAGGGAAGCTCTTCTCTTCCTCTTCCTTTTTCCTTTTTTGAACAACCACAAAATCTCTCTTATAGGCTAGGGAAATTGAAACCCTAGCTCCACTCTCTTCTTTTCTCTCAAACCACCAAACTCTCTTTCTCTTTCTTACTCATTTTCATTATTATCTTCTGCTTATCCTTCCATTCACGTTTTTCTTCTTCATTTATAGGCAAGACAATACTTCTTTTTCAAGTTATGCCCTTAGTGATTGAGAATTGTCCTATTTGCCATTCCATCTATGCCTTATGTCTTTTACACGTAAGTGTCTTGCCAAAAGTACCCTTGAATATTCTAACATAACACTTTATTCTAAAAGAATCTTCTCTATTGTCTTACGTTTCCAATGACACCAAAATCATTCAATTTGGATTAGTGATTCAAAAGATATACTTCAAACATTTTTGGACTGCTCTTGTCCATAACAGCGTACTATACACAACTTCCAGCTAAAATTTGAGCATCTTAGAAACTGAATTAGATTCTAATTTTTTCATACCATTTGTAGCACCATGTCTCTAGTTTGCCAAAAATTAGAATTCATCTCATTTGTAATCCTATATATCCAGATATACTCAAAATGCTGAAGTATGTTCAGTAGAATACCATAAGTTCATATTACTTAAGAGCACACTCGCTATACCCGTCCCACTCTTTTGCCACAATATTTCTCCATTCATTTCATATGGACATTATTTTTTGAGAAGATGCATAGAAATGTCTTAAGAGTCCAATTACTTAAGAATCAAGTTATTTGGGTGTCAAGAGAAAAAGTTATGGGCAAAAGAATCTAACATGTGCATGTCTTTACTCATATTGTACATGACTTGGCGCAATTGCCATAACTCTCACTACAAATGTTGGATTGATTTCATTCTTAGACTGTTTGAAAGAAGACTTCTAGATATAAAACTTTCATGAAGACCTCAAAGACAAATTCTATATTATATTTCTTCTTGCTTCTAACTTTTGTATCTTCTTACTTTGTTTCGTCTTACTTTTGCTTCGTCTTACTTTACTTCGTCTTATTTTTGCTTCGCCTTACTTTTGCATCGTCTTACTTTTTTTCATCTTACTTTTGCTTCATCTTACTTTGCATCGTCTTACTTTTGCATCGTCTTACTTTTGCATCGTCTTACTTTGCTTCGTCTTACTATTGCATCGTCTTATTTTTGCATCGTCTTACTTTGCTTCGTCTTACTTTTGCATCGTCTTACTTTGCTTCGTCTTACTTTTGCATTGTCCTACTTTTGCATCGTCTTATTTTTGAAGATCATAACTTTCGACTCAATTGTCCAAAAATTTCATACTATATACCGTTGGAAAGATAAAATAAAGATCTACAACTCTCAAGAGGCAACTTTGCAAAATCTATCTAAATTAATCTAGATTTTCTCCCAAAGTTAGAACATGAATTTTACGTTCAGCTCCCAATGTACTGGGCCCAATTCTCAATTCATGACAAATTTTGAGACTCTTAGAGACAGAATTGAAATTTGATATCTTCATAAGAAATGTATCCATATGTTTCTAATTTAATCCAAACAAAGAATCTTCTCATTTGGACAACTAGAGAAACCATCGTGGTTAAAAGACTGAAGCATACTCAGTGAACATTTTCCAGATCAACCATCCTTTTTGTTTCACAATCTTTCCTAACACAAATCATACTATGATGACTCTTTTCTATTTCACTTACTCCTCATTTTCAACTCCATTTCAAATCAATAGCATCCGAAAAAAAAATATAGTCCATGATTGTAACATCCCCGCACCGATGGGAAGGGTAAATTGGTCAATTGGGACGGGTTATGAGTGTATAAATTAGTCTCAGCATGTTTATACATAAGAGGGCCTCCAATTATACATAAATTGAAATTTTTGCATATGCACATGATAGTACATGCATTCATGGCATTTCCCGGCATATGTGTTATTGTAAAAAAATGTGTGATTTGTGTTTGAAAAATTAAGTTGGAGTGATTTTTGTGTGTTTTATGCTTTTGGGAAATTTTAGAATTTTTTTCAAAATTTTTCGGAAAAAATGTCCGGACCGAAACATTTGTCAAATGGCGAACTGATCGGATTTTCGGTATTGGAAATGACTGTCCAATGGCACTGGAAAAATTTGATACATGATTTTAGAAATTATAACTCTGAGCCATTGGAATTTGGAGTAGAAATTGAATTGAAGTTGGAAAAAGGACCTGAAAAATGCTTAAAACCAGGACAAGTGGCAAGTGACACTTGTCACTTGCCTACTTAGTCTTATTTTCTTTAAGTGTTATGTTTTATTAAAACTTACTCCCTCATTCTCGATGCTTCCTTGTGTGAAGACCAAATTCTTGGTTCTTTTCTTTTCTCCCATCCGTAGCTCTCCATTTCTTCTTCTTTTTCGTTGGTCTTTGTTTCCTTCTTGGTAAGTGCTACTCTTCTCTACCTTCTCACAAGCTCTTCTACCTTGAGTGCTTCCTCTTCTTGTGTCCAAGCCTAAGCACGTTACCACCTTTATAATGATGACCGTATGGGGTGTGAGGAAGGTAGAGAATTGGTGAAAAAGTTGGAAGAGGAAGAGTGGAAGTTTGGAAGGTTGTTAAGGTGAGGGATTTGTTTTATGCTCTTTGATTTGGTGATTTATGCATTCTTTTTGTTGTTTTCAACATTAGTTTCATGGTATTTGGGATTTGATTGCATGGGTATAAGTGCATGTTTATGTAAGGATAAATGATTGAACATGTGTTGGATTGGTTTTTAGTTTGGTTTTGGTGTTAGAATGATGTTAAAGGATTGGTAATTAAAGTAAGAACAATTTTGGATGTGTGCTGCCATTGTATGGTTAAGTGTACAAGTGAAGATCTAAAGGACATTGTGGCTGGATTAGTGGCTAAATTTGAAATGTATTGATGTAGGAATGATGTTTACAAGAAAGGAGTAGGATTTAGTATGAAATCTGGAAAATGGAACTTGTATATGTTTCAGGTATTTGCTTATAACTTTTGATGTGGTTTTGCTGTTGAGTTGAGGTTTGCTTTAAATTAAACTTGAGAATTATGGCTAGAATTCCTATGAAGGAAGTTCTGGTCAATTGTGTCTTGAAGAGCTTTGAATTTGGCTCGGAAGTTGAGATGGGTGTGCTGGATGAATAGTATCCAGATTTTGGTTCCATTATTGATGACCTGAAACTTTGAGAATTTTTCTAGGATAAAGGAGACAGATTTTGTGAAATTGGTATTACTGAAAGTTGAAGATTTATGTGTTATCTTTTTAACGCCACTGAGTATGATATTTTTCGATGTGTAGATCGCAAGTTATGGCCTGATAATGTTTAGGTGGTAATTAAGCCCAAATTGTGTTTTAGTGTGCAAATGCTCTAAGGGCATAGATTTTGTGCTCTTTTTGTTCTAACATTTATTTGGGACTGTAAAGGGTGAAATTGGCTTGAGAGACATTCTAGAAAGTTGTATAGGGTTGTTATAGCTTTCTAATGAGGTATTTTATGCAAATTTCGGATGTAAGGACTGTTAGTTATAAAACTGGAAAGTTTTGGCTATGGATATGGTCATATGTTGTTTTAATACTAATTAACAGGGCAGCCACATTAATGGGTGGATTCGACCTAATTAGAGTTGGAATTTGCCTTGAACTCCTTCCTGAGAATTGTAGTAGATTGTCTAAGCTTTTTATTGCTTTATGGTATGGAAATTTTTGCCAGGGGGATGTGGAGTTATGAATGTTGAAAGACTGGGTTGCTGTTGAGAATAAATTGGGTAGGCTGAACCTTTGTTTGCGAATTTGATTTGGTTAAGAGATAGAATTGGCTTCTACGTTATTCATGGAAGATGTAGCATTTGTTTTTCTCTTTTAATTGATATAAAATTTGGAATTTTTGGCTAAGGGGATAGAAAGTTATGATTTTTGGAAGTTCTGATGTTGTTTAGTGTGAAGCTGATCGATCAGTCACATTTGAGGGACTTTTTGACCTTTTTAGAGACCGAAATTGTTATTAAGTCCTTCATGAAAATTGTTGATCAGTCTTTTATCTTTCCAACGATACTAAGTTTGTAAAATTCGGAGTTCGGAGTCAAAAGTTATAAGCGTTAGAAGTTGGAAGGTCGGTAAGGCTGGCCGATCGGCCCGCGCGAGAGCTCGTCAGCGCAAGAGCTCGGCAACGCTCGACAGGCCGAGCGCCAGCCCGCGCGCGCGCATCGCTCGGCAAATTGGCCAAGCCGCATTCTGTTGCTATTTCGGCCGACCGACCTCCTTTCACTCTTTTGAGTATAACTTCTTCGTCCAACCTCCGATCGACCTGATTTTTGAAGCGTTGGATTCCTAAGACATTTTTCTATCTTTTCATACTAAATAGATTGGCTTTGATATTAAATGAAAAAAGATCGACCCGATCTAAGTGAGCTGACACGAAAAGGTCTTAACATCGTTCAGTATTTTGGAGATATATCGATCTGTAGATCTCGTATTGAGTTGATTCTTATTGCTAATTAAACTAGAGACATGGGGCTACAAATGTTCTGAAGGAGTTGATCGACAATTTAGCCTCTAAGACTTTCAATTTCTGGATTGAAGTTAAGTGTAGCGTTCAGTCTCGGTTTTGTAATGGTCTGAATAGTGTTCAGTATTTTGGAGATATATCGATCGGTAGAGCTCGGATTGAGTTGATTCTTGTTTCTAATGAAACCAGAGACATGGGGCTACAAATATTCTAAAGGAGCCGAATCACAATTAAGTCTCTAAGACTTTCAATTTCTTGAGTGAAGCTCGGTGTAGTGTTCAGCCTCGGGTCTGAATAGACTTCAGTATTTTAGAGATAATTTGAGCTATAGAGCTCCAATCGACCTGATTCTTTTTTCTAAGTAAACTAGAGGCACAGATCTACAATTATTATGAAGAGGTTGGCTTTCAAATTAGCCCTTAAGATGTGCATTTTCTAGAGTGAGGTCACATATAGTGGGTTGGTTTGAACGCATTTTGGGAATATCTTTTCCGTCCGACATCCGATTGACTTGATTCTCGAGGCATCGAATTCGTGAAATATTTAATTTCATTTATTTGTAGAATTGAAAATTTTTAGAGTAGAAATTGACAGGAATTGATTAGGTCAAAGTGAGGGGATCGGGTAATGATTTTTTTCGATCCATGTTTTATTAATAATTGGACCTATAGAGGTCCAAATTGAGTGATTTAATGTCTTCGAGTTCCAAATGTTTAGAGGAAATTGTTGTAATGGGAATTTGTGCAATAGTCCCGGGAATGTCACAAACATGCATTGTAAACATCTAAATTGCTACATGTGCATTATTTAATACTTCTGATTGTGCATTTGGTAATGTATAATTATTGTGATTGTTATAAAGGCACAGTTGTAACGTCATCCTACGGACGTTGTCGAGAATTCCTGGCATTAGCTTGAAAGCTATTGGTGAGTAACCTAGATGGTTTCTCGATTATTGATTGTTTATAATTTTGCACATATAATACTGTGGAGAATAATGGTGGGCTTTGCGTTTGTTTATGACTGATTCCGGGCCAAAGGTGCTCGATGTATTGGGATATTTTGACATAGAAGTGTTATTTGTCTAAGAATTTGAGACCTTCGTGTTTGCAATGTGATAGATCGTGATTGTGATTATATTGTGAATAGTTGTAAAATAATTGTTTGAAAGTAATAATTTGGGTTCGATTGTGATGTGATAAATTGTGATATGGGAATTGGTTGTGATACAGTTACTGCCTATTTGTACATGTGGATAATTGTGATGTATTTATTGTTAAATTGGGACATATGCATTTCATACATGAATGCATGATCAGTTAATGAGAGTTGTGACCGGAGCAGCCACCAAGAGCTAAAAGCTCAACGTATTTAGGCCTCGAGCCTACAGTGATTCAGAGCCTCAGGCTCACCGATTAACGCGCCCATATTGGGACAGTTTAGGCGTTCGGTCACAACACCATAATAAATTGGAAAAAGAGCTCTCGTGGTCATTGAACTCGCTGATGATTATTGATGTAAAATGTTTTCCGCATACTATGTAGAGTAGGTATATGTTCCCAAAATAATAATAATAATAATAATAATAATAAAGATTTGGTATGGAGTTTTGAATGAGTGATGTAGCACGCCACCCTCTCAAGGCACGGACTCGGATATCTGTGTCGATGTCGGGTTCGGGTCATACGGGAGTGGGGTGTTACAATGATTAATGTAGCACCCCACTCTCGCCAGACCCGAACCCGATATCGATGGTGATATCCGAGCTCGCGCCCCGCGAGGGTGGCGTACTAGATCACTCAAATCCATTCAAAAATTCTGTAAAACAATTTTGTACTTTTTGAAGCAAATGAGTGCGCAGAAATCATTAAACAATTTGGGCCCACGATGCAAAAACATTTTCAGTTAAAATCCAATTTCAGTCATAAAACCATTCATACACACATATATTCACAGCCAATTTGGGCCCAATATAATAACAATATTTATCTACAAAAATACAAATTTTCACATGTAACCAAAATGACTCAAATGCAGACATGAGACTGATCCCGACGCCAAACTCTGCCTTGCTTGTAGCAATCATACTCCCGTTTCACTAACGGGGTAATCTTCAATTCCTGAAAAATAATTGCAATGTTAGGTGAGTTTGTGAACTCAGTGAGAAACCATTATCGATGGTTCACCCAACTCATGCATATACACACAATTCACATCATATCATATATATTAACACATTCAGATAATCGCATGCATTCAATTTCACATTTATAAGACGTTTTTCCTTTAACACAATTCATGTTCAATCATTTGTATATGCAATGCACATGTGACACTTTTCATTTTCATTTCGTTGTTGTGACTGCGCGCTTGCTTTCGCCCCAAAGGACGGGCACATTGCGTTAAGCCTGAGGCTCTGATAAACGTTGGGCGTGATATGCCCTGATACATTGAGCCAGTGGCTCTCAAATACATTGGACCTGAGGTCCTGTGCGTTGAGCTTAAAGCTCTCATATACGTTGGGCATGATATGCCCTGATACGGTGGCTGCTCTGGTCACAACTGTCATTATCTGATCATGTAATTATGCATGAATGCATATGTTCCACTTTCCATTTACAGTCATTCACAATCATTTACATTTCAATGCTATTTTCCATTTCTTCGGACCCTAGGTCCGGTATTTCAATCATATACAAACATTGATGCATTCGCAATCATTTACACACATTATCACTTCAATATCACGTTTCCAATATTTTGGACACCCATGGTCCGAAATCAATCAAAACCAAACACATATATCCATCCTTAACTCCACATGGCATCAATGCAAAATATTAAACACACATAGATTGAGAAACCAACTAGGTTACTCATATGAACTTCCTAGCTGTTGCCTGGAAACTCCAGCACTGTCCGTGGAATAACGATCCAACGGTACCTCTAAAACAATCAAATAATCATTCATTAAATGCACAGTCAAAATAATTTGATGATGCACATGCCTTGAATAAAGGATGTACTATGCCTATTCATGACCCTCCCGGCACTATTTCCCAATTTCCACTTTCTTTTGTCAAATTCTACCTTTCCACTCAATTGAGCAATAACGACTCATATCAATTCAATGACCTATTACAGAATTCCACCAATTCCAATTTTAACTTTCAGTCAATTTACCAAGTCATACTCACTTGGATATTCTCACGAAAACCTCAATTTCAGTGTCACTATTCTCTATATCAAAATTCACGCTTTATACTTAGTATCTAGAACTCTCAATAGCATTTCCTTAAATTCAGAATCGCACAATTATATCACAATTATCCATAAACAACCCCTAGGTTGCAATAGAACCTATTCTCAAATTTCATTCGATACTTTCTTCTTTTTCCTCAATTGTAGACCTCTTTCCCTAGTTCATAATGAATCAAGAATCACCTCAATTGGAGGTCTACACCATAAGTTATGCCTTAAAAACTAAACCCAAACAATTCAGAAAAACCATCCTCGCCGCGACGTAAGGACACTCGCCGCGGCGTGGGTTTTAACGCTCGTCACGACGTCCAGCTAGGCTCGTCACGACGTATCAATTTCCGCTCGTCACGACGTCTAAATGGTTACTCGTCATGACGTCCGCCGCTGTCAAGGCGTCGCGCTCAATCACGACGTCTAATAATTCCTTCGTCATGACGTGCGTACTGGTTCGCCTTTCTCGATCGATTTTTCGCCATTTCTCACTCTAAAAAATTTCATAACTCACCCATAACTACCCCAAACTCTCACAATTAACATTATAAATGCATCAAACTCACTAATAAACAACATATACAAAATCACTTACCAAATCAAGCTCTCCTTCGCAATTTCCGAAATTTTCCCCAACTCCTTCCTCTTTTCTCCGACCACCCACGGCCAACACACCACATCTCACAAATTTCCTCTTCATTATGGTTTAGACTGGTCTTTGCATATGGAGAAGCAAGCAAGTAAGATGAGAGGCAACGATCAATGATCACTAAGAGGAAGAAGAAGGATTGATCGAAGGAGGAAGAAACGTGCCCTAGAGAGAAAAACATTCATTATTCTTCCAAATTTGAAACTTAACCTATTTAAAGATCTTTTCCCCACAAGACATGTAGATCTCTTTCTCTTTTCACAATCATTTTCAGTCCAATTTGTCTCCAAATTCAATGACTCAACATATTAATCTCTAAAATCATAAATCAAACTTTCCCATGGCCATTAGACCATCATCTCGGTACTATACAATCAGTCATTCCGTCACTCGGAAAATTTCCAGTCCAAACATTTTCTCCCGAATTTCCAGAAAATTTCTGAAGAGTCGCTATCAATTGGCAGTCACTCAAATACTGTTCCAACTCAATATTTAAACTTAATTATTCCTCAATTCTCATTAAGTCATAGTCAAATCTAATTATCTCAAAATTTCACAATTCATATCAGTATCACAATTAAAAGCCGGAAAAATGTCATGAATGCATGTACCTACATGTGCATGTGCTAAAAGACTCAATCCTCTACAATTAGAGGCCAAATGAACGATTACATTTCAAATATGCAATGCAACAACCTAGCCTGTCCCAATTTACCAATTTACCCTTCTTATCGAGGACGGGATGTTACAATTAATCATGAACACCAACAACAGAACATACACATATGTACATATTCTTCATCAACTTACTGCACAAATGTAACTTCATTTTTGAATTTTATTTTGTTTCTAACTTTCACCTAAATTCTTCTCACTTCAAAATCTTTTATCCACTAGAAACACCAAAGCAAAACTTTGACATATCCACATTTCTCATACGCTATCTTACCCTTGGCTATCATTTCTTGGTTCAAAATTTTCATTCATTTGCTCTTTACCTATGACTACTTGCCAAAATTTCTCCTTCAAATAGTTCTAACTTTTATGAAACATTCGAGGTCCAATAGTGGGCCATCTTATCCATTAAAAGAAAAATTGGGACCCTCCCACTAAAAAAGTTACCAAGCATCTTCATGCCTAATTTTTAAAGAAGCGTCATAATTTGGTTCATACATTTATCAACAAAGCTAGGGTGGGCAGGTTTTTGATAAATTATGTTGAGTGTGTAACCATTTGATTTATCCACTAAAGATACCTGCAAACCATGCCTCGATGGGAGGTCACATTTGCTTCCAATAAGTGGACTTATCCTTAAAGAGACCCAAACCATACAAGATCTAGGATTCATGTCCTCCAATGGGGAGTAACACTTCACTACATGTAAATGAGCCATCACATGGAGACCGTGGACACTCACATGAGCATCCTCTCCCATTCAATTTTTTTAGGCTTTAAGTTTTAATAAATATCATCTTGTTTAGATGCAATTTATTATCCTTCCTATGTTATTTCATTATATATCTCATACATAATGAATGCATGACAAAGCCTATGGTTGGCAATTTTCTAAATGACATGCAATCACATAATATCACATATTATTTGCATTCATTTATCTATTCATCTTATGAACTAATAAGCCACTTTAAATTGTCGATCTTAGAAACATAAATACAATTTCTTCTTGGACTTGGATCACCCGCTTTCAACTCTTCGCTCACACAACCCAGCTCATTCGGTAAAAAGTGTATAATGAATTTTCTTTTCCAACAAAATTTTGATTTTCATAAAACCAAATTTTTGTCCAAAAGAAAACAAAAATCTACACCTGTTTTTCACAAAAACTGAAACTTATGCATATGAACTAAAAAATTCCAGCAGTTGTAAAAACCAAAAATTTGTTAAAAAATGTTTATACAACCGAAAATTTGTTAAAACAAAATTCTAACATTTTTGTTTTCTACAAACCAAATTTTAGCCAATACACCATAAGCAAAACCGAAACCTTTACCTCTTCATTTCTTCATCTATGGCTGCTTCATCTTCATCATTATACAAATATATACATTACATAATCAAAGAAAACATAAAAATGAAACCAAGGAGGAAACATGACGATGATAGGCCACCCTCCTTGTTACAAACCAAATAAAGAAAATTTATAAGGTAATTTTAGAATCTATAGACAACCAAAAGAGCAAAACATACACCACATATATTTCTATCACATAAAAATATGTAACATACAAAAATTATTGTCAACCCATGCATCACATATAGGAACTGAAATCATGCATAAGAAAATTATCTCTTATACCAATTGTTGGATCGAAAACTAAAGCATGCATAATATGGCTAAAATGGAAGATTTCAAAACGTTTTTAGAAATCAAATTTCAGTGGAAGCAAGATAACCAAATCAACATGTCAAACCATACATGATACGGTATAAGGAAACTAATTTACATAAAAACAAGATGGAAATTATACTGAATCCTTCGCTATAACTTTAACTCCTAGCTGTGCTATCCTATCCTTGGCAATATATCCACTCTAAGGTAATATATCCTCTTCTCGTTATTGTATCCTCGACCAATCCGATCTACCACTTGTTCTCCTTAAACAAATTATTTAATATGATCCTTTGTGGGAAAGGAGAAGCAATCTTGAAGAGAGTTTTCCTTAGAAGAAAGAAGCCAAAGATGAGTCATCTCTCATGTAATTTTCGACTAACACATGTAAGATAGGAGAGAGAGAGATAAAAATTCAACAACTGCTTGTATTCCTTCTCTCAATTTCGGTTAAGTGTCAAAGAAAGAAGTGAAGTGCATGCAATGCATCACATCATTCCTTAATCAATCATAAAGAAGCTAATAAATGAGACTCTTCTCATTTATTTTAAAATGGTTATATGAAAAGGTCAATAACCTAAATGATACATCTCATTTTCGGTTTTGTGATGAAAGAAAGAAGATGGTCCATCAAATTCACCTCTTTCTTCTTTAATCCAATGAATGCTAAAAGGTTACATGTTATTATTAAAAGATAACTATTAAACTATTTAATAATAAGATTATTACACCATTTAATGATGATAAAGCATGTAAAAAATTATCTTAAATATAGCAAACCAATGTTAAATGTGCAGCTACACATTTAGCCCATTAAATCCGAAAACCCAGCTCCTTTTATCTTTAATAACTTTGATTTAATTTAATTAATCTAATTAATTAAATTAAACCAAAGTCTAGCGCATTTCTAAATGTTCATATGGGCTTTTGATTAACAATTAACTAAAGTAAGCCCAACATTCAACCATAGGCTTTAAAACCTCTATTTGTATTTCTTACTTTGCTTGATAACCTTCCTAGAAGCCAAATGCGGAATCTAATTGGACTTATATAATTCAAGCTCCAATAAGCTCGGAATTAATTTAATCTCATTAGAATTAATTCCACCTTATTAATTAAATATCATTCCACTAAAGACAATTAGTTGAACTCTTGAATTACTAAATATTATGAGAACACATGTTTCATATAAAATGTCTAATTGCAAACTCTAATATGAACCATATTATAGCCATCCGCACAATAAAGGATCAAGATTATCATTTTGCCCTTATGTTGGTTTTTCCTTCTAGATCTCCCATTTTACTCTATATGGTGATTAACACACAAGATATCATCTTAGTGTTAAGACTTTATGGAGAGCGAGTCCATCAAACTACTGGCACCAGTTTAATCACCAATCTCTATAAAACATCTAGAAGTGATGATATCACTATAAACTCTTTATTTTAGTGAATATTCCCTGATACATGTTTCAATTAATAATTCCAACATGCAGACACTGGATTGATACTTTGTAAAATTCCATTATGATCATATCAAATTATAATGAAACATATATGAGTACACCACTTATCAAGATTGTGGTCCATAATAAACAAATGCTTAAGTGTATGTTTTAAGATTAAAGTAACGGTATACTTTATTCTTTACAATGTACGTGATTTCAGATTCATTTAATAGTGTCATTATCGATAGTGAACTACTATCATGATATAAAACACATCATTCCCTTGAAGTAAACTCTTTTACTTGCATGGAGGTAAATCGCAACACTACATTTTAAACCATAATCAAGTGACCAACTTGATTATTCAACTGTGAATCAATTATTTTTATATTCTAATAATAAACATGTTTCCTATACATCTCTATGTATATGTATATTACTTTCAAAAGAATTTTGGTACCTTATTAGTAGATATATAATGCTCATACAAATAAAACCAAACTCTTTTGTTTTATTAATAATTAATGTTTTCATTAAAATAGTCACTAGAAGAAAATTAAGTTATAAGTAAATACATTTGCTTTTTAGGGCACAATATTTACATAACTCTAACAATTGTGGTTAAACGTCACTAATTGTTTGAACAAATAACGACAGAAAACTAAGTTGCATCATTAAGGACATTTAATCATCACAGAAGGTCGTGTGAAGATAATACGTAGCGACAATAAAAGAAAAATGTCACGGAATGTTCACTTTTGACGACGATTCTTATTGTTTGGTGACGAGTTGGTGAGACATCACGATTTGTTACACATATGGCAACCATTTGGTGTAGTCATTGCAATTGTGCTAGGATATTGCGATGATATTTTGTTTAGTCTCTAAAAGTGATTCTTAAATATTTTCCAAAAGTTTTTAAGGGATTTTTTTTGAAATTATGTTTATGATAGTATTGTTAAAGCTAATAATATTTGGAAGATAGTTTGTTAATGCTACGTGTACTTAATAATCATAATTAAGATTAATTATAATTGACATTTGTATAGGCTATCCTAGTTAAGATATGTTTTGTTGTGAAGTTGTTTTCAATGTTTAAAACATATTGTTGGAAAACATATGATAGGTTATTTAAAATTTAAAAAGTAAATATATTTTGGATATAAAAATATTTGTGAACCAAAGATTTCAAATATTTTAAATTTTAACAATACTAAAAATATCATAATTTTAAGTTAACAACTAGTCTTAATCATTAATATTTAGTAATTGTAAAATAATTATTTATAAAATTTTAGAAATGGTATCAATATAATATAATGACAGATGCTAAGTAGAACAAGATTTTAATTAGAAGTTTAACAGTTCTTACAAACATAAAACAACAACAATAATAATACGCAACCTTACCCCTAATTAGTAGATAGGTTGTTTTGAAAATTCTTATAGATAGAACAATAAATAAAGTTTGAATTTAAGTCCGGTTGATTCCATTGATTAATGACAATGATATAATTATTTTTTTAGATTCCAAGTGACCTGAGAGTTGGTAAACGTAAATGAGTTCCCCATGCCTGGATTCCCAACAAGGGTCCTTGCACATTTGAAGCACCCTCTTCCAAAAACTTCTTTGCTATAGCTAAACTACTAGAGGATACAGTGAATGAGTCCCTAGATTTAGTATAGAAGACAACTTGATTAGATGAATTGCCAGTACAATGCGCTTCACCTAAAATACAATTAGTATAGAACTTAGATTGTTAGTTCAGTGCAACCTCATAGTAAACCCAAATTGGAACACATGCATTCTTGATTGACCAAACATAGTTAATGGAATCAACAAATTTTCTAAAACAACTGATTTCCCTAATCCTTTATGGACCATCGTGACATTACTCCTACCTCCATTTCCATCTATGTTCTTTTGAAGATTCAGGGAAGCTTAACATAGCATGTAGTCTATACAATCAAATGTCCATATATATATAATAGCTTCATAATAGGAAATGAGATCTAGATAATAAGGAAAGTGAGGTAGTTCGAATGATACTAAAAACCTTGAAGAAGAAGATTGACCATGTAAGGCAAATAATTATTAGTATATGAAGAGGGGATTTGTTCTCTAATGCTTTTTCTTCAATAGGGACAATTTTGCCACATTCCTCCCAACGGAAAGAAAGTCCACCATTAGAAACTAGCTGCCACGTTGACATTCCTTAATGAATTATGTTAAGAGTTATATTTTGCAAAAGTGAATTTAGAATAAAATTCATTATGTTGAACTCCAATTTTGAAGATAAGTGAAAATACTGCAGTTTAGTAATTATACATCTTCAATCAGCCTAATGAGATGAAAGTTACCCTTATTAAAATAAATGTAATGCATTTACCCTTTATATCATATCTAAATTTTAGAATTTAAAGTAGATTACATATGACCTTGTTCTTGATCTACAAAAATATAATATTATCTATATAGGGTTATATTACTGTTACTACAAAAATAGTTCAATACTTTGTTAGCAAGATTTCTTTAAAGAAGCATTAATGGTCGTGAAAAGAAGTGAAACCCTATACAACTAACAAAGGAAGACAATAAATCATCTTTGAAATGAAAAAACAAACACAAACACAACTCACACACTATATGCTGAAAAAAGAGCTCACAATAAACACCTAAATGTATAAGAAAAATAAAGCACAAGAAGGAGGGTTTGAAAATAGAATAGAAGAATAATACTAACACAGTTAAGGATGCTTCTTCGACAATGATGACCACAATACATAAGATGAGCACAAGAGAGGGGATAATGGTTGTTGAACTGTGAATGTAGAGGAATGTTGATAACTAACACGAAATGAAGAGATGTTCATTTTCCTGTTAATAACCTAATACAAAACGATGTTTGTTGTAAAGGTAAATAATGTCATTTTAGTTTTTTCGGAAGAAATATAGTACAATTTTGTTGGTAAAAAAACATTGTCAAATAGGAAGACATTGCCATTTTCATTTTCACTTTTGCCTAACATAATTATATATAACCCAAGTGGTTTATATGTTACAATCTGAAGTTGGCCATCAAAATTAGATAATTATCATTACACATAGAGTAATATATATATTACATAAGTCGTATGGAAAATTTTATATATAATGTAATATTTAATAAATCATTATAATAGTTAGGATGAATTAATATGTATACATTAAGTAAATTACTATATATGATGATGATGATGATGATGATAATAATAATAGAAGTTTATTAAAAAATTTACTACATATTTCATTAAGTGAACAAATTTGATTGTAAAGATGTTGACTTCTTATTAATCATTTTAGAAAAATAAAATTGTATAAAATTCTAAATGGTAATCAACATTAAATATTAATACTTTCCAAACATGATGTTAATGATGTTGATTACATAACTGTAAAATAAGTTTAGTGAAAAATTTTGATTGTAATATGATTACTTCATATTAATCATTTTAGCAAAATAAAATTGTATGAAAATTGTATAGTATTGACGATAGTTTTTTAGTTTGGTAGTAAAATGTCTCTCAATTTGCAATGCTATTTTATTTTGATACCGAAATGTGGGAAATGAACAAAAAATAAACTGAGACGATATCATTTGTGGGATGAAAAATGATGTTGTCCTACCATCTGTTTTAACACAAACGCGCAATTTTTTATGTTTCCCCCTTTTGAGTTTTTGTCCCTTCCTCTCCACTTTCCCAATTGCTTTAACACAAAAAAACCACCAAAATTTTTACCCTTTCTTCTCCTCTCTTTGCACTGTTCTATCCTCCATCGTCTCCCTGTGGTTTCTTTCCATCTGGTGAGTGGCGTTGCGTTCTTCTTTTTTGTCTATCATTGAAGTTAAATGTTGGTGTTTGTCACCTTCAATTTTTTATGTTAGTTTTTGAGTTTTTTGTGTTAGTGGGTGATGATAATGGTTGAAATGTGTTGAATATGTGTTACTGTGGTTGAAGAAAGGAAAAATAGAGAATTGTTTTTGTTAATTTCGGTTGAAATGTACCTAAACATAACGTGTTTCAAGAAAGTCCTGAATAGTCTACTTTTGAATATTGAGAATGATATTAACACGAACAGTCATCTATCTTTAATGGTTGAACTATTTTTAGCTACCTAATCATCTTCGTTACACTAAAATGCTTTAGAGATGTGTTTATATTTCATCTTTAAATGTTCATCGAAGTATGATACATTTTGGTTCTTAAAGAATATCTCTTTGGTAATAATATGATCATCTCAATATGCCTCGTGACCTTCAATTTTCATGTTAAAGATATACTGTTTGCCTAAAAAATATTCATTACGTGTATGGAAGAATGTTTTCATATTAGCTCCTTTAGATTATATGAGCTCCCTTATCACCTTAAAGTGAAACCATGTCTTAGTTTTTAGTACTAATATTTTTATGATACCGAATAATATTTGTGGTGGAGAATAGTATTATGCATTTTCAGTTAATTACACTCAAACTCAATAAGTTATGATTTTCTTAAATTGTCATTTACATTTTATATGTGACTACAATATGTTTAAAATTTATCATGAGTTAAAATTTATGACAAATCATGCTAAAATATAACAAATTGATTATTTTGTTAATTATGAAACCACTTTATATGTGCACTAATTTGAAATCTATGTTGTGAAGATAGTAATATCCTTATATTCCTCAATTCATACCCCCTCAACCTAGTCTCCAAATTTAATATTGTTAACATAGTAATTTATCATTACTTCAGTTTCCTAATTTTAATCCCTTTTGCATAATGAATCACTTTTTTTCTTTACTTTCTCACTTTTATCCTATCTTGACAAAACAAGTTAACATTTATATTGGAAACATGTTTTGGTATGTACTGGCTCTCTTAGCCTATTAATTAATCAAATTGTATTATATTAACTACGAACTTGGCTTTTCCACAGACTATAATTTGTGTTTTAGAGTGTCCATAACAAACTAACCTTGTCCTTTTTCTTTGTACTCTATGATTGTTCATTCGTCCAAGTAAGTGGTCTAACTAATGTCCACCATATGTTTTGATTCAATAGTACATGAGTTTTTGTTCGAGTATTGTGTTAATGTAAATAATGTGTTGATTTTTTTTGTGGTTTGCAATATTCTTAGAAATATATGATGGTATATAGGTTGGAACTGGTGATGCAGCTCCAATGAGACTTATTAGTAAAAAATTCCACAAGCTTAGGAGAGATAGCGAAAAGTCCCTTTTTAGATTCACAAGTGTAATCAATGAAATGTACTTTAGTGTTTCTTTGCTTTCGAACTATGTGAATGAACTTTAATAAGGAAGGTTTTAATTAGTTTATCATATGTCTTGATAGAGTTATTCGAATAGTTTGGTTCTTACTTTGAAACTTGAAAGATCCATCTTTCCATCAATTCTGGAGCTTGTTAATTTACATTCCATATGTATCATAGTTCTTTATGTATTAGGGTGTATGGTTATGTAATTGATGATTTCCATCACTTGTTCGTTAGACCAAAGTTAGAAGTTAATCACTACAAGTTACCTTAAAGAGACCACATTTAGTTCTTGACTAGACTTTATTAGTGATAAGATGATTTTCATAATAAACCATATTGCGTTTTTAGATACGCACCAAATGATGAAAATTATATAAGGAAATGTCTTATTCGCTATCCCTATATATAGCTAAATAGAAAAGACTTGCCCACAAAGCATCCCATTAACTAATGGATACAAATAAGCCTTTAATTTGAAATTTGTTCTCAATTAGTAATTGTTAATAAAACAAAGTGAAAACATGAAATTGACATCTAATCCAACATCTTTAGCCCTTTCAAAAGTAAATATGCAGATTGGGTTTCCTAAAAAACAATAACGTGGGTCATCCTTGCATATTGTCATGTAAAATTAATATGAATTTAATAAATAATAAATCCATAGAATGGTATATAGGCTGGAAAACAGTAATGCAACTTTGACGAGACTTATCGATGAAAAATTTCATGAGCCTAGGAGTGATAACAAGAAGTCCCTTTCTCGATTCATAGGTGTAACCAATACCACGTACCTTAGTATTTCTTTGCTTTTAAGCTTTGCAAACCAACTTCAATCAGGAAGACTTTAATTAGTAGTGATTTTTATTGTCACGTAAAATTGAAGGAGGATTGCATTTAATAATTCAATTGTCTTCTTTTTATTGTATAGCTATTTGGATAAAATTTGGATGTCTCATCAAAAATGGTCCATTGAATATGTAGAAGGAGTTAAGAGTTTCATGCAATTTGTATAACATGAAATGGGTGATGAATGTCATATTTGTTATCCTTTCTTCGATTGCTTAAATGTCAACTTTCAAAGTCAATATGTGGTATATAATCACTCGCTAATCTATGGCATAGATAAATTTTATACCCCATGGCTTTATCATGGAAAACGTAAGGAAGCAAGTTGTAGTAGAAGTGGTGGTACAAATTATGATGATAGTAACAATAATGAAGTAGATGATGGCGATGTTAATGATGATGGTGATGATGAGATTGACGAGATGTTAGATGACTATGGGAATTATATGGAGACTATGAATGAAATAGGTATGCCAAATATAATTGATGGTATTACAGAAGATAATTTAGGAAGTTATTGAAAGTTGCTCAAGAATAATTAAATCCAGGGTGGTCAAATTTCTCACAACTATGTTTTATTATGAATTTGTTACATTTGAAGGTCTTGTGACATGTTAATTAACTTTCTCAATGATGCATTACCAATTGGACACAAATTGCTCAAATCTTTCTATAATGTAAAAAAATTGTTAAGGGACCTTGGATTAGGATATATATCAATTCATGCTTGAAAGTATGAATGTGTTCTATTTTGGAAGGAAGGTAAAGATCTTGAGGAGTGTCCGATTTGTGGTACATCAAGGTGGCAAGTAAATGATGCGAGAGGGAAAAATATACTGAATAAAGTCCTCTGATACTTTCCTATTAAACCACAACTACAAAGACTTTTTATGTCAACAACAACAACCATAAATATGAGGTTGCATAAAGAGAAATGAACTGATGATAACATTATGCGTCATCCTGTAGACTCAATGGCATAGAAAGAATTTGATAGAAAGTTTCCATGGTTTTCACAAGATTGTCGTAATGTTCGACTTGGATTGCCCTCCGATGGATTTAATCCTTTAGTAATATGAGCACTTCACATAGCATGTGGCCGTTAATTCTAGTCTTATACAATTTACCTCCATAGAAGTGAATAAAGGAGCCTTTTATGTTATTGTCTTTGGTTATTCTAGGACCTGCTGCTCCTATTAAGGATATTGATATATACATGCTATCATTAATTGATGGCTTAAACAATTTGTGGGAATTAGGATTACAAATTGTTGATTTTGTTCAAGGTGAAACATTTATAATGCATGTCATTGTTTTGTGGACTATAAATGATTTTCCAACTTATGGAAATTTGTCCGAGTGGAGTACTAAAGGGTATATGGCTTGTCCTGTGTGTAACCATCAAACTTGTTCAATGCGGCTACAAAGTAAAATATGCTATACTGGTCATCGTCGTTATTTGGAACATTGGCATAGATGGCGAAGAAGTAAATTGTTTAATGGCAAAGTAGAATTGGGTGAAGCTCCTTTGTAGGTGTCTGGTGGTGATATTGTTTACCAACTATCACATTTTGGTAACATTACACTGGCAAACACCCAAGTAATAAAAAGCGAAAGAGGAATGATGTTGAACTCAATTGTAATATAAAAGAACATATTTTTCAATTTGCCATATTGGAAGGAATTATTATTGAGGCATAATCTTGATTTCATCCATATCGAGAAAAATATTTATGGGAATATTTTAAGAATTGTGATGGGAATTGATGGGAAATCTAAAGACACCATTAAGGCTAAACTTAATTTGGAAGGCATGAATATTAAAAAAGACTTGCATTTGAAAAGAAGAGATGATGAGTTATACATTATTCCCCCTGTTTGTTACAACATGTTAAAAAAGAGAGAAGTTTTTTTCAGTTTCTTAAATCAATGAGGTTTCCTGATGGGTTTGCATCACATATAGGACGTTATGTGAATGTTAAAGATGGAAAAGTATAAGGGTTGAAAAGTCATGATTGTCATATACTTTTGTAATGATTGCTTCCTGTTGGTGGAATACGTGGGTGTTTGCCGAAGGGTGTGTCCATAACATTGGGTCAATTGGGTGAGTTTTTAAGCATTTATATTGCAAGACACTTAAAGTTGAAGACCTTGACAAAATGAAAAAGACATAAATTTGATTCTATGTAAGCTTGAACTAGTATTCCCCTCATCATTTTTGGATGTTATGGTTCATTTGGCAACTTACTTACCATACGAAGCGAAACTCTATGGACCGGTTATATAGTTTGGCATGTGGGCCTCATATTTGTGGGAAAAATATACAGGTTGTATTGTTAATGAGGTGAGATTTCACTTACAAGATCAAAATAGTCGACTTAAAAGCCAAAATTGTGGGGTTATTATTGAGGGATGTCATGACGACAATTTTATTGACTTCTATAGATTCATCTCTTAAATAATAAGGTTGCACTACATCAGGGATAAGAAGGTTGTTTTATTTAAGTGCAAATGGTTTAATCTTACCAACATGAAAGTGAACAGGAATATTACTAACATCAATTTTAGAAAAAAATGGTATAATAAGGACCCTTTTGTCCTTACAATTCAAGTGAAGCACCTCAACGATACTGTATTGGGTAGCAATTGGAAGGTTGTTCAAGGATTCCAACATATATTTTTTATGAAAGGGATAATGGTCAATTCAATGAGGATGAAGATGAAGTATATCAAGACATTGAATCAAAGTTCAATAATCAAGCCATTCGAATAAAAGATGCAGATATATTATCATTCCATAGGAGAGATGTTGATCCTAATATAGTACAACTAGATAAAGACCAAGCCAATCTTATCATACAAACAGATGAGTAAGACTATACTCAAGATGAATTAAATGACAATGATGATACTTTGGCCGAATATATTAGTGATAAAGAATCTAATGATAATGTAATTAATGATGATGATTTTCAAAATATTGATCACGATGATTGAACATAAATAAATTATTTATATTATTTGAAATGTTATCTTCATATTTGACTTATGTTAATCCGTATTGTTGATATCTCAATTATCTTAATGCTTATTATTGATGTTTTACTTATGTTTATGCCGAATGTTGGAGATTTCATTATGTTATGTTTGTGTATGTTTATCTTATGTATGTTCATTTGATTTTTAGTTATGTTTTTTTTTAGTCATGATGATGAGTTATGTTATGCAGAATGTCAGCTGGTATTTAAGTTATGTTATGCATAATGTTAGTTGGTATTTAAGTTATGTTATGAGGAATAATGGTGTATGTTTGAGTTATGTAATCATCACCAGATGTTGTTGGGCCCCAAAATTTTTCTAATTAATGTTATTAAGCATGAATTGCGTTAATTGTGTGATTTATGGTTTAATTGGATTAAATTAGAAGTATTGAGGGAAATTTTGATTAAGTGAGCATAATGTGGTTTTAATAGGAATTAAAGGATAAAAATGTATGAGCGCATTTTGGGAAGATTACTTAAGTTGGATAGGTTAAGGCTTTGCATAGGAGGGTAATTTGGTCATTGCTCTTTCCTTTAGACTTAAAAGAAAGAAATTTGAAGGAGAAGAGAGGAAAGTGAAAAGAGAAGAAGAGGGAGAGAGTGTCGTAGCTTGAGGAAGAAGAAGAGAAAATAGGACTTTTGTTCCTAGGGATTTTCGACAAGAATGGAAGCAATTCCTGGTAAGTTTAGCTTCTTTTAATCTTGTTTCGGTTGGATTACACCTTAGTGTAGCTTGGTATGGTGTTGGAATCGGTTGTTTAGGGTTTTCGAAAAAATTAGGGGAAATCCTTGGGTTGATGAGTTTGTGACTGATTTTAAGGTTTGAATGAGTTAGGAACGTAGTATTGGACTTGAATTAAGGATTAGATGTGTTGCATTTGCAAAATGGAAGGATTGAAGTGGGCAAATGCTGGAAAGATCAAGTTCGGAGACGTTCTCCAGACCCGCACGTCGCGACGTGCGAATTTGTGTTCTCCGCGACGTGCGAATTCGTGTTTGTCGCGACGTGTGAATTCGTGTTCGTCGCGACGTGCAAATTTGTGTTCGTCGCGGCAAACATGGGTCGTTCGTCGTGACGAGCGGGCCGTTCGTCGCGACGAGCGTGGCCTTCATCGCGACGAGCCCCCAGTTTCTAGCATAGGTGAATTTTGGTCTTTTGGGCATATCTTTTGCTGTGGATATCCAATTGAGGTGATTTCGGATTTGTTGTGGACTAAAGCCGAAGGGTTGTACTTTTGGAATTTGCCTCTAAGATTTGGGATTTTGGTTAGAAGTCGAATGTAGACTTTTAGTGCTTTTGCTTTCGATTTTCAATCTGTTTGAATATTTCCTTTGAATGTTACTTGATTGGGAACTTGGTTTATTATAGGAAACCAAGCCGACCTAATCCAATCGCAAGAGAAAGGACAGCAGTGAGTTTGGACTCTCAAGCGATATTAGGTGGGTAATGTAATTATAGTTATTGTGTGATGAGGAAAATTCTTGCCTATGTGTGAATATATGTTATGTGTTATGTATGATGAGATGCATGACATTTTGATCGAATATGTGGTTAATTGTTTAAACATGAATTGTTATAAGATTTGAATGACTTGTAAGAAGCACAAGAATAGATAGAAGTAAATCTTGATTCCGAGCATGTTATGCCTCGACTTCGGTCATGAAATTTTGAATAAATGAAAGCTTGAAAGCATATCATATGATAAAATGATTATGTGCTTTTGTTTGGGCGGGAGTGGAACCATTTCGTTCGTCACGTGCTCGTCGACAAGAGCCTTCTCCCGGCTACCCGCTTGTGACATATGAGCTCCGAATGGACTCATTTTGTTCAGGGTGTAAACTTCGGTTTCTCCCTTTTGTTTCCATGGAACCCTCGAGCCGTGAGATGTGCATTGCATATTTGATCTGTTCTCTATGATGCATACTTGTGACATATTTTGTGAGTTGAATTAAGTATGTTGAATGCGTAAATTGCTTGGTTAGTATGTGAGTGCTAGAATTGTTGCATGTATATATATATACATACATATGCCTGAATTTGTGCTAATTACCGATGGCTATAATTATATTAGCCACTGAGCTGTGTAGCTCAACCCATTACTTTTCACTCCTCAGGTGCAACTCAAGACATCAGTTGATCGTTGCCAGGCATCGAAGAACTCCGCAATAGTTAAAGATCATTGCATTAAGTTAGTATTTTTGGTTAGCCCACCAAGCATAACATCATTGGGCATTCTCATGTATTGTATTTTGGATTTACACTGTAATATGAAATGTGTCATATTAAGAATGCTTGTTTAATTTATTCGAATTGTAATGACATGAAATTCTTCTGTTTTGGTGGAGATTTACTCAGAATGCATGTGTAGATGATGAATGTATATGTATGTGTGTTTGATTATTTGTTGCATTAATTGATTGCATTAAGTGACATGCATATCATGCATAAATGTAGGAATTAAGATTTACATGTAGCTAATCCTTAGTGTTTACCTTTGAAGGAGTAAGATGCCACCTCATAGAAGGACACGAGGAGTTCTGTAAGGATCTGTTGCACCTGACTCTCCGACTAGGGAGGAGAGGACTGATGAGTCGGTACCTTCAGGAAATGCTGAGGCTTCTGTAGGGCTAGGTAGTGAGCCCACTCCATCGCAGACTCAGGAGTCGCTGGTTTTGCAGGAGCAAGTGCCTCCTCTGGATCTGAGGTTGTTTCAGGCGTTTACCCAGGCATTTGTTCAGGCTATGGGTCAGATGCCACAGCCTTCTGCTTTAGCCCCAGCTCAGAAGGTCAGACGGTTCGACAAATTAAGGAAGTATGGAGCAGTGGACTTCTACGGGACCACTGATCCTGAGGAAGCTGAGACTTGGTTTAGAAAGACTGAGAGAGTGCTAGATCAGATGGAGTGTGAGGACGATGAGAGAGTTGTATATGCTGCAAGCTTGCTTCAGGGAGATGCTTTGCATTGGTGGGAGACTGTGCCAAAGAGTCAAATGAGACCAGTAGTGTTGGCATGGCAGGACTTCCTTGCTGCTTACAGGAAGAAATATCTATCTGAGGTGTACATTCAGCAGAAGCAGAGGGAATTCCTTAGTCTCACTCAGAGGGAGATGACAATTAGTGAGTATGAGCGTCAGTTCACTCAGTTGGTGAGGTATGCTTCAGATCTGATGTTGAGTGAGGCTGCTAGATGTCGCCTGTTTGAGTCGGGTCTACACTTGGCCATCAAAGAGAAAGCGATATTGCAGAACTTCTGTGACTTTCAGCAGTTGGTTGAAGCAGCTTTAAGGGTTGAGAACATTGAGAATATCAAGAGTGCTGTGAAAAAAAAGAGAAAAGGAAGAGAGCAGTTCAAGAAGGGAGGTAGTACTAGTACCCCTATGTCAGACAGGAGTGCTAGGAGCTTCCCTATTCAGTCAGAGGAGAGGAGCAGTGGTGCAAGTAGGCCTAGACAGATGAGGACTCCTGCTTATTTTCATCAGGCCTCTACGGCGGGAGGCAACAGAAAGGGAGATGGGGACAGGTCATCCGTCCCTAAGTGTGAGTATTGTGGCAGTTTTCATGGAGGAAAATGTTATAGATTAATAGGAGCATGCTTCAATTGTGGACAGAAAGGACACATGGCTAAAGAGTGTCCCAAGCCATCCAGAAGAGAGGGAGCACAGATGCAAGCTTCTAGGAGAACAGAGGCCGTAGGATAGAAGACTACAACAGAAGTGGGCAGTTCTGATGCAGCTAAGAGGGTGAGTCTTCTAGGGAGACCCAGGGGGCAGGCACTAGCTAGGGTATTTGCAATGACTCGGGAGGATGCAGAGACCGCTCCAGATGTTGTTACTGGTATGGTTAGATTATTTTCTGATGATGTGATTGCCTTGATTGATCCGGGTTCTACTCACTCGTTTGTTTCTTTGAGTAGAACTGTGTGTGGTAGTTTTTTGAGCCCATTGGATACTCCGTTGATGGTGAGTACTCCAATCGGACAATATATTATTGTTAGTCAAGTGTTTAGAGGCTGTGAGATATGTATTGGTGGAGAACTTCTAGCGGTAGACTTAATGCCACTGAAGATGGGAGGATTGGATGTGATTTTGGGTATGGACACCTTAGAGAGGTACAACACCCGTCTGGATTGTAAGAGAAAGACAGTGAAATTTGAATTGGATGACGGTAGGAGAGTGGTGTTTGCTGGGAACAGAAAAGCAAGCCCACCCAGAATTGTTTCAGCTTTGACAGCAGAAAAGATGATGAGAAAGGGATGTGAGGCATTTTTGGCCTATGTGGTAGACACAAGAGCAGATAGAGGGCAGCAGCTGGAGGATATTCCAGTAGTCAGGGACTTCTTGGATGTATTTCCTGAGGAATTTTCAGGACTATAGCCGCCTAGGAAAATTGAGTTTCCCATTGAGTTTCTTGCAGGTACTGCACCGATTTCAATTCTGCCTTACCGGATGGCTCCGGCGGAATTGAAGGAGCTTAAGGAGCAATTGGAGGAGTTATTGGAGAAAAGGTATATAAGGCCGAGCTCTTCACCTTGGGGAGCTCCGGTCCTTTTTGTGAAGAAGAAAGATGGATCGTTGAGGATATGTGTGGATTACCGGAAGCTTAATCAGGTCATTGTGAAGAACAGGTATCTGCTCCCGCGCATAGATGATCTGTTTGATCAATTGCAAGGGGAGAAAGTCTTCTCCAAGATGGACTTGAGATCATGTTATTATCAGTTGAGGATTAAGGAGTCTGATGTGCCAAAGACTGCTTTCAGAACACGGTATGGGCATTTTAAGTTTTTAGTTATGCCCTTTGAATTGACAAATGCCCCTGAAGCCTTTATGGATTTGATGAATCGGATCTTTAAGCCATTCTTGGACCAATTTATCATTGTCTTTATTGACGATATATTGGTTTATTCTAAGAGTGATAAGGAGCATGAAGAGCATTTGAGAATTTCTTTGGAGACATTGAGGAGAAACGAGTTGTATGCCAAATTCGATAAATGCGAATTTTGGCTGAGGCAAGTTGCATTCCTTGGACATGTGATCTCAGAACAAGGAGTGCATGTGGATCCAAAGAAAATAGAAGCGGTGGTGAATTGGGAAGCACCGAAGAACGTAGCAGAGGTGAGAAGTTTTCTGACTTTGGCAGGTTATTACAGGAGATTTGTGGAGGGATTCTCCATTATATCTGCTCCGATGATGAAGTTGTTGAGGAAGAATCAGAAGTTTATCTGGAGTGATGAATACCCAAAGAGCTTTGAGGAGCTCAAGCACAGAATAACTAGTGCTCTGATTCTGATTCTGCCTTCTAGAGATAAGGGTTATACTGTGTATAGTGATGCTTCGAGGAAGGGTCTTGGTTGTGTACTGATGCAGGGAGACAGGGTGATAGCTTATGCTTCGAGGCAATTGAAGCCATATGAGGTGAATTATCCGACGCATGATTTGGAGTTGGCAAATGTGATCTTTGCCTTGAAAATTTAGAGGCATTATCTATATGGAGTTCAGAAAAGGATCTTTACCGATCATAAGAGTCTCAAGTACTTGTTGAGACAGAAGGAATTGAATTTGAGACAGAAAAGGTGGATCGAGTTACTTAAGGATTATGACTTGCTGATTGAGTATCATCCGGGCAAGGCCAATGTAGTGGCGGATGCTTTGAGTAGAAAGTCTTCGATTGCTCATGTTCGGACAGTTTACTTGCCTTTATTTGAAGAGATGGCCAAGCTTAAGATAAGCTTGAAGCAGGAGGAGCCAGATTGCCTTCTAGCTAACTTCCGAGTGAGACCGATACTCAGGGAGAAGGTTAGGGAGTTGCAAGCTCAAGATGCAGATTTGAGCAGACTCCGAGAGGAAATTCAGAATGGTAAGATTTCTAAGGTAATAGTGAGGGATGATGGACTTATGACAGTGGGGAACAGGCTATGTATCCCAGATGTGCAGGAGGTTAAGGATGAGATTTTGGATGAGGCACACAATGCACCTTATGCCATGCATCTGGGTAGCACCAGGATGTACAGGGATTTGAGAGAGCATTTTTTATGGAAAGGTATGAAGAGGGATGTAGCAGAGTATGTTCGTAGATGCTTAGTATGTCAGCAAGTCAAGGCTGAACACCAGGCACCTTCAGGCAAGTTGAGGCCATTGCCTATTCCGGAATGGAAGTGGCAAAGGATGACCATGGATTTTCTGACGGGTTTGCCCAGGACCAGTAGGAAGCATAATGCCATTTGGGTTATTGTGGATCGGTTGACAAAGTCAGCTCATTTTCTGGCGATTAAGCAGACTGATTCTTTGCATGTGCTAGCAAAGAAGTAGATTGATGAGATAGTGAGATTGCATGGGATCCCGGATTCGATTGTGTCTAATAGGAACCCTCGGTTTACTTCGAGATTTTGAGAAAGTTTGCAGGAAGCTTTGGGAACTAAGCTGAATTTTAGTACAGCTTTCCATCCTCAGACTGATGGTCAATCTGAGAGGACCATTCGAACTCTTGAGGGAATACTCAGGGAATATATGATGGATTTCAAAGGAGCTTGGGATGAGCATTTGTCATTGGTCGAATTTGCTTATAACAATTCGTACCATTCGAGCATTCAAATGGCTCCATATGAGGCATTGTATGGGAGGAGATGTAGAACTCCGATCTGTTGGGATGAAGAAGGAGAGAGGAAACTGGTAGGTTCAGAATTGATTCAGACAATAGCTGATAAAGTCAAACTGGTTAAGCAGCGATTTAAGGCAGCATAGGATAGGATGAAGAGTTACATTGATGCACACCGAAAGGAGATGGAGTTTGAAATCGGTGAAAAAGTGTTCCTTAAGACATCTCCTTGGAAAGGAGTAATGAGGTTTGCAAGAAAGGCAAGTTGAGTCCGAGGTATATAGGTCCTTATGAAATTCTTGAGAGGATTGGACCACTCACCTACAGGTTGGCATTACCTCCGAAATTTTCTCAGATTTATGATGTGTTTCATGTTTCCATGTTGAGGAGTTATCGATCGGATCCTTCTCATACCTTTCAGACCAATGAGGTTCAGCTGAGGGATGACCTGAGTTATGAGGAGCTTCCAGTGCAGATTTTGGATACAAAGGACAAGGTTCTCAGTAACAAGACGGTTCAGCTAGTCAAAGTCCTGTGGAGGAACCATTCGGTGGAGGAGGCTACTGGGAGCCATTGGAAGCCATGAACGAGAAGTATCTGTATCTCTTCGATGAGTGAGGTAATAATTTCGAAGAAGAAATTTTTTTTTAGAGGGGGAGAAATGTTAGGCCCCAAAATTTTTCTAATTAAAGTTATTAAGCATGAATTGCGTTAATTGTGTGATTTATGGTTTAATTGGATTAAATTAGAAGTATTGAGGGAAATTTTGATTAAGTGAGCATAATGTGGTTTTAATAGGAATTAAAGGATAAAAATGTATGAGGGCATTTTGGGAAGATTACTTAAGTTGGATAGGTTAAGGTTTTGCATAGGAGGGTAATTTGGTCATTGCTCTTTCCGTTAGACTTAAAAGAAAGAAATTTGAAGGAGAAGAGGGGAAAGTGAAAAGAGAAGAAGAGGGAGAGAGTGTCGTAGGTTGAGGAAGAAGAAGAGAAAATAGGACTTTTGTTCCTAGGGATTTTCGACAAGAATCGAAGCAATTCCTAGTAAGTTTAGCTTCTTTTAATCTTGTTTCGGTTGGATTACACCTTAGTGTAGCTTGGTATGGTGTTGGAATCGGTTGTTTAGGGTTTTTGGAAAAATTAGGGGAAATCCTTGGGTTGATGAGTTTATGACTGATTTTAAGGTTTGAATGAGTTAGGAACGTAGTATTGGACTTGAATTAAGGATTAGATGTGTTGCATTTGCAAAATGGAAGGATTGAAGTGGGCAAATGCTGGAAAGATCGAGTTTGGAGACATTCTCCAAACCCGCACGTCGTGACGTGCGAATTTGTGTTCACCGCGACATGCGAATTTGTGTTCACCGCGACATGAGAATTCGTGTTTGTCGCGACGTGCGAATTTGTGTTCGTCGCGGCAAGCATGCCGTTCGTCGCGACGAGCGTGTCCTTCGTCGCGGCGAGCCCCCAGTTTCCAGCATAGGTGAATTTTGGTCTTTTGGGCATATCTTTTGCTATGGATGTCCAATTGAGGTGATTTCGGATTCGTTGTGGACTAAAGCCGAATGGTTGTATGTTTGGAATTTGCCTCTAAGATTCGGGATTTTGGTTGGAAGTCGAATGTAGACTTTTAGTGCTTTTGCTTTCGATTTTCAAGCTGTTTGAATATTTCCTTTGAATGTTACTTGATTGAGAACTTGGTTTATTATAGGAAACCAAGCCGACCTAATCCAATCGCAAGAGGAAGGATAGCAGTGAGTTTGTACTCTCAAGCGATATTAGGTGGGTAATGTAATTATAGTTATTGTGTGATTAGGCAAATTCTTGCCTATGTGTGAATATATGTTATGTGTTATGTATGATGAGATGCATGACATTTTGATCGAATATGTGGTTAATTGTTTAAACATGAATTGTTATAAGATTTGAATGACTTGTAAGAAGCACAAGAATAGATAGAAGTAAATCTTGATTCTGAGCATGTTATGCCTTGACTTCGGTCGTGGAATTTTGAATAAATGAAAGCTTGAAAGCATATCATCTGATAAAATGATTCTGAGCATGATTATGTGCTTTTGTTTGGGCGAGAGTGGAACCATTTCATTCGTCACGTCCATGTCAACAAGAGCCTTCTCCCGGCTGCCCGCTTGTGGCATATGAGCTCCGAATGGACTCATTTTGTTCAGGGTGTAAACTTCGTTTTCTCCCTTTTGTTTCCATGGAACCCTCGAGCCGTGTGATGTGCATTGCATATTTGATCTGTTCTCTATGAAACATACTTGTGACATGTTTTGTGAGTTAAATTAAGTATGCTGAATGCGTAAATTGCTTGGTTAGTATGTGAGTGCTAGAATTATTGCATGTATATATATACATACATATGCTTGAATTTGTGCTAATTACCGATGGCTATAATTATAATAGCCACTGAGCTGCAGCTCAACCCATTACTTTTCACTCCTCAGGTGCAACTCAAGACATCAGTTAATCCTTGCCAGGCATCGAAGAACTCCGTAATAGTTAAAGATCATTGCATTAAGTTAGTATTTTTGGTTAGCCCACCAAGCATAACATCATTGGGCATTCTCATTAATTGTATTTTGGATTTACACTGTAGTATGAAATGTGTCATATTGAGAATGCTTGTTTAATTTATTCGAATTGTAATGACATGAAATTCTTCTATTTTGGTGGAGATTTACTCAGAATGCATGTGTAGATGATGAATGTATATGTATGTGTGTTTATATGAGTTCGTATAGATGTTAGGGACGGGTCCAAATTTAATTGGGGAGCTCGCCGCGGTGAACCAGTCCTTCGTCGCGACGAACCAGTCCTTCACCGCGGCGCAGTCCTTAGGTGTTTACCACAGCGCGAGACCGAGGGGCCACCTCGGAACGTGGAATCGGGACCTGGGCCCAATAGATGTTGATATTTAAGTTATAGTATGCGAAATGTTTAAGTGTGGGTCAATTTTGGCCCTTTTTGGAAATTAGCTTATTAAATTAATTGTTAGCTGATAGCTGATTATATCAGATGATTTGAGCAGCAAATTGCATTAGTTGTTTATTAGAGATGTTTCGTAAAATTAGATGTTTAGTATTAGTCGTTTATGTATAAAATGACTTACGAAGACAAGACTTTAAAAAAATTATAAGGGTATGAATATTATATATTGTAGTATTTCGTTGAATATTCTTAGTAAAGAATAATAAATTATTTAATGAATTAATAAATTAGAGTTAAAATTTATTTTATCTAATAAAATTTAATATATTTTTGTTTATGATTTATATTTTTAATATTAAAATAAATAACAAATGTTTAAATTAATAAAGACATGGAAAACAAATTTTACAAATTAATTATTATTAATTGTTGGATGATGAATATGAGTGGGGTTTGACTCTGACAGGAAAGGAATAACAAGCCTACATAACTTCCGAAACAAATGGCTAAAATATGGTACAGAAAACAAGAATTAGTTGAGGGCACAATCGTCAACCAAACAAATATTTAACAGTTATTAACACAAAACGCTACTCCTCCTGAGCTTTTTAAAAATTAGTTGATTGGGTTCAATCAGCCAACAACCAAACAGGGCCTTTTTCATGCAAAATGTTGGTGTTTGTTTGAGTTTTGTTTTAGTAGAATGTTAGTGTTTGAGTTATGTTTATGCAGACTATTTAGTTTTGACTAGTGTTTTTTGCAAAACTTTGATGTTTAACCTAAGCAAGTTGCAAAATGTTCATGTTTGACTTATATTCATTTGAAATGTTGATGTTTAAGAAAAGATTATGCATTATGTTGACATTTCCTTTATAGATATTCAATATAATAGGATCCGATAGAAACAAAGGAAAGAGGGTGTCAATTATCAAAGATGTTCTTTGTAGCGCCCCCTTACCGTAGGCTACGCACCGGGGCGCCCGTAGGTCATTCCGATACATAACCCACGATAAGGGTGCACTACGGTTCGATCATTTCTATAATCCACATGGCATCGATATAATAAAACTGAAATATCAAATTGACTAAATTTTAAAACCAAAAGATACTTCTCATTTCATTTCTTAAAAACCATAAGTTCACAATTCTGTCGTAATTACAACTGTACAAATCCAAAAGGAACTACAATAATTCCTAACTAGGTCACCCCTAAAATATCCCAGCTGACCGACCTGTGAGCCATAGCTTCTCGTGCCAACGCGCTCAACAAGGCAAAAATATCTGCTAACTGAAGCTAGGAGTCAACTATTATTGTCCTGAAAAATAATTGCAATGTTGGGTGAGTTTGCGAACTCAGCGAGAAACCATCATCGATGGTTCACCCAACTCATGCATATTCCAAACAATCCATATAATATCATATATTAACACAAACAGAAAATCATATGCATTTAATTTCACATTTGTAAGGCATTTCGCCTTTCATACAATTCACACTTAATCAATTGTATATGCGATGCACATGTGACACTTTTCATTTTCATTACGTTGTTGTGACCGTGCGCCTGAAACTGTCCCAGTGACGGGCACATTGCGTTGAGCCTGCTACTCTGAATACATTGGGCCTGAATGCCCTGATACGGTGAGCCAATGACTTTGAAATACGTTGGGCACGAAGCCCTGTGTGTTGAGCTTAAAGCTCTGTAATATGCTGGCTCTTCCGGTCACAACTGTCATTATCTGATCGTGCAGTTATGCATGAATGCATACGCCTCAATTTGCAATAACTGTGTTACAACCTAACACACTATGTCCAATTTCGCATTTAACCAATTTAATTTCAATTATGCACATTTAACACTTCTATAACACATTCCAAATATTTCGAACACCTGTGGTCCGAAATCAACCAAAACAAACACACATAATCCTTCCTTAACTCCACATGGCATAAGTACATAAAATTAAACACATATAGGTTGAGAAACCAACTAGGTTACTCACCTCTGAACTTCCAAGCTACAGCCCGGATGTCTCAGCTATGTTGGATGATCGACGCTCCACTTAAGCCTCTATAATAATCAGAATACGAAAATATTACTAATTGTACAATTTCCAATAATCAATAATGCAAATGTATCGACTACATTGTGTACTATACATGTTATGACATTTCCGACCCTATTCCCGAATCATCTCAATTCTGCTCTTTCACTCTAATTCATAGCAATTCCTAATACCACAATTCAGTTAACTATGTTATAAACTCTTCAAAGTCAAATTCCAAGATATAGGAATTATCCTTAAATCGAAATTAAATTTGCTATTCGATCCCCATCCGATTTCGAAAACCACCAAATTAAATTACGAAATTTCATCTTATCAATTCAAAATTCTTAGTCTCTAAATCAAAATCAATCAATCACTCACCAATCCATTAAGAATTTAACCTTAAAAAAATCACTCTATAACCAAGCAATTCACCTTCGGAAATCAGGTGTTCTCGCCGCGGCGAGATGCCTCGCCTTCGACGTGACGTACGCGTTAGGCGCCTGCAGGTGTGATCACGACGTCACGCCACGACGTGTGCGGTAGCTTCGTCATGGCGTCTTGAAGGCACTCTGCTACAAGGCGTGCTTTCCGCTTCGTCACAACATCAAATTAATTACTGTCATGACGCGCGAACCCGTAAATGCATCCAAACCCGAATTTCTCGGATCGTGATTTCTACTTCCTCCAATTCCATTCTAAACACTCCAAAGCAACTTCCTATACTAAACACAACTCTTTTCTAATCTCAATCCCATCTAAAATCAATTATTCTTCAATTACCTAAGTCAAAATCAACAAAATTCTCAAAATCCTATTATCCGAAACTCACAAGTTTCTCAACAATTAATAACTCTAATCCAAGATCAAAGAAAACAACTTAAAACATAAAGAAGTAGAAACTTACTTGATTTAAGCCTTAAACCTTCAAATATCATCAAGACACTCCAACCCTCAACTCAATCAACACCCACGGCAATCACCCACAAAAACACCAAACACTTTCCTTTTCCAATCCAAGGCTTAAGCTAGGTTAAAGATGATAAAAGGAACAAATTATCAACTCAGGACCCTCAAGCATCCTCATACCCTCTTCATCCCAATAAAGAGGTGATCTACACTGCCTCCCATATAACGCCTCATACGGTGCCATCCCAATGCTGCTCTGGTACTGGTTATTATATGCGAACTCAATCAGAGCCAAGTACTGATCCCATACACCTCGGAACTCCAATACACAAGCTCTCAACATATCCTCGACAGACTTAATCGTCTTCTCACTCTGCCCATCTGTCTGAAGATGAAATGTCGTGCTGAAGTTCAACCTCGTACCCATAGCCGACTGTAAACTCCTCCAAAACCTCGAAGTAAACCTGGGATCCCTATCTGACACTATCGATACTGGGACCCCATGCAGTCTCACAATCTCTGCCACATACTTCTGGGCCAACTGATCGAGAGTATTACTCTCCCTCACTGGCAAGAAGTGAGCCGATTTGGTCAACCGGTCCACTATGACCCAGATCGCATCATGCTGCCTCGACGTCCTAGGCAACCTCATAATGAAATCCATCGTGATTCGTTCCCATTTCTACTCCGGAATGGGCAACGAATGCAATCTCCCAACTAGGGCCTGGTGCTCAGCCTTAACCTGCTGGCACGTCAGACATTGAGAAACATATTCTGCCACCTGCCTCTTCATGCCTGGCCACCAGAAATGCAACTTAAGAGTGCGATACATCTTGGTAGTACCAGGATGCATAACATAAGTGGCCAAATGCGCCTCCTCCAGAATCTCGCGCCTCAAATCATCCACGTCTAGAACACATAATCTCTGACCCATCCAAAGAGTCCCATCTCTCAACTCAAAATCAGAAGTCAATCCAGATCCTACTCTATCCATCAATCTCACCAACACAGGATCCTGGTCCTGAACTCGCCTGATCCTGTCATGCAACATCGGCCTAAGCCTCAAAGTAGCTAACAGAGCTCCATCCTGACCCAAATCCATTTGCACATTCAGAGCCCTCAACTGAATCAAACTAGGCAACCTACCAATCTGAATCTGAGCTGCACTGATATGAGATCTCCTGCTCAATGCATCTGCCACCACATTAGCCTTCCCTGGATGATACTCAATCGTGCAGTCATAATCCTTCAGCAGCTCAATCCATCTCCTCTATCTCAGATTCATCTCTCTCTGACTCAGCAAATACCTCAGACTCTTATGATCAGTGAAGATCGGGAACATCTCACCATACAAATAATGTCTCCAGATCTTCAGAGCAAACACAACTGCAGCTAACTCCAAATCATGAACTAGGTAATTCGCCTCATGAGACCTCAACTGTCTTGAGGCATACGCTATAACTCTCCCATGCTGCATCAACACACAACCTAATCCCTGCTGCGAAGCATCACTGAACACCTCAAATCCTCCAGTCCCCGATGGCAAGGCTAACACCGGTGCTGTAGTCAACCGATGTTTAAGCTCCTCTAACACTCATCAGTCCATCTGAAGGCCACATTCTTCCTCAGAAGCTTTGTCAGAGGGGCTGTGATCACTGAAAACCCCTCGACAAACCTCCGGTAATAACCTGCTAATCTGAGGAAACTCCAAACCTCTGATACATTCCTCAGGATCTCCCAACTCCTCACTGCCTCAATCTTGTGAGGACCCACCCGGATACCCTCACCAGACACAATATGGCCTAAAAACACCACCTCATCCAGCCAAAATTCACATTTTGTGAATTTGGCATATAACTGCCACTCTCTCATAATCTGCAATACAATCCTCAGATGCTCCACATGCTCTTGTCTACTCCTCAAATATACCAAAATGTCATCGATAAACACAATCACGAACTGATCCAGGTAGGGTTGAAAGACCTTATTCATCAAGGCCATGAAGGGTGTCGGGGCATCAGTCAACCCGAACAGCATCACTAAGAACTCGAAATGCCTGTACCTGCTCCTAAAAGCACTCTTAGGCACATCGACCTCTGCAATCCGCAACTGATAATATCCTGACCTCAGATCCAACTTAGTAAACACCTGAGCTCCCTGCAACTGATCAAACAAGTCATCGATCCTAGGCAGTGGATACTTATTCTTCACTGTCACCCGATTCAGCTGCCTATAATCGATGCACAACCTCAAGGTCTCGTCCTTCTACTTCACAATCAACACTGGGGCTCCCCAAGGCGAAACACTTGGCCTGATAAATCCCTTATCCAGAAGCTCCTGTAAATGAGCCTTAAGCTCCCTCAGTTCCACCGGTGCCATCGTATATGGAGGTATAGATATAGGAGCGGTACCTAGAACGAGGTCAATCGAAAACTCCGTCTCCCGATCCGACGGCAAACCCGGTAACTCATCGGGAAACACATCCGGAAACTCCCTGATCACGGGAATATCCTGCAACCTCTGCTCAATCCTAGAATTCACCACATGAGCCAAATAAGCCTCACAACCTCCCTGCATCAACCTCAGGGCACTCATAAAAGAAATCATCCTGACTAGCACTGCCTGACTAACACCTCGAAATACAACTCTGGGCTGACTAGGAGACGCTAACACGACCTCCTTGGTATAGCAGTCCATAATAGCCCTATGGGCAGTAAGCTAGTCCATACCCAGAATTACCTCTATCTCTCTTAGGGGCAATACTATCAGGTCTGCACTCAACTCTGCCTGATCAATCACAATCGGACACCCCTTGCAGACCTCTCCCAAAACTGTAGTACTACCTAGAGGTGTACTCACTTCTAACCCATACTACAATATCTCCCTATCCACATGCAATCTACATGCCACATGCGGTGCAATAAACGAATGCGTGGTCCCTGGATCTATCAATGCAAAAACCTCAATGCCAGAGATCAGAAGCGCACCTGCAGCAACATCCGGAGAATCTTGGGCCTCCTGCCTAGACATGGCGTAGACCCTCATCCAGGACTGCGGTCGGCTGCCCCGTCCCTCAGTCCCACAAAGGAATCTCCAACTCTACTGGGCTCGCCGACCCACAATCCAAGTCCACCACCCTACTCTGCTGCCCGTCGAGCCACGCCACTCTCCCACTCACAATGATCGAACTCCTAAAGTCATAGGCGGTTCCTAATCATATGATCCATAGAGCAAGACGCAAGACAGGCTCTGTCACTCTCAAAGACTCCCATCGTGCCTCTTATCACAATGCACACAAATAGGCGATCGCTCGATCCTCCGCCATCGCCACCTTGCGCCCAAATCTGCCTCTCTAAACAAAACCCGACTGTCTGGATCCTCCTGATGATCTGAATATCCTGCTCTGGCACCTGCTAACACTCCTACCAGAGCTACCCTGACTGTCACTAGATCTCTTGCCCCCGGATCCCTGACCAGTCTCAGTCCGACTCTGCCTCAAAAGCTGCTCAATCCTTACAGCAGCAGCTCTCAGTTCAATGAAGGTGCTCATATCAGACCGGGCTAACCTGGTACGGATCTCCAGATTAAGCCCTCCCTCAATTCTCCAGCACCTGTCAGACTCTGTAGCAATCAAAACAGAGGCATATCCCATCAACTCATTAAACCGCACCTCATACTCAGCTACTGACATCTGACCCTGTCTCAACTCAAGGAACTCCTGCATCTTCATCTCCAAATACACCTTGGGCATGTAGTTGTCCCTGAATGCCCTCAGAAAATCACCCCATGTCAGCATACAAGGTCTGGTGGTACTGCCCGGGACAGTCTTCCACCACTGATAAGCCGGACCCTGGAGGAGAGACAAGGCATAATCAAACATCTCCTCGGCGTCACAATCCATCTGGTCGAGAACTCGCTCGGTCCTCTCCAGCCATCCCTTAGCCTCTGTAGGGTCTGTGCTGCCATAAAAGTCCACAGCCCCCAGCTTACGCAATCGATCATACCTCCTCTCCCGTCTCATGGGAATCCTAGGAGGGTGCTCCTCAAATCGAGGCACTGAAGACTCCCTACTAGCTCCGATAGAACCATGGTCAACTGGCTGATCTACCTGATCACCAAGGACGAATGACCTATAACAAAACCACAATTTCAATCAATCTCTGCATTTCTTACTGAAATTCAAGCCTAAAATTCACTATGCCCAAAAGATGCCAAACCATGCTCTGATACCACCTAATGTAGCGCCCCCTTACCGTAGGCTACGCACCGGGGCGCCCGTAGGTCATTCCGATACATAACCCACGATAAGGGTGCACTACGGTTCGATCATTTCTATAATCCACATGGCATCGATATAATAAAACTGAAATATCAAATTGACTAAATTTTAAAACCAAAAGATACTTCTCATTTCATTTCTTAAAAACCATAAGTTCATAATTCAGTCGTAATTACAACTGTACAAATCCAAAAGGAACTACAATAATTCCTAGGAGTCAACTACTGCTGTCCTAAAAAATAATTGCAATGTTGGGTGAGTTTGCGAACTCAGCGAGAAACCATCATCGATGGTTCACCCAACTCATGCATATTCCAAACAATCCATATAATATCATATATTAACACAAATAGAAAATCATATGCATTTAATTTCACATTTGTAAGGCATTTCACCTTTCATACAATTCACACTTAATCAATTGTATATGCGATGCACATGTGACACTTTTCATTTTCATTACGTTGTTGTGACCGTGCGCCTGAAACTGTTCCAATGACGGAAACATTGCATTGAGCCTGCGACTCTGAATACATTGGGCCTGAATGCCCTGATACGGTGAGCTAGTGGCTCTGAAATACGTTGGGCACAAAGCCCTGTGCGTTGAGCTTAAAGCTCTGTAATACGTTGGCTCCTCCAGTCACAACTGCCATTATCTGATCGTGCAGTTATGCATGAATTCATATGCCTCAATTTGCAATAACTGTGTTACAACCTAACACACTATGTCCGATTTCGCATTTAACCAATTTAATTTCAATTATGCACATTTAACACTTCTATAACACATTCCAAATATTTCGAACACCTGTGGTCCGAAATCAATCAAAACAAACACACATAATCCTTCCTTAACTCCACATGGCATAAGTACATAAAATTAAACACATATAGGTTAAGAAACCAACTAGGTTACTCACCTCTGAACTTCCGAGCTACTGCCGGGAAGTCTCAGCTATGTCGGACGATCGACGCTCCACTTGAGCCTCTATAAAAATCAGAATACGAAAATATTACTAATTGTACAATTTCCAATAATCAATAATGCAAATGTATCGACTACATTGTGTATGATACACGTTATGACATTTCCGACCCTATTCCCGAATCATCTCAATTCTGCTCTTTCACTCCAATTCATAGCAATTCCTAATACCACAATTCAGTTGACTATGTTATAAACTCTTTAAAGTCAAATTCCAAGACATAGGAATTATCCTTAAATCAAAATTAAATTCGCTATTCGATCCCCATCCGATTTCGGAAACCACCAAATTAAATTCCGAAATTTCATCTTATCAATTCTAAATTCTTAGTCTCTAAATCAAAATCAATCAATCACTCACCAATCCATTAAGAATTTAACCTTAAAAAATCACTCTATAACGAAGCAATTCACCTTCGGAAATCAGGCATCCTCGCCGTCCTCACCGCGGCGCGAGATCGCTCTCCGCAGCGAGATACCTCGCCTTCGACGCGACGTACGCGTGAGGCGCCCCGCGGCGTGATCGCTGATGCTCGCCACGACGTGTGCTAGCGCTCGTCGCGGCGTGCGAACACACTCTTCTTGCCGCGGCGTGCTTTTTCGCTCGTCACGACGTGCGAACCCAAAAATGCATCCGAAACCCAGAATTTCTCAGATCAGCAGATTTCTACTTCCTCCAATTCCATTCTAAACACTCCAAAACAACTTCCTATACTAAACACAACTCTTTTCTAATCTCAATCCCATCTAAAATCAATTATTCTTTAAATACACAAATCAAAATCAACAAAATTCTCAAAACCCTATTATCCGAAACTCACAACTTTCTCAACAATTAATAACTCTAATCCAAGATCAAATCAAACAACTTAAAACATAAAGAAGTAGAAACTTACTTGATTTAAGCCTTAAACCTTCAAATATCATCAAAACACTCCAACCCTCAACTCAATAAACACCCACGACAATCACCCACAAAAACACCAAACACTTTTCTTTTCCAATCCAAGGCTTAAGCTAGGTTAAAGATGATAAAAGGAACAAATTAAGAGAAGGAAATGGAAACAGAAGGCAAGGATGATGATCCACGATGGAGAAGAGAAGAAAAAAATCAAAGTTGTCTTTTAAAGCAAAAAGAGAAATCGTGGAAAGCAAAAATTCAAAGATTAGGGTTTTTATATTAAAGCTTTAAAACTAAGGGCATGTTTGGCAAATCTCTAGCCACATGCCTAATTCTTAGGGTCTAAGAATTCAATTCTTATTCTAATTTTTCTCCCAATTTCTGCAAAGATTTATAATAATAAATTCTAAAATCATAACTCAAATTATTTTGTGCCAAATGTCAATCAATTTCAGAACCGGAATCCAATAAATCAGTCATTAAGCCAATTTTCCGGTCCAGACATGAGACTCTCAAAATTTCGGAAAAATTCCTATAAATCCTCAAAAAATATAAATTGCATGATCCTACACTCCAATTTCATAATTCAAATCCCTAAAATTGAATATGACACTCCAATTCACTAATCAAAGCACAATTAACCTTAAAAATAACAGAATTTCCAATTTTCACAATTAAGTCGAAAATATGTCATACATGCATGTACATACATATGCTAGTGCAATAACAATCATTTATCATCATTTATAGAGGCTAATGCATGTGCAAATCAAAGTATGCATACACCCAATCCTAATCCATCCATATTACCAATATGCCCTTCACATTGGTAATGGGATGTTACATTCCTCCCCAAAATAATCAAATCAGTTTAACACAATCGAATAACAACCACCGATTTCATCCACTGATGACGCCAATTAGCAACAACCTCTATCTACCTCAACTAGTGTTAAGGAATCTTCAGGTGTGTTATTGTTAACCATCTATAATTAAAATTATGCTCAAATATTTATTGACATGTTTAATGTGTTTTTTTCTTATCATTATTCTTTTGCTGTCAAGTTCTAATATCGATATAAGAAAAAGAGGTAATGTATGAATTTTGTAATGAATAGTAAGCTGTCTGTGCATATTGACCCATGCAACATTGTCCTGTTGACAAGATCCAATCAGCAAAATTCTTCAGTGAGTTAGGAGTCATTGTAAGGAGTGAATTGCCTTGCCTTCAACATGCCAGACATTTGAAAGAAGAAAACTTAATACAAAATGCTTTGGAATTTTGGTAATTTTTCAAGGCATTTTATTATATGCAATTTTATTTTATTTATTTAATGAGTAATTCAACTTATACATGTTGTTCACAAATGAAGTTCAATATTGTCGATATCGAGAACCCTGAAGTTTCAAGTTGTGTGTCTTCATTGTTAAAAAAAGGGCGAAGGATCATCGTTATCTACTTCATAAATACTATAAGTCTTTTCCTTCGAATGAGGAGGAAAGGATACATGTTCCAAAACCAGTTACTGAGTGAAATGTCTAATTATTAGGCCTCCGAAGGTTAAGGTTTGTCTTATTTATCTTCACATTTCATTCCATTAATGTTGTTTTCACATTTAATGACTATTTCTTTTCTTTACTTAGGACAAGTGTGAGAAAGCCAAGGTTAATAGAGCAAAAATGAAAACTACTCACAACACCAGCTCCAAATCATTTTTTGTCATACACAAGAATTTGTAAGTTCTTTCTTTAGAAGTTATTATTATATTAGTTAATACAATATAATCTATTGTGTTTCAATTTTTTAAATTCATATAATAGAGTCAGACTCAACTACATGGACAAGAGTGATAGGATCACACTATAGAAACTGACACACTAGAAGTAAGGTGAAGGATAAACGTCTGAAGAAGCGCAAAATAATTATGTAAGTATAAAATTTTAAATTTTAAAGTTTATTTATTTATATAATACTAACTACTAATATTTGAATTACATCTCCATTTTGTGCTTTATATTATAGGACAGGATGCAAGAGTTATTGCAGAGATCATTGCCTGACGGGAATGAGCCCAATATGGATGACATTTGCAACAATGTCCTGGTACAAGATCAGGGTATATCAAAGGTCTTGGGCATGACCCTAAGCCAATTGGTTCATTATCGTCACGACCAATATATGTAACGACGCTTCAAGAGGAGAACTGGTCGCTTGGGGCTCAGTTATAATATAAATGAAAAAAAGTTGGATTGTATTAAAGACAAATTACAACGTAATAAGCAAAAATTAGACCGTATTGCAAGAGAGTTAACCAAGTTTAAAAAGATAGTCAAACAATTACTTGGGTCAAACTATGTAAATAATAGTGAAGATGAGGAGTCTTAGTTTGTCTATATTGTAATTAACATTTAATTACATTTTATTTTTATAAAATGCATTTAACTTTTAATTATGAAACATTTTATTTTATTTTACTTAATTATTATTTAAATAATGTCACCAATAATAATTCAAAATGTGACTTAATTATAATTCAAACAATGTTAAAATTAATAACATGAATTAAAAATGTTATTAAAATTATAATTAATGAATAAATTGGTAATAGGAACGTATAAATTAAAATAATAATTCATGTTAGACCCGAACTTTCAAAGAGAAATTAGAAATATTAAAATGAATTCAATGAGTGTTTTGGATATGAATTTTGTTATATATGTTATCGTGCCTCGAGGAAATTGATGAGAAAAGGAATTTATTAGTTTTGATGACTTTGAAGATTAGTTTTGGTTATGAAAGTTTAAGTGGATGAGATGATTGAAATAGAGGTTGAAATCAAGAAATAGAAAGTGAAAGTGTGAAATTTTGAAGAAATTAAGAAAGTTGATTTTTGAAGATAGAAAGTTTGACTTGAGAGTTGAATTTTTGATTTAGGCAAATTTTGAGAAAATGATCTTAATGAAAATTGTAGCTTATGTTGAGAGCTTTTCGTAGCCATAAAGTATGCTATTTTTTGATATCGAGATTGAAAGTTATGATCTTTGAAAGTTAAGTGTATTTTGCTTTGGTTTTGGAAAATGCTCTAAGTGTAGGATTGTATATGTTGTGTTTTGAGGCGATTTCTGGACTGTTGTGGTTTGAATTGGATCAAATGGCATTCTTAAATGTTATAGAGGATCTCCATAGTTTCCCAATGATGTATAATGTGCTATTTTTGGATGTGGAGGTTGGGAGGTGTGAGTTATTGAAGTTGAGTGCAGATGCTGCAAATTTTTGAATTGATGTGTTCATAGGAAAGTTTTGTGTATGCTGTGATCGATGCAAATTCGGAACTGATGTGTATGGAATGGGATCAAGTAGCCTTCTTGAGAGTTTTAGAGATTTTTTTTATCTTTCCATTGATATAAAGCACGAAAATATTGGACAAGGGAGTAGAAAGTTATGATTTTTAGAATTTCTGATGTTGTTTAGTGTGAAGCTGATCGACCAGTCACTTTGTGTGGAGTTTTTGACCAAATTAAAGGTCGATCTGATTTTTAAGACCTTCATAAAAGTTGTAGAGGGTTCTTTTACCTTTCTATAGACACTGAGTTTGTCAAATTTGGAGTTCTGAGTCAAAAGTTATGCATTTTATAAGTTGAGACGTTCTGGAGAAAAGGTCAGACGAAGTTACTATTCACCCTATCGTCTTAGTTTGACTTTTTGCGTCTCAGTTTGACTGTCTCACTTACTGTTCATCATCTCAGTTACTGTTCATAGAAATGATACGAAGTACTGTTCATCGTCACAGTTACTGTTTATCGTCTCAGTTTGACTTTTTGCGTTTCAGTTTGACCGTCTCAGTTACTATATATTGCTACCTTCAGATCCATTTTCTACCCTTAAAACTTTGGAATTGTTCTTTTAGGTATTCATAAGAATTTTAGCTCTTGAAATTATCTTTCCATCCATATAAAGAAATCCTTAATCTGATATCCGTAGGGAAAGTTATAGCAATTTTCCCAATCTGTATCGTCTGATGATGTCATCATCATCTTAAAATGACATCATCATCGTCTGCTTTTGTTTTTGACCCCAAATATGAAATATTTGCCTTTGAGACCTTCATGAAAGTTGTAGCACTTCATGTCCTCTTTCTAACCATTCAAATAACACCTCAATCAGACATTTCTACAGAAAGATATAGCTGTTTCCCAAAAGCGTTCAATCGATTGAGGTCATAAACATGGTTGCTTCTTTTGACCATAACTTCTTCTCTAGACCTCCGAATGACTTGATTCTTGAACCATTAGATTCATAAGACCTTTCTCTTCATCTCAACCAAATTGAAGCTATCTGAAATGAAGTGATAAAGATTAAGTGGAAAAGGTGGGACGGGTGCAATGAGTGTGTTCTTAGAGGATTTGAGCTGGTGCTTACCACTGAACATATTTCAGTATTTTGATGCTTTCTAAATCAGTAGAGGTCGAAATGAGGTGATTTCTATTTCAAATGAAACTAGAGATATATATCTACAAGTTATATGAAGGATCCAATAGACTATTTAGCCTCTAAGATGTTCAACTTCTGGAGTGAAGTTACGTGTAGTGATCAGTCTTGATTTAGTTTTGGTCCAAACGAAATATCTAACAGACTTCAGTATTTTTGAGACATTTTGAGATATAGAGCTTCGATCGATCCGATTCTTGAAGGGATGGATTCGTAAGACATAGAGGTACATTTCTATAAAGTTTTTAAGGCAAAAAGGAAGGGGCAATTTTGGAAGTTTACTTAAAGAGTTAAGTTTTAGGCTTATGAGTAAGGGCAAATGAGTCAATTTTAAGTCATTTAATGACATGGCAAGATTGTGGTCCTTTATAAGGAGAGAATGCACGACACTTAGACAGAAAAAGAATAAAAAGAAGAGAGAAGGGAGAGCAAGTTTTCGGATGAGTGAAGATGAAAGAAAAGAGAGAAAGCTAGGGTTTGATTTTTAAGGGTCTTCAAGCAAGCTTTCCATGTTTCTTCATGAAGGAAAAATGTGGAGGATGACGAGAGCTCCAACATGAGCTAAAAAATCCGAAAATTTATGAAGGATGAGGTAAGATCCAAAATTTTGATTTGTGAATTTTGGAAGATTGTTGATTTAGAATCATGGAAAATGATATGGGTTTGTGTATTATGAAGTCAATTTTGGTGATTGCTTAGTACTATGGGTTTAATTTTGGATGGAAATTAATTAGGGTTATGCCCAATTTTATGAATTGGGGTTTTTGAAAATTGGTGATTTAGATGGCTTGATTATGTGTGGAATTAGTGTTTTCTAAGTTCAATATTAAGGATTATGTCATTTATGAGGTCGAATTTGTGTGACATTGGTGTAAGGAATTTCCAATTGGGAGAATAAAAGAAGAAATGATCAAATTGAAGCTAAGGACAAGCTTCTAGCATCGATTCGAGGTGGGTACCTGTTTATAATAGATTTATAAGCCACTACTGCTTTCCTTAAACAAAGAGATTTTCTGATTTCAGTTGCATCATAAATGTTGCATCATTGTATGAATGATTTGAAAAATCATTATTGATTCAATACATGAACTTTTGATAAATTTCAAAATACATTTGTGTTATGCCTCGGAAGATTCCATGGCATCTCGTATATTCAGAAAAGAGCATTCAATAAATGGATTTGAGCATGATATGTGCTTTTGTGTGGGCCAGAGAGAACCTGTTTCGTTAGTCACGTGCACGTCGACATATAGATAGCCTTCTCCCGGCTGTCCGCTTGGGGCCACGAGATCCTGAGAAATCGGACTCGTTGTGTTTACGGTAAAACTTCAGTTTTTCGTCATGTTTATAGAATTCTTGAGCCAATTGTGTGCATTGCATATGTGATTTGCCACTGCATATGTGAATTGCGAAGTTGATGCATTTATGTTTTGTAACCTATGAGTTTATGGATAAAAGCCTAAAAATCATACGTTTTGCAAATTGCGATTTTGAATACGGCAAGAAAATAACTTTTTGAAAATGTGCTTTACGGATTTCAAAGAAATGTTTTCTAAGAACAGAAAAGAAAAAGAATTTCAAGGGTTTTTGCTTATTTATTTGTTATAAACTGTTACCCACGAGCTATAAGCTCACCCCCTTCATTCCCATCCACAGGTGATGAGAAGAAGATCGGGTAAAGAAAATTGAAGATTTTTGTTTGCATGTGTTTATATTGTATTATTGTTAAGCTAGGTGGTTGCTGAGAAGTCTAAAATTTCGTGTATTGTGTACTTTGGTTTAGGGTTATGGGTAATGTATAAGGCTTGAAAATGCCACTATGTTTTGTATAAAGCTTTGATTTATGAAATGGTGTATAAATTGTAATTGAATTATGAGATTTTGATGAGGGTATTGAGTTATGGTATTGCACATGGATATGTCATATAAATTTTGTATGTTCAATTGAGATATAAGCATAATTTGTATATGGAAAAATGTGAATGAACGTGTATTGGACATGGGATAGTGCGATTGTATGTGAATGTATTTGGATTGAGGAATGAGAAAAGAGAGAAAAGGAAAGGAAAAAAATTTATATCAGATTTTGGACAGTTTAAGTCTAAGGTTTCCAACGCGACAGTGATTCCTAAAATATTTGTTCACGGATGTCAGAAATTGATTTTGGTTTTGCTTTGATCTTAGATCTGTCGTTGCTTCACGAATCTATTAATCGATTTGTTGCTTCCGCAATATGTTCCTTTCTTTCGATTTCGCTTTCGTTCGTTCCATTTTTTAGTTGGGGTCCGGTCTCGGGATCGGGTGCCAACAGTTGTGGTATCAGAGCAAGAGTGATAGTGTTAAGTTTAAGCAGTTGGGTTTCAGTCCCAACAATTTATCACTGAAACCTTTTAGCTACAAATACAAAATTGTCTTAAAAACATTTTACCTACATTTCCTAAAACATTTCTAATAACCTTTAGCTACATTTACAAAAACGTAGTTAAGCATATTTTGTTATGCAAAAAAAATCATCAGTTAAGATTATCACCTATACTTACGTTAACAAAGCTAATTACCTTTACCCACCAAAACAAAATGTCCCAGTACATTATTTGTGACAATTTTTTATCTCCTCACCTATTACGCTTTGTGATGAACTACTAATCATAACAAAATCGGTTGGGTGATGAAACTGTGAAAGAATCGTAAATAATTATTTGTTTCTAGGTTGTCATGACTACTGGTTCAACAATTTTTGTTGTTACAAAACATGTTTTGCGACAATTTTATGTCCTTCAATGACGAAACTAATCATTGCCATAACCCTCTTCTGTTTTAGTGTTTAATGAGGTTAGCAATCCGCCCACCCCCTAAAGACATGTTAAGTCAAAATGACTTTATGATTAATTTTGATGAAAACCAAATAATGATGAAGGTGAAGAAAAATGAGACGGAAACAAAAGCAATGTGAGACGGAGACAAAAGCAAAGTAAGACGGAGACAAAAACAAAGTGAGACGGAAGCAAAAGCAATGTGAGATGGAGACAAAAGTAAAGTAAGACGGAGACAAAAGCAAAGTGAGACGAAAGCAAAAGCAAAATGAGACGGAAGCTAAAGCAAAATAAAACGGAAGTAAAACGAGACGGAAGTTGAAGCAAAATGAAACGGAAGCAAAATGAGATGAAAGCTAAAGCAATATGAGACGGAAGCCAAAATGAGACAGAAGACAAAAATGAGACGAAAGCTAAAGCAATATGAGACGGAAGCAAAAATGAGAAGGAAGCAAAAAATGAGACAGAAGCAAAAAATGAGATAGAAACCAAAATTGAGACGGAAGCTAAATAAGATGGAAGCTAAAGCAAAATGAGACAGAAGCGAAGCGAGAATGAGACGAAGGAGTCGTAGACACATAATCAAATTAGTTTGAGTTAGTTACAGAACTCAGCTGATTAACCGTTTCTTTAAAGATTAAGAATCAAGAAGAAAGAAGCAGTTGAAGACTAAGACTATAAATATGAGTTGAAGTCAAAGACTGAAAGAGTTAGTGATTTTTCTTCTTAGTGATATTCAAAAGCTAAACACTGTATTTGTGAGAAAACATGAGAGCTATATTTTTCGTAACAAAGCTTGCAATATCTTTCTGTAAGAAAGAAGGATAGCTAAGAGCCTGAAGAGGCTAAATGAGAAAAAGAATACTTGTTGTACGAGACCTGAAGAGGCTCGGTGAAAAGAATACTTGTACTGTGGTGAAGTAAAGTGAAATCTCAGAAGGGATTCTGAGGATTGGACGTAGCCCACGGTTTGGGGTGAACCAGTATAAAATTGTTGTGTCGATTCTCTCTCAACTCTTAAATCATGTTTCTATTGCTGACATAAATACTTTTTAATATTGTTTGTCAATCATTTTGAAAAAACAAATTTTTAAAAGGGGATTGTATTAAAAAATCCGAATACACAATTCAATCCCCCTTCTTGTGCACTTTGTATATCGTATACTAACGTGTGATTCACTTCAATTGGTATCAGAGCTCGGTGTCCAAGAACCACCGTAACAAATTGTGGATAAAGATCCATGGCAGAGTCACATGTATACATAGCTGAAGGTGCCTCAGTAACTAGACCTCCGGCGTTCAATGGAGAAGACTATCATTACAAGAAAGACAAGATGTGGCTCTTCATTGAATCTACTCATATTGATCTTTAGGAGATAATAGAAAATAGATCTTACACACTGGTAGATGAACAAGGAAATGCCATTCCACGAATTAGATGGTATGCAAAACATAAAGCAAGATTCTAACTGAATTCAAAGGCCAAGTTCTTCTTGAGCTGTGCCCTAAGTAGAAGTGAATACGATAAAATTCACGGATGCGATACTATGAAGGAGATGTGGGATACGCTATCCATCGCACATGAAGGCACAAATCAAGTAAAGGAGTCCAAGATAAGCATTCTTGTACACCAGTATTAGCTGCTCAAAATGAAGGACAAAGAGTCTATTGATCAGATGTTTGGAAGATTTCAAACTATCATCAATGGACTTAAAGCTCTCGGTAGAACGTACGACAATCAAGATCACGTTAGAAAGATCTTAAGAATCCTACCGAAGAGATGGAAACCAAAAGTTACAGCCGTATAAGAAGCCAAGGATTTAAGTGTATTAAAGCTTGATGAATTATTGGATCTCTAAAAATACATGAATTTGAACTCAATGCTAAAGATAAGCCTAGATGGGACAAATCCATAGCATTGAAGGCTGGACAGAAGAATCAAAAGAATCAAAGGAAGAAAAGCTCATCGTTAAAAATGTTGAAGATCGAGGCAGTCAAGGATGATGATTCCAGTAACTCAGATCATACTTCAAGCGAGGAAGATGATGAACTATCCTTTATCTAAAAATAGATCAGACGCATATGGAAGAAAAACTCTAAAGGAAATAAAGAATCCTACTTCAAGAAGAATAGCAAAGATGAAGGGAAGAACGAGAAAACATCCATCACATGTTATGAATGCAATAAACCGGGACATTACAAGTTCGAGTGTCCATTGTTAAAGAAAAAGTCAAAGAAGAGTAGAGAAGGCAAGAAAAGTATGATGGCAACTTGGGAAGATCTAGATTCGTCTGAATCAGATACAAACTCAGAAGCATCGGTGCAAGCAAATATCTGCCTAGTAGTTGAGGAAGAAAGTGAAGAGGAGGTAACCTCAAAGTTTAATGAATTACAAGATGCATACTCGGAACTATTGGAAGATTCTCATGCAATTCTAAAGCAGTATAAGTTACTTAAAAAGAAGTATGTAGAAAACTTGAGAAACACGCAAGCATTAGAAGAGGAAAATGTCTGCCTAAAGAAATAAGTAGATGAGTTGAAGAAAAAAGGTGAGTAGATAGATCTGAAGAAATCAATAAGCTGAAGCAGAGAATAAATAGTATTTCAACTGATCTATCAACATTTACGAAGAGTACGAGGAAGATGAATGATATGTTACGAAAATACAGACACCCTAATGATAAAACAGGATTAGGTTTTAGTAAAAACCATTCTCAGCATAAAAAGGTTTCTACTCCTTTTAGGAAGAAATTTCATCAAACGAATCATTATCAGAGATATCATCAATTGCATCATCATACTATGAATTATGCACAGACTAACCCTAAAGGACCCAAGAAAATCTGGGTACCTAAGAGACAAATAATACCGCTTACAAATATCCTTCCTTGGAAAAAGTAGCCAGCACCATTGGTATTTAGACAGTGGATGCTCGCGACACATGAAGGGAAGAAGGTCTATGTTCCTAGATCTTCAGTATAAGAAGGGAGAATCGGTAACTTTTGGAGACAACCAGCAGGGCAAGATAATTGGAATCGGTAAAATAGGTAAAGATTCCTTTGCATGCATTAATAATGTGCTGCTAGTTGATGGTTTAAAACACAATTTGATTAGTGTCAGTCAATTATGTGATTCTAGTTTTGAAGTGTCCTTCAATCAAAATTCTTGTGAAGTCAAAAACAAGGATGGGTCCATATTCTTTTCTGCCAAGAGACAAAACAATCTTTACAAAATTAATTTGGAAGATTTTAAAAATCAAAATATTTCTTGTTTTATATCTACTGATCAAGAAAAATTAATTTGGCATAAAAAGCTAGGTCATATCAGTTTTAAACATATTTCCAAGTTGATTAAACATGATTTGGTAAGAGGTTTACCAAAAATATGTTTTAATAAGGATTTCTTTTGTGAAAGTTGTCAAAAAAGAAAACAAGTTAAAACAACAATTTCTTCTAAAAGTGTTGCAACTTCTTCTAGACCTCTAGAGTTGTTAAATATGGATTTATTTGGTCCAACTAGAATATTGAGTCTTGGCAGAAAAAGGTATGATCTTGTTATTGTTGATGATTTCACCAGATTTTGTTGGATATTATTTTTATCACATAAAGATGAGTCTTTTAAGTATTTTAAGGTCCTATCCAAAAAGTTATAGGTTGAGAAAGGAATGTCTACAACAAGTATTAGAAGTGATTATGGTGGTGAGTTTGAAAATGAGAAGTTCATAATGTACTACGAAGAGAACGAAATTTTCCAAAATTTCTCTACCCCTAGAACCCCACAACAGAATGGAGTTGTTGAAAGGAAGAATAGGACAATTCAGGCAATGGCTAGGACTATGCTATGTGAGATGAATCTTCCTAAGTACTTCTGGGCAGAAGCTGTGAATATAGCATGTTATATTCAAAATAGAATACTTCTACAACCTTTTTTGAAGAAAACTCCATATGAGTTATGGAATGGAAGGAAACCCAATATATCCTACTTCTATCCTTTTGGTTGCAAGTGCTCTACATTGAATACAAAGGAAACTCTAGATAAATTCGACTCTAAGAGTTCTTCTGGAATTTTTCTAGGCTATTCACTATCATTAAAAGCCTATAGGGTTTACAAACTTACCTCTAAGACTATTGAGGAAACCATTCATATCAAGTTTGATGATAGTTCTCAACCAAGTAGGAGAGATGATCCTAATAATGAACCCTTTTATTACCCTTGGTTGATAATGAAGAAGTATCACCATCAGAAATTTCCTTAGACAAAGTTGAAGTGTAACATCCCGTCACCGATGGGATGGGTACAGTTCGTCTCACACGTATTTTGTATACGTATTTTGCATCCGTATTTTGTATATGCATTCATAGCCTCTACATGATTGATAAATGTTCAGCATTGCACAAGCATATGTATGTACATGCATGTATGACCGATTTCTGACTTGATTGTGGAATTGGAAATTTTGTACTACTAAGGATAAATTGTGTTTTGATTAGTGAATTGGAGTGTTAAAATTGAATTTAGAGATTGAGAAATGGAAATTTGAGTATGTGACTAGATGTTTTCTAATTTTGAGGATTTATAAAAAAAATTCTGGAATTTTCAGAGTATTAGGCCCGGACCAGAAAAATGGCTTAGTGACTGATTAATTATGATTTTGGTTCCGAATTTGATTGGCAATTGATATGAGGTAATTTAAATTATGATATGAGGAATTAGGGTATGAACCATTGGAATTCAGGAGAAATTAGAATTAGAAATTTGATTGAGGTTGTTCGATTTGGACTTGTGGCAATTGAAATTGCCAAACAAGCCTTAAATCCTTTAGGTTTATAAACTTATGCCTTTGAAATTTTGCAAAAAGACGATGCTTGTTTCCATTGAAAGAAACTTGAAGATTTCTCCTTCCTCCATCGTGATTTCCTCTCTTGAGTGTTCTTAGTTTCTTCTTGCTATTGTCTTCCTCTTCCATCCTTGAATCTATCATTTAGTTTGGGGTTGAAGAAGATGAAGATGAGTTTTGGCTTTGGAGTTGCCGTGGGTGTCGTTGTAGATTGAGATTTGGATTTTCTTGGTGATTTGGAAGAATTTAAAACTTAATCAAGTAAGTTCCTGCTTGTTCATGTTTTCAATAGTTTGATTTAAGCATGAAATTAAGTTATGAATTGTTTAAGAAGTTAGAAATTTTCGGATGATATAAGTTTTAGGGCAAAAGTGGATTTTGATTTGGGTATTTAATGTATAATGGTTATTTGGTGGATTTAAGATTTGAAATGAGTAGTGTTAACTGTAGAATATTGTTTTGGAGTGTTTGAAAGGGGTTTGGATGGATTTGTATCAGAAGATCTGAGAAATTTCTGGGTTTCGGAAGTTTTTCTAGGTTCGCACGTCGCGACGTGTGATGAACACGCCGCGGCGAGCCCCCTCTTCCTGCACATCGCGACGAATAAATAAATATTAGTCGCGACGAGCTGATTTGTGGCGCATGCCGCGACGAATGGATGGGTGCACCACGGCAAGTAGATTTCGCCTGCACGTCGCGACGAGCAGCAGCGCACGTCGCGACGAGCAGAAGACTTCACGCCGCGGCGAGGGGAGTTAAATTTCTGAATATTGATTTTTGTTCCTTTTGAGGTTTTGAATTAGAGAATTTGGAAGGTATGGATTCAATTAGATTTAGATTTAGTTCTATATAGAGATTATGAATTCTGAAGTACGAATTTTTAATTTGGAAGACTGGAATTTCGGAAATTTATTTCGATGGTTCTCGAAATTGGATGGTAATTGAATAGTGAATTTGATTCTGATTTAAGGATAATGCCTATGTAGTAAAATATGACCATGGAGGATATAGAACTTAGCCAATTGACTTATGGTATTAGAAATTTCTATGGATTAGTCTAAGACTGTGGAATTGAGATAATCGGTTTTAGGGTCGGAAGTGGCATAACATGCATAGTACAGCATTCATTTGAGGCATTAGCACTTCTGATTATTGAAATTGATACATTTAGTAATATTCAAATATTCTAATTATTGTAGAGGCTCAAGTGGAGCGTCGATCCTCTGACGCGGCGGAGACTTCCCGGCAGTAGCTCGGAAGTTTAGAGGTGAGTAACCTAATTGGTTTCTCAATCTCTGATGTGTTAAATGCTTTGTGTGTGAACTATCTGTGATTAAAATTGAGTGATTTGCATTTGATATGTAATTGAGAATTGTGACCGCATGCTAGGCATGAATAGAAATCAATAACTGACAGTTGTGACTGGAGCATATTCTAATCTGATCGGAGCTATAAGCTCATCTATTGTGATAAGTGGTAAGGGAATAGTGCATACCCAGAGGGCTCTCCTATCCCTAGTGCGCGTGGGCAGTAGTGCATACCTAGAGGGCTCTCCTACCCCCGAAAACGTGATTTTTGTGTGATGTGTAATGTGCCCAGCAATGGGATAATTCTGACATCCAATCACAACACAAAAATGAAATGAAAATCATCGTGCATTCAGTATGTGACTGTGCTGTGAGTTTGCAAGTAGCTAAAGGTAAATGTGTGACAATTATTGAGTAAATGTATGATTGTGATTCTGAATATGATACTGTGTTGTTTTGTATGCAATTTTGCGTAATGCATGAATTGAGCGAACCATCGATGATGGTTACTCATTGAGTTCGCAAACTCACCTAAAATTGCATCTATTTTTCAGGGCAGCGATAGTTTGACTCCTAGCTCCAGATTTTGAGACTTTTCCTGCTGTGTGTGTGCCGGCGAGAGGAGCATGGCCCACAGGTCGGTCAGTTGGGGATCCTTTGGGATATTTTGGGGATGACCTAGTTAGGAGTTGTTATGGTTTATTTTTGGATCTGTACAGTTGTTCTCAGATAGAAGTGTGAACTTATGATTTAAGAAATGAATGAGAAGTCTCTTGGTTTTAAATTTAGTGAATGTGATCTTATAGAACTGCGTTATGATTGTGATGCCATGAGAGTTATAGAATTGATCGTATCGTAGTGCACCCTCATCGTAGGGTATGTATCGGTATGACCTACGGGCGTCCCAGTGTATACTCTACGGTAAGGGGGCGCCACATTGGTGGTATCAGAGCATGGTTTGGCATCTTTTGGGCATAGTGTATTTTAGGCTTGAATTTCGTAAGAAAAGCAAGAAATTGATCGAAATTGTGATTTTATTATAGGTTATCCGTCTTTGGTGATCAGGTAGATCACTCAGCTGACCAAGGATCAGTTGGAGCGAGTAGAGAGTCTTCTGTACCTTTGTATGAGGAGCAGCCTCCTATAGTTCCCATGAGACGGGAGCGGAGGTATGATCATCTGCGTGGCGAGGCGTGGTTTCTATGGCAAGCATGAGACCTGCGGAGGTGAGGATGGTTAAAGAGGACCGAGCGAGTCCTCGATCAGATGCATTGCGACCACGAGGCGCTTTGATTATCTTGTCTCGTTGCTTGAGGTCCAGTATGACGGTGGTGGAAGATCGTCCGGGTAGTTCCACGGACCTTGTGTTCGACTTGGGAGGATTTTCGAGAGATTTTCGGGATAATTATCATGAAGGTTTATATGGAGATGAAGATCAGAGGAGTTTTAGATTTGAGACAGGGGTCCAGGGCAGTGGCCGACTATGAGGTCAGGTTCAATGAGTTGTCGGCATATGCTTCTGTTTTGATTTCTTCTGAGGTTGATAGGTGCCGGAGATTCGAGGGAGGGCTGAATCTGGAGATTCGTACCAGGTTAGCCTGGGCTGATATGGGCACCTTTATGGAGCTGAGAGCAGCTGCAGTGAGGATTGAGCAGCTCTTGAGAAAGAGTCGGGTTGAGACCGGTCAGGGATCTAGGAGTAAGAGATCCAGTGATAGTCAGGGTAGCTCTGGTAGGAGCTTTAGCAGACGCCAGGGTAGGTTCAGATTTTCGGGAGGACCCAGGCAGTCTGGTTCTATTCAGAGAGGCAGATTTGGGCAGTCTGGTAGTAGTAGTAGCAGTGGTTGAGGCTCCGGCCAGCTTCCTCCGTTGTGTGATTTTTGTGAGAGGAGGCATAGTGGAGAGTGCTGGAGGTTTACTGGAGCTTGTCTGAGATGTGGCTCGATGGAGCATCAGATCTGGCACTGTCCAGAGATTTTGGGAGCTCAGTCTGCTTCGAGTGGGAGAGCCGCTAGTAGCACGACAGTGCAGCAGAGTCGTGGTGCTGGACCTAGATTCAGGGACCGAGGTAGAGCCCGGGGTAGAGCTGGAGATTCTTTTGCGGGGTTCGAGAGTCGGGGTAGTCGGTCGCAGTCCCAGGCCAGGGTCTACGCCATGACCAGGCAGGAGGCCCAGGACTCTCCAGATGTGGTTGCAGGTTTGCTTCTGCTCTCTGATATTGAGGTGTTTGCATTGATAGATCCAGGGTCCACGCATTCTTTTATTACACCGCATGTGGCATGTAGATTGCATGTGGTTAGGGAGATGTTGCAGTGTGGGCTAGAGGTGAGTACACCTCTAGGCAGTACGACAGTCTTGGGAGAGGTCTACAAGGAGTGTCCGATTATGATTGATCAGTCGGAACTGCGTGCAGACTTGATTGTGTTGCCCCTTCGAGAGATAGATTTGATTTTGGGGATGGACTGGCTCACTGCCCATAGGGCAATTATGGATTGTTATACCAAAGAGGTTGTGTTAGAGTCTCTTGGTCAGCCTAGGGCTTTTTTTCAAGGTGTTAGTCAGGCAGTGCCAGCCAGGATGATCTCATATCTGAGTGCTCTGAGGTTGATGAGAGGTGGCTGTGAGGCTTATTTGGCGCATGTAGTGGATTCCTGAGTGCAACAGAGTTTGCAGGATGTTCCGTGATCGTGGAATTTCGGATGTGTTTCAGGAGTTCTGGGCTTGCCCGGATCGGGAGACAGAGTTTGAGATAGACCTCGTTCCAGGTACCGCTCCTATATCGATACCTCCGTACAGGATGGCACCGGTGGAACTGAGGGAGCTTAAGGCTCAGCTGCAGGAGTTGTTGAATAAGGGGTTCATTAGGCCGAGTGTTTCTCCGTGGGGAGCTCCGGTATTGTTTGTGAAGAAGAAGGACGGGACTATGAGGCTGTGCATCGATTATAGGCAGCTAAATCGGGTTACAGTTAAGAATAAGTACCCACTGCCTAGGATCGATGATCTCTTTGATCAGTTGCAGGGACCTCAGGTGTTTACCAAGTTGGATTTGAGATCCGGATACTATCAGTTTAGGATCATAGAGGCCGATGTGCCTAAGAGTGCTTTTAGGAGCAGGTATGGGCATTTTGAGTTCTTAGTGATGTCGTTCGGGTTGACTAATGCCCCGGCAGCCTTCATGGCTTTGATGAATAGAATCTTTCAGCCCTACCTGGATCAGTTCGTGATCGTATTTATTGATGACATTCTAGTGTACTCGAGGACTGGACAGGAGCATGCGGAGCATCTGAGGATAGTGCTGCAGATTATGAGAGATAGGTAGCTGTATGCCAAATTCACTAAGTGTGAATTTTGGCTGGATAAGGTGGTGTTCCTAGGCCACATCGTGTCTGGTGAGGGTATCCGGGTGGATCCTCACAAGATTGAAGCGATGAGGAGTTGGGAGATTAGAGGAACGTGTCGAGTTGAGGAGTTTCCTCGGATTGGCAAGTTATTACGGAGGTTTGTCGAGGGTTTTCGTGCCTTTCTGACAAGACTTCGAGGAAGAGTGTGGCCTTGGATGGACGGATGAGTGCGGAGGAGTTTTGAGGAGTTGATACATCGGTTGACTCGGGCGCGGTGTTAGCCACCGCTATACGGGCGGGAGGTTTGAAGTCTTCAATGATGCTTGCAGTTAGGTTTAAGTGTGTCTTGATGCAGCATGGGAGAGTTATAGCATATGCTTGAGGCAGTTGAGAGCCCATGAGATTAATTACCACATGCATGACTTGGAGTTAGCGGCGGTGGTGTTTGCTCAAGATCTGGAGACATTATTTGTATGGGAGACGTTCGGATCTTCACCGATCATAAGAGCTTGAGGTATCTGTTGAGTCGTGAGCTGAATCGAGACGAGGGAGATGGTTAGAGTTACTTAAGGACTCTGTTGCCTTCTATCGAGTACCACCCAGGGAAGGCCAATGTGGTGGCTGACGCATTGAGTAGGAGATCGCATGGTAGTGCAGCTCAGATTCAGGTTTCGAGGTTACCGTGCTTGGTTCAGTTGAGAGCTCTTAATGTGCAGATGGATTTGAGTCAGGATGGAGCTCTGATTGCAACTTTGAGGCTGAGGCCAGTACTGCATGATCGGATTAGGAGAGAGCAGGATCGAGATCTAGTATTGGTGAGATTGATTGACAGGGTCAGATCTGGATGGCTGTCTGAGTTTGAGTTGAGAGATGGTACTTTATGGATGGGTCAAAGGCTATGTGTTCTAGATGTAGAGGATTTGAGGCGTGAGATTTTAGAGGAGGCTCATTTGGCAGCCTATACCATGCATCCTGGTGTCACCAAGATGTATCGTACTCTTAAGTTGCATTTTTGGTGGCCAGGCTTGAAGAGGCATGTGGCGGAGTATGTTTCTCGGTGTCTGACGTGCCAGCAAGTTAAGGCTGAGCACCAGGCCCCTGTTGGGAGATTGCATTTGTTACCCATTCCGGAGTGGAAATAGGAACGCATTACGATAGACTTTATCATGGGGTTGCCTAGGACGTCGAGACAGTATGATGCTATCTGGGTCATAGTGGACCGGTTGACCAAATCGGCTCACTTCTTGCCAGTGAGGGAGAGTAATACCCTCAATCAGTTGGCCCAGAAGTATGTAGCGGAGATTGTGCGACTACATGGGGTCCCAGTATCGATAGTGTCAGATAGGGATCCCAGGTTTACTTCGAGATTCTGGAGGAGTTTGCAGTCGACTATGGGTACGAGATTGAACTTCAGCACAGCGTTTCATCCTCAGATAGATGGGCAGAGTGAGAGGACTATTCAAACTGTTGAGGAGATGTTGAGAGCCTGTGTATTGGAGTTCTGAGGTGCATGGGATCAGTACTTGCCTCTGGTAGAGTTTGCATATAATAATCAGTACCAGAGTAGCATTGGCATGGCACCGTATGAGGCGTTATATGGACGACCGTGCAGATCCCCTCTTTACTGGGATGAAGAGGGTATGAGGATGTTGGAGGGTCCCGAGCTGATCCAGGACACTGTTAATAAGGTATAGTTGATTCGGAGTCGCATCAAGGCAGCTCAGGACAAGCAGAAGAGTTATGTGGATCAGCATCAGAGAGAGATGGATTATGTTGTAGGTGATAGAGTGTTCCTCAGAGTGTCTCCGTGGAGAGGAGTTCTCAGATTTGGCCGTAAGGGCAAGTTGAGTCCTCAGTATATCGGTCCATATGAGATTTCTGAGAGGATTGGACCGTTGGCTTACAAATTGGCCTTACCGAGTGAGATGTCGCAGCTTCATGATGTGTTTCATGTGAGTATGCTCCGGAGATACCGTTCTGACCCGACTCATGTGATCCCGGCTCAGGAGATTGAGATAGCTAGTAATCTGAGTTATGTTGAGGAGCCGGTGCTGATTATTGGATCGCGGGACAAGCAGTTAAGATCCAGGGTGATTCCATTGGTGAAAGTCCTTTGGAAGAACCATTCATCAAAGGAGGCAACTTGGGAGATTGAGGAGCACATAAGGAGGCAGTATCCTCACTTGTTCGATCAGGCAGGTAAGAAAATTTCGGGACGAAATTTTTATTAGGAGGGGAGAATTGTAACATCCCGTCACCGATTGGATGGGTACAGTTCGTCTCACACGTATTTTGTATACGTATTTTGCATCCGTATTTTGTATATGCATTTATAGCCTCTACATGATTGATAAATGTTCAGCATTGCACAAGCATATGTATGTACATGCATATATGACCGATTTCTGACTTGATTGTGGAATTGGAAATTTTGTACTACTAAGGATAAATTGTGTTTTGATTAGTGAATTGGAGTGTTAAAATTGAATTTAGAGATTGAGAAATGAAAATTTGAGTATGTGACTAGATGTTTTCTAATTTTGAGGATTTATAGGAATTTTTCTGAAATTTTCGGAGTATTAGGCCCGGACCAGAAAAATAGCTTAGTGACTAATTAATTGTGATTTCGGTTCCGAATTTGATTGGCAATTGATATGAGGTAATTTAAATTATGATCTGAGGAATTAGGGTCTGAACCATTGAAATTCAGGAGAAATTAGGGGGCGTTTGGTTTGAGCACGGGGTTGGGTATGGATATGGGTATAATAGTATAAGGGAATGGGAATGGGTATGAAAAATAAAAAATGATGTTTGGTTTGTAACTTGGGTTTTTGTATTAATACCAACAATATTGTTTGGTTTGTTGCATTAATGGGAATGAAAGATAATATAATACCATTTTCATATCATATTTCCATATCATATTTATTATTATTATTATTACAAAATTAATAATAATAAGATAATTAATTTCAGATAACAAAATTAATAATTAATAATATTAATAAGAAGATAATTAATTTCATATAATACCATTAATAATAAAATAAATAATAATAATAATAATAATAATAATAATAAGATAATTAATTTTGTATAATAATAATGATGATGATGATGATGATGATGATGATGATAATAATAAGGATAATAATAATAATAATAATAATAATAATAATAATAATAATAATAATAATAAGTATAAGTATAAGTATAAAATTTATTATTATTATTATTATTATTATTATTATTATTATTATTATTATTATTATTATTATTATTATTATTAACAACAAACAATAAATAATAATAATAAGTTTAAAACTTAATAATAATAATAATAATAGTAATAATAATAAAATAATTAATAATAATAATAATAACAATAATTAATAATAATAATAGTAGTAGTAGTAGTAGTAGTAAATAATAATAATAATAATAGTAAAATAATAATAATAATAAGATAATTAATTTAGTATAATAAAATTAATAATTAATAATAATAATAATAAGATAATTAATTTCATATAATACCATTAATAATAAAAATAAATAATAATGATAATAATAATAAGATAATTAATTTAGTATAATAATAATGATGATGATGATGATGATGATGATGATGATAATAAGGATAATAATAATAATAATAATAATAATAATAATAATAATAATAATAATAATAATAATAATAATAATAATAAGTATAAAATTTATTATTATTATTATTATTAACAACAACAATAATTAATAATAATAATAAGTTTAAAACTTAATAATAATAATAATAGTAATAATAATAACAATAATTAATAAAATAATAATAATAATAATAGTAATAATAATAATAATAATAGTAATAATAATAATAATGATGATAATAATAATAATAATAATAATAATAATAATAATAATAATAATAATAATAATAATAATAATAATAATAATAATAATAATAATAATAATAATAATAATAATAATAATAATAATAATAATAATAATAATAATAAAGATGATGATGATGAGTGATGAGTAAGAATAAAAATTGCTTATGTGGGGGAGGGGTATAAATAGTAACCACTAGATTGGAATGAAAACTTGATACCCACCCTTTTTGGGGGGTTTAGTGGATTCCCAAATTTAATGGAATAAATCCATTCCCTTGGAATTGAAAACCCCAAAGCAAACACTATTTTTTACTATCATTCATTTCTTTCATTCCCAAATCCTCAAACCAAACACCTCCTTAGAATTAGAAATTTGATTGAGGTTGTTCGATTTGGACTTGTGGCAATTGAAATTACCAAACAAGCCTTAAATCCTTTAGGTTTATAAACTTATGCCTTTGAAATTTTGCAAAAAGACGATGCTTGTTTCCAGTGAAAGAAAATTGAAGATTTCTCCTTCCTCCATCGTGATTTCCTCTCTTGAGTGTTCTTAGTTTCTTCTTGTTATTGTCTTCCTCTTCCATCCTTGAATCTATCATTTAGTTTGGGGTTGAAGAAGATGAAGATGAGTTTTGGCTTTCGAGTTGCCGTGGGTGTCGTTGTAGATTGAGATTTGGATTTTTTTGGTGATTTGGAAGAATTTAAAACTTAATCAAGTAAGTTCCTGCTTGTTCATGTTTTCAATAGTTTACTTTAAGCATGAAATTAAGTTATGAATTGTTTAAGAAGTTAGAAATTTTCGGATGATATAAGTTTTAGGGCAAAAGTGGATTTTGATTTGGGTATTTAATGTATAATGGTTATTTGGTGGATTTAAGATTTGAAATGAGTAGTGTTAAATGTAGAATATTGTTTTGGAGTGTTTGAAAGGGGTTTGGATGGATTTGTATCAGAAGATCTGAGAAATTTCTGGGTTTCGGAAGTTTTTCTGGGTTCTCACGTCGCGACGTGTGATGAACATGTCGCGGCGAGCCCCCTCTTCCTGCACGTCGCGACGAATAAATAAATATTAGTCACGACGAGCTGATTTGTGTCGCCGCTTGCCGACGAATGGATGGGTCTTGCTTGGCAGCAGATTCGCTTTGCGTCATGACGACGGCGGACAAGCCACATCGCGACAAGCAGAAGACTTCACGCCGCGACGAGGGACCAGACGTCACGGCGAGGGGAGTTAAATTTCTGAATATTGATTTTTGTTCCTTTTGAGGTTTTGAATTAGGGAATTTGGAAGGTATGGATTCAATTAGATATAGATTGAGTTATATATAGAGATTACGAATTCTGAAGTACGAATTTTTAATTTGGAAGACTGGAATTTCAGAAATTTATTTCGATGGTTCTCGAAATCGGATGGTAATTGAATAGTGAATTTGATTCTGATTTAAGGATAATGCCTATGTAGTAAAATATGACCATGGAGGATATAGAACTTAACCAATTGACTTATGGTATTAGAAATTTCTATGGATTAGTCTAAGACTCCGGAATTGAGATAATCGATTTTAGGGTCGGAAGTGGCATAACATGCATAGTACAGCATTCATTTGAGGCATTAGCACTTCTGATTATTGAAATTGATACATTTAGTCATATTCGAATATTCTAATCATTGTAGAGGCTCAAGTGTAGCGTCGATCCTCTGACGTGGCGGAGACTTCCTGGCAGTAGCTCGGAAGTTTAGAGGTGAGTAACCTAGTTGGTTTCTTAATCTCTGATGTGTTAAATGCTTTGTGTGTGAACTATCTGTGATTAAAATTGAGTGATTTGCATGTGATATGTCATTGTGAATTGTGACCGCATGCTAGGCATGAATAGAAATCAGTAACTGACAGTTGTGACTGGAGCATATTCTGATCTGATCGGAGCTATAAGCTCATCTATTGTGATAAGTGGTAAGGGAATAGTGCATACCCAGAGGGCTCTCCTACCCCCGAAAATGCGATTTCTGTGTGATGTATAATGTGCCCAGCAATGGGATAATTCTGACTCCCAGTCACAACACAAAAATGAAATGAAAATCATCGTGCATTCAGTATGTGACTGTGCTGTGAGTTTGCAATTAGCTAAAGGTAAATGTGTGACAATTATTGAGTAAATGTATGATTGTGATTCTGAATATGATCTTGTGTTGTTTTATGCATAATTTTGCGTAATGCATGAATGGAGCGAACCATCGATGATGGTTACTCATTGAGTTCTCAAACTCACCCAAAATTGCATCTATTTTTCAGGGAAGCGATAGTGTGACTCCTAGCTCCAGATTTTGAGACTTTTCTTGCTGTGTGTGTGCCGGCGAGAGGAGCATGGCCCACAGGTCGGTCAGCTGGGGATCCTTTGGGATATTTTGGGGATGACCTAGTTAGGAGTTGTTATGGTTTATTTTTGGATCTGTACAGTTGTTCTCAGATAGAAGTGTGAACTTATGATTTAAGAAATGAATGAGAAGTCTCTTGGTTTTAAATTTAGTGAATGTGATCTTATAGAACTGCGTTATGATTGTGATGTCATGAGAGTTATAGAATTGATCGTATCGTAGTGCACCCTCATCGTAGGGTATGTATCGGTATGACCTACGGGCGTCTCGGTGTATACTCTACGGTAAGGGGGCGCTACATGAAGATATTCCTGAGACTCTTGATTTGAAGAGAGATTGGAAATATAAGAGTTCTCATCCAGAAGAGTTGATTATAGGAGAGACCTCAGAAGGTGTGCGGACTAGATCAAAATTCAGAAGAGAAGTAAATAGTGCATTTTTTCTTAAATAGAGCCTAAGAAAATTAATGAAGCTCTACAAGATGAAGCTTGGATTTTAGTCATGCAAGAGGAGCTGAATTAGTTTACTAGGAATAAAGTTTGGTCCTTAGTTCCCAGATCACAGAAAAAATTCATTATAGGAACTAGATGGGTTTTTAAAAATAAGCTGGACGAATCAGGTAGAGTGAGTCGTAACAAAGCAAGATTAGTAGCACAAAGCTATAATCAGCAGGAAGGAATATACTACAATGAGACTTATGCTTCTGTAGCAAGACTAGAAGCTATTAGGATATTGCTTGCATATGTTGTCTGTCACGATATAAAGCTATTTCAAATGGACGTGAAGAGTGCCTTTCTAAATGGCTTTATAGATGAAGAAGTTTATGTGAAGCAACCTCCAGGTTTCGAAGATGTCAAGAAATCGGATCATGTCTATAGACTTCATAAGGCTTTATATGGATTAAAATAAGCTCCTCGAGCTTGGTATGATCGTCTTAGTTCTTTTCTTATTGAGAATAAGTTCACTAGAGGTCAGGTGGATAAAACCTTATTTAGAAAGTGCAAGAAGAATGATTTTATTATTGTTCAAATTTATGTTGATGATATTATTTTTTGTGCTACCTCTAAAGTGTTATGTGCTAATTTTGAAATTTTGATGAAAAATAAATTTGAGATGAGCATGATGGGTGAATTAAAATTCTTTCTTGGGTTACAAGTTAAGCAAACCGAAGAAAAGATTTTTATTCATCAACAGAAGTATGTGAAGGAACTGTTGAAAAAGTTTGATATGGGAAAAGTAAAATCAATGTCAATTCTGATGCATCCTTCAAACCATTTGTCCAAGGACGAATCTGGCAAGAAGGTTGATCAAACTCTCTATAAAGGGATCATTAATTCCTTACTTTACCTTACGTCAAGCAGACCTGACATTTTGTTTAGTGTTTGTTTGTGTGCAAGATTTCAGGCAAACCCTAGAGAATCTCATTATATTGCTGTCAAAAGATTTTTGAGATATCTATCAAGTACTACTGATCTTTGCTTAATTTATGAGAAAGGTAAAGATTTCAGGTTGATTGGCTACTATGATGCGGATTACGCCGGAGATAGGATTGATAGAAAAAGTATGAGTGGAGGATTTCACTTTCTTGGCAATAATCTAGTTTCATGGTCAAGTAAGAGGCAAAACTCAATTGTTCTATCAATAGTGGAAGCCGAGTATATGTCAGCCGCAAGTTACTATTCATAGATGTTGTGGATTAAGTACCAGCTAGAGGACTACACAGTACAAGAAGAAGAAATCCCAATCTACTGTGACAACACAAGTGCCATCAATCTGTCGAAAAACCCCATACAACATTTGAGAGTTAAACATATCGAAGTCAGACATCATTTCCTACGAGACTATGTTCAGAGGAAGATCGTGAGTCTTCAGTTTGTTGAGACGAACCATCAATGGGTAGACATCTTCACTAAGCCATTAAGTGAAGAAATATTTAGAGAAATTAGACGAAACCTTAACATGGTGATGTTAAGTAATCAACCATCTGACAAGTCATGACCCAGATGAAAAGGTTGAAAGAGTTAACGGTAATCGTAACTATGAGTTACATCCAATAACTTTCGTTAGAAGAAAGTTTTTTAGGGAAGGTTTCTCATAGCCTTAAGAACACCACCTATTTCAGAACACTCATGATATATTCTGAAAACCAACCCTTGAAGAACCCTCAACAAAAACCTTTCATTACTCTGTTTGGATTTCAAACTTTCCTTGCTCACACTCTCAACCTTACAAACTAACTTCACTTATTTGAAAAACTTCTTTGTTTTTAGTTGGTTGTTAACTACAAGAAATGGAGACAGCCATGACAAGCGGAAGACTTGTTAAATTTGAATCCCTAAAGCAGGACAACATGGATATTAAACCAGAGATTGTAGCAACCGAATGGAAGAATTTCTTTCAAATTCGAGAGACAGTCTACATGAATGAAGTTTATGATTTCTGGAAGAATATGGAATTGATAGCTGATACGCTTGTATCTTCGGTGGATAACTTGTCGATTGTTGTGACCATAAAGATGATTGAGAAGGTCACGGAGTGTCCATTTGAAGGAGAGAAGCTCATAAGCAAAGTTAGATGGATGACACAAGCCAGCATGAAGGAAACATCAATTTGCAATTATATGGAGGCAATGATCCAAGGGAAAAGAAGGCGTCCATTCTTGTTCTGAAGGCTAGGGTCAAGGCATTTGGTAACAACACTAGATGACCAATGCCTATTTCATCTACTAAATCATCAACCTATCAACCTATCATTCCTTATCTTTCATTATATAGTAAAGTCTATGAAAGACTCGACTGCTCTACCATATGAAATGATACTAACAAGGATATTCAGAGACTTTGGAGTACGTCTGGATAGGGGAAACAGAATGATGATGACTATCAAAAGTGTCATCAACTCTGCAACAATTGGTAAAATGGGCTTGAAGAATCTAAAGAAAGTAGAAGCTACTTCTAAAAAGAAAGCCAAAATTGAGGGGGAGCGTGCTAGACAAGAATCTCCCTCAACAAAATCAAAATCTCGATCTGTTGAGAGGATACCTGCAGAAGGAGAAAAGGAATCATCAGGACAATCAATCAGAATGATGATATCTCTTAAAGAAGGAAGCCAGGTGCAACAAAAGGAGACAGTAACCCTGAAAAGAAAAGAGGATATGCTACTTTCGGAGAAGTCGAAGCAAGCAAAAAGGTCACCTAGAGTTCGAACCTTGCGTCAACAAGAAGAAAAGAAAAGAAAAGAGTTTATTCATGGTGAAAACTCTGAGAAGACAACATCTCAGACAACCAGGTCCTTAGTTTCAATTTTGAGAGAAGAATAACCAAAATTGGCTAAAGTGACTGAAATAAGGAAGAAATTGCAGTTTGAGAAAGTAAAACCTCAACCTCAACAAACTTTCAGACTGATTAAGGAGAATAAAAAGGAGAAAATCAGTATTAAGAAGAGTACTCCAACTGCTGTTCAGAAGAAGAAGAAGACAGTGGAACGCAGTCCAGGACAGGTCAATATTTCTCGACTATTAAGAAAAGAAGTGTTGGACCCCGATCTTTTAGTAGAATTTAGAAATATTAAATGTATGAAATGAGTATTTTGTATATGTATTGTGTTATAGATGTTATTGTGCTTTAACAAAATTGATGAGAAAAGAATTGATGGATTTTGATGACTTTGATATTTTAGTAGATTTGTATGGGTTAAGAAAGTTAAAGTGAATGAGTTGATTGAAATGGTATTTGAAAAGCAAGTAATAAATAGTAAAAGTGTGAGAATTTGGAGAATTAAGAAAGTTTGACTTTTTGAGGATAAATAGTAGCTGAGTTGACTTTTTGGGCTGAAATCTTTGTGAATTTTTCTAGCTTGATCTAGGTAGATTTTGATCAAATTATCCTCATAAAAATTGTAGCTTCTATTGAAAGCTTTCTATCTCCTTAAAGTATGACATTTTTCGATATCAGGATTGAAAGTTATGACCATTCGAAATTAAGGTTATTTTGCTTTGTTTTGAAAATGTCCATAAGTGTACATTTGTGTGTACTGTGCTTGGAGGAAACTTTTGTACTGATGTGGTTTGAATAAGACAAAGTGGTCTACATGAAAGTTGTAGCTTGTCTTTCAATCTTTCCAACGCTATAGAGTATGCAATTTTTGGATGTGGGAATTGAAAGATGTGAATGTTGGAAGTTTGGGATATTGTTTAGGTGATTTTTAACAGGGCTAAAAATTTGATTAAAAAATTGACCTAGTTAGAGGTTGAATTTGCCTTTAAGTGCTTCATGAAAGTTTTAGATTATGTTCTTATCTTTCCATTGATGTAAAGTATGGAAATTTTGGGCTATGAAATAGGAAATTATGATTTTTACAAGTTGTTGTTACTCTTTGGGAAGAGTATTAGTGGACAGAAACTTTGAAGTAGTTTTTGACTCCCTTAGAGGCCAAATTGATTTTTCTATCCTCATAAAAGTTGTAAGTTGCTTTTTGATCTTTGCATTGATATAATATATGACATGTTTGGACCTTGGAGCTGAAAGATAGAAACTTTCAAAGTTGAGTTATTGTTTAGGGAGACAATTTTTGGACAGAAAGTTTGAGTGGGATTTTGACCCCTTTAGAGATGAAATTGATTTTTGAATTCTTCATGAAAGTTGTAGAACTTCCTTTGAGCTTTCTATTGATACCACATTTGTCAAATTTGGAGTTCGGAATCAAGAGTTGTGAATTTTAAAAAAAATTGGTTATTATATATATATATATAATATATTATTGGAAAAAAGAAAGAAAAAAAAGAAAATTTTAAGTTTTTCCCACGCGCTCGCGAGTGCGACCGCGTCGCGTTGCACTAGCGATGAGGCGCGCTTGCGCTTGCCTCAAGGTCACGAGGCATCACGACCGTGAGCGTCGCAACTTTGGTGCGTCTCGTGATCGCGATGCCTCGCGATTGCGAGATTGCGTCTTTTTGCCACATCACCAAGGCGACCAGCCCGACTCGGGGCGGCCCATCCTTGTCCGACCCGACCCTAATCTGACCCTTTTCTAATCTTTTATTTATATATTTTCCGTCCGACATCCGATTGACTTGATTTTTGAAGCATTGGATTCCTAAGACATCCCTTTGTCTCTCCATAGAAAATTGTAGATTTTTAAGGTTAAATTGAGGATGATTGATTTAATCAAAGTGAGTTGGATAATTTTCTGAACATGGTTCAGTATTTTGGTGAATTCTTGATCTGTGGAGATCCGATTGAATTGATTCTTAGTGAAAAATAAAATAGAGACATGGGGCTACATGTCATATGAAGGAATTAAATTTCAATTTAGCCCCTAAGACTTTCAATTTCTGAATTGAAGTCGGGATTAGTGTTCAGTCTTGGATTAATAAGAGTTGGAAGTGTTTAAGCCATAACTTTTTCTCTAGTCATCCAAATGAGGTTATTCTTGATTTGGATTAAACTAGATAAATATGGGTACAAATGTTCTGAAGGACTAGAGTTTCAATTTAGTCTCTAAGACTATCAATTTTTGGATGGAAGTAAATTGCTGGAAAATATTTTAGCATAAGAATAGTCTGAAATGTTTGAGGTGTAACTTTTGGAGTAATGAACCAAATTAAATCATTTTAGTGGCGTTATGAAATTGAGACAATAAGGAACTTTTCTCTAGAAGAAAGTTTTAGCAAATTCCTTCAATTTGATGATTTGAAAAATATCCTAAGCAAAACATGATTTAATGAATTTTGAGACTTTGATTTAATTTATGATTTTGAGGACTTAATTAGCATGTTAATGTGAATAATTAGCATGTTAAATTGAGTAAGAGCATATGCGATAAATTGATTGGATTAAATTAAATTAAAGTGTTAGAAATTAAAGTGTTAGAAGTGCATAAAGGGCAAACTTCGAAGAACACTTAAGGTTTTAAGTTAAAAGGCTTATATGGAGGGGCATAATGGTCATTTTACATTCTTTAATGACAAGAAGAGTGGATTGTCGTTTAAGAGGGAAGAAAGACACGAAAAGAGGAAGAAAAGAAGGAAAAGAAAGAAGAAAGAAGAGAGAAGAGAGCAAGCCTTCGGTGCAGAGAAAGGAGAAGAAGCAAGATAGCTAGGTTTCGATTTTTTTGGGTTTTCAAGAGAGATTTCGAAGATGATTCAAGAAGGAAAAATGAAGAGGAGCTCAAGAGCTTTATTCCAAGCTAAGAAATTCTGAATTTGGGTGAAGATTAAGGTAAGATTGAGATTTTGATTTGTTAAATTTTGAAAGATTTTGGTTCTTATGGCTTAAGAATGGTATGGGTTTGTGATTTCTAAATTGAATTTTGGTGATTATGCCTTATTTGATGTTTAATTTGGGTGTTCATTGATTAGGGAATTTTAATTTGGATGAAGGAAAGGAAAGGAGATTAGATGCTTTGAACACGTTTCAAGCATGGATATGAGGTGGGTACCGTGTTTATAATTTGAATTATAAGCTAATTATAAGTTTTCGAAAAATCAAGAAGAGAAATGATTTGCAAATTTATTATTTATGTTTTAGAAAAATCAAGAAGAAGATAAAATAATTGCAAATTCATTGTTTTCAAATGATTGGATAAATTGTTGCAATTGCGAAATGCATTTTTTTAATAATTTGATAAATGTCTTCAATTGATGATTTTCATTGTTTTTGATTGAATGTGAATTTGCCATATGAATTTTAGATGATTAATGTGCTATGTGAATGGGGATTTTGTTTGAATTATGATTGAGAATTTGATATGTGAATTTGTGTGACATTGTGACTTTATAAATGACATTATGTTTGAATATGAGATGACATGGAAATTAAGTTTTAGACATATGCCTTCGGGCAATCCAATTTCAAGTGTGAACTATCTGTTATGTGGGTTTGGTTATATTGGACCCCGAACTTTTCTTGAAATTTAGAAGTATAAATTGACATTAAATGAGGAATTTGTGGTGAATTAATCATGTGCAAAGAAAAAGAAAATTCAAGAATGTATATTGTTATATGAGATTAAGATAGGTGTGTGTATGCTTTTGTTATCGATGTTTATGATTAAGTATGGCCTGAAATGAGTGTTTTTGAGTTTAATGAAATTGATGAGAGGTTTTGGGTAAATTCTGTATGGTATTATGAAATTTATTTGTGAAAGTGTTAGATTTTGGAGATGTGAAAATCTGAAATTTTGAGGATGAATAGTAGCTGAAAATACTAAATTGGATCTGAAACTTTATGAATTTTTCTAGCTTGATTTAGGTAGAATTTGATGAAATGATCTTTAGAAAAATTTTAGCTTCTGTTGAAAACTTTCTATCGCCTTAAAATATGACATGTTTTCGATATCGGGATTGACATTTATGATCAATCAAATTGAAGTGTATGTTACTTTGTTTTTGAAGATGCTCATAAGTGTACGATTTTGTATGCAGTGTTTTGAGGAACAATTATGGACTGATATGTTTTGAATTGAGTTAAGTGGTCTGCATGAAAGTCATAGGAGATTATCCTAGTCTTTCAATGATGTATAATATGTTATTTATGGTCGTGGAAATTGGAAGATATGAAATTGGAAGGCTGGATGTGGTATAGGATGATAAATGTCTGGCAGAAACTTTGATGGAAAAATTGACTTAGTTAGCATTTGAAATTGCCTTTAAGTGCTTCATGGAAGTTTTAGATTATGTTTTGATCTTTGCATTGCTGTATATATTTCATTTTTGTATATATATGTCATTTCTGGGCATGTTCGCCGCGGCGAACATTTGCCCTCGCCGCGACGAACTTTTGCCCTCGCCGCAGCGAGCTCCAACATTTTTCGCCGCGACGAAATTCAGTTCTCCAGCTAATATGAAGTTTTCAATTACCTCCCTTAGAGACTAAATTGATCTTTGCATTCTTCATGGAAGTTGTAGAGCTTCCTTTTAGCTTTCTTCTGATACCAAGTTTGTAAATTTTGGACTCTTGAGTCACAAGTTATATATTTTGTGATTTTCGTGACTTTTTCCATAATCTGACCCTCTTCATTCTTTTGTTTATAACTTTTCCGTTCGACATCCGATTGACTTGATTTTTGAAGCGTTGGATTCCTAAGACATCCCTCTACCTCTTTATGGAAAATTTGGTGATTTTTAGATTTAATTGAGGATGATCGATTTAGTCAAGTGAGTTGGAAAATTTTCTTAACATTGTTCAGTATTTTGGTAAATTCTTGGTCTGTGGAGATCCAATTGAGTTGATTGTTGTTTCTAAATAAACTAGAGATATGGATCTACAAGTTATCTTAAGGAATCAAATTTCAATTCAGTCCCTAAGATTTTTAATTTCTGAATTGAAGTATTAAAGTTATAAGAATATGTATAAGGGCAAATTGGGCATGGCACTTAAGATTATAAGACTTAAGGCTTAAAGGAAGGGGCAAAATGGACATTACACACTCATTAAGGGTATAAAAAGAAGAAGAAATGGTTGTTTTGTTTAAAAAGGAAGAAGAGTGTCGTGGGAGTAGGAGAAGAAGAAGAGGAAATTAGGGTTTTGGAAATTTTGAAGATTTTGAAGACTTTGAGGCTAAAGCAAGTAAGTATAAGTTTATTTCATCTTGTTTTGGTTGAATGAAACTCAAGTATAGCTTAGAATGTGTAGGAAATGGTTGTGGAGTGGTATATGAAAAATGGTTTAATCTTTTAGGGTTGATGATCATGTTGTGTTTGTGAATGATTTTGGGTTGGTATGAGCTTACAAATGAAGTATAGGAGATGTTTTAATATTAAGATAGGTTATATTTGAAAGATGGGAGGATTATGGTTGAATAATGTGAAAAAAAACAAGTTTCGGGAAGATTTTGGACTGGCACGTTGCGGCGCGCTCATGCCCTCGCCGCGGCGAGCTTCTTTCCACCGCGGCAAGGACCCATTTTCCTGCACCGATATGTTTTGATATTTTGGAAATAACTTTTGATGTAGAAGTCTAAATGAGGTGATTTTTGATTCGTTGTAAACTAGAGACATAGGGATACAAGTTTTATGAAGAAATAAAGTTTTGAATCAGTATCTAAAGATCTCAAATTTTGGATGGAAGTTGAGTATAGATTATAGTTTCAGCATAAGGATAGTCCCAACATGTTTGGGGTATAACTTCCATGTTTCTGAAACAAATTGAATGATTTTGGAGTCATTATAAACTTAAGACAATGGGGAACATTTTTCTAGAAGAGAATATTACCAGATTTTGTCATCTACTTAATCATAGTGAGCATGGAAAATTGACAAGAATGTTTGGACTGTTGGAAGAGTTTGAGTTTTTAGAATTTATCTTAGTGAATATGCAATATATGGGTCCTCAAATTGTATTCCTTTTGAATGAGAATTTTGCATTTGATAAAGGGAATCAAGGAAGGCAAGAGGATCAAGAGGAGGAGCATATTTTAAGCATGTATCCAAGCAAGGAAAGAGGAGTATGAACAAGTTTCAAGCAAGGAATTAAGGTGGGTACCTGTTTATAATTGAGTAAATAAGCCACTTTTGCTTTATTCGAATCAAGAAAACTTTAATGGTTTAAAATTGCATCATAAGTGTTGCATGAATTATGTTTTGAATGAATTGTGGAATATGTTATATGTTTGCTACATGAATCGTGTGATGTTTTATGAAAATGTTTTTCGTTTGAAAAGAACACATGTTTATACAATCATGTTTTCAAGAATGATTTTCAAGACTTATGTCAAGTGTATGAAAAGAAAGTTTTCAAGAAAATGTGCCATTTGGGTAACAAGTTTTCAAGTTCATGAAATATGTGTTAAGTGGGTTTGTGGTAGTCCCTCAAGAACCGTCACGTGCACGTTGACCCAAGAATAGGCTTCTCCTGTCTACCCGCTAGTGGCACGGAGCTCCTTCAAGGACTCCCTCAAGAAATTACGACTACACAAGACCATTTCGATGGAAATGTGTAGTGCGTCATAAATTTGGACTTACCCAAACCATTTTGCTGTGTTATGTGCTTATGACAAGTGATCAAGTTGATGCATACATGTTTTGTGATTTACAAATGTGACTACATGATGAGAATTTGAGAAACAAGTGTTTTATGGATTTTTAACAAGGATTTTCTATGACAATAAACTTTTGAATGGTTTTGCTTATTTCTTTGTTATAAGTTGTTACCCACGAGCTTTCGAACTCACCCCCCCTTTCATCCCCATCTCCAGGTAACGAGTAGGAGATCGAATGAAAGAAAGTCAAAGCAACCGTTTATTTCTGTACTTGATGTGTTTTAAGGTAGATCGCTGTAAGAATAAGATTTGAGACTTTTGTTGAGAAATTATGTGGATTTTGTATCTTATGTATTTGGATTTTTGTATTTATGTTGTATATGGCTTGGAAATGCCATTAACATGTTGTAAGCATATATTTCATGATGTAAATGAAATATGGAATTGTGTATGGTTATGAAATGTGAATTTGTTTATAGATGAGATAAGATGAATGTGATTGATTGTGTTAGGATTCCGGACAGGAGGTTCGATGAATTATGATGTTTGATTTGAAATATTGAAGTGCTCTTTGTTTATGAATTGATGGTTATGATTCGCATATGAAGCATAAAATGAATTGAGGTTGTGGAATTGATAAATTCCAATTAGATATTGGTATTGTTTTGAATGATGAAAAGAAAAAAAAACTATACCGAATTGGATTGGTTTAGATCAAGATAGTCTTATAGGTTTCCAACGCGCGTTTTTCTAAAGTATGCGTTCACGGATGTCAGAATTTGCCCTTAAGTTTGATTGAATCCTTTTGTTTCCTTCGCTTTCAATCCAATTTGATTTCATGGATTCCATTTTTGATTTGTTTCCACCCTTTGTTTAAGTATAAGTTCGCTCACGTTTTGTACATGTGTTCAATTTATGATTCTGAGGTTGGGTTCCGAAAACGGGATCCAACATTTGTGGTTGATTGATTCGTTTTGTTTCTTTGTTTCTGAAATTTTCTAAATTCGAGCCTTTCAATTTTTCTATGGCTCAATAAGAATTTGATTCATTTTCGTTATGTGATTCCGTTTTTTGGTTGAGGTCCGGTTTCGAGATCAAGTCCCAATATTTGTGGTATCAAAGCAAAAAGAGATGTCAAGGAACCACGCTTTAGATGTTTGATGATCTTTTGTTAAGAGTTGGGTTCCGAAAACAGGATCCAACATAGGTGGTATCAGAACGCCAGTATTAAGATCTTACATGGGTGCATATGTTTGTTCAGAGTTTAAACGGATAGGATTGAATAAGTGAGAATGTGAAAATGATGTGAATGTATGTCATGAATCATTTGAAGAACCTAATTGATTGTTTGATTAAGGTGATGAGTTATATGATCGATCATAAGAATGTATATGATATTGAGGTTAGAATGTCATGATGATTAGGCTTCTTCGATCACTTTGTTGATTTGATCTTGAATATACTTTTGTGAGATGAAATAAGGAATGCTTGAAAGATGAGTTGAATGATAGAGATATAACTATGTATAGAAGTTCAAAAGGTTGATATTGAATGGTATGGGTCCATATTAAGGTTATTAAGAATTGGACCATATGTTAAGAAACATTGATTTGTGGATATAGTGATTTGATATGATAATGGTGTTATTTGATACAAGAAGTGAATAAGTGTGAATAAGTTGAGATATAAGTAAGATGAGGAATTAGTTAAGAAAGTGATTGACTAGGGTCTTTTGGAAAGAAATTATTTGAGAGAATGTGTTCTTGGTGATTACCTAAGTACGAATTTCGATGACGAAATTCTTTTAAGTGGGGGAGAAATGTTGGACCCCGAACTTTTCTTAAAATTTAGAAGTATAAATTGACATTAAATGAGGAATTTGTGGTGAATTATTCATGTGCAAAGAAAAAGAAAATTCAAGAATGTATATTGTTATATGAGATTAAGATAAGTGTGTGTATGCTTTTGTTATCGATGTTTATGATTAAGTATGGCCTGAAATGAGTGTTTTTGAGTTTAATGAAATTGATGAGAGGTTTTGGGTAAATTCTGTATGGTATTATGAAATTTATTGGTGAAAGTGTTAGATTTTGGAGATGTGAAAATCTGAAATTTTGAGGATGAATAGTAGCAGAAAATGCTAAATTGGATCTGAAACTTTATGAATTTTTCTAGCTTGATTTAGGAAGAATTTGATGAAATGATCTTCAGGAAAATTTTAGCTTCTGTTGAAATCTTTCTATCGCCTTAAAATATGACATGTTTTCGATATCGGGATTGACATTTATGATCAGTCAAATTGAAGTGTATGTTACTTTGTTTTTGAAGATACTCATAAGTGTAGGATTTTGTATGCAGTGTTTTGAGGAACAATTATGGACTGATATGTTTTGAATTGAGTTAAGTGGTCTGCAAGAAAGTCATAGGAGATTATCTTAGTTTTTCAATGATGTATAATATGTTATTTATGGTCGTGGAAATTGGAAGATATGAAATTGGAAGGCTGGATGTAGTATAGGATGATAAATGTCTGGCAGAAACTTTGATGGAAAAATTGACTTAGTTAACAGTTGAAATTGCCTTTAAGTGCTTCATGGAAGTTTTAGATTATGTTTTAATCTTTGCATTGCTGTATATATGTCATTTTTGTATATATATGTCATTTCTGGGCATGTTCGCCGCGGCGAACTTCTGCCCTCGCCGCGACGAACTTTTGCCCTCGTTGCGGCGAGCTCCAACATTTTTCGCCGCGACGAGCTCCAACATTTTTGCCGCAGCAAAATTCTGTTCTCCAACTAATATGAAGTTTTCAATTACCTCCCTTAGAGACTAAATTGATCTTTGCATCTTTATGGAAGTTGTAGAGCTTCCTTTTAGCTTTCTTCTGATACCAAGTTTGTAAATTTTGGACTCTTGAGTCATAAGTTATATATTTTGTGATTTTTGTGACTTTTTCCCTAATCCGACCCTCTTCATTCTTTTGCTTATAACTTTTCTGTCCGACATCTGATTGACTTGATTTTTGAAGCGTTGGATTCCTAAGACATCCCTCTACCTCTTTATGGAAAATTTGGTGATTTTGAGATTTAATTGGGAATGATTGATTTAGTCAAGCGAGTTGGAAAATTTTCTGAACATTGTTCAGTATTTTGGTAAATTCTTGGTCTGTGGAGATCCAATTGAGTTGATTGTTGTTTCTAAATAAACTAGAGATATGGATCTACAAGTTATATGAAGGAATCAAATTTCAATTCAGTCCCTAAGATTTTCAATTTTTGAATTGAAGTATTAAAGTTATAAGAATATGTATAAGGGCAAATTAGGCATGACACTTAAGATTATAAGACTTAAGGCTTAAAGGAAGGGGCAAAATGGACATTGCACACTCATTAAGGGTATAAAAAGAAGAAGATATGGTTGTTTTGTTTAAAAAGAAAGAAGAGTGTCGTGGGAGTAGGAGAAGAAGAAGAGGAAATTAGGGTTTTGGAAATTTTGAAGACTTTGAGGCTAAAGCAAGTAAGTATAAGTTTACTTCATCTTGTTTTGGTTAAATGAAACTTAAGTATAGCTTTGCATGTGTACGAAATGGTTGTTGAGTGGTATATGAAAAATGGTTTAATCTTTTAGGGTTGATGATCATGTTGTGTTTGTGAATGATTTTGGGTTGGTATGAGCTTAGAAATGAAGTATAGGAGATGTTTTAATGTTAAGATAGGTTATATTTGAAAGATGGGAGGATTATCGTTGAAGAATGTGAAAAAAAAATAGGTTTCGGGAGGATTTTGGACTGCTTGCGTTCTTGGCGCTCATGCCCTCGCCCTTGGCCTTCCGACTTTCTCATGCATGGCGAGCTTCTTTCCGCGTGAATTTGGACTTACCCAAACCATTTTGCTGTGTTATGTGCTTATGACAAGTGAACAAGTTTATGCATACATGTTTTGTGATTTACAAATGTGACTACATGATGAGAATTTAAGAAACAAGTGTTTATGGATTTCAACATGGATTTTCTATGACAATAAACTTTTGAATGGTTTTTCTTATTTCTTTGTTATAAGCTATTACCCACGAGCTTTCGAGCTCACCCCCCCCCCCTTTCATCCCCATCTCTAGGTAACAAGCAGGAGATCGGATGAAAGAAAGTCAAAGCAACCGTTTATTTCTGTACTTGATGTATTTTAAGGTAGATTGCTGTAAGAATAAGATTTGAGACTTTTGTTGAGAAATTATGAGGATTTTGTATCTTGTGTATTTGGATTTTGGTATTTATGTTGTATATGGCTTGGAAATGCCATTAACATGTTGTAAGCATGTATTTCATAATGTAAATGAATTATGGAATTGTGTATGGTTATGAAATGTGAATTTGTTTATGGATGAGATAAGATGAATGTGATTGATTATGTTGGGATTCCGGACAGGAGGTTCAATGAATTATGATGTTTGATTTGAAATATTGAAGTGCTCTTTGTTTATGAATTGATGGTTATGATTCGCATATGAAGCATAAAATGAATTGAGGTTATGGAATTGATAAATTCCAATTAGATATTGGTATTGTTTTGAATGATGAAAAGAAAAAAAATTTGTACCGAATTGGATTGGTTTAGATCAAGATAGTCTTATAGGTTTCCAACGCGCGTTTTTCTAAAGTATGCGTTCACAAATGTCAGAATTTGCCCTTAAGTTTGATTGAATCCTTTTGTTTCCTTCGCTTTCAATCCGATTTGATTTCATTGATTTCGTTTTTGATTTGTTTCCGCCCTTTGTTTAAGTATAAGTTTGCTCACATTTTGTACATGTGTTCGATTTATGATTCCAAGGTTGGGTTCCGGAAACGGGATCCAACATTTGTGGTTGATTGATCTGTTTTGTTTTTTTGTTTCTGAAATTTTTTTAAATCCGAGCCTTCAATTTTTCTATGGCTCATTAAGAATTCGATTCATTTTCGTTATGTGATTCCATTTTTTGGTTGGGGTCCGGTTTCAAGATCGGGTCCCAATATTTGTGGTATCAAAGCAAAAAGAGATGTCACGGAACCACGCTTTAGATGTTTGATGATCTTTTCTTAAGAGTTGGGTTTTAGAAACGGGATCCAACAGGTTAGGTCCTATAAGAGTCTCAAGTGCACTTGTTTAGACTTCGTCCGCCTGCCCGCTAGTGGCATTGGAACTCCGTTAAGGACTCCCATAAGTTCACCGCTACACCGGACCGCTATTCGGGAAGGTGTAGTACATTCTGTTCACGGCTGTACAGGATCACTATGCGAGAATGTGCAGTACGTTCTGTTTCTGGACCGACCTAAACCAAAATTTGTGATGTGTTATATGCTTATGTGTGTATTAATATGCTGCTTTCATGTTTTAAAATTGTTCATGAATTGTGAAAAAAATTTGAGAATTTTGAGAAAAGAGCAATTGAGGTTTTCAACCTTGAAATTTTTTAAATTGATTATGAATGTTTTGAAAAGTTGAAAATTTTTTGAAATAAGCATTTTACCAAATTTCTACTGTGAAATTTCCATAAAATGGCAAAAGTTTTGAAATTTGAGTTTTGCTTATTTTTCTGTTATAAACATGTTATCCACGAGCTGTAAAGCTCACCCCCTTTTATCCCCATATTCAAGTATCGAGAAGGAGATCGGATGAAAGCGAGTCAAGACCTCCGTTCATTTGCATTTATGTTGTTGGGTAAAGTTCATTATTTCTAAGAATAAAGTTCTAGCCTCATAACAAGGATTTTGGGATTTATGTATTCTTAGGTATTTCGAATTTTGAGATTAATGTTATATCGTGGCTTGAAAATACCACTTTTGTTTGGTGATGTATTTCTTTTGGAGTATGTAAATAAATTATGGATGTGTATATAGATTAGAAAAGTGAATTATGGTTTTGTATATAAATTGCATATGTTTATGAATGAGTTTGATTGTGTTTGGATTCCGGACAGGAGGTCCGATGATTCTGATTGTTGATTAAGAATTATTAAAGTGTTATAAGTATATAAATGTGTTTGTTTGTGTTGGAATTTCGGACAGGAGGTCCGATGAATTGTGTTGCTCGAATTTAGATATTGAAGTGCATATTATGATTGAATTGATAGTATATGGACATGCGTGATTGTTTTTATGGAAAAAGAAAAATAAGAATAAGCTTTGTTTTAAAGATGAGATTGAGATATACATGATTAAGGAGAATCATATGAATTGAGTTTTTGAATGTAGATGAATTTCCAAACGGGAAATTGAATTGCTTTGAATGAGTTTGACTAAAGAATGAAAAGAAAAAAATTTATACCGGATTGGATTGGCTTAGATTAAATGTCTTATAGGTTTCCAACGCGATGTTTTCCTAAAGTATGCGTTCACGGATGTTGGAATTTGAACATTCAGTTGATTGATCCATTTTGTTTCTGAAATTTTGTAATTCCGAGCCTTTCAATTTTTCTATGGCTCATTAAGAATTCGATTCGTTTTAGATGCTTTCGCCTTTGATCCGAATTGATCTCTTTGACTTTCGCTTTCGTTTCTTCTTTTGATTTGTTTTCGTTTATTCCCGTCACTTTGTTTTCGATCTGTGATTCCGTTTTTTCCGGTTGGGGTCTGGTTTCAAGATCGGGCCCCAACAAGAAGACTTGAGAGTCAAGATTATTGAAGAAATTCAACCTGTCAGGAGTAGAAATTCAATAATAATCAGAGAAATCCCAAAAAGGTCAGATAAGGTACAATTTCAACCTATATTGGTAAATAATAGTACCATGCATCTGTTGAGTGATGACGAGAAAAGTATGTATAATGTTCTGAAGGATGAAGGAACCAGACCATACCCCACACAGATGACAAAACAAAAGTACACTATTTTTCCAATCACAAGAAAAATTGTGATCAAGGTTGTGCCTGATATTCAACCTTGACCTTTCATTGTTCACAATGAAGATAAAGAGAAGAAGAAAATGTATCCTAAAAGGATAAATGATTTGACAGATGAATAGATTGAAGCTGAAGTGAGAAATATTGATGAAGCATGTCATGCAGACCAGTAGACTAGAACGTATGTTTCCCATTTCATTTCAATAGCGTCAAGAAGCAAGTGTGGTCAACAAACCACTAAAGATTCTTTTCAAGTAGGTGGAAGACTTTCAGAAGGGTTGTATAGATCCATTAAGGTTGGAGACTGAAGCTACTCAGTAGAGTTCATTGTGCATCTCATTATGCACATTAGACCTTTATCAACTGTGTCTTCATTTGGTGATGTTCTACACCTATTGGGAAGACAAGTTCTACGTCTAATTGGCCCTGATGATCTTGATCTTCCGGAACCTAACCTATCTGTTCAACCTCCTACCATTACAATAATTGAACCAGATGTTACATCTACAGATGCATATACTACGACTGTTGGTGTTAGAGTCGTACAACAGAAGCCAGATGAAGATATTGAAGAGAAAGTTGATTATCTATGAGCTTATATGGGTGACTTGCGTAAAGAAGTAGCAGATATTCGCCAAGATATCAAGTCACTTCGCATTGAGATGAGAAAAATGTTTTCTGAAGTTATGAAGCATCTGCGATCATGATTTTTTTTATATCAATAACAAATAGGGGGAGAAAGAAGACGAAGAAGAGATGACAAATATAAGGGGAGAAGAAGAAAAGAAAAGGAGAACACAACAGAAGATGGGAGATAAATTTTTTTTAAGATTATTTGTTATCATCAAAAAGGGGGAGATTGTTAAGTCAAAATGACTTTATGATTAATTTTAATGAAAACCAAATAATGATGAAGCTGAAGAAAAATGAGACAGAAGCAAAAGCAATGTGAGACGGAGACAAAAGCAAAGTAAGACGGACAAAAAAGCAAAGTGAGACGGAAGCAAAAGCAAAATGAGACGGAAGATAAAACAAAATAAGACGGAAGTAAAATGAGACGGAAGCTGAAGCAAAATGAGATGGAAGCAAAATGAGACGAAAGCTAAAGCAATATAAGACGGAAGCAAAAATGAGATGGAAGCCAAAAATGAGATGGAAACAAAATAAGATGGAAGCTAAAGCTATATGAGATGGAAGCAAAAATGAGACAGAAGCTAAAAATGAGACAGAAGCAAAAAAAGAGATAGAAGCCAAAAATGAGACGGAAGTAAAATAAGACGGAAGCTAAAGCAAAATGAGACGGAAGTAAAATGAGACAGAAGCGAAGCGAAAATGAGACGAAGGAGTCGTAGATGTAGAATCAAATTAGCTTGAGTTAGTTACATAACTCAACTGATTAATCATTTCTTTAAAGATCAAGAATCAAGAAGAAAGAATCAGTTATCAAGAAGTAGTTGAAGACGAAGACTACAAATATGAGTTAAAGTCAAAGACTAAAAGAGTTAGTAATTTTTCTTCTTAGTGATATTCAAAAGCTAAACACTGTATTTGTGCGAAAATACGAGAGCTATATTTTCTGTAACAAAGCTTGCAATATCTTTCTGTAAGAAAGAAGAATAGCTGAGAGCCTGAAGAGGATAAGTGAGAAAAAGAATACTTGTTATACGAGACCTGAAGAGACTCGGTGAAAAGAATACTTATATTGTTGTGAAGTATAGTGAAATCTCAGAAGGGATTCTGAGGACTGGACGTAGCCCACGGTTTGGGGTGAACCAGTATAAAATTGTTGTGTCGATTCTCTCCCAACTCTTAACTCCTGTTTCTATTGTTGACATAAATACTTTTTAATATTGTTTGTCAATCGTTTTGAGAAAGAAAGTTTTTAAAAAGGGATTGTATTAAAAAATTCAAATACACAATTCATCCCCCCTTCTTGTGCACTTTGTATATCGTATACTAACGTGTGATTTACTTCAAGACGTTCAGAATTAGATACTTCCAAAATTTTAATAAAATGGACAAAAGAAGTTTAACTTAATAAAAAACTCCAGGAGGAAATCTAGTAGGAAACAGTAAGGAAAGGGCTTATCAAGCCCTTCCAAACAATGATCATCTCTTGGAACATTAGGGTTTTGAACTACCCCAAAAACAATAAGTGGTTAGTGACTCTATAAAATGAAAAGTTCAATCTATAATTGGCTTGTAAGAAACAAAAATCAAGGAGGTAGCATTTCACAAGTGATTGAATTTTTATAAAAAGAAAGATTTTGGGATTAGGTTTAAACATTATACAAAGGCGCTGGATCTTAATGATGAGGACATTTCATACTTAACTAATTGTGCTATTATCTACTTAGAGATGGGCAAGGTAATCACTGCTCTTATTGATTGAAACTTTTAAAACTTCAACCAAGTACCAAAGCTAAACCTAATAATATAATTTCATCATGTTCTAGAATAGTTGATTGATGCCTATGCGTTGGTTGCTATCTGCCTCATTGACCACATTTTAAGGGCATTCTTAAATTCATTTGTTTGTTCCTTTCTTCTTTCATTAATAGATAGTTATAAAAAAAATTTAACCAGGCAATTCTCTATGATTGTGACCTTTGTGCTTAAGATGCTATTGCACTAAATTGTTGATCATTTATGATATAATCACAAAATTGTGGTTGTATATATTCTTTTCTATTCATAATGTTGATGATGAAGATGATGATGTAGGTGTTATTCAAGTGCTTCAGGAATTAATTTATTTTTTGTTGATAGTGCTCTGATGCTTAACTTACATCCCAGGGAATAATGAAAGATGAGAGGTTGGACTATATAGTTGTTTTTAATATTACGATTTAAGTGTCAAATGAATATGGAGAGATTTTGTTTTTTCCCTTAGTTTCCCTAAATCTATTGCTTTTATCCCCTTGGACCATTCTTGTCAAATTGTTGACTCTAGCTATGTATACCGATTATGAAAACTCAAGTCATATGTTCCATATAATTCAAAACAATAAACATATGATTTTTTTTAGTTTAATTAGGATATGATCAGCCAGGTATATAGAGTTTGAATGAGGCAATAAGTCAAACATAGACAATATGACGTCATCACAGATGATATGACATCATCACATACTATACATTTTTACACACGATATGACTTCATCATAGACAATATGACGTCTCATAGACGATATATTTTTATAGACGATATGACATCATTACAGACGATACTATCTATACTCCTAAATATCTCCACTTATAAAGACCATACCTTTCAACTCCAATGTCCAAAATTCCCATACTATATACCGTTGGAAAGATAAAATAAAGGTCTACAACTTTTTAGAAGACAATTTTGTCTAAATCGATCCAAATCAATCCAGAATTTTCCCTGAAGTTAGAATATGAACTTTACATTCCTCCATCAATGTACTGCACCCAGTTCTCAACTTCATGACAAATTTTGTGATTTTTAAAGGTAGAATTTAAATTCTATGTCTTCATAAGAAATGTAGCCATATGTCTCTAGTTCAATCCAAATAATGAATCGTCTCATTTGGATGACTAGAAAAAAAAATTGTGGCTAAAAGACTAAAGCATACTTCGTGAACATTTTCTAGATCAACCACCCATTTTGTTTCACAATCTTTCCTTAACACAACTCATAGCAAGATCACCTTTTTTACTTCATTTACTCCTCATTCTCAACTCCATTTCAAATCAATATCATCCATAAAGAAATTATAATCCAGCATTAACCATGAACACCAATGACAGAACATACACATATGTTCATATTCTTCATCAACTTACTACACAAATTCAACTTCGTTTTCACCCTAATTCTTCCCATTTCATAGTCTCTCATCTACCAAAAAAACCAAAGCAAAGCATGAATCTATTCACACTTCTCATTTACTGTAATATCCCATCTCCGATGGGAAGGGTATTTTAGTAAATTGGGACGGGTTAGGAGTATTAAATTATAACTCGGCATGAACATATGCCATGCAGCCTCTATAAATGGTGAGTTTTGCACAGGCACATAGTCATACATGCATTCATGACATTTCCCGGCATAAGTGTCTAATTGTGATCTTTTGTGAAATTGGTGTGATAATGGGATTTGAAAAATTATTTGGAGTGCGCCATAGAGTGTTTTACATTTTTAGGGATTTATGGGAATTTTTCTGGAATTATCCGGAGAAAATTTCCGGACCGGCAAAATCGCCGGTAAATGGCCTAAATGTATTTTTGTAGTGGAAAGTGTGGTTTTCGTGTTTAAAAAATTATTAGGAGTGGACTGTCTTATGTTTTACAATTTTGGGCAATTTAGGTAATTTTCAAAAAAATGATTCGGGAAAATTCCAGGAAATTTCCCCACCGGAAAATTCCAACTGACTGGCTGAGTGAGCTTTTTTGTACTGAAAAGGGATTGCCTAATGGCATGAGATTAGTGAATAAATACTTGTGAGAATTATGTTAGTGCCATGTTTAGAGTTTAAGTGGGATTAGTGCTTAATTAATTGGGATTAACTCATTTTTGTCTTTTCTTCATTTAAATAGCCAAGTGTCCCTTGAATTATTAACTTTGTCTCTTCTACTCAAGCACCTATGACTTTCTCATTGTTTTGATAAACAAATAAATCATTTGGAAAGCTTTGGAAGCTCATTCTTCCTTCTCATCCGTAACTTGCTTCATCTTCTTGGTGTGTTTCTTCTTCTCCTTCAAATTTGCTTCTACTTCTCCCATATAAGAAGATCTTCTTTGGTTCTTTGCTTGCTTCTCTTTGGGCCTACCTAAGACCAAGCTTGATCCTTGAGAAGATGATGATATGCTTGGGTAGTGGAAATAGTTGTGGATGAGGTATCAAAGTAGGAAGTGTGGAGAGTTTAAGAGAATTGATAGCTTGAACTTGTTTAAGGTGAGTATTGATGTTTGCTTTCCTTCTTTTGGTAGTTAGAAGCATGCATGGGAATCCTTTGAGCATTTATTTGATCATTATAAGGGTAGGTTTAAATGGGTTTAAATGTATACTTGGTTATGGATGAATGAATGACTATAGTTCCATTGATTTTGGCTTGGTTTGGATGGAGTTTTTGCTAGGTTGATGAATGGAAAACTTAGGAAGATAATATGGGTAGGTGCTGCCACTTATGCTCTACTATATAAGTATATGTTGTGATGAGTTTATGGTTGATTTAGAGGTATAAATGGGTGCTTAGTGAAGTGTTATTGATGTTAGAAGTGATAGGAGTTAGGTTAATGTTGAAAGCTGGAAAATGAATCTTTGACCTATTATAATATTTTGATCATAACTAATTGTGTAGGTGAGCAAATGGGGTGAGGTTTGTGCCCAATGAAACTTTGGGATGTTGGCTTCAACTTTGTGTGAAATAGGTGATGTTAAATTGTAATGTTAGAAGGGTGAATCTTTGCATGGCAAGTTTCTGTTTGTAGGGTCTGTGAACAGTGCCCGCATATATGACCTGATTATTTTACTGATTTTTATAAATTAATTGAGATGGAATTCGGGAGAATGGTCTTCATGGAAGTTGTAGCATATTGAGTTAGCTTTCCATTTCCACTGATCTTGCTATTTTTAGAGGTGTATATTGAGAGATATGAACTGTTTACTATGGACTGGTTTTGGGCATGTTGATGAAACCTAGCTTAAGTGTCTGACTTGTGAGTATTCTGCTTGGAAGCAATTTTAGTCATTTTTGTGGACTGAATTGGTGTGAGTGATCTTCTGTAAAGTTGAATAGGAAGAAATTATCTTGAAAATGATATATGGCATATAATTTTTAGAGGTCAGAGTTGGGAATTATGATTTTGCAAAAACTGATCCTGCATTAGGATGTGAATGGCTGATTATGGCAGTAACTTGCATGACAGTTTTGAAATTGTTAGAAATTGAATTGGAAATTGAGTTCTTCATGAAAATTGAAGATTGAGATCTTATCTTTTCATGGATATGAGGTAGTGAATTTTGTGACATTTGTGCTAAGAGTTATGCTGATTGGAAAATTACTGTCCAGATTGGTTGATTTCAGTATACAGATTCTTTGTTGAATTGTTTGACCTAGTTAGTTATGGAATTTGATTTTGGGTTGTTCATGAAAGTCGTAGATGACATTGTGAAATTATTGAGCATATTTATGTTGTAATTTTTGGCTGAAGAATCTGAGAGTTATGGAAATTTCAATATACTGTCTGTTTTAATGGGATTTGAGTAGGCAGTAGCTTTGAAGGGACTTTTGACACCCTTAGGGGTGAAATTGATTTTTAAGATCTTCTTGAGAATTGTAGAGGGTTTCATGATCTTTCCAACGAGATATAGTGGGTAATTTTCTGAATTGTGTGCAATGAGTTATTGGTGTTGAAAATTGGATTGGAAATCAGGAAAAAAAAAAGGAAAAGGAAATGGGAATGGGAATTTCGCCCGGTCACTAGGGCGACGGCTCGCCCTAGTGACGGGGCTTAAAGGCGTCGTCGCTAGGGCGACGCCTCGCCCTAGCGACGAGGCCGGATGAGTCAGCCCCGCTGGGGCGAGATGTCACCCCCAGCGAGGCTGGTTTTTTTAATTATTATTTTATTATTTTTATTTGTTAATTGGTAATTGGTAATTTGTGATTTCATGCTTCTTTTGTCAATTTCTTTTCCGTCCGACGTCCGATTGACCTGATTCTTGAGGCATCGGATTCGTAGAACATTTAATTTCATTTTGTGAGAAATTGGGAATTTTTGGACGAGAAATTGACGTGGCCCCGGGTAACGGAGCCTTTAATCACTGTTTTGTTTAATTGGGGACCTATAGAGGTCCGAATTGCTCACCGTCAGCGCCAATAGGTTTCTAATTTTTAGACGGATTTTGTTATGGGGAAATTTGGATTTAGGGCCAGAAAATTCATGAACATGCATATTTCACTTACATGTGCACTAATTGCATCTGTAGTGACTCGTTCTTTCTCTGTTTCTTATAGAGGCCCAAGTGGAGCGTCGTCCGACCGACGGGGCGGAAACTTTCCGGCATTAGCTCGGAAGTAATATGTGAGTAACCTAGTTGGTTTCTCAACCTTATGTGTTTATTAATTATATGCATTGATTGCCATGAGGAAGCAAGGATGGATATATGTGATTGATTGATTTGATTGATTTCGGACCATGGGTGTTCGAAATATTGGATTGTGATATTGAAGTGCAAATGAGAATAAGTGCGTGAGAATGCATTAGTAAATTGGATTGTAAATGTGGTAGTGAAACGAAAGGTAAATGCATGGGAATGAAATACCGGACTAAAAGTCCGAGGACATTGGAAAATGATCGGAAATAGTAATTAATTGGAATTGGAAATAGAAATGCGATAATTGGAAATTGGAAAATGACATGTGCATTCATGCATAGTAAATGATCAGATAATGGCAGTTGTGACCGGTGTAGCCACCGATTTCAGAGCTTTAAGCTCAACGCACAGGGCCTCGTGCCCAACGTATTCCGAGCCTCGACTCGATGATCAGGGTTATGCCCAACGTTTCGGGGCTTTAAGTCCAATGTTTCAGAGCCAATGGCTCAACGTATATGAGCTCAGGCGCACGGTCACAACAACGAAAGAAAATGGAAGAGTCACATGCACACTGCATAAATGAATGTTTAATGTGAATTGTGTGAAAGGTTTATTGCCTTATAAAATGTGAAATTGAATGCCTGTGATTTCTTGTTTATGATATATATACAATATTGTGTAATTGTGTGGATATGCATGAGTTGGGTGAACCATCGATGATGGTTTCTCACTGAGTTCGCAAACTCACCCAACATTGCATCTATTTTTCAGGAAATGGAGAGTACCCCGTTGGACACACGGGAGTACGTTTACTGCTAGCAGGGCAAAGTATCGGGTCGGGATCAGTGTCGTCCGTATCTGCATTAGTGTATTGATTTGGTATTTAGTAGGCCCAATTGTTTACATGTAATTGTTTAGAGTGACTGAGCACTAATGAGTGCTAATAATGATTGAAATTGTTTTATTAGTGAAATGGTTTTATATTTGAAAATGTTTTGTTATAATTGGGCCAAGTCAATGATTGTTTGCGCACTCTAATGTTTTTGAAAGAAAAAGAAAATGTCATACGATTTGATTTTAATAAGGTAATGAATGTTCTAGTACGCCGCCCTCGCGGGTCACGGGCTCGGATATCACCATGGATATCGGGTTCGGGTCTCGTCGGGAGTGGGGTGCTACATTTACTACTTCAAATCTTCTAAGAAAATTTCGAGGTCCAACATGCACTGAGTAGGAAGTCCACTATAGCACATGTAGAGACAGTGTACCTTCCTTTGCTGAAGGAATTAGCTAAACTTAATGTGACATTGAAGCAAGTCGACCCTGATTGTGTATTGGCTAATTTTAGAATGAAGCCAGTACTGAATGAGAAGATCAAAGAGTTGCAGGAGCAAGATGAGTATTTGAGTAGACTCCGAGAAGAGATTAAAAGTGGTAAACCTTATGAAATAGAGGTAAGGGAAGATGGATTGATGGTGGTAGGAAATAGATTATGTATTCCAGATATGTTAGAGTTGAGGGATGAGATTCTTGATGAGGCACATGATGTGCCTTATGCTATGCACCCAGGAAGTACGAGAATGTATTGAGATTTGAAAGAGCATTTCTGGTGGAAGGGAATGAAGAAAGAAGCTATAAAATATGCTAAAAGATGCTTAATGTGCCAGCAAGTCAAGGCTGAGCACCAAGCACCCTCAAGCAAGCTTAAACCCTTGTCTATTCTTGAATGGAAGTGGGAGAAAATTACAATGGATTTCTTAATAGGATTGCCGAGAACTAGTAGGAAGCATGATGCAATATGGGTGATTGTTGATAGGCTGACCAAGTCCGCACATTTCTTGCCTATTAAACAGACATATTTTTTGAATGCTTTGGCCAAGAATTACATAGATTAGATAATCAAGCTTCATGAGATTCCAAGTTCGATAGTCTCGGATAGAGATCCCAAGTTCACCTCTAGATTTTGGGAAAGCTTACAAGAGACTTTGGGAACTAAGTTACATTTTAGTGCAGCTTTCCATCCACAGACCGATAGATAATCGGAGAAGATAATACAGACTTTGGAGGCAATGTTGAGAGCTTATGCTATAGATTTTAAAGGCTTATGGGATGATCATTTTCCTTTAATTGAATTTGTTTACAATAATTCCTATCACTCAAGAATTCAAATGGAACCTTATCAAGCTTTGTATAGTAAGAGGTGCAGAACTCCTATTTGTTGGGATAAGGATAGTGAAAGGAGGTTTTTAGGATAGCTTTCCATCCACAAACAGATGGACAATCGGAGAGGACAATATAGACTTTGGAGGCAATGTTGAGAGCTTGTGCTATGGATTTTAAAGGCTCATGAGATGATCATTTGACTTTAATTGAATTTGCTAACAATAATTCCTATCACTCGAGAATTCAAATTGGCACCTTATGAAGCTTTGTATGATAGGAGGTGCAAAACTCCTATTTTTTGGGATGAGGATGGTGAAAGGAGGCTTTTAGGGCCTGAGTTGGTACAGGTTATAGTTGATAAAATTAAATTGGTAAAACAGAGACTTAAAGCAGCTCAAGATAGGACGAAGAGCTACACGGATGCACATAGAAAAGAGATGGAATTTGAAATTGGAGACAAAGTACTTCTTAGAGCTTCTCCATGGAAAGAGATTTTGAGATTTGGTAAAAAGGGCAAGCTTAGTCCGAAATACATAGACCCTTATGAGATCATTGAGAAGATTGGGCCTTTAGCCTACAAGTTAGCTTTGCCATTGGAATTATTTAAGATTCGCAATGTTTTCCATGTATCGATGCTGAGGAAGTACCGATCGGATCCTTCCCACATGTAAGCGATCTAGAAGGGGGGTTGAATAGATCTTTAAAATTCTTTGAAAATTTCTACAATAAAATCAGAAGTTAATTCACACAATAGTAATTTAAACAAATTTAAATACAAAGAGTAGGCAAGAAGATCAAACACTGTTTTTATAGAGGTTCGGTGCTAAGACCTACGTCCTCTACCTAAGCTCCCACTTAGGATTTTGCAAACCACTTTATTACACACTTTGTAGTTCAGTGTGAACTCTTACAATCCCGCTTGATTTCCGGCTCAAGCTACTTGATTTGTCTTCCGGCACAAATCCTACCAATACCGCTTGATTTCCGGCTCAAGCAACCTTTACAGATGATTTGTCTTCCGGCACAAATCCTACCAACAATACTTGATTTTAAACTGTTACCTCACGTGACCTTTCACTAGTCACTCAATTTGTAAAAGAAATAGGATAAAGATCTAAGAACAAGTGCTCAATACAAATGTAAACAAAGTAAGAATAATGATGAGCAATTTGGAGCAAGATAAGAGTATTTTGTCTTGTAGAACTTGTATATCCTCTTCATCAATCATCCACCCTTTATATAAGAAGAAATATAGCTGTCGAGAACCCATATAGCCGTTGCTTGATTGTTATAGTCGTTCCTTGATAATCTCCATTCCATTTTTGGCTAATTGGACCGTTGGAATTAATGTGCTGTACCCATAAGTCGACTTGTCGAGTTGTATAAGTCGACTTGTGACCATAAGTCGACTTGTCGAGTTGTATAAGTCGACTTGTGACAACATTTTACGTAAACTTGCATCTCCGCTCTTCTATAAGTCAACTTGTGATGTGTAAGTCGACTTGTGGTCCACGATAAGTCGAATTGTATGTTGTTAGTCGACTTGTGTTGATATATCTTCATATATTAGTCAACTTATGATGTTCTAGTCGACTTATGTAAGCTTCAACGGTAATATCCACTCAAATCTTCTATAATCTTCATTATTTAAGCCTCTTTCACTTATAGGAAACTTCCATCTTGATTCTTCAATGATTAAACACTTGCCCATCTTGATTTGTACGATTCTTTCATTGAATATCAATCCCAAAATACCTAAAACAATTTCTTAACCAATTCTATACATTTTATTATTATCAAAACATAAGTAGAATTAATTTGTCAACCACCATTGGTCCAACACCACATAATTCAACCTTCAGAGGTTCAGTTAAAGGAGGATTTAACATATGAGGAGCAACTAGTAGAGATCCTAGATTCGAAGGAAAAGATTTTAAGAAACAAGATTGTAAAGTTGGTTAAAGTCTTATGGAGGAACCATTCGACGGAGGAGGCAATATGGGAGCCTTTGGAAGCAATGAAGGAAAAGTATCCATACCTCTTCGTGGACTCAGGTAAGAATTTGATGACGAAATTCTTTTAGGGGGAGAATTGTTGGACCGCAATTTTTTATTTTTTATTTATTTTTAATTTAATTGTTTTATTATTTTTAGAGTTGATTCATTAAATTAGAAAGTATGAATAGAAATTAGAAATTAGAATGAAGTGTTAGAATTTAGTTAGAATTAATATGGTGTATAATAGGCTAAGTAGTTATTGGACTTATGTTAAAAGAAAGGAGGGGTAATTATGGAAAGCCTTGTTTAATGAGGGGAAAAATGGGAAGAAAGACAAAAGAAAAGGAGCTGGAATTAGAAGAATAAGAAAGAAGAAAAGAAGAAATCGTGAGAAGAAAAGAAGAGAGGAGAAAAACGTAGGGTAGAAAGAAAGAAGAGAAGAGAGTTGTAGGAGAAGCTAGGGAAGAAGAAGAAAAAGAGAAATAATCAAGCTTGTTTAAGGTAAGTTTTTCTTTCTTTCCTGCTTAGGTAGAGAAAGAAGTAGAGAATGGGTGTGTTGAAAGAAGATGATTGAGATACCCATTTGATTTTTGGGTTTCTAAGCTAGGTTTTAGGTTTTCTAACCTAGATGGACTATGGGTAGATTAGTTTTAAGCTTAATTTGTGTGGATTTCAATTGTTGTGATTATGGAAGTTGTAAGGGTTTTATTGAATTGGAATTTAATGGAAAATTGGTTTATTTTAGGAAATCAAGAAAATCCTACCCAAGAGCAGAGGGAAGGGCCAATTTGAGTTTGGATTTTCAAGAGTTATAAGGTGGATAATTTATTTATAGTTATTGTGTAATGAGCAAACTGCCTTGTGTGTGTGTTGTGTGCTAAAATGATTTGCTTTGAAATATTATGATGTGAAAATTGCATTATGATGTATGACATGTGATAAAATTGAATTGTGAGTATGATTATGCTATGCCTTGGAATTGTATCATGGCATTTTGATTAAATGGAAAGAAGAAAAAGCGTGAGAATATGAACTTGTGATTGATTGAATTGAGCATGAGATTTGATTGTGTTTGGGCAAGAGAGGAACCGTTTTGTAGTCACATGCACGTCGACATAAAGCATTCTCACGACTTCCCGCTTGTAGCACACGAGATCTGAAAAGTAGACTCGTGTCGTTCACGGAGTAAACTTAGGTTTCTCTGTCCTGTTCCACAGAACCCTCGAGCCAATTGTTTGTGCATTTGCATTTTGATGTGTTAAGTTATAATGAAGTGGAGTATTATGCTTTGATGTTAAATCATATCCAATATGTTTTATGTGATGATGTATTGAATTATGAGTTATGAATGTTGAACTTACATTATTGGATGAAGATACGATGAGTATGCTTATATGATTAGATGCATATATTTTGATTGTGTGGCCCATTGCTAATGGCTATAAATATATTAGTCACTGAGCTATGTAGCTCAACCTAATATTTTTCCCACTCCTCAGGTGCAGATCGAGAAGATCAGTGATCCTTGCAAGGCATTTGGACAAATTCCAAGATAGTTAGCTTTTGTACTAAGTTTGTGTCTAGGCTTTTGGATAGCTTTATAAGCACATTGAACATTAAGCATCCAATGCAATTTTTGTATCTTTTGTTAAGACTTTGATGTAATGTTGATTTGTAATTAAAGCTATGTATGAACTTCATTTTGTTTAGAAATGAAAATGAAAATTTAAGGATTTCCTTTTGTGTATGATTATGCCATTTTATAGGTTGAGTATGATGGTTGTAGAAGAGGAGTGTTTATGTGCATATTCTTCTTGTCGAAATTGCAAATGGTTGTTTATTTTAGAACAGCATGTTAGAGATTGGAAAGGTTGTATGGAATGAATTACTTGAGGTAAGGTTCAAGAGTTACCGAAGGTACTTAGTAGTGGATTGATACGAAGAGAAATTTCATATTTCAAGTTTTTCATAGGTGTAGAAATTGTATTTTGACTTTAGTGGAAAAACTGGATTTATATAGGTAGAATTAGACAAAGTTGTCTTCTTGAAAGTTGTAGATTATCTTTCTAGATTTCCAATGCTATATAGTATGAAATATTTGGATATCGGAGTTGAGAGTTATGAATATTAGAAGTTTGTGATGCTGAATAGAATAGACTTTCAGGACAGCTGCATTGATTGAAAATTTTAACCCTTATAGAGGCAAATTTTGTTTTTGAGGTCTTCATAGAAGTTGTAGGTCTAAAAGTCCTCTTTAAAACGATCTTTAAACAACCTTAATCCGATATTCTTAGTGAAAGCTATATTCTTTTTACCAAGATAGGTCGAAAGGAGAAAAAAAGCAGGAAGGGAAGTCGCGATCGCGACTCTGCGAAGCGCATGAAAGTCACAATCGCGACATCGCGCAGGCACTCCGCAGCCTTCCCCCTAACCTGAACATGTTTTATTATTTTGGCCATAATTTTGTGGTCCGACCTCCAAATGGCCTGATTTTTGAAGCTTTTGGTATTAATTTATAGCTTTTGGTATTAATTTGAAAAGATTGATTGAATCAAAGTGAGGGGATCGGTTGGAAGAGTGTGAGTTGGTTATTTTTACTAAACATGCTTCAGTATTTGGTGATATCTTAATCCGTAGAGCTCCAATTGTGATTATTCTTGTCTCTAAATAAACTAGATATATAGTCCACAAATTATTTGAAGGAATCAAATTTTAATTCGATCTCAAAGACTTTCAATTTCTTAAGAAAAAATGGGTATAGTGTACTATTTCAGTTTAATAACACTCCGAAAGTGTTTGGGTCATAACTTACAAATTTGTGAACCAAATGGAATGATTTTGGTGTCATTAGAAACTTAAGACAATGGGGAACAAATGTTCTTGGGAAACCAAATTGAAATTTCAATTTGAGGTTTCCCAAAATCTATCCTGAAGTTGAAGAAATGGGTTTACTCACATTTTATGAATCCGAATATTGGGCTCCGAAAATGGGGTCCAACACTTCTAGCTATATTAATTATCTTATATAACTTATTTGATTTTGTTCATACTATTCACATTGTCAGTTAATTAACGTCAATAGCCTGTATCACTCATTTCCCTATTGTTTTTTGGTATCCTTCGGTATATTAGAGGTTCTCTCTTTCTTGATTTTCACTTATGTTATTCGTCTGCATTAGAGTTACCAACATACTCTAATGTTGACTTTGATGGAGATCCAATAGATCGACACTCTATTACTAACTATATTTACTTCCTTAGTAGTCTCCCGATCTAGTGTGGAAATAAAAATACCAAGCTCTAATTAAAGTCCTCTAGCTACATTGGTTACTTCAAGATGTGGGTACTTTCTCCTCTAGTGCAACTCCTTTCCTTTGAGAAATTTTCAGTGCTGCACAAATTACTCATGGTGATGTCTTTCATAAAGTTCATCCCTAATTTAAATTGATTGTCTTGTGTGACACCATATTGTTTAAACCACTATCTAACTTGTCCCTACCTCATCACAATTTTAAATTGAAGACATTTTCACTAAATTCTAACTCCTTGCCACCTTGAATTTGAAGGAGGATATCAATATATGTAACTATAACATAAGATATTAACGTATGTAACAACAACACATTAGTAAGAATATGTATATGTAACAACAACATATTATTAGGAATATGTCTTATGCAACAGCAGCATCTATTAGAAAGGGATAAGCAAGGACTTTCTCTTTTTTTTAAGTTGGAGTGTTGCTTGTGATCATGATCTAGGGGCTGTCCTCTTTCATTCAGGGAAAAAAAATTACTTGAAAAATATCGGGTTCCTTCCTCCTTTTATTGGCTTGCTTTGTTTTACGCTTCCCTCGTGTTCTTGTCCATGCATTATTTTTTCTATGGTTTTTTTCTTCTTTTTTCTTCACGATTCTTGGCTCTAACTTTGGTGCTCGCCTGGTTCTTTCCAGCTGCTATTTTCTGGTTTCCGTTCCTTGTTTTTTCCTGTGCTTGTTTTTTACATGCTCGTTCCTTCTGTTGTGCATCTTTTTTGGGTCTCTTTGCTCTATCTCTGATGCCTTTTGTTTATTCTCTGGATTGTGTTTCTTTTACTCTCTTTCTCTTCGTCTTCCAGCCGGTGCTCTCTCTTCCCTTTGTTAGTTTTTCTTTAACTTTTCCCTGTTGCCGAGCTCTTCTCCTCATTTTCTGTTTTATGTCGTAGTCTTTTTTCTGCCTCCATTCTCTCATGTTCGCTCTATTTTCAGCCTTTTTCATACCCCGTCTCTACCGGTTTTTTCAGCATCCTTCCTCATGACCCCTTTGTCTATTTTTCTTCATCTTTCTGTTTACCTTGCCCCACTGCTTTCTCTTTGCCTGCTCCGTTTCTTTAATTGCTCTTGTGGTTTTTGTTGTCGTTTGGTTTTTGCCTTCTTGTATGTTCCTCCTGAAAATCAGCTGCTGTTTTCTTGTCCTTTTCTGTCATCTACCATTTTTGCACGTCTCACGTTTTCATACGCTTCCTTCAAAGCTTTTCTTATCTTCTATTTATTCTCTTCTTTTCAAAATTAAATAAAAGACTATAAAACTATTTAATCTAAAATTAAACTCCATAACAATATTACAATTTTCAAATTAAAACTAATCAATCTCAAAAAGAAATAATTATGTTTGATTAAAATTAAATTATACGTGACTAAAATAAATTAAAAACAGGAAATTTTAGTTAAGTCTAATATAATAAAATTTTGAAACATTTAAATCAAATTGAAATAGATGAAATTTAAAATAAATATAAAATTAAAGCTAAATACGAATTAAAATAAATTGGATGTGATTAAATTAAACAAAGTTAAATAAATATGATTGTGTGTTTATCCTTTTGATATTTTTATCATTTCTTTTCTCTCAATCATTGCAAAATTAAAAAATAACCATAATCTTTTTGTTTTCCCCCCAGCCGAATGTACTATTAATGAATAGCCTTGTTTTTGTGCGTATAAGCTTGCGAGAACCGTACAGACAAGTCATCAGTAAGAGCTGCTGTCCTCTTGGAAGCAAGGCAAAGCAAAGCAAGGCCACGACAATAGCCTTTGAAAACCGGTTAAACGGTTGGGCTGGTTAGTACCAACAGAATAATGTTGGGATATCTGGGAATTTAGAAAGCTCGCAAGAGAAGACCAAATATGTCCTTTTTATCACCTGTTACTCGGAAGGGTAACATTCTCATGTAGAGTACATTATCATCGGACTTAAGGGGATATCCACAGATGTATCCTAAAGATTCTGTCGTGTCATCAGAATCCACTTATAAAGCAACAACCTTTTACAATCGTACCTCCGGCGGTGCAGGTTACCGATTTAGGATGGTTCTTAAAATGTGTGCGTCAGCTCTGGGATGCGAGTGAATCAAGCAACATTATAGAGAATGGAAGTAACGAGAACAGATGATCATGACAAAAAGGTTCACTTTTTAAGTTGCTATATTTACTCATTGAGCTATGAACCCTTTTCCGGTGCACTTACAACACTCTTTGTCCCCTTTTTACTTTTGCTTTTTATATACAGGAACTATAGAGCGAAAAGATGTTGCTACTGCTTCGTGTCCCACTAGAAAAAGGAAAAGAAAAGTCCAAACCAGAAGATCACAGCGAAGGCAAAAGACAACCCTACTCCTTGTCTGCTGACTCAGTGTGCAGTAGCACTGAAACAAGTCAGGTTCACTACTCCAGGATTTTTGGTCCCTTGTACAGTTCACCAATAAAAGCCAAATCCTCAGGTTTCTCCCTTTCCTGAAGCCATGCATGACTGTCCCTCTCCTCTACTGGCACTGACAACCCATCCACTGAATTTTCAGAGGCAAATACCGTGTGAAAAACTTGTGCATTGAATATTTAGAAAATTCCAAAATGTTGAATCAATGGAGAGTCAGACTACAATGGTACCTGAGAAATTTGCATAAGGGAAGTCCAAGTAGTAAGTGCAATGCCTGCCTTCAGAATCATTGTAAGGAGGACCAAGCACATCAAGCACTGCACATGCTGTCAAAGCTGTGAAGCAGTGCATGTTGCCTCCATCAGCAGGATAAAGGATGGACGTGTTGCAAGGAGCAGTGAAGTCAGAGTCGACCTTGACCTTGGCTAAACGAACTCCAGGCTGCTGGACCTTGGTCTTTTTTGGTTCAGATTGCTCAACTTCAGACTGCTTCACTTCAAGTTCTTGAACTTCCGGTTGTTGCACTTCAGATTCCTGGATTTCAGGATGTTTCACTGCTATAACAAAACTAGTAAGTTTCCTAAAACCTTCCCATCATATTGTAGTCTTACAAAGACTAACGACATCGAGAACTTATTCAACTCCACCAGCCAAAGCATCATCATGATTTACTATATAACGGCAAGTTTTTAAAAGACAGTCCAGTTGGGTTAGCTCTATCAGGATTAATTAGTGCATTCGATTTAGGATTGCAATTCTAAAAATCTTCCGAGTTGTATAGCTTGTAGACTATATTTACTGAAATGTTTCATTAGCTTTTTTTCACTCCAGATGTCTAAATATAATTCATATACTACTTTGAATCAATTATACTGATAAACAAAATGAATTCAAACTTCATTATTTCACAGTGGAGTTGTTATCACAGTCAAGAATGCAGCATCCAGGTTTTGAAAGAAGCTTTAGATCCTTGAGCCCGCTACTTGCTTTCAACAATCCCCTTACAACCTTTTATGATGTAACTGAGAACTCAAAAAGAGACACAGATAACCCAAGTTTTATGCTTTTGTTTCCAAGACACAACTTAGTCCAAGTTTTATGCTTTTGTTTCCAAGACACAACTTAGTTCAACCCGCCTTTCTCAATTTTAGTAACCCTCATCGCCTATACAGAGTATAAAGATAAAGCTTACCATCAGAAGGTTTTTCCACAACCCAGTCATAGGATTTAATGTGCATGGTGCCAAAAAGAAGTTTGCTGAATACAGTCATTCCAGGATGGTTATGGAGTGGAATGACACCAGAGGGTGGCAAGCAGAAGATGCCAATCTGTTAGGATTAAGAAATTATCAAGCCCAAAATAAAATCTAACAATAGAAATAATATGAAACAGAATAAGAAAGCAACACTAAGAAGAATACAAACCGAGAATTTGTCGCATTCATAGATGTGCAGGTACCCTATAGCCTGGGTTCTCCGGGTGGAACTGTTACGAAAAAATGGCATATCTGGACTCACATCAAAGTCAGCCGCCTTAATGCCATCTGGACGAAAGAACACAAGTCTTTATGAATCAACAATAAAGTTTGCTGCAACATGTAACCTATAGCTGCTAATGGCTTTGGAGATATAGTTACGATGAGGCATTTCTGTTACTTTGTGCTTCCGCACTCCAATACTGTATTTGGCCATGTCGATGCATGTAAGAATGTGATAATATAGGCATAGCCGTTTTAAGAAAATCGGGTAAGCCACAGAAAATTGAAGGTACAATGATGCAGCAAGTAACAGCCTATGATATTAATCTAAACTACGAATATCACACAAGAAAAGGAATATAGCGGTCAAGTGTTTTAGAACTGAATTTTGACTACTTCCTTTCTCCTACAAAACAGCAACCAGGATGTGCAAGAGAAAAGAAAAGACTACCTGCCTTTGCTTTTCTTTACCTTAGGGAATATAAGAGAAAATAATGATTACCAGCCCCCGAGTTATCATTTGAAAACTTCGTTTGAACAGTAAAGTAAAAAGTTCATATCCGCAGACGAATCAGATGAAAAATGAAAACCAAGACAAACAGAATAGACCGAACCACAAGACCTACGTATCTTAGGTGTCACGTGTCAATTCTAGAGGTCAGATACAAGTTGCTGTATAAAGCAAGAATGTCTCATACTGATACATTAATATCCGCCTAAAGAAAGTACCAAACAGCAAAGACTAACTAATAACCATCTGCATTCTAAGGAATTCAACAATTTTGCTACTCTTCCATCCGAAGTCAATTACATTTTCAACATTAAAATCAGACCAGCCCCAATAAAATCGAAACCACAAGAGGCAAAAGCACACACAGACACAGAAAAAAGAAATACCCAAAACAGTCCTCAGCTTTTCGATGCTTTCAGGGGAGGGGATAACTCCAATTCCACCGAAGGTAAAAACGTCCTTGCAGGTGTCATAAAGCGTCTGAACCGGAGACACTACCAACCCCTTCTTGGGGAGCCGACGCCGGGTCTTTTTTCCCCTGTTACTCGTATTTACTCTGGTGTTGGAGCTCGGGTCCTGAACTTGATTCTTGTTCTTCGCCAGTTCTGAATTTCCCTTTTCCCTCTTGATATTCCCCGCACTTGTTTCAATCCCCATTTACCGCCACAACACACCTCGATTGGGTAATTCTCAAAATTGCGTTTAAAAAACCAGTAATTCAAAGATGGGAATTATCAAAAACGCTAAGACAAAGAAAATTACGATCTGGGTGATAGCAAAGTCGAAAGCTTTACTAATGGAGAGAAACAGGGGAAACTTGGGAGGGTAGAGGAAAACTGAGTTCAATTACAAATAAAAAGGAAAGGTTAGTTGGGGTTGTCTAAAAACAGAGAAATAATCTTTTTTTCAAAAAAAAAAAAAAAGGAGGTGGGGGTTAAGAAGGAATAATAGAACAGGGAGATGGTGGCGATGGGAAGAGATACGTCGTTGTTGCAGTGAAGAGCTGTGGATTATAAACGGGAGGGGTATGTGCGACAGGGACGGGGGGTTTCTAGGGCAAGGCTGAAAGAGAAATAGAGTTGGTTTCCCAGAGGAAAAAGGAAAACCAGGGGCCGTTGCCTGCATTTCCTATGGGCTGTTCCAAATACCAGCTTTTTCTTTTTCAAATGTTTTATTTATCCCTTTGTTGTTACGAAGTCTTCTTTCTGTTTTTGACCCCATTTTCACATTTTTCTCACTCGTATCTTTGTAATTTTTTACTTTTCTTTCACTTTTCTCCTTATCTCCTTATTAATTACAATATAACCCACAGTTTTGGAAACTTTGCTGGTAGAGTAGGATATACGATAATTTTCAACTTTAGGATCATCCTTTTCTGATTTTTATGAAACAACTGACAATATGTGCTCTCGTTTTTTTTAATGTGATGTAATTTTAATTAAAAATTGTATCCACTAATCTTTTTATTAAAGTATCTATTCCCTACTTCTTTTGACAATTAAGTTAGAAAAATCTAAATGTATATCTCGTCAATTAATAGTCCAAGCTAACATAATTTTATCACCTAATATTTTCTTTTAAACTGTACGAGAATATCATACTATGTTTACCATTAAAAACATGGAAATAAATATTTATGGCAAGTTCCTAATTAGATAATATCTTGCTTTCACCTTAACATGAAAAAGTGTATTTCTTAATTCCCATTAATCATAGGATAAGGAGAAAACATACGAGACGACTAGAAACGGTGAAGGCAAGAAGGTAAGGCGGAACTAAAAGTTAAAAGAAAAATGCGAAAGGCTTAACCATGCTTGTTTTTTTTTTTAATACATGTGCTCTGACAAATGCATTAATTTTCACGTGTAACTTTCGTCAATTCAGTATATGCGTTGTATAGTAAATCTGAATTGTTGAAGAAATGTCAAATCTATAAAATAATCCATATTTTGAACAATTTTGTTAAAGTAAAATAAAACTGAATAGTAGAGAGAGATGGAGATATTAGATAATTGATAGGTATATTATCCATATTAAAATATATGAAAATGATAGAAATTAAATACTAAAATAAGTAATAGAAGTCCAAAATTTTAATCACGTCTTAGGATAATGAAATTTCAAACACTATAATTTCCTTATTGCTACAGAATCATAAGTTTACGTACTATACCTAATTGTTTGAATATAACAATAAATTAAGAATAATTATATCATTCTGATTAAAGAGTTTATTTAAGACATTCAAAACACAAACACTTTAGCAAATTATGATGTTAAAATAGAAATAAGATAATTGAGTATAAAGTTAGAGAGAAGACTTTTAATTTGGCCAAACTATTTCAAAAGCAAATAATCAAACGAACTGTTTTACACTCTAGCAACCTCTAGTTTTTTTGAAAGTCTAAAGCATTGCATAAAGGAGTCAACGAAATAATGTAAACAATGAACTAATACAAAACAAATACAGAAAGCATTGCATAATAAAGGAGAAAACGGAAAAATTAGAGGATAAACATGTTTGACTCCTGGTGCAAACTTATCAACAAAAACAAAAAATGTAGATCATTACTTACTAAGTCTTGAGGTATAATGGGAAGGAAAACTTAATCACTATCATCAAGCAATAATAGGAAGCCAAATTATTATGCGAAATTAAATGAAAACATAAATTATTTTATGAGAAGCATAATATGAAAATTTTAGCATAAATTGGGCATGAAATGTTAAAGATACTACTATATATGAAGCTAAATGCATACCTTTTCCGTTATGATTAAGATAGCATGGGTTTCCACAATCTTCAAAAGTCTTGTTAAGAAATTCACATGCCAAAGCTCTACCTGATTGTTCTTCATGTTTAACCATAAACAACAATGTTCTTCAAATTTAAACACATAAATATATAGAATAAAATGAAAATCAACTCAAATTAAAAATACGTTACTCACACGTGGTGAACATGCAATAAATAAAACAAATTTTGTTTCTTTTAACAGCCGATAATGTTAATAAACGTTTTACTGACATCATTTTATTTATTTATTTTAAAATTTTAAAATGATAAATTTGAGGGTGATTGAAAAAAAATGAATGCAAGCTCTACTACTAAAATACTATGTCTTAGACTCAAGGAATGAAAATGGCCATACAGTGAGAAGTCAAAAGGGGTAAAGTAAAAATCATATTAATTAATTTTATATTCATTGTTCTATTGACTACATAAGCTGAGCAGAAATAGTCAATATAGTATATTTAATAGAGAAATGTTTGAATTTATAAGCCATATTGTACATCTCAAAACTTTATGCAAAAAAAAAAGATGATGATATTCATATTTATAATCGATGATTTGAGATCATCTTAATTAACTATTTATATTGCAAGCAAGGGTGATCTTATAGTAGTTATAAAAGTTGAAAGTTTCTTAGATATTCATTTATAACTAGTGGATATGATGTTTTTGTAGCAAAATTTGAAAATTAAATAATTTGATTAAGGTTGTTAAATTGTTTTTTTTTTCTTTGAAAATGTGCTTGTGAAACTGAAAACGAAAAGTATAGCTTCCCTTTTGATTAGGCTTACGATCATATAAACTGAAATTGCATTGAGCATTTTTCAATCCTTCTTGGCACAATAATGAACGTGTACATTGGTATCAATCTGGCTATAGCTTGTCAAGATCAATTTTTGCATTTATACTAGGTAAATTTTGATTTCAATGATGGTTGGTCCATGACTTCTCATATTCATAATATCTATCACTCAAACATGCCACACAAGAATTTAGATTCTTGATATGCTGGTCATAAGTTTATTCTTGTGCCAAAAAAAAATCAATTAATGAAAATAAACAAAGATGATTACGTGCTAACATACAAATCCGACAATATTGAATCAACATACTCCTCTTGATTGCGTTTAAGTTGGCAATATCTTCATTTACTAACACAAATGTAGCGGCGATATGTAATTTTAATCGAGGCTATTTATAAAAGAATCTCAAATCCTCATTTGTAGAGGCAAAAAAGAATCATGGTGCAATCTGCAAATACACAAAAGATCAATCAATCTATTAAAAAAAATTCCTTAACTTATAGGCACGACCGCACGAAGGAACACAATAAAGGTACATAATGCCTGTTTGATTCATCTTTCGGATGGTAAATAACTATTTTTTTACCATAAAAGATGTTTATAAGAAAATTGAATGTTTAACTTTAAAATTCAAAAGTATTTTTTTTTTTCATAAAATGACTTTTTAAAACTAAAATACAATTTTTGGAGAAGCTTAAATTTGAAACTTTAAAAAAAAAATCATCTTTTAGGTAAATTTTTCAAATCAATTAATAAGCCTATTTTAGTTCTTTTATCTTTATGTTTTATACATAATTTTCACAATACTCACAAACACATCTTCACATTTATTTTGATATTTATATAATGTTATTTCACTTTTTATATATGTTTTAATATTTATTTTGATATTAGTTTTACTTGTATTATAATCCATATAAAATATTTAGTTAAATATATTTTATTTATGTTTTATATGATTTAAAATTATATAATAATTAATATATTGTACTTTGTATAGTGTTTAATATATTTTAAATAATTTTTATTACAAAATAAAATAAAGTTAAAATTAAAAATGATTTTTATTTTTATGATACCAAAAAATCTAATGTATGAAAAAAATTTTAAAAATAAAAGCTAAACAGCCAACCAACTTCTTAAAAAAAAGTTCACCTGACAAATGTCCATCCAAACAGATAGATAATTTATGCTGACTTTCTTATTTTTGTTAAAATAAGTTTAAAATTCAAGGGCAAAAACGGAAAACGACTGATGCGAGCAAGAGGGCACTTATGAGTTATGACAAAAACAAAAAAGTGAAATTATTCGCGGTATATTGTCTTCCACATTTAGTTATTACGAAAGACAAGACCGAAACCAGTCAAGTGAGCATCATTCTCTTTGCTCTCAGGCATGCAAGAAAAGTATTAAACACTTGCAAATAAATACACCTTTCTCTGTTAAAGTTGCAACGTAAACTTTGTGAAGAAAGAAGCAAAAAAGCCAAAAGGGTTTTGGCCTTTGTGTGGTGCGCTTGTTGGTATCGTAAGCGCTTATTAAAACGAGCGTTAAAAACACTCGCCATTCAAAAGAATAAACCACTGCTGTTTCGGTTTCGAACGGGATGGCAATATGGGTGGCTACCAAGTCTCTCTGTTTGTTCCTCGGGAGTTTCAACACGCACCCATGTTGGCTTTGAGAGGGGTTGCTCTTGTGTTGGATATGGCTTCTCTGAGTAGGAAACTGAAAAAGGGGTTTTGTTTGTTAATGCTTTTTTTCCCTGTCATAATCATGAGTGAGGAAGCAAGAAGGCTTGCAAGGGTTGCGTGACATGCTATGGATGTGATGCGTGATATTTTGCTTTGATAGGATGGAAGCTTCCCTTTGTCCATCTAATTTGAATGGAATTCGCGCAGGTTGTGTTTAAGATAGATGATGTGATTGGAAATGCCTTTATTTTCAATTCTAATCCGACTATCGTTCAAAAAGCTAACCTGAAGATGGACCAGTTAAGACATTAATAGGTGCTGAACTCGAGTTCTATGGAGTGTAAAACTGAAGCATCCATCTTAAACACGAAACTCATTACATACGATCAAACTTCATGCATGCTTTATAAATGAATATTTGGCAAGTGGAAGCATAACAGAAAAATTAATTAATACCTCCAGAAATTGTATACAAGATCTATCCAGCAACATCTCACGATCAAAATGAGATAATTGTTGAATCTTCTACCCTCTGATTTCCACAACCTGATTGTCCAGTTATTGTTGCATGAAGCCGAAGATAAAGACTCAAAAATATATATTTTCATTACTTCATCATCTCTGCCCATCACAGAAGATGAATATGTGATATATGGGTGTTTGCGTGATTAATGAGTTAAACTATTAAATGGACCAAATTTTAAACAGTAAGATATCCCAAGATTTTGGAAACAAAATCTTACATTCTTACACTTAATCCATTTAATCCAACATCAAATATAACAAGAAATTAAATATATGAATCATGACGATAGGTTCTTTTATAGCAAATATTATCTTCCGTATATTACAATATATGAAATGGCCTTAAACTTAATGAATAAGTCATTTGTTTATTCTAGGTCCAAACTAAATAATATTTCTTAAAACAATTAAATGTATGTGCACAAAATCATATGAGAAAACATCAAATTAAATAAAAGTTTCATTGAAGCAACAAATGTACAATAAAAATCACATTATGGAAGTAAGTCCCATTCGTACTACGTGATCCTTAAATTGCTTAGGTGGAATGCCTTTAGTTAAAGGATCCACAATCATCAAGTCAGTGCTAATATACTCAATGATAACTTTCTTTTCCTTAACATATTCTCTTGTGGCTAAATACTTAATGTCGATATACTTACTTCGACTTTCACTCTTGTTATTTTAAGATATAAAGATTGCAATTGAGTTGTCACAGTAAAACTTTAAAGGCTTAGAAATTGAATCAATAACTTTAAGCTCAGATATAAAACTTTTCAACTATACACCATACGAGGTAGTCTCAAAACATTATATGAACTTAGACTCCATAGGAGAAGTAGCAATTAAGGTTTGCTTGGCACTTCTCCAAGATATAGCTCCACCAACTAGTATGAAAATATAACTAGATGTTGATTTTCTTGAATCAATGAAGCCAACAAAGTTTGAATCGGAGTACCCAACTACTTCCAGGTTCTCAGTTTGCTTATACATAAGCATATAGTATTTTTTCCTTGAAGATATCTCATAACCTTCTTTGCAGCTTTCCAATGGTCAATATCTAGGCTACTCTGATATCTACCTAACATTCCAATAGCATATGCGATGTCAGATCTAGTGCAGACCTGAGCATACATAAGGTTTCCAACAGCTGAAGCGTATGGATGTTCTTCATGTGTTCCTCTTCAAAATCATTTTTCGGGCATTGATTTTAATTGAATCGATCACTTTTCACTATGGGTACTACACTTGGTACACAATCTTTTATTCTAAATCTCTCTAACACTTTGTTGATATAGGTCTCTCGAGACAAACCTAAAATGCTTCGAGATTTTTCTCTATGGATCTTAATGCCAATGACATAAGATGCCTCACCCATATCTTTCATATCAAATTTTTTTGAGAAAAATTATTTCACCTCATATAACAAACCTTCATCATTAGTCGCAAGCAAAATATCATCCACGTATAACATAAGAAAACAAGTCTTACTCGCACTAATCTTCTGGTATAAACATTGGCCCATTATATTCTCTTCAAAATCGAAAGAAGTGATGACCTCATAGAATTTTAAAAACCAATGCCAGTAGGCTTGTTTTAATCCATATATAGATTTATTAAGCTTGCAGATTAAATGCTCACCATCACTAGGGAGAATCCTTTAGGTTGTTTCATTTAAACCTCTTCCTCTAATTCACATTTGAGGTATGTTGTTTTTACATCCATTTGATATAATTCAAAATCAAAATGAGCTACCAATGTCATGCTTACAAGGAGATAATCTTTCTTAGATACAAGAGAAAATGTCTTCGTGTAGTCGATTACTTCCCTCTGAGTGAACCATTTGGCAACAAGTCTTGCTTTATGTCTCTCAGTGTTGTCTCGTGAGTCTTTCTTTGTCTTAAATACTCATTTACATCCAATGGCTTTCACACTATAGGGTAACTCAACAAGGTCCCAAACTTGGTTAGATGCCATAGAATCCATCTTATCTTTTATGGCATTGTACCACAAGTTTGATTCCTTATAACTTATGGCCTATGAAAACATTTCAGGATCATTTTCGACTCTAATGTTATAGTTTGACGCTTATAGATACACTATATAATCACTAAGAATTGTTGGCCTTCTAACTCTAGTAGATCTCCTCAATGTTGTATCATCATCCTCTCGAAGAACCTGTTGTTCAATTGATTTCTCAACAATTTTTTGTTGTTCCTTATTTAAAACTTGATCTACTGGATTGGTATTAACAGCTTGTGGAACTTTAGTAACTAGTTGTCCAACACCTGTTTTAACTTGAGGGGTGTAAATGACAATTAATCTATCACTTAAACTAGAGGGCTGAGCTTTATAATGATCCTTTTCAAAAACTATGTCTTGAAATTGACCACTCCCATTGATTAAGTCATTCTTAAGAAATTTTGCATTTCTTGATTCCACAATCCTAGTGTTGTGAAATGGACAATAGAATATATACCCTTTAGACCTTTTAGCATATCTAATGAAATACCCATTAATAGTCTTTAAGTCTAGTTTCTTATCTTGTGGGTTGTAAATTCTCACTTCAAATAGGCATCTCCAAACGCGTATATGCCTCAAACCCAGTTTTTAATTCTTAAATAACTTAAAAGGTGTCTTTGAGGTAGCCTTGATTGGAACTCGATTTAATATATACACAGACATCTTTAGAGCTTTAGTTCGCAGGAATTGAGCAAGTATTGTGTTACTCTTCATACTTCTAACCATGTCCATTAAGGTTCGATTTCTTCTTTCTGCCATACTATTCTGATCCGAAGAATCAGGCATAGTGTACTGGGCAAGAATTTCGTGTTCCTAAATAAACTTTGCAAATGGACCAGGTGCTTGTCCACTCTCTGTGTGTCTACCATAGTACTCTCCACCTCTATTTGACCTCACGATTTTAATTAGATTTCTACATTGATTCTCAACTTTAGCCTTACAAACTTTAAAGGCATCCAAAGCTTCATCCTTAGAACAAAGTAAGTAGAGATACATATACTGTGAATAATCATCTATGAAGGTAATAAAGTATTTCAGACTATTTGCATCCATATCTAGACAACAAATATTCTCTCAATGAAGATGTATCCTAATTTACGGTGCCATAACATAAAGGATTCCTTATTCACAACACATCGTTTTAACCCAACAGTGACATGCATCAAATTATAGGCATCATCATTTTATAACTGAATGGAATAAAGACCATCATATAATGTACCATAACCAATAACTTCAAATCCATTACATAAACTAAAACTAGAATCTAAAAAATTAAAGGAAATCAAATTTCTAGAGAAATTTGGAACACAACAAGTCTTTGAGAATGAATTGGTGTAGGTTGAAGAGTGTCCGTTATGGCTGGAGCCTGTGGTTTTCAACGATGAACTCTTGTATTATTTTGATTCAATTTAGCATTCCTATTTAAAAAGTCAAGTCAAAGTGTTAATTGGTCATTTTTGTTCCAAAATATCAAATGGATTCAATACAATTATTTTGACTATTTCTTTAAATTAAAAAAGAGTTGTCATGTCTCGGTAATGGAGTCTGTTGATTCAGAATCACACTCTATAGGATTTGAACCTACGACAATGAGTTTTGGAGACCCACGTTCTACTGAACTGAAGTAAGAGCGTTTTCTTATCACAGTAGATAAGATACGACTGTAAAGAAAAAAGGATGCTTTGGTGCCAATGACTTTCACATGTGAACTCGTCTTGCTTCCTGAATAGGTATATTGTTCACTTCCCATCGAGTTTCTTAGGTTTTGTGTACCTTGCAAGATATTTGAAACATGGATTGTAGAACCATAATCAATTCACCATGTGTTATGATTAAAACTAACAAATGAAAATGGAGTATCTTTCTTTTCGAGCCACTTTTTAAATTTAACGCAATCTTTCTTCATATGTCCCTTCTTCTTATAAAAGAAACACTTTGATGGTTTCTTTATATCGGATTGAGGAAGAATTTTTCCTTTTCCCTTGTTTTTGGCATCATTCTATCTTTTCTTTACTGAAATAATAAAATTCACACTTTCACCCTCTTCTATCAACAACCTCTCCTCTTCTTGAACACACTTGGTCAATAGTTCATTGATTGACCACTTGTCCTTATGTGTGTTACAAGAGATTTTGAAAGGATCATATTGTTGGGCAAAGTGCATAAAAGTAATGCATTAGGAAAGATTCCTATATACTAACCTCCAAGGCTTTCAGTTAAGCCGCTGTGTCCCTACATATGATATGATCACGTACGCCCTTTTTCCTAGTGAGTTTCATGGATGACAACTAAATAATCAAGGTGCTAGAAAGGGCCTTATCAGATGTGGCGAATTGCTTATCAATGTCTTTCAATATATCCTTAACTTATTATGTTGTTCAACAAAACTATGAATATCAGTAGATATTTTGGTTTTTATGAATATCATCGAGAGGCGATTAGATCTCTCTCATTTTTCATAAAGAGCAACAACATCCAATGTGCTGGTTTCAGTCATACTAGTTGATTCATATTTCCTAATAGCATAATCTATATCCATCTAGCCCAAATGAAGTATAATTCTCTCTTTCCATAACTTATAGTTATTGCCCCTCATTTCAGGAATTTCATGTTTAATATCAGAGATATTCACAGTCTAAGTAACTGCAACTTCAAACATATATGCTTATTATTTATAATTTGAGACCAATAATAATTCATGCTTTACCGATATAAATCATGAATTTAATATATGACCTGTGGGATAAATTTCTACTCGATTAGATTCATCTATAACTTTATAAAAAACTATTGAATTATGTTCCCTTTTCTTAATTCCTATAGGTAGACTAAGAAATATAATCCGATATTTTATCCTAATTAATCATACAAATATAATAAAATTCTTGTAAGTAGATTTTATCATATCACTATGATTAATTACAATTAAAGTTTTAGTGTGATCTTAAAACTAAATACATAATCCTAATTAATCAAAGATGTTGTGGCTAGTCCTAATTAATTAAAATCATATAGATCACTCATATTACTTTAAACTTAAATAAAGGTTAAATATTTGCATCAAGTAATTAATAATGCAACTAAATCAAATAACAATACACAAAATTATTTAATCTAGTTTTGCATGTATAATGATCATAAATTTATACAAACAATTTTCAATTAACCACATATAATTTGTGCAAATAGTTAAAAAATTATAACTTGCATGTCAAATTCAATTCAAATATTAAACATACAAATTAAAAATTAATATTAACAAAATATTAATACCAAAAATGATTTTATAATTAAAATCATAACAAAATGGGTTAGGTGCTTAATTAACCCAACAATTACTAATACTAACAAAATTAATTAATTAATTTAAAAAATAGAATAAACATCTTCAACCTCTAGCTGGGTCGGTGTGACCCAATTCCAACTTAAAAGCAACCAGGTGCGCAATAGTCACCGGATAGACGAGGATTGCAATGATGGGACGACGACGACGAGTCGAGAAGCGTGACATGTCGAAAAACCAAATCATACGATGGTGCATGGCTAGTGATGTTCGAAGGCCACCATGCACCGTCATCGTCATCGTCATCCCTCTGCCCTTCATCATCCTATCACCAGTGGCTGCAACGTGGAGTGTCAAAAACACAATTATGATGTCCATCAGGCACATAGACGTCGAGTTGTATCAACAACATATGCTAGACTCATACGGTAGAAATAAAAAATGGGAAATAGATCATAACAGAGGAGCATTATCTTAGACAACTCAGACGTAAGGCAGAGGCATAATAGCTTTGATACTAAATGTAAAACTGAAGCATGCATTTTAAACACGAAATTCATTATGTATGATCAAACTACATGCATGCTATATAAATGAATATATGACAAATGGAAGCATAACAAAAAAATTAATTAATACCTCCAGCCATTGTTTACAAGATTTGTCTAATAACGTCACACGATCGAAATGAGAAATTTTTTGAATCTTATGGCCTTTGATCTCCACAACCCAAAATTTTAGGAAAAATCCTACACGGACCTCTTGGGCCTAATGGAAGGATTTCCTCGGGTTCTTTTTAACAATAGGTGAAGCGGTAACTTGTGTCCAATATGAATGTACAATATACCTTATGGGGTCAACAACCTCACGTCATTAAATTTTCCTCTTTATTACTACTGGTAATGATAAAGATGTATATTCCCAAAGTCACCATCTTCATATTTCATACAATGATGTATGAAATGTTTCCAGTAAAGATCGGTGAAAGAAGTTTAGCTTTCATATAAGAAGATTAGATAACACAAGTTTCTATATGACATACGACAGTGGTAGATATACCGTGTCCTAGAATTATTATAATTGAAAACCTTAGACTAACTTTTTAAAAGAAATATTAATCACATAACCTTGGAGAACTAATTAAAAAGACATAACCACACTGTGTCCAGATCTATAATTTACATAAACAATTAGATAACAACATTGAGGATAGGTAGATGAATACAACTTAATAGCAAATATCAGATCTCGCTAATCATGTGAGTATACAATAATTAAAAATATTAATTAGCAAATATCTCATAATTAAGAAGGTCTACCTCATTAATTAACTAACTGTGCATCTCCCATCCAAGAAATTGTTAAGTAGAATACGAGTAGTGATGGTGACCCATTGATCTAAGTAGAGTCCTTTTAGGCCCAATTTTCTTATTAGAAAATGAAAAATATGTAATTTGATTATTACACTTAGTGTGTAAAAGAGTGTTAGGTCAACAATGGCACTAGTTTGTTTGACATAACATTTTTAAAAATTTTCCATGCTAATACTGCACAGATAATCAACATTTAATATTATTATTATTTGTTAAGATATATAATATATATCTTTTTATTTAGCTTTGACATTTTATTTATTAATTGGACATATAAGATATTAATTAGACTTGGATTCAAAAAAATATAGTTGTTACACTTATAGTTGTGAAAGAATCCAACACTAAATTGAAGTCTATCATTTGAGAAATTGTGGCATATCACATTTGTAATTGTCAAGGGTACTATTGGATTTCGCTAAGATTGGAATGAGGTTTGTGTGTGGAATTTGGGTCTATCATCGTGTGTATCATGAGTGTGTCAATTGACGACGATTGTTGGGCTCTTTGGTGTGTGCGTTAATTGCATTTTTCTGTTGAAATAGCTGAAGTGATTTTGTGGTTTTCTAGTTTTTTGGTGAGACACGGTTGAATCTTTGAGTGGGCATTGTGAGTGGCTTGTGCAGTGTGTGGATTAATGGGTTATTATTGAAGGTGTGGATGTGCTACATCATGGTGTTAACATCTAGATGTGGGCTATTTGTTATGTGTTCGTTAGTGGTGTCCTTTTTGCTTGATTGATAACATTTAAAGGGTGCAACACATGTTTTTAAAGTGGGAGATTCACTACTTTATTTTGATCATATGGGAATTGCTAATGTTGGACTATTATCCTTATAAAGTGGCTCACGGTTGGACTAACTTTATGTGAACAACTTTAATATCTCTTGTTGAGGAGTAAAATCTATAGGAAAGTTATTCTATTTCAATCTTAAGTGTGTTTAGATTTTTCTATAATTTTTTTAAAAACTTGAGTCTTTTATTTATTATCTTTTAGTTAATAGATTGTTGAGATAAATCGTTTGTTGAGGTTAACATAAGTCGATCGTATTATTGGGTGTGAAAATTTTTCACAGAAAATGAGGTTAAGAGATAGTTTCAAAGATTGAGTGAGTTGGCTTTGAAAGCCCTTGTGTAAATCTATTAAACTTTCGTGAAAGTGATTAAGCTGGGTGAGGGCCCCACAGAAATAGACAATGTGCGTTGAACTACGTTAACAAATCTTAGATTTTGTTTATCTTTGATGTTTTTAACTTTTATAATTTTTGTGTTTGTCAGAAACGAATCGGAAAGTTTGCGAAACAATCACCAATTTGATTTTTCAATTGGTATCAAAGTATGTCACCAAATTAGGACTTGGTACAACAAGTTAGTGTAGATCTGAGTTTTGCAAACATGGCTACGAGAGATGGTGCATCGATCACTAGGCCACCACTATTGGAGACTTTAACAATCCTACATGGAAATCATGGATGAGAGTCTTCATCCAAGCTCAAGGTACAAAAGCTTGGCATTCGGTAGTACATGGGTGGATACATTCGATGATTACTGACGATAAGGGAGAGGCAATTTTAAAAGATCCATTTGAATGGACAAGAGTTGAAGAAGAGATGGCTTTTGGGAACTCATAAGCAAAACACACAATTTTCAGTGGTGTTGATGAAGGACGCTTCTCAATGATATCGGCGTGTGAGTCAGCTAAAGAAGCGTAGGGTACTTTGTAGACTATTCATGAAAGGTCCAAATCTGTGATAGTGTCAAAACTTTAAATGTTAGTTATAAGGTTTGAAGAACTAAAGATGAATGAAAATGATACTATTGGGGATTTTCAAGAAAGATTGCATGATATAGCGAATAAGGCACATCAACTCGTGAAGAAATATTCTAATCTGAAACTAGCGAAGAAGATGCTGAGATCACTATCTCCAAGATTTATTTTAAAAATTGCAGCAATAGAGAAGGCCCATAACATCAATGATCTATCATAGGAAAAGGTAATTGGAATTCTTACAAAACTTGAAATGAATCTACAAGGCATAAACAAGAAAGAAGCAAACGATTGGAACTATAAGCTGAAACTAGCAAAGGTGTGAATGATGTAGAAGATGATTTCGACGAGAATCAAGATCTAGTTTTATTGATATGAAATTTCGGTAAGTGGATAAATAAAGTAAAAAAGGATAGACTCGAGTTTAGACAAAATGGTAGGAGCTTATCGAACAACTTCAAACAACAAGCCAGAACTTAGAAGGGTGAAAAAAAGATGAGGATAATTCAATTCCATAAGTGTCAGGGCTTCAAACATGTGCAAGAAGAATATGCTAATACCTTGAAGAAGAGAAAAGGGAAATCTTTTACTAGTACTTAGAGTGATAATGAATCTGAAAGCGAATATGATAGTGAAGAAGAAATTGTAAATGGTACTGCATTAGTTGTTTTGTATAGCAAAAATCCAGTTGCATGCCTAACAGTAACTAAGAAGGAAGTAACTGAAGATGAAAAAGGCAACAAATCAAAATTTTTTGAAAAAAACAGAGACAGATCAAGTCAAGGTTCAATATCATATTATGACAGTATTGAAAGTGGTTCAAATGATAATAGGAAGAATTTTTATGAAGCTTACGAAATGATGTATAAAAAATGGGTGAAAACATGTCAATAAAATGAGAGGTTTAAGGAAGAAAACTTCTCTTTGAAGAATACTATCTAAGAGTTAAAAAGAAGAAATTGATGGTAGTTTTAGACGAGCTAGGTTGAGCCAGACTGAAGCTAGCAAGTAGTGAAAAGGGTTTGAGAATGTTGAATGGAGGCACAAACAAGTTAGAAAAGTTGATCAAAATTGGTAAGGTTAAAGGGGATCTTCAAGGCATTGGTTACAAAGGTGAGTGCTCTAAGGTGAATGATGAGAAAATTGATATACCCAGATCTGTCCATGAAGAAACATCAAGGAAGAATTAAAGATTTTTTCTTACATGTCATTTTTGCAAAGTTATTAAACACATAACACAAAAATACTAAAGTTATTGTAGATATTGTGTTGGGCACCGATTTCGGAACCTAACCCCTTGCGAATATCAAAAGACTTGAGCTTATCTTGACTACATCATACTCTTTAATACATTACATACAAATAATTTTCCTCATTTAAATTTAAATATCCTTAAAACAAAATGGTTTTACAAAGTTATAATGGCCTTTCAAGCCACATTACAACATAATCCAAAACGCAAAAATACAAAATAAGCAAATTTGGAGTGAGGCCTTGACTCTCTTTCACTCCATCTCTTGCTCACTTGACTTCTTAACTATCACCTGAAGAGGGGTTAGAGAGTGGGGGTGAGCTTAAATCTCGTGGGTCACAAGTTTATAATGAAAAATAAGCAAAGCCATTGAAATGTTCATTTGTCGTATAAAAATCACAATGAATTTATAAAACTCTTCGTTCTCAAAATCGCAGTCAAATTTGCAATTCTAACTCAATTCATAGTTAAAATATCATCACATAACACTCAATTATGCACCATTCATGACTATGCAAAAATGCAATGCACAAACAAATGGCTCGAGAGTTTCGTGAAACAAAACGGATAAACCGAAGTTTATACCGTAAAAGAAACGAGTTCGATTTCTTAGGAACTCGTGGCCTCAAGCGGGCAGCCGGGAGAAGGCTATATGTCGATGTGCACGTGACTAACAAAAAGTTCCTCTCTTGCCCAAACACAAGAAAATTTATGCTCAAATCATTTCATCATACTAACTTGAGTTTCATGAGCATACAATATTTCATATGCGCTTTCAAAATTTGATTTCATAAACTTGCTATTCTTTTCAGAAATCACTTGAAAAATCTCTTTATAAACCATTACACAGTTCACGTAGCAAACATATAGCATATTTCACAAATCATGCAAAAGCAAAAAATGCAACACTTATGATACAATTGAAATCAGTAAACTTCTTTGCTTTAAAAAAAATAGTAGAGGCTTATTTACTCTATTATAAACATGTACCCACCTGATTTCTTTACTTATAGGCTTGCTCAGAATGTCTCTTCTCTTTGTAAACAACCTGAGGTCTCTAAGACTCTTTCCTGTTGTATCTTTAATGTGTACTCCGTGAGCTGATCTAATTGAAATAGGTCTCTTCGATCCTTTTGGTTCTTTACAGAATGAAGAAATCCTTGGATCAAATGGAAGCTCTTCTCTTCCTCTATCTTTTTCTCTTCTTAAATAACCACAAAATCTCTCTTATAGGCTAAGGAAATTGAAACCCTAGCTTGGTTTCTCTTCTCTCTCTCATTCTCTTCTTCTCTTTATATTTCTCTCTCTTTTTCATGACATTCTTGTTAGAGTAGTGCCCTGAAGGCAATCGCCTTTAGCGTATTTTGTACAAAGTTGTGTACATACTTTATGAATAAATAAAGAAAGGCATATTTCATTAACTTGCTGTTCATTATTTATGAATGGATATTGATCTATAAGAAAATTAATGAAGTCTATGATATATGACATAGCATGAAGGAAATTGTGATGTGATCATACTACTGAGATTCCTATCATGTGCAATTATGTCAGTATCTAAATTATCCCTAGTCATAGGATTACTGAGACTGGACATTGGTAATCCGGAGACTAGTACATCTCAAGCTCCTTGATTTGATCAGCGGTGGATCTCAAAACTAAATATGAGATATTTAGGGTTGAGATGTGGATGCTTACTAGAGGTAGTAAGTACATTGGATGACCTGCTATGAGATCATCACAAGGATGTCCTATTCTAATGTCAGTGATAATCTCATCATAGCAATGGTGCAAGTATCCGTAGACTTGAGGTGCTCGAGGATATCTTGGATCTTGATTACGTGCTTTGACTCCATTCCTTGTTGCCTTACTGAGGTCGCTCATAGGGTAGTGATTGGGTACAGCTTGAGGTATTCGAAGGTAATTGAGTAGCCAATAGAGGATTCACCACTTCTGTGATAGCAGAAGATGATACCCATGGCCTCTTGTCAGGGTCATTACTTGGAAGTCTCTGGCCGGAGCATATATGTCATAAAGAATGTCTTCATTGACATATTAAGTAATGAGTCCCAGGACGAGAACTGAAATCACTTGGACTAGATTTGACGTAGTCAGTCTAGTAAGAGTTGACACATTGCCCATACTCATAACCAAGTGGGGTATAGCATAGTGAAAGGACGAATTGCACGGTAATTTTCTATGGAAAGGTTCGTGATATGGTTCATGATAAATACATGTTCATTCGTCAAACCAATTACTTTCCGGTCAATTGGGGGTCATGATGTGTTGCTAGATACCGCTCATGACTTGCTTGGATTAAGTGTTGATATATAATTAATTAATATATATATATATACATATATATGTGTGTACGTGGATAGGAAGGAGAAGCTTCCTTTATATGCTTTGTCAAAAGTAGCTTTAATGGCTTTAAATGCTAAAAGAAAAAATGCTAAAGGAAGGATGATTATTGTGTATCATATATAAAGAGCCTTTAACATGTTAAAGGTTGAAAGAAGTGGGATTGATGATCGTTGGACAAGTGAGAGGATAAGTGGAAAAGGTGTTTTTCAAGCTTCCTCTCCAAGACCTACGACTCTTCATCTTCTCCAAGGTTTCATCTTCTCCTTCATTGTTTCTTCCATAGCTCTTCAAGGACAAAGGTAGGAGTTAGCACTCTTTACTTTGTTCTAGCTATTCTCGGGTCAAAGGGTTTGTCCCGGTTAGGTTCTTCGATCTCTGCGTGGATACCGTTAGAGACGGTCTCCTTTGGTCGTTATGGTTTGAGTTTGTTGTATAGACACATGGATCCTAGCTTTCGGGAAGGTCCCGGAACAAAAATTTTTTATTTTCTGCACCGTGGGCATGTGATGCTCACACCGGAAGTTTCCTACAGTGGTATCAGAGCCACTTGTGTTGTATATAACGAATAAACCATGACTAGGTCGGAGTTGCCTATTGCTTGTGATGATGATGCATGTTGATTGTGTGAATTTCGAATTCAGTATAGAAATATAGTTTTCGAAATTTTCTTGCCCAGATATGTTCACAAGATGTTGTTGCATATGTCTGTGTAAGCTTGGAATTTATCAATGTGATTTGATATGGTTTTGCTAATTTATTCCCTAATGTTCTGGTTGCTTTCTTTGTGCACATTCAATGAACAGGCATGCTTATAAATTCCAGAATAAATTGTAGAAAATTTGTTTTTCGGATTTGCTTTCACAAACATGTCTCTAAGATGTTTATGAATGTCTATGAGAATGGAAAAATGTTTTAGAGGTGATTTACTATTTATTTGAGAATTTATTGTGTGCTGCTGGGAATAACTGTGTTGAGGAACACAGATTCTACATTGGCTTTGTTACTAAGGTTGGATGAGTTTTTGTTGGAAATAAATCCTAAAAAAATTCATGGAACATTGTGTAAACATGTTGTAACCTCTGTAATTTTCTCATAATTTATTGAAATTTTTTCAATGAGTTTTTCAAGCAAAACACAGAGCTTGGCAGTTTTGAGAAAGTTGCTGGAGCTGTTTTGTTTGGAATGATAAATTGTGTATTTCTCAATTCCAATGCCTTGGATCATTTTTAATGTGATTAAAAATGTGTTATATTGATGTTGTATGCTTACATTAGCGTCTCGTTAGTGCATTTCATTGTCTTGATTATTTTGGCCGTCACAAATTTTGTGACATGTGCCGAAGTAGTCTTGATAAAGTTTAGACTACCTAGAGATACTTAGGGTGATAGTTTGATATTCTTAAATTATTTGGAGATCTGAATGAATAAGAGTGTATTCATCAATTTCAAGTTTATCATGTATAATTTGACTATATATGGTAAGCATGGAACAATGAAAGTGTTTCATTGGTACATCATAATAAAGGATATTACACTTGGTATTGTGAATTGGAACTGCACGGATTGAGAAATTAGCCGATTAGATAGCAATTCCACATGGATAAGTCGACTAATAAAGATATAAGTCGACTTGTCCGTGCACTGTAGACGCATAAGTCGACTTGCACAATGGTATAAGTCGACTTGTTCGTGCACAGCTGCATAAGTCGACTTACACATGCATAAGTCGACTTACACACTAGCATAAGTCGACTTACACATGCATAAGTCGACTTACACACTAGCATAAGTCGACTTACACTTACACAAGTCGACTTACAACATGCAAAGGTGGGATGATGGATGATTTTAGGTATAGATTCAATTTGATTGATGAAATTCCCTAAATCATTCCATATAGTCATGGTGACTATAATCCTACGGCTTGGAGGAGAAGAAGATGAGACCTGAAAACTCTCACACATCATATGAAAACTAACGTCTTCCATTAATATGGGGAGAACCAGAGTTCTTATAGAGTTGGGTTGTTGGGTAAACCCAAGCTCACTCTATCTGGATATATTGAACCATGAAAATAAGATTTTCGGATTAATGGGTGGGTTTTCACTAGAAGCGTTAATTTGTTGAGTAAACTTAAGGTCAGCGTGGACGGAGGCAAAATTGGGCGTGTGCATCGGATATGCAGCGCATCAAGAGTTGATAACCCAATGTGTGTGCATACATCACGAGTTGATAGCACTAGTCGATAGTTGCATCTATGAAGCAAATAGAATGACCGATACCTACCGATAGATCTAAGGTGGCTTGTTGGATAAACCCAAGGTCATTTTAGTAATGTCGGATATCTATGATGCAATTGGTATGACCGATACCTACCGATTGACCTAAGGTGGCTTGTTGGGTAAACCCAAGGTCATTTTAGTAATGTCGGATATCGACCCACTAGGACATTTTGTCATAATGTTTCTTGGATTTGTACTGAGGGTTATGGATTCTTTGAAACTAGTGGGAGCCATATGCATGTCATTCAAGTCCTTATGATCATGCATGTAATTCTATTCTAACATTCTTTCTCTCTTTCCCTATAGGTTATTGAAGATGACTTCCAGTGTGAACTTGTGCTCGCTTATGGACTCCAACAAATTAACTGGACCTAACTTTCTAGATTGGCTGAGAAATCTGAGAATTGTTCTCAGGTCTGAGGAACTGGGATATGTCCTAGATGTTCCACTTCCTGATCCACCTGCTGCTGATGCTTCTGATGAGGATCAGAAAGCATATCGTAAGCATCTTAAAGACAGTGACATGGCTACCTGCATTATGCTTGCCTCGATGTCACCAGAGCTGCAAAAGCAGCATGAGTCTATGGATGCTAATACCATAGTGTTTCATCTTAGGGAACTATTTGATGAGCAAGCTCGGTCTGAAAGGTTCGAGACCTCGAGGCTACTCTTCACTACTAAGATTACTCCAGGTTCATCTGCAGTGCAGTATGCACTGAAGATGAATGGGTATATTGAGAGGTTGGTCGTCTTAGGTTTTGTTATGGATTATGAATTAAGTGTTGACTTAATTCTAGTTAGATTGTCTGATAGTTATTCACAGTTTGTGTTAAACTATCGGATGAACCAAATATCCACGACAATCTCTGAGTTGATCAATCACTTCGAGACAATGAGCAAGCTATCAAGAAGGATAGCAAGCAAGTGCTTATGGTGGACTCTTCTTCGATTCAAAGAAAAGAAGTGAAGAAGAAAAGGTCTAAGCGAAAGGAAGTCTAGCCAAGAAGAAAACCAAAGAGACTGCACCAAAAGGAACTTGCTTCCATTGTGGTAAGACTAGCCACTTTAGCGGGCTGTAAAGTCTATCCGGAAGAATTGAAGCGAAGAAGGCATCGGATGCCTCGACTTATTCGTGTATGTTTGTCATTGAGGTTATCTTGCTTCGACCATAACATATGGGTATTAGATATCGGTTGTGGCTCACACATATGCAATGATATCACGGGCCTCGGGACGATGAGCATTTCATGAAGGACAACTAGACTGCGTGTAGGAAATGGAGCAAGAGTTCTTTGCATTAGCCGTAGCACTTACTTGTTGTCACTCCCCACCGGGCTTGTAATTAAATTGGATGAATGTTATTTTGTACCTGTATTAACAAAGAACATATTGTCTGTTTCTTGTTTAAATAGAGCTGGTTTCCATGTGACTTTTGGTAACAATGGTTGTTCTATTAGTTTGAATTGAATGCTTTATGGTACTGGTACATTATGCAATGTAATTTACATATTAGATATGTCACATCCAATTATGAATGTCAATGACACGAAAAATATAAACGAGATAATTTAAAATCAACTTACTTATGGCATTGTCACCTTGGCCATATAAATGAGAGACGCATAGCTAAGCTCCATAAGAGTGGAAGTTTAGGGTCATTTGATTATGAATCATATGACACATGCGAATCTTGTTTATTAGGCAAGATGACTAAATTACCCTTTAAGGGAAAGGGTGAACAAGCGACTGGAGTATTAGACCTAATACATTCAGATGTATGTGGTCCGATGTCCATCCATGCCAGAAGTGGTTGTCTTTACTTCATTACCTTTATCGATGATTATTCTCGATATGGGTACTTGTATCTGATGAGATACAAATCTGAAGCATTTGAAAAGTTCAAACAATTCAGAAATGAAGTAGAAAACCAACTTGGGAAAGATATCAAGATATTACGATCTGATCGTGGTGGGGAATACTTAGACCAACAGTTTTTGGATTATCTCAGAGATAATGGGATTTTATCTCAATGGACTCCTCCTTACACACCACATCATAATGGTGTGGCAGAAAGGAGAAATCGAACCTTGTTAGACATGGTACGATCAATGATGGGCTTTGCAAAGTTACCAAAATCCTTTTAGGGTATGCAATCGAGACAGCTTGTTTACTTGCTAAGCAGAGTTCCATCAAAGGCGATTGATGTTACTCCATATGAGATGTGGACTAACAAAGACCCTATCTTACTCATTTGAAAGTTTGGGGTTGTCACCTTATGTGAAGCGGATACGGTCGGATAAACTTGATGCAAAGTCGACAAGTGTACATTAGTAGGATATCCTAAAGAAACAATGAGATATCAATTCTACCTTCTTTGAGGAACAAAAGGTGTTTGTTTTGAAGCATCTTTGTCTTTAGAGAAAGAGTTTCTTTTACAAGAAGGCGGTGGGAGAAAATTGAGCTTGAAGAAGTTCAAGATGCTCGAGCAGAGCCTTGAGTCAATTGCTGAACTCAAGCTGTGACTTATCTGAGATGAAATGTGATTCAACCTTCTACAACACATGAAGTTCGTAGGTCACGTAGGATACGCTCTGTTCTAGAGATATGGATTTCGTGAATGAACAGAATGACGTATTGCTCATAGAAGATGATGAGCCTACTACCTATGAAGAGGTTACGAAGAGTTCGAGTCTTAGAAATGGCTTCATGCCATGCGGTGAAATGGATTCCATGTATGAAAACCAAGTATGGACTTTGGTTGAGGCACCGAAGGAATCAAACCCATAGGGTGTAAATGGGTTTTCAAAAGAAAACCGACATGGATGGTAATGTAATTACCTATAAAGCAAGGCTTGTGGCTAAAGGCTTTCGTCAAAGACAAGGAGTTGACTACGACGAGACCTTGACCCGATGCAATGCTTAAATCCATTAGAATACTCTAGCCATTGCCACTCATTATGATTATGAGATATGGCAAATGGATGTGAAGACAACTTTCTAAATAGAAATCTAGGCGAGGATGTGTATATGACACAACCCGAGGGCTTCACCTCCTATGATGGCGAAAAGGTATGCAAGCTTCAGAAATCTATCTATGGATTGAAACAAGCATCCAGGAGTTGGAATATCCGTTTTGATGAGGTAATCAAAGAGTTTGGTTTCTCACAAAATCCGGATGAACACTGTGTGTATAAGAAGGTTAATGGGACTGCAATTATATTCCTTGTGTTGTATGTAGATGACATATTATTGCTAGGAAACGATGTCTCTATGCTACAATCGGTGAAAATTTGGTTATCCAAACAATTTGCCATGAAAGACCTTGGTGAAGCAACTTATATCCTTGGGATAAAGATCAATAGAGATAGATCAAAAAGGTTGCTTGGTCTTTCACAATCAACGTACATAGACAAGATGCTAAAAAGGTTTAGCATGGAGCAATCCAAGAAAGGCTACCTTCCCGTGACTCATGGGATAACACTTTCGAAATCTATGTGTCCTAAGACACAAGATGAGAGGATGCGTATGAGTATGATCCCGTATGCATCTAAGGTAGGATCTATCATGTACGCTATGCTATGTACGAGACTCGATGTATCATATGCTCTAAGTGTTATGAGCAGATACCAATCGGATCTGGTAAGGGTCCTTTGGGTGGTGTCGAGAATATCCTCAAGTACTTGCGAAGGACTAAGGATGTTTTCTTGATATATGGAGATGGAGATCTCAAAGTGGCGGGTATCTGATGCCGATTTTCAATCGATAAGGATGATTCCAAATCCCAATCAGGTTATGTATTCACACCGAATGGCGGGCGATTAGTTGGAAGAGTTCCAAATAAGAGACAATCTGTCGATTCAACGACCGAAGCGAGTACATTGCCGCTTGAAAGCGACAAAGGAAGAAGTTTGGATCAAGAAGTTCATTCTTGAACTTGGTGTGGTTCTAGCGATGATGGGCCCATGCGGTTGTATTGTGACAACAATGGGGCTATTCTTGTGACGAAAGAACCAAGGTCTCATCAACGATCCAAACACGTACTCGTATATATCATCGATTAGGAGATCATAGGGCGGTGATGTCGGATCGAGAGAATTCCACTAAGCGAATATTGCGATCCGTTGACAAAGCCGGTATCACAAAAGAGTTTTGATTCTCATGTACTACTTTATGGTATTAGATATCAAGGCGATTGACTTTAGGTCAAGTGGGAGATTGTTAGAGTAGTGCCTCAAGGCAATCGCCTTTTAGCGCATTTTGTACAAAGTTGTGTACATACTTTATGAATAAATAAATAAAGGCATATTTCATTAACTTGTTGTTCATTATTTATGAATGGATATTGATCTATAAGCAAATTAATGAAGTCCATGATATATGACATAGCATGAAGGAAATTGTGATGTGATCATACTATCGAGATTCCTATCATGTGCAATTATGTCGATATCTAAATTATCCTAGTCATAGGATTCTTGAGGCTGGACATCGGTGTCTGGAGAGACTAGTACATCTCAAGCTCCTTGATTTGATCAGCGGTGGATCTCAAAAACTATAAATATGAGATATTTAGGGTTGAGATGTGGATGCTTACTAGAGGTAGTAAGTACATTGGATGACCTGCTATGAGATCATCACATAGATGTCCTATTCTAATGTCAGTGATAATCTCATCATAGCAATGGTGCAAGTATCCGTAGACTTGAGGTGCTCGAGGATATCTTGGATCTTGATTACGTGCTGACTCCATTCCTTGTTGCCTTACAGAGGTCGCTCATAGGGTGGTGATTGGGTGCGACTTGAGGTATTGAAGGTAATTGAGTAGCCAATAGAGGATTCACCACTTCGTGATAGCGAAGATGATACCCATGGCCTCTTGTCGGGTCATTACTTGGAAGTCTCTGGTAGGAGCATATATGTCATGAAGAATGTCTTCATTGACATATTAAGTAATGAGTCCCGGGCGAGAACTGAAATCACTTGGACTAGATTTGGCGTAGTCGATCTAGTAAGAGTTGACACATTGCCCATACTCATAACCAAGTGGGGTATAGCATGGTGAAAGGACGAATTGCACGGTAATTGTCATGGAAAGGTTCGTGATATGGTTCATGATGAATACATGTTCATTCGTCAAACCAATTACTTTCCGGTCAATTGGGGGTCATGATGTGTTGCTAGATACCGCTCATGACTTGCTTGGATTAAGTGTTAATCTAAGTAGCCAACATAACCGAGAACCTAATGGGTCACACGCATAAGAGTGTCTCGGAGAATTCGTAAAATAGTTTTGGACAGAGTTCCAATATATAGAGAGCAAAAGGATTAAATGGATCCCGATGAGATCGAGATATGTCCCGATGAGATCACGACATCGATATTGCTGAAAAAGGTTTTCGTGGATTTTCCCATACCGGGACCCGGTAGGCTGGTAGGACCGACCCCAGTGTGACTGGACCACTTCAGCATGTATATATATATATATATGTGTGTGTGTGTGTGTGTGTGTGTGTGTGTACGTGGATAGGAAGGAGAAGCTTCCTTTATATGCTTTGTCAAAAGTAGCTTTAATGGCTTTAAATGCTAAAAGACAAAATGCTAAAGGAAGGATGATTATCGTGTATCATATATAAAGAGCCTTTAACATGTTAAAGGTTGAAAGAAGTGGGATTGATGATCGTTGGACAAGTGAGAGGATAAGTGGAAAAGGTGTTTTTCAAGCTTCCTCTCCAAGACCTACGACTCTTCATCTTCTCCAAGGTTTCATCTTCTCCTTCATTTTTTCTTCCATAGCTCTCCAAGGACAAAGGTAGGAGCTAGCACTCTTTACTTTGTTCTAGCTATTTCCGGGTCAAAGGGTTTATCCCGGTTAGGTTATTCGATTTCTGCGTGGATACCGTTAGAGACGGTCTCCTTTGGCCATTATGGTTTGAGTTTGTTATATAGACACATGGATCCTGGCTTTCGGGAAGGTCCCGGAACAAAAATTTTTTATTTTCCGCACCGTGGGCATGTGATGCTCACACCGAGATTTTCCTACAGTTCTCTCTTTCTCTTTCTTTCTCATTTCATTCTTCTCTTCTACTTTTCTTCCATTCACGTTTTTCTTCTTCATTTATAAGCAAGACAACACTTCTTCTTCCAATTATGCCCTTAATGATTGAGAATTGTCCCATTTTCCCTTCCATTTATGCCCTTAATGATTCAGAATTGTCCCATTTGCCCTTCCATTTATGCCTTATATCTTTTATACTTAAGTGTCTTACCAAAAGCACGCTTGAACATTCTGACATAACACTTTATTCTAGAAGAATCTTCTCTATTGTCTTAAGTTTCCAATGACACCAAAATCATTCAATTTAGGTCAGTGATTCAAAAGATACACTTCAAACATTTTTGGACTACTCTTGTCCAAATCAACATACTATGCATAACTCTTATCAGAAATTTAAACCTCTTAAAAACTGAATTTGACTTCAACTTTTTCATTCCATTTGTAGCTCCGTGTCTCTAATTTATCTTGAAATAAGAATCATCTTATTCGGAGCTCTACTGATCCAGAAATCATCAAAATATTGAAGCATATTCAGTAAAATATCCAATTCCTATTCTTCCAATTGATACCCTTACTTTGGATCAATCCACCCCTTTCAAATCAACACCAAAAGCTATGACTCAATGGAAACGCAAAAATAAAAGTGTTAGGAATCTAAGGGTTCAAGAATCACTTCATTTGGAGGTCGGACAAACAAATTATGGCCGAACGAAGCAAACAAGATTTGGTCCTCACTTGTATTGAACTTGTCTAGGGAAAAATGACATAACTCTTACTAGAGTTGTTAGATTAAGATCATCTTAGGATAATTTCAAAGAGAAATTTGAGATCTACAACTTTGAAGAAGACCTTGAGGTCAGATTGTATCATCTGAAGGATCAAAACGGACTGGACAATAGGATTAGACGAAACCAAAGGAAAAAGCAGATGAATGGAAAAAGACAGAAGAAGTGGGAAAATTGCTATAACTTTTCCTACAGATATCGGATTAAGATGTTCTTTATATGGTTCGAAGGAAGATTTCAAGATCTACAATTTTCATAAAGACCTTGAAGACAGATTCTATCTTTTGAAGGATCAAAAATGGAACAAAAGATGTAAAGTGAACAGTAACCTCGAAGAAACGAAAGACAGAAGAAGCCAAAGCCAGAAGATAACAAAACACAGAAGAAACGAAAAGCAGAAGAAGCAAAACACAGAAGAAGCAAAAGGCAAAATAAGTGAAACTCAAAAGAAACAAAAGGCAGACAAAACAAAACTCAAAAGAAGCAAAAGTCAGAAGAAGCAAAACTAAGAATAAACAAAAAGGCAGAAGAAGCAAAAGTCAAAAGAAGTAAAACTAAGAAGCAGCAAAAAGGTAGAAGAAGCAAAACTAAAAAGAAGCAAAAGTCAGAAGAAACAAAACTAAAAAGAAGAAAACTAAGAAGAAGCAAAAAGGTAGAAGAAGACGCGTAAGCAAAACACAAAAAAAGACGCGTAAGCAAAACACAGAAGAAGACGAGTCAGCAAAACACAGAAGAAGACGCGTCAGCAAAATATAAAAGAAGACGCATCAACAAAACACGGAAGAAGCAAAAGACAGAAGAAGCAAAGCACAGACGATGCAAAATATAGAAGAAGATGACGTCATCACAAAGGAAACACAGAAGGAGATGACATCATCATAGAAGAAGCAAAAAGGCAGAAGAAGTAAAACACAGATGAAGCAAAACACAGAAGAAGATGACATCATCACAAAGGAAACACAGAAAGAGATGACGTCATCACAAAAGAAACAAAAAAATAGAAGAATATATCTTCCATTTTAAGGGCCATAACTTTCAACTCTGACGTTCAAAAATTTTATATTATATGTCATTTTAAAGCTAAAAGAAAGACCTACGACTTTCTAGAAGACATACTTACTCTAATCTAGCCTAGATCAATCCTAAATTTTTTCCAAATTCAGAATACGTATTTTACATTCATCCACTATGTTTCACAATTTTTTCTTAACACAAATCATACTAAGATTACCTTTTCTACTTCACTTACTCCTTATTCTCAACTACATTTCAAATCAATATCATCTATAAAGAAATTTATAATCCATGATTAATCATGAACACTAATGACAAAACATACACTTTTGTACATATTCTTCACCAACTTACTACACAAATTCAACTTCACATTTGCTTTCATTCTACTTCTAACTTTCACCTTAATTCTTCTCACTTCAAAATCTTTTATTTAACAGAAACACCAAAGCAAAACTTGGACATATCCACATTTTTCATTCGCTACTTTACTCTTATCTATCATTTCTTAGTTCAAAAATTTTCATTCATTTTCTCTTTACTCATGACTACTTGCCAAAATTTCCCCTTCAAATAGTTCTAACTTCCATGAAACATTCGGGGTCCAACATATTGTTTCAAAGAAGCCAAAACTAAAGGACCTTATATCCCTCACATAAATTTTGGAATCAACCTTTAGTACCGAAATCCACATGGGTTAAAAAGGTCAATTGCAACCTCTTATAGTTCTTAAATCGATGAACGCAACTTTGCATAATGGTTGATATTTTGATAGTGGATGTTCACGTCACATTATAGGGGAAAAGAATTACCTAATCGACTATCAGAGTTGTATGGATGGGCATGTGACTTTCGGAGATGGAAAGAAGGCTTTGGTGATTGGAAGAGGAACATTATATATGAATGGATTGCCTCCCCTTAAGATTATGCTCCATCTCGATGGATTAAAAGCTAATTTGGTAAATATAAGCCAACTTTGTGATGATGGTTTGTTAGTTAATTTACAGGTGATGAATGTAGGGTGTTAACTAAACAAGGAGAATGCATTATGAGTGGAAAGTGATTAGTCAACAATAGATACATGTTGCAGGTCACAACCATCTATAATTCAACCTCACATGATAGTAATATAGATTTGTGGCATCAAAAGCTTAGGCATGTAAACTACGAACTTATTAGCAAGTTGAAGAAATTGGAAGCTATGAAGGGGCTACCCACAATGAACAAAGAAGATACATCAATCTACAGTATGTGTCTAATGGGTAAGCAGAAAAAAGTACCACACAAAAAGGTTGGACATGTTAACTCATCACGCATACCTGAATTAATTCACATGGATTTGGTTGGTCTAACACAACAAGATAGTATTAGTGGAATGAGATATTTTCTAACTTGTGTGGATGATTATTCGAGATATACTTAAGTATTCTTTTTGAAAGAAAAATCAGATGCTTTCAAGGTTTTTAGAAGCCTATTTGTGCAGGTTGTGAATCTAAATAATATGGTTGTGTTGAGAATTCGATCAGATCACAGAAGGGAAATTGAGAATACAAGCTTTAATGAATTTTGTGAGGAGTATGACATCACACATGAATTTTCAGCACCTAAAACTCCATAACAAAATGGAGTTATTGAAAGGAAAAATAGAACAATTCAAGAAATGACCATATCAATGTTGAATGGAAGAAAATTGTCTATGCATTTTTGGGCTGAAGAAGTCAATACAACATGCTATATATATAATATAGTTTACCTTCGAAGCATCTTGAATAAGACATTATATGAACTTTCGACGGGAAAGAAACTAAATGTAAGTTATTTTTATATCTTTGGCAGTAAGTGTTACATTCTTAAAGATTGGGAACATCTTGGAAAATTTGAGAGCAAAAGTGATGAAGGAATCTTCATTAGTTATTCAACTCATAGTAAAGCTTACCAAGTGTATAATCAAAGAACTAGAAAAGTGCTAGAGTCCATAAATGTTGTGATAGATGATGTAGCTATGTTGAATGATCAAGTGCAGAAGAAAATCCACAGAATTGATCCTTAAAATCAGCTTAAACAAGCAACGAGACAAGATTGAAGAATTGCCCAGATCTGTAGTTAGTTGCTGCTGAGGAAGTAACTGCGCGAATTGAAGAACTGTCAGTTACTTCAGATAATGAATCAACCAAAACACTCGATGCAGAAATTGTTCCCATAAATGTTTAAAACTCGAGACAAGCTTACTTGAACCAGGATCCTCCCTACCAAATCAAAAACATTATTGGAGATGTTAGTGAAAGAAGAAAAACAAGAGAAGGAAGAAAAGTTGATTATCAAGAACTTGCTGGTTATTTATACCACACCTCTTCTTTCGAGCCAAAGAAAGTTAAAGAGGCTCTATAAGACGAGTTATGGACAATAACCATGCAAGATGAATTGATTTAATTTGCATAGAATGATGAATGGGAATTATTGTCGAGACCATTGGATGCTAATGTGATTGGAACAAAATGGGTGTTTCGAAATAAAACAGATGAAAAAGGTAATGTAATCAGAAAGAAAGAAAGGTTAGTAGCTCAGAGATATTCTCAGGTTAAAGGAATAGACTTTGATGAAACCTTTGCATTGGTGGCATGAATTGAGTCTATTAGACTATTATTGGGTATAGCATGTCTGAAGAGGTTTAAACTTTATCAAATGGATATAAAGAATGCTTTTCTGAATTGGTTCATACAGGAAGAAGTGTATATCGAGTAGCTAAAAGTATTTATCAATTCAACTCATGCAAACCACGTCTTTAAGCTAAAAAAAGCTCTTTATGGTCTTAAACAAGCACCGAGGGCTTGGTACGAAAGACTAACACACTATCTCATCAAGCAAGGATATAAAAGAGGTAATGTTGACAAATCTTTGTTATTAAAAAGGTTAGATCAAACTTTGTAATTGCTCAAATCTACATTAATGACATTCTGTTTGGTTCTACTCATCCAAAAATGGTAGATGAATTTTTTAAATTAATGACATCTGAATTTGAGATGAGCATGATAGGTGAACTGAATTTCTTTTAGGTTTGAAAATTAAATGGGTGAAGGATGAAATTTTGTTTCGCAAACCAAATATACTAAGATTTTAATAAAGAAGTTCGATTTTGAGAATACCAGACATGCGAGAACACCTATGAGTGTCTGAACGAAGCTAAACAGAGATAAGAATGGTAAAAACATTGATGTCAGTTTATATTGGAGCATGATCGGAAGTCTATTGTATTTGATTACAAGTAGGCTAGATATTTGTTGTAGCGTAGGTGTATGTGCTCGTTATCAAGCCGATCCAAAAGAAACTCATCTAAAAGCTGTCAAAAGGATTATCAGGTATGTAAATGGAACATATGATTTTGGAATATGATATATATATGACTTGACATCTTATCGAGCTGGATACGATGATGTGAATTGGGTTAAAAACTTAGACGATCGGAAAAGCACTTCAGGAGGTTGTTTCTTCTTAGGAAACAATTTGATTTCTTAGTATATCAAGAAGCAAAATCCAATTTCACTGTCAACCGCAGAGGCTGAATATATCATTGTAAGTAGTTATTGTTCACAACCTTTTTAGATGAAACAGATGTTAGAAGATTACGAAATTGATCAGAATGTGTTGACAATCTTATGCGATAAACAAGAGTGTCATAGAAATCTTGAAGAATCCAGTTCAACATTCAAGGACGAAACACATCGATTTGAGGTACCACTTTATTCGAGAGCTTATAGAAAGCAAAATAGTCACTTTTTCACATATATCTACAGAAAAGCAGTTGACAGATATCTTTACAAAACCTCTTGATGAAGTAAGGTATGAACTTCTTTGAGGGCTTTGGGAATGTGCGGCTTGCATTATTGATGTATATTTCTTTATTATAAAATGAAATGAAACATTTTATATACAAGGGGATTAAAAATACATAACTTTTAATTTTCTCTTTGCTACCACTACATAGCCCTTTAGCTACTGCCACACTCCTCTTTGCTCTTGCAATTTCATCTTCACGTTATTCAGTATATGGGCTTCTTCTTCCTCTTAGCTAAATCATTGGATCCTCAATCTCATTCTCAAGATTGATTTATGCTTTTGGCGTCTCAATATTCATCATCACTGACAATTTTCTGGTGACTCTTCTCTCTACACTGTCATATTCACCTTGAAATTGATTAGGTATTTGTTGTTTCTAATTGGAATGGGCAAGAAAAAAGAGAAAACATCCTCTTCGGTGTTAGAAAAGTAAACAACAACTCCATCACATTGTTCAAGTCTATTAATGCTCAACCCAACACCCAAAAGGAGACTCACTGGGCTGGATCATCTTTGACTGCTCCCATTGATATTCTTGACACTACTTATGTTTAGGAAAGAGTACCAGATCCAAATGATGACATTGCTCAAGTCATATTATCCACAGTTGAAGACTCTACCTTAGATTCTGATGAGACTCCCACAATAACTGCTCCACTGACTACGCCTCCTATAGCTCCTCAGAAATGTACAACGGAGCATGCTCAAAAAATAGTCCAACTACCTTGATACATTTCTTATATCTGCCTGACAGCGAACGATGCGATTTCTTTCAAGTTCTACTCCTCTTACGATTGAACAAAAATAGGCGACTCTTATCATTATCAAGTTCTTCTCAACTCTCTAATTAATTTAGAGAAGTTTCAAAAACATAGACTAGACATTTTATTATCGAAGAGACATTTACCACAAGCCTCACTACTTCCACAACACTATGACTTAAATTTGGTAAAAGAGTTTTTACTGCAATTTAACTAGTGATATTCTGAATGATACTGCTTTGAGTTATAAAACAATATTTGTATGGGATCGGGTAGTCTGTTTTGATGATGATCATTTGAATTTGTTTATGTGATTTGATAATTTGATTAGTGATCAACTTTATGATGATGATTAGAATTGTCAATGATTTAATTGCTACGGTATTGACCGGTGAAAAATTGATTGCATGACTGTCTAGCTCTGTGCTTCGTTCTTCAATGCTTACTCAAAAGTATTTCATGCTATTTAAGTTAGCAATGACCAACTGGATGTCGAGCACTCATTGTCTCTGTCTACTTGGTGTAGGCCAAATTGATTTATGTGATCAGTGCTAGGGTGTGATTCAATCTTGGATGTCTCATTGTTGAAGCTATATTGGCCATTGAGAGTAAGTCGCATTCTTTACTATACTTTCCATATCTAATCTCTTAATTTTTATATGCAAATGAAATTTCCAGGATGAAGTCGAGTATACTTAAGTCGATGTCCTTGATGAACATCTCTCCAAAGATTTTTAGGCAACCACAGGTAGTGGATTTGCCGTAAAACACATCTGGCCCCTCAGATGGCTCGGGGACAACTTCTGTCAATCCTCATGCAACTTTCTTTATTGGGTGTGAAAATCTTTTACGAAAAGTGAAGTTAAGAGATAGTTTCAAGGATTGAGTGAGTTAGCTTTGAAAGCCCTTGTGTAAATCTATTGAACTTTTGTGAAAGTGATTAAGCTGGATAAGGGCCCTGCAGACGTAAGCAATATTTGCCGAACTGTGTTAACAAATCTTGATTTTTTTTTATCTTTGGTGGTTTTAATTTTTTTGATTTTTATGTTTGTCAGAAATGAATCAAAAAGTTTGAGAAACAATTACCCATTTGATTTTTCATTATTAATGCTTGTTCCATCTTATTTGTAGGGTTCTTTATGTTATTGAATATTTGTTGCTGATCTTTCTTTCTTTCTTTTTTCCTAATTATATCTATGTATAAGAAACCATTTTAATTATAATTATTTTAATAATATTTAAATCACTATTTGTAATTGTATTCTTTTATATAATATAATAAGAGTTTTTAAACAATAATCATTTTCTATTCATTTACTAAAATTCTTTTCAACTCACTAACACGCTATTGCTAAGATTCATTATGAGATAGGAGTAAAGTTTTAAAATCGGACTAAAATTTAAACCAAGAAAATATAAGATTTAAGGTTTAAAAGTTCAATCACTATTAGATTGCTAAAGATTGAATAAAACTAAAGAATTAAAATATAATTAAAAGAGATTGTCCTTATCTATTGAGTAATTTGAAGTTTAATTGAACAAATTATTAAAAATTAATTAATTAATTAGAGCCTATTAATTTATAAAATTTGATCAATTAATTAATAAAATAATCAATTTTAATAATAAAAGTTATTAAAATAAATGGAATTTAAAAGTTAAAATTAAAATGAAAAATTAAACAATTAAAAATTAAAAATTTTATAAATTAACCCATCAAACGGTTGAATTTTTTAATCAATGTACGTATCAAATTGGACTAATTTTAACAATTCTTCTAAATTCACATGTCCCAAATAGAACATTCAGGAACCAACAACTCCATAAGAACTTAGGGTGACAATATCAAAGATGAATGTTGAAAGTTGAAAAACCTAACACTAGAAATAAAATGGATATAAGGCATAGGTGATTTGACATAAAGATTTCAATATTTGACAGTGATGACTTCCATGTATCAAAACTCCTTAATTCAAGCACACAAATTAGGATGAAATTTCTTATGTATAATGAATTAGGAAAATTATATGCAATTAAAACATAATTCTACTAGTGCACGGAATGAAGTCAGTCGTCTACAATCGAACTAAACCTCTTTTGGAATTGTTCAATCAAGTTATCCTTACTTTCCAATTGTATCTTGGCAATTCGAATCTATAACCTTAATCTGATAATAGTTGTTAGGAACAAATTCTTCACTAACATATCAAAATTATAATTAATGATTAATACGACTACCAATTACCTTTACATTGAGCATAGAAAAATAACAAGAAAATAAACTTGGGCGTGGGTTCTCGGAAGGCCGACAATTAACACTGGGGATCCTAAATTCTTTACCAAAAATCAATTACTAAAATAACTTGCTTTCATTGCTTATACAATCTGGTCTCAAGTAATTATTCGTGTCCCTTTCAGTTCTCATCCGCCATCTCTGTACATACAGATAAGGTAAAATGCATAAAATTTTCTATATTTCAAATAACATTTCTTAAAATAAATATAAAAATGAAAAAGATGCAGTTGGATAAGTGGGACCATGTATGAGAATGGAAGATGGTGGCCTTGCAGTTGGCCGTTAGATGACCCTTGCGTGCTAGCGCATGGAACGCTTTTCTTACACCGTTGTATGATTATGTCAAACCAATACCTATATTTCCAATGTGGTCCATGTAGCTATTTATTGTTATTTATTATGAATACAATTAAGAATAGGTCAATTAGATTTGAATTTTTAATAAACTTTTTAAATTATTATTGAAATATTGTCTCTAATTAAGAACAAAATCCTCAATCTTTTCCTATTGGTACGAGGTAGTCTTAAACCATATAAAAACAAAAGTATCCCATTGCCATTAAATCTTCAATATATCATTCAAACTCCGACTTTCTCACGTGTCTTTATTATAGGATTGAATCTTATGGGATAATACAATCTAAGTTTCTCTCCAAATACGCATAATAATTGATAACATGTATACTTCATTGAATGCTACGATTGTTGAAAACTAATGTTGATTTAATTGCAAATTTTAAGCGACGAACTTCAAAGTCGAGGGTTAAGCTTGAAAATGAAATTTTATTCAGCATTTAAATCAATGTGCTCTTTTCGTCTAAGTCACGAACTTATTTTTTGGTTTCCTTAGCTTAGGGGCTGTCTGTTTCTGTTTTTTTTCTTCGTTTTTTGTTGTCGTTTTTGTAAAAAAAAAATAGTTAAGTAAAACGTGTTTGGTTTACTCTGTTGCAATTTTTTGTTTCTAAAAAAAAAAATCCATAACAGTTTTACAGAAACTAAAAAACATAGTTTCTCTTAATTTTGACAACATGTTTTTTTCTACAAAATATCAACATAACCCTAGTTTCTATCTCGAAATAATAATAATAATAATAATACATAATACATAATAATAAATTTTATAATAATAATTAATAATTAATAATAATAATAAGATAATTAAACTGGTATAATAAAATTAATAATAAAATTAATAATATTAATAGTATTAAAATAGTAAGTAGAAAATTTATAACAATAATTAATAATAATAATATTATTATTAACAATAAATAATAATAATAATAATAACTTATTAAAATTAATAATAATAATAATAATAATAATAATAATAATAAATCATAATAAAATTAATAAGAATAAGAATAACTTAATAATAACAAAATAACAACATCAATAATAATAATAATAATAATAATAATAAGTTTAATAATAATAATAATAGTAAGTAGAAAATTTATAACAATAATTAATAATAATTAATAATAATATTATTATTAACAATAAATAATAATAATAATAATAATAATAATAATAATAATAATAATAATAATAATAATAATAATAGTAAGTAGAAATTTTATAACAATAATTAATAATAATATTATTATTAACAACAACAACAATAATAATAATAATAATAATAATAATAATAATAATAATAATAATAATAATAATAAGTAGAAATTTTATAACAATAATTAATAATAATATTATTATTAATAATAATAATAATAAATCAATAATAATAATAATAATAATAATAATAATAATAATAAGTTTATTAGAAATCTCAACCAAGTAGGTTTTTATTTTCAGTTTTTATTATACAAATCTTAACCAAACAGTTTTTTATTTTTTTAAGCAAAAAAATAGAAAATAAAAATAAGAAATAAAAATTAAAAATAACAACAGAAAAATAGAAGTGGAACCAAACGACCCTTAGTTTATAAGAAGGAGGAAAGCAAAACGTATGCACGAAACTTCCCTGGTTTCTCTAAAGTCCTTAGTTTTGATTTCGTTTAAATACTTACGTTACGACATACGAGGTTTGATATGAGTAAATTAGCGGTCTTTCATTTCTAGTCAAGGACAATCATAAGAGGGTTAAATCCCATACGTAAGCAGTTGTACGATTATGCTTGGTCAGTCAAAGTTGAAGTTGCATTAATATGATTGGATAGCTATTATTGATTAGCTAAAAAATACTTCAGTCCGACGTGACGTCAACATATCTAGTCTAAATTAATCAGCTGCAATCAAATTTTAAAAATAAAATTTTAAATCGGACTCGTTCAATCCAACTTAATCCACTGCCATGCCCATGCCTAATAACTATATATATTCCCCTGACTTAGTACTTTCATTAAAAATGATTAAAAAATTGTATCGTCCAGACGGAATAGGTCCATCACTGTATCTGAGGTTGGGTAGTTGCAACTTGAATATCATCTTTTAATAAAGTCTTTCAAATATTATATAAAAGAGGGGCTTAACTTATACTAAGTTGGCCAACAACGCTCTTTACAAATTATCCATCCCAAAATCTAATTCTCCTTAACTAATTTATAAACTCGTTAGTTACTATCTCTTTTTAATTCAGTTAGATAAATTCTTCATTAGGTATAATTTCGGTCCACAAAATTCTATAAAAGTCATATTTACTCAAGCAAAATTAAATAAGCTAATTATCAATATTCATATCTAACTTAAATCAATCTTTATTTTCATGCTGGCAGTTGACCCTTGAATTGTACGAGGTTTTGATAGTTTGGATCTTGCCATATTTTAGATCATACATATGTAGACAAATTGGTAATATTTTTGATAGTTCTCTTTATTTTAAATGTTTACGTTATATATAACTTATGCAGACTCATAAAATTGAATTTCTATGGTGAATAAGTTGTTAAATATTTGGTGTATTTAACATCATATGCTTTTTCGATTAAAAGGTATGAAAAATCTCGTATAACAAATGACATATTAAAAAAAAAGAAAATATATGGTAAAAAATATTAAATAAATAGTAAGAAAATACTAAAAGTGAATAGAGCAAAGATGTAAATACCGTTCCATTTCGTACTGGCTAAAAAACGAAACGAAATATCCTACTTTGGTATCGACTTAGGTACCAGCCAATATCAGAATTTTCGCTGATACCGGTTAGTATTTAAAATACTGATCAAATACTCGTCGATACTATGAATTTTGACAAATCCAAGGACTAAATAGCAAAAAAAAAACAAGATTATTTAAATCTAGTTCTGACCCGACCTGACCCAAACACCCGACCCAACCTATGTTCCAAATTGAAATTGTGATTCTTTTTGGGTGTATTTTCAATTGCTTTTTTTTAATGCTCTTGAATTGCATTTGAATGGTGTTTTGGTTGTGTTTTGTAATATTGAATTTAAGAATAGTTTGACAGTTTGAAATTATTGAAATTGTAAACGGTTGTGTTTAATGTGTTGTGTTAGAATTGTTGAAGTTGAGATATGAGAAATTTGAGTTTGAATTTTAAAAGTTAGAAACATTTGATGATGGCTAAATCTAACTACAATGTAAGTAATTTCTTAATATAATAACATGAAATGCAAAAATTTTCTTCAGATGATGATGTTATTTATACAAAATAAGTTATATTATATAAGATGGACATGTGTATTGTGTAATTGTGTATCTTTGAATACTTGATTTGTTAATTTTGACTTATTGGTGAATTGTGTTAGATAAAATTGAATTGTGTTAGATGAAAGTAAATTGTGTATGATGTAATCATATAAATGAGTTATATTATATAAAATGGACATGCGAAATGTGTAATTGTGTATGTTAAATACTTGAATTGTTGGTTTTGAATTATTGCATCATACACAATTTAATTTCATCTAGCATAATTCAATTTTATCCAACACAATTTACCAACAAGTCAAAACCAACTTGAATTATCGATGTAATCATACAAAATGAGTTATAATATATAAGATGAATATGTGTATTGTGTAATTGTATATGTTGAATACTTGAATTGTTAGTTTTAACTTATTGGTGAATTATGTTAGATAAAATTGAATTGTATATGATATAATCATATAAAATGAGTTATATAATATAAGATGGACATGCGTATTATGTAATTGTGTTAGTTTGGACTTTTAAGTTAAACAATACATATTTTGTTATAGTAGTTGATAATGAAATTATGTGTTCTTTATTTTGATATATGTCTTCATTTATTTTTATAGATAAATGGAAGAAAGTTCAAGTACTCCTAATCATTTAACCATTTTAGCAAGATATCATGATCTAGCTTAGGCTCATGTTGCATTGGTCTCGGTATGAAGAACCATACTATTTGCTTGCTTTGTAACAAGTATTTGATAGGTGGATGAATCACCTGATTAAAGAAGTATTTAGCTGTAAAGAAGTAAGTTGTGATGTGAAGTGGCAAATAAAAACTTTGCTTGAAGAATATCAACATGAGAAAGATAGAAGGGTGAGATTAAATTATGAAATTGGTAGTGGAAATTCGCTTGTTGGTTTTCCTGATAATAGTGGAAATGTTAAAGGTGGTAGTGATAGTAGTAGTGTTTCATCCCAATAAGAAGTGATTGTTGAATTTGGACTTGATGTTAGGAAAAGAAGAAGGTAGATGTCGAATTTTTTTATGCCACGAACAACTCTTGAAGCTTAGTCTACAATTCGTATTGCCACGTAATCAAAAGAAGCGGTTCATAATGTAGATATGACAATGGATTGATGGTGGTATGATATAGATGCAACATTTAATGCTTCATAATCTTACAATTATCAGTCTATGGTGGATGCTATAACCTTTACGATTTGAGGTACAAAGCTCCTTTTATTGATGACTACAGAGGTAAATTTTGAGATGTTTAGTTTATAAAATTGAAAATTAATTGGAAGAAAGAAGAATGGATTGGGCTATTTATGGGTGTTTAATCATGTGTGATGATTAGACAAATAAGAGGCATAAGCCTATTAATAATTTTTTTGGTTTATTTTACAAAGGGCTTAATATTTTTGAAGTCTATTGATGCATCTGACCTTGTTAAGAATACTGATACTTTATTTGAAATATTTGATGAAATTGTGAATGAAGTAAGACTAGAAAATAATGTTCAGCTCATTACTGACAATAATTCTGTTTATAAAGAGGCGGGAAGAGGGTTTCCAAGAAAGCACAATTCTTATTTTTGGACTCTTTGTGCTGCAAATTTCATTGACTTAATGTTGAAAAATATACGGGATGTTAGGTATTTTTGTTGGGCCCCAAATTTTCCTTTATTGATGTTATTAAGCATGAATTATGTTGATAGTATGATTGGTTGCATATTTTGATTTTATTGGAAGTGTTAATAGAAAATTAAGCATTATTTGAGATTAGTGTGGAATAAGTGGAAATGAAAGGGTAAAAATATATGAGGGCATTATAGGAAGTTTACTTAAGTTGGTTTGATTTAGGCTTATCAAGGAGGGGCATTCTAGTCTTTGTACCCTCATTTGGAGTTTAAGGAATTAGAAAAGAAAGGGAAGAAAGGAAAAGAAGAGAGAAAGAAAAGAGAGTTACGGGGGAAGAGAGGAAGAAGAAAGGGAAAGAAAAGAGGAAAGCTTGATCAGGAGGATTTTCGATCAGATCGAAGCTTCAACAAGTAAGTGTGAGTTGATTTCTTCTTGTTTGCGATGGATTAAACCTTAGATATGCTTGGAATGAGGTAGAACCGATGGCTTTAGGGTTTTCGGGAACTTGATAGGAATTCTTTGGGTTGTTGTGTTTATGCTTGATGTTGAGTTAGAATGAGTATAGAACTGAAGTTTAGAACATAAATCAAGACCTAAGTGTGTTGCATGTGCAAAAGGGATGGATTGAGGTTGGGAAAATGCTGGAAATCGGGTTCAGAGACGTTCTCCAGACCCGCACGTCGCAACGTGCGACTATGAATACGCCGCGACGTGCGAGGAACTGGTGTTCGTCGCGGTGTGCGAATTAATATTCGCCGCGACGAGCCAGGAAAGTTGTGCATGCCGCGGCGAGCACGCCCGTTCGTCACGACGAGCCCTCAATTTCCAGCAAAGATGAATTTTGATGTTGTGGGCATATCTTATGTTATAGAAGTCCAATTGAAGTGATTTTTAATGCGTTGTAAACTAGAGGCATAGATCTGCAAGTTTTGTGAAGAAGTGAAGTCCTGACTCAGTCTCTAAGGATATGAAATTTTGGATGGAAGTTAAGAATAGAATTATTGTTTCAGCATGAGTTATTGAGTGGGATTTTGGTTCTTGTTTTAGGAAATCAAGTGAGGCAAGAGGAGCAAGAGGATCAAGAGGAAACTCATTCCTGAGCAAGTATAAGCAAGGAATTCAAGGTGGGTTCATGTATATAATAGAGTAAATAAGTTACTCATTGTTTTGTTCAAATCAAGAACGATTGAATGCTTTAAATTGCATCAACAATGTTGCATTACTTATTATTGTGATATGATTTGCGTTCATGATTATTAAAAAGGTTTCAAAAAGGAGTTTTCTCTTTTTACACATGAAATCATGTTTTCCACAATGTATGAAAAGCAAGTTTACAAGCAAGTGCCAGTTTGGCAATCAAGTTTACAAGACTTTGAATCATGCATGTTATATGGGTTTATGGTAGTCCCAAGAACTGCCACGTGCACGTTGACCATGAAAAGGCTTCTCTCGCCTGCCCCCTAATAGCACGGAGCTCCCCACAAGGACTCCAACTACGACTTCACAGGACCATGTAGATGGAAATGTATAGTACGTCATGAACCTGGACTAACCTAAACCATTATGCTATGTTATGTGCTCATGATCTGTTGCTATGTTTCATGCATCATGAAATGTCCAAGAATCAAGCATTTCAAGATAATGACGTTTACATGCATAATTACTATGATTTCAACAAGTACCACGACGATGAGTTATTTTGAATGCTTTTGCTTATTTCTATATTATAAATATGTTCCCACGAGCTTTATAGCTCACCACCTCTATCCTCCCCCATTCAGGTGACGAGCAAGAGGCCAAGTGAGTCACGAGTTATGACAGCACTCTATTTTGTTATGTTTATGTATTTCCAATGTTGTATTTTTGAAAGTCAAGGCTTTGGTTACATTTCAAGTTTATTTGTTTCAAGGGTATTTTGAATTTTGGCTCTAAGATGTAATTTGGCTTGAAATGTTCTTAAAGCTTTGTAAAACTCATCTTTTGGATAATGAATTATGGATGTGTTCATTTAAATCAATTGAAAGCAAGTTTCAAGTTTTGTCACTGTGGGCCCATTGAGCTTTCGAGGGTCATTTTCCTTAATCGTTTAATTTACATGTTTCACTCCACGCATACAGCACCACGCGTTCATGCCCGATGTTGGGCTCCGAAAACGGGATCTAACATGTTGTGGTATCAGAGCGCCTAGGTTTTGGTCCAGGGTTGCATGACATTGCTTTCAAGGAATAACTTGTATTGTTTTACATGATTTGAACTGTTTTTACATGCTTTGAAAATTGTCTTCCTTAAACTAAAGATTTTCAATGGTTTTATATTGAAGGAGTGAAAATGCCACCTCGAAAGAGAACTCGAGGAGCTATGACTCGGTCTCATTCTCGTCAAGGGAGCACGGATGAATCCCATGTCCCGCAAGATGCTGGGACACATTCTGCTCCAATTTTTGAGGCACCTAGCTTGCAACAAGAAGTGCCTCCACCGTCTCCTCCTATGCCTCAGTCAAATCCCATGGATCCGAGTTTCTTCCAAGCCTTTGCTCAGGCTTTCACGTATGCCATAGGTCAGAGATCTTAGGTCCCAATGCAAGCTCCAGTAGACAGGAGTGGACAGTATGATAAGCTCTGGAAGTTTGGGGCTGTGGATTTCAGTGGGACGACGAATCCAGAAGAGGCAGAAGCCTGGTTGAAGAGGACCGAGAGGGTTCTAGTTCAGATGAAATGCTCAGATGAGGATAAGTTAGACTATGTAGTCAGTTTGTTGCAGGGAGATGCACTGCATTGGTGGGAATCAGTGCCTCACAGTCAGGTTGTTCCTTCGGTGCTAGCATGGAGAGACTTTGTGGAAGTGTTCAAAAAGAAGTATCTCTCCAGAGTGTATGTGCAAGAGAAGGTCAGGGAGTTTCTAAACCTCACTCAGAGGGACATGAGTGTGGCAGTATGAAATGAAGTTCACACGACTTTCCGTTATCATGACCAACATTGTGGCAACAGAGGAAGACAAGTGCTGTAAGTTTGAGGGAGGTCTTCATTTGGGGATCAGGGAGAAAGTCTTGATCCACAATTTCTGTGACTACCAGTAATTGGTGGATGCTGCTCTCCAGGCTGAAAAACTGGAGAATATCAGAAATGAAGTAAGCAGGAAAAGGAGGATCAACGATCAGTCTTTTAAGAAGGGATCAAGTGCACCGATGCCTGAAAGGAGCACAAGAAGTTTTCACACTCAGAGTGAAGTGGGTAGCAGTGATTCTACCAGGAACAAGCAGGTAAAGGTAGTGTCAGGGCAAGCCTCTAATGTGGGAGGTACTGGAAGGAGTTGGTACACCAATCCCCTATGTGATCATTGCGGGAAACATCACCAAGGAGTGTGCCTCAAGTCTTTTGGAGTCTGTTTTGGATGTGGAGAGAAGGGACATATGGTCAAGGATTGTCCACAGGTACCGAGACAAGAGGGGTCGCAGTTTTAAGCCCAGAGGCGTGCAGAAACAGTGGGAACTAGGCCAGTTACCGAGGTAGGCAGCTCTGGGACTGCAAGGAAGGCTATTCCTCCAGGAAGGCCCAGGGGTCAGGCTCAGGCAAGGGTGTTTGCCATGACTAGGAAGGAAGCTGCAGCCGCACCTGAAGTTGTCACGGGTATGGCTCAATTGCTTGATTCAGCAGTATTTGTTTTAATTGATTCTGGTTCCATGCATTCATTTGTTTCTGCGAGCATAGCATTGCATGGTGTGAATTCTGTGCCTTTGGATAAGCCATTGATTGTTAGTACTCCTCTAGGGAGGAATGTAGTGATCAGTCAAGTATTTGAGGATTGTGAACTTTTCATTGATGGTGCTAGATTGTAGTGGACTTACTATCTCTAGACCTAAGAGGGTTAGATGTTATTCTGGGGATGGATGTTATGGAGAAGTATCTGGCGAAGCTAGATTGTGGTCGGAAAGAGGTGGAATTTGATTTGGGTCACGGTGGGAAGGTAATTTTTCAGGGGAGACAGGAAAACACCCTCACCAAGACTGATTTCGACTATGTTAGCTGAAAGAATGATGGGCCAGGGGTGTGAAGCCTTTTTGGCACATGTTGTAGATGTCGATGTGAACGAAGGGAAGTTGGAGGATTTTTCGATAGTGGGGGAGTTTCCAGATGTGTTTCCAGAGGAATTACCAGGTTTGCCGCCGGTGAGGGAAATCAAGTTTGCGATCGACTTGATTCCTGGAACTGCACCCATTTCAATACCGCCGTACAGGATGGCTCCAGCTGAGTTGAGGGAGCTTAAGGAACAGTTGCAGGAACTGTTAGAGAAGGGGTATGTTAGGCCGAGCTCGTCACCATGGGGAGCGCTGGTTCTGTTTGTTAAGAAGAAGGATGGATCATGGCGGATGTGCATTGACTATCGGAGACTCAACAAGGTGACGATTAAGAACAAGTATCCTTTGCCACGGATAGATGATCTGTTTGACCAGCTGCAGGGAGCAAGGGTCTTCTCCAAGATTGATCTCAGGTCAGGCTATCATCAGCTCAGAATCAAGGAGTCTGATGTAAGCAAACAACATTCAGGACTCGGTATGGACATTATGAGTTTTTGGTTATGCCATTTGGTTTAACCAATGCTCCAGCTGCTTTTATGGATCTTATGAATAGGGTCTTCAAGGAGTATTTGGATCAGTTTGTCATAGTATTTATAGATGACATTCTGGTATATTCTAAGAGTGAAGAAGAACATGAGGAGCATCTCAGGATTGTATTACAGACTCTGAGGGAGAGAGAGCTCTATGCTAAGTTCAGTAAGTGTGAGTTTTGGCTTCATGAGGTGACATTCCTTGGACATGTGGTATTGCAAGATGGTGTACATGTAGATCCGAGGAAAGTTGAAGCAGTGGTAAATTGGCATGCGCCCAAGACAGTGACAGAGGTGAGAAGTTTTCTGGGTCTGGCAGGTTACTACAGGAGGTTTGTGAAAGGATTCTCCATGATAGCTACTACGATGACTAAGCTATTGAGGAAGAATCAGAAGTTTATCTAGATTGATGAATGTCAGAAGAGCTTTGAGGAGCTCAAGCACAGATTGACAAGGGCTCCAGTTTTGATTCTGCCTTTTGGAGATGAGGGCTATACCGTGTATAGTGATGCTTCAAGGAAGGGTCTCGATTGTGTATTGATGCAGGGAGACAGGGTGATAGCTTATGCTTCAAGGCAACTGAAGCCATATGAGTTGAATTATCCGACTCATGATTTGGAGTTGGCAGCAGTGATCTTTGCCTTGAAAATCTGGAGGCATTATCTATATGGAGTTCAGACGAGGATCTTTACTGATCATAAGAGTCTCAAGTATTTGCTAAGCCAGAAAGAACTAAATTTGAGGCAGAGAAGGTGGATTGAGTTACTCAAGGATAATGATTTGTTGATTGAGTACCATCCAGGCAAAGCGACGGATGCTTTGAGCAGGAAGTCTTCTATTGCCCATGTTCAGACAGTTTATCTTCCTTTATTGGAAGAGATGGACAAGCTTAAGATAAGCTTGAAGCAGGAGGAACCAGATTGCATTCTAGCTAATTTCAGAGTAAGGCCGATACTTAGGGAGAAGGTTAAGGAGTTGCAGGCACAGGATGCAGATTTGAGCAAGCTTCGAGAGGAAATTCGAAATGGTAAGATTTCTGAAGTCGTAGTGAGGGATGATGGACTCATGACAGTGGAGAACAGGCTTTGCATTCCAGACAGTAAGGAAGTGAAGGATGAGATTTTGGATGAGGCACACAATGCGCCTTATGCCATGCACCTCGGTAGCACCAGGATGTATAGAGATTTGAGAGAGCATTTCTGGTGGAAGGGCATGAAGAGGGATGTAGCAGGGTATATGAGTAAGTGTCTCGTGTGTCAGCAAGTCAAGGCTGAACACCAGGCACCTTCAGGCAAGTTGAGGCCATTGTCCATTCCTGAGTGGAAGTGGCAAAGAGTGACCATGGATTTTCTTATGGGTTTGCCCAAGACCAGTAGGAAGCATGATGCCATATGGGTTATTGTGGATAGGTTGACGAAGTCAGCCCATTTTCTGGCAATCAAGCAGACTGATTCATTGCATGTGCTAGCAAAGAAGTACATTGATGAGATAGTGAGATTGCATGGGATTCCGGATTCCATAGTTTCTGACAGGGATCCTCGGTTCACTTCGAGATTTTGGGGAAGCTTGCAGGAAGCTTTAGGGACAAAGCTAAATTTTAGTACGACTTTTCACCCTCAAATGGATGGTCAATCTGAGAGGACCATTCGGAAACTTGAGGGAATGCTCAGGGCATGTGTGTTAGATTTCAAGGGAGCTTGGGATGAGCATTTACCATTGGTTGAATTTGCTTATAACAATTCGTACCATTCAAGCATTCAGATGGCTCCATATGAGGCATTGTATGGAAGGAGGTGTAGAACTCCGTTATGTTGGGATGAAGAAGGAGAGAGGAAACTGGTAGGACCAGAGTTGATTCAGATGATAGTGGATAAAGTCAATCTGGTTAAGCAGCGGCTTAAGGCAGCTCAGGATAGGATGAAGAGTTACACTGATGCTCATCGGAAGGAGTTGGAGTATGAAGTCGGTGAAAAGGTGTTCCTTAAGACGTCTCCTTGGAAAAGAGTAATGAGGTTTGACAAGAAGGGCAAGTTGAGTCCAAGGTATGTGGGTCCTTATGAAATCCTTGAGAGGATCAGATCACTAGCCTATAGGTTGGCATTACCCCCGGAATTGTCTCAGATTCATGATGTCTTCCATGTTTCCATGCTGAGAAGGTACAGATCGGATCCTTCTCATATCATTCAGGCTTCGGAGGTTCAGTTGAGAGATGATTTGAGTTATGAAGAGATTCCAGTGGAGATTTTGGATACCAAGAAAAAGGTTCTCAGGAACAAGACGGTTCAGCTAGTTAAAGTCCTGTGGAGGAACCATTCAGTGGAAGAGGCCACGTGGGAGCCATTGGACGCCATGAAGGAGAAGTATCCTCAACTCTTCGATGATTCAGGTAAATTTCGAGGACGAAATTTCTTTTAAGAGGGGGAGAAATGTTGGGCCCCAAATTTTCCTTTATTGATGTTATTAAGCATGAATTATGTTGATAGTATGATTGGTTGCATATTTTGATTTTATTGGAAGTGTTAATGGAAAATTAAGCATTATTTGAGATTAGTGAGGAATAAGTGGAAATGAAAGGGTAAAAATATATGAGGGCATTATAGGAAGTTCACTTAAGTTGGTTTGATTTAGGCTTATCAAGGAGGGGCATTCTAGTCTTTGTACCCTCATTTGGAGTTTAAGGAATTAGAAAAGAAAGGGAAGAAAGGAAAAGAAGAGAGAAAGAAAAGAGAGTTACGGGGGAAGAGAGGAAGAAGAAAGGGAAAGAAAAGAGGAAAGCTTGATCAGGAGGATTTTCGATCAGATCGAAGCTTCAACAAGTAAGTGTGAGTTGATTTCTTCTTGTTTGAGATGGATTAAACCTTAGATATGCTTGGAATGAGGTAGAACCGATGGCTTTAGGGTTTTCGGGAACTTGATAGGAATTCTTTGGGTTGTTGTGTTTATGCTTGATGTTGAGCTAGAATGAGTATAGAACTGAAGTTTAGAACATGAATCAAGACCTAAGTGTGTTGCATGAGCAAAAGGGATGGATTGAGGTTGGGAAAATGCTAGAAATCGGGTTCAGAGACGTTCTCCAGACCCGCACGTCGCGACGTGCGACTATGAACACGCCGCGATGTGCGAGGAACTGGTGTTCGTCGTGGCATACGAATTAATATTCGCCGTGACGAGCCAGGAAAGTTGTGTACGCCGCGACGCACGCTTATGTGCACGCCGCGACGAGCACGCCCGTTCGTCGCGACGAGCCCTCAGTTTTCAGCAAAGATGAATTTTGATGTTGTGGGCATATCTTATGTTATAGAAGTCCAATTGAAGTGATTTTTGATGCGTTGTAAACTAGAGGCATAGATCTGCAAGTTTTGTGAAGAAGTGAAGTCCTGACTCAGTCTCTAAGGATATGAAATTTTGGATGGAAGTTAAGAATATAATTATTATTTCAGCATGAGTTATTGAGTGGGATTTTGGTTCTTGTTTTAGGAAATCAAGTGAGGCAAGAGGAGTAAGAGGATCAAGAGGAAACTCATTCCTGAGAAAGTATAAGCAAGGAATTCAAGGTGAGTTCATGTCTATAATAGAGTAAATAAGTTACTCATTGTTTTGTTCAAATCAAGAACGATTGAATGCTTTAAATTGTATCAACAATGTTGCATTACTTATTATTGTGATATGATTTGCGTTCATGATTATTAAAAAGGTTTCAAAAAGGGGTTTTCTCTTTTTACACATGAAATCATGTTTTCCACAATGTATGAAAAGCAAGTTTACAAGCAAGTGCCAGTTTGGCAATCAAGTTTACAAGACTTTGAATCATGCATGTTATGTGGGTTTATGGTAGTCCCAAGAACTGTCACGTGCACGTTGACCATGAAAAGGCTTCTCCTGCCTGCCCGCTAGTGGCACGGAGCTCCCCACAAGGACTCCAACTACGACTTCATAGGACCATGTAGATGAAAATGTGTAGTACGTCATGAACCCGGACTAACCTAAACCATTATGCTATGTTATGTGCTCATGATCTGTTGTTATGTTTCATGCATCATGAATTGCCCAAGAATCAAGCATTTCAAGATAATGACGTTTACATGCATAATTACTATGATTTCAACAAGTACCACGGCGATGAGTTATTTTGAATGCTTTTGCTTATTTCTATATTATAAATATGTTCCCACGAGCTTTATAGCTCACCCCCTCTATCCTCCCCCATTCAGGTGACGAGCAAGAGGCCAAGTGAGTCACGAGTTATGGCAGCACTCCATTTTGTTATGTTTATATATTTCCAATGTTGTATTTTTGAAAGTCAAGGCTTTGGTTACATTTCAAGTTTATTTGTTTCAAGTGTATTTTGAATTTTGACTCTAAGATGTAATTTGGCTTGAAATGTTCTTAAAGCTTTGTAAAACTCATCTTTTGGATAATGAATTATGGATGTGTTCATTTAAATCAATTGAAAGCAAGTTTCAAGTTTTGTCACTGTGGGCCCATTGAGCTTTCGAGGGTCATTTTTCTTAATCGTTTAATTTACATGTTTCACTCCACGCATACAGCACCACGCGTTCATGCCCGATGTTGGGCTCCGGAAACGGGGTCTAACAATTTTCCTATTATTGATGAGACTGTATAGAAAGCCAAAAAGGTGACTAAGTTCATCTATAATCGTGAATGAGTCTTGAATTCAATGAGAAAGGATTTTACCAATAGTAAGAATTTGTGTCGTCCTACAATTACAAGATTTGCAACAAATTTCTTATAACTTCAATGTTTTGTTATGATGAAGAAAGAGTCAAGATAGATGTTTACAAGTGATAAGTAGGTTGTATCTTAGCATGCTAGGTCTAATATTGGATTAGAGGTTTCTAGAATTATACTTGAAGATATTGAATTTTGGTCCCAATGCCAATTTGTCATTTAAGTTTGTAAGCCTTTGATAACGGTGCTTCGTTTGACTGATAGTGATGAAAAGGCAATAATGAGTTATTTTTTAATAATATGGAGAGGGTGAAGGAAACAATTAAGGCCAATATGAAAAATAGGCTTTTGTTGTACACACCTTATCTTGTAGTCACCAATGACAGATGAAAAAGGCAACTTTACTCTTCATTGTTTGCAACTGGGGCATTTTTTAATCTTACTGTCTATTTTAGACTGTTTTACACAGAAAGTTAAAGTTAATAAGGGAATGCTATTAACTAATACAACAGTTGTTGCCCATGAGATGATGCAAGACCTTTTGAGCTCACAAATGGAGCTTTGTAAGCAGTCTTCTGGATATTCTATGATGCCAATTACTATTCGACAAAGAGCAAAACTTAATCCAGGTATATCTTTTTTCACTTTTGTTACTTGTTGAAAATTAATTATCACTTTATTTTGTTTATAACATTACTTTTATTGTCTTGTGACTAATTCGAAACTTGTGTTCCATAATTGCAAAGGTTTGTAATTCGAATTCTAAGTTAATGTGAGTACAATAGGCTGTGAAAGGAACTGAAGCATATTTGACTTCATCCATTCCTAGAAAAGGAATAAATTGAAGCACAAGAGACTAAATGACTTGGTCTTCATTCATTATAATTTAAAGCTTAGGGAAAGGTAAGTTATTATCATTATTAATTTAGATGTAATTTTTTTATAAATTTTCAATAATTAAATTTTATTGTTTACTAGGACTCTTAATATAATAAGTAATTCAGTAGAACTAATTTACATTATTAATATCTATCTTTTGAAATATTGGGTTTCTAAAAAATCGGGTGTAGTAGATATGAGTGACCTGGAAGATAATCTTGGATAGGAAAGCACTGACTTATCATTTGGTGCATTAAATTTGAACAATGATGATGAGACTCCTTTCAATGATGAGAATTTTGTACCAAATCATAATTGAGGTTAGTTCAGTTATAGCGGATATCTCCCTGTAGACGATTGAATGAAGTTCCAGGTTTTTGTTTCTCCTCTTTTTTTAATTTTATTTATATTTGATGTATATGTTAAATTCTATATATGCAATGTAATTGTAAATATTTTTATTTCAGTTCTCATTTTATTTGGTTATTTTCTCATCACAAGCTCTTGTTGTAAATTGAAATAGTTAGAGTTAAAGATACTTATTATTCTTTTATTTAATATTTTGATATAATTATTATTTATTATATGATGAAATTGTAATATTTTAAATAATTTGTATTGTTCTTAATTTTATATATGTATGATGCTTTATCTTTTTTTCATATTAATTGTAGTTATTATTTATATGTGAAATATCTAAAATTAATGTTAATAAAAATAAAAATTATTGTTATTTTAAATTTTATTATTATGATTTTGGAGATATGATTGATGTAAAATTATAAAGTATACAAGATACAATATACTAATGAATTATTTTGCAATTTAAAATAGAAAATATTTCATAAATTTTAAAATTGCCCAAAATGGTACCCAATATTGACCAATACCAATACAATGATCGTATTAGAATCTACTCGGTACTAGGGTTGGTATGGTTTTCATAACGTTGAAATAGAGAGAAAATAAAGTACATTAATTCCTTTTAAACTTAAGTAAAATTATAAAGTTACGTTTGAGATCAATTTGTTAGCTACCATTTTTAGTGAGTTAGTGGAGATAAAATCATCAAAATAATATTTATGAAATTAATAATGGGGCATAAAAAACTCAAATATTTACTGTTAAAAAGGTGGAAGATGTGATTTGCCCTTTAACATTTTATAAAGTATTTAAAGTAGCTCCAACTATTATTTTTATTGTAAATTCACACTCTACATTTATAAAATGACATGATTTACACCTTCAAATCGAGTTTCTTTAGGTTTTTATTAAATCAACGTCACAACTCTGTTAATTTAGGTCACATGGCATGCCAACTATATAATTCTAACCATATGGATGCTAACGTGGCTTTTATATAATTGTTATTTTTAATTTTGTCAATGTTTAATTATTTAAAACATTAAAACAAAATATAGATTATACCATTACAAGAAAATTATAGAATATCAACAGAAAATTATTGACAGAAAAAATTCTACCATAAATTAGCGACGGAAACAAAAATTTCATCGTAAATTGGCAATAGAATAAAAAATCCGTCATTAAAAGAGGATCACATGTTACTGCCAACTTTGCCGATGGAATTCAGCGACAAACTAGTGAATATTATCATAAAAATAGGCATAAATGGTTCATGGCTAAAATTCTCAATTGAATTTACAAGCATAAATAATTTTCGTCAATAAATTAAAACTAAAGGAAAATGATGTTGTTTAAATTAGAAGGAAACGTTGTGATTTTCCTTCGACTTAAATCGACAAATGTAGACCTTCCTTCTCTTCTTCTTCGTTGTTTTCTTCTTCAATTTTGTTCTTCTTCATTTCCTCCATCTCTGATAGATCTGTCTTATTTCATCCGTCCATAGTCCTTCCGTCCATTTGTCATCTTTTCTTCCATTATCGAGGTTGGTTGTCCTGCTATTAGGTTTATTTTTTTTTGTTTCATTTTGTGTTGTTAAATGATTTTATTTTTGTTGGTTTTGTTTGTGTGGATTGAGTTGTCAGGGCTTATTTTGATTGTTAATGAGTCTTTGTTCGTTGTTCTATGTTAATGTTAGTGAATAATGGAAGAAAACATCATTTTAAAAACAAATTAGGGATTAATTTGGGTAGCATAACAAGTGTTCGATGAAAGTTCTGCTAGGGATGAAAGTTCAACGAATTGGTTTTAAAACTTAGAAATTGAGATGTGAACCTTAATTAACACTTATAGTGAGTTTTAAAACTTAGTAGGGTATTTGAATTGAGGTAGTTAAAGGGTTTTTTCAAAGAAAGAATATGTTAAGTATAGTTGTGACTAAAAAATAAAATGTTGTTGTATTAAATGTAATAGAAAGTTAGGTTTGAGTTGTGGATTTATGTATGTACAGTTGAATTTCCCATATGTATAGAGAAAGAAAAGGAGAAAATTTAATTTACATGATAAAAATTGTCTATGTTTTTAATAAGTGATGGATTGAATGAGGAGATTATTAAGTATTTGAATATATAATGTGGTTTATAAATTCTCAGTCAATTTATTTACCCAATGTATTTTTCAAGTTCTCTACTATTCTCTTGGGTTTTAATCTCCTTGATCTAAAAAATTTCTCGCCTTTAAGCTTATCCCCATTCCAATTGAGACATAAGGACTTTTTGATTCAAATGTGCGTATAATCAAAGATGAAAATATTAGTAGTAACATATTTTCTTATAATCAAAATCATAAGTTAGAGCCTCAATTGGTTGAATAATCTTCTCATTTTATAATAAAATATATTAGGAGATATTTGAGAAAATAAATGATATTCAATAAACTATCCTATGTCAAATAAATGTATAGGATAAAAATAAATGATATTGTATAAACCCACTCCACGTCAAATCAATATGTAAAGAATATTCCCTTTTAATTCATGCTTTATGAATGATTGCATTTTAGTATTATCATTCTTTCCCATTTTCATCAAAATTAAATAGGATATATGGTATATAAAGTTATAAGTATGAACAGGAAAAAAAATTAAAAGAAGCACTTCCCTCTCTCCCTTATAAAAAAGCCTATTATATGGGTAAAGTATATATGCAAAGTGGTTGCTGAAAATGATCTAATTTTCAAATGGTTCATGTACCAATTTGAAGATCAGTATACCTTTTACCTTTCTCTTCCTATGTACATGCATTAATCCTTTCTTCCTCTTCCCTTAATTTTGCTCGACTAAGTTAATATTCTCAATTGTCATCAATGTGAAGGAAAGTATTTACACCCTTTTATATACTACCAAAGGTTACTTCCTTTTATTCTTCAATTGGTTCAATAGTTATTTTTTAATACTAATTTCCTTATTTAACTCATATAAGGGCTTCTAATTAATTTTCTTTTGAAATAATTGCTAAAGATACCATTGTTGGTCCTTATTGGATATTAATAGAGATTATCTCAATTCTTAGAATTTATTTTATGCTACTTAATATTGACTTACAAGAAAAAGTTAATATGTTCTAAGTACCCACTTAAACTTTGGTGTTTAGAGGTTAGCCTTTGAACCATTTTCATATCATATATTTTTCATTTTCTTAACAAGAATAGTTTTAAAAATAATTTATTTTATATGACCATAATCACCAAAAATGATATTTCACATGATAAAAACTGAAAGTTTTAGTGCCATATGAGAAAGATTTAAAGAATATGATTATATGCATTTTAGGTATTAATAAATGATATGTATGATATGAAATTCTCTTATGGATATATAGAGAATTAGGAGCTCTCATTCTGTGATGAGAAGGCATATCATATGAATTGTCATATCATATGTCCTTTCATAAAATTGGGACTAATGAGAATTTTGAACATATGTCAAATATTTGTATAGTGGACTATAATGATTATGAGCTTATGTTATACCATTATAATTGAATTTAGGTTTATAATAAGTGTGAGCATATTTAATAATCTATTGCCATAGATGAGGTCCATATTACGATTGTTGCATGTTTTTTTTATGTCTTTATATGTGAATTATAGTTATTTTTGCCTTTAAAGACTTGATGTTTACATCTAGAATATGAAAAATACACGAGTGCCTGAAATTTCTCTTTTTAATATGAAATAGAATGTTGGATGAGCATGTGATATTTATACATATTTAGCCATAGGCTCATCATATAAGTGCTTTCCCCTTACAAAGATAGTCTTGTTGTTAGAGGGTGCACTTTAATAATTGAAACCAATTTATTATTAGAGCTCTTTAGGGCTCTAAGTATTCTATTCAATTTTCACTACTTATATTGATTATAGAAAAAGAATTTTTGAGGCCATTGATATCCTTCATGAATATCTTATTTTCATGCAATAAATCATACCCATTGTCATTGGAAACAACCACACTCATAGATTATGTCATGTCATGCATATCACACTTAAATTTCTCATTCTTAATCATACATGTGTTTAAGATTTTTTAACCCAAAGGCATACTTACAAGTTTCTTTCTTGTTTTTCATGCTGATGACTTCTACACATTCAACAAACTTACCATATGAAAGGTTATATATGATTATTTCACTTAATTGTATTAACATAGTCAAGTATGTAGTTAATAATGATTTTGACTCATTTTTAGATGAATAAAGATTCTATGGATGTTATCAAAAGTTTTCTGTCTATTCTAAATTAACTTTTAGTTATATTTAGTTTTAGAGTTAGAGGATCATAACATCTATACTCTTTTTGAAAATTCGAATAGCCAACAAAGATATTGTTTTATGCATAGATCAATTTCAGTTTAAATATCTTAATGTTTTATGAAATTTAATTTGTTAAGTAAAGGACATGAGTGATCCTGTAAGGACTTAAGCATTAAAGAAAATTTTCTTTTCTTATGTGGACAAGTTCTTTGATTATGAGTTTCTAGAACTTGAATTTCATCTATTTGAGATTACATATAATATGCATACAAGCATTAAAAATGATAAAGTCATCTAGGATTTGAATTTAAGCGAAATTGTAGCCCTTTATACATTAATATATTAATGCGTCGTTTTTTAGCCAAATTTAAAAGTCAAGCTCTTTTTGTGTAATCTTTCCTAAATAACCTTAAGCTTAAAAAGAAAAATAAGTACTTTCTTAAATAATTTATGGCCATTTCTCCATTTTTCCATCGGTAATTTTTATCACCAAATTTGTTTCCCGACGGAAAATATTTATTCTCCGTCAGTAATTTCCGTCGCTAAAACCTATTTTTTCTTGTAGTGTACTTTTATTTTTGTATATAAAAAATTTGTGAATAAAACATCAACTTTATTCATCTCTATTCTGTAACATCCCATCACTGATGGTAAGGGTAAAATGGTAATTTAGGACGGGGTATAAGTGTGTATACGCATCTCGGCATGAGCATGCATAATATGACCTCCATATATGCATACATTGTAATTTTTGTAAATGCACATGATTGTACATGCATTCACGACATTTCCCGACAAAAGTGTTTATTGTGAAAAATGTGATGTTTGTGCTTGAAAAATTAATTGGAGTGGATTTTTGTGTGTTTTACATTTTTGTGGAATTTTAGGAATGTTTCTGAAATTTTTCGAGCAAAATTTCCGGATTGAAAAAATTGACAAGTGATGATGATTGGGTTTACAGTGCACCGAAAAAGGCGCTTGATGACCTTGAAAATGTTGATACATGATTTTAGGATTTATTATTTTGAGCCATTGGAAATTTGGAGAGAAATTGGACTAGAAATTAAATTATTTTGGAAAGGAATTAAATGAACCTTTAAAAATAAGACAACTGGCACTTAGTCTTTGTCTTATGCTTAAGTGCTTTATAAATATCCTAACTTGGGCCTCTCCACGACACTTCTAGGTTGAAAGAATAAAAAGGTGAGTTTAAGTGTTTTCTTCCTTCTCTCCTTCGTGAGTTCTTCTCTTCTTCTTTTTCATTGGTTTTCTCCTTCTTTTCATTGGTTTAGCATCTTCACCCACACAAGAAATCCTCCTATGCCACTTGCTTCCTCTTCCTTTGTTTTTCTTTTAAAAAAATCCTAGCTTAAGCCTTGAAAGATGGTGATAGTATATGGTAAGGGAACTTTATGAAGTTTGTGAGAAGTTAGAGAAATTGAAGAAGGTTAAAGTTTAAAGAAGTAAGATTATGTTTTTATGTTGGTTAAAGCATTAATTATGACTTCTTGTGCATTAATTGCATGAAGTTGTGCTTTGACTATATGGATATCTTAAGTCTTAAATTGATGATTGGTAAATGATGAACTAAGTTAATGGATGGATGTTATGTAGTATTAGGTTGTTTGGATGGTTAGGAAGGTTGTTAAATTAGTGTTTATTAATGGGAGGTGATTGAGTATAGTTGCTGCAAATTTGGGAACTTGTATGCAAGGATGGGTTGTGACTTGTTTATGGTGCAATTATGGGGTAAATTGAATGTTATTTGGGTTAGAAATGGTATGGAAGAGGTAAGTTATGAGTTAGGCTACAAATCTGGAAAATGTGACTTTGTGTAGGTTTCAGATTTTGGCTCATAACTTTTGATATGGTTGTCCAATTGAGCTGAGGTTTGTTTTAAATTAAACTTAAGAAGTATGGTCAGATTTCATATGAAGGAAGTTTTGTCCAATTATGGCTTTAAGGGTTCTAAATTTGGCATGAAAAGTGAGTTGTAGGTGCTGTAGGAACAGTAATCCGAACCTTGAGACCTGAAACTTTGATAAATTTTTTTGGGTTGAATTGGATCGAATTTGCTACTTTGGTCTTCATGAAAGTTGAAGATTTTTGTGTTAGGTTTCTAACTCCACTAAGTATGAATTTTTTTGATTTGTACGTTGAAAGTTATGGTGTGTTAATGTTCAGATGGTCATTCAGCTGAAAATGTGTTTTGTGTGTAAGTGACTCTAAGTGTATAGGTCTTGTGCTATTTATGTTCTGGTATTTATTTGGGAGTGTTAGTAGTGAAATTGGCTTTAGTGACCTTCTGGAAAGTTGTAGAGGATTGTTTTATCTTTCTAATGAGGTATTTTGTGTGAATTTTAGATGTAAGGATTGTTGGATATAAATTTGTAAAGTTTTGTTATAGTTTAGGTTAAATGTTGATTTCATGAACCCTATCAGGACAGCCACCTTAGTGAGAGGATTTGACCTAGTTTGAATGAGAATTTTCTTTGAAGTCCTTCTTGATAATTGTAGTATATTGTCTGAGCTTTTTATTGCTATATGGTATGTAATTTTTCGACAATGGGTTGGAAAGTTATGAATGTTGGAAGATTCTGTTACTGTGAGAATGAGACTTATATAGGTAGAAGCTTTGCTTGAGAATTTAAGTTGTTTAGAGGTTGATTTTACTTCAAAGTTATTCATGAAACTTGTATAACATGTTTTGATCTTTCTTTTGACATAAATTTTGGAATTTTTGGCATAAGGAATGGAAAGATAGGAGTTTTTTTAGTAGAGTACAGTTATTGTTCATATGGTAGTTTACTATTTCATTGGGCAGACATTTTGTTTGTGTTTTTGACCCTCTTATAGATTGAATTGGATTGGGGGTTCTTCTTGAAGATTGTAGAAAATGATTAGAGCTTTCTAATGGTATATAATTTACCTTATTTAGAGTTATGAGGAAGAAGTTATGAGGATTGGAATAACACAATTACTGTTCATATGGTCATTTATGGGCAGTAACTTTGAAGTAGTTTTTGGCACCCTTAGACGTGAGATTTGTTTGTGAGCCCTTCATGGAACTTGTAGGTTGTCTTTCCAATGAGATCTTGTTTGTAATTTTTAGATAAGTGTGTAAAAAGTTATGCATGTTAGAAATTCAGATAGTGGAAGAGAGGGAAATAGTACAAACTCTCTTATCTTTTGTTTTGTCCTAAAGCTTCTTTTGCTTATATCTTCGTCATCCGACATCCGATTGACCTGATTCTCGAGGCATTGGATTCGTATATTATTTAATTTCATTATTTGTGAAATTGGAAATTTTTAGAGCTGAAATTGACGGGGATCAGTTAGGTCGAATTGAGGGGTCCGGGAAATAATTTTTCTGATTCGTATTTTATTTATAATTGGACCTATAAAGGTCCGAATTGAGTGATTCTTGTGGCTATGATTTTCTAATTTTTAGACAGAATTTTTGTGATGGGAATTTGTGAATTAGTGCCGGGAATGTCACGAACATGCATTGTACACATTTAATTGCTACATGTGCATTATTAAATGTTTCTGATTGCCAATTTGGTAATGTTGGATATTTGGACTGTTTTAAAGACACATTTGGAACGTCAATTTACAAACGTTGCCGAGACTTCCAGGCTTTAGCTTCGGAAGCAAAGGTGAGTAACCTAGATGGTTTCTCGATTATTGATTGTTTATAATTTTGCGCTTATAGCACTGTGGAGAATAACGGTGGGTTTGCGTTTCTTTATGGTGATTAAGATTGAAGGTGCGGATGTCTTTGGGAGATCTTGACATAGGAGTGCCCTACTTACTATATGATTTGAATGTGATTGAGTGTGAACCATGTATGTGAATGTGTTAATTTGTGATAGACTATGATGTTGGTCTGCTTTATTTTTGACATATGCATTCCATGCATAATGTATGATCGATAATTGACAGTTGTGACTGAAGTAGCCACCGAGAGCTTAAAGCTCAACGTAACTGGGTCTCAAGCCCACAGTGCTTTAGAGCCCCAAGCTCACTGATCAATGTGCCCTTACTGGGATAGTTTCAGAGCCTCTGGCTCAACGATTAATGTGCCCTTATTGGGACAGTTTCAGAGCCTCTGGCTCAACGATTAATGCGCCCATATTGGGACAGTTCAGGCGCTCGGTCACAACATCAAAATAAAATGGAAATGTGTCACATGCGCATGTCAGATGTATTTGATTTCAGTCTCTTTGATTGAGCGAAAGGCTAACTGCCTTATGCTTCTGTGGTATTTCTAAATGTGAATTATGGATGTTTGTGAATTCAATTAGTTATGTATGTCTAACCGTGTGAAATGTATAAATGGTCTATGTTCAAGTGAAATTGTACAATGTGATTAAATATGCAACAATGTGAATATATGTTAGATGGAACAATGTGTTGCATGAATTGAGTGAACCATCGATGATGGTTTCTTACTGAGTTCGCAAAACTCACCCAAAATTTGCAATTATTTATCAGGACTCAGAAGAATACCCTGTTAGGCAACAGACGTATGATATTTGTTGGTTAATGAAGTAGAGAAGTGGTCGGGATCAGTTCGCGTCTGCATTAGTGTATTTTATTTTCTGAATTTTTGTATTAATGATTGGGTAAAATTGTAAAGTCAAATGACTGATATAAATGGTATTGATGAAAAGGGCCCCAATGTTGGACCCCGATCTTTAAGTGAATTTTAGAAATATAAAAAGTATGAAATAAGTAAGTTTGTCTATGAAGTTTGTAATAGATGTGATGATATTTTAAGAAAAATTGATGAGAAAAAGAATTGATGGAGTTTGATGATTTTGAAATTTGAATAGATTTGTATGGATTATACAAGTTTAAGTAGATGAGAAATTGAAAATTAAGTTGAAAATCAAGAAATAAAGAGAAAAAGTGTGAAAATATGAAAATATGAAAAGTTTGACTTTTTGGCCTTTGAGAGTTGACTTTTGATTTAGCAAAATTTGAGAAAATGGTCTTCTAGAAACTTGTAGTTTATGTTATAAGCTTTCTGTCGTCATAAAGTTTGCAATTTTTCGATATCGGAAGTGAAAGTTATGAACAGTCAAAATTTAGGTGTGTTATAGGTTGACTTATATTAGGACTGAAGCTTTGACTGGAAAATTTACCTAGTTAGAGGCTAATTGAGCCTTGAAGTTCTTCATGAAAGTGGAAGGATTTGATTTGATCTTTATTTTGATATAAAGTGTGGAATTTTTCGATTAAGGAATAATAAGTTATGATTTTTACAAGTTTATGTTATGGTTTTAGCATGAATATTAGAGGACAGAATCTTTGACCAGAAAATGGACTCCCTTAGGAGTCGAATTGATTTTTATGTCCTTCATGGAAGTTGTAGAGCTTCCTTTAAGCTTTCCATAAAGACCAATTTTGTCACATTTGGAGTTCGGGAACAAAAGATATGATTTGAAAATTCTTAAATTTTCTACAACTCTAGATTCTATCCTTAGGCGTGCCCACGCCTAATCTTCGAATCTCGCCTTTGCTTATAACTTTTTTATTTGACATCCGATTGAGTTGGTTTTTGAAGCGTCGGATTCCTAAGATAATAAATTTCATTTTTTATGTGAAAATTTGTGAATTTTATGAGATTAAATTAAGGATGATTAATTTAATCAAAGTGAGTCGGAAAATTTTCCGAACATAGTTCAGTATTTTGAGAAATTCGGGATCTGTAGAGATCCGATTGAAGTGATTCTTGAGGCGAAATAAAGTTAAGAGATGGGGCTACAAGTTATATTAAGAAAGTAAAGTTCAATTTGCCCTAAGATTTTTAATTTATGAATGGAAGTTCGGATTAGTGTGCAGTTTTTGGGTTAGGAACATCTGAAAGTATTTTGGGCATAACTTTTGATCTGGTAATCGAAATGAGGTGAATCTTGTTTTGAATTAAACTAGAGCAATAGGGCTACAATTGTTACGAAGACATCGAATGTCAATTTTGGGATTAAGAATGTTAATTTCTGGATGGAAATAACGTGCTGGAAAATGTGTTAGAATATGAATATACCCGTAATATTTTGAGCATAACTTTTGATGTAGTGCTTCGAATTGGATGATTCTTGTAGCATTATGAAATTAAGACATAGAGGAACATTTCTCTAGAAGGAAGTTTTGACAAATTCCTTCGATTTGATAGTGCGAAACATGTCCGCAAGTAAGCATGTCTAAAAGTAACATGTTAGGGGCATTTTGGTCTTTTATCTTTCATTTAATGACATGGCTTTAAAAACACAAGGGGTTGTCGTTTTTTTTAAGAGTGAAACACGATGATGAGAAGAAATAAGAGAGAAAATGAAGGAGAATTGCCGTGGAGAAGAAAGAAGAAGAAAAGCTTAGAGATTTTGAAAATTTTGGGGTTTCAAGAAGGATTTTGATGTTGATTCAAGAGAAAGAAAGGTGGGAAATGAAGAGAGCTTCCTTTCAAGCCATGAAAATTCGAATTTGGAGAAGAAAAGAGGTAAGAGAAAATTTTCAACTTTGTATTTTTGATGAAATTTTAGTTTAGAAATATGAGAAATGATATGGGTTCATGGATTATGAGCTCAATTTTGAAGATGTCATGATAAATTGGATCTAATTTTAGATTTATGTGGGTTAGGGATTATGCCAAATTTGTGATTTGGGAATTTTGTGAAATTTTTGTGTAGAATTATAAATGAGAATATGGGTTTGTGAAATATGAAATTAATTTTGAAGAAATTGTGATTTATGATATTAAATTTGTGTAAATTGGTTTAGGCCAATTTTGGAATTTGAGGATTTTAGAAATTGATGATTTCAATATCTTGGAATTAGTATGAATTGATGAATTATGACATCAATTTTAAGGATTAAGTTTTTTATGAGGTTGAATTTTGATGGAATTGCTTTAGGGAATGTTAAATTGGAAGGAATAAAGGAGAAATAGCCAAATTGAAGCTTGGAACAAGTTTCTAGCATCAATTCGAGGTGAGTGATGTATTTATATTTTGAATTATGAGTAAATTATGTGAATTTGAAAAATCAAGATAGGAAAAATATTTCTGAAATTATGTTTTCAAAGGATTTTAAAAAAATGTGAACAATGCTGCTTTATGCATTTGTATATGTTGATTTATGTTTGAAAGAAATAATTGCATTCATTTTTATGCATTTGATTTATATATGATTAATTGATTTATTGTTATATAGATTGATGTGAATATGTGGAATGTGCATGTGTCAAGCTTTTTGACACAATTTGATGTTATGATATGAAGATTGTGAAAATCAAGATTTCAAAACGTGCCTTCGAGCAATTTGAAATTTCGTTTTCAATTGTGTGTCTATGTGGGTTTGGTTAGGTCCCATATGTGGGACGAGTGCGCACTTGTCTAGTTTTATAGCCTTCTCCTGGCTGCCCGCTGGTGGCATGGAGCTTCGATTTTGGACTCCCTTCACGGCTACACTGGACCGTTATGCGGAAAAGTGTAATGCGTTACATTCACGTTACCGCAGGACCGCTATCTTGAGGAATGTGCGATACGTTCTTTTGGACGAACAGACCATTTGATGTGTTATGTGCTTTTGTTTCGTTTCTAAGTGTGGTGCATTCATGTTTTGTATTTGGTCATGAAATCTGAAAGATTTGAGAAGTTTGAAAAATGAGAGATTGATGTTTGTAAATGTAAGATTTTGGAAATGTTTTATGAATGGTTTAAAAAGTGAAGGATTTGAGAAATAAGCTTTGAAGAGTTTCTTCATGAAATGTTTAAAATGAAAACGTCTTGAAAATGATTTTCTACTTATTGTTCAATATATAAATATATTATCCACGAGCTTGAGGCTACCCCCTTTCATCCCCATCTCCGTGTTTGACGGAAATTGGATGAAAGAAAGGCAGGCCAATTGTTCGTTTTTGCTTATTTTGTAAATTGCGTAGTTTGGATTTTTAGAAATGGTTTGTAAATGGCTTTGAATGCCATTCAAGTTTGATAGTGTATCTACTTCGGAATGTAAGTGATTTATGATTTATGTATTGAATGTGAGACATAAGTTTGTATATGATTTCGATTGGTCTATGATTGGATTGGATTTGAGATATGGATAGTGAGATTGTTTGTTGATTGAGAATTATGGAAGTGTTAGGTATAGGTTTGCGTTTGCTGGTGTTTGGATTCGGACGGAGAGTCCGATGATTACAGGTTTTGTTTGGAAATTTTAGAAGTGTATTTTCTATTTGCGGTTTTGGGTTAGGACAAATCAGCAAGTTATCTTTTGAATTTTCGATAAAATTTGGGATAAAAATGTAATTTAAGATTTGTATGGATATATAAGAATATGATTCAAGCTTTGAGATTTGCATGAGAATGAATTTCCAAAAGTGGGAATTCATTGTATTTGATTTGCCTTAGTTCGAATAAAGGTGAATATAAGAAAAAGAAAGAAAAAATTTATACCGGATTTCGGATCGGTTTAGCTTAGGATTTCTAACGCGTTCATTTGTTAAGCGGTATGTTCACGGGTGTCGGACATTTGTTATGCTATTCGATTTGTCTTCATTTGTATTCTTTGATTTTTGATCCTCTTTCGATTCGCATTTTGATTCCATGTTGCTTCTTTCGCTTTCGTTCGTTTAATTTCGGATCCGTTTGGTTACTTTTTGTTTTCTGGTTTTGATTTTCACTCGCTTTGTATTTCGCTTTGTTATCCGATTCGCCTTCCCTTTAGTTTGTGCTGCGTTTTTTGTTATGTTTTCGACGCCGTGTTTCGTTCCTTCGGTTGGGATCCGGTTTCCAGATCGGGTATCAACACCCAAGGCCATTGAATTGTTCATGTAAATTGTTTGCCGCATAAATTATAATGTGTGTGTGTATGTGTAAAGAAAAAAAATTTATACTGAGTTTTGACTGAATGATGTAGCACGCCACCCTCGCGGGGCACGGACTCAGATATCACCATCGATGTCGGGTTCGGGTCATGCGGAGTGAAGTGTTACATTTAATGGTATCGAGCCCGTATACGAACTTCTATGGGCATTTACTGAAACATGGGTAAGGTCACCATTCAAGTCATGTCATAGCAGATCGTAACAACTGATCCCTAGTCTGAGTCGTATGGGTATGAGGCATAAGCATGAACATGTGTTAAGTGTTTAGTGTAAGAAAAGTGGTGATATATTAGAATCTGAGCCAATTTGGAATGGGGAAAAAGCAAAATGGATACTAATATGCATATTGTACTGTGGTTATAAACCCTTGATTGTGATACGAATGTGAATACATTGGCATGGGCTGATTTAGGAAGAAGTGATATTAAAATGGATAATGAGACTGAAAGTGTAGAAATCGAGTTTAAAGAAAGCGACATTTGCAATAGTCTGGAAAGGATAAATATGGACATGAAAAGAATCTTGGTTCAAAGTGATAAGAGTATGAGTGAATATGTCTATGTCTATGTGCGATCAAAGTTCCAGATGACTAGGTATTATGATTCCGACTTATATGTGCGATAAAATGGGGATATTTGGAAATGAAAAAAAAGAAGATTGAGATTCACTGCATTTGCGTTGGTGTGTCGTATGGAAGATGATATCGATCTGTACTATAATGGTCTATCTTTGAATGAAATAGAGTAGTTAAGATATTGTCAGAAAGAAGTAGAAAGGGTGTGATTAAACTTTTTTATGACTGTGAAAGGTTATGATTTCACGTAATCATATGTCTGTTATAAGGAGATTACACTTCTTGATTATTCTGCATTTATAATTCTGAACGAGTTGAGAATATACATATGGACGATGAATTTTTCAAGTAATGAAATGCGATAAAACATGTGTTAGTATGGCAACAATTAGAAATGCGCACAGGCTTGGAGTGTACGTATGCATGTGATTATGGAAAAGTTGATAAATGAAAGGAGTAGAGTGAATGCACTGAAAATGTAAATTCAATAATTACGATAAGATGTTGCATAAGAAGAAGAAGTAAATACTTGAAAACTGAAATAGAATCGCTGTCAACATATGTGTTAATGTGAGGAAAGAGTGCAAGCCACTTTATTGGCCTACAAAATAGGTTCCTGTAATGATCAAATAGTAAACTCTAGCCATGGGTAGGGTCAAGGATAGAAAGGTTATCTAGAGTAATTGGAATGTAAGTAGCAATAGCAAATGTGAGTACGTGGCTACATGATATAAACACATCTGTCAATAAGATGGTATCTGCCAGGGTATTAATGTAAATGAAAGTGCTTAATGCCTCTTTGAGCTTTATTTTCGCTGATGTATTGACCATTGGAGTCATGATACAAATTGATCTATCATGATAATATGAAATGTTGAAAGGGATTTTCTGGAAGTAGCAAGAGGTGATTGACAAGGAGTTATAAACAATATCGAGGTTTGTACCAAGGATCACTGAGATAGAGTAAGAAAGCCTAGTAATTTTGTTTATGACTAATGATTCCATGACCAGTAGTAGAGATCATAAGCTCTTCTCTCGATTCAACAATAGAATCTGGCAATTCTTCCATAGAGGTCAAAGGTCCTTGCTTGATTCAATCGTGTTTGCTTCAGAAAGGAAACGAATGACGCAATGGTGGAATTTTGAAAAAAAAATGAATGAATGACAAGTCTCTCAGAAAAGTTGTGACGTGCTGTCTTCTTTTAAAAAAAATGATGAAAATGAAATGAGAATATTGGAGTTATTTCTATAGCAAAGACTCAAGCATAAAGGTTAGAAAAGGCTATCGGGAGTGTATATATTTTGTTGATGTAAAGTATCCAACTATTTAAGAGGATTTCAACAATTCGAGGAGATACTGTTGTTAATGTGAGGTGAAATTTGGTCGACATCATAGGTTGTGGAAATATGGTTCCCAAACCACAAAGTATCTTTGATGATGGGGTTTCCAACACAGGACGTTATGGTTGTCAATAGATTGAAATATGTGGAGCAGCAGGTATCAATGAACAGACATTAGTGTAAGTCAGTGTGGAATCATCAAAACTGCTGAAAACCATCGAAAAAAAAGAAGTTAAATGAAACATTGAGGATGGCATGTAATTATACTATGGCATTGAGGAATTAGTTACTCAAGGAATTACAAGAACTATATATATAAGCACAATAAGTTTGAGGTTATACCTCTGGGAGTTAACCTTATCCCGATAGGATTATGATATTGAAAGTTAATATGATCCAAGCAAAAGGATATAAAGGGGGGGGGGACTATGATTATATTGACATAGGAAGAAATTTGGAATACTTGAGGAAAAAAAAAAGCTGCATCAGCGATACATGAAAACAAAATGATTATAATGTTAGGTATGCCATTCGGATTTGGAGATTTTGTACATACAATAGAGGTTCCCAATTGAGATCAAGAGGGAATTGGTTGTCACGGTGATGTTGTGTTACCAAGAGATAAATATAGCTGCATGAGTTAAATTGAGATTTATGATTTGAAAATTCCTGCACTAGTAGTTGATTTGAAAGTGTGGAATCATGATGTGGACAGAAACATATGTAATATACATAGGACTAGACAGAGTAGTAGGGATTTAGGTAAGATTGGAATTGGAAAACGATGGACAGAAGTGTGCTGAGGGAAGACTGTCCTAATAAAGTTAATGTTTCAATCAAGGGTATCGAATAGAACATTTCATAGCACAGTACCACATATGTGGATACTAGGCTACCCATTCTAGTGTAATAAAGAATGTATAATGACGAGTTAAGAAATAATGGAAAAAGGAACATCAGATTTGCAAAAAGGGGTTAATTGAGGATTTGAGAAGAATTGATAAGATAAAGTATGTGTACTACCTGATAAAGTGAGGTCCTAGTCAGTGTACCTCAAAAGTGCAACTGGTGACTAAGACTATCGACCTGAGTGATTATACGTTTGAGTTCCTTGTAGTCTTGACTACTGCAGTCTTAACTACTGGAGACGGATATAAGGCTTATGTGTCTGGAATGCTTCAGCATAGCAGCTTAATGTATAATGCAAAGTGACTGCAGGCAAAATCATCATTTTCCGGGTGAGACGACAAAGAGAGTCGATCAACCTGAGTAAAAGTCAGAACAAATATGAGATACATCTAAATAAAGTGATTAACGAATGGATTTTGGTGGATTTCCTCAAAGATGTGACTATTTGGAGAAAGATGTGAAGGTTTAGTTTAATATGTAAAAAAAAATTTAGGAGTGAATTAGTATTGTTATCATCCGACATATGTGGTTTTGGAACTGGAAGGAAAGAGTTGAATACTTTGAAACTTATCATGGGTTTAATTGAGAAAAAATGATATCTAAACAGAGAATTATTAAGAAATGGAGGAATGTAGGAGTTAATTATATCCCTACCTTCTTTATTATCAAAAATGAATTTCGATGACAAAATTTTTATTAGGAAGGGAGAATTGTAACATCCCATCACCGATGGGAAGGGTAAAATGGTAATTTGGGACGAGTTATAAGTGTGTATACGCATCTCGGCATGAGCATGCATAATATGGCCTCCATATATGCATACATTGTAATTTTTGTAAATGCACATGATTATACATGCATTCACGACATTTCCCGGCAAAAGTGTTTATTGTGAAAAATGTGATGTTTGTGCTTGAAAAATTAATTGGAGTGGATTTTTGTGTGTTTTTACATTTTTGTAGAATTTTAGGAATTTTTTTGAAATTGTTCGAGCAAAATTTTCGGACCGGAAAAATTGACAAGTGACAGACTGATTGGGTTTTCGGTACCGAAAAAGACTGCCCAATGGCAGTGGAAATGTTGATATATGATTTTAGGATTTATTATTTTGATCCATTGGAAATTTGGAGAGAAATTGGACTAGAAATTAAATTATTTTGGAAAGGAATTAAATGAACCTTTAAAAATAAGACAAGTGGCAAGTGACACATGTCACTTGCCTACTTAGTCTTTGTCTTATGCTTAAGTGCTTTATAAATATCCTAACTTGGGGCTCTCCACGACACTTCTAGGTTGAAAGAATAAAAAGGTGAGTTTAAGTGTTTTCTTCCTTCTCTCCCTCGTGAGTTCTTCTCTTCTTCTTTTTCATTGGTTTTCTCCTTCTTTTCATTGGTTTAGCATCTTCACCCACACAAGAAATCCTCCTATGCCACTTGCTTCCTCTTCCTTTGTTTTTTTTTAAATCCTAGCTTAAGCCTTGAAAGATGGTGATAGTATATGGTAGGGGAACTTTATGAAGTTTGTGAGAAGTTAGAGAAATTGAAGAAGGTTAAAGTTTAAAGAGGTAAGATTATGTTTTTATGTTGGTTAATGCATTAATTATGACTTCTTGTGCATTAATTGCATGAAGTTGTGCTTTGACTATATGGATATGTTAAGTCTTAAATTGATGATTGGTAAATGATGAACTAAGTTAATGGATGGATGTTATGTAGTATTAGGTTGTTTGGATGGTTAGGAAGGTTGTTAAATTAGTGTTTATTAATGGGAGGTGATTGAGTATAGTTGCTGCAAATTTGGGAACTTGTATGCAAGGATGGGTTGTGACTTGTTTATGGTGCAATTATGGGGTAAATTGAATGTTATTTGGGTTAGAAATGGTATGGAAGAGGTAAGTTATGAGTTAGGCTACAAATCTGGAAAATGTGACTTTGTGTAGGTTTCAGATTTTGGCTCATAACTTTTGATATGGTTGTCCAATTGAGCTGAGGTTTGTTTTAAATTAAACTTAAGAAGTATGGCCAGATTTCATATGAAGGAAGTTTTGTCCAATTATGGATTTAAGGGTTCTAAATTTGGCATGAAAAGTGAGTTGTAGGTGCTGTAGGAACAGTAATCCGAACCTTGAGACCTGAAACTTTGATTATTTTTTTTGGGTGTAATTGGATTGAATTTGCTACTTTGGTCTTCATGAAAGTTGAAGATTTTTGTGTTAGCTTTCTAACGCCACTAAGTATGAATTTTTTTTATTTGTACGTTGAAAGTTATGGTGTGTTAATATTCAGATGGTTATTCAGCTGAAAATGTGTTTTGTGTGTAAGTGACTCTAAGTGTATAGGTTTTGTGCTATTTATGTTCTGGTATTTATTTGGGACTATTAGTGGTGAAATTGACTTTAGTGACCTTCTGGAAAGTTGTAGAGGATTGTTGTAGCTTTCTAATGAGGTATTTTGTGTGAATTTTGGATGTAAGGATTGTTGGATATAAATTTGTAAAATTTTGTTATAGTTTAGGTTAAATGTTGATTTCATGAACCCTATCAGGACAGCCACCTTAGTGAGAGGATTTGACCTAGTTTGAATGGGAATTTTCTTTGAAGTCCTTCTTGAGAATTGTAGTATATTGTCTGAGCTTTTTATTTCTATATGGTATGTAATTTTTCGACAATGGGTTGGAAAGTTATGAATGTTGGAAAATTCATTCTTCGTGAGAATGAGACTTATATAGGCAGAAGCTTTGCTTGAGAATTTAAGTTGTTTAGAGGTTGATTTTGCTTAAAAGTTATGCATGAAACTTGTATAACATGTTTTGATCTTTCTTTTGACATAAAATTTGGAATTTGTTGCATAAGGAATGGAAAGATAGGATTTTTTTTTAGTAGAGTGCAGTTACTGTTCATATGGTAGTTTTACTGTTTCATTGGGCAGAACTTTGTTTGTGTTTTTGACCCTCTTATAGATTGAATTGGATTGGGGGTTCTTCTTGAAGATTGTAGAAAATGATTATAGCTTTCTAATGGTGTATAATGTACCTTATTTGGAGTTATGAGTAAGAAGTTATGAGGATTGGAAGAACACAGTTACTGTTCATATGGTCATTTATGGGCAGTAACTTTGAAGTAGTTTTTGGGTTGAATTGGATCGAATTTGCTACTTTGGTCTTCATGAAAGTTGAAGATTTTTGTGTTAGGTTTCTAACTCCACTAAGTATGAATTTTTTTGATTTGTACGTTGAAAGTTATGGTGTGTTAATGTTCAGATGGTCATTCAGCTGAAAATGTGTTTTGTGTGTAAGTGACTCTAAGTGTATAGGTTTTGTGCTATTTATGTTCTGGTATTTATTTGGGACTATTAGTGGTGAAATTGACTTTAGTGACCTTCTGGAAAGTTGTAGAGGATTGTTGTAGCTTTCTAATGAGGTATTTTGTGTGAATTTTGGATGTAAGGATTGTTGGATATAAATTTGTAAAATTTTGTTATAGTTTAGGTTAAATGTTGATTTCATGAACCCTATCAGGACAGCCACCTTAGTGAGAGGATTTGACCTAGTTTGAATGGGAATTTTCTTTGAAGTCCTTCTTGAGAATTGTAGTATATTGTCTGAGCTTTTTATTTCTATATGGTATGTAATTTTTCGACAATGGGTTGGAAAGTTATGAATGTTGGAAAATTCTGTTACTGTGAGAATGAGACTTATATAGGCAGAAGCTTTGCTTGAGAATTTAAGTTGTTTAGAGGTTGATTTTGCTTAAAAGTTATGCATGAAACTTGTATAACATGTTTTGATCTTTCTTTTGACATAAAATTTGGAATTTGTTGCATAAGGAATGGAAAGATAGGATTTTTTTTTAGTAGAGTGCAGTTACTGTTCATATGGTAGTTTTACTGTTTCATTGGGCAGAACTTTGTTTGTGTTTTTGACCCTCTTATAGATTGAATTGGATTGGGGGTTCTTCTTGAAGATTGTAGAAAATGATTAGAGCTTTCTAATGGTGTATAATGTACCTTATTTGGAGTTATGAGTAAGAAGTTATGAGGATTGGAAGAACACAGTTACTGTTCATATGGTCATTTATGGGCAGTAACTTTGAAGTAGTTTTTGGCACCCTTAGAGGTGAGATTTGTTTGTGAGCCCTTCATGGAACTTGTAGGGTTTCTTGTTGTCTTTCCAATGAGATCTTGTTTGTAATTTTTGGATAAGTGTGTAAGAAGTTATGCATGTTAGAAATTCAGATGGTGGAAGAGAGGGAAATAGTACAAACTCTCTTATCTTTTGTTTTGTCCTAAAGCTTCTTTTGCTTATATCTTCGTCATCCGACATCCGATTGACCTGATTCTCGAGGCATCAGATTCGTATATTATTTAATTTCATTATTTGTGAAATTGGAAATTTTTAGAGCTGAAATTGACAGGGATTGGCTAGGTCGAAGTGAGGGGTCTGGGAAATAATTTTTCTGATTCGTATTTTATTTATAATTAGACCTATAAAGGTCCGAATTGAGTGATTCTTGTAGCTATGGTTTTCTAATTTTTAGATGGAATTTTTGTGATGGGAATTTGTGAATTAGTGCCGGGAATGTCACGAACATGCATTGTACACATTTAATTGCTACATGTGCATTATTAAATGTTTCTGATTGCCAATTTGGTAATGTTGGATATTTGGAATGTTTTAGAGACGCATTTGGAACGTCAATTTACAAACGTTGCCGATACTTCCAAGCTTTAGCTTCGGAAGCAAAGGTGAGTAACCTAGATGGTTTCTCGATTATTGATTGTTTATAATTTTACGCTTATAACACTGTGGAGAATAATGGTGGGTTTGCGTTTCTTTATGACTGATTCCGGGTCGAAGGTGCCCGATGTACTGGGAGATACTGACAAAGGAGTGCCCTACTTGCTATATGATTTGAATGTGATTGAGTGTGAACCATGTATGTGAATGTGTTAATTTGTGATAGACTATGATGTTGGTCTGCTTTATTTTTGACATATGCATTCCATGCATAATATATGATCGATACTGACAACAGGTCAAGCGACCACCGAGAGCTTAAAGCTCAACGTAATTGGGCCTCGAGCCCACAGTGCTTTAGAGCCCCAAGCTCACTGATCAATGTGCCCTTATTGGGACAGTTTTAGAGCCTCTGGCTCAACGATTAATGTGCCCTTATTGGGACATTTTCAGAGCCTCTGGCTCAACAATTAATGCGCCCATATTGGGACAGTTCAGGCGCTCGGTCACAATACCGAAATAAAATAGAAATGTGTTACATGCGCATGTTAGATGTATCTGATTTCAGTCTCTTTGATTGAGCGAAAGGCTAACTGCCTTATGCTTCTGTGGTATTTCTAAATGTGAATTATGGATGTTTGTGAATTCAATTGGTTATGTATGTCTAACCGTGTGAAATGTATAAATGGTCTATGTTCAAATGAAATTGTACAATGTGATTAAATATGCAACGATGTTAATATATGTTAGATGGAACGATGTGTTGCATGAATTGAGTGAACCATCGATGATGGTTTCTCACTGAGTTCGCAAAACTCACCCAAATTTTGTAATTATTTATCAGGACTCAGAAGAATACCCCGTTAGGCAACGGGCGTATGATATTTGCTGGTTAATGAAGTAGAGAAGTGGTCGGGATCAGTTCGCGTCTGCATTAGTGTATTTTATTTTCTGAATTTTTGTATTAATGATTGGGTAAAATTGTAAAGTCAAATGACTAATATAAATGGTATTGATGAAAAGGGCCCTGAGGCCATTGAATTGTTCATGTAAATTGTTTGCCGCATAAATTATAATGTGTGTGTGTATGTGTAAAGAAAAAAAAATTTATACTGAGTTTTGACTGAGTGATGTAGCACGCCACCCTCGCGGGGCACGGACTCGGATATCACCATCGATGTCGGGTTCGGGTCATACGGGAGTGGGGTGTTACATATTCGCCACTTACCCAAACACCAAAATCCCTAAATTAAAATTTTATTATCATTACTAACAATTTTTTGTTCTTACATTATCCAGTTTATGCTAATCACCCAAACTCAATTTCTTTGTTCTTACAAAACCCATTTTCTTTGTTCATACAATACTCATTTTATGAAAACAATAATTAAATTATTTAGCTAATAAAAACTATATCAATTAATTCATAATGTCTTTGATGTGATTGATGTTTTCTGTTCATTTGCTCATGTGTTTTCCTTATACAAAGGTGAGTACTTAGTATGATTTTTGACATGCTATGATTCTATTTCTAGATCCAAACTATGAGTGATAGAATAGGAACACTTGTAAAAGAAATGAGAAGCATTTACAATGATGTTTACTAATTTATGTGAGATTTAAACAATTCTTTCAATTAAATCCCAAAAATTTTCTATTCATTTCTTGGTATCCAAAATGCGTTACCTTTTGTTATTGTCATCATTGTTGCAAAATTTGAAGTGTTTTTAAGGGTTTTTCTTAATATCTTCTCTTTTCTTGCCTTTTGCTTAAGACCTTAGTAATATTCTTCCCTTTTTAAAAATAAGTTATAGGTAGATCTCTTGTTTCAAGTGTACACCTGTATGGATTTGTAATACCATGATTTTTCATTTTATGTCCTTTTCTTGTTTGTTTGTGAACAGGGGTTTGTTTTAGAAGAATATAAGAAAAAGGGGTAGTGGTCATATAATAAAAAATTGTCTTTAATGGTATGAAAATATTACCAATATTGCTTATTATTGATCTAGTTTATTCATCTAACTTTCGATGCAGATATCATCAAATATGCCTTCAAGCTAGACTACTGCATCTTTCTAGTGTAGACGATGAAACAAACTTAGTGTGAGTTATATTTTTGTTAGCTAAAGGAATTAATTACTGGTCTTGAGGAAGGTGGAAAACAAAGATGAATAAGTTGATTTTTTTTTACAATTTTTATATATTAAATAATTAAATATTGAAAAATTAAAAAATAAAATTAAATAAAAGCTTGACAACATCCATATAGATAAAACTACACAATCAGCATGCATTCATAAACGAATTGATATTTGTACACACTACAAGTTAGCATATGCACTCAGTTGACTTATTCCGGAGTATGAAAAATGTTAATTGATCATGATGTGAATTGTGTTTTGATATGTCTTGAATTTTGGTATGATTGGATTTCTGTAACATCCCATCACCGATGGGAAGGATAAAATAGTAAATTTGGATCGAGTTGTGATTTTGTACATGTATTTCGGCATACATGCATAGAATGACCTCTATACAGATATGAAAAGTAATTTTTGCAAATGCACAAGATTGTACATACACTCGTGACAATTCCCGACTTTTGTGTCTTTGTGAAAAATGTGAATTTGTTTATGTGAAAATTGAATTGGAGTGATTTATGTGTATTTTGCATAGAATTGTAAAGTGGTTATCGATGAGATTTCCGGTACTGAAAATGACTGTCCAATTGACACTCCAATTAAAGACATGATTTAGGAATTTTGTTTTAGCATGAGCCATTGAAATTTTGAGAGATTTATGAAAGACAAAGTGAATGAATTGATTGAATTGGAAATTGAGAGGCATGAAAGTGAGTGATTCTGAAAGAATTGAATCTCAATTCAGTCCCTAAGAATCTGAATTTCTGAATTGAAGTAGTAAAGTTCTAAGAATTTGTATAAGGGCAATTTGGGCAAGATACTTAAGATTATAAAACTTAAGGCTTAAAGAAAAGGGCAAAATGGACATTTCATATTTAGTAAGGGTATAAAAAGGAGATGAAAGGTTTGTTTTGTGTTATAAAAAGAGGAAGAGTGTCGTGGGAAGAGATGGAGAAGAGAAGAAGAGAAAGGCTTGGGTTTTTGAGGAAATCATGAAGAGTTTGAAGATTTTAAAGCCAAATCAAGTAAGTATAAGTATCATTTCCTCTTGATTCGATGAATGATTCATGTTTTGAGTGTTAAAAGTTATAGAATGGGTTAAACATATGTTTGGGTAGGGTTTTGATTTATGATAGATTTTGATGTTTTGTGAATAATATGGGTTGAAATGAGTTGGAAAATGATGTGTGAGTGATGATTTAGGGTTGAGATGAATTATGTTTTGAAAAATGGGAGGAATTGGATTGAAATTGTTAAGAAATCAGGTTTCGGGAGGCTTACGGGACTCGCACATCACGACGTGCTCATGAGCACACTTGTGCCCTCGCCGCGGCGAGCTACTGTTCTGGGACAAGTTATGTTTTGGTTTTAAACCATAACTTTTTGAATCGATATCCAAATGAGATAATTTCTGATTTGTTATGAACTAGAGACAAGGGTCTATACGTTTATGAAAAAGGAAAGTGTTGAATCAGTCTTTTAAAGTTCTTAATTTTGGACGGAAGTGTAGTGTAAAATGTGGTTTCGACAAAAAGATAGTCCGTATCTATTTGGAGAATAATTTTTGGATTTTTCTGAAACAAAGTGAACGATTTTAGTGTCTATTGAGTTTTGATATTAAGGAAAGTCTGTGATGGGATTTTTGGGATAGTGCCGGAATGTCACGAAAGTGCATAGTACATATCTTTAAATTTCTACATGTGCATTATTGCTGAATTGGACGATGTGTTAAATAAATGTGTTTTGACTTGTGATAGAGGCATATTTGGAACGTTAGCCCACCGACGTTGCCGAGACTTCCAGGCGTTAGCGCGGAAGTCAAGTGAGTGACCTAGACGGTTCTCCAATTATTAAGTGTTATAATTCAGTGATTTTAATTCTTTGGAGTATAATGGTGGGACAGTGTTGTTTGTGAACTCCGGAAAGAAGGTCCGGAGTATTGGAGTGATATGATATAGAAGTGTTATGGGTATGTGAAATTGTGATTGTGTTTTTAATGTGACAAATTGTGAATAAATTGTTCGATTGTGATAATTTGGAAATGATTGTGATATAGGAATACGTGAATAAAGTGATTGAATTGTGGCATAAATGAATACGTGAATAAAGTGATTTAATTGTGGCACATGTCATTCATACATGATTGCAAAATCAGTTAATGACAGTTGTGACCGGAACAGCCACTGATCAGAGCTTTTAGCTCAACGTTATATTTGGGCCTCGAGCCCCACAGTGATTCAGAGCATATGGCTCAACGATTAATCAGCCCTTAATGGGACAGTTTTAGAGCCTCTGGCTCAACGATTAATGAGCCATTAATGGGACAGTTTCAGAGCCTCTAGCTCAACGATTAATGTGCCCTTATAGGTGAAGTGAATCACACGTTAATACAGCACTTAGAAAACAATAATAGAATGCACGAGAAGGGGGGGTTGAATTGTGTATTCCCCTCTTTATAAGTCTTTTCAGAATTACTTGTTAGAAATAAAAATCTTTACAGAATTTTTATTTATTCCGATTGATCAAACTTCTCAATACTATGTATATGAACAGTAAATAATGATAAAATTTGAAACTACAAACGAGATAGAGAGTAAGAGTGGTAGACACGCAGATTTATCCTGGTTCACCCCAAACCGTGGGCTACGTCCAGTCCTCAGAGTTTCTTCTGAGATTTCACTATCTCTTCAATCGTTACAAGTATTCTTTCACGAGCCTCTTGTGTCTCTACAACCAAGATTCTTTCACACTTAGCCTCTGCAGTTATCTCATACACCTTTTCTTTTCAGAAAAATATTTGAACACTTTGTTACAAAGAAGATAGCACTCACTAGTTTGCACTTAATCGCTTTTCACTTTGTGTAATTTTTCTAAGATCGGCCGCTCTTGATTTTCGACTTGACTTGAATTTATAGCCTTCGTCTCTAATCGCTTCTTGATTCTTGAATCTTTAATCTTTAATCTTTAAAGAAAGCAGTTAATCAGTTGAGTTACAGAATTAACTCGAATCGACTCTTGCGTCTGCTTTTTACTTGCCTCGCATCTACTTCATATTTGTGTGCCTTTGCTTTTGTGTTCAAGCGTCTGCTTTGCATTTATGATCTGCGTCTCGCTTTGCATTTGCGTCTGCGTATGCTTTGTATTTGCGTCTGCGTCTGCTTTGCATTTGTGTTCGTGGTCGCTTTGCATTTATGCTCAGGTTCGCTTTGCATTTACGTCTGCGTCTCGCTTTGCATTTAAATCGTATCGCTTTGCATTTAAATCGTATTCGCTTTGCATTTGCGTCTGCGTCGCTTTGCATTTGCGTCGAAGTCGCTTTTCATTTAACGCGTCTGCGTCGCTTTGCATTTATGCAGGGGTCTGCTTTGCATTTAAGTCTGCGTATCGCTTTGCATTTGTGTTCGTATTCGCTTTGCATTTGTGTTCAAGGTCGCTTTGCATTTGCGTCTCGTCGCTTTGTTTTCTTGTATATGATCTCTCTTTGTTTTTATACATCAAAATCATTTTTATGTAAAGTCATTTTGACTTAACAATCTCCCTTTTGAATATAACAAATTACATACAAGAAAAGAAAATGAACAAAGTAAATTTACAGATTTGGCAAAGTAGAAAAAAAAACTTATCTTCTTCCTTTCTTCGTCTGTTGTGATCACACCTTCTTTGTCTGAACATCCTCTCCTTTTCTGTTGATTATCTTCTTTTCCTGCTCTCCCCCTATTTGTTATAATAAAAAATGATTAACTGTTGGATCCCATTACCGGAGTCCAACTCTTGAACCGTAAAATATGAAACTTGATCATCTTGCCTTGTAGGGTTTATTTCATTCAACCCAAATTTCAAATTGATTTCTCTTGTAAATCATAGTCTTATGACTTTTGTTTAATTTAAGACAAGGATCGCTTCAATCGGAGTTCTATAACTCAAGATATCGACAAAATACCAACATGTGATCATATCTCGATCACGCTCTCTCGACTGACCCTTTACTTGATTTCATGCCAACTCTTTCAATTTAACTCCAAATGACACCAATTCTTATGGGTAGGTACCTACATGTCTCATGAATCCCTGGCTCAAAAAAATCACTTCATTTGGAGGTCTGATGAGGAAGTTATGATCAAAACAATCCTTCATATTCATATCCCGATGTATCTTTGACATACTTTGGTAAAAACGCCATAACTTTTTCTACAAATGTCGGATTGATGTCATCTTTACACCAATCAATATGTACACATCCTGATCTACAACTCATATTAGAGGCCTAAAAATGAAATTCGCACTCTAACTGGGTTGCGCCCGCGATTTACTTCATCATACCAGAGGAAGAGACGAATGAAAAGTCGAGGCTCTCTAATTTTCTATGTTCGCGCCGAGGAGGTATGGATCTCGCCCACGAGGAAGAAATCATAACACCACTCCCGAAAGTGACCCAACCCGATATCGTTGGTGATATCCGAGTCCGTGCCCAGCGAGGGTGGCGATTACATCGATCGATTAAAACTCAAGATACTTTTTTTTGGAAGCCATTGATTCCACGTTAGCGGCAGCAAAAAAGAAGTAACTAACACCCATGTTCATAATAAACCGCCAGTTATTACACCATCCGAGAATAATTTACAATCACCAATGAGTAAAACATTAAAACCAATATGGGCTCAGAGAAATATAAAGCATTGTTATACGATGATTGCGAACACAATTTGATAAGACACTAATGCATACCGGACTGATCCCGACCTCTATCCTTTATCCGCCTCAGAGACATACTCCCGTGTCAAACGGGTATTCTTCAAGACCTGAAAAATAGATGCAAATTTTGGGTGAGTTTTGCGAACTCGGTGAGTGACCATCATCGATGGTCCATCCAATCACATAACATATAACACATACTTTCATTTTCCATTAAGTCACATGTCATATTCCCTATCATACCTCACATTCACATACAGCTTCATATTTTCATTATGTCGATACAATGTCATCTTCAATATAATCAAATTGATCATTCAATCAAGTTTATCATTCCCATTCAACACACAATGTCACATTCCCATTCAATACAAAGGTTGCGGTCCCATTCAATACAAGTAATTCAACCAATCACATTCCGCATAATCAAATCAATCATGTTATGCATATGTGCATGAAACCCACTTTCCATTTAATTACTTTGTTGTGACCGAGTGTCTAAACTGTCCGTGCCAATAGATATCGGGCTCATTGAAACTGTCCCATATAGGGCTCATTGTGAATCGTCCCATAAAGGGCTCATTGTAAATCGTCCCATAAAGGGCTCATTGTAAATCGTCCCATAAAGGGCTCATTGTCGTTGAGCTCGAGGCTCAATCGATGTCGAGCATGAAGCTCTTTACTCATTGTTGACTACTCGGTCAAAACTCTCATTATCTTTCATAAATTCATGCGAAGGAATGTCTTATGCATATTTGCATGCACTCACCAATCATAGTTACTATCATCGGACCGTAGTCCCAAGCATTCGACATCAATTAAGTCACATTTCATTTATGTGCAATTATGCATGCAAGACATTTTAACAATCTCAATATATACACTTAGGTCATCCCATTCACATTCAAGGAGCACTTCAATAACGCAATTCCAAATACTTAATTACTCACCGGACCTCCATGCGGAACCCATATTTAATTGTAATAAAATAAATCAATACTCATTCAACATATAACAAAAGCAAATAACCAATAAATAAGACCATCTAGGTCTACTCACAAGATTTCCAAATTTGCATTGGTTTCCAATTTCGACAATGCCTCGAAAAGGACATTTATCCCAAGACTACCAATTTATGCCATATGCACATTAATCACTTTGCATAAGAATTCTCATTCATGCACAAATATAGAATAAGGACAATGCATGTTCATGATATTCCGGCCTTGATCCAATTTTTTCAACAATAAAATCCGTGAAAATTAGAAATTCAATGGCGCCGACGACGCTCAATTTGGACCTCTATAGGTCCCCAATTAAATAAAACAAGAATGCAATCCCATTTCCGAACCCCGTCAATTTTCCGTCCAAAATTCCCAATTTCCCATGAAATGAAATTCAATATTTTACAAACCGATGCCTCAAGAATCAGGTCAATCGGACGTCGGACGGAAAAGTTATACATCAAAGAAATCAAATCCAAAATTAAAACAAAATCCCCTCAGTGGCTCGCGAGGGCGAGCCGCCGCCTCATGAAGTCGCCTCGACCTCGTCTCGCGAGGCGAGTCGTCGCCTCATGAGAGGCGAGCTAGCAGCCTCGCCTCGCCCTCATGTCGTTGCCCTCGCGAGGCGAGATTTCTCGCCTCGCCTCATGAAGTCGTCGCCTCATGGGCGAGATTCAATGCCTTCGCCTTTTTTTTTTTTTCCAAACCGAACTTCAATCATTCATAACTTTTCCCACACAATTCAGAAAATTACAAACCATATGTCGTTGGAAAGATTAAGAAAACTCTACAAGTTTTATGTAGAGCACAAAATCAATTTCACCCTAAGGGTGACAAAAATCCAGTGAAAGCCACTGCCTACTCAACACTTCTCAAAACAGTGCTGTACTTTACAAATTCAGTAACCTTTATTCTCTTCAGTCAAAATTACACAATAAAATTTTCTCAGGAAGACCACAAGGTGCTCTACAACTTTCATGAACAGTCTAGATTCAAATTCAATGGCTAATTAGGTCAAACAATTTAGTGAATGCTACTGCCCTGAAAGTACTCAAATTGATAGTAATTTTTCAAGCAGTATAACTCCTTGTTCAAAATCGAAAATTGCATACTTTATACCCATAAAAGATAAAACACAGTACTACACTTCTCATAAAGGTCTCAGAATCAAATTTCATCATTAACCAATTTAAAACAGTCCTGCAAGTTACTGCCCTGTTCAGCAGTTCATGACCTAACTTCAATCCAATCTTTGAAAAATCATAAGTCCCAATTCTGTTATCTAAAAATAGCATGCTATAAACCATTTTCAAGATAATTGTTTCCTCTACAACTCTTCAGAAGATCACCTAAGCCAATTCAATTCACACAAATTACTAAAATTGCCTCTAAACAGAATGATCACAATACCTACACTGATAGCTAAGTTTCACCAATTGCTCACAATCAGTCAATATTCCACAGTGGATATCTCCCAATATACAGATCGAAAAATTGAAAAATCAGGGGCAATGGAAAGCTAACAATATAGGCTTCAACTCTCATGAAGACTATTGACAATAATTCCCTCTCAATTAATTTAGAAAAATCATCAAAACAATCAGGTTATAAATCCGGATACTGTTCACCTAAGTCAAAACAGTAACTTTCCAAGCCAAATTTCAACCTCTTAGAGTTACAATTTGACAACACCTATTTCATACAAAAATGTAGCCAACAAACCAAAGTTTCAGTGGGCACAAATCTTGCCTCAATTGCATAACCACACAATGAGTTATGCTCAAATCAGTGTAATAGGTCAAAGTAAATTTTCCAGCACTTATGTCTAAACCATCTTCTATGGTTTCTATACCATTTCCACCCCATTTCTAAACCAGCAAACATCCTAAGTAATTAAGAATTCAACCCATACCTCTTCAATACCTTCACCTAAGCATTTTAACTAAAATTGGCAGCACCTTTCCTTAATAAATTCCTACTTATCCAACATCATATAGGTAATCAAATACATTCCCATCACACTAATCCATCTATGACCACTCTTACATTAATCAAAACCTTAACCTTATACCCACTAATTCAAGCCATACTTATCATCAATTTAAGGCCTCAATTAAATGCATCAACAACCATGATTCATCAACTACATGATCAAAGCATAATTAAAACTTAACTTAATCACTTACCAATTCAAGCTTCCACTCTTTCCCACTCTCCAATCACTTCACTTTCTTCCTTCACTTCTAAAGCCCATATATGGCTATCACCTTGGATAGAGACTTAAGCTCATATGCAAGTAAAGAGGGCTCTTAAGGTTGATGGAAGGTGACTTAAGAGAGAAACAAAAAAGAGAAATCAAAGGAGATGTAAAGGAAGTAAGTTTTCGTGGAGGAAGGGTATTTAGCCTTTAAACCCATTCATTTCTTCTATTCCTTAAGGCATAACCGAGAGGAGCACTCTAGCATAGGACAAGGAGCATTAAATTAAGAGGACAAGTGGCACTTCTTAGAAAAAACAAAATAGGTATAAAACAAAACTCTTGTATAGGATTTAGAAATCCTACTACAATTTGACCCATTCTAGTTCAATGACCCTAATTTCAATCCCAAAATAATATACCCAATAATTCAGTACCAATGGGTAGCAATTTTGCTACCAAAATCAATCGTTCGCCAATTGGCGATTTTTTCCGATCCGAATTTTCTCCGGAAAATTCTAGAAAAATTCCTATAATTCCAAAAAATAGAAAACAATTTATGGCGACTCGAATAATTTTTCAAACCCATTAACCACGTTAATCCCAATAAAATTGTCGAGGCACGCAAACCGAGAATATCATGTATGCATGCACAAGAAATTCATGTGCACAATTGTGACTATGTAGCAATCCTATTATGCATGAGCGGTCCATGAAATCTCAATCTAGCACATCCTATACCAATTTACTATTCTACCCTTCCAAGAGGGGGATGTTACGAAAACGAATGAAAGTCGAGGCTCCTCGATTTTCTATGTTCATACCATGAGGTATGGATCTCATACCATGAGGAAGAAACAAACAGAAAGTTGAGGCTCCTCGATTTTCTATGTTCATACCATGAGGTATGGATCTCATACCATGAGGAAGAAATGACCAGAATGATGAGATTTTTCCCCAAAGCCTCTTAAAGCCTCACCCATGCTTTCTAACTTATTCCTAACACCAAATACACTTGAAATCTTGCAAGATTCCCTTACTCTACTACTAAATACTTCATAACAACACCAAACATCCAACTTATTTTATCATCCTATCAATTTTGATTGATTTGTCCATCAAACCCTAGATTCCTACGCAACCATCAAAACTATCCTCATAAACAGGGCTTATTGCATCCTGCTAACTTTCAACCATCATAACCCTCAACTTCCAACTTCTATTGTCTAACCAATTTAACACATCTACAAGACTTTGCACAATCAACCTCACACAAGCCTCATTCTCACTTTCATTACACATGCATGACCATCAATCCCAACCTCATAACATTTACCTACCTATATGATATTCATGCCATCTCATACATCATCTCAAAAGATCAAAGGTCATACAATCAAGCATTATACATTAGGGTTTAAAATTCACTTTTGAATTATAACTCATTCATTCCATCTCCATCAAATCATGTCATATTTCATACAATGCTTTAGTGGGCATTTTAAGTCTAATTACATGAAACTTCAAAGTACAATATCATTCTCAAAATGCGACTAAAGCATTGTTTTACAAAATCATTTCAATTACAAAACCAAAAGAAAACTCTTGGAGTAAATGCCTTTAAGCTTGCTCCTGGGATCCCGCTCATTTCGGGAGAATTGAGGGGGTGAGCTTTATCTCATGAGTAACACATTTATATTTATATAACAAGCATGTCTATTTAGTTATTCACACATTAAGCAATCTTTCAATGAAATCATAATACATGCATCATGCAATTTTCATCAATACATAAACATAATTTCTCACAATTGAACATTCATAATTCTTGCAATTTCATGTAATCACATATGAAACACATCAAATGGCTCGGTAAGTCCATATTCATGGCAACCATATAGTCTCATTTATGAGCTTATATGGGCAAATCTTGAGAGTCCAAATAATGGATCATCCTATGCCATTAATCGGGCAAAGTAGTCAAGCCTTTTCATGGTCGACGTGCACGTGACGGTTCTTGGGACTATACCTTACCCACATAACATAACAATCATGCATAACAATAAAATTGGACTGTTCTTGTCCAATTCACTGTTTTCTTGAAAGTCTTATCTTTCATGCATATTTCATATTGTACATTTCATGCATAAGTCATATTGTGCATTCATACTCATTTAAGCTATTTCATTCAATACTAACTCAACCATCATCAAATCATCAACATGTATTATTTTCATTTATACATAACTCATGATTAATGTCATCTACCCACAACTAACACAAGCATTTATAGCAATCATTTATACTCACTTACAAGTAACAAACATTCATTAGTGTCATTTATCAACTTGCATTAATTGCTCATAAATATAAAGATAAATATGGAACCCACCTTTAAGACTTGCTAAATCCTTGGTTTCCTTGCTACAACTCTTGTTCCTCTTCTCTTCCTTCTCTCTCTTCATTAAAAACCAAAAACCCATGTAAATCTCACTTCAATTGAGAAACCATGTTACACCTTTCATGAAATCAACTTGGAAATCACTATACCCGTTCCATTCTTAGTCTTTCTAACCAAAAACCTAACTAAAATCTCACATTTAAACAAAAGGCTTACCTTAAATCTTCAACAACACCAAGAGTTTCTTGGTTCAAGATGAAGCTCTAGCCTTCCTCTTCACTTTTAACTCTTGAACTTTCTTCCAACTCCCTCTTGATCTCTTGGAAATCACCACCCTAACAAGCTTTCCTTCTTTCCTCCTTCTCCCTTCCTTCTTCCACGATCTCCTCCTCTCCTCCCTCTAATTTTCGTAACTCCTCTTCTTTTCCTACTAACTCATTTAACTCCTTCCTTTTTTATACTCCTTCCTAACTCACTTAAGCCCATAAGCCCAAAGCCCACTCATTTATTCTTCCTTCCTTCTTATTTTCCTCTTTAAACTTCTCAAGCCCACTAATTCTTTAAGCCCATCATATTCTCTTCCTTTCCTACCTCATTAAGGCCCAACTAACACATTTAACTACATCTAACTCATTTAAGTCAACTAATACATTTACTAACATTAATTCTTAACACCTAACTCATTTAATGTCATATGCTAATTCATGCTAACTTTATTAAATACTATATTAATTTACCCCATTAATCTAACCATGCTTGATTTATCACAAAAAAAAATTCTGGGGGTAACATTAACGATTCTGGGTCTTCAACAGTTCTGCTATCATCTTTCTCAGATCTTTCACCGTCTCCTTCATGTCATTGAGTTCACCTCGTAATCTGCTAACTTCATCTGGTGGATCAACCGACGAAGAGGCTTGATCAACTTCTGCTGATTGAGGAGCGAAAGGAATTGAAGTAGTGTAAGCATCAGAGGATGGATGTAGTCTTCATTGATCTCAAAGGTAGGTGGACGAATGAACGTTTCAGCTTCAGGAAGATCTAAATCAAAAGGAGAAGGCAAGATCAAGAATCGCCTTCCTTGCGAGGGTAGAGCTTGTGCTTGATAGGCGATGTATTAGACAAAGGGCTAATACGAAGAACTTTCTGAACGAGGAACTCAGTAAATATTCCTGTTCTTATTCTTCCCCCTACTGGACAGTCTTCCTCACTATTAGTATGGCTGCAGCTCGCTTTATCTGACTTCTGTGCAGGCGTGCATGCTTCATCAATTTTTCGCACCTCTTTTGCAATTTGATCTCATGACGATCATCACTAGCATCATCTTCAGATATAATTTTGATTTCCCCTGGTAAAATCTTTTGGGAATCTTGGTGTATATCCGGTGCAACCATTATCTCTGTATTTTTAGTGATTGGGAAAATAGTACACGGATGGCGGGGACGTTTTGTAGGATATGACATAGTAGCAAAGAATCTCAAAGTATCATAGAAGATCTTTTCGCCTTCTTTGAGTAACTCCCATGTGTTATGATTAATCACCATAGGTTGTACCACGCCTACTATCTTCTTCATTTGGTTGAACACCGATTGCAATAGCGGTCTTACGTACGGTAACTACTTCCACCATTTTGATCTTCAACTTCGCTTCCTCAAAACTTGTGGTAGTTGTATACCATTAGACACGATTTATCATCCTCTCAATCGATCATCGCTGCTTCTTGATGTGCTTCATTAGGAGTCATCTGAACCGGCTCTCATCTATCGCTCCTCCTGTTGAGCAACAGTGTTTCTGAACCGTGCTTTCTTTAGTGGGTTCTTCTTCTTGATGAACAATAGGGGTATCTGATCAGAACCGCCACTTCTGCTTTCTACTTGAACAAGATTGATAGTTTCTTTCTGCTGACTAACGTTCTCAGCAGTTGAAATAATCTTTTTTCGACTAACCTTCTTAGTCTTTTTCTCTGTTTCAGTTAGTTTTACTGATTTCTTCGTTGGAGATTTTCTTTTCTCAGATGTTGCTTTTCTCTTCCTCTCAGTCTCTTTGGATTTTCTGGCCGTATCTTCTTCCGTATAGAGACTAAGGATCTTATGGCTCTGGGTGCACAAGATTTAGAAGTTTCTTCTCGACTGCTTCTCCGCAATCTTTTATTCCTATTGCCTCGAGTCCTAATTCTTAGTGATCTCTTTGCTTTCTTCACAACTTCGCTCAAAAGACTTTCTCCTTGTCTCTTTGGCGCACTTTGTTTTGTCCTCCGAGATTGGCTTTCTTTGAAAAGAGGACTCGCCATTTTCATGAGAGGTCTACCTATCACTCTCCTTAGTTCAGCAGTAGGTGATTTGATACTCACCGGAGACCGAGAACTTGAGACAGAGTCTTCTTCAATACACGCCCCCTCGCCTTGACTTCCTCAAGAGTCGGCTTGGTCTTTGTCTACTGTGTTTAGACCCATTCGCCGTATCGTGTGTGCATCGATCTTGCTCTTCACAGGAACAGTTTGTCTGCTACCGTGGTGCAGACGAATACTAGATTCCTTAAAAATCCTCGTCAAAATCATACCATAAGGATAACTGGTAGTTTCCTTTAACCCCTTAACCATATAGTGAAAAATTAAGAAGGGTAAATCTGTGGGGCTTCGATTCAGTAGGTAGAACAGACATTGTTCATCTAGAGTGGTCACTAAATTTCTTGAACCGACTCTGGATAGAATGCAATTAAACAAAATTGCGTGAAGCACCCTAGCCTTCGGAATCAAATTTGATGTCTTCCTCTCCCTTGAGTTATTTGTGCCATATAGTTGCCTCTTGATATCTTCTTCTTTCATTCCAACTGAGGTCATCCATCCGGCCTTGGTAGACAATTTCTCACCAACTGATGGACAGTCGGTCACCTTCTTTATCAAATCCTTTGTGACAAGAATGATATTCTCTACAGAGGATACAATGGTGTTATCTATCGACGGCGTTCTTCCAGAACTCATATACTTCATTCGTATAGATTGGTTCTTGTATCTGAAAGAAGTTCTTCCAACCAGCTCTTATGATTTCTGGTTCTACATCCATGCCATCTCTTCTTAGTGACTCAAAGTCCACAAGTCTTCCATAAACCATGGCTTCCATTGTATAGAGTGAAAATATCTTACGGAGAACTTTTGAGCAAAATGTTTTGAGAGAATTGGTAAAGCGTAAATGAATCGTCAGAGATGATGAAAAGACTGCTATAATTTCATCTTCAGTCTACATATAGGGTTATGGTCCGGTGGGTTCTAGAATCATTAAGAACCTCGAGATTATCAGATTTTTCCCACCAAAAATCTTTCTTGTGAGAGAAGTTACCAGCTGTAACTCAATATAACTAACGCCGTTAGTTTCCACGTTACTTTAGCTTGACTGCTCATTTAACATCACCATGTTAAGATTGCGTCTTATCTTCTGAAACCGTTCTTCACTTAGTGGTTTAGTGAAGATGTCTGCCCACTGAAGTTCTGTTTCAACAAACTGTAGAAGCACCACTTTCCTCTGAACATAATCTCTCAAGAAATGATGTCTGACTTCTATATGCTTCACTCTGGAATGCTGAATTTGATTCTTTGATAGATTTATTGTGCTGGTGTTGTCGCAATAAATTGGAATCTCCTCCTCTTTAACTGAATAGTCTTCAAGCTGATACTTGATCCACAGCGTCTGTGAGCAGCGTCTGTGACATATATTCTGTTTCAGCGGTTGATAGAGCAATTGAGCTTTGTCTCTTGCTTGACTAGGAGACTAGATTTCCTCCGAGAAAATGACATCGTCCACTTGTGCTTTTTCTTTTGATTCTGTCTCCGGCATAGTCCGCATCGCAATATTCAATTAACCTGAAATCTTTACCTTTCTCAAACATTAAGCAAAGATCAGTAGTACCTGCGAGATATCTCAAAATTCTTTTAATAGTAATAAAATGAGACTCTCTAGGATCGGCTTGAAATCTTGCACACAAGCATACACCGAATGTAATATCAGTCTACTTGTCATGAAGATACAAGAAAGAGCCAATCATCCCTCTATATAGGGTTTGATCCACCTTCTTATCAAGTTCGTCTTTCGAAAAAAGGTTTGAAGGATGCATCGGAGTTGCCATAGGCTTCACATTATTCATATCAAACTTATTCAACAACTCTTTCACATACTTTTGTTGATGAATGAAGATCTTCTCTTCGGTCTGCTTAACTTGCAACCCAAGAAAGAACTTTAACTCGCCCATCATTCTCATTTCAAATTCTCCACCATGGTCACTCCTAATACTGGCTATGGACATTCCTTTTTCATTATGTAACTTTCTGGATAAGATTCTAAAGCACTTAAAAGACTCATCTTTGTGTGATAAAAACAATATTCAACAAAATCGAGTAAAGTCATCAACAATGACGAGTCCATATTTCTTTCTGCCAAGACTTAATGTCCTTGTAGGACCAAATAAATCCATATGTAACAGTTCTAAAGGTCTTGATGAGGTTACAAAACTTTTAGAAGAGAAAGAGGTTTTAACTTGTTTTCCTTTCAAACAATTTTCACAGAAAAGTTCTTTGTCAAAACTTACTTTTGGCAAACCTCTTACCAAATCATGTTTTACCAATTTTGAAATATGTTTCAAAGAGACATGACCTAGCTTTTTATGCCAGATTAGTCTTTCTTCTTCGTAAGATAGAAAACATGAAATATTTTGTTTTGAAAATCTTCTAAATTGATTTTGTAAGGTTGTTTCTTCTCTTGGCGAGAAAAAGTATAGACCCATCTTTGTTTCGACTTCGCAAAGATTTTGATTGAATGTAATCGTGAAACCGAATCACACAATTGACCGACGCCGATCAAGTTATGCTTTAGACCATCAACAAGCAATACATTATTTATGCATGCAAAGGAATCTTTACCTATTTTCCGATTCCAATAATTTTGCCTCGCTGGTTGTCTTCGAAAGTTACTGATCCTCCTTTCTTATATCAAGGTCTAGGAACATAGACCTTCTTCCCATCATGTGTCGCGAGCATCCACCGCCTAAATACTAATGGTTCTTGCCAGATCTTCCAAGGAAGGATATCTGCGGGAGAAACTATTTTCTTCTTGGTACCCAAATTTTCTTGGGTCCTTTATGGTTAGTAGTATGCATATGATGTGATCTATGATGCATATTATTAGAATGTTGATTAAAATGAATCATCGATATCTTCTTTTTGAATGATAGATTTTTACTGAGATCAATCTTGTTTCTGTAAACCCTAATCCAAATTTTATCACTCGGATGTCTACATTTTCCAAGCATCTCATTCATTTTCTTTGTATTTTACGAAAGTAGCTAAATCAACTGATAAATTCTTAATCCTTAGTTTAAGTTGATTAATCTCTTCCGATCATCTACAATTTTCTTTTTATCTTCTAATTGTTTCTTTAAACAAACATTTTCTCTCTATTACCTCAAGATGTCTAATATTTTCTACATACTTCTTCTTTAACAACTTGTCTTGCTTCGTAATAGCATGAGAATCTTCTAACAATTCTGAATAGGCATTATGCAAATTATCATAATCTGATTTTACCTCCTGATCGCGGTTCTGTCGATGCGATCTTACGATCGATCCTTGGAAACCTGTCAAATAGAATAAATTCCAAGATTACGGTGTAGGATGCAACCTCGGGTCGTCTCACTTAATTGAAACCAAATGAAAATGGTCTAATCTAGCCTAAATGTCAAAAATTGCAATCGAAGTTGATAAACGGGGTTTTGGTAATTTAGTCGAAACCGGTAAAGTAATCAAAATTTAACAAAAAGTATAAAAGAATATTTTTGGGATTTTTGAAATAATGCAATAAACAAAGAATCAGATAAAATCAAATTGATAAAATCCTCTTGAAAATGAGGCTCAGGCTATCACAGTTCAAAAATGGTTTTCGGGGATACAATCCACTAAGTTTCGAAAGATCAACCTTAAAGGACTCTTTAGGTCCAAAGATTTAATTAATGAACTCCATCATTTAAATCTTTGTTAAAAACCTTAGTGTGACAATTGGACAAGCAAATGCAATTGGTCAAATGAGTAAAACACAACAATCTCAATCAAACACAACTAGGCAGATTAAAACCGTGAATGCAGTATCCAATGACATATATGAAACTTCATATATTAGGCATCAAAATGTTCTACAGTTTACTTTGTCCAAATTTCAACATAGTATCAACACACGGTTAAACTATAACAATGCTAATCTAAATATATCGATGCAATCCTCTAACTCAGAAGTTTACACAAATATACTAGACTTCAGATACTAAGTGATTACTCCCTTCAAGCTCAGAACTCAAGCTATTGCTACATCTTCAAGAGGAAGGTTGGCTTAGCTACGCGTGACTCGGTCGATCCCTGATCTTCGGAGAATGAACGAGGCTCATGTTTGCGTAAGACGATGACGGTGATGATGGCGATGTGGTGATGATGGTAGACGATACTGAAAATGTGAAGGTCTTCTCCTTCCAGAGTCTGCGTTCCAAGCCGTCTCTGTATTCAAAAATCTGCGTGACAAAAGTCTCTCGATGACCTAAAAAATAGCAAGTCTTATATGATGGATCACGGGCCGGGTTGGAACAATGAGATGAACTTTCCATAAACAGGTCGGGTATCCGCTCATACGTCGTGACGAATAAGATAAATGAATTAAATTCATCGCGACGTGTGCACTCGTCTGCTCGTCGCGTCGTGTACATCACCGTGCGTCGCGACGTGCGAAAGTGTGCTCGCCGCGTCGTGTGAGATGCCATACGTCACGACGTGCGGAAGGACTGTTAACTTCCTACGTTGACTCCTTTGTTCCTGCAACAAAACAATAACAACAATTTGCAGTATCAATTGTCCCAATAAAAACTATGGAAAAATAAGTATCAAATCATGACAATTTATCGACAAATTGAGAATTGAAAGAACTCAGATGAGGAACCAATTTAAGCACAAAATCATCAATCAGCAATCGATACATGCATAAGCAACTATGAAAATGCAGCCAATTTATAATATAAACTTGGCTCAATCAAATTCCCCACACTTAGACCTTTGTACTCTGGACAAAGTTTTACAAGAGTCAAAAGAGTGCCAGAGAAAAGAAAATATCTACCCATGCTCAAAACAATAAAAGGAAATTGACGCAAGTTACTTCCTCGAATTCAACCAAAGCAAAATGAAAGAGTGCTACTAAAATAAACATTGAAAGAATCCAAGTACAAGAGATTGAACAAAAGAGAAGCACTCAAGGTATAGTGTTTGCACTCACTCACTTGGTTCAGGGATATTTTCTCTCAATCTACTTAATCCACCTCCTACCATAGGCTTGTCAATTCTATTTCTCCACCACAAGAACTATCATTTTGAAGATCAAGAGGACTTTGAGGGTTTTAATGTATGGAAGGCTAAATGAATGGGTAAAGTAAAAGAAAGAAAATATGAGCATATGCACTAAATGTGAACTGATGTCATCTCAGAATTCAAACTAAACAATTGCATAAAAAGAATGCAACATTATTCTTTCTTTCTTTCTTTTTCTTCATTTTTGCTCTTCTTTTTTTTATATTGACATTTTAGAGACATTGTCTCTTTCTCGAAACACAAAATTGGCCATCAATTTTTTTTTGACATATTATTTTGAAATAAGCAACATAACCAATGACACCACAAAGGTATGAATGCAAATGCTCATAACAGAAGGCTCAAAGGGCTAACAAGGATAAATGTGCAAGGGACGGTGTTTGGGAAATGGGTTTAAGAAAGAACGCCTCTATCACATCCACAAAAATCCAGTTCATTAAGCTTCAAGTAAGAATTAAAACAAGTTCTGGAGAAAAATGAAATAAGAAGATGCACACAAAGATATAATGAAAATTTTGGGCTCAAATATCCTTCCACAAGGGTATGATCTCAATGAACAATCTCAAGTCTCAAAACTTAAATGCCACTTTGTTAGCATGCTTTCATTTACTTTGTATTGAAAACGTTGAAAGCAAGATTTTGTCAAGTCCAATTATCATTAAAAGAATGGAAGGTGTTTTCAAAACTCAAGCATCATTTTGAAACTAGTAAAAGCTTTGAAAACAAAAGCCACAAAAGTCCAAAGGTCTGAAAAATTTGAAATGAGTGGAAGAATTAAGCACGTAATCATTCATGCATGAGTATGGACGTCGCGACGTGTAGAAGCGAGCGAGAGGCGTATGGACGTCGCGACGTAGCAAGGATGACGTCGCGACGATGCCAAATTTGAAGAACGCTCACGCGACGTATGGACACTCGTCGCGCGAAGAAATGCGAATGACGAAAATACAACAAGTTTATCGCCAGAAAGCACCAATTGGCCAACAATATAATATCAACAATATGCAATGTGAAAATAAATAGGAAACAACTCCCCACACTTGAAACACACATTGTCCTCAATGAAAGTGTAACCGAAGCAAAAGATGAGAAGAAGAAGGCACAAAAACAAAGATTGATCATTAAGTGCATTAAGTCAAGTACAAAAGACACAAAAGAACTAAGGAATGAAATACAGAAAGAAAAGAAAACAAAAGAAAAGAAATACAAGAAAAGAAAACAATAGAAAGACAAAACTAAGCCGCAGGGTCATCAGCTGGCGGATCCGGAGGAGCAGCCTGAGAAGCACTAGGACCAGCTGAAAGATCCTGGGAGGCAGGAGGAAGTAGTAACTGCAGCCGATCTGCAATCAGGGTGAACATTGAAGTGTAATACTGTCGGTCGGTAGCCATCTGAGCCTCTATGCGACGCAAGTCACCGCGAAGAAGGGCGATCGAATCAGAGGAGGCGGGAGGTGAAGGGGGTGGACGGATGGGGCTACGAGGTGGGGCCTCGGATGGAGGAATAGGAATAGAAGGAACAGGAGAGGAAGGAATAGGGACAGAAGTAGCAGGGGGAGGGGAAGAAGGTGGGGAAGGAGTAGATGGGGGAGGAAGGCCACGAGGTCGATTTGAGACAGACGATCGGAAAGCGGGCGGTGCTCAAAGGTAGGGTCGATCGGATGTTCCGAACCCGATAGGCTTAACATGTCGATGATGAGATGAGGGAAGATAAGGGAATGGGTGGGGTTGGTGGAAAGGATGCATTGCCAAGGGCGAGGTGATGGCAAGGCGAGATCAATGGCCGACCGACCATCAACAGATAATGTATAAAGCCCGCCTTGGGAACCATGGCTAGTGAGAAGTAGGGAGGATGTTGTTGCAGATAAAATGAAGCCACGACGGGCTTCGTAACGAAGGTCGGCTCGGCGGATATAATGTTGAGCACCCCTAGGTTGATACCATTCAATACCCTCGTAGGCGAGAGTATGAAGAACATCATCCCAAGGGTACTCATGGATGAGCTCAGTAGTAGGGCAACGGGTGTAGCGGAAGCTGAAAATGTTCCCTAATGGATATGGAAGTGAAGGCACGGGAATGGAGATACCGGGCGCAATACCATAAGTGCTTGGAGGAACGGGCATGGGTGTAAAACTGGTGGACGAAGGTAAGGTTCCCAGCGGTACGGGTATGGGCAAGGGTGATAAGGTTAAGGGAAAAGAGTTAGCGGACAAATGGATTAGTAGCGGGTGTCAAAGGAAAAGGTTTTTCCTTCAGTATGGCCCGGGCCGCAGTCTTGGCGGCCAGGGCAGCATACTCCGGATCAACCGGGACAGAGGTAGAATGGGAAGGGGAATGGTGGTGGTGCGAAGAATGGGAGTGCTGAGGAGAGGGAGAAGTAGCGGAGAAAACTCCTAAGGAAGATGGGGATACAGCAGGATGGGGGGAAACGGGTTGAACAGAAACAAACTCGTCAAGCGAGTGGGAGGGGGAAGGAAGGACATGAGACGGGGTGGTGGGACGCTGGGACTTGCTGACATTCTTTGTGCGAGGCATATCCTGCAAACAAAAAGAAACATAATAGAAAAAAAATCAATACAGAAGTAAGCAAAAATCGACCGCCTAGTAGCGACGTGTGGGCAGACGCCGCGGCGAGGCAGAGCCCTCGACTAGACGTCGCGACGTGAGGAAACAGATGTCACGGCGAAGCAAGGTTCTGTGTACGTCGCGACGAGGCAATGCGCTCGTCGCGACGTAAGGCGATTAGACGCATCATCGCGGCGAAAGCAACGCTCGTCGCGGAAACCCGACTCAAACTTCTAACAATGCGACAAAAATAAGAAAAGAAAGAGAATGGGACACTTATCGAGGTCAAGACGCAAGAGTGGAGATGGCTAAAATGACGAGCACGGTGAGGCAGCGTCACTGCAGTTGAGCAGAGGAGAGCTGAGAGAGAGCGAGGCGATGACGGTGGGAGAAGAAAATGAGAAAGAAAGAAGAAGAAGAGGAAACGGCGAGGGAGGCGGAACGTCGCTATGGAGAAAAGACAAACAGGGCCTCGGACAAACGCAGAGACCGCTGGACTTAAGGGGCAAAAGGGGTATTTCCAATGATGGGAGGTCGCGGTGTCAGAATGTGGCACATCGCGACGTAAGTGCCATATGAACAAGATACGTCGCGACGTATAAATGCAGATACGTCGCGACGTGTAAATGCAAATACGTCGCGACGCCTCTGCCCGAAAAGAAAAACACAAACCTGACTTAATCCAGCAACAATCAATCCAAAAACAATCAATCTTCCAAAAATTAATCCTCCCAAAGAATGTCATGCTTCTTCAAAAGATATAAAGCTAACAAAGGAAAGCAATTTATTCGAAAAATGAATAGAAATCCTACCTAACTACAAATTTTTCTCGGCTAGGTTTCTCCCCACACTTAATCAAGATATTCATGCAACACAAAAGTTCACATCACTCCTAAACAGGATGCATGAATATAAAGATGATGTAGGTGAGAAACAACCCGTCTCATGGCAGTCCCAAACTTGGGATAGTCACCGGCAAAATCCGAGCTTCATCCCAATGGCTTGGCTCAGTGCGACTCAATGTCCAACACTTGACTTGAGGTCTCTCTACAAAATCATCGCAAGCAAATGTTCTCCAAGAAGAGTGTCGAGAAGATGTCAAAGTTTGTGCAAAATCACAACATGCATCATCAATAACCGTGTCAAGCATATTTACTCCAAGCAAGGAGTAATCCTCGTGGGGTGCTTCATTGCTTCATACATGTCGAAGCTCACCCTTTGATCGCCAACCTCCATGGTTATCTTCCTTCCTTCATGCTAATCATGGTGCTTCATTGCTCAAGGAAGGGTCGTCCGAGAATCGGTGAAGTATCTGCACAACCTCGAGAGACATGTCAAGTACATAAAAATCAGAGAGGAAAACTAGACCTTTAACTTGGACTAAGATATCCTCAATTATCCCCACTGGATGCCTAAAAGACCTATCAGCCAATTGTAACACTACAGATGTAGGTTTTATGCTTTTCACTCCTAGATTCTCATAGACTGATTTAGGCATCACATTGATAGCCGCCCCCAAATCTAATAAAGCTCTCCCGATGGTCACTTTTCCTAAAGTGCAAGGGATGGTGAACGATCCAGGATCTTGACACTTAACTGGAATTTGGGGCTTAAACAATGCAGACACATTTGAACTTACCTGGACTCTCTCGTTCGGCCTAAACTTTCTCTTGTTTGTGCACAAATCCTTTAAATACTTAGCATAGGCCGGGACTCTCTTCACTAGATCAAGCAAAGGTACATTCACTTCCACTTTCCCAAACAAATCAATGATTTCTTTCTCATGTTGTTTCTCATTTAAGCGAGTACTCATTAAATATGAATTGGGAAAAGGAAGGTCCTGAATACTTACCTCCTTACCTTTACCTTCTTGTTTACTTGACTCTCCACTTCCTGCTTTCTCTTTAGAATCTCTTGGAGTTGTTTCCTTCTCAGTTGTTGTGAGTCTCTTCCTTTCTTTTAGTAGGTCCTCCTCTCTGGCACTTTCTGATCTCATTACCCTTGTTGGAGGTACTGGCTCACTATCAATCTCATCCTCACATGGCTCATCTTCATCTTGAGGCTTGAACCTCACTTGCTTTCCACTCCTGAGGGCAATGGCATTAAGACTCTTCGGGTTCATCACAGTATTGGAAGGAATGGCTCCACTGCTTTTCGCCTGATTTTCACTCATGTTGTTAGACAACTGAGTGACATAGGAATTGATGTTCTCTGCCTTGGTCTCCCATTGCTCCATCCTCTTCTCCAAGGCATTGAATCTGGCAGCAGTCTTTGAGGAATCTTGTTGAATCAAAGAAGCAATTGCATTAAATTGGTTAGCATTAGAATCCCTCTCTTCCTTCATCAATGTCATCATACTGTGGAGCAACTGATTGGTATCCTCCTTTGGTGGCACTACCAAGGCTTGATGTTGACTAGGGAACTGGCTAGTGGAAATGCCAGCTCCTCCTCCTTGTGAAAACCTGGTAGGTGCCCTGTTCTCTTCACTCCTCCAACTGAATCTAGGATTGGATCTCCATCCTTCATTGTAAGTGTTGGAGTATGGATCCCATTTCTGATTCTGCCTGCCTTGATACATTGCTGAGACTTCCTCATATCGTCCTGAGCAAACACTCGAAATATGCATTACCGACCCACAATTTTCACAACTAGGTGCGGTAAGCTCTGTTGAAGAAGTAGAGCGTTGCACATTCAAATTTTTCAGCTCAGCCGTGATGCAGGAAAGCTGTGTAGTTATCTGACTCTCCAAAGAATCCACTTTCGACTCTAGGCTCTCCATTCTTTTAGCTTGAGCCGTCAAGGCTCCCAACTCATGCACTCCTCTTTGATCTCTGACACTGTACTGCTGATGGTTTAAAGCCATCTTCTTGATCAGATCCCATGCTTCCAAGGCTGTGAGGTCAATCAAAGATCCTCCAGATGCAGCATCTAACATACCCTTCTCCTGGCTCTTCAACCCATCATAAAAGTATTGCACCAATTGCTCATTAGGAATCTGGTGATGGGGGCATCTAGAAAGAAGGTCTTGGAAATGGTTCCAATAGTCATACAGTGACTCATCATAATCCTGGCGGGCTGAATAAATCTCCTTCCTCATGGAAGATGTCTTGGAAGCTGAAAAGTATTTCTCCATAAAGGCCTTCCTCAGATCGGCCCAGCTATGGTAAGCATTGGCCACATGCCTCGGAAGACTCATATACCACTCTCGTGCTTTCCCTTCCAAAGACAAATGAAACACCTTCCAAAGTACTTGATCCAAAGTAGCTCCCACTGGCTTCATACTCTGGCAGATCATTGTCAAAGCCTGTAAGTGCATATATAGATCCTCTCCTGCCAAACCATGAAATTGAGGAAGAGAATTAATCAGCAAACCTTTAATCTCAAAATTAACATCAAAATTAGGGCAAGAAGCAGTAAATGGATCATAATGCACATCGATGTTGTTGCCTCCCTAATTGTCCCACGTCACGATTCTCATTGTTCTCTCCACTCTCTCATGCTCACCATTTCTCCATTAGTTCCATTTCTAGGTTGGTGAACAGGATAATCGGGATTTGGGTAAATATTAGGATTCTCACCATGTTCTCACTATCTCGCCAACCACACTCCTTCTCTCTTTTCTTTCCTTTCTTTCCTAAGTCTCCTCAAATGTCTCTCAACTTCGGATGGAACCGAACAAGTTTACCTCTCCCGGCATGCACCAAAAAGCAATCCACAAACTAAAGAATGGTATCAAAATGCTCACAATACACAAAATCGATAAAAGTGAAATGCGATGAATGTGAGAGTATGGATGTATGAATGTATGTATGAGTGTGTATGTGTGAAAAATGTGTAAAGTATGAAATAAGATCAAAGTATGATGTATGCGTGTGCAAAGGGAAATCAAATCTATACTATGAACAAGTGTAAAAATCAAACTATCTAAATGCAATCAAAAACAATGATTCCTATTATCAACGACAAGTCATAAATGACAATGGCTATCCGATGGTAAACCAATTACTTGGTTCCCCGACAACGACGCCAATTTGATCGCGGTTCTGTCGATGCGATCTTACGATCGATCCTTGGAAATCGGTCAAATAGAATAAATTCCAAGATTGCGGTGTAGGATGCAACCTCGGGTCGTCTCACTTAATTGGAACCAAATGAAAATGGTCTAATCTAGCCTAAATGTCAAAAATTGCAATCGAAGTTGATAAACGGGGTTTTGGTAATTTAGTCGAAACCGGTAAAGTAATCAAAATTTAACAAAAAGTATAACAGAATATTTTTGGGATTTTTGAAATAATGCAATAAACAAAGAATCGGATAAAATCAAATTGATAAAATCCTCTTGAAAATGAGGCTCAGGCTATCACAGTTCAAAAATGGTTTTCGGGGATACAATCCACTAAGTTTCGAAAGATCAACCCTAAAGGACTCTTTAGGTCCAAAGATTTAATTAATGAACTCCATCATTTAAATCTTTGTTAAAAACCTTAGTGTGACAATTGGACAAGCAAATACAATTGGTCAAATGAGTAAAGCACAACAATCTCAATCAAACACAACTAGGCAGATTAAAACCGTGAATGCAGTATCCAATGACATATATGAAACTTCATATATTAGGCATCAAAATGTTCTACAGATTACTTTGTCCAAATTTCAACATAGTATCAACACACGATTAAACTATAACAATGCTAATCTAAATATATCGATGCAATCCTCTAACTCTGAAGTTTACAAAAATATACTAGACTTCAGATACTAAGTGATTACTCCCTTCAAGCTCAGAACTCAAGCCATTGCTACATCTTCAAGAGGAAGGTTGGCTTAGCTACGCATGACTCGGTCGATCCCTCGACATCGGAGAATGAACGAGGATCATGTTTGCAGAAGACGATGACGGTGATGATGGCGACTGTGGTGATGATGGTGAACGATACTGAAAATGTGAAGGTCTTCTCCTTCTAGAGTCTGCGCCCAAGCCGCCTCAGATTCAAAATCTGCGTGACAAAAGTCTCGATGACCTAAAAATAGCAAGTCTTATATGATGGATCACGGGCGGGTTGGAACAATGAGATGAACTTTCCATAAACAGGTCGGTATCCGCCATACATCGCGATTTAATAAGATAAATGAATTAAATTCATCGCGACGTGTGCACTCGTCTCGCCGTCGCATCGTACATCGCCGTCGCGTCGCGACGTCGGAAGTGTGCTCGCCGCGTCGTGTGAGATGCCATACGTCGCGACGCGCGGAAGGATCGCTGACTTCCTACGTTGACTCCTTTGTTCTCGCAACAAAACAATAATAACAATTTGCAGATCAATTGTCCCAATAAAAATATGGAAAATAAGTATCAAATCATGACAATTTCATCGACAAATTGAGAATTGAAAGAACTCATTATGAGGAACCAATTTAAGCACAAAAATCATCAATCAGGAGTCAATACATGCATAAGCAGTTATGAAAATGCAGCCAATTTATAATATAAACTTGGCTCAATCACCTCCTCATCACTATCTTCCTCGGCCATTAGGCAAATGTTTGCATGTTCTGATGACTCGGAGCCTGTATCTGATTCAGATGAATCTAGGTCCTCCCATGTTGCCATCATGCTTTTCTTGCCTTCTCTACTCTTCTTTGGTTTCTTCTTGAGATAGTGTCCAGGCTGGTTGCACTCGTAGCAAATGATAGAAGACTTCTCTGGTTTAGCTTCATCTTTCCCATTCTTTCTGAATGTTTGGTTCCCTCTGGGCTTTTTGTTCCATATCGCCTTATCTTTCGGAAATGAAAGATAATTCGTCATCTTCATCACTGAGTCGATTTGGATTGGTGGAGTTGTCATCCTTGATTCTTCAATTTTCAACGCTTTTGATGACTTCCTCCTTCTCGAGTCTTATGATTCTTTTATGTCCGCCTTCATCTTTATTGACTTATCTCGCTTGGGCTTGTCTTCGCGCTGAGTTCTTCTTCATGAATCTTTAAGGATCCCAAAGAACTCATCCAAATTTTAACACGCCAAGTCTTTGGCTTCAGACCGCAGAACTTTAGGTCACCATCTCTTAGGAAGACTTCTTAGAATCTTTCAACATGATCTTTATTGTTGTATGTCCTTCAAAGAGTTTCAATCCATTGACAATTGTTTGAAATCTTCCAAACATTTGATCAATGGATTCTTCATCTTCCATCCCGAAAAGTTCATATTGATGCACAAGAATACTTATCTTGGATTCTTTAACTTGGCTTGTGCCTTCGTGAGCAATAGACAATGTGTCCCACATCTCTTTGCAGGTCACAACCGCACACTTTGTCATACTCGCCTCGCTAGGGCACATGTCAAGAAAAATTTTGCCTTTGAATTTAATTGTATTCTTGCTTTCTGATCAGCCGTCCATCTGTTCCGTGGAATAGAATTGCCTTCTTCATCTACAGGTGTGTAAGGTTCGTTCTCTATAACGTCCCAAAGGTCAACATGAGTAAATTCGATGAATAACCGCATCCTATCTTTCCAGTAGTGATAGTCTTCTCCGTTGAATGCTGGAGGTCTAGTGACTGAGGCTCCTTCAGCGATGTATACATGTGACTCCGCCATTATCTTTAATCCACACTTCGCCAAAGTGATTCTTGGATACCTTGCTCGATACCAATCAAGTGAATCACACGTTAATACAAAGACTTAGAAAACAATAATAGAATGCACGAGAAGGGGGTAGAATTGTGTATTCCCTCTTTATAAGTCTTTTCGAATTACTTGTTAGAAATAAAAATCTTTACAAATTTTTATTTATTCCGATTGATCAAACTTCTCAATACTATGTATATGAACAAGAAGTAATGATAAAATTTGAAACTAAAACGAGATAGAGAGTAAGAGTGGTAGACACGCGGATTTATCCCGTTAACTCCAAACCGTGGGCTACGCCCGATCCTCGAGTTTCTTCCGAGATTTCACTATCTCTTCAATCGTTATAAGTATTCTTTCACGAGCCTCTTCGTGTCTCTACAACCAAGATTCTTTCACACTTAGCCTCTGCAGTTATCTCAGACACCTTTTCTTTTCAGAAAATATTTGAACACTTTGTTACAAAGAATATAGCACTCAAATTAGTTTGCACTTAATCACTTTTTCACTTTGTGTAATTTTTCTAAGATCACCGCTTTGATTTTCTACTGACTTGAATTTATAGCCTTCGCCTCTAATCGCTTCTTGATTCTTGAATCTTTAATCTTTAATCTTTAAAGAAACGGTTAATCGCTTGAGTTACAGAATTAACTCGAATCGACTTCTTGCGCTCTGCTTTTACTTCGCCCAGACCGCTTCATATTTATGCCTGCTTTGCTTTTATGTTCTGCGTCGCTTTGCATTTACGCTGTCTGCGCTCGCTTTGCATTTGCGTCTGCGTCGCTTTGTATTTGCGTCTGCGTCGCTTTGCATTTGCGCTCGGGTGCTGCTTGCATTTACGCTCAGGTTCGCTTTGCATTTGCGTCTGCGTCGCTTTGCATTTGCGTCTGCGTCGCTTTGCATTTGCGCTCGCGTCTCGCTTGCATTTGCGTCTGCGTCTGCGTCTGCGTCGCTTTGCATTTGCGCTCAGATTCGCTTGCATTTGCGCTCAGGTTCGCTTTGCATTTGTGCGTCTGCGTCACTTTGCATTTGCGCTGCTCGCTCGCTTGCATTTGCGTCTGCGCTCGCTTTACATTTTCGTCATGCGTCGCTTTGCATTTGCGCTCAGGTTCGCTTTGCATTTAAATCTCGTATCGCTTTGCATTTGTGTTCGTGGTTCGCTTTGCATTTGTGTTCACGCTCGCTTTGTTTTTCTTGTATATGATCTCTCTTTGTTTGTTATACATCAAAATCATTTTTATGTAAAGTCATTTTGACTTAACAACAGGGACAATTTAGGCACTCGGTCACAACACTGAAATAAATTGAAAAAGTCTTACATGCTACATTTGATTTGATATGTTTGATTGAATGACATGCAAAATGCCATATACTAATGTGATAACAGTCATGGGGTACACCTAATTGTAAAATGTATGACAAATTGTGATATGCCTAGCGTTGTATGAAATATTAGGGCTATCGACCATAGTTGCCACGGATCAGAGCTTTTAGCTCAACGTGCGTAAATGAGCTTCGAGCTCATGAGTGATTCAGAGCCTCAGGCTCAACATATAATGAGCCCTGTATCCAGCATTGGATAAGGGACAGATATTAATGAGCCCTTCACTGGGACAATTTAGGCACTCAGTCACAACAAAATGATAATAAATGGTAAGTGAGTGAAATATGTATGTATCAAAAATGGGATATATGAATGTGGATTTCTGTAAATGTGTAAATGGGCAATTTTGTGAAAGTGTATTATGAGATAAAGTTAGATGTATGCGATTTGTAAAATGAGATCAAATAGACAGAAATGTGAATATAGGTTTTGAATTGATTTGGTTACATGATTGAGCGGACCATCGATGATGGTCACTCATTGAGTTCGCAAAACTCACCCAAAATTTGCAATTATTTTTCAGGACTCGTAAGAATACCCGTTAGGGCAACAGTGTATAGTGATCGCTGAGAGTGATAGAAGAGGACGGATCGATTATGCCCGCATTAGTGTGAGGACCTTGGTGTTATATTATGTTGTTTTTATAAGAGGACCCTCGTGGTCATCACATTATTTACCGGTCATATTTTGTAAGATTTGTTTTCCGCAACATATATAACGTAAGTGTATGTATGTTAAAAAATATTTATACTGTGATTTGACTTAGTGATGTATCATGCCACCCTCGCAGGGCACGGACTCGGATATCACCATCGAAGTCGGGTCCGGGTCTTACGGGAGTGGGGTGTTACATTTAGGTGGTATCAGAGCCCAAAAGTACGAACTTACATGGGCATTTTCTGAAATATAGGTCAAATCGTATACAGTAAAGACATGTCGTAGCAGACCATGGCAACTGATCCCTAATCTGAGTCCCATGGGTATGAGTCATACGCATGAACAAGTGTTAAGTGTTTCAGTGTGAAAAGAGAAACGAAATATCAGCATATGAGCCAATGTGGATTATGAGCAATCGGGAATGGGAAAAGTAAAACTACGAGGGCTCGAGGCCTATAGATTGTTAATGATATTCACGGTGTACTGTGGTTATAAACCCTTGAATGTGATTTGAATGTGAAGACAGTGGCATGGGCTGATTTAGGAAAGAAGTGATATCAAATTAAATAATGAGACTTAAGTGTATAAATTGGGTTGAAAGAAAAGGAAATTTGCGATACCCTGGAGGGGTCAATTTGGATATGAGAAGAATATCGGCCAAAAGTGATAAGAGTTAATGAGTTAGCATAAAAATATGCCTATGTTTGATCAAAAGCTCAGGGATGACTAGGAAATTATGATTCTGATAAGTATGTCCGATAAAATGGGATAAGTGAAAATGAGAAAAAGGCAAGTAAAGATTCACTGTATTTGTGTTGATATGAGTATGATGGAATGTATTGTAGCGTAAGTGAAGAATTGTTAGGAAGAAGCGGTAAAGATGAGATCAATGTGTACAAGCCGGTTAAAAGAAATAACTCCATGGGATGTGGATGTGAAATGTGAGAAAAGTTATGATATAACGAAATATTTTGTCTGTGAGAATGAGATTACATTCCATTGATGTTTTTGCATTTAAAATTTTTAATGGATTGAGAATATACACATGGATGAGGAAATGAGAGGAACATGATATTACAAGTGATAAAATGTGATACGTGATGGATAATATGGAAAATGTTAGAAGAAGTGATAAATACCGAAAAAAAAATTTTGGAGCAGAATCACCGTTAATACGTGTGTTACGTGTGTTAATGTGAGGAAAAAAGTGCATGGCCGATATGAGCCTACAAAAAAAATTGATTTCTGTTATGATTTTATGGTAAACCCTAACCATGGGCTGGAACAAGGAAAGATATGTTATCTAGAGTTAATTGGAGTTATGTAGGATTAGCGATTGTGATTAATGGAAGATTTGACTTTAACACATCTCTAAGTAAGATGTAAGGATTTGGTATCTATTGGGGTATTTGAGTTATCAAAATTGGTTGATGCGTCATTGAGCCTCACTATAGAGGATGTTTTGATCATATTAATTGTGATACGAATTGATATGTTTTTTCTTGAGATACAAAGAAATCATGGGAATCAATTGATGAACAAGGGGTTATGGAAAATAGTGTGATTAGTACCAAGAAATCAATGTAAAAGGATAAGTTGGTTAATTCTATGTCTGATCAATGATAGAATAAATCTGAAATGAATAATCAGTGAGACAAAAGCGAGTATTGGAATTACATCTATAGCAAAGATTCTAGCATAAGAGTTAGAAAAGGCTATTGGGAGTGTATATCTTTTGTTGATGTAAAGTATCCAACTATACAGTGGATTTTAGCAATTCGAGGTGATAGTCTTGATAATGAGAGGTGAAATTTGGGCCACATCATAGACTGTGGAAATATGTTTGTGAACAACAAAATGTACCTCTGATGGGAAATTTTCCAATACAGGATATATTGAACATAGGGACCAACTGGTAAAAATGGACAGATAGTGGTATAAGTCAATGTGGAGTCTTTGGGAAATTGAAAGAACTGCTGAAACTTGTTGAGAAAAAGGAAAGTCTAAGACAATAGAGGATAGCAAGTGACAATACTACTATATTAAAGGATTAGTTATTTAAGGAATTACAAGAATTATACATGAGCAAAGTGAGTTTTGAGGTTATATCTATTAACGTTAGCAAGCAACATGATATTAATGAGAGACTTAGTGTATATTGAAAAAGTGTGCAAATTATATGTGGCTGCATTATCGAGTTTAGTAAAAAGAAATTTTGAGGAATTCACGATTTTGCTGTCTATGACAAGTTCCCACGAGAGATTAAGACACAATCTATTGCAATAGTAAATTGATGTTGTGTACTTAAGGACAATTGTAGTCTTATGAGCTGAATTTGGACTTATGTCTTGAAAGATGCTGTGCCAGTAATGGAAATTTGATTTACCTATAAATCGCCAGACTAGTAGAGATTAATGAAAAATGGGAATTTGAAAAGATTGAAGGATTATATAAAGGAACCTATCCAAACACAGTTATTGTTCCGATCAACAATATTGAATAGAGCATCGCATAGCAGAGTGCCACAAATGTGGATATTGGGTTACTCAATTAAGTGTAGGAAAGTGGGTATAGTGACAAATTAAAGTGGAGCAAAGAGGAACAATTTACCAATAATGGAATAATAATATCAGTTTTGCAAAAAGGAATTAAGAAAGCCCGAACTGTGGATTTGAGGTTTTTGATGGCATAAAATATGCGTACTAACAAATCACGAGAGGTCCTTGTAAGTGGACCTCAAAAGAGCAAATTGGCGGCTAAAAATGTCGACCTGAGTGATTATATGTTTGACTCCCTTGTAACGGGACTATTAGAGAAGGGTAGAAGGCGCATACGCCTGGAATTTTTCAGCATATAAGGTATAGTGCAAAGTGATTACAGCCAAACTCATTATTTTTCTGCATGAGACAACAAAAAGAGTTGGTCACCCTGAGTAAAAGTCAGAGAAAATTTGGGATACCATTAGTGCGTGACGTGGTAAGTGAAATGGTTTTAATTTTTTTTGAATAAAGTGGTTTTGAAAGACAAATGGATTTTGGTGGATTACATAGAAGTTGTGATACAGAGTGATAAGGGAATCTAAGTATGACAAAAGTGGTTCATATTAAATGGTGGCAAATGGGACTATAGCTTTATAAGTGATTTTATGGCTAAGATTGTTTTAATGTGATATATATGTGAGGCTGAAATTGGTATTAATGAGTTGACTTTTCTGAAACTCATCAGTGACATAATTGACAAAGTATGATATCTAAACAGAGAATTGAGAAATCTATTAATAACGACGATTGTTATGTTATATAGGGAACATCAAATAGAATGATGAAATGAGAAATAAAGAGTGTATGAGAAAACAGTACCCATCGCATTCAGTGTCAAAATGAATTTCGAGGACGAAATTTTTATTAAGAGGGGAGAATTGTAACATCCCATCACCGATGGGAAGGATAAAATAGTAAATTTGGATCGGGCTGTGATTTTGTACATGTATTTCGGCATACATGCATAGAATGACCTCTATACAGATATGAAAAGTTATTTTTGCAAATGCACAGGATTGTACATGCACTCGTGACAATTCCCGGCTTTTTTGTCTTTGTGAAAAATGTGAATTTGTGTGTGTGAAAAATTGAATTGGAGTGATTTATGTGTATTCTGCATAGAATTAAAAAGTGGGTACTGATGGGATTTTCGGTACTGAAAATGACTGTCCAATTGACACTCCAATTAAAGACATGATTTAGGAATTTTGTTTTAGCATGAGCCATTGAAATTTGGAGAGATTTATGAAAGACAAAGTGAATGAATTGATTGAATTGGAAATTGAGAGGCATGAAAGTGAGTGATTATGAAAGAATTGAATCTCAATTCAGTCCCTAAGAATATGAATTTCTGAATTGAAGTAGTAAAGTTATAACAATTTGTATAAGGGCAATTTGGGCAAGATACTTAAGATTATAAGACTTAAGGCTTAAAGGAAAGGGCAAAATGGACATTTCATATTTAGTAAGGGTATAAAAAGGAGATGAAAGGTTTGTTTTGTGTTATAAAAAGAGGAAGAGTGCCGTGGGAGGAGATGGAGAAGAGAAGAAGAGAAAGGCTTGGGTTTTTTAGGAAATCATGAAGAGTTTGAAGATTTTAAAGCCAAATCAAGTAAGTATAAGTATCATTTCCTCTTGATTCGATGAATGATTCATGTTTTGAGTGTTAAAAGTCATAGAATGGGTTAAACAAATGTTTGGGTAGGGTTTTGATTTATGATAGATTTTGATGTTTTGTGAATAATATGGGTTGAAATGAGTTGGAAAATGATGTGTGAGTGATGATTTAGGGTTGAGATGAATTATGTTTTGAAAAATGGGAGGAATCGGATTGAAATTGTTAAGAAATTAGGTTTTGGGAGGCTTATGGACTCAAGACGCAAGCAGTGTAAGAAAGTAACATGCACGCGTCATGGCGTGGCGATAATGAATGTCGCGGTGCACACTGTAGTTCTTCGCCATGGCGAAGCTTTCTCACGCCATGACGAGCTATCGCTCCTGAACAAGTTATGTTTTGGTTCTAAACCATAACTTTTTGTATCGATATCCAAATGAGATAATTTCTGATTTGTTATGACCTAGAGGCAAGGTTCTATACGTTTATGAAAAAGAAAAGTGTTGAATCAGTCTTTTAAAGTTCTCAATTTTGGATGGAAGTGTAGTGTAAAATGTGGTTTCGACAAAAAGGTAGTCCGTATCTATTTGGAGAATAATTTTTGGATTTTTCTGAAACAAAGTCAATGATTTTGGTATCTATTGAGTTTTGATATTGAGGAAAGGCTGTGATGGGATTTTTGGGATAGTGCCGGAATGTCACCAAAGTGCATAGTACATATCTTTAAATTTCTACATGTGCATTATTGCTGAATTGGACGATGTGTTAAATAAATGTGTTTTGACTAGTGATAGAGGCATATTTGGAACGTCAGCCCACCGACGTTGTCCAAACTTCCAGGCATTAGCGCGGAAGTCAGGTGAGTGACCTAGATGGTTCTCCAATTATTAAGTGTTGTAATTCAGTGATTTTAATTCTTTGGAGTATAATGGTGGAACAAGAAATAGCTGAACCCGCATGTAAGGTCCGAGTATTGGAGTGATATGATATAGAAGTGTTATGGGTATGTGAAATTGTGATTGTTTTTTTAATATGACAAATTGTGAATAAATTGTTCGATTGTGATAATTTGGAAATGATTGTGATATAGGAATACATGAATAAAGTGATTGAATTGTGGCATAAATGAATACGTGAATAAAGTGATTGAATTGTTGCACATGCCATTCATACATGATTGCAAAATCAGTTAATGACAGTTGTGACTAGAGCAACCACTGATCAAAGCTTTTAGCTCAACGTTATATTTGGGCCTCGAGCCCCACAGTGATTCAGAGCCTATGGCTCAACGATTAATGAGCCCTTAATGGGACAATTTCAGAGCCACTAGCTCAACGATTAATGAGCCCTTAACGGGACAGTTTCAGAGCCTCTGGCTCAACGATTGATATGCCCTTATAGGGAAAATTTAGGCGCTCAGTCACAACACTGAAATAAATTGAAAAAGTGTTATATGCTGCATTTGATTTGATATATTTGATTAAATGACAGGCAAAATGCCATATACTGATGTGATAACAGTCATGGGGTACACCTAATTGTAAAATGTATGACAAATTGTGATATGCCTAGCGTTGTATGAAATATTAGGGCTATTGACCAGAGTTGCCACCAATCAGAGCTTTTAGCTCAACGTGCGTAAATGAGCTTCGAGCTCATGAGTGATTCAGAGCCTCAGGCTCAACGTATAATGAGCCCCAGATCCAAAGATTGGATAAGGGATGATATTTATGAGCCCTTCATGGGACAATTTACGACTCAATCACAAAAAATGATAATAAATGGTAAGTGAGTGAAATATGTATGTATCAAAAATGGGATATATGAATGTGGATTTCTGTAAATGTGTAAATGGGAAATTTTGTGAAAGTGTATTATGAGATAATGTTAGATGTATGTGATTTGTAAAATGAGATCAAATAGACAGAAATGTGAATATAGGTTTTGAATTGATTTGGTTACATGATTAAGCGGACCATCGATGATGGTCACTTTTTGAGTTCGCAAAACTCAACCAAAATTTGCAATTATTTTTCAGGACTCAGAAGAATACCACGTTAGGCAACAGGTGTATAGTGATCGCTTGAGAGTGATAGAAGGGGACGGGATCAGTTGTGTCTGCATTAGTGTGAGGACCTTGGTGTTATATTATGGTGTTTTTGTAAGAGGACCCTCGGGGTCATCACATTATTTACCGGTCATGTTTTGTAAGATTTGTTTTCCGCAACATATATAAAGTAAGTGTATGTATGTTAAAAAAAATTTTATACTGTGATTTGACAGAGTGATGTATCACGCTACCCTCGCAGGGCACGGACTCCGATTTCACCATCAATGTAGGGTCCGGGTCTTACGAGAATGGGGGTGTTACAATTTCAATTAGAAATTTGGAATTAAATGTTATGGATCAGGAAATTGATGGATTGAAATTTACATTTGGACTATGACAAATGCCAAGTGGTAGGATAAATTAATACATGAAAATTTTGGATGATTTAGCCTATAATTGAGTGAAATTTTGCATAGTTAAATTCGTGACAAATGGACCTGTAATTAGTTGACAAATTGTAGCTGTGCTTAAGTGAAAAATGGCCTACTATAAATGGACTACAAGCAAAGGTGACAAATGCCAATTTACAAAAGAGATACCTAGCATCCAAGGTGTTATGTTTCTATAGGAATGATTTTTGTTTATGCTCTTTTCTTCTTCTTTCTTCTTTTTACACCACCAAAACTCTCTCACCCTTACATCCCTATATTTTGTCTATGTTTGTGTCCAATTTCTACACCAATAATCCATGTTTTTTAGCCTTCAGAAATGATAGGATGATTAATTTTCACTATTTTGATTTCTAATTCCCTTTTATTGAGTGAAAATTGAGTTCAACCTAACAGACTTTCTCATCTTTTGTTATTAGGGAGTCTTGAGCATTCTTGGAGAAGATTATGAAGTAAAAAGTTGTGAAATGGATAGATAAGGAAACAGATATAAGCTGGCAGATGTGTTGTTGACTAAGTGCCTATTTGGATAAGCTTTTGAGAAGTTAATAAGCACTTTTCTCCACCACAAAAGCCTTTTTAAAGAAAAATGAGTGTTTGGCTTTAAAATAAAAAAACACTTCTTTAATAGATATGACTTTTTTTACAGCCAAAATACAGTTTTTAAGAAGCTCAAATTTGGAGCTTTTCAAAAAAGAACTTTTTTAGATAGATTTTTTAGATCAAGTAATGTTTAGTCTCTTTTATATTTATGTTTTACACATAATTCTATAATACCCATAAATATATCTTTACATTTATTTTGGGAGTTATATAATATTATTTGGCTTTTATATGTTTTAATATTTATTTTTATATTAGTTTTACTTATATTATGATCCATATAAAAGATTTGGTTAGATATATTTTCATTTATGTTTCATATGGTTTAAAATTATATAATAATTAATATATTGTGCTTTGCATATTGTTTAATATACTTTAAATAATATTCATATGAATAAATAATTTTTATTACAAAATAAAATATAGTTAAAATTAAAAGCACTTTTTATTTTTATGTTGTCAAACAATCTATTGTATAAAACTCTTTCAAAAAAAGTTCTTTTTTAAATGATAGCCAAACAGTCAACTGGTTTCTTAGAAAAGTTCTTCTCAGAAAAGATCTATAGAAAAAAGCTCAACTGACAAAAACTCTACTGTTATAAGCCCAACCAAACAGAGGCTAAGCGTGGGCACGTGCTACAAAAAATGATTATCTGCAGAATCTGATTTGAAATCAGATTCGATCTACCTAAGATCGTCATGATTTTAGGAATCAAGTTGTTGCCTTCCTGATGGGGATATACAGCTTGAATATGTGAGGAGTGTATCTGCAAAAGATTACGAAAGGAGGGAAGATTGAGAATATTGAAAAGTATAAAAGAAGACATTTTTACTGTTCACATTAAGCATTGTTAGGAAGTTTTACATTTTCTACAATATTTTCGTAGGAGTTTTCGTATTTTCTAAGAAAAGACTAGAGATGGAGACTTTGTGTTTTACTATTTCTTTGTGAATTTTCACTTTCGTTATGAGTAGTTAAACCTTCTTCTTGGTTCAAAGAAACCACGTTATCAACTATTATGTGTGAGATTTCCAAGTAAAGTTTATTTCATTGATAAATATTAAGTGTCTTCTGAATTGCTTTTTACAATTGAATTGGTTGGTTTCTAGGGTGCACAACTAGGAATTAATTCGTTTAAAAGCCAGATTACTAGGATATGACATTCAATTTTGCTAGTCAAAAGTGACAATTAGGATTATTATCTTTACGTTAAAGTTGGAAATTCTAAGAAGATACTTAACTAGATTAAATGCATGTTGTACATGTGTTGTCTTGTTCATTAGTTTCTTAGTTCTTAAAGCTATTAATCAATTAAACTTAAGATCATATCTAAGTTATTGACCAATAAGAATGTTTAGAATACATGTTTCTATTCATTTAATCTTACGAGAAACATCACCCAATGAATGTTTGTTATTGGACTGAATTATATATCGAGGATCCATATTATTATGATAACGTCGGTGACCCAAAACCAAGGTTTGTTTACTGAATTTTTAGATTTGATTATTTTTGTTAATTTTCAATTTTGTCATTTTTGAATTCTCAATTTTCTGTGAATTAAAATCCCCTTACTTTGTTTTAGTTTTGAACTCGTATAATCTTTATTGTTAAAAGTCCTCGTGGGAACGATCACAACTCTTCACTAACTACGTTTTGCATAGCTAGAGTTAGTATTAATTTGGTTGTAGGTGGCATCAGTACTATCAAAATAGCTAAAGAACCAACTGATTGTTGTTGTTTTATCATAGTCAAAAGTCATCTAATCTTACCTTGAATGTGTGATGTTTCCACTTACTTGGAGTACTGGGTTGGCTTGATCTTTTGAGCTAGAATTGGAGTTAAAATGTAAGTAAATGATTAGTGTTTATAGCACGTTATGATAGAGAATTGATGATGTTGAATTAGGATGAATTACATATGATGTTGATGATTGATAGTGCTGGAATATGTTAGTTGTAGTGTTTTCACTAAACATGCATCGGTATTTTGACCATAAATGATCTGTAGACATCCAAATGGGATGATTTTAAATTTAGATTAAACTAAAGACATATGGATATTTTTTTTCATGAGGAATCGAATTTGAATTTTGTCTTTAAGAGTTTCAAAATTTGGCTTGAAGTTGAGTTTTTGTATTTTGTCGTGGTTTGGGAATAGTCTGTCGTGTTTTATGTATAACTTACAAAATACTAAACCAAATTGCATGAAATTGGTTTCATTGGAAACTCAAAGACATAAAGGAACAATTTTTTAGAAGAATGTTTTGCCTAAATCCTTCTTTTTCCTTGTTAAAATGGCCATGTAAAATTAACCCGAAGGTCTATTTTGAGAAGAGCTAGAATGATGCTTGAATAAAAGGTAGTAAACAATCGGGATCGTGATAGAAAGGGGTCATTAAGGGGTTTGCATGATCGTTTGATCAATTGGAAGTGCACGATCGTGACAGTAGAGGTATCCTGTTGTTTGACAGCTTTTGAACACCCTTCACTCTTTTGATAATAACTTCTTCTCCAAACCTTTGATTGACTTGAAATTTAGACCAAAAACTCCTCACACATTGCCTTTCCTTTTACAAAATTTTATTGCCATATGAATTCATAAAATTTGAATTATGTGTGAATTGTCTAATTTTAGATGCTCAAGTCGGACACTAGTCAGACATTGCGGGATTATCCAAACAATAGTATAAATCAGAACGTACTATGAGTCAACCTAGATGATTTTCCTATGATTAATTTATTATGTTTAACTTCTAACTATTGATCTGTTTGTGAATTTCGGTCTTTAATGATCTGAGGAGTTTGATATTCGAGAATGTATTGGAAGTGTTCTGTTTGCATCTAAATTTTGAATGATATATGTTTGCATTTGAATTCTGAATGATATCTGAAAACTCAACAAAAATTGAATTCCGAATTGAGGTTCGATGAATATGAGATACCGTCTGTGCATTATAAGTGAATGCTATATATGGCATATTCTGTGATTTGATGCATTTCATAAAGTGCATGCATATTCAGATAAAGACGTTCTGATCAAAGTAGCCAGTTTGAAAGAGCTTTAAGCTTTGCACATAGAGCTTTGCTCCATAATTTTTGAATTTGACTGAGCCCAATGGGCCAGTATCTATATCTGTATCTGTATCTGAAAGGCAATCAGTCATAACAAATAAAGGCAATCTGGAGTCTCATATGCATCTGCATTTGTATATATATGATTATAAAATATTTTCTAAAATTGTGATGATAAAGTGATGTGCCATGATAATGTGATTGTTTGGATTATTCATGTTCTGAAAGAATGTATGTGAAATGTGTGATATTGTGTATTTTACATGGGTGAGATCATGAATGATGGTTCACTCATTAATGTAGCTTTTCAGGTACGAGATAAGAGACCTAGTTCCTAAGATTTATCTAGAGGAACTGTAGCACCCCACTCTCGCCAGACCCGAACCCGATATCGATGGTGATATCCGAGCCTGCGCCCCGCGAGGGTGGCGTACTAGAGCACTCAGATCCATTCAGAAATTTCGTAAAAACAATTTTGTACTTTTTGAAACAAATGAGTGCGCAGAAATCATTAAACAATTTGGGCCCACGATGCAAAAACATTTTCAGTCAAAATCCAATTTCAGTCATAAAACCATTCATACACATATATATTCACAGCCAATTTAGGCCCAATACAATAGCAATATTTATCTACAAAAATACAAATTTTCACATATAACCAAAATGACTCAAATGCAGACATGAGACTGATCCCGACGCCAAACTCTGCCTTGCTTGTAGCAATCATACTCCCATTTCACTAACGGGGTAATCTTCAATTCCTGAAAAATAATTGCAATGTTGGGTGAGTTTACGAACTCAGTGAGAAACCATCATCGATGGTTCACCCAACTCATGCATATACACACAATTCACATCATATCATATATATTAACACATTCAGATAATCGCATGCATTCAATTTCACATTTATAAGACGTTTCGCCTTTAACACAATTCATGTTCAATCATTTGTATATGCAATGCACATGTGACACTTTTCATTTTCATTTCGTTGTTGTGGACGTGCGCTGAAATCGCCCCAAAGGACGGGCACATTGTGTTGAGCCTGAGGCTCTGATAAACGTTGGGCGTGATATGCCTCGATACATCGAGCCAAGGGCTCAAATACATTGGACCCGAGGTCTCGTGCGTTGAGCTTAAAGCTCTCATATACGTTATGGATATGCCCCGATCACGTGGCTACTCGGTCCACAACTGTCATTATCTGATCATGTAATTATGCATGAATGCATATGTTCCACTTTCCATTTACAGTCATTGACAATCATTTACATTTCAATGCTATTTTCTATTTCTTCGGACCCTAGGTCCGGTATTTCAATCATATACAAACATTGATGCATTCGCAATCATTTACACACATTATCACTTCAATATCACGTTTCCAATATTTCGGACACCCATGGTCCGAAATCAATCAAAACCAAACACATATATCCATTCTTAACTCCACATGGCATCAATGCGAAATATTAAACACACATAGATTGAGAAACCAACTAGGTTACTCACCTGAACTTCCTAGCTATTGCCTGGAAGCTCCAGCACTGTCCGTGGAATAACGATCCAACGGTGCCTCTAAAACAATCAAATAGTCATTCATTAAATGCACAGTCAAAATAATTTGATGATGCACATGCCTTGAATAAAGGATGTACTATGCCTATTCATGACCCTCCCGGCACCATTTCCCAATTTCCACTTTCTTTTGTCAAATTCTACCTTGCCACTCAATTGAGCAATAACGACTCATATCAATTCAATGACCTATTACAGAATTCCACCAATTCCAATTTTAACTTTCAGTCAATTTACCAAGTCATATTCATTTGGATATTCTCATGAAAACCTCAATTTCAGTGTCACTATTCTCTATATCAAAATTCACGCTTTATACTGAGTATCCAGAACTCTCAAAAGCATTTCCTTAAATTCAGAATCGCACAATTATATCACAATTATCCATAAACAACCCCTAGGTTGCAATAGAACCTATTCTCAAATTTCATTCGATACTTTCTTCTTTTTTCTCAATTGTAGACCTCTTTCCCTAGTTCATAATGAATCAAGAATCACCTCAATTGGAGGTCTACACCATAAGTTATGCCTTAAAAACTAAACCCAATCAATTCAGAAAAACCATCCTCGTCGCGACGTAAGGACACTCACCCATAACTACCCCAAACTCTCACAATTAACATTATAAATGCATCAAACTCACTAATAAACAATATATACAAAATCACTTACCAAATCAAGCTCTCCTTCGCAATTTCCGAAAATTTCCCCAACTCCTTCCTCTCTTCTCCGACCACCCACGACCAACACACCACATCTCACAAATTTCCTCTTCCTTATGGTTTAGACTGGTCTTTGCATATGGAGAAGCAAGCAAGCAAGATGAGAGGCAACGATCAATGATCACTAAGAGGAAGAAGAAGGATTGATCGAAGGAGGAAGAAACGTGCCCTAGAGAGAAAAACATTCATTATTCTTCCAAATTTGAAACTTAACCTATTTAAAGATCTTTTCCTCACAAGACATGTAGATCTCTTTCTCTTTTCACAATCATTTTCAGTCCAATTTGTCTCCAAATTCAATGACTCAACATATTAATCTCTAAAATCATAAATCAAACTTTCCCATGGCCATTAGACCATCATCTCGGTACTATACAATCAGTCGGTCTGCCACTCGGAAAATTTCTGGTCCAGACATTTTCTCCCGAATTTCTAGAAAATTTCCGAAGAGTCGCTATCAATTGGCAGTCACTCAAATACTGTTCCAACTCAACATTTAAACTCAATTATTCCTCAATTCTCATTAAGTCATAGTCAAATCTAATTATCTCAAAATTTTACAATTCATATCAGTATCACAATTAAAAGCCGGGAAAATGTCATGAATGCATGTACCTACATGTGCATGTGCTAAAAGACTCAATCCTCTACAATTAGAGGCCAAATGAACGATTACATTTCAAATATGCAATGCAACAACCTAGCCTGTCCCAATTTACCAATTTACCCTTCCCATCGGCGATGGGATGCTACAGGAACATTTTGGATTACGATATAGCTCAAAGGTCTGTCAACTGACATCAGAGGAGTTATAATTTTTATTTTGTTGTTTCTTTGTCATGTAGAACTTTTGTACAAGGATTGTAAATATTTGTTTCAATGAATACATTGTAAACGTCAAATAATGAAATGAAGTTTTTAGTTTGTAAGTATGTATATTCTTTATGATTCCATTTAAGAGATTATGGTTACTCTAACATACCATTGTCATAGGATATGTACTTGAATGTCTTCTGGATGTTCAGGTATATACTTTATGGGAGTAGGATTTCATAATTTTGGTATCAGAGTATAGTTTGACATCCATAGGGACATATAAGAGTATTGAGACATGATAAATAGTGAGAGACTCAGTTAGTGATCACAACTATTTTTGTTATAGGTCACCTGTCATAAGAGATCAAGTTGGAGAGTCAACTAATATGGAGTCTGTAGGAGCCAAAAGAGAGTCTCATATACCTGAGTTTGCATAAATACCTCCAAGAATCCCTCCTCTCAGGGAAAGGAGATATGATAAGCTTCGGAAGTAGGGGGTTGTGGACTTTTACGGAAGTACAGACCTGTTGAGATAGAAGGGTGGTTAGCGAGAATTGAAAGAGTGTTGGATCAAATGGACTGTGAGATAGATGGAAGATTTGATTATGCAGTCTCACTACTGCAAGGTCTAGCATACCAGTGGTGGAAGACTGTTCCAAGCAATACCACTAGATCTTGCAGTTTGATTTGGGAAGATTTCCTGAGGGTGTTTCGAGAGAATTGTATGCCTAAGATTTATCTGGATAGAAAGATGAAAGAATTTTTAGATTTGAAGCAAGGCATGCTCATAATGGCAAAGTATACGATAAGATTCAATGAGTTAATGGGGTAAACAACTACATTGATCCCAACTGAGGAAGACAAACGTAGACGATTTAAGGATAAGTTGAACATAGAGATCAGAACGAGACTAGTTATTTCTAATTTGGGTAGTTTTACGAAACTATGAACATCCTGGATTAGAATTGAGCAGTTGTTAAAAGATGATCTGGGAGAGTACAGACAGGAGTTTAGAGGGTAGAGTCAAGTTGAATCTTAGGTTGATTCTGGCAAAAGCTTCAATAAACGTTAGAACAGATTGTCTCGTTTTTAGGCTAGATCGAGACAATCTAGGTTTCGACCAAGAGGTGGATTTGTTCAGATTGGTAGAGGTAAAGGACAAGCACCCTCTAGGCAGTCACAATAGATGCCTAATTGTAAGCACTGTGGTAAGAAGCATGGTGGTGAGTGTTGGAGGTTATCGAGAGCTTGTTTCCAATATGGCTCTGATGAGCATTAGATCAGAGATTATCTTGAGACTTTAGGACCATAGTCTAGAGTTAGAGGAGGAACAATGATTGAGGCAACATTTCAGCAGAGTAGGGCTATTGGATCAGTATAGAGAAGCAGAGGTAGAGATAGGACACAATCAACAGAGCCCAGTGTCAGCACTGAGGTGCAGAGTACCCAGCTGCAGCCTTAGGTTAGAGTTTATGCCATCACCAGACAAGAGGCACATAACTCCCCAAATGTGGTAGCATTTGTATTGAATGTTTTTCATTTCGAAGCATTTGTATTGGTAGATCCAGGATCTACACATTCTTTCATCACACCGTATCTGAGATCTAAATTGCAATGTGAGAGAGAGATATTGAAATGTGGATTAGAGGTGAGTACCCTAATGGGTGGCACAATAATGATTGGTGAGGTATGTAAATGGTGCATAGTTCGGATTGATTAGGCAGAGTTAGAAACTGATTTGAATGTATTGCGGTTAAAGGAAAAAGATATTATTCTAGGCATGGATTGAATTATTGCTTATCGGGCTGTGATAAACTGTTATACTAAGGAAGTAGTTTTTGAATCCCCAAATCAGCTGAGAGTCATGTTTTAAGGAGTTAGTCAGAAAGTACCAACCCAACTAATTTCATTTATGAGTGTTTTGAAACTGATCCGAGGTGGATGTGAGGCTTATCTGGCCTACGTAGTTGACACCCCGAATAAACAAACCATTCAGGATATTCCAGTTGTTAGGGATTTTGTGGATGTGTTTCTTGCAGAACTACCGAGTTTACCCCCAGAAAGGGAGATGGAGTTTACTATAAACCTCATTCCAGGTACCGCTCCTATATCAATTCCTCCATATAGGATGGCACTTGTAGAACTGAAGAAATTAAAGACCCAATTATAAGAGTTGTGAGATAAAGATTTCATCAGGCCTAGTGTGTCACCTTAAAAAGCTCTAGTATTGTTTATAAAGAAGAACGATGGAACTCTAAGATTGTGTATTGATTACTGATAGTTGAATTGGGTGACAGTTAAGAATACATACTCATTGCCGAGGATTGATGATTTTCTTGATCAGTTACAAAGAGCTCAGGTGTTCACAAAGTTAGACTTGAGATTGGGATATTATCAGTTGAAAATAGTTGAGGTTGATGTACCAAAGAGTGCATTTAGAATAAGATATGGGCACTTCAAGTTTTTGGTGATGCCATTTGAGTTAACTAATGCCCTAACAAATTTTATGGCCTTGATCAATAAGGTATTTCAACCTTATTTAGATCATTTTGTCGTTGTGTGTATTGATGACATTTTGGTGTACTCAAAGAGTAGAGAAGATCATTCTGAACCTCTGAGATTGGTTTTACAGATAATGAGGGAGAAACAGTTGTATGTCAAGTTCAGTAAGTGTAAATTTTGGCTTGATCAAGTAGTATTCTTAAGTCACATAGTGTCTAGACAGGGCATTCAGGTAGACTCAAAGAAAGTAGAAGCAACGATGAACTGAGAGGCTCTGAGGAATGTGTCTGAGATCTAGATTTTTCTTAGATTATTCGGATACTACAGGAGGTTTATCAAGGGGTTTTTATTGATCTCAACCCGTTAAACAAAACTTCCAAGGAAGAATATTCCTTTCAAATAGAATGATAATTGTCAGAGAAGTTTTGAAGAGTTTAAGCATGGGTTAACTACAGCACCGGTGTTAGCTATTACATCTAGAACAGGAGGGTATGTAGTGTACAGTGATGCTTCACATTAGGGATTATGATGTGTGTTGATGCAGCATGGCAGAGTGGTAGCATATGCATTGAGACGGTTGAAGTCTCATGAGTTTAATTATCTAGTGCATGATTTAGAACTTGCTATTGTAGCATTTGCTTTGAAGATTTAGAGACACTACATGTGTGGTGAAACTTTTAAGGTATTTTACTAATCATAAAATTTAAAATATTTGTTGAGTTAGAAGGAGTTGAATATGAGATAGAGGAGATTGATAGAATTGTTCAAAGATTATGATTGTACAATTGAGTATCATCCTGGCACAGTTAATGTGGTAGTTGATGCATTAAGCAGAAAGTTCAATAGTAGTGTGGCTCAAGTACAGTTATCGAGTTTACCGAGACTAGTTCAACTGAGAGCACTAGATTTTGAATTAAATTTCGGGCATAATGAAGCATTGATAGCTACATTAAAGTTGAGACTAGTATTTCATAAAATAATCAGAAAGATTCAAAACAAAGATCCATAATTGGTGAAGTTAATTGAGAAGTTGAAAGAGAATATGGATTTTGAATTTGAATTAAGAAATGATACATTGTGGTTAAAGCAAAGATTGTGTGTGCAACAAAGATCCATAATTGGTGAAGTTAATTGAGAAGTTGAAAGAGAATATGGATTTTGAATTTGAATTAAGAAATGATACAATGTGGTTAAAGCAAAGATTGTGTGTGCCCAACGTTGATGATTTGAGAAAAAAAATTATAGAGGAAGCATATGTAGCAGCCTATGCTATACATCCTTGTACGACCACGAAGTATAGCACATTTAAAAAAATTTTTTGGTGGTCAAGGATAAAAAGCAAGTGGCTGAATATATAGCTAAGTGTTTGAGTTGTCAACAAATAAAAGCTGTGCATCAGGCTCCGGCTAGAAAGCTACAGTCATTGCCTATCTCGAAGTGGAAATGGGAGAGAATCACAATGAATTTTATTATCGGTTTGTTGAGGACTCCGAGGAAACATGATTCCATTTGGGTTATTGTTAATGGATTGACCAAGTCGGCTCATTTCTTGCCAGTGAGAGAGAATAACTCACTAGATCAGTTAGCTTAGAGATATGTGAATGAAGTAGTGAGATTACATAGAATTCCAGTGTTTATTGTATCAGACAGGGATCCTAGATTTACCTCAAGATTTTGGGGCACCTTACAAACAGCTTTGGGTACAAAACTAAATTTCAGGACTGTATTTCATCCTCAAATAGATGGTCAGAGTGAGAGGAAGATTAAGACTATTGAGGATATACTCAGAGCTTGAGTTCTGGAGTTTCAAGGAGCATGGGATTAGTATGTGACTTTGATTGAATTTGCTTATAACAATCAGTATCAATGTGGTATCAGTATAGCTCCATATGAGGTATTGTACGGCAGAAAGTGTCGCTCACCTTTATATTGGGATAAAGAGGGTCTAAGAATTATTGATGGCCTAGAATTGATTCAAGATATTATTGACAAGGTGAAATTGATCCGTAATAGAATTAAAGTAGCACAAGATAGATAGAAAAGTTTTTTGGATTAGCACAGAAGAGATATGAAGTATCAGGTAGCAGATAGAGTATTTCTAAGAGTATCACCCTGGTGAGGTGTATTGAGGTTTGGTAAGAAGGGTAAGTTAACCCTGAGGTATATTAGTCCATATGAGATAACCAAAAGAATTGGGCCATTGGTTTATAAGTTAGCCTTACCTTCTGAAATGGCACAGATACATAATGTGTTTCAAGTGAGTATACTTAGGAGATATCGGTCAAATCCAACTCATGTGATACTGACTCAGGAGATTGAGGTTTCTAGTAATTTGAGTTATATTGAAGAACCAGTTAAGATAATTGGCTATCAGAATAAATAGCCAAGGAATCGAGTGATTCCATTGGTGAAAGTACTTTGGAAGAATCATTCGAGTGAGGAATCCACATAGGAAATGGAGGAGCATATGAGAAATCAGTACCCCTCCCTATTTGATCATTCAGGTAAGAATTTCGAGGATGAAATTTCTTGGAGGATTGTAATATGTGAATTTCGAGGATGAAATTTCTTGGGGGATTGTAATATCTCATTTTTCCAAAATATGTTTAGGGTTTAACCCTTTATTAAATGTTGAATATACATCCATAACATTAGCATTCATATACGAATTGATATTTGTGCACATTACAAGTTAGCATATGCACTCAATTGGCTCATTCCGGGTATGAAAAATGTTAAGTGATCATGATGTGAATTGTGTTTTGATATGCGTTGAATTTTGATATGATTGGATTTCAGTTAGAAAATTTGGAATTAAATGTTAAGGATTGGGAAATTGATGGATTAAAATGTACATTTGGAATAGGACAAATTCCAAGTGGTAGGATAAATTGATACATGAAAAATTTAAATGAATTAGCCTATAATTGAGTGATATTTGGCATAGTTAAATTGGTGACAAATGGACTAGTAATTAGTTGACAAATGGCATCTGTGCTTAAGTGACAAATGCCCTATTATAAGTGTGACATGTGGCAGCATATATATAGGATAAATGGATTGCAAGCAAAGGTGACAAATGCCAATGTACAAAGGAGACACCTACCATCCAAGGTGTTACACTTCTGCAGGAGTGATTTTTGCTTGTACTCATTTCTTCTTCTTTCTTCTTCTTACACCACCGAAACCCTCTCACCCTTACATCCTTGTACTTTGTCTATGTTTGTGTCCAATTTCTACACCATAATCCATGTCTTTACCCTTCATAAAATAGATAAAGAACCAGCTGATTGTTGTTGTTTTATTATAGCCGAAAGTCATCTAATCCCACCTTGAATGTGCGATGTTTTTGCTTACTTGGAGCACTAGATTTGCTTGATATTTTGAGCTAGAATTGAAGTTAAACATGTAAGTAAATGATTAGTGTTTATAGCATACTAGGATAGAGAATTTATGATAATGAATTAGGATCAATTACATATGATGTTGATGATTGATAGTGTTGGAATGTGTTAGCTTTAGTGTTTTCACTAAATATGCATCGGTATTCTGGCCATAACTTCATCTATAGACATCCAAATGGGATTATTTTAATTTTATATTAAACTAAAGACATATGGCTATATTTTTTGTAAAGGAATAGACTGTGAATTCTATCTCAAAGAGTTTCAAAAGTTGGCTTGAAGTTGAGTTTTTGTATTTTGTCACAGTTTGGAAATAGTCTGTTGTATTTTAGGCATAAATTGCAGAATACTAAACCAACTTACATTAAATTAGTTTCATTAGAAAATTAAGACATAAAGGAACAATTTTGTAGAAGAATGTTTGCCTAAATCCTTCATTTTCCTTGTCCAAATGGCCATGTAAAATTGAACTGAACTTCTATTTTGAGAAGAACTGGAATGGAACTTGAATAAAAGGTAGTGCACGATCATGACAAAAAGGAGCCATTAAGGGGCTGCACGATTGTGCACAAGCATGATCGTGAAAAAGGAGGATAATTGGAAGTGCACGATCATGCACAAGCATGATCATGACAGTGGAGGTATCCTGCTGTTTGATAGCTTTGAACACCCTTCACTCTTTTGATCATAACTTCTTCTCTGGATCTCTGATTGACTTGAAATTTGGACTAAAAACTCCTCACACATTTCCCTTCCTCTCCACCAAATTTCATCTTCATCTGAATTCTTAAAAATGGATTGTTGATTACTAAATATTCACGTCTGAAATTTTGGAGATGTTATAAGAATGAATGAGAGTTCGGATATTGTATAATCATATAATGGCATAATAACATTGATGAATGATTAATTGATGATATTATAATTTATTGAGGTGTTAACCTAAGTTAAAATTAGATATATATGAGTTTTAAAGTATGAATGATCTTAAGATGTGAATTAAGGAAATATACACAGAATAGTCATCGAGTATGCATTGAACATGACATATATATATATATATATGTACACAAATGAATACGTATTTGATTTATCGACTTTGTAATGTGAATTATGTGTGAATATTCTAATTTTAGATGCTCAAGTCAGACGCTAGTCATACATTACCAGACCATCCAGGCAATAGCATAAATCGAAGCGTACTGTGAGTCAACCTAGATGATCTTCCTAGGATTTGATTTATTCTGTTTAACTTCTAATTATTGAACTATTTGTGAATTCTGGACTTTAATGGTTTGAGGAGTTTGATATTTGGGAATGTATTGGAAGCATTCTATTTGTATCTAAAATTTGAATGATATCTGTTTGCATTTGAATTATGAACAATATCTGAATACTATACGAAAGTTGAATGCCGAACTGAGGTTCGATGAATATGAGATTCTGTCTGTGCATTATAAGTGAATGCTGTAAATGGCATATTCTGTTATTTGATGCATCTCATAAAATGCATCAGAAAAAGATGTTGTGATCTGAGTAGCCAGTCTGAAAGAGCTTTAAGCTCAGAATTATCCACGTAGAGCTTTGCTCCATGATATTTATATTTAAATGAGCCTAATGGGTCAATATATGTATCTGTATTTGAAAGGCACTCGATCACAACAAATAATAACGAATATGGAGTCTCATATGCATATGCATTTGTATATATATGATTATGAAATCTTTTCTAAAATTATGATGATAAAGTGATGTGTCAAGATAACGTGATTGTTTGGATTATTCATGTTCTGAAAGAATGTATGTGAAATGTGTGATGTTTTGTATTTGACATGGGTGAGATAATCAATGATGGTTCACTCATTGAGTTCGCAAAAATCATAAAAAATTGTAATGTGATTTTTTAGGTACGAGATAAGAGACCTAATTCCTAAGATTTGTCTAGAGGAACATTTTGGATTAAGATATGACTCAAAGGTCTGTCAATTGACATAAGAGGAGTTATAGTTTCTACTTTGTAGTTTCTTTTTTATGTAGAACTTTTGTACAAGGATTGTAAAAATTTGTTTCAATGAATACAATGTAAACTTTTGTCAATGAATGAAATGAAGAGCTGAATTTTTTAAGTACTTTATATTCTTTATGATGCCATTTAAGAGATTATGTTTACTTTAATATACCATTGTCATAGGATATGTACGTGAATATCCTCTGATTGTTCGGGTATATACTCTATAGTAGTGGGATGCTACTCTATCCTATGTCAACGTTGACATCAATTTAGCTAAAACCTAATGAAGTTATGTTTGGGGATGTAAATTGTGTCATTTTGTAAGCGTTAAGGTGCGAATTGGTACCAGAGAAGAGAAAATGACAAGGATTATCTTGGACCGTTTGTGAAATGTTAAGGGACAAAACAACATGTTTTGCACTTTGAAAAACTAACAAGTTTAACCCATAACTTTTATTGGTCCTTAATGACATTTAAGAGGAAGGATGAATTAGGTATAAGTTAATTTAAAGAAAATTATGAGATAAATATTGTAGAGCCCGGCCTCTACCGCCATCACTCCAGGTATTGTCCTCTTTGGCACTTGCGTGAGTCACAACTCGAACACAAGACCTCAAGGTTTTATTCCACTTTAAGTGGACGCCTCTTACCAAATGAAAGTTAGGTTGAATAGGTGGGTAAATTGAATGCTAATTGAAGTAGAATTGACATGGGAATGAAAGAAATTGAATTGAGTATGAAAGCTGGAAATTGTCATTTGTATATGGGTTAATTTTTTTGCTATAACTAGTTGTGTGCTTAAGAAATTGAGGTGAGGTTTGTCCTAGATTAAAATTGATTCATTTGGCTACAATCTTTGTGAAGGAAGCACTGTCCAATTTTGATTTGAAGAGTGTTGAATCTTGCTTTGAAAGTGAAGTATAGGTGCAGTATGAACAATGATTCGAGCTTGATGACCTGAACTTTTGATGAATTTTTCTAGATTTATTGAGGTTGAATTGGTGAAATTGGTCTTAATGAAAGTTGAAGCCTATCCTGTTAGCTTTCCATTGCCACTAATTTTGCAATGTTTCGATATGTACGTTGGGAGTTATGAATTGTTAACTATTGACTGGTTATGTGCATTTTGGGTGAAACCTAGCTATAAGTGTAGGTTTTGTGAGTATTGTGTTTGGAAGCAAATTTAGAGATTTCTGTGATTTGAATTGGCTCAAGTGATCTTCTGGAAAGTTGTATAGGAAGCAATTATCTTGAAAATGGGATATACTATACTATTTTTGGATATCAGAATTGGGAGTTATGAATTTTCAAAGATTGGACTTAAGTTGGGTCATTGACTAGTGATCAGGGCAGCCACTTGCATGACAGTTTTGAGTTTGTTAGAGATAGAATTGGCTGTTAAGCCCTTCATGATAAGTGTAGTATTATGTTTGATCTTTTCATGGGTATAAAGTATGCAAATTTTTGACATTTGTGAAAGAAGTTATGCTTTTGGAAAATTGTTGTTCAGTTAAGGTGATTTCAGTGGACAGAATCATTCATTGAATTGTTTGACCTACTTAGCAATTGAATTTGATTTCATGTTTTCATGAAAGTTGTAGGTCACATTATGATCTTTCATTTGGCATAAATCTTGTAAGTTTTAGCAAAGGTAATGAGAAGTTACGGATTTTATAAAATGTTGCACTGTTTTGACAAAATGTTGCACTGTTTTGAGAGGCATTGCGAAGGTAGTAACTTTGAGTGTATTTTTGACACCCTTAGAGGTGGAATTAGTTTTTGTGTCCTTCATGAAACCTGTAGAGCTCTATTTTATCTTGAAATTGATACCAAGTTTGTCCAATTTGGAGTTCGTAGCAACTAGTTATGACTTGTGAAAGTTTGGATGTCGGCAAAAAAAGAAAGAATAAAGCTTCCAGTCGACTACAACCTGCACTAGTCGACTAGGACATGTATTTTTCCTGCACTAGTCGACTACAACCTCTGACTAGTCGACTAGGATGTGTATTTTTTCCTTCTTTTGCTTATAACTTTTCCGTCCGACGTCCGATTGACCTGATTCTCGATGCATCGGATTCGTGAAACATTGAATTTCATTTTATGAGAAATTGGGAATTTTTGGATGGAAAATTGACGTGGGTCCGGGTAATGGTTCTTTGGTCACTGTTTTATTTATTTTTGGACCTATAGAGGCCCGAATTGAATAATTTCGGTGCCGTTAGATTTCTAATTTTTAGATGGAATGTTTGTGATGGAAATTTTGGATTAAGGCCGGGAATATCATGGACATGCATTGTACACATTTTAAATCGCTACATGTGCATTCATAAATATTTCTGTTTTGGACGATTGGTAATGTTTATATATTATAACTGTTATAGAGGCATTTGGAGCGTCAATCCATCGACGTTACTGAGACTTCCAGGTATTTAGCTCGGAAGTACAGGTGAGTAACCTAGATGGTTCATTCAATTATTATATGTCCAATGTGGAGAATAATAGAGGGATTAAGATTGTGTTTTTGTTTATGCATGGATTCCGGACATATGGTCTGATGAATTGGGAGATCTGATATAGAAGTGTCTCTGTTTGTGATTCTGTGAGCTGACTTGCTTCTACTGTGTGATTAATTGTGATTGGTAGAATTGTGATATATGAATACATTGGGAATTGTTTGCTATTACTGTGATATACTGTGGTCAACTGCTTGCTATACCGTGCTTCATTTCATTGCCTCTACTGTGGCAGACTGTATTATATGGACTGTTAAATTGGGCATGTGCATTTCATACACAAATGCATAAGCGGATAATAACAACAATTGTGACGAGTATCGCCATCGATCTTGAAAAAGAGCCTCGAGCTCGAAGGAGATAGTGCATACCCGAGGGCTCTCCTACTCCTAGACGCGTCTCATATCTTTATTCTTCGCTAAGCGCTCGATCCACAACTGCAATAAAATGGAAAAGTGTCACATATGCATTGCATATATACTGACTGACTACTTGAAATGGGAAAAAGGCATGAGTGCCTTATTGATTCTTGATTTGCTTGTATGTAATGATATGGTACTTAATCGTGTTATTGCAAACTAAACTGTGATTGCTTGTGTCTTGTGTTATTACTGTGACGTGATTAAGTGATGCATGAATTGGGCGAACCATCGATGATGGTTCCTCACTGAGTTCGCAAAACTCACCCAAAATTTGCAAATATTTTTTAGGCTCAGAAGAATACCCCGTTAGGTTCACGGGAGTATGTCTACAGCATTCAAATGAAGAATAGAGGTCGGGATCAGTCCACGTCTGCATTAGTGTCATCTTACTTTTATACAATTATGGATTCCGCATTTTTTTTGGAAAATAGTGTTGTAGTTCTAGTGGGCCCCAAATGGGCTATTTAAATTTTATTGATTGTAATGTGATCACTGAAATGTTTATGAATAAAATTGGGCCCAATGTGATTATGGATTTTTGTACATTCGATGGCTAAATACTGTGACTGTATTATGATGAGCTAAAACTGTTTTTTAAAAAAATTATACTGAATGTTTGATGGTATTCGAGTACTCTAGCATACCACTCTCGTGAGGCACGAACTCAGATATCACCCACGATATCGGGTTCGGGTCTTACGAAATAAGTGCTACATTTAATATATCGAGCCCGAAATGCGATTGTACATGGGCATTATGAAATTTGTGTTAAGTTACATGCATTCTGGTCATTTCAAAGCAGACAGTAGTAACTGATCCCTAGTTGGGTTACATGAGCATGTATAAAGTGTTTAAGTTGATACAAATAGGGCGAAAAGTGATCGTATAGCATAATGTGCCAAACGGAAGGTTGTGGAGGTGTAGAAATGAAAAAATTGTACATGATTTGATATGGCAGATAACGATTTGAGCCAATGAGGGTGTATGGGCCATTAGGAATGGGGAAGGAGCAATGGACAATGATATTCATGTTATAATGTGATTGTAAACCCTTGAAGATGATATGAATGTAAATACATGGGTATGAGCTGCTTCAGGAAAGAAGTGATGTCAAACCAAATACTAAGACATAAAGTGTATAAAGCGAGTTGAATGAAAACGAAAATTTCTATAACCGGAAGAGGTCGAAGTTGCAAATGAGAGGAATATCGGTTAAAGTGATAAAAGTATGATGTGATGCTAAATATGCCAATACAAGATTAAAAGTCTAGGCTAACTAGGTATTTACGATTCTGAATTGTGATTTTATATGCATAGAGACACAATGAAAGTCTCGAGGGCTAAATTGGGTACATGGTTTAAAATTTCTATCATAATGATTGGTTGAGAATTTGGAAACATTAGGCATACTGAGACATGTCGGAACTGTACGGATCAATTCAATTCGAAAATAAGAAGAATATATATGGATAATTGGCAATGAGAAAAAGTATATGGTGCGACAAGGTAGATAGAAATTCACTATATGGTGTTGGTGTGTACCTTAGAGCATAATGATATTGATCTTGGACTATAATGTTCTACCTCAGAATCTAAAAAAAAAAGAAAAGAAAAGAAAAGAAAAGAATAGATACAACTGATTTTATAAGTGAGGATAAGTAATAAGTGGTGGGTAGTACGGAGATTGTAGAAATACGCCTAAGTTTGGATTTTTAATTATACACGCGATTAAATAAGAAATACTGAATCAACAGAAGAGGAGTGACTGCGCTTATAATGCTATATGAAATGATGTTGTTTTCGAAGAGGTAAATGCTGGGAAATGGAAATAGAATCACTGGTAAGATATGTATTCCATGAGAAAGAAAGTACAGGGCACGATGATGGCCTACACAAAATATGATTTTGTGATGATCGTACGGGAAACCCCCATTCATGGACAGGAACAGGGATAGAAATGTTATCTAGAAACAATTGGAATGTAAATAGCGTTAGTGAATGTTCTTACTTGAAAACTTGACATGAATGCAATTTGGCGAGATGTAAGGATTTTGGAAGGTATATATATTACCTAATACTTTATGGTGAGGGTGTTTTGACCTTCTTCGTCATGATATGTCTTGATCTTATCGAAACTCTAGGAAATCTTATTGAGATCCTATGCAATATGGAAGCTAATTTTTGCGAAGTGCTGCAACTGGTTAATAAGAAAGTATAGGAACTGGGATCATGAACAATATAGAAGGGGAAAGGAAAAATGACCAATGAAGGAACAAACCCAAATGACCAAATAGTGAGTTAAAAGTAAATATTGGACGCAAAGAGTCATGCATAAGAGTCAAAAGGGGCTATTGAGAGTGTATACAGTTTATTGATATAACGTATCCCACTATATAAGTGGATTTGTGAATTTGAGAGAAATTTTGGTTCATTTGCTAATGAATTATGGGCACAAGGACCCTATTTTTTTTAGATTTAAATGATTTCAGTTACATGATAGCAATTAGTGATTATGATCATAGACCGTATTTCGAATGTGCTTTAGAAAACGTAAGAGGAGATTTTGACTAATTGTGATATCATAGGTAAGTCGCATCAGTGATGAGATCCCATTTATGTCCCTCAGTACAACTTGTGTCTTGGGAGTGACTTGAAATGTGCTATACTAGTACTTGGTTCGAAAACGTGGAGACACCGACGAGAGTAATATCATTTGTTATTTGGGATGTTAGTGGTGTGCCTATGCCAATGGATATTTGTTATTCATGTATTAACATTACGACTTGTTAATAATATATTATGAGGTTTTTCGTTTCATATATGCTTGTATTTCATGTAATGTGATTTACATTCCATGAATGGTATTAGACTTATGTCATCAAGTATGTGACTTGATAGTAAAACCATAAGCGTTATAATACTATTCTAGACTATCCCTGGTCGATCATTATTGCTGGAACAATAATGAATTAAGACTAGTATGTGTTCTGATTGATGATCACGTTTTACTGATCATGGATATGAGATATCAAATCAGAAACATAGATATATGTTAGAGAACATATATTGGACCGACCCACATAAAGAATACTAAATGGTTTCATGTCATTAGTGATTCTTTATATGGTTTGACTTTAGTCCTTTGACCTGAAGTCATCATGGTTCCTTACATGAGGAATTTAGTGTTTTGATATTAGACTAAGTTATTTTTAATCGAATAACAAATAGTCTTATGTTGGACACTAAATGAATCATGCGGAGGGATGTGAATGACGTAGATGAGATTTGTACCTCTATTAAATGAGAGAGATATCATTTGGGCCTCTTGACAAGTGTGACTGAAGAAATGCATGGCCGTGCTCAAATGAATTGATGAAGAGTCATCAAATGCCATTTGTTATAATCAGTCAACTTGGGGATCAAGAAACTATGATTAATCAAAGGTTGACATGTACCATGCCTTGTGATTAATCTTGATATCGTGTTACAAAAGGACTGAGCCTATAACCATAGTTACAGGTTAAATCGGATTATCGATCCTCATTTGATTTGGGTAGTCATAATGTCTTGCTAGAGGCCGCTTATGACTTATGGGCCTTGAAGTGTGATCAAGCCCATTGCCAACATCAAATGAGCCTACAGGGTCGCACACAAAAAGTAATGTGATCTGGGCTTATTCTCTTGGGCCTAATTTATTAGGTGTTGAATAAATATATTTAGATATATTTATTGGGCTAGATTGAATTAAGTTATCGGGCTTTTATTATATATGATATAATGGGCCGAAACTTAATGGGGCCTAAATGGGATTAGGGGTTCTCTATAAATAGAGAAGCTTAGGTCTCATTAGGTTAAGGAAAAAGGAAGAAAAAGACGAAACCCTAGCCGCCATCCAAGAGAACGATCGTGCGGCGTTCGGAAGTGTTTTCAGGACGTGCTAGCACACTACAGCCGCAGCGCGGATCGTGCATGCTCGTGTGGATACCGGTAGAGGACATTAGCGATTTGCAGTGTCTTGGAATCCGAAAAGAAGCAACCTATCCACGAAAATAAGGTATTTTCGTTAATCCTTCGTGTTTTTGATTATACGTGATGTTCTTGTATGGTCTTTTCCGCAGCGTATTGTGAATACTCGGACCGTACGCGATCCAACATGAGATTGGAGATTTCCATACAATGATGTTTTATAGCTGGGACTATAAGAAAGTAATTTCATATGTATCGAGACAACTAGAGTCCCATACGCTGATTTCTGAATGCATGGTGTAGGACTTGTTATAGTAGTGATTACTTCGTTCATTGGAGATATTATAGGTTCAGGGGAATTCATTCACTACAAGAAAAACATACATTTTGCGTCGTTTAATAGACGTCGTAGAATCCCTTAAGACGTCGCAGAAAACAATCTACGACGTCTAGTAAAACGTCACAATAGACGTCGTAGATAGTGGGGTAGGCAATGGGTTTCTCCGACATCTGAGTGAAGACGTCGTAGATGGCTTAGTGATTCTGCGACGTTAATAAATACGTCGTAAAAGTACCGTATAATGCCCGACATTTGGTGAAAACGTCAGGGATTGTATGCGTTTTAACGACGTGGTTAAGACGTCCCAGAAAATAGAAATTCTGCGACGTCTAATTAAATAGACGTCGTGGATTGTAAAGATTTTATAAAATAATAATTAATTTATAAAATTTTTGGTAAATTTTGTTAATAATGTTTTAATAAAAATTAGGAATTCATGATTTGTTTTAATTGATATGAATATTGGAATAATTTATAATTTGATCAAATTTAATTTTTAAATTTTGGGGAAAAATTAATTTGAATAAATTTGATTTGTTATTAGCTTTTATTTAAATATGTTTTAAATTTTGAAACAATTTTATTTAATTATTTGCTATTTTTAAATTTAACTATTGATTAAAATAATATTTATTTAATAAGTATTAAATATTAGTAAAGAAATAAATTTGTTTAATAATGCAACAATATTTTGAATATATAATCAATAATTATTCATGTATAACAAGACTTGAATACATGCAAACAATTTATTAATTAAATTTCAATTCCGAATATGTGATAAAGCGATAATTAAAATAAAAAAACGTCATAAGTGTTTAATATATCAAAATGAGTACATGTTTAGTACGAGCAGACATTACATGTAGAACATAAAAGTTCCAATCGATCCTGCATTTCTTTAAATTTTTACTCAATTGATCGACTTGAGACTCGCATACCGATTAGCCCTCTTTGACTCTTCTAATTAGTCTCAAGTCTCTTTCGGGTCGGTATTCCTTGTGGTCGAGGCCCAATTCCCATGCCAACAATGTAATCTGATATAGTCTGAGGACTTTGTCATACACTTCATCTCTCGTCATCGGATGACCTTGTTCTATTGAATGTGTCATTTCATGACACATTAATTTCTGGAAAAGTAAGAATTAATTACATACACATTGTCATTTAACAAATATGTGTAAATGAACTATGTACTCACCCATTTTGCTTTGCTTTCGCGCTTGTCCATTGATCTTTGCTTTCATCATAATGAGTGTGATACCATAGCTTCATCTGGTCACACTCTTCTCCATCCCTGTCACTCTGTTGTAAAAAAAAATATTGAAAGTAATGCTTTTCATAAAATTTTAAATATCAATCAAAGTAAAATATAATTAAAAGATGGTAACTCACAATCTCATTTCAGATCGCTACTGAAGGCCTTGGAGCGAGTTTGGTCGACATTTCACGACTCTAGCAAGTTTGGCTTTCGACTTTTCCTAATCATACACGTAGCAAAATCTATTATAACATCTATAAATCAGAAAGAATAAATACTAAAATATAATTAGTAATCAAAGAAGTTGTGAAATAAAGTTTTTTTTATCAAATAAGAACTAGCCTTTGTAGCTGATTGCTCCCAATACTCACACAAATCCATCCACTCTGCCAATGTCACATTATGCAGCTTCACATCCTTTTCGTACTTGGTAAAATGCCTTTTTAAATTATACCTTTGATCTTTCCAGTAATCTTCCTTTCATCAACATCAACACATCTAGATATATTCGATGCGTAACCATCTGGAAACTTCACCTGCTTTACAAACGCACAAAACTTCTTCTTCTCATCAGTACTCATTGTATAGCATGCTGGAGGTTTTCCAAGAATAGTTCCATCAGCTGCTCTTATCAAGAGTAATTCTTTTCGAATATTCATATCTTCCAAATCAAGCCGAGCCCTGATTGTATCTTTGGTTTTACCTTCAACATTCATCAAAGTTCCAAGGATATTGTCACAAATATTCTTTTCTATATACATGACATCAAGGTTATGCCTTAATCTTAACTTATGCCAGTATGGTAGTTCAAAAAGAATACTTTTTTTATTCCAATTAAACTCTCCTTCTAATCTCCTTCTCCTCTTATTGCTGGGGTGCTTGCCATAACATATATTCTGCACATGACTTAATTGTTCCACCATATCATCTCCACTAATGAAGTTAGGTATATGTCGATGATCACTCTTGCCATCAAACTTCTTGCTTTTTCTCCATGGATGATTATAAGGAAGAAAACGACGATGGCCTAAGTATCCAATCTTACTTCTTAACTTACAAGAAGGAGTGTCCTTGTTACAAACAGGACATGCCATGTAGCCTTTTGTGCTCCAGCCAGAAACAGTACCATAAGTTGGAAAGTCATTAATAGTCCACATTAAAGCTACATGCAATCGAAAATTCTCTCCTTTTGAAACATCAAATACATCAAAACCATCATCCCATAACTTCTTTAACTCATCTATTAGTGGTCTCATATAGACGTCAATCTCTCTACCGACCGCTTTCGGACCTGGAATAACCAACGATAGCATAAAGAATGACTCATCCATACACATCCAAGGGGGTAAATTGTATGCTAAGAGAACAACAGGCCACACGCTATATGAAACTGAAAAATTACCATGTGGATTGAATCCATCAGTTGCTAACCCTAGTCTCACTTTACGTGGTTCTCTGGCAAACTCAGGATATAGCTCATCAAAGCTCTTCCAAGCTTCTCCATCCGAAGGATGAACCATATTATCACTTGTCACCTTTAGCCTATCATTATGCCACGTCATTTCTTTAGCGGTCTTACTTGACATGAATAATCGTTGTAATCTAGACTGCAATGGAAAGTACCGCAATACTTTATGTGGTATCTTCTTACCCCTGCCATCATTAATTCGCCATCTTGATGTTCCACACTGGGGACAACTTTCCAAGCCCTCATACTCTTTCCAATATAGGCAACAATCGTACTTACATGCATGTATCGACACATAACCCAAGCCTAGGCTCCGTAAGAATTGATTTGCTTCATAATAGGACTTCGGAAAAGATTTACCATTCGGTAATACGTCCTTCAACAGAGCAAGTAACATGTCAAATGACTTATTGCTCCACTTGATGTACACTTTCAAATGAAGCAACTTCATTAGAAAAGACAACTTTGAATAATTCGTACATCCCGGGTATAACTCTTCAGCAGCTTTACTCAACAATTCATGAAAGCCACCCATAGTAGAATGTTCAATGCCTGTAGGACGACTCCTTCCGCCTTGATTAATTGGATGGTCATTTATGAAGGTACCCACATCATCAAGCAAAGCTTGCATCCCATCATCCTCCTCGTCGCTATCACCTTCATTAACATCAATGCACGTCCCATCTATGTCAACATTTGCAGTGTCAAGCCTTTCTTCCCTAGGCATAAATCTATATGCTGGCACTTCACCATGTAAAACCCAACGGGTGTATGATTGGTCCATGCTGAATTTCATTAAATGTTCAAACACATTTGTCTGAGATCTCTTATAACAATTCATACAACGTGCACAAGGGCATGCAATGTCACACTCTTTGCCCTTTTTTCCAGTGACAAAATTCATAAACATCCTTACTCCATCAACGTATTCACGAGAAACCCTAACACTGTTCATCCAACTCTTGTCCATAGAGCAAAAAATACCTATCAATTCAATCTAAGAATGAAAACATTATGTTATGTTAGTAAGCGAAGGACCGGTAGAAAGGTATGAGGTTGAGAAATGCACAAATAATGTTTGAGGGTTGACAAGCCCCTGCTTATGATTATCTAAAACTGTGAAGAAAAGTTGTAGAATTTGCCAATGGATATGAAATCAGTACAACTAACACATATACCAGATTACTGCCCTGAAAAGCTCATTGACATCTATGACAGCAAGAAGGTGCTATTTGACAACGATTCTCACCGACAACAAGCAGCAGTAGCTACTTTTGAGGTTGAGGAGAACCGCATTGGAGTGACAGAGAAGCATGGATGCTGCATATAAAGAAATGCAGCAAAGCCATGGACATTGACTGCAGTAGCTACTTTTGAGGTTTCTAATCCGTATACAATCTCCATAGCTACCTTTGAGGTTTTTTATCCATATCACTCAAAGCTAAGTAATGTGATTGTTTAAAGGTTCCTAAACATTGTAAGTAATCAACCTAAAAAATTGTCTATCATCTTTTATCTTCAAAAAACAAAAGGATTGATGATTTTCTATAATAGCAGTAACAACATACTAGCTTATGTGTTTTGAAAAAAATAGGCACTGACAACAATAGGCCTATGTGTTTCTAATGGCCTATGTGTTTTTGGGTTCCAAGTGTTTCAGTTTTAGATGAGAAGGGTCCTAATAACACTCTTCCTATATTTTCATCCAAATCTCCTTATGAATCTCTTTTAGCTTCTCCATTACTAACTTTAGTTTTCTGTTAACTTACAAGCCTTACTAAATTAAGTATATCTTCTTCAGTCAATTAACATTATGTTCTTTCAATATGGCAACACCTAAACATATGGTAAAGTATATACCAAAAAAACATATGGTAAAGCAACATAAATACCTCTTGATATTGCACCACTGGAAATGACACCACAAGTGCAGGATCTGTTGAAATTTTACTCAAAAATACCTGAAATGTAACATTAACATTTACATCAACAAGGCCAGCTACATTAACATTTACATCAAGTACAACTATATTAACATAAGGGTTATGAAGTGCTCTACATGGTTGATGCTATTGATGAGTATGCCATATTAATCCTAAGCAAACACTCTGAACTGTGATGCATAAGGCTTCACTTTGATTCATTCTTCTCAAGGATCAACATCTTTCAAGCTCTTTATTAGACTAAGGTTTGAAAGATAAATTGCATTTACAACTAGTTTAACTTAGCAGTCCTTAAGCATCCTCTTGATTTCATCATGGTTCACACTATGTATAAGAGTTTTTAGTTCTTTCTTTTCTCTACTCCATTTTGTTAGGATATCTAAGCATTTGACAGAGACTACAAATCCCATACATCTCATATAAGCTCTTAAATTAGTTGAGTGGATCAAGGTAAAACATTCTTTATACCTTCTTTTGCTTATCTTTTGATGCTAGAAATATAGTTTGAGTATCATTATATGTCCTCTTTTTCAATTCTTTAAATTCTTCATTAATATTTTGCAATTTTGTATGCATATGAAAGTTTTATACCCTTTAAAATGATAACTTATTCTTTTAAGATAACATTCTTAAACACAAGATCATTAGCCAAATAGTTGATTAACCTAAATAGAAAGTACTTGATCCTTCCCAAGTTAAGGCCAGTGAAGACTATTGGAGAATGATCAAAGAATGATGGATTTCCAAACATAGCATAACTCTTAAGAAAGTTGTTCAACCATAGGTTACTTACCATAGCACTATTAAGTTTCTTTCTCATAAACCACTTTTGTTTTTTCTTATTACTTTAAATATAATGTTGACCATACATGTTTAGATCAATTATGCCTATGTTAGATATATTGTGAGGCATGACATCTAAGTGATTTCTCATAGAGGAATTACCATTAACATTTAAATGATATGATGTCTTTTTAAAATCACCAAACACCATTTTAAGGACCATTAATTCTAGAAAAATCTCCTCAAGCTTATTCCATAAAGAAACTCTCTAAAAAGCAAAGTTAGAACCATAAACAAATGAAATATAAAAATGTGTTTTTTCTTACAATAAGTCTAAGTCCAAATATATGATTAGATCCATGATTATAGAGCTTAAAGCTTCACTGTACTAAAACAAAAATAAATAACAATTCAACCACTATAATAAGCACAATAGACAGTGATAATTTGCCATGAGTTATTGAGAAAATTAAGCTTACTCACTGAATCTTGCTTCAACTTAGCTTCCAAAGTAAAAATATAGAAGGATTTAAATTCTTCAAATAATCTCTAAGCAGAAGTTGTTTACTCCTTTCAAATTCTAACATAAAATATTCAAATTAAAATTTAGGAGAAGATGATAGATCACCTAATTTTTCCCTTTTGATTTTCTTCTAGTCTTAACCATGAACCTATCCAAATGCTCTATGTTATCGAAAGCTAAATTGTTAGCAACTTGAGAATTTATTTAATCCATTAACTTTTTAGTACTGAATTCTATATGAGAAGACAATTCCAACTATGGAGTAGCTTCCACAATAACCAAATTAGAATTATCACCTAAAGCCCTACTTTATAAGAGTAAACTAGTCAAAATATCCACTAAAAATAGTATTAATAATTATAGAAGGACAAGCCAAATCATGTCTTAAAGATATAGTAACAAAATCTCCATCAGTACCCAAATTATTTAAATGATTAGGTTATATATTTATTATCAATTGGATCATTAGCTAATTTATCAAGCATCATTAACTCAAAATTTTCTCCCTTAACAAATCTCTTCCTTTTTGGTTTCTAAGTCTTTCTAATATGATGAGCTAAAAGTGTCCATTAATAAGTGACCAGTACCTCATCTTGATAAAGAGTATAAACTTTATCCAATCTCATTAATGGAATAGAATTACGAAACTCTTTTTTAATATCAACAACAATATAAACTTTAGCATAGCTTATCTATTTTTATAGTTTTCACAATTTATTTTATTTACACCAATTTTCCAATGTAGCTAGCTAAGTAACTAAGATCAATTGTTATGCAATACATTAAGGAATATTATGAAAGTTCACTTAAATAAGGACATATTGAAGATTGATGTCTTTGAGTTATATACTGGGTAACCATTACTGAAGAAATATAATAATGCCAATGAAGTGCCATGATCTATTGTCTAGAATTTTTTGAGCACTTGAAGGGAGAAAAATTTAAAGAGGAACAATCCATCATCAGTAAAAAGAAAATCCCCCAAACTAGTTTTTCATTGTTTATAAGCCCATGAATTTAATGGTGGAAATTTTATCCTTTTATCAAGGGATGATAAAACTGGCATATAAAGCATATTGTCAAGAATGGAAACCAATATATTTTGTACACATAAACATTATTCACAAATTACATAGGTGAATCTATTTACATTCTTTTAGGATCATACCCATTAATTATTATAGAAGTCTCTAAAGTTCAATTGAAATTTAAATCATGATAGAAGAAGATGTTTTAATCTTACTATCTTTTATAACTACAAGAACCAGCTTTTAAATTCTGGGAACTATCTTTTCTGTCAACTGTATTGTTATTGAATTGTGAAGGGGTTAGTACATTCCATAGTTCATGCAACCATCTTGTTATTACTTATTTAGTGAATATGAAGAGCATTCTAGTTCAGATATCTCCAGCATTCTGGTTGTTGTCTACACAGAATGCCACAAATGTTAACATCGGAAACCTTAAAACATAAAAGAGGAAGAAATTAAAAGATTACTTGAACAACTGAAACGCCAGATAGCATCACCATCATCTCAAACACAAAACCAATTAAAACACATACAAATGAAAACACTCTTTTGATTCCAGAATAAACTGTTGTACTTCATTAATCAACTCAATAAACAAATTTTTTCCACATTAATCGCAAGCAAATAACTTCAATTACTTACCGCAACGACGACAGAAGGACGTCAATGGCTGAAGAGTGGCTCCAACGATTCCAAGGGCGCGACAGAAGATGAGAAAGGTGGCTCCAGGGAGAGGGAAGGGACGGTGGCTCGTCGGAGATCCTAACTTACGCAGAATATGACGGTGCCAGGGAGAGGGAAGGGACGGTGATATCGGCAGGGAGGGAGAGGGAAGGCAGAGTGCGATGTATGGGGTGGCTCAACGGCATTTTCTTGATTTTACACAGATTATGAGACGACGTCGTTATGAGGGGCGGGATACGACGTCGTCTCATCTGCTTGGGAGGCGGGAGATTAAAATTGCAAAACGTTGTTGTCTTTCTTGGGCGGGTTCTGCGGAAGAAAGCTAATTCCTCGCCTTTCCCGACGTCTAACTCTCCAAGACGTCGTGGATAGTACTTTGCCACGTCCTACTTTTTAAACGACGTAAAAAACATAGGTTTTCAACGACATCTGCATCCAATGACGCCGAATTTTGCCACCTCTCCTGAAGTATACAAAGACGTCGCCAAAGCCCCCTACAATTCGCGACGTCTTAAACGAAGACGACGCGAAATGTGTCTTTTTGTTGTAGTGATTATAGAGGTTGACAGAACTGAATCTTCGATTGAGACAATGAATAGAGGTATAGAAAGATGTTGACTAAGCAAATGAGTACTTCCCGTAAAGCTAGTGTTGTACATCGATGCATTGAGCATAAAATCCGATAATGGTATAAAACAAATTGGGATATTGAGGTCACCATTCCTACTGCATTAAAGAGCACAGGAAGTCGAGTTGAAGTTTGGGTAAACCGAAGTACTTTTAAAAGTTGAGTTTAAGCTTAGTTTCACACGAAAAGTTGATCAAGACCCTAAATTGGCGATTCATAAATTTTGGCTCTCCCTGTGAAACTGACAATGAATTCGGATTCTGAAGACAATGAATTCGGATTCTAATGAGTGAATACGGAAATGTGACTGTGTGATTAACATACAAAGGACATTGCCTTGACTAAAATAGTCAAGAACTGTATTAAATCGAAAGTATTAGTGAGTGGCGAACATGTGATTGGTTAAGGAATTGAAATCAGTCATGTATCAAGGAACTGACAAAGCCTAAATCGAGGAGTTAGAACTTGTCAATTTTATCGGGGACTTTAATTGAAAAGAGACCCAATTTGCCATTAAATGATATTATAAATGAGGATTAAGCACTGTTAGTAGAAACGTAATGAACAATCGAAACTCTATGGTCTAGTAAGAGTACGCAGAAAGAGCAATTGTTGATAAAGAATGTAGAACTGAGTGACTACACCTTTGAGTTGCCAGTAGTCTTAATTATCAGAGACGAATGTACATATTATATTTTTGAGGTCTTAGGAACATGGGATTAAGTTATCATGTAAGTGACTACAGATATAATAAGTATTAATTTGGTGACACCATTATAATTTTCTGTGAGGCATTGGATGACAAAAAGAGTCGTTCGCCATTTCATTGCAATAGAGAGAGAACCGAGAAAAATGATTACTGTTAGTGAGTGGAATGAGTATAGAATCAAACTGAAGTGACTTATGAAAGCCGAATGGGTTGGATGAGGTGGAACCAGATCGGACAGATGAAATATAATAAAATGAATATACGAATTGAGTGCGTGAACACTACAGAAGAGGGAATTGGCAAAGGAGAGATGAATCTGAAATAAGAGTCAATGAGATATGAAGGTTAAATGAGTTACAGATGAAGGAATTTATAAGTATCACTGGAAAAAGGTAGCAATGAAGCTATATGAATTAATCTGTATGTTACTGGTGAAAGAGGTATTGGATTTATAACATGTGAGAAGTGAATAGGTGCGGAAAGAATGATCTGATCCTTAGCATACGAAATAAAGTTAGTGTCTATTCTGAAATAGTCAAATGAGATAGTTAAGATAGTAAGATAGCCAAATAAGTGACTGAAAGACTGACTGAGTCTGTCTATTGTGATCTTTCAGAAAATGAGTAATTGAGTGATGAGGTGTATGGGAAATGTAGGGGGTTATGACAAATGATCATTTTCTACCATAGTGAATCATTGATTGAGAATTTCGAAGACGAAATTTTTATAAGGAGAGGGGAGTTGTAACATCCCACCCCCACTGGAAGGGTAAAATAGTAATTTGGAAAGGGGCCGAGAGTGTTTAGTATTGGGTTGCAACATTTATGCATATCATTGCACGTGTATAGTGAAATTACACATGAACTTGACTGTACATGCCTTCATGACATTTCCCGATATTTGTGCCTAAATGGGATTTATTTTGGAAAATGTGGTTTATGGGCTTGAAAATTTAATTGGAGTGGATTGTTATGTGTTTTATATTTTAAAGGAATTTTAGGAAAATTTTTGGAATTTTTTGGGGAAAATTTTCGGACCGAAAAAACCTCCAAGTGGCGAACCGGTTGATTTTCGGTACCGAAAATTTCTGTTCTATGGCACTGGAATATTGGGTACATTATTTCGAGATTGAAATTGAAACCATTGGAATTGAATGGGTTAAAGATTTCCTTTATTAGGATTTCTTTTATTAAATGATATTAATGGAAAATGGATTTTTGTCTTTTTCCCTTTTTTTTGACAAGTGTCTTGATGACACCTGTTCAACACATTAAATGCTTATGTTGTTCTCGGTTCTTCTAGTGGTAGGAATGAAAAGATGATTTAAATTGCTTTATTTCTCCCATTCATCCGAAACCTTCTTTTCCTCTTCTCCTTCTTTGGTTTATTCTTTCGTTAGTTGTTCCTCCTTGTAAAATTGCTACTCTTCTTCACCTAAAACTAAGGCTCTTCCTTGGTATTTGCTTGCTTCCTCTTGTGTGTTGACAAGGAAAAATATCCACCTTAAGCCTTGTGTAAGTGAGGGTCGTATGAGGTAGAGAATTGGAATAGTTTGAAGTAATTGAAGAAGTGAAGAGTTAAAGCTTGGTTAGGTAAGAATTAAATTATATGTCCTTTAATTGGTAGGTGATGCATTTGGTGCATTAATTATGATTTATGATGCACTAATTTCATGAAACCTATGTTTGATTGATTGGGTATAAGCTTATGCTTGGGTAAGAGTTAATGAGATTGAATATGATTAGTGTGTAAATTGTGTATGTTAAAGTGATTCTAGCAATGTTATGTGACTAATATTCAAAAGAAATTGATTGAGTATGGATGCTGCAATTTTGAGGGTTCATGTTGAACTGAAGTTTTTGATGAAAGTTAGGTTGAATAGGTGGGTAAATTGAATGCTAATTGAAGTAGAATTGACATGGGAATGAAAGAAATTGAATTGAGAATGAAAGCTAGAAATTGTCATTTGTACATGGGTTAATTTTTTGCTGTAACTAGTTGTGTGCTTAAGGAATTGAGGTGAGGTTTGTCCTAGATTAAAATTGATTCATTTGGCTACAATCTTTGTGAAGGAAGCACTGTCCAATTTTGATTTGAAGAGTGTTGAATCTTGCTTTGAAAGTGAAGTATAGGTGCAGTATGAACAGTGATTCGAGCTTGATGACCTGAACTTTTGATGAATTTTTCTAGATTTATTGAGGTTGAATTGGTGAAATTGGTCTTAATGAAAGTTGAAGCCTATCCTGTTAGCTTTCCATTGCCACTAATTTTACAATTTTTCGATATGTACGTTGGGAGTTATGAATTGTTAACTATTGACTGGTTATGTGCATTTTGGGTGAAACCTAGCTATAAGTGTAGGTTTTGTGAGTATTGTATTTGGAAGCAAATTTAGAGATTTCTGTGATTTGAATTGGCTCAAGTGATCTTCTGGAAAGATGTATAGGAAGCAATTATCTTGAAAATGGGATATACTATACTATTTTTGGATATCAGAATTGGGAGTTATGAATTTTCAAAGATTGGACTTAAGTTGGGTCATTGACTAGTGATCAGGGCAGCCACTTGCATGACAGTTTTGAATTTGTTAGAGATAGAATTGGCTGTTAAGCCCTTCATGATAAGTGTAGTATTCTGTTTGATATTTTCATGGGTATAAAGTATGCAAATTTTTGACATTTGTGAAAGAAGTTATGCTTTTGGAAAATTGTTGTTCAGTTAAGGTGATTTCAGTGAGCAGAATCATTCATTGAATTGTTTGACCTACTTAGCAATTGAATTTGATTTCATGTTGTCATGAAAGTTGTAGGTCACATTATGATCTTTCATTTGGAATAAATCTTGTAATTTTTAGCAAAGGTAATGAGAAGTTACGAATTTTATAAAATGTTGCACTGTTTTGAGAGGCATTATGAAGGTAGTAACTTTGAGTGTATTTTTGACACCCTTAGAGGTGGAATTAGTTTTTGTGTCCTTCATGAAACCTGTAGAGCTCTCTTTTATCTTGAAATTGATACCAAGTTTGTCCAATTTGGAGTTTGGAGCAAGGAGTTATGACTTGTGAAAGTTTGGATGTCGGCAAAAAAAGAAAGAATAAAGCTTCCAGTCGACTACAACCTGCACGAGTCGACTAGGACATGTATTTTTCCTGCACTAGTCGACTACAACCTTTAACTAGTCGATTAGGATGTGTATTTTTTCCTTCTTTTGCTTATAACTTTTTCGTCCGACGTCCGATTGACCTGATTCTCGAGGCATCAGATTCGTGAAACATTGAATTTCATTTTATGAGAAATTGGGAATTTTTGGATGGGAAATTGACGTGGTTCCGGGTAATGGTTCTTTGGTCACTGTTTTATTTATTTTTGGACCTATAGAGGCCCGAATTGAATAATTTCGGTGCCGTTAGATTTCTAATTTTTAGATGGAATGTTTGTGATGGAAAATTTGGATTAAGGCCAGGAATATCATGGACATGCATTGTACACATTTTAAATCGCTACATGTACATTCGTAAATATTTCTGTTTTGGACAATTGGTAATGTTTATATACTATAACTGTTATAGAGGCATTTGGAACGTCGATCCACCGATGTTACTGAGACTTCCAGGTATTTAGCTCAGAAGTACAGGTGAGTAACCTAGATGGTTCATTCAATTATTATATGTCCAATGTGGAGAATAATAGAGGGATTAAGATTGTGTTTTTGTTTATGCATAGATTCCGGACAGATGGTCCGATGAATTGGGAGATCTGACATAGAAGTGTCTCTGTTTGTGATTCTGTGAGCTGACTTGCTTCTACTGTGTGATTAATTGTGATTGGTAGAATTGTGCTATATGAATACATTGGGAATTGTTTGCTATTACTGTGATATACTGTGGTCAACTGCTTGCTATACCATGCTTCATTTCATTGCCTCTACTGTGGCAGACTGTATTATATGGACTGTTAAATTGGGCATGTGCATTTCATACACAAATGCATAAATGAATAATAACAACAATTGTGACCAGAGTCGCCACTGATACTGAAAAAGAGCCTCGAGCTCGAAGGGAGATAGTGCATACCCAGAGGGCTCTCCTACTCCTGATTTAGTCTCATCAGATATCTTTATCGCTTGTTTAAGCGCTCGATCCACAACACCGCAATAAAATGGAAAAGTGTCACATATGCATTGCATATATACTTGATGACTACTTGAAATGGGAAAAGGCATGAGTGCCTTATTCATTCTTGATTTGCTTGTATGTAATGATATGGTACTTCTAACGTGTTATTGCAAACTAAACTGTGATTGCTTGTGTCTTGTGTTATTCTTGTGGCGTAATTAAGTGATGCATGAATTAGGCGAACCATCGATGATGGTTCCTCACCGAGTTCATAAAACTCACCCAAAATTTGCAAATATTTTTCAGGCTCAGAAGAATACCCCGTTAGGTTCACGGGAGTATGTCTACAGCATTCAAATGAAGAATAGAGGTCGGGATCAGTCCACGTCTGCATTAGTGTCATCTTACTTTTATACAATTATGGATTCCGCATTTTTTTTGGAAAATAGTGTTGTAGTTCTAGTGGGCCCCAAATGGGCTATTGTAATTTTATTGATTGTAATGTGATCACTAAAATGTTTATGAATAAAATTGGGCCCAATGTGATTATGGATTTTTGTACATTCGATGGCTAAATACTGTGACTGTATTATGATGACCTAAAACTGTTTAAAAAAAATTTATACTGAATGTTTGATGTTATTCAAGTACTCTAGCATACCACTCTCGTGAGGCACCAACTCGGATATCACCCACGATATCAGGTTTGGGTCTTGCGGGAATAGGGTGCTACAAATATTGTATGAAAACTTGCAGTTAGTTACTCATTTTTATACAATATGACCAACATCACTTAGTTCTTTGCCTCAAATTCCTTTACATTAAGTGCTCTAACCTCTAGTTTTATTTATATTTTATTATTGATTGATTTATAGATGTCCAGCCTAGTGAATAAGCATGATTTAGTCACTAAGGTGTTACCAAAGTATGCTACAAGTGTATGCCATATGTCCTTGCCATTGTCATACCTCTTAAACCCTCAAATAACGTCATCATCTATGCTACGTGAGTCAAGGAGTTCTCTTTTTAAATAAGTCATTTACCTTTCATTTTTACCTACATTACGCTACGTTTTTCTCTTTAATAACTTTTATAATTTCATTTAGTTGCCCAAGAGCCTCTTACTCTTCCAATATATTTTGATTTCATACTCCAAATTTTATAATTGTTGCCATTCAAGTTTTTACCTTTATTTGAATTCTCCAATAATAGTGTTGAATACGGTATTCATTTTCTTTAAACACGTAATTTTCATAATTATCCTATTGTTTTCATTTTCAATTAATTTGATTTAACTTTCTAATAGAAACTTTAATTTATTTTATGATTATATATGGAATCAAAAGTTGCTAAATTTTCAATCATCATTCATATAATAATTGATCAATAACTAGTTGTTTTACTGAGACTATTTGTTTACAAATTATCATAATTATTATATATAAAACACATATATAAAACAATAGAGAACTAAAATTGCATTTTGTTAAATAAATATTATCCATAAATTAACTATTTTACGTAAAATAACTAATAATTTTGCTAAAAACTAATGCTACTTAGTAAAAAAAAAAATGTGAAGAACATCAAATAATAGCGACTAAAACAATCTAACTAAATTCTTTAAATATAACCCTATAGGGAGTTGAGTTGATTAGTTAATCCTTAAAGTTAATGTCAGCTGTTAGACTCTTCTTACTATGATGGATAGGATCTTAAAGATAGCTTTATAAATAAAGTTATAGCGAGTTATTAGCTAGTAATGGACTAAAGAGCTTGAAATTTTATTCTTTAGGACTAAACAAATATGTGTTTTGTTAAATTATTTTAGCAACCTTCCATTGGCAAAGAACTCTTAGATTGCTTCAACTACCATATTTCTAATCATAGGCCATGCTTTATGAAAAAAAAACCATTAAATCCATCTAGGCCTAAGAATTTATGCAGGTTTAATTCAAATATTACTTTCTCTACATCCTAACAGTTACTTAGTTGTATAGGGAGTTTTTCGTTTCTTCACTGATTAGGTTATTTATCAAGGATCTGAGGAGAAAAATAATTCTTTCTTCATCTCATTTTGTAAGGAAATCTTAGAAACGTTAGCTTTTATAAGGGAGGATATCTTGTTAGTCATAGACATGGCTTTGACATAATTTTGGAAAAATTTTGTGTTCTTGTCTCCATTCTTATACCACTTGATACGTACTCTTTACTTCATTAGAGAATTGTGAATCTCCATGGCTTTAGCATACTCCTTTGAGTTGAGGATCAATAAGGTTTTGATATGGTGAAGCTTGGGTTTGTACTTCTCTAATTACGCATTCCCTAATGTTAGAGTGTAAGATCTTAGGCCTTCATATCCCTCAATCTCATCCCTATATAGGACATTATTAAATTCTTTAAGTATTATCCAATGCCTTTCCATTGTTAAGTGACTATGCCTCATTTTCTACGATAAAACCTTCCTTTTAAAGTTGAAATTTGAGGCATATATGACTATGATATTTACTCGATGGTCTTCTTAGAGCAGTGTCACTTTAAGGTGCATCATCTAGTCACATGAGTCAATTAGGTTAACCATTAAACTTCTAAAGACATAAGCCATAATTATATGACCAAAGTGGTGGTGTTGACGGTTTGATATGAATGTCCAAAAACTACTTAAAATACTTAGCTCTACTATACTTTCCTACTTTAGTTTTGTCTCTAATAGTCCTAAAAAAATAAGCTTAGTGTTCTTAGCAAAGTCTCTAATAGTTGCTAGTTTATTTAGACAATTTTATGCCTCTAGTATTCCATGAAATAATGGACATTAAAAAGATGGAGAAGTGACATGGCCTTTACCTTTGCCTTTTCTACTTGTTTTCATCTTTATACTACTTTGTAATTCTCCTTATTCATTCTCCATTATGGCTTTTTTTGAAACATTCTCTTCAGTGACATCCTTGTCCACATCCTACTGTTCTTCACTTAGGGTGGTGCTTGAGGATTGTTGTAGTATGTTGCTGTTTACTTTTTTCTCCTTGTTTAAGATTCCTTGTATTGGTACCAAGCATTTTCTTGATGGTAAAGTCTACATCAGGGTTGGGGATTATATATTGGTTATTGTATAGATCCTTCCCCTAAAGTTGACAAATTGCATCCAAGATTAACCAATTCCTCATAATCATCTATGGGAAATTCTAATTCCCTTCTAAACCTTACCTTGATATTTTTGAGAAAGTCTCTAGTTATCAGGGACACTCACCTTATCTTCTACTAGTTTAACTTCCTCACTGAGCCTTAAAACTAAGATGATTTTTGGGAGCTCTTGATCTAACTATATAACTGATACATAATTTAGCAAAACTAATGGATTTTCTGTCTAGTTGATTCATCTATGCAAGGGGGGCTACCTATGTAACTAGCCAATGAATAGAACCCTTTGGTTGTCATTGTTATAAAGGGACACTTTGTATGATCACTCATAATGAAATATTTTCATATCTAACTTTATCTAGCCTAATGTATACTTTCCAGACTTAGAGGAAAAGAGACAAATTGAACATGTTCCACAAACCATATTCAACTATGAGTTTTGTTTCATTTGCACTTTGAAATGTGAATAAGATTTGATTATTTTATGAGAATATTACTTCATATATATGGCCCTCCAACTTTCCGTGTTGTATATGCCCATTTGTTGATTGCTTAAAAAGGTGGTCTATGGTCGAAGGAAAAAGCTGATAATGGTGGTGTTTTATACTTTAGCTCCTTCTTTTAAAACTTTAATATCTAGTGCTACAATTTTAATAGTCCTATTGGAGTAGGAACTATATAAAGATTATGCAAGGAGAGTTCTAAAGAACTGTGCTCTAAAGGTTGACTTCATTAAGGCATTTGATATAATAAGCTAAGATTTTATCATGCAATTGCTCTAAGTATTTGAATTCCTAATTCAATTTTGCATTTGGGTTAAAGAATGCATTTACATTATTTCATATAGCATCCTAGTTAGTGGGGAGCTTACAACATCACTTAAAGGATGTAAAGGTTTAAGGCAAAGAGACCTTTTATCTCTTTACCTCTTCGCATAATCTACACAGGCTATTTCTAGATTAATTAGTTAAAACATCTCCCAAAGTCTTGGCTTTGAATATCACAATAAATGCAAGGATGTTGATCTTACTAACTTATATTTTATAAATGATCTACCAATCTTTTGTAAGGCCAAAGATATATCTGTTTACAGAATTTTCTCCTGCTTGAAGATATTTAAAAAGCTTTCCAATTTAGATGTAAACTATAGAAAAAGCCAACTAATTCTATCTTTGAGTATTATGGAAGATGAAGATTGTCTTTCAAGAATATCAGTGTCTTAAGTCACCCAATCAATTATTACATATCTAGGCCTACTTATGTCAAAAAAAAATTGAGATTTAGGGATTGTATACATTTTATGTAAAAAGTCTAAAAAAGACTTAGCTATTAGGATAATAAGGATTTATCTCATATAGTGAAAGTGATGTTGATAAAAGTTGTTTTAAACTCTCTTCCCATATACTAATCAGCTCATATAAGCCTTTCTATATAGTGAAAGTGATGTTGATAAAAGTGATGTTGATAAAAGTGGAATGAAGTATTGTAACACCCCACTCTCACAAGACTCGTACCCGACATCCTGAGTGATGTCTAAGAACTTGTCCCGCGAGGGTACCATGCTAGCACAGTTAGTCAGTAAAATCTCATTACAATTTTTTTTTCAAAACAACAAATATATGCAGAAATCAATAATTAGACCGGGCCCACTTTTATTCAGAAACATTTTCAATCACAACAATACAATCATCAGAATTTCAATAGCCATTTGGGGCTATTACAAATACAAAATAGTTGTAGTCATGATTTCATTACATTGCAAAATCATTTACAAACATTTCCAATTTGGAAAGTTATTATAAACATAAATAATCGAATACACAAGTTACATCAATTGTGGAAGACTCAATTCGATATAAAAATAAGAAACTACAAATGGAGACGTGAACTGATCCCGACCATTACCTTTCACTTGTATATAGTAGGTATACTCCCATTTGCCTAACAAGATACTCTTTTGAGCCTAAAAAATATTGCAAAATTTGGGTGAGTTTTGCCAACTCAGTGAGTGACCATCCTCGATGCTCACTCAATCACATAACACATATCATCACTTATAAACACATAAGTCACATCTTTTCATTTACAATCACTTCAATCATTCGAACACTTATCACGTTCAGAAATCAATCAAACTATTTAAATCATAGATATCATATGCATATGCAATGCTTATGAGACTCACTTTCAGTTATTACTTTGTTGTGACCGAGTGTCTATAACTATTTCGTATCTACCGGGTTCATTAATAACTGTCCCGTATCCGTTGGGGATATCGGGTTTGTTTTATATTGGCTCTTAATCACTTTTTGAGCTCGCTCTTTTTCACATTCTGAGCTTTAGTCTCTTTTTCAGTGGCTACTCTGGTCTCAAATGCCTTTATCTTTCATGCATTTATGTAATGAAGTACATCAATCACATATGATCAATTATTCACTTTCACATACCATCAGACCTTAGTCCGACATTTAACATTTGCGTTGAGAATCACATTTTCATTCATATGTATATTCACATTTAGAATACATTCATCATCAGACTGTGGTCTGAAATTTAACAATCAAGTTGTGTACACTTATTTCATCCAATTCACATACAAGGAGCACTTCAATAATCACATTCATATATCAGTAGCTTCAAACCTTTATTGTCTGGAATCAATACAATCAAATCACATTCATAATCGTTCAATCAATAATACATAACAAACCAATCGTAAAAGTAAGACCATCTAGGTCGACTCACAGTACACTCTAGATTAACATTAGCTTCCATGATCTAGAAACGTCTGGATACAGACATTCTATCCTATGTACCAACATCATACAACACATTTACACATATTATTAATTGCACAATCATATGAACACTGAATCGCACACATATATATATGTGTTATGTATAATGCATGCTTAATAACAATCTGGGGTATATTATCGAAATTCACATCTTATGCAGATTCTCATTTCATAATTCATATATGCTCTTATAGTACCCAATTCTCATTCACTTTCACTTAATACACATTACTCAACTCCTTTGAATCATAAGGATTACAATCATATGAACATCTTCATTCACATTACACTCATGTCTTTGGTACTTTGATAATATCCCTTCATTCACTAAGTTTTAATCTCCATTTTGGCTTCAAACATATCATACATTAATCACATAATCCAAGGATCATTATAGGTTCCATTTAAGACCCATTTAAGCTTTAATTAAGATCACTTGACTCGTGAATGTCTGTTAGGTGGACATCCATGTCCGTTAAACGGACCTTTACGGATCACTTACAGAAATCTTAAATTTTGACCATCTAGATGTCAAAATCTCTTCTTGTGGTCTTCATAGAAATTGTAGATCTCGAAGTCTTCTTTCTAAGAATACTTAAATGACCTTAATCAAAGTTCTAAAAAAAAAGTTATGCCTCTTGCAACAAAACATATCCAATTGTATTCTTATTTCTAAGTTTCTGACTCTTTACTTACTACATTCGCTACCTTATGCTTGGTCTATCATCTCTAATTTAATTTCTCATCATTTCCAAATTATTCTAACTCCAATTCAACTCAATATCATCTATAAACAATTTATAATTCATGTTGGGACCCGATCCGGGAACCAGATTCCAACCGAAAAGCGAAAAGACGGAAATGAAAACGAAGTGGCAGATAACTAAAACGAGACAAAAGTGAAAGCGAAAATAGTGAAACCAATCGAATAAGCGAATCGGATAAGAATAACAAAGCGGATAGAACAAAATCGAATCATAAAGCGAAAATGGATCAAAAGCAAATCGGATATCAAAACGAATACACATCGGAATTGAATGCGAAAATGAATTGAATAAAATACGAAAGCGAATCGAACTGAATTAAATGCCGACATCCGTGGGAAACACAAAGTATGGACAACTTATCGCGTTGGATAACCTAAACTAACCATCCGAAACCGGTATATATTTTTTCCATACATTTATGTTCATATTATTTTTCTTAACCAATCACACAAATCCCAAAAACTTCATCTTCTTAACTAAACACTTATCTTTAACAAACTAACTTCTTATTCTTATTCTTATCTTAACCCGATTTTTACCGAAAATCGGGCAGCATAACGGCTGTATTTTGGCAGCCTAAAAAATTTCTGCAAAGGCAAAAACACACTTCTATATCACAATCCAACGACACAAATCAACATCGGACCTCCCGTCCGGAATCCGAAACACCAGCAAACGCAAACCTATATCTACAACACTTCATAATCTCATTCCCCAATACATATTTCAATCCGAATACAATTCACTCATATTCATATACATTCACCATTTCTACTCATAATCATATACAAACTCAATTCTAATACTCGATTCCATACACACAAATCCATAATTCATATACACGTCCATACTTAATTTCAACCATTTATTTACAATCCAAACTGAAAATGCTACAATTTTTCATGGCTTCCTAAGCCATAAACAATATCAGAATCAAAACACAAAATACAAGGTGTGCAAAAACGAACAGAAGTCTTAACGTTCTTTCATCCGAACTCCCGCTTATAACCTGGAGGTGGGGATGAAAGTGGGGTGAGCTCGACGACTCAGTGGATAATACACTTATAAATTGAAACATAAGCAAAAACATTTTTCCAAAACGTTTGCTATTTATTTCTCAAAAACTTATAAGTTCATAACCCTTTTCACTTTTTCACAAACACTCACACTAAAAACTCTAATTTCCTTCTCAATTTCAACCCTCAAACTATTATTTCTCAAATTCCAAAACTTTTCAAAATTTATAAATATGATCGAAAACATGAATGTAAGCACGTGCGTATGCATCACTTTTAGAAAGAAATCAAACAAAGACATAACATTTCGAAAGGTTTGGTTCGGTCCCAAAGCGAGCGTCGCACATTCCCACATAGCGGTCCTGCGTTCGTGAGCAGAACGTACTACACTTTCCGCATAAGCGGTCCAATTAGGTAGCCGTGGAGGAGTCCGAATCGACTCCGTGCCACTAATGGGCAAATGAAAAGGATTTAAACAAGTAGAGACAGTGCACTGACTCACAAAGAACCTAACCAAACCCACATAACACATAAGCGAAAACGGAAATTCAGATTGCCAGAAGGCACTTTTCAAAAGTCTTGATTTTCTTTAAATTTTTTATATTTCCACATAATGTCAGACTTGATACACTCACATCATAATTCACATTAATTCATATTGAATTTCACATTCAATATTCACCAATTTCATCACATAACAATCAATCCAATGCACAACAATGAATGCAAGTTATTTCTTTCAAACATATCTCAAAACGTATACAATTTCATAAAACACATTACTCAAATTTTTCAGATAATTTAAAAACATAATTTTCATAAATCTTGTATTTTCAAAAATCATTTTCATAAAATCATTTATCAAAACTTTGCGTCTTGAATTTTCAAATTCACATTCTTAGCTTACAATTCAATAAATAAATATACCACCCACCTCAAATCGATTCAAAAAACTTGTTCCAAGCTTTAATTTGGCCATTTCTCCTTTCTTTCTTCCAATTTAACATTCCCTAAAGCAATTTCATCAAAATTCAACCTCATAAATAACTTAATCCTTAAAATTGATGTCATAATTCGTCAATTCATACTAATTCCAAGATATTTAAATCATCAATTTCTAAATTCTCCAAATTCCCAATTTGACCTAAACCGAATTATTCAAATTCAATACCATAAATCACAATTTCTTCAAAATTGTTATCATATTTCACAAACTCATCATATTTCAAGCCATCTTAATCCAACAATTTCAAAAAAATCCCCAATTTTCACAATTGACCTAAACCCCCAATTTAGTATTTTTCAAATTAAACCTCACTTAAGGAATAAACATCAAAATTGACTTAAGAAATCTCAAATTCATCATTAATCCAAGCTATCTAAAGCATCAATTTACAAAAACCCCAATTCACAAATTTGGGCTTAACCCCCAATTCACAATTAATCCAAAATTAAACATAATCATAACCTATTCTCTTCAATTAACCTTAGGAAAAACTCAATCCATAACCATCTTAAGCTAAACCAACCAACAAACTCATCAAAAATTCAAAACTTGAAACTTTCTCTCACTTACCATTTTCTCCACCATTTTCGTTCTTTTCAAGCTCCAAAGTAACTATCTTCTTCTTGCTTCCTTCCCCTTTGAAAAGCAACGAAAAACTCTTAGAAAACCCCCCAAAAATTGACTTGCTTCATCCTTCTTCTTCTTTCCCTCCATGGCTGACCCTTCTCTTCTCCTTCTCTCTATCTTCATTTTTCTCTTCTCTTCTTTCTCTCTTATTTTCTTTCTTATTTTGCTTCTTATTTCATGAAGTCCCAGCCCCAAAAACGACATCCTATGTGTGTTTCTGTCATGTCACTTAAGTGAGGGGTAATTGACCAAGTTGCCCCTCCTTTTAAGTGAAATCCCAAAATACCCTCGCAGGATTTTCAAAATCGATAGCTTAAATCTGTTTTCAAGCATCTAAACGAAATAATTTGGACAAACTTTCTTCTTACAAATTGTTCCTCTAGATCATACGGGCCTATGTGTGTTTCTGCCATGTCACTTAAGTGAGGGGTAATTGACCAAGTTGCCCCTCCTTTTAAGTAAAATCCCAAAATACCCCTGCACAAGATTTTCAAAATCTGATAGCTTGCGTCCTGTTTTCAAGCATCTAAACGAAATAATTTGGACAAACTTTCTTCTTGAAAATTGTTCCTCTAGATCATACGGATCCAAAGCCACTGACCGCACTCAATTCGGATCTGAAACGAAGAGGTTATAGCCAAAATACTATCGGACCTGCAAAAAATCCGAGACTGAACATTACGCTAATTTAATTCCAGAAATTAACAATCTAGAGTTGTAGCCCTATATCTAAATTTTATTTTCCCTCAAGAATCAACTCAATCGGAGTTGTATAGGTCCCGAATTTCGTAAAATACTGAACCATGTTCAGAAAAATTATCCAACTTATAACCTATAACCAAATCTCTTACTTTGGTTCAATCAATCTCTTTCCATTTAATCTCCAAAAAAATCATAATTCTTCATAAAAATGAAATTAATTGTCTTAGGAATCCAACGCTTCGAGAATCAAATCAATCGGATGTCGGACGAAAGAATTATAAGCAAAAAATTACAAAAAGGATCGGATTAAAAACAAAGTAATGGAACTTCAAAACTGAACTTTTAAAAAATCATATCTCTCGATCTTGAACTCGGAATTTGACAAATTTAGTGTCAATAAAAAGATCAAAGGAATCTCTACAACTTCCCTGAAGTACTCAAAATCAAATTAGGTCTCGAAAGAGGTCAAAAACTCAATCAAAGATTCTGTCCAAAACAGCTTTTCCTAAACGACTTCCAATTTTTAATCGCTTATAACTCCTAGCCTCGAGATCGAAAAATTGCAAACTTTATATCAATGGAAAGATAAAAACATCATCTAAAATTTTCATGTAGATCACTTACTCTAATTCAAACTAAATCCGTATGACGAGTGGCCTCGAAGCATAGAACACACAAATCTATACTTAATAGCATTTTCAAAACAAAGCATATCTTCAGAAAATCATATCTCTCAATCCCGACATCGAAAAATAGTAAACTTTATGTCCACAAAAAACTCTCGACAGAGGCTACAATTTCTATGTTGATCATTTTTTCGAATTTTGTCTAAATGAAAAAGTCAACTTTTTCTTCAAAAAGTCAAACTCCAAGCGAACTTTGACTGATCATAACTCTCATTCTCGATATCGAAAAATATCAAACTTTATGGCTACAGAAAGCTCTTAACATAAACTACAAGTTTCCATAAGACAATTTTCTCAAATTTTGCCTCAAACAAAAAGTCAACTCTCTCAAGTCAAACTTTCTATCTCCAAAAGTCAACTTTCTTAATTTTTTTTAAATTCTCTCACTTTCTTTCTTTATTTCTTGATTTTCCACTCCCATTTCAATTAACTCATTCTCTTTCCTCTCATAATCCATATAACTTCATTCAAATATCAAAGTCCTCAAAACTAAACAATTCTTTTCTCATAAATTTTCTTAATTTCAAAGAAATTTTCTTAAATTCATAAATTATCTCACCAATTTCTTTCTCATTAATATTCATTTTAATATTTCTAATTATTATCAAAGTTCGGGTCCAACAATTCATGATTGATCATGAACACTAATAATGAATATATACATAGATATATATATATACATACATATATATATACATACATATATATATATATACATACATATATAAATATATATATATATATACATTAATCATCAACTTTTAGCTCCCAGCACATAATTTCTAGTCAGATTTTGAAACTTTTAAAGATAAAATTTGAATTCTATGACTTCATTAAAAATGTATCCTTATGTCTATAATTTAATCCAAACAAAAAATCATTCCATTTGGATATCTATAGATCAATTCTTGGCTAAAATACCAATACATATGCAATGGAAATGCTACAACTTACATATTCTAGCACATTTTCAACACCATTATCACTTTGTCTCTAAACTTTCATCCTAGTTCTTCCCTTTTTAAGACACTACACTTGTCTTTTCCATAACTTAAAATCTCAATCCAATCCATGTCTAACACAATCAATGATCTATATTTTTATCCATAAAAAGCTCCATCTATCAGTAAAATTTTCTGCACAATTTCTACATCATTTTGTCAATCTTTTTATCGCTAAATCATCAATACAACATCTTATGAACATCAATCATCATGTATTTGAAGGGAAGACAATTATGTGCTTATTTCATCAACCACATTCCATCATATATAAAGCACTATTTTGTGATCATATAACCCATCATCATACATATCTCATTCAATAAATCATAAGGAACAATATGCTACTTACTTGAGTTAGCTTCAAGGTCTTCAAAATCACCATTAAACCTAACTTTTTCCTCTCCACGATCATCAAATTTCATGGAGGAATGGGTTGGGTCCTTTAGTAGCAAGGTGCAAAAGACAAAAAAAAAATGAAAGTAGCAGTGAAAAGTGAGAGCAAGGTTTAACAGTGATGAAGGTGGGTGAGAGTGAGTGTCGTGGAGGTGAAGAAGAAGATGAAGAACAAATGTAAAGAGAAGGAGAAAATGTGTTTTGTCCAAATGAAATACAAAATTAACGATAGTCTTGCAAGATGTACAAAAAAATAGTGGGTGAGATGTGGCAAGGCAAGTGACACATGTCACTTGCCACTTGTCACCTCCCCATGGTTCCATTTGGTCCACTTTAATAACTAATCCATTTTATCTCCAATTTCTACTCCAATTGTCTCCAAATTTTCAATGATATATGTCATTAAATCCCAAAGTCATTTATAAAAATTTCTATTGCCATTTGACCCTTATTTCTACTACTATTCATCAATTATTCTATCACTTGGCATTTTTCATAGTCTAAAAATACCCATAATTTTAGAAAATTATCAAATTTTCACCAAAACTTTTAAGTCAATTAATATACTCTCCAAATCAATTTTTAACACATATAATTCACAATTTTGAATGTAATCATATTTATAGATCAATTATGCCCAAAAAATGCCAATGAATACATGTACAATTATTTTAATGTGTCTAGTAATAAATTTCACATGTGTGTATGTTGACACTATGCATGAGCATGAAATGCATTTTTTTTAATCTCTCAATGCTATTTCTCAATTACAAAAATCTAAGGTTCTAACCCTTAGTATGAGAACGAGATGTTACAAGTATGTAAATCAAAGAAAGAAGGTGGGTTGCGAATCACTAAAATAAGTCTAGCTAGTAAGATCCTTATTGCTAAAAAGACTTTAAAGACTACTTGAAGGGATATAAACCCTATGGTCTAGATATGTTTATACCCATATCCTCAAAAATAGATCCTTGTGGGAACTAAATACAAAAATAAGATACTTTTGGTTCTTATCACAAATTCTTAAAGCTAAGGAAATTCCAACTCTGTAGAGTGTAAGATAAGGAATGGGAGGAGAGCTTCCTTGTACTTTGACAATTGGAACACTAATAGACCCTTAATTCATTCACAATTCAGAAATCTTTTTAAAATATTAGTAAGTGTTAGAGTGGAGACATGGATAATGGGTAATAATTGGAGCAATTACCTGTTAATATTATCCCAGACTATTACCCCTAAGCAGATATTGAAGATAGCTACATTTGGTCAATGCATCCCTTATGTAAGTAGCAATTCTTGTAAGGAGCTCATAAGGATAAGAGAGAATAAGGTTGATTGGTGTCTCGTTGTATGGCACAATTCACTCTCCTCCAAAGTAGTCCTTCCTTTTGTTGGTGGCACTGTAGAAAGACCTAACCTCTAAACATGATCAATTTTTTTAATGTTCGTCTCTTCTACGAGTGCCACTATATAAATTGGGTCTAGTGGAAAATTCAAGAAACCATTAATATGATGAGAAGATTCTATAGCCTACCCTTTATGGTTAACTATCTTGCAAAAGACAAAATAATATCAAATGAAGTAATGAAGATTATCATAGTGTATTCGGGAGCATACATGTACAAATTATGGATGGAAAGAAATCAAAGATGTTTAATAAAACAAAAAAAACTAACTAAGAGAGACAAAGCAATAAAGTAAAGAGCAACTTACCTATGGCAACAGCTGAGCCCCATTCTTAGTACTCATTACTAGCATCTAAACTCCCATCGGAAAGCTTCCAACGTGAACATTAAAAAGGACAAAGGCCAAAATCTTATTTTTAATTAGTCCATAGTAATTAAATCATGTAAAAGTCCACTGTGGGGTAAATTTTGAGATCTAGAAGTATCTGTGATATGATTTGGTAAGAGTATGGCCTAAACTCTTAAGCTTAAGTTTGGATGTACCTATGTACCTTTGAAAATTCTAACCAATTTAACTTTTTTTAAAAATATTATCTCCATGATATCCTTTGGTAGTCTACTAAAACTAAGACATTTAAATATGTCCCTTCTTTTATGCTCTTTTAAGAAAGTTTGCACTATCTAGCTATTTATGTGAATAAGATCTAGTGGAATATACCACACTTTAATCAACAAATTTTTATATGGGGCATAAGTGTTCTACAAATGCTTCATATTTGCTTATGAGAGTCGTTAATCCCTAATAACTAACAAAAATAAGACCTTGAATCATGGCATTCATCAAAATAACATGTAACGTTAAGTCTGTTCATTAATTATTTGACACTGATCGAATTATGCCTTCATAAATTTCACAAGATTTATTGTGTTGGTGTTTGAATTACAATTGGGGTCCTTATCATTATAACTATTATCCTAAAATTGATTCAAGGAAAAATATTATTCAATACTTTTGAATAAGTTGAAAATATCTCATAATATGAGCATATCATCAAAGCATAATATTTACAAGAATATAAAATTAATTCTTTTAACTTAATACTCACATCTATTCAAATTATAAACAAAATATTGATAGAAATTATATAAATTACTAAAGAATGAGAAAAAGAGGAATGTATTCTAAGCAAGTCTTTGAACAAGTGAAAAATGCACTTGTAATTAATAATAAATAAACTATCAAAATTAAGGCAAAAATAAAGCTTTGCTCAAATAGTTATTGGTAATTGCTTAAGCTCTTATTAAGAGAAGTCACATGTTTAAATATTCCTAATCCCTCTTTAACTTATTCAAGGTCTAAAATAGTTTAATCTTGTAACCAAACATGGTTTACTCTAAGATTGGTTTTGAGTTATCCTTATAACCAAGGATTATTTGTTGTAGGGTTAGTTTAAACAAAACTAATTACCTCCTCAGCCATCAAAACATCGTCTATCATTGTCCCCTCTAACACCATGCTGTCCATGCAAGACATTGCCAAGGACTACACCATGACAAGGACATGCAAGACATTGCCACCTAAATTTATAGATGGAATATACTACCAAAAATATTGATACCTAGTGAACAAGCAGATTGTTGAATATTAGAAACTAATGCCATCATCAAAATATACATAGAGATTAAGTTTTGCGACTAAGCTAACATTAATTGGAAACATTGACACTTTAAGATCAGTTCATGATACTGAAATTGACGAGGTTCATACCATCTAAAGAATTAAGAATCAAGTTGTTAATTGCGTTTATATTCTAGCAAAGAGCAAACTCCTTAACGAGGTCCTGGAGATGGTCTTTCAATTTCATTGGAAAGTATTAATTTATAAATAAACTCTTGTTCAATTTTATTTTTAATCCTTGCAAAAATTATAAAACTAACAATAATTATATTTTCACCATAAATTACAAGTTTAATTTTATGTAAAAGAAGTAGGCTTCTTTTATAATTTCACTTATTTTGATAATAATCACTACAAGAAAAATGTTAAATAGCGACAGAAAAATACCGACGGTATAAAAACCGTTGGAAATACCGACAGAAAAAACGTGACCGTCGCCGAAATTGGTTGTGCGTTAAAATGTTTGCGACCGAAAACAATTTAGTCGCTGAATTTGGTGAAAATATGTACCGACGCCCATTTCGGTCGATAAAGACATCGGTGAATACGTCCATTATTACGCGCCCTTCAGTAAACGTAAACGACGTCGTTTTGGTTTAAACCAAAACGACGTCATTTTGGTTTTAATTTAAGCGCGTTGACAGCCTTCTTCTTCCTCCTCGCGCGGACGCACGCAGACCCTAACTCTCGTTTCTCTTCCTCCTACGACGCGCTTTCTTCCTCCTTCATCTTCCTCCAAGGACGTCGTCGGTCGCTGGTCGCCACTCGTCGGTCGCAGCCGTCGCTCCTCCTCCTTGTCTCCGACAGGTTAGTAAGTTCTCCTCCCTCCCCTCTTTGTTTTCCTAGATCGCCTTTCGTGTATCTTTGTTGTGGTTTTATACCCATTCAAACTGAACGAAGCCTCCTGCTGTAGAACAAACTCCAGTCATTCCATTTGTTAAATTTTCCGTCAACTGAAATTTGAGTGGTAGTACTTGGTAGAGTCTACAGTACTCACTCGGTGATTAAAGTTGCTAATGATAATTTAAATTGGAAATTATGGATTATACTCAATTGTGAATTATTTTAGATATTGTAGTCACATAAGTTATTATGATAAAACTGACTTCAATTCATTATATTATTAAGATAATTATAATGTTGGTTGATTTTTTAAAATTTTAGTAACTATTAAAGAGTTAGTCTAGTAATATGTAAATTTTAGTTGTAATTAACATGTTTGGGGAGGAATAAATGTGCGAACACATAATTGCTTTCATGATGATTTTCATTATTTTGTTACTACTAATTCTTGTATACACAAATACATAGTTAATATATTTATAAGCAACCTAACATCAATTTTATTTTTAAGTTGGGCATCGATTAGATAAGTTAATTCATCTTACATGGTATCTAAAAAGTGAAAGCATTTGAAAATTTTAATGTAAAATTAACACTAAAAATTAAATATATTATAAATTTGATTAATTCACATGTTTGTTAACTTTGAAAGAAATTTAATGAATTTAATCATAATAATATTTTAATTTGAGGTAGTAATTTGAAACCAACTGCAAGAAGATATTAATTTCAAGTAGTTGTCATTTTTTAAAGTTGAGTTCAATTTTAGTGGCAACTGGGACACTTTTGGAAAGCAGGTATTAGTCTCTTGCACAAAGTATGATTTTGGTTTCAACTTTCAACTTTTTTACTTAATTGTAAAGGAAAATCTGGAGGACTAAGGTGTAAAGTTCTAGGAAAAACTTATTTTAAATACATTGTAAGACTGAATAACATCTTTTTATGATAATGAAATAATCTTTTCAAATTAGATTCCTTAATATTTTTATAGTTAATTTCCTATGATCTCACTTTAATTACTTGGTTAAAACACAATATGAAATGATTAAACATTTTGTTTCAATAATATCCATTGATAACAGAATGGAAATCATATGCACGCGCACTATATATTTAGAAGGTATTGGCTAGGATGAAGGGTTAAATGAGGCCCAATGTAGTTGTTTTTGTATAAATTCAAGTCTTACATATTCATGAATTTTGATAACTCCTAAAACACACCTAAACTATTTCAAATTTTGAGTATGATGATTTAATTCAAACTAAATGATGAAGTATTAATCATTTCTATTAATTAAGATCTAATAAAACTTATTTATTGAAAGTAATTGTTTATCCGAACCTTGAATTGCCATAATATTGTATCTTTTCCCCAAGTTGCTTCGGCGTAGGATAACATTCAATGGAATCAATAACTCTAATTATCTTAATGAATACGTATATATAAACTAAAAATGAATAGTCTTAGTTAAAATTAATCAATCTGGATTAATGATATTTTTGATTGAAAATTAGTTAAAATTTGAAAATAAATAGTATAATTAATCTTAATATAGTTTTAATGAAAAATAGTAAAATTTGAAAATAAATGGTATAATTAATCTTAACATAAACAAAAATAATATCATAAAATCTTGTAAACATAAAAAATTTGAAATAAAAGTAGACTATAAATTACAAACATGTCTTTCAAATTTGGCATTTTCAAAGAAATATAGAAATAATTAGGACTCAAAATTAAGTGTTCACAAATATTGGCGAAAGACTTATAAAATTATCCCTATGTTAGTTACTTTTACCTTAAGGGTATTTGTGAATTTCTAAATTTACTACAATCCTAACATAGAAGAAAATGATCACAAAAGATATCAAACTATATAGTACTTTTTATTCATTACTATTTTTATGTCTTGTAACATAATTTCAATTAATTATAAGTTAAATTTTATTTCCTTTGTCAAATAATAATATTAGTTACCTTACAAAGATAATTTATTGGCTATAGTTGCACATTCATCTCTTCCAAGGTGTTATAAGACTAGTAAGGACATTAAATTTGCACTAAAATGCATCAAAGTCTTTACATAATAATTGAATTTGCACAATTTTAACTCATTCTTATTGAATCTCTTATGTTTAAGTTTTTTTAGATAAAAGTTTTAGTAAACAAATGTGTTTGGCCTAATTTAAAAAATGAACAGTGTTACAAAAAGAAAGAATGCACTAAGAAACAATTCAAGTGCTAACTTTTATTAGCGCTTACAAAAGTGAAAAAGGAATAATGATCCAACTCTCTTTATATTGAAAATATTTTTTCCCAAATGAGTTATTTAAAGGCATTTGGAAACTTGACGGCCAAGAATATAATACTTATGTAAACTAAGACTATTAACCTAGTTGGTGCTAGACATCTCCAATAACTTGAAGCAAAACTTTAGTAGGTAGTTAACATCATAAATCACTAAGGTCACTAGTAAATAAAAGAAAACATGTTAAAAGTGAAGCTAAGACACCTCACCCACTTTTTCATTCTTACTCATGTCCTCCTACTTCTTTTATGCTGCAACTCAATAACTTTTTCACATCAACCATGATCTCTATAAAAGATGATAGTTAAGTTTGAAGTTAATATAAACATGGTCCAACGAATGGATTCCCATGACATAGTATATTTCCTACCACTATATTATCATAATTTATCCCTTTGTCCATCCAAGAATGGCTATGATTAGTTTGAGTCACCATAGTTAAGCTGAACATTTAATTAAAAGATATCAATCATAGCTAATTGAACCTTAAACCTTGCTTAATCCTATCTTAGCTTTATTCATTTTGCATGCCTAAGTTTTTATAGTCTTTAACCAAGTCTCACCAATATCTAGTAAAATAGTGTTATATATGTTATGGGGCTAACAAATTACCCCTATCAAATGAATTTAGTCCCCTTTTCTAAACAAATTGAAAGTAATTATTTATCTGAACCTTGAATTACCATAATATTGTGTCTTTTCCCCAAGTTGCTTTTGATAGAGGCTAACATTTGATGGAATCATTAACTCTATTTGTCAATTATTCTTGTTGTTTCCCTATCATTTAATGATTCAAAATCTTCTCAATATGTTTGCCAAACTATTTTCTTATAATTGATGGAACTCTTTTGACTTAGCTCCTATTAGGATTTATTGCATCCTCTTAATAAGATTTAAGGAAACTAACAAAAAAAGTTGGATATAATTTATTCCAATTTTTGATAGTTATTACTTCTTTCCAATTAACCATTCTTTGTTATAATTAATAATAGAAAGACATTATTACCAATACTTATAATCAAATCTGTTGATGTTTTTTGAGCTATATTTCCATACAACTTTTCCTTTAACATATGGTTTCCAATTAAGGTATTACTGATTTTATTGTTGATTGTTATTGTAGCGCTATCATCTTCATCTCCGGTGACATACTTCTGCAACATCTCTCTGAATATCGATTGAGGTGAGTGCTTATGCTTTTGTTAGTGGTCTCTGGCTCTTGATGAATGTGCTTGTATGTGAACTTCTCATAGCATGTTGGTGAATCGTTTATTGATCTCTTGCAATGTGTAAAACAGTTGACAACACACATGTAGTACGGAGACTGAATTTGTGATGTGATTACTGGTTGATATAGAAGTGTGTTTCTTTTGCAGGGTGACCCTTATTTTTTAAGGGGGTGTCCAAATTATAGGGGAAATGTTGTCGAAATTTCAATAGGATCCTCGTCGTAGATGGTGTTTAAATTAGAATATGAGATCGTTAGTTTAATTATTTGACGATGATAAATGTTTAGCATTGAGTATAATATGTCGTGCCTTGTGTAAAATATTTCCAATTAAGGTATGAGTGATTTTATTGTTTGGTGATCATTGCAGCTCTATCATCTTCATCGCTCGTGACGTTCTTCGTTGCCCGTGACGTACTTCAGGAACATTTCTTTGCATTTCAATTAAGGTTAGTGGTTATGCTTTTGTCACAAATTTTATTGCCTGATTCATATGATTGTTGCACTGACCTTAATCAATTTGAGCCATAATTGGGTGGATGCTTTGTACAATGAATATCTCTTAACCTGTAATATGGACATAATTTGATATGCTTATGTGAAATTGTATATGAACAACGAATTGTTGAGAATAGGTTTTTACAATGACATTCAATCTTGTATGAATACGACTTTAGCAATAGTATGATATTTAATATCCATTGAATATCACATTGTGGTCAACCATAATGTGATGACATATATGTCTACCATCATATATGTTGTGCTCACAGTATAAATATTCCAATAGCTTAGCTTCGACATGAAACGTGAAAGCCTGATGTTATAACACATGTCTGTAATGATTTGGTTTCTGGATATGTGGCTAACATAGATGCCTAACTTTGGATTCGATCTTGTAGAATAACAGTTCTCCAGTTATGAGTTTCAGCGATAGATCTTGGATGTATAGACGTTTAACCGCCGATGATTTCATTAATCCTGAATTTGTTGAGGGAGTTGATGCGTTCATTCATTATGCATGTTCGCAACCTACATATATGGATGGGTCAAAGATCAGATGACCATGTAAAAAGTGTAAGCACAAATGTTTCCTTTTTATTGATGAAGTTCAGTTGCATTTGTTGAGAAAAGGGTTTGTTCCGAACTATTTCCAGTGGACCCGACATGGGGAACCCTTGGTTGCTAGCACCTCAAGGAGAACCGAAGAACATACGTCTATGAACTTAAATGAGAATGACGTTGAGGATGGATATGGGAGATTTTTTGGTGATGGGCCGAAAAACTCTTACAGGAAAATGGTGCACGATGGACTCGGTCATACATTTGAGCCAAATGGGGAAAATGTTGACGAAGAACCTAACCCACAGACAAAACAATTTTTTGACTTACTACAGTCAGCTAACCGAGAATTGTGGCCAAATTGTGAGACAATGACTCAGTTGTCATCAATTGCTCGCATATTGAATATAAAGAGTGAAGGTCATATTTTGGATCGCAGTTTTGATAAAATTCTTGAGTGGTACAACGAATCATTGCCAGCTGATCATACAATGGTTGATAGTTTTTACAACATGAAGAAACTTATTCGTGGTCTTAGTTTGCCTGTGGAAAAATTGGCTGTTGTCGACTCGGATGTATGCTTTATTGGGGAGACGATATGAATTTAGAACAGTGCAAATTTTGTGGTCAACCTAGGTTTAAGGCCAGAAAACATTCTACGAAACAGAAATTAGTTCCATGGAAGCGGATGTATTATTTTCCTCTCACTCCTAGGTTGTAAAGGCTTTATACTTTTGATGTGACTACGTCTCACATGAGATGGCATGCTGAACACGATATGGAAGATGGAGTAATGACTCATCCATCAGATGCATTGGCATGGAAACATTTTAATGACACTTATGTGGAATTTGCAGTTGACAGTCGAAATGTTCGGTTGAGATTGTCAACGGATGGATTTCAACCATTTGGTCAATCTGAGTAGCAATATTCTTCGTGGCCAATTACCATAACTCCTTATAATTTGCCTCCCTTGATGTGTATGAAAGAGGCATATATGTTCTTGACGGTCATTGTCACAGGGCCAACAAATCCGAAGCAAAAAATAGATGTGTTCTTACAGCCATTGATATCTGAATTGCAATAGCTTTAGGACTATGGTGTTCAAACTTATGACGTATCTAAGAAACAGAATTTTGTGCTGAGAGCAGCTTTGATGTGGACTATTAGTGACTTCCCAGCCTTTGCCATGTTATCTGGATGGTCAACTGTTCGAACGTTGGCCTGTCCTTATTGTCGCAATGATTCCGATGCGTTTTATCTGCCAAACGGAGGCAAAATATGTTGGTTTGACAATCACAGGAAATTTCTACCTGCAGATCATCCGTTTAGGCGCAATAAATATAAGTTTAGAAAAAATCAGACGGTAAACACCCCTCCTCCTCCGATAACATCCGGTGAAGAGGTCTTACAAAAAATTGAAGAATTAGGGTTGCTGAAAGTAACAGAATTAGAGGCCGATGATGTTAATTCAACCATTAGTCAGAACTTTGGTTGGCGGAAACGAAGCATTTTTTGGGATTTGCCATATTGGAAAAAGAATTTGATTCGTCATAATCTAGATGTGATGCACATTGAGAAAAATATCTTTGACAACTTGTTCAATACCATAATGAACATTGAAGGGAGGACAAAAGACAATGCAAAATCTCGAGTTGATTTGCAACTTTTTTGCAAAAGAAATGAGTTACATAAAGATCTTCGCATAGGTAAATACCCAAAAGCACGTTACACTCTGGACAGGAGACAAAAGGAGCTTATATGTGAATGGTTGAAAAGTCTTAAGTTTCCTGATGGATATGTGTCAAACTTGGCTAGGTGTGTGGATCTAAGGAAGTACAAATTATTTGGGATGAAAAGTCATGATTGTTATGTATTTATGCAAAGGCTGATCCCAATTGCATTCCGGGAGTTGTTACCTTCTAAGGTATGGGAAGCTATAATAGAGTTAAAGTTTGTTTTTTAAAAGCTTAACATCATTTGAAATTAACATTGGTGAAATGGAAAAACTAGAACATGAAATTCCCGTAATTTTGTGTAAGTTAGAAGGCATTTTCCCTCCAAGCTTCTTTGACTATATGGAGCATCTACTTGTGCATTTAGCACACGAGGCAAAACTTGCCGGTCCAGTTCAATATCGATGGATGTATCCATTTGAGAGGTAAGTAGACAAATATTACTGCAATAACCATTTACAAGCTTTATCAACTACATTCTAATACGTATTTTGCTTCCTGTAGGTATTTGCATCACTTGAAAAAAAATGTTAAAAACAAAGCTAGAGTTGAAGGTTCCATATGTAATGCCTATTTAGTGGAGGAAGCTAGTACGTTTTGTGGGTATTATTTTGAGCCGCATGTTAACACAAGAGCAAGAAAAGTTCCTCGTAATGACGATGGGGGACGAACGAGTCATGCTGATGGAAACTTGTCCATCTTTTCATATTCTGGACGAACATCTGGGCGTGTGACAAGAAGAATGTTAACTAAGGAAGAAATCGAGGCTGCACATGGTTATATTGAATTGAACTGTGAAGAGATTTTGCCTTTCGTGCAGTAAGTTGCGGATGAATATTTCTGTATGTCCCGTTGTGTCACCTTCATCACTAAAAATAATCATTTTATTTCTAGATTATACGAGACATTGTTACGGGAGATAATGTCGGGTATGACGCAAGATGATTTAAATAAAGAAGTTGGAAAACACTTCCCTCGATGGTTCGAGAGATATGTAAGTTTTCACTTACAATTCATCTTAATTATAATTTGAAGTTATATTTTACTTATCTCATGAAACTAAATTCTTTGCGATGCTAAATTTATTTTTGTAGGCTTTAGACAATCCAATCGAGAACAAGATGATTTGTGATCTTGCAAAGGGACCTCTACGAACTGTTAAATCATATCCGGTGTATTTCATTAATGGATACAAATATCATACAGAATGTCATGGACATAACATGTCAACAATAAACAGTGGGGTTTCAATACAGGGAGAAATGATGGATTACTATGGAAAAATTATTGAAATACTGGAAGTTGAATACCCTGGTTTGCCAGTCAAGCGATGTGTGATATTTAAATGTGACTGGTATGACCTGACACCAAATGTTAGAGTAAAGGTGCATAGACAATACAATTTAGTTGAAATCAATCAACGAAGAAGATTGAGACAATTTGAACCTTTCGTCTTAGCTGTGCAAGCTAAACAGGTTTGTTACATCCCTTTTCTAAGCTTACGACGAGATAAGACAGATTGGTTAACGGTTTGCAAAGTTAAACCTAGAGGTGTTTACGAATCACATGGAAGAGGAGATCATAGTCTTGAAAGTGAGGCGTTTAAGGAAGATGTGACTTTTATCAATGCATCTGTTACGTATGACGATAATGAACCTTTGAACGATCCATCAAACGAATTTGTCGATATTTCATCTGGAGAGGATGACGAGGGTCTGAGATCTAACGAGGAGCCGAAATTTGATTCTTATTCTTCTGAAGAAGAAGATGATTTTAATTTACCATTAAGTTTTGATAGCGAATGACTTGTGTTTGTAATTGCATATTTTAACTTAAATAGTAACGTTATTTTCATTTAATTATATTATGTTTGGTTTTTCATTGAATTTCTTTGGAAAGGAATGTCGACATGGCGATTGGTTCCGGACGGCAACAATTCTTTCCGTTGGGAGGAATGTGGCAAAATTGTCCCAACCTATGGAATCACAACTACAGAACATCTCGCTCCATCATACAGTACCAATCGTTTGCCTTCTATGGCCGATTTGTTACTTGAAGGTTTTTAGTATGATCCGCACGTCGAATCTTTTCGTGTTATGAACCTCTAATAACATTTATTAAAGTTAGCAAACATATTCTCATTTCATTGTCAATCTTACATGTTTAAGCTTCCTTTAAGCTCGAAGAGGACATGTATGTCGATAAAGGTGACAGCAATGTCACGACACCTTATAACGGAATAGGAAGATCGGGTATTGTCAACTCCTCCACTATTCCACAAACCTCGTCTGCACAATCACGTATGCAATAATATACAGTTTTCGTTACTTGTATGGTTTGTTAATATCACGGTTTCAACATTTCTTCACTGATTATGCTTTAGGTAGATTTGTTCCTATTAGTAGTTCATTCGAAGAAGTAGTCTTCCATTATAAGACTGGGAACTCATTCACTGTTTCCTCAACAAGTATAGATATAGCTTCAAAACTATTGCACGAATGTGATCAACAACGCACAGCAGGTGGACGAAGTTTCACTGCTTCCATTGGTGAGCTTGAACATACAAGAACCCTTCTCGGGAACCCAGACATTGGGGACTCTTTCACCTTTACCGACTCCCGTGTTATATGGAATCCAAAAAAATGAATAGATCAATGTGCTTTTGTACTGCCAGACATTATTACACTCAACTTTCACGTTGATTTATTGTTGTATCTGTAAGACTTCGTTAAACAGTGCATATTTATATTATTGTTAAGGTTCATTTATTATTGATAACAATTTGTTAACCTTCATATATTGCCATAGTTTCTTCTCTACGTGTTGTGTAAAATATTGCTTTCAAATTATTAATTGTACATGTAGAGAATTGTGCAAAATTGAATTTCAGGAAAAGAATGGGACCTAAGAGACAACGTGAGGTCATGCGACCAAGGTTTCGAGCCATGTTCGGGGGAAGTTACAGTGAAAGTGGTTCGTCACAATCAGCCGTACTTACTGACTCACCTCCTCCACCTCTCGTGCCGGGAGTTGCAGTTAAGGCATCACCGACTGCTTCTCAGCCTACACCATCCCCTTCCCCAACGCATATATCGTCCAACACGGTATCTGGGATCGATGGAGGCGTCCGTCGACTGTTGCCGAGGGACTAATGGAAGAAAGTTTGTTTCTATTGTCAATGACCAGTAAGTGAAATCAAAGCACTTCACAATTTGCTTATTATCAACTTTTACTTTTACCAATTTTTACATAGGATAACATCACTTGACATGTTAGGTTGGTTCCGTCAGGGCCAATTTCAAGAAATATGACTTCCGCGTTCTAGTAAAGAATTGAACCAGAGGGTTATGTGTGGAAAAATTTATCTGACACCACAAAGCAATTATACTTTTAGGAGTTTGAGGTACAAATAATATTTATTTTTTTGTTACATTGCTTTATGAACATTTTGTTTTTCTTACTCATCTTATCTCAGAAAGAATTTTACTGGGATTCTAGTTTCGACGCCAGCATGTATAAACAATGGGAAAAGAAAGTTCGCATACGTTATCGCGACTTAATTAATGCGATATGTAAGGTTGGTGTACGACCACGTTATATTTTGGAGAAAATTTGGACTCGTTGGACCGAATATTGGACATCACCTGCGACAATGTCGATATCAGAGCGTAATTCGGCCAACAGTCGTGGAGGGCCCGGGGGTGCGAGTCTTGCAGTGCATAAGGGAGGATCAATTACCCACTACGAGCATGCACTTCATATTTCTCACACCAATTTTACATATATTTCGCTTCACTTTATTGAACATAGTGATTATGATATAAATGTCTGCTGCCATATATGACTGTGTGAAGTTCTTTTCTTTGTTGAACATGGGGCAAATATCATATATACAGAGGAAACTCTGGCGAAATTTTTTTAAATTCTAGTTAACATCTAACAATTTAAGTTATACGTATAGGAAAAGACATTGGACACGAAGCCTACACCTATCCAAGTTTTTTTGCACACCCACACGAAGAAACATGATAGTGTCACCTTCATCAACATTCGATGTAGAGAAGTGAATGTAAGTGAAATAACAATTTTTAATAATTTCTTAACAATTATACCTTAATTACTAATGTAAAGATTGCTTGCTAATAGGATCAAATACAAGAAAATATTCAATGACAATCTCGGGAGGAACAACTCATGGGCGAGACTCGAGACATATCTTGATGTCGTGGGTGGTAGGGACCGTCGTGGAAGAATATTGACTGGGCTCATATGCAAACACTGTTATTCACGCTCTTCCCTTTCTAATGCAAAGAAGATCTGCTTTCTACCATCGCAATCTCACGACGATCAGACTCCGCCACAATGGACACATTGAGGGCAGCATTGGTGATCAAAGTGAGCATTGCTTACTCAACGTCGGCAAGATATAGAGGACATAGCTAAGGTGAGGGCGAGATTAGTCTACAGATGAGAGAAACGGTGAGCGAGATGACTCAGCGAATGAGGAGGAGATGAGGACAGAAGTGAGCAAGTTTCAAAGATCGAGTCATTTGGAGTAGATGGAGCGGTGGCTAAGAGGAGAGAGGAGATGGGCGGCTTACCAAGATGAGAGCGGAGGTGGAGCAGATGACCAAGGACAACAGCACATGGAGCAGATGACTCAGCTTAGGCAGGAGATGGAAATGTTAAAGAGGGGGGAAAACTGCTCAGAGCATCCATGATCATCACGACATTAGCATAACATTGTCATTTGTTTTCAATTAAAAAACATAAGAGATTTGTTCTTTCTTATTTTTTAATTATTAAATTAAATTCTTTATATGTTTTATTATTTATTAATTTTCTCATTATTCAAACTATATATACAAATTAATATATTATGAACAAATAATATAACGTAACACAAATAAATAAAGTATATATATAATATAACATTGTTATAACAATAAAACAACAAATTTTTAAAAAATATACTATCAGTTCTTACTGACGGAAAAATGTCCTTTGGAAACAACGAGATTTACCGACGGTAAAATAAACCGTCGAAAAAAGTGGTTGAAAATACTTTCGCCTTACTGACGAACTAAATGACCGTAGCAAAAATTCTCCGACGGAATCTTACTTGCCTATTCCGTCGTTATATAAATATCGATAAAAACTTTCCGTCGTAAATTCCGTCGTAAAATTGTGACGGAATATTTCGATCGGTATTTTTACCTGCGAGAAGTTCACCGACCGAATTTTTGGGCACCAAATTCCGTCGGTGATTAGATTCACCGACGAAAATTTCCTATTTATCGACGGTAATTTTTCGGTAAAACGATGATTTCTTGTAGTGAATAATAATAATAATAATAATAATAATAATAATAATAATAATAATAATAGTAAGTTACAAACAACTGGCTTGTAATTTTCTGTTTTACGTCTCGTTTCAAATAATAATAATAATTAAATAATTATATTTAATAAAATTTAAGCTTACAAATCGAACGAAAACAAAAGAGAAAAGAAAAAGGTTTAAGCATATATTAATTTCCGTCAGCGCATGAGTTCATTTTTGGAGGCACTATGGTATGGTTATTATGATGGGCTCCAATTTCTTTTTGATTAACAATAAGTACAAAGAGCCCTGCACTGGGATAAGACAAATTCAAGAAGCCGATTGATCGTCATGACTGATGCTGCCGTTGATCGGTCTCAACCTCCAAAACCAACGGTTTCCAACTCCTCCCAAACCACGATTACAGACCTTAGCGAGGACGCTTTAGCTCATTGCGCCTTCTACCTCCGTCTGCAGGACGTCTCCAACCTCGCTGTCACCTGCAAGTCCCTTAAACGCGTTGCTTACTCCGACTCTATTTGGCACTGCCTTTTCAGGTTCTAAAGTTCAAAACATAGTGATGCCTTTGCTTCATGTAATCCTATTACTAGAAAGTGGGTTTCCTCTGATTGGATGAAAGTTGTTGTCTTTATAATACAGGATGGTGGGAATATGGATTCTGGGATCTTTTCTTATAAGTTTTAAATATTAGTTTGTTGTAATCAGTTGTTAATATAGCTTGCATTTGATTGTGAAGGGAGCATTGGCCAAAAGAAGTGCCTCAAAGCTCGTCACAAACATCTCGGGGTTTGAGGGAAGCTTATTTATCTAGGCACGCTGCTGTGCAGCAATTCAAGTTTGTTGATCCTTTGACTGCTGATTTTCATACCGTTGCTAGACCTTTTGACCACATTGTGTTAGACAACAATCATATCTTTTTTTCGCAGGTATTGTTTGTTAAATTTCCCCTTGGTTGTATACGCTGTTTTTTTGCTTCGAATTTGGAAGTTTGGAATGTATCCTGTGGTAGCTTTTTAGCTTAAAAATAGATGGTACTTGAGTGATGTTTAGCTTCTTTAAATTTATGTGCTGTTAACTTATACAAGGCTTTGTTTAACTAGGGATCCTCAATACGAATGTTGAATATCGATGGCTTTTTAGGTGGAATGAACTCTGTTGCGGCTCTAAGTGATCATAACGCCAGAATCACTTGCATGAGGTGAGAGTTCGTGATTTATGTGCTCTGAAATTGTTGGCTTTTCTATGACTGCAACTTCTTGGTCCTTATTTTTCCAAAAAAAAAAAAAAAAACTTCTTGGTCCTTAACACTGCGAAAGAGTTGTAGACTTAGGCACAAATGCTTTTAATGGAATGCGGAGGTTCTCACTGAATGGAAATTTCATTCAGGTAGTGCAGGTTGAGAAGTTGATTCAGATTGGGAAATTGCTTTCATGCTTGCTGCTGCCATCATTGTAATAACTAAATTTGACATAGCATAGTTTTAATTTTCTTTCTTGACATACGAGAAATGATGCCTGCAGATTGTTTCCCCTCACTGAGACCTCTCTTGTTCGAAGTGAGACACGAAGGAAAGAAAATGTTTTGGCAACCTCAAGTTGTGATCGCTCAATACGTCTCTGGTGGAAGGTATAGCATGAATATCTGTTGCTTTGCTAGCATACTAATATATGAACTGTTAGTTTCTGTTGCTCCGATCTTTTTGTCAGATTTAATAGGTTGTGCTTGCTATCGGTGCTTATACTCATTTCTTATCCAATAAACATATGCATATTCTTTTAAAAAAATTTGTTTTCTCCTCTTTTCATCTCTTTTTAGGAACTTTAATAGGATCTTTTGATTAATGTTGCTACCACTGAAATTTCTTGATTATTTTTCTCTTGTGCTTTTGTGGAGGGTTCATGCCAGCGATGTCTTCGAGGTCATAATGGCCCAGTTTTAACCTTGTCCGATAAATTATTAGGTGATGATAGTGCCAAAGTGTTGGCAAGTGGTGGGGAGGATGGAACAATACGCCTTTGGTCCCTTAGCTCTACTGGAAAACGTGGACAACATGCATCAAAAGCTACACTTTATGGGCATGAGAAACCCATAAAATTGATGTCTGTTGCAGGGTATGAGTTTATTTTATCATATCACTTTTTCTTTCAAACCATGATAATAGGGTTTCCCTGTTTTACATCATTTTGCATATTTATATTCCTGCGTTTTATCATTAATATTATGATTCGTGCTCAACAAATTAGATTGTCATCTTCTCTATATGGGGAAAAAACACTTCTTTTTCTTGCTTTGAGGAACTAATATTTTTCATTTGAATTGGATATCTGATACTTGGACAATGAGGATATGATTTTTAGTGTTTCCTTCCCCTTTTTAGATCAATGATTAATTTAAATTTTTTCCTCTCAGGCATCGAGTTTCTCTTTTGGTAACTGTTGCCAATGATTCCAAGGTGAACATTATTTATATTCTTTCAGCCTCTGCTATATGTCTAGCAATTGTCTTAATTTATGTGTTTGAGAGCTACATACTTTATGTTCAATGTCATTACAGAATAGAATGTGCTGTCTTCATATTATAAGCTTGTATGGAAACAACATCCAGAGGAGTGAGTTACTTTGCTTGATCTAAAGTCCATTTTAAGAGTTTAGTTTGTGTGAATTTGTGAACATATCTATCTATCATCTATATGGATTTACTTGTCTTAGAGCTGACCCTTTAACCAGTTAATTTAACTTGAAGGATTGGTCATGCTAATGGATTTAAATGTTGATTCACTTTTTAAACAAGTCTAATAACTCCAGTATTCGTGCAATGTTGTCAACTGTTAATAAGTACCATGTTTCTAGGTCTACAGATGTGAATTATGTACGCGATCTACGTATTATTACTCAGTGTTCTATTTATGACTGTGACAAACCTATCAATATAGTCCAAAGGGGAAATATGTGAACTATTGGCTACTTTCTAGTGCATATTTTTAAACTAACTTTTGCCTGAAGTTTGTTGCCTGTGTAATCTCTGTAGCTATCTCAAACTGCAAGATGAGATAGAAATTACTTAATTCATACATTCTCCCATTGGCATTTCTTTTAATCAGGAACCGGTTTCAGGTAGAACAAGATTATTCAGTTGATATTCTGATTCCTATCTTCGTGACCAAAACTTGTGTACTCCACTAATCTATTATGTTTTTAATTTTCTATACCTGCCATTTGGTTTTTATGTATTAATTTCTCCTATTTTGATAGGTTAGGGTTTGGGATACAAGTGTGTCATCAGGTGCTCGGTCTTCATGTTGTGTGGGGACAGCTACTGTGCCTGCCACCCCATTGGATATGTGTTGCTATGAATCTTTGCTCTATGTTGCTGCTGGTTTCTCTGTTGTCACTATTGACCTGAGAACAATGCAAAAGGTTAATACTGCAGCAATTGGTGAATCAAAACTTTGCTCTTTTACAGTTCTGCCTTCAAAATATCTGATCTGCACTGGTGGAGATGGAAGGTAGGGAATTTCATTTATCTGGGAAGTTGTTTGGGGAACCCAACCATGCTGATATCTCTTTATTCTGGTAGCTTTATAGTTGGTTCTTAAGCTATGTAACAGTTATGTTCATCATCAAAGTCTATGATCAAGCTGTAAACAGTTGCTCAATTCCTATAGTGTGCAGTAGAACCAATTCATTTCTGCTTTAGACTTTTGAGATTCGTTGATTACATTGATGAACTAATTGTTCAGAGCTATGCTTTGGGATACAAGGAGAAGTCAGGAGAAACAGAAACCACGACCATTGGCTGACTTGGATGGACATACTGGTCCAGTGACTCAATTGCATGCTGATCCATACAAAATAGTTACTGGAGGACCAGAGGATCCTCATGTTAATGTGTGGGAGTCCGACACTGGTTCACAAACAAACTCCTTGATGTGTTGGCCATTTGAGGACGCAGGTACAAGCTCATGTTGTTCAGCCATGGCTGTGAAAGGTGCACAGATCATTACCACGAGCTACAATGAAGATTTTGGTGTTGTGCGCTTCAGGGACTTCTCTAATGCTTCTTGTCCTGTTCCAAAACATGAGGGTGAACATAGCTCCAAGTTTTGGGATCATCCACAATCTTATGACACAGACCGCTCATAATAGTTCACCAATTCCCCCTTTTCAATCGTATTTAGATATTCTGTAGTTGTGTATGTATTCTCCAGGAGTAATATTATCAAATAAGTTATTCTGCGAACTAAGCTCCCTAGGAAATTAGATTTCATCGGCTGAACAGATATGTAAAAACATAAAGCCCTACAATGGGTTGGATTAGTAATTTAATGAACTCTGTAATTTCCCATTCACAAGCAATCACTCTAATTAACAAAATATTCAAACTTTGGAGTTCACATGTATCCTTTCAATAAGGCCTAGCTAGATCCAAGCAAAAACTTTCCCTAAAGTTCGAACGCCGAATGCCCACAACAGCCAATGATATTTTCGGCGTCCACTATCTTCATATTGCATCTCAGGGGTTGAAAGGAGTCTCTTACTTGTTTCTGCAGGGTTCGTGATAGACTTCGATTTTTATCATTGTAGATGGAGTACAGTCTAGAGAACCTGCTTGCCAGAATATATACAATTTTCGTTTCTTTCCCTATGCCCAAGCTTTCTGTGCTTAATAATAGTGAATGCCAATACGACGTGGAAACTTCGTGGAACTTCGTTTTGCTACTGTTTGAACGTTTTTAGTTAATCTGACGTCCAATAGATATGCCTATATGCTCGATAGTTAAGAGACAATAATTTTATTATTCAATTGACAACAAATATGTTAATATGTAAAATCTATTTGGTACAACTTTTGCATAACTTATCATTTACCAAACTCAACCAATTTAAATGTGATTCAAGATTACATACTTGTGTATACAACGGTCTTCACCTTGATAAATATACTCTTTATAGGAAGGTTAAGTTGTGATCTTATCTACCACCTCGAAATGCTTGAACTTCACCTTGATAATTAAATTTGTCAAATTGTACAAGCAGTGCTTGAAATTTTTTGTGATAATCAATTTTGTCAAAATGTTGGCTGCACTTTTCAAAATGCCAAATTTTTCAATAAAAATATATCTAGATGTAATTAATTCCTTAATCTTGTAAAACTTCACATTTATCTACGTAATTCTTGCAAGATACACTTGAATCTTTGTTAAAAAAATGATATCTTAATTATTACAATATATTTGAACTCTACCTTGATAGATGACTACGTCTCTCGCTATCCTTGTAAGCCATAATGCTTCTTTAGCAACCCTAATCATTATCATATACTCTGCTTCAATTGTAGATAAGATAGTCATAGATTATAATATTGATTTTCAACAAATAGGCTTTCTTCCAAGATTAAAGATAAACCATATAGTAGAATATCCAAATCTCATGTATAGTCTAAATTATCATGTCCCACAATTGAAGGATCACTATCCTATGGTTTGTTGTACCTCCTAAATACTTAACACTCGCTTAGTTGCTTTTTAATGTTGTCTTCTATACTTACTAACCTAAGTAGCAATATAAGCCAAAATTAGTTCTATATAAACCATTGCATACATTAAACATCCAACACCACTATTACATGTTACCTTAGATATTGATGTAACCTAATTTTCCAGAGCTCATATCCCTCTAAGTCTCTATTCCTTCTTTCTAGCAATACTGTAACATCCCACCCTCAATTGGAAGGGTAGAATAGTAAATTGACATAGGATGTGCTAGATTGGGAATTTTATAGGACTGCTCATATATAATAGGATTGCTCCATAGTTACAATTGTGCACATGAACTTACTGTACATGCATACATGACATTCCCGGTTTTCGTGCCTAAGACAATTTTATTGAGATTAGCGTGGTTATTGGGTTTGAAAAATTATTCTGAGTGCGCCATTGAGTGTTTTATATTTTAAGGGAATTTTAGGAATTTTTCTGGAATTTTCCGGAGAAAATTCCCAGACCGGATAAATCGCCAAATGGCAAACCGGTTGATTTTCAGTGAATAAAATTGCTATCCAATAACACTACAATATTGGGTATATTATTTTGGAATTGAAATGAGGGCCATTGGAATTGATTGGGTCAAATTTTATTAGGGTTTCTTAAGAAATCCTCTTACATGTTTTTGTCCTTTTCTCATTCTGTCTTTTTCTTCAAAATGACACTTGTCCTACACCTTTTAAATGTTTTTGTCTTATTCATTCATTGTATTTTCGGTGTCTTAAAAGAGAAGGAAAGAAAAAGATGGTTTTGTGTTACTTTTGGCTCCTCCTCCATCCGAAACCTCTCTTCCATCTCTTTCATTTGGTTTCTTTAATTAGCTTCCTAAAGAATTACTCTTGTCTTCTCCCTTAAGTGTCTTCCTAGCATGGATACAAGCTTGAGTGTTCTACCTCCTTTACATGGTGATGATTATGAGTGATGTTGGGAAGAAGATGATGATCGTGGGGGTTAGAGAAATGTAGGAAGTTTGTGAAAAGTTGGATAAGTTGAAGAAGATTAAAGCTTAAATAGGTAAGAGGATGTTCTATGTTTGTTGCATGTATAATTTTGACATCTTATGCATCAATTGCATGAAGTTTTGCTTTGACTAGATGGGTATGTAAATTGGTTATTTAATTGACGGTTGATTGATATATTGATAGGGTAAAACCTAATGAATGTAAGTAGAGTTGTTAAGATGATTAAAAGTGAAGTGATACTTAAAGAGTAGTGTAAGAGGTGTATGAATGAGGCAATGAGTGTTGCTGCCATGTTTATGGCTAAGTGCTTAAGGGGCTGATTGAATGATATATTGGTTGATTGAGTGATTAAATTTAATGCTTATGAAGGTAGGAAAAGTGTTAAAATGAAAGGAAGTAAATAGAGCTGAAAAATGGATTTGTACCTATTGCACTGTTTTGATCATAACTAATTGTGTGGTTATGCAAATGAGGCAAGGTTGTGCCCAAATAAACTTTGGTTTGTTGGCTACATTTTTGTGTGAAATAGGTGTTGTCAAATTGTAACTCTAAGAGGTTGAAATTTGGCTTGGAAAGTTACTGTTTTGACTTAGGTGAACAGTATCCGGATTAATAACCTGATTGTTTTGATGATTTTTTTAAATTAATTGAGAAGGAATTAGTGAAAATGGTCTTCATGAGAGTTGAAGACTATATTGTTAGATTTCCATTGCCACTAATTTTACAATTTTTTGATCTGTATATTGGGAGATATCCACTGTGGAATATTGACTGATTGTGAGCAATTGGTGAAACCTAGCCATCAGTGTAGGTTTTGTGAACATCCTGATTAGAAGTAATTTTAGAAATTTATGTGAATTGAATTGGTTTGAGTGATCTTCTGAAAAATTGTAGAATAAGTGATTATCTTGAAAATGGTATATAGCATGCTATTTTTAGATAACAGAATTGGGACTTATGATTTTTCAAAGATTGGACTGAAGTTAGGTCATGGACTGCTGAACACGGCAGTAACTTGCAAGACTGTTTTGAATTGGTTAATGATGGAATTTGATTCTGAGCCCTTCATGAGAAGTGTAGTACTGTGTTTTATCTTTTTATGGGTATAAAGTATGCAATTTTTCGACATTTGTACAAGGAGTTATACTGCTTGAAAAATCACTGTCCAATTTGAGTACTTTCAGCGGCAGCAGCCTTCACTGAATTGTTTGACCTAGTTAGCCATTGAATTTGAATTTGGACTGTTCATGAAAGTTGTAGATCACATTGTGATCTTTCTGAGCACATTTATTGTGTAAGTTTTGACTAAGGAAATGGGAGGTTATTGAATTTACAAAATACTGCACTGGTTAGGAACTCTACTGCACTGGTTAGGAACTCATTGACTGGACAGAAACTTTGACTGGATTTTTGACACCCTTAGAGGTGAATTTGGCTTTTGTGTTCTTCATGAACATTGTAGATCTCTCTTTTCTCTATGAAATAGATACTAATTTTGTCCAATTTGGAGTTCAGAGTAAAGAGTTATGACCTAGGAATGTTGGGACGTCGGAAAAAGGAAAGTATCCAATTTGGCACTGTAGACATCCTAGTCGACTACAACATGTCCTAGTCGACTAGGACATGTATTTTTACCGAACCGACTTCCTTCCACTCTTTGTTTATAACTTTTCCGTCAAACATCCGATTGATTCGATTCTCGGCGTCGGATTCATGACTTATTGAATTTCATTTTCTGAGACATTGGGAATTATTGGACGGAAAATTGACGTGGGTCCGGTTTATTGTTTTCTGGTCACTGTTTTAATTATTATTGGAGACCTATTGAGGTCCAAATTGAGCGCCGTCAGCGCCATTGGATTTCTTATTTTGAAATGAATTTTTCTGATAAAACAAAAATAGGATTAGGACCGGGAATATCATGAACATGCATTGTCCTTATTCTATATTTGTGCATAAATAGGAATTCTTATGCAAAGTGATTAATGTGTGCATATGGCATAAATTGGCAATGCAGGATAAATGTCCGCACTCAGCCGTTCTCATAAATTGGAAACCAATGCAAATCTGGAGCGTACTGTGAGTAGACCTAGATGGTCTTATTTATTGGTTATTTGCTTTTGTTATATGTTGAATGTGTATTGATTTATTTTATTGATTGTGATTAAATATGGGTTCCGGACAGGAGGTCCGGTGATTGATTATGTATTGGGAATTGCGTTATCGAAGTGCTCCTTGAATGTGAATGGGATGACCTAAGTGTATATATTGAGATGGTTAAAATGTTTTGCATGCATAATTGCACATAAATGAAATGTGACTTCTTAATTAGATGTCGAATGCCGGACTACGGTCCGATGATAGTAATTATGATTGACTGAGGGCATGCAAATAGGCATAAGGCATTCCACTGCAATAATACATGAAAGATAATGGGAGTTGTGACCAGAGTAGTCAACAATGAGTGAAAAGAGCTTCGTGCTCAGACATCGATTCGAGCCTCGAGCTCAACGACAATGAGCCCTTTATGGGACAGTTTACAATGAGCCCTATATGGGACAGTTTACAATGAGCCCTATATGGGACAGTTTCAATGAGCCCGATATCCATGGGTACGGGACAGTTTAGACACTCGGTCACAACAAAGTAATTAAATGGAAAGTGGGTCTCATGCACATATGCATAACATTATTGATTTGATTGTATGGAATGGGAATGGTTGAATTACTTGTATTGAATGAGATTGCAACACTGTATTGAATGGGAATGTGACATTGTGTTGAATGGGAATGATAAATTTGATTGAATGATCGATTTGATTATATTGAATATGACATTGTGTCGACGTAATGAAAATATGAAACTGTATGTGAATGTGAAGTGTGATAGGGAATATGAAATGTGACTTAATGGAAATGAAAGTATGTGTTATATGTTATGTGATTGGGTGAACCATCAATGATGGTCACTCACTGAGTTCGCAAAACTCACCCAAAATTTGCATCTATTTTTCAGGTCTTGAAGAATACCCCGTTTGACACGGGAGTATGTCTACTGTAGGCAAGTGAAGGATAGAGGTCGGGATCAGTTCGTGTCTGCATTAGTGTCTTGTCGAATTGTATTCCGCAATCATTGTGCAATAATGCTTTGTATTTATAATGAGCCATTGTGGTTTTATTGTTTTACATTGACTGATTGTAAAATTATTATTGAATGACTGTAATAACTGAAAATGATTAATGGTGAACATGGGCTCAAGTTTATTACTGTTTATGTCGCGTTAATAAATGGTTTAAAAATAATAATAATAAGAGGAGAAAATGTTATACTGAGTTTTATACTGAGTGATGTAGCACGCCACCCTCGCGGGGCACGGACTTGGATATCAGCCATAATATCGGGTTCGGGTCACTCGGGAGTGGGGTGTTACAAATACCTAAATTCTTCATCTTAAAATTCGTTCCCAACATGCTTTTAGTTCATTCATATCATGCATATTCTTTGTAACAACTAATATACCATTTATATATAATAGCAAAATAATAAATGATTCATCATCAAGACTCTTGATGTACTCATAACAATCATTCTCATATTTTATGTAGCCAATTCAATCATTTAAACAAACCATTAGTACCATTATCATGGAGACACTTTAACTCATACAACTTCTTCAATTTATTTGGGCTATTCCATGTAAATTTTCTCCACCAAGTGACCATAAAGAAATTTTTTCCTTCACATTCATCTTCTCTAAGTTCATATCTAAGCTAGCTACCAATGCCATTAAAATCCTAATGAAATTATGAAAAACCATCAAGAAAAATTATCATTATAATCGATAGTTTTCAATTATGTGTATCCCTCTTTTATTAGTTGAGCTGAAAATTTTTTCATTCTTTTTCTACTAGGGATGGTGTTACAAACGTTTTCCTTTGGCACTGAACTTACCTACAAGAGGCGCCTACTCCTTTGCACGACATTCTTACTTAGGCCTTTCTAAGCAAGACTCAGCCTTCCTATATGATTGTCGACCAACTATCGAGTTCTCAAACGCCTGACGACTCTTGCAGTGTTTAACTCTCACACTAACAAAAACAATTACAGAAGCACTAGAATAGTAAAATCAACAACAAGAAGAAGAAAGAGATACAGCTAAAAGTCAACCTTCATTACTTCCCTCAAAGTATACAAAGGACTACTCTCTCAATCTCTATATCTCCCAACACTCTCCTCTTGATTTTAAGAGCAAGGCTCAAATGAGCTATTTATAGGCATCTCTAGATGACTAAGTTAAAATCTTAATAGAACTTTACTAGTTAACATCACGATCTTATCCTATCTTCTTATCATATTACATCAGACTAACCAATAGATGACATCCCCATCCAATTAGGACTCTATTTAATAGGATTAAGCTATATCACAATAACAAGATAAAAGATTACATTATCTAGGAATGATTATCTATATACAAGAAGATATCCTCTATCTTTAGATGATCATTCCATATGATCTTTATCTCTTAAAGCTGATGTACATCCATTGTGATCTTATTTGACACATCATTCAAGATCTCCCCATCTCTATTTGTTGATGACAATTCATCCAAGTCAATAGCACACTAGTTCGATCCAATGCTTACCCATGCCAACTCCATTAGCCATGATCGTCCACTTGAGCACATACTAAGTCCTTAGTCCATCAAGAACTTAGCCTTAGCTAAGTCAGCCCATACACGGTCCGAAACTCTCCCAAAACTCGCACCATGCTTGATCTACTTGCTAAGTAACCTTGGAACTCTTGCATAATCTCGTCATGCGTGTGATCTAGCTAACCTTCCATTCGAAGTCTATCTTAAGCCTTCTTTTGGTCTCTCATCTGAATCTTACATCTCGTCGAAGATTTCTACCAATGCTCACCAATGCATACCAACGCTTGACATTTCCCTTCCTCATCCTTGTCTCCTCGCAAGTCTTTTGCCTTGTTCCATTGATCTGCGTGTCGATCTGTTGGGCTCCAATTTTTTTTTTCTAATTGATGTATTAAGTAAGAATTGTCCTGATTGTGTGACTTATTGCTTAGTTTGATTAAATTGGAAGTATTAATAGAAAATTTAGATTAAGTTGAGTATAGTGTGGTGTGAGTGGAAATAAATATTTAAGGGCAAAATGGGAAGATCACTTAAGTTAGAGAGGTTAAAGCATTGCATGGAGGGGCAAATTGGTCTTTGCTCTTTCTATTTAGGCTTAAGGAAAGAAATTAGAAGAGAAAGAGTGAGAAGAGAAGAGGGAGAGTGTCGTTGGAGCTAAGGGAGAAGAAGAGAAAGTAGGGTTTTGAGATGCTTGAAGAATTGAAGAGATTGAAGCATCTTCTGGTAAGTATAAGCTTCTTTTCTTCTTGTTTGGGTTGGATGGAACCCTAGAATAGCTTAGAATGGTAGGTTTCGGTTGATAAGAAGGTTATGGAAAAATGGTTAAATTTCTTTGGGTTGATGATCTTGTTGTGTTTGTGACTGATTTTAAGGTTGTAATGAGTTTAGAACTGAAGTATAAGACATGATTTAAGGTTTAGATGTGTTGTTTTTGTAAAATGGGAGGATTGTGGATGAAGAATGTGGGAAAAATCAAATTCGGGAGCGTTTCTGGGCTCCCACGTTGAGACGTGCTCATATGCACGCCTCGGCGTGCGAGGTGTGCATCTTGCACACATGCGCCTCAAGCCAAGACAAAGCCGTTCGCATGCATGAGCTCTAGCTTTCTGCACATATGTATTTTGATATTTTGGGCATAACTTTTGCTGTAGATGTCCGAATGAGGTGATTTTTAATTCGTTGTGAACTAGAGCCTTAGGGCTACAAGTTTTATGAAGAAAGGAAGATAGGAATCAGTCTCTAAAGATTTGAAAACTTGGATGGAAGTCGAGTATAGATTTTAGTCTTTTGATTTTCAAACTTTATGAATTTCCTGTGAATGTTGTTTGAACGAGAACTTGGTTTGTTATAGGAAACCAAGCCGACCTAATCCAATCGCAAAAGGAAGGACAACATTGAGCTTAGATTATCAAGGAATATTAGGTGGGTAATATATTTATAGTTGTTGTGTGTATGGGCAAATTATCTTGCTTGCTTGAATATGTGTGTGGCATTGAAATTATTGACAATGTATTGTGATTGTGATTATGTATTGCCTTGGAAAACATTATGGCATTTTGTATGAATGGAAAGATGAAGAAACATGATGATCATGAAAAGTATGAAAGCTTTCGATAAAATGATATGAGCATGAAATGAATGAGTATGTGCTATGTTTGGGCGAGAGAGGAACGTTTCGTTAGTCACGTGCACGTCGACGTATAGCCTTCTCCCAGCTGCCCGCTTGAGGCCACGAGATCCTGAGAAATCGAACTCGTTTTGTTCACGGTATAAACTTCGATTTATCCATTTTGTTCCACGGAACTCTCGAGCCATTTGTTGTGCATTTCATTATTTATTTGTTAGGAAGAATGCATAATTGATCGTTATGTTGTGATGCAGATATTACATGACATATTTTTGTGATGACATTTTGATGGCTATAAGATTGGGAATAATTGTTAAGTGTTGACTTGCTATATACTTGTGTTTATATATGCTTGAATGTGTGGCTCGTCGCCAATGGCTATAAATGTATAAGCCACTGAGCTTCGTAGCTCACCCTATTACCTCCCACTCCTCAGGTGTAGAACGAGAAGATCGTTGATCCTTGCAAGGCATCAGAAACTCCAAGATAGTTAGAAGCTTTTGTACTAATTTAGTGCTTTTGGGTTAGTTTTCCAAGCATATCAACATTGAGCATCCTTATGTATTCGGATTTAAGTATTGTTATGTATTGTGCTAAGTTATGAATGCTTGTTCAATTCCTTCGAATTGTAATGACATGAAGTTCCCTTGCTTTTGCATGTGTTAAAATTCTAGTTAGATTGATTGGATTGTGTGTTCGTATGAAATTGCTTAGATGTTAGGAACGGGTTTGGTTTTTGGGGAGTTCGCCGTGGCGAGCCAGTCTTTCGCTGCGGCGCATTCCTTGGGTGTTCGCCGCGGCGTGACGCTGGCCGTTCTCAGCGGCGTGTACCCGCAAGTTCGCCGCGGCGAAGCCAAGTTTTGGCTGCGGTGAACCATTTCTGCGAGGTGATCGCCGCGACGAGCATTCTGTTGCCGCGGTGAGTCCTCCTCTTCCCACTGCTGTTCCTTTATATTTTGGATTTTTTCGATTCTTCCTCCGCACGGCCCTTACTTGCCGACCCCGAGCGGTCACCTCGGGATAGGGAATGGGACCCGTGCCCAACATGTTTGGTATCAAAGCTTAGGTTGTGTGTCCTCGGCTTAGAATGCATAATAGGATGAGTTGTTGGATATATGATTATTTGATGCATTGTTAATTGATTGATTGCATTAAGTGACATGCATATCATGCATACATGTAGAAATTAAGATGGACATGTAGCTAATCCTTAGTGTTTATATTTGAAGGAGTAAGATGCCACCTCGTAGAAGGACACGAGGAGTTCTACAAGGATCTGTTGCACCTGACTCTCCGACAAGAGATGAGAGTACTGATGAGTCGGTAGCCGCAGGAAATGCTGAGGCTTCTGTAGGGCTAGGTAGTGAGCCCATTCCATCACAGACACAGGAGTCGCCGGTTCTACAGGAGCAAGTGCCTCCACTAGATCCGAGACTTTTCCAGGCATTTTCTCAGGCATTTGCTTAGGCTATGGGTCAGATGCCACAGCCTTCTGCTTCAACCCCAGCTAAGAAGGGGAGACGGTTTGACAAGTTGAGGAAGTATGGAGCAGTGGACTTCTACGGGACCACTGATCCTGAGGAAGCCGAGACCTGGTTGAGAAAGACCAAGAGAGTATTGGATCAGATGGAGTGTGAGGATGATGAGAGGGTTGTTTATGTTGCAAGGCTGCTTCAGGGGGATGCCTTGCATTGGTGGGAGAGTATACCGGGGAGTCAGCTGAAACCGATGGGGTTGGCATGGAAGGACTTCCTTGCTCCTTATAGGAAGAAATATCTGTCTGAGGTGTATATTCAGCAAAAGCAGAGGAAATTCCTCAGTCTCACCCTGAGGGAGATGACAGTTAGTGAATAAGAGCGTCAGTTCACTCAGTTATCGAGATATGCTTCAGAGATGATGTTGAGTGAAGCTGCTAAATGCCGCTGGTTTGAGTCGGGTCTACACCTAGCCATCAGAGAGAAAGTGGTAGTGCAGAACTTTGGTGACTTTCAACAGTTGGTTGAAGCAGCGTTGAGGGTTGAGAACATCGAGAACATCAAGAGTGCAGTTAACAGGAAAAGAAAGGGAAGAGAGCAGTCCAAGAGGGGAGGCGGTACTTCTATACCTGAGAGGAGTGCCAGAACCTTCCCTGTGCAATCTGAGGAGAGGAGCAGCGGTGCGAGCTAACCTAGATCTATGAAGACCTCTACTGTTTCTCACCAAGCCTCAACGTTGGGCGGCAATAGAAGGGGAGATGGGGGTAGGCCACCTATTCCTAAATGTGATCACTGCAGGAGACTCCATAGAGGAGAATGCTATAGAGTGACAGGAGCTTGCTTCAACTGTGGGAAAAAGGGGCATATGGCTAGAGAGTGTCCTCAGCCTGCAAGACAAGAGAGAAGCCAGATGCAAGCTTCAAAGAGATCTGAAACTGTGGGACACAAGACCACAACAGAAGTGGGCAGTTCAGATGCAGCTAAGAGGGTGAGCATTATAGGGAGACCAAGGAGGTAGGCACCAGCTAGGGTGTTTGCAATGACACGAGAGGACGTAGAGACCGCCCCAGATGTTGTTACTGGTAGAGTTAAATTATTTGTTGATGATATGATTGCTTTGATTGATCCGGGTTCTACTCATTCGTTTGTTTCATTGAGTAGAACTGTGTGTGGTAGAAATTTGAGCCCATTGGATACTCCGCTGATGGTGAGTACTCCAACTGGCCAATATATTATTATCAGTCAAGTGTATAGAGAGTGTGATATACGTATTGGTGGGGAACTTCTAGTGTTGGATTTAATGCCATTAAAGATGGGAGGATTAGATGTGATTTTAGGTATGGACATGTTAGAGAAATACAAAGACCGTCTGGATTGTAAATAGAAGACAGTGGAATTTGAATTGGATAACGGCAGAAGAGTGGTATTTTCAGGGGACAGAAAAGTAAGTCCGCCCAGAATTGTTTCAGCTCTGACAGCAGAGAAGATGTTGAGGAAGGGATGTGAGGCATTTTTGGCCTATGTGGTAGACGCAAGGGCAGATAGAGGGAAGTTAGAGAATATTCCAGTAGTCATGGAATTCTCAGATATCTTTCCCGAGGAATTACCAGGATTACTGCCAACTAGGGAAATTGAGTTTCCTATTGAGCTTCTTTCAGGTACGGCACCGATCTCAGTTCTGTGTTACCGAATGTCTCCGATGGAATTGAAGGAGCTTAAGGAGCAATTGGAGGAGTTATTGGAGAAAGGGTACATAAGGCCGAGCTCTTCACCTTGGGGAGCTCCGGTCCTTTTTGTGAAGAAGAAAGATGGATTGTTGAGGATGTGTGTGGATTACAGGAAGCTTAATTAGGTCACTGTTAAGAACAGATATCCGCTCCCACGCATAGATGATCTGTTTGATCAATTGCAAGGGGCAAAAGTCTTCTTCAAGATAGACTTGAGATCGGGTTACCACCAGTTAAGGATAAAGGAGTCTGATGTACCAAAGACTGCTTTCCGAACACGGTATAGGCATTTTGAGTTTTTAGTTATGCCATTTGGATTGACAAATGCCCCTGTAACCTTTATGGACTTGATGAATCGAGTATTTAAGCCTTTCTTAGACCAATTTATCATTGTCTTTATTGATGATATATTAGTTTATTCTAAGAGTGATAAAGAGCATGAAGAGCATCTGAGGATTACTTTGGAGACACTGAGGAAAAAAGAGTTGTATGCCAATTTCGATAAATGCAAATTTTGGCTGAGAGAAGTTGCATTTCTTGGACATGTAATCTCAGAAGAAGGAGTGCATGTGGATCCAAAGAAAATAAAAGCTGTGGTGAATTGGGGAGCACGGAAGAACATAACAGAGGTGAGGAGTTTTCTGAGTTTGGCAGGTTACTACAGGAGGTTTTTGGAAGGATTCTCCATGATAACTGCTCTGATGACTCAGTTATTAAGAAAGAATTAGAAGTTTATCTGGAGTGATGAATGCCAAAAGAGCTTTGAGGAGCTCAAGAACAGATTGATAAGTGCTCATATTCTGATTCTGCCTTCTGGAGATGAGGGCTATACCGTGTATAGTGATGCTTCGAGGAAGGGTCTTGGTTGTGTATTGATGCAGGGAGATAGGGTGATAGCTTATGCTTCAAGGCAACTGAAGCCATATGAGTTGAATTATCTGACACATGATTTGAAGTTAGCAGCAGTGATCTTCGCCTTGAAAATTTGGAGGCATTATCTATATGGTGTTCAGACGAGGATCTTTACCGATCATAAGAGTCTCAAGTACTTGCTGAGCCAGAAAGAACTGAATTTGAGACATAGAAGGTGGGTTGAATTGCTTAAAGATTATGACTTGCTTATTGAGTATCATCCAGGCAAGGCAAATATAGTGGCGGATGCTTTGAGTAGGAAGTCTTCAATTGCCTATGTTCGGACAGTTTATCTGCCTTTATTAGAAGAGATGGCCAAGCTTAAGATAAGCTTAAAGCAGGAGGAACCAAATTGCCTTCTAGCTAACTTCCGAGTGAGACCGATACTTAGGGAGAAGGTTAGGGAGTTGCAGGAACAAGATGCAGATTTGAGCAAGCTCCAAGAGGAAATTCGAAATGGTAAGATTTCTGAAGTAGTAGTGAGGGATGATGGACTTATGACAATGGAGAATAGGCTTTGTATCCCAGATGTTAAGGAGGTAAAGGATGAAATTTTGGATGAGGCATACTGTAGCATCCTACTCTCGCAAGACCCAAACCCGATATCGTGGGTGATATCCGAGCCCGTGCCTCACGAGGGTGGTATGCTAGAGCAGTCAAATCCATTCAGAAACTCAGTAAGACAGTTTTTTTTAAAACGAAAATTTTCAAAAAATATCAAAATTTCACTAACTCATAAAATTTTCAATGTAATAACATTCAAGATTCTCAAATCATTCCAATTATACCCGGAATTATTCATGAATGCATGTACAATTATTTTAATGTGCAAATATATTCACTATTTATGTGTAAATGTATGACATATCATGCATGAACATGGAAGTGCATCTCTAACTCCCATTACTCACATTAACCATCCTACCCTTCCCTATAATAATGGGATGCTACAATTCTCCCCTCCTAACAAAAATTTCGTCCTCGAAATTTCATATACGATTAATCAGAAAGACAGGGAGAATTTCTTCGCTCTTTTCTATTATGATTCCCACTTATTTCACTACATGACCCAATTCTATCAATTAACGAAAATCAATACAATCAATTACTCTATTTCCTTTCTCAAACTTTACACTGTCTTAACTGTTTTCTCATGATTACTCGCAATTCTTCACTTTCGATACCAATAACACATATATCATATCATAACAATATTTCCTAATTCTGTCCATGCAATACTTTATGGATCCGAAATCATCATTTTTGGTTTTAAACCAACTTACCAATCTATAGTTCTATTCACATCACAGTCACATAAAGGCTACATTACAACGAATTTAATTCTCTGGTTTACACACTTGTCTTTATTTCAGTGCATCCAGGCCAAATTGATACACCTCGAAGCATTTCCTTTATCGCTTATCAGATTACATCTCTTCAGTGTTAAAACACTAATCTCATAAGGTTTCAATAACCTCGATAATAATCAACTCAACTCATTGCTATTAACTTGGATTACTTAACCCCTATTACAGATTCAATCCACTTATCAACATTAGCTCAAATCACTCATGACCGTCGACTATTTTTAGGCCCTGATCACTTTACTATAGGGGTGAACGACTTCTTTTTATTGTAAGACCCCTTATACACTATTCGAATGGTAACACCAATAAAACAATTGATATGCCTACAATCAATCTGGACTATACATCAATCTCATATCCCATAGAACTCCAAAAATATCAGTTTCACATTTATCTCCAAAGAATCAAATCATTGATAAATCACACATATAATTATTCGATTTTACATTCTAAACCGTCAATTATTCTTTCAAGGCACTCTTACTATAGCATATAGCTTCGATTGTTCCTTGCATTTTCACTAACAGTTTCTTTGGCGGATATAACACATACTTCTTACTCCAGTCAAAAATATCATTTTTCTCAAAAGTTGAATCCATTGGCAAATCCTTGAAAAGGTCCACATTTATAAATTCTCAATTCGGGTTTCACCATTCTTTTTATATACACACCTGATTTGGAATTTCAATAGCTACTAATACCTTCTTTTACCCCTTTGCTAGATCGACAGTCGCACTCAGTATTACACTAGGTTTAACAACCCTATCGTCCAAATTGAAACCTTCTACCATTGCATTTTCTATTCAATCCATTTAATTTCATCACTAGCTTACTTCTGAAATACTCAAACGCATAATCCTTTTCAAATCTTTCAAATTCCCGTAATATCTTGACCGCTATCAACTTGTATATTCATAGACATATCCAAAATTGCTTCGGTACAAATAAAATCTCCAAACTTTCAAAGCAATACTCAGTACAACAAATCTCAAATCATCAAACACAATGTAGCCCATGAAGTTATACTTGTCCCCAAGTACATAGAATCACTTTGCACTATATCAACAACTTGCCTCATAACCTTTACTGGGACACTTTGCTAAATATTGCAAAATCTTCAAATTAAAGTGATACCATCAATACACGAATTGTAAATTTCTCCCATTGTCCCTTTTTACAATCACCTGACATACAATTCACACGTTTCTCCTTAACATTTTTGTCAAAGAGCTAAGGCCTGAAAATCTTTAACAATTTTTGGACGTATCTAGCATATAGCTAGTTCTTAATAACTCTGAATCCCGTATATACATATCCCTTGCAATTTTGCATTATCTCCATACCTCTATCGTCATTAAGTCTCCCAAATGAGCCATGCTCGAATACTAATTCATCCACAATTTTATTTGATCACAACAAGATTCACTTTTTATGAAACTTTCATGATATGAAATTTCCTCAATAATGCCAACTATTCTTCTTCACTCTCCAAATGCATTTGATATATCAATTATGATCATAGTCACTATCCAATTCCAATACGATTGAGACAACTTACTATTCAATAATATAGTACTGTCAGGGCATTGCTATCTCTGACAATTACGACCCAAAATTCCTTATACTCATGATTGATTTTCCTAACTCTTTAAAAAAATATCGAATTTCTCCAAGAAGGAACAATTCTCTTATACTTTTCTCAGTTTCATAGTAACGCATTCTGACACATGTTCCTTTACACTAGTTTCTCCACAAATTTCAATTCATTAGCAATCTTTACTCTCTGGGTTGAATAACACATTCATCATATCGACTTTATGCTTCACGAACATATTGACACAAAATGTTCATGAACCGATTTTCTCCTTGAATTCACGACTAATGTCTCCTTACTGTTCAATAATCCTATTACATAATCGAATTCTATACATTAACATAGTACATACCTTCTCAGAAGCAGATTCTATCTTTTACGCTTGAATCCCTGCTAGGATCAAGACTCCCGATAATGACTTTTCGTTCATCTCAAATTTATCTCCAATTTGTCCTTTCATCACTAAATTTTCAATTGTAATCATCTGATCGACTTAATCCAATTCAGGGAAACTCTTCTTTCGAAAGAAGATTTCTTACTACTTTCATCAATACCGTTCCGAAATTCCTACTCATCAACCCTCGTTGCATATCTTGTCAGCCACTTATAACACCTTAAGAGAAAAATCAATTTTAAGTATAACTCATAAAATCCCATAAAGATCAATTATGCCTCAAATCATATAATTCAGGACATCCTTTTTAAGAAAATTCAGTGAAGTATATACCACCAAAACCACTTCATCATATCTAGAGACAGATGTAGAACATCTCACCAATTAGTCACTTACGTTAAGGATACCTTGATCTCATTTGATTTTTGATAACACTTCCCTTTTTGCACTTGTCCTCGCTCGAGAGGAGTATGCCAAGATCGAGTTCTATTCTATTTAAACAGATAACAATTTCAATTTATTCCCAATTGAGCACTATAAGCACTTTCACTCTTTATTCTATCTCATAATGAACTTTAAACTATAAAAACTATTACTGGCGGTTCTCCACTAACTCACCGATTGATTCCGATATCATCTCCAAACATATGATACAATTAAGCTTAATATATTCACTTACCATGGCATTCCCATTATCAGATGTGCGTTCTCATAGGCAAAACAACTGAACCTTGACAACTATTTCATCTACCATTATCATTGTCTTACATTCCAATCTCTCATTATCTCGTCATACCCGTGTATGGTCACAATCAAATCTAAATCATAGATGTAAAAATCAATCTTGATTTCCCATTCACATATTTTGACTCAAAGTCTTAAACCCTTATTCATTATTCTCATCACAGAAATCAAACCCAATCGTAGCTTCCACAGATCTTAGAACATTTTATTCTCACCCACTTTGCTTATACACTTTCAATCTTGCCATTTCTAACATATCTCTCTATTTCCTTTATCAATACACAGCTATATGTTCATATTTATCCCACATTCAAGGATATACCCCCGGTATAACACGGATGTCGTATTTCATAATGTATCCACCAATACCAGTTCACTCAATCTTCATTTATCAAATCGAATCATATACCTTTTTCTAATTCCATGGTATACACAACTTCCTTTTTATCACATTCTAACATATCATCATTTTCCTTACTAATTCTAATGACTGAAACAATTGGTACAGGCTCCTACATGTGACTCATATACTAGACTGGGGATCAGTTGTCACTGTCTGCCGTGACATGACTTAAATGCATGTACTTGACCCATCTTTCAGAATGCCCATGTAAGATTGTACTTTTGGGCTTTGATACCACAAATGTAGCATCCCACTCCCGCAAGACCCAAACCCGATATCGTGGGTGATATCTGAGCCCGTGCCTCACGAGGGTGGTATGCTAGAGGAGTCAAATCCATTCAGAAACTCAGTAAGACATTTTTTTCTTTCTGAAAGCAATCGAGTGCACGTATATTAGTAAACAATTTGGGCCCGCGATACGAAAACATTTTCATTCAAAATACTATTATAGCAATCATATTACAATACAACATTAATCAAATGGGACCCTTTGCAATAACAGTACTAATATGCGGAAATACAAATTTACATATAAATCAGAATGACTCAAATGCAGACGTGAAACTGATCCCGACTTCAAACTCTGACTCTCTTGCAGTAATCATACTCCCGTTTGTCTAACGGGGTACTCGTCGATCCCTGAAAAATATTTGCAATGTTGGGTGAGTTTGCGAACTCAATAAGAAACCATCATCGATGGTTCACTCAATTCATGCATCATATCGCAAGCAATTCATAATCAATTACACATAATAACACTTCAGTATCAAACTCCCAATACTTCGGACACCTGTGGTCCGAAGTCAATCAAAAGCAAACACACACATAACCCTCCATTCATCTCATTATGGCATAAGTGCATCAAATTTAACACATAAAGATTGAGGAACCAACTAGGTTACTCACTGGTTGCTCCCGAAGCTAACGCCTGGAAGATCCAGCAACGTCTGGAAGTTGACGTTCCAGTTGCTCCTCTATAACAAAAAGCATACATAATATCAAAATTTGCACCATTAAGAGTGTTCAATAATGCACATGTATGAGATGTATTACGTACAATGCATGTTCATGATAAATCTTGGGTATCGCTCTTTGATTCTTCTCAACACTATCCCATACCGAAATTCATTTAAACATAACTAACACTTAGGTTTCTGCCTCTCTAGAACCCTTGAAATCACAATTCGTTTGTCACTGGCTTACTTTCAGACTTTCTAAAATACCCTTTCGGGTTTACTGTTCACATTCAATCAGGAGGCAAAACTTGTGAAATTTGAGCTCACTCTCTTTTAGTAAAATGTTCCTCTATCTTGTATCTTTCCATCGCCTCTAATTTCACTCAATTCGGTTCAGTAATTTGGAAGATTTGCCCTAACATTTTTGGACTGTTCCTCTCCAAAATAGTGTGTTACATCCGACTTCCATCCAGAAATTGAACACCTTAGAGACCGTATCAAGATTCAGCTCCTTCATATAATTTGTGGCCCTATTACTCTAGTTTACAACAAATCAAGGATCACCTCAATTGGATTCCTATAGACCAAGATATCATCAAAATACTGAAATACATTCAGTAAAATATCCAATTCATACTCCTTCCACCGGTACCCTTACTTTGATTCAGTCAATCGTTTCCAATTTAATACCAAAGACTATAAATTTTTGTGTAGAGATAAATTAATGTGTTAGGAATCCAATGCTTCAAGAATCAGGTCATTTGGAGGTCTAGAGAAGAAGTTATGACCATAAGAGTACAACTTGTTTTTGCGTCTCATTTTCTGCGTCTGCTTTCATGCGTCTACTTTCATGCGTCTGCTTTCATTCGTCTGCTTTATTCGTCTACTTTCATTCATCTATTTTCATTCGTCTGCTTTCATTCGTCTGTTTTTCTGCGTCCAAAATGTCTCCACTTATAAGATGCATAACCTTTGACTCCGATGTCCAAAATTTACAAACTTTATACTGTTGGAAAGATAAAAGAATTATCTACAACTTTCAAGAAGGGAACTTTGCCAGAATCTATCTAAATCAGGTCCAAATTTCGTCCCGAAGTTGGAACATGGATTTTTGCTCAACTCTCAACATCCTGCACCCAGTTCTCAACTTCGTGACAACTTTTGAGATTCTTAGAGACAGAATTGAAATTCGATGTCTTCATACGAATTATAGCCATATATTCCTAATTTACTCTGAATCAAGAATCATCGTGTTTAGACAACCGGAGAAAATGTTATGGCTAAAATACTGAAATATACTCAGTGAGAAAGTCCATCCCATTACTAGAGGGAAGGGTAGGATGGTTAATGTGAGTAATGGGAGTTAGAGATGCACTTCCATGTTCATGCATGATATGCCATACACTTACACATAAATAGTGAATATATTTGCACATGAAAATAATTGTACATGCATTCATGAATAATTCTGGGTATAATTGGAATGATTTGAGAATCTTGAATGTTATTACATTGAAAATTTTATGAGTTAGTGAAATTTTGATATTTTGAATTTTGGTGGGAAATATTGTATTTGTATATGTTGGTGAAGTTATGGAGTATTGAGAGAGATATATTTTTAGTAGGGAAAAAGAAATAAATTTAATAAAGATTTGAGGATAGTTGGGTTGTAAGGATGATTGTTGTATTGGAAAGAGGGGAACTAAATGGAGTTAGTTTCCAAAGAAACTAAGTTAGAGTTTAATCATTAAGAAAGTGACATGTGTCACTTAGACCTTGTACTCTAGCTAGGAGTAGGTGTTGGACCCCGAACTTTTGATGAAAATTAGAAATATTAAAATGAATTTAAGTGAGAAAGAAATTGGTGAGGAAATTATGAATTTAAAAAATTTGATGAAAAAAAAATTTATGAGAAAAGAATTGTTTAATTTTGAAGAGTTTGATATTTGAGTGAACTTATATGGATTATGAGAAGAAAGTGGATGAGTTGATTGAAATGAAGTTAAATAGCAAGAATTAAAAAGAAAAAGTGTGAAAATTTGAAGAATTTAGAAAGTTTGACTTTTGGAGATAAAATGTTTGACTTGAGAGTTGACTTTTTGATTTTAGGAGAATTTGAGAAAATGATCTTCTAGAAACTTGTAGTTTATGTCAAGAGCTTTCTGTAGCCATAAAGTTTGATATTTTTCGATATCGGAAGTGAGAGTTATGATCAGTCAAAGTTCGTTTGAAGTTTGACTTTTTTGAAGAAAAAGTTGACTTTTTGATTTAGGCAAAATTCGAGAAAATGTTCAACATGAAAATTGTAGCTTCTGTCGAGAGCTTTTTGTGGACATAAAGTTTACTATTTTTCGATGTCAGGATTGAGAGATATGAATTTCTGAAGATATGCTTTGTTTTGATAATTCTATTATGTATAGATTGGTGTGTTCTATGCTTCGAGGCCACTCGTCGTATGGATTTAGTTTGAATTAGAGTAAGTGGTCTTCATGAAAGTTTTAGATGATGTTTTTATCTTTCCATTGATATAAAGTTTTCAATTTTTCGATATCGGGGCTAGGAGTTATGAGCGATTAAAAATTGGAAGTCGTTTAGGAAAAGTTGTTTTGAACAGAATCTTTAATTGAGGTTTTGACCTCTTTTGAGACCTAATTTGATTTTGAGTTCTTCAGGGAAGTTGTAGAGCTTCCTTTGATATTTTTATTGACACCAAAATTTTCAAATTCCGAGTTCGGGATCGAGAGATATGATTTTTGAAAAGTTCAGTTTTGAAGTACCGATACTTTGTTTTTTATCCGATCCCTTTTGTAATCTTTTGCTTATAATTCCTTCGTCCGACATCCGATTGATTTGATTCTCAAAGCATTGGATTCCTAAGAAATTTAATTTAATTTTTATGGAATATTATTATTTTTAGGAGATTAAATGGAGAGAGATTGATTGAACCTAAGTAAGAGATTTGGTTATAGGTTATAAGTTGGATAATTTTCTGAACGTGGTTCACTATTTTGCGATTTTCGGGAGCTGTACAACTCCGATTGAGTTGATTCTTGAGGTAAAATAAAATTAAGATATGGGGCTACAACTCTTGTGAAGGGATCGAAATTTAATTTCATTCCTAAGATTGTTAATTTCTGGACTGAAGTTATGTTAATGTTCAGTCTCGAATTTTGTGAAGGTCCGATAGTATTTCGGCTATAACTTCTTCGTTTTAGATCCGAATTGAGCGCCGTCAGTTGCGTTGGATTAGTATGATCTAGAGGAACAAGTTTTAAGAAGAAAGTTTGTCCAAATTATTTCGTTTAGATGCTTGAAAATAGGACGCAAGTAGTCAGTTTTTCAAAATCCTATGCAGGGGCAGTGGTGGAATATCACTTAAAAGGAGGAGCAATATGGTCATTTATCTACCATTTTAATGATGTGGCACTACACAAAAGGGGATATTCGTTTTTGCAGAGGAAGGAGCTCGTATGTTCTAGAAAATGAAAGAAGAATGGAGAAAGAAGAAGAGAAATAAGAAGAGAAAATGGAGATAGATGATTCGGTGATGGAGATTTCGAAAAATTTGAGCTTCCAAGATGATTTTCGTTGTTATTTCAAGAGGAAGAGATAGAAGAAGATGAAGTTATCATTGGAGCTTAGGAATTTCAAAAATCTAGAGAGAGAAAGAGGTAAGAGAAATTTCAATCTTTGAGTTTTTTCTTAAACTTTGGTTTAGAATCATGGAAAATGATATGAGTATGTGATTTATGAAGTCAATTGTGATGATTATGCCTTAAGTGAGATTTAATTTTGGTTAATTGAGTGATTAGGATTATGTCAAATTTTGAAATTGGGGTTTTGTGAAATTGATGCTTTAGATAGCTTGAATTAGTGATGAATTTGAGATATCCTAAGTTAATTTTGATGTTTATGCTTTAGATGAAGTTTAATTTGTAAATTTGTAAATTGGGGGTTTAGGCTTAATTTGAAATTTGGGGATTTTGTGAATTAATGGTGTAGAATCATCAATAATAGTAGGAATTGGTGAAATATGAAATCAATTTTGAAGAAATTGTGATTTATGGTATTGAATTTGGATAAGTTGGTTTAGGCCAAATTGGTGAATTAGGGTTTTTGTAAATTGGTGAGTTAGATAGCTTGGAATTATGGTAAATTGGTGAATTCCTAAGTTAATTTTGAAGATTATGTTATTTATGATGTGAATTTGGATGATTATAGTTTAGGTTTTATTAAATTGGAAGAGAGAGAGAAGCAAAAGTCAAATTGAAGCATTGGACAAGATGCTAGCATGGAAATAAGGTGGGTAGTATATTTATTTATTGAATTTTAAGCTAAAAATGTGAATTTGAAAATTCAAGAAGCAAAGTTTTGAGAAATGAATGTTTATAAAAATGTTTGGATATTATGATTTTGAAGGATTAATTTCCTTATGTTAGAAATGATTTTTAGAAAATACAAGATTTATGAAAATCATGTTTTAGACAATTTGAGCAATGTGTTTTATGAAACTATATATGTTTTGATTTATGTGTGAAAGAAATAATTGCATTCATGTTTATGCGTTTGATTTATATGTGATTAATTGATTAATTGAATATGATTGTATATGGAATATGCATGTGTCATTTATGACACAATATGATGATATGATTTGAAAATGTGAAAATCAAGATTTTTGAAAAGTGCCTTGAGCAATCTGAAATTCCGTTTTGCTTATGTGCATGTGGGTTTGGTCAGTCCTTTTGTGAGTCGCAACTTGTCTCTACTGTTTTAAGCCTTCACTTTGCTCAAGAGAGGCAATGGAGTTCGATCACGGACTCCTTCACGGTTTACATGACCGCTATGCGGAAGTGTGCAAGACATCTGTTATGGACCAAACCAAACCATTTAATGTGTTATTGTGATTTGTGTTGGATGTCGCAGTATAACCCATGAAACACACGCCGTGAAGATAACTCGCAAACACCTACGGTGGAGTGTGGGTCCAACATCAAACCATTCTGTTATGTTATGTGGTTTTTGATTTTGTTTATGTGCTATGTGATGCATTCATGTTTAAAGCTGTGCATGATTGGTAAAAATTTTGAGAATTTGAGAAAAGAGAAAGTGAATTTTCAATCATGAATTTCGGAAACTATTTATGAATATTTTGGAAAGTTTGAAAATGGGTTTTTGGATAAATTTCTGAATGGGAAATGTTTGAAAAATTTGAAAAGATAATTTTCGCTTATGTTTCAATTTATAAATATATTATCCACGAGCTTACGAGCTCACCCCCCCTTTCATCCCAATCTCCGGTATTGACGGAGATCGGATGAAAGAGCGTCAAGTTTGATTTTGCCGCATTTGTATTTTTGTGTAAATTGAGAATTGATATTGTTTTGGCTTGAATTGCCTTTTGTGTATATAAAGCAGTTCTTACGGGATGTATATGAATTCGAGACTTGGATATTGATTTTATGATCACAATTGAGTATGATTATGCTTTATGTTTGTAATTGGATATTGAATGAGGATTTTGTATATGGATTTGAGATATTGAATGTGGTTGGGATTGATTGAGATTTTATATAATCGATTGAGGATTTATGAAGTGTTAGGTTTAGATGTGCGTTCCTGCTAGTGTTTGGATTCCGGACGGGAGAGTCCGATGATTCTGGATTTTGTGATATTAGAAGTGTGTTTTTCCTTGTAGAAATTTTTGGGATAGGATAAATGCAGCCGTTATGCTGCCGAATTTTCGTTAGAAAATAAATTGGAAAAGAAGAAAAATAAAATTTAGATGTATGAAAGATGGATTTATGAGATTGGTATTAATGTTAAGAAGTTTATTATGATTTGAGTGCGATTTGGGATTTGTATGAGTATCCAGGCATATGATGATTTCGTATGTAATGAAATAAAGTGATTAAGAATGAAAAGACAAGGAATAAGAAAGAAAAAAAATATACCAGGTTTGGATAGTCTAGGGTTTCCAACGCGATTAGTTTCCTATGCTTCATGTTTGCAACGGATGTCGATGTTTGTTCAGGTTGATTAATTCGTTCGCTTTGTATTTGATTCGATTCGCATTCGATTCCGAATTCTGTTTGTTTTCAGTTTCCAATTTCCGGTTGGGATCCGGTTCCCGGATCGGGTCCCAACAGTAGGTCACTATTCCTTGAGAGTTGCCAAGTTAATTGTAACATCCCGTCCCTGATGGAAATGGTAAATTGGTAAATTGGGACAGGCTAGGTTGTTGCATTGCATATTTGAGATGTAATCATTCATTTGACGTTTAATTTTTGAGGAATGAGTCAAGTGGCTCATGCACAGATAGGTACATGCATTCATGACTATTTCCTGGCATTTGATTGTGAATATGGTATGAATTGTTTAAACACTGAAATAATTGTCCAATGGCTATGGAAATATAGGAAATTAATGTGTAAAGCAGTTGAAATTCCGAGACGAATTGGACTAGAAATTAATTTGGAAAGAGAAAGATTTTAGCGAGTAATTGAACAAAGGATATGTGGCAAGTGTATAGGCTTATGATGTATATAATGCCTTAGGTTTGAATTTGGTTGGAAGAGAATAAAACACTTTTCCTTCACCTAGGGCATTCGATTCTCTTCTCCTTCGATCGGTTCTTCTCCTTCCTCCTTGTGTGATTGTTGGTGTTCGATTCCTGCGTGCTTCTTCTCCTCTTGCAAAGCAAAGCTTGAATCTTAAGGAAAATAGAGATTTGAGAGGTTTTGGGAGAGAATCGTGGTGTTAGGGCTTGGAGAAGATTTTCGGAGAATTGAGGATTTGTGGCTCGATCGGTAAGTATATGGTTTTAATGTTGTTATTTAAGGTTGTTTGATGCATTTATGCATTTATATTGTGATTGGGGTAGTTAGGAGTGAATTATTACTGGTTTTAGTGAGAGAAATGGTAGAAAAATCAATCGGAGAAGACGAACCAGGGCCACACGTTGCGAGGAATAAAATAATTGGACGTCGCGATGAGCGTATGCCGCGACATGCGTAGACGTCGTGATGAGCGTTCGTCGCGGCGAACGGGACGTCGCGACGAGCCGAAAGAAAATGTTCACCGCGAAGAGCGTCTTCCACGCCGCGACAAGCAACCTGTTATACGCCACGGCGAATGGCTGGAGGTCGCGGCGAGGGATAGATGTCTGATTGGATTTAATTGGATTTGTGAGGCATAACTAATGGTGTAGACCTCTAATTGAGGTGATGTTTGATTCGTTGTGATCTAGAGAAAGAGGTCTACAAATGAGAAAAAGAATGAGAGTTTGAATTTAGGTTTTTGAGATCTCAATATTAGTGATGATGCTTAAAAATGTGATTGTATTGCAACCTAAGAATTGTTTTGGTAATTGGGGTATAATTGTGAGGTCCCTAAATGTAAAGAAAGGCTATTGAAGATTTGAACTGAGCATAAAGAATAAATGCGATCTAAAGTATAGTTATTGATTTTGTGATAATATCCTGTCGATGTGACGTGATGAATTATTGGATATTAGAATTGAAATTTGAGAGTTAGTGATATGTTGTTGAATTGGAAGTGAGTCATTAGTGATTATTTGAGTGAGAGTTATAATTTGACAAAAGGAAGTGGAAAAATGGGAAATAGTACCGGGAAGGTCATGAATAGGCATAGTACATCTTTTATTCAAGGCATGTGCATCATTAAATTATTTTGATTGTGCATTTAATGAATGACTATTTGATTGTTATAGAGGCACCGTTGGATCGTTATTCCACGGACAGTGCTGGAGCTTCCAGGCAACAACTAGGAAATTTAGGTGAGTAACCTAGTTGGTTCCTTCGCCTTTATGTGTTTAATATTATATGCATTAATGCCATGTAGAGATAATGGATGGATATATGTGTGTTTGATTTAATTGATTTCGGACCACGGGTGTCCGAAATATTGAATATGTGATATTGAAGTGCTATTGTGTGTACATGACTACGAATGCATCAATGAAATAAATCGTAAATGTATATGACTGAATTACCGAGCTAAAAGTCCCAAGAAAAGGGGAAATGGAATTGAAATGTATATGACTGTAAATGAAAATTGGAACATATGCATTCATGCATAATGCCATGATCAGATAATGACAGTTGTGACCGGAGCAGCCAATGATTTTCAGAGCTTAAAGCTCAACGCAATTAGGGCCTCGAGCCCAATGTATTTGTTAGAGCCTCAGGCTCAATGATCAGGGCTTCAAGCCCAACGTAATACCGAGCCTCGAGCTCGAGGGGAGTTAGAGCATACCCTGAGGGCTCTCCTACTCCCTAGACGCGTCTATTGAATATTGATCACTGATAGGCGCTCGGTCACAACACCGTAATAAAATGAAAAGAGTCACATGTGCATTGCATATCTATATATGAGTGATTGGATATGATTTGTGAAATGATAGCGCATGTGAGTTATATGATTGTGTGATTTGTAATATTTTGTAAAAGATATATATATATATATATATATATATGCATGAGTTGGGTGAACCATCGATGATGGTTTCTCATTGAGTTCGCAAACTCACCCAACATTGCAATTATTTTTTAGGAATTGGCGATTACCCCGTTAGTGAAATGGGAGTATGATTACGGCAAGAGAGTCAGAATTTGAAGTCGGGATCAGTTCGCGTCTACGTTTGTGTTATTCTGATATATGTGTAAATTTGTATTTCCGCATATTTGTACTATTATTCAGAGGGCCCAATTGATTAATTCTATATTGGTATTTGTTTACTGAAATAGTATTTTGGTGGAAAATGTTTTGTATCGGGGGCCCAATTGTTTAATGATTTCAGCGTACTCGTTTGTTTCCAAAAAGTACAAAATTGTTTTACTGAATTTATGAACAAATTTGAGTCCTCTAGTACGCCACCCTCGCGGGGCGCGGGCTCGGATATCACCATCGATATCAGTGCGGGTCAGCGACGGAGTGGGTGCTACGTTTAGGTATCGAGCCCGTAAGTACAATCTTACATGGGCAATCTGAAACATGGGTCAAGTCACATGCATTTAAGTCATGTCACGCAGACATAAAGGACAAGCGATCCCCGCCTAGCATATGAGTCACATGTAGGAGCTTGTACCAATTGTTTAAGCGGTTAGAAGTAGTAAGGAAAATGATGATTTGTTAGAAAGTGATAAATGGAAATTGTGGGTATCAAGGAATAAGAAAAGGTGTATGATCGATTTGACAAAGAGGACTAAGTGAATAGATATTGATGGATTTATTATGAAATGCAACATCAGAGTTATCTTGAGTATATCCTTGAATGTGGGATAGATATGAATATATACTTGTAGATCGATAGAGGAAAATAAAGATATATTAGAAATGGCACGATTGAAAGTGTATAAGTAAAGTGGATGAAAATAAAATGTTTTATGATTTAGAGAAGATTCAATTGGGATTGATTTCTGTGATGAGTGTTATGAATAATGATTTATGACTGTGAATCAATTATGTTAGTGAGAAACCAAGAATGATTATATATAGCTATGATATTGATTTGAGTGTGAAATCACGTGGGTATGAGGAAATAATTAAAAGATTAAAATGTAAGATACTGATAATGGCAGAGGAAAAAGTGGTTAAGGTTCAGTTGATTTGCCTAAGTGAATACACACCTGATTATGGGAGCCCCATGGCAAGTGAAAATATTAAGCTTAAATTGTCTCGTATATGTGGAGAGGGTATGAGAAGCAATTAGTGAGTTAAGGGATAATCGTATTGTATAAAGTTTAATATAGAATAAGAAATGGAAGTGCTTATAGTGATTAATTGTGAATGAATTGAAATGGTTGCATGTTGAGGACATGATCATAATATAATCCTCACGAGTGAGGATAGGTGCCAAAAGGAGAGACTATTGTTAAAAAAAAATCAAATAAGATCAAGGTATCCTTAGCGTAAGTGACTGATTGGTATATCGATGTAATGATTTTGATGGTATGTACCTCAATGAACAGTATTAAAAAGGATGTTCTGATTATATGGATTATGACATAGATTGATCTACATGGGATATTGTGTATAGCTGAAATTGATTTCCTAAGGCATTGAGAATGACTGATAAGAAATGTGATGACTGTGATGTTGAGGAATTTCCTAAGTATTATCGATGAAAATAGTAAGAAATATACTTTCAAAGTAGAATTTACCTGAATTGAATTAAGTAGATTAAATGATTCAATTGAATAGTGATCAATGCAAGGACATTGTAGAGATAAATTTGAAATGAATTACAAGTTAATTCTGAAGTCCTAACTCTAGCTGAGACTCGAGCGTAAGAGGTAGAAAATGCTACTGAAAAAGTATACCTTACGTTGATGAGATGAATTCGATTATGTAATAGAATCACTGAACATTAAGAAAACATTAATTGCGAATATGAGGAGAAAATAGGTTCGTGTATAGTTTGTGTAATTATGTTCTGAAAGTACGAAATTAATTTGATGAATGTTTATTCAAATCAGGCAGTGATCTATCGCAAATAAATTGGGTTATGTGGAGAAATTAGGGTAAAGAAACATGTGTCAAAATATGTTGTGATGAAAATGAGAAAGCTATAAGAAAATTGTTCCTCATTGGAGATATTCTGTATTTATAGAGATATATAAATCAATTATGAGTATAAGGAATTTTGGATTGTAATTGTCAGATTGAATAGTAAAGTGTCTAAATTGTATTTGGCAACGTTGAGGAAAAGTATATGAATCATGTGGTGATGAATGAACAAAGAATGTCTGAAAGGACGATTAAGATATTTTCAACTCGAGTATTGATCGTATTGTTTTAATTTGGAGATATTACAATATCTACCGAAGTGTCCCAAAAAGGGTTATGATGCAATCTGTGGAAATAGTGTAATGTGGTTTTATATGCATAGGGACAAGTATAATCTCATGGGCCAAATTGTGATTTGATGACTTGAAATTTATTTTTCTGGATATTGTTTTGGAAGTTGGAGACTTTATTAAATGCAAATGTTTTGGTTTGTATTCGTGACTATGTAAAGCAATCCTGATTAAGATATTAGTAAATTCGAAAAAGGATTATATGTTCGAGTGTTTCAGAATTACATTAGTGAAATTGGGCGATAAGATTATGAAACCTGGTGTACGACTGAGTGCAAGTTGTCGAGTTAGCAAATGACAAAAAGAAAGTATTAGCTATTGGAATTCCAAATCAGGTGTGCAGGTGTGTATGGAAAGAATGACAAAATCCGAATTGAGAATTTGGAATATGCGAACTTTAGCAAGGAATAACGAATGGGTTTAACTATTGAGAAAATGATAATTGTGACTGGACTAAGAAGTATGAGTAAAACCCACCAAAGGAACCGTTAGTGAAAATTTAAAGAGATAATTGAAATTTTATGTGACAGTAAGAGTACATTAAAAGAGTAATAGAAAGTAGAATATGAAATCGAGTAATTATATGTATGATTAATTAATAGATTTGACTACTGGTGATAAGTAGGAAACTGATATTTTAGGAGTTCATAGGGACATGAAATTGATGTATAGTTTTGATTGGTTGTAGGCATAGTAATTGTTATAATGATAACACCATTTGAATAGCGTATAAGGGGTCTTTTAGTCAACAAGGAGTTGATCATCCCGATATTAAGGTGATCAAGGCTTTTAAATAGTCAAAGGGCATGATTGATTCAAGACAGTGTTGTTTAGTAAGATGAATTTGCAATAGGGGTTGAGAATCCAGGTAAACGACAATGAGTAGAATTGATTATTATTGAGGTTATTATGATCTTATGAGATTGGAGTTTTAACTCTAAAGAGATGTAAGCTGAAAATTGATTTAAGGAAACATTTCGAAGTGTATCGCCTCGGCCAAGATACATTTAGATTGAGATAAAGGCAAAATTTGGAGAAACTAAATTCGTTATAAGTGGCCTCGATGTGACCTTGTTGTGAATAGAACTATGGATATGTAAGTCAGTATAAGACCAAAAAGAGGATTCGGATTTATTAAGTGTTTCATGGACAGAACTAGGGAATATTGCTATAATCCGATATATGTGTTATTGATACCGAAAGTGTAGAGTTGCGTGTAATCGTGAGGAAACAGTTAAGAAAGTGTTAAGTGATTATATTGATTTTAGTGAATTGGCATAATTTAGTTCTGTATAGAAATAGATGGGAAACAGTATATGGTGACCGTATCGATTCCCCTGCCTTCCTGATCGATTGTATATGAAATTTCGAGGACGAAATTTTTATTAGGAGGGGAGAATTATAACATCCCGTCCCTGATTGAAAGGGTAAATTGGTAAATTGGGACATGCTAGGTTGTTGCATTGCATATTTGAGATGTAATCATTCATTTGACCTCTAATTTTTGAGGAATGAGTCAAGTGGCTCATGCACATATAGGTACATGCATTCATGACTATTTCCCGGCATTTGATTGTGAATATGGTATGAATTGTTTAAACACTGAAATAATTGTCCAATGGCTATGGAAATATAGGAAATTAATGTGTCAATCCGTTGAAATTCGGAGACGAATTGGACTAGAAATTAATTTGGAAAGAGAAAGATTTTAGCGAGTAATTGAACAAAGGATATGTGGCAAGTGTATAGGCTTATGATGTATATAATGCCTTAGGTTTGAATTTGGTTGGAAGAGAATAAAACACTTTTCCTTCACCTAGGGCATGCGATTCTCTTCTCCTTCGATCGGTTCTTCTCCTTCCTCCTTGTGTGATTGTTGGTGTTCGATTCCTGCGTGCTTCTTCTCCTCTTACAAAGCAAAGCTTGAATCTTAAGGAAAATGGAGATTTGAGAGGTTTTGGGAGAGAATCGTGGTGTTAGGGCTTGGAGAAGATTTTCGAAGAATTGAGGATTTGTGGCTCGATCGGTAAGTATATGGTTTTAATGTTGTTATTTAAGGTTGTTTGATGCATTTATGCATTTATATTGTGATTGGGGTAGTTAGGAGTGAATTATTACTAGTTTTAGTGAGAGAAATGGTAGAAAAATCAATCGGAGAAGACGAACCAGGGCCACACGTCGCGACGAATAAAATAATTAGACGTCGCGATGGCGTCGCGCCATGACGTCGTGAGAAACGTCGTTCTGGCGTTCGTCGCGGCGAATGGGACGTCGCGACGAGCCGAAAGAAAATGTTCGCCGCGACGAACATCTTCCACGCCATGACAAACAACTGTTATCTGCTTGCAGATGAATGGTGGAGGTCGCGGCGAGGATAGATTCGATTGGATTTAATTGGATTTGTGAGGCATAACTAATGGTGTAGACCTCCAATTGAGGTGATGTTTGATTCGTTGTGATCTAGAGAAAGAGGTCTACAAATGAGGAAGAGAATGAGAGTTTGAATTTAGGTTTTTGAGATCTCAATATTAGTGAAAGACAGTTAAAAATGTGATTGTATTGCAACCTAAGAATTGTTTTGGTAATTGGGGTATAATTGTGAGGTCCCTAAATGTAAAGAAAGGCTATTGAAGATTTGAACTGAGAATAAAGAATAAATGCGATCTAAAGTATAGTTATTGATTTTGTGATAATATCCTAATGGATGTGACGTGATGAATTGACTGAATATTAGAATTGAAATTTGAGAGTTCCGTGATATGTTGTTGAATTGGAAGTGAGTCATTAGTGATTATTTGAGTGAGAGTTATAATTTGACAAAAGGAAGTGGAAAAATGGGAAATAGTACCGGGAAGGTCATGAATAGGCATAGTACATCTTTTATTCAAGGCATGCGCATCATTAAATTATTTTGATTGTGCATTTAATGAATGACTATTTGATTGTTATAGAGGTACCGTTGGATCGTTATTCCACGGACAGTGCTGGAGCTTTCAGGCAACAGCTAGGAAGTTCAGGTGAGTAACCTAGTTGGTTCCTCAGCCTTTATGTGTTTAATATTATATGCATTAATGCCATGCGGAGATAATGGATGGACATATGTGTGTTTGATTTAATTGATTTCAGACCACGGGTGTCCGAAATATTGAATATGTGATATTGAAGTGCTATTGTGTGTACATGACTATGAACGCATCAATGAAATAAATCGTAAATGTATATGACTGAATTACCGGGCTGAAAGTCCGAAGCAAAGGGGAAATGGAATTGAAATGTATATGACTGTAAATGAAAATTGGAACATATGCATTCATGCATAATGCCATGATCAGATAATGACAGTTGTGACCGGAGCAGCCAACGATTTTCAGAGCTTAAAGCTCAACGCAATCAGGGCCTCGAGCCCAACGTATTTGTTAGAACCACAGGCTCAATGATCAGGGCTTCAAGCCCAACGTAATACCGAGCCTCGAGCTCGAGGGGAGTTAGTGCATACCCTGAGGGCTCTCCTACTTCCTAGATGCGTCTATTGAATATTGATCACTGATAAGCGCTCGGTCACAACACCGTAATAAAATGAAAAGAGTCACATGTGCATTGCATATCTATATATGAGTGATTGGATATGGTTTGTGAAATGATAGCGCATGTGAGTTGTATGATTGTGTGATTTGTAATATTTGGTAAAAGATATATATATATATATATATATATATATATATATATATATATATATATATATATATATATATATATATATATATATGCATGAGTTGGGTGAACCATCGATGATGGTTTCTCATTGAGTTCGCAAACTCACCCAACATTGCAATTATTTTCAGAATTGGTGATTACCCGTTAGTGAAGCAGGAGTATGATTACGGTAGGAGAGTCGAATTTGAAGTCGGGATCGGTTAAATGCTGCATTTGTGTTATTCTGATATATGTGTAAATTTGTATTTTTGCATATTTGTACTGTTATTCAGAGGGCCCAATTGATTAATTTTATATTGGTATTTGTTTACTGAAATAGTATTTTGATGGAAAATATTTTGTATCACGGGCCCAATTGTTTAATGATTTCAGCGTACTCGTTTGTTTCCAAAAAGTACAAAATTGTTTTACTGAATTTATGAACGAATTTGAGTGCTCTAGTACGCCAACCTCGCGGGGCACGGGCTCGGATGTCACCATCGATATCGGGTCTGGGTCTGGCAGGAGTGGGGTGCTACATTAAGTCTTGTCCAAGTCTCTTCTTTATTCTCATCTTTCTAAAACTTCTCTCTTCGAAAAACAGAGTTTTCCAGTAAAATATCTTCTAAGGGACTTCTGTGTTCTTCCTTTCTTTCACCAACCTTACTTTTCTATTTGTGTCATCTACTCTAAGGAAAAACCATAAGCTATTCATTTCACTCAGTGAACGAAAACGTGTGGAGTTTAGGGCTTGAAGATTTTGGAGTTTTCAGCAGGCAAGTGTTAGAGAAATCCCTTACTGTTGGGGATTTGTGGAATAAAGTTGATAGATTACTGTCATCTGCATGGAAAATATACTTCATGTGTTTGTTCTTAAATACTGGGTATTTGGAGAGAAATAAATTCAGTTATAGTGTTAAATTAGTTTTTGAGAAAACTTTTGGTGTTTGGTGGCGTAAAGTGTTGAAAGTTAGAAAGTCTAAAAAATTTCTCACTGAGTATGTTTCAGTATTTTAGCCATAACATTTTTTTTAGTTGTCTAAACATGATGATTCTTAATTCGGAGTAAACTAGGAATATATGGTTACAATTCGTATGAAGACATCAAATTTCAGTTCTATCTCTAAGAATCTCAAAAGTTGTCACGAAGTTGAGAACTGGGTGCAGGATGTGGAGAGTTGAGCGAAAATCCATGTTCCAACTTCGGGAGGAAATTTGGACCTGATTTAGATATATTATGGCAAAGTTGCCTTCTTGAAAGTTGTAGATAATTCTTTTATCTTTCCAACGGTATAAAGTTTGTAAAATTTTCACATCGGAGTCAAAAGTTATGCGTCTTATAAGTGGAGACATTCTGGACGCAGAAAAACAGACGAATGAAAGCAGACTAATGAAAACAGACGAATGAAAGTAGACGAATGAAAGCAGACGAATGAAAGCAGGCGAATGAAAGCAGGCGAATGAAATCAGACACAGAAACTGAGACGCAAAAACAAGCTGTACTCTTATGGTCATAACTTCTTCTCTAGACCTCCAAATGACCTGATTCTTGAAGCATTGGATTCCTAACACATTTATTTATCTCTACACAAAAATTTATGGTCTTTGTTATTAAATTGGAAACGATTGACTGAATCAAAGTAAGGGTACCAGTGGAAGGAGTATGAATTGGATATTTTACTGAATGTATTTCAGTATTTTGATGATATCTTGGCCTATAGGAATCCAATTGAGGTGATCCTTGACTTGTAGTAAACTAGAGTAACAGGGCTACAAATTATATGAAGGAGCTGAATCTTGATACGGTCTCTAAGGTATTCAATTTCTGGATGGAAGTCGGATGTAACACACTGTTTTGGAGAGGAACAGTCCAAAAATGTTAGGGGCATATCTTCCAAATTACTGAACCGAATTGAGTGAAATTAGAGGCGATGGAAAGATACAAGATAGAGGAACACTTTTCCAAAAGAGAGTGAGCTCAAATTTCACAAGTTTTGCCTCCTGATTGAATGTGAACAGTAAACCCGAAAGGGTATTTTAGAAAGTCTGAAAGTAAGCCAGTGACAAACGAATTGTGATTTCAAGGGTTCTAGAGAGGCAGAAACCTAAGTGTTAGTTATGTTTAAATGAATTTCAGTATGGGATAGTGTTAAGAAGAATCAAAGAGCGATACCCGAGATTTATCATGAACATGCATTGTACGTAATACATCTCATACATGTGCATTATTGAACACTCTTAATGGTGCAAATTTTGATATTATGTATGCTTTTTGTTATAGAGGAGCAACTGGAACGTCAACTTCCAGACATTGCTAGATCTTCCAGGCGTTAGCTTCGGGAGCAACCGGTGAGTAACCTAGTTGGTTCCTCAATCTTTATGTGTTAAATTTGGCTCACTTATGCCATGAGGAGATGAATGGAGGGTTATGTGTGTGTTTGCTTTTAATTGACTTCGGACCACAGGTGTCTGAAGTATTGGGACTTTGATACTGAAGTGCTATTGTGTGTAATTGATTATGAATTGCTTGCGATATGTGTTGGATTTATGTAAATATAGTGCCCTGGAAAGCAAGTGTATTTACATGTAACTTTATCTTCTTCAGTTACAGTTTTGTAATGAAAATATTTATTATTAATAAAACAAAAGAGTTTGGTTTTATCTGTATGAGCATTATATATTTGGTCATAAGGTACCAAGATTCATTTGTAAGTAATATACATATACATAGAGATGTATGGGAAACATGTATATTATTAGAATCCGAATTAATTGATTCACAGTTGAATAATCAAATTGGTCGTTTGATTATGGTTTAGACTGTAGTGTTGCGATTTATCTCCATATAAGTAAAGGAGTTTACTTAAAGGGAATGATGAGTTTCATATCATGATAGTAGTAGACTATCGATAATGGCACTATTAAATGAATCTGGAATCAAGTATGTTTTCAAGAATAAAGTGCGCCATTACTTTAATCTTAAAACATACAACTTAAGCATTCGCTTATTATGAACCACAATCTTGATGAGTGGTGAACTCACATGTGTTTCATTATAATTCTTGATATGATCGAAATGGATTTTTACAGGGTATTAATCCAGTTTCTGCATGTTGAAATTATTAATTGAAACATGTATCAGGGAACATTCACTCAAATAAAGAGTTTAAAGTGTTATCATCTCTTACAGATGTTTTAAGGAGATTTGGTGATTAAATGGTGCGATGGTTTGATGGACTAGCTACCCATCAAGTCTTAACACTAAGATGAGATCTTATGTGTTAATCACCATATAAAGTAAAATGAGAGATCTAGAAGGAAAAACCAACATAAGGGCAAAACAGTAATTTTACCCTTTGTTGTGCGGATGGCTATAATAAGGTTCTAAATAGGGTTTGCAATTGGACATATTCTCATAATATTTAATAATTCAAGAGTTCAACTAATTGTCTTTAGTGGAATGACATTTAGTTAATAAGCTAGAATTAATTCCAATGAGATTGAATTATTTCTGGGCTTATTGGAGCTTGAATTATCAAAGTCCAATAAGATTCCCCACGTGGCTTTAAGGAAGGTTATCAAGCTAAGTAAGAAGTAGTTTGGAGGCTTTAGAATTCCATAATTGAATGATGGGCTTATACTAATTAATGGTTAATTGGAAGCCCATATGTTCATTTAGAAATGGGCTTGTTTTGGTTTAATGTAATTGATTAGATTAATTATATTAAAACATTTTTTTTTAAATGGAGAAGAAGCAATTTCGAAATTGGGTTAGGTTAGATTTGTAACCACACATTTGACATTAAAATACTAAATAAAGATGGTCTTTATTATGGTTCATCATTATTAAATGGAGTTATGAACTTACCATTAAATGGTTTAATGGTTGGCTTTTAATGTTGGCATGTAACCTATTTGCATTCATTAGATTAAAGATGAAAGATGTGCATTAGATGGACCATCTTCCTTCTTTCTTCTTGCGAAAACCGAAATGGGTATTCAATTATAGGTTATGGTCTTTTCAAATAGCCATTTTAAAGATAAATGAAGTAAGTCTCATTTATTGGCTATTTGATGAGTGATTAATGTAAGAAGTGATGCATTGGATGCCTCTCACTCTTTCCATTTATGCATATTTCGAAATTGAGAGGTAAGAAGGGGTTCTTGCATGTTTTTTAGAAATCCTCTCTTTTCATGCAAGAGAGAACTGAAATTCCTAAGTGAAAGAATTGAAAGAGTTTCAATTTTGGTTCTTCTTCTTCTAAGAAAATCTCCTCCAAATATTTCTTCTCCTTACCCACCAAAGGATTTTGTTAACCTAGTTGTCCTTGAAGAACAAGTGGTAAATCTAATTGGTAGAGGATACTACTACAAGGAAGAAGATAGATTGCTAAAGGAAAAGACTCAAAGGCAAAGGATTTGGATACAAGAAGGAGAGGATAGCGCAGCGAGGATTTAAAGCTGTAGCGAAGGAGTCGGTAATTCCTTTTATCTTGTTCTTGGTTTTACTATCCTTATACCATATCATGTATGGATTAGCATATTGATTTGGATATATTGCTTCCGTTGCAAGATGATTTCTTAAAAAGTTTTAAAATCTCTCGTTTCTCCAAACTAAGCATGCTTTCTTTTTCCGATCCAACAATTGGTATCGAGCCGATTTTCATGCATGATTTGGTTCCTATATGGTGGATGCATGGGTTGGCAATCTTTTATGTATACTGCATATTTTATGTGATAGAAATATATATGGTGTATGTTGCTCTTTTGGTTGTCCATAGAAGTTAAATTTTATCTTGTAAGATTTCTTCATTTGGTTGTAACAAGGAGGGTGGTCTATCATCACCATGTTTCCTCCTTGGTTTCTTTTTCTATTTTATTTGATTTTGTAATGTACAAATTGATGTAATGATGAAGAAGGAGCAGCCATGGATTGAAGAAATGGAAAGGTAAAATTTTGGTGTATCCTTTGTGTTTTGGCATAAGTTTTGTGAAAACTAAGTTGCTGGAATTTTGTTTCAATGAATCATATTTAAGTTATGATTGGAAAACAAGTGCTGGTTTTTGTTTCAAAGAATCCAATTTTGGTTTTGCTAAAATACTAAGTGCTGTGTTTAATTTTCATGTAATGAGTTTCGTTTTAATAAAACAAGTGCTGGAATTTTTGTCAAAACAAAGATTTGGTTTTCTAAAATCTAGTGCTGGAATTTTATTTTTCAAAATGACAAAATTCTAATTTCATAAATGCCATTACATTTTGTTTACCGAATGGGCGGATCATGTTAGCGAAGAGTTCAAGCGGAAGATCCAAGATGAAGAAGCATATTTTGGGCCTAAAAGGCTTGTAATTATTTTATGTTTCTAGGATGGACAATCAAAAGTGGCTTTATTAGTTCATGTGATGAATGGAGAAATGAATGCTTGTAATATGTGATATTATGTGATTGCATGTCATTTAGAAAATTGCCAACCCTAGGCCTTGCCATGCATTCATTATGTATGAGATATATAATGAAACAATATAGGATGGATAATAAATTGCATCTAGATAAGATGGTATTTAAAACTTAAAGCCCAAAAAGATTGAGTGGGAGAGGATGCTCCTGTGAGAGTCCACGGTCTCCAAATGATGGCCCGTTTGCATGTGGTGAAGTGTTACTCCCCATCGGAGGGCATGGATCCTAGATCTTGCATGGTTTGGGTCCCCTTAAGGATAAGTCCACTTAATGATAGCAAATATGACCTCCCACCGAGGCATGATTTGTAGGTATCTTTAGTGAATGAATCAAATGGTTATACACTCAACATTTTTATCAATAAACCGCCCACCGTAGCTCATTGGTAAAAGTATGGACCAAATTAAGACGCTTCTTAAAAATTGAGCATGAGATGCTTGGTAGTTTTTGAGTGGGAGGTCCCAGCTTTTCTTTTAATAGATAAGATGGCCCACCGTCACTTAGTCTCATTATAGATAAGAAAAATAACCGTGGTATAATGTTTTAATTTTTAAGTTTTGTTAAATCTATCATCATGCATACATGCATCATGATTTTATACAAAGTTCCATAAATTGTTGACTAGTATGCTCATGTTTTAATAATTTATATTTTCGGACATAATCAACCACAAAATGAATCCACTCACCCCGCTCTTGACTAATAACAAATTGGAAAATGGAGACAAGTTTAATGAATGGAGACGTAACCTTGACATTGTTCTTCAATATGAGCGTATTTCATGGGTGTTAACGAAAATGAGCCTACACCTCTAAGTGGAGATGCAACTCTGAGCAAGTCCAACAATATGAGCGTTGGCGAGAATCGTGACAAGACTACTAAGTGTTATATTCGCTTCATCAATGGCATGTTGCAAAAGCAAATTGCTTGTATGAAAACTGCTAGTGCAATGGTCCATCACCTACATGAGATGTTTGGTGTGAGGACTAGGTCTGCAAGAGTGAAAGATATCCAAACCTTTCATAATCTCAGACAGAAACCTGGTGAACCGGTGCGGGATTACATGATGAAGGTAATCTCTGCGGTCCGAGAGCTGAGATGCTTAGGCGGATATGGATGCGGACACGTAGATGATTATGATCATCAATAGCTTAAACTCTTCTTTTCAGCAGTTTAAGTTGGACTATGAGCTCAACAAAGAAGGATTACACCTTGAGTGAGTTGATGAATACCCTCCGAGCACGGAGGAAATATTGAATATTAAGGCTCATGGGCCGAAGCTAATGTAGTTTCTTCTTCTAAGCCCGAGGGTAAGGGCAAGGAAAGAAGAAGGGTCCAATGAAAAGAAGGCCCAAATAGGGGTCAAGGCCAAACCCATGAAAAAGAAGGCCAAAGAGAACATCAAAGGAAAGTGTTTCCTTTGTGATGAGATGGGCCACCGGAAAAGAAATTGTCCATCTACCTAGAGTCCCTCAAAAGCAAACAAGGTATGGGCTTCCTAAGTTTGTTAGGAACTAGAAATGTGGCAGATTTATCTACTTCTTGGATATTAGATTCAGGAGCCACTAACCATGTTTGTAATTCTTTGCGGGGTTCCAAAGAAGGAAAAGACTTCTAAAGGCCAGTTTCAAGTTAAGATAGCAGATGGTTCCTATGTTTCAGCAGAATCAGTGGGAGTAGTTATCTTGGACTTTCCTAGTAGTCATAGGTTATATTTGGAAGATGTTTATTACATGCCAATGATTGTAAGGAACATGATTTCTGTTTTTTGTCTAATAAAATCTGGCTATTCCTTATATTTTGAAAAGGTTGTTTCAATATATGAGAATAAGGATTTTATTTGTGAAGCGATAATTAAACAGGGATTGTTTTTTATAGAACCTATGAAAGGCTCACTAAACACCACAGAATTGATAAAACCAAGACAATCTAATATCTCTAGCATTAATTCAAAGTATCTGTGGCATCTAAGGATGGGTCATATCAATCAAAAAAGACTTGACAGGCTAGTAAAGGATGGGATCCTTATGGGCTTGGATAGTGATCCATTACCCACCTGTGAATCTTGTATTGAAGGAAAAATGACAAAAGCCTCATTTCCTTCTAAAGGAAACAGATTTGAATCCACATTGGACATGGTACATACTGATGTGTGTGGGCCCATGAATGTACAAGCTAGAGGAGGTTATGAATATTTCATAACTTTATAGATGATTACTCAAGACATGGCTATTTGTATTTGATGCATAAAAGAGTGAATCTTTGAAAAGTTCAAAGAATTCAAAGCTGAAGCTGAGAAGCAACTTGGCAAGCCATTAAAACAGCTTCGATCAGATCGAGGTGGTGAGTATTTATCTGGAGAGTTCCAGCAATATTTAATTGACAATGGAATTGTTTCCAATTTGTCAGCTCCTCGTACACCTCAACAGAATGGTGTAGCAGAGAGGAGAAATAGAACTCTATTGGAAATGGTAAGATCAATGATGTCCTATGCTAGCCTTCCAAAATCGTTACGGGATATGCCATACAAACGAACATATCTTCTTAACTTTGCTCCATCCAAATCGGTGCCTAAAACACCTAGGGAGTTGTGGATGGCCGAGTGCCTTCATTGAGGCACTTGAGGACTTAGGGCTGTCCACTCATGTTCTAAAGCCTGAATCCACAAAGATGGAACCAAGGTCGAAGTATGTTTGTTTGTAGGATATCCTACGGAACTCGAGGGTACTATTTTTACAATCCTCATGATAGGAAGGTATTTGTGTTTACAAATGCAAACTTCTTAGAGGAAGAGTTTGTGAGAAATCACAAAGGAAGAAGTGAAGTAGTACTAAAGGAGTTAGCAATTTCATCCAAACCAAGAGTTGTTTTGGATATGATGAACAAGATGTCGAAATGGATTCAAGAGTTGAATCGGAAGTGCAATCAACATCAAGATGTGCCTAGACATAGTGGGAGGTTGTGAGACAACCAGATAGGTATCTGGGTTTAGGAGAAGGCTTAATTGCCATCTCAGACCAAGAAGAAACAGATCCCGTTACGTATACACAGGCTATTAATGATGTAGATGCAGGAAAATGGCTCAAGGTAATGGAATCGAAAATAGATTCTATGTATACTAATGAAGTCTGGGTCCTTGTAGATCTACCACCAGGTCTAAAAACCATAGGGTGTAAATGGATTTACAAAAGAAAAAGGGGATCAGATGGAAAGGTAGAGACCTTTAAAGCTAGATTGGTAGCTAAAGGCTATACTCAAAAGGAGGGTATAGACTACGAGGAGATTTTTTCTCCGGTAGCTAAAGGCTATACTCATATGTGTTTCATTATAATTCTTGATATGATCAGAATGGATTTTTACAGGGTATTAATCCAGTGTCTGCATGTTGGAATTATTAATTGAAACATGTATCAGAGAACATTCACTCAAATAAAGAGTTTATAGTGTTATCATCTCTTCAGATGTTTTAAGGAGATTTGGTGATTAAACTGGTGCCGTGGTTTGATGGACTAGCTACCCATCAAGTCTTAACACTAAGATGAGATCTTATGTGTTAATCACCATATAAAGTAAAATGAGAGATCTAGAAGGAAAAACCAACATAAGGGCAAAACGGTAATTTTACCCTTTGTTGTGCGGATGGCTATAATAAGGTTCTAAATAGGGTTTGCAATTGGACATATTCTCATAATATTTAATAATTCAAGAGTTCAACTAATTGTCTTTAGTGGAATGACATTTATTTAATAAGCTAGAATTAATTCCAATGAGATGAATTATTTCGGGCTTATTGGAGCTTGAATTATCAAAGTCCAATAAGATTCACCACTTGGCTTTAAGGAAGGTTATCAAGCTAAGTAAGAAGTAGTTTGGAGGCTTTAGAAGTCCATAATTGAATGATGGGCTTATACTAATTAATGGTTAATTGGAAGCCCATATGTTCATTTAGAAATGGGCTTTTTGGTTTAATGTAATTGATTAGATTAATTATATTAAAACAATTTTTTAAATGGAGAAAAGCAATTTCGAAATTGTGTTAGGTTAGATGTGTAACCACACATTTGACATTAAAATACTAAATAAAGATGGTCTTTATTATGGTTCATCATTATTAAATGGAGTTATGAACTTATCATTAAATGGTTTAATGGTTGGCTTTTAATGTTGGCATGTAACCTATTTGCATTCATTAGATTAAAGATGAAAGATGTGCATTAGATGGACCATCTTCCTTCTTTCTTCTTGCCAAAACCGAAATGGGTATTCAATTATAGGTTATGGTCTTTTCAAATAGCCATTTTAAAGATAAATGAAGTAAGTCTCATTTATTGGCTATTTGGTGAGTAATTAATGTAAGAAGTGATGCATTGGATGCCTCTCACTCTTTCCATTTATGCATATTTCGAAATTGAGAGATAAGAAGGGGTTCTTGCATGTTTTTTAGACATTCTCTCTTTTCATGCAAGAGAGAACCGAAATTCCTAAGTGAAAGAATTGAAAGAGTTTCAATTTTGGTTCTTCTTCTTCTAAGAAAATCTCCTCCAAATATTTCTTCTCCTTACCCACCAAAGGATTTTGTTAACCTAGTTTTCCTTGAAGAACAAGTGGTAAATCTAATTGGTAGAGGATACTACTACAAGGAAGAAGATAGATTGCTAAAGGAAAGACTCAAAGGCAAAGGATTTGGATCTGAAGGAGAGGATAGCGGCGAGGATTTAAAGTCAGAAGCGAAAGAGTCGGTAATTCCTTTTATCTTGTTCTTGGTTTTATTATCCTTATACCATATCATGTATGGATTAGCATATTGATTTGGATATATTGCTTCCGCTGTAAGATGATTTTTTAAAAAGTTTTGAAATCTATCGTTTCTCCAAACTAAGCATGCTTTCTTTTTCCGATCCAACAATATGATGCATGAATTGAGTGAACCATCGATGATGGTTTTTCATTGAGTTTGCAAACTCACCCAACATTGCAAATATTTTTCAGGGATCGACGAGTACCCCGTTAGACAAACGGGAGTATGATTACTGCAAGAGAGTCAGAGTTTGAAGTCGGGATCAGTTTCACGTCTGCATTTGAGTCATTTTGATTTATATGTAAATTTGTATTTCCGCATATTAGTACTATTATTGCAGAGAGCCCCAATTGAGTAATGTTGTATTGTAATATGATTGCTATAATAGTATTTTGAATGAAAATGTTTTCGTATCGCGGGCCCAAATTGTTTACTGATATACGCGCACTCGATTGCTTTCAAAAAGAAAAAAAATGTGTTACTGAGTTTTTGAATGGATTTGACTACTCTAGCATACCACCCTCGTGAGGCACGGGCTCGGATATCATCCACGATATCGGGTTTGGGTCTTGCGAGAGTGGGATGCTACACACACAATGCGCCTTATGCCATGCACCCAGGTAGCACCAAGATGTACAGGGATTTGAGAGATCATTTTTGGTAGACAGGCATGAAGAGGGATGTAGCAGAGTATGTAAGTAAGTATCTAGTATGTCAGCAAGTCACGGCTGAACACCAGACACCTTTAGGCAAGTTAAGGGCATTGCCCATTTTCAAATGGAAGTGACAAAGGGTAACTGTAACATCCCATCTCCGATGGGAAGGGTCTTATCATAAATTGAGACGGGTTAGGAGTATTAAATTATATCTCGGCTTGAACATACAACTTATCGCCTCTATGATTGATGGTTTGTTGCACTTGCACATGGTAAGCATGCATTCATGACATTTTCCGGCGTAGGTTTCAAATTGAAATCTTTTGTTAAATTTATGGGATAATTGTATTTGAAAAATTATTTGGAGTACGCCATTGAGTGTTTTACATTTTTAGAGATTTATGGAAATTTTTTTGAAATTATCCGGAGAAAATTCCCGGACCGGCAAAATCGCCGGTAAATGACCTAAATGTGTTTTTGTAGTGGAAAATGTGGTTTTCGTGTTTAAAAAATTATTGGGAGTGGACTGTCATATGTGTTACAATTTTGGGCAATTTAGGTAATTTTCAAAAAAATGATTTGGGGAAATTCCCGAAAATTTCCGGACCAAAAAATTCCAACTGACTGGCTGAGTGAGCTTTTTTGTACTGAAAAGGGATTGCCTAATGGCAAGAGATAATTGGGTATATGATTTTAGGAATTATTTTATTAAAGAGTCATTAGCATATGATGGCTTAAAGCTTAATTGGGATACATGTTCTTAATTAAAGAGGATTACTTAACTAATTGATTTTTATCCATTAGGGACAAGTGTCCCTTTCATGATGAGTTTTGCCTTTTATTCCTACTCATCTACGACTTTCATCCATGATTTTCCTTGGTTTATTAAACAAATAACTCATCTTAGAAAGCTAACTCTCCTCTCACTTTGAAAATTGGCTCTCCTTCTTTGGTGGTTTTCTTCTCCTTCGAAGTTCCTTCTTTCCATCCCTTTCAAGAAGGCTCTTCCATGTTTCTTGCTTGCCTCTCCTTATTCTCTACCAAGACCTAGCTCTAGTCTTGAGTTGATGAAGATCTTTGTGATGCTTGTAATAGCCGTTGGTGTGGATTGAAAGAAAAGATGGTGTGAACTTGAGTGATTTGAAGATTTAAGAGTTTATAACTTGTTAAAGGTGAGTATTAATGTTTGTATTCTTTCTTTAGTAGTTAGAAGCATGCATGGGAAGTACTTGTGTATTTACTTGATCATTATAGTAATAGGTTTGAATGGGTTTAAATATATGCTTATGTATGGATGAATGAATGACTATAGTTCCATTGATTTTGGCTTGGTTTGGATGGAGTTTTTGCTAGGTTGATGAATGGAAAACTTAGGAAGATAATATGGGTAGGTGCTGCCACTTATGCTATATTATATAAGTATATGTTGTGATGAGTTTATGGTTGATTTAGAGGTATAAATGGGTGCTTAGTGAAGTGTTATTGATGTTAGAAGTGATAGGAGTTAGGTTAATGTTGAAAGTTGAAAAATGAATATTTGACCTATTGTACTGTTTTAATCATAACTCATTTTACAGAAATGAAAATGAGGTGAGGTTTGTGGCCACTTAAACTTTGGGATGTTAGCTACATTTTTTTGTGAAATAGGTGTTGGCCAATTGTAATGTTAAGAGGGTGAAATGTGGCTTGGAAAGTTGCTGTTCTTGACTGGAATGAATAGTACCCGAAATCATACCCTTGAGTTTGCTAATTTTTATGAATTAATTGAGAAGGAATTAGGACAAATGGATTAGATGGAAAATTGAATCCTATTAAGTAATCTTTCTAATGCCACTGATTTTGCAATTTTTCGATATGTATAGTATGAATTATGGACTGATTAGTGTTGACTATTTTTATGTATTGACTGAAACCTAGTTGGATTGGCACATTTAGTGCACATTCGGATTTGGAAGAATTTTAGTAATTTTTTTGAATTGAAGTGGAGTTTGAAATGTACTGAAGAGTTCTATATGACACATTGATCTTTAAAATTATATATGGCTTATAATTTTTGGAAATTAGATGTGGGAGATATGGAATTTCAAAATCTGAACCTACATTGTGATGTTAAGTGCTTATTAGGTCAGAAACTTGCATAACAGATTTGAAACTGTTAGAGGCTGAATTGGAGTTTGGTTATTGCAGGAAGAATTGAAGGTTGAGGATTTATCTTTTCAAGGATATAAAGTTCTGATTGTTCTGACTTGTGTACAGGGAGTTATGCTTGTTATAAGTTTACTGCTCAAATTGAATGATTTCAGGGATAGCAACATTGAGTGAATTATTGACCTAGTTAGCATGGGAATTGAAATTTTGGTTGTTTCACAAAAGTTGTAGAGGACATTGTGATCTTGATGAGCATATTTATTGCATAATTTTGACTACCTCGAATGAAAGCTGGTGAATTTCAATGGTGACTGCTCTGTTTTGGGAAGTGATTGTGTAAGCGAGCTTGATTTGGGATTTTGACGCCTTAGGGGTGAAATTGATTTTTCTGGACTAAAGGAAACTTGTAGAGGGTTTCATTACCTTTCCAATGAGATATGGTTTTTTTTTTTTTCTGAATTGTGTAAAATATGTTATGAATTTTTGAATTTCGGTTAAAGAAAAGGAAAAAAGAGTAGGAAATAAGGGCAATATATATATATATATATTATATATATTGTTGAATTTTGATTTCTTTCGTGAATAACTTTTCCGTCTGATGTCCGATTGACCTGATTCTTGAGGCATCGGATTTGTGAAATATTGAATTTCATTTTGTGGGAAATTGGAAATTTTTAGACCGGAAATTGACGTGGCCCCGGGTAATTATTCTATAGTCACTTGTTTTATTTATTTTGGACCGATCGGGTCGAATTGAGTCTTGTCGATGGCTATAGTTTTCTAATTTTAGATTGAATTTTTATTACGGAAAAATTTAGATTTAGGGCGGAAATCTCATGAACATGCATTATACACTTACATGTGCATTATTACTAGTTGGATTTGATAATTAGTGATCGGGTTCCTCTCTGCTTGTTATAGAGCGCAGTTGGAACGTCATCCTACCGACGTTGCGAGACTTCCAGTATTAGCTCGGAAGTATAGGTGAGTAACCTAGTTGGTTCCTCAATCTATATGTGATGAAAATGATGTGGTTATGCCATGTGGAGATAATGGAGGATTATGTGTGCTTGCTTTTGAATGATTTCGGACCATAGGTGTCCGAAGTATTGGAAACTTGTTATCGAAGTGCTATTTGCGTGTAACTGTTTGTGAATGTTTACATTAGAGATCTCGGACCAAAGGTCTGAGGAAATGGGAAATTGATATTGAAGTGTTAATTGTTTGTTTCGATACATTGGATGTGACTGTCAATGTGATATGGTAGGATGCAATAAATGAGAAATGTATATGATTGAAATACCGGACCAAAAGTTCGAAGATATGGCAAATAACATTGACTTGTAAATGAAAATTGGAACATGTTCATTGCATGCATCACATTATGATCATACAAAGGCAGTTGTGACCGGAGCAGCCACCGTATCAGGGCATATCACGCCCAACGTATATGAGAGCTTTCAGCTCAACGCACAGGACCTCAGGTCCAACGTATTCAGAGCCTCAAGCTCAATGTACTAGGGCTTCAAGCCCAATATTTTTAGAGCCACTGGCTCAACGCAATGTGCCCGTTACTAGGACAGTTTCAGGCGCATGGTCACAACAACGAAACGAAAATGAAAAGTGTCACATGTTCATTGCATAAATGGTATGATTAAATATGGATGGTATGAAAGGTGATATGCTTTACCTTTGTGAATTGTGATAGTATGTAATATTTGGTAAATTGATTGAATATGCATGAATTGAGTGAACCATCGATGATGGTTTCTCACTGAGTTCGCAAACTCACCCAACATTGCAAATATTTTTCAGGGATCGAAGAGTACCCCGTTGGGCACGGGAGTATGAGTACTGATTGCAAGTCAGAGTTAAGGTCGGGATCAGTTCACGTCTGCATATGTGTCTTTTGAATTATATGTAAATTTGTATTTCCTCAAGATTTGTACTGGTATTGCTGAGTGCCCGATTGTAATTTGATTACCGAAATAATGTTCTGATTGAAAATGATTTCGTATTAGAACGGGCCCAAATTATTTACTGATATTTGCGCACTCGATGGGTTTTAAACTGTATTGACTGCTCTAGCATACCACCCTCACGGGTCTCGGGCTCGGATATCACCGTCGATATCGGGTTCGGGTCTCGTGGGAGTGGGATGCTACATTTGTGGTATCAGAGCCCAGAAGTACAATCTTACATGGGCTTTCAAAAAAAATGTGTGTCAAGTTATTTGCATTTAAGTCGTGTCACGGCAGACAGTGACAACTGATCCCCAGTGTAGTATGTGAGTAGTATGCATAAATATGTCTCAGTCGTTTAAGCGGTTAGAAAAAAGTGAGAAAAAGGATAATGTGTTAGAGTGTGATAAAAGGAAGAAATGGATATCGCAAAATAGGAAAGAGTGTATGGTTTGATCAGACAGACGAATATTTAGTGTGTTGGTACTGACGGATATATTTTGAAATACAATATAGGAGTTATATTGGGTATATCCTTGAATATGAGTTAGAAATAAAGATTATAGTTGGAAATTCATAGAGGAAAATAGAGTTGTGATAATGGGAAGATTTCCAGTGTATAAGGTGAATGAAAATAAAGTGTTCTATGATATAGAGAAGTTACAATTGGGATTGATTACCGTGATGAGCGTTAGTAATAAAGATTGGTGCTCTGGAGTCAAAATATCTTAAGTGCAAAATCAAGAATGATGTCATATCTGTGATATTGATCTGAGTGCGGAAATATATGGGTATAATGCAATAATGAAAAGATTGAAATGTAAGACAATGAACTTGGTAGATGAAAAAGTTGTTCGGGTTTAATTGATCTGCCTAAGTAAATGCACACCTGATTATGGGAGCCCTATGGTAAGTGAAAATGTTAAGCTGTAATTGATAAGTTAATGGATAATTGCTAGCCAGAAGTCTTGTAAAAAAAAATAAAAAAATTTTCCTTTATGAGTTAGAATAAGAAATGAAAGTCCTTATAATGATCAATTGTAAATGACTAGAGATTGTATATGATCCTCACGAACGAGGACGGGTGTATACAGGAAGGTTGCTGCATTCATTTGTCACTGTAAGTGTATATCTGATAGTGGGATTACCATCATGGGTGAAATGATTAAGCATAAATGAATAATTTGCGTGATTATGATATAGGAAGTAATCGGTGGCCTATTACATAAGCTCCGATTATAATGACGGTAGCTCAAGTTCAAAATGAGTGAGAGTAAGACATGAGAATGCTCAAAATGATCAATTGAGAAAGAAGTGATACAGTTAAAGATGTTAGCATCGGTAATGAGCTTGAGAGAATAAAATAAGGGACATGAATAGAGTAAGGTCCCCATGATCGAGAACTGGTATCAAAAAGAGAATGGTTATCGAGAATTAAATGCAATTAAGGTATTCTTAGCAGTATGATCTATTAACGGGCAAATTGATGGGACTATAAAGATATATTGTCAGATAGGATGTGATGATTATGGTGATGTATGGCGAGATAGTAGAGGAAAAGAAATTATTTAAGTGCTCTTCAGAGATTTATCTTCGTGATGTATCAAGAGTAACTGATTTGTATTACATCTGGCAGAGACTCTAGCGTAAGAGCTAAACTAAGTTCTTGAAAGAGTGTACATTATGTTAATGAGATGGTTACGATTATGTAAGAGAATTACTGAATATTAATTGCGACTTTGAGGGGATAAAAGGTTCGTGTATATTTTGTGTAATTATGTTTTGAAAGCACGAGATCGATATAACGATTGTTTATTCAAGTCAGTGAGTGATCTATCATGAATAAATTAAGTTATGTGGAAAAATGAAGGTAAGGAACATGTGGCAGAATATGTTATGATGAGACAAATTATACAAAAATTGTTCCTCATCGAGGACGTTCTATAATTAACAAGTTACATGAATCAACTATGGGTACGGAAAAGGAACATGTCTCAATTGTGTTGCAGTGGATAATGGATATAAGCATAAGAAATAGATACATTGGTATAGGTGAGGAGATTGGTTATCATGCAAGTTTCATAAGAGTGAAATAAGGGATGAATTAGGATGCGAACATGGGATATTGGGAGAATTAATCAAGATATTGGTATTGATAAAATGTGAAAGTTCAAAAGATATGTGTATGCGGAATTTGGAATTAATGAGAACTAATGGAATGCTGGATGCGTTCATAAATTGTCAAAGATTTTCTGGTTTTAGCAAATCGACAAGAATAATTGAGGAAAACATGTGAATGTTATGACTGATGATCATAAAGGAGACATTTGAAGAATTTACTATCTATATTGAAGTGTTCCAGTAAAGGTTCTGATGTGATCTATGGAAATTGGATAAAGTGATTTTATGCACCTTAGGACAAATATGATTCCATGGGCGGTATTATGATTGATGATTTGAAATTTGTTATATTGAGTGTGGCCTCAAGGCTTGGAGACATTAATCGTCTGAAATAGTTTGGAAATGTCTATGAATATGCAAATCGATAACGATTGAGTTATTTCATGCATTTGAATGATTTGAAAAGGATTCAGGTGGTGATTACTCCAAACTAAGCTAATGGTGCAATTCAAGGAATTGAACAAAGAAATAAATAAATTCAATTGCAGAAGATCCAAATTTGGGTAATAAGGTTATCAAATCTAATGTATTATTAGTATTAATAGTGAATCGACAAAAGGGCAAAAGAAAGTATTATTAGTTATGGAATTTTAAAGTAGGTGTGCATCAAAGCGGATTGGCAAAACCCAAGTGAGGATGTAGAAATTGTAAACCGTATCAAAGAACTGAAGATAACTCCATTTGTTGAGGAAAGTGATAGGTATAGTTCGAATTAAGAAATATGGGTGATATTCATTACGGGAACTGTTAGTGAAAACGTAAGGAATGATCGAAGCTTTATGTTTTAGCAAGAGCGTATTGAAAGAGTAATTGAAAGGTTAGAATGGGAAATCAAATGATCATAAGTAAATGGTTCGAGAAAGCATAAGAAACAATCGAAGTGTTATGTTCGAGTAAAAGTATTGTGGAAAAGCAATTGATAGTATAGTCATCAAAGTGAGCGATGACATGTGTGATTAACCAATGGTATTTTGGATTGATGAATAGTGCAAAGGGATTATGGCATGACAATCATTATATTGGTGTCACCATTCGAAAAGCGTATAAGGGGTCTTACTGCCAAAAAAGAGTCGTTATCCCTATATTATGTGATCAGGGCAATAAAGTGATAGGTTAAGTAATTTAAGATGGTGACAATGAATCGAATTGATTCACACTGAGGTTACAAATGTTATGAGATTTGTGGTTTGATAATAACGAAATCTGCTAAGTAATAAATGAAATATTTTGAAATGTGTCACCCCGGCCACAATGTACTTAGGTGGAAATAAAGGTGTAATTACGGAAAATTGAATTCGTGAGGAGTGGCCTCTATGCGACTGTGGTGTGAATAGCATTATGGATTGGTAAGTTAGGCTAAAACCTAAAAGATGATTCAGATTCACAACGTGTTTCATAGCTAAAATTAGGAAATATTGTTAGGATCCGATATATATGTGTTTGATATTGAAAGTGACAAATTGCGCGTAATCATGAGAAAGTAGTAAAATCATGTAAAGTTTGAGAAAGGAAAAAGAGTAATTGGTTGTTTTGATCTCCGTTAATTGACAGAATTTGGTCGTGTAGTGAAATCAGTGAGAAACAGAGGGTATTAATCGAAAAGACTCCCCTGCCTTCCTGATCAACCGTATATGAAATTTCGCGGACGAAATTTTTATTAGGAGGGGAGAATTGTAACATCCCATCTCCGATGGGAAGGGTCTTATCATAAATTGAGACGGGTTAGGAGTATTGAATTATATCTCGGCGTGAACATACAACTTATCGCCTCTATGATTGATGGTTTGTTGCACTTGCACATGGTAAGCATGCATTCATGACATTTTCCAGCGTAGGTTTCAAATTGAGATCTTTTGTGAAATTTATGGGATAATTGTATTTGAAAAATTATTTGGAGTACGCCATTGAGTGTTTTACATTTTTAGGGATTTATGGAAATTTTTCTGGAATTATCCGGAGAAAATTCCCGGACCGACAAAATCGCCGGTAAATGGCCTAAATGTGTTTTTGTAGTGGAAAATGTGGTTTTCATGTTTAAAAAATTATTGGGAGTGGACTGTCATATGTGTTACAATTTTGGGCAATTTAGGTAATTTTCAAAAAAATGATTCGGGGAAATTCCCGGAAATTTTCGGACCGAAAAATTCCAACTGACTGGCTGAGTGAGCTTTTTTGTACTGAAAAGGGATTGCCTAATGGCAAGAGATAATTGAGTATATGATTTTAGGAATTATTTTATTAAAGAGTCATTAGCATATGATGGCTTAAAGCTTAATTGGGATACATGTTCTTAATTAAAGAGGATTACTTAACTAATTGATTTTTATCCATTAGGGACAAGTGTCCCTTTCATGATGAGTTTTGTCTTTTATTCCTACTCATCTACGACTTTCATCCATGATTTTTCCTTGGTTTATTAAACAAATAACTCATCTTGGAAAGCTAACTCTCCTCTCACCCGAAAATTGGCTCTCCTTCTTTGGTGGTTTTCTTCTCCTTCGAAGTTCCTTCTTTCCATCCCTTTCAAGAAGGCTCTTCCATGTTTCTTGCTTGCCTCTCCTTATTCTCTACCAAGACCTAGCTCTAGTCTTGAGTTGATGAAGATCTTTGTGATGCTTGTAATAGCCGTTGGTGTGGATTGAAAGAAAAGATGGTGTGAACTTGAGTGATTTGAAGATTTAAGAGTTTATAACTTGTTAAAGGTGAGTATTAATGTTTGTATTCTTTCTTTAGTAGTTAGAAGCATGCATGGGAAGTACTTGTGTATTTACTTGATCATTATAGTAATAGGTTTGAATGGGTTTAAATATATGCTTATGTATGGATGAATGAATGACTATAGTTCCATTGATTTTGGCTTGGTTTGGATGGAGTTTTTGCTAGGTTGATGAATGGAAAACTTAGGAAGATAATATGGGTAGGTGCTGCCACTTATGCTCTATTATATAAGTATATGTTGTGATGAGTTTATGGTTGATTTAGAGGTATAAATGGGTGCTTAGTGAAGTGTTATTGATGTTAGAAGTGATAGGAGTTAGGTTAATGTTGAAAGCTGGAAAATGAATCTTTGACCTATTGTACTGTTTTAATCATAACTCATTGTACAGAAATGAAAATTAGGTGAGGTTTGTGGCCACTTAAACTTTGGGATGTTGGCTACATTTTTGTGTGAAATAGGTGTTGGCCAATTGTAATCTTAAGAGGGTGAAATGTGGCTTGGAAAGTTGCTGTTCTTGACTGGAATGAATAGTACCCGAAATCATACCCTTGAGTTTTGCTAATTTTTATGAATTAATTGAGAAGGAATTAGGACAAATAGATTAGATGGAAAATTGAAGCCTATTAAGTAATATTTCTAATTCCACTGATTTTTCAATTTTTCGATATGTATAGTATGAATTATGGACTGATTAGTGTTGACTGTTTTTATGTATTGACTGAAACCTAGTTGGATTGGCACATTTAGTGCACATTCGGATTTGGAAGAATTTTAGTAATTTTTTTGAATTGAATTGGAGTTTGAAATGTACTGAAGAGTTCTATATGACACATTGATCTTTAAAATTATATATGGCTTATAAATTTTGGAAATCAGATGTGGGAGATATGGAATTTCAAAATCTGAACCTACATTGTGATGTTAAGTGCTGATTAGGTCAGAAACTTGCATAACAGATTTGAAACTGTTAGAGGCTGAATTGGAGTTTTGTTATTGCAGGAAGAATTGAAGGTTGAGGATTTATCTTTTCAAGGATATAAAGTTCTGATTGTTCTGAGTTGTGTACAGGGAGTTATGCTTGTTATAAGTTTACTGCTCAAATTGAATGATTTCAGGGATAGCAACATTGAGTGAATTATTGACCTAGTTAGCATGGGAATTGAAATTTTGGTTGTTTCACAAAAGTTGTAGAAGACATTGTGATCTTGATGAGCATATTTATTTCATAATTTTTGACTACCTCGAATGAAAGATGGTGAATTTCCAATGACTGTTCTGTTTAGGGAAGTGATTGTGTAGGCAGTAGCTTGTACTGGGATTTTGACACCCTTAGGGGTGAAATTGATTTTTCTGGACTAAAGGAAACTTGTAGAGGGTTTCATTACCTTTCCAATGAGATATGGTTTTCTTTTTTCTGAATTGTGTAAAATATGTTATGAATTTTTGAATTTCGGTTAAAGAAAAGAAAAAAAGAGTAGGAAATAAGGGCAATATATATATATATATATATATATATATATATATATTAATTGTTGAATTTTGATTTCTTTCGTGAATAACTTTTCCGTCCGATGTCCGATTGACCTGATTCTTGAGGCATCGGATTTGTGAAATATTGAATTTCATTTTGTGGGAAATTGGGAATTTTTAGATGGGAAATTGACGTGCCCCGGGTAATTATTCTATGGTCACTGTTTTATTTATTTTTGGACCGATCGGGGTCCGAATTGAGTGCTGTCAGTGGCTATAGTTTTCTAATTTTAGATTGAATTTTTATTACGGGAAAAATTTAGATTTAGGGCCGGAAATCTCATGAACATGCATTATACACTTACATGTGCATTATTACTAGTTCGGATTGGATAATTAGTGATCGGGTTCCTCTCATTTTGTTATAGAAGCACGTTGGAACGTCATCCTACCGACGTTGCGAGACTTCCGGCATTAGCTCGAAGTACAGGTGAGTAACCTAGTTGGTTCCTCAATCTATATGTGATGAAAATGATGTAGTTATGCCGTATGGAGATAATGGAGGATTATGTGTGCTTGCTTTTGAATGATTTGGACCATAGGTGTCCAAGTATTGAAACTTGTTATCGAAGTGCTATTTGCGTGTAACTGTTTGTGAATGTTTACATTGGAGATCTCGGACCAAAGGTCTGAGGAAATGGGAAATTGATATTGAAGTGTTAATTGTTTGTTTCGATACATTGGATGTGACTGTCAATGTGATATGGTAGGATGCAATAAATGGAAATGTATATGATTGAAATACGGACCGAAAGTCCAAGATATGGCAAATAACATTGACTTGTAAATGGAAATTGGAACATGTTCATTGCATGCATCACATTATGATCATACAAAGGCGATTGTGACGGAGCGACCACCGTATCAGGGCATATCACGCCCAACGTATATGAGAGCTTTCAGCTCAACGCACAGGACCTCAGGTCCAACGTATTCAGAGCCTCAGGCTCAATGTACTAGGGCTTCAAGCCCAATGTTTTTAGAGCCACTGGCTCAACGCAATGTGCCCGTTACTGGGACAGTTTCAGGCGCACGGTCACAACAACGAAACAAAAATGAAAAGTGTCACATGTTTATTGCATAAATGGTATGATTAAATATGGATGGTATGAAAGGTGATATGCTTTACCTTTGTGAATTGTGATAGTATGTAATATTTGGTAAATTGATTGAATATGCATGAATTGAGTGAACCATCGATGATGGTTTCTCACTGAGTTCACAAACTCACCCAACATTGCAAATATTTTCGAGGATCGAAGAGTACCCGTTAGACGCAGGAGTATGAGTCTTGATTGCAAGTCGAGTTAAGGTCGGGATCAGTTCACGTCTGCATATGTGTCTTTTGAATTATATGTAAATTTGTATTTCCTCAAGATTTGTACTAGTATTGCTGAGTGCCCGATTGTAATTTGATTACCGAAATAATGTTACGATTGAAAATGATTTCAGATAGAACGAACCAAATTATTCTTGATATTTGCGCACTCGATGGGTTTTAAACTGTATTGACTGCTCTAGCATACCACCCTCACGGGTCGCGGGCTCGGATATCACCGTCGATATCGGGTTCGGGTCTCGTGGGAGTGGGATGCTACAGTAACCATGGATTTTCTGATGGGTTTGGCCAAGACTAGTAGGAAGCATGACGCCATATGGGTTATTGTGGATTGGTTGACGAAGTCAGCTCACTTTCTGGCAATTAAATAGACCGATTCCTTGCATGTACTAGCAAAGAAGTACATTGATGAGATAGTGAGATTGCATGGGATTCCAAATTCCATAGTTTCTGAGAGAGACCCTTGGTTTACTTCGAGATTTTGGGAAGCTTGCAGGAAGCTTTAGGAACTAAGCTATATTTTAGCACAACTTTTCACTCTCAGATGGATGGTCAATCTGAGACGACCATTCAGACACTTGAGGGAATGCTCAAGGCATGTGTGATGGATTTCAAAGGATTTTGGGATGAGCATTTGCCATTGGTCGAATTTGCCTATAATAATTCATACCATTCGAGCATTTGGATGGCTCCATATGAGGCATTGTATGGAAGTATATGTAGAACACCGATTTGTTGGGATGAAGAAGGAGAGAGGAAACTGGTAGGACCAGAATTGATTCAGACGACAGTTGATAAAGTCAATCTAGTTAAGCAGCGGCTTAAGGCTGCACAGGATAGGATGAAGAGCTACACTGATGCACACCGAAAGGAGATGGAGTATGAAGTCGATGAGAAAGTGTTTCTTAAGACGTCTCCTTGGAAAGGAGTAATGAGGTTTGGAAAAAAGGGCAAGTTGAGTCTGAGATATGTGGGTCCCTATGAAATTCTTCAGAAGATTGGACCACTAACCTATAGGTTGGCGTTACCTCTGGAATTGTCTCAGATCCATAATGTCTTTCATGTTTCCATGCTGAGGAGGTATAGATCGGATCCTTCTTATATCATTCAGACTTCAGAGGTTGAGTTGAGAGATGATCTGAGTTATGAGAAGATTCCAGTGGAGATTTTAGACACCAAGGAAAAGGTCCTCAGGAATAAGACAGTTCATCTGGTCAAAGTCCTGTGGAGGAATCATTCGGTGGAAGAGGCCACGTGGGAGCCATTGGAAGCCATGAAGGAGAGGTATCCGCATTGTTATACAACAAAGAGAGATCATATACAAGAAAAACAAAGCAGACGCAGACGCAAATACAAAGCAGACGCAGACGCAAATGCAAAGCAGACGCAGACACAAATACAAAGCAGACGCAGACGCAAATGCAAAGTAGACGCAGAAGCAAATGTAAGCGAACCTGAGACGCATTTAAATGCAAAGCGCATAACGCAGCGCAAATGCAAAGCGACGCAGACGCAAATGCAAAGCGAACCTGAAGCAAATGCAAAGCGAGACGCAGACGCCAAAATGCAAAGCGACGCAGACGCAAATGCAAAGCGACGCAGACGCAGCAAAATGCAAAGCGACGCAGACGTAAAAGCAAAGCAGCGCAAATATGAAGCGAATCAGAGGCAAGTAAAAAAGAGCGCAAGAGTCGATTCGAGTTAATTCTGAGAACTCAACTGATTAGCCGTTTCTTTAAAGATTAAAGATTAAAGATTCAAGAATCAAGAAGCGCTTAGAGGCGAAGGCTATAAATTCAAGTCAAGTCGAAACCGAAAAGTCAGCGATCTTAGAAAAATTACACAAAGTGGAAGCGATTAAGTGCAAACTAGTGAGTGCTATCTTCTTGTAACAAAGTGTTCAAATATTTTCTGAAAAGAAAAGGTGTACAGAGATAACTGCAGAGGCTAAGTGTGAAAGAATACAGTTGTAGAGACTGAAGAGGCTCGTGAAAGAATACTTGTAACGATTGAAGAGATAATGAAATCTCAGAAGAAACTCTGAGGACTGGACGTAGCCCACGGTTTGGGGTGAACTAGGATAAATCCGCGTGTCTACCACTCTTACTCTCTATCTCGTTTTTAGTTTCAAATTTTATCATTACTTATTGTTCATATACATAGTATTGAGAAGTTTGATCAATCGGAATAAATAAAAATTCAAAGATTTTATTTCTAACAAGTAATTCGAAAAGACTTATAAAGAGGGAATACACAATTCAACCCCCTTCTCGCATTCTATTATTGTTTTCTAAGTCTTTGATTAACGTGTGATTCACTTCAATTGGTATCGAGCAAGGTATCCAAGAATCACTTTGGCGAAGTGTGGATTAAAGATAATGGCGAGTCACATGTATACCTCGCTGAAGGAGCCTTAGTCACTAGACCTCCAGCATTCAACGGAGACGACTATCACTCTTTGGAAAGATAGGATGCGGTTATTCATCGAGTCTACTCATGTTGACCTTTGGGACGTTATAGAAACGGACCTTACACACTGTAGATGAAGAAGGCAATTCTATTCCACGGATGTATGGATGGTGATCGAAAGAAAGAATACAATTAAATTCAAAGGCAAAATTTTTCTTGACATGTGCCCTAAGCAGGCGCGAGTATGACAAAGTGCATGGTTGTGACACTACAAAAGAGATGTGGGACACATTGTCTATTGCTCACGAAGGCACAAGCCAAGTTAAAGAATCCATGATAAGTATTCTTGTGCATCAATATGAACTTTTCAGGATGGAAGATGAAGAATCTATTGATCAAATGTTTGGAAGATTTCAAACAATTGTCAATGGATTGAAAGCTCTTGGAAGGACATACAACAATCAAGATCATGTTGAAAGATTCTAAGAAGTCTTCTAAGAGATGGAGACCTAAAGTTCTTGCGGTCTGAAGCCAAAGACTTGGCGTGTTAAAATTGGATGAGTTCTTTGGGATCCTTAAAGATTCATGAAGTAGAACTCAACGTCAAGACAAGCCCAAGCGAGATAAGTCAATAGCATCAAGGCGGACAAAAGAATCATAAGACTCATAGAAGGAGGAAGTCATCAAAAGCGTTGAAAATTGAAGAATCAAAGGATGATAACTCCAGCCAATCCGAATCAGAGTCAAGTGATGAAGATGACGAATTATCTTTCATTTCCAGAAAGATAAGACGCATGTGGAAGAAAAAGCCCAGAGGGAACCAGACATTCAGAAAGAATGGGAAAGATGAAGCTAAACCAGAGAAGTCTTCTATCATTTGCTACGAGTGCAACCAGCCTGGACACTATAAGTCCGATTGTCCTACTCTCAAGAAGAAACCAAAGAAGAGTAGAGAAGGCAAGAAAAGCATGATGGCAACATGGGAGGACCTAGATTCATCTGAATCGAATCTGAGCTCGAGTCATCGAACATGCAAACATTTGCCTAATGGCCGAGGAAGATAGTGATGAGGAGGTAAAATCGATTATGATAATTTGCATGATGCCTATTCGAATTGTTAGAAGATTCTCATGTTATTACGAAGCAGATACAAGTCATTAAAGAAGAAGTATGTAGAAAATATTAGACATCTTGAGGTAATAGAGAGAAAATGTTTGTTTAAAGAAACAATTAGAAGATGAAAAGAAAATTATAGATGATCGGAGGAGATTAATCAACTTAAATTAAGGATTAAGAATTTATCATTGATTTAGCTACTTTCACGAGAAAATACAAAGAAAATGAATGAGATGCTTGGAAAATGTAGACATCAAGAAAGTGATAAAATGGATTAGGGTTTACAGGAAACAAGATTTAGTCTCGTAAAAATCATCATTCAAAAGGAAGATATAGGATGATTCATTTTAATCAACATTCTAATAATATGCATCATAGATCACATCATATGCATACTACTAACCATAAAGGACCCAAGAAAATTTGGGTACCAAGAAATAAAATAGTTTCTCCCGCAGATATCCTTCATTGGAAGATACTGGCAAGCACCATTGGTATTTAGGCGATGGATGCTCGCGACACATGACGGGAAGAAGGTCTATGTTCCTAGACCTTGATATAAGAAGGAGGATCAAGAACTTTCGGAGACAACCAGCGGGGCAAAATTATTGGAATCGGAAAAATAGGTAAAGATTCCTTTGCATGTATAAATAATGTCTTGCTTGTTGATGGTCTAAAGCATAACTTGATTAGCGTCGATCAATTGTGTGATTCGGTTTCACGATTACATTCAATCAAAATCTTTGCGAAGTCGAAACAAAGATGGGTCTATACTTTTCTCTCGCCAGAGAAGAAACAACCTTTACAAAATCAATTTAGAAGATTTTCAAAACAAAATATTTCATGTTTTCTATCTTACGAAGAAGAAAGACTAATCTGGCATAAAAGCTAGGTCATGTCTCTTTGAAACATATTTCAAAATTGGTAAAACATGATTTGGTAAGAGGTTTGTCAAAATAAGTTTTGACAAAGAACTTTTCTGTGAAAATTGTTTGAAAGGAAAACAAGTTAAAACCTCTTTCTCTTAAAAGTTTTGTAACCTCATTAAGACCTTTAGAATTGTTACATATGGATTTATTTGGTCCTACAAGGACATTAAGTCTTAGCGAAAAGAAATATGGACTCGTCATTGTTGATGACTTTACTCGATTTTGTTGGATATTGTTTTATCACACAAAGATGAGTCTTTTAAGTGCTTTAGAATCTTATCCGAAAAGTTACTGAATGAAAAGGAATGTCCATAGCCAAGATCGTCGGGAGTGACCATGGTGGAGAATTTAAAATGAGAAGTTTAGAGTATCTTTGTGAGGAGAATAGAATTTCCACAACTTCTCAGCCCTAGAACTCCACAACAAAATGGAGTTGTTGAAAGAAAGAATAGGACGATTCAAGAGATGGCAAGGCCAATGCTATGTGAGACGAATCTTCCTAAGTATTTCAAGGCGGTCTGTGAATCTGATGCTATATTCGAATAGGATCATGTTGCGAACTATGTTGAAGAAGACTCCTTACGAGTTATGGAATGGAAGAAGACCAAGCATATCTTACTTTCATCCATTTGGGTGCAAATGTTCCATTACGAATCTGAAAGAGTCATTGGATAAATTCGATTCAAGACCTATCCAGAATCTTCCTAGGCTACTCATTATCGTCTAAAGCATTTCGAGTTTACAACTTGACTTCAAAGACTGTTGAAGAGACGATCCATGTCAAGTTTGATGATATTTCTCAACCCCATAAGGAAGATGACGTGGAGAATGAAGGTCCTTCAAAGAACTTAGATGATACCTCAGAAACTCCCTCGTCAAACACTCATGAGAACAAGGTTGAAGATATTCCAGAAACTATAGAACTAAGACGAAATTGGAGATATAAAAGTTCTCATCCAGAAGAACTAGTTATCGGTGACACCTCAGAAGGAGTTAGGACAGGGTCCAGATTCAGAAGAGAAGCTAATGTAGCCTTTATCTCTGAAGTAGAGCCTAAGAAGGTTGAGGAAGCTCTTCAAGACGAAGCTTGGGTGTTAGCCATGCAAGAGGAGCTGAATCAATTTACTAGAAATAACGTCTGGTCCTTAGTCCCAAAACCTTTTAAGAAATCCATTATTAGAACTAGATGGCTTTTCAAGATTAAGTTAGACGAATCAGGTAGGGTGAGTCGTAATAAGGCTAGATTAGTAGCACAAGGCTATAATCGGCAAGAAGGAATAGACTACAATGAAACATATGCTCCAGTGGTGAGACTTGAAGCTATAAGGATTTTGTTAGCATATGCGATCTGTCATGATATAAAGTTGTTTCAAATGGATGTTAAGAGTGCATTTCTGAATGGTTTTATAGATGAAGAGGTGTATGTGAAACAACCACCTGGCTTTGAAGATGTTAAAAAACTAGACTATGTCTATAGACTTCACAAAGCCTTATACGGTCTGAAGCAAGCTCCTAGAGCTTGGTATGATCGTCTAAGTACCTTCCTAATAGAGAATGGTTTCAGTAGAGGTCAAGTTGATAAGACGCTCTTTAGAAAGAATGTTCGAATGATTTTATCTTAGATGAGATCTCGTTGATGATATCATTTTTGGTGCTACTTCAAAAGAGTTGTGTTTAAAGTTTGAGAGCCTAATGAAGAAAGCATTTGAAATGAGTATGATGGGATAGTTAAAGTTCTTTCTTGGGTTGCAAGTTAAGCAGACCAAAGAGAAGATCTTCATTCATCAACAAAAGTATGTGAAAGAGTTGTTGAATAAGTTTGATATGAATAATGTGAAGCCTATGGCAACTCCGATGCATCCTTCAAACCTTTTGTCGAAAGACGAACTTGGTAAGAAGGTGGATCAAACCCTATATAGAGGATGATCGGCTCTTTCTTGTATCTTCTGACAAGTAGACTGATATTACATTCAAGTGTATGCTTGTGTGCAAGATTTCAAGCCGATCCTAGAGAGTCTCATTTATTCTTTATTAAAAGAATTTTGAGATATCTCGCAGGTACTACTGATCTTTGCTTAATGTTTGAGAAAGGTAAAGATTTCAGGTTAATTGGATATTGCGATGCGGACTATGTCGGAGACAGAATCGAAAGAAAAAGCACAAGTGGAGGATGTCATTTTCTCGGAGGAAATCTAGTCTCCTGGTCAAGCAAGAGACAAAGCTCAATTGCTCTATCAACCGTGAAGCGAGATATATATACGCCACAAGTTGTTTGCTCACGACATTGTGGGATCAAGTATCGACTTGAAGACTATTCAGTTAAAGAGGAGGAGATTCTAATTTATTGCGACAACACCAGCGCAATAAATCTATCAAAGAATCCAATTCAGCATTGCAGAGTGAAGCATATAGAAGTCAGACATCATTTCTTGAGAGATTATGTTCAGAGGAAAGTGGTGCTTCTACAGTTTGTTGAAACAGAACTTCAGTGGGCAGACATCTTCACTAAACCACTAAGTGAAGAACGATTTCAGAAGATAAGACGCAATCTTAACATAGTGATGTTAAATGAGCAGTTAGGCTAAAGTAACGTGGAAACTAACGACGTTAGTTACATTGAGTTACAGCTGGTAACTTCTCTCACAAAAAAAGATTTTTGGAGGCAAAAATCTGATAATCTCGAGGTTCTTAATGATTCTAGAACCCACCGGACCATAACCCTATATGTAGAATGAAGATGAAATTATAACAGTCTTTTCATCATCTCCTGACGATTCATTTCTGCTTTACCAATTCTCTTAAAAACATTTCGCTCAAAAAGTTCTCCAGAAGATATTTTTCACTCTATACAATGGAAGCAGCCATGGTTTATGGAAGACTTGTGGACTTTGAGTCACTAAGAAGAGACGGCATGGATGTAGAACCAGAAACCATAAGAGCTGGTTAAGAACTTCTTTCAGATATAAGAACCAGTCTATACGAATGAAGTATATGAGTTCTGGAAGAACGCTCATCTGATAAATAACACCATTGTATCCTCTGTAGAGAGAATATCTGTTCTTGTCACAAAGGATTTGATAAAGAAGGTGACCGACTATCCATCAGTTGGTGAGAAATTGTCTACCAAGGCCGGATGGATGACCTCAGTCGAAATGAAAGAAGAGGATATCAAGAGGCAACTATATGGCACAAACAACTCAAGGGAGAGGAAGACATCAAATTTGATTCCGAAGGCTAGGGTGCTTCACGCAATTTTGTTTAATTGCATTCTACCCAGAGTCGGTTCAAGACATTTAGTGACCACTCTGGATGAACAATGTCATTCTACCTCTCAATCGAAGCCCCATAGATTTACCCTTCTTAATCTTTCACTATATGGTTAAGGGGTTAAAGGAAACTACCAGTTATCCTTATGGTATGATTTTGACGAGGATTTTTAATGAATCTAGTATTAAATGCACTGCAGTATCGGACAAACTGTTCTGTGAAGAGCAAGATCGATGCACACGATCTGACGAATGGGTCTGAACACAGTAGACAAAGACCAAGCCGACTCTTCAAGGAAGTCAAGATTTGAGGGGGAGCGTGTATTGAAGAAGACTCCTGTCTCAAGTTCTCAATCTCCAGTGAGTATCAAATCACCTACTACTGAACTAAGGAGAGTGCTAGGTAGACCTCTCATGAAAATGGCGAGTCCTCTTTTTAAAGAAAGCCAATCTCAGAGGACAAAACAAAGTGCGCCAAAGAGACAAGGAGAAAGTCCATTGAGCGAAGTTGTGAAGAAAGCAAAGAGATCACCAAGAATTAGGACTCGAGGCAACAGGAAGAAAAGATTGCCAGAGAGAGCAGTCGAGAAGAAACTTCTAAATCTTGTGCACCCAGCCACAAGATCCTTAGTCTCTATACGGAAGAAGATACGCCAAAAAATCCAAAGAGACCGAGAGGAAGAGAAAAGCAACATCCGAGAAAGAAAATCTCCAACAAAGAAATCAAGTAAAACTAATCAAGCGAGAAAAAGACTAAGAAGGTTAGTCGAAAGAAGATCATTTCAAGCTGCGAGGACGTTAGTCAACGAAAGAAACTATTAATCTGCTCAAGTAGAAATGCAGGTCGAAAGCAGCTTACGATTCAGATACCCCTATTGTTCAAGAAGAAGAAGAACCAACTAAAGAAAGCACGGTTCAGAAACACTGTTGCTCAACAGAGGAGCGATAGATGAAAGCCAGTTCAGATGACTCTAATGAAGCACATCAAGAAGCAACAATGATGTCATTCGGAGGATGATAAACCGTGTCTAATGGTATACAACTACCACAAGTTTTGAGAAGCGAAGTTGAAGATCAAAATGGTGGAAGTAGTTACCGAAAGAAGAAGCTGCTATTGCAATCGGTGTTCAACCAAAGAAGAAGATAGTAGCTGTGGTACAACCTATGGTGATTAATCATAACACATGGGAGTTACTCAAAGAAGACGAAAAGATCTTCTATGATACTTTGGGATTTCTTTGCTACTATGCCATATCCTACAAAACGTCCACGCCATCCGTGTACTATTTTCCCAATCACTAAAAATACGAGATAATGGTTGCACCAGATATACAGCCAAGATACCCAAAAGATTTTACCAGGAGAAATCAAAATTATATCCTCAAGATGATGCTAGTGATGATCATCTGCAGATCAAATTGTAGAAGAGGTGCAAAAATTGATGAAGCATGCGCGCCGCACGTAAGTCGATAAAGCGAGCTGCAGCCATACTAAATAGTGAGGAAGACCGTCCAAGAGGGCGAAGAATAAAACAGAACATTTATCGAATTTCTCGTTCAGACAGTTCTTCGATAGCCCTTTGTCTAATACACTGCCTATTGAAGCACAAGCTCTACCCTATGAGGAAGACGATTCTTGATCTTTGCTGCTCCTTTTGATTTAGATCTTCTTGAAGCTGAAACGTTCATTCGTCCACCTACCTTTGAGATCAATGAAGACTACATCCCATCCTCTCGATGCTTACACTACTTCAATTCCTTTCACTCCTCCATCAAAGAAAAGTTGATTAAGCCTCTTCGTCGGTTGATCCACCGATGAAGTTAGCGATTCTGAGGTGAACTCAACGACATGAAGGAGACGGTGAATGATCCGAGAAAGATGATAGCGAACTATCAAGACCCGAATCGTTAATCATTTTTATTATAACAAATAGGGGAGAGCGAGAAAAGAAGATAATCAACGAAAAAGGAGAGGATGTTCGTAAAAGAAGGTGTGACCACAATGATTTAAGAAAGGAAGAAGATAAGTTTTTTCTACTTTGAAAAATCTGTAAATTTACTTTATTATGTTTTCTTTTCTTGTATGTAATTTGTTATATTCAAAAGGGGAGATTGTTAAGTCAAAATGACATTACATAAAAATGATTTTGATGTATAACAAACAAAGAGATCATATACAAGAAAAACAAAGCGACGCAGACGCAAATACAAAGCGACGCAGACGCAAATGCAAAGCGAACCTGAGCAAATGCAAAGCGACGCAGACGCAAATGCAAAAGCAGACCTGAGCATTAAATGCAAAAGCGAACCTGACGCAAATGCAAAGCAGACGCAGACGCAAATGCAAAACAGACGCAGACGCAAATGCAAAACAGACACAGACGTAAATGCAAAGCAGACGCAGACACGCAAATGCAAAGCAGACGCAGACGCAAATGCAAAGCAGACGCAGACACGCAAATGCAAAGAAGACGCAGACGCACAAATGTAAAGCAGACGCAGACGCAAAAGCAAAGCAGACGCAAATATGAAGTAGATGCAGACGAAGTAAAGAAACAAACGCAAGAGTCAATTTGAGTTAGTTACAGAACTCAACTGATTAACCGTTTCTTTAAAGATTAAAGATTCAAGATTCAAGAATCAAGAAGCAGTTAGAGACGAAGGCTATAAATTCAAGTCGAAGTCAAAAACTGAAAAGCTGCTGATCTTAGAAAAATTACACAAAGTGGAAAAGCGATTAAGTGCAAACTAGTTGAGTGCTATCTTACTGTAACAAAGTGTTCAAATATTTTTCTGAAAAGAAAAAGGTGTACAGATAGCCTGCAAAGGCTAAGTGTGAAAGAATACTGGTTGTAGAGACCTGAAGAGGCTCGTGAAAGAATACTTGTAACGATTGAATAAATAGTGAAATCTCAGAAGAAACTCTGAGGACTGGACGTAGCCCACGGTTTGGGGTGAACCAGGATAAATCCGCGTGTCTACCACTCTTACTCTCTATCTCGTTTTTAGTTTCAAATTTTATCATTACTTACTGTTCATATACATAGTATTGAGAAGTTTGATCAATCGGAATAAATAAAAATTCTGTAAAGATTTTTATTTCTAACAAGTAATTCTGAAAAGACTTATAAAGAGGGGAATACACAATTCAACCCCCCTTCTCGTGCATTCTATTATTGTTTTCTAAGTGCTGTATTAACGTGTGATTCACTTCACGCATCTCTTCAATGACTAAGGTAATAATTTCGAGGACGAAATTTCTTTTAAGAGGGGGAGAAATGTTGGGGCCCAATTTTTTTTTCTAATTGATGTATTAAGTAAGAATTGTCCTGATTGTGTGACTTATTGCTTATTTTGATTAAATTGGAAGTATTAAGGGAAAATTTAGATTAAGTTGAGTATAGTGTGGTGTGAGTGGAAATAAATATTTGAAGGGAAAATGGGAAGATCACTTAAGTTAGAGAGATTAAGGCATTGCATGGAGGGGCAAATTGGTCTTCGCTCTTTCCATTTAGGCTTAAGGAAAGAAATTAGAAGAGAAAGAGTGAGAAGAGAAGAGGGAGAGTGTCGTTGAAGCTAAGGGAGAAGAAGAGAAAGTAGGGTTTTGAGATCCTTGAAGAATTGAAGAGATTGAAGCATCTTCTGGTAAGTATAAGCTTCTTTTCTTCTTGTTTGGGTTGGATGGAACCCTAGAATAGCTTAGAATGGTAGGTTTCGGTTGATAAGAAGGTTATGGAAAAATGGTTAAATTTCTTTGGGTTGATGATCTTGTTATGTTTGTGACTGATTTTAAGGTTGTAATGAGTTTAGAACTGAAGTATAAGACATGATTTAAGGTTTAGATGTGTTGTTTTTGCAAAAATGGGAGGATTGTGGATGAAGAATGTGGGAAAAATCAAATTCGGGAGCATTTCTGGGCTCGCACGTCGCGACGTGCTCATGTGCACGTGGCAGCGCATGCATGCGTGCACGCCGCGGCGCACACAGGCCGTTCGCCGCGGGGAGCTCTAGCTTTCTGCACATATATATTTTGGTATTTTGGGCATAACTTTTGCTGTAGATGTCCGAATGAGGTGATTTTTTATTTATTGTGAACTAGAGCCTTAGGGCTACAAGTTTTATGAAGAAAGGAAGATAGGAATCAGTCTCTAAAGATTTGAAAACTTGGATGGAAGTCGAGTATAGATTTTAGTCTTTTGATTTTCAAACTTTATGAATTTCCTGTGAATGTCGTTTGAACGAGAACTTGGTTTGTTATAGGAAACCAAGCCGACCTAATCCAATCGCAAGAGGAAGGACAACATTGAGCTTGGATTATCAACCGATATTAGGTGGGTAATATATTTATAGTTGTTGTGTGTATGGGCAAATTATCTTGCTTGCTTGCATATGTGTGTGCCATTGAAATTATTGACAATGTATTGCGATTGTGATTATGTATTGCCTTGGAAAACATTATGGCATTTTGTATGAATGGAAAGATGAAGAAACACGATGATCATGAAAAGTATGAAAGCTTTCGATAAAATGATATGAGCATGAAATGAATGAATATGTGCTATGTTTGGGCGAGAGAGGAATGTTTCGTTAGTCACGTGCACGTCGACGTATAGCCTTCTCCCGGCTGCCCGCTTGAGGCCACGAGATCCTAAGAAATCAGACTCGTTTTGTTCACGGTATAAACTTCGGTTTATCCGTTTTGTTCCATAGAACTCTCGAGCCATTTGTTGTGCATTTCATTATTTGTTTGTTAGGAAGAATGAATAATTGATCATTATGTTGTGATGCAGAAATTACATGACATATTTTTGTGATAACATTTTGATGGCTATAAGATTGGGAATAATTGTTAAGTGTTGACTTGCTATATACTTGTGTTTATATATGCTTGAATGTGTGGCTCATCGCCAATGGCTATAAATGTATAAGCTACTGAGCTTCGCAGCTCACCCTATAACCTCCCACTCCTCAGGTGTAGAACAAGAAGATCGTTGATCCTTGCAAGGCATCAGAAACTCCAAGATAGTTATACGCTTTTGTACTAATTTAGTGTTTTTGGGTTAGTTTTCCAAGCATATCAACATTGAGCATCCTTATGTATTTGGATTTAAGTATTGTTATGTATTGTGCTAAGTTATGAATGCTTGTTCAATTCCTTCGAATTGTAATGACATGAAGTTCCCTTGTTTTTGCGTGTGTTAAAATTCTTGTTAGATTGATTGGCTTGTGTGTTCGTATGAAATTGCTTAGATGTTGGGAACGGGTTCAATTTTTGGGGAGTTCGCCGCGACGAGCCAGTCTTTCGCCGCGACGCATTCCTTGGGTGTTCGCCGTGGCGTGATGCTGGCCGTTCGCCACGGCAAAGCCAAGTTTTGGCCACGGAAAACCATTTCTGTAAGGTGCTCGCCACGGCGAGCATTCTGTTGCCGCGGCGAGTCCCCCTCTTCCCGCTGCTGTTCCTTTATATTTTGGATGTTTTCGATTCTTCCTCCGCGCGACCCTTACTCACCGACCCCGATCGGTCACCTCGGGATAAGGAATGGGACCCGGGCCCAACCCGATCATTGGTCAAGGCTCACCAATGCCCACATGATTATGCTATCATGACTTGTGAGTCTAATAGATGACTTCCTCTTCTATACCTACCTACTTCAAATAGATCTCTTTCCATTGGGAAGTTGCGCTAACTTTCATTTCTAGTTTTTATGTGATGACTTCACCTCCTCCACTATAACTATTGGACCCCGATTTTTAAGTGGAATTTAGAAATAAGAAATAATATAAAATAAGTGTTATATATATATATATGTTGTATGTATGCTTTAAGGAAACTTATGAGAAAAGCATTATTGGATGTTGATGTATTTGATAATTGTGGAGATTGGTATGGTTTATAAAAGTTCAAGTGGATGAGTTGATTGAAATGAAGTTAAATAGCAAGAATTAAAAAAAAGAAAAAGTGTGAAAATTTGAAGAATTTAGAAAGTTTGACTTTTGGAGATAAAATGTTTGACTTGAGAGTTGACTTTTTGATTTTAGGAGAATTTGAGAAAATTATCTTCTGGAAACTTGTATTTTATGTCAAGAGCTTTCTGTAGCCATAAAGTTTGATATTTTTCGATATCGGGAGTGAGAGTTATGATCATCAAAGTTAAGCGAAGTTTGACTTTTTGAAAAAAAGTTGACTTTTTGATTTAGGCAAAATTCGAGAAAGTGATCAACATGAACATTGTAGCCTCTGTCGAGAGCTTTTTGTGGACATAAAGTTTACTATTTTTTGATGTCGGGATTGAAAGATATGATTTTCTGAAGATATGCTTTGTTTTGAAAATGCTATTAAGTATAGATTTGTGTGTTCTATGCTTCGAGGCCACTCGTCGTATGGATTTAGTTTGAATTAGAGTAAGTGGTCTTCATGAAGGTTTTAGATGATGTTTTTATATTTCCATTGATATAAAGTTTGCAATTTTTCGATATCGGGGCTAGGAGTTATGAGCGATTAAAAATTGGAAGTCGTTTAGGAAAAGCTGTTTTGGACAGAATCTTTGCTTGAGTTTTCAACCTCTTTCGAGACCTAATTTAATTTTGAGTTCTTCAGGGAAGTTGTAGAGATTCCTTTGATCTTTTTATTGACACCAAATTTGTCAAATTCCGAGTTCGGGATCGAGAGATATGATTTTTGAAAAGTTCAGTTTTGAAGTTCCGATACTTTGTTTTTAATCCGATCCCATTTGTAATCTTTTGCTTATAATTCTGTCGTCCGACATCCGATTGACTCAGTTCTCGAAACGTTGGATTCCTAAGAAGATTAATTTCATTATCTTGAAGAATTATGATTTTTAGGAGATTAAATGGAAAGAGATTGATTGAACCAAAGTAAGAGATTTGGTTATAGGTTATAAGTTGGATAATTTTCTGAACATGGTTCAGTATTTTGCAATTTTCGGGAGCTGTACAACTCCAATTGAGTTGATTCTTGAGGGAAAATAAATTTAAGATATAGGGCTACAACTCTTGTGAAGGGATCGAAATTTAAATTCATCCCTAAGATTGTTAATTTCTGGACTGAAGTTATGTTAATGTTCAGTCTAGGATTTTGTGAAGGTCCGATAGTTTTTGGCTATAACTTCTTCGTTTTAGATCCGAATTGAGCGCCGCCAGTGGCGTTGGATTCGTAAGATCAAGAGGAACAATTTTCAAGAAGAAAGTTTGTCCAAATTATTTTGTTTAGATGCTTGAAAATAGGACGTAAGTAGTCAGTTTTTCAAAATCCTGTGCAGGGGTATTTTGGGATTTCGCTTAAAAGGAGGGGCATTATGGTCTTTATATTTTGGATGTTTTCGATTCTTCCTCCGCGCGACCCTTACTCACCGACCCCGATCGGTCACCTCGGGATAAGGAATGGGACCCGGGCCCAACCCGATCATTGGTCAAGGCTCACTAATGCCCACATGATTATGCTATCATGACTTATGAGTCTAATAGATGACTTCCTCTTCTATACCTACCTACTTCAAATAGATCTCTTTCCATTGGGAAGTTGCGCTAACTTTCATTTCTAGTTTTTATGTGATGACTTCACCTCCTCCACTATAACTGTTGGACCCCGATTTTTAAGTAGAATTTAGAAATAAGAAATAATATAAAATAAGTGTTATATATATATATGTTGTATGTATGCTTTAAGGAAACTTATGAGAAAAGCATTATTGGATGTTGATGTATTTGATAATTGTGGAGATTGTTATGGTTTATAAAAGTTCAAGTGGATAAGTTGTTTGAAATGAAGTTAAATAGCAAGAATTAAAAAAAGAAAAAGTGTGAAAATTTGAAGAATTTAGAAAGTTTGATTTTTGGAGATAAAATGTTTGACTTGAGAGTTGACTTTTTGATTTTGGGAGAATTTGAGAAAATTATCTTCTGGAAACTTGTATTTTATGTCAAGAGCTTTCTGTAGCCATAAAGTTTGATATTTTTCGATATCGGGAGTGAGAGTTATGATCAGTCAAAGATGCTTGAAGTTTGACTTTTTTGAGAAAAAAGTTAACTTTTTGATTTAGGCAAAATTCGAGAAAGTGATCAACATGAACATTGTAGCCTTTGTCGAGAGCTTTTTGTGGACATAAAGTTTGCTATTTTTTGATGTCGGGATTGAAAGATATGATTTTCTGAAGATATGCTTTGTTTTGAAAATGCTATTAAGTATAGATTTGTGTGTTCTATGCTTCGAGGCCGCTCGTCGTTTGGATTTAGTTTGAATTAGAGTAAGTGGTCTTCATGAAGGTTTTAGATGATGTTTTTATATTTCCATTGATATAAAGTTTGCAATTTTTCGATATCGGGGCTAGGAGTTATGAGCGATTAAAAATTGGAAGTCGTTTAGGAAAAGCTGTTTTGGACAGAATCTTTGCTTGAGTTTTCAACCTCTTTCGAGACCTAATTTAATTTTGAGTTCTTCAGGGAAGTTATAGAGATTCCTTTGATCTTTTTATTGACACCAAATTTGTCAAATTCTGAGTTCGGGATCGAGAGATATGATTTTTGAAAAGTTTAGTTTTGAAGTTCCGATACTTTGTTTTTAATCCGATCCCATTTGTAATCTTTTGCTTATAATTCTGTCGTCCGACATCCGATTGACTCAGTTCTCGAAACGTTGGATTCCTAAGAAGATTAATTTCATTATCGTGAAGAATTATGATTTTTAGGAGATTAAATGGAAAGAGATTGATTGAACCAAAGTAAGAGATTTGGTTATAGGTTATAAGTTGGATAATTTTCTGAACATGGTTCAGTATTTTGCAATTTTCGGGAGCTGTACAACTCCAATTGAGTTGATTCTTGAGGGAACATAAAGTTAAGATATAGGGCTACAACTCTTGTGAAGGGATCGAAATTTAAATTCATCCCTAAGATTGTTAATTTATGGACTGAAGTTATGTTAATGTTCAGTCTCAGATTTTGTGAAGGTCCGATAGTTTTCGGCTATAACTTCTTCGTTTTAGATCCGAATTGAGCGCCGTCAGTGGCGTTGGATTCGTAAGATCGAGAGGAACAATTTTTAAGAAGAAAGTTTGTCCAAATTATTTTGTTTAGATGCTTGAAAATAGGACGTAAGTAGTCAGTTTTTTAAAATCCTGTGCAGTGGTATTTTGGGATTTCACTTAAAAGGAGGGGCATTATGGTCTTTATATTTTGGATGTTTTCGATTCTTCCTCCGCGACACTTACTCACCGACCCCGATCGGTCACCTCGGGATAAGGAATGGGACCCGGTCCCAACCCGATCATTGGTCAAGGCTCACCAATGCCCACATGATTATGCTATCATGACTTATGAGTCTAATAGATGACTTCCTCTTCTATACCTACCTACTTCAAATAGATCTCTTTCCATTGGGAAGTTGCGCTAACTTTCATTTCTAGTTTTTATGTGATGACTTCACCTCCTCCACTATAACTGTTGGACCCCTATTTTTAAGTAAAATTTAGAAATAAGAAATAATATAAAATAAGTGTTATATATATATATATTGTATGTATGCTTTAAGGAAACTTATGAGAAAAGCATTATTGGATGTTGATGTATTTGATAATTGTGGAGATTGGTATGGTTTATAAAAGTTCAAGTGGATGAGTTGATTGAAATGAAGTTAAATAGCAAGAATTAAAAAAAAGAAAAAGTGTGAAAATTTGAAGAATTTAGAAAGTTTGACTTTTGGAGATAAAATGTTTGACTTGAGAGTTGACTTTTTGATTTTGGGAGAATTTGAGAAAATTATCTTCTGGAAACTTGTATTTTATGTCAAGAGCTTTCTGTAGCCATAAAGTTTGATATTTTTCAATATCGGGAGTGAGAGTTATGATCAGTCAAAGATGCTTGAAGTTTGACTTTTTTGAGAAAAAAGTTAACTTTTTGATTTAGGCAAAATTCGAGAAAGTGATCAACATGAACATTGTAGCCTTTGTCGAGAGCTTTTTGTGGACATAAAGTTTGCTATTTTTTGATGTCGGGATTGAAAGATATGATTTTCTGAAGATATGCTTTGTTTTGAAAATGCTATTAAGTATAGATTTGTGTGTTCTATGCTTCGAGGCCGCTCGTCGTATGGATTTAGTTTGAATTAGAGTAAGTGGTCTTCATGAAGGTTTTAGATGATGTTTTTATATTTCCATTGATATAAAGTTTGCAATTTTTCGATATCGGGGCTAGGAGTTATGAGCGATTAAAAATTGGAAGTCGTTTAGGAAAAGCTGTTTTGGACAGAATCTTTGCTTGAGTTTTCAACCTCTTTCGAGACCTAATTTAATTTTGAGTTCTTCAGGGAAGTTGTAGAGATTCCTTTGATCTTTTTATTGACACCAAATTTGTCAAATTCCGAGTTCGGGATCGAGAGATATGATTTTGAAAAGTTCAGTTTTGAAGTTCCGATACTTTGTTTTTAATCCGATCCCATTTGTAATCTTTTGCTTATAATTCTGTCGTCCGACATCCGATTGACTCAGTTCTCGAAACGTTGGATTCCTAAGAAGATTAATTTCATTATCTTGAAGAATTATGATTTTTAGGAGATTAAATGGAAAGAGATTGATTGAACCAAAGTAAGAGATTTGGTTATAGGTTATAAGTTGGATAATTTTCTGAACATGGTTCAGTATTTTGCAATTTTCGGGAGCTGTACAACTCCAATTGAGTTGATTCTTGAGGGAACATAAAGTTAAGATATAGGGCTACAACTCTTGTGAAGGGATCGAAATTTAAATTCATCCCTAAGATTGTTAATTTCTGGACTGAAGTTATGTTAATGTTCAGTCTCGGATTTTGTGAAGGTCCGATAGTTTTCGGCTATAACTTCTTCGTTTTAGATCCGAATTGAGCGCTGCCAGTGGCGTTGGATTCGTAAGATCGAGAGGAACAATTTTCAAGAAGAAAGTTTGTCCAAATTATTTTGTTTAGATGCTTGAAAACAGGACGTAAATAGTCAGTTTTTCAAAATCCTGTGCAGTGGTATTTTGGGATTTCACTTAAAAGGAGGGGCATTATGGTCTTTATATTTTGGATGTTTTCGATTCTTCCTCCGCGACACTTACTCACCGACCCCGATCGGTCACCTCGGGATAAGGAATGGGACCCGGTCCCAACCCGATCATTGGTCAAGGCTCACCAATGCCCACATGATTATGCTATCATGACTTATGAGTCTAATAGATGACTTCCTCTTCTATACCTACCTACTTCAAATAGATCTCTTTCCATTGGGAAGTTGCGCTAACTTTCATTTCTAGTTTTTATGTGATGACTTCACCTCCTCCACTATAACTGTTGGACCCCTATTTTTAAGTAAAATTTAGAAATAAGAAATAATATAAAATAAGTGTTATATATATATATATTGTATGTATGCTTTAAGGAAACTTATGAGAAAAGCATTATTGGATGTTGATGTATTTGATAATTGTGGAGATTGGTATGGTTTATAAAAGTTCAAGTGGATGAGTTGATTGAAATGAAGTTAAATAGCAAGAATTAAAAAAAAGAAAAAGTGTGAAAATTTGAAGAATTTAGAAAGTTTGACTTTTGGAGATAAAATGTTTGACTTGAGAGTTGACTTTTTGATTTTGGGAGAATTTGAGAAAATTATCTTCTGGAAACTTGTATTTTATGTCAAGAGCTTTCTGTAGCCATAAAGTTTGATATTTTTCAATATCGGGAGTGAGAGTTATGATCAGTCAAAGTTCGCTTGAAGTTTGACTTTTTTGAGAAAAAAGTTAACTTTTTGATTTAGGCAAAATTCGAGAAAGTGATCAACATGAACATTTTAGCCTCTGTCGAGAGCTTTTTGTGGACATAAAGTTTGCTATTTTTTGATGTCGGGATTGAAAGATATGATTTTCTGAAGATATGCTTTGTTTTGAAAATGCTATTAAGTATAGATTTGTGTGTTCTATGCTTCGAGGCCACTCGTCGTATGGATTTAGTTTGAATTAGAGTAAGTGGTCTTCATGAAGGTTTTAGATGATGTTTTTATCTTTCCATTGATATAAAGTTTGCAATTTTTCGATATCGGGGCTAGGAGTTATGAGCGATTAAAAATTGGAAGTCATTTAGGAAAAGCTGTTTTGGACAGAATGTTTGCTTGAGTTTTCAACCTCTTTCAAGAACTAATTTAATTTTCAATTCTTCAGGGAAGTTATAGAGCTTCCTTTGATCTTTTTATTGACACCAAATTTGTCAAATTCCGAGTTCGGGATCGAGAGATATGATTTTTGAAATGTTCAGTTTTGAAGTTCCGATACTTTGTTTTTAATCAGATCCCATTTGTAATCTTTTGCTTATAATTCTGTCGTCCGACATCCGATTGACTCAGTTGTTGAAACGTTGGATTCCTAAGAAGATTAATTTCATTATCTTGAAGAATTATGATTTTTAGGAGATTAAATGGAAAGAGATTGATTGAACCAAAGTAAGAGATTTGGTTATAGGTTATAAGTTGGATAATTTTCTGAACATGGTTCAGTATTTTGCAATTTTCGGGAGCTGTACAACTCCAATTGAGTTGATTCTTGAGGGAAAATAAAGTTAAGATATAGGGCTACAACTCTTGTGAAGGGATCGAAATTTAAATTCATCCCTAAGATTGTTAATTTCTGGACTGAAGTTATGTTAATGTTCAGTCTCGAATTTTGTGAAGGTCCGATAGTTTTCGGCTATAACTTCTTCGTTTTAGATCCGAATTGAGCGCCGTTAGTGGCGTTGGATTCATAAGATCGAGAGGAACAATTTTCAAGAAGAAAGTTTGTCCAAATTATTTTGTTTAGATGCTTGAAAACAGGACGTAAGTAGTCAGTTTTTCAAAATCCTGTGCAGGGGTATTTTGGGATTTCACTTAAAAGGAGGGGCATTATGGTCTTCCCCCCCCCCCCCCATTTTAATGACCTGGCATGAAACACATCTTGTGCTGTCGTTTGGAGGTCTGGAGAGTCACGAAATAAGTAGAAAAGAAGATAAGAAAATAGAAGAAAAAGAAGAAGAGAGGGAAAAGAAGAAGAAGCTTACGACAGTGGAGAGAAGAAGAAGAAGGAAGGGGATTTTATGGGTTTTCTTAGAGATTTTCGTGGTTTCCAAGAGCAAAGAGGAGGAAGAAGAACATGAAAGCTTGCAACATGGTGAAATCCGAAATTAGAGAGAGAAGGTAAGAGAGAGAAAGCTTGAGTTTTTGAGTTTTTGATTTGTTTGATGGTTGATTAAGCTTGGAATGGTTATGGATTTAGTTTATCTATGATTATTTGAAGAGATTAGACTATGGTTATGTTTAATTTTGGTTATGGAAGATTCTAGAGAGAGAAAGCTTAGTGAAGAAGATGATGAATAGTGAACTTTGGGGGTTTTTGAAATTGTTGCTTTAGATGGCTTGAATTAGTGATGAATTTGAGATATCATAAGTTAATTTTGATGCTTATGCTTTAGGTGAAGTTTAATTTGAAAAATTGTAAATTGGGGGTTTAGGCTAAATTAGAAATTTGAGGATTTTGTGAATTAATAGTGTAGAATCATCAATACTAGTATGAATTGGTGAAATATGAAATCAATTGTGAAGAAATTGTGATTTATGATATGTAATTTGTGTAAATTGGTTTAGGCCAATTTTAAAAATTGGGGATTTTCAAAATTGGAGATTGAAATAGCTTGAATATGTGAGGAATTGATGTTTCCTAAGCTCAATTTGAGTAATTAAGTTAAATATGATATTGAATTTGATTGAATTGGTTTAGGTTCAATTTGGAATTTGGGGATTTTGAAGGATTTTGGAATTTATGATTTAGATAGATAGATTTTATATGGAATTGGTGTTTTCTAAGTCCAATTTGAAGAATTAAGTGAATTATGATATTTATTTTGGATAATTATGGCTTAGGGAATTTTAAAGTTGAGGAAATAAGAAGAAATTTGGAGATTCGATGCTTTGGGCAAAGTATTAGCGTTAATTCGAGGTGGGTGATGTATTTATATTTTGAATTATGAGTAAATTATGTGATTTTGAAAAAAATCAAGAAAAGAATAATATTTTTGAAATTATGTTTTCAAAGGATTTGAAAATGATTTGGGAAAATTGTAGAAAAAAATTTGAGAATACGAGATTTATGAAAATTGTGTTTTCGCATTTTTTGAAAAATGTGAACCATGCTGTTTATGCATTAATATATGTTGATTGTGGGTTGAAAAAAATACTTGCACTCTTTTATGCATTTGAATGATATACGATTAATTGAGTTATTGAATATGATTGTTATATAAAATGATGGTGAATTTGTATTTTTGCAAAGATGACATACTGAAATTATGTGCTTAGTGAATGTAATTGTGTCTAGTAAGACACGACATGAAAATGTGAAATTTGAAAAGTGCCTTGAACAATCTGCTTGTTTTAAGTATGAATATGTGAATTGTATGGGTTTGGTCAGTCCCTCTGTAGAGTCGAGCACTGTCTCTCTCGATAGCCTTTTCCTACCGCTGAGTGGCTTAGGAGTTCGATTTGGACTCCCCTCATTCCACTGGCCGCATATGACCGCTTATCTTGAGAATGTGCAAGATGCCCTGTTATGACCGAAACCAAACCATTTTGTTATGTTATGTGATTTTTGATTTTGTTTATGTGCGTGAAATTTCTCCGATGTGATTACATTCATGTTTATGAGAAATTTTGAAAAATGAGAAAAAGGGTTTTCAACCATGAAATTATAGAAATTTGATATGAAAAGTTTGGAAAATTGAAAAGGGTTTGAGAAAAATATTTGAAAGTTGAAAAGTTTGAAAACTAAGCCTTTTTGCAAAAAGTTTATGAAAATTGATTTCTGCTTATTATTCAGTTTATAAATATGTTACCCACGAGCTTCCGAGCTCACCTCCCTTCATCCCAATCTCCAGGTATTCGAGCAGGAGATCGGATGAAAGAGCGTCAAGTTTGATTTTGTCGCATTTGTATTTCTGTGTAAATTGAGAATTGATATTGTTTTGGCTTGAATTGCCTTTTGTGTATATAAAGCAGTTATTACGGGATGTATATGAATTCGAAACTTGGATATTGATTTTATGATCATAATTGAGTATGATTATGCTTTATGTTTGTAATTGGATATTGAATAAGGATTTTTGTATGTGGATTTGAGATATTGAATGTGGTTAGGATTGATTGAGATTTTATGATCAATTGAGGATTTTTGAAGTGTTAAGTTTAGATGTGTGTTTCTGCTAGTGTTTCGGATTCTGAACGGGAGGGTCCGATGATGATTTGTGTTATTAGGTTGTGATATTAGAAGTGTTTGTACCTTTGCAGGAATTTTTGGGATAGGATAAATGCAGCCGTTATGCTGCCGAATTTTCGTTAGAATTGGGATAAAAATGAGATTTTGGCTATGTATAAGTGTCTATAAGAGTATGAAATAATTGAGATTTGTATATGGATGAATTTCCAATGTGGGAATTATTTGTATTTGATTCAAAGCTTGGTATGAGTTTGATAAATGAGTATAAGAAAAAGAAAAATTTATACCGGATTTCGGAATGGTACGTCTTAGGGTTTCCAACGCGATTATGTTCATTCGATCGTTTTCTTTGATTATTGTTCTCGGATGTCGGATATGTTTTAGTTTAATTGATTATTTCGATTATCCCCACCTTATGATTCGATTTTATCGATTTCTGTCGATTTGGTATTCGATTCTAATTTGCATTTGCTTCGAGTATGCGCTTCGCTTTCGATTCTTATGCTTTATTTTCTGATTCGAAACTTCGATACGAAATTTCCGTTTCCATTCGATTCTGTTTTTCGTTCTGCTTTTCCGATTGGGATCCGGTTTTTCGGATCGGGTCCCAACAATAACTCTCATCCATCTATTCTTCTCTTGACTATTTATAACCTTCCAAAAAGTAGTTGGATCCCCATTACTAATGATGAGTGTGAAGGATACCGAGTCTTCTAAATCATATTTATTCAGTGGCCTAATGATACTTCTTGGTCTAATTGTGGCTATAATATGATATTACTCTTTCTTTCGCGTTGTTATTAAACAGAATTGTTACCCTTTTTCATGTCTATTCTAAAATGACCTAGTTCTATGTGTACCATTTTTGTATTGCCTTTTACTAATCTTAGAACGTCCTATCCATATATTTTCTTTAATGTATGATATTAAATAGTGTATTTCTACTAATCACCATCTTTTTTTTTACATTGGTTTCAAAAATTATATCCCTTCACAACTTTAACTTAAGCAATGAATGTAACATCCCATCTCCAATGGGAGGGATATTTTGGTAAATTGGGACGGACTAGGAGTATTGAATTATATCTCGGTATGCACATATAGCATATAGCCTTTATGATTGACGGTTTGTTGCACTTGCACATGGTAAACATGCATTCATGACATTTTCCTCCTTAGGTTTCAACTTGAGATTCTTTGTGAAATTTATGGGATAATTGTATTTGAAAAATTATTTGGAGTGCGTCATTGAGTGTTTTACATTTTATGGGATTTTCAGGAATTTTTCTGGAATTGTCCGGAGAAAATTCTCGGACCGGCAAAATCGCCGGTAAATGGCCTAAATGTGTTTTTGTTGTGAAAAATGTGGTTTTCGTGTTTGAACAATTATTGGGAGTGGATTGTCATATGTTTTACAATTTTGGGCAATTTAGGTAATTTTCAAAAAAATGATTCGGGAAAATTTCTGGAAATTCCCGGACCGGAAAAAAATCGCTAAGTGACGAACCGGTCTATTTTTGGTAGCGAAAATTGCGACCAAATGGTACTGTCATTTTGGATATATTATTTTGAGAATTGTTATAGAGCCATTAGCATTAGTGGGATGAAAGATTAATTGAGATTAGTACTTAATTAATTAGGAATAGTTGATAAATTGTATTTTATTCCATTTAAAGCCAAGTGTCCCTTTTTAATTAATTGGTTTTGTCTCTTTATGATCATCATCTACGACTTATGCTTCCTACCTTTCATAAAAAGGGGTTTTGAAAGCCTAAAACTTCCTCTCACCCGAAACTTAGCTTCTTCTCCTTTGGTGTGTTTTCTTCTCCTTTGAATTTGCTTCTTCTCATCCCATACAAGAAGACTCTTCCATGCTTTTTGCTTGCCTCTTTATTCTCTACCTAAGACCAAGTTTAATCCTTGAGAAGAAGATGACATGCATGTGTAGTGGAGGTAGCCGTGGATGAGGTATTAAGGTAGGAAGTGTGGAGAGGTTTAAAGACTTAGAGATTTGAAAGCTTGAACTTGTTTAAGGTGAGATTTGATGTTTGTTTTTATGCTTTTGGTAGTTAGAAGCCATTATGGGAATCACTTGTGCATTTATTTCATGATGATAAGGGTAGTTTTGAATGGGTTTAAAAGCATGCTTGTGTATGGATAAATGAATGACTATAGTTCCATTAATTTTGGCTTGGTTTGGATTGAGTTTTGCAAGGTTAGATGAATGGAAAACTTAGGAAGATAATATGTGTAGGTGCTGACACTTATGCTCTCTTATATAAGTATATGTTGTGCTGAAATTGTGACTGAATTAGAGGTATAAGTGGATGCTTAGTGATGTGTTATAGGTGTTGGAAGTGATAGGAGTTTGGTTGTTGATGTAAGCTGGAAAATTATTATTGACCCTATTGCAATGTTTTGATCATAACTAATTGTGTAGGTGAGCAAATGAGGTAAGGTTTGTGCTCAATGAAACTTTGGGATGTTGGCTACAATTTTGTGTGAAATAGTTGATGTTAAATTGTAATGTTAGAAGGGTGAATCTTTGCATGGAAAGTTTCTGTTTGTATGGTCTGTGAACAGTACCCGCATATATGACCTGATTATTTTGCTGATTTTTCTAAATTAATTGAGATGGCATTAGGGAAAATGGTCTTCATGAAAGTTGTAGCATACTGAGTTAGCTTTCCATTTCCACTGATCTTGCTAATTTTAGAGTTGTATATTGGGAGATATGAACTGATTTCTATTGACTGGTTTTGAGCATTTTGATGAAACCTAGCCTAAGTGTTGAGTTTGTGAGCTTGCGGATTGGAAGCAATTTTAGCAAATTATGTGAACTGAATTGGTGTGAGTGATCTTCTGAAAAGTTTCAGAGGAAGGAATTATCTTGAAAATGATATATGGCATGTAATTTGTGAAGGTCAGATTTGGGAGTTATGATTTTGCAAAAACTGAACCTAAACTAGGTTGTGAATGGCTGATCATGACAGTAGCTTCCATAATAGTTTTGAAATTGTTAGAAATCGAATTGGAGTTTGAGTTCTTCATGGAAATTGAAGTTTGAGATCTTATCTTTTCAGGAATATAAGATTGTGATTTTTGTGACATTTGTGCTAAGCGAATTACTGTTTGGAAAATTACTGTCCAGATTGGTTGATTTCAGTAGACTGATTCTTTGTTGAATTGTTTGACCTAGTTAGTTATGGAATTTGATTTTGGGTTGTGCATGAAAGTTGTAGATGACATTGTGAACTTATTGAGCATATTTATGTGGTAATTTCTGGCTGAAGGATCTGAGAGTTATGGAATTTGCAATGTACTGTCTGTTTTAATGGATTTGAGTAGGCAGTAGCTTTGAAGGGATTTTTGACACCCTTAGGGGTGAAATTGATTTTTATGGTCTGCATGAGAATGGTATAAATTTTTATGATCTTTCTAACAAGGTATAATTTGTATTTTTCTGAATTGTGTGCTAAGAGCTATAGATGTTGGAAGTTGGATTAGAAATCAGGAAAAAAAAAGAGGAATGGGAATCACGCCTGGGTCACTAGGCGCCGCCGCCTAGTGACGAGGCTTAAAGGGTCGGCATCGCTAGGCGGCGCCTCGCCTCTAGCGACGAGGTCGGATGAGTCAGCCCGCTAGGCGACGCCTCGCCCAGCGAGGCTGGTTATTTTTTTATTATTTTATTTGTTAATTGGTATTTTAGGATTTCTTGCTTCTTTTGTCAATTTCATTTCCGTCCGACGTCCGATTGACCTGATTCTTGAGGCATCGGATTTGTAATATATTGAATTTCATTTTGTGAGAAATTGGGAATTTTTGGACGGGAAATTGACGTGGCCCCGGGTAACGGAGTTTTTTAATCACTATTTTGTTTAATTGGGGACCTATAGAGGTCCGAATTGCGCACCGTCAGCACCAATAGGTTTCTACTTTTTAGACGGATTTTATTATGTGAAATTTGGATTTAGGGCCGGAAATTTCATGAACAAACATTATACACTTACATGTGCATTATTACTAGTTCGGATTGGATAATTAGTGATCGGATTCCTCTCTGCTTGTTATAGAGGCACAGTTGGAGCGTCGACCTATCGACATTGCAGAGACTTCCCGGCAATAGCTCGGAAGTAATAGGTGAGTAACCTAGTTGGTTCCTCAACCTTTATGTGTTTAAGATTTTGCAATTATGCCATGTGGAGATAATGGGGGGGGGGGTTTATGTGTGTTTGATTTTGATTGATTTCGGACCATAGGTGTCTGAAATATTTGGAAACTTGTTATTGAAGTGCTATTTGTGTGTAACTGTTTATGAATGTTTGCATTGGAGATCTCGAACCAAAGATCCGAGGAAATGGAAAATTGATATTGAAGTGTTAGTTGTCTGTTTTGATATATGGGATGTGACTATCAATGTGATATGGTAGGATGCAATAAATTGGAAATGTATATGATTGAAATACCGGACCGAAAGTCCGAAGATATGGCAAATAACATTGACTTGTAAATGGAAATTGAAACATGTGCATTGCATGCATCAAAGTATGATCGAGATAAAGGCGCAGTGGACCGAGCAGCCATCGTATCGTAAGCATATCCGCCCAACGTATATGAGAGCTTTCAGCTCAACACGTATTCAGAGCCTCAGGCTCAATGTATTAGGGCTTTAAGCCCAATGAAATTTCAGAGCCACTGGCTCACCATTATTGAGCTCAGGCGCACGGTCACAACAACGTAATGAAAATAGAAAGGGTCTCATGTGCATTGCATATATGGTATGATTAAATGTGGACTGTATGAAAGGCGATACGCCTTACATTTGTGAATTGTGATTGTATGTGATAATTGGTAAATTGTGTGTTTATGCATGAATTGGGTGAACCATCGATGATGGTTTCTCATTGAGTTCGCAAACTCACCCAAAATTGCAAATATTTTTCAGGGATCGGAGAGTACCCCGTTGGGCACGGGAGTATGATTACCAATTGCAAGTCAGAGTTAAGGTCGGGATCAGTTCACGTCTGCATTTGTGTCTTTTGAATTATATGTAAATTTGTATTTCCGCAAGATTCGTACTGGTATTGTGGAGTGCCCCGATTGATTAAAGCTGTATTGTAATTTGATTACCGAAATAATGTTCTGATTGAAAATGATTTCGTATTAGAACGGGCCCAAATTATTTACTGATATTGGCGCTCTCGATGGGTTTTAAATTTTTTTTTGATATATATTACCAAGTTTTAAACTGTATTGACTGCTCTAGCATACCACCCTCACGGGTCGCGGGCTCGGATATCACCGTCGATGTCGGGTTCGGGTCTCGTGGGAGTGGGATGCTACATTTTTGGTATCAAAGCCCAGAAGTACAATCTTACATGGGCTTTCTAAAAAAAAATGTGTGTCAAGTTATGTGCAGTTAAGTCATGTCATGGCAGATAGTGATAACTGATCCCTAGTGTAGTATGTGAGTCGTATGCATATGTATGTCTTAGTCGTTTAAGCGGTCAGAAAAGGTGAGAAAAAGGATAATGTGTTAGAATGTGAGAAAAGGAAGTAATTAATATCGCAAAATAGGAAAAAGTGTATGGTTCGACCAGACAGATGAATAGGTAGTGTGCTAGGATTGACGGATATCTTGTGAAATACAATATTAGAGTTATATTGGGTATATCATGGAAGTTGTGAATTCATAGCGGAAAATAGAGATGTGACAATGGTAAGATTTCCAGTGTATAAGGTAAATGACAATAAAGTGTTCTATGATACAGAGAAGTTATATTTGGGATTGATTACCATGATGAGTGTTATACATAAGGATTGGTGATTTGGAGTCAGATTATACATTAAGTGCAAAATCAAGAATGATTTCATATCTGTGATATTGATTTGAGTGCGGAAATATATGGGTATAATGCAATAATGAAAAGATTGAAATGTAGACAATGAAATTGATAGATGAAAAAGTTGTTCGGGTTTAATTGATCTGCCTAAGTAAATGCACACCTGATTATGGGCGCCCTATGGTAAGTGAAAATGTTAAGTTGCAATTGATGAGTTAATGGATAATTGGTGGCCTATTACATAAGCTCGATTATAATGCCGAGCTCAAGTGCAAAATGAGTTAGAGTAAGGCATGAGAATACTTGATCGATTAATTGAGAAAGAAGTGAGACGATTAACGATGTTAGCATCGGTAATGAGCTTGAGGAAATAAAATGAGGGACTTGAATATAGTAAGGTCCCCATGATCGAGAATTGGTACCAAAAGAGAATGGTTATCGAGAATTAAATGCAATTAAGGTGTTTTTAGCAAGATGGGCTATTAACGGGCAAATTGATGGGAATATAGAGATATATTGTCGATAAGATGTGATGATTATGGTGATGTATGGCAAGATAGTAGAGGAAAAGAAATTGTTTAAGTGCTCTTCGAGATTGATCTTCGTGAAGTATCAAGAGTAACGATATGTATATCTATATAGTGATGAAAATAGTTGATTGATAAAGTTTTATGAATCGATTAAATCTAGCGAGACTCAATCGTAAGAGATAAAACATGCTACTGAAAAAGTGTACATTACGTTAATGAGATGACTCGATTTTGTAAGAGAAGTACTGAATATTAAGGAAATATTAATTGCGAATTTGAGGGATTAAAAGTTCGTATACTTTGTGTAATTATGTTCAAAGTAAGAGATCGATATAACGATTGTTTATTCAAGTCGGTGAGTGATCTATCACGAATAAATGAAGTTATGTGGAGAAATTAAGGTAAGGAACATATGGCAGAATGTGTTATGCTGAGAAAATTATAAGAAAATTGTTCCCCATTGGAAACGTTCGATAATTAAAGAGTTATATAAATCGAATATGGGTATAAGAAGTTTATTGTATTACTGAAAAGGAACATGTCTCAATTGTGTTTGGAGTGGATAATAGATATAAGAAAATGAAATAGATGAATTGGTATAGTTGAGGAAATTGGTTATCATGCAAGTCTCATAAGAGTGAATATTGACCTGATTGAATGAATAAGGGATGAATTAGTATACGAACATGATATATTAGGAGAATTAATAAAGATATAGGTATTGATAAAATGCGACAGTTCAAGAGATATGTGTATGCGAAATTTGGAATTAATTAGAACTAACGGAATGCTGGATACGTTCGGAAATTGTCAAAGATTTTCTGGTTTTAGTAAATTGACAAGAATATTTGAGGAAAATGTGTGAATGTTATGACTGATGAGCAAAAAGGAGACATTTGAAGAATTTACTATCTATACTGAAGTGTTCCAGTAAAGGTTATGATGTGATTTATTGACATTGTATAAAGTGATTTTATGCACCTTAGGCCAAATATGATTTCATGGGCGGTATTATGATTGATGATTTGAAATTTGTTATACTGAGTGTGGCCTAAAATCTTGGAGACATTAATCGTATAGAAATAGTTTGGAGATGTCTATGAATATGCAAATCGATACCGATTGAGTTATTTCGTGCAGTTGAATGTTTGAAAAGGATTCAGCGGCTGATTACTTCAAATTAAGCTAATGGTGAAATTCAATGGGTTAAAAAAAATTCAATTGCAAAAAAATCAAAAGTTGGGCAATAAAGTTATCAAATCTAGTGTATTATTGAGTGTTAATAGTCGAACTGACAAAAAGGAGCAAAAGAAAGTATTATTAGCTATGGGAATTTCAAAGTTGGTGTGCATCAAAACGGATTGGCAAAACCCGAAGTGAGGATGTAGAAATTGGAAACCGTATCGAAGAACTGAAGATAATTCCAATTGTTGAGGAAAGTGATAGGTATAGTTCAAATTAAGAAATATGGGTGAAACTCATTACGGGAACTGTTAGTGAAAACGTAAGGAATGATTGAAGCTTTATGTTCTAGCAAGAGCGTATTGAAAGAGTAATTGAAAGGTTAGAATGAGAAATCAAATGATTATAAGTGAATGGTTCGAGAAAGCACAAGAAACAATCGAAGTGTTATGTTCTAGTAAAAGTATTGTGGAAAAGCAATTGATGGTATAGTCTGTCAAAGTGAACGATGACATGTGTGATTAACCAACAGGTATTTTTGGATTTCATTGGGATATGAGATTGATATATAGTGCAAAGTGATTGTGGTATGACAATCATTATATTGGTGTCACCATTCGAAAAGTGTATAAGGGGTCTTACTGCTAAAAAGAGTCGTTATCCCTATATTATGTGATCAGGGCAATAAAGTGATAGGTTAAGTAATTTAAGATGGTGACAATGAATCGAATTGATTCACACTGAGGTTACAAATGTCACGAGATTTGTGGGTTGATAATAACGAAATCTGATAAGTAATAAATGAAATATTTTGTAGGGTATGGCCTCGGCCAAAAGGTACTTAGATGGAAATAAAGGTGTAGTTAAGAGAAATTGAATTCGTGATGAGGGGCCTCTATGTGATTGTGGTGTGAATAGCATTATGGATTGGTAAGTTAGGTTAAAACCTAAAAGATGATTCAGATTCACAAAGTGTTTCATAGATAGAATTGGAAATATTGTTAGGATTTGATATATAGGTTATTGATATTGAAAGTGACGAATTGTGCGTAATCATGAGAAAGCAGTAAAATCATGGAAAGTTTGAGAAAGGGAAAAAAAGTAATTGATTGTTTTGATCTCCGTTCATTGACTGAATTTGTATTAATAAAAAAGACTCCCCTGCCTTTCTGATCAATCGTATATGAAATTTCGAGGACGAAATTTTTATTAGGAGGGGAGAATTGTAACATCCCATCTCCAATGGGAGGGATATTTTGGTAAATTGGGACGGGCTAGGAGTATTGAATTACATCTCGGCATGCACATACAACATATAGCCTTTATGATTGACGGTTTGTTGCACTTGCACATGGTAAACATGCATTCATGACATTTTCCGGCTTAGGTTTCAACTTGAGATTTTTTGTGAAATTTATGGGATAATTGTATTTGAAAAATTATTTGGAGTGCGTCATTGAGTGTTTTACATTTTATGGGATTTTCAGGAATTTTTCTGGAATTGTCCGGAGAAAATTCTCAGACCGGCAAAATCGTCGGTAAATGGCCTAAATGTGTTTTTGTTGTGAAAAATGTGGTTTTCGTGTTTGAACAATTATTGGGAGTGGACTGTCATATGTTTTACAATTTTGGGCAATTTAGATAATTTTCAAAAAAATGATTCGGGAAATTCTGAAATTCCGGACCGGAAAAAATCGCTAAGTGATTTAACCTATTCGATTTTTGGTAGCGAAAATGCGACCAAATGGTACTGTCATTTTGGATATATTATTTTGAGAATTGTTATAGAGCCATTAGCATTAGTGGGATGAAAGATTAATTGAGATTAGTACTTAATTAATTAGGAATAGTTGATAAATTGTATTTTATTCCATTTAAAGCCAAGTGTCCCTTTTTAATTAATTGGTTTTGTCTCCTTATGATCATCATCTACGACTTATGCTTCCTACCTTTCATAAAAAGGGGTTTTGAAAGCCTAAAACTTCCTCTCACCCGAAACTTAGCTTCTTCTCCTTTGGTGTGTTTTCTTCTCCTTTGAATTTGCTTCTTCTCATCCCATACAAGAAGACTCTTTCATGCTTTTTGCTTGCCTCTTTATTCTCTACCTAAGACCAAGTTTAATCCTTAAGAAGAAGATGACATGCATGTGTAGTGGAGGTAGCCGTGGATGAGGTATTAAGGTAGGAAGTGTGGAGAGGTTTAAAGACTTAGAGATTTGAAAGCTTGAACTTGTTTAAGGTGAGATTTGATGTTTGTTTTTATGCTTTTGGTAGTTAGAAGCCATTATGGGAATCACTTGTGCATTTATTTCATGATGATAAGGGTAGTTTTGAATGGGTTTAAAAGCATGCTTGTGTATGGATAAATGAATGACTATAGTTCCATTAATTTTGGCTTGGTTTGGATTGAGTTTTGCAAGGTTAGATGAATGGAAAACTTAGGAAGATAATATGTGTAGGTGCTGACACTTATGCTCTCTTATATAAGTATATGTTGTGCTGAAATTGTGACTGAATTAGAGGTATAAGTGGATGCTTAGTGATGTGTTATAGGTGTTGGAAGTGATAGGAGTTTGGTTGTTGATGTAAGCTGGAAAATTATTATTGACCCTATTGCAATGTTTTGATCATAACTAATTGTGTAGATGAGCAAATGAGGTAAGGTTTGTGCTCAATGAAACTTTGGGATGTTGGCTACAATTTTGTGTGAAATAGGTGATGTTAAATTGTAATGTTAGAAGGGTGAATCTTTGCATGGAAAGTTTCTGTTTGTAGGGTCTGTGAACAGTACCCGCATATATGACCTGATTATTTTGCTGATTTTTCTAAATTAATTGAGATGGCATTAGGGAAAATGGTCTTCATGAAAGTTGTAGCATAATGAGTTAGCTTTCCATTGCCACTGATCTTGCTAATTTTCGAGTTGTATATTGGGAGATATGAACTGATTTCTATTGACTGGTTTTGAGCATTTTGATGAAACCTAGCCTAAGTGTTGAGTTTGTGAGCTTGCGGATTGGAAGCAATTTTAGCAAATTATGTGAACTGAATTGGTGTGAGTGATCTTCTGCAAAGTTTCATAGGAAGGAATTATCTTGAAAATGATATATGGCATGTAATTTTTGAAGGTCAGATTTGGGAGTTATGATTTTGCAAAAACTGAACCTAAACTAGGTTGTGAATGGCTGATCATGACAGTAGCTTCCATAATAGTTTGGAAATTATTAGAAATCGAATTGGAGTTTGAGTTCTTCATGAAAATTGAAGTTTGAGATCTTATCTTTTCAGGAATATAAGATTGTGATTTTTGTGACATTTGTGCTAAGTGAATTACTGTTTGGAAAATTACTGTCCAGATTGGTTGATTTCAGTAGACTGATTCTTTGTTGAATTGTTTGACCTAGTTACTTATGGAATTTGATTTTGGGTTGTTCATGAAAGTTGTAGATGACATTGTGAACTTATTGAGCATATTTATGTGGTAATTTCTGGCTGAAGGATCTGAGAGTTATGGAATTTGCAATGTACTGTCTGTTTTAATGGGATTTGAGTAGGCAGTAGCTTTGAAGGGATTTTTGACACCCTTAGGGGTGAAATTGATTTTTATGGTCTTCATGAGAATGGTAGAACTTTTTATGATCTTTCCAACAAGGTATAATTTGTATTTTTCTGAATTGTGTGCTAAGAGCTATGGATGTTGGAAGTTGGATTAGAAATCAGGAAAAAAAAAGAGGAATGGGAATCACGCCCGGTCACTAGGGCGACGCCTCGCCCTAGTGACGAGGCTTAAAGGGTCGGCATCGCTAGGCGGCGCCTCCCCTAGCGACGAGGCGGATGAGTCAGCCCGCTAGGGCGACGCCTCGCCCAGTGAGGCTGGTTATTTTTATTATTTTATTTGTTAATTGGTATTTTAGGATTTCTTGCTTCTTTTGTCAATTTCTTTTCCGTCCGACGTCCGATTGACCTGATTCTTGAGGCATCGGATTTGTAATATATTGAATTTCATTTTGTGAGAAATTGGGAATTTTTGGACGGGAAATTGACGTGGCCCTGGGTAACGGTACCTTTAATCACTATTTTGTTTAATTGGGGACCTATAGAGGTCCGAATTGCGCACCGTCAGCGTCAATAGGTTTCTACTTTTTAGACGAATTTTATTATGGGAAATTTGGATTTAGGGCCGGAAATTTCATGAACAAGCATTATACACTTACATGTGCATTATTACTAGTTCGGATTGGATAATTAGTGATCGGATTCCTCTCTGCTTGTTATAAAGGCACAGTTGGAGCGTCGACCTACCGACATTGCAGAGACTTCCCGGTAATAGCTCGGAAGTAATAGGTGAGTAACCTAGTTGGTTCCTCAACCTTTATGTGTTTAAGATTTTGCAATTATGCCATGTGGAGATAATGGGGGAGGGGGGTTTATGTGTGTTTGATTTTGATTGATTTCCGACCATAGGTGTCTGAAATATTTGGAAACTTGTTATTGAAGTGCTATTTGTGTGTAACTGTTTGTGAATGTTTGCATTGGAGATCTCGGACCAAAGATCCGAGGAAATGGAAAATTGATATTGAAGTGTTAGTTGTCTGTTTTGATATATGGGATGTGACTATCAATGTGATATGTTAGGATGCAATAAATTGGAAATGTATATGATTGAAATACCGGACCGAAAGTCCGAAGATATGGCAAATAACATTGACTTGTAAATGGAAATTGGAACATGTGCATTGCATGCATCAAAGTATGATCCAGATAAAGGCAGTTGTGACCGAGCAGACCACCGTATCGTAGGCATATCCGCCTAACGATAGGAGAGCTTTCACCAACACGTATTCGAGCCTCGGGCTCAATGTATTAGGCTTTAAGCCCAATGAAATTTCGAGCCACCGCTCACCGTTATTGAGCTCAAAGCACGGTCACAACAACGTAATGAAAATAGAAAGGGTCTCATGCATTGCATATATGGTATGATTAAATGTGGATCGTATGAAAGGCGATACGCCTTACATTTGTGAATTGTGATTGTATGTGATAATTGGTAAATTGTGTGTTTATGCATGAATTGGGTGAACCATCGATGATGGTTTCTCATTGAGTTCACAAACTCATCCAAAATTGTAAATATTTTTCAGGGATCGGAGAGTACCCCGTTGGGCACGGGAGTATGATTACCAATTGCAAGTCAGAGTTAAGGTCGGGATCAGTTCACGTCTACATTTGTGTCTTTTGAATTATATGTAAATTTGTATTTCCGCAAGATTCGTACTGGTATTGTGGAGTGCCCCGATTGATTAATGTTGTATTGTAATTTGATTACCGAAATAATGTTCTGATTGAAAATGATTTCGTATTAGAACGGGCCCAAATTATTTACTGATATTGGCGCTCTCGATGGGTTTTTTTTTAAAAAAAATATATATTACCAAGTTTTAAACTGTATTGACTGCTCTAGCATACCACCCTCACGGGTCGCGGGCTCGGATATCACCATCGATGTAGGGTTCGGGTCTCGTGGGAGTGGGATGCTACAATGAATATATACTTCTTTGACTTTGGATTAAGTTTAGCGCTTTGATTACTAGAAACATAAATATATATGAAACATCCACATATTTTTAAATTCATAAGACTTATTTTATTTCCTATCTACACTCCTCTGTCGCTCTCTTATCTAATGATGTCTATGTCGATCTATTGATGAGGTTAAATAAGATGCTCACTACTTCTGCTTAAAAAATCTTAAGGAACCCTACATTCAGCATTAAACACATGACTCTTTTAATTATGGACCTATTCATCCTTTTTAAAATTTCATTCTATTTTGGTGTTTTCTAAAATATGTAATCTCTCTAAATATACACCTCACTTAACTTTTAAGACCTTAATTTCTTTTTCCTTGTCTATTTAGTTTTTCACCTCTACCTTCCATGCCTTAAAATTTACAAAAAACCTCAAATTTATGCTTGATGAAGTGTACATATACTTTCTTTGAAAAATTATCGACAAATGTTTTAAAGTACTAAGATCCACTAGCAACAACTCTCTAGAATGATTGTTATGTATATAATCTAGAATTACTTCAATTTTATGCTTTATTATCTTGAATGTCACTTTAGACTATTTACCAAGTATGTAAACCTTGCAAAATCCAACTTAAGCATTCCAATTAATGTATCTAACTAATTCTTTTCATAATAGAACACAAACACAAAGACACTTTTGTTTAAGTTATGTAACTCACAACTTTTTTAGCTGTATAGACGTGGGCTTCGGTATGCTCATGTTTTAATCCATGTCCTTTTATGGAAAAGCCTTTGTGGTACCAATACATAGTTCCATCATTTGTATTCATCTTTATATGCTTTATAGAAGAATACACCCTATTGCACGATTGTATGTCAAGCCATATTTACTTAAATGCTTAGAAAAGATTTTCAATTTTCTTTCTGAAACTTTAAATTATATATTGTTGATATCCTATTTATAATTAACTAATATTTTAAAGATAAGTTATTGGTTTAATGCTAGAAATTAGTGGCCAGATTAATGAGATCTATTGCTTAGATAATAATTAGATTATTGTTAATTTATGGAGATGATTAAGGTTGACTTTCCTATATATTCCTTATATTATTCACAAAATGATCAAGTAAGAATTACTTTTCCCTTTGATTTTCTTTTTAGTATCAAAGTTATGGCTCTTTAATAAATTTTTTCCATTCATGCCAATCCTAAATAGACTCATGCCAATCATAAATAGACTATCATCTAGCGATGACCAATCATAAGAGAAAATCCTCATCATCTGAAAATGACTTTAGTAATTCAAGTGTGAGTAGTCTTGATGATAAAATAGGAAACGCATGACATAACAATGATCTTCTTAGCTCAAATTTTTCCTTTCAAAAACTATAAGTGAAATGATCATAATTACCTAAAATGAGCACAGATAATAAAATTGATCATCAATGGCAAATGAAAACTTGCTTATGTAGCTGGAGTGCTAATATGGCCTACTTTAGACGACCCAAATATAGCAATATAAATGGTTAAAAATTCTTTGATCATAGTATGGCTGATTAATTCAATCGAATATATAATTGGAAGATCCTATATGTTTATGTCAACAGCAAAATATGTATAAATGTAGTTCGAGAGATGTATTCAAATATTGAAAATTCTTCTTAAATATTTGAAATGAAGTTGTGGAAGGCCAAGTAAGGAGATCACGATGTTTATTTTGTAACAAATTTATAACTCTGTGAAAGGAATTGGACCTATATTATAACGATGAATGGGGCTATATGAAGAATAGTGTTTGATATAACTATTAGAATAATTGTCTGGGAAGTAAGGAGAGAGGAGATGGGGAAAAAGTGATGATTGGCAACATTAGATCAGAGACTGAAGATTCTACACTAGTACTTAGAGGAATAGAGATTGAGGGAGAAGGGAAAAACAATAAAAACTCTTAGTACAATCATTGTAAATGTGATTCACACACATGGAAAATTTAGAAGAGAAAAATAATTTAGAGATAGTACCTCCTAAGTCAACAATATTAAATTTGTCCCTAAAGCTTTTTCTGGCACATAATCATTCATAACGAAATAAATAACACAAATATGCAATCTTCTTCACTTTCAAAATTCTTTAATCTAAATCCTTTTTGTTTTTTTAACTCGAAAAAGTAATTATTTAGCATCTTCTTATTTTAATGTCAATTCAAATAATTCTTGAATATTGATTCTAGGACAATAGATAATATCACTAGATCATTTTGATTGTTTTTTAACTTATAGTCCTTATGTAGAAAATCAAAGAGTAAACATATTGGACAATTCTTTCTTAATTGTAGCTGGGAAAGGAAAAATTATTATTTCCCGTAATCTTACACTCTATATTGTTCTTCATATTCCTAATTTGTCCTATAACTTGTTCTCAATTATAAAATAAATGTTGATTAAAATCTTTGAGCTAATTTTTCTCCACCTAATTGTTTGGGATTTGAATATGGAGAAAATGATTGACAATGCTAAATAAGATGGAGGACTCTATTTCTTTAAGATGGATATGAATAAAACATACAATCTAGAGAACTTATCTTAATTCTATTTCAATACTTAGCTAGAGTAAAATCATGTTATGACATTTTAGAATAGGACATCCAATTTTTCATTACATGATACATTTATTTCTAATTTTTAATAAATAAAGTTCCATCTTCAATTTAGTGTGAAATTTGTCAAATTGTAAAACATCTTTCTTACCACAAATTTATAAGGATACAAAACCCTTTCTTTGACTCATAGTAATAGGACCTTTAAGAATAAAAATAATAATCGGAAAAAGATGGTTCATATCCTTTATTGATGGTCGTACTAGAATTTGAAGTGAATCATACGTTAATATAATACTTATAAAACGATATAGAATGCACGAGAAGGGGGGTTGAATTGTGTATTCCCCTTTGATACTTCTTTCAAAACTGTTTGTTAGAAATAGAAATTCTTTACAGAACTTTCGATAGACTCTAATTAATCAAAACTTTTGAAAACTTTGTTTATTGATTAAGTAATGATAAGACTTGAAACTAAAATAGAGATAAAGAGTGAGAGTGGTTGACACAGTGTTTTATCCTGGTTCACCCCAAACCGTGGGCTACGTCCAGTCCTCAGAGTTTCTTCTGAGATTTCCACTATCTCTTTCAACGTTACAAGTATTCTTTTCGAGCCTCTTCAGGTCTCTACAACCAGTATTCTTTCACACTTAGCCTCTGCAAGTTATCTGCACTATTTTCTCTTAGAAAAAGTGTTTGTGACTTGTTACAGTAAGATAGCTCTTAGCTAATTGAACAGAATACTTTTACGATCACGTTGTCTAATTTTGACTAACTTGTCTAACTTTGCAATCTTCGACTTCGACTTGTATTTATAGCCTTTGTCTTGAACTGCTTCTTGATTCTTGTTTCTTGATTCTTTAAAAGAAACGGCTAATCAGTTGAGTTCTGTAACTAACTCGAACTGACTCTTTCGTCTTCTTTTCGAATTCTGCCTCTGTTTTTCTTCGTATGTATTTTATTGTCTGTGCTTCTGCGTGTGCATCTGTTTTTACTTAAATGCGTATGCGCTTTTACTTAATCATATTTTATCGCTCGTGCTTCGCTCGTCGATCTGCTTTTACTTAAATCAGCGTATCGCTTTTACTTATTCGCATCAGCGTCTGCGTCTGCTTTACTATTTGCATCTGCGTCAGGTCTCTGTTTATCTGCTCGCCATGTTCCTTTATTCGTATGTCTCGACTTCGTCAGATGACTTCGCTCAGATGTCTTTTCTTTTTATTTTGCTCTTTTGTTATATATCAAAATCATATCTAAGTAAAGTCATTTGGACTTAACAATCTCTCCCTTTTTGATGATAATAAATTATATACAAAAGAAAAACAAAATACAATGTTTTGAAAAGAACAAAAACTTATCTGCAGAACTTCTTCTTTGACTTCTTCCTTTCTTCATCTGCTTCAGTCACACCTTCTATACTGAACATTCTGAACATCCTCTTCTCTTCTCCCCATTCTTTTCTCCCCTTGTTCATTCTCTTCTTTTATGTTCTTCTCCTCCTATTTGTTATAATAAAAAATGATTAACGATGATGGCTCTTCAGCAGTTCTGTCATCATCTTCTTCAGATCATTCATCGTCTCCTTGATCTCATTGACTTCACCATGTAATCTACTGAGTTCTTCTTGTGAATCATTCTGAGAGGAGGATTGGTTGATGTCTGCTGAGGGAGCAGTGAACGGAATTGTTGTAGAATAAGCATCAGAGGTAGGAATGTATTCATCATTGATCTCAATAGTTGGTGGACGAATAAATGTATCAGCTTCAGGAAGATCTAAGTCAAACGGAGCAGGCAACATCAATAACTGTCTTCCTTGTAGGGGTATGCCTTCAGCTTCAATAGACAGTGTACCAGATAAAGGCCTGATACGCAAAGCTGTCTGAACAAGGAACTCAATAAACGTCCCTTTTATTACTCTTCCTCCCACTGGACAGTCTTCCCTTGTCAAGATAAATGCAATTGCTCCATCTTCATTCTCAGTAGAAGCGCATGCCTCATCAATTTTACGCACTTCTTCTGCAATTTGATCTGCGGACAGATCATCATTATCTTCTTCCTTAGGAAATAACTTTGACTTCCCCTTAGTCAAATCCAGAGGATATCTTGGTTGGATATCTGGTGCAACCTTTATTATCGTCTTTTCTGTGATCGAAAAAATAGTACACGGCTTGCAGGGAAGTTTTGTAGGGTATGGCTTGGTAGCAGCATCCCTCAAAACATCATAGAAGATCTTTTCATCTTCTTTCAGTAAGTCCCATGTGTCACTATTTATCAACATAGGTCGTACCACAGCCACTGTCTTCATTACTGGTTGACTACAGATTGCAATAGCAGTTCTCCTTATGGTAAGAACTTCAATCATTTTGATCTTCAGCTTATGTTTTCTCAAAAACTTATGATAGTTGTATACCATCAGACAAGGTTCATCATTATTTGAGTCTGATTCTGCTGTTGCCTCTGGTCGTGCTTCAAAAGGATTTGCTTGAACCAGGCTTTCCTCCACTGGTTCTTCCTGTTAAGCAATGGGGATTTCCTGAACTCTGCTCTGCTCAGTTTCTTTTTCTTTTTGAGCAGCTTCAATGGTTTCTTTCCTTTGACTAACCTCCTCAGCAGTAGACACACTCTTCTTCCTACTAATCTTCTTAGTCTTGTCTTCTGCTTCAGTCAGTCTTGAGGATTTCTTTAATTGAGATTTTTCTCTCAGATTCGGATTTTCTTTTCTTCTCAGTTTCTTTGGCTTTTCTGGCTATATCCTCTTCCAGAATAGAAACTAAAGATCTTGTTGCTTTAGGTGCACGAGATTGAGAGGATTGTTCCTGACTCTTTTCTCTAGCAAGCTTTTCTTCTTGTTGCCGTAGAGTCAGGATCCTCGGTGATCTCTTCGCCTTTTTCGTAAATTCACTGAAAAGACTTTCTCCTTGTCTTTTTAGCGCACCTTCTTCTGTCCTTCGAGGTAAACTTACTTCGATTTGAGGACTCGTCCGTTTCATCAGCGGTCTTCCTGTCAGTCTTCTTATTTCTTCTGTAGGCGATTTTATTCTCACTTGAGTTGGAGAACTTGAAGCGGGAGTCTTCTTCAAGACACGCTCCCCCTCAGTTCTTGTTCTCCTTGAAGAGTCGGCTTCTTGTTTAATTACGGTCCTCAGACCCATTCTCCGTATTGTGATTACATCAATCTTACTCTTCACTGGTACAATCCTTCTATTTCCTCTGTGGAGAGGGATTCTGGATTCCTTAAAAATCCTTGTGAGAAGCATACCGTAAGGATAGCTAGTTGTATCCTTCATCCCCTTAATCATGTAGTGAAAGATTAAGAAGGGTAAATTGACAGGGTTACGATTTAGCAGGTAGAACAAGCATTGTTCATCCAAAGTTGTCACCAAATGTCTGGAACCTGCTCTGGGTAGTATACAATTAAACAGAATGGCGTCAAGAACCCTAGCCTTCGGAATCAAACTAGACGTCTTCCTCTCCAAAGAATCATTGGCTCCATATAGTTGTCTTCTGACATCTTCTTCTCTCATGCGAACTTGGGACATCCAACCGACCTTGGTAGACAGAGTCTCACCAACCGATGGACAATCAGTCACCTTCTTAATTAGCTCATTAGTCACAACAACAGATATGCCATCTACTGAAGATACCATAGTGTTGTCTACAAGTTGAGCGTTTTTCCAAAACTCATACACCTCATTTGTGTATACTGGTTCTCGTACCTGGAAGAAATTCCTGCAACCAGCTCTTACAATCTCTGGTTCTACATCCATGCCATCATTTCTCAATGACTCGAAATCCACATGTCTTAAGAATATCATAGCTGCCTCCATTGTTTCAGAACGAAAACTATCTCTGGTTAGCTTTTCAACTCGGGTAGGATGATTGAGAGAGTTTTGAAAGCAAGATGAACCGTCTGGAGATTAGAGTAACCGCAATGATATCAGCTTCAGGCAACTTGAAGGGTCTTATCACGCGTATTCTAGAATCATAGGGATTCTAAAGATCGTGAGACGTTTCCCTCCAAAACTTTCTTGTCAGAGAAGTTACCAGCTCTAACTCACTGTTTCTGACGCTGTTACTTTTTGACGTCCCTTTAGCCTGACTGTTCAGTTAACATAACCATGTTAAGGTTGCGTCTGATCTTCTGGAACCGTTCTTCACTTAATGGTTTAGTGAAGATGTCTGCCCACTGAGACTCTGTTTCTGTAACATCCCATCTCCCATAGGAAGGGTTTATTGGTAATTTGGGACGGGTTAGGAGAATTGGATTATATCTCGGCATGCTCATACAACATATAGCCTCTATAACTGATGATTGTTTTGCACTTGCACATGGTATACATGCATTCATGACATTTTCCGGCTTAGGTTTCAAATTGAGATTTTTTGTGAAATTTATGGGATAATTGTATTTGAAAAATTATTTGGAGTGCGCCATAAATTGTTTTATATTTTTAGGGATTTATGAGAATTTTTCTGGAATTTTTCGGGGTTCGTGCCCGGACCGGAAAATTCCAACGGGCTGACTGAGTGAGCTTCTCTATAACTGAAAAGGGGCTGCATAATGGCATAGGATTATGGAATAAATTAATTGTGGGAATTATGTGAGAGTTATGATTAGTGTTTAAGTGGGAGTAAATGAGATTAGATTATGATTAAATTATGTTACTTAAGTTATTTTGTCTTTTCTCCATTTCAAAAGCCAAGTGTCCCCTTTTTCTTAATGCATTTTGTCCTCTTCTTATCATCATATACGACTTCTCCTTGTGTTTTTCAATAAAGGGATCACTTGAAAGCATTATTATTCTCATAAATCTTCTCTCATCCGAAGCTTGCAATCTCTTCACTTTTGTTCTCCTCCTTCGACTAGTTCCTTCTTCTTCCATCAAAGTTCCACTTGTCCCTTGCTTGCTTCTTCACTAGTCACAGCCAAGTCTTTCCTTAAGCCTTGAGAGGATGATTATATGCATGTGTAGAGGAGAGAGCCGTGAGTGTTGTCTAAGTGTTGAGACTTTGTAGCTTGATTAAGGTAGGAAGTGTGGGAGGTTTAAAGGCTTGGAGATTTGAGAACTTGCAATTTATTAAGGTAAGGAATAGAGTTGTTTTCCTTCTTTTGGTGGTTAGAGGCTTTCATGGAGAGCATTTATGTATGTACTTGAACATGACAAGGGTAGGTTTGAATGGGAGTAAATGTGTGCTTGTGTATGGATGAATGAATGACTATACTTTTTTATTGATTTTAGCTTGGTTTTGGATTGAGTTTGTAAGGTTAGATGAATGGAAAACTTAAGAAGATCATTTGTGTAGGTGCTGCCAATTTTTGTGTCATTATAGAAGTGTATGTTGTGATGAATTTGTGGTTGAATTAGAGGTAGGAATGGATGCTTAGTGATGTGTTATTGATGTTAGAAGTGATAGGAGTTAGGGTAATGTTGAAATCTGGAAAATTGGTGTTTGACCTATTGGAATGTTTTGATCATAACTTATTGTGTAGGTGTGAAAATGAGGTGAAGTTTGTGCCCAATTAAACTTTGGGATGTTGGCTACAATTTTGTGTGAAATAGGTGTTGTTAAATTGTAATGCTAGAAGGGCAAAATTTTGCATGGAAAGTTACTGTTTTATTGCCTGTGAACAGTATGCGCAGTTATGACCTGATTACTTTGTTGATTTTTCTAAATTAATTGGTATGGAACTAGGAAAAATGGTCTGTATGAAAGTTGAGGCATATTGAGTTAGCTTTCCATTTCCACTGATCTTGTTAATTTTAGAGTTGTATATTGGGAGATATGAATTGATTTCTATTGATTGGTTTTATGCTTTTTGGAGAAACCTAGTCAAAGTGTTGATTTTGTGAGCTTTCTGCTTGGGAGCAATTTTAGCAATTTTTTTGGACTGAATTGGTGTGAGTGATCTTCTGAAAAGTTGTAGAGGAAGAAATTATATTGAAAATGATTTATGGTGTGTAATTTTTATAGGTCAGAGTTGGGAGTTATGATTTTGTAAAAACTGACCCTGCATTAGGTTGTGAATTGCTGATAATGGCAGTAACTTGCATAATAGATTTGAACTTGTTATAAATCGAATTGGAGTTTGAGTTCTTCATGAAACTTGAAGTTGGTGATCTTATCTTTTCAGGGGTATAAGGTAGTGAATTTGGTGACATTTGTTCTAAGAGATATGTTGTTTGGGATATTACTGTCCAGATTAGTTGATTTCAGTAGACTGATTCTTTGTTGAATTGTTTGACCTAGTTAGTTATGGAATTTGATTTTGGGTTGTTCATGAAAGTTGTATATGACATTGTGAACTTATTGAGCATATTTATGTGGTAATTTTTGGCTGAAGAATCAGAGAGGAATGGAATTTGCAATGTACTGTTCTGTTTTAATGGGATTTGAGCAGGCAGTAGCTTTAATGAAATTTTTGACACCCTTAGGGGTGAAATTGATTTTTATGGTCTTCTTGAGAATTGTAGAGGGTTTCATGATCTTTCCAATAAGATATAGTTGGTAATTTTCTGAATTGTGTGCAATAAGTTATTGATGTTGGAAGTTGGATTAGAAATCAGAAAAAAGGGGAAATGGGAAGATGAATCACGCCTGGTCACTAGGGCGACGCCTCGCCCTAGTGACGAGGCTTAGTGAGGGTCGGCATCGCTAGGGCGACGCCTCGCCCTAGCGACGAGGCCGGATGAGTCAACCCCGCTAGGGCGACGTCTCGCCCCAGCGAGGCTGATTCTTTTTTTATTTTATTTTTTTATTTTATTTGTTAATTGGTATTTTAGGATTTCTTGCTTCTTTTGTCAATTTCTTTTCCGTCCGACGTCCGATTGACCTGATTCTTGAGGCGCATCGGTTTATGACACATTGAATTTCATTTTACGAGAAATTGGGAATTTTAAGCGGAAATTGACGTGGCCCTGTAACGGAGCCTTTAATCCTTGCTTTTGTTTAATTGGGGACCTATAGAGGTCCAATTGCGCACCGTCGGCGCCAATAGGTTTCTAATTTTTAGGCGGATTTTTTAATGGGAAAATTTTGGATTAGGGCGGTAATGCCATGAACATGCATTATACACGTTTACTTATTCCATGTGCATTGTTTGATATTTTTAACTATTCATTTGGTAATGTTTACTTATTTTAATTGTTATAGAGGCTCGGTTGGAACGTCATCCCACGACGTTGCGAGACTTCCGCATTAGCTTCGGAAGTTATTAGGTGAGTAACCTAGATGGTTCCTCGGTTAGTAAGTGTTTATAATTACGCACTTAGAACCCTGTGGAGAATAATGGTGGGAAAATTGTGTTTGTTTGTGCCTGGATTGCGGATCGGAGGTCCGATGGATTGGGGAATTCTGACATAGAAGTGTCATATGTGATTTTCTTGCGATTACCTGTACGAGACTTATGTGTATATGTTGAATTGGGATCTGATATGATGTTGGTGTTGTTTTATTTGGACATATGCACTTCATGCATAATTGCATGATCGAAATTGGCGATTGTGACGGAAAGACCAGCGAGCTTAAAGCTCAACGTGATTGGGCCTTGAGCCCATAGTGATTGAGCCTATGGCTCACCGTAATCGCGCCTTAATGGGACGATTTGAGCGCCAATCACAACAACGTAATAAATTGGAAAAGCGTCTCATACACATTCCATGTGCATTTGAATTGATTCTTTGGATTGGTATGAAAATTATGTGGTACTACTAAATGTGATTTGGTGAGATAATTGTGCGTAGCTGTGTTATGTATGTGTATATGCATGAATTGGGTGAACCATCGATGATGGTTCCTCACTGAGTTCGCAAACTCACCCAAAATTGCAAATTATTTTTCAGGACCGAGAGAGTAGACTTATAGCTCCAGAGGGACTTTTCCTGCCGTGTAGATTGAGTTGGCAAGAGAAGTCATGGCACACAGGTCGGTCAGCTGGCACTTTTTGAGGGATGACCTAGCTAGCCTTTTTGTTTGATTTTCTTTTGGAGTAATGTACAGAACATACCAGTTGTGTACATTTACTGCTTGAGGTTATGAAATGAGAATTTATGGTTTCAAAAATTAGTGGATTTCATATTAATGCTTTATGATTTTGATGCCATGTGGAGTGTTAGTGGTTGTTCGTAGCGCACCCTTATCGTAGGGTGTGTGTCGGAATGACCTACGGGCGTCCCGATACATATCCTATGGTATGGGGGTGCTACAGTTTCGATGAACTGTAGACGGACCACCTTCCTCTGAACACAGTCTCTCAAAAAATGATGTCTAACTTCGATGTGCTTCACCCTCGAATGTTGAATAGGATTCTTTGATAGATTGATTGCACTTGTGTTGTCGTAGTAGATTGGAATCTCTTCTTCTCTAACTGAATAGTCTTCAAGTTGATATTTGATCCATAACGTCTGCGAACAGCAACTTGCGACAACCATATACTCTGCTTCGGCAATTGATAGAGCGATTGAGCTTTGTCTCTTGCTTGACCAGAAAACTAGGTTTGTGCCAAGAAAGTGACATCCTCCACTTGTGCTCTTCCTTTCGATTCTATCTCCGGTATAGTCCGCATCGCAATATCCAATTAACCTGAAATCTCTACCTTTCTCAAACATTAAGCAAAGATCAGTAGTACCTGCAAGATATCTCAAAATTCTTTTAACAGCAATAAGATGAGACTCTCTAGGATCGGCCTGAAATCTTACACACAAGCATACACTGAACAAAATATCAAGTCTACTTGCTGTAAGATACAGTAATGAACCAATCATCCCTCTATACAGGGTTTGATCTACCTTCTTACCAAGTTCATCTTTCGACAAAAGGTTTGAAGGATGCATCGGAGTCGCCATAGACTTCACATTTTGCATATCAAATTTGAGCAACAATTCTTTCACATACTTTTATTGATGAATGAAGATTTTCTCTTTGGTTTGCTTAACTTGCAACCCAAGAAAGATCTTTAATTCACCCATCATACTCATTTCAAACTCTTTCTTCATTAGACTCTCAAACTTCATGCAAAGTTTGTTTGAAGAAGCACCAAAAATAATATCATCAACGTAAATCTGAACTAAAATGAAATCATTCTGAAAATTCTTCCTAAAGTGTTAGGCCCGGGCCCCGGAATCCCCAATTCCCGAGGTGGCCCCTCGGGTCGCGCCGATGACGGGCGCCCCACAACGTCGGACCCGATCCCAACATTTAAACATATACATATAATTATAGCCGCGGAGAAGTCGTTGCTCGCCGCTGTGCTTCGCCGCGACGAAGGCCAAGCCTTAGCGCCGAGTTGCCCGTGCACGCCGCGGCACGCACGCATGCTTGCGCCTCGACGCACGCCTCCCTGACACGCCGCGACGTGCACCATACGTGCACGCGGCGTGCACAAATTCGCACGCCGCGGCGTGCTCTTGAGCACGTCACGACGTGCGGATCAGGGAAACGTTCCAGAACCTGAAAAATCCCAGATTTTCCAACTCCAATCCGTTCCAAACTCAAATGCAACACATCTAAGGCATAGATCAACTCTTCTACTACAATTCTAACCCATTCTAAGCTTCCAATCCCTCCTAAAATCATCAACTCAACGATTTACCCAACTTTTTCAGACAAAAACCCTAAATCATCGAGCTATCTTAATGTTTAATCCAAACATAAACAAGAAGAAACGAAGCTAAACTTACCGGGTAACGCTCCAAACTGTCGAAAGATCTGAGAAATCGAAATCTCCACTCTTCTTCCTCTTCTCCCTACGACGGCTTCTCCCTCTTCTTTCCTTTCTATTTTCTATTCTATTTCTAATTTCTTCTTTTAAACCTAAGGGAAAGCACAAAGACTACAATGCCCTCCTAATTAAGCCCTAAACCCATTTCAACTTAAATAAACTTCCCAAAATGCTCTCATAAGCTTTTACACTTTTTAAACCTCATAAAACCACAGTTAAACCGTAATTATCCATAATACTCCCAATTAACTCAAACTAAGGCATAATCACTCAATTATCAAAATTTATGCTTAATGATATGATAAAAAAAAATTCAGGGTCTAACATTTCTCCCCCTTTTAAAAGAAATTTCATCCTCGAAATTTACCTGAACCATCGAAAAGATACGGATACTTCTCGTTCATAGCTTCCAGTGGCTCCCAAGTAGCCTCCTCTACTGAATGATATCTCCACAGGACTTTGACTAGCTGAACCGTCTTGTTCCTGAGGACTTTTTCCTTAGTATCCAAGATCTCCACTGGTAACTCCTCATAAGTCAAATCATCCCGCAGCCGAACCTCACTAGCCTGAACGATATGAGAAGGATCCGATCTATATCTCCTCAAGATAGAAACATGAAAAACATTGTGGATCTGTGACAACTCCGGAGGTAACGCCAACCTGTAGGCGCGTGGTCCAATCCTCTCAAGGATTTTATACGGACCCACATACCTCGAACTCAACTTACCCTTCTTGCCGAATCTCAATACTCCTTTCCATGGAGACGTCTTAAGGAACACCTTTTCACAGACCTCATACTCCATCTCCTTTTGGTGAGCATCAACATAACTCTTCATCCTATCCTGTGCTGCCTTAAGCCGCTGCTTAACCACATTGACTTTCCCAACTGTCATCTGAATCAATTCTGGTCCCACCAATTGCCTATCTCCTTCTTCATCCCAACAGATCAGAGTCCTACATCTCCGCCCATACAATGCCTCATACGGAGCCATCTGAATGCTCGAATGGTACGAATTATTGTAAACAAATTTGACCAACGGCAAATGCTCATCCCAAGCCCCTTGAAAATCCATCACACATGCTCTAAGCATCCCCTCTAGAGTCCGAATGGTCCTCTCCGATTGACCATCCGTTTGAGGGTGAAAGGCCGTACTAAAATGTAACTTGGTGCCTAAAGCATCCTACAAACTGCCCCAAAACCTCGAAGTGAACTAAGGATCTCTATCCAACACAATCGAATCCGGAATCCCATGCAATCTCACTATCTCAACGATATACTTCTTTACCAACACATGCAAAGAATCAGTCTGCTTAATCGCCAAAAAGTGAGCTGACTTTGTCAATCGATCCACAATGACCCAAATGGCATCATGCCTCCTACTGGTCTTAGGCAAACCCATCAGAAAATCCATGGTCACCCTTTGCCACTTCCATTCCTGGATGGACAATGGCCTCAACATGCCTGAAGGTGCCTGGTGTTCAGCTTTGACTTGCTGACACACAAGACACTTACTCACAAAGTCTGCCACATCCCTCTTTATGCCTTTCCACCAAAAGTGCTCTCTCAAATCCCTGTACATCCTGGTGCTACCTGGATGCATGGTATAAGGCGCATTGTGTGCCTCATCCAATATCTCATCCTTGATCTCCCGCACATCCAGAATACACAGCCTGTTGCCCACTGTCATCAATCCATCATCGATCACCTCTATCTCCGAAGTCTTGCCATTCCTAATCCCATCTCTGAGCCTGCTCAAATCCGTATCCTGAGCCTGCAATTCCTTAACTCTTTCCCTAAGCATCGGCCTCACTCGAAAATTAGCCAAAAGACAATCCGGGTCTTCCTGCCTCAAGCTTATCTTAAGCTTAGCCATTTCTTCCAATAAAGGAAGATAAACTGTCCGAACATGAGCAATCGAAGACTTTCTGCTCAAAACATCCGCCACTACATTGGCCTTGCTCGGATAATACTCAATCAGTAAATCATAGTCCTTGAGTAACTCGAGCCACCTTCTCTGCCTCAAATTCAATTCCTTCTGACTCAGCAAATACTTGAGACTCTTATGATCAGTGAAGATCCGAGTCTGAACTCCATACAGATAATTCCTCCAAATCTTCAGGGCAAAGATCACAGCTGCTAACTCCAAATCGTGCATCGGATAGTTCAACTCATACGGCTTCAACTGCCTAGAAGCATAAGCTATCACCCGATCTCCTTGCATCAAAACACCTCCAAGTCCCTTCCTCAAAGCATCACTATACACAGTATAGCACTCATCTCCAAAAGGCAATACCAGAATCGGAGCACTCGTCAATCTGCGCTTGAGCTCCTCGAATGTAACATCCCACCCCCTACTGGAAGGGTAGAATAGTAAATTGGTATAGGATGTGCTAGATTGGGATTTCATGGGACTGCTCATGCATAATAGGATTGCTACATAGTCACAATTGTGCACATGAACTTACTGTGCATGCATACATGATATTCCCGGTTTGCGTGCCTCAGACAATTTTATTGGGATTAACGTGGTTTATGGGTTTGCAAAATTATTCTGAGTGCTCCATAAATTGTTTTCTATTTTAAGGGGTTTTTAGGAATTTTTCTGGAATTTTTCGGAGAAAATTTCGGACGAAAAAAATCGCTTTACGAACAGATTGATTTTCGGTAGCGAAGATTTCTATTCAATGGCACTGTCATATTGGGTATTTTATTTTGGAATTTAAATTAGGGCCATTGAACTGGAATGGGTCAAATTGTAGTAGGGTTTCTAAATCCTATACAAGAGTTTTGTTTTATATCTATTTTGTCTTTTTCCTTAGACTTGCCACTTGTCCCCATGAATAAATGCTTTTGTCTTATGCTACTTGCTTCCTCTCTCGTTGTTGTCTTAATTAAAGCATGAAAAATCAAGCTTCCTTGTTTTTATTTATTCAACCATCCGAAAACCCTCCTCCTTAGCCTCTCATTGGATTTCTCTCAAATTTTCCTTGATTTCATTGTTGTTTTCCTCCAACCTTGAGTGATTTTCATGGATGCTTGCAAACTTAAAGCTTCTACCTTCTTACCTTGATGATAACCTTGCATGGGATGGAGAAGAAGTAAAATAGTTGGAGAATTGAAAAGTTGAAAGCTTTGATTAGTGCAGGATAAATGTCCGCACTCAGGCATTGTCAGAAATTGGAAACCAATGCAAATCTGGAGAGTACTGTGAGTAGACCTAGATGGTCTTATTTATTGGTTATTTGCTTTTGTTATATGTTGAATGAGTATTGATTTATTTTATTAATTGTGATTAAATATGGGTTCCGCATGGGAGGTCCCATGAGTAATTAAGTATTTGGAATTGCATTTTGAAGTGCTCCTTGAATGTGAATGGGATGACCTAAGTGTATATATTGAGATTGTTAAAATGTCTTGCATGCATAATTGCACATAAATGAAATGTGACTTCTTAATTGATGTCGAATGCCGGACTACGGTCCGATGATAGTAACTATGATTGATCGAGTGCATGCAAATATGCATAAGACATTCCATTGCATGAATTTATGAAAGATAATGAGAGTTGTGACCAGAGTAGTCAACAATGAGTAAAGAGCTTCATGCTCGACATCTTGATTGAGCCTCGGGCTCAACGACAATGAGCCCTTTATGGGACGATTTACAATGAGCCCTTTATGGGACGATTTACAATGAGCCCTTTATGGGACGAGTTCACAATGAGCCCTATATGGGATGGTTTCAATGAGCCCGATATCTATTGGAGTGCGGACGGTTTAGACACTCGGTCACAACAAAGTAATTAAATGGAAAGTGGGTTTCATTCACATATGCATAACATGATTGATTTGATTATGCGGAATGTGATTGGTTGAATTACTTGTATTGAATGGGACCGCAACATTGTATTGAATGGGAATGTGACATTGTGTGTTGAATGGGAATGATAAACTTGATTGAATGATCAATTTGATTATATTGAAGATGACATTGTATCGACATAATGAAAATATGAAACCGTATGTGAATGTGAGGTATGATAGGGAATATGACATGTGACTTAATGGAAAATGAAAGTATGTGTTATATGTTATGTGATTGGATGGACCATCGATGATGGTCACTCACCGAGTTCGCAAAACTCACCCAAAATTTGCATCTATTTTTCAGGTCTTGAAGAATACCCGTTTGACACGGAGTATGTCTCTCGTAAGCGATAAAGGATAGAGGTCGGATCAGTCCGTTATGCGCATTAGTGTCTTATCAAATTGTGTTCCGCAATCACTTTGTATAACAATGCTTTATATTTCTCTTGAGCCCATATTGGTTTTAATGTTTTACTCATTGAGTGATTGTAAATTATTCTCGGATGACCGTAATAACTGAACCGGTTTATTATGAACATGGGTGTTAGTTACTTATTTTTTTTGCGCTAACGTGGAATCAATGGCTTCAAAAAAAAAAGTATACTGAGTTTTAATCGACTGATGTAGTACGCCACCCTCGCGGGGCACGGACTCGGATATCACCAACGATATCGGGTTCGGGTCACTCGGGAGTGGGGTGTTACATCGAAGCTCCTCTGACACTCATCACTCCAAACAAACTTCTGATTTTTCCTTAATAGCTTAGTCATTGGAGCGGATATCATTGAGAATCCCTCCACAAACCTCCTGTAGTAACCTGCCAAATCCAGAAAACTCCTCACCTCTGCTACATTCTTCGGGGCTTCCCAATTTACTACCGCTTCTATCTTCTTTGGATCCACATGCACCCCCTGATCTGAAATCACATGCCCAAGGAATGAAACTTCTCTCAGCCAAAATTTGCATTTCTCGAATTTGGCATACAACTCATTGCTCCTCAAAGTCTCCAAAGAAATCCTCAAATGTTCCTCATGCTCCCGATCACTCTTGGAATACACCAATATATCATCGATGAAGACAATGATAAATTGGTCCAAGAATGGCTTGAAAACCCGATTCATCAAATCCATAAAAGCTGCCGGAGCATTCGTCAATCCGAAAGGCGTCACCAAAAACTCAAAATGTCCATACCGATTCATGAAAGTAGTCTTCGGCACATCCGACTCCTTAATCCTCAACTGATGGTATCCCGATCTCAAGTCAATCTTAGAGAAAACTTTTGCTCCTTGCAATTGATCAAACAGATCATCAATGCGAGGAAGCGGATACCTGTTCTTCACCATGACCTGATTCAGCTTCCGGTAGTCCACACACATCCTCAAGGATCCATCTTTCTTCTTTACAAACAGAACCGGAGCTCCCCAAGGTGAAGAACTCGGCCTGATATACCCTTTCTCCAACATCTCCTCCAATTCCTCCTTAAGTTCTTTCAATTCCGCCGGAGTCATCCGGTAAGGCAGAATCAAAATTGGTGCCGTACCTAACAAAAGCTCGGTCGGAAACTCAATCTCCCGAGTTGGCGGTAGTCTTGGCAATTCCTTGGGAAAGACATCCGAGAAATCCCTAACTACTGGAATATCCTCCAGCTTCCCACTATCTGCTATGGAATCCACCACATAGGCCAAAATGCCTCACATCCATTCCTTATCAGCTTCTTTGTTGCCAAAGCCGAAACAAATCTGAGCGGACCTACCCTTCTATCCCCAGCAAACACCACTCTTCTGCCATCTAAATCAAACTCTACTGTCTTCTGCTTACAATCCAGTCGAGCATTGTACCTCTCCAACGTATCCATACCCAATATCACATCTAATCCTCGCATCTTCAGTGGCATCAGATCTACCACTAGAAATCCTCCATCAATACGAAGCTCACATCCTCTAAACACTTGACTAATCACAAGGTACTGGCCGATTGGAGTACTCACCATTAGCGGAGTATCCAAAGGGCTCACAATCCTATCACATATAGGTCTACTCGACGACACAAACGAGTGAGTAGAACCTGGATCAATCAACACAAGCACATCATCATCAAATAATCGAGCCATACCAGTAACAACATCTGGAGCGGCCTCTGCATCCTCCCGAGTCATAGCAAATACCCTGGCTGGTGCCTGCCCTCTCGGTCTTCCTGGAAGACTTGCCCTCTTGGCGAGATCGTAATCGCCTACCTCTGTCAAGTCCTCGACCCACGCCTCTGTCCTCCTAGGAGCCTGCATCTGAGATCCCTCTCTCCTGGGTGGCTGAGGACACTCTCTAGCCCAGTGTCCCTTCTGTCCACGGTTGAAGCATGCACCCGTCAATCGGTAACACTCTCCGCCATGGAAATTGCCACATTGCTCACATTTAGGGACAGATGACTTGTCCCCATCTCCCCTCCTGTTGCCTCCTGTCGTAGAAGCCTGATGAGAAAAAGTAGGCGTCCTCATCTGTCGAGACCTGCTCGCACCGCTGCTCTTCTCCTCTGACTGAGTAGGGAAGCTCCTAGCACTCCGCTCAGGCATAGCAGTACTAGTGCTACCTCCCCTCCTAAACTGCTCTCTGCCCTTTCTCTTCTTGTTGACTGCACTCTTGATATTTTCTATGTTCTCCACTCTCAAAGCTGCTTCAACCAGCTGCTGAAAGTCACCGAAATTCTGTACAATCACCTTCTCCCGGATAGCCAAATGTAGTCCCGACTCAAACCGACGACATCTGGCAGCCTCACTCAGCATCAAGTCTGAAGCATACCGGGATAACTGTGTAAACCGACGCTCATACTAGCTCACTGTCATCTCCCTCTGGGTGAGACTCAGAAACTCCCTCTGCTTCTGTTGAACATATACCTCTGACAAATACTTCTTCCTAAAAGAAGCTAAGAAGTCTTGCCATGCCAACCCTACCGGTCTCCTCTGACTGCCCGGCACGGTCTCCCACCAATGCAGAGCATCATCCTAAAGCAAGCTGGCAGCATACACCACTCGCTCGTCATCCTCACAGTCCATCTGATCTACCACCATCTCTGTCTTTCGCAACCATGTCTCATCTTCCTCAGGATCTGCTGTCCCAAAGAAGTCAATCGCCCATACTTCCTCGGTTGTGTTTGTTTTCCCCTCTTAACTGGGGCGAGAGAAGAAGGCTGTGGCATCTGACCCATAGCCTGAACAAACGCCTAGGTAAAGGCCTGAAATAGCCTCGGATCCAAAGGAGGCACTGGCTCTTGCGGAATCGGAGACTCCTGCGTCTGCGAAGGAATGGGCTCACTACCTAGCCCTACGGAAGCCTTAGCATTCCCTGGGGCTACTGACTCATCAGTCCTCTCCTCTCTCATCGGAGAGTCAGGTGCAGCTGACCCTTGCACAACTCCTCGTGTCCTTCTACGAGGTGGCATCGTACTCCTTCAAATGGAAACACTAAGGATTAGCTATAGGTCAATCTACATGTATGCATGATATGCATGCCACTCAATACAATCAAGTAATGCAACAAATAATCATATATCACACAATCCTATATGCATTCTAAGCCGAGGACACCTAAACCTAGGTGCTCTGATACCAAACATGTTGGGCCCGGGCCCCGGAAGCTCCGATTCTCGAGGTGGCCCCTCGGGTCGCGCCGGCGACGGGCGCCCCACAACGTCGGACCCGATCCCAACATTTAAACATATACATAGTTCGATCACCTACACATGCATTTAAATCATGAATTAAACTCATACCATTACAACCGGAAGAAATTTAACAAGTATTTGAAATCATTCCAAAATACAACATATATTGCAATCCAAAAATACATGCAAATGTGCTCCATGATAATGTAGTTGGAGGGCCAACCAAAATACAAACTTAATACAAGACTCCTAATTAACTCGAAGTTTCCGATGCCTCGCAAGTTCAAAGATCGTCCTGCTCTGCACCTGAGGAGGGAAAGTAATGGGTTGAGCTACACAGCTCAGTGGCTAATATAATTATAGCCATCAGCAACTAGCACAAATCCCAGCATATGAATGTATGTATATATATATATATCTATATAGACATCAATTCAAGCACTCACATGCTAATCAAACAATTCACGCATTCAATATAATTAATTCAATCACAAAGCATTCACAATGAACAATCCACATATGCAATGCACATCACAATGGCTCAAGGGTTCCATGGAAACAAAAGAAAGAAACCAAAGTTTACATCCTGAACGAAATGAGTCCAATCGGATCTCATATGCCACAAGCGGGCAGCCGGGAGAAGGCTCTTGTCTACGTGCACGTGACGAACGAAATGGTTCCACTCTCGCCCAAACAAAAGCATATAATCATGCTTCGCCGCGACGAAGGCCAAGCCTTAGCGGCGAGTAGCCCGCGCACGCATGCGTGCTCCGCGATGCACGCCTCCTTGGCACGTCGCGAAGTGCACCATACGTGCACGCGGCGTGCACAAATTCGCACGCCGCGGCGTGCTCTTGAGCACGTCACGACGTGCGGATCGGGGAAATGTTCCCGAACCTGAAAAATCCTAGATTTTCCAACTCCAATCCGTTCCAAACTCAAATGCAACACATCTAAGGCATAGATCAACTCTTCTACTACAATTCTAACCCATTCTAAGCTTCCAATCCCTCCTAAAATCATCAACCCAACGATTTACCCAACTTTTTCAGACAAAAACCCTAAATCATCGAGCTATCTTAATGTTTAATCCAAACATAAATAAGAAGAAACGAAGCTAAACTTACTGGGTAACACTCCAAACTGTCGAAAGATCCGAGAAATCAAAATCTCCACTCTTCTTCCTTTTCTCCCTACGACGGCTTCTCCCTCTTCTTTCCTTTCTATTTCCTATTCTATTTCTAATTTCTTGTTTTAAACCTAAGGGAAAGCACAAAGACTACAATGCCCTCCTAATTAAGCCCTAAACCCATTTCAACTTAAATAAACTTCCCAAAATGCCCTCATAAGCTTTTACACTTTTTAAACCTCTTAAAACCGCAATTAAACCGTAATTATCCATAATACTCCCAATTAACTCAAACTAAGGCATAATCACTCAATTATCAAAATTTATGCTTAATGACATCATTAAAAAAAATCGGGGTCTAACATAAAGAGCGTCTTATCAACTTGACCTCTACTGAAACTATTTTCTATAAGAAAAGTACTCAGACGATCATACCAAGCTCTAAGAGCTTGCTTCAGGCCGTATAAGGCTTTATGAAGTCTATAGACATAGTCTGGATTCTTAACATCCTCGAAACTAGGTGGTTGCTTAATATACACCTCTTCGTCTATAAAGCCATTCAGAAATGCACTCTTTACATCCATCTGAAATAACTTTATATAATGACAAACTGCATATGCTAGCAATATCCTGATGGCTTCAAGTCTTGCTATTGGAGCATACGTCTCATTATAGTCTATTCCTTCTTGCTGATTATAGCCTTGTGCTACTAATCTAGCCTTATTTCGACTCACTCTACCTAATCTGTCTAACTTATACTTAAAGACTCATCTGGTTCCTATGATGGATTTCTTAGGGGGTTTCGGAACTAAGGACCAGACATTATTCCTAGTGAATTGATTCAGCTCCTCTTGCATGGCTAACACCCAAGCTTCGTCTTGAAGAGCTTCCTCAACCTTCTTCAGTTCTATTTCAGAAATGAAAGCTACATTAGCTTCTCTTCTGAATCTGGACCTTGTTCTAACTCCTTCTGAGGTCTCTCCGATAATCAACTCTTCTGGATGAGAACTTTTATATCTCCAGTCTCTTTTTAGTCTGATAGTTTCTAGAATATCTTCAACTTTTTCTACACAAGTTCCTGATGATGGAGTTTCTGTACTATCATCTAAGCTTTTTGAAGGACCTTCACTCTCCATGTCATCTTCCTAATGAGGTTGGGAACTATCATCAAATTTGACATGGATGGTCTCCTCAACTGTCTTTGAAGAAAGATTGTACACTCGAAATGCCTTAGATGATAATGAGTAGCCTAGAAAGATTCCTGGATAGGTCTTTGAATCGAATTTATCCAACAACTCCTTTGTATTCAGAATAGAGCATTTGCACCCAAATGGATGAAAGTAAGATATGTTTGGTCTTCTTCCATTCCATAACTCGTAAGGAGTCTTCTTCAACATGGGTCGCAACAGAATTCTATTCTGAATATAGCATGTTGTATTCACAGCTTCTGCCCAGAAGTACTTAGGAAGATTCATCTCACACAACATGGTCCTTGCCATCTCTTGAATCGTCCTGTTCTTCCTTTCAACAACTCCATTCTGTTGTGGAGTCCTGGGTGCCGAGAAATTGTGGAAAATTCCATTCTCCTCACAGAATAACCTAAACTTCTCATTCTCAAACTCTTCACCATGGTCACTCCTAATACTGGCTATAGACATTCATTTTTCATTCTGTAACTTTCTGGATAAGGTCCTAAAGCTCTTAAAAGATTCATCTTTGTGTGATAAAAACAATATCCAACAAAATCGAGTAAAGTCATCAACAATAACAAGTCCATATTTCTTTCCGCCAAGACTTATTGTCCTTGTTGGACCAAATAAATCCATATGTAAGAACTCTAAAGGTCTATATGATGTTACAAAATTTTTAGAAGGAAAAGAAGTTTTAATTTGTTTTCCTTTCAAATAGTTTTCACAGAAAAACTCTTTGTCAAAACTTATTTTTGGCAAATCTCTTACCAAATCATGTTTTGCCAATTTTGAAATATGTTTAAAAGAGACATGACCTAGCTTTTTATGCCAGATTAGTCTTTCTTCTTGGGAAGATAGAAAACATGAAACATTTTGGCTTTGAAAATCTTCTAAATCAATTTTGTAAAGATTGTTTCTTCTCTTAGCAGAGAAAAGTATAGACCCATCTTTGTTTCTGGCTTCATAAAGATTTTGGTTGAATGTTACAATGAAACCAGAATCACACAATTGACTAACACTAATCAAGTTATGCTTCAGACCATCAACAAGCAGTACATTATTTATACATGCAAAGGAATCTTTACCAATTTTACCGATTCCAATGATCTTGCCCTGATGGTTGTCTCCGAAAGTTACTGATCCTCCCTTCTTATACTGAAGATCTAGGAATATAGACCTTCTTCCCGTCATATGTCACGAGCATCCACTGTCTAAATACCAATGGTGCTTGCCGTATCTTCCAAGGAAGGATATCTGCAGGAGAAACTATTTTATTCTTTGGTACCCAAATTTTCTTGGGTCCTTTATGGTTAGTAGTATGCATATGATGATTTCTTTGATGCATGTAACTAGAACGTTGATTAAAACGAGATCTTTTAGAGTTTCTCTTTTGAAAGAAAGGTTTATTATGAGACTGAATCTTGTTTCCAGTAAACCCTACTCCGGTTTTATCACTCGGATGTCTACATTTTCCAAGCATCTCATTCATTTTCTTAGTACTCTCTGTGAAGGAAGCTAAATCAGCTGACAGATTCTTAATTCTAAGTTTAAGCTAATTAATCTCTTCTGATCTGTTTACAACTTTCTTTTTATCTTCTAGTTGCTTCTTCAGATAGATATTTTCTCTCTATTACTTGATCGTCTAATATTTTTGCATACTTTTCTTTAACAGTTTGTCTTTGTTTGAGAATAGCATGAGAATCTTCTAATAGTTCTGAGTAGGCATCATGCAAATTATCGCAGTCAGATTTTACCTCCTCATCACTATCTTCCTCGGCCATCAGTCAGATGTTTGCATGTTCGACGATTGAACTCAGATCGATTGTGATGAATCTAGGTCCTCCCACGTTGCCATCATGCTTTTCTTGCCTTCTCTACTCTTCTTTGGTTTCTTCTTTAGATTGGAACATTTAGACTTGTAGTGTCCAGGCTGATTACACTCGTAGCAGATGACAGATGACTTCTCTGGCTTAGCTTCATCTTTGACAATCTTCTTGAAAGTTTGGTTTGATCTGGACTTCTTCTTCCACATGTGTCTTATCTTTCTAGAGATGAAAGATAACTAGTCGTCTTCATCACTTGACTCTGGTTCTGATTAGCTGGAGTCGTCATCCTTTGATTCTTCAATCTTTAACGCTTTTGATGACTTCCTCCTTCTTTGAGTCTTGTGATTTTTGTGTCCGGCCTTCAGCGCTATAGACTTGTCCCGTTTGGGCTTGTCTTCAGCATTGAGTTCAACTTCATAAATCTTTAAGGATCCAAACAACTCGTCAAGCTTTAACACGTGCAAGTCTTTGGCTTCTTGCATCGCAGTAACTTTAGGTCTCCATCTCTTCGGAAGACTTCTCAAGATCTTTCGAACATGGTCTTGATTGTTGTATGTTCTTCTGAGAGCTTTTAGTCCATTGACAATTGTTTGAAATCTTCCAAACATTTGATCAATAGATTCTTCATTTTTCATCCTGAAAAGTTCATACTGGTGCACAAGAATACTTATCTTAGATTCTTTAACTTGGCTTGTGCCTTCGTGAGCGATGGACAATGTGTCCCACATCTCCTTTATGGTATCGCATCCATGGACTTTGTCATACTCGCTCCTGCTTAGGGCACACGTCAAGAAGAACTTCGCCTTTGAGTTCAGCTGTATTCTTGCCTTTTGATCAGCCGTCCATCTGATTCGTGGAATAGAATTGCCATCATCATCTATGGGTGTATAGGGTTCGTTCTCTATCACGTCCCAAAGGTCGACATGAGTAGATTCAATGAATAGCCGCATCCTATCTTTCCAGTAATGATAATCTTCTCTGTTGAATGCTGGAGGTCTAGTGACTGAGGCTCCTTCTATGATGTATACATGTGATTCTGCCATTATCTTTGATCCACACTTTGCTAAAGTGATCCTTGGATACCAGGTTCTGATACCAATTGAAGTGAATCATACGTTAATATAATACTTATAAAACGATATAGAATACACGAGAAGGGGGGTTGATCTGTGTATTCCCTTTTGATACTTCTTTCAAAACTGTTTGTTAGAAATAGAAATTCTTTACAGAACTTTCGATAGACTCTAATTAATCAAAACTTTTGAAAACTTTATTTACTGATTAAGTAATGATAAGACTTGAAACTAAAATAGAGATAGAGAGTGAGAGTGGTTGACACAGTGTTTTATCCTGGTTCACCCCAAACCGTGGGCTACGTCCAGTCCTCAGAGTTTCTTCTGAGATTTCCACTATCTCTTTCAACGTTACAAGTATTCTTTTCGAGCCTCTTCAGGTCTCTACAACCAGTATTCTTTCACACTTAGCCTCTGCAGTCTATCTGCACTATTTTCTCTCAGAAAAAGTGTTTGTCACTTGTTACAGTAAGATAGCTCTCAGCTAATTGAACAGAATGCTTTTACGATCACGTTGTCTAATTTTGATTAACTTGTCTAACTTTGCAATCTTCGACTTCGACTTGTATTTATAGCCTTTGTCTTGAACTGCTTCTTGATTCTTGTTTCTTGATTCTTGTTTCTTGAATCTTTAAAAGAAACGGTTAATCAGTTGAGTTCTGTAACTAACTCGAACTGACTCTTTCGTCTTCTTTTCGAATTCCGCATCTGTTTTTCTTCGTTTGTATTTTATAAATACGTGTTTACTGCGTCGCATCTGCTTTTACTTAAATGCGTATACGCTTTACTTAAATCGTATTTTATAAATGTGCTTCGCTCGCATCTGCTTTTACTTAAATCATGTTTGCTTTTACTTAAATACGTATGCTTTTACTTGTTCGCATCGCGTCAAGGCTCGCTTTACTATTTGCATCTGCGTCATGTCTCTGTTTGTCATTAAATACTGTGTTCCTTTATGCGTATGTCTCGACTTCGTGCATGCGACTTAAATCGTAAGTCTTTTCTTTTTATTTTGCTCTTTTGTTATACATCAAAATCATATATAAGTAAAGTCATTTGGACTTAACATAATTAATTACGTAATTTTACTTAATGATAAATCGGATGTTGATAGTTTGTTTTAAGAGTTTATAAGATGTTCTAAACACATTTTAAAACTAGGATTCAAGATCTTAGAAATGATAATAGAAATTAATATTTCAACAAGATTTTAAGGAATTTTTTATTAAAAAGTTATTGTTATTAGATGTTAAGGGCATGTTTCAAGATTTCTATAAAATGATCTAAACACGCTTTCACACGGGATTGAAGTTTTAGAAATGATAATGGAAAAGAATATTTTAACAAGATTTTAAGGATTTTTATTAAAAAGATATTATTCATCAAAGTTCATACATTAACACTCAATAAAAAGTGGAATAGTAGAGAGGGAAAATAAAAAATCTATTAGAAATTGTAAGATCTTTAATGTTCTTAATTAATGCTCCTAATTGCTTATGGGGTGAGGCCATCCTAATAGCTATATATTTGAAAAATGGATTTCTTCAAAAGTTTTAAAGTTTCAATCCCCTCTTAATTATTTTAATAAATGCTTTCCTTTATCTTGGTTATCATATAATCTTCCACTTAAAGCATTGGGTGTACTACATTTGTTCATATTTATGAAAGCAATCAGGGAAAACTTAATCGTAAGATGTGAAATGTTTTTTTATTAGTTATCCTTCCACTAAAAAAGGGTATAAGTGCTTTGATTCAATGTCCAAAAGATTTTTTTTATCTCCACCAGTGTCACCTTTTTTAAGGTAAACCTTTTTTTCCCTCACGTCATCTTTTTGGGGAGATATCTAGCGAATATTTAGTTTTTAATATTCGTAAGGAAAATGAGACTATGGTCGACATTGACAATAATGTGGATCTTTTCTATAATCTTGATTTGGAAACTAATGATGTCTCAAATAATGGAAATAAAGATCCATCTATAATGCCCTTACAAATTCATCCTTAGGAAAAGAATGAAATATGTGCAAGGTTAGATGAACATAGTCTTAAAGGGGACTTCTTTTTTCAGCAGAAAATATCCATAAGGACATAAAAGAACAGATGGCTTGCAGCGTGGTTAAGAATCCAACTCGAAGGCAAATCTAAAATTGAAGATCAACTAAGTAGATCTCAGTCCAAGCCTATTATTATTGAGTTAGTGTCTCTTAAACAAATATCTATTCGAAAGTCAAATAAAAGCTTAATTTCACCTATTGCTTTTAGAAAAGGTTCTAAAATTAAATTATACTAAATATCATATGTTTAGCTTCTTATCCTAATTGTAACATCACGTTATCCCATGTTAAGGGTTAGAACCCTAGAATAGTATTCATGAGAGTTTATTGAGAAGTTAGAAAGTATATTTCATGCTCATGGATAATATAACATGCACACACATGTGAATGTTAATTATTGCACACATTAAAATGATTGTATATGCATGCATAGACATTTTTTAGGTATAATGGATTTATAAATGTGATTATATTGAGAATTATGGATTATATGTGTTGAAATTTTTTTTGGTGATAATGATTGTTGATATACAATTTTTGGTGAAATTTAGGAAATTTATGAAATTTTGGGTATTTTTGGACTAAAAAAATGCCAAATGGCAAGACAATTGATAAATGGTAGTAGAAATAAGAGTCAAATGGCAGTGAAAATTTTTGTAAATGACATTGGGATTTAATGACATATGTCATAGAAAATCGGGAGACCATTGGAGTAGAAATTTTGGAAAAATATACTAGTTATTAAAGGGAACCATGAGGTGGTGACATTTGACTTGCCATGCCACTCACTCACTTATGATTCTTTAACATTGAAAGACCATTTTAATTGTCTTGAATCTTGCTTTCTTCTTCACCTCTATGAATTTTCTCACCAATCTTCATTCAAGTTGAACTAGCTCTCTCATCTTTCACTTGCTACTCTCACCTTGTTATCTTCTTCATTTTCCTCAAGAAAACCTAAACCTCCCAACCTCTATGATGATGCACGTGGGTTGTATGAGAAGTTAGGGCTTCTTGGTGTTTTTGAAGAACTTGGAGTTTTAGCAAGTAAGTAACATGTTACTTCTCATAAGTTGTATAAATATGAAACAAATATGGTGATTAATTAATATGAAATGATCATAAGAATAGTGGTCATTATATATATGCATCCTCGATGAAGAATGAGAATATTGATGTCTTGTTTCTTTGAGTGTATGATGAGTAATAGTAAAGAGATCATGTTTTAAATTTTAGTGTGATAGTTTAGAAGTGAAATAAATGTGATAATGCAGTAAGATATGTGTGTATAAAACATGATGAATGTGTGTATATGATATGTTCTATTTTTGGTTTTAATGATCAATCATAGAATATGAATTGTTTGGGATTGATATTGCGCTAAAATGGAGGTAGAAATGAAGAGGAAATAATGAGGACATAAGCTAGAATTGATAGACTAAGCAAAGAGATGAAATAGGATGAAAATGATGATGAAGTTTGCTGGAATATGTTAGATGGAGTGTTACCATTGAACATGCATTTGTATTTTAGACATATCTTGCTATGTAGACATCCAAATGGTATTATTTTTAATTTTTATTAAATTATAGACATGGATACAATTTTCATGCAGAAATTGAATTTGAATTATGTCCTTAAGGGCTTTGAAATTTGACTTGAAGTTGAGTACTAGATGTTGTTGCAATTTGAGAATAGTAGGAAGTATTTTATGCATAACTTGTAGAGTACTGAACCAATTGGTGTCATTAGAAACTTAAGACATAATTTTTTATAGAGAATGTATTACCTAAATATCTCATTTTATGTGTTAAAATGGCCATGAAAATTGATCTGAAAATATGTGTTGGAGCCCAACATTGGAGTCGTGAGAACATGAGCCTAATACCCTGTAGTTTCTGGAGCTCAACAATCCGGAGTCATAAAGTGTGAGCGGGTTTCCTTATAGAGTTATTTCAATGAACCTTCATCAGCCATCATCCCATAAGGGTGATGTTCCCACACCAGTTAAATACCAAATCACAAATTGACTTCTTCAAAACAATTGTAGCTCTATGCCTCTAGTTTATTTTGAAACAAGAGCTACCTCATTCGGAGTTCTATAGTTCAAGATATGCCTAAAAATCCAATGCGCTTGTTACCATGCATGTTTATTCCAATTAACCCTCATTAATCATCCTCGGTTCATCTTCATTCTCTGATACCGTAACTGTCGGGCCCTATTTTCTGAATCATTCTTATACTGAAGCAAATATTCTATACTCAAATTCCATCCAGATATTGAACATCTTAGAGGCTGAATCAAAATTTGACCTCTTCATATAATTTGTAAACCTATGCCTCTACTTTACTCCAAATTGAAAATCATCTCAGTCGGAACCCTATAGGTCTAGATATATTCAAAATGCCGAAGCATGTTTAGTAAAATAACACCAGCTCATACTATTCCAACAGATTCCTTCACTTTCCTTCATTCAAAACTTTTTTCCAATCAATTCAGAATGTTTCCAATTTTTCTGAAGAGATAATACAATGAGTGGGGAATCTATTGTCTCAAGGATCACTTCGTTTAGAGGTCAGATAAGAAAGATTGGGCCAAAGGAATCAAACAAGGTTCCGTCCTCAATTATATTGAACTTGTTCAGGACAAATAGCATAACTTTCTTTAGATAACTCTAATTGAGGTTTTCTTTGGATGGTTCGAAAGAGAACTTCTGGATATACAACTTCCTTTAAGACTCTGAAGTGAAATTTGATCATCTATAGGGTCAAAAATGTGACCAGACGATAAGATTAGATGAACATTACATCAGATGATATGACGTGATCACCAGACGATATGACGTGATCACCAGACGATATGATGTCATCACCAGACGATATGACCTTACCAGACGATACGTCATCACCAGATGAAGCATCCTTACTAGACGATATGTCCTCACGAGATGAAGCGTTCTTACCAGATGATACATTCTCACTAGACGAATCGTCCTCATCAGACGATACGTCTTGACCAGAGGATACGTCATCATCAAACGAAGCATCTTCACCAGACGAAGCGTCTTCACCACACGATGAGTCCTCATCAGATGATCCGTCCCCACCAGATGATACGTCCCCATAAGATGATGCGTCCTCACCAGACAACACATCATCACTAGATGATACATCATCACCAAACGATACGTCCTATATTCTTGAGCATCTCCACTTATAAGGACCATAACATTTGACTCCGATATTTAAAAATTGCATACTTTATAGCGCTGGAAAGCTAAAACGACAAACTACAACTTCTATGAAAACATTTTTGTCAAATTCAACCTAGATTAATCTAGATTTTTCCCTAAAGTCAAAACATGAATTATTTTCCCTTATGGAAGTCTTGAAATTTTGCACTGTGTATACTTGGAATGTCCTGAGCATAACCATTTGGCTACCAAAATGATTTCATTAAATTTTCAAATCTGAACTCATTTGTTTCATCACCTTCAATTACATATGATCAATCATAATTCCTATCTTCCTTTCCATGACGTCTCACTTATCCATACATACATACATATATATATATATATATATGTTTCAAAATCATATATATATATATATATATATATATTTATGTTTCAAAATCATCAACTCAAGTTGATTACTTCTTCACGTATGTCTAATTTTAACTCACGTCATCCATGCACCATTCACATTTCATTAACATCAAAAGAATAAAGTTTTACAAATCTTTAATGGCATTCCAAGCCACATTACATCATCGTCTCAAAATCTCAAATTACAAAAGCTCTTTGAACAAACAAACTTGTTGCTTTTCCAAATCAACTTAAAATACAAAATAAGCAAATTTGGAGAAATTCCCTTAGGCTCTTGATCACTTGATCTCTTAGCTATTACCTGAAGATGGGATGAAAAGGGGGGTGAGCTTGAAAGCTCATAGGTAACAGTTTATAATGGAAAAACAAGCAAAACCTTTGAAAAGTTCATTTATTATAGAAAAGTCACGTTGAATTCATAAAATGCATAGTTCTTAAATTCTCAAGTCTAGCTCAAAACTCATAATTACACATCATTGCATAAACATAGCATGTACATTTCACCGTCAAGCATAACACTCAATTATGCACCATTCTTAACAATTCAAAGATGCAATGCACAATTAGATGGCTCGAGGGTTCCATGGAAACAAAATTGAGAAATCGAGGTTTACCCCATGAATAGAATGAGTTCACTTTTCGGAGCTCATATACCCAAACTGGCAGTCGGGAGAAGACTCTTTTCGATGTGCACGTGATGAACAAAATGGTTCCACTCTTTCCCAAACAAAAGCACTTAACCATGCTCAAATCATTTTATCATATGTTCATAATTTCATGCTTTCACATCTTTTCATTCATACAAAATGCCATGACATGTTTCAAAGCACTACAAAAAATGTTTCAAAGCATTTCCTTCTTCATTTTGAGATTCATCAACAAAATTTATATACCAAACATATAAAGATTTTTCAAATCTTTCAGACAAATGCACCACTTATGAAGTAATTGAAATCATTTTATTTTCTTGATTTGGAAAAGCATTTGTGGCTCATTTACGCTATTATAAACATGTACCCACCTTGATTTCCTTACTTATAGGCTTGCCTAAAATGTCTCTATTCTTGCTTCTCTTGCCTTTTTTGATTTCCTTAATTCTTCACCAAATGAAGAGATCTTTGGCTCAAATGGAAGCTCTTCTCTTCCTCTACGTTTTTTCCCTTGTTGAACAACCTCAAAATCTCTCTTGAAGGCTAAGAAAATTGAACCCTAGCTTATTTTTTCTTCTTTTCTCTCAACCATTGAAATCTCTCTTCTTTTTCTTTCTTACTTCTCTTCTTCTATCCCAATCCACGTTTTCTCCTTCTCTTAAATGTAAGACCACATTTTCCTCTTCCAATCCTACCCTTAATGAGTGTGCAATGTCCATTTTACCCTCCCTTATATGCCTTATGCTCTTTATCCTTAAGTGTCTTGCCAAGAACACCCTTGAACATTCTTATAACCTTAACACTTTAATTCCACTTACCCATTCAATAAATCTTACTAACTTTGACATAATAGTTAACTCGAAAAATTTAATACATCAAAACCTCAAAAATCATTTAAATCATGCTTATTCATCAAGAAAAGAAATTTGGGGGCCAACATTTCTCCCCCTCTTTAAAGAATTTCGTCCTTGAAATTTTTACCTGACTGATATAAGGGTAGGGGTATGCTTCCTCTTGTGCTCCTCCGTTTTTCATTTAACTCCATCACTCGAATCATTTCTTTCAAATCACCCTAGTTAACTAATTCAATCAATCCTTCCATGAATTATTCAGATATCACACTATCTTATCTATTCCCTCAATATATTTTAGATTACTCACAATTTTCCACTTCCTGTGTCGATAACAACAATATCATATTATATCAATATTTCTTAGCATACCCACATATATCACATTACAAATCTAAGACATCTTTCTTCAGTAGCATTTCTCATAACCATTTCATACAAACCTATTCATGTTGGGCTTAGCTAATCATTTTTCCTAGCCTGAGCACACCTTAGCATAGTGATACTTTCAGAGATAATTTATCTTTCACTAAATAATTCACATCACTATAGCGTCAGTACACTTAACTCTTATGTCTATCTTACTGTATTCCATGCCTTTGGCGTTGATCCACATCTTTCCTGAATCACTTAATTTCTAATATTGATCAATTTCACTTATCAGTAACATATCCAATTAATTCTTGTTTTTGACCATCCTTGGCCCTATTCATCCTAATAAAGAGGCGGATGACTCTTTTTGTCATCTAACTCCTTATACAGTATTCCAATGAAATCACCATGATAATGATTGTGATGCTTGAAGTCAAATAGAACTATACATGGATCTCATGTTCCTATGAACTTCAAACTATAAGCCTTAAACATATCTTTGACAGTTAAGACTGTCGGCAATTCAAACATTCACTCACTTGATTCGACATTCTTAGTCGCTAAATAATGTCCCGGTGTATTCCTACTAGGATGTATAACTTAAGTTACCATTTGTACTTTTCTAACAATCTCTTTGCTCAATCATCTTTATCGGTACATATATTTCTTATTTCAATCACAATGTATCATTCTTCCTATTTGATCCCAAAATTCAAATATGTTTTAAATTTCTTAGTAAGTTTTTCAATACGATTCTGAATTTCTGAATCCTCAATTTAGGCTTGGTTAATCCTTTCATATGAAATCGATCTTTAATTCCATAAAAAATAGTACTTTGATTTGCCAAAAATTCAACTCCACATTCTATGTTCCTTTTTTGCACTAGATCTGATAACTTCAATATCAAATTTTTGCTTAATTTATCATATATAACACTAACTTTACTTGGAATTACTCATTTGTACAACCAAAGTCTTTCAGTACTTATATCCATTGTCTTAGTCTTATATTCAATTTTGTTCAGCTCAATAACTTCCTCAAAGTTTTATGATCCGTACATGTATATATATATATATATATCCAAGATCTTCCTATATATACCATCTCCAAACTTTCAGAGTAATTACTAGTATAGCAGCTCTAAATCATGTATCGAATAATCAACTCATAGGACTTTTAGTTGTCTCCATATATATGAAATCAATTTATTATGTTGCATTGGATTTTATCCAAATCTCTTATACAACATCATTGTATATTATAAAATCTCCAAATCTATACGATATAATTAATATCAGTATAATTCCTCAAAATTCTCTTTACTTTCATAACTCATACGCTTTACACGCTTTTCTTCACGTATTCAAACTATTCTTCTCAACTTTTCGAATACCTTTAATACATCATCAAAATTTTGCTTGGATTGTTTTAATCTTCAATACCATAGTACTGTCGGGGCAAATGCTAACTTCAAACAATTATTATAAAACTCTATATGCCTATGATTAGTTCTTATAATTCCTTAAATAACTAATTCCTCAAAAAGGTAGCATTGTCTCACATTATTTTCCATTTTCCAATTGACTTCCTTTTTCGAATGATTTTCTCAATTCATTCAATTTCATTTAATTTCACATTGAATTTTTCTAATGTTTGCTTATTCATACTAGTTTCTCCATACATTTCAATTTATTTTCAATCTTTGCTTTCAGTGTTTGTAATACATTCATTACGTCAAATTTGTATCTCTCGAACATGTTTACATGGAGTGTAACATGAACCTACACACTCCTCTTATTAGCAATAATGCCACCTCAATTTCAAGAATTCAATCCCATAGTTGGATACATTACATCAAACATAATACATACACTCTCTATAGCATAGTCTACATTTCATGCTTAAGTCTCTGCTAGGGATATGACTCCAATATTTACTTTTGAATCATTACGGATTCATTTCTGATTTGTACTTTCGTTAATCATTTTTAACATAAACTATCTGATCTTCTTAATCTAACTCATTGAAATTCTTCTTCGAAAGAGGGTTTCTTGGTACTATCATCTATACTGTTCATGCAATCTTTATCAATCATCTATTATCCTCATCACATTATCAGCTATTCTTAATACCTCGAGAAGACCAATTTCTATCGTTCTTACAAGGTCATAATATTCTAATAAGCAAAGCTCAATGAAGTAGTAGACATAATTACTGTCACATATGCTTAGGTGTGCATCATCAAATCATCCCATTTTGTCCACATATTTATCTCCATCAATTCAAAATTTTATATCTTACACGATTGATACTTTAATCTCCATTGATCCTAGACGATATTCTTCTCTTTATCTTCAAATTCATTACTCATTGTGACATTATCTACAATTTCAATCTATCCCCGATTGATCATTATAAACACTTTCATGTGTTACTCTAGTTCCTCTTAGACTTTAAACTATGGGAACTCTGACTAACAAATATCCACTAAGTCATAGATTGCTTCCTATATCATCTCATTATCAGATAGGTACTCACAATAACAATTCGACTTGACCTTTTGAACTTGTACATATATCGCTATCATTCATCTCATCTTCCAATTAACCTTCATATTACATCTTACATATGTATATTCGCCATTGATTCAAAATTATAGATGTATAATCATCATAAAATTCTGATCTCAATTCCACTAACACATTCTTATGGAGGATCATAACTCTTGTCATATTAATGAAACAACCACTTAGGTTCCAATTTCATCTTCTTAAGACATAGCAATTTATGTTTTCCTTACATTCTACTTGTACACTTCAATCTCATCATTTCTACTTGTCTCCCTATTTTCCTCAAACAATCTATGCTAATATATTCACATCCATATCACATTCAAGGGTACACCTTCACCGTACAATATTGATGTCATATTCAATTCCATCAATACAAATACATTGACTCATTATCTATCATATTTAACTAGGTACTATTTCCCATTTCTAATTATCTACAACTTTCATTTTCTTATGTAATAGCAGAGCATCATTTTTCTTATTAATTCTATTAGGTCAAACTCAACTCTTAACAATTACTCATGCATGTAACTCATACATATGAATCTTGACTAAGGATCAGTTGCTGCTTCATGCTAAAACATGTCAAAATAAATGTAACTTGATACATATTTCCAAAAATGTTCATGTAAGATCCTAATTTTGGGCTCTGATACTATAACTGTTGGACCCCGCTTTCGGAGCCCAACATCGGAGTTGTAAGAACTTGAGCCTAATACTCTATAATTTTCGAAGCCCAACAATCCGAAGTCATAAAGCATGAGCGGGTTTTATTATAGGGTTATTTCAATGAACCCTCATTAGCCATCATCCCACAAGGGTGATGTGCCCACACCAGTTAAACACCAAATCACAATCTGACTTCTTCAAAAACATTGTAGCTCTATGCCTCTCATTTATTTTGAAACAAGAACCACCTTATTCAGAGCTCTGTAGCTCAAGATATGCCTAAAAATCCAATGTGCTTGTTACCATGTATGGTTATTCCAATTAACCCTCATTAGTCATCCTCGGTTCATCTTCATTCTCTAATATCGTAAGTGTTAAGCCCTATTTTTCGAATCATTCTTATTCTGAAGCAAATATTCTATGCTCAACTTTCATCCAGAAATTAAACATCTTAGAGGCTGAATCAGAATTCGACCTCTTTATATAATTTGTAACCCTACACCTCTAGTTTACTCCACATTGAAAATAATCTTAGTTGGAACCCTATAGATGCAGATATATTCAAAATGCCAAAGTATGTTCAGTAAAATAACACCAGCTCATACTATTCCAACAGATTCCTTCACTTTCCTTCAATCAAAACTTTTTTCCAATCAATTCGAAATGTTGCCAATTTTTGTGGAGAGATAGCACATTGTGTGAGGAATCTATTGTCTTAGGGATTACTTCTTTTAGAGGTCAGATAACAAATATTGGGCCGAAGGAATCAAATAAGGTTCCGTCCTCAATAATATTGAACCTATTCTGGATAAATGGCATAACTTTCTTTAGAGAACTCAGATTGAGGTGTTTTTTAGATGATTCGAAAGAGAACTTCTAGATCTACAACTTTTATGAAGACTCCAAAGGGAAATTGAATCGTCTATAGGGTCAAAAATGTGACAAGACGATAGGATCAGATGAATAGTGCATTAGACAATATGACGTCATCACCAGACAATATGACGTCAACAGACGATATGTCATCACCAGATGAAGCATCCTCACCAGATGATACATTCTCACCAGACAAAGATTCCTCATAAGACGAATCGTCTTCACTAGACGAAACGTCCTCACTAGACGACGGGTCCTCACCAGATGAAGCGTCCTCATAAGACGATATATCCTCACCAGATGACATGTCATCACTAGACGATACTTCATTAATAGACGAACCATTCTCATCAGAATATGTGTCCTCACTTGATGATGCATTCTCATTAGATGATACATCCCCACCAGACGATGTGTCCTTACTAGATGACACGTCATCACCAGATGATACATCATCACTAGACGATACGTCTTGTACTCCTGAGCATCTCCACCTATAAGGACCATAACTTTGGCTCTGATATCCAAAAATTACATACTTTATAGCGTTGGAAAGCTAGAAAGACAAGCTACAACTTCCATGAAGTCAACTTTGTCAAATTCAAACTAAATTAATCCAAATTTTACCCTAAAGTCAACACAATATTTTTTCCCTTATGAAAGACTTGAAATTTTGCACTGTACATACTTGGAATTTCCTGAGCGTAACCATTCAACTACTAAAATGATTTCATTAAACTCTCAAATTTCATCTAATTTGTCTCATCACCTTCAACTACATCTGATCAGTCATAATTCCTATCTTCCTTTCCATGAAATCTCACTTATGCATACATATATACATATATACTTGAAAATTTTTCACTGTGCATACTTAGAATGTCTTGAGCATAACCATTTAGCTACTAAAATGATTTCATTAAACTCTCAAATCTTAACTCATTTGTCTCATCACCTTCAACTACATCTGATCAGTCATAATTCCTATCTTCCTTTCTGTGACATCTCACTTATGCATACATACATACACACACACACACACACACACAGATATATATATATATATATATATATATATATATATATATATACGATTTACGTTTCAAAATCATCAACTTAAGTTGATTACTTCTTCATGTATGTCTAATTTCAACTCACATCATCCATGCACCATTCACATTTCATTAACATCAAAAGAATAAAGTTTTACAAATCTTTAATGGCATTCCAAGCCACATTACATAATCGTCTCAAAATCTCAAATTACAAAAGGTCCTTGAATAAACAAACTTGTTGCTTTCCCAAAATAAACTCAAAATACAAAATAAAAAAATTTGGAGAAATTCCCTTGGGCTCTTGATCATTTGATCTCTATTACCTGAAGATGGGATGAAAAGGGGGGTGAGCTTGAAGGCTCGTGCGTAATAGTTTATAATGGAAAATGAAGCAAAACCTTTGAAAAGTTCATTTGTTATTGAAAAGTCACGTTGAATTCATAAAACACATAGTTCTTAAATTCTCAAGTCTAGCTAAAAACTCATAATTACACATCATCGCATAAACATAGCATGTACATTTCACCATTAAGCATAACACTCAATTATGTACCATTCTTAACAATTCAAAGATGCAATGCACAATCAAATGGCTCGAGGGTTCTATGGAAAGAAAATGGAGAAACTGAAGTTTACCCCATGAACAGAATGAGTCTACTTTTCGGAGCTCATATGCCACAAGCGGTCAGTCGAGAGAAGGCTCTTATTGACGTGCACATGATAAACAAAATAGCTCCACTCTTGCCCAAACAAAAGCTCATAAACATGCTCAAATCATTTTATCATATACTCATACTTTCATGCTTTCAAAGCACAACATAAAATGTTTTAAAGCATTTCCTTCTTCATTTTGAGATTCATCAACAAAATTCATATACCAAACATATAAAGATTTTTCAAATCATTCAAAGAGTAATAAATGCACCACTTATAAAGTAATTGAAATCATTTTATTTTTTTGACTTGGAAAAGCTTTTGTGGCTCATTTACTCTATTATAAACAAGTACTCATCTTGATTTCCTTACTTATAGGCTTGCTCAAAATGTCTCTACTCTTGCTTCTCTTATCTTTCTTGATTTCCTAGATTCTTCACCAAATGAAGAGATCTTTGGCTCAAATGAAAACTCTTCTCTTCTTCTACCTCTTCCCTTCTTGAACAACCTCAAAATCTCTCTTGAAGGCCAAGAAAATTGAAACCTGAGCTTGTTCTCTTTTTTTTTTCTCTTAACCACCAAAATCTCTCTTATTTCTCTTTCTTTTTTTCCTTCTTCTGTCCCAATCCAAGTTTTCTCCTTCTCTTAAATGTTAGACCACATTTTCCTCTTCCAATCCTACCCTTAATGAGTGTGCAATGTCCATTTTACCCTCCCTTATATGCCTTATGTTCTTTATCCTTAAGTGTCTTGCCAAAAATAATCTTGAACATTATTATAACCTTAACACTTTAATTCCACTTACCCATTCAATAAATCCTACTAACTTTGACATAATAATTAACTAAAAAAAATTAATCTATCAAAACCTCAAAAATCATTTAAATCATGCTTATTCATCAAGAACAAAAATTCAGAGTCCAACAGGGTAGTACAACAGTGGTTGGTGAGATATGTAGAAGATGTATAGTCTAGATTGATCAGGTAGAGTTAGAAGTTGATCTGATAGTCTTACAGTTAAAAGAAACTGATGTAATTCTTAGCATGGATTGGCTGATAACTCATCGGGCTGTAATGAATTGCTACTCTAAGGAAGTGGTTCTTGAATCTCCCAATCAGCTGAGAGTAGTGTCTCGAGGAGTTAATCAGGTAGTGCCAACCCAACTAATTTCATTCATGAGTGCTTTGATTTTGATCCGAGGTGGACGTGAGGCTTATCTGGCCCATATGGTTAACACTTAGAATGAACAAACCATTCAAGATATTCTAGTTGTTAGGGATTTCCTAGACATGTTTCCTGCAGAATTACTAGGTTTACCCCCAGAAAGGGAGACAGAGTTTACTAGAGACATTATTCCAGGTATCGCTCCTATATCAATACCCCTATATAGGATGGCACCTGTAGAATTGAAGGAGTTGAAAGCCAAGTTATAAGAGTTGTTAGATGAGGGTTTCATCAGACCTAGTCTGTCACCTTGGAGAGCTCCGGTACTATTTGTAAAGAAGAATGATGGAACTTTGAGATTGTGTATTGATTACTAACAGTTGAATTAGATCATAGTGAAGAATAAATACCCATTGCCGAGGATTGATGATTTATTTGATCAGTTACAGGGAGCTCAGGTGTTCACAAAGTTAGACTTGAGATTAGGATATTACCAGTTGAAAATAGCTGAGGTTGATGTTCCCAAGAGTGCATTTAGAATAAGATATGGGCACTTCGAGTTTTTGGTAATGCCATTTAGATTAACTAATGGCCCGTTTTTGGTAATGTCGTTTGGATTGACTAATACTCCGGCAGCTTTTATGACTTTGATGAATAAGGTATTTCAACCTTATTTAGATCGCTTTGTAATTTTTGGGCCTCAAACATTTCTTGGAAGTAAGAAATATTATATGTGAAATGTTGGAAGTTAAAAGTTGGAAAATGTAGTTTGAAACATGTTCACTGACTAAGCTTTGATGTTTTAACCATAACTTTTTCTCTAGTTATCCAAATGAGATCATTTTTAATTTGAAGTAAACTAGAGGCATAGTGCTATAAATTGTCTGATAAAATTGAGTTCTAATTCAGTGTCTAAGAATTTCAATTTTTGGATGGAAGTTGAGCACAAAATATTGTTTCACTATAAAAATAGTTTGGAAATGTTTGTAGTATAACTTTTAGATCATGGAACAAAATTGAATAATTTTGATGTCATTAGAAAATTGAGACAATGAGGAATATTTTTCTAAAAGGAAGTGTTACCAAATTCCTTCAATTACCTGATCAAAAAAGGTCTTGATTTTTGGAAGAAGTTAAGCAATGACTTAAATAAATTTTGAGGTCTTAATAAAGTATTTTTATGGAGTTAATTAGTATGTTAATGTGAGTAAGTTTTTATGACATGGGTGAATTGAATTATAATGTTAAGGTGGTAAGCATTTAAGTTACAAGGCATATAAGGAAGGGTAGAAGGTTCTTTGTACAATCATCAGTGCTATAAAAAGGGAGAAGAAAAGAGTGTCTTTGTGACATCCCATCACCGATGGGAAGGATAAAATAGTAATTTAGGGCGGGTTATGAGCGTGAAAACTAGTCTCGGCATGTTCATGAAGTGAATCACACGTTAATACACTGCTTATAAAACGATATAGAATGCACGAGAAGGGGGGTTAAATTGTGTATTCCCCTTTTTTGAAGATCTTTCAAAAACGTTTGTTAGAAATAAAATACTTTTCAGAATTTTTGTTAGATTCTAATTAATCAAAACCTTTGTTTACTAACTAAGTAATGATACAACTTGAATCTAAAAGAGATATAGAGTGAGAGTAGTTGACACAACGATTTATCCTGGTTCACCCCAAACTGTGGGCTACGTCCAGTCCTCAGAGTTCTTTCTGAGATTTCCACTATCTCTTCAACTTTTACAAGTATTCTTTGCGAGCCTCTTCAGGTCTCTACAACCAATATTCTTTCACGCTTAGCCTCTGCAGGCTATCTGTACCACTTTCTCACAGATAAGTGTTTGAACACTTGTTACAGTAAAGTAGCTCTCAGCTAAATTGAACATAATGCTTTTACAATCACATAGATGTTAATCTGCTAATTTTTCAATTATTCAGCTTATAAACTTTTTGCTAACTTTGCAATCTTCGACTTCGACTTGTATTTATAGCCTTCATCTCCAACTGCTTCTTAATTCTTGTTTCTTGAATCTTGTTTCTTTAATGAAGCAGTTAATCGATTGAGTTACAGAATTAACTTGAATCGACTCTTGCGTACATTTCTCGATTCGCGTCTTTATCTGCTTTTACTATTGTGTCTCCTTCGCATCTGTATTTCTCTTTTAAATGCATGTCTTTAATGTGCGTCTGCGTGCTCGCTTTATTATGCGTCTGCGCTTACTTAAATCTGTTGCTTCGATTGTGTTTATTTTGTATCTGCGTCATTTATTTCTTCTGCGTTCTTCGCCTATGTCTTATTGTGTTTCGCGTCAGATTTGTGTTTCTTCGTTTGTATTACTTAAATGCCTTTGCTTCTTCTCAGTATTGCTTATGTCTGTTCTTTCAATTTGCATCGTGTTCTGCGTCTTCATCTTATTTCTATTAAATCTGCGTCTTTGTCGCTTAAATGCGCTTTTGTTTTTCTTTTATTTTGCTCTTTGTTATACATCAAAATTAAATCTAAGTAAAGTTATTTTGACTTAACAATCTCCCCCTTTTTGATGATAACAAATTATATACAATCAAGAAAACAAAATACAATTTATGAAAAAAAACTTATCTTTAAAAAAATCTTCTTCTTCTTCCTTCTTTTTCAGCTTCTTCAATCACACCCTTAAAGTTTGACGTTTTCCATTCCTCTTCTGATCATTCTCTTCTCCCCCTATTTGTTATAATAAAAAATGATTAATGACGATGACTCTTCAACAGTTCTGTTATCATTTTCTTCAGATCATTCATCATCTCCTTTATCTCGTTTACTTCTCCATGTAATTGACTGATTTCTGCTTGGGAGGCAAACAATGATGAGGATTGATCATTCTCTGCAGAGAGTGCTGTGAATGCAATTGTTGTTGCATATGTGTCCGAGGATGGAACATAGTCTTCATTGATTGCAATTGTGGGTGGATGAATGAATAGTCTTCACTCTGGAATATCTAAGTCATAGGGAACAGGTAGCATCAGTAACTGTCTTCCTTGCAACGGTATGCCTTCACTTCATAGATAAAGGTATTAGATAAGGGTCTAATCGCAGAATCGTATCTGTACCGAGAATTCAATGAAGGTCCCTGTGATTAATCTTCCCCTTACTGGACAGTCTTCTTTCTTATCAGTATATCTACAACTTGCTCCTCCATTAGTCTCTTTAGAAGCGCATGCCTTATTTATTTTCCGCACTTCTTCATCAATCTGATCTGCGGACAGATCATCACAAACTTCATCTTCAAGAAAGTTTCGATTTCTCCTTATTCAAATCCAAGGGATATCTTGGCTGATTGTCTGGTACAACCTTTATTATTGACTATTCTGTGACTATATAAATAGTGCACGGACGAGAAGACATTTTTGTAGGGTATGGCCTTGTAGCAGCATACCTTAAAGTATCATAGAAGCTTCTTTCATCTTCATTCAATATGTGCGATGTCTCACTATTTATCAGAATAGGTTGTAAGACAGCCTTTATTTGCTTTGTAGGTTGACTACAGATAGCAATTGCAGTACTCCTCCTTGTCACTACTTCAACCAGTCTGACTTCAAACTTATCCTTTCTTAAAAATTTGGAATAGTTGTGAACGACTAGTCTTGATTTATCAGATTTCTCTAATTGTGCCTCCATTGAGCTCAAATCTGCTGTGACTTCTTGTTGATTATCGACAGGAGTAGATTGAACCAGGTTAGGCTCCACTGGTTCCTCCGGTTGCTTAACAATGGGAGTATTCTTTTCTTGATTAGCTTCCACAGGAGTATTCAAACTTCTCCTTCGACTAACCACTTTAGTTTTTATTCTTGGAGTTTTCTTCACTTGAGACTTCTGTGTCTCAGACTCCAATTTTCTCTTTTTCTCAGTCTCCTTGCTCTGTTTGGCTGGTTCTTCCTCCAAAATTGAGACGAGAGATCTTGTCACCTTTGCCCTTGGTGCGCTGGATCCAGAGGCTTCTTCTAGTTCCTGCTCTCTGGTCCTTCTTTCTTCTTGTTGCCTTAAGGTTCGAATCCTAGGTGATCTTTTTGCTTTCTTAGTAATTTCATCCACAAGATTCTCTCCTTTCCTTTTTGTTGCACCATCGTCTGTCCTCCGAGCAAACATCAAACTCTTCTTTAGGACATGCCTGTTTCAACAAAGGCCTTTTATTTAACCTTCTGCTTTCTTCTATTGGCATACTCATACTTCCATGAGATCTAGAACATGTTGCTGGAGAATTCTTTAACAATCGTTCCCCCTCAGTTCTAGTTCTCCTTGAAGAGTCTGCTTCTACTTGACTCACTGTCCTCAGACCCATTCACCGTATCATGACTGAGTCAATTTTACTCTTCACAGGTACAGTCCTTCTATTTCCTCTGTGTAAAAGGATTTCGGATTCCTTAAAAATTCTTGTAAGAAGCATGCCGTAAGGATAGCTGTTTGTATCCTTCATCCCCTTAATCATATAATGTAAGATTAAGAAGGGTAAGTCAATAGGACTGCGATTCAACGAGTAGAACAAGCATTGTTCATCTAGAGTGGTTACCAAATGCCTTGAACCTACTCTGGGTAAAATGCAATTAAACAGAATAGCATGAAGAACCCTAGCTTTTGGGACCAAACTCGAAGTCTTCCTCTCCGAAGGGTCGTTCACTCCATACAACTGTCTGCTAACATCTTCTTCCCTTATATTGACCATTGTCATCCACTTAGCCTTGGTTGACAGAGTCTCACCAACTGATGGACAATCAGTCACCATCCTTATCGGTTCTTAGTCACAACAATGTATATACCGTCTCATCGAGGATACAATAGTGTTGTCTACAAGTTGAGCATTCTTCCAAAACTCATACACCTCGTCAAGATAGACCGGTTCCGTGCACTGGAAGAAATTCCTCCAACCAGCTCTTTCAATCTCGGGTTCTACGTCCATACCATCCTCCTTGGTGACTCGAAATCCACGTGTCTTCGAATATCATAGCTGCTTCCATTGTTTGAGCAAAACCGCCTCTGTAAGCTTTTCTTCTCGGGTAGGATGATTGAGAGAATTTTGAGAGTAAGATGAACCGTCTAGAGATGAGAGTACCCGCAATGATATCAACTTTAGGCAACTTGAAAGGTCTTATCACGCGTACCCTAGAATCATAGGGATTCTAAGGATCGTGAAACGTTTCCCTCCAAAACTTCCTTGTCAGAGAAGTTACCAGCTGTAACTCACTATTCCTGACTCCTTTAGCTGACTGTTCACTTAGCATGACCATGTTAAGGTTGCGTCTGATCTTTTGGAACCGTTCTTCACTTAATGGTTTGGTGAAGATGTCTGCCCACTGATACTCTGTTTCGATGAACTGGAGTTTAACCACCTTCCTCTAAACATGGTCTCTCAAGAAATGATGTCTGACTTCGATGTGTTTCAGTCTCGAATGCTGAATCGGATTCTTTGATAGATTGATTGCACTAGTGTTGTCGCAATAGATTGGAATCTCCTCTTCTTGAACTGAATAGTCTTCAAGTTGATATTTGATCCACAACGTTTGTGAACAACAGCTTGCAGCAGACATATACTCTGCTTCGGCAGTTGATAGAGCTATCGAGCTTTGTCTCTTGCTTGACCAGGAAACTTGTAGCGCCCCATCACCGTAGGGTACACATCGGGACGCCCGAAGGTCGCTCCGACACATATCCCACGATAAAGGTGCACTACCAGAAAATCCGACTGTTAATCCACATGGCATTGCAATAATTAAAACCATAATATATATCAGAAATCAGTAAATCTTAAAATCCAAAATAATCTTGATACAGTCATCCAATATCAGAATAGACAAGTCTATCAGTCCCCTAAACAACACCAAAAAGGAAACTGATACAAGCATCTATCCTAAGTCATCCGCAAAAGTCCAACCCAGCTTACCGACCTGTGTGCGATCGATTCTCTTGCCAGCACGCTCGCACGGTAGGAAAAGACTATCTCCGGAGCTAGGAGTCTACTCTATCGATCCTGAAAAATTAGATGCAATTTTGGGTGAGTTTGCGAACTTAGTGAGAAACCATCATCGATCGTTCACTCAAATCATGCATTACGCAGATTGCGTACAGCACGACACAGTAAGATACCATTAGTATATAACAATTTGCAGTATCATATCACAATTTATAGTATTATGCAACAGTTTACAGGTTCATGTAACAATTTGCAATCTCTCATGTCATCACATAATTCAGTAAGTGTCGCAAATCAATCAGTCATGTGTATACAATGCATATGAGACTCTTTTCCAGTTATTTAGTATTGTGCCCAAGTGCTCGACCAAGATTCAGATGGGGGCGCGTGATTTTCTCCCTCGGGCTCGAGGCCCGGTCAGTACAGTGTTAGAGCTAGAGGCTCTTTTCAGTGATAATAGCAACTTGGGTCACATATCCATTATCTGATCATGCATTTATGCATGTAATGCAGTGTTCAGTAATTCAGTGTATGGCTATAAAAGCCCAGTATTGCATTCCTCAGTATCATGCAGTAGTCCAATCCCATACAGTAAAACATGCAATTCGATTATATACATTTCAGTAATCATGCAATTCACATTGGTAAGAAATTCACATAGAGCATTTAGACACTCAGGAATTTGAGAAACCAACTAGGTTACTCACCTGTAACTTCCGAGCTACTGCTTGGAAGTTCCAGCAATGTCCATGGAATGACGATCCAATGACACCTCTATAACAGTAAAATACAGTCCCATTACTAGATGCTCAATTAAATAATTCAGTGATGCATATGTCTCAATGGATTTATGTACAATGCATGTTCATGGTTTCCGGCGCTAAAACCCAATTTTGATATCCTATGCCCAATTCTAACTCGTCATTCAATTTATCGACAATAATTGATCCAATCCTAAAATCCAGTTCAATTTCCTCCATTCATACTTCCTATAACAGTTCCCTATTCATTGGATCAAAACCTTTATTGAAAATCCCAATTAAATTTCAAATTGTCTCAATTCAATACTTAGGTCACACTATGAACCATAATTGACCTTGTTCTCTATGAATCAATACCATTTAAATTAAATTCTAACTTCCATAATTATCTTCAATTGTAGACCTCTTTCCCTAGTTCATAATGAATCGAGAATCACCTCTATTGGAGGTTTATACCATAAATTATGCCCAATAAACTAACACTCATCCAATCAAAATTTCTATCCCTCGTCGCGACCTACAGTCGCTCGTCGCGACGTGAAAAAGTCCGTTCGCCGCAACGTGGAGACCGCTCGTCGTGACGAATAAATCCACGTTCGTCGCGACGTCCAACCGAGCTCGTTTCGACGAATAAATCATTATTCGTCGCGACGAAGCCCTCACGCCTTTGCGCGCTCGTTGCGACGTGCGAAGGTCTGAACGTCTTCTCCGATCGATTTCCGTCCATTTCTCTCTCTAAAACTCCCACTAACACTCTCAACTACCCACTCAAACACAATAAATGCCATAAATGTAACAACTAACCATTAATAACAACATTAAATCCATAAATACTTACCAATCAAGCCTCAAATCCAAAAATCTCTCAAATCACCGTAAACCCTAAAATCCTTCCAAATCAACGATTAACCACTCTCAAAGCTTCTCAACCTTCATCAATCACAATAAACAGGTTAGCTTTGCACAAGAAGAAGAAGCCATAAGGAAAGATCGAAGAATCCTCACCGATGGGAGGAATCGAAGATCACCGTGGGAGGAGGAAGAGAAGAAAACAATTTTGCCTTAAGAAAATTTCTAACTTTCAAACCTAGGCTATTTATAGACATAAGTCTCCAAATTAGTTCAAATTTCAGTCTCTAAATTTCAATGGCTCAACATTTTTATTTCCTAATAGTATAACTCTAATTTTTCCATTGCCATTGGACAATTCTTTCAGTACTACACAGTCAATCGGTCTGTCACTCGAAAATTTCTGGTCCGGGCATTTTCTCCCGAATTTCCCAAAAATTTCCTATAAGCCAGTATCAATAGCCAATCACTCTTAAACTATACTAAATCAGTCATTCAAGCCCACTTACTCCTAATTTCTCAATCAATCATAATCCAGTCAGTTTCCAGTTCACAATCCAATCAATTCATACCCACAATTAAAATGCCAGAAAACTATGAATGCATGTACCTATGAATAAGTGCATATGCAATAAACTTGTTCCTCTATAATTAGAGGCCAGTAACATGCTCAATCAGTGAATGCAATGAAACCTATCAGTCTGACCCAATATTACCATAATGCCCTTGCTAATAGTAATGGGATGTTACAAAACTAGGTTTGCACCAAGAAAGTGACATCCTTCACTTGTGCTCTTCCTTTCGATTCTATCTCCGGCATAGTCCGCGTCGCAATATTCGATTAACCTGAAATCTTTACCTTTCTAAAAAATTAAGCAAAGATCAGTCGTACCTGCGAGATATCTCGTAATCCTCTTAACAATAATATAATGAGACTCTCTAATATCGGCCTGAAACCTTGCACACAAGCATACACTGAATAAAATATCAAGTCTACTTGCTGTAAGATACAGTAAAGAACCGATCATCCCTCTATACAGGGTTTGATCCACCTTCTTACCAAGTTCATCTTTCGACAAAAGGTTTGAAGCATGCATCGGAGTAGTCATTGACTTCACATTTTGCATACCAAACTTATTCAACAATTCTTTCACATATTTTTTTTGATGAATAAAGATCTTCTCTTCGGTCTGCTTAACTTGCAACCCAAGAAAGAACTTTAACTCATTTCAAATTCATTTTTCATTAAATTCTCAAACTTCATGCATAAAATCTTTGAAGTAGCACCAAAAATAATATCATCAACATAGATCTGTACAATTATAAAATCACTTTCATGATTTTTCCTAAAGAGCGTTTTATCTACTTGACCTCTACTAAAACCATTCTCTAAGAGAAAAGTACTCAGACGATCATACCAAGCTCTAGGAGCTTGCTTCAGGCCGTATAAGGCTTTATGAAGTCTATAGACATAGTCTAGATTCTTAACATCCTCGAAACCAGGTGGTTGCTTAACATACACCTTTTCGTCTATAAGACCATTCAGAAAGGCACTCTTCACATCCATCTAAAATAGCATTATATTATGACAAACTGCATATGCCAGCAATATCCTAATGGCTTCAAGTCTTGCTACTGGAGCATACGTCTCATTGTAGTCTATTCCTTCTTGTTGATTATAGCCTTGTGCTACTAATCTAGCCTTATTTCGACTCACTCTTCCTGATTTGTCTAACTTATTCTTAAAGACCTATCTGGTTCCTATGATGGATTTCTTAGGGGGTTTTGGAACTAAAGCCCAAAAATTATTCCTAGTGAATTGATTCAGCTCCTCTTGCATGGCTAACACCCAAGCTTCGTCTCGAAGAGCTTCTTCAACCTTCTTAGGCTCAATTTCAGAGATGAAGGCCACATTAGCTTCTCTTCTGAATCTGGACCTTGTCCTAACTCTTTCTGAGGTCTCTCCGATAATTAACTCTTCTGGATGAGAACTTTTATATTTTCAGTCTCTTTTCAGTCTAATTGTTTCTGGAATATCTTCAACTTTGTCTTCTTGAGTACCTGGTGCTGGAGTGTTTTTTGTGTCGTCTATGTTCTTTGAGGGATCTTCAGTGTCCATGTCATATTCCTTACGGGGTTGGGAACTATCATCAAACTTGACATGGATGGTCTCCTCAACTGTTTTTGAAATAAGGTTGTATACCTGAAATGTCTTAGATGATGATGAGTAGCCTAGAAAGATTCCTGGATAGGTCTTTGAATCGAATTTATCCAACAGCTCCTTTGTATTCAGAATAGAGCACTTGGACCCGAATGGATGAAAGTAAGATATGTTTGGTCTTTTTCCATTCCATAACTCATAAGGAGACTTCTTCAACATGGGTCGCAACAGAATTCTATTCTGTATGTAGCATGCTGTATTCACCGCTTCTGCCCAGAAGTACTTAGGAAGATTCATCTCGCAAAGTATAGTCCTATCCATCTCTTGAATCGTCCTGTTCTTCCTTTCAACAACTCCATTCTGTTGTGGAGTCCTAGGAGCAGAGAAATTGTGGAAAATTCCATTCTTCTCACAGAATAACCTAAAGTTCTCATTCTCAAACTCTCCACCATGGTGACTCCTGATACTAGCTATAGACAATATCCAACAAAATCGAGTAAAGTCATCAACAATAACAAGTCCGTATTTCTTTCCGCCAAGACTTATTGTCCTTGTTGGACCAAATAAATCCACATGTAACAGCTCTAAAGGTGTAGATGATGTTACAAAATTTTTAGAAGAAAATGAAGTTTTAACTTGTTTTCCTTTTAAACAATTTTCACATAAAATTTCTTTGTCAAAACTTATTTTTGGTAATCCTCTTACCAAATCATGCTTTGCCAACTTTGAAATGTGTTTAAAAGAGACATGACCTAGCTTTTTATGCCAGAATAGTCTTTCTTCTTCAGAAGATAGAAAACATGAAACATTTTGACTTTGAAAGTCTTCTAAATCAATTTTGTAAAGATTATTTCTTCTCTTGGCAGAAAAGAGTATAGACCCATCTTTGTTTCTGACTTCACAAAGATTTTGATTGAATGTAACTGTGAAACCAGAATCACACAATTGACTGACGCTGATCAAATTATGTTTCAGACCATCAACAAGCAGTACATTATTTATGCATGCAAAGGAATCTTTACCTATTTTACCGATTCCAATGATCTTGCCCTGCTGGTTGTCTCCGAAAGTTACCGATCCTCCCTTCTTATACTGAAGATCTAAGAACATAGACCTTCTTCCTGTCATATGTCGCGAGCATCCACTGTCTAAATACCAATGGTGCTTGCCGCATCTTCCAAGGAAGGATATCTGCAGGAGAAACTATTTTATTTTTTGGTACCCATATTTTCTTGGGTCTTTTATGGTTAGTAGTATGCTCATAATGAGTTCTATGATGCATATTTCTAGCACGTTGATTAACACGAGATTTAATATAGTTTTTCTTTTGAGTGAAAGGGTTCCTATGATGATAAGACTTATTACCTGTAAACCCTAATCCGGTTTTATCACTTGGATGTCTACATTTTCCAAGCATCTCGTTCATTTTCTTTGTGCTCTCGGTGAAAGTAGCTAAGTCAGCTGACAGATTCTTAATTCTCAGTTTCAGCTGATTGATTTCTTCTGATCTGTCTACGACTTTCTTTTTCTCCTCTAATTTCTTCTTTAGACAGATATTTTCTCTTTCTATTACTTCTGTGTGTTTAATATTTTCTGCATACTTTTTCTTTAACAGTTTGTACTGTAGTAGAATAACATGAGAATCTTCTAACAACTCTGAGTAGGCATCATGCAAGTTATCGTAATCAGATTTTACCTCCTCATCACTATCTTCCTTGGCTACCAGGCAGATGTTAGCATGTTTAGATGACTCGGAACCTGTATCTGATTCTGATGAATCTAGGTCCTCCCATATTGCCATCATGCTTTTTTTGCCTTCTCTACTCTTCTTTGGTTTCTACTTTAGAGTAGGACACTCGGACTTGTAGTGTCCAGGCTGATTGCACTCGTAGCAAATGACAGATGACTTCTCTGGCTTAGCTTGATCTTTGAAATTCTTCTTGAAAGTCTGGTTTGCTCTGGACTTCTTCTTCCACATGCGTCTTATCTTTCTAGAGATGAAAGATAACTCGTCGTCTTCATCACTTGACTCTTGTTCTGATTGGGTGGAGTCATCATTCTTTGATTCTTCAATCTTTAACACTTTTGATGACTTCCTCCTTCTTTGAGTCTTGTGATTCTTTTGTTCGGCCTTCAGCGCGATCGACTTGTCCCATTTAGGCTTATCTTCAGCATCGAGTTCAACTTCATGAATCTTCAAGGATCCAAGCAACTCGTCAAGCTTCAGCACACTCAAATCTTTGGTTTCCTGCACCGCAGTAACTTTAGGTCTCCACCTCTTCGGAAGACTTCTTAAGATCTTTCGAACATGATCTTGATTATTGTACGTCCTTCCAAGAGCTTTCAATCCATTGACAATTGTTTGAAATCTTCCAAACATTTGATCAATAGATTCTTCATCTTTCATCCTGAAAAGTTCATACTAGTGCACAAGAATACTTCTCTTAAATTCTTTAACTTGACTTGTGCCTTCATGAGCAATGGACAATGTGTCCCACATCTCCTTCGCGGTATCGCATCCGTGGACTTTGTCATACTCGCTCCTGCTTAAGACACTGGTCAAGAAGAACTTCACTTTTGAGTTCAGCTGTATTCTTGCCTTTTGGTCAGCCGTCCATCTGACTCGTGGAATGGAATTGCCATCTTCATCTACTGGTGTATAAGGTTCGTTCTATATCACATCCCAAAGGTCGACGTGAGTAGATTCTATGAATAGCCGCATCCCATCTTTCCAGTAATGATAATCTTCTCCGTTGAATGCTGGAGGTCTAGTGACTGAGGCTCCTTCTGCGATGTATACATGTGATTCTGCCATTATCTTTGATCCACACTTTGCTAAAGTGATTCTTGGATACTTCGCTCTGATACCAATTGAAGTGAATCACACATTAATACACTGCTTATAAAACGATATAGAATGCACGAGAAGGGGGGTTGAATTGTGTATTCCCCTTTTTTGAAAATCTTTCAAAAAAATTTGTTAGAAATAAAATACTTTTTAGAATTTTTGTTAGATTCTAATTAATCAAAAACTTTGTTTACTAACTAAGTAATGATAAAACTTGAATCTAAAAGAGATATAGAGTGAGAGTAGTTGACACAGCAATTTATCCTGGTTCACCCCAAACCGTGGGCTACGTCCAGTCCTCAGAGTTCTTTATGAGATTTCCACTATCTCTTAAACTTTTACAAGTATTCTTTGCGAGCCTCTTCAGGTCTCTACAACCAGTATTCTTTCACGCTTAGCCTTTGCAGGCTATCTGTACCACTTTCTCACAGATAAGTGTTTGAACACTTGTTACAGTAAAGTAGCTCTCAGCTAAATTGAACAGAATGCTTTTACGATCACGTAGATGTTAATATGCTAATTTTTCAATTATTCAGCTTATCAACTTTTTGCTAACTTTGCAATCTTCGACTTCGACTTGTATTTATAGCCTTCATCTCCAACTGCTTCTTGATTCTTGTTTCTTGAATCTTGTTTCTTTAACAGAAACGGTTAATCAGTTGAGTTCTGTAACTAACCCGAACTGACTCTTGCGTCTGCTTCTCAGTTCGCGTCTTTGTTTGTTTTACTACTGTGTCTCCTTCTGCGTCTGTATTTCTCTTTTCGTCTGTGTCTTTAATGTGCATCTGCGTCTGTTTTATTGTACGTCTGTCTGCTTCGTCTGTGTTGCTTCGACTGTGTTTATTTTGTATCTGCGTCTGTTTATTTCTTCTGCGTTCTTCGTCTACGTCTTATTGTGTTTTTGCGTCTGTATTTGTGTTTCTTCGTCTGTATTACTTCGTCTGCTTTGCTTCTTCTGTATTGCTTGCGTCTGTTCTTTCAATTTGCGTCTGTGTCTGCGTCTTCATCTTATTTCTATTCGTTTGCGTCTTTGTCGCTTCGTTTGCTTTTGTTTTTCTTTTATTTTGCTCTTTGTTATACATCAAAATTAAATCTAAGTAAAGTCATTTTAACTTAACAGTTCATGCATAATATGGCCTCCATATATGCATACATTGTAATTTTTGTATATGCACATGATTGTACATGCATTCATGACATTTCCTAGCATATGTGTTTATTGTGAATAATTTGTTATTTGTGCTTGAAAAATTAAATTTGAGTGATTTATGTGTGTTTTCTATTTTTGGAGGCTTTTAGGAATTTTTCTGGTATTTTTGGGGGACAATGTCCAGACTGAAAAAATTACCAAGTGGCAGACTGATTGGATTTTCGGTACTGAAAATGATTGTCCAATGATACTGAAAAATTAGATACATGATTTTAGGATTTATTACTTTGAGCCATTGGAATTTGGAGAGAAATTGGACAAAAAATTGGAAGGGAATTTAAAAAAAAGAGAGATTGACATGTGGCAAGTGACATGTGTCACTTGCCTAACATGCCTTGTTTTATTTAATTAAAAGCCCCTCTCTTGCATTCATTCTCGATTGTTCCTTACATGAGGAAAAAAATCCCTTGTTCTTCCTTCTCTCCTCCGTAGCCCTTCACCTCTTCTTAATTTTCGTTGGTTTCTTCCTTCCTCTTGTAAAATTGCTACTCACCTCCGCCCACACAAGAACCCCTCCTATGGTATATGCTTCCTCTTCCTTTGTTTAAATAGGTAAGAGTTTGTTTTATGTTAGTTAAATGCATAATTGTGACATCTTGTACATTAATTGCATGAGAATTGTGTTGGTTGAAATGGGTAGGATGTGTTCTTGATTGATTAAGGATGAATGTAAATGAATGAGTGACTATGTTTTGGGATTGGTTTTGAAATGGTGTGAGTGTTTTGGATTGGTTTTGTGATGCTAGATGAATGGAAATTTAGGGAAGACAATTGTGTGTGTGTGTGCTGCCATTTTATGGCTAGGTGATTAAGTGAGGTTTTGATGAAATTTTGGTTGATTACTTGACTAATTGGGATGCTTATTGGCTTGGAAAAGGGTATGGAAGTGATAGCAATTGGTTTAGGTATAAAACGTGGAAATTTGATTTTGTATAGATTTCAATGTTTTGATCATAACTTCTTCTATGGTTGAGCAATTGAAGTGATTGTTGGCTGAAATTAAACTTGAGAAGTTTGGTTATATTTTATGTGAAGGAAGTGATGCTAAATTGTGCCTTGAAGGAGCTTGAATTTGGCCTTGAAAGTGAGTTGTAGGTGCTGTATGAACAGGAATCCGAACGTTGTGACCTGAAACTTTGATGATTTTTTTAGGATGATTTGGATTGAATTTGCTAATTTGGTTTTTATGAAACTTGAAGATATTCTTGTTATCTTTCCATCACTACTAAGTATGAAATTTTTTTATGCCTAGGTTAAGAGTTATGACCTGTTGACTTTCGGATGTTAATAGGCTTGGTACTGGAAAATGTGTTACATATATGTTTGGTGGTGACTGTATATTGAAGCTAAAGTCTAGACTGTTGTGATTCTACTTAGCTCAAGTGGTCTTATGCAAAGTTGTAAAGGAATGAATTAGCTTTAAAATGAGGTATAGTATGCTAATTTTGGATGTGTGGATTGTAAATTATGATTTTTGGAAAGTTTTGATGTGGTTTAGGTTCTATGGTGACTTAACACTCTTAAACAGGGTAGCCACATTAATGAAGATTTTGAGCTAGGTAGAGATGAAATTTGCTTCTAAGTCCTTCATGAGAATTGTAGTATGTTGTCTGATCTTTTCATGGGTATAAAGTATGGATTTTTTGCCATTTGAGTATGGAATTATGATTTTTAGAAGATTGTATACTGTTCAGGGTGACACATGTGGGCAGAAACTTTGCTTGAGAATTTGATGTGTTTCTAGGTTGAATTTGCTTCCAAGTTATTCATGAAAGTTGTAGAACATATTTTGATCTTTCCTTTGACATAAATTTTGGAATTTTTGGCAAAAGGAATGAAAAGTTATGATTTTTTCAAAATGGTATACTATTTTGGGAAACATTGTGCAGGCAGTAACTTTGGTTGCATTTTTTACACCTTTAGAGATAAAATTGGTTTTTGTGTCCTTCATGAAACTTGTAGAACTCTCTTTTATCTTGAAATTGATACCGAGTTTTTCCAATTTAGAGTTCGGAGTAAGGAGTTATGACTTGTGAAAGTTGGGATGTCGGCAAAAAAAAGAAGAAAGCTTCCAGTCGGTCACTGTAGTCGACCTAGTCGACTACAACCTCCGACTAGTTGACTAAGACATGTATTTTACCTAAACTGACCTCTCTCCACTCTTTTGTGTATAACTTTTCCGTCCGACCTCTGACTGACCTGATTCTCGAGGCATCGGATTCGTGAGACTTTTAATTTCATTTCTATGGAAAATTGTGAATTTTTGGAGATGAAATTGACGTGGATTGATTAGGTCAAAGAGAGCGGATCGAGTAAATATTTTTCTGGTCTGTGTTTTATTTATAATTGGACCTATAGAGGTCCAAATTGAGTGATTTTAGTGTCAATGAGTTTCTAAAATTTAGAGGAAAATTTTATGACAGGAATTTTGGTATAATGCTAGGAAGGTCATGAACATGCATACATGTGCATTATTAATATTTTTGATTGTACATTTAGTAATGTTTGAGTATTTTGAATGTTATAGAGGCACATTTGGAACGTCAGCACACGGACGTTGCTGAGACTTCAAGGCATTAGCTTTCAAAGCTATAGGTGAGTGACCTAGACGGTTCCTCAATTATTATTTGCTTATGCTTATACTTCTGTGGTGAATAATGGTGGGATTGTGTTTTGATTATGGATTCCGGACAGAAGGTCCGATGTATTGGGATATTATGACATAGAAGTGCTATTTGTCTGAGAGTTTGGAATCTTCGTGTTTTAAATGTGATCGTGATTTTAATGTGATTAATTGTGAACTATTTGTTTGAATGCGATAATTTGGAATTGATTGTGATGTTGACATTGTTTTATTGTGAAATATGCATTCCATGCATGAACGCATGATCAGTGAATGACGGTTGTGACCGGAGCAGCCACCGAGAGCTTAAAGCTCAACATATTTGGGCCTCGAGCCCATAGTGATTCAGAGCCTCAGGCTCAACGATTAATGCGCCCATATTGGGAAAGTAGTGATTCAGAGCCTCAGGCTCAACGATTAATGTGCCCTGATTGGGACAGTTCAGGTACTCGGTCACAACACCGAATTAAATTAGAAAAGTGTTACATGCGCATGTCATATGCATTTGATTTAATCATTTTGATTGAGTGAAAGGAAAAATGCCTTATGCTTCTGTGGTACCAATCATGTGGTACTTCTTAAGGTGAATTATTCAAATAATTGTGTTATGCTTGAGTGTTACGTGAATTCAAATGGTTATGTAGGTCTAATCGAATGAAATGTATAAATTGTGAAATGAAATCAATTATGCAACAATGTGAATATATGTTATGTGATATGATGTGTTGCATAAATTGAGTGAACCATCGATGATGGTTACCTCACTGAGTTCGCAAAACTCATCCAAAATTTGTAATTATTTTTCAGGACTCAAAAGAATACCCCGTTAGGCAACAGGCGTATAGCCACCGCATATGAGCGAGAGAAGTGGTCGGGATCAGTTCGCGTCTGCATTAGTGTTTGATAGAATTTGTATTTTTTTGAATTTTTTTTGTATTAATGATTAGGTCAATTTGTAAAGTCAACAGATAGAAATAAAGTGTATTTATGAAAAGGGCCCTTGTCTCCATTGGAATTACCAGTGATTATGTTCATTAATGATTTTCCGCTAGTGTATGCTTATGTTTTCAAAAAAAAAATTTATACTAAGTTTTGACTGAGTTTGTAGCACGCTACTCTCGCAGGGCACAGACTCGGATATCACCATTGATGTCAGGTTCGGGTCGGGAGTGGGGTGTTACAGTCTTGCAATTGAAAGAAGCAAGGAACAAAATTGAGAGAGGAGAAGAGAGAGAGAGAGTCATAGAGACGAGAGAAAGGAGAGAAAAAGAAGAAAAGAAACTAGGGTTTCATCTTTGTTTGGCTTTCAAGAGGAATTTGTGATTGTTCAAGAAGAGAAAAAGGAAGAGGAGGATTAGAACTTCCATTAGAGCCAAGAAAGTCATGGTTTGGTGAAAATTCAAGGTAAGCTTATATTTAATATTTTGGATTTTTGAAAAGATTTTGGTTTATATAGCTTAAGAAATGTATGGGTTTAAGGATTCTAGGATCCATTTTATGAATATGTCTTATGGGTTTCTCAATTGGAATGCCTATTGATTTGGGGATTTTTGTCAATGTTGAAAAAAGTCAAGAGAGGCAAGAGGAGCAAAAGTAAAGGCTTTTTGAGCAAGGTTTTCAAGCAAGAAAATTAAGGTGGGTACATGTTTATAATTGAGTAAATAAGCCATTTTTGTTTTCTTTAAATCGAGGAAATTTAATGATTTAAATTGCATCATAAGTGTTGCATTAATTGTGTCCTGAATGAATTGAGAAATTACTACATGTGTGATATGTGAATTGTGTGACAATTTATGAAAATGATTTCTTTTGAAAAGATCGCATGCTATGGAATCATGTTTTCAGAAAGGGTTTTCGAAATATATCAAGTATATGAAATCAAGTTTTCAAAAAAAAAAGCCATATTGGGAAACAAGTTTTGAAATACATGTAATGTGGGTTTGGTGTTGTAACATCCCGATACTGATGTGATGGGCATATTGGTATTTGGGACATGATAGGAATTTTTACTGCATTTATTCATTGAGTATTATTTTGGCCTCTGATTTTAGAGAAATAGATCCTTTTGCGCATGCATATGCATAGTGACATGCATTCATGATTTTCCGGAAATTAATTGTGATTATGTTTTGAAGTGTAAATTTATGTGAGATATGATTTATTGGGTTTGTATAGTTAATTGGAGTGAGAATTGAATTTTGGAGATTTGAAAATTTAAATTGGAATATAGGACCTTGTGTTTTGTATTTTTGAGGATTTATAGAAATTTTCCAGAATTTTTAGAATTATGGTTTCAGACCGGAAAAATGTCTTAGAGACTGATGGATTAGATTCCGGTTCTGAAATTGATGGGCAAATGGCATGGAAATTTAGACTTTGCGAGTTTAGGAATTTTTATGATGAGCCATTGAAATTTAGAGACTGAAATTGAATGAATTTGAGGACTATAATCTATAGGTTTAAATCAGCCCCTTTATATTTATACCTTAGTTTTGAAATCAAGGAAAAGCATTTCCTTTTAGGGCAAACTTCTTCTTCCTCCCTCGGTAACTTCCGATTCTTCCCCTTGGAGATTTTCACTTGTTCCCCTTTCATTGTGGTGAAAGTTCAACTAGAAATCTTGGTGAAGATGATGTTTAGTATGGCTATGGGAGATCACCATCGGTGTTAGAGGTTGGAGTGATTTTCGGAGATTTGGGGCTTAAGGATTTCAGCTTTGATTTGGTAAGTTTAATGTCTTTAATGTTGTTATTTATTGTTGTTTAAGGCATTTATGGTTTTTATTGTGTAAGAAATGGGTAGTTGAGAGTGTTTAATGCTGGTTTTTAGAGAGAGAAAGATGAAAAATCGAACGGAGAAGAAGGTGAGACCCGTACGTCGCGACGTCTGAAAAAGCCCATGCCGTGACGAGAAAAAGCGTGCTCGCCACGGCGAGCCACTCGAGACGTCGCGGCGAGCGAATGAGTTTTACGCAGCGACGAGTTAATTCGTAGGCATCGCGGCGAGGAGTAAGGGAGGTGTTTGCCGCGGCGAACGTTTCCCACGTCGCAGCGAGCGACCTATTATACGCCGCGGCGAGGAGCAAAATTTTGATTGGATGTGTTTTGATTTATGGGGCATAACTTATGGTATAGACCTCCAATTTAGGTGATTTTGGATTCGTTATGAACTAGAGAAAGAGGTCTACAATTGAGATAAAGAATAAGAGTTCGAATTCAAATTAGCGAGTTCCCAATCATAGAAAGAGGGTTGCTTATAGGTCCTATTGTAACCTAAGAATTTCATTATGACTATGGGAGTTTAAATTGGAGACTTATGAAATTAATGGATGATATTGATCTAGTGGATAGTGAATTTTTGTTATGAGGCAAGAGATTGCTGAATTGGGTTTTAGCACCGGAAAATCATGAACATGCATCATACAGCTTTGAAATTAAGACATGTGCATTATCAAATTTGTTTGATTGAGCATCTAGTGATGAGAATTTGTTTAAGTTGTTATAGAGGCACCGTTGGATCGTTAGTCCACGGATATTGCTGGGACTTCTAGGCAGTAGTTTGGAAGTTACAGGTGAGTAACCTAGTTGGTTCCTCAATCTTTATGTGTTAAATGTTCTATGAATATGTGAGTTGTTTGCCAATGTGAGTGCTTGTAACTGTGAAATAGATGTGCTGAAATTGTGAGTAAATGTTCTGAATGCGATAAATAGAATCGATTGATATATATATATGCTATTGATGGTGCAAGTGTGAGTGCATGCTAGACATGATTAAAATCGGTAAATAAATAGTTGTGACTGGTGCAATTAGTGATCAGATCTTTAAGCTCGATTATCAGTGAAAGGGCCTAAGGCCGAAAGGGAACAGTGCATACCTAGAGGGCTCTCCTATCCCTAGTGTGAGCGGGTAGTAGTGCATACCCTGAGGGCTCTCCTACTTGCCTAAAATGCGATTACTGCGTAATGTGCCCGAATCGGGACAGTATTGATGCTCAGTCACAACACTGACATAAAATGAGAAATGGGCATGTAGTATGCATCTGACTGTATTGTGAAAATTGAGAATGCGTGTATTATGTGACGATTGCACAGTGACATATCTGAGTTATGTTATGGTGAAAATATATAAATTGTCTGATAGTGTCCCGAATGTGTTATCGTGTGGCTATGTGATATATCGTGTGTATATGCATGAGTTGGGTGAACCATCGATGATGGTTTCTCATTGAGTTCGCAAACTCACCCAACATTGCAAATATTTTTCAGGACAACGTTAGTAGATTCCTAGCTCCCGGATAGACTCTTTCTGCCGTGTAAGTGCGTGGGCAAGAGAAGCGATGGCTCACAGGTCGGTCAGCTGGGACAAATTTTTGAGAAAGTCATAGTATAGACTTTTGTATTAGTTTCCTTTTTGAGATATTGAATTGAGGTTGTAGGGGACTGATAGACTTGTCTATATTTTTGTTAGTAATCTGAAATGAAAGATTATTGTGGTTTTAAAAATTTAGTGATTTGCATAATTCGGTTTAAATTGTATTGATGCCATGTGAGTTTCTAATGATTGTTTTCGATAGTAGCACTTCCTTGCTGTGGGATATGCGTCGGAACGATCCACGGGGGTCTCGGTGTGTACCCTACGGTAAGGGGGCGCTACATTAGGTGGTATCAAAGCATAGTTTGGCATCTTTTGGGCATAGTGCATTTTAGGCTTGAATTTTAATGAGAAAAACATAAATTGATCAGATCCTTGTCTATTATAGGTCATCCGTTGTTGGAGATCAAGTGGATCAACCAGCTGACCTAGGATCAGTGGGAGCTAGTAGAGAGTCCTTTATGCGTCATTCTAAGGAGTTACCTCCTAGAGTTCCCGTGAGGCGGGAGAGGAGATACGATCGACTGCGCAAGCAGGGAGCTATTGACTTCTATGGCAGCACAGACCCTGCCGAGGCTGAGGGATGGTTGGAGAGGACAGGGAGAGTCCTCGATCAGATGGGCTGCGATTCTGAGGAGTGCTTTGACTATCGCTTCTCGCTTGTGGTCCGCCTTTCAAGGTGGAAGATCGCTCCGGCGATTGCCAGCCCTACATGCTATCATGGGATGATTTTCTGAGGGCATTCAGAGATAACTTCATGCCCAAGGTTTATTTAGAGATGAAGATGCAGGAATTCCTTGAGTTGAGACAGGGGACGATGATAGTAGCTGAGTATGAGGTGCGGTTTAATGAGCTGATGGGGTACGCTTTTATCTTGGTTGCTTCAGAGTCTGATAGGTGCTGGAGATTCGAGGGAGGGCTTAATCTGGAGATCCATACCAGGTTAGCCCGATCTGATATGGGCACCTTTGTTGGTGAGAGTGGCAGAGAAGAGAGTCGAGCGACTTCGAGGCGAACCAAGTGAAGTCTGGACAGGCCCCAAGTGGCAAGAGAAAGCAACATTAGGGTAGTGAGTAGAAATTGATGGCGCTGCACCAGTCCTTGTGTCGTCTGCGGAGGAGGTATCTGATCCAGATTTGGGCAGAGAGGCAGATTTGCTCATTCGGGTAGTGGCCGCAGTGGTGCCAGAGGTTCAGGCCAGAGTCTTCCGCTGTGTGAGTATTGTGAGAGGAGACACAGTGGGGAGTGCTGGAGATTTACTGGAGCGTGTCTTAAGTGTGGTTCCATGGACCATCAGATCCGGGAGTGTCCTTATACTATGGAGGCCCAGTCCACTATGACTGGTAGATCATGCAGCAATACCACGGTGCAGCAGAGTCGTGGTGGTGGATCGGGATTTAGGGGCCGAGGCAGAGGCAGAGGCCGAGCTAAGGGATCTATAGTGAGGACTGAGGGACTGAGCAGCCGACAGCAGTCCCAGGCTAAAGTCTATGGCATGGCTCGGCAGGAGGCTCAGGATTCCCCAGATGTGGTAGCTGGTATGCTTCTGATCTTTGATTTTGAGGTTTTTGCTTTGATAGATTCAGGATCCACGCATTCGTTTGTTGCACCGCATGTGGCTTGTAGACTGCATTGTGATAGGGAGAGATTACAGTATGGGCTAGAGGTGAGTACACCTCTAGGTAGTACGACAGTTTTGGGAGAGGTCTGCAAGGGGTGTCCGATTGTGATTGATCAGGCAGAGTTGAGTGCAGACTTGTTAGTGTTGCCTCTGAGAGAGATATGTGTGATTTTGGGGATGGATTGGTTACTGCGCATAGGGCTGTTATGGATTGTTATACCAAGGAGGTCGTGTTAGAGTCTCCTGGTCAGCCTAGAGCTGTTTTTCGAGGTATTAGTCAGACAGTGCCAGCCAGGATGATTTCGTTCCTGAGTGCCTTAAGGTTTATGCAGGGAGGTTGTGAGGCATATCTGGGTCATGTGATTGATTCTAGAGTAAAGAAGTGGCTGCAGGATATTCCCGTGATCAAGGAATTTCTAGATGTGTTTCCCGATGAGTTACCGGATTTACCGTCGGATCGGGAAACAGAGTTTGGGATTGACCTCATTCCAGGTACCGCTCCTATATCTATACCTCCATATAGGATGGCACCAGTGGAACTGAGGGAGCTTAAGGCTCAGTTGCAGGAGCTTCTGGATAAGGGATTTATCAGGCCGAGTGTTTCGCCGTGGGGAGCTCCGGTGTTGTTTGTGAAGAAGAAGGAAGGGAATTTGAGGCTGTGTATTGATTATAGGCAGTTGAATCGAGTGACAGTCAAGAACAAATATGCACTGCCTAGGATCGATGATTTGTTTGATCAGTTACAGGGAGCTCAAGTGTTTACTAAGTTAGATTTGAGATCCGGATACTATCAGTTGAGGATAGCAGAGGTCGATGTGCCTAAGAGTGCTTTCAGGAGCAGGTATGGGCATTTTGAGTTCCTAGTGATGCCGTTCGGGTTGACTAATGCCCCGGCAGCCTTCATGGCCTTGATGAATAAGGTCTTTCAACCCTACCTGGATCAGTTTGTTATTGTATTCATTGATGATATTCTGGTGTACTCGAGGAGTAGACAGGAGCATGCGGAGCATCTGAGGACTGTCTTGCAGATTATGAGAGATAGGCAGCTGTATGCTAAATTCACTAAATGTGAATTTTGGCTTGATGAGATAGTATTTCTAGGGCACATTGTGTCTGGTGAGGGTATCCGGGTGGATCTTCACAAGATTGAGGCAGTGAGGAGTTGGGAGATCCCGAGGAACATGTCTAAGGTTCGGAATTTCCTCGGATTAGCAGGATATTACCGGAGGTTTGTTGTAGCATCCCACTCCTGCAAGACCCGAACCCGATATCGATGGTGATATCCGAGCCCGTGCCCCACGAGGGTAGTATGCTAGAACGGTCAAATCAATTTAAAACTCGAAAAATTTTCGAAAACAATAAAGTGCGCAGATATCGGTAAACAATTTGGGCCACGATATGAAAACATTTTCAATCAAATTTCAATTTCAGTCATAAAACCATTTATACACATATAGATTGACAGCCAATTTGGGCCCAATACAATAACAGTATTCATCTACGAAAAAAATATAATTTTTCACATATAACCAGAATGACTCAAATGCAGACATGAGACTGATCCCGACGCCAAACTCTGCCTTTCTTGCAGTAATCATACTCCCGTTCCACTAACAGGGTACTCTTCAATTCTTAAAAAATAGTTGCAATGTTGGGTGAGTTTGCGAACTCAAAGAGAAACCATCATCGATGGTTCACTCAATTCATGCATATTCAATAAATTTATTAAATAATACATACAATCACATTTCTCAAATGTAAGGCGTTTTGCCTTTAACACAATTCATATTCAATCATTTACAGATGCAATGCACATGTGACACTTTTCATTTTCATTTCGTTGTTGTGACCGTGCTTTGGCTCGTCGATGGACGGCACATTGCGTTGAGCCAGTGGCTCTGAAAACATTGGGCCTGAAGCCTTGGTACATTGAGCCTGAGGCTCTGAATACGTTGGACCTGAGGTCTTGTGCGTTGAGCTGAAAGCTCTTATATACGTTGGGCGTGATATGCCCTGATACGGTGGCTACTCCGGTCACAACTGCCTTTATCTGATCATACTTTTATGCATGCAATGTACATGTTCCAATTCCCATTTACATGTCAATGCTATTTGTCATTTCTTCGGACTTTCGGTCCGGTATTTCAATCATATACATTTTCAATTTATTGCATTGATGCATTCACGATCATTTACACACATTAGCACTTCAATATCACATTTCAACATTTGGACACCCCGGTCCAAATCAATCAAAATCAAACACACGATCCTTCCTTAACTCCACATGGCATCAATGCGTAATATTAAACACACATAGATTGAGAAACCAACTAGGTTACTCACCTATTACTTAGAGCTAATGCCGGAAGTCTCGCCACGTCGGTCGATTGACGCTTCAGTTGGGCCTCTATAAGAATCAGAGAATAAAACGATCACTAATTGTTCAATCCGAACTAGTAATGATGTACATGTAGGTGTAAAATGCATGTTCATGATATTCCCGGCCCTAATCCCATTTTTTTCATCATAAAATCTGTATAAAAATTAGAAACCTAATGGCGCTGACTGTATGCAAATCGGACCTCTATAGGTCTCCAATTAATTAAAACAGTGACTAAACAGACCTTTATCTGGACCCACGTTAATTTTCCGTCCAAAAATTTCCAATCTCTCAGAAAATGAAATTAAATATTCTATGAATCCGATGCCTCAAGAATCAGGTCAATCGGATGTCGGACGGAAAAGTCATTTACGAAAGAAAACAAAATTCACATTAAACAATTAATATCTATATATATATAACCCTTATTTCCTTTTTTTCTAATTTCCAACCAAACTTCCAACACCCATAACTCTTTGCACACAATTCAGGAAATTATAAACCACATCTCATTGGAAAGATCATGAAAAGCTCTACAAGTTTTATTTAGACCATTCAAAGTAATTCCACCCCTAAAGGTGTCAAAAACCCCATGAAAGCTACTACTCACTCAAAGTCACTCAACACAGTACAGTATCTTGTAAATTTAGTAACTTTCATTCTCTTCAGTAAAACATTACACAATAAATATGCTCATCAAGATCACAATGTTATCTACAACTTTCATGAACAACCTAAAATCAAATTCACTTGCTAACTAGGTCAAACAATTCACTATAGCATCTGCCCTCTGAAATTTCTCAATCTGAGCAGTAAATTACCAACTTGTATATCTCCTAGAAACAATGTCAAACAATTCACTACTTTATATACCTGAAAATATAAGATCTCAAACTTTAGTTTTCATGAAGAACCCAAATTCCAATTCAACCTCTAACAATTTCAAAACTGTTATGCAAGTTTCTGCCATGATCAGCAATCCATGACCTAGCTTAGGTTCTGTTTTTACAAATTCATTACTCTCAAATCTGACATCTAAAAATTACATGCCATAAGTCATTTTCAAGATCATTTCTTCCTCTACAACTTTTCAGAAGATCACTCACACCAATTCAAGTCACATAAATTGATAAAATTGCTTCCAATCTGAAAGCTCACAAAATCTACACTTAGGCTAGGTTTCATCAAAATGCTCAAAACCAGTCAATAGTAAACAGGTCATATCTCCCAATATACAGATCTAAAAATAGAAAAATCAGTGGGAATGGAAAGCTAAGTAACATGCTTCAACTTTCATGAAGACCATTTTTCCTAATTCCTTCTAAATTAATTTAGAAAAATCAGTAAAACTCTAGGTTATGTGGTTCGGTTACTGTGCATTCCAGCCATCAGCAGTAACTTTCCATGCTAAAATTCGACCTTTTAGAGTTACAATTTAACAACATCTATTTCACACAAAATTGTAGCCAACAAGCTCAAATTTAATTGGGCACAAACCACAACTCATTTGCTTACCTATACAATGAGTTATGATCAAAACATTACAATAGGTTCAATATCCATTTTCCAGCTTTCATCTTCAACTTAACTCCTATCACTTCTACTACCAATAACACATCACTAAACATCCATTTACACCTCTAATTCAGCCACCAAAATCATCACAACAATTTCTTGTATAATTGAGCGTAATTGGAAGCAACCACATACACAACTTCCATACTTTATTTCCATTCATTAAACATCATAAACATCATTAACAACATTACATTTACATTCTTTAACTACCATATCCAATTCCCTCATACAAACATACTTATAAACCCAAACAAAACTACCACTTTCATGATCAATTAAATGCATAAATTATCTCCATGAATGATTTTAACTACCATAAGAATAAATGCAAACATAAATTCTCACCTAACCAAGCTTTAAATCTTCAATTCTTCACTAATTCACCAACTTCCCTCACACCCCTCACACCATACGATGATCACTATCACAAGGGAAAGGCTTAGGTTTGCATTTATGTGTGTATAAAGGAGAGCAAGTAAGTAACAAATGAAAGCTTTTGTTTAGGTGGATGGAAAAACCAACGAAAAAGAGAGGGGGAGAGGAGTTACGGATGAAGGAGGAAACTTGCATTAAAAAGGGATTTTCACTCTTCTAAAGAGAAGTGGCGTGAAAGCTCTCCAAAAGTAGGTTAATTAAATAAAGATTAAACTTAAGACATAAGTGGGCAAGTGACAAGTGTCACTTGCCACTTGTCTTATTTCTAAACACTCATAAGGTTTCTTCCAATTACAATTCAATTCTAGTCCAATTTGTCTCCAAATTCCCATGGCTCAAAGTTCATAACTCCTAAAATCATATGTCTAAAAGTCCAGTGTCATTGGACAGTCATTTTCAGTACCGAAAATCCACTCAGTGTGCCAGTTAGAAATTTTTCGGTCCGGGCAAATAACCCGAAAAATTCCAGAAAAATTCTCACAAATTCCTAAAAATGTAAAAACTCAATGGCTCAATCCGAATAATTTTTCAAATACAAGAACCATATTAATCACAGTAAAACTACATTAGGCACAAAAACCGGGAATATCATGTATGCATGTACAGTAATTTCATGTGCACATATTTCACTGTTCACTAGTACCAGTATGCATGAACAATACTAATAAATTCCTATCAATCTCATCCTATGCCAATTTACTATTTTACCCTTCCTGTCGGGGGTGGGATGTTACAACTCCCCCCACCTTATAAAAATTTCGTACTCAAAATTCTCAGTCAACGGTTCCAGATGACAGTGATCATATGTTCCTACAATGCCTATACACTAAGTCACTCAATCATTCCTTTACCAAAAGATCGCAGTAAGGCAGTCGGTTGCTATGACTCAACTTATTATTTCCGAACCTGTTCACTTATCACGATTTATCTATCCAATACCTTTTTCTCAATATACAAACTTATTCCAATAACTTCATTGATACTCTTTTTGCCAATTCTGCGTACACTTTGTCACTATGATACTTACAATAAAATAGGTTCTCTCATCTGCGACACTTCCCTTTTCTTTAGTACCGACATAGTGGCACTTATCTCTATTTTTCACTATAACCGGTGTTAATCCACGTAACGCATTTATCCCTCATATTTCATTGACTCTTAGATCATCATTAATTCTATAATCATTCATTCAAAACTATATCATGAGGGTATAATCCTCTGCAGTCCAACTTAAGCACTTTTCCTATTGAACATTCAAACCTCTACGCACTTGAATCTAATCACTTCGTTCTATACCCTTAGTTATTCAATTTCACTTTTCGCATATACTTACTAGAATGTCTAGCTTCGACTTTTCACTTTCTTGTTCTATCACTTTTTGTCGGGTACGCATACTTTTTCTTTGAATCATTCAATATTGTTTTTCCGATTTCACTCGCATTTTCAGACTCATCATAGGACTCACCACTTTAACTCCTGTACTCTTAACCTTTCTTACCTTTATCTAGTATCTCAATTTTCCAGAAACACTTCATAATTACCCATAATCTACTTGACATTCTTTGGAAATCCCTATATCTGTAATTGGTCTGTTCCTTGCAACATTATCTGTTCACTATTTGAATTTAGTAGGCAGAATTGTCTGTTCATTTCAGAATTAGCGGTATGGTAGTCATTTATGCCCGTCTTTTTCCTCTAATTAACACAATGTATCCTTATAGAAATCTAAAGTCTCCAATACCATTTATCAAAGTCAGTTCAATTTATCTTATACCATTTTAACATATTGTCTCAGTTCATCACACACTGCCCACTTTCCACGGGTATGCTTATCCTCAGTATCAAATTCCTCAATTATTCATATAGTTCTTTTTACTTTTCACTATTCAACACTTTCAAACACATTCCGTCTATAAACATAGTCACTATCATTTGCTTACCTCACATAATTCCCTATTAGGGTCTTGTTGACTTTGCCATACATCATTCAATTTTTTTTCATTGAGTCCACAAGTAGTGTATTTGCAATCCCTTTATGAAGGCAACACTACATCACGTCATTGTCAGTTTCCCTTTAGGACTTCTTGTCTCTACTCATTTTCTCTTTTCAATTGATTTCCTATCATTCACATCGACATATGCCAATGCCTAGTCATCCATACTTGGACCTCCATAAATTCCACTTCATTTGAGTATTTCACTTCGCAGTTCGGGACTATTTTGCATCACTTAAAGAGACCCATGCACTCCACATTGCAATAGAATCATCATCAAATTAAAATTCCACTTACATAGTTGGATACTTTACATTTCCGTATACACAATGCAGATAACCTCAGTCGTATATTTCACTTGTTATGTCTAAATCTCCTCTTGAGATATGACTCAATTTTACTTTTGTTTTCATCCGTACTTCTTTTCGTTTGACCATTAGTCTTGCTACCATCATTATACTGTTCACCAAATTCTCATCAGCCAATTAGTGTCCCTAATCGCTTTTCAATCATTCTTAACTATACGCACTATTTCAATCAGAACAATTTTATGCCATAATTTAAAGATCAGAACAGTCCTTGCACTAAGGTTCCATGTGACAGTCACATAAACACTTTCTTTAACACTTATTCCGTAATCTACACCTCACCAGAACTTATTTCATCTTATCCAGAAGCCAATTAGTAACCTATACAATTCAGACTTCCATAAAATTCCTTTCCGTTTATGCTAATCCTCAAATAGAGGACTGATGCCATAATATATACTTTTTTTTTCATTTCCTCTCATAAAGGTACATTCAGTCATCTTATGTCTTAAATTAACCCATTAAGAACTTTACACTTATAGAAACCAAGTCATCGACCATTTCCTCTATTCTTTCCATGTATATGTCACATCAGTTTCATGCATCATGAACACCTCACTATCCAGTATATACTCCCAACGGTAAATCAACGTAAATGCGACAACTCTCTTTATATATCACTATCCTTGTTTCATTAGCATTTTCATTATTTCACTATCTTTATCCTTGTTTTCTTTCACACTCGTCATTGTACTTCTTTTCACATCGTTTCCTTCTTATATCATGAATGTGTCAACTTGACCTTTTAAGGTCACATCCACTTAGCTTATATACTGTCATCGTGTTATTGCTACGTATCTTTGTATTTTCTGAAACAATCCACGATAGGGTATTCACATTACTAGTACATTCGGGTATATGCCCCAAACACGACAAAAATATAGATACTCATACACTGTCTTTCTCTCTATTTACCCATCCATTTCCCATTTCTATGTCCATATTCAGACATTCAACCAATCCAGAATTTTTTTTCAATACACTATCAGGAGAAATTGTCAGTCTGTCTTTTTCCCGTACTATCTTCTGATACTAGTTTCCAAACTCTTAGCACCTTATTCGCATAACCATTTCAATCTCAAGCTTATGCGTTCATAATCATACCCGTTTCACGAGTTCATTTCAGTTTATCTGTACACTTTTATCACACCATGTCTACTTTTCTTACCTACTAGGCACTCTTTCGCTTCTTTCGGTTCTAGGTAGATCACCGTTCTGATACAATATTGCTCTTATTACAATCTCACTATCATCATCTCTCTATGATATCTACTGATGTCTAACACCAATATAGTGAATCAATATCTGCCTGATCGGACCATCTACGTTTTACTCAGTTCCAATGTTTCCCATTTCATCGCATATACAGTCAGAGCTCTAATTACTTCATCATTTACTTTCACATAGACCTACAATAACCAATATGTTTCTCATATCTATAAAGGACCTCTCCAAGTTCTAGACATGTTCGTTTTTCTATCGCCGTAATATTGCCACATTAATCAGGGGGCTCAGTTTGATATCAATTCTTTCCTTAATCAGTCTAGGCCAACATAGTCATTCTAACCACCGTACATTATAATTCTCATTATCGATGTTTCCTTTTTCCCCTTCCCAATTGCTCATACGCTTTCATGGGTTCACATTCTGATACCTTCTCACTTTTCTCACACTTAATCATGTAACACATGTTCACATGTAGGATTTCTACTAGTGCGACTCAAAATGGGGATCAGTTACTACGGTCTGCAACGACACGACCCAAATGCATGCAACTTGACCTATGTTTCAGACTGTGCCCAGATACATTCGTATTGCTGGGCTCTGATACCACAAATGTAGCATCCCACTCCCGCAAGACCCGAACCCGATATCGATGGTGATATCCGAGCCCGTGCCCCACGAGGGTAGTAAGCTAGAACGGTCAAATCAATTTAAAACTCGAAAAATTTTCAAAAACAATAGAGTGTACAGATATCGATAAACAATTTGGGCCACAATACGAAAACATTTTCAATCAAATTTCAATTTCAGTCATAAAACCATTCATACACACATAGATTGACAGCCAATTTGGGCCCAATACAATAACAATATTCATCTGCGAAAAAAATATAATTTTTCACATATAACCAGAATGACTCAAATGCACGGACATGAGGCGATCCCGGCGCCAAACTCGCCTTTCTTGCGGTAATCATACTCCTGCTCCACTAACGGGTACTCTTCAATTCTGAAAATAGTTGCAATGTTGGGTGAGTTTGCGAACTCAATGAGAAACCATCATCGATGGTTCACTCAATTCATGCATATTCAATCAATTTACTAAATAATACATACAATCACATTTCTCAAATGTAAGGCGTTTCGCCTTTAACACAATTCATATTCAATCATTTATAGATGCAATGCACATGTGACAATTTTCATTTTCATTTCGTTGTTGTGATCGTGCGCCTAAAACTGTCCCAGTGACGAGCACATTGCGTTGAGCCAGTGACTCTGAAAATATTGGGCTTGAAGCCTTGGTACATTGAGCCTGAGGCTCAATACGCTGGACCCGAGGTCTCATGCGTTGAAATGAAAGCTCTCATATCGTTAGGCGTGATATGCCTTGATACGGTGGTGCTCCGGTCCTGGCCGCCTTTATCTCGATCATACTTTTATGCATGCAATGTACATGTTCCAATTCCATTTACATGTCAATGTTATTTGCCATTTCTTGGACTTTCGATGCGGTATTTCAATCTTATACATTTTCAATTTATTGCATTGATGCATTCACAGTCATTTACACACATTAGCACTTCAATATCACATTTCCAACATTTCGGACACCCCTGGTCCGAAATCAATCAAAATCAAACACACAGATCCTTCCTTAACTCCACATGGCATCAATGCGTAATATTAAACACACACATAAATTGAGAAACTAACTAGGTTACTCACCTATTACTTCTGAGCTAATGCCAGGAAGTCTTTGCTACGTCGGTCGATCGACGCTTCAGTTGGGCCTCTATAAAAATCAGAGAATAAAACGATCACTAATTGTTCAATCCGAACTAGTAATGATGCACATGTAGGTGTAAAATGCATGTTCATGATATTCCCAGCCCTAATCTCATTTTTTTCCATCATAAAATCCGTCTAAAAATTAGAAACCTAATAGCACTGACTGTACGCAAATCGGACCTCTATAGGTCCCCAATTAATTAAAACAGTGACTAAACAGACCTTTATCTGGACCCACGTTAATTTTCTGTCCAAAAATTCCCAATCTCTAAAAAAATGAAATTAAATATTCTATGAATCCGATGCCTCAAGAATCAGGTCAATCGGATGTCGGACGGAAAAGTTATTTACGAAAGAAAACAAAATTCACATTAAACAATTAATATCTATATATATATAAAAAACCCTTATTTCCTTTTTTTCTGATTTCCAACCAAACTTCCAACACCCATAACTCTTTGCACACAATTCAGGAAATTATAAACCACATCTCATTGGAAAGATCATGAAAAGCTCTACAAGTTTTATTTAGACCATTCAAAGTAATTCCACCCCTAAAGGTGTCAAAAACCCCATGAAAGCTACTACTCACTCAAAGTCACTCAACACAGTACAGTATCTTGTAAATTTAGTAACTTTCATTCTCTTCAGTCAAACATTACACAATAAATATGCTCATCAAGATCACAATGTTATCTACAACTTTCATGAACAACCTAAAATCAAATTCACTTGCTAACTAGGTCAAACAATTCACTATAGCATCTCCCCTCTGAAATTTCTCAATCTGAGCAGTAAATTCCCAACCAGTATATCTCCTAGAAAAAATGTCAAAAAATTCACTACTTTATATACCTGAAAATATAAGATCTCAAACTTCAATTTTCATGAAGAACCCAAATTCCAATTCAACCTCTAACAATTTCAAAACTGTTATGCAAGTTTCTGCCATGATCAGCAATCCATGACCTAGCTTAGGTTCTGTTTTTGCAAATTCATTACTCTCAAATCTGACCTCTAAAAATTACATGCCATAATTCATTTTCAAGATCATTTCTTCCTCTACAACTTTTAAGAAGATCACTCACACCAATTCAAGTCACATAAATTGCTAAAATTGCTTCCAATCCGAATGCTCAAAAAACTACACTTAGGCTAGGTTTCATCAAAATGCTCAAAACCAGTCAATAGTAAACAGGTCATATCTCCCAATATACAGATCTAAAAATAGAAAAATCAGTGGGAATGGAAAGATAACTTAACATGATTCAACTTTCATGAAGGCCATTTTCCCTAATTCCTTCTAAATTAATTTAGACAAATCAGTAAAACTCTAGGTTATGTGGTTCGGTTACTGTGCATTCCAGCCATCAGCAGTAACTTTCCATGCTAAAATTCGACCTTTTAGAGTTACAATTTAACAACACCTATTTCACACAAAATTGTAGCCAACAAGCTCACGTTTAATTGGGCACAAACCACAACTCATTTTCTTACCTACACAATGAGTTATGATCAAAACATTACAATAGGTTCAATATCCATTTTCCAGCTCTCATCTTCAACTTAACTCCTATCACTTCTACTACCAATAACACATCACTAAACATCCATTTACACCTCTAATTCAGCCACCAAAATCATCACAACAATTTCTTGTATAATTGAGCATAATTGGCAGCAATCACATACACAACTTCCATACTTTATTTCCATTCATTAAACATCATTAACAACATTACATTTACATTCTTTAACTACCATATCCAATTCCATCACACAAACATACTTATAAACCCAAACAAAACTACCACTTTCATGATCAATTAAATGCATAAATGATCTCCATGAATGATTTTAACTACCATAAGAATAAATACAAACATAAATTCTCACCTAACTAAGCTTTAAATCTTCAATTCTTCACTAATTCACCAACTTCCCTCACACCCCTCACACCATAAGATGATCACTATCACAAGGGAAAGGCTTAGGTTTGCATTTATGTGTGTATAAAGGAGAGCAAGTAAGTAACAAATGAAAGCTTTTGTTTAGGTGGATGGAAAAACCAACGAAAAAGAGAGGGGGAGAGGAGCTACGGATGAAGGAGGAAACTTGCATTAAAAAGGGATTTTCACTCTTCTAAAGAGAAGTGGCGTGAAAGCTCTCCAAAAGTAGGTTAATTAAATAAAGATTAAACTTAAGACATAAGTGGGCAAGTGACAAGTGTCACTTGCCACTTGTCTTATTTCTAAACACTCATAAGGTTTCTTCCAATTACAATTCAATTCTAGTCCAATTTGTCTCCAAATTCTCATGGCTCAAAGTTCATAACTCCTAAAATCATATGTCTAAAAGTCCAGTGTCATTGGACAGTCATTTCCAGTACCAAAAATCTACTCAGTCTGCCAGTTAAAAATTTTCCGGTCTGGGAAAATAACCCGAAAAATTTCAAAAAAATTTTCAAAAATCCCTAAAAATGTAAAACACTCAATGGCACAATCCGAATAATTTTTCAAATACAAGAACCATATTAATCACAGTAAAACTACATTAGGCACAAAAACCGAGAATGTCATGTATGCATGTACAGTAATTTCATGTGCACAGATTTCACTCTTCACTAGTACCAGTATGCATGAACAATACTAATAAATCCCTATCAATCTTATCCTATGCCAATTTACTATTTTACCCTTCCTGTCGGGGGTGGGATGTTACATTTGTCGAGGGGTTTTCGGTGATCTCTGCCCCTTTGACAAAAACTTCTGAGGAAGAGTGTAGCTTTCAGATGGACTGATGAGTATCAGAGAAGTTTTGAGGAGCTAAAACATCGGCTGACTTCGGCGTCGGTGTTAGCTTTGCCATCTGGAGCTGGAGACTTTGAGGTTTTCAGTGATGCTTCGCAGCAAGGTTTAGGATGTGTACTGATACAACATGGGAGAGTGATAGCTTATGCTTCGAGACAGTTGAGGTCTCACGAGATGAATTACCCAGTGCATGATTTAGAGTTAGCTGCAGTTGTGTTTGCTCTGAAGATCTGGAGATATTATTTGTATGGTGAGACGTTTCAGATCTTCACTGATCATAAGAGTTTGAGATATCTGTTGAGTCAGCGAGAGTTGAATCTGAGGCAGAGGAGATGGATTGAGCTACTGAAGGATTATGACTGCACTATTGAGTACCACCTAGGGAAGGCTAATGTGGTGGCAGATGCTTTAAGTAGGAGATCTCATATCAGTGCAGCTTAGATTCAGATTGGTAGATTGCCTAGTTTGATTCGGTTGAGGGCTCTGAATGTGCAGGTGGATTTGGCTCAGGATGGAGCTCTGATAGCTACTCTGAGGCTTAGGCCGATGTTGCATGATAGGATCAGGAGAGTTCAGGATCAGGACCCCGTGTTAGTGAGATTGATAGATAGAGTCAGATCTGCATTGCTTTCTGATTTTGAGTTGAGAGATGGGACTCTTTAGATGGGATAGAGATTATGTGTTCCAGATGTGGAGGATTTAAGGTGAGAGATTCTGGAGGAGGCACAGGTGGCTGCCTATGCTATGCATCCTGGTACTTCCAAGATGTATAATACCATTAAGTTGCATTTCTGGTGGCCAGGCATGAAGAGGCAACTAGCAGAGTTTGTTTCTCGGTGTTTAACGTGCCAGCAGGTTAAGGCTGAGCACCAGGCCCCAGTTGGGAGATTGCATTCGTTGCCCATTCCGGAGTGGAAATGGGAGTGAATTACTATGGATTTCATTATGGGGTTGCCTAGGACGCCGAGGCAGCATGATGCGATCTGGGTCATAGTGGACCGGTTGACTAAATCGGCTCACTTCTTGCCAGTGAGGGAGAGCAACACCCTCGATCAATTGGCCCAGAAGTATGTGGCAGAGATTGTGCGACTGCATGGGGTCCCGGTATCGATAGTGTCAGATAGGGATCCCAGATTTACTTCGAGGTTCTGGAAGAGTTTGCAGTCGGCTATGGGTTCGAGGTTGAATTTCAGCACAACATTCCATCCTCAAACAGATGGACAGAGTGAGAGGAAGATCAAGACTGTTGAGGATATGCTAAGAGCTTGTGTATTGGAGTTCAGAGGTGCTTGGGATCAGTATTTGGCTCTGATAGAGTTTGCTTACAATAATCAGTACCAGAGCAGCATTGGGATGGCACCGTATGAGGCCTTATATGGGAGGCCATGTAGATCACCTCTTTACTGGGATGAAGAGGGTGTGAGGATGCTCGAGGGTCCCGAGCTGATCCAGGACACTGTGGATAAGGTTAGATTGATTTGGAGTCGCGTTAAGGCGGGTCAGGATAGACAGAAGAGTTATGTGGATCAGCATTGGCGAGAGATGGAGTACAGTGTGGGCGACAGAGTGTTCCTCCGAGTGTCACCTTGGAGAGGAGTGCTGAGATTTGGCCGTAAGGGCAAGTTGAGTCCTCGGTATATCGGTCCGTATGAGATTACTGAGAGGATTGGACCGTTGGCCTATAGATTGGCATTGCCGAGTGAGATGTCCCAATTGCACGATGTGTTTCATGTGAGTATGCTCCGACGGTATCGATCAGACCCGACTCATGTGATTCCGGCTCAGGAGATTGAGATAGCGAGTGATCTGAGTTATGTTGAGGAGCCGGTGTAGATTATCGGATCACGGGTCAAGCAATTGAGGAGCAGGGTGATTCCATTGGTGAAAGTCCTATGAAAGAACCACTCATCAGAGGAAGCAACTTGGGACACTGAGGAGCACATGAGGAGGCAGTACCCTCATCTGTTTGACCAGTCAGGTATGAAATTTCGAGACAAAATTTTTTTATTAGGAGGGGAGAATTGTAACATCCCGATACCGATATGATGGGCATATTGGTATTTACGACAGGATAGGAATTTTTACTGCATTTATTCATTGAGTATTATTTTGGCCTATGATTTTAGAGAAATAGATCCTTTTGCTCATGCATATGCATAGTGACATGCATTCATGATTTTTCGGCAATTAATTGTGATTATGTTTTGAAGTGTAAATTTATGTGAGATATGATTTATTGGGTTTGTATAGTTAATTGGAGTGAGAATTGAATTTTAGAGATTTGAAAATTTAAATTAGAATATAGGACCTTGTGTTTTGTATTTTTGAGGATTTATAGGAATTTTTCCAAAATTTTCAGAATTATGGTTTCGGACCGGGAAAATGTCTTAGAGACTGATGGATTACATTCCGGTTTCGAAATTGATGGGCAAATGACATGGAAATTTAGACTTTGCGAGTTTAGGAATTTTTATGATGAGCCATTGAAATTTAGAGACTAAAATTGAATGAATTTCAGGACTACAATCTATAGGTTTAAATCAGCCCCTTTATATTTATACCTTAGGTTTTGAAATCAAGTAAAAGCATTTCCTTTTAGGGCAAACTTCTTCTTCCTCCCTTGGTAACTTCCGATTCTTCCCCTTGGAGATTTTCACTTGTTTCCCTTTCATTGTGGTGAAAGTTCAACTAGAAATCTTGGTGAAGATGATGTTTAGTATGGCTATGGGAGATCACCATCGGTGTTAGAGGTTGGAGTGATTTTCGGAGATTTGGGGCTTAAGGATTTGAGCTTTGATTTGGTAAGTTTAATGTCTTTAATGTTGTTATTTATTGTTGTTTAAGGCATTTATGGTTTTTATTGTGTAAGAAATGGGTAGTTGAGAGTGTTTAACGCTGGTTTTTAGAGAGAGAAAGATGAAAAATCGAACGGAGAAGAAGGTGAGACCCGCACGTCGCGACGTCTGAAAAAGGCCACGCCGCGACGAGAAAAAAGGTGCTCGCCGGCGAAAGCCACGAACGACGTCATGGCGAATAATGAGTTTTAAGCATGACGATTTAATTCAGAGGCGTCGGCGAGGAGTCGAGGAGGTGTTCGCCATGATTTAACGCTTCCCACATCTCGGCGACGACCTATTATCTGTGCGGCAGGGTTGTGGCGACGCCAAGAGGAGCAAAATTTTGATTGGATGTGTTTTGATTTATGGGGCATAACTTATTGTATAGACCTCCAATTGAGGTGATTCTGGATTCGTTATGAACTAGAGAAAGAGGTCTACAATTGAGATGAAGAATAAGAGTTCGAATTTAAATTAGCGGGTTCCCAATCATAGAAAGAGAGTCGCTTATAGGTCCTATTGTAACCTAAGAATTTCATTATGACTATGGGAGTTTAAATTGGAGACTTATGAAATTAATGGATGATATTGATCTAGTGGATAGTGAATTTTGGTTATGAGGCAAGAGATTGCAGAATTGGGTTTTAGCACCAGAAAATCGTGAACATGCATCATACAGCTTTGAAATTAAGACATGTGCATTATCGAATTTCTTTGATTGAGCATCTAGTGATGAGAATTTGTTTAAATTATTATAGAGGCACCGTTGGATTGTCAGTCTACGGATATTGCTGGGACTTCCAGGCAGTAGTTCGAAAGTTACAGGTGAGTAATCTAGTTGGTTCCTCAATCTTTGTGTGTTAAATGTTCTATGAATATGTGAGTTGTTTGCCAATGTGAGTGCTTGTAACTGTGAAATAGATGTGCTGAAATTGTGAGTAAATGTTCTGAATGCGATAAATAGAATCGATTGATATATATATATGTTATTGACGGTGCAAGTGTGAGTCCATGCTAGACATGATTAAAATCGGTAAATAAATAGTTGTGACTGGTGCAATTAGTGATCAGAGCTTTAAGCTCGATTATCAGTGAAAGGGCCTAAGGTCGAAAGGGAATAGTGCATACCCAGAGGGCTCTCCTATCCCTAGTGTGAGAGGGCAGTAGTGCATACCCTGAAGGCTCTCCTACTTGCCTAAAATGCGATTACTGCGTAATGTGCCCGAATCAGGACAGTATTGACGCTCAGTCACAACACTGACATAAAATGAGAAATGGGCATGCATTATGCATCTGACTGTATTGTGAAAATTGAGATTGCATGTATTATGAGGCGATTGCGCAGTGACATATCTGAGTTATGTTATGGTGAAAATATGTAAATTGTCTTATAGTGTTCTGAATGTTTTATCGTGTGGCTATGTGATATATCGTGTGTATATGCATGAGTTGGGTGAACCATCGATGATGGTTTCTCATTGAGTTCGCAAACTCACCCAACATTGCAAATATTTTTCAGGACAGCGTTAGTAGATTCCTAGCTCCCGTGATAGACTCTTTCTGCCGTGTGAGTGCATGGGCAAGAGAAGCGATGGCTCACAGGTCGGTCAGCTAGGACGAATTTTTGGGAAAGTCATATTATAAACTTTTGTATCAGTTTCCTTTTTGAGATATTGTATTGAGACTGTAGGGGACTAATATACTTGTCTATATTTCTTTTAGTAATGTGAAATGAAAGATTATTGTGGTTTTAAAAATTTAGTGATTTGCATAATTCAGTTTAAATTGTATTGATGCCATGTGAGTGTCTAGTGATTGTTTTCGATAGTAGCACTTCCTTGCTGTGGGATATGCGTCGGAACGACCCACGGGCATCCCGGTGCGTACCCTACGGTAAGGGGGCGCTACAAGTGTAATCCATCCAATAATTGTCACGTGCACGTTGATCAAGTTAAGCCTTCTCCTGCCTGCCCGCTAGTGGCACGGAGCTCCTTCATGGACTACCTTAAGTTTACGCCTACGCAAAACCATTAGGTGGGATTGTGATAGTGCCTCAAGGTTATGACTATACAAGGCCATTATGTGGAATTGTGTAGTTCATCATGTTTATGGATTTACCCAAACCATTGTAATGTGCTTATGTGCTTATGATATATGAACAAGTTTGATGCATTCATGTTTTGTGGTTTGCAAAATTGACTACATGATGAGAATTTGAGAAACAAGTGTTTTATGGATTTCAATAAGAATTTTTTATGATAATGAACTTTTTGAATGGTTTTGCTTATTTTTCCGTTATAAGCTATTACCTACGATCTTTCAAGCTCACACCCACTTTCCGTCCCATCCTCAGGTGAAGAGAATGAGATCGAGCGAAAGTGAGTCAGGGCATCACTCTGAATTTGCATGTTCTGTTTCATTTTGGAGTAATTTATGTTAAACAAGGTTGTAGTTGCATTTTGAGGAATTGCCATTCAAGTATCTTTTCTAATTTGGGAATTTTGGAATATTAATGTATTGTGGCTTGGAATGCCATTAAAGTTTTGTAAGTTCTTATTTTCTTGTTAATGAATTATGAATGATATATGGATGAAGATGATGAATGTTGAGCATGAATGGGTGATATATATACACACACATCAGTGAGATTTTATGCAAAAGAGACATAGGAATTATGAATAATGAGATGTAGCTAAATGTGACAAGTCAAATGAGCTGAGATTTAGGAATGGATGAAGAAAAGTTAGAATTTAAATGGATATAAAATAAGGTGGAGTTGAAATGTCAATTAATTAAGGATGAGGGTAAGTGAGAATTAGGTACACTTGAGGAAGTTACCAAATTGAGATGATAAATGTTGAATACAAATTGTTGTTACATATAAGTGAAATATATTATGGAAAAAGGGAGGACAAGAATTGTGTTTGAATTTAGAGGAAAAGCTGGACTAATCTAGATGGAACTAGACAAAGTTGTAACTTATCATCTTAGCTTTTCGACGCTATACATTATGTAAAGTTTGGGCATCGGAGTTGAGAGATATGAGCATTATAAGTGATGATGCTATATAGGAGGTATGAACATGACAGCTGTGGTGAATGATGAGAATTATTGTATGAGATGAATCATTTGAGTTGAGATTTGGGGGATTTATGAAATCTAACGGTGAATTGAATGTTTTATAAGTAATATTACATTAGAAGAAGTGATTTTGTGAAGATTATGAGTGAATATGATGTTAGAATGGAGGTAGGAAGCATGGGAGGGGTTTAGGAAATCCCCATGTCCATTAAACGGACATGCATGTCCGTTTAATGAACCTTCACTGGTCAAAAGACCCCTAGCTTTGCCCATGTCCATTAAACAAATTTGTAGGTCCATTTACAGGTCCGTTTAATGGACCTTCTCAGCCAAAAATGGCTTCCAACCCCGACAATGTCCGTTAAACAGACGTGGATGTCTGTTAAATCGACATTCACGGGATAACTAAAGTAAATTTCGATTTTATGCCCTTTTAGAAGCAGAAAATCACTTTTTGGTATGCATAAAAGTTGTATATCTAGAAGTATACTTTCAAATGATCCAAGAACGACCACAATCCATGCTTTATAAAGAAAATTATGGCAATTGCACCAAGACAAGTACAAAATGATTAAGGACATAAACATATTGGATTCTTTTGGCCATAACTTTGTCATCCGACCTCCGAATGAAGCAATTCTTGAAGCAATAGATTCCTAGGACATGTATCTATCTCTCCATAAGAAAGTGGGATCTTTTAGAGTAGATTTGAGAAAGTTATATTGAGAGAAAGTGACGGGTTAGTTGGGATACCATGATTGAGGTATGAACATACTTTGGCTTTCCAAGCATAACTTCTTCTATAGAGTTCCAATTGAGATAGTTCTTGCTTCAAATTAAACTAGAGACTTAGAGTTTAAATTGTTGTGAATAAGTCAATTTGTGATTTTGGTTATTGTCTAGTGTGGGCATACCATTCTTGTGAGATGACGACCAAGGAGGGCTCTTTGGAATTAACCCTATAGGTTTATAAGCTCAAGGTTTATGATTCCAGATTGTTAGGCTCCGGAAGCAAGGTCTAACATATTATAGTATTAGAACAAGAAGAGGAATCAATGATGGTTAAGGGAATTCTATTGGAATATGCTCATGTTTTATGGTTCAAGAGTTGGGCTCTAGATCCTGGGACCCAACATGCATGGCATCAGAGCAAGAGTTAGGTTTCGGAAAGCGATGCCCTACAATAATTGTCTTTATTGATGACATTTTGGTGTACTCGAAGTGTAGAGAAGATGATACTGCACATCTGAGTTCGGTTCTCCAGATAATGAGGGAGAAACAGTTATATGCCAGGTTCAGTAAGTATGAATTTTGGCTTGATCAAGTAATATTTCTGGGTCACATCGTGTGTGGACAGGGCATTCAGGTTTACCCAAAGAAAGTGGAAGCAGTGATAAAGTGGGAGGCTTTAAGGAATGTGTCTGAGATCCGGAGTTTCCTTGGATTAGTTGGTTACTATAGGAGGTTTATTGAGGGGTTTTCACTAATCTCAATCCCTTTGACAAAAATTTTGAGAAAGAATGTGCCTTTTAGATGGAATGATGATTGCCAAAGGAGTTTTGAAGAACTTAAGCATCGGTTAACTACAGCACCGGTGTTAGTTATTCAATCAGGTTTTGGAGGTTTTGTTGTGTACAGTGATGCTTGACACCAGGGTTTAGGATCTGTACTGATGCAGCATGGTACAGTAATAACTTATGCATCGAGACAGTTGAGGTCTTATGAATTCAATTATCCAGTCTATGATTTTAAACTTGCTGCAGTTGTGTTTGCCTTAAAAATTTGGAGGCATTATCTGTATGGAAAAACTTTTTAGGTGTTCACTGATCATAAGAGTTTGAAGTACCTGTTGAGCCAGAAGGAGTTGAATATGAGACAGAGGAGATGGATAGAATTATTGAAAGGTTATGATTATATAATCGAGTATCATCCTAGCAAAGCTAATGTGGTGGCTGATACATTAAGTCGGAAGTCTAACAGCAGTGTGGCTCAAGTACAATTATTGAGGTTACCGAGCCTAGTTGTTGAATTAAATTTGGAGCAAAATGATACATTGATAGCTACATTGAAGTTGAGACTTGTGTTGCTTGAAGAATCAAAGAGGCTCAGAGCAGAGATCTAGACTTAATGAAGATAATTGAAAAGTTGAAAGTGAAGCTGGATTTTGAATTTGAAGTTAGAGATGATACATTGTTGTTAGGGTCAAGATTATGTGTGCCCGATGCTAATAATTTGAGAAAAGAGATTTTGGAGGAAGCCCATATAACAGCTTGTGCTATGCATCCTGGTACTACCAAGATGTATAACATGCTAAAACATCATTATTGGTGGTCAGGAATGAAAAGCATGTAGTAGAGTTCGTTTCTAAGTGTATAACTTGCCAGCAGGTTAAGGTTAAGCATCAGGCTCCTGTTAGAAAATTACATTTATTACCTATTTTGGAGTGAAAATGGGAATGAATCACGATGGATTTTGTTATAGGTTTACCTAGGACTTCGAGGCAACACGATGTTATTTGGGTCATTGTTGATGGACTGACCAAATCGGCTTATTTCTTACCACTGAGGGAGAATTATTCATTAGATCAGTTGTCTCAGTGATGTGTAAATGAAGTTGTGAGATTGCATGGGGTTCCAGTGTCCATTATGTCGGACAGGGAACCTTGATTTACCTCGAGATTTTAGGGTAGCCTACAAGCAGCTTTAGGTACAAAGCTAAATTTCAGTACTGCATTTCATCCTCAGACAGATGGTCAGAGTGAGAGAACGATTAAGACTGTTGAGGATATGCTCATAGCTTGTGTTCTGGATTTTCAAGGAGCATGGGATTAGTATGTAACTTTTATTGAATTTGCTTACAATAATCAGTATCACAGTAGTATCGGTATAGCTCTTTACGAGGCATTGTACGACAGGAAGTGTCGTTCGCCTCTATATTGGGATGAAGAGGGTCTAAGAATTGTTAAATGCGTAGAGTTGATTCAGGATATCATTGATAAAGTAAAATTGATCCATAGTAGAATTAAAGTAGCACGAGATAGACAGAAAAGCTATATGGATCAACACAGATGAGATATGGAGTATCAGGTTGGTGATAGAGTATTTAAGAGAGTATCACAATGGCGAGGTGTATTGAGATTTAGCAAGAAGGATACGTTAAGTCTGAGGTATATTGGTCCATATGAGATAATTGAAAGGATTAGACCATTGAATTATAAATTAGCCTTACCTTCTGAAATGACTCAAATACATAATGTGTTTCATATGAGTATGCTTAGGCGGTTGGATCCAACTCATGTGATACCGACTCAGGAGATTGAGGTTTCTAGTAATCTGAGCTATGTGGAAGAACTAGTAATTGGTTATCAGAATAAACAATTGAGGAACCGAGTGATTCTAATGGTGAAAGTCCTTTGGAAGAATCATTCGAGTGAAGAAGCCACATGGGAAACGGAGGAGCACATGAGGAATCAGTACCCCTACCTATTCGACCATTTAAGTAAGAATTTCGAGGATGAAATTTTGTTAGGAGAGGAGAATTGTAACATTCCGTTACCCATGTTAAGGCCATAATTGTGATTTATGAGAAAGTAATGAGAAATTAGAAAAATACAGATCATGATTTGCATATTTTTGCACATACATGAGAATTTTGATTATTGCACATGAATATGATTGTGCATGTATTCATTGAAAATTTTCAGGTATAATTGATTTATAAATGTAATTATATTGAGAATTGTGGTTTAAATGTGTTAAAAACTGATTTGATGTTGCTACTTGTGTTTTGGAAATTTTGGTGAATTTTAGGAAATTCCAAAATTTTGAGGTACATTTGGACTAAGACAAACGCTAAGTGGTAGGATAAATTGATGCATGAAAATTTTGAATGATTTAGCCTATAATTGAGTGACTTTTAGTATAGTTAAGTTGATGAAAAATGGAATTGATAAATGGACAAGTGGCTGCTGTACTTAAATGACATGTGACCTAGCTTTAATGGTGACATATGGCAGCACATATACTTGATACATGTTGAACATGCCTTTATACATATGGCCATTCTATTAGATGACACCTAACACCTTAGGTGTAACTTTCAACAGGAGCAAATTTGGTTCAGCCCATTCTTGTTCTTTCTCCTCTCATACACACCACCGAAACTCTCTTCTTTCACCTCCCTAATTTTTCTTCTGGTTATGCCTAATTGTTACACAAATAATCCACGTTTTAGCCTCAGAAAGTTAAGTAGAGAATTAGAATATAGTTGCCTTTTCCTAGCTGAAATCTTTCAACTTTCCACCTTGATTGTGTGATGATTCTACATGTTTGCAGTACTGATTTAGAGTGACTTTTAAGATGGGATTTGAACTAAACAAGTAAGTAAATTATTATTGTTTATAGCATGCTATGATAGAGAATTTATGATGATTGAATTAGGAAAGATTGTATAAGATGTTGATATGGAAGTGTGTTGGAATATTTTGAACTGGAAAACTTTCAATGAACATGTCTCGGTATTATGATTATAACCTGTTCTGTGTATTTCTAAATGAGTTGATCCTTAATTCAGATTAAACTATAGACATAAATCTACAACTTTCCTGAAGAAGTCGAATGTAAATTCTATCTCTAAGCATTTCAAAATCTGGTTGGAAGTAGAGTTATAAGTTCTGTTACAGTTTAAAAAAAATAGTCTGAGCTATTTTAGGTATAACTTTCAGTATACTGGATCAAATTGTACAATTTTGGTGTTATTAGAAACTGGAAACATAGTGGAACAATTATTTAGAAGAAAGTGCTACTGAAATACACCATTTTCCTTGTCATAAAGATCATGCAAAGTTATCCTGAAAGGGGGTGTTAGGATGAAAATGCTGAGGTGTGCTGGAATTAGATAACTGGAATGTTTTACTGAACATGTTTTGGTATTTTGGATATATTTTTATCTGTAGATTTCCAAATGAAATGATTATTGTTTTAAATTGAACTATAAACATTTGACTACAAATGTTAAGAGCAATTAAATTTGAATTCTGTCCATAAGGGTCTTGAAATTGAGCTTGAAAGTAAGTCTTAGCTTAGGCTGTAGCATTACCAGGGATGGAAATCATATCCAATGGTTATTGAATAAAAAGTATTGATGTAGGTTGAATTAAACTAAGGTGTCTTCACCAATGTTGTATCTTATTCTCTTAGCTTTAAATTGGCATAAAGTTTGTAATTTTTGGATATCTGAGCTGAAAGGAGTTGTACAATTCAAGGGTATCATCATGTACTAGCCAAAAGTTCAAATATACACAGTTTATTGTATTGTGAACATAACTCATAGAATGTTGAATCAAACTGGATAATCTTAGAGTCATTAAAAACTTAAGCCATGGGTGAACAATTTTCTAGAAGTAAGTGTTGCCAAATTATTTTATTTTCCTGATCATAATGAACAGACAAAGTTGATCAAAAAGTATGTTGTTAGAAAAAAAAACTGAAGTGGTCAATTAAGTTATGTAATTGATTTCACATTGTTTTATTATAGTCCAAATTATAAATATACATGGTCTTAATGAGGACTTTGATATCTGAATGATTCAATAAGAAACTCGGAATTGTCATTAAACATGCATTGTCCATATTTTTATAAATACTTGTGCATAAAGGAATACTTATACATTTGTGAACAAATGTGATATTTGTAAATTTGTTGTGTATGTTATAGAGGAACACATCGGACGCCAGTCAGACATTGCCGGACCATCCAGGAAATAACTTTTTGGAGCACCCTGTGAGTCAACCTAGATGAATTTCTTAGGATTGATTTAATTTGATTTGTTAAGCTTCCAATTACTAAACTGTTGCAATTGTTTTTTAATTCTGAACTTAAAGTCCGAGGAGTATATATTTAGGACTATATTGGAAGTGTTCTGATTTGTTTGATAATTCTAATTGTAAAATGCTATGTGAATTCTCAACGAAAGTTGAATGTCAGACTTAGGTCCGATGATTATGAAATTTTGATTGTGCTTTATACATGATTGTGTTATGTGGTAAATTCTGAATTGATGCATTTCATAAAATGCATGTTCAGATAAAGACATAGTGACTGGAGTGGTCAGTATCAAGCGCTTGCATGTAGAGCTTTACCCCATGATATATGATTTGGCATGTAGAGTTATGCTCCGTGATATATGTTTTTGACTGAGCCCAATGGGCCAGTATTTGTATATGTGATAGGCAATCGACCACAACATTAATAATGAATATGGAGTCTCATATGCATCTGTATGTGTTTATATATGATCTGATTCGCATTGATTAAATAATGTGCCATGACAGTGTGAGTATTTAAAATATTTGTAACATCCCATCACCGATGGGAAGGGTAAAATAGTAAATTAGGACAGGTTATGAGCATGTATACGTATATCGGCATGATCATGCATCATATGGCCTCTAAATATATATGAATGATAATTTTTGCACATGCACATGATTGTACATGCATTCATGACATTTCCCGGCATATGTGTCAAAATGTATTTGTTTCGTGAAATATGTGATTTGTATTTGGAAAATGGAATTGGAGTGATTTATGTGTATTTTGCATAAAATTGCTTAGTGGCGTACTGATGGGATTTCCGGTACGGGAAAGGAGTGTTTTATGACACTACAAATTAAAGACATGATTTAGGAATTATTATCATCAGCCATTGAAATTTGGAGAGGATTATGAAAGTCAAAGTAAATAAATTGATTGAAATGGAAGTTGATAGTCATGAAAGAAATAATGAAAGTGTGAGAATTTGAAGAATTAAGAAAGTTGACTTTTTGATTTAGGCATAATTTGAGACACTGATCTTCATGAAACTTGTAGAATATGTTGAAAGCTTTCTTTCGTTTTAGAGTTTGATATTTTTCGATATCGGGAGTAATGATTTTCCGAAGTTAAGGTTATGTTACTTTTCTAATTAAAAGTGTTTGAGTGGGATATTTTCTGAACATGGTTCAGTCTGATGGGAAATTCGTGATCTGTAGAGATCCAATTAGTTAATGTTTGTTTCTAAATAAACTAGAAACATGGATCTGCAAGTTATCTTAAGGAATTGAATTTTAATTCAGTCCCTAAGAGTTTAAATTTCTGAATTGAAGTAGTAAAATTATAAGAGTTTGTATAAGGGCAAATTGGGCATGACACTTAAGTCTATAAGCTTAAGGCTTAAAGGAAGGGGTAGAATGGACATTTCACCCTTCTTAAGGGTATAAAAAGAAGAAGTTAGGGTTTTTGTTTAAGGATGGAGGAAGATATCGTGGAAGAAGAAGAGAAGAAGAGAAAGACTTGGGTGTTTGGGGAAATCTTGAAGAGCTTGAAGAATTTGAAGCCAAATCAAGTAAGAATAAGCATCATTCCTCTTGATTAGATGAATGAAACATGTTTTGATGTTAGTGAAGAGAGGATTATGTGTTAGAAGTTATAGAATGGGTTAAACATATGTTTGGTTTTTAGGGTTTATGATCAAAGATTGATTTTGATGTTTTGTGAATGATATTGGTTTGAAAGGAGTTTGAAAATGAAGTATGAGAGATGAATTGAGGTTAAGATGAATTATGTTTTGAATGATGGGAAGAATAAATTGAAGATTCTTGAAAAAAATCAGGTTTCAAGAGGTTTGTTGGGCTCGCACGTCGCGACGTGCTCATGTACACGTCGCAGCGCGCGCATGCTTTCACGTCGCGGTGAGGACCCATTTTACTGACGGACATGTATTGGTATTTTAGCCATAAATTTTGACGTAAATGTCCAAATGAGTTATCGGAAGGAATCAAATTTTTATTCAGTTCCTAAGATGTTCAAATTCAAGAGTGAAATTGGGTATAGTATACAGTCTCGGTTTTAGCAATAATTGGACCTATAGAGGTCCGAATCGAGTGATTGTGGTGTCACTGAGTTTCAAATTTAGAGGAAAATTTTGTGACAGGAACTTTTGAAAATAGTGCCAGGAATGTCACGAACATGCATTGTACATATTTTAAATCGTTACATGTGCATTATTAAATGTTTCTGATTGGGCAAGGGGTAATATGTGAATATTTTGACTGATTTAGTGGCGCATTTGGAACATCACCCACAGACGTTGTCGAGGCTTCCAGGCATTAGCTTCGGGAGCAAAGGTGAGCGACCTAGACGGTTCCTCAATTATTAGGTGTTATAGTTTTGTGTTTATACTTATGTGGGGAATAATGGTGGGAATTGTGATCTGATTATGGATTCCGGACAGAAGGTCCGATGTATCGGGAGATTATGACATAGAAGTGCAAATTGTCTGAGCATTTAGAATCTTCGTGTTTGAAATGTGAATACATGTGATTGAAATTTAATGTGATTGTGAACTATTTGTTTGAATACGATAATTTGGGATCGATTGTGATAGTGACATTGCTTCATTATGACATATGCATTCCATGCATGAATGCATGATCAGTTAATGACAGTTGTGACCGGAGCAGCCACCGAGAGCTTAAAGCTCAACAAAATTGGGCCTCGAGTCCACAGTGACATAGAGCCTCGGGCTCAACGATTAATGAGCCCTGTATCCACCAATGAATAAAGGACAATTTTAGGCGCTCGATCACAATAACGTAACAATTGGAAAAGTGTCATATGCATTCCGTATGCATCTGATTGAATCTTATTGAGTGAGTGAAGGGCATAATGCCTTATATTTGTGTGGTACTCCTGAATGGGAAATGGTGATATAACTGTGATGTGTTTGATACGAGTCGGACTACGGTCCGAGAATATGTGAAAGTGATTAGATCTTGATGGTCTCCCTTCATTATTTGTTTTGTTTTATTTGATTTTTTTATTAATTGACTACAGAATGGCTAAATGAATGTGTCTTGATTGTTAATTCTAGAAAGAATGTCCGATGATTGCGATGATTGATGAGATATTGAAGTGCTGCTTGTATGTGAATGAGAAGAACTAAGCGTACTTAATGGGACTGCTAAATGTGTTCTGAATGTGCTTTTGCATGTAAGTGAAAATGTGTTTCTCAATTTAATGTTGAATGTCGGACTAAGATCCGACGATATGGGAATGAGATTGAATGGGAACATGGAAATAAGATGATGCATTCCATTTCATGAATGCATGAAACATAACAGGAGTTGTGACTAGAGTAGCCACCGACCAGAGCTTTAAGTTCAACGAGTGAAATTAAGCTTCGAGCTCATAAATGATTCAGAGCCTCAGGCTCAACGTTAATGAGCCCTGTATCTACCAATGGATAAGGGACAGTTATTAATGAGCCCTACAAGGGACAGTTTAGGCGGTCACAGCAAAGTAATAAATGGAAAGTTAGTCTCAGATGCAAGTATCGAATAGGAAAATATGAATGTGTGGACGTCTGTAAATGTGTGAATGTGAAACTTTGGTGAATGTGTTTTATGAGATAATGTTAGATGTATACAAATTGTGTTGTGTGACTGAGTGGACCATCGATGATGGTTAACTCACTGAGTTCGCAAAAACTCACCCAAAATTTGTAATTATTTTTCAGGACTCAGAAGAATACCCCATTAGACAACGGGCGTATGATGCAAGACGAAGTCGGGATTAGTTCACGTCTGCATTAGTGTCTAATACATTTGTATGTTTCAGAATTTATTTATAAATGATTAGATCAAGTTGTAAAGTCAATAGACTAAAATAAATTGTACTTATAAACAGGGCCCCGTGGCCATTGGATTTACCGGTAGTTAGTTATGTAAATGATTTTCCGCTAGTGTATGCTTGTTTTAAAAAAAAGGGGTTTATACTGAGTTTAGACTGAGTGATGTAACACGCCATCCTCACAGGGCATGGACTAGGATATCACCGTCGAGTCTTGCGAGAGTGGATCTTGCGAGAGTGGGGTGTTACAATATTCATGTTCTATATGAATAATTGTGAAATATGTGATTTGTGTATGTGAATTCGGTGAAATAATCAAATGATTGTTCACTCATTGAGTTCGCAAAACTCATAAAAATTGCAACGTGATTTTTCAGATACAAGGCAGGAGACTTAGTGTTCATTCTGGATTAGAAGAACGTTTTGGACTAAGTTATGGCTCAGAGGTCTGTCAGCTGATGTCAGTGAGTTACAGTTTTTATTTTGTAGTTTTTGCTTGAACCTATATGAAGTTTTGTAAATATTCATCTAATAGAAACAGTGTAGACTTTGTGAATGAATGCAATGAATGGTTTAAAAATTTGATAACCTCTGATTATGTTAGATGATGCCATGTGTAAGTTAGATATGTTTTTGCTCTAACATGCCATTATCATAAGATATGTACTTGAATATTCTTGAATGTTTGGGTATGTACCTTGTGGTAGTGGGATTTTGCACATGACCACCCAAATATCATAAATGTTAAAGTGGTTTGACTTAACCTGTCTATGCATGATTATGATATATAATTTAATCATTTTGTCATCCAATATTTCAATTGGACAGAGTATGGATATAGAGTTTACTCTTATAGTCCAATTATGTTCGTTCTTGCTAGTTAGTAATTGATTTATAATTGAAGTTTGAAATCATCTTTTCAAATATAAGTTTATTCTGCCCAGAGAATTTCATAAATTACTACTAATCAAGAATAGTAGAATATTCTCTCTAATTACCTTAGAGTGACAAATTCTTTATTGACTTACTTAACTATCTTCGTATAGTTCATATTGTATCAAAGTACTACTGACTGAATTATCCTAAGACAGTTCATAAGTAACACCAAAATACAGTAATTCCCACATGAGATACCTTAGTAATCTCAAGTCTAATGATCAATTATACAACCATCATTATGAGGAAATCTATAGACACAAAAGTAATATTCTATTTGGAATTCTTATAATCGGGTTAGTTCAATGACTTATTGTCTAATAACCACCCACACATTAGTTTAAGTATTTCCATACTTTAATTTATGAGATTTAATATTTTTTCATAAAAAAGAAACATAATGTGTACTAGATTTATTGTTTCAACAATATCCCGTCCTAATGAAACTACAACTAAGAACATTTAGGAACAATACATAAATGTAAATTGAATATCATAATTATGATATCATCATAATTTCAATTACCAATAATTACTCTAGGATTTTATTTTCAGATTAAAATATCAAATGTAATTAATTTAATACACAAAAATAAATAATACTTTTTATTAATAAAATAATAATGTCATACATCAAATTGCATTCAAATGATTGACTGCAAGGGCATAAACGACAATATATAGATATAAACTATTCACAATATCTCTTGTTGGAACCAAGATCCTCTGTCCAATATTACCCTGTCTTATTCTGTCTCATGAAATCTCAACTATTTATTTTATGGGATCCGCGCGGGATCTACGCAGGACCTATATAGGATCCACATAAATAAACGGCTGAAATTCATTGGATACAATAAAACACCATAATATTGGACAAGAGATCTGGACTCCTCTTGTTGAGGATGTGGTGTATAAGACACTGACATGCATATGTTGGTATGAGTAAAAGAGGTGTGAAGGTTTCCAAGCACATTGCCAGGTTTTACTCGCTACGGATATACTAGGTGAAATGCCACGTTCGAACTTACAAATGTCACCGAGAAATCCCTGCTTTATGGGACTCCTTAAAGGTCATGATAAAATTTAAGAATCAGATTGCATTATTTATCTTCATATTTTTTCCATAAATACGATCAAAGCTTAGGAGTCAATGAATTTGGTCCGTTATTACGGAATTAGTTCAAAGTGTTCTAGATGTTCTTTAATGGTTTTCTTAACTTCTCAATAGTTGGGATTGGAAGTACATAGTGTGAATTAATCGTTCTGTATTTGTTGGTGAAATTGCTGATATATCTTCTACAACAATCGAACTCCTTCTCCTTTGGGGTTTGAAGTTGCAACAGCTTAACACCATCGTTAAAAGCTAACAAACAAGGTTAAAGGGATTTCTAGAGAAGCTATGTGGTTAGTCATATGTTCCTTCTACGTCCTCATTTGCAGTCAAGAAACAAAGCACAACGCCTGACAAATAGTGGACAAAAAGAAAATCTATCTGTCACTTGAACCCAATTTTTTTCTTAGGGGAAAAAAAATGGAGTTAGTACAAGCCAGTTAGCTGATATTCCCATAAAGTTTGACACTGATAGCATAGTCTTTTAGATTTGAAACATCTAAAAGAAACGGGATTGCACCCTTTTCTTCTGAATCAAAGCTATAGGGGAAGATCTGCTACCTAAAAGTAAGAAGAATACATCATTTCTTAAGAATCAAAGCTACGATTATAGTTATGAACAGTGGCTCACAGGATATACGATACCGACCAATGCAAGCTGTAATCCAGTAGTAACGTTTAGATATAAGTACCATGGATTTTGTGCTACTTCACAAAAATTGGAGCTCTACTGATTGATCTTCCATGCGAAGTTCGTGTAATCATAAGACGAACTGAAGCTCTCTTTCCTGCAATTCAATGCTTTCTTTGTTGGAAGAGAAAGCAAATGGGATATCATTTATTCCCTCACAGAAAAAGCCGTTGTAATCGTGGTCACTACTTGTCTGTGGCCGGATCTTCATGTCATCACCATCAACTTCAGAATCCTCAGAGACATTAGAATTCTTCTCAACCAATTCTTTAAAGATTGAAGATCGTAGGAGAAGGCCGAGAGCAGTCGGCGATGAAGTCTTGTTAGACTGTAACGAGATCTTGTTTTGCAAGATTTCTGGCTTTTGTGGGGGATTGAAATATTCTGCGGTCACCTGATTACTATCGAAGAAAGACTGTATAGATTCCTCACTGTGAATATAGCTATTGAATGCAGGCAGCTTTTGGAAGTCTTCTACAATAGCCTGTTGTTCATTAGCAGCAACTTGCGCAGCTACTCCTGGCTTTAGCCATCTGATGTAAGTACTCAAGTCAAAGTTGGTCACTGCATTGATCCCCCTGTACTCAATCGCTGCGATGTCATAAGCGCGGGCTGCCTCCTCTTGTGTGCCTGAAATGAGAGACCAGGTGTTATGTCTTCTGCTAAATGTGCAGATTGACAAAAGCTAGGTTTTGACATTACAATATTCATCATGGACAAAATAAGTTGATGTGGATTAGGTAACTCACTGTATGTGCCAAGATAGAGGTATTTGTTGCCAAAAACTCTGCCTATTCTTGCCTCCCATCTCCCATTGTGATGGTGTCTGAACGAGTCATGACAGGAGAATTTCAGAATAGATATTCTTTTTCAATATCTAAGGATTGATCAATTAGTAAAAGAGCATTACCTTGCGACACCCCGGTACTTTGATACACCTCTTGAAAAGCCACTACTCTTTCTGTAACCACAGAGAAGAGCAATTAGAAATACTTGAGAGTGTTGTTGAGATAGAATAGACGCTAACATAACCTTACAGGTTGAAAGACTTACCTTCTTAAAGAGGCCAAATACTCCTCTTTTGTTACTGTTTTCATTATCTCAGTCTCTTTCTCATAATCTGATATCTATAAAATAAATAAAGGGCGTAAAATGATTCATTCTATAAATACTCAGTTAGACACAGAAATCAAGCTAATGGTAATCTTACAGGGAAATTGGTGAAAGTTGACGTTCCCCAATACTTCAATGCAGCTAAATCATATGCTCTTGCCGCGGCTTCCTCGTCATCATAAGCTCCTGAAAATTTCCAATTATGCTTGTGTCATTCTAACAAAGCTAGTGAATACTTGCACATTAAACATATATTAGTGAAGTAACTTACCAAGATAAACTGTTCATCACCGGCAAATCCAAAGCAAGATGCAATACATGAACATAGATAACATAGAATATATTAAGTGATTAAAAGTGAAACATACAATAAAGAGTTGAAGCTGTAACTTAAGTGGGTGAGATACCAACCTTGCTTCCCTTTCTTCTTCTGTGTGACATTCCATGAGAGTTTATCCCACAAGTGTGCTTCAAATCTACCAGTCCATCTATGTCTGTTCATATCATTCTATTTTACCGACTTTGATGATAATAAATGGATTAAACTAAATATTCCTTAATATTTTTTTCTTTCTAACCTGCTCACACCCCGAAATCTTGAACTTCTCTTCACAGTGGTCGCAGCTGAAGTTTGGTCTGTTTGCTTCTGTGTCAGCTGTTGCTCCTGACTCTGATCATCACCGTCGACAAGTGTAACCGTGGCTGGTTCTCTTCGCCGTCTTTTAACACATCTACTTGCCTGCAGGGTCTCACTATCTGCCATGCATAGGCGTTGCCTTCCCACGTTTTCTTCTCTTTTCACCATCATCAATTCGATTTCTTGTTCGTCTATATCAGAGCTTTTCTTTCGGAGGTTGCTTGTATCAGAAGGGAGCTTAACGTTCCACGTATATATACAACATTTCGATTCTTCTGTCTGTTCTTGTGTTTTGGTTTCTTTGCAACAACAATTTGAAGTCAAAAACAAGAAAGACGATAATTTCAGGGCAGTATAGGTCCAAAGAAAACTCTTCATTTCTGCTTGCCAGCCCTGGTACAAAAACCATGTATTTGTTTGTTGTATTTGGATTACAGCCGGTTTAGTTGTTTTTGTTAGGTGGTTGAGATTGTAACGTATTTCCATTTTCAACTTCACACGGTAATTCTGTTTGGTGGGTGACTTTGGGGAAATCTTGGTAAAGCTTTAATTAGTAACATGAGCCAAAGTAATTGTTCATAAGAAAAGGATCCAACTATAGAACTGATGTTCATGGATGCATATATTGATAAAGCAAACATACGTAAGAAGGGAGTGAATTTTGTATGACTTGAAAATTTTTGTAAATTATTATCAATTTGTATATATAAACGATAAGAGCTTGTGAAAATTTAAAATAAAAGGAGTCTATTAAAAATTGAAATAAAGGACCCTTTTACAAATTGAAAACAACAATAACTGTAAGACATTTAAAAGTTAGGAAAAGGGAGAATGATAAAATCAATTTATACTAATTCAGCTTATAACTAAGTCTATGTCCATTTCTCAAGTATCCAATTTGAGTGTTTCACTAATAATCTTCAAGTAGTAATTTAACGAGCCTCACTAATATCAAAAGTATATCATTTTCAACGTTCTTCGACTTCCACATTAGTAGTATTTAACAAGCCTCTTTAAGCTCTCATCAAATGAAAATAGGATTGGCGCAATACGAGCTTTAATGAATATTGATCTCTCTCTTGATAGAGTGTTTTCACTTTCGAGAGTAAGTATTGATGCTACTGATATATTTCTGAAATCTGATGTCTATTTGAATGCAGTAGCTCTTCTTTAAAAAAGAATTCCTCCAACTAGTCGTTGCTTCAATGAGCTAACTAACTGATTTGGCTTTGAATCTATTAAAACATCTTCCTTACTATCGTTGATAGAATCTCCAAATACCTAGTTGTTTGGATAATCTTTTGAGTGTATCTTGAAATTGACTATTGAATTAGGAGAGCATAAGCATCTTTTCTGTAACTTATCCATTCTAGTTTTATGGAATCATTAAAATACTTAGATGCAAGTATATGAATATCAAACACCTATCATATGATCATCAACATATTCCAAAACATTTCAAAATTATCAAAGCAATATGTTAACAATATCAAAGAAAAATTATATCATCTCCTCTACTCTCCACCTTTGTCATTATCAAAAAGAAGGGGAAGAAACTGAATAAAAACAAATAGAATAACTATGCAGTTATAAGAGAGCACAAATATTCAAAGGTAAAAATCATGAACAGAACTAAAAGTTATTCACATAAAATGTTAAAAAGAGGATGTTTTTCATCAAAAATATTCCTTAAGAGAATCAATAAAGTTCGAATAAGAAGCTACATGTCATTAAGTTTATCCTAGATTTTGGTTATCTGACCACTCATTTGATCCTAATTGAGTTAGATGTGCCTTAGTTGTTGTTGAAGGACCATATTATTTGCATCTTGAGGGGTGACAGGAGTCTGTTTCTCTAGAGCAGGACCCAAGACATTTGCTACCCTTTTAGTCTTCTTTTCCACACAGACATTATCTTTTAGCATATAGCCGAATTGAAAGGGAATTGATTAATGGTACTTAGCAGGCTCGTACCATTCCAAATTGTCTAAAGAAACATCATAATAAGCAAATATCTTGGTAAGCCGCATCCCATAGGGCAAGCATCCAGTAGTGTTCTTGTGACTTCCCTTATTCAACATAAAGTGCATAATCATTGTTGGGAGGTTCATCCAATTATCTTTTAATAAATTGTAAATAAAATATCTTTCCAGTAAACTACAACGTTCAACTGAGCTACTTTTTGGAAAAATTGAAGTAGTAGAAAGAGATCGTGGTAATAAGTCCAGCTGTCTACACCAAGGTCTGCCAACTTGTGTGGTTTCAGTGTTAAGATAGAAAAATTTAACTACGTCTCTCATATCTAAATCAGCAACATCCCATTTATGACCAGGAAAATCAGTTCTGCCTCTGTAAGCTATATCCAACAAGTTTCCAAAAATTTCCTCAATGAACAATATTTCACATTCACACACCCAAGATATAATTGCCAACTTTCCATCTATAATTTCCTTTTTCATATGTGTATAAAATGAATGAACTAACTCATCACAGATAGTCTCAATTAAACTCAAGAAATTATGCTATCCAACAGAAAGAAGGTAAGGGAAAATAGGAATACCAATTTTATCAAACAAGAACTGAGGTGGAATTCATCCAATAACTACTTTCCTTTTCTTGTAATATGCTTTGTAACTTTCTATAGTTTCTTTGGATTGAAAGGATTTTGGAGGTTTAGAAGACTCTCCTTTATTTGTTACAGAGATGTTCTTTTTTTTTCCTTTTATCCTTGGGAATTTCTTCGAAAAGCGATTCCTCCTCAGTGATAGGATCCTCTTCAGGTTCTTCAAGAATAGATGCCTTGCCTTTTTTTATTTCTTCTCTCTTTCTTTTTAGAGACACATCTTCCCAACTCGGTGCACTGTCAAGGCTCTTTTCTTTTTCAACCTTAGGCTCTTTCTCAGCCTTCATGATGGAGTTATTAACTTTAGGTCATGATCTTCTGACCAGATGAATCAGTTTTTCTTCAGAATCATTGTCAAAGATGATCCAACATTCTTCAGATAAGCTTAGAACAATGGGTCCAGCTGAGGTCTAAGTGAAGAGATTTTAGGAGTGAAAGTAGGCTTGTGCTTTGGTGGTGGTAATGGTGAACGTGAAGGAGAAGGTGAAGAAGAAAACAAAGGAGAGAAGGGTTTTGAAACTGGAGAAGGAAACAAGAAACTTACCTTTCTTAGTACAATAGGCAACTCCCCCTTACTATAAACTCTCCTAACTTAAGTAGACTCTTCTTCACTAGAAGATTCTTCTTCTTCTTCTTTTTCTTCTTCTTAAGAGTTAGGGTTTGTGTCATCAGAAATAGGACTTTCTTCATTAGACTTACTTGAAGAATCATATCCCTGTTTAGTTAGGGTTTGTGTCATCAGATGCTTGCTTACGGCATAGGATTTCTCCATGGCTAGAAGTCGGTTTCCACGATTTATTTTGACCTAAGATTTTGTTCTTATAATTTTAAAATAAAAGAATGCTAATAATTTTTGAAGAGATTTAAAGAGTTTGATTCTAGTGAGTTAGAAGAAGCTTCAAGGGACAACGAAGATAAGATGTAGGAAGGAATTGTTTCGAAGTATGCTAAACGGTTTCTAAAAGTAGGTTTCATGTGAAAATGAAATAGAGCACATGTTCCCAAAGGTGTGATCGTTTCATATCATATTTCAATTATACGAATATCTGATAGTACCACGTGCGTGTTTCTAAAATCTAAAATGATATCATTTAGTAATAGCAAACTCTGAACGAAGTTACTCTTCCCATTTTAAACTGATAAGACCCTTCTAAGTAACACATTCAAAGGAGTCTATTAATATCTATAAAAGGAATTGGTATAACACCTTCAAACAGAGTTAGATGTCTAATAATTTGCCCATACCAAGCTCTTTTCTTAATAAACAAAATCTATCTTCTGAAAGTGACTTAGTAAAGATGTTAGCTACTTGGTTTTCAGTATTAACATGCAATAATTCAATAGTTCCTTCTAAAACATAATCTCTATGAAAATGATGTTTAACATCTATATGCTTAGTCTTAGAATGATGTATTGGAGTTTTAGATAAATTAATTGCACTTATGTTTTCACACAATATTGGAATATGACTAAAGTTTATAAAAAAAATCTTAGAGTTGATTTTTCATCCAAAAAATCTAAGGACAACAGCTGGCGGCTGCTATATATTTTAGTTCAGTTGTGGAAAGTGTTGTGCGATTTTGTTTCTTGCAGGACTAGGTGACTAAACATCCACCAAGGAATTGAGAATAACCACTTATGCTTTTCCTATCAGCTTTATCACCTGCATAATCTACTTCACAGTCGCCAACCATGTTATATGAATATGTTTTTGGATACCATAGTCCAAAGTCTATGGTTCTAGGAAGATAACGAAAAATCCTCTTGATTGCTTGAAAGTGACTTTCTTTAAGATTTGACTTAAAGCATGCACAAAGGCACACACTAGGCATAATATCTGGTCTTCAACTTGTGAGATATAGAAGTGAACTAATCATTCCTATATATTTTGTTTAATCAGTAGCCTTGCCTGCTTCATCCTTGTCAAGCTTAATTCCAATATACATTGGAATTCTCATTTGTTTGACATTTTCAAATTGATACTTCCTGATAAGTTCCTTTGTATACTTATCTTAACTGATAAAAATTCCTTTTTTTGTTTGCTTGCTTTGTAACCAAAAGAAGAACAATAGTTCACCTATCATACTCATTTCAAACTCTCCCTGCATTAAAGTTGAGAATTCTTCACAGAAAGATGGATTGGTAGCTCCAAATATTATGTTATCAACATATATTTGAACTACAATTAAATCATTTTTCTTTTTCTTAATAAAGAAAGTTTTATCTACCTTTTCTCTTTTAAAGTTATTCTTAAGTAGGAAGTTACTTAGCCTGTCATACCATGCTCAAGGAGCCTACTTTAGGTCATACAAAGCTTTTGCTAATTTATCACATAATTTGGATGGTCTACATTCTTAAAACTTTGTAATGGCTTAACAAACACTTCTTCAGTAATATATCCGTAAAAAAAACACCTTTGACGTCCATTTGAAATAATTTGAATTTTCTATAACATACAAAAATAAGCAAAGTTTTGATAGACTCTAGTTTAACAACAGGAGCATAAGTCTTATTAAATCAATACCTTTTTATTAGTTATAGCCTTGAGCTGTAGATTTAGCATTATTTCTTACCACCTTACCGTTTTCGTCAAGATTGTTTCTAAGTACCCAACGAGTTATAACGACAGGCTTGCTTTCTATATAAGGTACCAGATTCCAAACTTACTTCCTGTTAATCTAGTTTAGTTCATATTTCATAGCTAAAGTTTAGTTTTCATCAGCAAATGCCTCTTTAATAATTTTTGGTTTGTGAAACAAAGGCAACATAATTGTTTTTGAAGGATGCTTTTGTCCTTAGACCTTCTGAAGGGTCTCCTAGACTATACTAAATTGTGTCAAGACTTCTCTATTTTGTTGATGTCCTTCTGCTATGAGTATCTGGTGTCCTTTACAATATAGGAGTCTGTTGAGGTGTACTTGTAGAAGGAGCCTTTTCTATCTTAGCTTCAGAAGGGTCGTCTTGATATTCTGCCCAGTAGTTATGAGGTAGACCACTTTCATACAGCATGGTCCTAGCCATATCAACAAGGGTCCTATTTTTATTTCAACAACTCTATTCCACTGAGGAGTCCTTGGACATGTGAAATTATAAGTAATACCGTTATCATCACATAAATCTTCAAATTTTTTGTTATCAAATTCTTTTACATGATCACTCTGAATTGAAGTGATGCGGTATCCTTTTTTAATTTGAATTTTTCTGCAAAACTTTTCAAAGACTTCAAAAAAACATCCTTATTTACTAGGAAATAAACCCATTTAAATCTAAAATAATCTTCTATTATAACAAAACCATAATGTTTACCACCAAAACTCTAAGTTCTAATAGGAAAAAATAAATACATATGTATAAGCTCAAGTGTTTGGTTAGTAGATACAACATTCTTGGGTGAAAAGCTACTTCTAACTTGTTTTCTTTTTAAGCATGCTTCATAAACTTGATTATTCTCAAAGTTTAAATTTGGTAGACCTCTTACCAATTCATTCTTAGACATTTTTGATAAAATGCTCATACTAACATGTCTAAATCTTCTATTCCAGGTTAATGAATCATTTTCTGGAGAAACAAAACACTTAACGTTTTGAGAAGACATATCTTCCAGTTAAGCACAATATATATTTTGATTTCTAGGACCACCAAACACAATGTTATCATTGTTATTATCAATTATTTTGCAATGAGATGTATAGAATGTAGCTCTATTTCCCTTATCATATAACTGATTTACACCCAGCAAGTTATGTTTTAAATCATCAACATACAGAATATTATCAATAGAAGTAGAGTCAGAAGCACCAATTTTACCAATTCCAGTGACCTTTGTGATATTTTTGTTAAGCAAAACAACATTGCCTCCATCTTTGCTTTCAATATAGTTGAAGTGTGATATTTCAACTATCATGTGTCTTAAACTACCACTGCCAACTATCCATTGATTTTCTTTTGTCACTATTCTGAAGTTATCTATAGAATATTTTATCTTAATTTAAGTGCCCAAACGTTTTTGAATCCTTTTAGGTTAGTAGTTTGACCTTTTGGTCTCCAAACATATATTTCAGATAACTTTTTCATTATACGAATATTACAAGAAGGATTAATATATCTATGTTTGCCATAATAAAAGCACAAAACAGATGAATTTTTGTTATGCAACATGTTATTGTCTTTATGATTATGGCTACTTCTGTTTCTAAGAAAGAAATTCTTGTATAGCTTAATATTATTATCTCCATGATATCCTATTCTTGCCTTATCAAAGACACCTTTACCATTACTATAACACCCCCACTCCCATCTAACATATACACTTGTGCCCTTCTATCACACGTGCATATGCCTGACAAAAATGATGTGCTAACTATCTCACTTTCGCTTTATCACATGGCATCGTAATTAAAATCACAAATCACACATTTGCTAAAATCCAAAATTTTCCTCATTTTATATCATAACCATAATGTACATTGTAACTTTGAGATCAACATCCAAGTTTACATAATATTCTTATATGAGCATAACAACTCAGTATGCATAGTGCGCTACAAACATGAGGAATAACAAAAGATATTAATAGACTATGTCTTCAATTCTCAACTGACCGACCTTTGAGCTATATCTGATCATCAAGGTCACACAAAATATAATTCTATGGAGTCTTAAAAGTTAGGTCGTCTCACTCTCAAACTTGAAATTGTTAGTGGTGCAATTTTGATGTGTTTTGCGAACTCAGTAGACACAATCAAACATAAACATATTGTCATATAGTTCATATCAACTTGATTAGCATCAAGTTCTATCACAAACAAATCAGTCAAACGATTTAATCAAACTATCACTTCATTACACTTGAATAAAACACAATCATTGGTTTAATACCATGTATTCAAACATATAAAGTTCTTACAGCTTTACAAATCATTTAATGAATTCAAATCATATGTGAATGTTATATGTATGAGACTCACATTCATTTTTACATTACTATGACTGTGTGCTTTTTTAGTATCCCGTTTCACCGGGCTCGTTTATCACAGTAAGCCTTAGGCTCTAACCAAATATGTTTGAGCTTTAAGCTCTTTTCAGTAGCAGTCTCAGTTAGTAGCAACACCAGTCATAACTGCCTTTATATTACATATATTGAAATGAAATGCATGCCACAATTCATTCAATACAATCAATTACTTTCATTCACATTATCCCAGTCATAACATTCAGTCACTTTTAAATGAGAATCATTTAGGCAGTCTTATTGACATACAAGTAGCACTTCTAATGATATTCACATGCATCAAAACTCCTCAGACAATTCATGTCTAGGATTCAGAACATAATCAATACATATTAAATTCAATTAGTCGTTCTCATTCACATACAAGTAGCACTTCTAATGATATTCATAAGCATCAAACTCCTTGGACAATTCATGTCCAAAATTCAGAAAACAATTAGTACATATCAAATTCAATTAGTCATTTTCATTCATATACAAGTAGCACTTTCAATGATGTTTACATGCATCGAATGGCTTGGATAATTATTGCCTGGAATTTAGTACACAATTCAGTACACATTCGTCAATTTCAAATTCAATTCAGTAATAAATAAAACAAGTCAAGGTGAGACCATCTTAGGTTACTCACAATCCCTTAAGCCTATTACCTTGACATTCAGACAATATTTGGATGTGGTCGTGCTACTTGCTCTCCTATATACATTAACGTAATTTCACATTACTGTACTGCTTATGTAATTGAGTAAACACATGTATAAATGTATCATGTATCATGCATGTATAATGAAAAATTCTCGGGTATATTTCTGTAACAAATTAATGTACTCTAATAGTGCCAAAATTCACACACTCATTTACTATTCATATACTCATTCACTATTCCAACTTTTGTTGAAAGCATCCCATTCGAGTCAACTTTGCATAATCAATAAGATCAATAAAATTATGTATTTTTGAAATACTTTCTTCTAGAAAATTTTTCCTATTTGTCTTAAGTTTCTAATGACACTAACATCATTCAATTTGGTTCATTATTCTATGAATTATGCTTATAATACTACAGACTGTATACATTTGAAATTTTGGCTAGAGCATGATCATGCATTCAAGTTGTACAACCCATATCTCTCAATTTAAATATCCAAAAATTAAAAAATTTATACCAATTTAAATAAAAGATAATAAGCTACAACTTTGATGAAGAAACCTTAGTTTAATTCGGCCTACATTAATACAATTTATTCAATAACAATAGGACATAATTTCTATCCCGGGTAGTGCTATAGCCTAAGTCAAGACTTATTTTCATGCCAATTTTGAAAGTCTTAGAGACATAATTAAAATTTTAATTCTAAAAAAAGTTGTAGACATATGTCTCAAGTTTAATTTGAATCAAGAATCAATGCATTTAGAAATCTACAAATCAAGATATAATCAAAATATTGAAGCATGTTTAATGAAAATTCTCCCATTCATAACATTCCAACACATTTCCTCACTTTCATCTAATCAATCTTTTTCAAATCAATTTAGACGACTCTAAATTTTCATGGAGATATGATCAATGTCTTAGGAGTCCATTGGTTCAAGTTTTAAGTCATTTGGAGGTTGGATGAAAAAGTTATAGTCAAAAGAATCAAAGTTGTTCAGTAAAAATACCCTAGTTCATATTCAGACATCAAAAACCAAAACCATTGACGTAAACCATCACCTTCTTCTTCCTCTCTCTCTACAACAAATTATGTTTTCCTAAACAGTAACAACCCACAAACTAAAATGGAACCTGTAGCCACTTACGCATGCATCCATCCACAAGCATGAAAACGTCATCTCTTTATCATTTATCATTATTATAACCATGAAAATGAATGCACAACTTACTTGTTTTAGACTTCAAACTCTTCAAAAAAAATCAAAGCTTAAGAGAATGAGTTATCAGTGGGGAGAAGCAAGGACAAAAAAAGACAACCAAATAATTTAGCTCATCCTTTGCAAAGTCTAACGCTGATTTGAGAATTAAGCATATAAACCACATGCATAAGAATGAAAATGGTACGGTGGTTCGATGATGGGGAATAAGGAGAAGAGTAGGTGATGTTGTTCAGTGAAGAACACCAAGAGAGAGAGAGTGGGTAGGTTGGAGACTTGTTCTTCTATGCATGTAATCCATATGTCACTTATTCGTGCTACCACATGTCAGAATGTTATTGGTCTATTTGTCTCTTATTTTTCCTAGTCTAAAAATACCTCAAATTTTTAAAAATTTCCTAAAATTTTTCAAAAATTTCAAAATAATACTAATAGTCTCCAAATAAATTGTTAATGTAAATAATATAAATTCACATTTTTTATCACATTTATAAATTAATTATACCTGAAAATGTCAATGAATGCATGCATAATTTCTTAATGTATCAGAATTAAATATTCACATATGTGTGAATATACAATGATGCATGAGCATGAAATGTACTTTTAATTTCTCACAGTACACTCAATTCACTATTTTGGGGTGTAGCCCCGTGGGATGTTACAATTACCAAGTAATACATCAAGATTATTCTTTCCATCAATAAAATTAACTAGATCCTTTTCTAGAGATATGATTTTTTTAACACATTTCTCTTTTTCAAGTTTTGGTTTAGCAAGCTTTTCTTCTAATTATTTTACCTTTTCAGAATCATTCTCAAGTAATACATTTCCTAATTAAGTCACTTTTTCTTCTAAAAGTTCTTTTTCGGATACCTTTTGTTTATATCATTTTCAAGAGACATATTCTTAGACAACAGGTTCTTATTCACTCATTCTAATGATTTAATTTTAGTTTTCAAAGATTGTTTTTAGACTTTTCAACTTCTTTGAAATACCGTATAGTGAATTTATTATACTGAGCATACAATTCAAGATATGCATCTTGTAATTCATCAAATTCAATATCAGAGTCAGAATAATATACCTCATCTTCTCCTGAATCAGTCATAAGACAAACATTACTTACTTCTTCATACTCTTCTTCATCAAAATTTTCAAAATTTTCATCAGACCAAGCTGCAGTTACAACTTACATTCTGGGTCTTCTACTTTTAATTTTGTCCTTTTTGAAGAAGAAGAAGACATTATGGTCTGGTGTGTCTAGGTTTTTTGCAGTGATAACATATATTTTGATTATTTTGTGCATTGCTACTACTACTGCTGCCTTTCAATTTTTTTATTTCCTTCTCTTTTCTTTATCAGCTTCTTTTTATAAAACCGTGCATATTTTTTGACCATAAAATTGAATTCATCATCTCCATCTATCTACAATTCAGTGACACTTTCATTACCATTTGATGATGTTGATTCATTAACAACTTTTTGAGCCTTTTCTCTTCTGTAGGAGGATCCTTCATCTCATATATGCTCTGTCTCATGGATCATCATGTTTCCTCTAGCCAATCAAGTGAAGTAATGCCTAGATCTTTTCTAGTTTATAGAGGTGTCACTTTGGGTCTCCATTCCTTTGGTAATGACCTTAGGGCTTTGTTAAGAGCTCATTGACCGCGTGTCGTTTCGCTAGTCAAAATTAAAATAACTAGACTAGTACTGTAGCAGTGGCGAGTCTAGGTCAATCCCACAAAGAGTGTGTGTAAAGTTTATGAAATGAAATCAATCGGTGTTTACACTTAATGGGGGGGGGGGGGTTTTGGATTTTCAGAGAAAAGAAAATAAAATAAAACTATATAATAAACACAAAATAAAGAAAACATGCAAGAAATGATAAATGTGGAGAATTTGGTAGGGACCCGATTCTTTGGTTCAATCTCGGCCTACACCCTGATTAAGCATATTTTTTTAATTTGTTGTTCTTTTTCCTCTCATAGCAACTATTAATCGTGGATTAAAAATTAACCCGATTTTTTCCTTAGGTTTTGTTTAATCAAGATACGATCGTTGATTAAACCTAACCACCTAACAACCTAGGATACGATCTCTAGATTTAATTAGGCAGTAGCATTACGAATTAGGAAAACCGATTAATCAAGGCAACAACCACATAAGCTCGGGTCATTTAACCTAGGTCATATTATCCCTAATGATTACGAATCATTAGTCGCTACAAATGAATTTCAACATAACAATTACGGATTAAATTGAGATTCTAACAATGGGTTTGAAATTAACGATTCAATGAATGCATTAAAATCACCAATTAAAAATACCCAAAGGATACATAAATAACCGAATAATAACGATAATCCGATTATCCATACATAATACCTAAATCAATTAAAGCAGGATAACACAATCAATTCCTAACGAGAGAAAGAAACAATAAAATAATTAAAATAATACTTAACCCGGGTCGTCGGCGTCGATTTTACCTCCGAACCGGTGTCGGAAGGTTTAGCCCTTCATAAATATTTTCCGACAAACAACTTTAATCTCCATTTTCATGCCTAGCCAAAAATCCCCTTTATTTTTTACATCTTTTCACTGTCCACTATCGTGCCTTTTTGTCTTTGCCATTTGTGCTTCGATTTGACGAATAAGCATTGGAGTTTTCAATGAAACAAACCGCAGTTGCTGATCTCCTGCTTGTTGTGGCGTCTCTGCAAGAAGCTCCAATGACCAAAGCCGCAAGCCAACCGCTTTCACGCCCACCGCCGCTTCGTTCTCCTGCGCCGCACACTCCTTGTTTTATTCTTATGTCTCCTATCCCTGCTTGTTTTCTTGCTTCTGTCTACTATTTAATGATGGGACGAATAAGGGTCTACATCCATAAAACCCTTGCTGCTCTCCACCGTGCGTGCTGCTCTGTGTTTTTGCCTTCTGCCACGCTGCCGTCTTGATTTAAATCATCTTGTCTCCTGCGCTTTTGTGTAAAATGTTGCGTCTCTTGCTTGTCATTTGACAATTTAACTTGCTCCTATGTTTGTGTCCAGCGTGGCTTCTTCTTAGTGTTTAATGATGTGACTAGTAAAGGTCACACATCAACTTTAAAACACTTGCTTTTGCCCTTGTTCTCTGCCTTCCAAATCGACGCCACCTGATTGCTCTCCTCATTTTCCTTGCTTCCTCCTCCTTCTTCCATGATTGTTCTATATTTCTCGTCTCATTTTTTTTCTCTTCTTCCTCCATAAAAGCAAGTAGATATTAATCTTCGAAAAATGATCCATATATCACGCATTCAATTCACTTTAATTTCTTTGTTCTCAAATTGTACCTAAAAACAAATATGAATTAAAGTGAGTATTTTAATCATTTTTGTATCGATAATCACTAAGTGAAAATAATTAAAAATATCAACAATTAAGCACATATAAAATACCCCCACACTTAGCTTTTGACCGTCCTCGGGCAAAACATCCAAATTAAGTTCAAAGATCCGAAACATTTACTCAATTCTCATATGTTCCAAGACAATATAATCATAAGCAAAGATGAATAACTTTCAAACATCATAGCAAGAAATCAACATTCTAAGCTTTTACTCTTGATCAATCAACATTCAATATCTTCAAAAACTGAGCAATTTAATGGCAGACTCGAAAAATGTGTTTAACTAAAATATATCAATGGGTACACTCAACACCATTCATGAACATGACAATCCACAACTTTGCATATCATTTCATTTCTCCACTACTAATGTTCACATGCAAAATCATGAATCAAAGGACTTTTAAAGGTTGTAATGTGGGCAAGGGTAAGGTGAGGAAAATTTAGGTCAAGTAGTATGCAAGTCATCAAAGCTAGTGAAACAAAAGTAACACTCAATCAAAAACTGGGTACTGTCAGTTATGACGAATGCAACAATTACATTTCACAACCTCATTCAGCTCGCACACACAAACCACATGAAGCACAGATCAATCCGAAGGAATCACTCATATAATTTATCTCAATGAAATCACAAGAGTGAACCTTTCAAGCAAATCTCTACCTCATATTCAACATTCTCAAATAATTCAATCATTACAACTCTAGGAAGATGCATAAATCATAAACAACTTTTAAACACATATGCAATTCTTCCTTGATAAATTTATTTAAAACAATTTTTTTCTTTTTTTTTCAATTTCTTTTTCTTTCTTTCTTTTTTTCTTTTTTTTCTTTTTCTTTTCTTTCTTTTCTCTTTTTTTTTTCATTTTTTTCATTTTCTTTTCCTTGTAAAAATTAAAATAAACTACATCAACATGGGAATCTTAATGATAAGACATAAAATAACATCCCAAGATTATAACCAACCCTCACATATATACACCCTCACACTAAAAATTTTGTATATCCACAACCTCAACAATCACAAATGTTCCACTAACTTTATGACTTGGGTAGGACATTTGGTTAAGTTTAAAAGCATAAAATGTGGTTTATACAAAAAGAAAGGCTAAAGCTCAAAGGGGGTTTATCAAGGGATAAATCATGTCAATGAGGTAGGTCATTTGGCTAATGTAGTTTATGAAATACAAAGAATGCCTAATCATTTTCATGTTAATGCATGTGATAAAAATGTGGTCTCGAATAGAAATTCAACGCAAAATCGGGACATACATGTCATGAAGGTCACACATTATCAAAAGACAATGATACTGATATAGATGTGTCAGTCTAATATGGCTCAAATTCTCACCGGCTTTGTCTACCATTAGTCACTACTTTTCCAAAGATAATGTATATCGACCAATCACAAGAACAAAAGTACATGTTAAAGTTGCTATGAAATCATCTAGGCAATTCACACTCCAATCATAATGATATAATCCCAGAAGCAATAGAAAATGAGAAAATGTTTGTTTCATTTGTTTTATTCTTTCTCTCATTTTGATTGAAAACTTAAAAACAAGTAAAACAAACAAATTAAAAAACACACGTGCAAATAAAAAGTAATGCGAAAATATAAAGGAAAAGAAATTTACTTCACTTGGGTTGCCTCCCAAGAAGCGCCTTTGTTTAGGGTCGCTGGCTCGACTCCTTTTTCTCCTCACGTGACAAAATTATGATCCTCGGGAATTACATGTGGCTCTTCCACGTGAGGTAGTGCCGGATAGGGCCTTAGTCGATCATCATCCTCCTTCAGTATCTTCCCTATCCTCAGCCTCTCAATTTTGACTGTGTCCATATAATCTGAAAATATTTCGAACATCTCTTCACCTTTTTCTCTTCATCATTCAATTCCTCCAATATGTAATGTAAAGGTAAAGAGTTAGTTTCAAAAATAATTATGGACTCAGTACTTACCTCCGAGCTAAAAGATATGTCCTTTGTAGCTTCGAGCTCCTTCTCCACTTCTTCGACACAAACAATTTGTTGAGGATTGACCTCAAAATTCTCAAGCTCCTCATCACTTTGCAAATTTTCCGCACAGACTTCAATTGGATACACCTCGGGTTGATACAGTTGCACCTCTTCTCGTTGCGAATCCAGGTGATCAAGGCTTATTGCCATCTGACCCATTAGGTTTTCCCTTCTCGGTTGGTGTGCTCTTGTCTCTTGTACGAATTCTTGCATTTCCTGCTGCATCTCCCGTTGACTTGCTATGATAACCTGAAAATCCTGGTGCAATTGCAAGTTGGAAGCAATAAGTTTGGTAAGAATTTCTTCTAAAGATGGACCTGAACCAAGTTGGCTCTCCGGTTTTTGAGACCAAGTACTTTCTGGAAATTGCCTTCCATCATTCTGGAATTGTAAAGTATTCTCCTGTAATTGCAACATCAACTCTTCCAGAGATGGACCAGAGTTGTGATAGGAAGCTTCTGGTCTGTACGAGAATTGCTGTGTGTCCTGCAAACTATCATGAAAGTAATTCTGTTGATTATCCCATCCATAACAAAAGTTAGGTTAATCAGTTCAAACATTGTTATAGGATTGAGAATATGAATTATAAAAGAAATTATTTCCGTCCATAACAATTTTTTTTTTAAACAAAAAACTGAAAAGATCACAAAATAACAGAAAAGAAATCAATCACGAACAAATATATACAAAACACAAATTAAATCACAAACAAAAACTAAAACACCACACTCCCCGGCAACGGCGCCAAAATTTGACCGCGCGTCGTTTCACTAGTCAAAATTAAAATAACTAGACTACTACTGTAGCAGTGGCGAGTCTAGGTCGATCCCACAGAGAGTGTGTGTAAAGTTTATGAAATGAAATCAATCGGTGTTTACACTTAATGGGAGGTTTTGGATTTTTCAAAGAAAATAAAATAAAATAAAACTATTTAATAAACACAAAATAAAGAAAACATGCAAGAAATAATAAATGTGGGGAATTTGGTAGGAACCCGGTTCTTTGGTTCAATCTCGGCCTACAACCTGATTAAGCATTATTTTTTAATTTTTTGTTCTTTTTCCTCTCATAGCAACTATTAATCGTGGATTAAAAATTAACCCGAGTTTTCCCTTAGGTTTTGTTTAATCAAGATACGATCGTTGATTAAACCTAACCACCTAACAACCTAGGATACGATCTCTAGATTTAATTAGGCAGTAGCATTACGAATTAGGAAAACCAATTAATCAAGGCAACAACCACATAAGCTCGGGTCATTTAACCTAGGTCATGTTATCCCTAATGATTACGAATCATTAGTCTCTACAAATGAATTTCAACATAATAATTACGGATTAAATTGATATTCTAGCAATGGGCTTGAAATTAATGATTCAATGAACACATTAAAATCACCAATTAAAAATACCCAAAGGGTTCATACATAAATAACCGAATAATAATGAAAATCCGATTATCCATACATAATACCCAAATCAATTAAAGCAGGATAACACAATCAATTCCTAACGAGAGAAAGAAACAACAAAATTATTAAAATAATACTTAACCCGAGTCGTCAGCGTCGATTTTACCTCCGAACCGGTGTCGGAATGTTTAGCTCTTCATAAGTATTTTCCGAAAAACAGCTTTAACCTCCATTTTCATGCCTAGCCAAAAATCCCCTTTATTTTTTACAACTTTTCACTATCCACTATCGTGCCTTTACTGTGCTGCCACTGTGCTTCGATTTGAAGAATAAGCATTGGAGTTTTTCAATGAAACAAACCGCAGTTGCTGATCTCCCGCTGTTGTGGTGTCTCCTGCGCAAGCTCCAGCCCAGCCGAAAGCCGCAATCCAGCTGCTCTTCACGCCCACTGCTGCTTCGTTCTCCTGCGCCGCACACTCCTTGTTTTATTCTTATGTCTCCTATCCCTGCTTGTTTTATTGGTTCTGTCTACTATTTAATGATGGGACGAATAAGGGTCTACATCCATAAAACCCTTGCTGCTCTCTACCGTGCGGCTGCTCTACGTTTTTGCCTTCTGCCATGCTGCCGTCTTGATTTAAATCTTCTTGTCTCCTGCGTTTTTGTGTAAAACGTTGCATCTCTTGCTTGTCATTTGACAATTTAACTTGCTACTATGTTTGTGTCCAGCATGGCTTCTTCTTAGTGTTTGATGATGTGACTAGTAAAGGTCAAACATCAACTTTAAAACATTTGCTTCTGCCCTTGTTCTCTGCCTTCCAAAACGACCCCACCTGATTGCTCTCCTCATTTTCCTTGCTTCCTCCTTCTTCCATGATTGTTCTATATTTCTTGTCTCATTTTTTTTCTCTTCTTTCTCCATAAAAGCAAGTAGATATTAATCTTCGAAAAATGATCCATATATCACGCATTCGATTCAGTTTAATTTCTTTGTTCTCAAATTGTACCAAAAAACAAATATGAATTAAAGTAAGTATTTTAATCATTTTTGTATCGATAATCGCTAAGTGAAAATAATTAAAAATATCAATAATTAAGCACATATCACTCATCATTGGGATATATCTTTCTTAAGTTCTTCAAGGTTGTGATGATGTTGTTGAATCTTTCAAAGAATTCATCTATGGTCTCTCCTTGTTTCATGTTAATAGTTTCATATTGATGTACTAAAAGACTTATCCTATGTTTCTTTACCTCATTTATTCCTTCAAATATAAATTAAAGCTTGTCCCATATTTCCTTTGTTGTAGAATAGTAGGATATCTTTTCATATTCTTCTAAAGAGAGTACATAAATCAGATGATGTCTTGTTTTAGCATTCGTCTTTGCATTTCTTCCATCAACATTAGTCCACAATTCTACATCATCAATAGTAGGAGATGTAACTCCCATTTTGATAGATTACTAGACTTCAATACCCACTGATTAGAGATACATTGTCATTCTTTCCTTCCAATATGAATTGTTTTTTCCATTAAAATAAGGAGGGAAGAGTGTTTATGATAGATTGCCCTTTAAGACTTCTTAAGTTGTTTGCCATTATTTGTCATATGCTACAAAACATAATAAATGTGAAACTTGACTCTGAAACTAAATGATAAAGCAAACACATGCAAGATAGGGGGAGAATTGTGTGTGACTTGAAAATTTTTACAAGTTACTATCAATTCTTATAAATGATAGGAGCTTGTGAAAATTTAAAATAAAAGGAGCTTGCTACAAATTGAAATAAAATGAGCCTCTTGCAAATTGAAAACAACAGTAACTATAACATAGAAATTTAAAAGTTATGGAAAGAGAAAGAATGATACAACCAATTTATACTAGTGGCTTATAACCAAGCTTATATCCAGTTTCCAAGTATCCAACTTGACTGTTTCACTAATAATCTCCAAGTAGTAATTTGGTAAGCCTCTCCAATCTCATAAGTACATCTTTTTCAAGGTTCTTCAACCTTCCACATTAATAGTATTTAACAAGCCTCTTCAAGCTCTCAATAAATGAAAATAGGATTGGTTCAACATGAGCTTCAATTAGTATTCGTCTCTCTTGATAGGGTGTTTTCACTTTCTAAAGCATAAAAACTATAAAATGTAACTTTTCAAGAGTAAGCATTGATGCTACTGATGTGTTTCTGAAATCTGATGTCTATTCGAATGCAGTAGCTCTTCCTTAAATAACAATTCCTCCAATTAGCCAATGCTTCAATGAACTAATTGATTGATTCGACTTTGAATCTATTAAAGCATCTTCCTCACTATCTTTGATAGAATCTCCAAATATCTGGTTGTTTGGATAATCTTTTAATTGTATCTTGAAGTTAACTATCTAATCAGGCGAACAAAAGGATCCTTCAACCATACAGAAATGATAGTAACTTATCCATTCCAGATTTTGTGAAACCGATTTAGATTATTTGGATAAGTTTATTAGTTTGGTTCCCATAAAAAAATTTGTTAAACTTTTTGTTAGTATTGTGCCCTAGGCCAATGGATTTTTTTCATTCATGTATTAACATTATGACTTGTTAATAATATATTATGAGGTATTCCTTTCATATATGTATGTATTTCGTTTATGTAATGTGATTTACATTCCATGAATGATATTAGACTTATGTCATCAAGTATGTGACTTGATAGTAAAACCATAAGCGTTATAACACTATTCTAGACTGTCCTTGGTCGATCATTATTGGTGGAACAATAATGAATTAAGACTAGTATGTGTTCTGATTGATGATCACGTTTTACTGATCATGGATATGAGATATCAAATCAGAAACATAGATTTATGTTAGAGAACATATATTGGACCGACCCACATAAAGAATACTACATGGTTTTATGTCATTAGTGATTCTTAATATGGTTTGACTTTAGTCCTTTGACGTGAAGTCATCATGGTTCCCTACATGAGGAATTCGGTGTTTTGATATTAGACTAAGTTATTTTTAACCGAATAACAAGTAGTCTTATGTTGGACATCAAATGAATCATGCGGAGGGATGTGAATGACGTAGATGAGATTTGTACCTCTCTTAAGTGAGAGAGATATCATTTGGGCCTCTTGACAAGTGTGACTGAAGAAATGCATGGCCGTGCTTAAATGAATTGATGAAGAGTCATCAATGTCATTTGTTATAATCAGTCAACTTGGGGATCAAGAAACTATGATTAATCAAAGGTTGACATATACCATGCCTTGTAATTAATCTTGACATCGTGTTACAAAAGGACTGAGCCTATAACCATAATTACAGGTTAAATCGGATTATCGATCCTCATTTGATTTGGGTAGTCATAATGTCTTGCTAGAGGCCGCTTATGACTTATGGGCCTTGAAGTGTAATCAAGCTCATTGCCAACATCAAATGAGCCTACAGGGTTGCACAAAAAGATTGATGTGATCTGGGCTTATTCTCTTGGGCCTAATTTATTAGGTATTGAATAAATATATGTAGATATATTTATTGGGCTAGATTGGATTAAGTTGTCGGGCTTCTATTATATGAGATATAATGGGCCAAAACTTATTAGGGTCTCAATGGGATTAGGGTTTCTCTATAAATAGAGAAGCTTAGGTCTCATTAGGGAGGAGAGACACTATTGTCAAGAAACCCTAGCCGCCATCCGAGAGGAAAATCAGAGCGACGTTCGGAAAGCATTTCAGGACGTGCTAGCACACCATAGCCGCAGCCCGAATCGTGCATACTCGTGTGGATACCGGTAGAAGGCATTCGCGTATGCAGTGTCTTGGAATCCGAAAAGGAAGCAACCTATTCACAAAAACAAGGTATTTTTGTACATCCTTGGTATTTTCGATTATACTTCATATTGTTGTATGGTCTTTTTCTGCAGTGCATTGTGAATACTCGGACCGTACGCAAGTATCCAACAGTGGTATCAGAGCCAGGTTCTTCATGTGTCTATTACATGTGTTCACAATTTTTGGTTGCATGATATGAAAGTGTTTTTATTTCATGCATGTTCTTTTCGAATCTGTTGATTATCTTGGTACTGATGAGGATATATGACAAGCATGAAGGGTTTGACCGAAAGGTGGTGGCTGCTAGGGTTTCCACCATGTAAGACATGGATGTGGAATAGGAAACCGTAAATATCCATGTTGGACAAGGATATTTCAGTCGACTACAATCTCTTCTAGTCGACTAGAAGTGTTCTAGTCGACTGATCGGAGAGCGAAGATGAGCGTTTCAGCAAAAACGTTTGTTCCAATCGACTGATATTGGTTCCAGTCGACTAGCACAAATCGACCAGTCGACTACAATCTCTTCCAGTCGACTAGAAGCGTTCCAGTCGACTGATCGGAGAGCGGAGATGAGTGTTTCAGCAAAAATGTTTGTTCCAGTCGACTGACATTGATTCCAGTCGACTAGCACAAGTCGACCAGTCGACTATCATCTCTTCCAATCGACTAGCACAAGTCGACCAGTCGATTATCATCTCTTCCAGTCGACTGACAAGCCCAGCAAAGGGTGGCTTCCCTTACGCTTGTTTGTTCGTTATGTGTTATATATTCTGGGTGATGTTACATGTGTTTATTTATATTTTTTTAATATTTATATTCATGTGTAAGTTACTATTCTATACTTCTAATGTATATATATACTCAAGTATGTTGTAGTATAGGATTAGAAATAGCATAGTACAAACACCCTTACTAATAGGATTAGTAGCCTTCATAATGTACTAAGAATGACCCTCTTCATAATTTTAAGTTTATATGCCTTCCATAAATGTTTACCAATGTTTATCTCTAGCTTATTCTTATGTGGGTTTTTGCCAAAGCAAGGCATGTGGGGATCATCTAGGGAAGACATTTGAATAATGGTGCTATTCATAGGTAAAGTATGGTTAAACTTAACTAAGCTATCAAAACGGTTTTGGACTTAGGGCATAAGATTGGGTTTTTTCATACATGCAGTACATAAGATGTATTTTAACATAAGCCCATCAAGAATTACATGTGATGTAATTGAAAAGAGTTTTCTACCTAAATAACTAAGTCTTGAGTGTTAAGCCAAAGCTTTCTTAGGACTAAGTGAAATATGGATCTTGTTTCTCCCATTTTTTCAATTGAGGGTTATTTATTTGAGTGTGAGCTAATACCTCTTAATAATAAGAATGTTGACCCTTATTGCATAATTTTTGTAGATTATGGCTACTCCATCCACAAACCTTTCTATGCGATCTATCCTAGATAAAGAAAAACTTAATGGAACAAATTTCCTAGATTGGTATAGGAACTTGAGAATTGTTCTCAAGCAAGAAAGAAAGCTTTATGTTTTAGAAGAGCCCATCCCTGAGGAACCACCAGCAAATGCACCTAAGGCTCAGAAGGATGCTTACACGAAGCATATCAATGACTCTACGGATGTGTCATGCCTTATGTTAGGCTCCATGATCTCTGACCTTCAGAAGGATTTAGAGGAAATGGAGGCCTATGACATGCTTGCTCAACTGAAAACTATGTTTCAAAAGCAAGCACGCCAAGAGAGGTTTAGAACCACTAAGGCATTGAATTCATGCAAGATGACTCTTGGCACACCCGTGAGTGCTCATGTTCTCAAGATGAAGAGTTACATTCATCATCTTGAGAAATTAGGTGCACCTGCTAGTCAAGAATTGGCAACTGATCTTATTCTAGCATCTTTGACTGATGAATATGATCAGTTTATTCTTAACTACAACATGCATAACATGGAGAAGTCCATTGATGAATTGCATGGGATGCTGAAAACTGTTGAAGAGAACTTAAAGGGAAAGGTTAAGACCACCAATGAAGTTCTTGTGGTTCAAAAGGGAAAGGTTTTCAAGAAGAAGGGCACAGCAAAGGGCAAAGGTAAAGTACCTAAGTCCAAGCCCAAGCCCAAAGCTAAGACTAAGGCACCCAAGGAGGGAGTTTGCTTTCACTGCAATGAACCTGGTCATTGGAAAAGGAACTGCAAACTCTATTTGGAAGAGCTGAAAGATAAGAAGAATAGTGCGACTACTTCTTTAGTTATGTTTGTTATAGAAATCAATTTTACTCCTTCTGCATCTTGGGTATTAGATACCGGAGCTGCAACTCACATTTGTACTAATGTGCAGAGTCTAAGAAGGATTAGAAGATTGATGTCTGGTGAGATCGACCTGCGCGTGGGAAATGGAGCAAGAGTTGCTGCTTTATCCGTGGGGACTTATGATCTTATTTTGCCTACTGGGCTCATTTTGGAACTCAAGAATTGTTATTATGTACCTACTATGAGTAGGAACATTATTTCTTTTGCTTGTTTAGAGAATGATGGATTTAAATTTTCTATTGAGAATAGAAGTATTTCCATTTATAAGAATGACATTTGGTATGGCATTGCGCGTCAATTGAATGGCATTTATACTCTAGACACTGAGTTTGTTACAAATGAGCCCATCTATAACATAAATACCAAGAAGTTTAAATCTAACGATTTGAACCCAATCTTAGGCCATGTAAATGAAAAACGCATTTCAAAACTCCATCAAGATGGATTCATTGATTCTTTTGAATCTTTTGAGACATGTGATTCTTGTTTACTGGTTAAGATGACAAAGGCCCCCTTCACAGGTAAAGGGGAAAGGGCCAATGAGCAATTGGGCCTTATACATACCGATGTATGTGGTTCTTTTAGCACTGCAGCGAGAGGAGGTTATTTGTATTTCATTACTTTTTCAGATGACTTCAGTAGATATGGGTATGTCTATTTAATGAATCACAAATCTGAATCTTTTGAAAAGTTCAAAGAATATAAGAATGAAGTACAAAATCAGCTTGGCTAAACAATTAAAATCCTTCGATCTGATCGAGGAGGTGAATACTTAAGCCAAGAGTTTGATTATTATCTTAAGGATTGTGGAATTGTTTCACAATTGACTCCTCCAGGAACTCCTCAATGGAATGGTGTTTCTGAAAGGAGAAATCGAACTCTATTAGATATGGTTCGATCAATGATGAGTCAAACTGATCTTCCAAAATATTTTTGGGGCTATGCTTTAGAAACAGCAGCATTCATATTGAACCGTATTCCTTTAAAGGCTGTAAAAAAGACACCTTATGAGATATGGACTAGGAAGTGTCCCAATTTATCTTTTCTAAAGATTTGGGGTTGTGAAGCTTATGTGAAGCGTCCAATTACCGATAAGTTGGCACCCAAATCTGAAAAATGTTATTTTGTGGGATATCCTAAGGAAACTAAAGGATATTACTTTTACATCCCAGCAGAGAACAAAGTGTTTGTTGCTCGAAATGGTTTTTTCTTAAAGAAGGAATTTGTTTCCAAAGGAAGCAATGGGAGTAAAGTACAACTTGAAGAAATTCAAGTTTCACAAAATGACATTGAGCTCGAAAAGGAGATTGAAGCGAGCTCACAAGCTATTGATGAGCGACCTTCAACAACACAAGGCCTACGTAGATCCGATAGATTCGTCATGAGCCCGAGAGATATGGATTTCTCGTTACTGATGATGATAATGTGATGCTCATCGATCATAATGAGCCCACAACCTATCAAGAAGCTATGGAAAGTCCAGAATCTGCTAAATGGTTAGAGGCCATGAAAGCAGAGATGCGATCCATGTATGACAATCAAGTTTGGACTTTGATTGATCCGTCTGATGGCTTGAAGACCATTGGATGTAAGTGGGTTTTCAAAAAGAAACTCGACATGGATGGAAATGTGCACACTTATTAAGCAAGACTTGTTGCTAAAGGTTATCGACAAGTTCATGGAATTGATTATAATGAGACATTTTCTCCAGTGGTCATGATCAAATCTATTAGAATTCTTATTGCCATAGCTGCATACTATGATTATGAGATATGGCAAATGGATGTCAAAACGGCTTTCCTTAATGGAAACTTACTTGAGGATGTATATATGATACAGCCTGAGGGTTTTGTCCATCCTAAGAATTCGGGAAAAGTGTGCAAGCTTCAAAGATCCATTTATGGATTGAAGCAAGCATCAAGAAGCTGGAATCTTCGTTTTGATGAAGTTGTCAAAGAGTTTGGATTCATCAAGAATGAAGATGAACCTTGTGTTTACAAAAAGGTTAGTGGGAGTGCTGTTGTCCTTTTAGCTTTATATGTTGATGACATACTACTCATTGGAAACGATATTCCAACATTATAGAGTGTCAAGATTTGGTTAAGGAAATGTTTCTCAATGAAAGACTTAGGTGAGGCTGCTTATGTTTTAGGCATTAAGATCTATAGAGATATATCAAGAAAGCTTATAGGCCTAAGTCAGAGTACATACATAGATAAGATACTAAAAAGGTTCAGTATGCAAGATTCCAAAAGAGGATTCTTGCCTATGTCACATGGAATCAAGCTTTCTAAGAAGGATTGTCCTACTTCAGATAAAGAGCTTGAGCGCATAAGTAAGATTCCATATGCATCTGCAATTGGATCTATCATGTATGCCATGTTATGTACTCGACCAGATGTCTCATATTCTTTGAGCATAACAAGTAGATATCAATCTAATTATGGTGAGAGTCACTGGATAGCAGTTAAGAATATCCTTAAGTACTTGAGAAGAACTAAGGGTATGTTCCTAGTTTATGGAGGACTTGAAGGAGAGCTCGTTGTAAATGGCTACACTGATGCTGGTTTTCAGTCTAACATAGATGATTTTAGATCGCAATCAGGTTTTGTGTTCTATTTGAATGGAGGTGCAGTGAGCTGGAAAAGTTCAAAGCAAGACACCATTGTCGATTCTACAACCAAGTCGAGTACATTGTTGCCTCGGATGCATCTAAGGAAGCTGTATGGATCAGGAAGTTCATTACTGAGCTTGGAGTTGTTCCTAGCATTGCAAGTCCTATAGACCTTTATTGTGATAATAATGGGGCTATAGCACAGGCCAAGGAACCAAACTCGCATCATAGATCCAAACATATACTCAGACGTTTCCATCTGATTAGAGAGATCATTGGAAGAGGAGATGTGAAGATATGCAAAGTGGGCACAGATGACAACATTACCGATCCACTTACTAAGCCTCTTCCATAGCCTAAACATGAGAGTCATACGAGGTCTATGGGTATTAGATATCTGACCTATTAGGCCTAGTGCAAGTGGGAGATTGTTAGTAGTGTGCCCTAGGCCAATGGATTTTTGTCATTCATGTATTAACATTATGACTTGTTAATAATATATTATGAGGTATTCCTTTCATATATGCATGTATTTCGTTTATGTAATGTGATTTACATTCCATGAATGGTATTAGACTTATGTCATCAAGTATGTGACTTGATAGTAAAACCATAAGCGTTATAACACTATTCTAGACTGTCCTTGGTCGATCATTATTGGTGGAATAATAATGAATTAAGACTAGTATGTGTTCTGATTGATGATCACGTTTTACTGATCATGGATATGAGATATCAAATCAGAAACATAGATATATGTTAGAGAACATATATTGGACCGACCCACACAAAGAATACTACATGGTTTCATGTCATTAGTGATTCTTAATATGGTTTGACTTTAGTCCTTTGACGTGAAGTCATCATGGTTCCCTACATGAGGAATTCGGTGTTTTGATATTAGACTAAGTTATTTTTAACCGAATAACAAGCAGTCTTATGTTGGACATCAAATGAATTATGCGGAGGGATGTGAATAATGTAGATGGGATTTGTACCTCTCTTAAGTGAGAGAGATATCATTTGGGCCTCTTGACAAGTGTGACTGAAGAAATGCATGGTCGTGCTCAAATGAATTGATGAACAGTCATCAATGTCAGTTGTTATAATCAATCAACTTGGGGATCAAGAAATTATGATTAATCAAAGGATGACATATATCATGCCTTGTGATTAATCTTGATATCGTGTTACAAAAGGACTGAGCCTATAACTATAGTTACAGGTTAAATCGGATTATCGATCCTCATTTGGTTTGGGTAGTCATAATGTCTTGCTAGAAGTCGCTTATGACTTATAGGCCTTGAAGTGTGATCAAGCCCATTGCCAACATCAAATGAGCCTACAGGGTCGCACAAAAAGAGTGATGTGATCTGAGATTATTCTCTTGGGCCTAATTTATTAGGTATTGAATAAATATATGTAGATATATTTATTGGGCTAGATTGGATTAAGTTGTCAGGCTTCTATTATTTGAGATATAATGAGCTGAAACTTATTAGGGCCTCAATGGGATTAGGGTTTCTTTATAAATAGAGAAGCTTAGGTCTCATTAGGGAGGAGAGACACTATTGTCAGGAAACCCTAGCCGCCATCCGAGAGAAAAATCAGAGCGGCGTTCGGAAAACGTTTCAGGATGTGCTAGCACACCATAGCCGCAGCCCGGATCGTGCATACTCGTGTGGATACCGGTAGAGGGCATTCGCGTTTGCAGTGTCTTGGAACCCGAAAAGGAAGCAACCTATTCACGAAAACAAGGTATTTTCGTACATCCTTGGAATTTTCGATTATACTTCATGTTGTTGTATGGTCTTTTTTCGCAGTGTATTGTGAATACTCGGACCGTACGTGATCCAACACGTTTATCCTTTATTTTGGAACAGAGAACTAAATTTTATAATCTCTTTAAATATATCGTCATCTTTTCTGAAATAATTCAAATAAAATTGAAATATTATTGATTGTTATCAACAAAATTATTAATTTAAAAGCCTTGAGCTAACATACATCGAAGCTGTAACTCTTATTCTTCATCATTTAAGCTCATCTCCGTGTTATAGCAACAACTCATGATTAGAAATAATTATAGTATTGTTTTATCAGAGCTTGAAATCCTGGTTTTATAAGTTTGAGCCAGTCACTACAAGAAAAATGCAAATTAGCGACAAAAATTTAGCAACGGAAACATTTCCGTAGGCAATTAGCGGCAGAAATATGCTTTCCGTCGCTAAAATTGAGTGATTTACCGACAGAAATAATGTTCGTCGCTAAATTTGGAGGGAATTTATCGACACAAAATTAGGGACGGAAATTAGCGACGGAAAATATAGCCGTCGGTAATTAATTTCCAACGAAAAATATACCGTTGAAAATTAACGACGGAAAGCATATTTTCGTCACTAAAATTGAGTAATTTAGCGACGGTACTAATATTTGTCGCTAAATTTAGAGGGAATTCGTGGCGGCAAAATTAGCAACGGAATTTAGCGACGGTATATGTTCCGTCGCTAAAAATGGAGAGAATTTTTAGCGGAATCAAAAATTTTGAATTTACCTACGGAATTTTCCGTAGGTAAATTCCGTTGGTAAATTAATTTAGCGACGGAAATTTTCTTTCCGTCGGTAAAAAGCGGAATTATTACGGTATAAAATTTTTTAAATTTACTAACTAAAATTTCCGTCGGTAAATTCTTTTTAAATATAAACTCACCACATCTCCTCCCACTTCTATATTCTTTTCCTTTCTTCTTCTTCCTTCTTTCTACATCTTCTCTTCGGTTTCTTAGAGCCCATTTCTCTGTTGTGGACTCCTTTTACGCTTCGACGATGTTATCTTCTCCGACTATTGTCATCGTGTCCTTCTAAGATAGGTATTTTTGCAACTCTTGTCTTGTGTTTTTCATATATTAGATGAAAGTTAATTTGAGTATTTATTACTTTCGTTTATTTGTGTATTTTATTATTGGAAAACAACTTTAAGGTATAAATGTTAGTGATAGAAGGGACAAGACGTGATTTTAGTTGTGATGTGTTCATAAATTTCAGATGCATGTAAGGTGTTTGATGAATTGTTTGTTATTTGAAAAAATAATTTCCGTTCTTTATTTTCAGTTCTGTTTTAGTATGAATTTTAATATTTTAATTCTTTTACTTGAAATAATGAAGTTCTCTCTATGGTAGCTTCTAGAAAAACTAAACAGTTTGTAGATAAATTTTAAAAAATAATTTTCAGCAAATTTACCGACGGAAAAAAATTCCGTTGGTAAATATATCAGATTTTACCGACGGAATTTTTTCCATCGCTAATTACAGACGGAATTACAATTCCGTTGCTAATTTTTTGACAGAAAAATTTACCGACTGAACAAAAAAATTGTTGGCAAATTTAACGAAAGAAATTTTTACCGTCAGTAATTCCGTCGGTAAATTTAGCAACGAAAAATGTCCGTCGTTAAATTTAGCAACGGTCATATCTCCGACGCCTTTTTTTGTGAATAAATTCCGTCGCTAAATAAGCTTACCGACGGAATATGTACAAATTTCATCGGTAAATTCCGTCGCTAAAGTTTATTTTTCTTGTAGTGAGTATAGCTGTGCATTTTCCATATTATTCTGTTTATCTTTAGCAAAATGATTATATAGCAATAGTTGACAGCGATTGGTGCTACTCCTAATATTGTTCACTTGTTCTTTTTAGCATTTTTGAGGAAGAAAAGAAATTAAAAGAGAGTTATATTGCAGGAGTGCTGCCATATCTAGTTACAGTCTGAACAAGCAGCTACAGCTCATAGTAGAACATAGACAGTCATGGATACAAATAAATAAATCGTACGGATTAGAGATCAAAGGACGCAGACATTTAGATACTTAAGTATTTGAAATTGCCTTTTGTTTGGTTTTTACTGTGGAAGAATATTGCAGAAAGGCACATAGCATCTTCTTGTTTTATGTGGTAGGAGAACAACAATTATGTGCTGCTACTGCTTGTTAACATGGTTGAGTTTGGATTCATCGTCTAACTTTGTGTTGTGATCATCGACAGATCAGTTTCCTTGAGTCTGCTCCACTTACCATTTTCACTCTTAAACAAGTTCAAATTATGTCATAATTTCCTCTCAACAGGCCCCTGATGGTGACTTTTAATTGGGAGGTTCAAAACTTTGTACCATTAACTCTACAAACATTTTTAGTCTTGTCTATGGATCGATATGGAGGACTCAGGACTGGAGTTAGTACCCCACAATCATGTCTAATTCAGCTTCGATCTTTTCTATGGAATCTAACTATAATATATGATGCGCACATCCAATTAACAATTAGTTTTAATCTAACTAGTACAAATCGCCAATGTTACGTCTACTTTGGATTCTTTTTAAGGTAAGTAGTTTAAGGAAGCTAACCTGTTTTATTTTATGAAATAATCACTGGCTATCATTCTACTCCAGCTGGGAGAGCAAAGCGGTTTATATATTTGGAAATTTTCTTGTTAAGCTGTAATTTGGTTGGTTATAGAACAAACAAGGCTGGGGTTACTGGCTCTATCTGCCCTCTTATTTTCAAATTAAAAATAAACATAGCCAGAACAGCCATGTATGTAAGGTGGCTGTTGACGTTGACCTCAGTTTTTCGAATGGACGGTAAAAAGCTTTTGATAGTTGTTTCTGAGATACCACCAACTCGAGTAGAAGTACTGGGGGACTAAATTGAATGAATCGATCAACATCACTCTTAAATCTTCTAAAATTTGGAATTGGTTTCTTCAAAATAAATATGAACAAAATCCTGCTATATTAAATTAAAACCAAGTAAATGTGATGCAACCTGTGTACTGCTGAACTACCACACTTTCCTGTTTGCAAGTGTATCGTTGACAAGTGATTGAAAAGTAAATTAAAAATATAGAAGTGAATGATCATCATTAATATTTTTCCAGCCTTGATGACTGGGTACAATCCAATAGACCTCCCTCTGCGACAATCTACGGTATGACATTACTGTCGTCATCCACTTGGGAGTCTGGACTCTAGATTCAATCGTCATTAGAAGTTCCATTTCGACTTTATAGCGGAGGGTGGTCTCCAACTGGTGTGTTCCTACGCAATATCATTCCCCATGTTCTAATATTGCGAGGAAAAAGTAGAACTGCTTAATGCTTTTCTTTTCTACGGGTAGTTCAATTTCTAGCGGCTTTCCAAATAGTTTACAGTCATTAAGTTATAGGTTTGAGGCCATTGAATTTTTAAATTCATTTCAAGGAATTCTAACAAACACTAAAAAATTTTATGAAATAATAAATTAAATATGTTACTTAGTTCTAAATCAATATTTTATTAAATAAATTAAAAAATTATAAAACTGAAATTTATACAACATATATTTAAAATTTAAAATGTAGATTTCTTACAATAAAATGTTCAATATTAGTTATTCTTCCTTCATAGTATGACAAAGTCAAGTAAAATTAAATTATACTGTATTAATTTTTTTCCTTTTAATCTCTATCTAAATATTAAAGTTTTCTCTTTTATTCAATTTTTTTAGATAGAGGTTTTTTTTAATGTACCCTTTTAAGTTAATGGTAAAAAAAAACTTCTTGTTTAAGGTTAAAAGCTGGTTTCTTTTTCTTTTAGGGAATGTAATCATATCTAATGTAAGGAAGAAGTCATTTGTTAGCTCATCTTCAATGACTCTTATCTTTAGCTCAACTTCAATGACTCTTATCTTTAGCTCAAATCTCCTGTTGGCCTTTCATTCCCCCTTTTTAACTCCTAGGCCTTATCCCTATAGCCTTTAAACACATATTCCCTTAACATTTCAACTAAATGTTGTCTTTGTTCTAATAACACCTATTTGTATTACATTTGCTTCCTCTACTTCTATTGAAGTAGCTCTTTTTCTTCTCTTCCACAGTAGGTTTCCTTACTTGGGCCTTCAACCTTATCTTTCCTTACAATACCTTTTCTCTAAATGCAACTTTCTTATCCTATACCTGATGCTCAATTTATCGTTCCCTCAGTATTCCTAATTCTTATCTTAATCTCTCTCCTAAGAGGCTCCTAAGAGATCTTAGTGCCAGGTAGTAAGAGGTAACTCTTGTTGTAACACCCCACTCCTGAGTGACCCGAACCCGACATCGTTGGCGATATCCGAGTTCGTGCCCCACGAGGGTGGCGTACTACATCAGTCAGTAGATCTCAGTAAAAACTTTTTTTTTTACTCAAATATTCATTCCATCAGAGCCATGTCCTTTTTGTTTTATTTACACTCATGTGCGCGGAAAACAGTAGACAATTTGCATCCACGTGCATAGATAATCATTTTCAGTTTATACGATCGCTTTGATTATTACAAATAGTCAACAATAAACTACAATAATCATTTCATGTGCAAAATGAACCACATTGGCCCATTACAAATACAATTAGTCATTTTGGAATACCATTCTATTGGACACTAATGCAGCCGCAGATCGATCCCGACCTCTATCCTTCACTTTTCCTCGGAGACATACTCCGTGTCAAACGGGGTATTCTTCAAGACCTGAAAAATAGATGCAAATTTTGGGTGAGTTTTGCGAACTCAGTGAGTGACCATCATTGATGGTTTACCCAATCACATAACGTATAACACATACTTTCATTTCCATTAAGTCACAATTCATATTCCCTATCACACCTCACACTCACATAAAGTTTCATATTTGCATTATATTGATACAATGTCATATTCAATATAATCAAACCGATCGTTCAGTCCAATTTTTCATTTCCATTCAACACAATGGCACATTCCCATTCAATACAGTGTTGCAGTCTCATTCAATACAAGTAATTCAACCATTCCCATTCCATACAATCAAATCAATCATGTTATGCATATGTGCATGAGACCCACTTTCCATTTAATTACTTTGTTGTGACCGAGTGTCTAAATTGTCCTGTACCCATGGATATCGGGCTCATTGAAACTGTCCCATATAGGGCTCATTTTAAACTGTCCCATATAGGGCTCATTGTAAACTGTCCCATAAAGGGCTCATTGTCGTTGAGCCTGAGGCTCAAATCGATGTCGAGCACGAAGCTCTTCTCACTCATTGTTGACTACTCTGGTCACAACTCCCATTATTTTTCATGTATTCATGCAGTGGAATGCCTTTTGCATATTTTCATGCGCTCAGTCAATCATAATTATTATTATCGGACCGTAGTCCGGCATTCGACATCTAATTAAGAAGTCACATTTTATTTATGTGCAATTATGCATGCAAGAAATTTTAACATTCTCAACATGTATACACTTAGGTCATCTCATTCACATTCAATGAGCACTTTAATAACGCACTTTCCAATGCATAATTAATCACCGGACCTCCTGTCCGGAACCCATATTTAATCAAAATCAATAAAATAATCAATACACATTCAACATATAACAAAAGGAAATAACCAATAAATAAGACCATCTAGGTCTACTCACAGTACGCTCCAGATTTGCCTTGGTTTCCAATTTCTAGGAACGCCTGGGTGCGGACATTTATCCTGCACTGCCAATTTATGCCATATGCACACATTAATCACTTTGCATAAAAATTCCCATTTATACACAAATATAGAATAGGGACAATGCATGTTCATGATATTCCCGGCCTTAATCCAATTTTTTTTTCAACAATAAAATCCGTAGAAAAATTAGAAATTCAATGGCGCTGACGACACTCAATTTGGACCTCTATAGGTCCCCAATTAAATAAAACAGTAATGCAATCCCATTTCCCGGACACCCGTCAATTTTCCGTCCAAAAATTCCCAATTTCCCATGAAATGAAATTCAATATTTTACAAATCCGATGCCTCAAGAATCAGGTCAATCGGACGTCGGACGGAAAAGTTATACATCAAAGAAATCAGAAATCCAAAATTAAAACAAAAATCCCCTTTGTGGCTCGCGAGGGCAAGCTGTCGCCCTCGCTAGTCTGGCGACTTACCTCGCCTCGCGAGGGCGAGCCGTCGCCCTCGCGAGGCGTCGCCCTCGCGAGGGGCGAGATTCCAAATGCCTTCTCCCTTCTTTTTCTTTTTCCAAACCGAACTTCAATCATTCATAACTTTTCTCACACCATTCAGAAAATTACAATCCATATGTCGTTGGAAAGATTAAGAAAAACTCTACAAGTTTTATGTAGAACACAACAATCAATTTCACACCTAAGGGTTACAAAAATCCAGTCAAAGCCACTGCCTACTCAAAACCTCTCAAAACAGTGCTGTACTTTACAAATTCAGTAACCTTTATTCTCTTCAGTAAAAAATTACACAATAAATATGCTCAGGAAGGCCACAATGTGCTCTACAACTTTCATGAACAGTCTAGATTCAAATTCAATGGCTAATTAGGTCAAAAAATTCAGTGAATGCTACTGCCCCTGAAAGTACTCAAATTGGATAGTAATTTTTCAAGCAGTATAACTCCTTGTTCAAATGTCCAAAAATTGCATACTTTATACCCATAAAAAGATAAAAACACAGTACTACACTTCTCATAAAGGGCTCAGAATCAAATTCCATCATTAACCAATTTAAAACAGTCCTGCAAGTCACTGCCCTGTTCAGCAGTTCATGACCTAACTTCAATCCAATCTTTGAAAAATCATAAGTCCCAATTCTGTTATCTAAAAATAGCATTCTATATACCATTTTCAAGATAATTGTTTCCTCTACAACTATTCATAAGATCACCTAAGCCAATTCAATTCACACAAATTACTAAAATTGCTTCCAATCACAATGTTCACAAAACTGTCATTTCAGTTAGGTTTCACTCAAATGCTCAAAATCAGTCAATATTTCACAATGCATATCTCCCAATATACAGGTAGAAAAATTACAAGATCCGTGGAAATGGAAAGCTAACAATGTATTCTTCAACTCTCATGAAGACCATTTTCCCTAATTCCATATCAATTAATTTAGAAAAATCATCAAAACACTTAGGTCATTGGTCCGGATACTGTTCACCTAAGTTAAAACAGTAACTTTCCAAGCCAGATTTCACCCTCTTAGAGTTACAATTAGACAACACCTATTTCACACAAAAATGTAGCCAACAACCCAAAGTTTAATTGGGCACAAACCTTGACTGATTTGCACACCCACACAATGAGTTATGCTCAAAACAGTATAGTAGGGCAAAAACTCAATTTTCCAGCTTTGGTACTAAACTTAGCTTCTATCATTTCCAATGCCAATGACACAACTATAAGCATCCAAATGAGCACAAGATCAGTCCCTACAACATTCCTACATTCACTAGGGCTAATAGTCACAATTGGCAGCATTAAACTCTTAAGTTATTTGCAAGATTAGTCATCAATATTCAATCCAAATGTAAGCTAAACATTCATTCAATCCTACTACTTCATCAAGCCATACATAACATACCCTTATACCCAACAATTCCACCTATAATTCTCATCAAAGTCATGCAACAATAAGCATAATAAGTACACCATAAGTCCCATTGAATGCATCTAACCACTAAGGCATTAAATTCATAATCAAAGCATAAGTAAAGCTTAACTTAAGAACTTACCTAATCAAGCCTTTTTCTACCTTCAACTCATTACTTACCACTCCAACTTCCCACTTTCTAAACCTAACACAAGGAGTTTATTATCATGAAAAGAAAGTGGTTTGATTGCATGAAGAAAAGCCTTTGAGTTTGGAGGAAGTAGAACTTAAAAGAGGAGAAATCGATGGAGAGGGTGAAACCAAGGAGTAGGTTTCGGTTGATGGAGAAGATGAGCAAATAAAAAGTGTCTTTTCTTCCTTCCTCATAGAAGAACCGAGAATGCATAGGATAATCATGTATTAAATGAAAGGGACACTTGGCAATTAGAGGAGAATGAGGAAAAATCAAAGAACCAATCAAATGTTTATAAAAAGAAAATAAATCCTAAGCTAAAATCAAGCCAATTTCGGTTCCAACAAGATTTAAGGGTCCATTTATGGGTCCCACCAAGATATTTAATAGCTTAGTACCAAATAACAGTAGAAAATCAACCGGTTCACCAGTTGACGATTTTTTTTCGGTCCGAGAATTTCTGGAAATTTCCCCGAATCATTTTTGTGAAAATTACCGAAATTACCCAAAATTGTAAAACATATAACAGTCCACTCCCAATAATTTTTCAAACACGAAAACCACCTTTTCCACTACAAAAACACATTTAGGCCATTTACCGGCGATTTTGCCGGTCCGGGAATTTTCTCCAGAAAATTCCAAAAAAATTTCCTATAATTCTAGTAAAATAGAAAACAATTTATGGCGCACTCAGAATAATTTTTCAAATCCATTAACCACGTTAATCCCAAGAAAATTGCCTTAGGCACAAAACCGAATATCATGTATGCATGCACGAGTTTTATGTACACAAATGTGACCGTGGACCAATCCTATTATGCATGAACAGTCCTATGCACTCCAAATCTATTCCATCCTATGTCAAATTTACTATTTTACCTTCCAATCGAGGGTGGGATGTTACAATTCCCTCCTAATAAAAATTTCGTCCTCGAAATTCTCAACAACGATTCACTATGACAGCTTCTCAAATATCCCTACATGTTCCATACACTTTTCCACTCAATGATTCATTTCCCAAAGGTCACAAGTGACACGATCGATCAGTTGTCCACCACTTATTTGGCTAACTTTATCCTCATCACGATGGATTTGATTCAACAATGTCATCAATTGGCGATCTCACCGTCTTCACTATCTCTCTTGCCATTTTCATAGTAGTTCGATGCTATGACTTAAATCACTATTTCCAACTCGTTATCATTTAATACCTTTTCTCAATATACGGACTTATTCTAATACCTTCCTTGATATGCCAATTTCGTGCTTTCTATGATACTTACCATAACCTCCTTTATCTCGTCCCTGACGATTCACTTTCCTTTGGTACCAATACAATGACATTTAGATCCATTTCGCTATAACCAGTGATAATGTACCTAATGCAGTCATGCTTTATAATCCAGTGACTCTTAGTTCAAATTCTAAGACAGTTCACTGTTCTATAGTATTCACGCACTCAATTCGGATTACTCGATTTCATTTGTCCTATTCGGTTCCACCTCCACTAACCCATTCAACTTTCCTGAGTTCCTTTGTTTCACCCATCACAGTCTCAAATCCATTATGGTCTTTGACTCCTGTTAGGCCCTGTGCAGTGTAGCAGTATATCCCTACAGTAAAATCCGCACTCTGTAACACGATCATAATCGAGCATTTTTCCTGTTGAACATTTACACCTATAAGCACTTGAATCAATAATCACTTTATTCTATACTCATAGTTATTCCTTATAGGACTCACCACTTTAACTTCAGCACTCTTAACCATTTCTTACCTTTATCCAGTATCTCAAGTTTCCAGAAATACTTCACAATTAGCCATAACCTACCTGATATTCATTGGAAATCCTAATATCTGTAATCTGTTCATTGCAACATTATCTATTCACTATTTGAATTTAGTAGGTAGAATTGTCCGTTCATTTCAGAATTATCGATCAATGAGTCATTTATACCCGTCTTTTTCCTCGAATTATCATCATGTATCCTTATAGGAATCTAAAGTCTCCAAGGCTTTAACAATTGTGATCTCAACACTAATATCGTTTATCAAAGTCAATTCAATTTATCTTATACTGCTAACAAAATGTCTCAGTTCAACACACACTGCCCACTTTCCAAGGATATGCTTATCATCAGTATCAAATTCCTCAATTATTCATAAAGTTCTTTTTACTTTTCACTGTTCAACACTTTCAAGCACATTCCATCTATAATCATAGTCACTACCATTTGCTTACCTCGTATAATTCCCTATTAGGGTCTCATTGAATTTACCATACATCTTTTAACTTTTTCATTGAGTCCACAATTAGTGTATTTGCCATCCCTTTATGAAGGTATCACTACATCACGTCATTGTCAGCTTTCCTTTAGGACTTCTTGTCTCTACTCATTTTCTCTTTTCAATTGATTTTTTGTCATTCGCATCAACATATGCCAATACCTAGTCATCCGTACTTGGACTTCCATAAATTCCACTTCATTTAAGTATTTCACTTCACATTGAAATAGGATCATCTCAAATTAAAATTCCACTGATGTTATTAGATACTTTACATTTCCATACACACAATACAGATAACTTCAGTAGTATGAGATATAACTCAATTTCACTTTTAATTTTGTCCATACTTCTTTCCGTTTGACCATTAGTCTTGTTACCATCTTTATATTCTGTTCACGAAAGTCTCATCAACCAATTATTATCCCTAATTACTTTTCAATCATCCTTCACTATACGTACTATCTCAATCAGAACAATTTTATGCCATAATTTAAAAAAATTAGAACATTCCTTACACTAAGGTTCCTTGTGACAGTCACATAAACACTTTCTTTCATACTTATTCAGAATCTATACCTCAAGATTTTATCCGAAACCAATTAATAACCTATACAATTCAGACTTCCATAAGACTCCTTTTCGCTTATGCTAATTCTCAAATAAATAACTAATGCCATAATCATTTCTCATTTCCTCTCATAAAGATACATTCAGTCCTCCTATGTCTTACTTTAACCTAATATAAACTTTACACTTATAGCCACTCATAGAAACACGTATTTAATCATTCTCCGATCATCTCCTCCATGATTTCCATATATCTTTCACATACATTTCATTAATCATGATCAACTTTATCGTCCAATAGGTACTCCCAACGGTAAATCGACTTAATTGTGACAACTCTTTTCATATCACTATCATTGTTTCATTCATTTTTTTTTCATTTCCCCTAGTTTCATTCCCATAGCATTCATGTGTCAACTTGACCTTTTAAGGTCATGTCCACTTGGCTTATACAAAGTCATCTTCTTATTGCTTCGTATTTCTTTAATATCCTCAAACAATCTATAATAGGGCATTCACAGTCCCCAAAACACGACAAAATCGTTGATACAACTCCATTGTATCTTTATCTATTTACCCATCCAGTTACCATTTCTGTGTCTATATCCATCTTTTCAACCAAATCTAAAATTTCCCGATACACAATCAGCAGAAAATTGTCAGTCTGTCTTTTTCCTTTACCATCCTTTGATACTAGTTTCTAAACTCTAAGCACAATATTCGCATAACCATTTCAGTCTCACGCTTAGGTGCTCATAATCATAACCGTTTCCCCAATTCATTTCAGTTTATCTGTACACTTTTATCTCACCATGTCTACTTTTTCTTACCCGACTAGGCACTAGGTACTTTGCTCTTTCAGTTCTTTCAGTTCTAGGTAGACCGGTACGGTACAATATTGATCCTATCACAATCCCGCTATCCTCATCTACCTATGATATCTACTGATATTGAACACAAATGCAGTGAATCCATATCTGCCTGATCGGATCATCTACACTTTACTCAGTTCCAATGTTTCCCATGTCCTCACATATACAGTCAAAACTCTAATTACTTACTCATCCCGGACCTTTAATCTCACTTAAGACTACTACAACTAGTATGTTTCTCCTATCTCCAGTGGACCTTTCCAAATTCTAGACATATTCATTTTTCTGTCACCATAATTGTAGCACCCCACTCCCGACGAGACCCGAACCCGATATCCATGGTGATATCCGAGCCCGTGACCCGCGAGGGTGGCGTACTAGAACATTCATTACCCTTAACAAAAATCGTATGACATTTTTTTTTCTTTCAAAAACATTAGAGTGCGCAAACAATCACTGACTTGGCCCAATTATAACAAAACATTTTCAAATATTAAACCATTTTACTAATAAAACAATTTCAATCATTATTAGCACTCATTAGTGCTCAATCACTCTATACAATTACATGTAAACAATTGGGCCTACTAAATACCAAATTAATACACTAATGCAGAATCTGAGCACAATCGATCCCGACCCGATACTCTGTCTTGCTAGCAGTATACGTCCTCCCGTGTGTCCAACGGGGTACTCTCCATTTCCTAAAAATAGATGCAATGTTGGGTGAGTTTGCGAACTCAGTGAGAAACCATCATCGATGGTTCACCCAACTCATGCATATCCACACAATCACACAATACTGTATATATATCATAAACAAGAAATCACAGGCACTCAATTTCACAAACTCAGTGAGAAACCATCATCGATGGTTCACCCAACTCATGCATATCCACACAATCACACAATACTGTATATATATCATAAACAAGAAATCACAGGCACTCAATTTCACATTTTATAAGGCAATAAGCCTTTCACACAATTCACATTAAACATTCATTTATGCAGTGTGCATGTGACTCTTTCATTTTCTTTCGTTGTTGTGACCGTGCTTTGAGCTTATATATGTTGAGCCATTGGCTCGGAACATGGGCTTAAAGCCACAAACGTTAGGCATAGCCACGATCATCGAGCCGAGGCTCGAATACGTTAGACACGAGGCCCTCGTGCGTTGAGCTTAAAGCTCAAATCGGTGGCGACACCGGTCACAACTGCCATTATCTGATCATTTACTATGCATGAATGCACATGTCATTTTTCCAATATCCAATTATCGCATTTCTATTTCCAATTCCAATTAATTACTATTTCCGATCATTTTCCAATGTTCTCGGACTTTCAGTCCGATATTCATTCCCATGCATTTACCTTTCGTTTCACTATCACATTTACAATCCAATTTATTTATCTATCACATTTACAATCCAATTTACTAATGCATTCTCACGCACTTATTTTCATTTGCACTTCAATATCACAATCCAATATTTCGAACACCCATGGTCCGAAATCAATCAAAACAATCAATTACATATATCCATCCTTGCATCCTCATGGCAATCAATGCATAAAATTAATAAACACATAAGGTTGAGAAACCAACTAGGTTACTCACCTATTACTTCCGAGTTAATGCCGGGAAGTTTCCGCCCCGTCGGTCTGACGACGCTCCACTTGGGCCTCTATAAGAAACAGAGAAAGAACGAGTCACTACAGATGCAATTTGTGCACATGTAGGTGAAATATGCATGTTCATGAATTTTCCGGCCCTAAATCCAAATTTCCCCATAATAAAATCCGTCTAAAATTAGAAACCTATTGGCCGACGGCATAATTCGGACCTCTATAGGTCCCCAATTAAACAAAATAAGGATTAAAGGCTCCGCTACCGGGGCCACGTCAATTTCCGTCCAAAATTCCTAATTTCTCACAAAATGAAATTAAATATTCTACTTAATCCGATGCCTCAAGAATCAGGTCAATCGGATGTCGGACGGAAAAGAAATTGACAAAATGAAATCACAAATGACCAAATAATAAGAACATCATAATAATAAAATAAAAATAAAAGGTTCAGCCTCGCTGGGGGCGACGCCTCGCCCCAGCGGGGCTGACCAAAATGGCTTCGTCGCTAGGGCGACGCGTCGCACTAGCGACGCGTCGCCCTAGTGACCGGGCCTTAATTCCATTACCCTCTTTTTTTTTTCCATATTACCATCCGAATTTCCAACAACAATAATTCTTAGCACACAAATCAGAAAAATACAAACCATAGCTTGTTGGAAAGATAATGAAAAGCTCTACCATTCTCATGAAGACCATAAAAATCAATTTCACCCCTAAGGGTGTGAAAAATCCCTTCAAATCTACTGCCTACTCAAATCCCATTAAAACAGAACAGTACATTGAAATTTCCATAACTCTCTTATTCTTCAGCCAAAAATTACCACATAAATAAGCTCAATAAGTTCACAATGTCATATACAACTTTCATGAACAACCCAAAATCAAATTCCATTGCTAATTAAGTCAATTAATTCACTCAATGTTGCTGTCCCTGAAATCATTCAATTTGAGCAGTAAATTTATAACAAGCATAACTCCCTGTACACAAGTCAGAAAAATCTGAACTTTATACCCCTGAAAAGATAAATCCTCAAAATTCAATTTTCATGAAGAACTCAATTTCCAATTTCATTTCTAACCATTTCAAAACTGTCATGCAAGTTACTGCCATGATCAGCAATTCCTAACCTAATGCAGGATCAGTTTTTGCAAAATCATAACTCCCAACTCTGACCTCTAAAATTTATATGCCATATCTCATTTTCAAGATAATGTCTTCCTCTACAACTTTGCAGAAGATCACTCACACCAATTCAGTCCACAAAAATTGCTAAAATTGCTCCCAAGCAGAATACTCACAAGTCAGACACTTAAGCTAGGTTTCATCAACATGCCCAAAACCAGTCCATAGGAATCAGTTCATATCTCCCAATATACAACTCGAAAATTAGCAAGATCAGTGGCAATGGAAAGCTAACTCAATATGCCTCAACTTCCATGAAGACCATTTTTCCTAGTTCCCTACCAATTAATTTAGAAAAATCAGCAAAGCTCATAGGGTATAGTTTCGGTTACTGTTTACAGGCAATAAAACAGTAACTTTCCATGCCAAATTTCAACCTATTAGAGTTACAATTTGACAACACCTATTTCACACCAAAATCTAGCTAACATCCCAAAGTTTAAGAGACCACAAACCTCACCTCTTTTGCATTTCTATACAATGAGTTATGAATAAAACAGTACAATCAATCAAAAACCCTAATTTTCCAGATTTGGTCCAACCTTTGTTTCTCTCATTTCCATTGCCTTTAACACATCATCAAGCATCCAAATAACACAAATCAGTTCTTATACCATTCATACACATTCATACATGTCCTAGGGCTAATACCTAAAAATTGGCAGCACTTAATTTCTCAATTCTAATTAACATGAATCATCAAAATTCAATCACAAATCAAGTTAAAACCATGTCTTCATACTACCTTATCCATTCCTACTTCAAACTAACCTTATACCCATTAAGTCAAGCAATAATTATCATCAAATTAAAGCATCAATCATCATAATAAATGCACTAAAAGTCCCATTGAATGTTTCTATCTACCTTGATTCATAAAGTCATACTTAAGCATCATTGAAAACACCATTCAAAGCTTAAATGAAACACTTACCTATTAGCTTTTCCAACCTTCTCTTCTCTTCAATTCTTTCCTAACAATTGCTAACCCCTTTTTCTAACCTCATGCAAGTGAAAGCCCTCCATGACAAATAAGGAACTTGGTGTCTAGAAGAAGAAGGCTTGAAGTTTGGAGGAAGATTTGATGAAGAAGATGAAAATCGATGGAGATGTAAAGAAGTAGGATTTTCGGTGGATGAAGACTAAAAGCATTTAAAACCATTAGCTCCTTCTCTTCCTTAAGGCATCACCGAGAGAGTATTAAATGAAGGAGAATGGGTGGCAAAATATGGTTGGTCCAAATTTTCAAAGAAAAGTCAACATATTATTTTTTATAATTCAGATCAAAATTTACCCCAATCAACTCCAATGACCCTAATTTCAATCCCAAAATAACGATCCAATATTATAGTGCCATTGGATAAAATTTTCGATACCGAAAATCAACCGGTTCAATCATGGCGATTTATCCGGTTCGAAATTTCCGAATTTCCTCGAATCATTTTTGAAAATTACCTAAATTGCCCAAAATTGTAAAACATAAGATAGTCCACTCCAAATAATTTTTCAAACACGAAAACCACACTTTCTACAACAAAAACACTTTTAGGCCATTTACCGACGATTTTGCCGGTCCGGGAATCTTCTCCGGATAATTCCAGAAAAATTCTCATAAATCCGTAAAAATGTAAAACACTCTATGGCACACTCCAAATATTTTTTTCAAATCCCATTATCATACCAATTTCACAAAAGATCACAATTAGACACTTAGGCCGAAAAATGTCATGAATGCATGTATGACTATATGCCTGTGCAAAACTCACCATTTATAGAGGCTGCATGACATATGTTCATGCCGAGATATAATCTAATACTCCTAACTCGTCCCAATTTACTAAAATACCCTTCCCATCGGAGATGGGATGTTACAATTCTCCCCTCCTAATAAAAATTTCGTCCTCGAAATTTCATATACGATTGATCAGGAAGGTAGGGGAGTCTTTTGATTAATACCCTCTGTTTTCATCGATTTCACTACACGACCACATTCGGTCAATGAACGGAAATCAAAACAATCAATGACTCTTTTCCTTTCTCAACTTTACATGATTTTACTACTTTGTCATGATCACGCGCAATTCGTCACTTTCAATATCAATAACATATATATCGGATCCGAACAATATCTATGAAACACTTTGTGAATCCGAATCATCTTTTAAGTTTTAGCCCAACTTGTCAATCCATAATTCTATTCACATCACAATCGTATGGAGGCCATTCCTCACGAATTCAATTTTTCTTAACTACACATTTATTCCCATCTAAGTACCTTTTGGCCGAGGCCATACCCTTCAAAATATTTCCTTTATCGCTTCTCAGAACACAAATCTCATGAGATTTATAACCTCGGTGTGAATCAATTCAACTCAATGTTACCATCTTAAATTGCTTAACGCCCTGATCACATAATAAAGACCCCTGATACACTTTTCGAATGGTGACACCAATATAATGATTGTCATACCACAATCACTTTGCACTATATATCAATCTCATATCCCAATGAAATCCAAAAACACCTGTTGGTTAATCACACATGTCATCGTTCACTTTGACAGACTTTACCATCAATTGCTTTTCCATAATACTTTTACTAGAACATAACGCTTCGATTGTTTCTTATGCTTTCTCGAACCATTTACTAATAATCATTCGTTTTCCCATCCTAACCTTTCAATTACTCTTTCAATACGCTCTTGCTAAAACATAAAGCTTCGATCATTCCTTACGTTTTCACTAACAGTTCCCGTAATGAGTATCCTCCATATTTCTTAATTTGAACCATACCTATCTTTTTCCTTAACAATTGGAGTTATCTACAGTTCTTTGATACGGTTTACAATTTCTACTTCCTCACTTCGGGTTTTGTCAATCCGTTTTGATGCACACCAACTTTGAAATTCCCATAGCTAATAATACTTTCTTTTGCCCCTTTTTTTTTTTTCAGTTCGACTAGTAATACGCAATAATACACCAGATTTGATAACTTTATTACCCAAACTTGGATCTTCTGCAATTGAATATATTTATTTCTTTGTTCAATTCCTTGAATTGCACCATTAGCTTAGTTTGGAGTAATCAGCCACTGAATCCTTTTCAAATCATTCAACTGCACGACATAACTCAATAGTTATCGATTTGCATATTCATAGAAATCTCCAAACTATTTCTGTACGATTTATGTCTCCAAGCTTTTAGGCCACACTCAATATGACAAATTTCAAATTATCAATCATAATACCGCCCATGGAATCATATTTGTCCCAAGGTGCATAAAATCACTTTATCCAATTTCCATAGATCACATCAGAACCTTTACTGGAACACTTCAATATAGATAGTAAAGTCTTCACATGTCTCCTTTATGATCATTAGTCATAACATTCACATGTTTTCCTCAATTATTCTTGTCGATTTGCTAAAACTAAAAAATCTTTGACAATTGATGAACGCATCCAGCATTCCATTAGTTCTCATTAATACAAATTCCGCCTACACATATCCTTTGAACTTTCGCATTTTATCAATACCTATATCTTAATTTATTCTCCCAATATCCCATGTTCGCATCCTAATTCATCCCTTATTTCACTCTTATGAAACTTGCATGATAACCAATCTCCTCACCTATACCAATGTATCTATTTCTTATGTTTATATCCATTATCCACTGCAACACAATTGAGACATGTTCCTTTTCCGTACCCATAGTTGATTCATGTAACTTTTTAATTATCGAACGTCTCCAATGAGGAACAATTTTCGTATAATTTGTCTCATCATAACATATTCTGCACATGTTCCTTACCTTCATTTCTCCACACATAACTTAATTTATTCACGATAGATCACTCATTGACTTGCATAAACAATCGTTATATCGATCTCGTGCTTTCAAAACATAATTACACAAAATATACACGAATTTTTTTTTAATCCCCTCAAATTCACTTAATATGCGGTACTTCTCTTACATAATCAGAACCATCTCATTAACATAATGTACACTCTTTCAGTAACTTAGTTTAGCTCTTACGCTAGAGTCTCTGTCAGATGTAATACAAATCAGTTACTCTTGATACATCACGAAGATAAATCTCTGAAGAGCACTTAAACAATTTATTTTCCTCTATTATCTTGCCATAATCATCACATCCTATCTGACAATATATCTCCATAGTCCCATCAATTTGCCCATTAATAGATCATACTGCTAAGAATACCTTAATTGCATTTAATTCTCGATAACCATTCTCTTTTTGATACCAATTCTCGATCATGGGGACCTTACTTTAGTCATGTCCCTCATTTTATTCTCTCAAACTCATTACTGATGCTAACATCTTTAACTGTATCACTTCTTTCTCAATTGATCATTCGTCTTACTCTCACTCATTTTGAACTTGAGCTACCGGCATTATAATTGGAGCTTATGTAATAGGCCACCGATTACGTCCTATATCATAATCACACAAATTATTCATTTATGCTTAATCATTTCACCCGTGATTGTAATCCCACTATCAGATATACACTTACAGTGACAATATAACCTTCCTGTTTACACCCGTCCTCGCTCGTGAGGATCATATACAATCTCTATTCCTATACAACTGATCAGTATAAGCACTTTCGTTTCTTATTCTAACACATAACGAATTATTATTATTTTACAAGAATTCGGCTAGAATTATCCATTAACTCAGAATTGCAATCAACATTTTCACTTACCATAGGGCTCCCATAAGCAGGTGTGCATTTCCTTAGGCAGATCAATTAAACCCGAACAACCCTTTCATCTATCAATTTCATTGTCTTACATTTCAATCTTTTCATTATGGCATTATACCCATATATTTCCACACTCAAATCAAGATCACAGATGTGAAATCATTCTTGATTTTGCCCTTTATATATTTTGACTCCAAATCACCAATCCTTATATATAATTCTCATCACGGTAATCAATCCCAATTGTAACCTCGCTATATCATAGAACACTTTATTTTCATTCACCTAATACACTGGAAATCTTCCCATTATCACAACTATATATTATTATTTTTTTCTATTCATTCCCAACTATAATCTTTATTCAAATTCATATTCAAGGGTATACCCAATCTAACTCCAATATTGTGCTTCACAATATACCCGTCAATACCAGCACACTAAAATTTCGTCTGTCTGATCGAACCATACACTTTTTCCTATTTTGCGATATCCATTTCTTCTTTTTTTCACACTCTAACACATTATTCTTTTTCTCACTTTTTCTAACCGCTTAAACGACTAAGACATATATATACATACGGCTCATATACTACACTGGGGATCAGTTGTCACTATCTGCCGTGACACAACTTAAATGCACATAACTAGACACACCCATTTTTTTTTAAAGCCCATGTAAGATTGTACTTCTCTCGATACCTAAATGTAGCACCCACTCCCGACGAGACCCAACCCGATATCCATGGTGATATCCGAGCCCGTGACCATGAGGGTGGCGTCTAGAACATTCATTACCCTTAACAAAAATCGTATGACATTTTTTTTTCTTTCAAAAATATTAGAGTGCGCAAACAATCACTAACTTGGCCCAATTATAACAAAACATTTTCAAATATTAAACCATTTTACTAATAAAACAATTTCAATCATTATTAGCACTCATTAGTGCTCAATCACTCTATACAATTACATGTAAACAATTGGGCCTACTAAATACCAAATTAATACACTAATGCAGAATCTGGTGACATCGATCCCGACCCGATACTGCTCTTAGCTAGATATATCATACTCCGTGTGTCCAACGGGTACTCTCCATTTCTGAAAAATAGATGCAATGTTGGGTGAGTTTGCGAACTCGGTGAGAAACCATCATCGATGGTTCACCCAACTCATGCATATCCACACAATCACACAATACTGTATATATATCATAAACAAGAAATCACAGGCACTCAATTTCACAAACTCAGTGAGAAACCATCATCGATGGTTCACCCAACTCATGCATATCCACACAATCACACAATCTCAGATATATATCATAAACAAGAAATCACAGCACTCAATTTCACATTTTATAAGGCAATAAGCCTTTCACACAATTCACATTAAACATTCATTTATGCAGTGTGCATGTGACTCTTTCATTTTCTTTCGTTGTTGTGACCATGCGCCTGAGCTCATATATATTGAGCCATTGGCTCTAGAACATTGGGCTTAAAGCCCTGAAACGTTGGGCATAGCCCTGATCATCGAGCCGAGGCTCGGAATACGTTGGGCACGAGGCCCTGTGCGTTGAGCTTAAAGCTCTGAAATCGGTGGCGACACCGGTCACAACTGCCATTATCTGATCATTTACTATGCATGAATGCACATGTCATTTTTCCAATATCCAATTATCGCATTTCTATTTCCAATTCCAATTAATTACTATTTCCGATCATTTTCCAATGTTCTCGGACTTTCAGTCCGATATTCATTCCCATGCATTTACCTTTCGTTTCACTATCACATTTACAATCCAATTTATTTATCTATCACATTTACAATCCAATTTACTAATGCATTCTCACGCACTTATTTTCATTTGCACTTCAATATCACAATCCAATATTTCGAACACCCATGGTCCGAAATCAATCAAAACAATCAATTACATATATCCATCCTCGCATCCTCACGACAATCAATGCATAAAATTAATAAACACATAAGGTTGAGAAACCAACTAGGTTACTCACCTATTACTTCGAGCTAATGCCGGAAGTTTTACGCCCGTCGATCCGACGACGCCCACTTGGGCCTCTATAAGAAACAGAGAAAGAACGAGTCACTACAGATGCAATTTGTGCACATGTAGGTGAAATATGCATGTTCATGAATTTTCCGCCCTAAATCCAAATTTCCCATAATAAAATCCGCCTAAAAATTAGAAACCTATTGGCGACGGTGCGCAATTGGGACCTCTATAGGTCCCCAATTAAACAAAATAAGTGATTAAAGGCTCCATTACCGGTGCCACGTCAATTTCCGTCCAAAAATTCCCAATTTCTCACAAAATGAAATTAAATATTTTACGAATCCGATGCCTCAAGAATTAGGTCAATCGGATGTCGGACGGAAAAGAAATTGACAAAATGAAATCACAAATGACCAAATAATAAGAACATCATAATAATAAAATAAAATAAAATAAAATAAAAGGTTCAGCCTCATTGGGCGACGCCTCGCCCCAGCGGGCTGACAAAATGGCTTCGTCATAGGGCGACGCGTCGCCTAGCGACGCCAGCGACCTTCTCCCGTCACTAGGGCGACGCGTCATACAGTGACCGCCTTAATTCCATTACCCTCTTTTTTTCATATTACCATCCGAATTTCCAACAACAATAATTTTAGCACACAAATCAGAAAAATACAAACCATAGCTTGTTGGAAAGATAATGAAAAGCTCTACCATTCTCATGAAGACCATAAAATCAATTTCACCCTAAGGGTGTCAAAATCCTTCAAATCTACTGCCTACTCAAATCCCATTAAAACAGAACAGTACATTGAAATTTCCATAACTCTCTGATTCTTCAGCCAAAAATTACCACATAAATAAGCTCAATAAGTTCACAATGTCATCTACAACTTTCATGAACAACCCAAAATCAAATTCCATTTCTAAATAAGTCAATTAATTCACTCAATGTTGCTGTCCCTGAAATCATTCAATTTGAGCAGTAAATTTATAACAAGCATAACTCCCTGTACACAAGTCAGAAAAATCTGAACTTTATACCCCTGAAAAGATAAATCCTCAAACTTCAATTTTAATGAAGAACTCAATTTCCAATTTCATTTCTAACCATTTCAAAACTGTCATGCAAGTTACTGCCATGATCAGCAATTCCTAACCTAATGCAGGATCAGTTTTTACAAAATCATAACTCCCAACTCTGACCTCTAACAATTATATTCCATATCTCATTTTCAAGATAATGTCTTTCTCTACAACTTTTCAGAAGATCACTCACACCAATTCAGTCCAGTAAAATTGCTAAAATTGCTCCCAAGCAGAATACTCACAAGTCAGACACTTAAGCTAGGTTTCATCAACATGCCCAAAACCAGTCCATAGGAATCAGTTCATATCTCCCAATATACAACTCGAAAATTAGCAAGATCAGTGGCAATGGAAAGCTAACTCAATATGCCTCAACTTCCATGAAGACCATTTTTCCTAGTTCCCTACCAATTAATTTAGAAAAATCAGCAAAGCTCATAGGGTATGGTTTCGGTTACTGTTTACAGGCAATAAAACAGTAACTTTCCATGCCAAATTTCAACCTATTAGAGTTACAATTTGACAACACCTATTTCACACAAAAATGTAGCTAACATCCCAAAGTTTAAGAGACCACAAACCTCACCTCATTTTCATTTCTATACAATGAGTTATGAATAAAACAGTACAATCAATCAAAAACCCTAATTTTCCAGATTTGGTCCAACCTTTGTTTCTCTCATTTCCATTGCCTTTAACACATCATCAAGCATCCAAATAACACAAATCAGTTCTTATACCATTCATACACATTCATACATGTCCTAGGGCTAATACCTAAAAATTGGCAGCACTTAATTTCTCAATTCTAATTAACATGAATCATCAAAATTCAATCACAAATCAAGTTAAAACCATGTCTTCATTCTACCTTATCCATTCCTACTTCAAACTAACCTTATACCCATTAAGTCAAGCAATAATTATCATCAAATTAAAGCATCAATCATCATAATAAATGCACTAAAAGTCCCATTGAATGTTTCTATCTACCTTGATTCATAAAGTCATACTTAAGCATCATTGAAAACACCATTCAAAGCTTAAATGAAACACTTACCTATTAGCTTTTCCAACCTTCTCTTCTCTTCAATTCTTTCCTAACAATTGCTAACCCCTTTTTCTAACCTCACGCAAGTGAAAGCCCTCCATGACAAATAAGGAACTTGGTGTCTAGAAGAAGAAGGCTTGAAGTTTGGAGGAAGATTTGATGAAGAAGATGAAAATCGATGGAGATGTAAAGAAGTAGGATTTTCGGTGGATGAAGACTAAAAAGCATTTAAAACCATTAGCTCCTTCTCTTCCTTAAGGCATCACCGAGAGAGTATTAAATGAAGGAGAATGGGTGGCAAAATATGGTTGGTCCAAATTTTCAAAGAAAAGTCAACATATTATTTTTTTATAATTCAGATCAAAATTTACCCCAATCAACTCCAATGACCCTAATTTCAATCCCAAAATAACGTATCCAATATTATAGTGCCATTGGATAAAAATTTTCGATACCGAAAATCAACCGTTCGCCATTGGCGATTTATCCGATCCGAAATTTCCGAATTTCCTCGAATCATTTTTTGAAAATTACCTAAATTGCCCAAAATTGTAAAACATAAGATAGTCCACTCCAAATAATTTTTCAAACACGAAAACCACACTTTCTACAACAAAAACACTTTTAGGCCATTTACCGGTGATTTTGCCAGTCCGGGAATCTTCTCCGGATAATTCCAGAAAAATTCCCATAAATCCGTAAAAATGTAAAACACTCTATGGCATACTCCAAATATTTTTTTCAAATCCCATTATCATACCAATTTCACAAAGATCACAATTAGACACTTAGGTAGGAAATGTCATGAATGCATGTATGACTATATGCCTGTGCAAAACTCACCATTTATAGAGGCTGCATGACATATGTTCATGCCGAGATATAATTTAATACTCCTAACCCGTCCCAATTTACTAAAATACCCTTCTCATCGGAGATGGGATGTTACAATAATATTGCCATTTTAATCCGGGAATTCATTAATATCACTTCTTTCCTTAATCAGTCTAGGCCAACACAGCCATTCTAACCACAGTACAATATCAATCTCCTTATCCATTTTTCCTTTCCTAATTGCTTATACACTTTCAGGGATTTACACTCTAATACAGTCTCACCTTAACACATATGCACACGTAGGATTTCTACTCGTGCAACTCAGACTCGGGATCAGTTGCCACGGTCTGCAACGATACGACTCAAATGCATGCAACCTATGTTTCAGACTGTGCCCAGATACATTATGTACTACTGGGCTCTGATACCACTTAAATGTAACACCCCACTCCCGAGTGACCCGAACCCGACATCGTTGGCGATATCCGAGTTCGTGCCCCACGAGGGTGGCGTACTACATCAGTCAGTAGATCTCAGTAAAAACTTTTTTTTTTACTTAAACATTCATTCCATCAGAGCCATTTCCTTTTTGTTTTATTTACACTCATGTGCGCGGAAAGCGATGAGACAATTTGCATCCACGCATAGATAATCATTTTCAGTTCATACGATCGGTTTGATTATTACAAATAGTCAACAATAAACTACAATAATCATTTCATGTGCAAAACAGAACCACATTGGCCCATTACAAATACAATTAGTCATTTTGGAATACCATTCTATTGGACACTAATGCAGACGCAGACTGATCCCGACCTCTATCCTTCACTTGCCTACAGTAGACATACTCCCGTGTCAAACGGGGTATTCTTCAGGACCTGAAAAATAGATGCAAATTTTGGGTGAGTTTTGCGAACTCAGTGAGTGACCATCATCGATGGTTCACCCAATCACATAACGTATAATACATACTTTCATTTCAATTAAGTCACAATTCATATTCCCTATCACACCTCACACTCACATAAAGTTTCATATTTGCATTATATCGATACAATGTCATATTCAATATAATCAAACCGATCGTTCAGTCCAATTTTTCATTTCCATTCAACACAATGGCACATTCCCATTCAATACAGTGTTGCAGTCTCATTCAATACAAGTAATTCAACCATTCCCATTCCGTACAATCAAATCAATCATGTTATGCATATGTGCATGAGACCCACTTTCCATTTAATTACTTTGTTGTGACCGAGTGTCTAAACTGTCCCGTACCCATAGATATCGGGCTCATTGAAACTGTCCCATATAGGGCTCATTGTAAACAATCCCATATAGGGCTCATTGTAAACTGTCCCATAAATGGCTCATTGTCGTTGAGCCTGAGGCTCTGAATCAGTATCTGAGCACGAAGCTCTTCTCACTCATTGTTGACTACTCTGGTCACAACTCCCATTATTTTTCATGTATTCATGCAGTGGAATGCCTTTTGCATATTTTCATGCGCTCAGTCAATCATAATTATTATTATCGGACCGTAATCCGGCATTCGACATCTAATTAAGAAGTCACATTTCATTTATGTGCAATTATGCATGCAAGACATTTTAACATTCTCAACATGTATACACTTAGGTCATCCCATTCACATTCAAGGAGCACTTCAATAACGCACTTTCCAATGCATAATTAATCACCGGACCTCCTGTCCGGAACCCATATTTAATCAAAATCAATAAAATAATCAATACAAATTCAACATATAACAAAAGGAAATAACCAATAAATAAGACCATCTAGGTTTACTCACAGTACGCTCCAGATTTGCCTTGGTTTCTAATTTCTGGGAACGCCTGAGTGCGGACATTTATCCTGCACTGCCAATTTATGCCATATGTACACATTAATCACTTTGCATAAGAATTCCCATTTATACACAAATATAGAATAGGGACAATGCATGTTTATGATATTCCTGGCCTTAATCCAATTATTTTTTCAACAATAAAATTCGTAGAAAAATTAGAAATTCAATGGCGCTGACGACACTCAATTTGGACCTCTATAGGTCCCCAATTAAATAAAACAGTAATGCAATCCCATTTCCCGGACACCCGTCAATTTTCCGTCCAAAAATTCCCAATTTCTCATGAAATGAAATTCAATATTTTACAAATCCGATGCCTCAAGAATCAGGTCAATCGGACGTCGGACGGAAAAGTTATACATCAAAGAAATCGAAATCCAAAATTAAAACAAAATCCCTTTGTGGCTCATGAGGGCAAGCTGTAAGCCCTCATGAGTCTGGCGATTCTACCTCGCCTCGCGGCGAGCCAGAGCCCTCGCGAGGCGAGCTTCCAGGTCGCCTCGCCTCGATGGCTAGATTCCAAATGCCTTCTCCCTTCTTTTTCTTTTTCCAAACCGAACTTCAATCATTCATAACTTTTCCCACACAATTCAGAAAATTACAAACCATATGTCGTTGGAAAGATTAAGAAAAACTCTACAAGTTTTATGTAGAGCACAAAAATCAATTTCACCCCTAAGGCTGACAAAAATCTAGTCAAAGCCACTGCCTACTCAAAACCTCTCAAAACAGTGCTGTACTTTACAAATTAAGTAACCTTTATTCTCTTCAGTAACAAATTACACAATAAATATGATCAGGAAGGCCACAATGTGCTCTAAAACTTTCATGAACAGTCTAGATTCAAATTCAATGGCTAATTAGGTCAAACAATTCAGTGAATGCTACTGCCCCTGAAAGTACTCAAATTGGATAGTAATTTTTCAAGCAGTATAACTCCTTGTTCAAATGTCAAAAAATTGCATACTTTATACCCATAAAAAGATAAAACACAGTACTACACTTCTCATAAGGGCTCAGAATCAAATTCCATCATTAACCAATTTAAAACAGTCCTACAAGTTACTGCCCTGTTCAGCAGTTCATGACGTAACTTCAATCCAATTTTGAAAAATCATAAGTCCCAATTCTGTTATCTAACAATAGCATACTATATACCATTTTCAAGATAATTGTTTCCTCTACAACTCTTCAGAAGATCACCTAAGCCAATTCAATTCACAAAAATTACTAAAATTGCTTCCAATCACAATGTTCACAAAACTGTCATTTCAGTTAGGTTTCACTCAAATGCTCAAAATCAGTCAATATTTCACAATGCATATCTCCCAATATACAGGTCGAAAAATTACAAGATCAGTGGAAATGGAAATCTAACAATGTATTCTTCAACTCTCATGAAGACCATTTTCCCTAATTCCATATCAATTAATTTAGAAAAATCATCAAAACACTTAGGTCATTGGTTCGGATACTGTTCACCTAAGTTAAAACAGTAACTTTCCAAGCCAGATTTCACCCTCTTAGAGTTACAATTAGACAACACCTATTTCCCACAAAAATGTAGCCAACAACCCAACGTTTAATTGGGGACAAACCTTGACTCATTTGCACACCCACACAATGAGTTATGCTCAAAATAGTATAGTAGGGCAAAAACTCAATTTTCCAGCTTTGGTACTAAACTTAGCTTCTATCATTTCCAATGCCAATAACACAACTCTAAGCATCCAAATGAGCACAAGATCAGTCCCTACAACATTCCTACATTCACTAGGGCTAATAGTCACAATTGGCAGCATTAAACTCTTAAGTTATTTGCAAGATTAGTCATCAATATTCAATCCAAATGTAAGCTAAACATTCATTCAATCCTACTACTTCATCAAGCCATACATAACATACCCTTATACCCAACAATTCCACCTATAATTCTCATCAAAGTCATGCAACAATAAGCATAATAAGTACACCATAAGTCCCATTGAATGCATCTAACCACTAAGGCATTAAATTCATAATCAAAGCATAAGTAAAGCTTAACTTAAGAACTTACCTAATCAAGCCTTTTTCTACCTTCAACTCATTACTTACCACTCCAACTTCCCACTTTCTAAACCTAATACAAGGAGTTTATTATCATGAAAAGATAGTGGTTTGATTGCATGAAGAAAAGCCTTTGAGTTTGGAGGAAGTAGAACTTAAAAGAGGAGAAATCGATGGAGAGGGTGAAACCAAGGAGTAGGTTTCGGTTGATGGAGAAGATGAGCAAATAAAAAGTGTCTTTTCTTCCTTCCTCATATAAGAACCGAGAATGCATAGGATAATCATGTATTAAATGAAAGGGACACTTGGCAATTGGAGGAGAATGAGGAAAAATCAAAGAACCAATCAAATGTTTGTAAAAAGAAAATAAATCCTAAGCTAAAATCAAGCCAATTTCGGTTCCAACAAGATTTAAGTGTCTATTTATGGGTCCCACCAAGATATTTAATAGCTTAGTACCAAATAACAGTAGAAAATCAACCGGTTCACCGGTTGACGATTTTTTTCCGGTCCGGGAATTTCTGGAAATTTCCCCGAATCAATTTTGTGAAAATTACCGAAATTTCCCAAAATTGTAAAACATATAACAGTCCACTCCCAATAATTTTTCAAACACGAAAACCACCTTTTTCACTACAAAAACACATTTAGGCCATTTACCGACGATTTTGCCGGTCCGGGAATTTTCTCCAGAAAATTCCAAAAAAATTCCTATAATTCTAGTAAAATAGAAAACAATTTATGGCGTACTCAGAATAATTTTTCAAATCCATTAACCACGTTAATCCCAAGAAAATTGCCTTAGGCACAAAAACCGGGAATATCATGTATGCATGCACAGTAGTTTTATGTGCACAAATGTGACTGTGGACCAATCCTATTATGCATGAACAGTCCTATGCACTCCAAATCTATTCCATCCTATGTCAAATTTACTATTTTACCCTCCCAATTGAGGGTGGGATGTTACAATTCCCCCCTCCTAATAAGAATTTCGTCCTCGAAATTCTTAGTCAACAGTTCACTATGACAGTTCTCAAATATCCCTATATGTTCCATACACTTTTCCACTCAATGATTCATTTCCCAAAAGGTCACAGTGACACAGTCAGTCAGTTGTTCAGTCACTTATTTGGCTAACTCTATCCCTCATCACAGTAGACGGATTCAACAATGCTGTCAATTGGCGATCTCACTGTCTTCACTATCTCTCTTGCCATTTTCATAGTAGTTCCGATGCTATGACTTAAATCACTATTTCCGAACCTGTTATCATTTAATACCTTTTTCTCAATATACAGGCTTATTCTAATACCTTCCTTGATATGCCAATTCTGCGTACTCTATGATACTTACCATAACCTCCTTTATCTCGTCCCTGATGATTCACTTTCCTTTGGTACCAATACAATGACATTTAGATCCATTTCGCTATAACCAGTGATAATGTACCTAATGCAGTCATGCTTTATAATCCAGTGACTCTTAGTTCAAATTCTAAGACAGTTCACTGTTCTATAGTATTCACGCACGCAATTCGGATTACTCGATTTCATTTGTCCTATTCGGTTCCACCTCCACTAACCCATTCAACTTTCCTGAGTTCCTTTGTTTCACCCATCACAGTCTCAAATCCATTATGGTCTTTGACTCCTGTTAGGCCCTGTGCAGTGTAGCAGTATATCCCTACTGTAAAATCCGCACTTTGTAACACGATCATAATCGAGCATTTTTCCTGTTGAACATTTACACCTATAAGCACTTGAATCAATAATCACTTCATTCTATACTCATAGTTATTCCTTATAGGACTCACCACTTTAACTTCAGCACTCTTAACCATTTCTTACCTTTATCCAGTATCTCAAGTTTCCATAAATACTTCACAATTAGCCATAACCTACCTGATATTCATTGAAAATCCTAATATCTGTAATCTGTTCATTGCAACATTATCTATTCACTATTTGAATTTAGTAGGTAGAATTGTCCGTTCATTTCAGAATTATCAGTACAGTAGTCATTTATACCCGTCTTTTTCCTCAAATTATCATCATGTATCCTTATAGGAATCTAAAGTCTCCAAGGCTTTAACAATTGTGATCTCAACACTAATATCGTTTATCAAAGTCAATTCAATTTATCTTATACTGCTAACAAAATGTCTCAGTTCAACACACACTGCCCACTTTCCAAGGATATGCTTATCATCAGTATCAAATTCCTCAATTATTCATAAAGTTCTTTTTACTTTTCACTGTTCAACACTTTCAAGCACATTCTGTCTATAATCATAGTCACTACCATTTGCTTACCTCGTATAATTCCCTATTAGGGTCTCATTGAATTTACCATACATCTTTTAACTTTTTCATTGAGTCCACAATTAGTGTATTTGCCATCCCTTTATGAAGGTATCACTACATCACGTCATTGTCAGCTTTCCTTTAGGACTTCTTGTCTCTACTCATTTTCTCTTTTCAATTGATTTTCTGTCATTCGCATCAACATATGCCAATACCTAGTCATCCGTACTTGGACTTCCATAAATTCCACTTCATTTAAGTATTTCACTTCACATTGAAATAGGATCATCTCAAATTAAAATTCCACTGATGTTATTAGATACTTTACATTTCCATACACAATCTGAGATAACTTCAGTAGTATGAGATATAACTCAATTTCACTTTTAATTTTGTCCATACTTCTTTCCGTTTGACCATTAGTCTTGTTACCATCTTTATATTGTTCACGAAAGTCTCATCAACCAATTATTATCCCTAATTACTTTTCAATCATCCTTCACTATACGTACTATCTCAATCAGAACAATTTTATGCCATAATTTAAAAAAATTAGAACATTCCTTACACTAAGGTTCCTTGTGACAGTCACATAAACACTTTCTTTCATACTTATTCAGTAATCTATACCTCAGCATTTTATCTGGAAACCAATTAATAACCTATACAATTCAGACTTCCATAAGACTCCTTTTCGTTTATGCTAATTCTCAAATAAATAACTAATGCCATAATCATTTCTCATTTCCTCTCATAAAGATACATTCAGTCCTCCTATGTCTTACTTTAACCTAATATAAACTTTACACTTATAGCCACTCATAGAAGCACGTATTTAATCATTCTCTGATCATCTCCTCCATGATTTCCATATATCTTTCACATACATTTCATTAATCATGATCAACTTTACTGTCCAATAGGTACTCCCAACGGTAAATCGACTTAATTGTGACAACTCTTTTCATATCACTATCATTGTTTCATTCATTTTTTTTTCATTTCCCCTAGTTTCATTCCCATAGCATTCATGTGTCAACTTGACCTTTTAAGGTCATGTCCACTTGGCTTATACAAAGTCATCTTCTTATTGCTTCGTATTTCTTTAATATCCTCAAACAATCTATAATAGGGCATTCACAGTCCCCAAAACACGACAAAATCGTTGATACAACTCTATTGTATCTTTATCTATTTACCCATCCAGTTACCATTTCTGTGTCTATATCCATCTTTTCAACCAAATCTAGAATTTCCCGATACACAATCAGCAGAAAATTGTCAGTCTGTCTTTTTCCTTTACCATCCTTTGATACTAGTTTCTAAACTCTAAGCACAATATTCGCATAACCATTTCAGTCTCACGCTTAGGTGCTCATAATCATAACCGTTTCCCCAATTCATTTCAGTTTATCTGTACACTTTTATCTCACCATGTCTACTTTTTCTTACCCGACTAGGCACTAGGTACTTTGCTCTTTCAGTTCTTTCAGTTCTAGGTAGACCGGTACGGTACAATATTGATCCTATCACAATCCCGCTATCCTCATCTACCTATGATATCTACTGATATTGAACACAAATGTAGTGAATCCATATCTGCCTGATCGGATCATCTACACTTTACTCAGTTCCAATGTTTCCCATGTCCTCACATATACAGTCAGAACTCTAATTACTTACTCATCCCGGACCTTTAATCTCACTTAAGACTACTATAACTAGTATGCTTCTCCTATCTCCAGTGGACCTTTCCAAATTCTAGACATATTCATTTTTCTGTCACCATAATATTGCCATTTTAATCCGGGAATTCATTAATATCACTTCTTTCCTTAATCAGTCTAGGCCAACACAGCCATTCTAACCACAGTACAATATGTAACATCCCACCTCCGACAGGAAGGGTAAAATAGTAAATTTGGCATAGGATGAGATGGATCGGAATGACTTAGGACTGTTCATGCATAATAGGATTGATACACAGTATCATTTGTGCATATGAAATTACTGTACATGCATACATGACATTCCCGGTTTTCGTGCCTAATGTAATTTTAGTGTGATTAACGTGGTTCTTGTGTTTGAAAAATTATTCGAGTGTGCCATTGAGTGTTTTATATTTTTAGGGATTTGTGGAATTTTCTGGAATTTTTGGGTACTTGCGGACCGAAAATTCCAACCGGTTGATTGAGTATGGATTTTTCTGTCTTGAAAAGGGACTGCCATGAGATTATTGGATAAATGATTTTAGGAATTTTAAAGAGCCATTAGCATAAGATGGCTTAAAGATTAATTGGGATTAATATTCTTTTACTTAATTAAATAGGATTATTTGTTGGCTTTTTTCATTAAAGGACAAGTGTCCTCTTCATTTATTAAACTTGTCTTATATCCTTCACTCACTTCGACATTCTTCATTGGGAATGACTTAAACAAACTACTTTAAAAGCCTAACCTTCCTTCATCCGTAGCTTTGCTTCTTCTTCTTCCTTGGTGTTCTTTTCTCCTTCTTTCATTGGTGTTTTCTCCATACAAGAAATTTCTTGTTCATTTGCTTGCTCCTCCTTCCTATTCACACAAAACCAAACTCAAGCCTTGTAAAGATGATGATTTGTGTATGTGTGAAGTGATGACCATAGGCTTGGGTGAGAGGTAAAGAGTTGGAGTGATTTGAAAAGTGGAGAATTTGAGAGCTTGTAACTTGATTAAGGTAAGAATTGTGTTTGTCTTCATTCTTTTGGTAGTTAGAAGCATTCATGGGAAGTACTTGTGCATTTATTTATGATGATAATGGTAGGTTTGAATGGATGTAAATGTATGCTTGTGTATGGATGAGTGAATGAATGGTTTCCATTGATTTTGGCTTGGTTTTGGCTTGTTTGTTGGAAGTCTAGGTGAATGGAAAACTAAGGAAAGTTACTTGTGTATGTGCTGCCAAATCTTGTTTAATCATGTAAGTAAATGTTGTAATGATTTTGTGGTTGAATTGGAGGTGTAAATGAGTGTATGTTGATGTAGGTAAAGTGATAGAATGGAAGAGGAAGAGGTAAGGATGAAATCTGGAAAATTTGGTGTTGAACCTATTGTAATGTTTTGATCATAACTAATTGTGTAGGTGAGCAAATGAGGTGACGTTTGTGCCCAATTAAATTTTGGGATGTTGGCTACAATTTTGTATGAAATAGGTGTTGTTAAATTGTAATTCTAGAAGGGCGAATTTTTGCATGGAAAGTTCCTGTTTTAGTGTCTATGAACAGTAACCGAAACTATGACCAAAGTGTTTTGTTGATTTTTCTAAATTAGTTGGTATGGAACTAGGAAAAATGGTCTTCATGGAAGTTGTAGCATATTGAGTTAGCTTTCCATTGCCACTGATCTTGCTAATTTTCGAGTTGTATATTGGGAGATATGAACTGATTCCTATGGACTGGTTTTGGGCATGTTGATGAAACCTAGCTTAAGTGTTGATTTTGTGAGCTTTCTGCTTGGGAGCAATTTTACCAATTTTTGTGGACTGAATTGGTGTGAGTGATCTTCTGAAAAGTTGAAGAGGAAGAAATTATCTTGAAAATGAGATATGGCATATAATTTTAGAGGTCAGAGTTGGGAGTTATGATTTTGCAAAACTGATCCTGCATTAGGTTAGGAATTGCTGATCATGGCAGTACCTTCCATAACAGTTTTGAAATTGTTAAAAATCGAATTGGAGTTTGTGTTCTTCATGAAAATTGAAGTTTGAGATCTTATCTTTCAGGGATATAAGGTAATGATTTTTGTGACATTTGTGCTAAGAGAATTACTGTTTGAAACATCACTGTCCAGATTGGTTGATTTCAGAGGGCTGATGCTTTGGTGAATTGTTTGACCTAGTTAGTAAGTAAATTTGATTTTGAGTTGTTCATGAAAGTTGGAGATAACATTGTGAACTTACTGAGAATATTTATTGTGTTATTTTGACTGAGGAAATGAGTAGTTACTGAATTTGCAAAGTATTGCACTGTTTGAGAGGTTTTGTGTAGACAGTAGCTTTGATGGGATATTTGACACCCTTAGGGTGAAATTGATTTTATGGTCTTCTTGAGAATTGTAGAGGTTTCATGATCTTTCCAAGAAGCTATGGTTTGGATTTTTCTGAATTGTGTTCTAAGAATTATGGTTGTTGGAAATTTGGATTGAAAACAGGAAAAAGGGCAAGGAAGTAGAGGAACCTCATGAGGCGAGGTAAGTCACTTCGATCATGAGGCGACGCCTCCCCTCATGACGAGGCAAAATGAGTCTGCCTCATGAGAGGACGCCTCGCCCATGAGGCAGCTTGCAATATGTATATATATTGTTTTATTATTATTTGATTATTTGGTATTTGGTGATTCTTTTGCTCATAACTTTTCCGTCCGACATCCGATTGACCTGATTCTTGAGGCATCGGATTCGTGAAACATTGAATTTCATTTCATGGGAAATTGGGAATTTTTGGACGGAAAATTTACGTGGGTCCGGTTTATTGTTTTCTGGTCACTGTTTTATTTAATTGGGGACCTATAGAGGTCCGAATTGCGCACCGTCAGCGCCATTAGATTTCTAATTTTAGGCGGATTTTATTATGGGAAATTTGGATTTAGGGCGGAAAATTCATGAACATGCATATTTCACCTACATGTGCACAAATTGCATCTGTAGTGACCCGTTCTTTTCTATTTCTTATAGAGGCCCAGTGGGCGCGTCGGACCGATCGACGGGTGGAAACTTCTCGGCATTAGCTTCGGAGTAATAGGTGAGTAACCTAGTTGGTTCCTCAACCTTTATGTGTTTAAGATTTTGCAATTATGCCATGTGGAGATAATGGGGGTTTATATGTGTTTGATTTTGATTGATTTCGGACCATAGGTGTCTGAAATATTTGGAAACTTGTTATTGAAGTGCTATTTGTGTGTACCTGTTTGTGAATAAGTACATTGGAGATCTCGGACTAAAGGTCCGAGGGAATGGGAAATAAATATTGAAGTGTTAAAATTATCATTTTGATACATTGGATGTGACTTTTAATATGATATGGTAGGATGCAATAAATTGTAAATGTATAGATCGAAACACCGGATCAAGGTCCAAGAAACGAAAATTGGTCACTGAACTATAACTGACTGTAAATGGGAATTAGAGCATATGCATTCATGCATAATGGCATGATCAGATAAAGGCAGTTGTGACCGGAGCAGCACCGTATCAGGGCATATCACGCCCAACGTATATGAGAGCTTTCACCAACGCACAGACCTCGGTCCAACGTATTGAGCCTCGGGCTCAATGTATCGAGGCTTCAAGCCCATGTTTTCAGAGCCAGCGGCTCAACGCAATGTGCCCATCATCGGGGCGATTTGGTACAGTCACAACAACGTAATGAAAATGGAAAGGGTCTCATGTGCATTGCATATATGGTATGATTAAATGTGGATCGTATGAAAGCGTCGCCTTACATTTGTGAATTGTGATTGTATGTGATAATTGGTAAATTGTGTGTTTATGCATGAATTGGGTGAACCATCGATGATGGTTTCTCACTGAGTTCGCAAACTCACCCAACATTGCATCTATTTTTCAGGAAATGGAGAGTACCCGTTGGACACACGGAGTACGATATCGCTAGCAAGATGTAGTATCGGGTCGGGATCGATGTCGTCAGATTCTGCATTAGTGTATTCATTTGGTATTTAGTAGGCCCAATTGTTTACATGTAATTATATAGAGTAACTGAGCACTAATGAGTGCTAATAATGAGTGAAATTGTTTTATCAGTGAAATGGTTTAATATTTGAAAATGTTTTGTTATAATTGGGCCAAGTCAATGATTGCTTTGCGCACTCTACTGTTTTTGAAAGAAAAAGATAATGTCATGCGCACTCTAATGTTTTTCAAAGAAAAAAAAAATGTCACACGATTTTTGGTTAACAAGGTAATGACTGTTCTAGTACACCACCCTCGCGGGTCACGGGCTCGGATATCACCATGGATATCGGGTTCGGGTCTCGTCGGGAGTGGGGTGCTACATTTGTGGTATCAGAGCCCAGAAGTACGAATGTATCTGGGCACAGTCTGAAACATAGGTTAAGGTTGCATGCATTTGAGTCGTGTCGTTGCAGACCGTGGCAACTGATCCCCAGTCTGAGTCGCACGAGTAGAAATCCTACGTGTGCATACGTGTTAAGTGACTAAGTGAGAGAAAAGTGAGACCGTATTAGAATGTGAGCCCCTGAATGTGTATAGGCAATGAGGAATGGAAAAAGGAAACATCAATAATGAGAATTATAATGTACTGTGGTTAGAATGACTATGTTGGCTTAAATTGATTAAGGAAAGAAGTGATATCACAATGAATTCCCGGATTAAAGTGGCAATATGACGGCGACAGAAAATGAATATGTCTAGAACTTGGAGAGGTCTACTGGAGATATGAGAAGTATACTGGTTATAGGCCTAAGTGAGATTAAAAGCCTGGGATGATGAAGTTCTGACTGTAGATACGATGAACTGGGAAATCTTGGAACTGAGTAAAGCGTAGATGATCCGATCAGGCAGATATGGATTCACTGCATTTGTGTTCAATATCAGTAGATATCATAGGTAGATGAGGATAGTGAGATTGTGATAGGATCAATATTGTACCGTCCCGGTCTACCTAGAACTAAAAGAACTGAATGAGCAAGGTGCCTAGTGCCTAGTAGAGTAAGAAAAAGTAGAAAGTGTACAGATAAACTGAAATGAACTCGTGAAACGGTTATGATCTGGAACGCATAAGCTTGAAACTGAAATGGGTATGTGAATATTGTGCTAAGAGTTTAGAAATCAGTATAATAAGATCGTAAGGGAAAAAGACGATCGACAATTTCTCTTGATTGTATATCGGGAAATTCTGGATTGATTGAATATGTGGATTTGGACACAGAAATGATAAATGGATGGGCAAATAGATAAATGGATGGAGATACAGTGGAGTTGTATCAACGATTTTGTCGTGTATTGGGGACTGTGAATACCTTATCATAGATTGTTTGAGGAAAATAAAGAAATACGAAGTATATATGAAAAGAGTTGTCACATTTAAGTCGATTTACCGTTGGGAGTATCTATTGGATAGTAAAGTTGATCATGATTAATGAAACGTAAGTGAAAGATACATGGAAATAACAGAGGAGATGATCGGTGAATGGCTATAAGTGTAAAGTTCATAATGGGTTAAAGTAAGACATAAGATGACTGAATGTACCTTTATGAGGAGAAATGGAAAATGAAAAATGATTATGGCATAAGTCCTCTATTTGAGGATTGACATAAACGGAAATGAGTTTGTGGAATTCTGAATCGTATAGGATAATAATTGGTTTCCGGATAAGATGAAGTGATTTCGGGTAATGTGTATAGTAAAGTATAAGGGTTAAAGAAAGTGTATCGCATATTGTTCTGATTAAGATAGTACGTATAGTTGTGAATGATTGAAAAGCAATTAGGGACACTAATTGGCTGATGAGACTTTCGTGAACAGTATAATGACGGTAGCAAGAAAAGAAGTACAGACGAAATCAAAAGTGAAATTGAGTCATATCTCAAGAGGAGATTTAGACATAACAAGTGAAATATCGATTGAGGTTATATGTATTGTGTGTGTGCGGAATGTAAAGTATCCAACGACATAAATGGAATGTTTATTTGAGGTGATCCTATTGCAATGAAAAGTGAATAGATCTTCTTCGAATCGTGAAGTGAAATACTTAAATGAAGTGAAATTTATGGAAGTCCAAGTACGGATGACTAGGTATTGGCATATGTTGATGTGAATGACAGAAATCAATTGAAAAGAGAAAATGAGTAGAGACAAGAAATCCTAAAGGAAAGTCGACAATGACGTGATGTAGTGATACCTTCATAAAGGGATTGCAAATACCTAATTGTGGATTCAATGAAAAGGTTAAAAGATGTATGGTAAAGTCAATGAGACCCTAATAGGAATTATGTGAGGTAAGCAAATGGTAGTGACTATGTTTATAAATGAATGTGATTGAAAGTGTTGAGCGATGAAAAGTAAAAAAAAAAACTATATGAATAAGTGAAGAATTTGATCTGCGATAAGCATACCTTTGGAGAGTGGACAATGTGTGTTGAATTGAAATATAAATTGAATTGGCGTTGATAAATGGGATTGGTGTTATCATCGCAATTGTTGAAAGTCTTGAGACTTTAGATTCCTATAGGATACATAGTGTTAATTGAGGAAAGAGACAGGCATAAATACCGACAATGCTAAAATGAACGGACAATTACGCTTACTAAACTCAACTAGTGAGCAGATAATCTTTGCGATGAATGGATCAATTACGAGATATTGGGATTTTCAAAGAATGTCAAGTAGATTATGGGTTATTGTGAAGTGTTTACGGAAAATTGAAGTTGTAGATCTAGTGATAAGAAAGGTTAAAAGTGAAGGAGTTAAAGTGGTAAGTCTAGTCTTATGAGTCATAAGATGGATACACAAAGAAATCGGAAAAAAAAAAAAAAAACAACAACGACAATATTATTGAATGCTTCAAAGAATAAGTTATGTACCGATAGAAAGTGATAGAACAAGAAAGTGAATAGTCGAAGCTAGACATTCTGGTAAGTATATGCAAAAAGCAAAATTGATGACTATGAGTATAGAATGAAGTGATGAGTGATTCAAGTGCTTAGAGGTTTGAATGTTTAACAGGAAAAACGCTTAAGTGGTTTGGGTTTCTCAGGATTGTGATCGTGTTATAGAGTTGATTCTTGTAAAGATACATCTTTGTTATCTTTGTCTGATTGCCTAACTAAGTCAAAGACCACAAAGAATTTGCGATTGTGATGAGTGAAACAAAGGAAAGTGACATAGGAAAACAGCATGGGTTAACTAACGTGAATCAGAATCGGACAAATGAAATAGAAATGTATAAAGAATAGTGAATGTCAAAAGAAAACTGAATCTGGACTAAGAGTCAATGAAATATGAAGGATAAATCATTAGGTGGATTACCACCGGTTATAGTGAAAAAGAGATAAGTGCCACGGTGTCGGTACCAAAGGAAAGTGAAGTGTCGCAGACGAGATAAATTATTTTATTGTACGTATCCCCTTAAACAGGTGTACTCAGAATAGAAGTGGCAAAGAGGGTATTAATAGACCCGGATTAGTCTGTAGATAGATAGCGAGAAAACCACAGAGGAAACGGACTGTCTTACTGCGATCTTTTGGTAATGTAAGTATTGAGTGGCGTAGTGTATAGGAACTGTAGGGATATATGATCACTTTATCCGAGCATGTTGATCGAGAATTTCGAGGACGAAATTTTTATAAGAAGGGAGGAGTTGTAACATCCCACCCCCGACAGGAAGGGTAAAATAGTAAATTTGGCATAGGATGAGATGGATCGGAATGACTTAGGACTGTTCATGCATAATAGGATTGATACACAGTATCATTTGTGCATATGAAATTACTGTACATGCATACATGACATTCCCGGTTTTCGTGCCTAATGTAATTTTAGTGTGATTAACGTGGTTCTTGTGTTTGAAAAATTATTCTGAGTGTGCCATTGAGTGTTTTATATTTTTAGGGATTTGTGGGAATTTTTCTGGAATTTTTCGGGGTACTTGCCCGGACCGGAAAATTCCAACTGGCTGACTGAGTATGGATTTTTCTGTACTGAAAAGGGACTGCCATGAGATTATTGGATAAATGATTTTAGGAATTTTTAAAGAGCCATTAGCATAAGATGGCTTAAAGATTAATTGGGATTAATATTCTTTTACTTAATTAAATAGGATTATTTGTTGGCTTTTTTTCATTAAAGGACAAGTGTCCTCTTCATTTATTAAACTTGTCTTATATCCTTCACTCATTTACGACATTCTTCATTGGGAATGACTTAAACAAACTACTTTAAAAGCCTAACCTTCCTTCATCCGTAGCTTTGCTTCTTCTTCTTCCTTGGTGTTCTTTTCTCCTTCTTTCATTGGTGTTTTCTCCATACAAGAAATTTCTTGTTCATTTGCTTGCTCCTCCTTCCTATTCACACAAACCAAACTCAAGCCTTGTAAAGATGATGATTTGTGTATGTGTGAAGTGATGACCATAGGCTTGGGTGAGAGGTAAAGAGTTGGAGTGATTTGAAAAGTGGAGAATTTGAGAGCTTGTAACTTGATTAAGGTAAGAATTGTGTTTGTCTTCATTCTTTTGGTAGTTAGAAGCATTCATGGAAGTACTTGTGCATTTATTTATGATGATAATGGTAGGTTTGAATGGATGTAAATGTATGCTTGTGTATGGATGAGTGAATGAATGGTTTCCATTGATTTTGGCTTGGTTTTGGCTTGCTTGTTGGAAGTCTAGGTGAATGGAAAACTAAGGAAAGTTACTTGTGTATGTGCTGCCAAATCTTGTTTAATCATGTAAGTAAATGTTGTAATGATTTTGTGGTTGAATTGGAGGTGTAAATGAGTGTATGTTGATGTAGGTAAAGTGATAGAATGGAAGAGGAAGAGGTAAGGATGAAATCTGGAAAATTTGGTGTTGAACCTATTGTAATGTTTTGATCATAACTAATTGTGTAGGTGAGCAAATGAGGTGACGTTTGTGCCCAATTAAACTTTGGGATGTTGGCTACAATTTTGTATGAAATAGGTGTTGTTAAATTGTAATTCTAGAAGGGCGAATTTTTGCATGGAAAGTTCCTGTTTTAGTGTCTGTGAACAGTAACCGAAACTATGACCAAAGTGTTTTGTTGATTTTTCAAAATTAGTTGGTATGGAACTAGGAAAAATGGTCTTCATGGAAGTTGTAGCATATTGAGTTAGCTTTCCATTGCCACTGATCTTGCTAATTTTCGAGTTGTATATTGGGAGATATGAACTGATTCCTATGGACTGGTTTTGGGCATGTTGATGAAACCTAGCTTAAGTGTTGATTTTGTGAGCTTTCTGCTTGGGAGCAATTTTACCAATTTTTGTGGACTGAATTGGTGTGAGTGATCTTCTGCAAAGTTGAAGAGGAAGAAATTATCTTGAAAATGAGATATGGCATATAATTTTTAGAGGTCAGAGTTGGGAGTTATGATTTTGCAAAACTGATCCTGCATTAGGTTAGAATTGCTGATCATGGCAGTACCTTCCATAACAGTTTTGAAATTGTTAAAAATCGAATTGGAGTTTGTGTTCTTCATGAAAATTGAAGTTTGAGATCTTATCTTTTCAGGGATATAAGGTAATGATTTTTGTGACATTTGTGCTAAGAGAATTACTGTTTGAAACATCACTGTCCAGATTGGTTGATTTCAGAGGGCTGATGCTTTGGTGAATTGTTTGACCTAGTTAGTAAGTAAATTTGATTTTGAGTTGTTCATGAAAGTTGGAGATAACATTGTGAACTTACTGAGAATATTTATTGTGTTATTTTGACTGAGGAAATGAGTAGTTACTGAATTTGCAAAGTATTGCACTGTTTGAGAGGTTTTGTGTAGACAGTAGCTTTGATGGGATATTTGACACCCTTAGGGTGAAATTGATTTTTATGGTCTTCTTGAGAATTGTAGAGGGTTTCATGATCTTTCCAAGAAGCTATGGTTTGCATTTTTCTGAATTGTGTTCTAAGAATTATGGTTGTTGGAAATTTGGATTGAAAACAGGAAAAAAGGGCAAGGAAGTAGAGGAACCTCGCGAGGCGAGGTAAGTCAGCTCGGTCGCGAGGGCGACGCCTCGCCCTCGCGACGAGGCAAAATGAGTCTGCCTCGCGAGGGCGACGCCTCGCCCTCGCGACGAGGCAAAATGAGTCTGCCTCATGAGGGCGTCGCCTCGCCATGAGGCGCTCTGATATGTATATATATTGTTTTATTATTTTTGATTATTTGGTATTTGGTGATTCTTTTGCTCATAACTTTTCCGTCCGACATCCGATTGACCTGATTCTTGAGGCATCGGATTCGTGAAACATTGAATTTCATTTCATGGGAAATTGGGAATTTTGGACGGAAAATTTACGTGGGTCCGGTTTATTGTTTTCGTCATTTGTTTTATTTAATTAGGGACCTATAGAGGTCCGAATTGCACTGTCGTCGCCATTAGATTTCTAATTTTTAGACGGATTTTATTATGAGGAAATTTGGATTTAGGGCCGGAAAATTCATGAACATGCATATTTCACCTACATGTGCACAAATTGCATCTGTAGTGACCCGTTCTTTTTCTATTTCTTATAGAGGCCCAAGTGGAGCGTCGTCGATCGACGGGCGGAAACTTCCGGCATTAGCTTCGGAAGTAATAGGTGAGTAACCTAGTTGGTTCCTCAACCTTTATGTGTTTAAGATTTTGCAATTATGCCATGTGGAGATAATGGGGGGTTTATATGTGTTTGATTTTGATTGATTTCGGACCATAGGTGTCTGAAATATTTGGAAACTTGTTATTGAAGTGCTATTTGTGTGTACCTGTTTGTGAATAAGTACATTGGAGATCTCGGACTAAAGGTCCGAGGGAATGGGAAATAAATATTGAAGTGTTAAAATTGTCTGTTTTGATACATTGGATGTGACTTTTAATATGATATGGTAGGATGCAATAAATTGTAAATGTATAGGACTGAAACACCGGACCGAAGGTCCGAAGAAACGAAAATTGGTCACTGAACTATAACTGACTGTAAATGGGAATTAGAGCATATGCATTCATGCATAATGGCATGATCGATAAAAGCGCCAGTGGCCGAGCAAGACCGTATCGGGGCATATCACGCCTAACGTATATGAGAGCTTTCACCAACGCACGAGACCTCGGTCCAGCGTATTCGAGCCTCAGCTCGATGTATCGAGGCTTCAAGCCCAATGTTTTCGAGCCACTGGCTCAACGCAATGTGCCCATCACCGACAAGCCAGCGCACGGTCACAACAACGTAATGAAAATGGAAAGGGTCTCATGTGCATTGCATATATGGTATGATTAAATGTGGATCGTATGAAAGGCGTACGCCTTACATTTGTGAATTGTGATTGTATGTGATAATTGGTAAATTGTGTGTTTATGCATGAATTGGGTGAACCATCGATGATGGTTTCTCCGAGTTCGCAAACTCACCCAACATTGCATCTATTTTTCAGAAATGGAGAGTACCCGTTGGACACACGGAGTACGATATCGCTAGCAAGATGCAGTATCGGTCGGGATCGATGTCGTCCGTATCTGCATTAGTGTATTCATTTGGTATTTAGTAGGCCCAATTGTTTACATGTAATTATATAGAGTAACCGAGCACTAATGAGTGCTAATAATGAGTGAAATTGTTTTATCGGTGAAATGGTTTAATATTTGAAAATGTTTTGTTATAATTGGGCCAAGTCAATGATTGCTTATGACTCTACTCGCTTTTTGAAAGAAAAGATAATGTCATGCGACTCTAATGTTTTTCAAAGAAAAAAAAATGTCACACGATTTTTGGTTAACAAGGTAATGATCGTTCTAGTACACCACCCTCGCGGGTCACGAGCTCGGATATCACCATGGATATCGGGTTCGGGTCTCGTCGGGAGTGGGGTGCTACACAATATCAATCTCCTTATCCATTTTTCCTTTCCTAATTGCTTATACACTTTCAGGGATTTACACTCTAATACAGTCTCACCTTAACACATATGCACACGTAGGATTTCTACTCGTGCAACTCAAACTCGGGATCAGTTGCCACGGTCTGCAACGATACGACTCAAATGCATGCAACCTATGTTTCAGACTGTGCCCAGATACATTATGTACTACTGGGCTCTGATACCACCTAAATGTAACACCCCACTCCCGAGTGACCCGAACCTGACATCGTTGGCGATATCCGAGTTCGTGCCCCACGAGGGTGGCGTACTACATCAGTCAGTAGATCTCAGTAAAAACTTTTTTTTTACTTAAACATTCATTCCATTAGAGCCATTTCCTTTTTGTTTTATTTACACTCATGTGCGCGGAAAACAGTAGACAATTTGCATCCACGTGCATAGATAATCATTTTCAGTTCATACGATTAGTTTCAGTTATTACAAATAGTCAACAATAAACTACAATAATCATTTCATGTGCAAAACAGAACCATATTGGCCCATTACAAATACAATTAGTCATTTTGGAATACCATTCTATTGGACACTAATGCAGACGCAGACTGATCCTGACCTCTATCCTTCACTTGCCTACAGTAGACATACTCCCGTGTCAAACGGGGTATTCTTCAGGACCTGAAAAATCGATGCAAATTTTGGGTGAGTTTTGCGAACTCAGTGAGTGACCATCATCGATGGTTCACCCAATCACATAACGTATAACACATACTTTCATTTCCATTAAGTCACAATTCATATTCCCTATCACACCTCACACTCACATAAAGTTTCATATTTGCATTATATCGATACAATGTCATATTCAATATAATCAAACCGATCGTTCAGTCCAATTTTTCATTTCCATTCAACACAATGGCACATTCCCATTCAATACAGTGTTGCAGTCTCATTCAATACAAGTAATTCAACCATTCCCATTTCGTACAATCAAATCAATCATGTTATGCATATGTGCATGAGACCCACTTTCCATTTAATTACTTTGTTGTGACCGAGTGTCTAAACTGTCCCGTACCCATGGATATCGGGCTCATTGAAACTGTCCTATATAGGGCTCATTGTAAACTGTCCCATATAGGGCTCATTGTAAACTGTCCCATAAAGGGCTCATTGTCGTTGAGCACGAGGCTCAATCGATGTCGAGCACGAAGCTCTTCTCACTCATTGTTGACTACTCTGGTCACAACTCCCATTATTTTTCATGTATTCATGCAGTGGAATGCCTTTTGCATATTTTCATGCGCTCAGTCAATCATAATTATTATTATCGGACCGTAGTCCGGCATTCGACATCTAATTAAGAAGTCACATTTCATTTATGTGCAATTATGCATGCAAGACATTTTAACATTCTCAACATGTATACACTTAGGTCATTCCATTCACATTCAAGGAGCACTTCAATAACGCACTTTCCAATGCATAATTAATCACCGGACCGGAACCCATATTTAATCAAAATCAATAAAATAATCAATACACATTCAACATATAACAAAAGGAAATAACCAATAAATAAGACCATCTAGGTTTACTCACAGTACGCTCCAGATTTGCCTTGGTTTCCAATTTCTGGGAACGCCTGAGTGCGGACATTTATCCTGCACTGCCAATTTATGTCATATGCACACATTAATCACTTTGCATAAGAATTCCCATTTATACACAAATATAGAATAGGGACAATGCATGTTTATGATATTCCCGGCCTTAATCCAATTTTTTTTCAACAATAAAATCAGTAGAAAATTAGAAATTCAATGGCGGCGACGACACTCAATTTGGACCTCTATAGGTCCCCAATTAAATAAAACAGTAATGCAATCCCATTTCCTGGACACCCGCCAATTTTCCGTCCAAAAATTCCCAATTTCCCATGAAATGAAATTCAATATTTTACAAATCCGATGCCTCAAGAATCAGGTCAATCGGACGTCGGACGGAAAAGTTATACATCAAAGAAATCAGAAATCCAAAATTAAAACAAAAATCCCCTTTGTGGCTCGCGAGGGCAAGCTGTCGCCCTCGCGAGTCTGGCGACTTACCTCGCCTCGCGAGGGCGAGCCCTAGCCCTCGCGAGAGGCGAGCTTTCAGCTCGCCACAAATGCCTTCTCCCTTCTTTTTCTTTTTCCAAACCGAACTTCAATCATTCATAACTTTTCCTACACAATTTAGAAAATTACAAACCATATGTCGTTGGAAAGATTAAGAAAAACTCTACAAGTTTTATGTAGAGCACAAAAATCAATTTCACCCCTAAGGGTGACAAATATCCAGTCAAAGCCACTGCCTACTCAACACCTCTCAAAACAGTGCTGTACTTTACAAATTCAGTAACCTTTATTCTCTTCAGTAAAAAATTACACAATAAATATGCTCAGGAAGGCCACAATGTTCTCTACAACTTTCATGAACAGTCTAGATTCAAATTCAATGGCTAATTAGGTCAAAAAATTCAGTGAATGCTACTGCCCCTGAAAGTACTCAAATTGGATAGTAATTTTTCAAGCAGTATAACTCCTTGTTCAAATGTCGAAAAATTGCATACTTTATACCCATAAAAAGATAAAACACAGTACTACACTTCTCATAAAGGGATCAGAATCAAATTCCATCATTAACCAATTTAAAACAGTCCTACAAGTTACTGCCCTGTTCAGCAGTTCATGACCTAACTTCAATCCAATCTTTGAAAAATCATAAGTCCCAATTCTGTTATCTAAAAATAGCATGCTATATACCATTTTCAAGATAATTGTTTCCTCTACAACTCTTCAGAAGATCACCTAAGCCAATTCAATTCACACTGATTACTAAAATTGCTTCCAATCACAATGTTCACAAAACTGTCATTTCAGTTAGGTTTCACTCAAATGCTCAAAATCAGTCAATATTTCACAATGCATATCTCCCAATATACAGGTCGAAAAATTACAAGATCAGTGGAAATGGAAAGCTAACAATGTATTCTTCAACTCTCATGAAGACCATTTTCCCTAATTCCATATCAATTAATTTAGAAAAATCATCAAAACACTTAGGTCATTGGTCCGGATACTGTTCACCTAAGTTAAAACAGTAACTTTCCAAGCCAGATTTCACCCTCTTAGGGTTACAATTAGACAACACCTATTTCACACAAAAATGTAGCCAACAACCCATAGTTTAATTGGGAATAAACCGTGACTCATTTGCGCACCCACACAATGAGTTATGCTCAAAACAGTATAGTAGGGCAAAAACTCAATTTTCCAGCTTTGGTACTAAACTTAGCTTCTATCATTTCCAATGCCAATAACACAACTCTAAGCATCCAAATGAGCACAAGATCAGTCCCTACAACATTCCTACATTCACTAGGGCTAATAGTCACAATTGGCAGCATTAAACTCTTAAGTTATTTGCAAGATTAGTCATCAATATTCAATCCAAATGTAAGCTAAACATTCATTCAATCCTACTACTTCATTAAGCCATACATAACATACCCTTATACCCAACAATTCCACCTATAATTCTCATCAAAGTCATGCAACAATAAGCATAATAAGTATACCATAAGTCCCATTGAATGCATCTAACCACTAAGGCATTAAATTCATAATCAAAGCATAAGTAAAGCTTAACTTAAGAACTTACCTAATCAAGCCTTTTTCTACCTTCAACTCATTACTTACCACTCCAACTTCCCACTTTCTAAACCTCACACAAGGAGTTTATTATCATGAAAAGAAAGTGGTTTGATTGCATGAAGAAAAGCCTTTGAGTTTGGAGGAAGTAGAACTTAAAAGAGGAGAAATCGATGGAGAGGGTGAAACCAAGGAGTAGGTTTCGGTTGATGGAGAAGATGAGCAAATAAAAAGTGTCTTTTCTTCCTTTCTCATAGAAGAACCGAGAATGCATAGGATAATCATGTATTAAATGAAAGGGACACTTGGCAATTGGAGGAGAATGAGGAAAAATCAAAGAACCAATCAAATGTTTGTAAAAAGAAAATAAATCCTAAGCTAAAATCAAGCCAATTCTGGTTCCAACAAGATTTAAGGGTCCATTTATGGGTCCCACCAAGATATTTAATAGCTTAGTACCAAATAACAGTAGAAAATCAACCGGTTCACCAGTTGACGATTTTTTTCCGGTCCGGAAATTTCCGGGAATGTCCCCGAATCATTTTTTTGAAAATTACCGAAATTGTCCAAAATATTAAAACATATAACAGTCCACTCCCAATAATTTTTCAAACACGAAAACCACCTTTTCCACTACAAAAACACATTTAGGCCATTTACCGACGATTTTGCCGGTCCGGGAATTTTCTCCGGAAAATTCCAGAAAAATTCCTATAATTCCAGTAAAATAGAAAACAATTTATGGCGCACTCAGAATAATTTTTCGAATTCATTAATCACGTTAATCCCAAGAAAATTGCCTTAGGCACAAAAACCGGGAATATCATGTATGCATGCACAGTAGTTTTATGTGCACAAATGTAACTGTGGACCAATCCTATTATGCATGAACAGCCCTATGCACTCCAAATCTATTCCATCCTATGTCAAATTTACTATTTTTCCCTTCCAATTGAGGGTGGGATGTTACACTTGTTCATTCGTTAAGCTCCTAATATAGACCTGATTATTGTGTCACCTCGTATGAAGATCTGAAAAGATGGTACTAATAGGTGATTGGCCATTTTAGTAAGTTATTTTATTGAGAAAAGATCTTTATTTCTCCAATTTCAAGCATGGACTAAGGTAAGATGGAAAAAATATGGCCTAAGAAAACCCTTACAATTAAAGATGTTTTTTATTTAAATTCAATAATAGTGATCTTTTAAGATGAAAATTCTAGAGCAAAGTCCTTAGCACTTGAATGGAAAGCCTTTACTACTTTAAAGATGAAAGTCGAGTATGTCACTTTAAATAGAGCTTGAAACAAATCTCCATTTGGGTTTACTTCCATAATGTTCCTTTAGAATATTAGTCGACTATAGGGCTGAGTTACTTTACTTGTACTATAGACAACCAATTTATCTTGTTGAAAATATGACAAAGTTTAGGCAAATAGTTTATGCATGAGTTTATCTAAGGGTAGAATGGTAGATACATCTTCCTAAAAGTCTAACGAACAAGAGATTGGATAAGGAAGAATAAGTTATTGACTCATAAATTCCATTTAGTTATCAATATAAATATGTCAAAAAAACTCAAAGAAAGATTGGAAGCCAATTGGAAAGAAACTTGTTATAGGTGAATATAATGTAGTTACACATCAAGACAATAATATTTTGAGGAACCCCTGATGGTGCATAGTACAAGGGCATAAGTTATATCTAATAGAAATGAAACAACCTCTGAAAGGGATATTATCATGATCATCCCTTTAGCAACCCATAATCCCATTCTTAAGATAGAACAACGGTTAAATGTTCCAATTACTTAATCTAAAAGGAAACCATATTTCTTAACAAAATGGAGTCTTCCTTAAACAATGACGAAATACAAAAGTTTTCTAATGATGGAGCTGAGGATATAACTTCTGATGTCACTAGTCAAAGTAATGATTTCATTCATATGAGAAGGAAAAGAGTTAAAAGAATACATAAAACTAGTGGTTCTCTACCCCAAACTCCCTAATGATATTTGTAGCGCCCCCTTACCGTAGAGTATACACCGGGACGCCCGTAGGTCATACCGATACATACCCTACGATGAGGGTGCACTATGATACGATCAATCTTATAACTCTCATGGCATTAATAAAATAAAGCGGTACAATCAGATTCACTAAATTTTAAAACCAAAACGGTATCTTTCATTTCATTTCATAAAACCATAACTACACCATTTAGTCATATAAACAACGGTACAGATCCCAAAATAGACAGTAATAACTCCTATCTAGGTCATCCCTAAAAATATCCCAAAAGATCCCCAGCTGACCGACCTGTGGGCCATGCTCCTCTCGCTGACGCACATACAACGGGAACAGTCTAAAAAATCTGGAGCTAGGAGTCACACTACCGTTGTCCTGAAAAATAGTCGCAATTTGGGTGAGTTTGCGAAACTCAATGAGTAACCATCATCGATGGTTCACTCAATTCATGCAATACGCAAAATTGCGTACAAAGCAACACATATCATATTTAAAATCACAATTCAGAAGTTCATAATACCATAATCACACATTTGCAATTAATCCCATATCAAATTCGCGGACTGATCACAAAACAATCACAGACTGAATGCACAATGATTTCCAGTTCATTTTAATGTTGTGACTGGGCGTCAGAATTATCCCATTGCTGGGCACAATATACATTACACAGAAATCGCATTTTCGGAGGTAGGAGAGCCCTCCGGGTATGCACTATTGCCCACGCGCACTAGGGATAGGAGAGCCCTCTGGGTATGCACTAATCTCTTTTCACTATCACAAAGACGAGCTTATAGCTCCAATCAGATCAGAATGTGCTCCAGTCACAACTGTCAGTTACTGATTTCTATTTATGCCTAGCATGCGTTCACACTTTACAGTAGCATATCACATGCGAATCACTCAATCAGAATCATAGATAGTTCACACACAAAGCATATAGCACATCAGAGATTGAGAAACCAACTAGGTTACTCACCTTTAAACTTCCGAGCTATTGCCGGGAAGTCTCAGCTGCGTCAGAGGATCGATGCTCCACTTGAGCCTCTATCAAAATCAGAACATTCGAATATCACTAATTATTTAAATTCAATAGTCAATGATGCAAGTATATCGAATAATTTACGTACTATGCATGTTATGACATCTCCGACCATAATCCCGAATTATCTCAATTTCTCTCTTTTACTTTAATTCATAGCAATTTCTCATACCATAGTTCAATTGGCTAAGTTCTATATCCTCCAAAGTCAAATTCTAATACACAGGAATTATCGTTAAATCAGAATCAAATTCACTATTCAAATGCCATCCGATTTCGAAAACCACCGAATAAATTTCCGAAACTCAAATCTCTCAAATTGAAATTCGAACTCCCAAATTCATAATCTCTAATGTGAAATCAATCCATATTTAATTAAATTATCAAAACCCTAAATCCCCAAATCTCAAAACCTCTCAATCACCATTTCGGAAAAGTAGAATCCCTCGCCGCGGCGAGCTCCTCTTCCCTACGCCTTGGCGTCCACCGCCTCGCCCATGGCGTCTGGCGTTCTTGCGTCATGACGTGGGCCAAATTCCTCGCCAGCGCTCTCCCGCTGTCGCGGCGTCAAGGTTCTCCTCGCTTCGCCAAGGGCGTGTTCTTCGCGCGACGCGGTGTGCGATCGCGGATTCGCCAGAAAACCCAGAATTTTCCCAGAATTTTCTGATATAATCCAATCCTTTCCCTTCTAAACACTCTTAAACAACATTCTACACTTAACACAACTTATTCCTAAGCTTTAATCCATCAAATAATCATGATTCAACAAATACCCAAATCAAAATCACATTTTTACCCTAAAACCTATATCATCCGAAACTTTCTAACTCTTAAACAATTAATCACTTAATTCCTTACTTCAATCAAAATATTAAACACATAAATAAGTTGCAACTTACTTGATTAAGCTTTAAACTCTTCCAAATCACCAAGAAAATGCAAGTCTTAAGCTACAACGACACCCACGGCAAATCCAAAGCCAAAACTCATCTTCATCTTCTTCAACATCACACTAAAGGAGATAATCAAAAATGAAAGAAGAAGCCACTCCAAGAGGAATCAAGAAGGAAACCACGATGGAAGAAGGAGAAAAATCAAGAGAAAACCCACGATTCTTTCAAAGAGGGAGGAGCATCGTGGATCAAAAATTTCAAAGGCATAAGTTTAAATAATAAAGACCTTAAGGCTTGTTTGGCAACGTCATTCGCCACAAGCCCAATTCGGACAACCTCAATCCAATTTCTAATTCTAATTTCTCCCGAATTCCAATGGTTCATACCCTAATTCCTCAAATCATAATTTAAATTATCTCATATCAATTGTCAATCAAATTCGAAATCGGAATCACAATTAATCAGTCACTAAGCCATTTTTTCGGTCCGGATCTAATCTTCCGAAAATTCCAGAAAAATTCCTATAAATCCTCAAAATTAGAAAACATCTAATCACATACTCAAATTTCAAATTCTCAATTCCTAAATTCAATTTGACTCTCAATTCATAAATCAAAGCTCTAAAATATCAAATTCACTAATCAAAACACAATTTACCTTAAATCACAAATTTTCCAATTAATCACAATCAAGTCGGAAATCTGTCATACATGCATGTACATACGTATGCTTATGCAATGCTGAACATTTATCAATGATGGAGAGGCTACGAATGTAAAATGCGTATACAGAATACGTATGAGGTGAACTGTACCCATCACATCGGTGACGGGATGTTACAATATTAGATTGGAATGTTAGAAACTTGAATTATCCTAGAACATAATAAGCCATTTTTAACTATCTTCACAACAAGAAGCCAACAATGTTATGATTATTTGAAACTAAATGGAAAAGAATTAGGAAACTATTTCTAATTAACAAGCTCATTATAATAGGAGGATTATAGCAACGTTTAATCTTAACATATTTAAGATACTCATTTCTAACTTCTCTGATTAATTCATTATTTTGATTATCAATGTGTGTAACACATAAAGTATATACCAAAATACTCTAAGAACACTCCAGTATGTAACCTATAATAATGGCATGTTAGAGCAGTTATATTCTCTTATGAGGCGTCATAAAGAAAGACACAATAGTTAAAAATCTAAAATTCCTCATTTCATTTCTTAAACAATATGTACATTGTAGCTTTACAATAAAACCCATATTCGTACAATAACAAAAACTAATCAAAGCTTATATCTCTGTATATATAACACACTACATACATGAGGAATTATACAAAAATTTTATCTAGATCTTTCAATCTCAACTACCCGACCTTTGAGTCATGTCTTCTATCCAAAATCAGTGCTAGATCTTTTCTAAATTGACTTAGAAGCTATGTCGTTACTCCCAATCCTGAAATGTCAATGTTCCAATTCTGGTGAGTTTTATGAACTCATTGAGTTAACCATCCTCGATAGTTCATTCAAATCATATAACACATACAATCTCATAATTAACATCATTTCACTTATCATATGTAGCATCACATAACACTTTGTTCACAATTTTCACATTCTCATTCAACACAATTTAACAATACATTTCATCTTTCAAACATACATATTAAATGTATATGTAATGCTCATGAGACTCGCTTTCATTTATTACTTTGTTATGACTGAGTGTCTTTTTACTAGCCCATATCCTTTGTGGATACCGGGCTTGTTAAGGTATTGTCCCTTATCTCTTAGTAGATACAGGGTACAATTACAACTAAATTAAAGGCTCTTATTACATTTTAAGCTTTAAGCTCTTTTTACTGACGACTCTAGTCACAACTACCTTTATCTTTTATGCATTTCTGTAATGAAATGCATCACATTCACATATTTTCAATCAGCTACTTGATTTCATTTTTTTCATTCACATGCACATTTTTCATCGGACCTTGGTTCGACGTTCAACAAAAATGTTGAGTACAATTATTTCAGTCATATTCACATACAAGGAGCACTTCAAATATCTCATTCATACATCAAACGTCTCGGACATTCAATGTCCAAAATCAACATAATCACATTCATAAAATAATTCAATATATAATTTCAAACAAATAACTATTCAAGCTAGACTGTCTAGGTTACTCACAGTTTGCTCCAGAAAGCTATTGCATTGAAGTTTCGATAATGTTTGGATGTTGTCGCTCTAATTACACTTCTAAATCATGAAATACATACACATTTACACATATCACAACTTTGCACAATTATATAAGTACTCATTTGTGCATAAATGCATATATGGAATATGTACAATGTATTTTTAATGACAATCCTGGGTACATTTCCTCAATACATGTCTCATAATAACGTCAACTTTAAATCATTCCTTAATACCTAATACACTTTCTTTACTTTAATCGCTCAATTCAACATCAACTAAGTTCATTCAAGATCACACTTAAACCTAAATACCTCATAGGAAAACATAAATAAGTTAATAATTTATATATATACATGATTTTAGGGAAAAAGGCATAAATTTTTCTATGGATATCAGATTAATGTCATTCTAGAACACTTTCGAAGAGGACTTTGAGTTCTACAACTTTTGTGAAGACCCTGAAGAGAGATTTTTCCGACTAAAGGTCAAAATCGTACATTTACGTAAGTGCCTCGAGAATGTCTGCTCAACGGACATACGTCCCTCCAATCAGACGTGAACAGAGCTGGAAAGTTGGGAGACCCGAGAAGGTCTACCTAGTAAACCTGAAGTTCATCTAACAGATATATGAGAAGCATATCTTACTTAATAGCATTTTTGACAATTCTACATATATTCTAACATCAATTTCACTCCAAATTTTCCAGAATTCACCTCCTTTAATGCAACATCATTTCATACTAATTCAACTACCAAATAGATTGCATTAAAGTCTCAAACCTCAACTCATTTCATTCATCATTTTCAACAAAATCTCATCATTCATGAAACCCTATCCTTTTTCCATAATATATCTCATTCATAAGCATCAAACAATTCATTTTCAAAATTCATCTTTTCAAGTTGATAACTTCTTCATTTATACCTCAATTTCAGTTCAATATTATCTACACACAAATGAAAATTTATCCTTGATCATAAACACAAAATAGGGCATATTCTTATACACTTTCATCATAAATTTTCTGCACATGTTCTACTTCATTTTTCACCTTCATTTCATTCCTAACTATCACTTTAATCATCTCATTTCAAGACATCATAATACTACCTACTCTTCTCAAACTGCAATTGCACCCATTACTCAACTTCAAGTCAAAATTTGAAAATTTTAAAGACAAAATTTGAATTTGATGTCTTCAAGAAAAATATAGACATATGTCTCTAATTTAATCCTAATTAAAAATCATCTCTTTTGGATATCTACAAATCAATTCATAGCTAAAATACAGATGCATATCTAGTGGAAATGTTATAGCTAACATAGTCTAGAACATTTTAAATACATAGTCTAGAACATTTTAAATACCATTATCACTTTATCTCTAAACTTTCATCTTGGTTCTTCTCTTTTCAAAACACTACACTTGCCTTTTCTTTAACTTCAATACTCAATCCAATCCATTTCTAAAACAACCAATGATCCACGTTTTTATATAAAAAAATAGAACATAAACATATCCATTCAGTCATCAATTTACTACCTTCATTAACAACACAAAAATAGGACATAATCACATCTCTACAACAACTTATGAATCATTAATCATCATATATACAAAAGCAAGACATTTATATGCATATTTCATCACTCGCGATTCAAACATATAATTTCACGATCAAGTTATCAATCTCAAATTACTCATTATATTAGTTTCATTTAACACTACCTATGATGATTAAAGCATAACTTACTTTATTTATCTTCAAAAAATTCAAACTCTTCAAGAACACCAAAAAGCCCTAACTTCTCATACAACCCACGTATAACATCATAGAGGTTAGGAGGCTTAGGTTTTCTTTTGGCAATGAAGAAGACATCAAAGTGAAGATAGTAATTGAAAGATGATGGCAACTCAAATTTGAGAGCAAGGTTAGTAAGAAAAAGCCGTGAATGGAGAGAAAAATGGAAAAGATTAAGAACTAAATGGAAGAGAGCTTTTAGCTAAAGAAATAACATGAAAGACCAAATGGTTGTCTTTCATTTGGGCCATATGTAACTGAGGTGTGTGGCAAGGTAAGTGACCCTTGTCATTTCCCACATGTCACCACCTTATGATCTTCATTTGGTTCTCTTATTTAACTAGTTCATTTGTCTCCAATTATCTCCCAATTTTCAATGCCATATGTCATTAAATCCTAATGTCATTTATAAAAGTTTCCACTTCCATTTGACTCTTATTTCTACTATCATTTGTCAATTGTCTTTCCACTTGGTATTTTTTCTAGTCTAAAATACCCATAATTTCATAAATTTCCTAAAATTTTACCAAAAATTTGAAGTCAATAAATATCCTCTCCAAATCAATTTTTCAATACAAATAAACCACAATTCTCAATATAATCACATCTATAAATCAACTATACTCGAAAATGTCAATGAATGTATGTACAATCATTTTAATTTGTGCAAAGATCAAATTCATGTGTGTGTGTATGTTATATTATGCATGAGCATGAAATGCACTTTTAACTTGTCAATAATCTCTCATATACACTATTCTAGAGTTCTAACCCTTAACATGGGATAACAAGATGTTATATTTCTCCTCTCCTTAAGAAATTTTGTCCTCAAAATTCTAACCTAATTGTTTGAACATATGGGGGTATTGTCTCATGTGCTCCTCCATTTTCCAAATTGCTTCCTCACTCAAGTGATTCTTCCAAAGGACTTTCACTAATGGAATTACTTGGTTTCTTAGCTATTTTCTTTTATATCCCACTATCTTGATCATCTCCTCATCATAACTTTCACTAATGGAATTAATTGGTTTCTCAACTATTTTGTTTGATATCCCACTATCTTGATCATCTCCTTAACATAACTCAGATTACTAGCAACTTCAATCTCTTGAGTTGGTAGTACATGCATTGGATCAGATCTGTATCTTCTGAACCTACTCACATGAAATATATTGTGTAACTGAGACATGTCATTCAGTAAAGCTAACTTGTATGTGTAATATCCCATCACCGATGGGAAGGGTAGAATAGTAATTTGAAACGGGTTATGAGTGTTTAGAATTGTCTTGGTATGTTCATGCATACTCATACTTGTAAATAGTGATTTTTGCACATGTAAATGACTGTACATGCATTCATGACATTTTCCAGTATATTTGGTTATAAATGTGATTTTTGTGAAAATTTTGATTTTTGTGCTTGAAAATTTAATTGGAGTGGGTCTTTATGAGATTTGAATTTTTGGAGAATTTTAGAATTTTTTTTAAGAAAATTTTGGGGAAAATTTATGGACCAAAAAAATTGCCAAATGGTTGATTGATTGATTTCCGGTACTGGAAATGAATGTCTAATGGCACTGGAAAATTTGATACATGATTTTAGGATTTATTAAATTGAGCCATTGGAATTTTGGGACAAAATTGGAGTAGAAATTGAATTTTTATTGGAAAGAAATTAGTGATGGCTCAAGAGAGTGACATGTGGCAAGTGACACATGTCACTTGCCTAACATGCCACCTTTTTTTTATTAAAAGCTCTTTCCTCCTTTTGTTTTGTCATTCACGAAGCTTCCATATGAGAAGACCAAGACAATTTGTTCTCTTCTCTTCTTTATTTTCGTAGCCTTCCTTCCTCCTTTCTTCTTCGGTGGTTCTTCTACTTGTTATAACCACACAAAAGCTCCTTTGTCTTACTTGCCTTCTCTTCTCTTGTTCACAAAAAATCCATACCTAAGCCTTAAGATGTTGATATCGTGTATGTGAAGTGAAGTAGAAGCTTTGGAGTATAGTTAAGGAATTGAAGAATTTAAAGCTTGTTAGGTAAGATTTATGTTTTATGTTCTTAAATTGGTAGTTGATGCATTAATTGTGATGTCTTGAGCATTGATTTCATGGAACTTGTGATTTGATTGTGTGGGTATAAATGCATGTTTGTGTAAGGATGAATGATATAGCATGTGTAGTATTGATGAATTGTGTGTTTTTGATTAATTTTATGGATGTTAGATGAGTGATTAATAATAAAAGATGATTGAGTGTGTGTGATGGAATTTTTTGGATTTATGTTCAAGGATAGGTTGTGAGTTGGTTATGGTGGAACTATGGAGTGAAATGAGTGAGAATTGGTTTAGAAATGATATGGAAGATGTAGAATGTGAGTTAGGTTGAGAATCTGGAAAAATTGCTTTGTGTATGTTTCAATGATTTGGCCATAACTTTTTATATGGTTATGCTATTGAGATGAGGTTTAGCTTGAATTAAACTTGAGAAGTTTGGCTAGAATTCTTATGAAGGAAATGTTGTCCAATTGTGTCTTGAATGGTTCTTAATTTTGCCTTGAAAGTGGGCAACATGTGCAGGGTGAATAGTGCGATGTTTATGATTCTAACATTGAAGATTTGTGACCTGAAATTTTGGGAAATTTTTCTAGGCTAAAGTAGACAGATTTTGTGAAATTGGTCTTCATGAAAGTTGAAGATTTTCTTATTAGCTTTCTATCTCCACTAAGTATGACATTTTTTGATTTTTAGGTTGAAAGTTATGACTTGTTAATGTTCAGATGGTAATTCAAGTATTATTGTGCTTTGTGTGTGAAATGTCTATAAGTATAGATTTTGTGATTACTGTGTTTTTGAAGCCAATTCTAGACGGTTATGGTTTAAATTAGCTAAAGTGGTCTTATGTAAGATTATAGAGGAATGTTTCAGCTTCGTAATGATGTATAATATGCCATTTGTGGATGTAAGAATTGTAAGTTTTGGATTTTAAAAGTATAGATATCGTTTAGGTGAAACCTTTATTTAACACTCTTTAACAGGGCAGCCTCAATCATATGAGAATTTGACCTAGTTAGGGGTAGAACTGGTTTTCAAACTCTACATAGAAAGTGTAGACCTTTCTTTTCTCTTTACATTGATATTAAGTTTCCACATTTTGGACTGCTGGATTGTGAGTTATGAATTTTGAAAGTGTGGTTATGGTTTAGGGTGAATTATGGGGGCAAAAACTTTGGTTGAGAAATTGACATTGTTAGGGGTAGAAATTGCTTCCAAGTTATTCATGAAAGTTGTAGAATATGTTCTGATATTTTTTTTTGATATAAAGTTTGGAATTTTTAGCGAAGGGAATGGGAACATATGATTTTAGAAAAATGTTGCATTGTTTTGGAAAATTTATGATTGGGCAGAAACTTTGATTGAATTTTGGACACCTTTAGGGGAGGAATTGGTTTATGAGTCCTTCATGGAATTTGTAGGGTTTTCTATGATCTTTCTAATGAGACCTCATTTGAAATTTTTCGATACTTGTGTGAAAAGTTAGGTCTTGTGAAAGAAGAAGAAGAAAGAAAAAAAAACAATTTGGATTTTGGCAGGCGAGGGACTGACCCTCGCGAGGTCTTGCGAGGGCGAGAGTCAGAGTCGCCTCGCGAGGTCGACGCCTCGCGAGGGCGAGCGTTAAGTTCACCCTCGTGAGTGCGATGGCTCATGAGGGCGAGCCTCGCGACCAGCTCGCGATCGCGAGCTTGTCGCGATCCCGACCAGTCGCGTGGGCCAACCCGGTCCGACGCGGGCCGATCCGGTCTGACACGGGCCGACCCGATCTGGGCCAACCCAAACCCTCTTCCATTCTTTTGTGTATAACTTGACCATTCGACCTCTGATTGACCTGATTCTCGAGGCATCGGATTCATGAATCTTTTAATTTTAGTTCTATGTAAAATTGCGAATTTTTGGAGATGAAATTAACATTGATTGATTAAGTCAAAGTGAGAGGACCGAACGATTATTTTTCGGGTTCGTGTTTTAGCAATAATTGGATCTATAGAGATCCAAATTGAGTGATTTTTGTGTCTATGGATTCCTACTACATAGAGGAATTTTTATATCAAGGAGAGGTTGCCTAGGTTACCCTATATGGACTAGTTTATCGATTGGGGGTTAGTAGACCCGAAAGAATGGTTTTAGAAAAATTGCAATAAGCATAAATTGCGAGTCTAAGGATTTTAGTATGGATTAACCCTAGGCATACATGAGTTGGGATATTTGAATGGTTTTTGAGATAAAAATTTATTTATTGATACCGGGATAGTCATGAACATACATCGTACAGATATGTGCATCAATAATTATAATTGTACAAAATTATTAATGTATGTGTGCAACGTATTGTATAAATGGGTTGTGCAGGCTAAGAGTTCGAAGTCAGGCATTTCCAAAAGTTTGAAGTAATGCTAATCTGGAGCGTACTATGAGTAGACCGAGATGGTCTCATTTCACCCTTTGTTCTGTTTTATTTCATTTTGTATAACTTAATTATTGGATCTGAATTGATTTTATTGAGTCCAGATAGGAGGTCCGATGATTGTGATACTGAGTCGTGTTATATAAGTGCTACTTGTATGTGAATTTGAGACCTACGTGCCTATGATGTGATTACTTGTGACATATGTGTTGGTTGTGATATATATACTGCTTTATTGTAACATATGCATTTCATACATGAATGCATACTCATATAATGACAGTTGTGACTAGAGTAGCCATCAATTAGAGCTAAAGCTCAACGATTATACTTGGGCCTCGAGCCCCACAGTGACTTAGAGCCTTAGGCTTAATGCTTAATGTGCCTATATTGGGACAGTTCAGGCACTCGGTCATAACACCGTAATAAATTGGAAAAGTGTCACATGAGCATCTCATATGCATTTGATTAAATTGACTTGATTGAGTGAAAGGCGAAATGCCTTATGCTTATGTGAAAAATAAAAGTGTGGCTTATGTGATCTTATGATATTTTGATCAATGTGAAATTATGAAATCATTGTGATGTGAATGATATGTGTCAGACCACGGTCTGATAATATATGAAAGTGAATGGAAGTGACTGATGCATCACATGGCATAAGTGCATGAAATATAATGGCTGTTGTGACCAGAGTTGTCATCGATCAGAGCTTTAAGCTCAACGAGTGAAAATGAGCTTTGAGCTCATAAGTGATTCAGAACCTCAGGCTCAACGTTTAATGAGCCCTGTATCCACCAATGGATAAGGGACAGTTATTAATGATCCCTACAAGGGACAGTTTAGGCACTCGGTCATAGCAAAATAATAAATAAAAAGTGAATCTCATGTGCATGTATCAAATATGAATAATGTGAATGTGCAATTCTGTAAACGTATGAATGTGAAATATTGTGATTATGTTCTATGAAATAAAGCGAGATGTATGAATATTGTGTTATGTGACTGGGTGAACCATCGATGATGGTCACTCACTGAGTTCGCAAAACTCACCCAAAATTTGCAATTATTTTTCAGGACTCAGAAGAATACCCCATTAGGTAACGGGCGTATAGCAGCTGCATGTGAGTGAGAGAACAGGTCGGGGATCAGTTCGCGTCTGCATTAGTGTCTTCTTCTTACTTCTGTATAAATTGCGTATTCCAAAATGTGTATAAATGAATAACTTATCTGTGTTATGAAAGGACCCACGTGTTCATTGAAAATATTGTTGGCTATATGCGATAATTGTCATCTTCATAGTATGAGTGTTTTAAAAAAAATATACTGAGTTTGTGAATAAGTGATGTAGCACACCACCCTCGCGGGGCACAGACTCGGATATCACCATCGATGTCGAGTTTGGGTCACGCGGGAGTGGGGTGTTACAGTATGTCAATAGTCTTATCCTCTCACTGATCTCATAAGGACCAATGTACCTAAGGCTCAACTGACCCTTTTTACCGAACCTCAACACTCCTCGTCAAGGTGATACTCTTGGAAACACTTTATATCCTACACTATATTTCATATTCTTGCGGTACTGGTCCACATAGCTATTTTATCTATCTTGATTTTCTTTAATTCGACTTCAGATCAGTTTCACCTTATCCATAATATCCTGAATTAATTCTGGGCCTTCTACCATTCTTAAGCACTCTTTATTGCAACATAAAGGTGATCGACATTTCCTGTCATACAATGCCTCATACGGTGTCATTCTGATACTACTGTGATAGTGGTTATTATATGCAAACTCAAGTAAAGCTATATACTGATCCCATGCTCCTTAAAACTCCAACACATTTGCACTAAGCATATCCTCAACACTCTTAATTGTCCTCTCACTTTGTCCATCTGTTTGAGAATGAAATGCAGTACTGAAGTTTAACTTTGTACCCATAACTAACTATAAACTCCTCCAAAATCTCAAAGTAAATCTAGGATCCCTGTTCGATACAATGGACAATGGAACCCCATGTAGTCTAACCACCTCATTTACATATTTTCGAGCTAACTGATCTAGTGAGTTATTCCACCACAACCCATATATAGTCGTTTTGCCTCAGAGTCTTTGGCAATCCCATTATGAAATCCATGTTAATTCGTTCCCATTTTCACTCCAGAATAGATAATGAATGTAGCTTCCCAACCGGAGTATGATGTTTAGCCTTAATTTACTGTCATGTTAAACACTTAGCAACATATTCCGCTACTTGCTTCTTCATTCCTGGCCAAAAGAAAAGTTGCTTTAGCGTATTATACATCTTGCTAGTACCAAGATGCATAGCATAAGCAACTACTTGAGCTTACTTTAGAATTTCCTTTCTCAATTCATCCACATTAGGCATACATAGCCTTTGCTTCAGCCACAGTGTCTCATCTCTCAGTTCAAACTCAGAATCCGATTTCATTTTCAATTTCCCAATAAGCTTCACCATATAAGGATCTTTATTTTGAACTTTCCAGATTCTGTCATGCAACATCCGTCTCAGTCTTAGTGTAGCTATCAATGCCGGATTCTACTCTAGATTCAAATCCACATTTAGAGCTCTTAATTGACTTAAGCTCGGTAACCTTAATAACTAAATTTGAGCTACACTGTTATTTGACTTTCTACTCAATGCATCTACCACCATATAGCTTTTCCTTGATGATACTCAATTGTACAATCATAACATTTCAACAACTATATCCATCTCCTCTATCTCATATTTAATTCCTTCTTACTCAACAGATACCTCGAGCTCTTATGATCAGTATATATCTAAGATGTCTCTCCATACAGATAGTATCTTTATATTTTTAAAGCAAAAACAACTGCAACAAGCTTTAAATCATCTACCGGATAATTTATCTCGTGAGACCTTAATTGTCTCGATGCATAAGCTATAAGTTTGCCATACTACACCAACACACATCACAATCCTTGATGCGAAGCATCACAGTATACTACATATCCTCCAATTCTCGATGGAACAGTTAACAACGGTGTTGTAGTCAACCGATGCTTCAACTCCATAAAACTCTTCTAACTTTCATCATTCCATCTGAATACTACATTCTTCCTTAAAATTTTAGTCAGAGGGGTTGAGATCAATGAGAACCCTTTGATAAACCTTCGGTAATATTCAGCCAATCATAGGAAACTCCAAATTTCTGATACATTCCTCAGAGCTTCCCACTTCATTACTGTCTCTATCTTCTTTGGGTCCATTTTTATGCCTTATCTAGTTACTATATGACCCAGAAATACTTGATCTATCCAAAATTCACACTAACTAAATTGAGCATACAGTTGTTTCTCCCTCATAATCTGTAAGATTGCTCTTAAGTGATTAGCATTCTCTTTTCTACTCTTTGAGTATAATAAGATGTCATCCATAAACACAATTACAAAATTATCTAAGTAGGGCTGAAAACCCTTATTCATCAAAGTTATACATGCAGCTAGAGCATTAGTTAACCCAAACAACATTACTAAGAACTCAAAATGCCTATACCTGCTCTTGAATGAACTTTTTCGTGCATCGGCCTTTACTATCTTCAACTAATAATTCCCAGATCTCAAATCCAACTTAATGAACACCTGAGCTCCTCGCAACTGATCAAGAAAATAATCAATTCTAGGCAACGAGTACTTATTATTCACTATTACCTGATTTACTTGCTTATAATCGATGCACAGTATCAAAGTTCCATCTTTCTTCTTCACAATAAGATTGGAGCTCCCCATGGTGATACACTGGGTCTAATGAAACCCTTTTCCAATAACTCCTGTAAATGATCCTTCAAATCCTTTAGTTTCATAGGTGCCATCTTATATGGAGGAATATAAATAAGAGCAATACCTGGAACTAAGTCAATTGTAAACTCCATTTTCCTATCTGGTGGTAAATCAAATAATTCTACGGGAAACACATCCAGTAATTCCCTAACAATAGGAATGTCCAGCATATTTTTCTCAGTACGAGTATCGATGACGTGGACTAGATAAGCCTCACATCCTCCTTGCATTAACCTCAAAGCACTCACAAATGAGATTATCCTAGTTGACACTGCTTGATAAATACCTTGAAAAACTGCTCTTGGCTGATTAGGAGATTCAAATATCACCTCTTTAGTATAGCAGTTCATGATAGCCCTATGAGCAGTGAGCCAATCCATGCCTAGGATAATATCTATCTCCCTTAACTGTAGTACAATTAAGTCTGCCTCCAATTCTTTCTAATCAATTCGAATCAAACACCTTTTGCAGACTTCTCCTATTATTATAGTACTACCAATTGGTGTACTCACCTCTAATCTATGTTTCAACAGTTCTCTATCACAGTGCAACCTAAATACTAGATGCGGTATGATAAAAGAATACGTAGATCCAACAATGCAAAAGCTTCATAAGTAAAAATAAGTAACACACTTGCAATGACATCTAGAGAATCATGAACCTCCTGCCTAGTCATAACGTACACTCTGGCTTGAGACTGCAGTCAGTTGCTCCGCATCTTAGTCCTAACAGTAGGACTCTTAGAGTTCATTCTGCCTCTACCATGACCTCTCTATCCAGACCCACTAGCTCGACTCTACTTAACAGTAGTTTCAATTACTCCTCCTCCTCTAACACCAGACTGGGCTCCCACAATGGTAGGACAATCTCTAATTTGGTGCTTAAGAGAGCCATAACAAAAATAGACTCCTGATAATGTTCAACACTCATCACCATGCTTCTTTCCACAGTGCTCACAATTAGGTAACTGATCCAATACTACACCTCTTTCACTGCCAGTCTGTATGAAACTTCCCCTCTGTCTGAACCCTGACTATCTTGATTTGGCAGGTGGTTGAAAAGATCTGTTTTAGTGTTTACTAAACCTTATGCTAGAGCTACCCTAAAATTCAATGAGGCCTCTTCATTCTAGACTCATGCCTATACTCTACTTGTCCCTCTCTCAATAGCTGCTAAATTTTGATTGAAACAGCTCTCAACTTAGCGAAACTGCTCAAATTGGTGATTCGTAGTCTCGTCCTAATCTCCATGTTCAACCCATCCTCAAATCTACTACACTTGTCTTCCTTAATAGGAATCAAGGCAGTAACATACCCCATTATTTCATTGAATTTGATCTCATAGTCTACTACTAATAATCTGCCCTACTTTAGATCTAGGAATTCCTTCCTCTTTTTGTCTAGGTAGATCTTGGACATATAATTCTCCCTGAAGATTGTCAGAAAGTCTTCCCACTTCAAGTTACAAGGCCTAGTGTTACTGCCTGGAAAAGTCTTCCACCATTAGTATGCTAGGCCTTGTAGTAAGGGAACTGCATAGTTGAACTTCTCGTCCAACTCACAGTCCATCTGATCAAAGACTCTCTCTATTCTCTCCGACCATCCTTCAGCCTCTACAGGTATGTACTTCTATAGAAGTCTAAAACCCCCTACTTTTGAAGTTTATCATACCTCCTTTCCCTTCTCTCAAGAATTCTGGGAGGCTTTCTCTCAAGTCGAGATACAGAAGACTCTCTATTAGGTCTTACTGATTTTAGGTTAGCCGATTGTCCAACTTGATCACCTATAGCTAATGACCTATAAAAGACATTTCTCATGATTTTTCATGTCTAATATTCCTATATGTCCCTTTGGATGCCAACCATATTCTAATACCAAACAATTGTAACACCTCACTCTCATAAAGTATATACCAGAACACCTTGAGGACATTCCAGTACTTAACTTATAATAATGGCATGTTAGAGCAGTTATATTCTCTTATAAGGCATCTTAAAGAAAGTCACAATAATTAAAAAATCTAAAATTCCTCATTTCATTTATTAAACAATATGTACATTGTAGCTTTACAATAATACCTATATTCGTACAATAAGAAAAATAATCAAAGTTTACATCTTTGTATATAGAACATGCTACATACATTAGGAATTATACAAAAATTTTATCTAGATCCTTCAGTATTAGCTGGCCGATCTTTGAGCCATGTCTTCTATCCAAAATTAGTGCTAATTCTCTTCTATATTGACTAAGAAGCATATGTTACTCCCAAACCTGAAATGTCAACGTTGCAACTTTAGTGAGTTTTGCGAACTCAGTGAGTTAATTGTCCTCGATGGTTCACTCAAATCATATAACACATATGATCATATAATTCACATAATTTCATTTATTATCATGTAGCATCATATAACACTTAGTGTAACATGCTATCACCGATGGGAAGGGTAAATTGGTCATTTGGGATGGGTTAGGAGTTTAGAAACATATCTCGGCATGTTCATACATTAGATGGCCTTTAAATATAGATGAATGATAATTTTTGCACATAGACATGTTTGTACATGCATTCATGACATTTCCCGGCATATGTGTAAACAATTGAATTTGCTTCCAAGTTATTCATGAAACTTGTAGAACATGTTTTGATCTTTCTTTTGACTTATAGCTTGGAATTTTTGGCATAAGGAATGGAAAGATAGGATTTTTAGTAGAGTGCAGTTACTGTTCATATGGTAGTTTTACTGTTTCATTGGGCAGAAACTTTGTCTATGTTTTTGACCCTCTTAGAGATTGAATTGGATTCGGGGGTCTTCTTGAAGATTGTAGCACATGTTTAGAGCTTTCTAATGGTGTATAATTTGTCTTATTTTGAGTTAGGAGTAAAAACTTATGGGGGCTAGACCTAGTTTAGTTACTGTTTATATGGTAAATTTGGGCAGAATATTTGGAAGGGTTCCTTACCCCTTTAGAACCTTCATTGATTTTTCCATCCTTCATAGAAGGTGTAGATTATCTTTTACCCTTTTCATTGCGATATAATATGCAATTTTAGGGATTTGGAGTAAAAAGTTATGAGGATTCGAAGAACACAGTTACTGTTCATATGGTCATTTGATGGATAATAACTTTGAAGTAGTTTTTTGACACCCTTAGAGGTGAGATTGGTTTGTGAGCCCTTCATGGAACTTGTAGGGTTTCTTGTGATCTTTCCAATGAGACCTCATTTATGATCAGGTGTTGAGGAAGGAAGTGAAGGAATCTTTGAATTTCCTTAAATTTATTAGTCTTATTATTAGTTTTATTTATCAATGGTATTATTTTCCTTTGTACATAACTGTTTCGTCCGACCTCCGATCGACTCGATTTTTTAGGCATCGGATTCGTGTAATATTTAATTTCATTCACATATGAAATTTGAAAATTTTAAAGATGAAATTAACAGGGCTTGATTAGGTCAAAGTGAGGGGACCGAGTAGTGATTTTTCTGCTCTGTGTTTTATCGAGAATTAGACCTATAGAGGTCCGAATTGAGTGATTTTGGTGTCTTTGAGTTTCTAATTTTTCGAGGAAAATTATGTGATGAGAATTTTTTTAGATTAATGCTGGGAATGTCATGAACATGCATTGTAGACATTTGAATTACTACATGTGCATGATTAAATATGTCTGATTGTACATTTAGTAATGTTTGAATATTTTGACTATTATAGATGCGCAGTTGGAACGTCATCCCATAGACGTTGCTGAGACTTCCAGGCATTATCATGGAAGCTATTGGTGAGTGACCTAGATAGTTTCTCAATCATTATTTGTTTATAATTCTGCACTTATAACTCTGTGGAGAATAATGGTGGACTTGTGTGTTGTTTATGATTCGATTCCAGACGAAGGTCCGATGTATTGGGAGATTATGACTTAGAAGTGCTATATGTGATTTTAATGTGATTAATTGTGAACTATTTGTTTGAATGTGTTAATTTGGGATTGATTGTGATGTTTACATTGCTTCATTTCGACATATGCATTCCATGCATAAATGCATAATCAGTTAATGACAGTTGTGACCGGAGCAGCTACCGAGAGCTTAAAGCTCAAAGTATTTGGGCCTCGATCCCACAGTGATTCAGAGGCTCAGGCTCAATGATTAATGCGTCCAGATTAGGACAATTTTAGGCATTCGGTCACAACAACATAATAATTGGAAAAGTGTCACATACGCATTTCATGTGCATTTGATTTGGTTTCTTTGATTTATAATAATAATCATGTGGTACTTCTGAATGTGAAATGAAGAAACAACTGTGTTATGCTTAACTATGCATGAATTGGGTGAACCATCGATGATGGTTATTCATTGAGTTCGCAAACTCACCCAAAATTGTAACTTATTTTTCAGGACCAAGAGAGTAGACTCCTAGCTCCAGAGGGACTTTTCCTGCCGTGTAGATCGTGTTGGCAAGAGTGTTGGATCGCGTATGGTCCGAGTATTTACAATACGCTGCGGAAAAGACCATACAAAAACATCACGTATAATCGAAAACACGAGGATTAACAAAAATACCTTATTTTCGTGGGTGGATTGCTTCTTTTCGGATTCTAAGATACTGCAAATCGCTAATGCCCTCTACCGTATCCACACGAGCATGCACGATCCGGCTGCGGTCAGTAGTGTGCTAGCACGCGTCCTGAAAACCTTCTCGAGCGCCGCATTGATCTTTCTCTGGATGGCGGCTAGGGTTTCCTGACAATTGTGTCGTTAACCTAATGAGACCTAAGCTTCTCTATTTATAGAGAAACCCTAATCTCATTCAGGCCCTATTAAGTTTTGGCCCATTATATCATATATAATAAAAGCCCGACAACTTAATTAAATCTAGCCCAATAAATATATCTAAATATATTTATTCAACACCTAATAAATTAGGCCCAAGAGAATAAGCCCAGATCACATCACTCTTTGTGTGCGACCCTGTAGGCTCATTTGATGTTGGCAATGGGCTTGATTACATTTCAAGGCCCATAAGTCATAAGCGGCCTCTAGCAAGACATTATGACTACCCAAATCAAATGAGGATCGATAATCCGATTTAACCTGTAACTATGGTTATAAGCTCAGTCCTTTTGTAACACGATATCAAGATTAATCACAAGGCATGGTACATGTCAACCTTTGATTAATAATAGTTTCTTGATCCCAAGTTGGTGATTATAACAAATGACATTGATGACTCTTCATCAATTCATTTGAGCATGGCCATGCATTTCTTCAGTCACACTTGTCAAGAGGCCCAAATGATATCTCTCTCACTTAAGAGAGGTACAAATCCCATCTACGTCATTCACATCCCTCCGCATGATTCATTTAGTGTCCAACATAAGACTATTTGTTATTCGGTTAAAAATAACTTAGTCTAATATCAAAACACTAAATTCCTCATGTAGGAACCATGATGACTTCAGTCAAAGGACTAAAGTCAAACCATATAAAGAATCACTAATGACATGAAACCATGTAGTATTCTTTATGTGGTCGGTCCAATATATGTTCTCTAACATATATCTTTGTTTCGATTTGATATTTCATATCCATGATCAATAAAACGTGATCATCAATCAAAAACATACTAGTCTTAATTCATTATTGTTCCACCAATAATGATCGACCAGGGACAGTCTAGAATAGTGTTATAACGCTTATGGTTTTACTATCAAGTCACATACTTGATGACATAAGTCTAATGCTATTCATGGAATGTAAATCACATTACATAAATGAAATACATGCATATATGAAACGGAAAACCTCATAATATATTATTAACAAATCATAATGTTAATTCATAAATCACAAATGTTCATTGGCCTAGGGTACACTACTAACAATCTCCCACTTGCACTAGGCCCAATCAGTCAGATATCTAATACCCATAGATCTCGTATGACTCTCATGTTTAGGCTGTGGAAGAGGCTTATTAAGTGGATCGACAATGTTGTCATCTGTGCCCACTTTGCATATCTTCACGTCTCCTCTCCCACTGATCTCTCTAATCAGTTGGAACGTCTGAGTATGTGTTTGGATCTATGATGCGAGCTTGGTTCCTTAGCCTGTGCTATAGCCCCATTATTATCACAATAAAGGTCTATAGGACTTGCAATGCTAGGAACAACTCCAAATTCAGTAATGAACTTTCTGATCCATACTGACTTCCTTAATGCATCCGATCAAAGAATGTACTCGACTTCGGTTGTAGAATCGACAGCGTGTCTTGCTTTGAACTTTTCCAGCTCACTGCACCTCCATTCAAACAGAACACAAAACCTGATTGCGATCTAAAATCATCTATGTCAGACTGAAAACCAGCATCAGTGTAACCATTTACAACGAGCTCTCCTTTCAAGTCCTCCATAGACTAGGAACGTATCCTTAGTTCTTCTCAAGTACTTAAGGATATTCTTAATTGCTATCCAGTGACTCTCACCATAATTAGACTGGTATCTACTTGTTATGCTCAAAGAATATGAAACATCTGGTCGAGTACATAACATGGCATACATGATAGATCCAATTGCAGATGCATATGGAATCTTACTCATGTGCTCAAGCTCTTTACCTGAAGTAGGACAATCCTTCTTAGAAAGCTTGATTCCATGTGACATAGGCAAGAATCCTCTCTTGGAATCTTGCATACTAAACCTTTTCAGTATCTTATCTATATGTGTACTCTGACTTAGGCCTATAAGCTTTCTTGATCTATCTCTATAGATCTTAATGCCTAAAACATAGCAGCTTCACTAAGTCTTTCATTGAAAGCGTTTTCTTAACCAAATCTTAACATTCTGTAAGGTTGGAATATCGTTTCCAATGAGCAGTATGTCATCAACATATAAAGCTAAAAAGACAACAGCACTCCCACTAACCTTTTTGTAAACACAAGGTTCATCTTCATTCTTGATGAATCCAAACTCTTTGACAACTTCATCAAAACGAAGATTCCAGCTTCTTGATGCTTGCTTCAATCCATAAATGGATCTTTGAAGCTTGCACACCTTTCCCGAATTCTTAGGATGGACAAAACCCTCAGGCTATATCATATATACATCCTCAAGTAAGTTTCCATTAAGGAAAGCCGTTTTGACATCCATTTGCCATATCTCATAATCGTAGTATGCAGCTATGGCAATAAGAATTCTAATGGATTTGATCATGACCCTTTGGAGAAAATGTCTCATCATAATCAATTTCATGAACTTGTCGATAACCTTTAGCAACAAGTCTTGCTTTATAAGTGTGCACATTTCCATCCATGTCGAGTTTCTTTTGAAAACCCATTTGCATCCAATGGTCTTCAAGCCATCGGCGGATCAATCAAAGTCAAACTTGATTGTCATACATGGATTGCATCTACGCTTTCATGGCCTCTAACCATTTAGCGATTCGGACTTTCCATAGCTTCTTGATAGGTTGTGGGCTCATTATGATCGATGAGCATCACATTATCATCATCGATAATGAGAAATCCATATCTCTCGGGTTCATGACGAATCTATCGGATCTCGTAGGCCTTGTGTTGTTGAAGACCGCTCATCAACGACTTGTGAGCTCGCTTCAATCTCCTTTGCGAGCTCAATGTCATTTTGTGAAACTTGAATTTCTTGAGTTGTACTTTACTCCCACTGTTTCCATTGGAAACAAATTCCTTCTCTGAAGAAACCATTTGAGCAATAAACACTTTGTTCTCGATGGGATGTAAAAGTAATATCCTTTAGTTTCCTTAGGATATCCCACAAAATAACATTTTCAGATTTGGGTGCCAACTTGTCAGCAATTGGACGCCTTCACATAAGCCTCACAACCCCAAATCTTTAAAAAGATAAATTGGGACGCTTCCAGTCCATATCTCATAAGGTGTCTTTTCTCGACCTTTGAAGGAATACGGTTCAATATGAATGTTGCTGTTTCTTAAGCATAGCCCCAAAAATATTTTGGAAGATCAGTTTGACTCATCATTGATCGAACCATATCTAATAGAGTTCGATTTCTCCTTTCAGAAACACCATTCCATTGAGGAGTTCCTGGAGGAGTCAATTGTGAAACGATTCTACAATCCTTAAGATAATCATCAAACTCTTGGTTTAAATATTCACCTCCTCGATCAGATCGAAGGATTTTAATATTCTTGCCAAGCTGATTTTGTACTTCATTCTTATACTCTTTGAACTTTTCAAAGGATTTAGATTTGTACTTCATTAAATAGACATACCCATATCTACTGAAGTCATCTGTAAAAGTAATGAAATACAAATAACCTCCTCTCATTGATATGCTAAAAGGACCGCATACATCGGTATGTATAAGGCCCAATAGCTCATTGGCCCTTTCCCTTTACTCAGTAAAGGGGCCTTTATCATCTTACCCGATGAAACAAGAATCACACGTGTCAAAAGATTCAAAAGAATCAATGAATCCATCTTGATGGAGTTTTGAAATCGTTTTCATTTACATGGCCTAGCGACAATGCGAGAGATAAGTTGGGTTCAAATCGTTAGATTTAAACTTCTTGGTATTTATGTTATAGATGGGCTCATTTGTTAGAGACTCGGTGTCTAGAGTATAGATGCCATTTAATTGACGTGCAATACCTTATAAAACGTCATTTTTATAAATGGAAATACTTCTATTCTCAATAGAAAATTTAAATCCATCATTCTCTAAACAAGAAAAAAAAATAATGTTCCTACTCATAGTAGGTACATAATAACAATTCTTAAGTTCCAAAATGAGTCCAGTAGGCAAAATAAGATCATAAGTCCCCACGGATAAAGCAACAACTCTTGCTCCATTTCCCACGCGTAGGTTGATCTCACTAGCCATCAATCTTCTAGTCCTTATTAAACCCTGCACATTAGTACAAATGTGAGTTGCAGCTCCAGTATCTAATACCCAAGATGCAAAAGGAGTAAAATTGATTTCTATAACAAACATACCTGAAGAAGTAGTCACACTATTCTTCTTCTCTTTCAGCTCTTCCAAATAGATTTTGCAGTTCCTTTTCCAATGACCAGGTTCATTGCAATGGAAGCAAACTCCCTCCTTGGGTGCCTTAGTCTTAGCTTTGGGCTTGGGCTTGGACTTAGGTACTTTACCTTTTCCCTTCGTTGTGCCCTTCTTCTTGAAACCCTTTCCCTTTTGAACCACAAAAACTTCATTGGAGGTCTTTACCTTTCTCTTCAAGTTCTCTTCAGCAGTTTTCAGCATCCCATGCAATTCATCAATGGACTTCTCCATATTATGCATGTTGTAGTTAAGAATGAACTGATCATATTCATCAGTCAAGGATGATAGAATAAGATCCGTTGCCAATTCTTGACTAACAGGTGCACCTAATTTCTCAAGATGATGAATGTAACTCTTCATCTTAAGAACATGAGCACTCACGGGTGTGCCAGGAGTCATCTTGCATGAATTCAATGCCTTAGTGGTTCTAAACCTCTCTTGGCGTGCTTGCTCTTGAAACATAGCTTTCAGTTGAGCAAGCATGTCATAAACTTCCATTTCCTCTAAATCCTTCCGAAGGTCGAGATCATGGCGCTAACATAAGGCATGACACATCCGTGGAGTCATTGATATGCTTCGTGTAAGCATCCTTTTGAGCCTTAGGTGCGTTTGCTGGTGGTTCCTCAGGGATGGGGTCTTCTAAGACATAAAGCTTTCTTTCTTGCTTGAGAACAATTCTCAAGTTCCTATACCAATCTAGGAAATTTGTCCCATTAAGTTTTCTTTCTCTAAGATAGATCGCGTAGAGCGGGTTTGTGGATGGAGTAGCCATAATCTACAAAATAATGCAATAAGGGTCAACATTCATATATATTATGAGGCATTAGCTCCCACTCAAATAAATAACCCTCAATTGACGAATGGGAGAAGCAAGATCCATATTTCACTAAGTCCTAAGAAAGCTTTGGCTTAACACTCAAGACTTAGTTATTTAGGTAGAAAACTCTTTTCAATTACATCACATGTAACTCTTGATGGGCTTATGTTAAAATACATCTTATGTACTGCATGTATGTATAAACCCAATCTTATGCCCTAAGCCCAAAACCGTTTTGATAGCTTAGTTAAGTTTAACCATACTTCACCTATGAATAGCACCATTATTCAAATGTCTTCCCTAGATGATCCCTACATGCCTTTCTTTGGCAAAAACCCATATAAGGATAATCTAGAGATCAACATTGGTAAAGATTTATGGAAGGCATATAAACTTAAAATTTTGAAGAGGGTCGTTCTTAGTACATTATGAAGGCTATAGATTCTTAAAGAATTATGGAAGATTACAAAACGCTTGTTACAACCTTGGCTTGATTCTAATTGTTGATTTGAAAATTTTAACTTAATAATTCAACTCTTGAAAAATTAAATTAAATTCCAAAAACCTTTCCTAATAAATAATCCTTTGAAAACAATTTTCAAATTTAATAAAACACCTTTCATTTTATTAGGATTATTTATTAATTTAATCTCTATTAAATTAACAAGTTGGGTTTAAAACAATTTTAAAAATTTAAAATCGAAAAGGGAGGCGTGTACGGCGCGCGCAGCACCGCACGCGCCAAAGATCGACACGCGTGGAGCGTGTCCACGCTCCTGGAAGACGCAGGCTCGTGTCCAACACGCGCCTGTCGTCTTCCCCAAGCTGCCTCCTCTCTCCACGATTTCTTTCTCCTCTCTTCTGGTTTTTCCTTTATTTTCTCCCACGTTTCCACTACCATGTTGAACCGCACCCCACGTCGCACGCACAACCGTCAGATCTCCAAGGAAAACGGGAAGCTTGAATCGTCGGGTCTTCACCCGATGGTTCCCTTTCATCACCGCCGCCTGTGGCGTCACCGGAGACGCCACAGGGGCATCGTGCGACGCCCATGAGTGGCGTCGCACGCGATAGATTGTTGGAGAACACCATCGGTGTTCTCTAACAGCCACGGAAGTAAACACAATATGGGAAAATCGCAAGTATATGGAAATTTTTTTTTTTCAGGAAGGCAGATAATAGGTGTGGCAATATTAGGGATTTGTTCTCTGAACATATACGAAAACTATACAATGGGTTGAGGGTTTTCTGAAATCGCAAATTCCAAATCGTGCATAATCAACTAACACAGAGACTCAGAAAACAAATATTGCGAACAGTAAATAATCCAGAAATATTGCATATACACAATACAAACAGAACCAATTTCCGATGAGAAACGACCGTGGAAACAATTTCCATTTAGGGTTTGTTCAAGAATCGATCATATCGATTTTTCAATTCCAAGATGATAATCAATAACAATCCAATATTCAGATCATGCATCCAAAGCTATGAGCACATGTAATCAAAACATGCATATTATCGATTATCTGAAGAACTGGCTCGATACCATCTTTGTTGGATCGCGTATGGTCCGAGTATTTACAATACGCGCGAAAAGACCATACAAAACATCACGTATAATCGAAAACACGAGGATTAACAAAATACCTTATTTTCGTGGGTGGATTGCTTTTTTTGGATTCCAAGATCTGCAAATCGCTAATGCCCTCTACCGTATCCACACGAGCATGCACGATCCGGGCTGCGGTTGTAGTGTGCTAGCACGTCCTGAAAACCTTTCAACGAGCATCGATCTTTCTCCCGGATGGCGGCTAGGGTTTCGACAATTGTGTCGTTAACCTAATGAGACCTAAGCTTCTATTTATAGAGAAACCCTAATCTCATTCAGGCCCTATTAAGTTTCGACCCATTATATCATATATAATAAAAGCCCGACAACTTAATTAAATCTAGCCCAATAAATATATCTAAATATATTTATTCAACACCTAATAAATTAGGCCCAAGAGAATAAGCCGGATCACATCACTCTTTGTATGCGACCACAGAGGCTCATTTGATGTTGGCAATGGGCTTGATTACATTTCAAGGCCCATAAGTCATAAGCGGCCTCTAGCAAGACATTATGACTACCCAAATCAAATGAGGATCGATAATCCGATTTAACAGGTAACTATGGTTATAAGCTCAGTCCTTTTGTAACACGATATCAAGATTAATCACAAGGCATGGTACATGTCAACCTTTGATTAATCATAGTTTCTTGATCCCCAGTTGATGATTATAACAAATGACATTGATGACTCTTCATCAATTCATTTGAGCATGGCCATGCATTTCTTGATCACACTTGTCAAGAGGCCCAAATGATATCTCTCTCACTTAAGAGAGGTACAAATCCCATCTACGCCATTCACATCCTCCGCATGATTCATTTAGTGTCCAACATAAGACTATTTGTTATTCGGTTAAAAATAACTTAGTCTAATATCAAAACACTAAATTCCTCATGTAGGAACCATGATGACTTCAGTCAAAGGACTAAAGTCAAACCATATAAAGAATCACTAATGACATGAAACCATGTAGTATTCTTTATGTGGGTCGGTCCAATATATGTTCTCTAACATATATCTATGTTTCTGATTTGATATTTCATATCCATGATCAATAAAACGTGATCATCAATCAAAACACATACTAGTCTTAATTCATTATTGTTCCACCAATAATGATCGACCAGGGACAGTCTAGAATAGTGTTATAACGCTTATGGTTTTACTATCAAGTCACATACTTGATGACATAAGTCTAATACTATTCATGGAATGTAAATCACATTACATAAACAAAATACATGCATATATGAAACGGAAAACCTCATAATATATTATTAACAAATCATAATGTTAATACATAAATCACAAATGTTCATTGGCCTAGGGTACACTACTAACAAAGAGAAGTCATGGCTCACAGGTCGGTCAGCTGGGATTTTTGGGATGACCTAGTTAGGCGTTTGTATTAGATTTCTTTTGGAGTATTATACAGACAGTGAAAAACTAACAAAGATGTAAATTACTGCTGTTGATGAAATGAAATGAGGAAACGTTTTGGTTTCAAAAATTAGTGAATTTTATATTGATGTTTTATGATTATGATGCCATGTGAAGTACAGTAGTATTTGCTCGTAGCTCACCTTTATCGTAGGTTATGTATCGGAATGACCTTCGGGCATCCCGGTGTATACTCTAAGGTAAGGGGGTACTACACTTAGTTCACAATTTTCACATTCTCATTCAACACAATCACATTTACAAACTAATTCAATACATAATTTATAATAAACAATTATTCAAGTGAGACCGTCTAGGTTACTCAGAGTTTGCTCCAGAAAGCTATTGCCTCGAAGTCCCGGCAACATATGGATGTTGTCGCTCTAATTACTATTCCAAACTATGCAATATATACATATTTACATACATAAAAAATTTAAATAATTAGATATGTACTCATTTATGCACAAATGTCTGTATGGAATATGTACAATGCATGTTCAATGATAATCCCAGATACATTTCCTTAATACACGTCTCATAACCAATTAATATCATCTTTAAATCATTCCTTAACACCTAATACACTTTCCTTACTTTAATCACTCAATTCAACATCAACTAGGCTCATTCAAGATCACACTCAAACCTAAATACCTCATAGGAAAACATTATTAAGTCAATAATTTATATATATACATGATTTTTTGGTAAAAGACATAACTATAGCTATGGATGTCGAATTAATGTCATTCCAGAACGCTTTCGAAGAGGACTTCGAGTTCTATAACTTTTGTGAAGACTCGATGAGAGATTTTTTCATCTAAAGGGTCAAAATCGCACATTTATGTAAGTTTCCTGAGAATGTCAGCAGAGTAGACATATGTCCCTCCAAACGAAGATGAACGGAGCTGGGAAGTTGGGAGATCCGAGAAGGTCCGCCCAGCAGACCTAAAGTCCTTCTAACAAATATATGAGAAGCATATCTCACTTAATAGCATTGTCGACAATTTATACATATATTATAACTTCAATTTCACTCCAACTTTTCCAGAATTCGCCTCCTCTGATGCAACATCATTTCATACTAATTCAACTACCAAATTGATTGTATTAAACTCTCAAACGTCAACTTATTTGATTCATCATTTTCAAATAAATCTCATTATTTATGAAATCTTATCCTTTTTCCATAATATATCTTGTTTATAAGTATCAAACAATTCGTTTTCAAAATTCATCTTTTCAAGTTGATAACTTCTTCATTTATACCTCAATTTCAAGTCAATATTATCTACACATAAATCAAAATCCATGCTTAATCCTAAACTGTTGGACCCCAAATTTTTGTTTTCTTGAAGTTATTAAGCATGAATTATTTTGATTTATGATTTATGGTATAGTTTGATTTTATGGAGAAATATTATGGAAAATTTGAAATTTTGAGATTAGTATGGAATAATGTTTTTGGAAGAGTAAAATGTTTAAGGGCAAAATGGTCAAGGTATTGGAGTTTAGAAGTTTTAGGCTAAGTGTAGGAGGGTATAATAGTCCTTGCCCATGTTTTTAGGTTTAAGAAATTAAAAGAAGAAATAGAAGAGAAAGAAGAAGAAGAGGGTCGGCAGTGAGAGGAGAAGAAGAAGAGAAAAAGGGCAAGCTCGGTTTGTCGATTTTCAGAGGATCGAAGCATTCTTCAGGTTTGTTTAACTCTTTTACTCTTGTTTAGCTTGAATCTAACCTTCGTTTTGCTAGGAATGAGTAGAAATCGTTGGTTTAGGGTTATGGTGAAGATTTGTAGATTTGTTTGGGTTGTTGTGTTTTTGATGTTTTTGGTGTTAGAATAAGTTCAGAATGATAGCATATGACTTGATTTATAGGTTGGATGTGTTGTAGTAGAAGAAGGGAAGGTTTTGAGGTTGATAATGGCGGATTCTGGGTTCGGGAAGACGAAGCTCCCATTCGCACGCCACGGCGTGCAAGAGGGCCGCACGCCGCCACGTATGAGGCCTCACGCCGCGACGTACGAGACCACGCACCGCGGCGAGCCCAATTTTTCCAGAATGGTTATTTTTAGTGTTTTGATCATATCTTTTGCTACAGAAGTCCTTTTGGGGTGATTTTAGAAGCGTTGTGAACTAGAGAGATAGATCTACAAGTCTTATGAAGTGATGAAGTGATGATTTAGTTTCTAAGAATATGGAATTTTTGATGGAAGTTAAGAATGGAACTTTTGTTTCAGCATGAATTATTGAATGGAATTTTGGTTCTTATTTTAGGAGAACAAGAGAGGCAAGAGGATCAAGAGGCTCAAGAGAAAATTTATTCCTAGGCAAGGCAAGCAAGGAATTCAGGTGGGTTCATGTTTATAATAAAGTATATAAGTTACTCATTGTTTAGTTCCAATCAAGCAAGATCTCATGCATTTACATTACATCATCCATGATCGCATTGCATACTACCATGAATGATTATATTCTACATTGTGATTTGCATTCATGATTATTATCAAGATTTTAAAAAAGGAGTGCTTTCCTTTCATGAATACAAGTGCATGAAATCAAGTATTACGAAATACATGACAAGCAAGTTTACAAAGAAGTTTACAAGCAAGTGTCAGTTTGGAAAACAAGTTTACAAGAATATGAATTAAGCATACTTATGTGGGTTTGCGGTGTCCCTCACGATAGTCAAGTGCACATTGACTCACGAAAAGGCTTCTCCCGCCTGCCCGACTATGGCACAGGGTTATCCCACAGGGATCCCTCATGAAACTACGTCTACACATCAACATTTCGATGGCATGTGTAGTACGTCATGAACCCGGGACACCCACACCATTATGATATGTTATGTGTTATGATTTATTATGTGAAATGCATTATGAATTGTTTTAAGGATCAAGTATCTTTCAAGACAATGACATATACATGATCAATGATTATGATTTCAACAAGTACCACGGCAATGAGTTATTTTTGAATATTTTTTTAATTGCGATATTATAAATATGTTCCCACGAGCTTTATAGCTCACCCCCTCTAATCTCCCCCATTCAGGTGACGAGCAAGAGATCGAGTGAGTCACGCGTACGGCAGCACTCCATTTTGTCATGCTTATTTTTAAACTCTAGTTACATTTCAAGTATCATTGGTTCAAGAGTGTTTTATCTTTTTGGCTCTTGAATTCAAAGTTGTAATTTGGTTTGAGATATTCTTAACGCATTATGAAACTCATCTTTTGGAGCATGAATTATGAAGTTAAGCATGAATTATAAATTTTTTTATTAAATCACATGAAAGCAGGTTTCAAGTATGTTTTCCAGTCGGCCCAGTAACCTTCCGCGGGTCTTTATTTCTAAATGTATTATTTATAAGTGTTATGACACCAATATTTTGGGAGCATGAATTATGGATATGTTTAAAAGCATGAAAGTTTCACGATGGGTCCATTGAACTTCCGATGGTCTCCTTTCTGAATCGTTAAATTTGCATGTTTCGCCTTGTTTATTTAATTACATGAAACGGGTTTGCAAGTTTGTTTTCCTACTGGCCCATTAATCTTCCGCGAACCTTTCCTTTAAATGTTTAAATCTCATGTTTCACGCCATGCTCTCATGTCTGACGTTGGGCTCCGGCAGCGGGGTCCAACATGTTTGGTATCAGAGCACCTAGGTTTTTGATCTTGGGCTGCATGACATTGCTTTCAAGAACTACTTGCATTGTTTTACGCGATTGGCACTATTTTTGCATATTTTGAAAAGTGTCTTACATGAACTAAAGTTTTCAATGGTTTTCTATTCAAGGAGTGAACATGCCACCTCGAAGGAGAACTCAGGGAGCTATGACTCGATCTCATTCTCGTCAGGGGAGTACGGATGAATCCCATATTCCTCAGCATACCGGGACACATTCTGTTCCGATTTTAGAGGTACCTAGTTTGCAACAAGAAGTGCCTCCTCCGCCTCCTCCTATGCCTCAGGGAACTCCCATGGATCCGAGTTTCTTTCAAGCCTTTGCTCAAGCTTTGACGTATACCATGGGACAGGGATCTCAGATGCCGATGCAAGCTCCGGTAGACAGGAGTGGACAGTATGATAAGCTCCGGAAGTTTGGGGCTATGGATTTCAGTGGGACTACCAATCCAGAAGAGGCTGAAGCCTGTTTGAAGAGGACCGAGAGGGTTCTAGTTCAGATGAGATGCTCAGATGAGGACAAGCTGGATTATGCAGTCAGTTTGTTGCAAGGTGACGCACTGCATTGGTGGGAGTCAGTGCCCCACAGTCAGGTTGTTCCTTCGGTGCTGGCATGGAGGGACTTTGTAGAAGTGTTCAGAAAGAAGTACCTCTCCAGGGTCTATGTGCAGGAGAAGGCTAGAGAATTTCTGAATCTTATGCAGAGGGACATGAATGTGAGCGAGTATGAGTTAAAGTTCACACAGCTTTCACGATATGCAACAAACATTGTGGCATCAGAGTAAGACAAGTGCCGCAAGTTTGAGGGAGGTCCTCACTTGGGAATCAGGGAGAAAGTTCTGATCCATAATTTCTGTGACTACCAGCAGTTAGTGGATGCTGCTCTCCAGGCTGAGAAGCTGGAGAATATCAGGAATGAAGCGAACAAGAAGAGGAAGAGCAGGGAGCAGACTTTCAGGAAGGGTACTAGTGCTCCATTGCCTGAGAGGAGCACGAGGAGCGCTCACAGTCAGAGTGAAGTGAGTAGCAGTGGGGCTACCAGGAACAAGCAGGTGAGAGTTGTTTCAGGGCAAGCCTCTAATGTGGGAGGCACAGGTAGAGCTGGAAGGAGCGGGTTCACTTATCCCTTATGTGACCAGTGTGGGAAACACCATCAGGGAGAGTGCCTCAGATCACTTGGAGTTTGTTTCAGATGCGGAGAGAAGGGACATATAGCCAAGCATTGTCCACAGGCACCGAGACCAGAGGGGTCACAGTTTCAGGCTCCTAGGCGTGTAGAGACAGTGGGAACTGCACTGATTCGAGGTAGGCGCCTGGGACCGCAAGGAAGACTGTTCCTCCAGAAGGCCAAGGGTCGCGCCTGCAAGAGTGTTTGCCATGACCAGGGAGGAAGCCGCAATGCACCGAGGTTGTCACGGTATGGCTCGATTATTTGATTCAACAGTATTTGTGTTGATTGATTCTGATTCCACGCACTCTTTTGTTTCTCGCTAGCATAGCATTGCATGGTGTGAGTTCTGCCTTTGGATAGGCCCTTGATTGTTAGTACTCCTCAGGGAGGAATGTGGTGATCGGTCAGGTGTATGAGCAAAGTGAGCTCTTCATAGATGGTGCTAGATTGGTAGTGGACTTACTATCGCTAGACCTTAGAGGTTTAGATGTTATTCGGGATGGATACCATGGAGAAGTATCCGCCAAGTTGGATTGTGGTCGGAAGAGGTAGAGTTTGATCCGGGCAATGGTGAGAAGGTGATCTTCAGGGGAGATAGGAAGACACCATCACCAAGATTGATTTCAGCTATGTTGGCTGAAAGGATGATGGGCCAGGGATGTGAAGTTTTCTTGGCGCATATTGTAGATGCCGATGTGCATGAAGGGAAGTTAGAGGATTTCCCGGTCGTGAGGGAGTTTCCAGATGTTTTCCTAGATGAGTTACCAGGTTTGCCGCCGGTGAGGGAAATCGAGTTTGCCATTGACTTGATTCCCGGAACCGTGCCAATTTCTATTCCGCCTTACAGGATGGCTCCAGCTGAGTTGAGGGAGCTTAAGGAACAGTTGGAAGAACTGTTAGAGAAGGGGTATGTCAGGCTGAGTTCGTCTCCTTGGGGAGCGCCAGTTCTGTTTGTTAAGAAAAAAGATGGAACATGGCGGATGTGCATTGATTATCGAAGACTTAATAAGGTGACAATTAAGAACAAGTATCCGTTGCCACGGATAGATGATCCGCTTGATCACCGCAGGAGTCGAGTTTTCTCAAGATTGATCTCGTGTCGCTATCATCAACTCCGAATCAAGGAGTCTGATGTGAGCAAGACAGCATTCAGGACTCGTTATGGGCACTATGAGTTTTTGGTTATGCCTTTCGGCTTGACCAATGCTCCACCGCTTTCATGGATCTTATGAATGTGGTCTTGTGGAGTTTCGGATCGGTTTGTCATAGTGTTTATAGATGACATTCTGGTGTATTCTAAGAGTGAAGAAGAGCATGAGGTGCATCTCAGGATTGTATTGCAGACTCTTAGGGAGAGAGAGCTTTATGCCAAGTTCAACAAGTGTGAGTTTTGACTTCATGAGGTGACCTTCCTTGGACATGTGATTTCGCAAGATGGTGTGCATGTTGATATGAGGAAAGTTGAAGCAGTAGTGAGATGGCATGCACCCAAGACAGCGACAGAGGTAAGGAGTTTTCTAGGTCTGGCAGGTTACTACAGGAGGTTCGTGGAGGGATTCTCCATGATAGCTGCTCCGATGACCAAGATATTGAGGAAGAATCAGAAGTTCATCTGGACCGATGAGTGCCAAAAGAGCTTTGAGGAGCTCAAGCACAGGTTGACAAGTGCTCCAGTGCTGATTTTTCCTTCTGGTGATGAGGGCTATACAGTGTACAGTGATGCCTCGAGGAAGGGTCTAGGTTGTGTATTGATCAGGAGAGCAGTGATAGCTTATGCTTCAAGGCAATCAAGCAAGATGAGTTGAATTATCCGACTCATGACTTGGAGTTAGCAGCAGTGATCTTTGCCTTGAAGATTTGGAGACATTATCTTTATGGTGTTCAGACCAGGATCTTTACAGATCACAAGAGCCTCAAGTACTTATTGATCCAGAAGGAGATGAATTTGAGACAGAGAAGGTAGATTGAGCTGCTCAAGGACTATGATTTGTTGATTGAGTACCATCCAGGTAAAGCGAATGTAGTGGCGGATGCTTTGAGCAGAAAGTCTTCCATTGCTCATGTTCAGACAGTTTATCTTCCTTTATTGGAGGAGATGGCCAAGCTTAAGATAAGCTTGAAGCAGGAGGAACCAAATTGCCTCCTAGCTACTTTCAGAGTAAGGCCTATACTTCGGGAGAAGGTTAGGGAGTTGCAGGCACAGGATGCAGAGTTGAGCAAGCTTAGGGAGGAAATTCAGAATGGTAAGGTTTCAGAGGTAGTGGTGAGAGAGGATGGACTCATGACAGTGGGGGACAGACTTTGTATTCCATATAGCAAGGAAATTAAGGATGAGATTTTGGATGAGGCACACAATGCGCTTTATGCCATGCACCCAGGTAGCACCAGGATGTACAGAGATTTGAGAGAGCATTTTTGGTGGAAGGGCATGAAGTGGGATGTAGCAGAGTATGTCAGTAAGTGTCTCGTGTGTCAGCAAGTCAAGGCTGAACACCAGGCTCCTTCAGGCAAGTTAAGGCCATTGTCTATTCCTGAGTGGAAGTGGCAAAGAGTAACCATGGATTTTCTGATGGGTTTTCCTAAGACTAGTAGGAAGCACGATGCCATATGGTTCATAGTGGATCGGTTGACGAAGTCAGCCCATTTTCTGGCAATCAAGCAGACTGATTCATTGCATGTGCTAGCCAAGAAGTACATTGATGAGGTAGTAAGATTGCATGGGATTCCAGATTCTATAGTATCTGACAGGGATCCTCGGTTCACATCTAGATTTTGGGGAAGCTTGCAGGAAGCTTTAGGTACTAAGCTGCATTTTAGTACGGCATTTCACCCTCAGACGGATGGTCAATCTGAGAGGACCATTCGGACACTTGAGGGAATGCTCAGGGCATGTGTTATGGATTTCAAGGGAGCTTGGGATGAGCATTTGCTGTTGGTCGAGTTTGCTTACAATAACTCGTACTATTCGAGCATTCAGATGGCTCCATATGAGGCATTGTATGGAAGGAGGTGCAGGACTCGATATCTTTGGGATGAAGAGGGAGAGAGGAAGTGGTTGGACCAGAGTTGATTCAGATGGCGATGGATAAAGTCAATCTGGTTAGCGGCGCTTAAAGCAAACTCGGGATAGGATGAAGAGTTACACCGATGCTCATCTAAGGAGATGGATTATGAAGTCGGTGAGAAGGTGTTTCTCAAGACGCCTCCTTGGAAGGGAGTATTAAGGTTTGACAAGAAAGGCAAGTTGAGTCCAAGATATGTAGGTCCGTATGAGATTCTTGAGAGGATCGGACCTTTAGCTTCTGAGTTGGCGTTACTGCCAGAGTTGTCTCGAGATCCATGATGTCTTTCACGCTTCCATCTTTGAGGAGGTACAGATCGATCCTTCTCATGTCATTCGAGTTTCGTACATTCAAATGAGAGACGACTTAAGTTATGAGGAGATTCCAGTAGCAATCTTAGACACCAAAGAAAAGGTCCTCAGGAATAAGACAGTTCAGCTAGTTAAGGTTCTGTGGAGGAACCATGCAGTGGAAGAAGCCACGTGGGAGCCTAGGGATGCCATGAAAGAGAAGTATCCAAGTCTTTTCGATGATTCAGGTAAATTTCGAGGACGAAATTTCTTTTAAGAGGGGGAGAAATGTTGGACCCCAAATTTTTGTTTTCTTGAAGTTATTAAGCATGAATTATTTTGATTTATGATTTATGATATAGTTTGATTTTATGGAGAAATATTATGGAAAATTTGAATTTTTGAGATTAGTATGGAATAATGTTTTTGGAAGAGTAAAATGTTTAAGGGCAAAATGGTCAAGGTATTGGAGTTTAGAAGTTTTAGGCTAAGTGTAGGAGGGTATAATAGTCCTTGCCCATGTTTTTAGGTTTAAGAAATTAAAAGAAGAAATAGAAGAGAAAGAAGAAGAAGAGGGTCGGCAGTGAGAGGAGAAGAAGAAGAGAAAAAGGGCAAGCTCGGTTTGTCAATTTTCAGAGGATCGAAGCATTCTTCAGGTCTGTTTAACTCTTCTACTCTTGTTTAGGTTGAATCTAACCTTTGTTTTGCTGGAAATGAGTAGAAATCATTGGTTTAGGGTTATGGTGAAGATTTGTAGATTTGTTTGGGTTGTTGTGTTTTTGATGTTTTCGGTGTTAGAATAAGTTCAGAATGATAGTATATGACTTGATTTATGGGTTGGATGTGTTGTAGTAGAAGAAGGGAAGGTTTTGAGGTTGATAATGGCGGATTCTGGGTTCGGGAAGATGAAGCTCCCGTCCATGCGTCATGACGTCTTGAGGTCGCACACCGCGACGACGTCGAGACCACGCGCCTCGGCGAAGACGGCCATTGTCATGACGAGCGGACCTCGTCGCGGCGAGCCCAATTTTTCCAGAATGGTTATTTTTAGTGTTTTGATCATATCTTTTGCTACAGAAGTCCTTTTGGGGTGCTTTTAGAAGCGTTGTGAACTAGAGAGATAGATCTACAAGTCTTATGAAGTGATGAAGTGATGATTTAGTTTCTATGAATATGGAATTTTGGATGGAAGTTAAGAATGGAACTTTTGTTTCAGCATGAATTATTGAATGGAATTTTGGTTCTTATTTTAGGAGAACAAGAGAGGCAAGAGGATCAAGAGGCTCAAGAGGAAATTCATTCCTAGGCAAGGCAAGCAAGGAATTCAGGTGGGTTCATGTTTATAATAAAGTATATAAGTTACGCATTGTTTAGTTCCAATCAAGCAAGATCTCATGCATTTACATTACATCATCCACGATCGCATTGCATACTACCATGAATGATTATATTCTGTATTGTGATTTGCATTCATGATTATTATCAAGATTTTCACAAAGGAGTTCTTTCCTTTCATGAATACAAGTGCATGAAATCAAGTATTACGAAATACATGACAAGCAAGTTTACAAACAAGTTTACAAGCAAGTGCCAGTTTGGCAAACAAGTTTACAAGAATATGAATTAAGCATACTTATGTGAGTTTGCGGTGTCCCTCACGATATTCAAGTGCACATTGACTCACGAAAAGGCTTCTCCCGCCGCCCGATCATGCATGTGGTTATCCCATGAGGATCCCTCATGAAACTACGTCTACACATCAACATTTCGATGGCATGTGTAGTACGTCACGAACCCGGGACACCCAAACCATTATGATATGTTATGTGTTATGATTTATTATGTGACATGCATTATGAATTGTTTTAAGGATCAAGTATCTTTCAAGACAATGACATATACATGATCAATAATTATGATTTCAACAAGTACCACGACAATGAGTTATTTTTGAATATTTTGCTTATTGCGATATTATAAATATGTTCCCACGAGCTTTATAGCTCACCCCCTCTAATCTCACCCATTCAGGTGACGAGCAAGAGATCGAGTGAGTCACAAGTACGGCAGCACTCCATTTTGTCATGCTTATTTTAAAACTCTAGTTACATTTCAAGTATCATTGGTTCAAGAGTGTTTTATCTTTTTGGCTCTTGAATTCAAAGTTGTAATTTGGTTTGAGATATTCTTAACGTATTATGAAACTCATCTTTTGGAGCATGAATTATGAAGTTAAGCAGAATTATAAATTTGTTATTAAATCACATGAAAGCAGGTTTCAAGTATGTTTTCCAGTCGGCCCATTAACCTTCCGCGGGTCTTTATTTCTAAATGTATTATTTACAAGTGTTATGACACCAATCTTTTGGGAGCATGAATTATGGATATGTTTAAAAGCATGAAAGTTTCACAATGGGTCCATTGAACTTCCGATGGTCTCCTTTCTGAATCGTTAAATTTGCATGTTTCGCCTTGTTTATTTAATTACATGAAACGGGTTTGCAAGTTTGTTTTCCTACTGGCCCATTAATCTTCCACGAACCTTTCCTTTAAATGTTTAAATCTCATGTTTCACTCCACGCTCTCATGTCCGACGTTGGGCTCCGGCAGCGGGGTCCAACATAAACACTAAAATAGGGCATATTCTTATACACTTTCATCATAAATTTTCTGCACATGTTCTACTTTATTTTTCACCTTCATTTCATTCCTAACTATCACTTTAATTCATCTCATTTCAAGACATCATAATACTACCTACTGTTCCCAAACTGCAACTGCACCCAGTATTTAACTTTAAGTCAAAATTTGAAACTCTTAAGGACAAAATTTGAATTCGATGTCTTCATGAAAATGTAGCCATATGCCTATAATTTAATCCAAGTTAAAAATCATCCCTTTTTGATATCTACAGATCAATTCATGGTTAAAACACAGATGTAGATCTAACAAAAATATTACAGCTAACATATTCCAGCACACTTTATGTTGGGCCCCGATTTTGAGACCAGAGTCCAACCGAAAAATAAAAACCTAAACGGAAACAGAAAATGAAACAAAGAACAGACAAAATCGACAGAACGGAATCTCAAAGCCGAAAGTATCGAAAGTGGGTCAAAACAAATGCGAAAAGTGAATCGGATCAAATAGCGTGCAAAACACAAATCAAATCGGAAGTCATAAAGCGGAACAAAATCAAATAGCGGAATCGAAGGAACGGATTCAACGAAAACAAATCGCTTAAGAACAAGAACTTAACTTCGACATCCGGAAATAAGTATTTTAGAAAAAACATCGCATTAGAAGCCTTAATACTAAACCAATCCGAAACCGGTATAAAATTTTTCTTTCTTTTTTATTCTTTAGTTAATCTCATTCAAAGCAACTCAATTTCCCATTTGGAAATTCATCCACATTCAAAACAATACCAATTTCTAAATGGAATTTAACAATTCCAAAACCTCAAATATTTTATCCTTCAAATACATCATTTCTCATCTTTTAAACAAAACATATATCTTATTTTCTTTTTCCTTAAACATCGCACACATACCATGTTAAACCATATCCCAATAATTCATCTTTTAACCAAAGCACTTCAATAATTCTCAAACATCAGTATTATCGGACCTCCTGTCCGAAACATTCATCCATATCCAAGTCACATTCATATCTCAATTTAATACACAAATCCATAATTCATACATATCATGAAATAAATGCTTACAAAACATTAATGGCATTCCAAGCCATATACAAAACCAATAACCAAAATCCAAAATACACAAAACACAAGATAAGCAAAATCGAACAAATGCCTTGACTTTCTTTCATCCGATCCCTTGCTCGATACCTGGAGATGGGGATGAAAGGGGGTGAGCTTTATAGCTCGTGGATAACATGTTTATAACAGAAAAATAAGCGAAAATCATTTTTCAAAACTTTGCCATTTTATAGAAATTTCACAGTAGAAAATTTGGCAAAATGCTTATTTCTTAAACTTTTCATCTTTTCAAAATCATTCATAATCAATTTGAAAAATTTCATGGTTGAAAACCTCAATTGCTCATTTCTCAAAATTCTCAAAATTTTCACAATTCATGAATAATTTCAAAACATGAATGCACCACATTATAACACACATAAACATATAACACATCACCAATTTTGGTTTGGGGTCCAGAAATAGAACGTACTGCACATTTCCGCAGAGCGGTCTTGTGCAGCCGTGAATAGAACGTACTACACCTTCCCTCATAGCGGTCCAGTGTAGCCGTGAACTTATGGGAGTCCTTAACGGAGCTCCAATGCCACTAGCGGGCAGGCGGGCGAAGCCTAGACAAGTGCACTTGACCCTCTTATGAGACCTAACCAAACCCACATAACAGATAGTTCACACTTGAAAATGGATTGCCAGAAGGCATATGTCTAAATCTAAATTTTCATGTCATGTCATATTCAAACATAAAGTCATTCATAAAGTCACACTGTCACACAAATTCACATATCAAAATCTCAACCATTCAAACACAAGGAATGCGAAAATCATACCAATTTATCAAAATCATAATTCAAACAAGTTCCCATTTACATTGCACATTCATCATACAAAATTCATATGGAAATTTCACCCTCATTCAAAAACAATGAAATCATCAATTATTACAATTTCTTAAATCATTTCAAAAGCAATGAATTTAATCATTCGCAACCATAATTTAAAAAAACATTTTTACTTTCTTGATTTTTCGAAAACCTACAATTAGCTTATAATTCAAATTATAAACATGGTGCCCACCTCATATCCATGCTTGGAACTTGTTCAAAGCCTCAATTTCTCCATTGCTTCTCTTAAATTCCCTAATTCATGACAAAAATCCCTAATTTATCAACATCCAAAATAGAATAATTCACACCATGTAATCACCAAAATTAACTTTAGAAATCACAAACCCATTCAATCCTCAAGCTATCTAAACCAAAATCTTTTCACAATTTAACAAAGTAAAAATTTCTCTTACCTTAATCTTCTCCAAATTCGAAATTTCTTAGCTCATAATAGAGCTCTCTTCTTCTTCCATCTTTTTCCTTCTTGGATCAACTTAAAAATCTTTCTTGAAGGCCCACAAAAATCGAAACCTAGCATATTTTTCTTCTTCTCCTTTCTTTCCACCGAAAGCTCTCCCTCTTCTCTCTTCTTTCTTCTTTCTTGTCTTTCTAACTTAAACAAATTCGTGCTTCTCCTCTTCTTAAACGAAAGCACACTCTTCTTGCATTTAATGAATGCAAAATGACCATTTTTTCCTTACATATATGTAACATCCCACCCCCGACGGGAAGGGTAAAATTGTAATTTAGCAAAGGATGAGAGTGATTGAGACTACTTAGGATTGTTCATGTATACCGGTATCTATGAACAGTAGAATTTTGCACATGAAAAATAACTGTACATGCATACATGACATTCCCGGTATTTGGGCCTAAACGGAATTTGGTTGTGATTAATGTGGAAAATGTACTTGAAAAATTATTTTGAGTGATCCATTATGTGTTTTATATTTTAAGGGAATTTTATGAAATTTTCTGGAATTTTTCGGGAAAATTTTCGAACTGGAAAAACCGTCAAGTGACAAACCGGTTGATTTTTGGTATCGAAAATTTCTGTCCAATGGCACTACAATATTGGGTACATTATTTTGGGACTGTAATTGGAGCCATTGGAATTTCTGTGACTGCATGTTAAAGCTGATTGTAAATGGAAGATTTGAATGCCCTTAATGACCGAATTAGATCATGGTTATAAAAGAAGAAATGTAAAGTTATGTGTTAATTAGAGGTCTGAAAAGTTTGAAAAACATTGGACCTATGTGTAAGGAGTTATAACCTTGTAAAGCGTGGATGTGGTAAAGGCAATCTGTTGATACTGTGAAACAAGGCAGCAACCTTCAAGTGAAAGTTTGACTTAGGTAGAGATTAATTATGTTCTTTTCTTAGTAGTTTGATGCATTAATTGGGAACTATTTTTCATTAAATATGTTTTATGATGTCTTGAATTCATGAAACCTATAGTTTGATTTGTTGGTTATAAGGTTATGTTTGTGTATGACTTGATGAAGTTAGCATGAATGATGTGTTTTAATTTGGTTTAGCTTGATTTTGGATTGATTTTGATGATTATTCTTGCATGGAAATTATGAGTTAAGTGCTGCTAAATTTTGTCTCTTGGCCTAAGTGAAAGTAGTCATGATCTAGTGGCTGATTTCTTGTCCGTTTGGATGCTTCTTGATGTGTTATTGGCATTGGAAGTGATAGGATCTAAGTTTAGTAACAAAGCTGGAAAATTGATTTTTGTACCTATTGCACTGTTTTGATCATAACTAATTGTGTGGTTATTCAAATGAGGTTAGGTTTAGACCAAATGAAACTTTAGTTGATTGGCTAAGATTTCTTGTGAAATAGGTGTTGTCTAATTGTAGCCTTAAGAGGTTGAATTTTGGCTTGGAAAGTTACTGTTGTGGACTGTGTGAACAGTACCTGGATTGATGACCTAATTGTTTTGATGATTTTTCTAGATTAATTTAGATGGAATTGGTGAAAATGGTCTTCATGAAAATTTAAGCCTATCATGTTATCTTTCCATTTCCACTTATTTTGCAATTTTTCAATATGTATATTAGGAGATATGACCTGTTAAATGTTGACTGGTTATGTGCATTTTGTTGAAACCTAGCCATCAGGGTAGGTTTTGTGAGCATTGTGATTAAAGAAAAATTTAGAGATTTTTGTGATTTGAATTGGCACAAATGATCTTCTGTAAAGTTGTAGAGGAAGAAATTATCTTGAAAATGAGATATAGTATGTTAATTTTGGATAACAGAATTGGGACTTGTGAGTTTTCAAAACCTGAACCTGCATTAGGTTATTAACTGCTGATCAGGGAAGTAACTTGCATGACAGTTTTGAGCTTGTTAGAGATGGAATTGGCTTTTAAGCCCTTCATGAGAAGTGTATTATTGTGTTTGATCTTTTCAAGGGTATAAATTATGCAATTTTTTAATATTTGTGCAAGGAGATATACTGTTTTAAACATTACTGTCCAGATTGGGTAAATTCCGTGGGCAGATTCTACATTGATTTGTTTGACCTATTTCGAAATTGAATTTGATTTCATATTGTTCATGAAAGTTGTAGGTATTGTCTTGATCCTTTTATTGGTATTTATTTGATAATTTTTGACTGAACAAATGGGAAGTTATGGATTTTAGAAAATACTGCACTGTTTTGAGAGGCATTGACTGGACAGAAAATTGATTGGATTTTTGACACCCTTAAGGGTGAAATTAATTTTTGTGTTCTACATGAAACTTGTAGAGGTTTTCATGATCTGTCCAACGAGATATGGGTTGTAATTTTCTGAATTGTTTGCAAAGAGTTATAGGTGTTTGAATTTCGGTTTGAAACTAGGAAAAAGATACGGATTTTTATGATGGAAAATATTAGAATAGAGCCGGGAATATCATGAACATGCATTATGCACCTTCTAATTGTTACATGTGCATTCTGACATGTTTCTAAATGACCAATTGGTAATGTTTGTATCCTTTCACTGCTATAGAGGAACTCTTGGAGCGTTGATCCACCGACGTCACTGAGACTTTCAGGTATTAGCTGGGAAGTACAGATGAGTGACCTAGATGGCTCTCGTTCAATTATGATATGTCGAATGTGGGGAATAATGGAGGGATTAGGATTGAGTATTGTTTTTGACTGGATTCCGGATAGATGGTCCGATGAATTGGAAGAATTGACATAGAAGTGTCTTGGATGTATACCGTGATCAACTGTGATATACCGTAATCAACTGTGATATACTGTGATCAATTGTGATATACTGTGATCAATTGTGATATACTGTGATAAATTGTTTGCTATAATTAATTGCTTGAAGTGTCATGATGTGCTCAATTGCGATTGATGGAATCATGGTATTATATGTGATACTGACTGTTAACTTGGGCATATGCATTGCATACATCAATGCATAAACTGATAATAACAATTGTGATCGGAGCAGCTCACTGACACTGAAAATGAGCCTTGAGCTCGAAGCGAGATAGACACTGCCTAGACGCATCTACGAATACTGTTCACTGTTTATGCGCTCGGTCACAACTATGAAATAAACTGGAAAAGTGTCACACGTGCATTGCATACATATTTGACTGAATACTGTCAGTTGCCTTATAAAATTGTGATATGCTTATATCTATTGATTGAGATGGTATTTCTGACTATGCTATGACTGTAATTTGATTGTGTGCTGCATAAATTGGGCGAACCATCGATGATGGTTCCTCATTGAGTTCGCAAAACTCACCCAAAATTTGCATCTATTTTTCAGGTCTTGAAGAGTACCCCGTTTGACACGGGAGTATGTCTACCGTACGCAAGGGATAGATAGAGGTCGGGATCAGTTCGCGTCTGCATTATTGTCCGATAGAATTATATTTCAAAATGCTCTGTATTTATCGTGGGCCCAATGTTGGTTATGTCATTACATGGCTATTGTAAATTGTTGTTGACTGTTTGTAATAACTGAAAATGCTTCCTTTTACATTTGGGCTCAAAATTGTATACTGTGCACATGAGGGTACTAAAAAAAACATATTGATACTGAGTTTCGACTGACTGATGTAGCACGCCACCCTCGCGGGGCACAGACTCGGATATCACCAACGATGTCGGGTTAGGGTCGCGCAGGAGTGGGGTGTTACATTTAGGTGGTATCAGAGCCCAGCAATACGAATGTATCTGGGCACAGTCTGAAACATAGGTTAAGTTACATGCATTTGAGTCGTGTCGTTGCAGACCATAGCAACTGATCCCCAGTCTGAGTCGCACGAGTAGAAATCCTACGTGTGAACATGTGTTAAGTGATTAAGTGTGAGAAAAGTGAGAATGTATCAGAATGTGAGCCCATGAAAGTGTATGAGCAATTAGGAATGGGGAAAAAGGAAAAATGGATAAGGATAGCTATAGTGTACTGTGGTTATAAACCTTCGATTGTGATATAAGTATGACTACGTTGGCATGGGCTGATTGAGGAAAGAAATGATATCAAAATGAATCAGGGGATTTAAAGTGATAATATTACGGCAAAAGAAAACGAAAAGTGCTATAACTTGGAAAGGTTCACTGTGGATATGAGAAACATAGTGGCTAAAGTATGCTTTTGTGAGAGTAAAAGTTCGAGATGATTAGGTAATTAGAGTTGTGATTTGTTTATTCAACGAAATGGGGATAATTGGAAATAAACAAAAAAGTATATGGTCCGATTAGGCAGATATGGATTCACTACATTTGTGTTAGTGGATATCATAGATGATGATAGCGAGATTGCAATGAGATTAAACAAAAGAACGTTAAGAGCGAAGAAGTAGAAATGGTGAGACAAAAGTGTACAGATGAACTGTCATGAAACGGTTGTGATCATGAGCGCATGAGTTTGGGACCAAAATGGTTATGCGAATGTTGTGCTAAGAGTTGATCGAATCAATATAAGAGGATAGTAGGGTAAAAGGAAGACTGGAAATTTGTACTGAATGTGCATCGAAAAATTCTAGATTGGTTGAATATGTGTATATGGACACAGAAATGGTAAATGGATGGGTAAACAAATAAAGATGCAATGACTGTAATATGTTGTTGTGTTTGGGTGATGTGTCCCCGAATGTGATAGAAATGTGCATACCCTATCCTGGATTGAATGAGGAAAATAAAGAGATAAGTAGCAAAAATGCGATTAAGGTGTATAAGCAAGTGGATAAAGGTCAAGCTGGCACGTAAATGATATGAGAAGGAAACTATGTGAAATGAAGTACAATGACAAGTGGAAAATGAAACAATGATAGTGATAGTGAAACAATGAAAATGATAATGAAACAATGATAGTGCTATATGACAAGAGTTGTCGCATTTAGGTTTATTTACCTGTGGGAGTATTTATTGAATAGTGAACTCACTATGATGAGTGAAACAATGGGGCTTATGTGAAAAATATGCATGGAAATAATAGAGGAAACGATCGGTGATTTAGCGAATAAGTGTTAATCATAGTTCCTATAGGTCAAGGAATTTAGACTGTTCATTTGGGAAGAAAGTACAATTTTAAATGATGCATCATATGTACAGAATTTGAGGAAAGAAGAAGGATCCGTCTCCAAACAGCATAGTTTCTCTATTCGCGGATTGACACAAACGGAAAGGAGTTTTAGGGAATCCTAAGTAGTATAAGCTACTAATGAGTTTCTGGATAAGATGAACTGACAGTTGATAGAAAATAGTTGGTTGATGCGAATTGCGTGAACAATATCACTGATTGTAGTAAGAAATCTTCTTTCAAAGAAGCATTTCTCAAAGCGAGTTAAGATGAATTCACGGTCAGAGCTGTCATGACAGGAACAAATTGAAATTTAGTATGTACTAAATCAAAAGTGAAATTGAGTCATATCTCAAGAGGAGACTCAGGCATACACAGTGGAATACTCCTGAGGTTTTAAGTATTGTGAAAGCAACTGTTTAGTGCCTTACAGAACCCGAGTGCAAAGGATGTTTCTAATCAAGTCATAGCATATAAAAAATTGTTCGTAGTGAGAAAATAAGTATCATTGACATTGATTTCCCGAAGATACTACAAATAAATGTTGGGAGATCGTAAATTGGATCTAAGATTAAAATAATCCCAAACCGTGAAGCGAAATATTCAAATGGAGTGGAATGTAAGGAAATACAGAAAATGAATAGGCAGTGGCATAAGTCGATGTGCATTAACAGAAGTGGAATGAAGAGAAAAGAAGTAGAGACAAGAAGTCCTAGTGGGACACTGAGACTGATGTGAAGGAATGTTACGTTCATTAAGGGATTGAAAATAAAGTAATCATGGACCCAATGAACAACAAAAATGTGAGTAATGTCTGTTGAAGTCGACAATACTCCAATAGAGATTGATGTGAGGTAAAAAAATGGTATCAACTGATGACTATAATTATAGATGTAATGTGTTTGAAAGTGTTGCAAAGTAAAAGAGTTAGAGGAATAATTGAGGAATGGTTTTTGATAAATGGTATTGGTTCTATGATCAAAATTGTTTAAAGCCTTGGAGACCTTAGATTCCTATAAGTTATACATCATGTAACTTGAGAAAAGTTTAGAGTTTGAACGGCATACACAAATGAACATTATACTGGTAAAGGTCGAGTGTAGTCTCACATAGTGAACAAACAATTTTGAAATGAACAAACCAATTGCAAATATTGGGGTTTCCGAACCTAGGACAATGAAGAAGGAAAAATGTCAAGTAGAATATGGGGTAACATGAAGTGTTACTAGAGCATTGAAGCTTTAGATTTAGTTTTGCTGGACAGAGGTAAATTTGTAGCAAGAAATTTTAAGAGTTCAGGAGTTACAGTGGTGAGTCCCATAATGAGTCTGAATTTTCGAGTGCAATCGGAAGAACGATATTGGGTGATTCAAGGAAGAAGCATATGTACCCGACAAAAGTGATTGAGCAAAGGAATTGGTGAGCATAGAAATTGAACAATCGAAGTTAGACATTCTAGTAGGAATACGCGGAGAGTGAAATTGAGTTACTATGGGTATAGAACGAAGTGATTATAGGTTTGAATGTTCCACGGGAAAAGTGCTTAAGTGTTTTAGACTTTAGAGGATTATGACCTTGGTATATAGTTTGACCGAATGACTATAGGGCTAATGGTGATCACAAGAAGTGATTGTACACGTTTGTAGTACACGGAAACATACCTAACAAAAGCCAAAGACTAAATTGAGCCGAGATACTTGTGATGAGTGAAACAAAAGAAAGTGAATTAGGAAAGATAAATGGATTAGAGGAGGTGGATCAGGATCGGACAAATGAAATAGCATAAAATGCATATAAGAATAGAGTGCGTGAGCACTAAAGCACAGTGAATTGTCAAAGGAGAGATAAATCTGAACTAAGAGTCAATGAAATATGACGGATAAATGCGTTAGGTGAATTAACACCGGTTATAGCGAAATGGAGATAAGTGTCAATGTGTTGGTACCAAAGGAAAGTGAAGTGGCAAAGACGAGACGAAGGGTTTTATTGTAAGTATCACCTTGGTAAGGTGTACTCAGCGCAATATGAATTAGTCTGTATATTACTGGTGAAAGAGGTGTTGGATTTATAACACATGATAAGTGAATAGGTTCGGAAAGAATGATCTGAGCCATAGCATACGACATAAAGTTGGTGTCTACTCTGAAATGATAGTGAAATAGCCATAAGTAATCGATGTTTTCTTCGCATCTTTCGAAAAATGGGACATGTAGGGACATATCACCAATGATCAGTTTTTACCATACGGAACCATCGACTGATAATTTCGTGGACGAAATTTTTATTAGGAGGGGGAGTTGTAACATCACACCCCCGACGGAAAGGGTAAAATTGTAATTTAGCAAAGGATGAGAGTGATTGGGACTACTTAGGATTGTTCATGTATACCGGTATCTGTGAACAATAGAATTTTGTACATGAAAAATAACTGTATATGCATACATGACATTCCCGGTATTTGGGCCTAAACGGAATTTGGTTGTGATTAACGTGGAAAATGTACTTGAAAAATTATTTTGAGTGATCCATTATGTGTTTTATATTTTAAGGAAATTTTAGAAAAATTTTTGGAATTTTCCGGAAAAATTTCTGGACCGAAAAAACCACCAAGTGGCGAACCGGTTGATTTTCGGTATCAAAAATTTCTATCCAGTGGCACTACAATATTGGATACATTATTTTGGGACAGTAATTGGAGCCATTGGAATTGAATGGGTTAAATATTTTATTATTAGGTAGCTTTTATTAAAGAACATGAATTAGTTTTGTCTTTTCCTCTTTAAACATGACAAGTGTCTTAATGCATTAATTGCTTATGCTACTCTTCCACGACACTTGCACACTTGAAAAGAAAATGAGACATTTCTTGAAGCTTCCTCCTCCATGGTCGTTGCCTCCTTCTCCCTCTTTCTTTTTTTGATTTGTTTTGCTTATCCTTGCTACTCTTCCTCTACTTGAAGTGCTCCCCTCCTTTCTATGATGGTGATTGTGGAGGGGTGTGAGTGGAAGGTAGAGATGTAACATCCCACCCCTTACTGGAAGGGTAAAATAGGAAATTGGTCATAGGATGAGGTTGAGAGGGATTAATTAGTACTGTTCATGCATAATAGGATTGATACACAATACCAATGGTGCACATGAAATTTCTGTACATGCATTCATGATAATTCCCGGTAATTGGGCCTAAACGAGATTTTACTGTGATTAATGTGGTAATTGTACTTGAAAATTTTATTGGACTGAGTTTTTATGTGTTTTCTATTTTATGAGAATTATAGGAATTTTTCTGGATTTTTCCGGAGAAAATTCCTGGACCAAAAAAAAATCGTCAAGTGGTGAACCGGTTGATTTTTCACTGTTATTTGGGACTAAACTAGTAAATATCTTGGTGGGACCCATAAAGGGACCCTTAAAATTAGTAGGAACCGAATTTTGGGTGGAGATTTATGGTTATTTGGATTAATTTATGTCAAAGACCCTTTCTTTGACTTTTACATTTGGCCTAATGGCCTTTTGCCACCTTTCCCCTTCTTTTAATGCCTAATTAATGGCTTTCTTGGTTTGCTCACTTCCCTCACTGCTTATGCCTTAAGAAAAGCATGAAAAGAGGACTTGGTTGTTTATGTTTTCATCATCCACGAAACTTGCTCCTTGCTTTGGCCTCTCCATTGTTTTCTCTTCTTTCTTCTTTAAGAGAATCCTAAAACCTTAAGAGCTTCTCCATGCAACCAAGTTGTTGTCTTGCCATGGAGAACTTACACTTGCATAAGTGTTAGAGGAAGTGGTGAGAAAGTTAAGCAAAGAGTTGAAAAGAAGTGAAGGTTGGAAGCTAATTAGGTAAGTAAATGAATTAAGCTTTATATGATGTTTCTATTAGGAATTGAATGCCATGGTAGTTAGGAGCTTTTAATGGGAGGGCTAGTGTATTTATTATGATGATGGATGCATTAAATTGATGTCAATTATGGCTTGAATTAATGGGTATAAGGTTAGGGTTGGTTATGAATTGAAAGTAGGATGATTGATGCATGGTTTTAACTTGATTTTGATGGCATATTGATCATTGATTTTACTTGGAAATGAAGAATTAAGTGCTGCAAATTTTTGTGTATTAGCCCTAGTACATGTATGAATGGTATAAGAATTGATTTGTGTTCCTTTGGATGTTTAATGATGTGTTAAAGGCATTGGAAATGATAGAAACTAAGATTGGACCAAATTTGGAAATTTAGGGTTTTAATCGATTGTACTGTTTTGATCATAACTCATTGTATAAGAATGCAAATGAGGTGAGGTTTGTGGCCACTTAAACTTTGAGATGTTAGCTACAGTTTTACGTGAAATAGGCACTGTCAAATTTTAGCTTTAAGAGGGTGCAATTTGTCTTGGAAAGTTACTGCTATTGACTGGAATGAACAGTACCCGAAATCATACCCTATAGTTTTGCTAAATTTTTATAAATTCATTGAGAAGGAATTAGGACAAATGGACTAAATGAAAGTTGAAGCCTATTAAGTTATCTTTCCAATTCCACTGATTTTGCAATTTTTCGATATTTCTATTAGGAGTTATGGACTGATGATTGTTGGCTGTTTTTATGCATTGAATGAAACCTAGCTGGAATGTCAAATTTGGTGTACATTCAGATTAGGAGGAATTTTAGTAATTTTTGTGCATTGAATTGGTGATGTAAATATACTTAAGCTTTTATATGACACATTCATCTTGAAAATGGTGTATGGCATATAATTTATGGAAATCAGATGTGGGAGTTATGGATTTTCACAATTTAAACCTACATTGTGATGTTAATTGCTGATTAGGTCAGAAACTTGCATAACAGATTTGACACTGTTAGATGCTGAATTGGAGTCTGGTTATTTCATGAAGAATTGAAGTTTGAGATTTTATCTTTTCAGGGATATAAAGTAGTGATATGTTTGACATTTGTGCTAGGAGATATACTGGTTGGAAATTTACTGCTCAGATTGGGACAGTTTAGTAGACAGATGCTTCGGTGAATTATTTGACCTAGTTAGTAAATTAATTGGGATTTTGGTTATGCATGAAAGTTTTATATAACATTGTGATCTTGATGAGCATATTTATTATGTAATTTTTGACTGAAGATAATGAAAGTTACTGAATTTACAAGATACTGTACTGTGTTGAGTGACTTTTAGTGAGCAGTAGTTTTCATGGGATTTTTGACACCCTTAGGGGTGGAATTCATTTGAATGGTCTAAATGAAACTTGTAGAGGGTTTCATTATCTTTCCAACAAGGTATGGTTTGCAATTTTCTGAATTGTGTACAAAAAGTTATAGAGGATTGAAATTCGGTTGGAAAACAGGAAAAAAGGAGGAAGTAAGGGCTTATAGATATAGATATATTAATTGTTTTATTTGAATTTTGGTTTCTTTCGTGAATAACTTTTCCGTCCGACGTCCGATTGACCTGATTCTTGAGGCATCGGATTCATTGATTATTTAATTTCATTTTTTTGCAAAATTGGGAATTTGTGGACGGAAAATTTACGTGGGCCCGGGTAACAGAGCCTTTACTCACTGTTTTATTTAATTGGGGACCTATAGAGGTCCAAATTGAGCGCCGTCAGCGCCATTGGATTTCAAATTTTTAAACGGATTTTTTTTCTAATGAAAAAAAATTGGATTAGGGCCGGGAATTCATGAACATGCATTATACACCTACATGTGCGTCATTACTAGTTCGGATTGCGCAATTAGTGATGGTTTTATTCTCTGATTCTTATAGAGGCTCAACTGAAGCGTCGATCGACCGACGTAGCAGAGACTTCCCGGAATTAGCTCGGAAGTAATAGGTGAGTAACCTAGTTGGTTTCTCAACCTGTATGTGTTTAATTTCATGTAAGATTGCCATGTGGAGTTAAGGAAAGATTATGTGTGTTTGTTTTGATTGATTTCGAACCACAGGTGTTCGAAATATTTGGAATGTGTTATAGAAGTGTTAAATGTGCATAATAGAAAGTGAATTGGTTAAATGCGAAATTGGACCTATTGTATTAGGTTGTGACACAAATTATTGTAAAACGAGGCATATGCATTCATGCATAATTGCATGATCAGATAATGGCAGTTGTGACCGGTGGAACCAACGAAATTCTGAGCTTCAGCTCGATGATTAGGGCTATGCCCAACGTATATGAGAGCTTTAAGCTCAACGCACAGGACCTCTGATCCAATGTTTACATAGCCACTGGCTCAATGTATCAGGGCATATCACGCCTAACAGTATCGAGCCTCGGGCTCAACGCAATATGCCCCTTTGGGACAATTCAAAGCGCACGGTCACAACAATGAAATGAAAATAGAAAAGTGTCACATGTGCATCATATATATGAATGATTAAATGTGATTTGTGTGAAAGGCGTCGCGCTTATATGTGTAAAATTGGCAATGTGGGATTAATTGGAATGTGTTAATATATGCTATGATATGAATTGATTGTATATGCATGCGTTGGGTGGACCATCGATGATGGTTTCTCATTGAGTTCGCAAACTCACCCAACATTGCAATTATTTTCAGGTATTGAAGAGTACCCGTTAGTGGAGCGGGAGTATGATTCTTTGAGAGAGTCGGTGTTTGAAGTCGGGATCGGTTCACGCCCGCATTTGTGTCATTTTGAATTATGTAAATTTATATTCCAAAAAATAGTACTGAATTGTTTGAGGCCCTAATTGATAAATATTGTTTTGAAATGTGATCTTTGATAAAGTGTATGGTGAAAAGGGTTTTCGTATCACGGCCTGAATATTTATTATTTCAGCAAGACTCATTTGCTTTTCAAAAAGAAAAATATCATAATGAGTTTTTAAACTATATTGATCGCTCTAGCATACCACCCTCATGGTCGCTGAGCTCGGATATCCCGTCGATGTCGGGTTGGGTCTCATGGGAGTGGGTGCTACATTTAGGTGGTATCGAGCCCGGAGTACGTAATGTATCCGGGCACGATCAAACATAGGTGCATGCATTTGAGTCGTGTTATTGCAGACCGTAGCAACTGATCCCTAGTTTGAGTCATACGGGTAGAAATCCTACGTGTGCATACGTGTCAAGTGAATAAGTGAGAGAAAAGTGAGACTGTGTTAGAGGGTGAACCCCTGAAAGTGTATAAACAATTGGAAAAGGAAAAATGAAAAATGGATAAGGAGATTAATATTGTACTGTGGTTGGAATGACTGTGTTGGCCTAGATGGATTAAGGAAAGAATTGATATCAATGGATTCCCGGATTAAAATGGGAATATTGTGGTGATAGAAAAATGAATATGTCTAGAACAGGGAGAGGTCCACTAGAGATATGGGAAGCATACTGATTATAGTAGGCCTAAGTGAGATTAAAAGTCCTGGATGATTAGGTAATTACAGCTTTGACTGTATATGTCATGAAATGGGAAATATTGGCCCGGAGTAAAGTGTAGATGGTCCGACCAGGCATATATTGGTTCACTGCATTCGTGTTAGATATCAGTAGATATTATAGGCAAATGATGATAGCGAGATTGTACTAAGAACAAGGTTATACTGTAACGGTTTACTTCGGACTGAAAGAACTGAAAGAGCAAGGTGCCTAGTGCCTAGTGCCTAGTGCCTAGTGCCTAGTGCCTAGTGCCTAGTAGAGTGAGAAAAAGTAGAAAGGGTTAGATAAAAGTGTACAGATAAACTGAAATGAATTCGTGAAATGGTTATGATCTGGACCAAATAAGCTTGAGACTGAAATGGTTATGTGACTATTGTGCTAAGAGTTTGGAAATCAGTATGATAAAATCGTAAGGGAAAAAGACAGACTGATGATTTCTACTAATTGTGTATCGGGAAATTCTGGATTTGGTTGAAAAGATGTATATGGACACAGAAATGATAAATGAATGGGTAAATAGATAGAGATACAGTGGAGATGTAACAATGATTTTGTCATGTATTGGGGACTGTGAATATCTTATTATAGATTGTTTGAGGATATTAAAGAAATACGAAGCAATAAGAAGATGACATTGTATAAGCCAAGTGGATATGACCTTACAAGGTCAAGCTTGCACGTGACGGATATGGAAATAAAATGATGAGTTATATAGTTCAATGATAAGTGGAAAATGAAACAATGATAGTGAAATATGAAAAGAGTTGTCGCATTTAAGTCGATTTACCATTGGGAGTATCTATGGGACAGTAAGGTTGATCATGATTAAGGAAACGTATGTGAAAGATATATCATAGAGGAGATGATCAGTGAATGATTAGAATGGCGATAAGTGTAAAGTTCATAATGGGTTAAAGTAAGACATAGGAGGACTGAGTGTACCTGTAGGAGAAGAAATGAAAAATGATTCTAGTATCAGTCAGTTATTTGAGGATTAGCATAAATGGAAAGGAGTTCTGTGGAAGTTTGGATTGTATAAGTTACTAATTGGTTTCCAGATAAAATGAAATAAGTTCTACTGAGGTGTAGATTACTGAATAAGTGTTAAAGAAAGTGTTTAGGTGACTGTCACATGGAACCTTAATGTAAGGAATGTTCTTATCTTTAAATTATGGCATAACATTATTCTGACTGAAATAGTGCATATAGTTAAGAATGATTGAAAAGCAATTGGGGACACTAATTGGCTGATGAGACTTTCGTGCACAGTATAATGACGGTAGCAAGACTAAGGGTCAAGTGAAAAGAAGTACGGACGAAATCAAAAGTGAAATTGAGTCGTATCTCAAGTGGAGATTTAAACATAACAAGTGTAATATACGACTGAGGTTATCTGTATTATGTGTACGGAAATGTAAAGTATCCAACTATATAAGTGGAATTTTAATTTGAGGTGATTCTATTGCAATGTGAAGTGAATAGATCTCCATATGTGATGCAGAACTGTTGAGAAATCTTGATTTGAAACTAAGAATAAAATAGTCCCGAACTGCGAAGTGAAATACTCAAATGAAGTGGAATTTATGGAAGTCCAAGTATGGATGACTAGTTATTGGCATATGTCGATGTGAATGACAGGAAATCAATTAAAAAGAGAAAATGAGTAGATACAAGAAGTCCTAAAGGGAAACTGACAATGACGTGATGTAGTGTTACCTTCATAAAGGGATTGCAAATACACTACTTGTGGACTCAATGAAAAAGTTGAATGATATATGGTAAAGTCAACAAGACCTTAATAGGGAATTATGTGAGGTAAGAGAATGGTAGTGACTATGTTTATAGACGGAATGTGTTCTGATAGTGTTGAAACAGTGAAAAGTAAAAAGAACTATATGAATAATTGAGGAATTTGATACTGATGATAAGCATACCCTTGGAGAGTGGGTAGTGTGTGATGAACTGAAACATTATGTTAAAACGGTATAAGATAAATTGAATTGACTTTGATAAATAGTATTGGTGTTATGATCGCAATTGTTTAAAGTCTTGGAGACCTTAGATTCCTATAAGGATACATTGTGTTTATTCGAGGAAAAAGATGGGCATAAATGGAACAGATAAGGCTGCAAGGAACAGATCAATTACAGATATTGGGATTTGCAAAGAATGTCAAGTAGATTATCGGGTATTTATGAAGTGTTACTGAAAAATTGAGATTGTAGATCTAGTGATACTGGATAGAGGTAAGAAGGGTTACTAGTTCAGGAAGCAAACTAGTGTTTCCCATCCTGAAGCTGAAGAGTCAAGTGTAATCGGGAGAATGGAAAAAAAATAATAAGCATATGTCGGGATTGCACAAAGGAATTGATGAGCAAAGAAATTGAACAGTCGAAGCTAGACATTCTAGTAATCATATGCGAAAAGTGAAATTGAATAACTTGGCTATAGAATGAAGTGATTATAGATTCAAGTGCTTATAGGTTTAAAGGTTCCACAGGACAAATACTTGATTATGATCGTGTTATAGAGTTCTGATTTACTGTAGGAATATACTGCTACACTGCACAGGGCCTAACAGGAGTCAAAGACCATAATGGATTTGAGACTGTGATGGGTAAAACAAAGGATAGGACTTAGAAAAACTGCATGGGTTAGCTGAAGTAGATCAGGATCGGACAAATGAACTAGAGTAAAGTGCATATCCGAATAAAGTGCGTTAACACTTTAGAACAGTAAATTGTCTAAGGAGAATTGAATTTGAACAGAGAGTCAATGGGATATAAAGCATGACTGCATTAGGTAAAGTATCACTGGTTATAGTGAAATGGAGCTAAATGTCATTGTATTGGTACCAAAGGAATGTGAATCGTCCCTGACGAGATAAAGGAGGTTATTGTAAGTATCACCATGAAAAGATGTACTCCATGGGATACGACTTAGTCTGTATGTTATTGGGGAGAAAAAGATATTGGACTGTATAGCGAGAAAAAGTATTGGATTGATAACGGTTTCGGAAATAAGGAATTGAATCATAGCATTGGAACCAAAGGTAATAGCTACTCTGAAAATGGCAAGTGAGATAGTATGATTGTAAGATCGCCAATTGATAGCCTTGTTAAATGCGTCTACTATGATGAGTGTCAATGAATTGGTCAAATAAGGGACTGGACAACTGACTGAGTGTGGTTATGGTGATCTTTCGAAAAATGAATCATTGAGTGAAAAGTATATGAAATTTGTAGAGACATTTGATAACTGCCTTAGTGAACTGTTGATTGAAAATTTCGAGGACGAAATTTTTTATAAGGAGGGGGGAATTGTAACATCTCACCCCCTACTGGAAGGGTAAAATAGGAAATTGGTCATAGGATGAGGTTGAGAGGGATTAATTAGTACTGTTCATGCATAATAGGAATGATACACAGTACCAATGATGCACATGAAATTTCTGTACATGCATTCATGATAATTCCCGGTAATTGGGCCTAAATGAGATTTTACTGTGATTAATGTGGTAATTGTATTTGAAAATTTTATTGGACTGAGTTTTTATGTGTTTTCTATTTTATGGGAATTATAGGAATTTTTCTGAATTTTTTCGGAGAAAATTCCCGGACCGAAAAAAAATCGCCAAGTGACGAACCGGTTGATTTTCCACTTTTATTTGGGACTAAACTAGTAAATATCTTGGTGGGACCCATAAAGAGACCCTTAAAATTAGTAGGAACCGAATTTTGGGTGGAGATTTATGTTTATTTGGATTAATTTATGTCAAAGACCCTTTCTTTGACTTTTACATTTGGCCTAATGGCCTTTTGCCACCTTTCCCCTTCTTTTAATGCCTAATTAATGGCTTTCTTGGTTTGCTCACTTCCCTCACACGGTTATGCCTTAAGAAAAGCATGAAAAGAGGACTTGGTTGTTTATGTTTTCATCATCCACGAAACTTGCTCCTTGCTTTGGCCTCTCCATTGTTTTCTCTTCTTTCTTCTTTAAGAGAATCCTAAAACCTTAAGAGCTTCTCCATGCAACCAAGTTGTTGTCTTGCCATGGAGAACTTACACTTGCATAAGTGTTAGAGGAAGTGGTGAGAAAGTTAAGCAAAGAGTTGAAAAGAAGTGAAGGTTAGAAGCTAATTAGGTAAGTAAATGAATTAAGCTTTATATGATGTTTTAATGATGTTTCTATTAGGAATTGAATGCCATGGTAGTTAGGAGCTTTTAATGGGAGGGCTAGTGTATTTATTATGATTATGGATGCATTAAATTGATGTCAATTATGGCTTGAATTAATGGGTATAAGGTTAGGGTTGGTTATGAATTGAAAGTAGGATGATTGATGCATGGTTTTAACTTGATTTTGATGGCATATTGATCATTGATTTTACTTGGAAATGAAGATTAAGTGCTGCCAATTTTTGTGTATTAGCCCTAGTACATGTATGAATGGTATAAGAATTGATTTGTGTTCCTTTGGATGTTTAATGATGTGTTAAAGGCCTTGGAAATGATAGAAACTAAGATTGGACCAAATTTGGAAATTTAGGGTTTTAATCGATTGTACTGTTTTGATCATAACTCATTGTATAAGAATGAAAATTAGGTGAGGTTTGTGGCCACTTAAACTTTGGGATGTTAGCTACATTTTTGCGTGAAATAGGCACTGTCAAATTTTAGCTTTAAGAGGGTGCAATTTGTCTTGGAAAGTTACTGCTATTGACTGGAATGAACAGTACCCGAAATCATACCCTATAGTTTTGCTAAATTTTTATAAATTCATTGAGAAGGAATTAGGACAAATGGACTAAATGAAAGTTGAAGCCTATTAAGTTATCTTTCCAATTCCACTGATTTTGCAATTTTTCGATATTTCTATTAGGAGTTATGGACTGATGATTGTTGGCTGTTTTTATGCATTGAATGAAACCTAGCTGGAATGTCAAATTTGGTGTACATTCAGATTAGGAGGAATTTTAGTAATTTTTGTGCATTGAATTGGTGTTGGAAATCTACTTAAGAGTTTTATATGACACATTCATCTTGAAAATGGTGTATGGCATATAATTTCTGGAAATCATATGTGGGAGTTATGGATTTTCACAATTTAAACCTACATTGTGATGTTAATTGCTGATTAGGTCAGAAACTTGCATAACAGATTTGACACTGTTAAAGGCTGAATTGGAGTCTGGTTATTTCATGAAGAATTGAATTTTGAGATTTTATCTTTTCAGGGATATAAAGTATTGATTTGTTTGACATTTTTTCTAGGAGATATACTGGTTGGAAATTTACTGCTCAGATTGGGACAGTTTAGTAGACAGATGCTTCGGTGAATTATTTGACCTAGTTAGTAAATTAATTGGGATTTTGGTTATTCATGAAAGTTTTAGATAACATTGTGATCTTGATGAGAATATTTATTATGTAATGTTTGACTGAATAGAATGAAAGTTACTGAATTTACAAGATACTGTACTGTGTTGAGTGACTTTTAGTGAGCAGTAGTTTTCATGGGATTTTTGACACCCTTAAGGGTGGAATTCATTTGAATGGTCTAAATGAAACTTGTAGAGGGTTTCATTATCTTTCCAACAAGGTATGGTTTGCAATTTTCTGAATTGTGTACAAAAAGTTATAGAGGATTGAAATTCGGTTGGAAAACAGGAAAAAAGGAGGAAGTAAGGGCTTATAGATATAGATATATTAATTGTTTTATTTGAATTTTGGTTTCTTTCGTGAATAACTTTTCCGTCCGACGTCCGATTGACCTGATTCTTGAGGCATCGGATTCATTGATTATTTAATTTCATTTTTTGAAAAATTGGAAATTTGTGGACGGAAAATTGACGTGGGCCCGGGTAACGGAGCCTTTACTCACTGTTTTATTTAATTGGAGACCTATAGAGGTCCAAATTGAGCGCCGTCAGCGCCATTGGATTTCAAATTTTTAAACGGATTTTTTTCTAATGAAAAAAAAATTAGATTAGGGCCGGGAATTCATGAACATGCATTATACACCTACATGTGCATCATTACTAGTTCGGATTGCACAATTAGTGATGGTTTTATTCTCTGATTCTTATAGAGGCCCAATTGAAGCGTCGATCGACCGACGTAGCAGAGACTTCCCGGAATTAGCTCGGAAGTAATAGGTGAGTAACCTAGTTGGTTTCTCAACCTGTATGTGTTTAATTTCATGTAAGATTGCCATGTAGAGTTAAGGAAGGATTATGTGTGTTTGTTTTGATTGATTTCGAACCACAGGTGTTCGAAATATTTGGAATGTGTTATAGAAGTGTTAAATGTGCATAATTGAAAGTGAATTGGTTAAATGCAAAATTGGACCTAGTGTGTTAGGTTGTGACACAAATTATTGTAAAACGAGGCATATGCATTCATGCATAATTGCATGATCAGATAATGACAGTTGTGACCGGTGGAACCAACGTAATTTCGAGCTTCAGCTCGATGATCAGGGCTATGCCCAACGTATATGAGAGCTTTAAGCTCAACGCACAGGACCTCTGATCTAATGTTTACATAGCCACTGGCTCAATGTATCAGGGCATATCACGCCCAACGAGTATCAGAGCCTCAGGCTCAACGCAATATGCCCGTCACTGGGACAATTCAGGCGCACGGTCACAACAATGAAATGAAAATAGAAAAGTGTCACATGTGCATCATATATATGAATGATTAAATGTGATTTGTGTGAAAGGCGATACGCCTTATATGTGTAAAATTGGCAATGCATGGGATTAATTGGAATGTGTTAATATATGCTATGATATGAATTGATTGTATATGCATGCGTTGGGTGGACCATCGATGATGGTTTCTCATTGAGTTCGCAAACTCACCCAACATTGCATTTATTTTTCAGGTATTGAAGAGTACCCCGTTAGTGGAACGGGAGTATGATTACTGCAAGAGAGTCGGTGTTTGAAGTCGGGATCAGTTCACGTCTGCATTTGTGTCATTTTGAATTATGTGTAAATTTATATTCCGCAAAAATAAGTCTGAATTGTTTGAGGGCCCTAATTGATAAATATTGTTTTGAAATGTGATCTTTGATAAAGTGTATGACTGAAAAGGGTTTTCGTATCACGGGCCCGAACTGTTTATTATTTCCGCGCACTCGACTGTTTTCAAAAAGAAAAATATCATAATGAGTTTTTAAACTGTATTCACTGCTCTAGCATACCACCCTCGCGGGTCGCGGGCTCGGATATCCCCGTCGATGTCAGGTTCGGGTCTCGCGGGAGTGGGGTGCTACAAGAGATGTGGGAGAAACTTGGAAGATTGAGGCTTGGGAGCTTGATTAGGTAAATCATATTTTTAGATGATGGTTTATAGTTACTTGTGATGTTACCTAAGGTTAATTGCATGGCTAATTTGAACAAAAATGATGATTAACTTGAATTGGGATGTTTTGAGATTTCAAAGGCAGATTCGTGGCTCCCTTTGTTTAATTTTTTTTAGCTGTTTAACTTGTGAATCTAGAGAAACTCAAAACATAGAAGTTGTAGATATGGATGTCTACTATCTCCATGAATGTTTCCAAGATTTTAAGGTGATCCAAATCAGAGTAATAGGCCCCTAATTGAATCTGGTTCAGAACATCAGCGAGATTGAAATAAGAACTGAAAGTTAATTGTTTGAGGACCTTAGATTTAGAATTGGATGATGAGGTCTTCTTACGAAATGTTCAAGAATGTGTCATCTAAGTTCTGTAAAGAGGAAATTTTAATTGGATGAGGATGCTGCTAGATATGTCCGAATAAGTGAAGGTTGTTCCTAACCTTATTGATATAGAAGAGAACAGAAACAGGTCAGGATTGTAAAAATCCCAATATATCCAATTTAAATTATTTTCAAACCGGATTTGGATATGTGATACCCATATGAGTTTATTGAAAATGAAACTTGGAATCACCTTAATTGGATGTGAAATGAATGAGTTATAAGGTTTTTAGTCAGACAGGGTCCAACTTGTGACTGCATGTTAAAGCTGATTGTAAATGGAAGATTTGAATGCCCTTAATGACCGAATTAGATCGTGGTTATAAAAGAAGAAATGTAAAGTTATGTGTTAATTAGAGGTCTGGAAAGTTTGAAAAACATTGGACCTATGTATAAGGAGTTATAACCTTGTAAAGAGTGGATGCGGTAAAGGCAATCTGTTGATACTGTGAAACAAGGCAGCAACCTTCATGTGAAAGTTTGACTTAGGTAGAGATTAATTATATTCTTTTCTTAGTAGTTTGATGCATTAATTGAGAACTATTGTTCATTAAATATGTGTTATGATGTCTTGAATTCATGAAACCTATAGTTTGAGTTGTTGGGTATAAGGTTATGTTTGTGTATGACTTGATGAAGTTAGCATGAATGATGTGTTTTAACTTGGTTTAGCTTGATTTTGATGATTATTCTTGCATGGAAATGAAGAGTTAAGTGCTGCCAAATTTTATCTCTTAGCCTAAGTGAAAGTAGTGATGATCTAGTAGCTGATTTCTTGTCCGTTTGGATGCTTATTGATGTGTTATTGGCATTGGAAGTGATAGGATCTAAGTTTAGTAAAAAAGCTGGAAAATTGATTTTTGTACCTATTGTACTGTTTTGATCATAACTAATTGTTTGGTTATGCAAATGAGGTGAGGTTTGGACCAAATGAAACTTTAGTTGATTGGCTAAGATTTCTTGTGAAATAGGTGTTGTCTAATTGTAGCCTTAAGAGATTGAATTTTGTCTTGGAAAGTTACTGTTGTGGACTGTGTGAACAGTACCCGGATTGATGACCTAATTGTTTTGATAATTTTTCTAGATTAATTTAGGAGGAATTGGTCAAACTGGGCTTCATGAAAATTGAAGCCTATCATGTTAGCTTTCCATTGCCACTGATTTTGCAATTTTTTGATATGTATATTGGGAGATATGACCTGTTAAATGCTGACTGGTTATGTGCATTTTGTTGAAACCTAGCCATCAGGGTAGGTTTTGTGAGCATTGTGATTAAAGGAAAATTTAGAGATTTTTGTGATTTGAATTGGCACAAATGATCTTCTGGAAAGTTGTAGAGGAATCAATTATATTGAAAATGAGATATAGTATGTTAATTTTGGATAACTGAATTGGGACTTATGAGTTTTCAAAAACTGAACCTACATTAGGTTATTAACTACTGATCAGGGCAGTAACTTGCATGACAGTTTTGAGCTTGTTAGAGATGGAATTGGCTTTTAAGCCCTTCATGAGAAGTGTAGTATTTGTTTGAGCTTTTCAGGGGTATAAATGATGCAATTTTTTGACATTTCTGCAAGGAGATATACTGTTTTAAACATTACTGTCCAGATTGGGTAAATTCAGTGGGCAGATTCTAGATTGATTTGTTTGACCTATTTCGAAATTGAATTTGATTTCATATTGTTCATGAACGTTGTAGGTATTGTCTTGATCCTTCTATTGGTATTTATTTGATAATTTTTAACTGAATAAATGGGAAGTTATGGATTTTACAAAATACTGCACTGTTTTGAGAGGCATTGACTGGACAGAAACTTGATTGGATTTTTGACACCCTTAAGGGTGAAATTGATTTTTGTGTTCTACATGAAACTTGTAGAGGTTTTCATGATATTTCTAACGAGATATGGGTTGTAATTTTCTGAATTGTGTGCAAAGAGTTATAGGTGTTTGAATTTCGGTTTGAAAGTAGGAAAAAGATACGTATTTTTATGATGGAAAATATTAGAATAGGGCCGGGAATATCATGAACATGCATTGTGCACCTTCTAATTGTTACATGTGCATTCTGACATGTTTCTAAATGACCAATTGGTAATGTTTGTATCCTGTCACTACTATAGAGGAACTCTTTGAGCGTTGATCCACCGATGTCACTGAGACTTTTAGGTATTAGCTCAGAAGTACAAGTAAGTGACCTAGATGGCTCTCGTTCAATTATGATATGTCGAATGTAGGGAATAATGGAGGGATTAGGATTGAGTATTGTTTCTGACTGGATTCTGGACAGATGGTCCGATGAATTGGAAGAATTGACATAGAAGTGTCTTGGATGTATACCGTGATCAACTGTGATATACCGTGATCAACTGTAATATACTGTGATCAATTGTGATATACTGTGATCAATTGTGAAATACTGTGATAAATTGTTTGCTATGATTAATTGCTTGAAGTGTCATGATGTGCTCAATTGCGATTGATGGAATCATGGTATTATATGTGATACTGACTGTTAACTTAGGCATATGCATTGCATACATCAATGCATAAATTGATAATAACAGTTGTGACCGGAGCAGCTCATTGACACTGAAAATGAGCCTTGAGCTCAAAGGGAGATAGACACTCCCTAGACGCGTCTATGGATACTGTTAACTATTTATGCGCTCGGTCACAACAGTGAAATAAACTGAAAAAGTGTCACACGTGCATTGCATACATATTTGACTAAATACTGTCAGTTGCCTTATAAAATTGTGATCTGCTTATATCTATTGATTGAGATGGTATTTCTGACTGTGCTATGACTGTAATTTGATTGTGTGCTGCATGAATTGGGCGAATCATCGATGATGGTTACTCATTGAGTTCACAAAACTCGCCCAAAATTTGCACCTATTTTTCAGGTCTTGAAGAGTACCCCGTTTGACACGGGAGTATGTCTACCGTACGCAAGGGATAGATAGAGGTCGGGAACAGTTCGCGTCTGCATTATTGTCCCATAGAATTATATTTCAAAATGCTCTGTATTTATCGTGGGCCCAATGTTGGTTATGTCTTTACATGGCTATTGTAAATTGTTGTTGACTGTTTGTAATAACTAAAAATGCTTCCTTTTACATTTGGGCTCAAAATTTTTATACTGTGCACATGAGGGTACTAAAAAAAACATATTGATACTGAGTTTCGACTGACTGATGTAGGATGCCACCCTCGCGGGGCACGGACTCGGATATCACCAACGATGTCGAGTTCGGGTCGCGCAGGAGTGGGGTGTTACAATATATGCCTTATAACTTAAAACCTTAAGTGTTCTTCCAAGTTTACCCCTAAAATTCAATTTAATTCATGCTTGTTTTAGGACATTTTTCTAACCATCAAATTGAAGGAATTTGCTAAAACTTCCTTCTAGAGAAATGTTCCTCATTGTCTCAATTTCGTAATGACACCAAAATCATTTAATTCGGTTCACTACTCCAAAAGTTATACTCCAAACATTTCGGATTATTCTTATGCTAAGACATTTTCCTGTGATTTATTTCCATCCAAAAATTGACATTCTTAGAGACTAAATTGAAACTCAATTTCTTCAGAAAATTTGTATTCCTATCTCTCTTGTTTAATCCAAATCAAGAATCACCTCATTTGGATAACTAGAACAAAAGTTATGACTAAAACACTTTCAGCTCTTACTAATCCAAGACTGCACACTAAACCCGAATTCAATTCAGAAATTGAAAGTCTTATGGGCTAAATTGAAATTCAATTTCTTCATATGACTTGTAGCCCCATGTCTATATTTTATTTTTCAACAATAATCAATTCAATTGGATCTCCACAGACAAAGAATTCACCAAAATACTGAACCATATTCAGAAAATTTTCCAACTCACTTTGACTAAATCAATCATCCTCAATTTAATCTCAAAAATCCACAATTTTTCATGGACAAATATAGAGATGTCTTAGGAATCCAACGCTTCAAAAATAAAGTCAATCGGATGTCGAAAGAAAAATATATAAACAAAAGAGTGAGAGAGGATTGGATTAGGTTGGACAAAATAAAAAGTCGGATCGGTCGGCCAAAACAAAGGGTCGATCGGTCGGCAAAAACAAAGGGTCGATCGGTCGGCCAAAGCAAAAGGTCAATCGGTCAGCCAAAACAAAGGGTCAATCGGTCGGCCAAAACAAAGGGTCGCTCCAAAATGGATACCTGACTTTCAAGAATTCATAACTTTTTACAAAGAAGTCCACAATTCACAAACTTGGTATCAAAAGAACGCTGAAAGGAAGCTATACAACTTATATAAAGAACTGAAAAATCAATTCCGTCTCTACAAGGTCAAAAACCCAATCAAGGTCACTGCCCCTACTTGTCATCCCAAAACAATAACTCAACTTCTAAAATTTCTATCCTTCAACTCCAAAGTCCAAAAATGTCATATTTTATATCAATGCAAAGAAAAAAATGCAACCTAAAACTTTTATGAAGGACAGAAAAATCAATTTGACCTCTAAGGGAGTAAATTTTTCAATCAAAGTTTTTGTCCACTAATGATCATGCCAAACAGTAACAACAACTTGTAAAAATCATAACTTCCTATTTCATAGCCCAAAATTTCCATACTTTGCACCAATGGAAAGATCAGAACATAATATACAACTTTTGTGAAGAACTTAAAAACAATCTCAATCTTTAACTAGGTCAATTTTTCAATCAAATTTTTTGCCAAAAAAATTGGTCATCCTATACCAAATCCAAACTTCAAAATTTCATATCTTCCAATTCTCACATCCGCAAATAACATATGATACATCATTGAAAAACTAGGAAAATCTTCTATGACTTTCATGTAGACCACTTAACTCAATTCAAAACATATCAGTCCATAATTTTTCCTCAAAATACTGCATACAAAATCCTACACTTATGAGCATTTTCAAAAACAAAGTAACATACACTTCAATTTGACTGATCATAAATGTCAATCCCGATATCGAAACAAGTCATATTTTATGGCGACAGAAAGCTTTCAAAAATTACTCAAAGTTTCATGGAGATCATTTTATCAAAATCTCTCTAGATCAATCCAGAAAAATTCACAAAGATTTTAGACCAAAAAGTCAATTTTTTGTTACTATTCATCTCACAAAGTCAAACTTTCAATTCCCTATACTTTAAAACTTTCATTATTTATTTCTTGCTTTTTTTACTTCCATTAAATCAAAATATTCACTCTAAATTTCATAACACATACATATTTCCTCAAAATCTCAAAGTCATAAAAAACCCAAAAATCACTCTTTTCTCATCAATTTCCTTAAAGCACAATAACATCTATACATAATACACATACAAAAACAGTCATTTCATACATTTAATATTTCTAAATTCCACTAAATGATCGGAGTCCAACACTTTAAACACCATTATCACTTTATCTTTAAACCTTCATCCTAGTTCTTGTTAATAAACATTTTGTATTAATTTTTGATACATAATTTGCTAAACTCTTGTCCATTTAATATTTAAAATTGCACTAATTAAGAATTATTTGTTTTAATTTTAGGCACATATTGGATTTGGACAATGAAAGCAAAAGGTCGAATTAAGAGCTCTTTACATCTAACAAAACACGATGACGTTTAAGTTCGGCTTGGCATAAAAAAATTTAAAAAGGCATGAAGCTGGCGACGATGAAGAGATTGGCGTAGAAAGTGAAGAAAAAGAGCTGATTAAACATTGGTTATAGGTGTGAAGTTGGTGGCTAGAAGAATTGGCAGCTTGTGGTATAAAAAAATGTTAGGTGAAAAAGAGAAACTTGCATGCATGAGCTGGAAGCATATGACAAGGTGGAGCTGACTATAGTGTGCTGAAGGAATTTGCATGGTACCAAAAATCCTTGAGAAATAGAAAAGGAAAGCAAGTGGCATTGGCAAGTAATGGGCATGAACAAGGTGGACCATAAACAATTATTTTTGTGTCACATGAAGACAAAAAAGCAGCAACGTTGAAGCAAGAGGGAGGTGTGGATATTGAATGGGTAGAGAAGAATGTAGCTGGCAGCTGAAGGCATGCGTGAAGGTGTAGGCTAGTAGTGCGTGGGTCTATGAAGAAGACAGTAAAAACAGAAGGAGACAAAGAGAGAGTGCGGCATTGGTGGACCAAGAACTAGGAAAATAAATTGTCATATCAAGATAAAACATTAAAAAAGCAACGGAGGTGCATGGATGTAGGTGTCTTTGCATGGGTTGGAAAAGTAGAAAAGAAAATGTTGGGGTTCTACGTGATTGACGTTTCTTTGGTTGGGGTGGAGATTAAAAGTATTGAGGCAGCGACGTTAGATGGAGGATCGTGAATAAAATTTAGCAACTGGTTTGCTTAAAAAGAAAGGAGGCGGTGGCTAAAAACAAAGAAAACGTTGAAGCTACGTGGAAGAAAAGAAAAAGACAAAGGCAATCAAGGAAAAAGAGTGACAGCTGGTGCAAGGAGGGGGAATATGAGTGAAAAGCCAGAGAGGAAAGGAGACTACGCAACTGGCTGGTGTAAAAAAAAATAGAGGAGAACGTACACACCAAAAAAAAAAAATTCTTCACTTACAACACTCCAGCCCTCACGTTACACTCGTGACTCATATACTCACTCCACACACGTTGAAGCAACTTGGGTGGGGAGTAAGATGAGAGACGTAAGTGTTGAGTAGCAGCTGATAGCAGAGAAGAGAAGGCTTGAAACGTTAGAGGCTAGTGTCATAGGAAACGAAGCATCCATGTTGAGGCGTTTACATTGAAACTGTTGGAGGCATCCATGTTAAAAGCATCTACGTTGAAGACAGCTAATGGAGCAGCCACGTTGAAAGAAAAAAAGGGGTGTTTTCTTAATTTATTTTTAATTATTTCTTATTTATTTTAATTGTGTGGATTTAATAAATGCAAACATATATTATGACCATGATTTATGTTACATTGATAAATATGTGTGAGTAAGTTTTTCTTTTCGGTTAAGGTTTAAATTAATATTGGATTAGGATAATTTTTGTTGTATTGATTTTTGCTTGATTAAATGCATATTTAGTCTTAATTTAGTTTGATCACCTAGATTAAGACCTTAGATGATTGAATGTCACAACCAATGGGATTTAATTTATCAGAAAATTAATCAAGCGACATACTTGAGACTAAAGTGTAGACCAACCTTAGGATCTTGTGTGAGGATACCTAGAATTAACGAACTTAATTTTAGGTTTCTTGTATTTACCATCTTTTATTCTGAATTATCTATGGACCAAGTAATGACTCGGATTTAAAAGAGAAGGGAACACCATGAACATTGGGTTTGACTTGCTTAAGTGAAGTATTTCCTAAATCAATCCACCGTTATAATTTTATTTTAAATGTCTAATCCAACTGAAATATGTTACCTTAACCGAACTTTTGTCATTTGATTAAATCTAGTCGTTTTAATTCATACCTTACAATTTTCATATTTCCTTGATTTACTTATTTTATTTTATTTTATTTTCAAATCAATTAATTCGTGATCATCTAATTAATTTTTTATTGTTTAATTTAATTGTCTTACGTGCTCGAAATTTTTCCCTTGGGTACGATATCCGGTTCTCACCGATTTATATTACTTGTCGACGGGGTGCGCTTGCCTCTAATTGGTCTAGATAGAATTTAATTTATATCGCCTTGTTTAGACCGCAACAAGTTTTTGGTGACGTTATCGGGGAAAAAATTTCTTTTTGTGAGTCATTAGATTAGACGGTGTTAATTGTCTCAATTTTAATTCTTGCCTTGTTGTTTATTTGCATATTTTAATTATTTGCTTGATTGCTTTACGTCGGTGTGTTTTATTTTTCATTTTTAGCTTTCTATTTATTTGCTTTTTATTTATTCCATTTTGTTTATGCTCACTCGTGGTGAAAAGCCCGAGAATTTTCTATTAGATACTGAAATTGAAAAAACTGATCGCAGGTTGCATAAGGAAACCAGATTGGCTCGGAATAGTACTTCAGTAGAAAGGACTAGAGAAGAGCAATTTTTAGAGATGGAACAACGCGAGGAGAGGTTGATGCCACATACTGAAGAGAGAAGGTAGTTGACTATGATGGATTTAACAATGGGGCGCAACAATAGACCCATGCCTCCTATTATAAGGCCGACGATCACAGCTGCGAGTTTTGAAATTCCTCACAGCATTACATCCATAGTGAGGGCATCTCAATTTGGAGGATTGCCTTTAGAGGATCCGAACACCCATTTGGAGACATTTTTGGATATTTGTGATTTATTCAAGCAAAATGGAGTATCGGAAGACGCAATGAGATTAAGGTTATTCCCATTTTCTCTAAGGGATAAGGCTAGAGCATGGTTGGCTAGTTTGCAGTCGGGATCAATTACTACATGGGATGAGATGATGAGGTTATTTTTGGCAAAAAATTTCCCTCCTGCCAAGGTTGCAAAGATAAAGAATGAGATCACTTCCTTCACTCAGTATGAAAATGAAAGTTTATATGAAGCATGGGAGCGATGTCGGGATATGTTGACGCAGTGTCCTAGTCATGGGTTATCTACATGGCAGCAGGTCAATACTTTTTATACAGGAATGAACCCATCGACCAGGAGTACCATCGACGCTGCAGCAGGAGATAGTTTAATGAGAAAAACGCCAGATCAGGCCTACAGGTTGATTGATGAGATGGCCACTAGTAGTTTTCAATATCATACAGAAAGACATCCCAGATGACCTACAGGAGCTCGTGTAGTAGACAATACAGTGGCTTTATCTGCTCAAATGGATGTTCTGACGAAGAAGTTGGATAATCTGATGCACAACGTGAGAGGAGGAGCTAGTTCTTCATTAAGGAGTTGTGCTGTTTACGAGCATTGTGGAGGAGATTCCCATGCATCTTCTGAGTGTCAAGTAGGGAATCCTTTTACTCAAGAGACTGAAGAGGCCTATTATGTGGGAAATTATAACAGACAGCGAGGCAATCCATATTCTAATACCTACAACCCAGGGTGGACGAATCATCCAAATTTCTCTTGACGGAATGATCAGGTGGCACAACCACAGTCATCCAATGTTCAAAGACAACCACCTCCACCTCCAGGTTTCAAGGCTCCTAATCCTGCACCACCAGAGAAATCTAATCTCGAAGAGCTACTGTCAAAATACATTTCTACTACCGAGGTTAGGATGCAGAACCAAGAATCTTCTATTAGGCATTTAGAGAATCAGATGAGCCAGATTGCAAATTTGCTGAAGGAAAGACCTTCGGGTTCATTGCCTAGCACTACTGAGGCTAACCCGAGAGAATATGCAAAGGCTATTCTATTGAGGAGTGGCAGACAACTTGAAGAAGTTAAGAAGAAGCAGAAGGATAAAGAAGTGGAAAAGAGTGAAGAAGATGATAGTCAGGAAAGTGGCACGGAGGCCACAGAAGCACCAGCTAAAAAGGAGGACCATCCAAGGTTATTTGCTGACCCCATTACACATTCGGTAAGACCTAGGATTCCTTATCCTCAAAGGCTTAAAGGAACGCAATTAGATAAGCAATTTGGTCGTTTTCTTGAGATATTTAAAAAATTGCAAATAAACATTCCTTTTGTTGAGGCTATAGTGCAGATGCCTTCTTATGCTAAGTTTTTGAAAGAAATTTTGTCTAATAAGAGGAGGCTTGAGGAATATTGTCGAGAAAGCTACCACCGAAGCTTAAGGATCCAGGGAGTTTTACTATTCCCTGTGTTATTGGTGATTTAAATATAGATAAGGCTTTAATGGATTTGGGTGCAAGTATTAGCTTAATGCCTCTTTCTGTTTTCAGGAAATCAGGATTGGCGGAGCCCAAACCCACAACTATTTCACTTCAACTGGCAGATCGATCAATCACCTATCCGAGGGGAATCATTGAGGATGTATTGGTCAAGGTCGAGAAGTTCCTCTTTCCAGTGGATTTTTTAGTCCTTGATATGGAGGAAGATATAAACATCCTCATCATTCTTAGGAGACCTTTCATGGCTACTGCATGGACCATCATCGATGTACAACGTGGAAAGTTCATTTTGAGACTTCAAGATGAAGAACTAGTGTTTGATGTGTTCAATGATATGAAACATCCTTCTACTCTTGACTCTTTCCATTTTATTGATATTTATTCTTCTGATGCTAAAGATTCTTCTACTATTTGTGTAGATTTGTTGGAAGGAAAAACACAAGGAATGATCAAAGAGTTAGGGGAAGAATTGTAAGAAGAGTTGGAAGATATTGCAGTTGAGTTGGAACAGGCATATTGGACACATTATAGAGCATACGAGCTTCTCCAACGTCTGGCCAAGCTAGTTTCGAAGCTTTCAATTGAAGATCCCCCTTATAAGGAGCGATTGTCTCTTCATGACACTTTGCCTCCTTGATCGTAGTGCATGTTTTTCAGTAGGACTGTAATTTTCTTTCTTTTATTTTCTCGTTGTTTCCTTTGCGTTTCTTTTTAGTTTAATGCAATTTCTTTAAGTTGTTTTGAGTTTTCTTTAGGTTTGCGTGGTTGGTGATAAAGGGTTCTTGGCCGATTCTTTTTCAGGGAAGCTTCTTCTTCCTTTTTCCCCTCTTTTTGTTTGATTGTTGACTACTAGAACATTAGGGACAATGTTCATATTAAGTGTGGGGGCGGGATTGAGATTATGTGCATGCCGATGTTTATGATATTGATGTTGATGTTGAGAGATACACACTTGAATGGTTGAGACTCTTCTGGTAGCTTAATTGGGTCCTATTTGTGATGAATTTGACCATATGATTCTGTCAAAGTAGTTGGATGGAAAATTGAGTTGTATGCATGAACTTGGAATAGGCAACTTGAGAGGATAGTGAAGCATGCGGATTAATTTAAGTAGTCAATTGAATAAGCTTAGTCAATAACTGATGTTGAGTGATGAGGCAATGTATGAAATTTTGATGGATTTTCATTTAAACATTTGTGAGATTTTGAGCCATATGACTGCATCTCATAGTCATTTATTTTCTTTGTCATGTGTGATGCTTCCCTATGTGGATTAACTTCAGAACATGCTCTGAATATGTTTGATACTGCTAGTTACATGCTTTATAGACATGAGAAATGCCTTCTTTGTTTTTAACCTTTAGCTTAAATGACCCACCAAGTCATTTTTCCCCTTGTTACCCCCTTTGAGCCTTTGACCTTGTTGTTTTCGTATTAATCGCATTGCATTAAACTTGAAAACTTTTAGCCTTACCCTTTCACAAGTTGAATGAAGTACTAAATATTTGATTCCTTGATTTAGGGACTTTTGTTTTATACGCTATTCTGAGAAGTTTTAGAGGTACATCTACTCTGTTGTTGTTGATTTGTACTAGTATTATTTTCTTTATGTGTATTGTTACAAAAAAAAGAGAAAAAAACAAATCAAAAAAATCAAAGAAAAAAATAAAAAAATCAAAGATAAAAAAGGAAAAGATAAAAAGATAAAAAGATAAAAAAGTAGCGTTTGATAGCAATGAGTAGTTCGAGTCTCGTATTTCTGTATGTACATTTCAGAATTTCTTTTTGATTGTCCCACGTCACTTAGTACTTTGTGAATACTTGTGAGTAGCCTTTGTTCTTTTTACCTTACCTTAACCTAAACCCCATTACAACCCTTAATAAAAGCCCTTTTGATCTATAAAGGCATGTACTCTATGTAGTGAAAAATAGGTGAATTTGCAAGCCTATGGTAGCGTAGTCTCATAGAGGAAGTTTTGAGCGAAACACAACCCTTACACACTTGAGCGACATGAGTGAATATCGTGAGGAAAGTTAATTTTAATTTTATGCTTGCTTTTGATCAAAGGTATCTATCTTTGATTTTGTTTATGCTCATTGATGAACATATTATGATACATGTTGTAGCTTGATACTCGAGTTTGTCGAATTTTTAAGGGATTGCAATCACTTGAGTTTCGTTTGACTTAAAATGACAGAATATGTTGGCTGTGACCTAAGTAAGTTGCTTGAGGACAAGCAACAATTCAAGTGTGGGGGTGTTGTTAATAAACATTTTGTATTAATTTTTGATACATAATTTGCTAAACTCTTGTCCATTTAATATTTAAAATTGCATTAATTAAGAATTATTTGTTATAATTTTAGGCACATATTGGATTTGGACAATGAAAGCAAAAAGTCAAATTAAGAGCTCCTTACATCTAACAAAACATGACGGCGTTTAAGTTCGGCTTGGCATAAATTTTTTTAAAAGGCATGAAGCTGACGGTGTAGCACCCCCTTACCATAGGACATATACCAGGACGCCAGTAGTTCATTCCGATACACACCCTACGATAAGAGTGCGCTATGAACCATCATTAACACTTCAGATGGCGTCAATATCATAAAGCATCAATACTAAAAATCACTAATTTTTTTGAAACCATAATTTTGTTCTCATTTCATATGATCAAAAACAGTAATTTACACATCTGTCTATTTTTCACTATCTGTACAATACTCCAAAAGAAATTTTGTACAAAAAGCCTAACTAGGTCATCCCCAAAAGATCCCAGTTGACCGACCTGTGTGCCATGACTTATCTTGCCAACATGATCTACACGGCAGGAAAAGTCTCTCTCTCTGGAGCTAGGAGTTTACTCTCTCGGTCCTGAAAAATAATTTGCAATTTTGGGTGAGTTTGTGAACTCAGTGAGGAACCATCATCAATGGTTCACCCAATTCATGCATAGTCAAACAAATCACAGTATAGCATAATAACTCATTCATATGTACCACATGATTATTTACATGAACACAAAGCCTTTGGCTTTTCACTCAAATCACAGATATTCAATCAAATGTATATGTAATGCGTATGTGACCCTTTTTTCAATTTATTATGTTGTTGTGACCGAGCGCCAAAACTATCCCAATAAGGGCGCATTATTCGTTGAGCCTAAGGCTCTGAAGCACTGTGGGCTCGAGGCTTAAATACGTTGAACTTTAAGCTCTCGGTGGCTGCTCCGATCACAACTGCCAATTACTGATCATGCATTATGCATGGAATGCACATGGAAATGTAAAGCAAAGCCCACATCATATTCGGTCTCAAATTACCACATTCACACAAGTAATTCATAATTAATCACATTCCAAATCACATATAGAACTTCTATGTCATATTCTTCCAATATCTCAGACACCTTCGGTCCGGAACCAGCATAAACAAACACAAAGCCCACCATTATTCTCCACAGTGTTATAAGTGCAAAATATAAACAATTAATCATCGAGAAACCATCTAGGTTACTCACCAAATAGCTTCTGAGCTAATGTCGGGAAGTCTCGCAACGTCAGGTGGGATGACGCCCAACAAAGGCTCTATAATAATCACAATATTCACATGTCACCAAATGCACAATTAGAAATATTAAATAATGCACATGTAGTAATTTAGATGTGTACAATGCATGTTCGTGACATTCTCGGCATTTCTCATAAGTCACATCACAAAAGATTCCCTTATGTCTTGGGAACCTATAGACACCAGAATTACTGAATTTGGACCTCTATAAGTCCAGATATTGCCAAACTTTACTCAATTCTCTCACTTGGATTCAATCCCTAAATCTCAATTAAATCCCACAAAGTCCACAATTCTACATGGAGAGGTAGATAATTGTCTTATGAATCTGACACCTAGAGAATCAGGTCAATCGGAGGTCGGATGACGAAGATATAAACAAAAGAAGCTTTAGGACAAAACATAAGATAATAGAGTTTGACTTATTTTCCTCTCTTCCACCATCTGAATTTCTAACATACATAACTTTTTACACACTTATCCAAAATTTACAAACAAGGTCTCATTGGAAAGGCAATAAGAAACCCTACAAGTTCCATGAAGGGCTCACAAACCAATCTCACCTCTAAGGGTGCCAAAGCTACTTCAAAGTTACTGCCCATAAATGACCATATGAACAGTAACTGTGTTCTTTCAATCCTCATAACTTTTTACTCATAACTCCAAATAAGGTAAAGTATACACCATTGGAAAGCTCTAAAAATTTTCTACAATCTTCAAGCAGACCCCCCAATCCAATTCAATCTATAAGAGGGTCAAAAACACAAACAAATGTTCTGCCCAATGAAACAGTAAAACTACCATATGAACAGTAACTGCATTCTACAAAACATTTCCTATCTTTCCATTCCTTACGCCAAAAATTCAAAGATATATGTCAAAAGAAAGATAAAAACATTTTCTACAAGTTTCATGAATAACTTGGAAAAAAATCAACCTCTAAATAACTCAAATTCTCAAGCAAAGCTTCTGCCGATAAAAGTCTCATTCTCACAGTAACAGAATCTTCCAACATTCATAACTTTCCAACCCATTGCCGAAAAATTACATACCATATAGAAATAAAAAGCTCAGATAATATACTAGAATTCTCAATAAGGACTTCAAAGCAAATTCCCATTAAAACTAGGTCAAAGCCTCTCACTAAGGTGGCTGTCCTGATAGGGTTCATGAAATCAACATTTAACCTAAACTATAACAAAACTTTACAAATTTATATCCAACAATCCTTATATCCAAAATTCACACAAAATACCTCATTAGAAAGCTAAAACAATCCTCTACAACTTTACAGAAGGTCACTAAAGCCAATTTCACCATTAACAATCCCAAATAAATACCAGAACATAAATAGCACAAAATCTATACACTTAGAGTCACTTACACACAAGACACATTTTCAACTGAATGACCATCTCAACATTAATACACCATAACTTTCAACGTAAAAATAAAAAAAAAATCATACTTAGTGGCGTTAGAAAGCTAACAAAAAAATATTCAACTTTCATAAAGACCAAATTAACAAATTCAATCCAATTAAATCTAAAAAAAATCATCAAAGTTTCAGGTCACAAGGTTCGGATACTGTTCACACAGCACCTAACAATTCACTTTGCATGCCGAAATTAAAATCCTTAAGATCAGAATTGGAAAAACTTCCTTCATATGAAATCTAGTCATAATTCTTAAGTTTAATTTAAAACAAACCTCAACTCAATTGGACAACCATATCAAAAGTTATGAGCCAAATCTGAAACCTACACCAAGTCACATTTTCCAGATTTCCTCCCTACCTCAACTCTTTTCATTTCATCACTTTACCTACATCAATATGCATCCATTTGGACCTCTAATTCAGCCACAAATTCATCAAGACAATTACTTGAGTAATTAATCCCAATTTGGCAGCACATTACACACTAGGTTCTTCTCTAAAATTCCATTCATCTAGCATCACACATATATCAAAACCAATCCAAAACTAATCCCCAACATATTCACTCATTCATTTACATTCATCCTTAATCAATCAATAACACATCCTACCCATTTTAACCAACACAATTTCTCATGCAATTAGGTGCACAAACATCACAATTCATGCATTAAACTAACATAAAACATAATCTTACATATTTTAACTTCAATCTTCTTCAATTCTTTAACAATACACCAAAATCTCTACCTCCCAACACATACACACGACCATCATCATCATAAGGGGGAAAGGCTTAGGTTTGCTTTTGGTGAACAAAAGAAGAGAAAGGAAGGAAGATATAAGAGCTTTTGTGTGGGTGAAGAAGACCAACGAAAGAGGGAAAAAGGAAAGGCTACGTATGATGGAGAAAATCACCCTTAAAGCACTAATAACCTTATATGAGAATAAACATCGTGGAGGATAACTAAAAGAGCAAAAGTCTTTGTGTAATTCATCAAAGGTGGCATGGTTAGGCAAGTGACAAGTGTCACTTGCCACATGTCCTCTTTTTAGGTACTCACAAGGTTTCTTTCCAATTAAAATTCAATTTCTACTCCAATTTTGTCCTAAAATTTCAATGGCTCAAATTAATAAATCCTAAAATCATGTATCTAATTTTCCAGTGCCATTGGACAGTCATTTCCAGTACCGGTAACTAATCAATCAGCCACTTAGCAATTTTTTCGGCCCGAGAATTTTCTCCGAAAAATTCTAGAAAATTTTCCTAAAAGTTCTAAAAAATGGAAAACGTATAAAAATCCACTCCAATTCATTTTTAAGCACAAATAATACATTTTTCACAATAAACACATATGCCGAGAAATGTCATGAATGCATATACAATCATGTGCATATGCAAAAATTACCATTCATATAATTATAGAGGATATATGATGCATGTTCATGCCGAGAGTTATTTACACTCGCCTAACTCGTCGCAATTGGCCAAAATATCCTTCCCATCGGTGATGGGATGTTACAATTCTCCCCTCCTAATAAAAATTTCTTCCTCGAAATTCTTACCTGCTTGGTCGAACAGGTGAGGATACTGTCTCCTCATATGCTCCTCGGTCTTCCAAGTTGCTTCCTTCATAGGACTTTCACTAATGGGATAACCTTGTTCCTCAATTGTTTAACCCGTGATCCCACAATCTGGACCGGCTCCTCAACATAGCTCAAATTGCTAGCTACCTTAATCTCCTGAGCCGGTATCACATGTGTCGGGTCTGAGCAATACCTCCGGAGCATACTCACATAGAAGACATTATGCAGCTGAGACATCTCACTCGGTAAATTCAGCTTATAGGCCAAAGGTCCTATATGCTCAATGATCTCATATGGACCAATGTACCTAGGGCTTCACTTGCCCTTCTTACCGAATCTCAGCACTCCTCTCCATGGTGAAACTCGAAGGAAAACTCTGTCTCCCACATTATACTCCATCTCCCTCCGTTGTTGATCCATATAGCTCTTCTGTCTATCCTGAGCCGCCTTTATGTGACTCCGAATCAGTTTTACCTTGTCCACTGTATCCTGAATCAGCTCTGGACCTTCAATCATCCTCTCACCCTCTTCATCCCAATATAGAGGTGATCGACACTGTCTCCCATATAATGCCTCATATGGTGCCATCCCGATGCTACTATGGTAATGATTATTGTAAGCAAATTCAATCAGGGCTAAATACTGATCCCATGCTCCTCTAAACTCTAATGCACACGCCCGAAGCATATCCTTAACATTCTTAATCGTCCTCTGACTCTGCCCATCTTTCTGAGGATGAAATGTTGTACTAAAATTTAACCTGGTACCTATAGCAGACTGCAAACTTTTCCAGAACCTCGAAGTAAATCTGGGATCCCAATCCGACACTATAGACAGTGGAACCCCATGCAGTCTCACAATCTCAGTCACATACTTCTAGGCCAACTGATCAAAAGAATTGTTCTCCCTCACTGGCAAGAAATGGGTCGATTTAGTTAATTGGTCCACTATGACCCAGATAGCATCATACTGCCTTGGTGTCCTAGGTAACCCCATAATGAAATCCATAGTAATTCGTTCCCATTTCCACTCAAGAATAGGAAACGAATGAAGCTTTCCCACTGGAGCCTGGTGCTCAGCCTTAACCTGCTGACACGTCATACACTTGGAGACATATTTTGCTACCTGCTTCTTTATGCCAGGCCACCAGAAATGTGGCTTAAGAGTGTTATACATCTTGGTAGTACCAGGATGCATAGCATAGGCAGCCATATGTGCCTCCTTCAGAATCTCTCACCTCAAATCATCCACATCCGGTACAAATAACCTTTGTCCCATCCATAATGTCCCATCCCTCACTTCGAATTCAGAACCCGAATCAGACTTCACTTTCTCAATCAATTTCACCATAGCAGGATCCTTGTCCTGAACTCTCCTGATCCTGTCATGTAGTATCGGTCTGAGCTTCAGAGTGGCTACTAAAGCTCCATCCTGCTCCAGATTCATCTGCACATTTAAAGCCCTCAACTGAATCAAATTAGGCAATCTCGATACCTGAATCTGGGCTGCACTGATGTGAGACTTCCTGCTCAATGCATCTGCCACTACATTAGCTTTCCCCGGGTGGTACTCAATTGTGCAATCATAATCCTTCAGTAGCTCAATCCATCTCCTCTGCCTCAAATTTAACTCTCTCTGACTCAGCAGATACCTCAAACTCTTATGATCAGTATAAATCTGAAATGTCTCACCATACAAGTAATGTCTCCAAATCCTCAGGGCAAAAACAACTGCAGCTAACTCCAAATCATGCACTGGATAATTTACCTCATGAGACCTCAACTGTCTCGAGGCATAGGCAATCACTCTACCATGCTGCATCAAAACACACCCTAATCCCTGATGGGAAGCATCACTATAAACCTCATAACCTCCTGTGCTAAATGGAATAGCCAACATCGGTTCCAACACCGGTGTAGTAGTCAACGGATGTTTCAGCTCCTCGAAGCTCTTCTGACACTCCTCAGTCCTTCTGAAAGCCACATTCTTCCTCAGAAGTTTTGTCAGAGGGGCTGAGATCAATGAAAACCCCTCGAAAAACCTCCGGTAATAACCTGCCAATCCTAGGAAACTCCGAATCTCAGACACCTTCCTTGGAGCTTCCCACTTCATCACTGCCTCAATCTTAGTAGGATCAACCTGAATACCCTCTCTAGTTACTATGTGTCCCAGAAACACTACCTCATCTAGCCAAAATTCACACTTACTGAATTTGGCATATAGTTGTTTCTCCTCATAAGTCGCAAAATACCCTCAAATGCTCAAAGATGCTCTGCTTACTCCTCGAATACACCAATATGTCATCAATGAACACAATGACAAACTGATCTAGGTAGGGCTGAAAGACCTTATTCATCAAGGCCATAAAAGCTACTGGGGCATTATTCAACCCGAACGGCATCACCAGAAACTCAAAATGCCCATACCTGCTCCTGAAGGCACTCTTAGGCACATCAGCCTCTGCTATCTTCAGCTGATAGTACCCAGACCTCATATACAGTTTAGTGAACACCGGAGCTCCCTATAACTGATCAAATAAATCATCAATCCTAGGCAGTGGATATTTATTCTTCACTGTCACCCGATTCAACTGCCTGTAGTCGATACACAATCTCAGAGTCCCATCCTTCTTCTTCACAAATAATACTGGAGCTCCCCAAGGTGAGACACTGGGCCTGATAAATCCCTTCTCCAATAACTCCTGCAACTGAGCCTTCAACTCCCTCAGTTCCATAGGTTCCATCCTATATGGAGGTATAGATATAGGAGCAATACCTGGAACGAGGTCAATGGTAAACTCTATTTCCTGATCCGGTGGTAAACCCGGTAACTCATCTAGAAACATATTTGGAAATTCCCTGACCACGGGAATGTCCTGCAGCCTCTGCTCAACTCTCGTGTCAATGACATGGGCCAAATAGCCCTCACATTCTCCCTGCATCAATCTCAGGGTACTCAAGAAAGAGATCATCCGGACTGGCACTGCCTGACTAACTCCTCTGAACACTGCTCTAGGCTGACCAGGAGACTCTAATACGACCTCCTTGGTGTAGCAGTCCATGACAGCCCTATGGGTAGTAAGCCAGTCCATCCCCAGAATCACATCGATCTCTCTCAATGGTAACACTATAAGGTCTGCTCTCAACACTGCTTGATCAATCTGGATCGAGCACCCCTTGCAGACCTCTCCCAGAGTAGTAGTACTACCTAGAGGTGTACTCACCTCTAGCCCATACTGTAATACCGCCCTATTCCCATGCAATCTACATGCTAAATGCGGTGTAACAAAAGAATGTGTGGATCCTGGATCCAACAGTGCAAATGCCTCAATATCAGAAATAAGAAGCATAACAGCTACTACATCGGGGGAATCCTGGGCCTCCTGCCTCGTCATGGCATATACTCTGGCCTAGGACTGTGGTCGGCTGTCCCGACCTTCAGTCCTCACAAAGGATACCTCAGCTCTGCCACGGCCTCTACCTCGGCCTCTCTGCCCAGATCCACCCCCTCAGCTCTACTGCACCATAGTATTACTACCAGATCTAGCACTGACCACAGGCTGAGCTCCCACAGTAGCAAGGCAATCCCGAATCTGATGATCCATGGAGCCGCATTTAAGGCAGGATCCAGTCAATCGCCAACACTCTCCACTATGCCTCTTTTCACAATACGATAAACCGGGGAATCGCCTGCACTCTACCACTACCACCGCCACCGAACAAATCTCCTCTCGCCCATATCCAGACTGTCTAGACCCTCCAGATGACCTGAAAGTCCTGCTCTGGTGCTTGCTAAAACCTCTGCCAGAACTGCCCTGACTCTCACTCGGTCTCTTCCCCCTGGACCCCTGACCCATCTCTGCTTGTCTTTGCCTCATAAGCTGCTCAACTCTCACTGCAGCAGCCCTAAACTCAACAAAAGTGCCCATATCAGATCGGGTCAATCTAGTACGAATCTCCAAGTTAAGGCCATGTTCAAATCTCTGGCACCTATCAGCCTCTGTCGAGATCAAAGCAGTAGCATATCCCATCAGCTCGTTAAACCTAACCTCATACTCTACCACTATCATCCTACCCTGTCTCAGCTCTAAAAACTCTTGCATCTTCATTTCCAGATACACCTTAGGCATATAATTGTCTCTAAAAGCCCTTAGAAAATCCTCCCATGTCATTGGGCAAAGCCTGGTGGTACTGCCCGGGACAGTCTTCCACCACTGATAAGCTGGGCCCTGCAGAAGAGAGACTGCATAATCAAACCTCTCGGTTGGATCACAAGCCATCTGATCAAAGACCCTATCATCTGCTCCAGCCATCCTCACCTCGGGGTCTCAGACGCCATAAAATTCTGACCCCTTACATAGCATCATCATATACCTCCTCTCCCGTCTCATGGGAACTCTAGGAGGCAGCTCCTCAGATCGAGACACTGAGGAATCTCTACTAGCTCCGACAGATCTCTGGTCAGCTGGCTGATCTATCTGATCACCAAGAACGGATGACCTATAACAAAACAAGAACTCTGATCAGTTTTTTCATTTCTTACAATAATTCAAGCCTAATTATGTCCTAGTCCCAACAGATGTCAAACCATGCTCTGATACCACCTAAATGTAGCACCCCCTACCATAGGACATATACCGGGATGCTCGTAGGTCATTTCGATACACACCCTACGATAAGGGTGTGCTACGAACCATTATTAATACTTCACATGGCATAAATATCATAAAGCATCAATACTAAAAATCACTAATTTTTTTTAAACCATAAATTTGTTTCTCATTTCATATCATCAAAAATAGTAATTTACACATCTGTCTATTTTTCATTGTTTGTACAATACTCCAAAAGAAATTTAGTACAAAAAGCCTAACTAGGTTATCCCCAAAAGATCTCAGCTAACCGACCTGTGTGCCATGACTTCTCTTGCTAACACGATCTACACGGCAGGAAAAGTCTCTCGCTCTGGAGCTCGGTCCTGAAAAATAATTTGCAATTTTGGGTGAGTTTGCGAACTCAGTGAGGAACCATCATCGATGGTTCACCCAATTCATGCATAGTCAAACAAATCACATTATAGCATAATAACTCATTCATATGTACCACATGATTATTTACATGAACACAAAGTCTTTGGCTTTTCACTCAAATCACAGATATTCAATCAAATGTATATGTAATGCATATGTGACCCTTTTTTCAATTTATTACGTTGTTGTGATCGAGCGCCTAAACTGTCCCAATAAGGGTGCATTATTCGTTGAGCTTAAGGCTCTGAAGCACTGTGGGCTCGAGGCCCAAATACATTGAGCTTTAAGCTCTCGGTGGCTGCTCCGGTCACAACTGTCAATTACTGATCATGCATTATGCATGGAATGCACATGGCAATGTAAAGCAAAGCCCACATCATATTCGGTCTCAAATTACCACATTCACACAAGTAATTCACAATTAATCACATTCCAAATCACATATAGCACTTCTATGTCATATTCTTCCAATATCTCGGATACCTTCGATCCGGAACCAGCATAAACAAACACAAAGCCCACCATTATTCTCCACAGTGTTATAAGTGCAAAATATAAACAATTAATCATCGAGAAACCATCTAGGTTACTCACCAAATAGCTTCCGAGCTAATGCCGGGAAGTCTCGGCAACGTCCGTGGGATGACGTTCCAACTGTGCCTCTATAATAATCACAATATTTACATGTCACCAAATGCACAATTAGAAATATTAAATAATGCACATGTAGCAATTTAGATGTGTACAATGCATGTTTGTGACATTCTCGACATTTCCCATAAGTCACATCACAAAAGATTCCGCTATGTCTTAGGAACCTATAGACACCATAATTACTCAATTTGGACCTCTATAGGTCCAGATATTGCCAAACTTTACTCAATTCTCTCACTTGGATTCAATCCCTAAATCTCAATTAAATCCCACAAAGTCCACAATTCTACATGGATAGGTAGATAATTGTCTTATGAATCTGATGCCTTGAGAATCAGGTCAATCGGAGGTCGGATGACGAAGATATAAATAAAAGAAGCTTTAGGACAAAACAAAAGATAATAGAGTTTGACTTATTTTCCTCTCTTCCACCATCTGAATTTCTAACATGCATAACTTTTTACACACTTATCCAAAATTTACAAACAAGGTCTCATTGGAAAGGTAATAAGAAACCCTACAAGTTCCATGCAGGGCTCACAAACCAATCTCACCTCTAAGAGTGCCAAAAGCTACTTCAAAGTTACTGCCCATAAATGACCATATGAACAGTAACTGTGTTCTTCCAATCCTCATAACTTTTTACTCATAACTCCAAATAAGGTACATTATACACCATTAGAAAGATCTAAACATTTTATACAATCTGCAAGAAGACGCCCCAATCCAATTCAATTTATAAGAGGGTCAAAAACACAAACAAAGGTTCTACCTAATGAAACAGTAAAACTACCATATGAACAGTAACTGCACTCTACAAAAAATTCCTATCTTTCCATTCCTTATGCCAAAAAATCCAAGATATATGTCAAAAGAAATATAAAAACATTTTCTACAAGTTTCATGAATAACTTGGAAGCAAAATCAACCTCTAAACAACTCAAATTCTCAAGCAAAGCTTCTGCCAATATAAGTCTCATTCTCACAGTAACAGAATCTTCCAACATTCATAACTTTCCAACCCATTGTCGAAAAATTACATACCATACAGCAATAAAAAGCTCAGACAGTATACTACAATTCTCAAAGGACTTCAAAGCAAATTCCCATTAAAACTAGGTCAAATCCTCTCACTAAGGTGGTTGTCCTGATAGGGTTCATGAAATCAACATTTAACCTAAACTATAACAAAACTTTACAAATTTATATCCAACAATCCTTACATCCAAAATTCACAAAAAATACCTCATTAGAAAGCTACAACAATCCTCTACAACTTTTCAGAAGGTCACTAAAGCCAATTTCACCACTAACAATCCCAAATAAATACCAGATCATAAACAGCACAAAACCTATACACTTAGAGTCACTTACACACAAGACACATTTTCAATTAAATGACCATCTGAATATTAACACACCATAACGTTCAACGTACAAATAAAAAAAATTCATACTTAGTGGCGTTAGAAAGCTAACATAAAAATATTCAACTTTCATGAAGACCAAATTAGCAAATTCAATCCAATTCAATCTAAAAAGATTCATCAAAATTTCAGGTCACAAGGTTCGGATACTGTTCACATAGCACCTAACAATTCACTTTGCATGCCGAAATTAAAATCCTTAAGGTTAGAATTGGACAAAACTTCCTTCATATTAAATCTAGCCATACTTCTTAATTTTAATTTAAAACAAACCTCAGCTCAATTGGACAACCATATCAAAAGTTATGAGCCAAAATCTGAAACCTACACCAAGTCACATTTTCCAGATTTCCTCCCTTCGTCAACTCTTTTCATTTCATCACTTTACCTACATCAATATGCATCCATTTGGACCTATAATTCAGCCACAAATTCATCAAGACAATTATTTGAGTAATTAATCCCAATTTGGCAGCACATTACACACTAGGTTCTTCACTAAAATTCCATTCATCTAGCATTACACATACATCAAAACCAATCCAAAACTAATCCCCAACATATTCACTCATTCATTTACATTCATCCTTAATCAATCAAGAACACATCCTACCCATTTCAACCAACATAATCTCTCATTCAATTAGGTGCACAAACATCACAATTCATGCATTAAACTAACATAAAACATAATCTTACCTATTTAATTCTTTAACAATACACCAAAATCTCTACCTCCCAACACATACACACGACCATCATCATCATAAGGGGGAAAGGCTTAGGTTTGCTTTTGGTGAACAAAAGAAGAGAAAGGAAGGAAGATATAAGAGCTTTTGTGTGGGTAAAGAAGACCAACGAAAGAGGGAAAAAGGAAAGGCTACGTATGATGGAGAAAATCACCCTTAAAGCACTAATAACCTTATATGAGAATAAGCATCGTGGAGAATAACTAAAAGAGCAAAAGTCTTTGTGTAATTCATCAAAGGTGGCATGGTTAGACAAGTGACAAGTGTCACTTACCACATGTCCTCTTTTTAGGTACTCACAAGGTTTCTTTCCAATTAAAATTCAATTTCTACTCCAATCCTATCCCAAAATTCCAATGACTCAAATTAATAAATCCTAAAATTATGTATCTAATTTTCTAGTGCCATTGGACAGTCATTTCCAGTACCGGTAACTAATCAGTCAGCCACTTGGCAATTTTTTCGGTCCGGAAATTTTTCCTGAAAAATTCCAGAAAATTTTCCTAAAAGTCCTAAAAAATGGAAAACGCACAAAAATCCACTCCAATTCATTTTCAAGCACAAATAACACATTTTTCACAATAAACACATATGCCGGGAAATGTCATGAATGCATATACAATCATGTGCATGTGCAAAAATTACCATTCATATAATTATAGAGGCTATATGATGCATGTTCACGCCGAGAGTTATTTACACTCACCTAACTCGTCTCAATTGGCCAAAATACCCTTCCCATCGGTGATGGGATGTTACAGGCGGCGATGAGGAGATTGGCGTAGAAAGTGAAGAAAAAGAGTTGATTAAACATTCGTTATAGGCGTGAAGTTGGTGGCTAGAAGAATTGGCAGCTTGTGGCATAAAAAAATAAAATGTTAGGTGAAAAAGAGAAACTTACTTGCATGAGCTGGAAGCATATGACAAGGTGGAGCTGACTATAGTGTGCTGAAGGAATTTGCGTGGTACCAAAAATCCTTGAGAAATAGAAAAGGAAAGCACGTGGCGTTGGCAAGTAATGGGCATGAACAAGGTGGAGTATAAACAATTATTTTTATGTCACATGAAGACAACAAAGCAGCAACGTTGAAGCTAGAGGGAGGCGTGGATATTGAATGGGTAGAGAAGAATGTAGCTGGCGGCTGAAGGCATGCGTGAAGTTGTAGACTGGTAGTGCGTGGGTCTATGAAGAAGACAGCAAAAACGGAAGGAGACAAAGAGAGAGTGCGGCATTAGTGGACCAAGAACTAGGAAAATAAATTGTCATATCAAGATAAAAACATTAAAAAAAGGCAACGGAGGCTGCATGGATGTAGGTGTGCTGCATGGGTTGGAAAAGTACAAAAGAAAAATGCTGGGGTTCTGCGTGATTGACGTTTGCTGGTTGGGGTGGAGCTTAAAAGTATTGAGGCAGCGACGTTAGATGGAGGACTGTGAATAAAATTTAGCAGCTGGTTTGCTTAAAAAAGAAAGGAGGCTGGTGGCTAAAAACAAAGAAAACGTTGAAGCTACGTGGAAGAAAAGAAAAAAGACAGGCGGCAATCAAGGAAAAAGAGTGACAGCTGGTGCAAGGAGGGGAAATATGAGTGAAAAGCCAGAGAGTAAAGGAGACTACGCAACTGGCTGGTGCAAAAAAAAAGAGAGGAGAACGTACACACCAAAAAAAAAAATCTCCACTTACAACACTCCAGCCCTCACGTTACACTCGTGACTCATATACTCACTCCACACACGTTGAAGCAGCTTGGGTGGGGAGTAAGATGAGGGAAGTAAGTGTTGAGTAGCAGCTGATAGCAGAGAAGAGAAGGCTTGAAACGTTAGAATCTGGTGGCATAGGAAACGAAGCATCCATGTTGAGGCGTTTACATTGAAGCTGGTGGAGGCATCCATGTTAAAAGCATCTACGTTGGAGATAGCTAATGGAGCAGCCACGTTGAAAGAAAAGAAGGGGTGTTTTCTTAATTTATTTTTAATTATTTCTTATTTATTTTAATTATGTGAATTTAATCAATGCATATATATATTATGACCATGATTTATGTTACATTGATAAATATGTATGAGTAAGTTTTTCTTTTCGGTTAAGGTTAAAATTGATATTGGATTAGGATAATTTTTGTGGTATTAATTTTTGCTTGATTAAATGCATATTTAGTCTTAATTTAGTTTGATCACCTAGATTAAGACCTTAGATGATTGAATGTCACAACCAATGAGATTTAATTTATCGAAAAATTAATCAAGCGACATACTTGAGACTAAAGTGTAGACCAACCTTAGGATCTTGTGTGAGGATACCTAGAATTAACGAACTTAATTTTAGGCTTCTTGTATTTACCGTCTTTTATTCCGAATTATCTATGGACCAAGTAGTGACTCGGATTTAAAAGAGAAGGAAACACCATGAACATTGGGTTTGACTTGCTTAAGTGAAGTATTTCCTAAATCAATCCACCGTTATAATTTTATTTTAAATGTCTAATCCAATTGAAATCTGATACCTTAACCAAACTTTTGTCATTTGATTAAATCTAGCCGTTTTAATTCATACCTTGCAATTTTCATATTTCCTTGATTTACTTATTTTATTTTCAAATCAATCAATTCGTGATCGTCTAAGTAATTTTTCATTATTTAATTTAATTGTCTTACGTGTTGGAAATTTTTCCCTTGGATACGATGTCCGGTTCTCACCGATTTATATTACTTGTCGACGGGGTGTGCTTGCCTCTAATTGGTCTAGATAGAACTTAATTTATATCGCTTTATTTAGACCACAACAGTTTTTCTCTTTTCAAGACACTACACTTGCCTTTTCTTTAACTTTAATACTCAATCCAATCTATTTCTAAAACAACCAATGGTCCACATTTTTTTACATCAAAAACCGAACATGAAAATATCCATTCATTCATCAATTTACTTCCTTTATTAACAACACAAAATAGGACATAATCACATCTCTACATCAACTTATGAATAATTAATCATCATATATACGAAAGCAAGACATTTATATGCACATTTCATCACTCACGATTCACACATATAATTTCATGATCAAGTTATCAATCTCAAATTACTCATCATATTAGTTTAATTAAACACTACCGATGATGATTAAAGCATAACTTACTTGATTTAACTTTAAAACCTTTAAACTCTTCAAAAACTCCAAAAAGCCCTAACTTCTCATACAACCCACGTACGACATCATGGAGGTTGGAAGGTTTAGGCTTTCTTGTGGCAATGAAGAAGACAACAAGGTGAAAGTAGCAAGTGAAAAATGTTGGCAAGTCAAAATTAAGAGTAGGGTTGGTAAGAAAATGTCATGAATGGAGAAGAAGAAGGGAAGAAGATGAAGAACGAAATGGAGATAGAGCTTTTAGCCAAAGAAATAAAATGAAAGACCAAATGGTTGTCTTTCATTTGGGCCAGACGTAAATGAGGTGTGTGGCAAGGCAAGTGACAACATGTTACTACCTTATAGTCTTCACTTGGTTCTCTTATTTAACTAGTCCATTTGTCTTCAATTTCTACTCCAATTGTCTCCCAATTTTTAATGACATGTCATTAAATCTCAATGTCAATTATAAAAATTTTCACTACCATTTGACTCTTATTTCTACTACCATTTATCAATTATCTTGACACCTTTTCTAATCCAAAATGCCCATAATTTCATAATTTTATGAAAATTTTACCAAAAATTCTAAGTTAATAAATATACTCTCCAAATCAATTTTTCAATACAAATAAACCACAATTCTCAATGTAATCGCATTTATAAATTAACTATACTTGAAAAATGTCAATGAATGTATGTACAATCATTTTAATATGTGCAAATATCAAATTCATGTGTGTGTGTATGCTATATTATGCATGAGCATGAAATGTTTCTAACTTCTCAATAATCTCTCATGTATATTATTCTAAGATTCTAACCCTTAATATGGGATAACGGGATGTTACAATGTGTCTCATATCCCATATTGAATTTATATTACCGTTGTCTCTATTGATAACTTGGCTTTTTAAAAGATCTTAATTGTGTGAGAATCTAAAGAGGATCTATGCTAATTTCCAAACTTTTGGCTTATACTGGGAGACTTCAGTATATTTATCGCCCAATAATAAGAAGGATCCATTATTAACCTCAAATACCCTTATGAAGACTTCGTAAATGCTTAAATTCCATTTGTTTATTATATTTAAATTTTAATAATAATTACTATACCTAAAGCAATCGCCAAGATATGAGAACCACTTGATTAGAGGAAAGCCTGATATTGCCTTAGCAAATTCTAATTGAATATCCAAATTCCTTAACTTTATAGATCATTTCAATTCTCCTCTTATATCAAACCATAGCCAATTAAGGCTCAAATTCATAATGCAAGAAAATTCAATGAAGCTCCATTCATATTCTTTAATCAATTGATTAATTTAAAGGGCTACGAAGAAGCAATATGAAAAGACTTTTCTATAAATGTGGAAGATTACGGGACTTTTCCATTCATTACATGAGGGAAAAATTATAGCATATTTCCACATTATCATTGCGCTTTATCATTCCTACATTATGTTTTCCTTATGATGAATTTAGAAGTAGAAATTTTGTACGTATGAAGTCACTCGTAAGTCGTAAGTATACAACACCTGCTTTCACTTTAAAGTCTTGAGATGCATTCGGAATGGCAACCTGACCTGTGACCTCCCATATCTTAGAAAGTCCGAACTTGTGGACGATCCGCTAATTGATGAGCTGACCAAGTTGGACCTTCTTTAAACAAGACGCACCGTATCGCTCTACCACACCCCGCTATCCAATTTCGCGCCACAATAGTCTTTTAAGCAACCGCCTGTAATCACCCACACCCTATTTAAGTACTATATCAACCATTCCACCCCCAACTGTTTACAGTTCTGACGCGCACCCTCTCTATTTCCCTTCAAAACTTATTCTCTAGATGTTGCTCTGATGACGGACGGGCACCTCTTCAACAAGTCCCTCGGTGGCCGTGGAGGTACTGTAAGCTCCAATCTTCTGCGCTTTCCTTTTCTGACGCTTTTTTATTTAAGGGACTACATCGATTTCTCGTATATTTTTATCACTTTTGTTTGTTTTTGGTATTTGTGCAATTCTGGAACTTTTACTTGTCTGAAAACCTAACTGTAGTTGCCTGTGGATATGGTTGGTGGTCGAGTCAGCGATGCTGAGTCCGGACTCAGTCAAGATAACCCTTGGGTCGATCGGTCCATTTTTCATAGAACAAGTCTCGAACTCAACGGCTACGACAGGCCCAAGCCCGATCCATGCTCTTCTCAGCCCATCCGCATGTAAGAGACTCTCATGCAAAAACGTGAAGGTTTAACCCTAACGTCCATCCCCTATATAAGGTATAATTTTCTAATAACAGAGGTACGCAATCAAAACCTAGCTTTTCTCTGCATTGATCAACCTCACCTTCACAAAAATATTGACTTAAACGTCGGAGTGGCTAATCGGGACACAACCCCTGACGTGTCTTCTTTGTTTTGCAGGTATCTTCACGTCGGATTAATCACAAAAAGCAACCAGCTCATGGATCCAAACGGCAATGTACAGTTCAGCTAAAATCAGGCAGAACCAATTTGCGCCCACCGTGGAGCCCGACTTTTGGGTACCACGTCCAGAAACACACAGATAAGTCAGGCGGCGGCGACGAACCCTGATATAGCCGCTGTCGCGGCTCTGGCGATGCAACGCATAGGTTTTCAGCTACCTACAACTCTGCCGCCTGTACCACATGTTTCACGCACGGAATCCTTAGATCCTAACGATCAACCACAGCCTCAAACCTTGGAACAAGAAGAACAGAGCGTAGCTTTGGAGGATAACGCCGCACTCAATACGCACCCGAATATCCAACTCCGACCGGGTGCAGATCCTCTTCCGATCGCACACACTACCCCGACCAAAAATGACCGAGGAAGTCGATCCGTTGATCCGCCAAATTTTGCGCCTCAACCAACAAGAATAAAGCCGCTCTGCACGGCAAAGTCGCCCGACAAACCAAAGATGACGACCGATCATCGCCCAATCGAAGCCTAGAAAAATCGTGGACGATCGGATTAACGCAGCTATGAGTTTCCGCCCGGATCGCTTTGACGTCGCGATCTGATACCTCTCCTTCACTCCGAAATTTGATAGCCTCCCAAGATCCGCACAAAAATACCGACCCCGAGAAATACACTTTGGAAGACCGATCCTCGGATTACCAAAGAAGATTTCCATTACATGATGAATCTACATTGTGTTCCGGACACTATCCAATGTAAGGCTTTCTGCACGGCCTTCCAAGAGGGAGCTAGGCGATGGTTCAACAAATTACCCCAGTCAGATCACATACTTCGAAGATTTCAGGTTGTTATTCCTGAACTAATTCGCCACTAGTAAGCGGCCGCAGAAGACAGCTTTGGAGGTGATGCAACTTACCCAAGGAAGGAATGAAAGCTTGCGGGAATTCATCACTCGATTCAATAACGAAGCGGTCGACATCCCCGATCTTACTTGCTCGTCCATGTTGATCGCGCTTATGAATAATATGAGGGATGAGGAGTTCAAGAAGTCGTTAGCCCTTGATCAACCCCGATCCGTTCAGGAAATAAGAAATAGGGCGGATAGGTATATTCAGCTTGAAGAAGTGCTGAAAAATACGAGGAGTCGGACGGATGATCGCTCGCCAAACGATAGGGCGAGCAATTCGCACAAGCGGCAAAAAGGCCATTCGAGCTGGAGAAGGGCGACCGATCGACAGGGAAATCAACAGGAGTTCACCCCGCTCAACAGGTGATATGCAGAAGTTCTGGCGGCCATGAAAGCGGATGGGGAAACTATCCGAGAACCCAATGAAATGAAAACCCCCTACAAGGATAGGAACCCCAATTTATATTGCCGTTTCCACAAAGAGGTCGGCCATGATACTAAGATTGTCGGGCGATTGAAAAGAGAAATCGAATTCCTCATACAAAGGGGAAGGTTAGGCCGATTCGTGAGGCACGAACAAAATGTCGATCGGGATAATCAGCGCAGGCCAGGTCGACAAGACAATAGGCAACCGCCCTCGAGGCGAAATGACAGGAATGATGGGGGGAGGCAGAATGCGACCACAGATAATCGAAGAGAAGAGAGAGGGCGATCGAGGGAAAGAAACGACCGAAACACCGGGCAACAAGACGACCGACCGACTGGGGTCATTAACATGATATTCGGTAGAAATGCAGCAGGAGGATCCACCACTAAAGGGAGAAAAAGATACGCCAAACAGGTCGGCAGGGACTCATCCACCAAAAAGCCGAGGGAGAACGACGGGACGATATCATTCGATGAGTCCGACCTCGATGGAGTAAGTTGCCCTCATGATGATGCACTCGTGGTAAATTTGAACATGGACGGTTACGAGGTGAAGCGGGTGATGATTGATCACGGCAGCTCGGTCGACTTGTTGTACTATGATGGCTTCAAGTCGATGAAGGTACCAAGACCGACTACTACCTACAGACGGTCCCATCAAAGGCGAATCGGGCCTCACCTATCCGTCCTTGGGTGCACTTGAAAGTGAAGTTCGGACAAAAGCCGTGTCAAATAGAAAGGGACGCCGAGTTCCCGGTCGAAAGTTTCAAGGGCGATAATGCAATAATCGGACGGGCTACTCAAAATGCCCTCAGATCGGTCGTCTCTACCTACTACCAAGTTATGAAGTTCCCGACACCCCACGGAGTCGGTGTTGTCAGGGGCCAACAGAGAATTGCCAGGGAATGTTATTTAGCAGAAACGAAGACATTAGACGGGGCGGTGGTCCTGACGAGCTCCCTTGATGTGAGAGCCGACGAGGACATGGATAGGATGAACCCAGTGGAAGAAACACAATGATTCGGATCGGACGGTTTAATTCTTCTAAATACACAAACCTAGGCTCCGAGCTACAGCACGACCTAGTTAAAGAAATCACAGACTGTCTGGTGAAAAATAGATCGGTCTTTGCTTGGGTGCCGAGCGACATGCCTGGAATTTCTCGATTAGTTGCGTCGCACTCCCTCGAAATTCGGCACGACTACAAGTCGATCGTATGTAAGAAGCGATGGCACGAAGAGGAGCGACAGGAGGTGATCGAGAAAGAAGTAGAGAAGTTACTCGAGGCCGGGTTCATCCGAGAAGTCAAGTACCCTGAGTGGCTCGCCAATGTGGTTTTAGTGAAAAAGAAGAACAGGAAGTGGAGAATGTGTATAGATTTCACTGATTTGAACAAAGCATGTCCAAAGGACAGTTTCCCATTGCCCAAGATCGACCAGCTGGTAGACTCTACCTCAGGGCATGAACTTCTCAGCTTCCTGGACGCTTTCTCGGGCTATCACCAGATTCAAATAAGTCTGAAAGACGAAGAAAAGACCGCCTTCATAACCGATCAAGGCACATATTGCTATCAAGTAATGCCTTTTGGCTTGAAGAACGCGGGGGCGACCTATCAACGACTCGTCATGGAAGTCTTTAAGAAACAGATCGACCGGTCGGTGGAAGCGTATGTGGATGATATGGTGATCAAAAGTAAGACGGCTATGGAGCATGTGGAAGATCTCAAGGAGGTTTTCCAAACCCTGAATAAATTTCAGATGAAGTTGAACCCGAAAAAATGTGTTTTCGGGGTGGCATCCGAAAAATTCCTAGGGTTTATGATCACTCAACGCGGGATTGAGGCTAATTTAGAGAAGATCGAAACCATCATCCAAATGCCCTCACCCAAATGCTTAAAAGAAGTGCAGGTGTTGACCGGTCGGATAGTCTCTTTAAGCAGGTTCATCTCTAGATTATGAGACAAGTGCCTCCCATTTTTCAAAATCTTGAGGAAGGCGAACGTAACCCAATTCCAATGGCCGGACGAATGCGAGAAAGCTTTTCAACACTTAAAGCAATACTTGTCCAGCCCGCCTATCCTGCAAAGCCCGGTAGAGGGGGAGAACCTGATCTTATACTTGGCGGTTACAGAGGGGTCTATCAGCGCGGTACTTATTCGATCGAAGGGAAGCGAACAACACCCTATTTACTACGTCAACAAAGTATTGACCGGACCGGAAACGTGATATACGCCCATAGAAAAACTAGCCCTCTCCTTGATAATGGCAGCCAGGAAGCTAAGGCCTTACTTCCAAAGTCATACCATTGAGGTATGGACCGACCAACTCCTCAGGCAATACCTTCAAAAGTCCGAAACTTCGGGTCACTAATAAAGTGGGCGGTAGAGCTGGGGGAGTTCGACATACAATACAAACCCCGCACGACCATCAAAGCGCAGGTGTTGGCAGATTTCATCGCAGAGATGAGCCAACCAAGCTCGAAGTGTTGGAGTTATGTAAATAAAGTGCCCTGGAAAGCAAGTGTATTAACATGTAACTTTATCTTCTTCGCCATGCTTTGTAATGAAAATATTTATTATTAATAAAACAAAAGAGTTTGGTTTTATCTGTATGAGCATTATATATCTGGTCATAAGGTACCAAGATTCATTTGTAAGTAATATACATATACATAGAGATGTATGGGAAACATGTATATTATTAGAATCAATTAATTGATTCACAGTTGAATAATCAAGTTGGTCGTTTGATTATGGTTTAGATCGTAGTGTTGCGATTTATCTCCATATAAGTAAAGGAGTTTACTTAAAGGGAATGATGAGTTTCATATCATGATAGTAGTAGACTATCGATAATGGCACTATTAAATGAATTGAATCAAGTATGTTTTCAAGAATAAAGTGGGTCGTTACTTTAATCTTAAAACATACAACTTAAGCATTCGCTTATTATGAACCACTATCTTGATGAGTGGTGAACTCATATGTGTTTCATTATAATTTTGATATGATCGGAATAGATTTTTACAGGTATTAATCCAGTATCGCATGTTGGAATTATTAATTGAAACATGTATCGTGGAACATTCACTCAAATAAAGAGTTTATAGTGTTATCATCTCTTCTAGATGTTTTAAGGAGATTTGGTGATTAAATCTGGCGCCATGAGTTTGATGGACTAGCTACCCATCAAGTCTTAACACTAAGATGAGATCTTATGTGTTAATCACCATATAAAGTAAAATGAGAGATCTAGAAGGAAAAACCAACATAAGGGCAAAACGGTAATTTTACCCTTTGTTGTGCGGATGGCTATAATAAGGTTCTAAATAGGGTTTGAAATTGGACATATTCTCATAATATTTAATAATTCAAGAGTTCAACTAATTGTCTTTAGTGGAATGACATTTAGTTAATAAGCTAGAATTAATTCCAATGAGATTGAATTATTTCTGGGCTTATTGGAGCTTGAATTATCAAAGTCCAATAAGATTCTCCACTTGGCTTTAAGGAAGGTTATCAAGCTAAGTAAGAAGTAGTTTGGAGGCTTTAGAAGTCCATAATTAAATGATGGGCTTACACTAATTAATGGTTAATTGGAAGCCCATATGTTCATTTAGAAATGGGCTTGTTTTGGTTTAATGTAATTGATTAGATTAATTATATTAAAACAAAATTTTTTTAAATGGAGAAGAAGCAATTTCGAAATTGTGTTAGGTTAGATGTGTAACCACACATTTGACATTAAAATACTAAATAAAGATGGTCTTTATTATGGTTCATCATTATTAAATGGAGTTATGAACTTACCATTAAATTGTTTAATGGTTGGCTTTTAATGTTGGCATGTAACCTATTTGCATTCATTAGATTAAAGATGAAAGATGTGCATTAGATGGACCATCTTCCTTCTTTCTTCTTGCCAAAACCGAAATGGGTATTCAATTATAGGTTATGGTCTTTTCAAATAGCCATTTTAAAGATAAATGAAGTAAGTCTCATTTATTGGCTATTTGATGAGTGATTAATGTAAGTGATGCATTGGATGCCTCTCACTTTTTCCATTCATGCATATTTCGAAATTGAGATGTAAGAAAGGGTTCTTGCATGGTTTTTAGACATTCTCTCCTTTCATGCAAGGTAGAACCGAAATTCCTAAGTGAAGGAATTGAAAGAGTTTCAATTTTGGTTCTTCTTCTTCTAAGAAAATCTCCTCCAAATATTTCTTCTCCTTTCCCACCAAAGGATTTTGTTAACCTAGTTGTCCTTGAAGAACAAGTGGTAAATCTAATTGGTTGAGGATACTACAACAAGGAAGAAGATAGATTGCTAAAGGAAAAGACTCAAAGGCAAAGGATTTGGATATAAGAAGGAGAGGATAGCGCAATGAGGATTTAAAGTCAGAAGGCGAAGGAGTCGGTAATTCCTTTTATCTTGTTCTTGGTTTTATTATCCTTATACCATATCATGTATGGATTAGCATGTTGATTTGGATATATTGCTTCCGCTGCAAGATGATTTCTTAAAAAGTTTTGAAATCTATCATTTTTCCATACTAAGCATGTTTTCTTTTTCCGATCCAACAATTGGTATTAGAGCCGGTTTTTTCATGCATGATTTCGGTTCCTATATGGTGGATGCATGGGTTGACAATCTTTTTATGTATACTGCATATTTTTATGTGATAGAAATATATATGGTGTATGTTGCTCTTTTGGTTGTCCATAGAAGTTAAATTTTATCTTGTAAGATTTCTTCATTTGGTTGTAACAAGGAGGGTGGTCTATAATCACCATGTTTCCTCCTTGGTTTCTTTTGTCTATTTTATTTGATTTTGTAATGTACAAATTGATGTAATGATGAAGAAGGAGCAGCCATGGATTGAAGAAATGGAAAGGTAAAATTTTCGTGTATCCTTTGTGTTTTGGCATAAGTTTTGTGAAAACTAAGTTGCTGGAATTTTGTTTCAATGAATCATATTTCAGTTATGATTGGAAAACAAGTGCTGGTTTTTGTTTCAAAGAATCCAATTTCGGTTTTGAAAATACTAAGTGTTGTTTTAATTTTCATGAAATGAGTTTCGGTTTTAATAAAACAAGTGCTGGGATTTTTGTCAAAACAAAGATTTGGTTTTCTAAAATCTAGAGCTGGAATTTTATTTTTCAAAATGACAAAATTCTAATTTCATAAATGCCATTACATTTTGTTTACCGAATGGGCCGGATCATGTTAGCGAAGAGTTCGAAGCGGAAGATCCAAGATGAAGAAGCATATTTTGGGCCTAAAAGGCTTGTAATTTGTTTCTAGGATGGACAATCAAAAGTGGCTTTATTAGTTCATGTGATGAATGGAGAAATGAATTCTTGTAATATGTGATATTATGTGATTGCATGTCATTTAGAAAATTGCCAACCCTAGGCCTTGCCATGCATTCATTATGTATGAGATATATAATGAAACAATATAGGATGGATAATAAATTGCATATAGACAAGATGATATTTAAAACTTAAAGCCCAAAAAGATTGAGTGGGAGAGGATGCTCCTGTGAGAGTCCACGGTCTCCAAATGATGGCCCGTTTGCATGTGGTGAAGTGTTACTCCCCATCGGAGGGCATGGATCCTAGATCTTGCATGGTTTGGGTCTCCTTAAGGATAAGTCCACTTAATGATAGAAAATGTGACCTCCCACCGAGGCATGATTTGTAGGTATCTTTAGTGAATGAATCAAATGGTTATACACTCAACATTTTTATCAATAAACCGCCCACCGTAGCTCATTGGTAAAAGTATGGACCAAATTTAGACGCTTCTTAAAAAATTGAGCATGAGATGCTTGGTAGTTTTTGAGTGGGAGGGTCCCGCTTTTCTTTTAATAGATAAGATGGCCCACCGTCACTTAGTCTGTTATAGATAAGAAAAATAACCGTCGTATAATGTTTTAATTTTTTAAGTTTTGTTAAATCTATCATCATGCATACATGCATCATGATTTTATACAAAGTTCCATAAATTGTTGACTAGTATGCTCATGTTTTAATAATTTATATTTTCAGACATAATCAACCACAAAATGAATCCACTCACCTTGCTCTTGACTAATAACAAATTGGAAAATGGAGACAAGTTTAATGAATGGAGACGTAACCTTGACATTGTTCTTCAATATGAACGTATTTCATGGGTGTTAATCGAAAATGAGCCTACACCTCTAAGTGGAGATGCAAATCGAGCAAGTCCAACAACATGAAGCGTTAAGGAATCTTCGACAAGACTACTAAGTGTTATATTCGCTTCGTCACATCGTGATGTTGCAAAAGCAAATTGCTTGTATGAAAACTGCTAGTGCAATGGTCCATCACCTACATGAGATGTTTGGTGTGAGGACTAGGTCTGCAAGAGTGAAAGCTATCCAAACCTTTCATAATCTCGCATGAAACACAGTGAACCAAAAGGGATTACATGATGAAGGTAATCTCTGCGGTCACCGAGGCCGAGATGCTCAGGCGGATATGGATGCGGACACGCAGATGATTATGATCATCAATAGCTTAAACTCTTCTTTTCAGCAGTTTAAGTTGGACTATGAGCTCAACAAAGAAGGATTACACCTCGAGTGAGTTGATGAATACCCTCCGTGGCACGGAGGAAATATTGAATATTAAGGCTCATGGGCCGAAGTTAATGTAGCTTCTTCTTCTAAGCCCAGGGTAAGGGCAAGGAAAAGAAGAAGGGTCCAATGAAAAGAAGGCCCAAATAGGGTCAAGGCCAAACCCATGAAAAAGAAGGCCAAAGAGAACATCAAAGGAAAGTGTTTCCACTGTGATGAGATGGGCCACCGGAAAAGAAACCGTCCAGCCTACCTAGAGTCCCTCAAAAGCAAACAAGGTATGGCTTCCTAAGTTTGTTAGGAACTAGAAATGTGGCGATTTATCTACTTCTTGGATATTAGATTCAGGAGCCACTAACCATGTTTGTAATTCTTTGCGGGGTTCCAAAGAAGGAAAAGACTTCCTAAAGGCCGCTTTCAAGTTAAGATAGCGATGATTCCTATGTTTCAGCAGAATCGGTGGGAGTAGTTATCTTGGACTTTCCTAGTGGTCATAGGTTATATTTGGAAGATGTTTATTACATGCCAATGATTGTAAGGAACATGATTTCTGTTTTTTTTTCTAATAAAATCTGGCTATTCCTTATATTTTGAAAAGTTGTTTCAATATATGAGAATAAGGATTTTATTTGTGAAGTGATAATTAAACAGGATTGTTTTTATAGAACCTATGAAAGGCTCACTAAACACCATGTAATTGATAAAACCAAGACAATCCAATATCTCTAGCATTAATTCAAAGTATCTGTGGCATCTAAGGATGGGTCATATCAATCGAAAAAGACTTGATGAAGCTAGTAAAGGATGGGATCCTTATGGGCTTGGATAGTGATCCATTACCCACTGTGAATCTTGTATTGAAGGAAAAATGACAAAAGCCTCATTTCCTTCTAAAGGAAACAGATTTGAATCCACATTGTACATGGCACATACCGATGTGTGGGGCCCATGAATGTACAAGCTAGAGGAGGTTATGAATATTTCATAACTTTTATAGATGATTACTCAAGACATGACTATTTGTATTTGATGCATAAAAGAGTGAATCTTTGAAAAGTTCAAAGAATTCAAAGTCAAGTCGAGAAGCAACTTGCAAGCCATTAAAACGACTTCGATCGATCGAGGTGGTGAGTATTTATCCTGAGAGTTCCAGAATATTTAATTGACAATGGAATTGTTTCCAATTTGTCGACTCCTCGTACACCTCAATGAATGGTGTAGCAGAGGAGAAATAGAACTCTATTGGAAATGGTAAGATCAATGATGTCCTATGCTAGCCTTCCGAATCGTTACGGGATATGCCATACAAACGGCAACATATCTTCTTAACTTTGCTCCATCCAAATCGGTGCCTAAAACACCTAGGGAGTTGTGGATCGGCCGAGTGCCTTCATTGAGACACTTATGACTTGGGGCTGTCCAGCCCATGTTCTAAAGCCCGAATCCACAAAGATGGAACCAAGGTCGAAGTATGTTTGTTTGTAGGATATCCCACAGAACTCGAGGGTACTATTTTACAAATCCTCATGATAGGAAGGTATTTGTGTTTACAAATGCAAACTTCTTAGAGGAAGAGTTTATGAAAATCACAAAGTAAGAAGTGAAGTAGTACTAAAGGAGTTAGCAATTTCATCCAAACCAAGAGTTGTTTTGGATATGACAGAATAAGATGTCGAAATGGATTCAAGAGTTGAATCAGAAGTGCAACCTGAACATTAAGATGTGCCTAGACGTAGTGGGAGGGTTGTGAGACAACCAGATAGGTATCTGGGTTTAGGAGAAGGCTTAATTGCCATCTCAGACCAAGAAGAAACAGATCCGTTCACGTATACACAGTGCTATTAATGATGTTGATGCAGAAAATGACTCAAGGCAATAGAATCGGAAATAGATTCTATGTATACTAATGAAGTCTGGGTCCTTGTAGATCTACCACCAGGTCTAAAAACCATAGGGTGTAAATGGATCTACAAAAGGAAAAAGGGGATCGGATGGAAAGGTAGAAACCTTTAAAGCTAGATTGGTAGCTAAAGGCTATACTCAAAAGGAGGGTATAGACTACGAGGAGACTTTTTCTCCGGTTGCCATGCTTAAGTCCATCAGGATTCTTTTGGCCATAGCAGCCTATTTCGATTATAAAATATGGCAAATGGATGTCAAGACCGCATTTCTGAATGGAGATCTTGAGGAGACCATTTATATGGCCCAACCAGAAGGATTCATTGAGTTAGGTAATGAGCATAAGGTTTGCAAGTTGCAAAGGTCCATTTATGGACTTAAGCAAGCATCTAGGTCTTGGAACATTAGGTTTGATAAGGCTATCAAAACCTATGGGTTCATACAAAACCTAGATGAGCCTTGTGTTTACAAAAGAATACAAGAAGGTAAGGTTACTTTCCTAATCCTGTATGTTGATGACATTCTACTCATTGGGAATGATGTGGGAATGTTATCTGCAGTTAAGGGATGGCTGAATGAACAGTTTTCAATGAAGGATTTGGGAGAGACTACCTATGTTCTAGGGATCAAACTTATAAGGGATCGTAAGAACAAGAAGATAGTTTTGTCTCAACTAACCTACATTGAGAATATGCTCAATAAGTTCGCCATGCAAGATTCCAAGAGGGGTTTCACTCCTACTAGACATGGAATCAAACTTTCAAAGGAACAAGCACCTAAAACCCAAGAGGAGGTTGAACGCATGCGTAACATTCCATATGCTTCGGCAGTTGGTAGTTTGATGTATGCAATGCTGTGCACTAGACCGGATATCTGTTACGCAGTGGGACTGGTAAGCAGATTTCAGTCCAATCCAGGAATGGAACATTGGACTGCTGTTAAGTGTATACTTAAGTATCTTCGTAGGACGAAGAACTTAATGCTTGTTTACTTTGGAAGTAATCTTATTCCGACAGGATATAAGGATTCGATTTCAATCGATGTTGATTCAAGGAAATCAACTTCGGTTCTATATTTACTTTAGGAGGTGGAGCCATAGTTTGGAGGAGTGTCAAGCAATCTTGTATTGCTAATTCGACTATGGAGGTTGAGTATGTTGTCGCTTGAAGCAAAGAAGGAAGCGATCGCTCGGAAGTTCCTAAATGATTTGGAGGTAGTTCCAGAGGCGTAAAAGCCATTACACTTTATTGTGATAATAGTGGGCGAGGGCTAATTCTAGAGAACCTCGGAACCACAAAGTCGCCAAACACATGGAGCGAAAGTATCATCTCATAAGGGAGATAATACAACGTGGAGAAGTGGATGTGGTAAAGATTCCTACAGAGCAAAACCTTCGATCCGCTCACAAAGACTTTGACTCAAAAGAGCTTTGAGGGTCACCTAGAAGGGATGGGAATGAAGGATATGTCAAACTTGCTTTAGGGCAAGTGGGAGATTGTTGGAGTTATGTAAATATAGTGCCTCGAAAGCAAATGTATTTACATGTAACTTTATCTTCTTCAGCCATGCTTTGTAATGAAAATATTTATTATTAATAAAACAAAAGAGTTTGGTTTTATCTGTATGAGCATTATATATCTGGTCATAAGGTACCAAGATTCATTTGTAAGTAATATACATATACATAGAGATGTATGGGAAACATGTATATTATTAGAATCAATTAATTGATTCACAGTTGAATAATCAAGTTGGTCGTTTGATTATGGTTTAGACTGTAGTGTTGCGATTTATCTCCATATAAGTAAAGGAGTTTACTTAAAGGGAATGATGAGTTTCATATCATGATAGTAGTAGACTATCGATAATGGCACTATTAAATGAATTGAATCAAGTATGTTTTCAAGAATAAAGTGGGCGTTACTTTAATCTTAAAACATACAACTTAAGCATTCGCTTATTATGAACCACAATCTTGATGAGTGGTGAACTCATATGTGTTTCATTATAATTCTTGATATGATCGGAATGGATTTTTACAGGGTATTAATCCAGTGTCTGCATGTTGGAATTATTAATTGAAACATGTATCAGGGAACATTCACTCAAATAAAGAGTTTATAGTGTTATCATCTCTTCTAGATGTTTTAAGGATATTTGGTGATTAAACTGGCGCCAGTAGTTTGATGGACTAGTTACCCATCAAGTCTTAACACTAAGATGAGATCTTATGTGTTAATCACCATATAAAGTAAAATGAGAGATCTAGAAGGAAAAACCAACATAAGGGCAAAACGGTAATTTTACCCTTTATTGTGCGGATGGCTATAATAAGGTTCTAAATAGGGTTTGAAATTGGACATATTCTCATAATATTTAATAATTCAAGAGTTCAACTAATTGTCTTTAGTGGAATGACATTTAGTTAATAAGCTAGAATTAATTCCAATGAGATTGAATTATTTCTGGGCTTATTGGAGCTTGAATTATCAAAGTCCAATAAGATTCCGCACTTGGCTTTAAGGAAGGTTATCAAGCTAAGTAAGAAGTAGTTTGGAGGCTTTAGAAGTCCATAATTGAATGATGGGCTTATACTAATTAATGGTTAATTGGAAGCCCATATGTTCATTTAGAAATGGGCTTGTTTTGGTTTAATGTAATTGATTAGATTAATTATATTAAAACAATTTTTTTTAAATGGAGAAGAAGCAATTTCGAAATTGTGTTAGGTTAGATGTGTAACCACACATTTGACATTAAAATACTAAATAAATATAGTCTTTATTATGGTTCATCATTATTAAATGGAGTTATGAACTTACCATTAAATGGTTTAATGGTTGGCTTTTAATGTTGGCATGTAACCTATTTGCATTCATTAGATTAAAGATGAAAGATGTGCATTAGATGGACCATCTTCCTTCTTTCTTCTTGCCAAAACCGAAATGGGTATTCAATTATAGGTTATGGTCTTTTCAAATAGCCATTTTAAAGATAAATGAAGTAAGTCTCATTTATTGGCTATTTGATGAGTGATTAATGTAAGTGATGCATTGGATGCCTCTCACTTTTCCATTCATGCATATTTCGAAATTGAGATGTAAGAAAGGGTTCTTGAATGGTTTTAGACATTCTCTCCTTTCATGCAAGGTAGAACCGAAATTCTAAGTGAAAGAATTGAAAGAGTTTCAATTTTGGTTCTTCTTCTTCTAAGAAAATCTCCTCCAAATATTTCTTCTCCTTTCCCACCAAAGGATTTTGTTAACCTAGTTGTCCTTGAAGAACAAGTGGTAAATCTAATTGGTTGAGGATACTACAACAAGGAAGAAGATAGATTGCTAAAGGAAAAGACTCAAAGGCAAAGGATTTGGATATAAGAAGGAGAGGATAGCGCAGCGAGGATTTAAAGCTGTAGCGAAGGAGTCGGTAATTCCTTTTATCTTGTTCTTGGTTTTATTATCCTTATACCGTATCATGTATGGATTAGCATGTTGATTTGGATATATTGCTTCCGCTGCAAGATGATTTCTTAAAAAGTTTTGAAATCTATCATCTCTCCATACTAAGCATGCTTTCTTTTTCCGATCCAACAGGCTGATGCTCCTATTACCTCTTTGATGGGTCCCTCTATTGGCAATAGTCACTCCTCCGGTATCTCCATCTGCTTAAATGCATCATAATGCAGTAGGTCGACTGAGCTACCTGTGTCAATCATTACCCGTTTTACCTCACTATCATCCATATTCAAGGTGACCACTAATGCATCATCATGAGGACAGCTAACACCTTCCAAATCAGATTTTTTAAACAAGATCACCCCATCGTTTTGCCTCTTTTTCTTTGTTGATAAGTCTTCAGCGACCTGCCTAGCATTCCTCTTTCTTCCTCTGACGGTGGACCCTCCTGCTGCACTACCACCAGAAATCATGTTTATGACCCTACCCGGTCATTCATCTTGCTGTCTAGCATTTCTGTCGCCTGTTCCCTGAACTATCTTCTCGTGTCACGTCGGTCATTTGAATTCCTATTCTGCTCCGCTCCATCGTTCGTATCATTTTGTTTCCAAGGTTTTCACCAGTTATCAGACCGACCACTCCTACCGTCATTATCACGTTCGACATTTGTACCGTACTTCAAAAATCTACCCAGCCTTCCCTTTTGAATAAGGAATTCGATTTCTCACTTTAAGTCCCAACAGTCCTCCTTGTCATGACCTACATCTCTATGGAAACGACAATATAAAGCAAAATCCCTTTTTTTAGGGGATTTTTCAACTTACTAAGTTCTCGGAGGGATTCCCCTTCTACTCTCATGGCTGCCAGTACTTCCGCATACTGCCTTTTGAGCGTGGTAAAGGATTCTCGTCGTTGGTCCTTTCGGTCGATCAGCTTCCTCCAGTTAGACTGATCCTTCTATTGCTTGTGTAAATCATCTGTTCTGCTACTTGGCCAGCGGTCATCTGCCCTACGTTTTGTGTTTTTTAACACTTCCTCTAGCTGGATATATTTATCCGCCCGATTTCTTATCTCTTGAATAGACTTGGGCTGATCAAGGGCCAATGACTTCTTGAACTCTTCATCCCTCGTGTTGCTCATAAGGGCAGCCAACATGGACGAGCAGGTGAGGTCAAGGACTTCAACAACTTCATTGTTAAACCGAGTAATGAACTCCCATAAACTTTCATTCCTTCCTTGAGTCAACTGCATCACTTCCAAGGCAGTCTTCTGTGGCCGTTTACTTGTAGCAAACTGGTTGAGGAATAGCAGCTTAAAATCTTCAAAACAAGTGATGCAACGTAGGGGTAAACTGTTGAACCATTGATCGCGGCTCTGTCGATTCAGCCTTACGATCGATCCTTGGAAATCGGTCAAAAATAATAAATTACAAGATTGCAGTATAGGATTTAACCTCGGGTCGTCTCACTTAATCGGAACCTAATGAAATGGACCTAAGTTAGCCTATATGTCATAAAATGCAAGTGAAATCAGTAAGGAAAAAGAGGGTTTTGTTTGAAAACATTAACTACACTAAAAAGCATGTAACAATTATTTTTGGATTTTTGAAAATAGAAAAGGGAAATACTAAAACAAGTGATAAAATCCTCTTGAAAACAAGCTTTGGCTATCACAGTTAAAAACTAAGTGTGAATGGTAAACCTTAAAGAACTATCTTTAAGTCCAGGGTCTTAATTAATGGACTCCTGTCACTCTTGACTCCATGTCTCAACACCCCATTGAGTGCTCTTGAGCCTCAGAACCTTAAAGGATTCTTTAAGTCCAGGATCTTGATCAATGAACTCCATTGTTCAAGATCCCGTTAAGCGCATCTTAGTGTGTGCGGTGGATTAAAAATCACTAAGTTTGAATGGAAAAAATACCTTAAAGAACTCACTTTAAGTCCAGGGTCTTGATTAATGGACTCCTGTCACTCTTGACTCCATGTCTCAAGACCCCATTAGTTGCTCTTGAGCCTTAGAACGTTAAAGGATTCTTTAAGTCCAAGGATTTAATCAATGAACTCCATTGCTTAAAACCTTGTTAAAAACATGTTAGTGTGTGCGGGAGATTTGCCAATGCAATGGGTCAAATGAAATCTAGCATCAACTCATTATCAAACACAACAAGGCAGATAAAAGAGAATCAACAAGATCACAAGTTGACATATATGAGACTTCATATATTTAAGCACAAAGTTCTACATAAACAAATCCATAACACATTACATTATTCAATGCTTAATTAAACTCTAATTAAGCTAATCTAACTACAAAGCAATAAACCCCAACTCGGCTGTTTATAACAATGCAGTTAAACGTGACAATGTAAACTACCAATTCAAACAACACATTAAATGTCAAACATTTAGCTATAATCAAGTAGCTTCACTACAAATTACAAACCCCTAAACCTAGGCATTTATAAATCATAGCTAAACTACAGATTAAGCTACTCCCCTTCGGTGAACTCCAGCCATCCCTGCATCTTCAAGAGAAAACAAATGCCTAACCACGCATTTCAACCCGAATCTTCACAACTCGTGATGAATCCCAGCTATCCATGACGGAGTCGGCAATGAAAATGAAAAGAAAGCCTATACAGAAGTTTCACCCAGGGAACCCCGAAGGGAACCCTGGGTGGTAAGGCCGAGAATCTCTCCTCTTCCTTCTCTGTTCTCTCTTCACTCGTCTCTCCTCTTTTCTCCCCCATCTCTCGATCCCTCTCCAGATCATCCCTCGATGACCTAAAACAGCAAGTTTTTATATGATGGAGCGAGGGCGGGGTCGAACAGTGAGATAAAATTTCCATAAAAAGTCAGATATCTGCTCGTACGTCACGATGAATAAAATAAACAAATCAAATTCGTCGCGACGTGTACAATCTCCTGCTCGTCGCGTCGTGTGCATCGCCATGCATCGCGACGTGCGGAAGTGCTGTGCTCGTCGCGTCGTGTGAGATGCCATGCGTCGCGACGTGTGGAAAGATCTATGGCTGTTGACTTCCTGACGTTGACTCCTTTGTTCCTGCCATAAGATAATAACAACAATTTGCAGTACCAATTGTCCCAATAAAAATTGTAGAGAAATAAGTATCAAATCATGACAATTTACTGACAAATTAAGAATTGAAAGAACTCGATATGAGAAACCAATTTAAGTACAAAAAATCATCAATTAGGAGTCAACACATGCACAAGCAGCTATAAAAATGCAGCCAATTCATAGTATAAACTTGGCTCAATCAAATTCCCCCACACTTAGACCTTTGTACTCCTGGACAAAGTTTACTAGAGTCAAAAAGAATACAAGAGAAAAAGAAAATAACAGCCATGCTCAAAACAATAAAATGAAATTGACGCAAGTTACTTCCACAGAATTCAACCACAGCAAAATGAAAGAGTGCTACTAAAATAAACATTGAAAGAATTTAAGTACAAGAGATTGAACAGAAGAGATAGCACTCAAGATATAGTGTTTTCGCTCAGTTCACTTGTGTCTAGGGATATTTTTCTCTCAATCTACTTAATCCATCTCTTACCATAAGCTTGTGTCAATTCTATTTCTCCACTACTAAAACTATCATTCTGAAGATCAAGAGGACTTTGAGGGTTGTAATGTATGGAAGGCTAAATGAAATGGATGAACGGAAGGAAAGAAAATATGAGCATATGCACTAAACAAAGAATTGATGCCATAAATAGGATGTTTCTTTATTTGCTGTTCATGCAACATATGTTGCATAAATTGTTATTGAACTTGTTTTTCTGCTTTTCTTTTTTTTCTTTTTTCTTTTTAATATATATATATATATATATATTTTGAATTTTGAACATTTTAGAGACATTGTCTCTTTCTGGACATTTTTTTTTACAATATATGAAAAAATAACTGATGACACCACAAAGATATGAATGCAAATGCTCATAATAGGAGGGCTCAAAGGGCTAGCAAGGGATAGGTGTTTAAGGGACTGTGTTTGGGAAAAGGGGTTGAAGAAGGAACGCCTCTATCACATCAACAAAAATCTAGTCCATCAAGCTTCGAGTAAGAATTGAAACAAGTTCTAGAGAAGTATGAAAAAACCAGATGCACACAAAGATTGAAGAAAAGGAATTAGGCCCAAATATCCTTCCAACAAGGGTATTATCTCAATGAACAATCTCAAGTCTCAAAAACTTAAAGTGCTACTTTGTTAGCATACCTTAATTCACTTTGAATTGAAAACATCAAAAGTAAAATGGGTCAAGACCAACTATCATTAAAAGAATGGAAGGGATTTTCATAAACTCAGGTACCACTTTGAACTTATAAGGTCTTTGAAACACAAAAGGTACAAAATTTTCATGTGGAAGAAGTTGAATTGAGAGAAATTTTCATTCTGCAAAAATGGGTGGACGTCGCGACGTGTAGCATGCATGCCGTGACGTGTAGCATGCATGCCGCGACGTACAGGTGATGAATGTGAGCCTCGTCGCGGCGTGTGACCTATCGCCGCGACGAGGAACAGCAGAATGACAACAAATTTTTAAATTTACCAAGTTTTTACCAACAAAATGCAAGATTGGCTAACACATTCATAAATAAGATGTCAAACAGGCATGCAACAAGAAAGATAGATAGGGAAACAGCTCCCCCACACTTAAGCAATACATTGTCCTCAATGTTGAACAAGCAAAGGATAAGCATAAGAGAAGGAAGCAAAAAGGGCAATTCCACACAAAAATAGGAGGGCAAGAGATAGAACTCAAAAGGGTAAATTATTGAATGGAAAGGCTACTTACTAAACTAAAAGCTAAACTATTTTCCTACAAGGGTTGTTTCTCCCTGACACTTACTTAACAAACTAATGCACCAACATATATCACAAGTAATCACGAGGCTTAAGTAAGTAAACAAGTGAAAGAAAGAGACAACCTGGGAGTTATGGAGGTTCTTGATACTTTCGATAATCCTTCGACAAATGGCCATGTTGTGGTGAAACAACTTCATCCATTTCCATGTCCGTGTCGGCCTCCACTAAGCCATATTCACCTGAAATGTTTGTCGCAGAAATAGTAAGAGTTAGGCTCAGCGAACTTTCACAGAAGGTGTAATCTGTAAAATGCTAACTATCAAAGACAAAGGAAAACTATCAATATATATGAAACTAAACTATGTAGAATGCAACCTAAAAGAGAAGATTCCTAATTTCACTTAGCAACAAAATGACAAAAGCTAACTTAGAGAACCAATTCGCGGTTCCCCGGCAACGGCGCCATTTTGATCGCGGCTCTGTCGATTCAACCTTACGATCGATCCTTGGAAACCGGTCAAAATAATAAATTCCAAGATTGCAGATAGGATGCAACCTCGGTCGTCTCACTTAATCGGAACCTAATGAAATGGACCTAAGCTAGCCTATATGTCATAAAATGCAAGTGAAATCAAGAAGGAAAAAGAGGTTTTGTTTGAAAACATTAACTACACTAAAAAGCATGTAACAATTATTTTTGGATTTTTGAAAATAGAAAAGGGAAATACTAAAACAAGTGATAAAATCCTCTTGAAAACAAGCTTTGGCTATCACAGTTCAAAACTAAGTGTGAATGGTAAACCTTAAAGAACTATCTTTAAGTCCAGGGTCTTGATTAATGGACTCTTGTCACTCTTGACTCCATGTCTCAAGACCCCATTGAGTGCTCTTGAGCCTCAGAACTTTAAAGGACTCTTTAAGTCCAGGATCTTGATCAATGAACTCCATTGCTCAAGATCCCGTTAAGCGCATCTTAGTGTGTGCGGTGGATTAAAAATCACTAAGTTTGAATGGAAAAAAAACCTTAAAGAACTCACTTTAAGTCTAGGGTCTTGATTAATGGACTCCTGTCACTCTTGACTCCATGTCTCAAGACCCCATTAGGTGCTCTTGAGCCCTAGAACGTTAAAGGATTCTTTAAGTCCAAGGATTTAATCAATGAACTCCATTGCTTAAAACCTTGTTAAAAACATGTTAGTGTGTGCGGGAGATTTGCCAATGCAATGGGTCAAATGAAATCTAGCATCAACTCATTATCAAACACAACTAGGCAGATAAAAGAGAATCAACAAGATCACAAGTTGACATATATGAGACTTCATATATTTAAGCAAAAAGTTCTACATAAACAAATCCATAACACATTACATTGTTCAACGCTTAATTAAACTCTAATTAAGCTAATCTAACTACAAAGCAATAAACCCCAACTCGGCTGTTCATAACAATGCAGTTAAACGTGACAATGTAAACTACCAATTCAAACAACACATTAAATGTCAAACATTTAGCTATAATCAAGTAGCTTCACTACAAATTACAAACCCCTAAACCTAGGCATTTATAAATCATAACTAAACTACAGATTAAGCTACCCCTTCGGTGAACTCCACCATCCTGCATCTTCAAGAGAAAACAAATGCCTAACCACGCATTTCAACCCGAATCTTCACAACTCGTGATGAATCCCAGCTATCCATGACGGAGTCGGCGATGAAAATAAAAAGAAAGCCTATACAGAAGTTTCACCCAGGGAACCCCGAAGGTAACCCTGGGTGGTAAGGCCGAGAATCTCTCCTCTTCCTTCTCTGTTCTCTCTTCACTTGTCTCTCCTCTTTTCTCCCCCGTCTCTCGATCCCTCTCTAGATCATCCCTCGATGACCTAAAACAGCAAGTTTTTATATGATGGAGCGCGGGCTGGGTCGAATAGTGAGATAAACTTTCCATAAAAAGTCAGATATCTGCTCGTACGTCGCGACGAATAAAATAAACAAATCAAATTCGTCGCGACGTGTACAATCTCCTGCTCGTCGCGTCGTGTGCATCTCCATGCGTCGCGACGTGCGGAAGTGCTGTGCTCGTCGCGTCGTGTGAGATGCCATGCGTCGCGACGTGCGAAAAGATCTATGGCTGTTGACTTCCTGACGTTGACTCCTTTGTTCCTGCCATAAGATAATAACCACAATTTGCAGTACCAATTGTCCCAATAAAAATTGTAGAGAAATAAGTATCAAATCATGACAATTTACTGACAAATTAAGAATTGAAAGAACTCAATATGAGGAACCAATTTAAGCACAAAAAATCATCAATTAGGAGTCAACACATGCACAAGCAGCTATAAAAATGCAGCCAATTCATAGTATAAACTTGGCTCAATCAACCATCATCCGACTCCTTCTTGAAAGGCTGTACAGAAAGCCTTACATTGAATGGCATCGGGGATGCAATGCAGGTTCATCATCGACTGAAAGTATTGAAGATAGTCGAGGGGATCGGTCTTTTCGGTATGTTTTTCAGGCATTGGTATCTTAGTATTGACCGCTGGAAGGCTATCCAGGATCTCTTGAATGAAAGGAGAGCTGTATTGTGTTGATGGCTGATATGGATGGGAATTCATGGCCATATTAATTAGATCGTCCATGATTTTTTCAAGAGTTTCAGCAGAATGGAGATCGGGTATCATACCTATCTGCCGAGCAGGGGTTCACTGCTGTTCCGTCTGGGATTGTAAGATTTGCCGAATCAATAGATCGGCCGCTTCCTCTATTTGTCTTTGGGTAAGGGAGATTTGTTGTGGAGTAGGAAGGTTTGTGTTTAGGGGTTGTTAGATGTGAGGGTGTGAATTGTTTCCGGCATTATTATTGGACCCCGATCTTTTATTGGACTTTAGCATTGGTAAATGACTATGAAATGAATAATGAATAATGAAAGTGTAAAATTTTGGAGAATAGGAAATTTGAAATTTTAGGCTAAAAGTTCCCACTAAAGTTTTGTAAAATCTTATATTATGATGTTAATGAAAGATTTTTAAATTGTATTGTATTTTGTATATGTTTGATAAAAAGATGATGCAGTATGAAGTTGAACATGGCCTCGTCCAATGAGTAGAATGGTGTTTGTTGTACTTTCTTTGCTTTTGTGAGACAATTTTTGATTTTAGTGTGGATTGGTTGTTGGCTCTCTTAGCCTTCTTGAGTGTCATGAAGGATGGATGATTGAAGTGTTTGTGCAGGTGCTGTAAATTGTGTGGGTGTTTGAAGAATTTGGCTAGTGTAAATTTAGGGGAGATGCTGTCAAAATTTATATTATGGGTAGAAACTTTGACTGAGTTTTTGACCCTCTTAGATGATGTAAGCATTTATTTCTTGATGTGTATGATTTTGTATATTGAATTAAGATATGAATGGGAATTACATATGATTATGAATGGGATTGATTGTGTTTGGATTTCGGACAGGAGGTCCGATGATTCTGATTATTGATTGAGAATTATTGAAGTGTTATAGGTATATGAATGTCTTTGTTTGTGTTGGCATTCCGGAAAGGAGGTTCGATGAAATGTGTTGGCTCTCTTAGCCTTCTTGAGTGTCATGGAGGATGGATGATTGAAGTTTTTGTGCAGGTGTTTTAAATTGTGTGGGTGTTTTAAGAATTTGGCTAGTGTAAATTTAGGGGAGATGCTGTCAAAATTTATATTATGGGTAGAAACTTTGACTGAGTTTTTGACCCTCATAGAATTTGAATTGGATTGGAAGATCTTCTTGAAGATTGTAGTTCATGTTTAGAGCTTTCCATTAGTATATAATATTCCATTTTTGGGTTTAGGAGTAAGAAGTTATAAGGTTTGGAAAAATACAGTTACTGTTTGAAATGTCATTTTATAGGCAGTAGCTTTGAAAGAGGTTTTACCTCCTTTAGAGACTAAATTGATTTTTGCATCCTTCATGAAAGTTATAGAGAAATTGCATAGCTGTACAATGATGTTTAATATGTTAATTTTGATTGTGGAAGTTGGAAGATATGAAATTTGGAAGTGGTATAGGATGACCAATTTCTGGCAGAACCTTTGATTGAACATTTGACCTAGTTAGAGGTTGAAATTGCCTTTTAGTTCTTCATGAAAGTTTTAGATTTTGTTTTGATATTTCCACTGATGTAAAGTATGGAAATATTGGGCTATTAAAAAGGAACTTATGATTTTTAGAAGTTTTTGTTACTGTTTGGCATGATCATTAGTGGATAGAAACTTTGATCGGAAAATTGACTGGCTTAGAGGTCAAATTGATTTTTCTGTCATTCATGAAAGTTGTAGGTTCTTATTTTGATCTTTGCATTGATATAAAATATGACATGTTTGGACCTTGGAGTTGAAAGATAGAAATTTTTCGAAGTTGAGTTATTGTTTAGGGAGACATTATATGGGACAGTAACTTTGATTAGAAATTTGATCAATTTAGAGGCTGAATTGGTTTTGATGTTCTTCATGGAAGTTGTAGAGCTTCCTTTGATCTTTTTATTCATACTAAATTTGTCAAATTTGAAGTTCGGAAGCAAGAGTTATGAATTTTGAAAAATTCAGTTATATATATATATATATATATATATATATATATATATATAGTGAAAAAAATAAGAAATTTGGATCTCGCATGCGTGCTCGCAAGGGCGAGCATCTCGCCCTACAAGCGCCTCACTGCCACGAGGGCGAGCACCCGTGTGCGATGCCTTTTCTCTCCGTTCCTTTTCCTTCTGTGCGACATCGTTTTGCCATTTTGGTTCCTTTTCTTTCCTAATCCGACCCTCTCCCAATCTTTTTCTTATATCTTTTCCGTTCAACATCTGATTGACTTGATTTTTTAAGCATTGGATTGCTAATACATCACTCTATCTGTCTATAAAAAATTGTGGATTTTCTAGCTTAAATTGAGGATGATGGATTTAATCAAATTGAGTTGGATAATTTTCTGAACATCGTTCAGTATTTTGGTAAGTTCTCGATCTGTGGAGATGCAATCGAGTTGATTCTTATTGTAAAATGAAATAGAGACATTGGGCTACAAGTTATCTGAAGGAATTTAATTTCAATGCAGCCCCTAAGATTTTCAATTTATGAATTGAATTTGGGATTAGTGTTCAATCTTGAATTAGTAAGAGCTGAAAGTATTTTGGCCATAACTTTTGATCTAGTCATTCAAATGAGTTGATTCTTGATTTGGATTAAACTAGAAAATAGGGCTACAAATGTTCTGAAGGACTTGAGTTCCAATTGAGTCTTTAAGAATATCAATGTTTGGATGGAAATAAAGTGCTAGAAAATGTTTTAGCATAAGAATAGTCCGAAATGTTTGAGGTGTAACTTTTGAAGTAGTGAACCAAATTAAATAATTTTGGTGGCGTTATGAAATTGAGACTATGAGGAACATTTCTCAAGAATGAAGTTTTAGCAAATTTTTTCAATTTGATGATTTGAAAAATGTCCTAAGTTAGGCATGATTTAATGAATTTTGAGACTTTGCTTTAATTTATGATTTTGAAGACTTAATTAGCATGTTAATGTGAATAATTAACATGTTAAATTGAGTAAGATAATATGGCATAAGTTTATTGATTAAATTAAATTAAATTAAAGTGTTAGAAATTAAAGTGTAAGAAATGCATTAACGGCAAACTTGGAAGAGTACTTAAGGTTTTAAAGTATTAGGCATATATGGAAGGGTAAAGTAGTCTTTTTGCATTCATTAAATGGCAAGTGATGTGGCTATCGTTTAAGAGGAAGGGAATGCATGAAAATTGGAAGAAAGAAAGGAAAAGAAGAGAAAGAAAGAAAGCAAGTTTCGGTGGAGAAGCGAGATAAAAGAAAGAAGTGACTAGGGTTTCGATTTTCTTAGGTTTCAAGCAAGATTTTTAAGTGGATCCAAGAGGAAAAAAGATGGAAGAAGATGAGAGCTCCAAGATGAGATAAGAAATTTCGGATTTGGAGAAGATTAAGGTAAGAGAAGATTTTTGATCTTTGAAATTTTAATGTGATTTTGGTTTAGATAGCTTAAGAATGGTATGAGTTTGTGATTTCTAAAGTCAATTTTAGAGATTGCAAGGTTTAAATTGCTCAATTTTAGATGTTTATTAATTAGAATTTTTTTTCATGAATTAGGGAATTTAAGTGAGGCATCGGAGAAATTGAGGCTTTGGACAAGTTTCAAGCACGGAATAAATGTGGGTACCATGTTTATATTTTGATTTATAAGCCATATAAATGTTTTCGAAAAATTAAGAAAGAAAGTATCGAATTTTATTGTTTGCGAATGTTTTTGGAGAATGGTTACAAGTTTTAAATGATTTGATAAATTAAGAAAATTTGTGAAATTCATTATTTATGAATGAAGTGATAAATTATGAAAATTGTTGCATTCCTTGTCTGTGAATGATTGTGCATTTTATATATGAATTTGTGTGAAATATGTGACATTATGTATGATTTGAAAAACTGTTGTGGGAATTTTGGTTGGAATTGTGAATGAAAATTTGTTTGATATGAAAACTAAGTTTTTGAAATGTGCCTTTGGGTAATCCGATTTTTCAAGTGTGAAATGTGTTATGTGGGTTTGGTTAGGTCCAATAAGAGAGTCAAGTACACTTGTCTAGGCTTCGCCCGCCTACCCCACTAGTGGCATTGGAGCTCCGTTACGGACTCCCATAAGTTCACGGCTACACCGGACCGCTATGCAGGAAGGTGTAGTACGTTCTGTTCACGGCTGCACAGGACCGCTATGCGGGAATGTACAGTACGTTCTATTTTTGGACCGACCCAAACCATTTTGATGTGTTGTGTGCTTTTGTTTTGTTTCTAAGTGTGATGCATCCATGGTTTTGAAATTACTCATAAATTCTTTGAGAAATTGTGAAAAGTAAGCATTTGATGAATTTTCTACTATGAAATGTTTATAAATGGCAAACGTTTTGAAAAATAATTTTTGCTTATTTTTTGATTTATAAACATGTTATCCATGAGCTGTAAAGCTCACCCCCTTTCATCCCCATCTCTAGGTATTGAGCAGGAGATCGAATGAAAGAAAGTTAAGGCATTTGTTCGATTTTCTTTATCTTTTTTTTGTGTATTTTGGATTTGGTATTGGTTTTGTATATGGCTTGGAATGCCATTAATGTTTTGTAAGCATTTATTTCTTGATGTGTATGATTTTGTATATTGAATTAAGATATGAATGGGAATTACATATGATTATGAATGGGATTGATTGTGTTTGGATTCCGGACAGGAGGTCCGATGATTCTGATTATTGATTGAGAATTATTGAAGTGTTATAGGTATATGAATGTGTTTGTTTGTGTTGGGATTCCGGACAGGAGGTTCGAAGAAATGTGTTGGCTCTCTTAGCCTTCTTGAGTGTCATGGAGTATGGATGATTGAAGTTTTTGTGCAGGTGCTGTAAATTGTGTGGGTGTTTGAAGAATTTGGCTAGTGTAAATTTAGGGGAGATGCTGTCAAAATTTATATTATGGGTAGAAACTTTGACTGAGTTTTTGACCCTCTTAGAATTTGAATTGGATTGGAAGATCTCTTGAAGATTGTAGTTCATGTTTAGAGCTTTCCATTAGTATATAATATGCCATTTTTGGGTTTAGGAGTAAGAAGTTATAAGGTTTGGAAAAATACAGCTACTGTTTGAAATGTCATTTTATAGGCAGTAGCTTTGAAAGAGGTTTTACCTCCTTTAGAGACTAAATTGATTTTTGCATCCTTCATGAAAGTTATAGATAAATTGCATAGCTGTACAATGATGTTTAATATGTTAATTTTGATTGTGGAAGTTGGAAGATATGAAATTTGGAAGTGGTATAGGATGACCAATTTCTGGCAGAACCTTTGATTGAACATTTGACCTAGTTAGAGGTTGAAATTGCCTTTTAGTTCTTCATGAAAGTTTTAGATTATGTTTTGATCTTTCCACTGATGTAAAGTATGGAAATATTGGGCTAATAAATGGGAAGTTATGATTTTTAGAAGTTTCTATTACTGTTTGGCATGATCATTAGTGGACAGAAACTTTGATTGGAAAATTGACTCGCTTAAAGGTCAAATTGATTTTTTTTTCATTCATGAAATTTGTAGGTTCTTATTTTAATCTTTGCATTGATATAAAATATGACATGTTTGGACCTTGGAGTTGAAAGATAGAAATTTTCAAAGTTGAGTTATTGTTTAGGTAGACATTATATGGGACAGTAACTTTGATTAGAAATTTGATTACTTTAGAGGCTGAATTGGTTTTGATGTTCTTCATGGAAGTTGTAGAGCTTCCTTTGATCTTTTTATTCATACTAAATTTGTCAAATTTGGAGTTCGGAAGCAAGAGTTATGAATTTTGGAAAATTCGGTTATATATATATATATATATGTGTGTGTGTGTGTGTGTGAAAAAAATAGGAAATTTGGATCTCACATGCGTGCTCGCGAGGGCGAGCTTCTCGCCATGCGAGCGCCTCACTGTCGCGAGGGCGAGCACCCATATGCGGCGCCTTTTCTCTCCGTTCTTTTTCCTTCTGTGCGACGCCGTTTTGCCATTTTGGTTTCTTTTCTTTTCTAATCCGACCCTCTCCCAATTTTTTGCTTATATCTTTTCCGTCCAACATTCGATTGACTTGATATTTGAAGCGTTGGATTCCTAATACATCCCTCTATCCATAAAAAATTGTGAATTTTTGAGATTAAATTGAGGATGATGGATATAATCAAATTAAGTTGGATAATTTTCTGAACATGGTTCAGTATTTTGGTAATTCTCGATCTGTGAAGATGCAGTCGAGTTGATTCTTGTTGTAAAATGAAATAGAGACATAGGGCTACAAGTTATCTGAAGGAATTTAATTTCAATGTAGCCCCTAAGATTTTCAATTTCTGAATTGAATTTGGGTTTAGTGTTTAGTCTTGGATTGGTAAGAGCTGAACGTATTTTGTCCATAACTTTTGATCTAGTTATCCAAATGAGGTGATTCTTAATTTGGATTAAAATAGAAAAATAGGGCTATAAATGTTCTGAAGGACTTGAGTTCCAATTTAGACTTTAAGAATATGAATTTTTGGATGGAATAAAGTGCTAGAAAATGTTTTAGCATAAGAATAGTCTGAAATGTTTGAGGTGTAACTTTTGAAGTAGTGAACCAAATTAAATGATTTTTTTGGCGTTATGAAATTGAGACTATGAGGAACATTTCTCAAGAAGGAAGTTTTAGCAAATTCCTTCAATTTGATGATTTGAAAAATGTCCTAAATTAGGCATGATTTAATGAATTTTGAGACTTTGTTTTAATTTATGATTTTAAAGACTTCATTAGCATGTTAATGTGAATAATTAACATGTTAAATTGAGTAAGATAATATGGCATAAGTTTATTGGATTAAATTAAATTAAAGTGTTAGAAATTAAAGTGTAAGAAATGCATTAAGGGCAAACTTCGAAGAGTACTTAAGGTTTTAAAGTATTAGGCATATATGGAAGGGTAAAGTAGTCTTTTTGCATTCAATAAATGGCACGTGATGTGGCTATCGTTTAAGAGGAAGGGAATGCACGAAAATTGGAAGAAAGAACGGAAAAGAAGAGTAAGTAAGAAAGAAAGTTTTGGTGGAGAAGGGAGAAAGAAGAAAGAAGTGACTAGGGTTTCGATTTTCTTTGGTTTCAAGCAAGATTTTTAAGTGGATCCAAGAGGGAAAAAGATGGAAGAAGATGAGAGCTCCAAGATGAGACAAGAAATTTCGGATTTGGAGAAGATTAAGGTAAGAGACGATTTTTGATCTTTGAAATTTTAATGAGATTTTGGTTTAGATAGCTTAAGAATGGTATGAGTTTGTGATTTCTAAAGTCAATTTTTGAGATTGCAAGGTTTAAATTGCTCAATTTTAGATGTTTATTAATTAGGAATTTTTGTCATGAATTAGGGAATTTAAGTGAGGCATCGGAGAAATTGAGGCTTTGGACAAGTTTCAAGCACGGAATTAAGGTGGGTACCATGTTTATATTTTGATTTATAAGCCATGTAAATGTTTTCGAAAAATTAAGAAAGAAAGTATCGAATTTTATTGTTTGCGAATGTTTTTGGAAAATGGTTACAAGTTTTAAATGATTTGATAAATTAAGAAAATTTGTGAAATTCATTATTTATGAATGAAGTGATAAATTATGAAAATTGTTGCATTCCTTGTCTGTGAATGATTGTGCATTTGATATATGAATTTGTGTGAAATATGTGACATTTTGTATGACATTGTGTTTGAATGATTTGAAAAACTATTGTGGGAATTTTGGTTGGAATTGTGAATGAAAATTTGTTTGATATGAAAACTAACTTTTCGAAATGTGCCATCGGGCAATCCGATTTTTCAAGTGTGAAATGTGTTATGTGGGTTTGGTGAGGTCCCATAAGAGAGTCAAGTGCACTTGTCTAGGTTTCGCCCGCCTGCCCCACTAGTGTCATTAGAGCTCCGTTACGGACTCCCATAAGTTCACGGCTACACCGGATTGCTATGCGGGAAGGTGTAGTACGTTATGTTCACGGCTGCAAAAGACCGCTATGCAGGAATGTGCAGTGCGTTCTGTTTTTTGACCGAGCCAAACCATTCTGATGTGTTGTGTGCTTTTTTTTGTTTCTAAGTGTGATGCATCCATGGTTTTGAAATTGCTCATAAATTTTTTGATAAATTGAGAAATTGTGAAAAATAAGCATTTGATGAATTTTCTACTGTGAAATGTTTATAAATGGAAAACGTTTTGAAAAATGATTTTTGCTTATTTTTTTATTTATAAGCATGTTATCCACAAGCTGTAAAGCTCACCCCCTTTCATCCTCATCTCCAGGTATCGAGCAGGAGATCGGATGAAAGAAAGTCAAGGCATTTATTCGATTTTATTTATCTTGTGTTTTGTGTATTTTGGATTTGGTATTGGTTTTGTATATGGCTTGGAATGCCATTAATGTTTTGTAACCATTTATTTCATGATGTGTATGATTTTGTATATTGAATTAAGATATGAATGGGATTACATATGATTATGAATGGGATTGATTGTGTTTGGATTCCGGACAGGAGGTCCGATGATTCTGATTATTGATTGAGAATTATTGAAGTGTTATAGGTATATGAATGTGTTTGTTTATGTTGGGATTCTGGACAGGAGGTCCGATGAATTGTGTTGGCTCTCTTAGCCTTCTTGAGTGTCATGGAGGATGGATGATTGAAGTGTTTGTGCAAGTGCTGTAAATTGTGTGGGTGTTTGTAGAATTTGGCTAGTGTAAATTTAGGAGAGATGTGGTCAAACTTTATATTATGGGTAGAAACTTTGACTGAGTTTTTGACCCTCCTAGAGTTTGAATTGGATTGGAAGATCTTCTTGAAGATTGTAGTTCATGTTTAGAGCTTTCCATTGGTATATAATATGCCATTTTTGGGCTTAGGAGTAAGAAGTTATAAGGTTTGGAAAAATACAGTTACTGTTTGAAATGTCATTTTATAGGCAGTAGCTTTGAAAGAGGTTTTACCTCCTTTAGAGACTAAATTGATTTTTGCATCCTTCATGAAAGTTATAGAGAAATTGCATAGCTGTACAATGATGTTTAATATGTTATTTTTTATTGTAGAAGTTGGAAGATATGAAATTTGTAAGTTCGGATGTGGTATAGGATGACCAATTTTTGGCAGAACATTTGATTGAACATTTGACCTAGTTAGAGGTTGAAATTGCCTTTTAGCTCTTCATGAAAGGTTTAGATAATGTTTTGATCTTTCCACTGATGTAAACTATGGAAATATTGGGATGTTAAATATGAAGTTATGATTTTTAGAAGTTTATGTTACTGTTTGGCATGATCATTAGTGGACAGAAACTTTGATTGTAAAATTGACTCGCTTAGAGGTCAAATTGATTTTTCTGTCATTCATGAAAGTTGTAGGTTCTTATTTTGATCTTTGCATTGATATAAAATATGACATGTTTGGACCTTGGAGTTGAAAGATAGAAATTTTCGAAGTTGAGTTATTGTTTAGGGAGATATTATATGGGACAGTAACTTTGATTGAAAATTTGATCACTTTAGAGGCTAAATTGGTTTTGATGTTCTTCATGGAAGTTGTAGAGCTTCCTTTAATCTTTTTATTGATACTTAATTTGTGAAATTTAGAGTTCGGAAGCAAGAGTTATGAATTTTGGAAAATTCGATTATATATATATATATATATATATATTAGTGAAAAAAATAGGAAATTTGGATCTCGCATCCATGCTCGTGAGGGCAAACGTCTCGCCCTGCGAGCGCCTCACTGTCGCGAGGGCGAGCACCCGTGTGCGACACCTTTTCTCTCCGTTCCTTTTGCTTCTGTGCGACGCCGTTTTGCCATTTTCCTTCTCCCAATCTTTTGCTTATATCTTTTCCTTCCAACATCTGATTGACTTGATGTTTGAAGCGTTGGATTCCTAATATATCCCTCTATCTGTCCATAAAAAATTGTGAATTTTTGAGATTAAATTGAGGATTATGGATTTAATCAAATTGAGTTAGAAAATTTTTTGAACATGGTTCAGTATTTTTGTAAATTATCGATCTGTGCAGATGCAATCGAGTTGATTCTTGTTGTAAAATGAAATAGAGACGTGTGGCTACAAGTTATCTGAAGGAATTTAATTTCAATGTAGCCCCTAAGATTTTCAATTTCTGAATTGAATTTGGGTTTAGTGTTCAGTCTTGGATTAGTAAGAGCTGAAGTATTTTGGCCATAACTTTTGATATAATCATCCAAATGAGGTGATTCTTGATTTGGATTAAACTAGAAAAATTGGCCTACAAATGTTCTGAAGGACTTGAGTTCCAATTTAGTCTTTATGAATATCAATTTTTGGATGGAAATAAAGTGTTAGAAAATGTTTTAGCATAAGAATAGTCCGAAATGTTTGAGGTGTAACTTCTAAAGTAGTGAACCAAATTAAATGATTTTAGTGGCGTTATGAAATTGAGACTATGAGAAACATTTCTCTAGAAGAAAGTTTTAGCAAATTCCTTCAATTTGATGATTTGAAAAATGTCCTAAGTTAGGCATGATTTAATAAATTTTCAGACTTTGTTTTAATTTATGATTTTGAAGACTTGATTAGCATGTTAATGTGAATAATTAACATGCTAAATTGAGTAAGATAATATGGCATAAGTTTATTGGATTAAATTAAATTAAAGTGTTAGAAATTAAAGTGTAAGAAATGCATTAAGGGCAAACTTGGAAGTGTACTTAAGGTTTTAAAGTATTAGGCATATATGGAAGGGTAAAGTAGTCTTTTTTCATTCAATAAATGGCACGTGATGTGGCTATCGTTTAAGAGGAAGGGAATAGGAAAAGAAGAGAAAGAAAGAAAGCAAGTTTCGATGGAGAAGGGAGAAAGAAGAAAGAAGTGATTAAGGTTTCGATTTTCTTAGGTTTCAAGCAAGATTTTTAAGTGGATCCAAGAGGGAAAAAGATGGAAGAAGATGAGAGCTCCAAGATGAGACAAGAAATTTCGGATTCGGAGAAGATTAAGGTAAGAGATGATTTTTTATCTTTGAAATTTTAATGAGATTTTGGTTTAGATAGCTTAAGAATTGTATGAGTTTGTGATTTCTAAAGTCAATTTTAGAGATTGGAAGGTTTAAATTGCTCAATTTTGGATGTTTATTAATTACGAATTTTTGTCATGAATTAGGGAAATTAAGTGAGGCATTGGAGAAATTGAGGCTTTGGACAAGTTTCAAGCACGGAATTAAGGTGGGTACTATGTTTATATTTTAATTTGTAAGCCATGTAAATGTTTTTGAAAAATTAAGAAAGAAAGTATCGAATTTTATTGTTTCTGAATGTTTTTGAAAAATGGTTACAGGTTTTAAATGATTTGATAAATTAAGAAAATTTGTGAAATTCATTATTTATGAATGAAATGATAAATTATGAAAATTGTTGCATTCCTTGTTTGTGAATGATTGTGCATTTGATATATGAATTTGTGTGAAATATGTGACATTGTGTTTGAATGATTTGAAAAACTGTTGTGGGAGTTTTGGTTGGAATTGTGAATGAAAATTTGTTTGATATTAAAAATAAGTTTTCGAAATGTGCCTTCGGGCAATCCGATTTTTCAAGTATGAAATGTGTTATGTGGGTTTGGTTAGGTCCTATAAGAGAGTCAAGTGCACTTGTCTAGGCTTCGCCCGCCTGCCCACTAGTGGCATTGGAGCTCTGTTATAGATACCCATAAGTTCACGGCTACACCGGACCGCTATGCGGGAAGGTGTAGTACGTTCTGTTCACGACTACACAGGACCGCTCTGCGGGAATGTGCTGTACGTTCTGTTTCTGGCCCGACCCAAACCATTCTGATGTGTTATGTGCTTTTGTTTTGTTTCTAAGTGTGATGCATCCATGGTTTTGAAATTGCTTATAAATTCTTTGATAAATTCAGAAATTGTGAAAAATAAGCATTTGATGAATTTTCTACTGTGAAATGTTTATAAATGGCAAACATTTTGAAAAATATTTTTTGCTTATTTTTTGATTTATAAACATATATATGGCTTGGAATGCCATTAATGCTTTGTAAGCATTAATTTCATGATTGGTATGATTTTGTATATTGAATTAAGATATGAATGGGAATTGCATATGATTATGAATGTGATTGATTGTGTTTGGATTACAGATATGAGGTCCGATGATTTTGATTATTGATTAAGAATTATTTAAGTGTTATAGGTATATGAATGTGTTTGTTTGTGTTGGGATTCCAGACAGGAGGTCCGATGAATTGTGTTGATTGAGCTAGAAATATTGAAATGCCTATTGTGTATGAATTGTGGATCTATGGATATGTGCGTTAAGTGTCTATTGGCAAAAAGAAAAAAAATAAGAATAAGTTTTTTTTAAAAGATGGGATTGAGATATGCATGATTAAGAAGAATTATATGAATTGAGTTTTTGATTGAGGGCGAATTTATCCAAAATGGAAATTGAATTGCTTTGAATGAAGATTGAATAAAATGAAAGAATTTTTTTTTACCGTTTCGGATGGGGTTAGACCCAAAGTTTCTTAAAGTTTCCAAAACGATGTTCTTCTAACATATTTGTTTTTGGATGTTGAAGTTAAGATTTGTTCTTAAGCGATTTGTTTTCGTTGAATCCGTTCCTTCGATTCTGCTATTTGATTTTGTTTCCGCTTTATGATTTTCCGAGCCTTTGGATTTTCTGTGGCTCCTTAAGATTTTGATTTCATTTTGTTTCTTTCGCTTTCCGATGCGAATTGGTTTTCGTTGATTCCCTTTTGTTTTTCGTTTTTTTTTTTTCGGTTGGGGTCTGGTTTCAAAATCGGGTTCCAACAGTTATCCTCTAGGGCTACGCTCTGCTCTTCTTGATCTCGGCTCTGGGGTGGTGGTTGGTCATTCGGATGCGAAGTTTGTGTTTGGTTATTTGGGTTTAATAGGGGTAGCTCGTCTGTGCTAGAGTTTTTGGTGATGGGTGGAGGACTGATCTGGGGATCATGATGGGTCGGTGGAAGGGCGACAGATAATCGCAAGCCCATTTTTTGTAGTGCAAGTGCCGCAACAGCGGCTACATCCAGATTTGTTGCTGCCGCCTGACTTATCTGAGTGCTTCTGGACTTGGTGCCCTGACGCCCGGCCTCACGGTGAGCGCCAACTGGTTCGGTTTGATTTTGCTGAGGCTGAGCGCCGTTGTTTGGATCCATGAGCTCAATTAACTTCAACTAGGAAATATCTACAAAAACAATAAAGGCATACTGGGTGTTGATCGCCGGCCGACCCCTCCGATGCTTAAGTCAGTTCTTTTGTAGTAGTTTTTGTGGTTACGAATAGAGAGTATTAGGGTTCTCGGGTCATACCTGCGTCATGAGGAGATAATGAACTTATATAGTGAATACCTGCCGGGCTTAGCTCATCATCTTGGGAATGGGTCGATCAGCCCACATGTCATCCTAGGGTTGGACCTGGACCTAGCACGAACGACTCAACCATATTCAATAATATTTAAAAACAAAAAATGACAAAATGAAAAGAATTGATAGCATCTAATTAAAGTTCAAAATGAAATAACAAGGGGAGACCACAATCGGAGATGCTAGTAAAATATTGCCCTAGTAATGGTCGAAACACCAATGAAAATCATCAGTTACACAAAACGTTATGAAACATTTAGTGACTAAATGCCTGTCAACTCTAAAGTTTTGACAAGTGAAAGAAAAACTCAACATCCTTTTTGGCAAAAATGGTTCAAAATCTAAACTAGATTAAGTTTTCAAACCCAGAAATAAAATGGCAATCCTTAAAACTTTCCACTGACTATAGTTAAAAGCAACCATTTGAAATTCGGATAATTACCTAAAGGAACAATAGAGGTGAGATGCCAGCGTTAGGGTTCCATAGGGATTAAAACCACCTCAATAGAAATCCCAAGCCAATAATGCATTCCCGTTCAATTCCCATCCCAAAACATTTCTAACACCCCTTGCACTATTTCAGTGAGTAGCTAAGGTTTTCAAAAAGCATTGATGAACGGAAGCTAACTTCAAAAGCCACGGCCATTCACCATTTCCCCCCTCCGTACCAAACCAACTGGTTCTGCCGGATTTTGGCTGAACTGTACGTTGCCGTTTGGATCCATGAGCTGGATGCTTTTTGTGATTAATCCGACGTGAAGATACCTGCAAAACAAAGAAGGCACGTCGGGGGTTGTGTCCCGATTAGCCCCTCCGACGCTCAAGTCAATATTTTTGTGAAGGTGAGGTTGATCAATGCAGAGAAAAGCTAGGTTTTGATTGCATACCTCTGTTATGAGAGAATTATACCTTATATAGGGGATGGACGCTAGGGTTAAACCTTCACGTGTTTGCATGGGAGTCTCTTACATGCGGATGGGCTGAGAAGAGCATGGATCGGGCTTGGGCCTGTCGTAGCTGTTGGGTTCGAGACTTATTCTATGAAGAATGGACCGATCGGTCCAAGGGTTGCCTTGACTGGGTCCGGGCCCAGCATCGCCGACCCGACCATAAGCCCCCTACTCCTCGAGTATGAGCGAAGAGAAGGGTCAGAGGAGTATGTAAAGGTTTATAGCTCGTACTTAGGACAGCTCGTAATTGGGGCGATCGGTCGGACATTGAGATATGACTCGTCTGTAGGTCAGCTCGTGAAGTAATCGATCGGTCGGGCATTGTTGCTGTAGGTCGGTCACGGGAAAGCTCGGGCGGTCCCTATCGATCAGATACCAACCGATTATGCATGACTGCTCAGATGCCGACCGGTTGAGCGTAACTGCTCGTATTCCGACCGGTTGAGTGTAACTGCTCGTTCTGGGATCGGTCAACTGTGTGCCCCATCTGATCGGCCTCGCCACTTGTTGCGCGACAGCCCACGCAAAAGCAGGTCGGATGGTCATCATTGGCATACGTGTGAAGGTACTTGGAGCATTTATTGTTTGACGGCGCACATCCTTTGACAGCTGTTCAGAATCTGAAATGTATTATCCTTGTAACTGTTGTACAGCTGCCTCGTGCATCCCTTCAACTAACGCGCCCTTCCGGATTTCGGACAACCCTAATTCCCATGGCTCGGATCATGCCGCGTGTCCAAGCATAGCTCGGATTTTCTCCACGTGTTATACTTTGATTGGATGGCTCGTCCGAGTGCCTCCCTATAAATGTTTAGGGTCGACGAACCATTTGGTTTTCTCCACGCTTATTTCCTTCTTGCATACGCTTCTGCTTTCGTTCGCTCTTTCTTGTTCCCAGTTTTCGAAAACTTCATTCAATCGTTGTTCGATTTCCCTTTCTCCATCCAACAAAGAGGTACGTCCTTCCTCCTCTAAAGTTCTTTTCAAGAGCTCTTTTCTTGGTAATCATGTCAATGGGTAGTTCTAGAAGTACGGTAGGAGGTACCGAGGAAGTGTCGACGAAGGAAAGAAGGGACGGGTTGGTTGTGGAGGCGGTACCGAGAGGTGAATCGAAGATGAGGTTGGGGGAACTGCAACGGTTGATTATTAGGTGTAACATTCCTTCGTCCTGGGGGCCTAGGCTGGCCATCGGAACCGAACGGACTTCAGCAATCTGAGCTGGTATTTTGCTGTATCTGAGAGATTTTTCTCTGTTGGCGGCATGAGGCTTCCGTACGCTCCGATTATTGACGAGGTGTGCGCCGCCTATAAGCTGATGCCGAGTCAGATCCCCCCGAATGGCTGGAGGTTTATAAATGGTTTGACTCTGCTATGCCATCAATTCGGTTGTCCTCCGTCAGTTGACATCCTCCGCCACTTCTTAAGAATGGGTCAGAGCCCCATAATTGGGGTTGGGATTCCTCATTTTCAGTACAGGGATGCCCGGTATCGCCCGGATGGAACTCCCGGGAAAGTCACTTCTTGGCGTACGAAGTACTTTTTGTAAGCCCCAGAACCTCCTTCAAGCTCGTACTGGAGGTACCCTCTAACCGAGCAATGGAATGACGTGTCGACCATATTCTTAGTAGAGAGGAGTGGGAGGTGGTCGGCCGTATTAAAGAGCTCGGCAGATACGACTTTACTCGGCTCATGCAGGGGTACTTCGGGGGAGTCTCGGCCAATTCATTTCTCACTGACCCCCCTCCTCGAATTAGTGGGCTAGGAGAGGAGACCGCCCCGTCCGGTTGACTCCTCGTGATTGAGCTAATTGTTGTATTTTTGAGCCTTGGTTTCATTTTCTAACTTAATTTATCGTTGTGCCCATGGTGAGAATGGAAGATGCTCACTTGGCCTCCAAGTCAAGAAGCAATTTGTCATGAAAGAAAGGGACGGAGATGGGGATGGCGATGGCGCTTTATATCTATGGGGTTGGGCTCGTTCGTAGTGTCGACAGATGTTCCACCTGTCAGGGGCCGACCTTCTGATTCGGGGTCATTACCAGTTGTGCCGGTCGGCTCGAGCCAGGTAGTCCTGGCAGAGGAGGAGGAGGAGGAGGATGCGGGTCCTCCTCTTAAGAGGAAAAGGTTGGTTCGGCTGGGGATCTCTGTCCGGCCGTGAAGTCGGGCCAGGACTGGAAAGGAAGAAGGGCAAGGGAAGGCGAAGTCCGCAAATCCCGGCGGTGGGAGTCTGCCTCGTTGGCTAAAATGCCACAACGGGACCTCGAAGTGTCCGTTACATTCTTGAGAGGATTACTACTGTGGACGAGTAGTTCATGGAGAAGAGGAGTAACTTGGAGCTAGGGTCTCAGCTCGTTCGTCTCGGTGTGCGGAGTGCGACGACGACCTTCGCAGTGCTACAGCATTTGGAGACTCTGGACCAGGAAGTTCAGGACCTCCATGATCAGGTGAAGGCTTTGAAGGGCGAGCTTTCGGAGGTGAAGGAGGGGAGAGACCTCCTCCAGGCTCAAAACGCATCCTTGGAGGAGGAAAAGAAATCCCAGGAGAGGGAGGTGGGCACTTTGTTGGCTCGACTGGCCAAGGGAGAGGAGGAGAAGGACGAATGGAGGAAGACCGTGAGGGCGGAGCGGGAGTCTAGCAAGAAACTCCACCAAGATTGCCGCTCCGTAGTGTAGGGTAGGGACAGAGCCGAGGAGACCCTGCGGGAGGTGCGGCGTTCTGTGAGGATTCAACGGGTCGAGGCGATTAAGCGATGGAAACGGCGGTTTCTGTTCGAGGAGAGTTTAGAGCTCGCCTGAGGCATAACCCTCTCGGTTCTGAGGAGGGGCCACGAACTCTACGCTCCTAGGCGGTCGGTGTGCCCTTCATTCGAGGAGTATGTCGAGCCGCTTCTTCCTGCGGCTCTTGGGCTTTCTTTAGAGGAAGTCAGGGAGAAGGCCAAAGGAGAATGGGATGCCATTCCGGACGAAGAGCTGGATCTCAGCTCCGATGAAGAAGAGCTTCCCTACGAAGATATTCCTCCAGTCGCTCCCCTAGGTACTGCTCCTATTCCCGTTGTGTCGCTCTCCGAAGGGGAAGAGCCTCCTTGCGAGGATATTCCTCCGGTTGCTCCCCCGGGTCCTGCTCCTTAAGCTACTTGTTGTTCCCCTTCTCCCGAATTCTAGAGCTCACCTGGTCGGGCTCGTGGTCAGGGTGAATTTAATATGAATGAAAATTTTTAGTTGTGTTTCATTTTGTCGAAGTCAATTTTCGTGCTTATGTGCTTTGTTTTGGACGTATAGTAGGGTTAGGTGTTACTCGTGGTCGACCAATCCGAGGTCCCAAGGATCTCGTCTTGGCGACCGATCGACCGTAGTCGATCTATGGAGATACTGAGCGAGGTCCCAAGGATCTTGTCTTTGCGACCGATCGACCGTAGTCGATCTATGGAGATACCGAGCTCGGTCCCAAGGATCTTGTCTTGGTGACCGATCGACCGTAGTCGATCTATGGAGATATCGAGCGAGGTACCTAGGATCTTGTCTTGGCGACCGATCGATCGTAGTCGATCTATGGAGATACCGAGCGAGGTCCCAAGGATCTTATCTTGGCGACCGATCGATCGTAGTCGATCTATGGAGATACCGAGCGAGGTCCCAAGGATCTTGTTCTTGGCGATCGATCGTAGTAGTCGATCTATGGAGATACCGAGCGAGGTCCCAAGGATCTTGTCTTGGCGACCGATCGACCGTAGTTGATCTATGGAGATACCGAGCGAGGTCCCAAGGATCTTGTCTTGGCGACCGATCGATCGTAGTCGATCTATGGAGATACCGAGCGAGGTCCCAAGGATCTTGTCTTGGCGACCGATCTACCGTAGTCGATCTATGGAGATACCGAGCGAGGTCCCAAGGATCTTATTTTGGCGACCGATCGACCGTAGTCGATCTATGGAGATACCGAGCGATGATTGATCTGATTTTTAACTCTTTACCACAATGGAATTTTTTATCGCCAAGAAATCTGAAAACCCTTTATTGATGATAACGAAGGCGTGGGCCGTTAAAAAACCTGCCTGGCTAGGATAGGAAAAAGGTACCCACAAGTGTTGTACAAAAACATTGTTGAACTAACATTAATCAAAATAAGACTTATCTATTGGTAGAACGCCTTTAGGTTTCGGGAGTTCCACGGCCTTGGTAGAATTTTCCCTTTCGCATCACGTAGGATGTAAGAACCGTGCCCGATCTGCTTAATCACTCGATAAGGTTCTTCCCACGTTTGTCCGAGCTTTCCAGGATGCTTCCCAGCCGCCTCGGCCTTTCGTAAGACGTAACCACCTACCTTTACATCGCTCGGCTTGACCCTTCTGTTGTAGAGTTTGGTCGCCTTTTGCCTGATGACTTCCGAACTAGCGACTGCCCTTTCTCTATCCTCATCGAGGAGAACGAGTTCCGCTTTGCGGGATTCATCATTCTGCTCTTCTTCATAGCCCGACAACCTTTGATTATGCAATGCCACCTCTACTGGGACTAGGGCTTCTGCTCCGAAGGTCATCCTGAACGGTGTTTCCCCTGCGGCTCCGTTCGGTGTGGTTCTGTATGCCCACAACACTTCGTCCAGTTCTTCCACCCAGGTCTTTCGGCTATCTAGGAGCTTTTTGAGGGCACTCATTATCTTTTTGTTTGTGTTCTTCGCAAGTCCATTGCTTTGGGGATGAGCTACCGAAGTCAACTGTAGTTTGATTTTTAGTCGGTCGCAGAAGTCTTTAAATTTGTCGTTATTGAATTGTCGACCGTTATCTGTAACCAACACCATAGGCATCCCGAAGCGACATAGTATATTTTTCTTTACGAAACTTTCTACTTTCCCCTCGGTGATTGTAGCGACCGACTCCGCTTCTACCTACTTAGTGAAGTATTCCACTGCCACTATCAGGAATTTCTTTTATCCGGGGCCGAGAGGGAAGGGCCCCAGTACATCCATTCCCCATTGAGCGAAAGGAATAGGGTGACTCACGATTTGCATCCTCTTGGTCGGTTGATGAGATAGGCTGCTATTTCTCTGGCAAGCCTCACATCGGTCGACCTTCTCGCGCCTTTTTCTCATTGTCGGCCAAGTAGCCTTCGTCGATCACCGAGCCAACATTCTGCCTCATACATGATTTCCGCACAACCCTTCGTGGACCTCGGCCATTGCCTGCTCGGCTTCTTCTTCTTTCAAGCATCGAAGCAGCGGCCAGTCGTAAGACCGCTTATATAGAGTACCATTAACGACTGTATACTCGGCTGCCTTTATTCTTAGTTTCTTGGCCTCCGATGCGTCTTCTGGTTGTTTTCCTTCTAAAAGGTACTGCGCAATCGGTTCCGTCCAACCCGACCGACCGGTACTTATGTTGTGAACTTCCTCAGCTTTTTGAATGCTAGGCTGGCCCAGTCATTCGATTAAAACATTGTTTATTGCATCACGGTCGGAAGCCATTTTGGAGAGCGCATCTGCTTTAGCATTTTGAGCTCGTTCTATTCTGCTGATCGAGTACCGTTCGAAATTGCTCAACTCCTGCTTTACCAGCTCCAGGTACCTGATCATGTTGTTCCCCTTGGCCTCATACTGCCCGGTGACTTGGCCGACCACTACTTGGCTATCACTATACACCTTCAGATGCTTTATTTCCATCTCCCTAGCCAGCTGGAGGCCGGCTATCAGGGCCTCGTATTCTGCTTCGTTATTGGAGGCCTTGAACTCGAGCCGAATGGCATATTCCACATTTTCTTTATGGTGCGGGATGATCAGCACTACGCCTGCTCTGCATCCCTCGGCATTGGACGACCCGTCAACAAACAAGTTCCAGGCAGGGAGCTGCGTGTTCTTCGTGTTGGATCGGAAAAAGAAAGCATGCTTAGTATGGAGAAACGATAGATTTCAAAACTTTTTAAGAAATCATCTTGCAGCGGAAGCAATATATCCAAATCAACATGCTAATCCATACATGATATGGTATAAGGATAATAAAACCAAGAACAAGATAAAAGGAATTACCGACTCCTTCGCCATGCCTTTAAATCCTCGTTCGCGCTATCCTCTCCTTCTTATATCCAAATCCTTTGCCTTTGAGTCTTTTCCTTTAGCAATCTATCTTCTTCCTTGTTGTAGTATCCTCAACCAATTAGCTTTACCACTTGTTCTTCATGGACAACTAGGTTAACAAAATCCTTTGGTGGGAAAGGAGAAGAAATATTTGGAGGAGATTTTCTTAAGAAGAAGAACCAAAATTGAAACTCTTTCAATTCTTTCACTTAGAATTTCGGTTCTACCTTGTATGAAAGGAGAGAATGTCTAAAACCATGCAAGAACCCTTTCTTACATCTCAATTTCGAAATATGCATGAATGGAAAAGTGAGAGGCATCCAATGCATCACTTACATTAATCACTCATCAAATAGCCAATAAATGAGACTTACTTCATTTATCTTTAAAATTACTATTTGAAAAGACCATAACCTATAATTGAATACCCATTTCGATTTTGGCAAGAAGAAAGAAGGAAGATGGTCCATCTAATGCACATCTTTCATCTTTAATCTAATGAATGCAAATAGGTTACATGCCAACATTAAAAGCCAACCATTAAACCATTTAATGGTAAGTTCATAACTCCATTTAATAATGATGAACCATAATAAAGACCATCTTTATTTAGTATTTTAATGTCAAATGTGTGGTTACACATCTAACCTAACACAATTTCGAAATTGCTTCTTCTCCATTTAAAAAAATTGTTTTAATATAATTAATCTAATCAATTACATTAAACCAAAACAAGCCCATTTCTAAATGAACATATGGGCTTCCAATTAACCATTAATTAGTATAAGCCCATCATTCAATTATGGACTTCTAAAGCCTCCAAACTACTTCTTACTTAGCTTGATAACCTTCCTTAAAGCCAAGTGGGGAATCTTATTGGACTTTGATAATTCAAACTCCAATAAGCCCAGAAATAATTCAATCTCATTGGAATTAATTCTAGCTTATTAACTAAATGTCATTCTACTAAAGACAATTAGTTGAACTCTTGAATTATTAAATATTATGAGAATATGTCCAATTGCAAACCCTATTTAGAACCTTATTATAGCCATCCGCATAACAAAGGGTAAAATTATCGTTTTGCCCTTATGTTGGTTTTTCCTTCTAGATCTCTCATTTTACTTTATATGGTGATTAACACATAAGATCTCATCTTAGTGTTAAAGACTTGATGGGTAGCTAGTCCATCAAACTCTCGCGCCAGCTTAATCACCAAATCTCCTTAAAACATCTAGAAGAGATGATAACACTATAAACTCTTTATTTGAGTGAATGTTCCTCGATACATGTTTCAATTAACAATTCCAACATGCAGACCTCGGATTAATACCTGTAAAAATCCATTCCGATCATATCAAGAATTATAATGAAACACATATGAGTTCACCACTCATCAAGATTGTGGTTCATAATAGCGAATGCTTAAGTTGTATGTTTTAAGATTAAAGTAACGCCCACTTTATTCTTGAAAACATACTTGATTCCGTATTCATTTAATAGTGCCATTATCGATAGTCTACTACTATCATGATATGAAACTCATCATTCCCTTTAAGTAAACTCCTTTACTTATATGGAGATAAATCGCAACACTACAGCCTAAACCATAATCAAACGACCAACTTGATTATTCAACTGTGAATCAATTATCAATTAATTCGATTCTAAAATATACATGTTTCCCATACATCTCTATGTATATGTATATTACTTACAAATGAATCTTGGTACCTTATGACCAGATATATAATGCTCATACAGATAAAACCAAACTCTTTTGTTTTATTAATAATAAATATTTTCATTACAAAATCAGAATCAAGAAGATAAAGTTACATGTAAATACATTTGCTTTCCAGGCACTATATTTACATAACTCCAACAATCTCCCACTTGCCCTAAAGCAAGTTTGACATATCCTTCATTCCCATCCTTCTAGGTGACCCTCAAAGCTCTTTTGAGTCAAAGTCTTTGTGAACGGATCAGCAAGGTTTTGCTCAGGAATCTTTACCACATCCACTTCTCCACGTTGTATTATCTCCCTTATGAGATGATACTTTACGCTCAATGTGTTTGGCGACTTTGTGGTTCCGAGGTTCTTTAGAATTAGCCACCGCCCCACTATTATCACAATAAAGTGTAATGGCTTTTTCGCCTCGAACTACCTCCAAATCATTTAGAACTTCCGGAGCCGATCGCTTCCTTTCACGCTTCACAAGCAGAACATACTCAACCTCCATAGTCGAATCAAGAATACAAGATTGCTTGACACTCCTCCAAACTATGGCTCCACCTCCTAAAGTAAATATAGAACCGTAAGTTGATTTCCTTGAATCAACGCCGATTGGAAATCGAATCCGTATATCCCGTCGGAATAAGATTACTTCCAGAGTAAACAAGCATTAAGTTCTTCATCCTACGAAGATACTTAAGTATACACTTAACCGCAATTCAATGTTCCATTCTCGATTGGATGAAATCGCTACCATCCCATCGCGTAATGTATATCCGGTCTAGTGCACAAAGATTGCATACATCAAACTACCAACTGCCAAGCATATGGAATGTTACGCATGCGCTCAACCTCCTCTTGGGTTTTAGGTGCTTGTTCCTTTGAAAGTTTGATTCCATGTCTAGTAGGAGTGAAACCCTCTTGGAATCTTGCATGGCGAACTTATTGAGCATATTCTCAATGTAGGTTAGTTGAGACAAAACTATCTTCTTGTTCTTATGATCCCTTATAAGTTTGATCCCTAGAACATAGGTAGCCTCTCCCAAATCCTTCATTGAAAACTGCTCATTCACCATCCTTAATCGCAGATAACATTCCCACATCATTCCCGATGAGCGTAATGTCATCAACATACGTGATTAGGAAAGTAACCTTACCTTCTTGTATTCTTTTGTAAACACAAAGCTCATCTAGGTTTTGTATGAACCCATAGGTTTTGATAGCCTTATCAAACCTAATGTTCCAAGACCTAGATGCTTGCTTAAGTCCATAAATGGACCTTTGCAACTTGCAAACCTTATTCTCATTACCTAGCTCAATGAATCCTTCGGTTGGGCCATATAAATGGTCTCCTCAAGATCTCCATTCGAAATGCGGTCTTGACATCCATTTTCCATATTTCATAATCGAAATAGGTCATATGGCCAAAAGAATCTCGATGGACTTAAGCATGGCAACCGGAGAAAAGTCTCCTCGTAGTCTATACCCTCCTTTTGAGTATAGCCTTTAGCTACCAGCCTAGCTTTAAAGGTCTCTACCTTTCCATCCGATCCCTTTTCCTTTTGTAGATCCATTTACACCCTATGGTTTTAGACTGGTGGTAGATCTACAAGACCTGAACTTCATTAGTATACATAGAATCTATTTCGATTCCATTGCCTTGAGCCATTTTCCGCATCAACATCATTAATAGCCATGTATACGAATCAGGACCTGTTTCTTCTTAGTCCGAGATGGCAATTAAGCCTTCTCCTAAACCCGATACCTATCTGGTTGTCTCACAACCTCCCACTACGCCTAGGCACATCTTGATGTTCAGGTTGCACTTCGATTCAACTCTTGAATCCATTTCGACATCTTGCTCATATCCAAAACAACTCTTGGTTTGGATGAAATTGCTAACTCCTTTAGTACTACTTCACTTCTTCCTTTGTGATTTCTCACAAACTCTTCCTCTAAGAAGTTTGCGTTTGTCGACACAAATACCTTCCTATCATGAGGATCAAAAATAGTACCCTCGAGTTCCCGTAGATATCCTATAAACAAACATACTTGACCTTGGTTCCATCTTTGTGGATTCAGCTTTAGAACATGGGCTGGACAACCCCAAGTCCTCAAGTGCCTCAATGAAGGCACTCGCCATCCACAACTCCCTAGGTGTTTTAGGCACCGATTTGGATGGAGCAAAGTTAAGAAGATATGTTGCCGTTTGTATGGCATATCCCGAACGATTCGAAGGCTAGCATAGACATCATTGATCTTACCATTTCCAATAGAGTTCTATTTCTCCCTCTGCTACACCATTCTATTGAGGTGTACGAGGAGTCGACAAATTGGAAACAATTCCATTGTCAATTAAATATTGCTAGAACTCTCCAGATAAATACTCACCACCTCGATCCGATCAAGTCGCTTTAATGGCTTGCCAAGTTGCTTCTCACTTCAAATTTTGAATTCTTTGAACTTTTCAAAAGATTCACTCTTTTATGCATCAAATACAAATAGCCATGTCTTGAGTAATCATCTATAAAAGTTATGAAATATTCATAACCTCCTCTAGCTTGTACATTCATGGGCCCACACACATCAAGATGTACCATGTCCAATGTGGATTCAAATCTGCTTCCTTTAGAAGGAAATGAGGCTTTTGTCATTTTCCTTCAATATAAGATTCACAGTGGGTAATGGATCACTATCCAAGCCCATAAGGATCCCATCCTTTACTAGCTTTGTCAAGTCTTTTCGATTGATATGACCCATCCTTAGATGCCACAGATACTTTGAATTAATGCTAGAGATATTGGATTGTCTTGGTTTTATCAATTCGTGGTGTTTAGTGAGTCTTTCATAGGTTCTATAAAAACAATCCTCGCTTAATTATCGCTTCACAAATAAAATCCTTATTCTCATATATTGAAACAACTTTTTCAAAATATAAGGAATAGCCAGATTTTATTAGACAAAAATGTAAATCATGTTCCTTACAATCATTGGCATGTAATAAACATCTTCCAAATATAACCTATGACCACTAGGAAAGTCCAGATAACTACTCCCACCGATTCTCTGAAACATAGGAACCATCTGCTATCTTAAGTTGAAACGGCCTTTAGAAGTATTTTCCTTCATTGGAACCCCGCAAAGAATTACAAACATGGTTAGTGGCTCCTAATCTAATATCCAAGAAGTAGATAAATCGCCACATTTCTAGTTCCTAACAAACTTAGGAAGCCCATACCTTGTTTGCTTTTGAGGGACTCTAGGTAGATCGGATGCTTTCTTTTCAAAGGGCCCATCTCATCACAAAGGGAAACACTTTCCTTTGATGTTCTCTTTGGCCTTCTTTTCATGGGTTTGGCCTTGACCCCTATTTGGGCCTTCTTTTCGTTGGACCCTTCTTCTTTCCTTGCCTTACCCTTGGCTTAAGAAGAAGCTACATTAGCTTCTAGCCCATGAGCCTTAATATTCAATATTTCCTCCGTGCTCCTGAGGGTATTCATTAACTCACTCAAGGTGTAATCCTTGCTGTTGAGCTCATAGTCCAACTTAAACCGCTGAAAAGAAGAGTTTAAGCTATTGATGATCATAATCATCTGCGTGTCCGCATCCATATCCGCCTAAGCATCTCAAATTTCTCGGACCGCAGAGATTACCTTCATCATGTAATCCCGCACTTGGCTCACCGGTTTTACGCTCGAGATTATGAAAGGTTTGGATAGCTTTCATTCTTGCAGACCTAGTCCTCACACCAAACATCTCATGTAGGTGATGGACCATTGCACTAGCAGTTTTCATACAAGCAATTTGCTTTTGCAACATGTCGCTGACAGAAGCAAGAATATAACACTTAGTAGTCTTGTCAGCATTCTGCCAACGCTCATGTTGTTGGACTTGCTCAGGAGTTGCATCTCCACTTAGAGGTATAGGCTCATTTTCAGTTAACACCCATGAAATACGTTCATATTGAAGAACAATGTCAAGGTTACGTCTCCATTCATTAAACTTGTCTCCATTTTCCAATTTGTTATTAGTCAAGAGCAGGGTAAAATGGATTCATTTTATGGTTGATTATGTCTGAAAATATAAATTATTAAAACATGAGCATACTAGTCAACAATTTATGAAACTTTGTATAAAATCATGATGCATGTATGCATGATGATAGATTTAAGAAAACTTAAAAAATTAAAACATTATACGACGGTTAGTTTTCTTATCTATAACAGACTAAGTAACGGTGGGCCATCTTATCTATTAAAAGAAAAACTGGGACCCTCCCACTCAAAAAACTACCAAGCATCTCATGCTCAATTTTTAAGAAGCGTCTTAATTTGGTCCATACTTTTACCAATGAGCTACGGTGGGCGGTTTATTGATAAAAATGTTGAGTGTATAACCATTTGATTCATTCACTAAAGATACCTACAAATCATGCCTCGGTGGGAGGTCACATTTGCTATCATTAAGTGGACTTATCCTTAAGGAGACCCAAACCATGCAAGATCTAGGATCCATGCCCTCCGATGGGGAGTAACACTTCACCACATGCAAACGGGCCATCATTTGGAGACCGTGGACTCTCACAGGAGCATCCTCTCCCACTCAATCTTTTTGGGCTTTAAGTTTTAAATACCATCTTGTCTAGATGCAATTTATTATCCATCATATATTGTTTCATTATATATCTCATACATATTGAATGCATGGCAAGGCCTAGGGTTGGCAATTTTCTAAATGACATGCAATCACATAATATCACATATTACAAGCATTCATTTCTCCATTCATCACATGAACTAATAAAGCCACTTTTGATTGTCCATCCTAGAAACATAAAATAATTACAAGCCTTTTAGGCCCAAAATATGCTTCTTCATCTTGGATCTTCCGCTTCGAACTCTTCGCTAACATGATCCGGTCCATTCGGTAAACAAAATGTAATGGCATTTATGAAATTAGAATTTTGTCATTTGAAAAAAAATTCAGCTCTAGATTTTAGAAAACCAAATCTTTGTTTTAACAAAAATCCCAGCACTTGTTTTATTAAAACCAAACTCATTTCATGAAAATTAAAAACAGCACTTAGTATTTTAGCAAAACCGAAATTGGATTCTTTGAAAAAAAAAACCAGCACTTGTTTTCCAATCATAACTGAAATATGATTCATTGAAACAAAAATTCCAGCAACTTAGTTTTCACAAAACTTATGCCAAAACACAAAAGGATACACCGAAAATTTTACCTTTCCATTTCTTCAATCCATGGCTGCTCCTTCTTCATCATTACATCAATTTGTACATTACAAAATCAAATAAAATAAAAAAAAAGAAACTAAGGAGGAAACATGGTGATTATAGACCACCCTCCTTGTTACAACCAAATGAAGAAATCTTACAAGATAAAATTTAACTTCTATGGACAACCAAAAGAGCAACATACACCATATATATTTCTATCACATAAAAATATGCAGTATACATAAAAAGATTGCCAACCCATGCATCCACCATATAGGAACCGAAATCATGCATGAAAAAACCGGTTCTGATACCAATTGTTGGATTGGAAAAAGAAAGCATGCTTAGTATGGAGAAACGATAGATTTCAAAACTTTTTAAGAAAGCATCTTGCAGCGGAAGCGATATATCCAAATCAACATGCTAATCCATACATGATATGGTATAAGGATAATAAAACCAAGAACAAGATAAAAGGAATTACCGACTCCTTCGCCATGACTTTAAATCCTCATTTGCTATCCTCTCCTTCTTATATCCAAATCCTTTGCCTTTGAGTCTTTTCCTTTAGCAATATATCTTCTTCCTTGTTGTAGTATCCTCAACCAATTAGATTTACCACTTGTTCTTCAAGGACAACTAGGTTAACAAAATCCTTTGGTGGGAAAGGAGAAGAAATATTTGGAGGAGATTTTCTTAGAAGAAGAAGAACAAAAATTGAAACTCTTTCAATTCTTTCACTTAGGAATTTCGGTTCTACCTTGCATGAAAGGAGAGAATGTCTAAAAACCATGCAAGAACCCTTTCTTACATCTCAATTTCGAAATATGCATGAATGGAAAAAGTGAGAGGCATCCAATGCATCACTTCTTACATTAATCACTCATCAAATAGCCAATAAATGAGACTTACTTCATTTATCTTTAAAATGGCTATTTGAAAAGACCATAACCTATAATTGAATACCCATTTCGGTTTTGGCAAGAAGAAAGAAGGAAGATGGTCCATCTAATGCACATCTTTCATCTTTAATCTAATGAATGCAAATAGGTTACATGCCAACATTAAAAGCCAACCATTAAACCATTTAATGGTAAGTTCATAACTCCATTTAATAATGATGAACCATAATAAAGACCATCTTTATTTAGTATTTTAATGTCAAATGTGTGGTTACACATCTAACCTAACACAATTTCGAAATTGCTTCTTCTCCATTTAAAAAAATTGTTTTAATATAATTAATCTAATCAATTACATTAAACCAAAACAAGCCTATTTCTAAATGAACATATGGCTTCCAATTAACCATTAATTAGGATAAGCCCATCATTCAATTATGGACTTCTAAAGCCTCCAAACTACTTCTTACTTAGCTTGATAACCTTCCTTAAATCCAAGTGGGGAATCTTATTGGACTTTGATAATTCAAGCTCCAATAAGCCCAGAAAAAATTCAATCTCATTGGAATTAATTCTAGCTTATTAACTAAATGTCATTCCACTAAAGACAATTAGTTGAACTCTTGAATTATTAAATATTATGAGAATATGTCCAATTGCAAACCCTATTTAGAACCTTATTATAGCCATCCGCACAACAAAGGGTAAAATTACCGTTTTGCCCTTATGTTGGTTTTTCCTTCTAGATCTCTCATTTTACTTTATATGGTGATTAACACATAAGATCTCATCTTAGTGTTAAGACTTGATGGGTAGCTAGTCCATCAAACTCTCGGGCGCCATTTAATCACCAAATCTCCTTAAAACATCTAGAAGAGATGATAACACTATAAACTCTTTATTCGAGTGAATGTTCCTCGATACATGTTTCAATTAATAATTCTAACATGCAGACCTCGGATTAATACCTGTAAAAATCCATTCCGATCATATCAAGAATTATAATGAAACACATATGAGTTCACCACTCATCAAGATTGTGGTTCATAATAGCGAATGCTTAAGTTGTATGTTTTAAGATTAAAGTAACGCCCACTTTATTCTTGAAAACATACTTGATTCCGTGATTCATTTAATAGTGCCATTATCGATAGTCTACTACTATCATGATATGAAACTCATCATTCCCTTTAAGTAAACTCCTTTACTTATATGGAGATAAATCGTAATATTACATCAAACCATAATCAAACGACCAACTTGATTATTCAACTGTGAATCAATTATCAATTGATTCGATTCTAATAATATACATGTTTCCCATACATCTCTATGTATATGTATATTACTTACAAATGAATCTTGGTACCTTATGACCAGATATATAATGCTCATACAGATAAAACCAAACTCTTTTGTTTTATTAATAATAAATATTTTCATTACAAAGCAGAATCAAGAAGATAAAGTTACATGTAAATACATTTGCTTTCCAGGCACTATATTTACATAACTCCAACAATCTCCCACTTGCCCTAAAGCAAGTTTGACATATCCTTCATTCCCATCCTTCTAGGTGACCCTCAAAGCTCTTTTGAGTCAAAGTCTTTGTGAACGGATCGTGAGGTTTTGCTCAGTAGAATCTTTACCACATCCACTTCTCCACGTTGTATTATCTCCTTATGAGATGATACTTTCGCTCAATGTGTTTGGCGACTTTGTGGTTCCGAGGTTCTTTAGAATTAGCCACTTTGCCCACTATTATCATAATAAAGTGTAATGGCTTTTTCGCCTCTGGAACTACCTCCAAATCATTTAGGAACTTCCTGAGCCGATCGCTTCCTTTGCTTGCTTCACAAGCAAAGAACATACTCACCTCCATAGTCGAATCAGCAATACAAGATTGCTTGACACTCCTCCAAACTATGGCTCCACCTCCTAAAGTAAATATAGAACCGAAGTTGATTTCCTTGAATCAACATCGATTGGAAATCGAATCCGTATATCCCGTCGAATAAGATTACTTCCGAGTAAACAAGCATTAAGTTCTTCGCCCCACGAAGATACTTAAATATACACTTAACCGCAATTCAATGTTCCATTCTGGATTGACTGAAATCGCTACCATCCCCATCGCGTAATGTATATCCGGTCTAGTGCACAACATTGCGTACATCAAACTACCAACCGACGAAGCATATGGAATGTTACGCGTCGCTCGAACCTCCTCTTGGGTTTTAGGTGCTTGTTCCTTTGAAAGTTTGATTCCATGTCTAGTAGGGTGAAACCCTCTTGAATCTTGCATAGCGAACTTATTGAGCATATTCTCAATGTAGGTTAGTTGAGACAAAACTATCTTCTTGTTCTTACGATCCCTTATAAGTTTGATCCCTAGAACATAGGTAGCCTCTCCCAAATCCTTCATTGAAAACTGTTCATTCAGTCATCCCTTAACCGCAGATAACATTCCCACATCATTCCCAATGAGCAGAATGTCATCAACATACAGGATTAGAAAAGTAACCTTACCTTCTTGTATTCTTTTGTTAACACAAGGCTCATCTAGGTTTTGTATGAACCCATAGGTTTTGATAGCCTTATCAAACCTAATGTTCCAAGACCTAGATGCTTGCTTAAGTCCATAAATGGACCTTTGCAACTTGCAAACCTTATGCTCATTACCTAGCTCAATGAATCCTTCTGGTTGGGCCATATAAATGGTCTCCTCAAGATCTCCATTCAATGTAAGGCTTTCTGTACAGCCTTTCAAGAAGGAGTCGGACGATGGTTCAACAGTTTACCCCCACGTTGCATCACTTGTTTTGAAGATTTTAAGCTGCTATTCCTCAACCAGTTTGCTACAAGTAAACGGCCACAGAAGACTGCCTTGGAAGTGATGCAGTTGACTCAAGGAAGGAATAAAAGTTTATGGGAGTTCATTACTCGGTTTAACAATGAAGCTGTTGAAGTCCTTGACCTCACCTGCTCGTCCATGTTGGCTGCCCTTATGAGCAACACGAGGGATGAAGAGTTCAAGAAGTCATTGGCCCTTGATCAGCCCAAGTCTATTCAAGAGATAAGAAATCGGGCGGATAAATATATCCAGCTAGAGGAAGTGTTAAAAACACAAAACGTAGGCCAGATGACCGCTGGCCAAGTAGCAGAACAGATGATTTACAAGTTTACGTAAGGATCAGTCTAACGGAGGAAGCCGATCGATCGAAAGGACCAACGACGAGAATCCTTTACCACGCTCAAAAGCCAGTATGCGGAAGTACTGGCAGCCATGAGAGCAGAAGGGGAATCCCTCCGAGAACTTAGTAAGTTGAAAACTCCCCTAAAAAAAGGGATTTTGCTTTATATTGTCATTTCGATAGAGATGTAGGTCATGATAAGGAGGACTGTTGGGACTTAAAGCGAGAAATCGAATTCCTTATTCAAAAGGGAAGGCTGGGTAGATTTTTGAAGTACGATACAAATGTCGAACGTGATAATGAGGGTAGGAGTGGTCGGTATGATAACTGGTGAAAACCTTGGAAACAAAATGATACAAACGATGGAGCAGAGCAGAATAGGAATTCAAATGACCGACGTGACACGAGAAGATAGTTCAGGGAACAGGCAACAGAAATGCCAGACAGTAAGATGAATGACCGGTTAGGGTCATAAACATGATTTCTGGTGGTAGTGTAGCAGGAGGGTCCACCGTCAGAGGAAGAAAGAGGCATGCTAGGCAGGTCGTTGAAGACTTATCAACAAAGAAAAAGAGGCAAAACGATGGGGTGATCTTGTTTAAGAAATCTGATTTGGAAGGTGTTAGCTGTCCTCATGATGATGCATTAGTGGTTACCTTGAATATGGATGATAGTGAGGTAAAGCGGTAATGATTGACACAGTAGCTCACCAACCCATCTGCATTATGATGCATTTAAGCAGATGGAGATACCGGAAGAGTGACTATTGCCAATAGAGGGACCCATCAAAGAGGTAATAGGAGCATCAGCCTACCCATTTGCTTGAGTTCTCTTGAACGAAAATTCGGACAAAAGCGACGTCAAATAGAGAGGAATGTTGAATTCTTGGTTGTAAAGTTTGTCGGAGCGTATAACGCAATAATTGGAATAGCCACCCAAAGCGTCCTTAGAGCAATTGTCTCAACTTACTATCAAGGAATGAAATTCCCAACATCTCATGGAGTCGATATTGTTAGGGGTCAACAAAGAATCGCTAGGGAATGCTACGTGGCAGAAGTGAGGACCCTTGATGGGGCAGTAGTTTTGACAACTTCTCTTGATGTGAGAGCCGACGAAGAAACTGAGAGGATGAACCCTGTCCAAGAAACACAACAGATCATATTGGATGAAGAAGGCCGATCCAAATTCACAAATCTAGGCTCTAAACTTGAAAAGGGTTGGCCAAAGAGATCACAGATTATTTGATAGACAACAGATCGATCTTTGCTTGGGTACCGAGCGACATGCCTAGAATTTTTCGAACAATAACATCTCATTCTCTCGGTATTCGGAAAGACTGCAAGCCAGTGAGACAGAAGAAGCGGCGGAAAAGCAAAGAGAGGCAGCGGGTGATCGAGAAAGAGATAGGAAAATTACTGGATGCTAGGTTTATTCGGGAAATCAAACACCCTGAATGGTTGGCAAACGTGGTACTAGTGAAGAAGAAAAACAGAAGATGGAGAATGTGCATCGATTTCACTGACTTGAACAAAGCATGCCCAAAGGACAACTTCCCCTACCCAAAATCGATTAGCTGGTAGACTCTACATCAGGGCATGAGCTTCTCAGTTTCTTGGATGCTTTCTCTGGTTATCATCAGATACAAATGAGTCTTGAAGACGAAGAAAAGACAGCTTTTATAACTGACCAGGGCACGTATTGCTACCAGGTAATGCCGTTCGGTTTGAAAAATGCAGGGGCTACTTATCAATGGCTCGTTATGGAAATTTTTAAGAAACAGATCTGTAACATCCCACCCCCTACTGGAAGGGTAAAATAGGAAATTTGTCATAGGATGGGATTGATAGGGAATAATTAGTATTGTTCATGCATAATATGATTGCTACACAGTATCAATTGATCACATGGAATTACTGTACATGCATTCATGATAATTCCCGATAATTGGGCCTAATGCAATTTTATTAGGATTAACATGGTTATAGGGTTTGAAAAATTATTTTTGACTGATCCAGAGTGTGTTTTATATTTTAACGAATTTTTAGGAAATTTTCTAGAATTTTTCGGAGAAAATTCCCGGACCGGCAAAATAGCCGGTAAATGGCCTAAATGTGTTTTTGTTATGGAAAATGTGGTTTTCGTGTTTGAAAATTTATTGGGAGTGGACTGTTATATGTTTTACAATTTTGGGCAATTTCGTTAATTTTCAAAAAAATGATTCGAGAAAATTCCTGAAAATTCCCGGACCGGAAAAAAATCGCCAAGTGACGAACCGGTTGATTTTCGGTAGTGAAAATTTCTATCCAATGGCACTACAATATTAGGTACATTATTTTGGGATTGAAATTAGGGCCATTGGAATTGAATGGGTCAAATTTATGTCATTAGGGTTTAATTCCTTTAATTGCCAAGTGTCATTAGTTGGGCTTATCCTTATTTTGGCTTTTTCCTCCAATTGCCAAGTGTCCTACCATTTTGTCTTGTTCCTAGCTATTAAGTCGGCAACTTCATGGATAAGGGATTGAAAAAAAAAGATTGATTTAATGCTTGGCTTGCTTCTTTCACCCGAAACCCATAAACTTCTTCTTCTCCATCGAAATTTCTTCCTTTTTCCCTAGCTCTTTTGCTCTTCTTTTCTTCCTCCTTAAGTGGTCAAGTGATGATGTCGCATGTGTATGATAAGTGAAGAAGTAAAGTAATTGGAGAAGAGTTAGAGTATTCCTTTGGAAAAGCTTGAATTAGGTAAGTTGTGTTGTTAAGCTTTAATTATGATTTGATTTATGAGTTAAATAACATGGTAGTTAGAAGCATTTAATGGGAGTTATGGTGTGTTTATTATGATTATTGATGCATGAAATTGATGAAAATTATAGTTTGACTTGGTGGGTATAAGGTTAAGGTTAATAAAGTAGTATGAATGATTATGGTTTTAGTTTGATTTTGATTGAATATTGAAGGTTAATCTTGCATAGAAATGAAGAGTGTAATGCTGCAAAATTTTGCCTATTGGTCTAAGTGAATGTATGAATGATGTAGGGATTGATTTTGTGTCCAATTGAGATGCTTATGGTAGTAGAATTTGACTTGGCATGATAGGGAGTATAAGTGGAAGATGAAAGCTGGAAATTGGTTTTTTGACCTACTGTACTGTTTTAAGCATAACTAATTGTGTAGGTGAGCAAATGAGGTACGGTTTGTTCTCAATGAAACTTTGGGATGTTGGCTTCAACTTTGTGTGAAATAGGTGATGTTAAATTGTATTGTTAGAAGGGTGAATCTTTGCATGGAAAGTTTCTGTTTGTAGGGTCTGTGAACAGTACCCGCATATATGACTTGATTACTTTGTTGATTTTTCTAAATTAATTGGGATGGAATTAGGGAAAATGGTCTTCATGAGAGTTGAAGCCTACATTATTAGCTTTCCATTTCCACTGATCTTGCTTATTTTCGAGTTTTATATTGGGAGATATGAACTGATTTCTATTGATTGGTTTTATGCTTCTTGGAGAAACCTAGTCAAAGTGTTCATTTTGTGAGCTCGATGTTTGGGAGCAATTTAAACAATTTATTTAAACTGAATTGGTGTGAGTGATCTTCTACAAAGTTGTAGAGGAAGAATGTATCCTGAAAATGATATATGGTGTGTAATTTTTAGAGGTCAGAGTTGGGAGTGGTGATTTTGCAAAAACTGAACCTAAACTACGTTGTGAATGGCTGATCATGACAGTAGCTTCCATAACAGTTTTGAAATTGTTAGAAATCGAATTGGAGTTTGAGTTCTTCATGAAAATTGAAGTTTGAGATCTTATCTTTTCAGGGATATAAGGTAGTGAATTTTGTGACTTTTTTGCTAAGATAATTACTGTTTGGAAAATTACTGTCCAGATTGGTTGATTTCAGTAGGCAGATTCTTTGTGGAATTATTTGACCCTATTAGCAAGTGAATTTGATTTTGGGTTGTTCATGAAAGTTGTAGATAACATTGTGATCTTACTGCCTTAATTATTGTGTAATTGTTGACTGAGGAAATGAGTAGTTACTGAATTTGCAATCTACTGCCCTGTTTTGATAGGTTTTGAGTGGGCAGTAGGTTTGATTGGATTTTTGACACCCTTAGGGGTGAAATTGATTTTTATGGTCTTCATGAGAATGGTAGAACTTTTCATGATCTTTCCAACAAGCTATGGTTTGTATTTTTTTGATTTGTGTGCAAAGAGTTATGGGTGTTGGAAATTCGGATTGGAAATAGGAAAAAAAATAGGAAAAAGAAAGGGAGTAGAACCTCGCCGGATCGCTAGGGCGACGCCTCGCCCCCGCGAGGCGAGGCAAGATGGCCCCGTCGCTAGGGCGACGCCTCGCCCTCGCGACGAAGTGAAGCGAGTCGGCCTCACTAGGGCGACGCCTCGCCCCAGCGAGGCAAGCGCAGATATATATATATTTATTATTTTTATTATTATTTGGCATTAATTGACCTAATTGTTTCTTTTGTCAATTTCTTTTCCGTCCGAAATCCGATTGACCTGATTCTTGAGGCATCGGATTCGTAGAACATTTAATTTCATTTTGTGAGAAATTGGAAATTTTTGGTCGGGAAATTGACGTGGCCCTGGGTAACGAAGCCTTTAATCACTGTTTTGTTTAATTGGGGACCTATAGAGGTCCGAATTGCGCACCGTCAGCGCCAATAGGTTTCTAATTTTTATGATGGAAAAAAATGGGATTAGGGACGGGAATATCATGATCATGCATTGTGCACCTTCTAAGTATTACATGTGCATTCTGAAATAGTTCTGATTGAACAATTGATAATGTATGTATACTATCACTGTTATAGAGTCACACTTGGAGCGTTGGTCTACCGACGTCACTGAGATGGCCAGATTTTGGCTCGGAAATACAGGTGAGTAACCTAGTTGGTTCCTCAACCTTTATGTGTTTAATATTTTACAATTTTGCCATGTGGAGATAATGGAGGGATTATGTGTGTTTGATTTTGACTGATTTTGGACCGTAGGTGTCTGAAATATGTGGAATGTGATATCGAAGTGCTATTTGTGTGTAACTATGCATGGGTGCTTCAATGGAATAATTTGTGAATATGAAATTTATTAGTGACTGAATTACCGGACCGAAGGTCCGAAGAAATGGGAATTGGTCTTTGAAATGTAAAATGTCGGTGAATGTGAATTGGAACATGTACATTGCATGCATAAAAGTATGATCAGATAAAGGCAGTTGTGATCGAAGCAGCCACCGTATCAGGGCATATCACACCCAACGTATATGAGAGCTTTCAGCTCAACGCACAGGACCTCAGGTCTAACGTATTCAGAGCCTCAGGCTCAATGTACCAGGGCTTCAAGCCCAATGTTTTCAGAGCCACTGGCTCAACGCAATATGCCCGTCACTGGGACAATTTCAGGCGCACGGTCACAACAATGAAATGAAAATGAAAAGTGTCACATGTGCATTGCATCTATAAATGATTGAATATAAATTATATTAAAGGCGAAACGCCTTACATTTGAGAAATGTGATTGTATGTATTATTTAGTAAATTGATTGAATATGCATGAGTTGAGTGAACCATCGATGATGGTTTCTCACTGAGTTCGCAAAACTCACCCAAAATTTGCAATTATTTTTCAGACTCGAAGAATACCCGTTAGGCAACAGGCGATAACGTTGTTGGGTATTGAAGTAGAGAAGAGATCGATCGGGATCGATTTTTAAATGCATTAGTGTCCAATAGAATTGTATTCCAAAATGACTAATTGTATGTGTAATGGGCCAATGTGGTTATGTTTTGTACATAAAATGGTTATTGTAATTTATGGTTGACCATTTGTAATAATCAGAATCGATTGTATTAATCGAAATGTTTATCTATGCACGTTGATGCAAATTGTTCATCGTGATCCACGCATACATGAGTGTAAATGAAAGAAAAGGAAATGGCTCGATGGAATGAATGTTTAAAAAAAATATACTGAGTTTCATTTGAGTGATGTAGCATACCACCCTCGCGGGCACGAACTCTGGATATCACCATTGATGTCGGGTTGGTCACGCGAAATGGGTGTTACATTTAGGTGGTATCGAGCCCAGTGAGTACGTAATGTATCTGGGCACACCTGAACATAGGTGCATGTATTTGAGTCGTGTCATTGCGCATCGTGGTAATCGATCCTAGTTTGAGTCACACGAGGATAAATCCTATGTGTGCATACGTGTTAAGTGACTAAGTGAGAGAAAAGTGAGACCGTATTTGAATGTGAGCCCATGAATGTGTATGGGCAATGAGGAATGGAAAAAGGAAACATTAATAATGAGAATTATAATGTACTGGGGTTAGAATGACTATGTTAGCTTAAATTGATTAAGGAAAGAAGTGATATCACAATGAATTCCCGGATTAAATTGGCAATATGACGGCGACAAAAAATGAATATGTCTAGAACTTGGAGAGGTCCACTGGAGATATGAGAAGTATACTGGTTATAGTGGGCCTAAGTGAGATTACAAGTCCGGGATTATTAGGTAATTACAGCTCTGACTGTATTTGTCATGAAATGGGAAATATTGGCCCGGAGTAAAGTATGGATGATCCGATCAGGCATATATTGGTTCACTGCATTCGTGTAAGATATCAGTAGATAATATAGGCAAATAATGATAGCGAGATTGTACCAAGAATAGGGTTATACTGTAACGGTCTACTTCGATTATGTGTTATGTGGGTTTGGTCAGGTCCCATAAGTGGGACAAGTGCACACTTGTCTATTTTAAAGCCTTCTCCCGGCTGCCCGCTAGTGGCACAGGAGTTCCGATCTCAGACTCCCATAAGTCACGGCTACACCAGACCGCGATGCGGGAAGGTGTAGTACGTTCCGTTCACGGCTGCACAAGACCGCTATGCGGGAATGTGCAGTACGTTTTGTTTTGGACCGACCCAAACCATTTTGATGTGAAATGTGTTTTGATTTGTTTAAGATGTGATGCATTTCTATGTGATACATTCATGTTATTAAAATTGTGCACAATTTGTGAAAGATTTAAGAAATTGGAGGAATGATTTGTGGAAAAGTTTTAAACCAAGAAATTTATGAAATTGTTTATGAAGGATTTGGAAAGTGAAAAGTTTGAGAAATAAGAAAATTTTCCAGTTTTTAGACTGTGAAATTTTAAGATGGCAAAAGTTTTGGAAAAATGTTTTTGCTTATTTTTCTTTTATAAATATGTTATCCATTGAGCCGTCGAGCTCACCCCCTTTCATCCCTATCTCCAGGTAATCAAGAAGGAGAGCGGATAGAAGAAAGTCAGTTCGTCCGTTATGTTTGTAATAGTATTTTTGTTGCAATAGGATTTTTGTAAAAATAAGTGTTTAGACATATGTTGTGTATCTTAGAGAAATATGTATTCTTATGTATTTCGGTTCTGGCAATAGATGTAGTGTCGTGGCTTGAGAATGCCACTTTGGTTTCATAATGTATATGAATTATGAATTAATGTATGGAGTTGGGTTTGTGTATGATTTTGGGATACGAGTTATGATTGTTTATGAATATGAGTGGTTTAGATTGAATTATGAATTTATATTTTGATTTGAGATGTATATAAATGAGATTGATTCTTATGAATGTAAATATTTGTCTTCGGGTTATGGATTGAGATTTATTGAAGTGCTATGAGTATGATTGTGAGTTGATTGTATATGGGATTTCGGACAGGAGGTCCGACGAATTTTGTTGGTGGATGGGATTTAGAAGTGTATTTGAACTATTTGCTAATTTTTAGGCTTTTCAAAATATAGCCGTTATGCTGCCCAATTTTTGATAAAAATCGGTTTATGACAAGTTAGAATAAGTATAAGATTAAGAGTTTTAAAGATGCGATTAAGATATGCATGATTAAGAGTGATTTGAGCTTATGGAGAAGGATAGTGAGATTAGAATGGTTGAATTTTTCAAATGGGAAATTAAATTGTCTTGATTTGGATAAAATTGATAAAGATGAAAGGAATAAGAATGAAAAAAAAATTTATACCGGTTTCGGATTAGTTTGGACCAAGTTATTGTTAGGGTATCCAACGTGATGCTGTTTCAGAAAGTTTTGAAGTGAATCACACGTTAATATAATACTTAGAAAACGATATAAGAATGCACGAGAAGGGGGGGTTGAATCGTGTATTCCCCTTTTTGAAATTCTTTCAAAAAACGATTTATTAGAGATAATATTCTTTTACAGAACTTCCGATAGATTCTAATTAATCAAAACTTTGAATTCTTTGTATACAAATTAAGTAATGATAACACTTGAATCTAAAAGAGATATAGAGTAAGAGTAGTTGACAAAGCGATTTATCCTGGTTCACCCCAAACCGTGGACTACGTCCAATCCTCAGAATTCTTTCTGAGATTTCACTATCTCTTCAACTTTTACAAGTATTCTTTACGAGCCTCTTCAGGTCTCTACAATCAGTATTCTTTCACACTTAGCCTCTGCAGGCTATCTGCTCTACTTTCTCACAGATAAGTGTTTGAACACTTGTTACAGTAAGAATAGCTCTCGGCTATTTTGCACAGAATTCTTTTACAATCACGTAGATGTAAATATGCTAATTTGCAATTTTTTAACTTTTCAACTAACTTTGCAATCTTCGACTTTGACTTGTATTTATAGCCTTCGTCTCCAACTGCTTCTTGAATCTTGTTTCTTAAATCATGTTTCTTGAACAGAAACGGTTAATCAGTTGAGTTCTGTAACTAACCCGAACTGACTCTTTCGTCTGCTTCTCAATTCTTCTTCTACGTCTGTTTTTCAATTCGCGTCTTCGTCTGTTTTACTATTGTGTCTTCGTCTGTTTTACTATTGCATCTTCGTCTTCTTTACTATTGCGTCTTCTTCGTCTGTTTGACTATGTGTCTCCGTCTGCGTCTATATTTCTCTTTTGCATCTTCGTTGCTTCGTCTGTGTTTATTTTGTGTCTGTGTCTGTTTATTTATTCTTCGTTCTTCGTCTACATCTTATTGTAAATCTCGCGTCATGTTTCTTCGTCTCAGACATTGCCGCTTTTTCTTCTTCTGCTTTTGTTTTTCTTTTGTTTTGCTCTTTGTACATCAAAATTATATCTAATTAAAGTCATTTTGACTTAACAAGTTTTTCTTCGCAAATGTCGGAGTCTTGCCTCCCAGTTTGTTTCAGTTCGTTTGGAATTTGATTCGAATTACTATGTTCCTTTCTTTCGATTTTGCTTGCGTTTCATATTCGTTTTCCGTTTCTTCGCTTGGGATCCAGTTTTCGGATTGGGTTCCAACAGTATTTCTTGTTTGTGAATTTGTTAACAACTGATATGTTGTAGGTATTTTGTAACAAATTATGTCAATGGCTGATGTTGGCGCTGGTGGTGAAGAAGCTGTTGTAACTTTTGAGGGGATTGCAATTCTCACTCCAAGGTAGAAACTCTGGGATGCTCTAGGAACTTCATAACTTTTCCTTTTGAAGTCAATTGGAGAAGCATGATTCTTCCAATGTCTCTGCCTGCTAATGCATTTTATTGCTGTTTTTTAACTACAATGCCAATTACCATAACTGTTGTTACATGTAGGGGTCGGTACAGTGTTGAATTCCGTCTGTCATTCTTGCAGCTTCAAGGATAGGCCAATGATTTCAAAATCCAGAATGGTAGTTTCGTTCGACTCTTTCTTCTTCCAAAGGTTCTGTTTGACACTTCTTTTTCTCATTATTTATCATTTTGATTTGACACAGATTTTTGTGCAAATGCGTCTTTTCAGACACATTTTTTCTTGTCTTTATTTTGTTTCTATCTCATCATCTAATTACGTATTTTATCATGTACGTTCTTTGTAAGATCTGACTTGATTTGTTTCCATTTCCTTTTGGTTGTGTTAAACAGTCTATCCATCTCTTTATTCTGTGTCTTGATATCTCATCATCTAATTGCTACATTTGGCTAGGATTGTATTTTCTTATGTACATTCTTTATAAGATCTGACTTGATTTGTTTCCATTTTCCTTTTGGTTGTGTTAAACAATCTAACTAGCCTCTCACCTTTGTTGTTGTTACTTTTGATCTACCTATCTGTAAGGGCCAGACATTGTACCCACATGACGTGCTGCAGGTATTGTTTGATTGTTTTGCATTTGGTCACTAGTTAGTTCTAACTTTTTTCTTTCTGCATGATGTTTTCTATGATCTGTGATGCCAATGTGATTGTTTCCCTACTTTTTTTAGTCTAATACTGACAATGTTGTTCAGAGCACTCTTACAACGAGTGAAATTCTTTTGAACACAAATTATAAGGACAAGTTGGAGCAAACTATAAGGTATTGCATATGATGAGATTATGCATATTAAATTTTTCATCTGGACAAGGTGCTATCATATGTAAGATACTGATCGTATCTGATTTTGAATATGGCTGGCATGCAATTTTGTCAATAAATATGAATTTTTTTCATCATTAATCGTTGTGTTTTCTTGAACAGGGACTGATTCACGATGTTTCCACCGCAATCTTGTGGGGCTTGTCTGGTGCCGAAGTTACTAAAGCAGGAAAATTTGGCAGCTGTGAAGATGGTTATGCTGTGAAGTCATCATTGAAAGCTGAAGATGGACTCCTACATCCCCTTGAAAGAGCTTCTTCTTTTTGCCAAACCCCCTACTCTTATTCATCATGATAAGGTAATTTTCTTTAACATTCATAAACTGTAATTGTTGTGTTTGGTGCTTCAAATCATACGCTGGATCTTCTTCTTCAATTCTTTTCGGGTGATGAGAAAAACTATTCCTCTCAAGGTTGACATGTAGCAAATATTTATTGGCATCATAGAGTTTGAATTGTATTTTTCAACCTTCACCTTGTTATACCAAATTGACTATGTGGAATTTGAGAGGCATGCTGCCGATAGTTCAAATATGCATTACTTTGATCTTCTTATAAGGCTCAAAACCAAGCAAGAACATTTGTTTCATAACATTCAGAGGAATGAATACCACAATCTTTTTTACTTCATCAGGTTAGTGAGTTTCCTATGTATGTATTGTCATTCTTTTTTTTTTTCCGTTACTCTAGTTTCATCATGTTGAGATTTTCCACACCTCTCGATCTTCTAAAGCTACAACCACACTTGTCGGGACAGTTTGTTACGTAACACACAATCACACACAGAATTAGGAAAGGACAAGAGAGAGAGAAGAGAAATTTGATTTCATTTAATAACAGCCTGCCTTTACATTTTGTTACAACAACTATATAATCTGCTGAGCTAAGAATGTTCTAGACGGTGTCACGTGCTTCCAACATGATTCCCTTTAGCTTCACGCTGCGTTTCATTTATTCTGGTTCCTTGCTTACGATGACGTCTCCATCTTCTTCCTCGTGGCTCATGCAACTTCATTTATCATAACATCCCCTCCTCATTCAGAAATCACCTTGTCCAGCAGATTTACGTCTGGAAACCTCTTTTGTAATTCATAAAACATTTCCCACGTTGCTTCCTCCTTGGTTCTTCCCTGCCATTATACCAACACCTGCGTCACTGCTCGGTTGTTCCGCTTCACCATTCTTCTTCCCCAGATTGCCTCCAAAATTTTCGCCTTTTCCTTCATCACTGTAGGTAGCTGACTGGAAGTGGGAGTACCTTCCGATACATACGCCTTTAATTGCAACACATGGAATGTCGGGTGAATGGTCGTCCCTTCCGGTAATCCTAGTGTATATGCCACCTTGTTGATCTTGGCAATAATCGGGAAAGGCCTATAATACAGAGGAGCTAGCTTCTGGTTGGACCTTCTATGTAAAGAATGTTGACAATAAGGTTGAAGCTTCACATAAACCCACTGACCTTCCTCAAATTCTCTGTCCGATCGTTTCTTGTCTACTTGCAACTTCATCCTCTGTTTTTCCCTGTTTAAGTGAAATTTGACAGTTTAAAGGGTGGCCTCCCTCTCCTGGAACACTTGGTCCATCCCTATCTCTTTAGAGTCTCCTGCAACATAGGGCACATACAATGGTGGCGGATATCCATATAATACCTCGGAAGGAGTTGCATTTAAAGCAAAGTGGTGCGTGGTATTATACCACCATTTCGCCATTGCCAACCAACTTACCCAATTTTGAGGAGTATCACCACAAAAGCACCTTAAATATATCTCCAACACCTTATTAACAGCTTCGGACTGCCCATCCGTCTGAGGGTGGTAGGCTGTGGATAATTGCAATTTCACATTCTGTAACCTGAACGTCTCCTGCCAAAATTTGCTTACAAACATTGGATCCCGGTCTGAAATGATATGTTCAGGCATTCCATGCAACTTAAATACATGATCCATAAATGCCTGCGCTATCTCTTGAGCTGTGTATGGATGCTTAATGGCGATGAAAGGGGCATACTTACTGAACCTTCCGACGACTACAAAGATTGCAGACTTTCCATGCGACGGTGGCAACCCCTCTATAAAGTCCATGGTGACTTCTTTCCAGCATCCATCAGAAACTTGCAATGGCTGTAATAACCCAGGATAAGCTGTATGGTTGTATTTGCTTCTCTGGCAAATCTCACAATTTTTTACGTGATTTCTCACATCCCTGGAAACTTGCTTCTAGTGGAATAGACCCTGTATCCTCTTAATGGTGACTATTACCCCCGAGTGCCCACCTTGTGGGCTGTTATGAGCCATAGTTATTATCCTCTTCCGCAACTCCCTGTCACAACCCACTACTATCCTTCCTTTCCATCTAAGCAACCCGTGCCTCCATTCATAGTTTCCTGTCAGATTGCTTATGGTTTCTAACCTTCCAATGAGATCCTTTAGGGTTTTATCCTTCTCCCATCCGGCTTTGATCTCATCCATCAGGGTCGCCTGTATATGTGAGACTGTCAAAGTGAGTAATTACTAGCTTGAGATTCTGGACAACGCATCTGCTGCCGAATTCTCCTTCCCACTTTTATACGTCACCATAAAATCATACCCTATCAATTTCGGAAGCCAATTCTGTTGGAAGGGCGTGGAGATCCTCTGTTCCAGGAGGTACTTCAGGCTCCTGTGATCCGTTTGTACACAAAAAAACCTGCCATTCAAATAGTGGTGCCACTGCTTGACGGCTTTGATGATGGTGAGGAACTCTTTTTCATATGTAGATAATCCTTGATGTTTAGGCACAAGGGCTTTACTCAGGAAGGCTATCGGTCTACTCCCTTGTTGAAGTACTGCACCTATTCCCTTGTCGCAAGCATCTGCCTCAACTACAAACAATTTAGTGAAGTCTGGAAGTGCCAGTATCGGAGCCTTCGTGAGTCTGTCTTTTAATTGTTCAAAGGCTTCTTGCTTTCTATCCGTCCACTCCCAACATCCTATCTCTTGTTTCTTCAGCAAGTCGTTGAGGGGCTTTGTTAAGATACCATAGTGCTCGATGAATCTTCGGTAGTAGCCTGTCAACCCCAGGAACTCTCTGAGTTCCTTTAGTGTGCGAGGCTCAGGCCAATTCCGGATGGTTTCAATCTTCTTTTCATCAGTTGATACTCCTTTCTCCGATATGGAATGGCCCAAATAATCGATCTGTCATGCCCCAAATATGCACTTGCTTCCTCGTACATACAGTTGTTGTTGTCTCAAAATGTCCAACACCATACGAAGATGCTCCAAGTGTTGGAGAAAATCTGTGCTGTAAACGAGCAAATCGTCAAAAAAAAACCAGTAAGAATTTTCTCAAAAAAGGCTGAAATATTTCATTCATAAGGCTCTAAAATGTAGAGGGGGTGTTTGTGAGGACGAATGACATCACAAGAAACTCAAATTTCCCTTCATGCGTTCTAAAAGCCGTCTTCTGGATATCTTCCTCTTTCATACGTATCTGATGGTATCCTTAACGTAAGTCCAGTTTGGAGTACCAGCTGGAACCCTTCAATTCCTCCAGTAATTCTTCGATTAAGGGAATGGGAAATTTGCTTTTGATCGTATGTTTGTTTAATTCCCTGTAGTCAACACACGTCCTCCAAGATTTGTCTTTCTTCCTTACCAGAATGACCAGAGATGCGTATGGTCTGATATTAATGGTTTCCACTCCTGGCTTCAGGTGTATAGCATGATCACACGCACGTGACGGTGGTACTCCCTGGGGTTCTGAAAAGACTTCACTGTATTCTGCTAACAATCCTTCCAGCTCCTCTCTGGTTTGCGTGTCGTCATTAATACTCAGATGTTGCATCTGAATTTCTCCTGGATCTGCTAGCCGCAACATGAATAATGCGCCTTGGTTAGAATCCTTGATTAATTTATGGAGATTCTTACCGGATACTTCTCGAATCGGAGTCTCTGGCTGCCCTGTCAATGTCACCACTCTCCCTTCCCACTGGAACTCCATGGTGCGTTTCTTGAAATTGCACAATAAATCATCTAGGGTTGCTAACCACTGAACCCCCAAAACCATGTCACAAGCACCCAACTTGATGATTAGTGCTTCAGTGGTAAATCTTGCCCCCTGCATGTGCCATACAAAATTCCTACATACCTGTTTGCTGGCAAATTTTAATCCACCTCCCACCGTGATACTAATAGGGTCGATCTCGCTTACTTTGACCAGTGCTTTTCTCATCACCGTCTCGTCCTGGAAATTGTGCGTGCTTCCGCTATCTATCAGAATGTGTAAGGGCCTACGCCTATAACTACTTACGACACGCAGCTGCTTGTAGTCCATCAGATCCGTTAAGCCCCACATTGCTTCCAGCGAAATATTAGGATTGAGGGGAGCTCCATCTTCCAGCTCTCTATACTCTGGTTCCTCCTCTCCTTGATCTTCATCCTCCATCATGTATAGCTGAAACTACTTCTTCCTGCAATGATGTCTCGGCGAATACTTTTCATCACACCAGAAGCATAGCCCTTTGGCTCTCTTCTCGGTAAACTCCTTACTGCTTGTAGTTCTGCTATTCCTGGGATTCCTAAAACTGAAAGTACCGTTCCTATTTCTTTGGTTTCTCGGAGTAGGTAACAATGCAGCCTCTGTATGTTGTTTTGAAATAGGGGTCGTATAATTAATTCCCTTATATGACGATGGCCCTCCTCCTATTGGGCTACTAGCCTTGCTTCCTTTCCCAAAATAGACGGGAAGACTAGCAGCAATAATCACTTCCTGTTTCCGAGACCAGGTGTAAGCTTGGTGCAAGGAATGTGGGTCCATAATCTTCACCGTCAACCTCAGCTCTGGTTTGAGTCCCTTTAGGAAGAAACCAACCAAGTATTCTTCAAGTAGAGTCAGCTTATTGGAGTACCTGTCAAACAAAGCACAATATTCCAATACCAAACCTTCCTGTCTCAACTCCTTTAAGTCTCCTATAGGGTCCTCGAAAATATCCTCGTCGAACCGTTGTCGCAGGAGTGTTACAAATTCATCCCACGTCATCCCTTGTGCCTGCTTTCGATTTCGAATCATGAGTTCATACCATTCCAGTGCATCTCCCTCCATGTGGATTGACGCAAGTTGTATTTTCATCTCGTCTGGTGTCTGATCTATCGAAAAGAACTGCTCACACTTATAACTCCAGCCCCTTACTCCAGAACCATCGAACGTGTAATTCGGGTTTGTTGGTCTTCAGGACTCCTACACTATGTCCTCCATCTCCCGAGCCTCTCATTGACGATTCCGACTCCTCTTTGTCCCTTTTCTGCATGAGCTACTGGAATATGGACTTAATATCACTGATCTCCTTCTCGTGCCTGGACTGAGCTTCAAGCATGCTTTCTTCTAGTCGGCGTACCTCCGCTCCTCTAGTGCTCTCAGCCATTATCTTTCGAGGAACGTAGGCTCTGATACCAGATGTTGAGATTTTCCACACCTCTCGATCTTCTAAAGCTACACCCACACTTGTCGGGACAGTTTGTTACGTAACACACAATCACACATAGAATTAGGAAAGGACAAGAGAGAGAGAAGAGAAATTCGATTTCATTCAATAACAACCTACCTTTACATTATGTTACAACAGCTATATAATCTGCTGAGCTAAGAATGTTCTAGATGGTGTCACGTGCTTCCAACATGATTCCCTTTAGCTCCACACTGCATTTCATTTATTCTGGTTCCTTGCTTACGATGAAGTCTCCATCTTCTTCCTCGTGGGTCATGCAACTTCGTTTATCATAACACATATGTTTATGCATTCAGTGGGAAGGGTTTGAGAATCATGAACCTAGGAGAAATGCAAACTGCAAATCGAGTTGCTGATGTTTTACAGAACGATGATGATGATGCTGTGGACCCACATCTTGAGTGGATCAAGATTGAACCTGGCGATGAGAGTGATGAAAAGGTAAACTCTTCAGCTAATACTTGAGCTGGCCAAGGCTCCTGATAGCTCAGCAAATTGATTTTATTTCTTAAAGTCTACATGAAAACATGAGATCCATAAATCTTCAATAAATTGCTTCAAGCCAATAAATTCTCACTCCTTGGTGTATTCCAATTCTCATTCTAATGTCACTGAGCATGACAGTATATCCAGGATGAAGATTTTGTTGTTGACAAGGATGATGGATGACCCCTTATTGATGATTCTGGGGGTGAAGACTCAGATCAGATGCTAGTGAAAGTGGAGGGGAGGAAGGGGCCAGCATTTAATTTAGTCTTAACTTGAAATCCCCTTGAAAGCTTTATTGTATGATCGCTTGCCATATTGCTTATCAAATGATGGCTGATTGGAGAAGCCTATGGAAAAGGAACTTAAGCGGGAGTCATCTACTAAGACAATGCCCAAAAAGAAGTTCAGGGGAAGAGGGTGGCTCAAAGATTAGAAAACCAAAAAATAAGAAGGATCCAAATGCACCAAAGAAGGCAATAAGTGGTTACTTGTTCTTCTCACAAATGGAGAGAGAGGTAGGTTGATGCTCTTTCCAAACCTGGGGACTGAGTTTGAGAGGAGTAGGCGACCTCATTGTGCTTGCTTTTTTACATGCTCGATGGTGACAGAATGTCAAAAAGAGTAATCCTGGAATTGGCTTTGGGGATATAACACGAATCATTTGAGACAAGTGGAAAAATAAGCTTTCATCGACTTGATTTGTTTTGCTCTTATGCATTCATAATTCTTTATTTATTTATCATCCCATAGATTTATCAACTTAAGTACGAGTGTGATGATCGTTTTGTATTTGGGGTTTTGAAAATGTAGCGGAGGAGAAGGAACCCTACGAAGTGATGGCTAGAGCAGATAAAAAGCGTTATAAAGAACTGAGTGGCTACAAGAACCCACAACCGATGAATATAGATTCTGATAGTTCCTAGATTGAAAATTGGTTTGATATTTGATTCTAGTAATTTCCTAGACTGAAAATTGGCATTGGGTTTTTATTCCTCGTAATGAATATAGATTCTTATAGTTCCGAGATTGAAAATTGGCGCTGGGTTTTGATTCCTCGTTATCTCACCCACATTTTTTTAATGTATTTTGTATAAAAATCTAGTAAGAGCCAACTGCCATGCCTATTCTAGTATTCTGTGGGTGGTTGGTTAGTTTACATTCTCAGTTTCATACTTTAGGGGAAAATCTGAAGGTTATTTGTTTTAGAGGACAGCTAACTTTAAAAGTTAGTTTAAAGGGTAGAAGAACTTCAAATTAGCCTCTTTTATTACCATATGAGACAATTAAATAGTAATTTCATAGATAATATAATATCAAACCTATGCTTTGTTGTCGACAGCTACTCACCACGCAAAGTGCCACACCTAACTATCTTTCCAATGCTCAGTTAAGACCTCTTTAACAATTTTCTCTATTTTGTTATTATTTTAGCTTCCAAACATTGTCGCTCAAAATGCTTTTTACCTTAATTTTTTGAAAAGAGATGAAATCATGTTTGTGAACTTCTAAATCATTAATAGTGAAATCTTAGGCTACACATGGCTCCAAATTATACTTACGAATATTGCACAGGATTTGGTGTTAAATTGAGTTCTAGTACGATAGTATACCGGTATCGATCAGTATCGAGTATTGTTTCGAATAATTTTTAAATTTTAAAAGTCCTTAAAATTTTAAAATTTGCAAAATAATACATTGGTATATTGTACAGTTGTATTGAATATTTTACTAGTTTATCGCTTATGTCAACCCCGATTTCAAAATAATAATAATAAATAATAATGACAATTAATATGAAATAAAAATAATTTCTAAATATTTCACATATAAATAATAACCACAATTAATACAACAAAGACAATTATCATCATATAAATATAAAATTAAGAATAATACAAAGTATTTAAAATATTACAAGAATACAATTTCATCATTTTAATAAATAATAATTACATCAAAAGATTCAAAACATCCAATAAAAAGAACAATAAATATCCTTAAACAATTTACAAAAGGGTTCATGATGAAGAAACAATCAAGTAAAAATTAAATCTTAAACAAAAACATTTACAGTTACATATATAGAATTTAACATAAACATCAAATACAAGTAGAATTAAAAGAAAAGGAAAAACATAAACTTAGAACAAAATTCAATCATCAACAGAAGGATACCCGCTATAACTGCACTAACCATAATGATCATTTGGTACAAAATTCTAATCATTTAGAGGAGTTTCATCATCATTATCATTCAAATTTAATGCACCAAATGATATGTCAATGCTTTTCCATCTAAGATTATCTTCTAAATCATTCACATCAATCAAATTTGATTATTCAGAAATTCAATCCGCCAAAAGATCAATATTATCAATAAAAATTGGATCAGTTGAACTACTTGTGCTATTAAAACTTCTAGTAAACAATTAAATTTAATTATTAGAAAATTAAAAGAAATTATATCAAAATTAATAATGATAATAATGAGAAATAACATACTTTTCACGAAGCTTTAAATTGTAAGGAATAAAAATCAAGTCATTGAACCTCTTATACTCTAATCTATTCATTTTCTTTAGGTGGATAAATTCAAATATGCTCTAGTTTTGTTCACAACCTGTTGCACTCACACATTGACTTAAAATTCGAATTGAAAAACTTTTCAATTCTGAAACATTATTTCCGAATTGATCCCACTAAGAAACTATAAGCTATAAAATAACAAAAATAATATTATAAATAAAATAAAATAATAATTAATTTTCAACAAATAAGAAAAAAAAGAAATAACTAATACTTGAAGAAAGTTGTCCTCTTTGTTGAATAACAATCGACATTGCAAAATCCCCAGAAGACAACTTCTAAAGCTCTATTTGTAGGCTTAAAAGATCTTACATCGCGTCAATATTAACAATTGTTGTATTAGTTAAAAGCATTCCTTTATTAACTTTAGCTTGCTTAGTAAGATCTAGTCTAAAATAGATATTAGGACTAAAAAATACCCCAGCTACAAACAATGAAGAAGAAAGTTGTGTATCCCTTCTCTCATTAATGATTGAAAGATATGGTGTGTATAAAGAAGACCTATATTTCATATTGGCCTTGATTACTTCCATCTCTCTCTCCATGGTATCAAAAATATAACCCATTATTGGCTTTTCTTCACTATCATCCAAGCGAAGCACCCTCACCAAAGGCTCACAAACTCGGATAACAAAATGATATTGAGACTAAAATTCTCTATCTTCCAATATAATATTATAAACCTCCACTTCAGCATTATACCTAACATGCTGAGATACAATCCACTTATCACTTGTAAATATTTGTCTTAACTCTTTCTTCATCAAAATAAAAGTCTGAAGTGATAAGAAATTTGTGGCAAATCTTGTCATAATAGGACATCATAAATTCCCATCATTGGTAAATTCCTTTCTGATCAAATTCAATACCCATGCACGATTATAAATGAACTTTGTCATATTTTAACTTTCTGCATAGTCTAATGAATAACAGGAAAATACTTAGGATCTCCTATATTCTCCAATATCATGTCAATGCAATGTGCAACACAGGAGTCCAAAAAAATGAATTATACGTATTCTATAACCTTTTTCCTGCCGCTTTATAAGCGAAATCATTGTTAATAATAAACTAAACAATGTTTTCTGACCTTACTTCTTTCACAACTTCATCAAATATTACAAACAAAGTTTTAGTATTTCTAATAAGGACAGATGCATCAATAGATTTCAAAAACATAGAGTCATTTGAAGAATAAAGAAAAAATTTATCATAGGCTCTTATCTCCTACTTGTCCAACTATCACACATGATTGAATATCCATAAGTACCCCAATTCACTATTCTTTCAGCCAAATAACTTCTAATTTCAAAAACATCACAACTTAAAAGTTTACCTCTTAAGTCATTAATCAAAGGACCTTTGTATCCTAGACCAAAAGAGGCTATTGCATCCATCATAGATTGATAATAATAAGACTGAGAAGTATTAAATGGAGAACCTGTATCATACCACCATCTAGTTACTACCATATCGACATTGTGAGTCGCATCTCTTGATTACATTGCACTACGAATTGAAGGTTGGGTTCTAGAAGTTGTTCATGGTGCAAAGAAACTAATCACTTGCCTTCTTCTCCTTAAATTAGATTTAGGTACTTCTTATTGAGCCTGAGGTGGAACACTATCAGTATCACTACTACCAGTACCACTTTCACTTCTACCTTCAACATTTCTAAAATCACCACGGAAACTAGAAAATGAAGATCCACTACCAATTTCAAAATTCAACCTTTCCCTTCTATCTCTCTCATATTGATATTCATTAAGCAATGTTTTCATCTGCCACTTCACATCATGACTTGCTTTTGTAGAGGGTTCTATATCTCCTTTAACCCTAACCAAATGCTTTTTTAATTGGGTGATTCCTTTACCTTTAAAATGTTTGTTACAAAACAAGTAAATACTATGGTTCTTCATACCTAGAACCAATGCATCATAAGCCCAAACTGGATCATTATTTCTTCTTGAAGTGGGTTGATCAAGAGTACTTGAACTTTCTTTCATTTATTTGTACACATAAAAAAATAACATATAATTTTAGTACACATTATGCATATCTATCTTATATAATATAACTCATTCTGTATGATTACATTACAAACAATTCAATTTCATGGAACACAATTTACTATAAGTCAAATGCTAACAATTTAAAACATTCAACATATATAATAACACAAAACATACATCAACAATTTCTATTTCCAACAATTTCCAATTCCAACAATCACAAAACATTCATAATTCCATTTCTATTTTCAATAATTTTCAATTCCAACAATCACAAAACATTCATAATTTCATTTCCATTTCCAACAATTTCCAATTCCAACAATCACAAAACATTCATAATTCTATTTCCATTTTCAAAAATTTCCAATTCTACCAATCACAAAATATTCATAATTTCATTTGTATTTTCAACAATTTTCAATTCCACCGATCATAAAACATTTATAATTTCATTTTCATTTTCAGCAATTTTCAATTCAAACAATCACAAAACATTCATAATTTCATTTTCATTTCTAACAATTTTAATTCCAGCAATTACAAAACATTCATAATTTCATTTCCATTTTCTTTAATTTCAAGCAATTTCTAATTCCATTTCTAACAATTATCAACAATTTCCAATTCCATTTCAACAATTTTCAACAATTTCCATTTCCAATAATTACAAAACATTTATAATTCCAATTCAATTTCTAATAATTTTCAATTCCATTTCTAACAATTATCAACAATTTCCAATTCTATTTCCAACAATTTCCATTCCTAATAGTTACAAAACATTCATAATTCCATTTCCATTCCAACTATTTACAATAATCACAATACATTTTAGTATAAACATTTTTTATAAAACCTTCTTCAATTTCATTTTATTATAAACATTTTATTATAAATCCTCTGTCTCCTATCATATTTAATTTCATTTTATTATAAAACCTTCTTCAGTTTCATTTTATTATAAAACCAATAATTAAATTGATAAAATAATGTAAAATACCTACATATATATATATATATGTTATTTACGTATCATAATTTTTAAATAAAGAGTTACAAAATTTTCAATTTGTTGGACCAATGGTGGTTGACAAATTAAATCCCACTTATGTTTTGATAATAATAAAATGTATAGAATTGGTTAAGAAATTGTTTCAGGTATTTTGGGATTATTATTGTGCAAATCAAGATGGACAAGTGATAAATCATTGAAGAATCAAGATGGAAGTTTCCTATTAGTGAAAGAGGCTTAAATAATGAGGATTATAAAAGATTTGAGTGGATATTACCGTTGAAGCTTACATAAGTCGACTAGAACATCATATGTCGACTAATATATGAAGATATGTCAACATAAGTCGACAAACAGCATACAAGTCGACTTATCGTGGACCACAAGTCGACTTACACATCACAAGTCGACTTATAGAAGAGCGGAGATGCAAGTTTACGTAAAATGTTGTCGCAAGTCGACTTATACAACTCGACAAGTCGACTTATGGGTACAGCACATTAATTCCAACGGTCCAATTAGCCAAAAATGGAAGGGAGATTGTTAAGGAACGGTCATAACAATCATGCAACGGCTATATGGGTTCCCAACAGCTATATTTCTTTAAGTATAAATAGAGGATGATGGAAGAAGAGTTGATAGAAGTTCCACAACCCTACATACTCTTCTATTGCTCCAAAATTCCTCATTATTGTTCTTATCTTATTACATCATGTATTGAGCTTTGTTCTTCAATCTTTATCTTATTTCTTTTACAATTTGAGTGACTAGTGAAAGGTCACGTGTGAGGTAGCTTGAGCTAGAAATCAAGTGGTATTGGTAGGATTTGTGCCGGAAGACAAATCATTTGTAAAGGTAGCTTGAGTTGGAAATCAAGCGGTATTGGTAGGATTTGTGTCGGAAGACAAATCAAGTGTAAAGGTAGCTTGAGCCGGAAATCAAGCGGTATTGTAAGAGTTCACACTGAACTACAAAGTGTGCAATAAAGTGGTTTGCAAAATCCTAAGTGGGAGCTTAGGTAGAGGACGTGGGTCTTAGCACCAACCTCTATAAAAGCGTGTTTGATCTTCTTCCCTACTCTTTTCATTTAAATTTGTTTAAATTATTTTTGTGTGAATTAACTTCTGATTTTATTGTAGAAAATATTGAAAAAGCTTAAAGATCTATTCAACCCCCCCTTCTAGATCGCTAACAATTGGTATCGAAAGCGTATATCCGGGATGGCACACAACAAACTAGCGGAAGAAGGTAACACAAATTATCGCCCTCTTTTATTTAATGGTACTAACTATTCATCTTGGAAAAATCCTATGAAGTATCATATCATGAGCGAAGGAGTGGAATATTGGAAGATAATTATCTTCGGTCCACAACCACCGTTAAAAAAAAATGGTGAGTTAAAAACGGAGCTGGAATACGATAACAATGACTGGAGGCAAGCTTACATCAACGCGAAAGCAATGAAGCTAATTTATTACGCTCTCACAGTTGAGGAAAGAAACCGAGTTAACTCGTGTACCAGTGCCAAGGAAATGTGGGAAAGACTTCGCATTACTCATGAAGGAACCAACCAAGTCCGGGAGACAAAGATCAACATGCTTCTCCATGACTATGAAATGTTTGTCATGAAGGAAGGTGAGTCTATTTCCATTATGCTTGATCGTTTTGCAGAAATCATAAATGAATTAGGCAACCTCGGAAAGCATATGACGGATAGCGAGAAGGTGAAGAAGATTCTTCGCTCTCTACCGAAAGAATGGGATTCGCAAGTCACTGCTATTATGAAATCCAAGGATCTCAATCATTTAGAATTCAACGCCTTGGTGGGATCAAATCCAGAGGAGGTAGAGGTAAGTCACAAAAGTCAATTGCTTTAAAGGCTAATATTTCTTCTCTTGATGAAAGTGATGAAGAAATAGATGAAGAAGAGGATGATGAAGAAATGGCAATGTACGCCAAAAATTTGAGAAAATTCAAGGGACTTCTCGAAAACCGGAGGAAAGAATTAAATGGTGGAAGAAATGGAGAAAGAAAGAGGTATGCCGTGGAAAGAAATGAAGAATGTTGGAAATGTGGTAAAAGAGGACATCATGCAAGAGAATGCAAGAGCACATCTTCCACATCAAATTTTCAGAAAAAGTGACAAATACAACAAAGGGAAAAAGAAAACTAGCATAGTAGCTACTTGGAGTGATGATGAGGAAGCATACCAAAGCAATGATGAAAACAACTTGGCGCTTATGGAAAATAGCTCATCAAGTGATGATGAAAATGAGGTAACTTTCAATGACCAAGATCTAAGAGATTCTTTTGATGCTTTACAAGCTGATTTTGAAGAAGCTATTGAGATTAACAAAAAATTGAGAAAGAAAATAAGAGAATTGGTTGCTGAAAATGTTGCTTTACATGAGACGATTGATGATTTAGATTGTACTAAAGAAGATCATTCTGCATGCCTTACTAAAAAAGAAAATCTTACTAATGAACTTGGTAGACTTAGAAAGGAGTTTTCTTATGTGGTTGGAAAATTTGTTGGTGGAAATGCAAAGTTTGAAAAGATGTTGTCTTTACAAAGATATTCAATTTCTAAACATGGTTTAGGATATGATCCTTATAATAGAGATTGTTCTTTAATTTCCAAATTTAACAAGGATGGAAAAGTTGCTCAATGTGCTAGATGCTTGAAAGATGGTCATATAGAAATTGCATGTAAAAGTATTAGGAGATGTATCAATATTAAGAAAATTTGGGTGATTAAAGGTACAACACCTCCTAATGTGGTTTATATGACTAACCAAAATGGACCCAAGATGGCTTGGGTACCAATGAGAAGAAAGGATGTTTCAGTTGTTGGTACAAGCAAGGAATGAAGATCCACCAAGCACATGGTACATTGATAGTGGATAAGTCGACTTATGGAGGTAAAACAAGTCGACTTATGTTTACACGGGTTCTATTGTTGGATTGTTATGATATGTAATGACTTGGGATTTTCTTTGTGTTTGCTTATGAATTGCCAGTCGAATATAAGTTATCTGGGTCTTCTTTAAAAATTCTCTTTTTCACAAAATCTCCGAAAACATATTCTCTTCTACTTTTGAGATTTATTCAAGATAATGTTTCTCCACCATGATGATTTTTGTATCTAGCCAAGAACAACATTTCATATTATTTGTATTTGCTTGTTACTTGAGACTATTTGTGTTTGATTACTTGATTCTCTATTTAATGTGATTGCGATATTTCATCTATTGTTGGTTTGTATTAGTTGTTTTGATTATGACAAAAAGGGGGAGAAAAATGGGAAATTGGATATTCTTTAGTTACTTGATTAAGGGGGAGTATGTTTATTAAATTTTCCTTGATGAATTTGATCTTACAAGATTATTAAATTCAATGATTTATATGATTGAGGGGGAGACTTCTAACCAAAATGACAAGGTATAAAAACCTTGATCAATGTTTCTTTGTTTTCATTTCTTAAACAATTTCTAAATGTTTTGTCATTATTAAAAGGGGAGATTGTTGGACCAATGGTGGTTGACAAATTAAATCCCACTTATGTTTTGATAATAACAAAATGTATAGAATTGGTTAAGAAATTGTTTCAGGTATTTTGGGATTATTATTGTGCAAATCAAGATGGACAAGTGATAAATCATTGAAGAATCAAGATGGAAGTTTCCTATTAGTGAAAGAGGCTTAAATAATGAAGATTATAAAAGATTTGAGTGGATATTACCGTTGAAGCTTACATAAGTCGACTAGAACATCATATGTCGACTAATATATGAAGATATGTCAACACAAGTCGACTAACAGCATACAAGTCGACTTATCGTGGACACAAGTCGACTTTCACATCACAAGTCGACTTATAGAAGAGCGGAGATGCAAGTTTACGTAAAATGTTGTCACAAGTCGACTTATATAACTCGACAAGTCGACTTATGGTCACAAGTCGACTTATACAACTCGACAAGTCGACTTATGGGTACAACACATTAATTCCAACGGTCCAATTAGCCAAAAATGGAAGGAGATTGTTAAGGAACGGTCATAACAATCATGCAACGGCTATATGGGTTCCCAATAGCTATATTTCTTCAAGTATAAATAGAGGATGATGGAAGAAGAGTTGATAGAAGTTCCACAAGCCTACATACTCTTCTATTGCTCCAAAATTCCTCATTATTGTTCTTATCTTATTACATCATGTATTGAGCTTTGTTCTTCAATCTTTATCTTATTTCTTTTACAATTTGAGTGACTAGTGAAAGGTCACGTGTGAGGTAGCTTGAGCTAGAAATCAAGTGGTATTGGTAGGATTTGTGCCGGAAGACAAATCATTTGTAAAGGTAGCTTGAGCCGAAAATCAAGCGGTATTGGTAGGATTTGTGTCGGAAGACAAATCAAGTGTAAAGGTAGCTTGAGCCGGAAATCAAGCGGTATTGTAAGAGTTCACACTGAACTACAAAGTGTGCAATAAAGTGGTTTGCAAAATCCTAAGTGGGAGCTTAGGTAGAGGACGTAGGTCTTAGCACCGAACCTCTATAAAAACTGTGTTTGATCTTCTTCCCTACTCTTTTCATTTAAATTTGTTTAAATTATTTTTGTGTGAATTAACTTCTGATTTTATTGTAGAAAATATTGAAAAAGCTTAAAGATCTATTCAACCCCCCCTTCTAGATCGCTAACAATTGGTATCGAGCGTAGTATCCGGGATGGCACACAACAAACTAGCGGAAGAAGGTAACACAAATTATCGCCTCTTTATTTAATGGTACTAACTATTCATCTTGGAAAATCCTATGAAGTATCATATCATGAGCGAAGGAGTGGAATATTGGAAGATAATTATCTTCGGTCCACAACCACCGTTAAATGAAAATGGCGAGTTAAAACCGGAGCTGGAATACGATAACAATGACTGGAGGCAAGCTTACATCAACGCGAAAGCAATGAAGCTAATTTATTGCGCCTCACAGTTGAGGAAAGAAACCGAGTTAACTCTTGTACTAGCGCCAAGGAAATGTGGGAAAGACTTCAGATCACTCATGAAGGAACCAACCAAGTCCGGAGACAAAGATCAACATGCTTCTCCATGACTATGAAATGTTTGTCATGAAGGAAGGTGAGTCTATTTCCATTATGCTTGATCGCTTTGCAGAAATCATAAATGAATTAGGCAACCTCGGAAAGCATATGACGGATAGCGAGAAGGTGAAGAAGATTCTTCGCCTCACCGAAAGAATGGGATTCGCAAGTCATCGCTATTATGAAATCCAAGGATCTCAATCATTTAGAATTCAACGCCTTGGTGGGATCAAATCCAGAGGAGGTAGAGGTAAGTCACAAAAGTCAATTGCTTTAAAGGCTAATATTTCTTCTCTTGATGAAAGTGATGAAGAAATAGATGAAGAAGAGGATGATGAAGAAATGGCAATGTACGCCAAAAATTTGAGAAAATTCAAGGACTTCTCAAAACCGGAGGAAAGAATTAAATGGTGGAAGAAATGGAGAAAGAAAGAGGTATGCCGTGGAAAGAAATGAAGAATGTTGGAAATGTGGTAAAAGAGGACATCATGCAAGAGAATGCAAGAGCACATCTTCCACATCAAATTTTCAGAAAAAGTGACAAATACAACAAAGGGAAAAGAAAACTAGCATAGTAGCTACTGGAGTGATGATGAGGAAGCATACCAAAGCAATGATGAAAACAACTTGGCGCTTATGGAAAATAGCTCATCAAGTGATGATGAAAATGAGGTAACTTTCAATGACCAAGATCTAAGAGATTCTTTGATGCTTTACAAGCTGATTTTGAAGAAGCTATTGAGATTAACAAAAATTGAGAAAGAAAATAAGAGAATTGGTTGCTGAAAATGTTGCTTTACATGAGACGATTGATGATTTAGATTGTACTAAAGAAGATCATTCTGCATGCCTTACTAAAAAAGAAAATCTTACTAATGAACTTGGTAGACTTAGAAAGGAGTTTTCTTATGTGGTTGGAAAATTTGTTGGTGGAAATGCAAAGTTTGAAAAGATGTTGTCTTTACAAAGATATTCAATTTCTAAACATGGTTTAGGATATGATCCTTATAATAGAGATTGTTCTTTAATTTCCAAATTTAACAAGGATGGAAAAGTTGCTCAATGTGCTAGATGCTTGAAAGATGGTCATATAGAAATTGCATGTAAAAGTATTAGGAGATGTATCAATATTAAGAAAATTTGGGTGATTAAAGGTACAACACCTCCTAATGTGGTTTATATGACTAACCAAAATGGACCCAAGATGGCTTGGGTACCAATGAGAAGAAAGGATGTTTCAGTTGTTGGTACAAGCAAGGAATGAAGATCCACCAAGCACATGGTACATTGATAGTGGATAAGTCGACTTATGGAGGTAAAACAAGTCGACTTATGTTTACACGGGTTCTATTGTTGGATTGTTATGATATGTAATGACTTGGGATTTTCTTTGTGTTTGCTTATGAATTGCCAGTCGAATATAAGTTATCTGGTCTTCTTTAAAATTCTCTTTTCACAAAATCTCAAAACATATTCTCTTCTACTTTTGAGATTTATTCAAGATAATGTTTCTCCACCATGATGATTTTGTATCTAGCCAAGAACAACATTTCATATTATTTGTATTTGCTTGTTACTTGAGACTATTTGTGTTTGATTACTTGATTCTCTATTTAATGTGATTGCGATATTTCATCTATTGTTGGTTTGTATTAGTTGTTTTGATTATGACAAAAGGGGAGAAAAATGGGAAATTGGATATTCTTTAGTTACTTGATTAAGGGGAGTATGTTTATTAAATTTTCCTTGATGAATTTGATCTTACAAGATTATTAAATTCAATGATTTATATGATTGAGGGGAGACTTCTAACCAAAATGACAAGGTATAAAACCTTGATCAATGTTTCTTTGTTTTCATTTCTTAAACAATTTCTAAATGTTTTGTCATTATTAAAAGGGGAGATTGTTGGACCAATGGTGGTTGACAAATTAAATCCCACTTATGTTTTGATAATAACAAAATGTATAGAATTGGTTAAGAAATTGTTTCAGTATTTTGGGATTATTATTGTGCAAATCAAGATGGACAAGTGATAAATCATTGAAGAATCAAGATGGAAGTTTCCTATTAGTGAAAGAGGCTTAAATAATGAAGATTATAAAAGATTTGAGTGGATATTACCGTTGAAGCTTACATAAGTCCACTAGAACATCATATGTCGACTAATATATGAAGATATGTCAACACAAGTCACTAACAAAGATACAAGTCGACTTATCGTGGACCACAAGTCGACTTTCACATCACAAGTCGACTTATGAAGAGCGGAGATGCAAGTTTACGTAAAATGTTGTCACAAGTCGACTTATACAACTCGACAAGTCGACTTATGGTCACAAGTCGACTTATACAACTCGACAAGTCGACTTATGGGTACAACACATTAATTCCAACGGTCCAATTAGCCAAAATGGAAGGAGATTGTTAAGGAACGGTCATAACAATCATGCAACGGCTATATGGGTTCCCAATAGCTATATTTCTTCAAGTATAAATAGAGGATGATGGAAGAAGAGTTGATAGAAGTTCCACAAGCCTACATACTCTTCTATTGCTCCAAAATTGCTCATTATTGTTCTTATCTTATTACATCATGTATTGAGCTTTGTTCTTCAATCTTTATCTTATTTCTTTTACAATTTGAGTGACTAGTGAAAGGTCACGTGTGAGGTAGCTTGAGCCAGAAATCAAGTGGTATTGGTAGGATTTGTGCCGGAAGACAAATCATTTGTAAAGGTAGCTTGAGCCGGAAATCAAGCGGTATTGGTAGGATTTGTGCCGGAAGACAAATCAAGTGTAAAGGTAGCTTGAGCCGGAAATCAAGCGGTATTGTAAGAGTTCACACTGAACTACAAAGTGTGCAATAAAGTGGTTTGCAAAATCCTAAGTGGGAGCTTAGGTAGAGGACGTAGGTCTTAGCACCGAACCTCTATAAAAACCGTGTTTGATCTTCTTCCTACTCTTTCATTTAAATTTGTTTAAATTATTTTGTGTGAATTAACTTCTGATTTTATTGTAGAAAATATTGAAAAAGCTTAAAGATCTATTCAACCCCCCCTTCTAGATCGCTAACAATTGGTATCAGAGCAGAAGTATCCGGGGATGGCACACAACAAACTAGCGGAAGAAGGTAACACAAATTATCGCCCTCTTTTATTTAATGGTACTAACTATTCATCTTGGAAAAATCCTATGAAGTATCATATCATGAGCGAAGGAGTGGAATATTGGAAGATAATTATCTTCGGTCCACAACCACCGTTAAATGAAAATGGCGAGTTAAAAACGGAGCTGGAATACGATAACAATGACTGGAGGCAAGCTTACATCAACGCGAAAGCAATGAAGCTAATTTATTGCGCTCTCACAGTTGAGGAAAGAAACCGAGTTAACTCTTGTACTAGCGCCAAGGAAATGTGGGAAAGACTTCGCATCACTCATGAAGCAACCAACCAAGTCCGGGAGACAAAGATCAACATGCTTCTCCATGACTATGAAATGTTTGTCATGAAGGAAGGTGAGTCTATTTCCATTATGCTTGATCGTTTTGCAGAAATCATAAATGAATTAGGCAACCTCGGAAAGCATATGACGGATAGCGAGAAGGTGAAGAAGATTCTTCGCTCTCTACCGAAAGAATGGGATTCGCAAGTCACTGCTATTATGAAATCCAAGGATCTCAATCATTTAGAATTCAACGCCTTGGTGGGATCAAATCCAGAGGAGGTAGAGGTAAGTCACAAAAGTCAATTGCTTTAAAGGCTAATATTTCTTCTCTTGATGAAAGTGATGAAGAAATAGATGAAGAAGAGGATGATGAAGAAATGGCAATGTACGCCAAAAATTTGAGAAAATTCAAGGACTTCTCAAACCGGAGGAAAGAATTAAATGGTGGAAGAAATGGAGAAAGAAAGAGGTATGCCGTGGAAAGAAATGAAGAATGTTGGAAATGTGGTAAAAGAGGACATCATGCAAGAGAATGCAAGAGCACATCTTCCACATCAAATTTTCAGAAAAAGTGACAAATACAACAAAGGGAAAAAGAAAACTAGCATAGTAGCTACTTGGAGTGATGATGAGGAAGCATACCAAAGCAATGATGAAAACAACTTGGCGCTTATGGAAAATAGCTCATCAAGTGATGATGAAAATGAGGTAACTTTCAATGACCAAGATCTAAGAGATTCTTTTGATGCTTTACAAGCTGATTTTGAAGAAGCTATTGAGATTAACAAAAAATTGAGAAAGAAAATAAGAGAATTGGTTGCTGAAAATGTTGCTTTACATGAGACGATTGATGATTTAGATTGTACTAAAGAAGATCATTCTGCATGCCTTACTAAAAAAGAAAATCTTACTAATGAACTTGGTAGACTTAGAAAGGAGTTTTCTTATGTGGTTGGAAAATTTGTTGGTGGAAATGCAAAGTTTGAAAAGATGTTGTCTTTACAAAGATATTCAATTTCTAAACATGGTTTAGGATATGATCCTTATAATAGAGATTGTTCTTTAATTTCCAAATTTAACAAGGATGGAAAAGTTGCTCAATGTGCTAGATGCTTGAAAGATGGTCATATAGAAATTGCATGTAAAAGTATTAGGAGATGTATCAATATTAAGAAAATTTGGGTGATTAAAGGTACAACACCTCCTAATGTGGTTTATATGACTAACCAAAATGGACCCAAGATGGCTTGGGTACCAATGAGAAGAAAGGATGTTTCAGTTGTTGGTACAAGCAAGGAATGAAGATCCACCAAGCACATGGTACATTGATAGTGGATAAGTCGACTTATGGAGGTAAAACAAGTCGACTTATGTTTACACGGGTTCTATTGTTGGATTGTTATGATATGTAATGACTTGGGATTTTCTTTGTGTTTGCTTATGAATTTCCAGTCGAATATAAGTTATCTGGGTCTTCTTTAAAAATTCTCTTTTTCACAAAATCTCCGAAAACATATTCTCTTCTACTTTGAGATTTATTCAAGATAATGTTTCTCCACCATGATGATTTTGTATCTAGCCAAGAACAACATTTCATATTATTTGTATTTGCTTGTTACTTGAGACTATTTGTGTTTGATTACTTGATTCTCTATTTAATGTGATTGCGATATTTCATCTATTGTTGGTTTGTATTAGTTGTTTTGATTATGACAAAAAGGGGGAGAAAAATGGGAAATTGGATATTCTTTAGTTACTTGATTAAGGGGGAGTATGTTTATTAAATTTTCCTTGATGAATTTGATCTTACAAGATTATTAAATTCAATGATTTATATGATTGAGGGGGAGACTTCTAACCAAAATGACAAGGTATAAAAACCTTGATCAATGTTTCTTTGTTTTCATTTCTTAAACAATTTCTAAATGTTTTGTCATTATTAAAAAGGGGGAGATTGTTGGACCAATGGTGGTTGACAAATTAAATCCCACTTATGTTTTGATAATAACAAAATGTATAGAATTGGTTAAGAAATTGTTTCAGGTATTTTGGGATTATTATTGTGCAAATCAAGATGGACAAGTGATAAATCATTGAAGAATCAAGATGGAAGTTTCCTATTAGTGAAAGAGGCTTAAATAATGAAGATTATAAAATATTTGAGTGGATATTACCGTTGAAGCTTACATAAGTCGACTAGAACATCATATGTCGACTAATATATGAAGATATGTCAACACAAGTCGACTAACAGCATACAAGTCGACTTATCGTGGACCACAAGTCGACTTTCACATCACAAGTCGACTTATAGAAGAGCGGAGATGCAAGTTTACGTAAAATGTTGTCACAAGTCGACTTATACAACTCGACAAGTCGACTTATGGTCACAAGTCGACTTATACAACTCGACAAGTCGACTTATGGGTACAACACATTAATTCCAACGGTCCAATTAGCCAAAAATGGAAGGGAGATTGTTAAGGAATGGTCATAACAATCATGCAACGGCTATATGGGTTCCCAATAGCTATATTTCTTCAAGTATAAATAGAGGATGATGGAAGAAGAGTTGATAGAAGTTCCACAAGCCTACATACTCTTCTATTGCTCCAAAATTCCTCATTATTGTTCTTATCTTATTACATCATGTATTAAGCTTTGTTCTTCAATCTTTATCTTATTTCTTTTACAATTTGAGTGACTAGTGAAAGGTCACGTGTGAGGTAGCTTGAGCTAGAAATCAAGTGGTATTGGTAGGATTTGTGCCGGAAGACAAATCATTTGTAAAGGTAGCTTGAGCCAGAAATCAAGCGGTATTGGTAGGATTTGTGTCGGAAGATAAATCAAGTGTAAAGGTAGCTTGAGTCGGAAATCAAGCGGTATTGTAAGAGTTCACACTGAACTACAAAGTGTGCAATAAAGTGGTTTGCAAAATCCTAAGTGGGAGCTTAGGTAGAGGACGTAGGTCTTAGCACCGAACCTCTATAAAAACTGTGTTTGATCTTCTTCCCTACTCTTTTCATTTAAATTTGTTTAAATTATTTTTGTGTGAATTAACTTCTGATTTTATTGTAGAAAATATTGAAAAAGCTTAAAGATCTATTCAACCCCCCCTTCTAGATCGCTAACAATTGGTATCGAGCATAAGTATCCGGGATGGCACACAACAAACTAGCGGAAGAAGGTAACACAAATTATCGCCCTCTTTTATTTAATGGTACTAACTATTCATCTTGGAAAAATCCTATGAAGTATCATATCATGAGCGAAGGAGTGGAATATTGGAAGATAATTATCTTCGGTCCACAACCACCGTTAAATGAAAATGGCGAGTTAAAAACGGAGCTGGAATACGATAACAATGACTGGAGGCAAGCTTACATCAACGCGAAAGCAATGAAGCTAATTTATTGCGCTCTCACAGTTGAGGAAAGAAACCGAGTTAACTCTTGTACTAGCGCCAAGGAAATGTGGGAAAGACTTCGCATCACTCATGAAGGAACCAACCAAGTCCGGGAGACAAAGATCAACATGCTTCTCCATGACTATGAAATGTTTGTCATGAAGGAAGGTGAGTCTATTTCCATTATGCTTGATCGTTTTGCAGAAATCATAAATGAATTAGGCAACCTCGGAAAGCATATGACGGATAGCGAGAAGGTGAAGAAGATTCTTCGCTCTCTACCGAAAGAATGGGATTCGCAAGTCACTGCTATTATGAAATCCAAGGATCTCAATCATTTAGAATTCAACGCCTTGGTGGGATCAAATCCAGAGGAGGTAGAGGTAAGTCACAAAAGTCAATTGCTTTAAAGGCTAATATTTCTTCTCTTGATGAAAGTGATGAAGAAATAGATGAAGAAGAGGATGATGAAGAAATGGCAATGTACGCCAAAAATTTGAGAAAATTCAAGGACTTCTCCAAACCGGAGGAAAGAATTAAATGGTGGAAGAAATGGAGAAAGAAAGAGGTATGCCGTGGAAAGAAATGAAGAATGTTGGAAATGTGGTAAAAGAGGACATCATGCAAGAGAATGCAAGAGCACATCTTCCACATCAAATTTTCAGAAAAGTGACAAATACAACAAAGGGAAAAGAAAACTAGCCTAGTAGCTACTGGAGTGATGATAAGGAAGCATACCAAAGCAATGATGAAAACAACTTGGCGCTTATGGCAAATAGCTCATCAAGTGATGATGAAAATGAGGTAACTTTCAATGACCAAGATCTAAGAGATTCTTTGATGCTTTACAAGCTGATTTTGAAGAAGCTATTGAGATTAACAAAAATTGAGAAAAAAATAAGAGAATTGGTTGCTGAAAATATTGCTTTACATGAGACGATTGATGATTTAGATTGTACTAAAGAAGATCATTCTGCATGCCTTACTGAAAAAGAAAATCTTACTAATGAACTTGGTAGACTTAGAAAGGAGTTTTCTTATGTGGTTGGAAAATTTGTTGGTGGAAATGCAAAGTTTGAAAAGATGTTGTCTTTACAAAGATATTCAATTTCTAAACATGGTTTAGGATATGATCCTTATAATAGAGATTGTTCTTTAATTTCCAAATTTAACAAGGATGGAAAAGTTGCTCAATGTGCTAGATGCTTGAAAGATGGTCATATAGAAATTGCATGTAAAAGTATTAGGAGATGTATCAATATTAAGAAAATTTGGGTGATTAAAGGTACAACACCTCCTAATGTGGTTTATATGACTAACCAAAATGGACCCAAGATGGCTTGGGTACCAATGAGAAGAAAGGATGTTTCAGTTGTTGGTACAAGCAAGGAATGAAGATCCACCAAGCACATGGTACATTGATAGTGGATAAGTCGACTTATGGAGGTAAAACAAGTCGACTTATGTTTACACGGTTCTATTGTTGGATTGTTATGATATGTAATGACTTGGGATTTTCTTTGTGTTTGCTTATGAATTGCCAATCGAATATAAGTTATCCGGTCTTCTTTAAAATTCTCTTTTCACAAAATCTCCAAAACATATTCTCTTCTACTTTTGAGATTTATTCAAGATAATGTTTCTCCACCATGATGATTTTGTATCTAGCCAAGAACAACATTTCATATTATTTGTATTTGCTTGTTACTTGAGACTATTTGTGTTTGATTACTTGATTCTCTATTTAATGTGATTGCGATATTTCATCTATTGTTGGTTTGTATTAGTTGTTTTGATTATGACAAAAAGGGGGAGAAAAATGGGAAATTGGATATTCTTTAGTTACTTGATTAAGGGGGAGTATGTTTATTAAATTTTCCTTGATGAATTTGATCTTACAAGGTTATTAAATTCAATGATTTATATGATTGAGGGGGAGACTTCTAACCAAAATGACAAGGTATAAAAACCTTGATCAATGTTTCTTTGTTTTCATTTCTTAAACAATTTCTAAATGTTTTGTCATTATTAAAAAGGGGGAGATTGTTGGACCAATGGTGGTTGACAAATTAAATCCCACTTATGTTTTGATAATAACAAAATGTATAGAATTGGTTAAGAAATTGTTTCAGGTATTTTGGGATTATTATTGTGCAAATCAAGATGGACAAGTGATAAATCATTGAAGAATCAAGATGGAAGTTTCCTATTAGTGAAAGAGGCTTAAATAATGAAGATTATAAAATATTTGAGTGGATATTACCGTTGAAGCTTACATAAGTCGACTAGAACATCATATGTCGACTAATATATGAAGATATGTCAACACAAGTCGACTAACAGCATACAAGTCGACTTATCGTGGACCACAAGTCGACTTTCACATCACAAGTCGACTTATAGAAGAGCGGATATGCAAGTTTACGTAAAATGTTGTCACAAGTCGACTTATACAACTCGACAAGTCGACTTATGGTCACAAGTCGACTTATACAACTCGACAAGTCGACTTATGGGTACAACACATTAATTCCAACGGTCCAATTAGCCAAAAATGGAAGGGAGATTGTTAAGGAACGGTCATAACAATCATGCAACGGCTATATGGGTTCCCAATAGCTATATTTCTTCAAGTATAAATAGAGGATGATGGAAGAAGAGTTGATAGAAGTTCCACAAGCCTACATACTCTTCTATTGCTCCAAAATTCCTTATTATTGTTCTTATCTTATTACATCATGTATTGAGCTTTGTTCTTCAATCTTTATCTTATTTCTTTTACAATTTGAGTGACTAGTGAAAGGTCACGTGTGAGGTAGCTTGAGCTAGAAATCAAGTGGTATTGGTAGGATTTGTGCTTGGAGACAAATCATTTGTAAAGGTAGCTTGAGCCAGAAATCAAGCGGTATTGGTAGGATTTGTGTCGGAAGATAAATCAAGTGTAAAGGTAGCTTGAGTCGGAAATCAAGCGGTATTGTAAGAGTTCACATTGAACTACAAAGTGTGCAATAAAGTGGTTTGCAAAATCCTAAGTGGGAGCTTAGGTAGAGGACGTAGGTCTTAGCACCGAACCTCTATAAAAACTGTGTTTGATCTTCTTCCCTACTCTTTTCATTTAAATTTGTTTAAATTATTTTTGTGTGAATTAACTTCTGATTTTATTGTAGAAAATATTGAAAAAGCTTAAAGATCTATTCAACCCCCCCTTCTAGATCGCTAACAATTGGTATCAGAGAAGAAGTATCCGGGGATGGCACACAACAAACTAGCGGAAGAAGGTAACACAAATTATCGCCCTCTTTTATTTAATGGTACTAACTATTCATCTTGGAAAAATCCTATGAAGTATCATATCATGAGCGAAGGAGTGGAATATTGGAAGATAATTATCTTCGGTCCACAACCACCGTTAAAAGAAAATGGTGAGTTAAAAACGGAGCTGGAATACGATAACAATGACTGGAGGCAAGCTTACATCAACGCGAAAGCAATGAAGCTAATTTATTGCGCTCTCACAGTTGAGGAAAGAAACCGAGTTAACTCGTGTACCAGTGCCAAGGAAATGTGGGAAAGACTTCAGATTACTCATGAAGGAACCAACCAAGTCCGGAGACAAAGATCAACATGCTTCTCCATGACTATGAAATGTTTGTCATGAAGGAAGGTGAGTCTATTTCCATTATGCTGATCGCTTTGCAGAAATCATAAATGAATTAGGCAACCTCGGAAAGCATATGACGGATAGCGAGAAGGTGAAGAAGATTCTTCGCTCTCTACCGAAAGAATGGGATTCGCAAGTCATCAAGCTATTATGAAATCCAAGGATCTCAATCATTTAGAATTCAACGCCTGGTGGGATCAAATCCAGAGGAGGTAGAGGTAAGTCACAAAAGTCAATTGCTTTAAAGGCTAATATTTCTTCTCTTGATGAAAGTGATGAAGAAATAGATGAAGAAGAGGATGATGAAGAAATGGCAATGTACGCCAAAAATTTGAGAAAATTCAAGGACTTCTCGAAACCGGAGGAAAGAATTAAATGGTGGAAGAAATGGAGAAAGAAAGAGGTATGCCGTGGAAAGAAATGAAGAATGTTGGAAATGTGGTAAAAGAGGACATCATGCAAGAGAATGCAAGAGCACATCTTCCACATCAAATTTTCAGAAAAGTGACAAATACAACAAAGGGAAAAAGAAAACTAGCATAGTAGCTACTTGGAGTGATGATGAGGAAGCATACCAAAGCAATGATGAAAACAACTTGGCGCTTATGGAAAATAGCTCATCAAGTGATGATGAAAATGAGGTAACTTTCAATGACCAAGATCTAAGAGATTCTTTTGATGCTTTACAAGCTGATTTTGAAGAAGCTATTGAGATTAACAAAAAATTGAGAAAGAAAATAAGAGAATTGGTTGCTGAAAATGTTGCTTTACATGAGACGATTGATGATTTAGATTGTACTAAAGAAGATCATTCTGCATGCCTTACTAAAAAAGAAAATCTTACTAATGAACTTGGTAGACTTAGAAAGGAGTTTTCTTATGTGGTTGGAAAATTTGTTGGTGGAAATGCAAAGTTTGAAAAGATGTTGTCTTTACAAAGATATTCAATTTCTAAACATGGTTTAGGATATGATCCTTATAATAGAGATTGTTCTTTAATTTCCAAATTTAACAAGGATGGAAAAGTTGCTCAATGTGCTAGATGCTTGAAAGATGGTCATATAGAAATTGCATGTAAAAGTATTAGGAGATGTATCAATATTAAGAAAATTTGGGTGATTAAAGGTACAACACCTCCTAATGTGGTTTATATGACTAACCAAAATGGACCCAAGATGGCTTGGGTACCAATGAGAAGAAAGGATGTTTCAGTTGTTGGTACAAGCAAGGAATGAAGATCCACCAAGCACATGGTACATTGATAGTGGATAAGTCGACTTATGTTTACACGGGTTCTATTGTTGGATTGTTATGATATGTAATGACTTGGGATTTTCTTTGTGTTTGCTAATGAATTGCCAAATCGAATATAAGTTATCTGGTCTTCTTTAAAATTCTCTTTTCAAAAATCTCAAAACATATTCTCTTCTACTTTTGAGATTTATTCAAGATAATGTTTCTCCACCATGATGATTTTTGTATCTAGCCAAGAACAACATTTCATATTATTTGTATTTGCTTGTTACTTGAGACTATTTGTGTTTGATTACTTGATTCTCTATTTAATGTGATTGCGATATTTCATCTATTGTTGGTTTGTATTAGTTGTTTTGATTATGACAAAAAGGGGGAGAAAAATGGGAAATTGGATATTCTTTAGTTACTTGATTAAGGGGGAGTATGTTTATTAAATTTTCCTTGATAAATTTGATCTTACAAGGTTATTAAATTCCATGATTTATATGATTGAGGGGGAGACTTCTAACCAAAATGACAAGGTATAAAAACCTTGATCAATGTTTCTTTGTTTTCATTTCTTAAACAATTTCTAAATGTTTTGTCATTATTAAAAAGGGGGAGATTGTTGGACCAATGGTGGTTGACAAATTAAATCCCACTTACGTTTTGATAATAACAAAATGTATAGAATTGGTTAAGAAATTGTTTAAGGTATTTTGGGATTATTATTGTGCAAATCAAGATGGACAAGTGATAAATCATTGAAGAATCAAGATGGAAGTTTCCTATTAGTGAAAGAGGCTTAAATAATGAAGATTATAAAAGATTTGAGTGGATATTACCGTTGAAGCTTACATAAGTCGACTAGAACATCATATGTCGACTAATATATGAAGATATGTCAACACAAGTCGACTAACAGCATACAAGTCGACTTATCGTGGACCACAAGTCGACTTTCACATCACAAGTCGACTTATAGAAGAGCGGAGATGCAAGTTTACGTAAAATGTTGTCACAAGTCGACTTATACAACTCGACAAGTCGACTTATACAACTCGACAAGTCGACTTATACAACTCGACAAGTCGACTTATGGGTACAACACATTAATTCCAACGGTCCAATTAGCCAAAAATGGAAGGGAGATTGTTAAGGAACGGTCATAACAATCATGCAACGGCTATATGGGTTCCCAATAGCTATATTTCTTGAAGTATAAATAGAGGATGATGGAAGAAGAGTTGATAGAAGTTCCACAAGCCTACATACTCTTCTATTGCTCCAAAATTCCTCATTATTGTTCTTATCTTATTACATCATGTATTGAGCTTTGTTCTTCAATCTTTATCTTATTTCTTTTACAATTTGAGTGACTAGTGAAAGGTCACGTGTGAGGTAGCTTGAGCTAGAAATCAAGTGGTATTGGTAGGATTTGTGCCGAAGACAAATCATTTGTAAAGGTAGCTCGAGCCGTAAATCAAGCGGTATTGGTAGGATTTGTGTCTCAAGATAAATCAAGTGTAAAGGTAGCTTGAGTCGAAATCAAGCGGTATTGTAAGAGTTCACACTGAACTACAAAGTGTGCAATAAAGTGGTTTGCAAAATCCTAAGTGGGAGCTTAGGTAGAGGACGAGGTCTTAGCACCGAACCTCTATAAAACCGTGTTTGATCTTCTTCCTACTCTTTTCATTTAAATTTGTTTAAATTATTTTGTGTGAATTAACTTCTGATTTTATTGTAGAAAATATTGAAAAGCTTAAAGATCTATTCAACCCCCCCTTCTAGATCGCTAACAATTGGTATCAGAGCAGAAGTATCCGGGGATGGCACACAACAAACTAGCGGAAGAAGGTAACACAAATTATCGCCCTCTTTTATTTAATGGTACTAACTATTCATCTTGGAAAAATCCTATGAAGTATCATATCATGAGCGAAGGAGTGGAATATTGAAGATAATTATCTTGGTCCACAACCACCGTTAAATGAAAATGGCGAGTTAAAACCGGAGCTGGAATACGATAACAATGACTGGAGGTAAGCTTACATCAACGCGAAAGCAATGAAGCTAATTTATTGCGCTCTCACAGTTGAGGAAAGAAACCGAGTTAACTCTTGTACTAGCGCCAAGGAAATGTGGGAAAGACTTCGCATGACTCATGAAGGAACCAACCAAGTCCGGGAGACAAAGATCAACATGCTTCTCCATGACTATGAAATGTTTGTCATGAAGGAAGGTGAGTCTATTTCCATTATGCTTGATCGTTTTGCAGAAATCATAAATGAATTAGGCAACCTCGGAAAGCATATGACGGATAGCGAGAAGGTGAAGAAGATTCTTCGCTCTCTACCGAAAGAATGGGATTCGCAAGTCACTGCTATTATGAAATCCAAGGATCTCAATCATTTAGAATTCAACGCCTTGGTGGGATCAAATCCAGAGGAGGTAGAGGTAAGTCACAAAAGTCAATTGCTTTAAAGGCTAATATTTCTTCTCTTGATGAAAGTGATGAAGAAATAGATGAAGAAGAGGATGATGAAGAAATGGCAATGTACGCCAAAATTTGAGAAAATTCAAGGACTTCTCGAACCGGAGGAAAGAATTAAATGGTGGAAGAAATGGAGAAAGAAAGAGGTATGCCGTGGAAAGAAATGAAGAATGTTGGAAATGTGGTAAAAGAGGACATCATGCAAGAGAATGCAAGAGCACATCTTCCACATCAAATTTTCAGAAAAGTGACAAATACAACAAAGGGAAAAAGAAAACTAGCCTAGTAGCTACTTGGAGTGATGATAAGGAAGCATACCAAAGCAATGATGAAAACAACTTGGCGCTTATGGCAAATAGCTCATCAAGTGATGATGAAAATGAGGTAACTTTCAATGACCAAGATCTAAGAGATTCTTTTGATGCTTTACAAGCTGATTTTGAAGAAGCTATTGAGATTAACAAAAAATTGAGAAAGAAAATAAGAGAATTGGTTGCTGAAAATATTGCTTTACATGAGACGATTGATGATTTAGATTGTACTAAAGAAGATCATTCTGCATGCCTTACTGAAAAAGAAAATCTTACTAATGAACTTGGTAGACTTAGAAAGGAGTTTTCTTATGTGGTTGGAAAATTTGTTGGTGGAAATGCAAAGTTTGAAAAGATGTTGTCTTTACAAAGATATTCAATTTCTAAACATGGTTTAGGATATGATCCTTATAATAGAGATTGTTCTTTAATTTCCAAATTTAAGAAGGATGGAAAAGTTGCTCAATGTGCTAGATGCTTGAAAGATGGTCATATAGAAATTGCATGTAAAAGTATTAGGAGATGTATCAATATTAAGAAAATTTGGGTGATTAAAGGTACAACACCTCCTAATGTGGTTTATATGACTAACCAAATGGACCCAAGATGGCTTGGGTACCAATGAGAAGAAAGGATGTTTCAGTTGTTGGTACAAGCAAGGAATGAAGATCCACCAAGCACATGGTACATTGATAGTGGATAAGTCGACTTATGTTTACACGGGTTCTATTGTTGGATTGTTATGATATGTAATGACTTGGGATTTTCTTTGTGTTTGCTAATGAATTGCCAGTCGAATATAAGTTATCTGGGTCTTCTTTAAAAATTCTCTTTTTCAAAAAATCTCCGAAAACATATTCTCTTCTACTTTTGAGATTTATTCAAGATAATGTTTCTCCACCATGATGATTTTTGTATCTAGCCAAGAACAACATTTCATATTATTTGTATTTGCTTGTTACTTGAGACTATTTGTGTTTGATTACTTGATTCTCTATTTAATGTGATTGCGATATTTCATCTATTGTTGGTTTGTATTAGTTGTTTTGATTATGACAAAAAGGGGGAGAAAAATGGGAAATTGGATATTCTTTAGTTACTTGATTAAGGGGGAGTATGTTTATTAAATTTTCCTTGATAAATTTGATCTTACAAGGTTATTAAATTCCATGATTTATATGATTGAGGGGAGACTTCTAACCAAAATGACAAGGTATAAAACCTTGATCAATGTTTCTTTGTTTTCATTTCTTAAACAATTTCTAAATGTTTTGTCATTATTAAAAGGGGAGATTGTTGGACCAATGGTGGTTGACAAATTAAATCCCACTTACGCTTTGATAATAACAAAATGTATAGAATTGGTTAAGAAATTGTTTAAGGTATTTTGGGATTATTATTGTGCAAATCAAGATGGACAAGTGATAAATCATTGAAGAATCAAGATGGAAGTTTCCTATTAGTGAAAGAGGCTTAAATAATGAAGATTATAAAAGATTTGAGTGGATATTACCGTTGAAGCTTACATAAGTCGACTAGAACATCATATGTCGACTAATATATGAAGATATGTCAACACAAGTCGACTAACAGCATACAAGTCGACTTATCGTGGACCACAAGTCGACTTTCACATCACAAGTCGACTTATAGAAGAGCGGAGATGCAAGTTTACGTAAAATGTTGTCACAAGTCGACTTATACAACTCGACAAGTCGACTTATACAACTCGACAAGTCGACTTATACAACTCGACAAGTCGACTTATGGGTACAACACATTAATTCCAACGGTCCAATTAGCCAAAAATGGAAGGGAGATTGTTAAGGAACGGTCATAACAATCATGCAACGGCTATATGGGTTCCCAATAGCTATATTTCTTGAAGTATAAATAGAGGATGATGGAAGAAGAGTTGATAGAAGTTCCACAAGCCTACATACTCTTCTATTGCTCCAAAATTCCTCATTATTGTTCTTATCTTATTACATCATGTATTGAGCTTTGTTCTTCAATCTTTATCTTATTTCTTTTACAATTTGAGTGACTAGTGAAAGGTCACGTGTGAGGTAGCTTGAGCTAGAAATCAAGTGGTATTGGTAGGATTTGTGCCGGAAGACAAATCATTTGTAAAGGTAGCTTGAGCCAGAAATCAAGCGGTATTGGTAGGATTTGTGTCGGAAGATAAATCAAGTGTAAAGGTAGCTTGAGTCGGAAATCAAGCGGTATTGTAAGAGTTCACACTGAACTACAAAGTGTGCAATAAAGTGGTTTGCAAAATCCTAAGTGGGAGCTTAGGTAGAGGACGTAGGTCTTAGCACCGAACCTCTATAAAAACTGTGTTTGATCTTCTTCCCTACTCTTTTCATTTAAATTTGTTTAAATTATTTTTGTGTGAATTAACTTCTGATTTTATTGTAGAAAATATTGAAAAAGCTTAAAGATCTATTCAACCCCCCCTTCTAGATCGCTAACAATTGGTATCAGAGCAGAAGTATCCGGGGATGGCACACAACAAACTAGCGGAAGAAGGTAACACAAATTATCGCCCTCTTTTATTTAATGGTACTAACTATTCATCTTGGAAAAATCCTATGAAGTATCATATCATGAGCGAAGGAGTGGAATATTGGAAGATAATTATCTTCGGTCCACAACCACCGTTAAATGAAAATGGCGAGTTAAAAACGGAGCTGGAATACGATAACAATGACTGGAGGCAAGCTTACATCAACGCGAAAGCAATGAAGCTAATTTATTGCGCTCTCACAGTTGAGGAAAGAAACCGAGTTAACTCTTGTACTAGCGCCAAGGAAATGTGGGAAAGACTTCGCATGACTCATGAAGGAACCAACCAAGTCCGGGAGACAAAGATCAACATGCTTCTCCATGACTATGAAATGTTTGTCATGAAGGAAGGTGAGTCTATTTCCATTATGCTTGATCGTTTTGCAGAAATCATAAATGAATTAGGCAACCTCGGAAAGCATATGACGGATAGCGAGAAGGTGAAGAAGATTCTTCGCTCTCTACCGAAAGAATGGGATTCGCAAGTCACTGCTATTATGAAATCCAAGGATCTCAATCATTTAGAATTCAACGCCTTGGTGGGATCAAATCCAGAGGAGGTAGAGGTAAGTCACAAAAGTCAATTGCTTTAAAGGCTAATATTTCTTCTCTTGATGAAAGTGATGAAGAAATAGATGAAGAAGAGGATGATGAAGAAATGGCAATGTACGCCAAAAATTTGAGAAAATTCAAGGGACTTCTCGAAAACCGGAGGAAAGAATTAAATGGTGGAAGAAATGGAGAAAGAAAGAGGTATGCCGTGGAAAGAAATGAAGAATGTTGGAAATGTGGTAAAAGAGGACATCATGCAAGAGAATGCAAGAGCACATCTTCCACATCAAATTTTCAGAAAAGTGACAAATACAACAAAGGGAAAAAGAAAACTAGCCTAGTAGCTACTTGGAGTGATGATAAGGAAGCATACCAAAGCAATGATGAAAACAACTTGGCGCTTATGGCAAATAGCTCATCAAGTGATGATGAAAATGAGGTAACTTTCAATGACCAAGATCTAAGAGATTCTTTTGATGCTTTACAAGCTGATTTTGAAGAAGCTATTGAGATTAACAAAAAATTGAGAAAGAAAATAAGAGAATTGGTTGCTGAAAATATTGCTTTACATGAGACGATTGATGATTTAGATTGTACTAAAGAAGATCATTCTGCATGCCTTACTGAAAAAGAAAATCTTACTAATGAACTTGGTAGACTTAGAAAGGAGTTTTCTTATGTGGTTGGAAAATTTGTTGGTGGAAATGCAAAGTTTGAAAAGATGTTGTCTTTACAAAGATATTCAATTTCTAAACATGGTTTAGGATATGATCCTTATAATAGAGATTGTTCTTTAATTTCCAAATTTAAGAAGGATGGAAAAGTTGCTCAATGTGCTAGATGCTTGAAAGATGGTCATATAGAAATTGCATGTAAAAGTATTAGGAGATGTATCAATATTAAGAAAATTTGGGTGATTAAAGGTACAACACCTCCTAATGTGGTTTATATGACTAACCAAAATGGACCCAAGATGGCTTGGGTACCAATGAGAAGAAAGGATGTTTCAGTTGTTGGTACAAGCAAGGAATGAAGATCCACCAAGCACATGGTACATTGATAGTGGATAAGTCGACTTATGTTTACACGGGTTCTATTGTTGGATTGTTATGATATGTAATGACTTGGGATTTTCTTTGTGTTTGCTAATGAATTGCCAGTCGAATATAAGTTATCTGGGTCTTCTTTAAAAATTCTCTTTTTCAAAAAATCTCCGAAAACATATTCTCTTCTACTTTTGAGATTTATTCAAGATAATGTTTCTCCACCATGATGATTTTTGTATCTAGCCAAGAACAACATTTCATATTATTTGTATTTGCTTGTTACTTGAGACTATTTGTGTTTGATTACTTGATTCTCTATTTAATGTGATTGCGATATTTCATCTATTGTTGGTTTGTATTAGTTGTTTTGATTATGACAAAAAGGGGGAGAAAATTGGGAAATTGGATATTCTTTAGTTACTTGATTAAGGGGGAGTATGTTTATTAAATTTTCCTTGATAAATTTGATCTTACAAGGTTATTAAATTCCATGATTTATATGATTGAGGGGGAGACTTCTAACCAAAATGACAAGGTATAAAAACCTTGATCAATGTTTCTTTGTTTTCATTTCTTAAACAATTTCTAAATGTTTTGTCATTATTAAAAAGGGGGAGATTGTTGGACCAATGGTGGTTGACAAATTAAATCCCACTTACGTTTTGATAATAACAAAATGTATAGAATTGGTTAAGAAATTGTTTAAGGTATTTTGGGATTATTATTGTGCAAATCAAGATGGACAAGTGATAAATCATTGAAGAATCAAGATGGAAGTTTCCTATTAGTGAAAGAGGCTTAAATAATGAAGATTATAAAAGATTTGAGTGGATATTACCGTTGAAGCTTACATAAGTCGACTAGAACATCATATGTCGACTAATATATGAAGATATGTCAACACAAGTCGACTAACAGCATACAAGTCGACTTATCGTGGACCACAAGTCGACTTTCACATCACAAGTCGACTTATAGAAGAGCGGAGATGCAAGTTTACGTAAAATGTTGTCACAAGTCGACTTATACAACTCGACAAGTCGACTTATACAACTCGACAAGTCGACTTATACAACTCGACAAGTCGACTTATGGGTACAACACATTAATTCCAACGGTCCAATTAGCCAAAAATGGAAGGGAGATTGTTAAGGAACGGTCATAACAATCATGCAACGGCTATATGGGTTCCCAATAGCTATATTTCTTGAAGTATAAATAGAGGATGATGGAAGAAGAGTTGATAGAAGTTCCACAAGCCTACATACTCTTCTATTGCTCCAAAATTGCTGATTATTGTTCTTATCTTATTACATCATGTATTGAGCTTTGTTCTTCAATCTTTATCTTATTTCTTTTACAATTTGAGTGACTAGTGAAAGGTCACGTGTGAGGTAGCTTGAGCCGGAAATCAAGTGGTATTGGTAGGATTTGTGCCGGAAGACAAATCATTTGTAAAGGTAGCTTGAGCCAGAAATCAAGCGGTATTGGTAGGATTTGTGCCGGAAGACAAATCAAGTGTGAAGATAGCTTGAGCCGGAAATCAAGCGGTATTGTAAGAGTTCACACTGAACTACAAAGTGTGCAATAAAGTGGTTTGCAAAATCCTAAGTGGGAGCTTAGGTAGAGGACGTAGGTCTTAGCACCGAACCTCTATAAAAATTGTGTTTGATCTTCTTCCCTACTCTTTTCATTTAAATTTGTTTAAATTATTTTTGTGTGAATTAACTTCTGATTTTATTGTAGAAAATATTGAAAAAGCTTAAGGATCTATTCAACCCCCCCTTCTAGATCGCTAACACAATTTGATTCTAAGGGTTTTAATAAGTTCCCTTTTGCATTGCCAACCAAACCATTCATCTTCCCATGTAAAAAGGGTTTTCATTATAGTCTAATTTTGTGCCTTAAATTGCAACTTTTTCTCTACCAATTCATTCAACTTCCAATATAAACAGGTTTCATTATGTTCTAATTTATGTCCTTAAATCGCTTAAAGACAATCATGTAAATGATCTAGAAGGGGGGGTTGAATAGATATTTGAAGCTTTTTCGTAAAGTTCTACAAAAACCAGAAGTTAATACACACAAAAAAATTAAACAAATTTAAGTGCAAAGAGTAGGGAAAAGAGACAAACACTATTTTTATAGAGATTCGGTGCTAAGACTTACGTCCTCTACCTAAGTTCCCACTTAGGATTTTGGCAAAACACTTTACTACACACTTTTTAGTTCAGTGTGAACTTTTCAATACAACTTGACTTCCGGCTCAAGCTACACCTAATAATCGATTTGTTTTTCAGCATAAATCCTACCTCACAAGTGATTTTCCACCAATCACTCAACTCACAATAATAACAAAAATAAAGGTGAAGTAATAATGCTCAGTACAGATTTAGAACAAGCTAAGAGAAAAATTAGAGCAAATTAGGAACAATAGTTGTATGCTTTTGCTTTTGGACAAGTCACCTCGATCATTTGATCTTCCTTTATTTATTTGCAGACTTCCAGATGAATATAGTCATTGGAGATCTTTTTCTAACTGTTGTTGATTGCTCATAGATGTTGGAAAATGATTTCCTTTCCATTTGTGATTGATCCAGACAAATTTTGTTCAGCTCTACCTGATAGTCGACTAGTCGAGGTGTTATAGTCGACTAGTACCAACGTTTTTCAATGCAAGTTTCATCTCTGCTCTTCAAATAGTCGACTAGTGTAATGATTGTCGACTAGTGCACCTATCCAGCTGATTAGTAGTCGACTTGTCACATGTTGGTCGACTTGTTTCATGCCCCATCTGACATATATGAATTTATTAGTCGACTTGTGATATGCTAGTCGACTAGTGCTTACTCCAACGGATAGATTTAACAAAATCTTCCCACAATCTTCATGTTTAAATGTTTCTAGCATGTTGAAGATAATTTCCATCTTGATTTCACAATGGTTTATCTCTTGCCCATCGAAGATTAATGCTGTCTTGATTTTGCACAAATCTTTTATTTAAATTTCAATCCAAAACACCTGAAATAATTTCTTAACCAATTCTATACATTTTATTATTATCAAAACATAAAAAGGATTTAATTTTTCAACCACCATTGGTCCAACAATCTCCCTTTTTTTGATAATGACAAAACATTTAGAAATTGTTTAAGAAATGAAAACAAAGAAACATTGATCAAGGTTTTTATGCCTTGTCTTTTTAGTTAGATTGTCTCCCCCTCAATCATATAAATCAATGAATTCAATAACCTTGCAAATCAAATTTACAAAATCATATAATCCATAATGTTAGTTTCAAATCAAGATAAAAAAATGTTATGATCCATATAAGCCAAATTTTAATACATAGTACTCCCCCTTTTTTTCATAATCAAAATAATTAATACAAACCAACAATAAAAATTGCAATCACATTAATAGAGAAGAAAACCATCAAAACACACAAGTCCATAGTCTCAAGTAACAAACCAACACAAAATGAAAATCACAAACAATATGAAGAAAACACTATGAAATGTTGATCTAAAGCAAATTCAATAACCATCAAGATGAAGAAGCATCATCATGTCCACAACCTAACTTATCAAAAATTTTCTTAATGCTTTTCTCCAAGCGTGTGAGCATACTTCGTTGATCATCAACACTTTCTCCAATCTCATGAGCATACTTTGTTAATCATAAAAATGATAATTTAATTCTTCCATTTGATCTCTAATTTCCCAAAGTTCATCTTGAGACACCTCACTTCGTCGCACACTACATGGTCTTCAGCTGCTGGGACGATCACTGGCCCTCTTGGAACGTTGCCTCCTAGGAACTTGTTCAGCTTCCAAATTCAAACCTAGCTTCTCCACATGATATGAATACACCCATCCTTTCTCAACTGTTTTGACCAACTTCATACTCCATAGATTGTAAGGAGTAAATCGCCAACTCTGAGGGTATGGATAATGATCATAAGCATTCAGATTACATTTTTGCAACTTGGCGATATAACTAATCAGGGCTCCATAAGGCATTCCCTTGTGCTTTGCTGTTGTTTAGTCCAATTGATATAGGTATTTAGGTCATATTTGCATTTATTTTACATATTCATGCATTCATTTTAATAGCATTTTTAGGTTTATTTATTTATTTTTATTGAATTTGTTATTTATTTTATTTTTCTTGTTTCTTCATAGAAAACATGAGTTTTGTTTCAAATTAGACCCAAGAATTTGCTCACGGCATGTCCATAATTTTTGCATGGCCCAGGTGGAATGAAAAGTGGAAGCAAGCTAAAAGAATAAAAAAAAAGAAATGAAGCACATGACAAAAGAGCCAAAATGACACACGTTGGAGAGGAAGTTTTATTTGGAAGTTTAGTCTTTTAATGGAAAAGCAACACACACGTGGAAGAGTGGGTTTGATTACGCTGTAGAGGAATTGGAAGGGAATTTGAATGAGAGCAAAAATAAAACAAGACCAGCGGTAGAGAGTAAAAAGGAGAGACACGTGGACAAGAGGGAAGATTAGGTTTTATTGTGCTGTAGCAAAATAAGTGGAGAAAAAAAGAGGGTAGTGGAAGCAAACGAAGGGGACCAGCGTTGGGGAAATAAAAGAGGGGATGAGCAGCTGCGCAGGTGGTGGATCACGCTGAAGGCTGTAGCAAACTTAGAGAGAGCCACAGATAAGAGAGTAGACTAAGGAGCAAAGGTTTTCAATTCGACAGTTTTTATTACTCTTTAGGGAGCAATTGCGCAGGAAAGGAAAAAGACACAACAGCGGCAGCAACGTGAGAAGCTAACGCACGCACGCTGGATAAGGACGCACCAAGTGACGCCAAAGCTGGGAAAATATTTTCCAGACAAGTTTTTAACGTTTTATGTCCAAGATTTATTTGGGTTTTTCGTTCCTAACTCCTTTAATATCTATTTTTCTTGATTTAATATTTATTTTGTTGAACATGAACATGATTGAGTAGATCTCTTGTTGGGTTTCAAAGATGGGTAGTAGTTTTCGAATTTCTATATGATTTGATTCTGGATTTTGTTCAATAAAATTCGTTCTTAACTGTTGATTCTTGTTTTGCGAATTATTGTTCTTGTTATGTGTTAGGCCTCACATAATTTGCGTCTAAATTATCGGTTCAAGAATCGAAAGGTGAAAGTCGGTAGTGGAAAATCAAAATTACGAACTTATAGGTTTGGACCTAGACATAGGCAAAAATCTATAAGAGGAATCACCAACTAGATAAAAATCTTAATGGGTTTTAGTTAATTTCATGAGCCACGATAGTCGGGATTGATTTTAACTACGATACTTCTTTGATATCTCGATAGAGAATCATAGATAATTTAGATCTAGTTTCCTTCAAATCTAGAGATCAAATTTATTAAATAAACCAGAAGAGAATAATTAGAAATCGATCACGAAACCAAATTTGAAACCTACCTTTTACATATTTGATTTATCCCTTTCAGTCATAAATTGCGCGTTTATTCTATTGCTTTAGGATTAATTTTAGCAATTCGTAAATTAATCAATTTCTCAATTATCAACATTTAAGTGATCAGCCCAAATAATTGAATGGTTTCAGCCTAGTAATTGTTCAGTAACTCCCTGTGGATCGATACTCTTACTTCCCTATTTACTTGCGTGACCCGTACTTGCAGGGCTTCAGACAAGTTTTGGCGCCGTTGCCGGGGAGTTTCCCTTTTGGGTTATATTAGGGGATCAATTGTTTGGTTACTTTGGGCATTTTTTTTCTCATTATCATTTTGATATTTTTGATTTTATTTACTTTTCCTCGTAGCTTATTTCTTCACTCGGAGTATTCTTTTTGATTTTTGATCTGCAGGTGATTCTTTCTGTATATGAGACATTCTCATAGTGCAGAAAATTTGTTATATGATCCAGAAATTGAAAAGACCGCTAAGGCGCTCCGAAAAGCTACGAAACAGCAAAGAGCACAATCTATGCAGGGTAACCAGCGAATAGAAACCGAACCTGTTGGTACTACAAGTGAGCAAATAATGGCAGAACAAATGCATAATGGTGGGCAAAATCAGAGAATAATGCGGGACCATGCAATACCGAACTTTGAGGATTACCAATCGAGCATCACGACACCTCCAGTTATAGCTAATAACTTTGAACTGAAAACTGGACTTGTGCAGATGGTCCAACAGTCTCAATTTGGAGGCAACCCTTCAGAAAATCCCCACATTCATTTGGAGAAGTTCATTCAGATCTGTAGCATGTTGAAGCAGAATGGGGTATCTGACGATGCAATTCGCCTCAGATTATTTCCTTTTTCCTTGAGAGATCGTGCAAGTGAATGGCTCTACTCTCTACCTCTAGGGTCCATAACTACGTGGCAAGAGTTATCCTAAGCTTTCTTATCACAGTACTTTCCCCCAGGAAAGACTGCACAATTGAGGGGTGAAGTGTATTCCTTCCTACCGAGAGAAGATGAATCTATGTATGAAGCATGGGAGAGATTCAAGGAGCTACAAAGAAAATGCCCTCACCATGGGATTCAGAAATGGATGCTTGTGCAGATTTTCTGCAACGGGCTTTCTTCGGTTATGAAAAGTGCTATAGATGTAGCTGCAAGTGGAGACTTTATGGAAAAAACTGAAGATGAAGCTCATTCACTATTGGAAAGGATTGCTCAGAATAATTACCAATGGAGTGGGAGCAGGGGCACTTAAAACAAGAGACTAAGAAGATTGCAGGAAAGTTTGAGGTTGATGCATTATCCATAATGAACGCTAAATTTGAAGCCCTGACAAAGAGAATGGATAAGATGGATAAGGTTAATGTGATGGCAGCAAGCAGCTCACAGCCTGTGCATGAACTGCAGCAATTTACACAGCCCATGTATGATTTTCAGGCTTATGGACAAGACATTACAGTTGAGCAGGCTAATTTAGTGGGCAACTATGGAGCTAAACCTCAAGGAGGAGCCTTCTCAAACACATACAACCCTGAGTGGAGAAATCACCCCAATTTCTCCTGGTCCCAACAACCCAGACAACCACAAAATTTCTCAAACCAACCACATTACTCTTCCTACCCTCAAAACCAACCTCATTTTTCAGCCCAACAATAAAATTTCCATAGGGGTCCTCCAGGATTCCAAAACACAAAGCCTCAAGTCCCTCCACAACTCCCACAAGGTCAAGAGCAGAAACCAACTTTGGAGTCCATGGTGGAACTAATCCAGCAGCTCAGTTCTAAGGTAGATCACCTTGCCATACACAACAAAATGCTGGAAACTCAGATTGCTCAACAAGCTAGCACATCAAGAAGGGATAAGGGTAAATTGCCTGCACAACTAGAAAATCCTAAGGAGACTGCTGATGCAGTGATTTTGAGAAGTGGAAAGGTCTTAGAACCGATGGTGGAAAGCAAGGATAAAGCAGTAAGTAAGGAAAGATCTGATTCTCTTCCAATTGCACAGCCTATCCAGAATGAACAAAAAGATGCTGAAACTGAAAAATACACTCCACCCCCTCCATATAAGCCACCCATCCCATTCCCACAACGTTTTCAGAAGGCTAAGCTGGATAAACAATTTGGGAAATTTTTGGAAATCCTCAAGAAGCTATACATCAATATTCCCTTCACGGAAGCTCTTACACAAATGCCAACCTACGCAAAATTCTTGAAGGAAATATTGTCAAATAAGAGGAAGTTAGAGGAGTATGAAACAGTGGCGTTGACGGAAGAGTCCAGTGCTATTTTACAGAATAAGCTTCCACCAAAGTTGAGGGATCCTGGAAGCTTCTCTATTCCTTGTCAAATCGGAAGCACAAACATCGGTAAGGCTTTATGCGACCTCGGTGCAAGTGTAAGTCTCCTACCTCTTTCTATAAGTCAAAAGCTTGATATAGGAGAACTTAAGCCAACTACAATTTCCCTCCAATTAGCTGATAGGTCAATCAAGTACCCTCAAGGTATTTTGGAAAATATACCTTTGAAAGTAGGGAATTTCTTTATCCCAGTAGATTTTGTGGTTTTGGAGATGGAAGAAGATACAAATATACCCATTATCTTAGGGAGACCTTTTCTTGCTACTGCGGGAGCTATTATAGATGTCAAGAATGGGAGTATGACATTGAAAGTTAGGGAGGAAAAGGTCAAATTTAATTTAGGAAGGGCAATTAAGGAAAAAGATGATGGTGATTCATGTTTTAGGATTGATAGAGTTGATGAGGAGGTTAGAAGTCAATTTAGGAAGTCTAAACCTGATGATTTGTTGGAAATTTTTCTAGTGCATTCAATTTTAGCAGGAACCAATCAGCCAGAAATTTCAAAGTTGCTGCAGACTCTAGTAGCACAACCTGTGCAGAAAAGCGAACAACCTGTGCTATCAGAACAAATCACTGCACCAGATTTGAAACAAGAAGAGCCACCAATTGTTGAACTAAAGCCCCTACACTCCAATCTCAGGTATGAATTTTTGGGACCCAATAGTACTTATCCAGTCATTGTTAATGCGAATTTGAGTACTGTGCATATTGAAAAATTAATGAAGGTCTTGAGAGAGTATAGGAAAGCGATTGGCTACCAAATTTCAGAATTGAAGGGAATAAGTCCAACATTTTGTATGCATCGGATCAATTTGGAGGAAGATGCAAAGCCATTTCGGGAACATCAACGGAAGCTCAACCCAAATATGAAGGAGGTTGTTAAGAACGAAGTGCTTAAACTTCTAGCTGCAGGAATTATCTATCTGATTTTCGACAGTACATGGGTAAGCCCGGTCTATTGTGTCCCTAAAAAGGGAGGTATGACAGTGGTAAGAAATGATAATAATGAGCTGATTCCAACTAGAACTGTAACAGGTTGGCGTGTGTGTATAGATTATAGGAAATTAAATAAAGCCACACGTAAGGATCATTTCCCTTTACCGTTTATTGATCAAATGTTAGAGAGGTTAGCTAATCATGATTACTTATGTTATTTGGATGGTTATTATGGTTTCTTCCAAATTCCTATTCACCCTAATGATCAAGAAAAAAAGACATTTACAAACCCTTACGGTACCTTTGCTTATCGAAGGATGTCGTTCGGTCTGTGTAATGCCCCAGCTACCTTTCAGAGGTGCATGATGGCAATCTTTTCTGATTTTATTGAGGAAATTATGGAAGTTTTCATGGATGATTTTTCAGTATATGGGGTTTCATGTGACTCATGTTTATCTAACCTTGGCAAATTTTGAGCAGGTGTGAAGAAGTAGACCTTGTATTAAACTGGGAAAAGTGCCATTTTATGGTGCAAGAAGGGATAGTACTTGGTCATCTTGTTTCTAATCGAGGTATTGAGGTAGATAAGGCTAAGACCGAAGTGATATCAAATTTGCCTCCGCCTACCTCGGTTAAGGAAGTCAGAAGTTTTTTAGGGCATGCTGGGTTTTATAGAAGATTTTTCTAAAATAGCTAAGCCTTTGACAAATCTATTGAATACTAATGTCCCTTTTTTGATTGATGATGCCTTTTTGAATTCTTTTCGCAGGTTAAAAGAAGCCTTAATTTCTGCTCCAATTCTTCAACCTCCGGATTGGTCTTTACCATTTGAAATTATGTGTGACGCCTCTGATTTTGCTGTAGGATCTGTTCTTGGGCAAAGAAATGATAAAGTAGTTCATGCTATCTATTATGCAAGTAAAACACTTAATGATGCACAATTGAACTATGCGACTACTGAAAAGGAGCTCCTAGCTGTGGTGTTTGCGGTGGACAAGTTTAGGTCCTACATAGTTGGTTCCAAAGTAGTTATCTATTCAGATCATGCCGCTATTAGGTATCTACTTGCAAAGAAAGAAGCTAAACCAAGGCTAATACGGTGGATACTTCTCCTTCAAGAATTTGATTTGGAGATAAAAGACAAGAAGGGGGCAGAGAACGTGGTTGCAGATCATCTATCGAGGATTTCAAACTCAACTCATCAATTGGATATAGATGATAATTTTTGTGATGAGAATTTGTTTTTCTTGCAGTACCAGTGACAATGCTTGATTTGAGCGAGTTATATTGTGCTGTCCAAGACCTAGCAGCAGTTATACCTTCCATTGTTCCTTGGTACGCAGACTTCGTGAATTACTTGGTCACTGGAATTACACCACCTGATTTGTCCTACCAGCAGAGGAAGAAATTTTTCTCAGATTTGAAGTATTACATGTGGGAGGAGCCATATTTATTTCGGAGATGCAATGATGGAATTATTAGGCGATGTTTGCCAAGTGAGGAAGCTGAAGAAGTGTTGATGAATTGTCATTCCTCACCTTATGGAGGGCATTTTAGCTCAGAAAAGACAGTAGCCAAGGTGATACAAGCAGGATTTTATTGGCCAACACTTTTTCGGGATGCAAGGAATTTTGCTCATGCATGTGACCGATGTCAAAGAACTGGAACCATTTCAAGGAAGCATGAGATGCCAATGCAAGGAATTTTAGAAGTGGAACTCTTTGACATGTGGGGATTGGACTTCATGGGGCCTTTTCCACCTTCTTTTGGTAACAAGTATATTTTGCTGGGAGTAGATTATGTTTCGAAATGGGTAGAAGCTGTTGCTTGTCCAACTTGTGACACGAAAGTGGTGCTAAAATTTCTTCAGAAGAATATTTTCACAAGATTTGGGACCCCAAGGGCCATATTAAGTGATCGAGGGACTCACTTTGTCAACCGTTCCTTCGAGAATTTGCTGAAAAAATATGGGGTCTACCATAAACAAGCGTTAACTTACCATCCTCAAGCTAACGGTCAAGCTGAAATTTCTAACCGGGAGATCAAATCTATATTAGAGAAGACTGTTAATTCATCAAGGAAGGATTGGTCTTTGAGGCTTGATGATTCTCTGTGGGCATACAGGGCGGCGTACTAGACCCCTATAGGGACAACTCCATATAGACTGGTTTTTGGGAAGTCTTGCCATCTTTCAGTGGAACTTGAACACAAAGCTTATTGGGCAATAAGGAAGTTGAATATGGATTTTAAAGACGCAGGTGCTAAAAGATTGTTGCAACTGAACGAGTTGGAAGAGTTAAGGCATGACGCTTATGAGTGCCAAAATCTACAAGGACCGAATTAAACGATGGCATGATAAGAACCTTGTAAGGAGGGAATTCAAAGAAGGAGATTTGGTGTTACTCTTCAATTCAAGACTGAAAATATTTCCTAGAAAGTTAAAATCTCGATGGTCGGGGCCTTTTAAAGCGGTGAAGGTTTTTCCTTATGGAGCAATAGAGATAGAGGACCCAAAAATTGGAGTTTTCAAGGTCAATGGACAACGTCTAAAGCCATATATTGCTGGAGCTCAAATCGAGAAAGGGACAGTTTACTCCCTTTCTAATCCAAAGCCTTGAGAGAAGAATCCAAAGTCTAGCTACGGACTTTAAATAAGCGCTTATTGGGAGGCAACCCAATTTTCTTTCCTTTTCTTTTTCATTCATTTTTTTTTTAGTATAACACTCCCATTTTTCCAAACTTAAGTTAATAATTCTCAATGATTTTTCTTGAAGGATCAGCAACTTGGGACTATGGATGAATAAAGGATTTGGTTAGAAACGCACTCACCGTCACAGTCTAGGGAAGTTCTCATCACACTTCCTTTTATTATTCCACAATAATGTTTACTTGATAGATGAGTGTGGGTTGGCTGAATTTGGTGTTTGCTTTATATTGTGCATTGTGTGAAATTTATGGATGTGAATTATTTGGCTTATTTGACATTGAGGACACTGCCAACTTTGAGTTTGGGAGGGTGACTAAAAAAAATAATTTTTGTTTTCTTCTTCTTTTGCAAATCTTTTACATGCATTAGTATTTACTCATTCATTCAAGGCATTCATCGCATATATTTAAAAAAAATCAAAAATAACAAAACAATTAAAAACAATTTTTTTTTTTGCCTTATCCATGGATGAATAGGATTTGTTTTGAAAAGTAATTGAATCTACTTTTAGACTGGGTTGTGGATTGGAAAGTTCCAGATTGGTGCAAGAATCTTAGGAATTTTCTTTTGTTTATGTTCATTTAATTAGAGATCTTCCTAATTCTTGTTAGACGTTTAGAGAACATAAAAGAAAATTCCTTGGCAATTTATAACTTGTTGACATCTCACCAATCCTAGAACAAGCTTTTTAATCCTATCGAGGCGAAATCATAGCATTTATTAAAGAAGGAAATGATTTAGGCACCGTTCTTTGTTATCTAGCCTAAATGACTTTTAGCTTTCTCACCCTTATTTTCCTTGGAACCCCTTTTGAGCCTTACACATTATCCTTATTTTCCTTGGCACCCTTAATTAAACCAAGCCTAATAACTAAATTCCCTACCCTTTTATGTGGTTTGATTGTTTACGATTTGTGATATTTTGGAATGTGTATAATCTTGATGTAAAAACAAAAGAGAAAAAAAGGAAAAAAGGAAATAAAGAAAAAGAATTGCATCCAAGAGTTGTTTGTTTGTTTCCAACTATGAAAAAGAGAAATTTAAAGCCCCAAAATATGCAATGACAAGAGTTTAGGGCATTTGTCCTAATTTGTGGACGCTTAATGTTATTTATATGTGGACCAAAGCCTATTGGAATGCATTTGGAAATGGGAGCTTGTACATTTGAGATATTTGGATGTCAATTTTATGTTTCCTTATTTATTCAAAAAAAAAAGAGAGAGAAAAAATACATTGGATTTATGCATGTTTTCTACATTTGCATGTTTTAAACAATCATTCCTCAAATATTTTGAGCCTTTATTTTCCATTTCTTTGTTTCAAACCCACATTACATACCCAATAGCCCCATTACAACCTACTAAGACCTATTGATCTTTCATTAATAAGTGCTACATTAGTGGAGATAGGTTAGGATGCCTTGCTTATAGGATTGGTTAATTAACTATATCATCATTATGTACGAGATGCATGGGTTATAGTTGTTGTGGAACCTATTTTAGTTTTCTATGCTTCTTGCAAGAAGAGGGTTTTCCATAATTGATCAAAGGTTAAAGGGATATTGGCTTGAGTAATTTCTTAGTTTCTTGTATCATGAAGGTGGGAATGGTTTGAACGGAAAGGCTAAAAGTGAATTTGAGAGCTTGGATTTACAGTTTTTACGATTCTTTGGATGGGCAACTTTGAAAACATTTTCTCAATCTTTATTTTTCTTAGGGACAAGCAAAGGTTCGAGTTTGGGGGCATTTGTTTAGTCCAATTCATATAGGTATTTAGGTCATATTTGCATTTATTTTACATATTCATGCATTCATTTTAATAGCATTTTTAGGTTTATTTATTTATTTTTATTGAATTTGTTATTTATTTTATTTTTCTTGTTTCTTCATAGAAAACATGAGTTTTGTTTCAAATTAGACCTAAGAATTTTGCTCACGGCACGTCCATAATTTTTGCATGGCCCAGGTGGAATTAAAAGTGGAAGCAAGCTAAAAGAAAAAAAAAGAAATGAAGCACATGACAAAAGAGCCAAAAAGACACACGTTGGAGAGGAAAGTTTTTTTTAGAAGTTTAGTGTTTTAATGGAAAAGCAACACACACGTGGAAGAGTGGGTTTGATTACGCTGTAGAGGAATTGGAAGGGAATTTGAATGAGAGCAAAAATAAAACAAGACCAGCGGCAGAGAGTAAAAAGGAGAGACACGTGGACAAGAGGGAAGATTAGGTTTTATTGTGCTGTAGCAAAATAAGTGGAGAAAAAAAGAGGGTAGCGGTAGCAAACGAAGGGGACCAGCATTGGAGAAATAAAAGAGGGGATGAGCAGCTGCGCAGGTGGTGGATCACGCTGAAGGCTGTAGCAAACTTAGAGAGAGCGACAAATAAGAGAGTAGACTAAGGAGCAAAGGTTTTCAATTAGATAGTTTTTATTACTCTTTAGGGAGCAGCTGCGCAGGAAAGGAAAAAGACACGACAACGGCAGCAACGTGAGAAGCCAACGCATGCACGCTGGATAAGGACGCACCAAGTGACGCCAAAGCTGGGAAAATATTTTCCAGACTGGTTTTTAACGTTTTATGTCCAAGATTTATTTGGGTTTTTCGTTCCTAACTCCTTTAATATCTATTTTTCTTGATTTAATATTTATTTTGTTGAACATGAACATGATTGAGTAGATCCCTTGTTGGGTTTCAAAGATGGGTAGTAGTCTTCGAATTTCTATATGATTTGATTCTGGATTTTGTTCAATAAAATTCGTTCTTGACTGTTGATTCTTGTTTTACGAATTATTGTGCTTGTTATGTGTTAGGCCTCACATAATTTGCGTCGAAATTATCAGTTGAAGAATCGAAAGGTGAAAGTCGGTAGTGGAAAATCAAAATTAAGAACTTATAGGTTTGGACCTAGACATAGGCAAAAATCTGAAAGAGGAATCACCAACTAGATAAAAATCTTAATGGGTTTTAGTTAATTTCATGAGCCACGATAGTCGGGATTGATTTTAACTACGATACTTCTTCGATATCTCGATAGAGAATCATAGATAATTTAGATCTAGTTTCCTTCAAATCTAGAGATCAAGTTTATTGAATAAACCAGAAGAGAATAATTAGAAATCGATCACGAAACCAAATTTGAAACCTACCTTTTACATATTTGATTTATCCCTTTCAGTCATAAATTGCGCATTTATTCTATTGCTTTAGGATTAATTTTATCAATTCGTAAATTAATCAATTTCTCAATTATCAACATTTAAGTGATCAGCCTAAATAATTGAATGGTTTCAGCCTAGTAATTGTTCAGTAACTCCCTGTGGATTGATACTCTTACTTCCCTATTTACTTGCGTGACCCGTACTTGCGGGGCTTCGGACAACTGTTTTGCCCTTAAGCTCACCTCTTAATAAATTCGCCTTTTTCCTCATCATCTGAATGATTAGACTTTGGAAAATTTATTTTCCTCCCCTCTTCCAAGTGCCAGAGAATTTCTTTATGCAAAGATGTAATGTGATTATTACTTCCTTTCTTCGGATAAGCCACATGATTTATAACATAATGCAACAATCTATAATTTAAAGGCAAATCCATTGCCTCATAAGATGAGGAGTGGTCTGAACATAACCTAGCAAGTAATTCATCTCCTTTTGCTTCAGTATACCCAAAATTCTCTTCAGCCTCCTCATCCATATCTCCATCTTCATGTCTCAATATGTTCAAATCTAAGAAAGAAGCACTTGCCTAATACCTCATGTAGGCAAATGAAACCAAATGCACAGATTTGCTTCACAGATAAAAATTTCTTTCCCTTGAATACTTGATTTCAAGGTCACTCCATTTCAAGGTCACTCCATTTCAAGGTCACTCCACTTTCAACGTTACTCCTTGTCACATTCAAATTTGCATAAAACTCTCTAACCAGGTCTTCATAAATCTCATCCGTATAACCCAGAAAATAACGCAATCCTAGGCTTGTAATATCAGAGAACAATTTCGTATATTCACTATGGTCCAATTCTACCCAATCAAATCGCATGGAGGGAATAAGGATTTTGGTTTTCAGTACCTGATAATATAGATTTTATGCTTCTCTTGAAACGAACTGTGACTCAATCTCTTCATTTTCTCTTTCAATCCCACCCCTTGAAGATGACCCACGCACTCATAGACCTCGTGGAGGGGTTGCTGCCAGTTTGCCATTTCCTTTGCCTTTCCCATTTGATTTTCGTGGAGCCATTGTGAAAGATTGGAGGATTTTAGAGTCATAGAAACAGATTTTGAAAGTTAGGGTTTGAGGGTGTCGAAAAGAGATTTGAAAAGAAAAGAGAGATGATTTGAAGGAATAATGAGTGGGTTTTGTGTTTTTGGGAGAAGATTGATGATGGGTATTGTGGATTTGAAGATGTGAAGGGAGAGTAGTCAACTAGGAAGAGGGAATTTCTGAGGAGAAGATGATGGCTTTTTGGAGATTTGGGGAAGGAATCACTACAAGAAAAATGACTTTCTCCGACGGAATATTCCGTCGGAGAAATGGATAGTTCTGTCGGCAATTTTATTTGCCGACGGAACACGACGAATGAAGGAAGCGTCGTTAAAATTGCGGTCGTTATAGCTTCCCGACGGAAATATTCCATCAGTTTTTGTCAACGGGTAACCGACAGAATATGATCCGTTGTTGTCAAATTGCGACGGTAGATGACGTCGGTGAATGTCACATGTCACCGACGGAATATTCCCGTCAGTATATTTTAGGGACGGATTAACCGTCGCAAATATTCTGAAGTAAGTTATATCTTTAACGACGGAATGTCGGACGTCGCCAAATTTAGTCCAGATTAGGTTCCGACGGTTTGTCTCATTCCGTCGGAAAATATTCACCGACGGAATGAGACATTCCGTCGGTACAAAAAAGGGGTGAAACCCCATTGGGTGCATATTTAATTGGCCATCCACACATCAACCAGTACATCAAAGATTTGTATAATGAAAATTAATTGGTTGTACATTATTTGAAATCCACACATCAACCAGTACATCAAATAATATTAAACAATGTCAATTGGAATACAATTGGATAAAAACATATCAAAGTAAAAAATGGCAACCCAAGACTCCGAATCAGTTTCTTCATATTGTAAAAACTGTCAACCATTGAATGATCAGCGGGTAGTGATTCCGTATACCACTCCAGAATGTTATCAAAGCTACGATCCGATATGTGTCCTTCACTCTTTACGTTCAAAATTCGCGCAATTGACGACAATTGCGTCATTTTCTAACAACCGGGCCACAATTCTCGGTCAGCAGCTTGAAGTAAGTCAAAAAATTTCCGTGCTTCTGCATTTGGTTCTTCTTCAACATTTACCGTATTTGTCTCAAAGGTACAACCGACCCCATCAAATACCATTTGTCTGTACGCGTTTTCTGTTCCATGAACAAAATTCCCTCTACTTCCAACCTCCCCTTCATACTCATTTACGTTGACATACATTTGTGGTTCATTCCCCCTTGAGGTGCTACAAATTAACGGTTCGCCATGTTGTGTCCACTCAAAATAATTGGGCACAAACCCTTTTCGTAGCAAATGCAACTTAACTTCATCAAGAGTAAGAAAACATTTGTGCTTGCACTTGCTACATGGACATCTGATCTTTTGTCCATCCATATATGCACGTTGAGAGCATGCATAATGAATAAAACTGTCAACTCCATGTACGAATTCAGGATTAATAAAGCCATCAGGGGATAATCGTCTATACATCTAAGATCTATCCTGACAGCTCATAGCTGAGATACTGTTAATTATAACAAGTAAATCAATTGTCAGTATAATTCATGTATATATGACACATATAACAAGGTATGTCAGTATCATGTTACTTATCAAGAATTAAACATTAATAATCTCAAGGCAATTCACAACCATACAAAATGTTCTGATAACGTCAAATAATATTGACAAATATATGCTTAAAGTAACCACGATTAAAGAAAATGTATAGTTGTCGATCATTTCAATACCTGCGTAGGCTTATCTTAACGTTCCTCAAAAGTATAAAAACTGGGGACTACAACAAACAAAATAAACTTGTGTCTTAGCATATTGAGGCGTCGTAGCATTTCTCATGCAATGATTGAACTCCAAATTTATTGAAATGGCTAATATAAGATTATAAAAATGATTGTTATATATCGAATTATTTTATAATTTTATGATCTTCGTGTACTTGATTTGAATTGCCTTTAATTTACACTCTTCAATTGTACTTGATTCTTTCTTTAAGTTTATCCTTTAAATACAACATCTAAGACACAACAATGTTATATCTTTCTATTATAATAAGGAAAATCATTAATTGATAAATTTAATAAACTATTAAACAAAAATAAGAAGATTAATATTGTAAGATTAAAACAATAATTAATTTACACTTTTCCATATTTTTAAATAAAGATTGATTAAGTATCAAAATTTAAAATTTTAATTAAATAAGATATATAAAAATATTTTCTACTTTTATCACAATAATCAATTAACAATATTAAGAATGAAAAACAAAACCAAATGCTTGACACATACAAGACGTTTTGTTTTTTCATGACGTGTTATACAAATCATAACTAATGGGGAAAATTTATGAAAAGGACTGCTTATTCTCACAAGAAGAGTCGTGTTACTCGTGTGTGTCTGTGTGTAAACTTTTCTTTTATATATGTTTTTACGTATTTATTAATTTATTTTAAGTAATTAGATTATGAGAATTATATATATATATATATATATATATGGTAAATAGAAATATATTTTAAAATTTAATGATATAAAGAAATTAAATAAAATTAATGAAAAGTATTAAAATTAGTCATATAGTTTTCTCATATAATTAATTAACACTACATTTTGGTTGCACTTCATTTTCATTATATGTCTATTTAATTTTGGGTCTATTTGGTCCTCAATATGAATATTAATTTAAACCTTATAGATTGTTCATAACAAAATTAGTCGGATTTTAAATTGAGTACAACTAAAATTGCATCTACAATATACAATTTCTTTTGGTTCAATTACCACAATTTATAATAATTGGGAGTCTATTTTCTATTTATAATAACTCACAATTTACAATTTAAAACTTTATTTCATAACTGTAAAAATCAAATTTGGATAGCAAATACTTGCCTAACATATTCAGATTGATGAATATTATATTTAATCCAGTGAATATAATATTTAATCCAGTTAATAAAATATTTAATTCTAACATATTTAAATTTGGATAGCAAATACTTGCCTAACATATGTAATTCCATACTACAATACTAGTATGAATTAAATCAAGAATCGAGTTAACGATATGTAATCCGATTAACGCATTTCATCGAACACCTTAAGGTCAAAACCATCTCAACCCTATCTACACACAAATCTTAAAATTATTTCCATTCAATACATCCACAACAATCACACAACACAAATCAAAACTAAAACCACAAATCATATGAATTAAATCAGTTCAAAATATACAAAATCCACCGCAACCCACAAATCTCATCCTTACCTTCGGTTTGTTCAGAGAAGAGAGGGAGAAGCACGTCGCCGGAGAAGAGGGAGGGAGAACGTCGCAACGTCGCCGGAGAAGACTGAAAAAAAAGGAGAATCGCCCAACGTCGCCGGAGGAGAAGAGAGAAAGAGGAGGAGATAAGTCGGGGAAGGAGAGAAGGAAGACGGCTGCGCAGGGATTTAATTCCTTTTTAGCGACGAAAATTATCCGTCGCTATAAGTAAAATAAACTGTCGATGAAATAGCCAGCTAACCTAATATACCGACGCCGTTTTGAAATATACCGACGAAATTATTCCGTCGGTGAAATTCCCTCCGTCTAATTGTTCCGACTGAATTTTAATTCCGTCCCTGTTTACAGACGAAATATTTTTTATCGGCATATTTCCGTCGCAGGGTAATTTTCCCTCCACCCTTGGCAACGGATTTGCTGACCGTCGGAAAATTCCTTCTTTAATATAGCGACGGCTTTTTTATCGTCGGGGAACTAATTCTACCCTACAGGATCACCGACCGAAACTATTATTCCATCCCTATTTACAGACGGAATTATCTCCATCGGCAGTTTCCCATCGCTAAAAGTCCCCGCCAAACTTTCCCTCCACCTTTGACAACGGATTTCGGGACCGTCGCAAGTAATCTTCCTTTAACCGACGGATTTGTTATTCCGTCGCAATATACCGACTCTATATGGTCTGTCGGTATATTTCCGTCGCTATATGACGATTTTCTTGTAGTGAATGGGTTTTTAAGTGTTCGTGTATAGCTATAGTCGACTGGAACACTATTAGTCGACTATAACTGTAATATTTCAACAAGCAAATCATAATAACTCGATTCATTCCTCAACCTCAGTTGACTTAAACTCCAATTAGTCGACTGGAATATTGTTAAACTCCAGAGAAATCACATTTTAGCCTAAGTGTAGATCATGATGATGTAATCTCAGATGGAATTGCATATTTGCCTAATATCTTGACCATTTTGTTGTGCTAATGTATGCAAAAAATTACAATCAACCAATGGAATTCAAATCACACATACCAAGTCTCAATTTAATGTTCACAAACACTTCTTCTTTAAGAGGTTTTGTAAAAATGTCAGCTAATTGATCATTAGTAGATAAATGTTTCAAAAAAATGTCACCTTTCAAACAATGATCACGTATGAAATGATGCCTAATATCTATATGCTTTGTTCTACTATGCAAAATTCGATTTTTACTCAAACAAATTGCACTGGTATTATCACAATAAATTGGAATATTTTTAACAATAATACCATAATCAAGCAATTGATGTTTAATCCAAAGAACTTGGGCACATACACTTCCAGCTGCTACATATTCAGATTCGACAATGGAAATAGCTACACTTACTTGTTTTTTACTAGCCCAAGAAATCAAAGACGAACCTAAAAATGACATAAGCCACTAGTGCTTTTTCTATCTACCCTACAGCCACCATGGTCAGCATCACTATAAGCATACAAGTCAAAAGATTCATAACTAGGATACCATAAACCATGATTAATAGTTTTACTCAGATATCTAAAAATTCTTTTGCAGGCACTCAAATGAGAAATTTTGGGACATGCTTGAAATCTAGCACAAAGATACGTGGCAAACATTATATCTGGTCTAGAAGCAGTTAAATATAAAAGAGAGCCAATCATACCTCTATAAAGCTTTTGATTAACATCTTCTTCATGTTCAGATTTTTCCAAGACCTGATTTGATGCCATAGGTGTTGCTGCAACTTTGCATCCTCCCATGTTGAACTTCTTTATAAGCTCTTTGGTATATTTAGATTGGTGAATGAAGATGCCATTTTTGAATTGCTTGATTTGCAACCCAAGAAAGAACTTGAGTTCTCCCATCATGCTCATTTCAAATTCACTTTACATGAGATCACTAAATTCTTTGCATAAAATTTCATTAGTAGCACCAAAAACAATATCATCAACATATATTTGACAAATTAACATATCTTGATCAACATGTTTTATAAACAAAGTATTATCAATTTTACCACGAATGTAACCATTTTGAGTTAGAAAAGTACTTAACCTTTCATACCAAGCCCTAGGTGCTTGCTTTAATCCATATATTGCCTTCTTGAGCTTGTAGACATAATCCGGATGTTCATGATCTTCAAAACCCGGTGGCTGCTTGACATAAACCTCCTCTTGGATGTAGCCATTTAGAAATGTAGCGCCCCCTCACCGTAGGGTACACATCGAGAAACCCGAAGGTCGCTCCGATACGTATCCCACGATAAAGGTGCACCACCAGAACATTTCCCTTAATAATCCACATGGCATCGCAATAATTTAAAACCATAACACAACACGATATCAGAAACCACTAAATTTTTAAAATCATAATATCAATCACATACAGTCATCCAATAAAAGAATAGACAAGTCTATCAGTCCCCTGAACAAAACCAAAAAGAAAACTGATACAAGCATTTATCCTAAGTCATCCTCAAAATCCAACCCAGCTGACCGACCTGTGTGCCATCGCTTCTCCTGCCAGCACGCTCGCATGGTAGGAAAAGGCTATCTCCGGAGCTAGGGGTCTACTCTATCGATCCTGAAAAATTAGATGCAATTTTGGGTGAGTTTGCGAACTCAGTGAGAAACCATCATCGATGGTTCACTCAAATCATGCATTACGAAATTGCGTGCAAAGACGGCACGTAATATTTGACTAACGGTATTATATAACAATTTCACAAGAGTCTATAACGATTTACGATGACGATAACAATTTACAATAGCATAAAGCAGTTCACATCACAATTTACATAAATCATGGCATCACGCATTCGATGTCGTCACACAATTTGGCAATTCAACCACCATGTATATAATGCATATGAGACTCTTTCCAGATTATTGATTGTGCCCAAGTGCTCACCGGTTCGATGGGGGATGCGTCGAGGATTTCTCCCTCGGGCTCGGGCTCGTGGCGGTCGATCTGGTTCGAGCTCGAGGCTCTTTTCAGTGATAATAGCACTTGGGTCATATGTCCATTGTCTGATCATGCATTTATGCATGCAATACAGTGTTCAGTAATTCAGTGTATGGCTATAAAAGCCCAGTATTGTGATTCTCAGTAATATCTGATAATTCAGTCCGATCGATAAATCTAATCGAAGAAATAGAAATATGTCATTTGATCACGTACATTTTAGTAATCATGCAATTTCACAGTCCAATACAGTAGAGGCATACCATCCGATCATGTATATTTCAGTAATCATGCAGTTTCACATTTGGCAAGTAAATTCACGTTGAGCAATTAAACAGTCAGGAATTTGAGAAACCAACTAGGTTACTCACATGTAACTTCTGAGCTACTGCCTAGAAGTTCCAGCAATGTCTGTGGAATGACGATCCAACGGCGCCTCTATAACAGTAAAATACAGTCCCATTATTAGATGCTCAATTAAATAGTTCAGTAATGCATATGTCTCAGTGAAATTATGTACAACGCATGTTCACGATTTTCCCGGCGCTAGAACCCAATTTTGAACTCTTAAGTCCCATTCTAACTCTTCGCTCAATTGATAGACAATAATGGATCCAATCCTAAAATTCGGTTCAATTTCATCAATTCATATTTCCTAAAGCAATTTCCTATCCATTGGGTCAAAACCTCTATTGAGAATCCCAATTAAAACTCCAATTGTCTCAATTCAATATTTAGGTCACACTATGAACCATAATCGACTTTATTCTCTATAAATCAATGTCACTTAAATCAATTCTAATTCCTATAATTATCCTCAATTGTAGACCTCTTTCCCTAGTCCGTGACGAATCTGGAATCACCTCAATCAAAGTTCTATACCAAAAGTTTCGCCCAATAATCTAAAATCAATCCAATCAGAAATGCCCCTACGCCGCGACCTTGCGCCCTTCGCCGCGGCGCATACGGGTTGCTCGCCGCGGTGTGCGCCCTTCTTCCCACTCGTCGCGACGTAAGCCAAAAGGCTCGTCGTGACGCGTATCCAGACGCTCGCCGCGGCGTCCCGCTGCGCTCGTCGCGACGAACACTAAATTTATTCACCGCGGCGAGGCACGCCAGACGTGCGACCGCGCCACCTTCTTCTCCGATCGATTTCCGCCATTAATGCTATTTAAAACCTCCATTAACACTCTAACTACTCAATCCATTCCAATAAATGCCATAACTGCTAGAAACAACTACTAATAACAACAATAAAGCCTTAACAACTTACCAATCGCAGATCAAAGCCACAAATCACCGTAAACCCTAAAATCTTTCAAAATCAACGATGATCCACTCTATAGCTTCTCAATCCTTCATCAATCACAATAAACAAGTTGGCCTTACACAATGAGGAGAAAACCACAAGGAAAAATCGAAGGATCTCACCTTTGGGAGAAATCGAAGATCACCGTAGAGGGGAAGAAGAAGAAACGAAATGCCTTAGACCAATTTTCCCCAATTTCTTTCAAACCTATCTATTTATAGACAAAGGTCTCCAACTCAGTCCAAATTTCAGTCTCTAAATTTCAATGGCTCAACATTTAAATTTCTGACAAGATAACCCTAATATTTCCTTAGCCATTGGACAATTCTTTCAAGATTATATCTGATCGATCACCATCACTCCAAAATTTCCTATCCGGTATTTTCTCCTAATTTCTAGAAAATTTCCTATAAACCACTATCAATTACCAATCACTCTTAAACTATTCTAAATCCGTCATTCGAGCTCACTTACTCTTAATTTCTCAGTCAATTACAATCCAGTCAGTTCACAATTCAATCAGTTCATACTTCCACTTAAAATGCCGAAAAATCATGAATGCATATACCTATGAATAAATGCATATGCAAGAAACCAGTTCCTCTATGATTAGAGGCTAGTAACATGCTCAGTCAGTGAATGCAATGAAACCTATCAATCTAACCCAGAATTACCAAAATACCCTTTCTAAAAGTAACGGGATGTTACAATTCACCCCTCCTAATAAAAATTTCGTCCTCAAAATTTAATACCTGTCCGATCGAATAGACGAGGATACTGACTCCTCATATGCTCCTCAGTCTCCCATGTAGCTTCCTCAGAAGAGTGGTTCTTCCAAACGACTTTCACCAATAGAATTACCCTGTTCCTCAGTTGCTTGACCCGTGATTCTATAATCCGTACCGGCTCCTCAACATAGGTCAAATCACTGGCTACCTCAATCTCCTGAGCCAGAATCACATGCGTCGGGTCAGAACGGTACCGTCGGAGCATACTAACATGAAATACATCATGCATCTGGGATATCTCACTCGGTAATGCCAATCTGTAAGCCAACGGTCCTATCCTCTCAAGGATCTCATACGGACCGATATACCGAGGGCTCAACTTGCCCTTACGGCCAAATCTCAGTACTCCTTTCCAAGGAGACACTCGGAGAAACACTCTGTCACCTATACTACATTCCATCTCTCGCCGATGCTGATCCACATAGCTCTTCTGTCTGTCCTGAGCCGCCTTGATGCGACTCCGGATCAACTGTACCTTATCTACTGTGTCCTGAATCAGTTCGGGACCCTCTATCGATCTCATACCCTCTTCATCCCAATACAGTGGCGATCGACACGGCCTCCCATACAAGGCCTCATACGGTGCCATCCTAATACTGCTCTGATACTGATTGTTGTAGGCAAACTCAATCAGAGCCAGATGCTGGTAACATGATCCTCGGAACTCTAATACACACGCTCGAAGCATGTCCTCAACAGTCTTTATCGTCCTCTCACTTTGTCCATCTGTCTGAGGATGAAATGCAGTACTGAAGTTCAACCTTGTACCCATAGCAGTCTGTAGGCTCTTCCAGAACCTCGAGGTGAACCTGGGATCCCTGTCCGAGACTATCGACAACGGAACTCCATACAACTGTACAATCTCTGCCACATACTTCTGGGCCAACTGATCTAGAGTATTACTCTCCCTCACTGGCAAGAAGTGAGCCAATTTGGTCAATCGGTCCACTATGACCCAGATAGCATCATCTTTGCCGCCGGTGTCCTAGGCAACCCGTCACAAAAATCCATGGTAATTCGCTCCCATTTCCACTCCGGGATGGGCAACGAATGCAACTTTCCCACTGGAGCCTGATGCTCTGCCTTAACCTGCTGACAAATCAGACACTTGGAAACATACACTGCCACTTGCCTCTTCATACCAGGCCACCAAAAATGTTGTCTCAGAGTACGATACATCTTGGTCGTACCAGGATGCATAGCATAGGCAGCTACATGTGCCTCCTCTAGAATCTCCGCCTCAAATCATCTCAGATCGTACACACAGTCTCTCTGTCCCATCCATAACGCCCCATCTCTCAACTCAAACTCGAATCGAGACCGCTGGACTCTCTCAATCAGCCTCACTAACACCGGTCTTGATCCTAAGCTCTCCGGATCCTGTCATGCAACATCGGCCTCAGCCTCAGAGTAGCAATCAGAGCTCCATCCTGACCCATATCCATCTATACATTAAGAGCTCTCAACTGAATCAGACCAGGTAATCTCGAAACCTGAACCTGAGCTGCACTACCATGCGATCTCCTACTCAATGCATCGGCCACCACATTGGCCTTTCCTGGATGATACTCAATCGTGCAGTCATAGTCCTTCAGTAACTCTATCCATCTCCTCTGTCTCAGATTGAGCTCTCTCTGACTCGACAGATACCTCAAACTCTTATGATCGGTGAAGATATGGAACGTCTCCCCATACAGATAATGTCTCCAGATCTTCAGAGCAAACACTACTGCTGCCAACTCCAAGTCATGCACTGGATAATTCACCTCGTGAGACCTCAACTGTCTCGAGGCATACGCTATAACTCTCCCATGCTGCATCAATACATCCTGCACTCGATGCGAGGCATCACTGAAAACCACAAAGCCTCCAGTACCAGAAGGAATGCTCAACACCGGTGCAGCAGTCAACCGATGTTTCAGCTCCTCAAAGCTCTTCTGGCACTCTTCAGACCATCTAAACGGTACATTCTTCCTCAATAGCTTCACAAAGGGCGGAGATCAACGAAAACCCTCGATTTACCCTCCGTAATATCCGCCAATCCTAGGAAACTCGCAACTCTGGCACACTCCTCGAAATCTCCCAACTCATAACTGCCTCTATCTTGTGAGGGTCCACCTGAATACCCTCACCGGACACCACGTGCCCCAGAAATACAATCTCATGAAGCCAAAATTCACACTTAGTGAATTTGGCGAACAACTGTCTCTCTCTCATGACTGCGAGAATAATCCTCGGTACTCAACAGGTTCTCGCCTACTCCTCGAATAGACCAGAATATCATCAATAAACACTATCACGAACCGATCCAGGTAGGGCTGAAATACTCTATTCATCAAAGCCATGAAGGCTTCCGGGGCATTAGTCAACCTAAACGGCATCACTAGGAACTCGAAATGCCCGTACCTGCTCCTGAAGGCACTCTTAGGCACATCGGCCTCTGCAATCCTCAACTGATAATAGCCTGATCTCAAGTCCAACTTGGTGAACACCTGAGCTCCCTGCAACTGATCAAATAAATCGTCAATCCTAGGCAGTGGATACTTATTCTTTACTGTTACCCGATTCAACTTACTATAATCGATACACAGTCTCCGTGTCCCGTCCTTCTTCTTCACAAACAGTACCGGAGCTCCCCATGGCGAAACACTCGGTCTAATAAACCCCTTATCCAGTAGCTCCTGCAACTGAGCCTTAAGCTCTCTCAGATCCACCGGTGCCATCCTATACGGAGGAATCGATATAGGGGCTGTACTGGGAACAAGATCAATCTCAAACTCGGTCTCCTGCTCTGGCGGTAATCCCGGTAACTCCTCGGGAAAAACATATGGAAATTCCCTGACTACGGGAACATCCTGCAATCTCATCTCTACTCTGGAATCCACTACGTGAGCCAGATAGGCCTCACAACCTCCCTGCATCAATCTCAAGGCATTCAAGAAGGATATCATCCTCGCTTGCACTGCCTGACTAACTCCTCGAAATACAGCTCTGGGCTGACCAGGAGACTCCAATACAACCTCCTTAGTATAACAGTCCATGATGGCCCTATATGCAGTCAACCAGTCCATCCCCAATATCACATCAATCTCCTCGAGCGAACGATCGATCGGCTTTTAATCGCTTTCGATCAATCTCAACCCGACATCCCATATGCACCTCTCCCAATACAATCAGAATACCTAGAGGTGTACTCACCTCTAACCCATGCTGTAACCTCTGCCTATCCCTATGCAGTCTACATGCTAAATGCGGTGCAATGAAGGAATGAGTGGATCCAGGATCCAACAATGCATATGCTTCAAGACCAGAAATAAGAAGCATACCCGCAACAACATCTGGGGAATCCTGGGCCTCCTTCCGAGTCATGGCATAGACCCTAGCCTGCGACTGCTGTCTGCTCGGTCCCTCTAACCTCACTACGGACCCCTCTGCTCGGCCTCGGCCTCTCCATCCTGATCCACCTCCACGGCTCGGCTGGACCGTGGTATTGCTGCCTGATCTTCCAGTCGTAGTAGACTAGGCTCCCAAAGTCTCTGGGCAGCTCCTCACTAGGTGGTCCATCAAACCACACCTCAAGCAGGCTCCAGACAGCCATCGACACTCTCCGCTGTGTCTCTTGCCACAATGTTCACATAAAGGAGCAGATCGCTCAAACTCGCACCGCCGCCACCACTAACAATGCATGAATCGCCTCGTGCCATAACTAGTTTGTCTAACCCCTCCCATGGACCAAGGGCCTACTGCCGCCATAAACCCTCTCGCTAGACTACCTCGATCACATCGATCTCTTAATCCTGGTCCCCTGACCAGTCTCAGTCACGCGCTGTCTCAGCAGCTGCTCTATCCTCACTGCTGCAGCCCTCAACTCAATAAAACTGCCCATATCAGATCTAGCCAATAGGGTACGGATCTCCAGATTGAGTCCGCCCTCAAAACGCCGACACTTGTCAGCCTCAGAAGCCACCAGTGAAGAAGTATATACTACTAACTCGTTGAACCGCACCTCATAGTCGGCCACGGTCAACTGCCCCTATCTCAGCTCTAAGAACTCCTGTAACTTCATGTCCAGATAAATCTTGGGCATGAAATTGTCCTTGAACGCCCTCAGAAAATCATCCCATGTCGATGTAATGCGAGTGTCCGTGGTACCGCTCAAATAGCTTTCCACCACTGATATGCAGAACCCTGTAGCAGAGAAACCGCATAATCGAAACGCTCATCCGGGTCACAGTCCATCTGATCGAGGACTCTCTCATCTCTCTAGCCATCCTCACCTCCGCAGGTTTGCTACTATAGAAGTCAACCGCCTCGCCACGCGATGATCATATCTCCGCTTCCGCCTCACAGAACTCGAGGAGGCAACCTCCAACAAGGCACGGAGACTCCTACAAGCTCCTACCGATTGCAGGTCAGCTGGTTGTTCAACTCGATCTCCAAGAACGGATGACCTAAAACAGACAAAAAATTCCAATCAGTTCTGCTATTCAGACAGTGATTGAAGCCTAACAATACACTATGCCCCAAAGATGCCAAACCATGCTCTGATACCACTTAATGTAGCGCTCCCTCACCGTAGGGTACACATCGGGAAACCCGAAGGTCGCTCCGATACGTATCCCACGATAAAGGTGCACCACCAGAATATTTCCCTTAATAATCCACATGGCATCGCAATAATTTAAAACCATAACACAACACGATATCAGAAACCACTAAATTTTTAAAATCATAATATCAATCACATACAGTCATCCAATAATAGAATAGACAAGTCTATCAGTCCCCCGAACAAAACCAAAAGGAAACCGACACAAGCATCTATCCTAAGTCATCCTCAAAATCCAACCCAAATTGACCGACCATTGCCATCGCTTCTCCTCGCCAAAGACGCAAGACGATAGGAAAAGGCTATCTCCTGAGCTAGGGTCTACTATATCGATCCTGAAAATTAGATGCAATTTTGGGTGAGTTTGCGAACTCGAGGAGAAACCATCATCGATGGTTCACTCAAATCATGCATTACGCAAATTATGCGATAAAGACGCACGTAATATTCGATTAACGGATTATATAACAATTTCACAAGAGTCTATAACAGGTTTAAAGATATCGAATAATTTACAATAGCATAAAACAGTTCACATCATAATTTACAAGAAATCATGGCATCACGCAGCTTCGAATCGTCACACAATTTGGCAATTCAACCACCATGTATATAATGCATATGAGACTCTTTCCAGCTTATTCAAGATTGTGCCCAAGTGCTCGATCGGTGTTCAGATGGGGGCGCGTCGAGTGATTTCTCCCCAGGGCTCGTGGGTCTTGCCAAGACAAAGGTTCGAGCTCGAGGCTCTTTTCAATGATAATAGCACTTGGGTCACATGTCCATTATCCGATCATGCATTTATGCATGCAATGCGATGTTCAAGAATTCATTGATGTATGGCTATAAAAGCCCAAAGATTGTGATTCTCGAGAATATACATAATTCAGTCCAAAGACAAGAATCCAATCCAAAGATCAATAGAAATATGTCATTTGATCACGTACATTTCAGTAATCATGCAATTTCATAGTCCAATACAGTAGAGGCATACCATCCGATGATGTATATTTCAGTAATAATGCAGTTTCACATTTGGCAAGTAAATTCACGTTGAGCAATTAAACAGTCAGGAATTTGAGAAACCAACTAGGTTACTCACATGTAACTTCTGAGCTACTGCCTGGAAGTTCCAGCAATGTCCATAGAATAATGATCCAACGGCGCCTCTATAACAGTAAAATACAGTCCCATTATTAGATGCTCAATTAAATAGTTCAGTAATGCATATGTCTCAGTGAAATTATGTACAACGCATGTTCACGATTTTCCCGGCGCTAGAACCCAATTTTGAACTCTTGAGTCCCATTCTAACTCTTCGCTCAATTGATAGACAATAATGGATCCAATCCTAAAATTCGGTTCAATTTCCTCAATTCATATTTCCTAAAGCAATTTCCTATCCATTGGGTCAAAACCTCTATTGAGAATCCCAATTAAAACTCCAATTGTCTCAATTCAATATTTAGGTCACACTATGAACCATAATCGACTTTATTCTCTATAAATCAATGTCACTTAAATCAATTCTAATTCCTATAATTATCCTCAATTGTAGACCTCTTTCCCTAGTCCGTAACGAATCTGGAATCACCTCAATCAAAGTTCTATACCAAAAGTTTCGCCCAATAATCTAAAATCAATCCAATCAGAAATGCCCTACGCCACGACCTTACGCCCTTAGCATGGCCAAGATACAAGTCGCTTGTCACAAGTGAAGCACGCCGCAAGGCGTCGCCCTTCTTCCCGCTCGTCGCGACGCGTATCCAGGCGCTCTAAATTTATTCGCCGCGGCGAGGCACGCCAGACGTCGCGACGTGCGACCGCGCCACCTTCTTCTCCAATCAATTTTCGCCATTAATGCTATTTAAAACCTCCATTAACACTCTAACTACTCAATCCATCCCAATAAATTCCATAACTGCTAGAAACAACTACTAATAACAACAATAAAGCCTTAACAACTTACCAATCGCAGATCAAAGCCACAAATCACCATAAACCCTAAAATCTTTCAAAATCAACGGTGATCCACTCTATAGCTTCTCAATCCTTCATCAATCACAATAAACAAGTTAGCCTTACACAATGAGGAGAAAACCACAAGAAAAATCAAGGATCTCACCATTGGGAGAAATCAAGATCACCGTAGAGGGAAGAAGAAGAAACGAAATGCCTTAGACCAATTTTCCCCAATTTCTTTCAAACCTATCTATTTATAGACAAAGGTCTCCAACTCAGTCCAAATTTCAGTCTCTAAATTTCAATGGCTCAACATTTAAATTTCCCGACAAGATAACCCTAATATTTCCTTAGCCATTGGACAATTCTTTCAAGATTATATAGTCAATCATCATCACTCCAAAATTTTCTATGCAGGTATTTTCTCCCTAATTTCCGAAAATTTCCTATAAACCACTATCAATTACCAATCACTCTTAAACTATTCTAAATCCGTCATTCGAGCTCACTTACTCTTAATTTCTCACCAATTATAATCCAATACCCAATACCACAATTCAATCACCATACTTCCACTTAAAATGCCGAAAATCATGAATGCATGTACCTATGAATAAATGCATATGCAAGAAACCAGCTTTCTATAATTAGAGGCCAAGAATATGCTCACCAAGGAATGCAATGAAACCTATCGCCTAACCTGCATCACCAAATACCCTTGCTAACAGTAACGGGATGTTACAAGAAACACACTTTTGACGTCCATTTGATTTAATTTGATCCTTTTATGCGATGCAAATGCACATAATAATCTTATTTCCTCCAATTGAGCCACAGGTGAATATGTCTCATTATAATCAAGGCCTTCTTCTTGATAAAATCCTTGAGCTACTAACCTTGATTTATTTTTTACTGCTTCACCATTTTCATCATACTTTATCCTATTTACCCACTTGACTCCAATAATGGTTTTGTCCTTTGGTCGAGCTACCAAGTCCCATACATTGTTCCTCTTGAATTTATTAAGTTCTTCTTGCATAACTACTAGCCAATTTTTATCTTCAAAAGCCTCTTTTATGTTCTTGGGTTCCACTAGTGAGATGAAAGCTGAATTGCCCATGTGTTCATAAACATTCCTCCTAGTTCTTAAACCATCATTTAAGCTGCCAATCACTTGCTCCAGAGGATGATTCTTTGCTTTTGCCCATGTTTTAGTGTTGGGTACATGATCTTCTTCATCTAACTTTATTTCTTCAATCTTGGATTCAATTTCTTCAACTCCATTTCCTAAATTTCCTACATCATCATCAAAACAAACCTTTCTCGGGGATGAAATCATATTATCGAATTTAACATGAATATTTTCTTCAACACACTTAGTTCTATTATTATAGACTCTAAATGCCTTACTAGTTAGTGAATAACCAAGAAACACACCAACATCAGATTTTGAATCAAATTTTCCTAAGTTGTTCTTTCCATTATTATGAATAAAAACTTTGCAACCAAAGGGATGAAAATAAGATATGTTGGGTTTCTTACCTTTCCATAACTCGTATGGTGTCTTGTTTTTTTCTCGTCTAAGATGCACTCTATTGATGACATAGCATGCGGTATTGATTGCCTCCGCCCAAAAAGCTTTAGGAAGATTATATTCATTCAACATAGTTCTACTCATTTCTTCAAGTGAATGATTCTTTCTTTCTACAACTCCGTTTTGTTGTGGTGTTCTTGGTGTTGATAAATTGTGCTCCATTCCATATTTGTCACAAAGCCTTTCGAATGATTCACATTCAAACTCACCTCTATGATCGGTTCTTATTGCAACAATTGTTAAATCCTTTTCATTTTGAACCAACCTACACCACTTAGTAAACTCTTTAAAAGCATCACTTTTATTTGCGAGAAATCTCACCCAAGTAAATCTAGAAAAATCATCAACATTAACAAGAACATATAATTTACGACTAAGACTAGCATGCCTAGATGGTCCAATCAAATCCATATGAACAAGTTCAAGAATTCTAGATGTACAATTTTCTTTCTTTGGTTTGAAAGATTCTCTAACATGTTTGCCTTTCAAGCAAGATTCACACAAGTGATCTTTAACAAATTTTATCTTAGGAAAACCTCTCACAATATCATTTTTAGAAAGTTTAGAAATTAAAGGCAATGAAGCATGTCCTAACTTTCTATGCCATAAAAATGCATTTTCTTCTAAAGTCACCAAATACTTTTCATTAAAAGTACTATCATCATATAAATCAACAATATATGTATTACCATGTCTCAAACCAATGAAAGCAACATTTTCATCCTTCGTAACCATATAATGAAATGATTTAAATGTCACATTAAAATTCATATCACATAATTGAGAAACACTTAGTAAATTATGTTTCAAGCCATCAACAAGCAAAACATTGTCAATGGTAGGCAAAGGTTCCTTACCTACTTTACCAATACCAATGACTTTACCTTTGTTTTTATCTACAAATGTGACATATCCTTGATTCTTTGGTCTAATTTCTGTAAATAGGTTCTTGTCTCCACTCATATGCCTTGAACATCCACTATCAATATACCATGTGCTTGGTAGATTTTCATTCCTTGCTTGTACCTACAATAGAAACATTCTTTCTTCTTATCAGTACCTAAGCCATTTTGGGTCCATTTTGATTAGTCACATAAACCACATTAGGAGGTGTTGTACCTTTTACCACCTAGATTTTCTTAACATTAATACATCTCCTAATACTTTACATGCTATTTCTATATGACCATCTTTTAAACATCTAGCACATTTAGCAACTTTTCCATCTTTAGTGAATTTAGAAATCAAGGAACAATCTCTATCAAAAGGATCATATCCTAAACCATGTTTAGAAATAGAATATCTTTGTAAAGATAACATCTTTTCAAACTTTTCATTTCCACCAACAAATTTTCCAACCACATAAGAAAACTCCTTTCTAAGTCTATCAAGTTCACTAGTAAGATTTTCTTTTTCAGCAAGGCATGCAGAATGATCTTCCTTAGTGCAATTTAAATCATCAATAGTCTCATGCAAAACACTATTTTTAGTAACTAGTTCTCTTATTTTCTTTCTCAATTTCTTGTTGATTTCAATAGCTTCTTCAAAATTAATTTGTAAAGCAGTAAAAGAATATCTAAGATCTTGATCAATGACCATTACCTCATCTTCATAATCACTTATTAAGGAGCTATTTTCCATAAGAGTTAGGTTGTTTTCATCATTGCTTTGATATGCTTCCTCATCATCACTCCAAGTGGCTACAAGGCAAGCTTTCTTTTTCCCTTTGTCATACTTATCATTTTTCTAGAGATTTGAAGTAAAGGATGAGCTTTTGCATTCTCTAGCATGATGTCCTCTTTTCTCACATTTCCAACACTCTTCATTAATCTTCTTTTCTTCATAGCTTTTGTTCCTTCTTTCCATGGTGAACTTCTTTCTTTCTTCATTTCTTCCACCACGTAATTCTTTCTTCATTTCTTCCACCACGTAATTCTTTCTTCCTATTCTTGAGTAGTCCTTTGAACTTTCTGAAGTTTATGGCATACATTGCTAGTTCTTCATCTTCTTCCTCCTCATCTAACTCTTCATCACTTTCATCAAGAGAAGAAGCATTAGCTTTTAAAGCAATTGACTTTTGTGACTTAGCTCTTCCTCCTCTTGATTTGAGAATGATCTCATAGTTTACGAGTGATCCCACCAAGGCATTGAATTCCAAATGATTGAGATCCTTAGACTCCATAATAGCGGTGACTTGTGAGTCCCATTCTTTCGGTAGTGATCGAAGAATCTTTTTCACCTTCTCACTATCCGTCATGTGTTTTCCAAGGTTGCCTAATCCATTGATAATTTATGCAAAATGATTAAGCATAGTGGAAATAGACTCACCTTCCTTCATGACAAACATTTCATAGTCATGGAGAAGCATGTTGATCTTTGTCTCTCGAACTTGATTGATTCCTTTATGTGTGATGCGTAGTCTCTCTCACATTTCTTTAGCACTAGTGAATGTGTTGGACCCCGCTGTCGGAGCCCAACATCGGACATGAGAGCGTGGCGTGAAACGTGCTAATGATACAGGTAAGGAAAAAGACCCGTGGAAGATTAATGGGCCTGCTGGAAAACAAACTTGAAACCTGCTTTCATGTGATTTAATAAACAAGGCTAAACAGATCAATTTAACGATTGAGAAAGGAGACCATCGGAAGTTCAATGGATCCATCGTGAACAATCTCAAAACTTACTTTCATGTTTTAAAACAAACATATCCATAAGTTGTTATCAAAAAGATGAGTTTTACTAAAGCTTTAAGAACATCTCAAACCAAATTACAACTTTGAGTTCAAGAGCCAAAAATACAAAATACTCTTGAACCGATAGTACTTGAAATGAAACTGAAGTTTAAAAATAAACATGACAAAATGGAGTGCCGCCGTACTCGTAACTCACTCGATCTCCGCCACACCGAATGGGGAGATTAGAGGGGGTGAGCTATAAAGCTCGTGGGAACATATTTATAATATAGTAATAAGCAAAAGTATTCAGAAATATCTCATTGCCGTGGTACTTGTTGAAATCATAGTCATTGCTCATGTATATGTCATTGTCTTGAAAAATGCTTGGTTCTTGAACAATTCATGATGCATGACACATAACAAATCATAACACATAACATAACATGATGGTTTGGGTTGTCCATGGTTCGTGACGTACTACACATGCCATCGAAATGTTGATGTGTAGACGTAGTTTCGTGAGGGAATCCTTGTGGTGAGGGACACCGCAAACCCACATAAACATGCATGATTCATGTTCTTGTAAACTTGTTTGCCAAACTGGCACTTGCTTGTAAACTTGCTTGTAAGCTTGCTTGAAATCTTGCTTGTCATATATTCGTAAAACATGATTTCATGTACTTGTATTCGTGAAAGGAGAACACCCCTTTGTAAAAATCTTGGTAATGATCATGAATGCAAATCACATAGCAGAATATAATTATTCATAATAATATGTAATGCAATCGTGGATGATGCAATTCCAATGCATTAATTCTTTCTTGATTTGAACTAAATAATGAGTGACTTATTTACTTTATTATAAACATGAACCCACCTGATTTCCTTGCTTGTTCCTGCCTAAGAATGAGTTTCCCCTTGAGCCTCTTGATCCTCTTGCCTCACTTGATCTCCTAAAATAAGAACCAAAATCCCATTCAATAACTCATGCTGAAACAATAATTTCATTCTTAACTTCCATCCAAAATTTCATATCCTTAGAAACTGATTTAGAACTTCATCACTTCACAAGACTTGTAGCTCTATGTCTCTGGTTTACAACGCCTAAAAAATCACCCCAAAAGGAGTTCTGTAGCAAAAGATATGATCAAAACACAAAAAACCATCTGCGTTGGAAAACTGGCCTCGCCGCGACGAAGCTCGCTGTCATGACAATGACTTTAACTTCAGCCATGGCGTCTGCTGGGCTGCACGCCATGACATGCGGCTTTCATGTGACGTCATGACGTGCAGATGGGAGAGACGACTCCCGAACCCAGATTTTGCCATTTTCAACCTTAAAACCTTTCCTTTCTCAACTACAACACATCTAACCCATAAATCAAGTTCCATACTTCCATTCTAAACTCATTCTAACACCAAAAACATTAACAAAACAACAACCCATGCAAATCTACAAATCTTTCCCATAAACCCTAACTCCATCGATTTCTACTCAATCCAAGCAAAACTAGGGTTTGATTCAACCTAAACAAGAGTAGAAGAGTTAAACAAACCTGAAGAATGCTTCTAAACCTTCGAAATCTACAACTGGAGCTTTCCTCTTTTCTTCTTCTTCTTCTCCTCTCTTCCCACGATAACCCCTTCTCCTTTTCTCTTCTTCTTTTGTTCTCTCTTTTCTTTTCTTTCTTTCTTTATTTCCTTAAACCTACAAGATAGGACAAGTACTAAAATGCCCCTCCATGCAAGCCTTAAGCATCCTAACTCATGTGCCTTGACCATTTTACGCCTAAACATTTTTACTCTTCCATAAACATTTATTCCACACTAATCTCAAATAAATCCTAATTTTCCATGAATATTTTCAATAAAATCAAACTATGCCATAAATCATAAATCAAATAAATTCATGCTTAGTAACATCAAGAAAAACAATTTGGGGCCCAACATTTCTCCCCCTCTTAAAAGAAATTTCGTCCTCAAAATTTACTTGAATCATCGAAAAGACTTGGATATTTCTCTTTCATGGCGTCCAAGGGCTCCCACGTGGCTTCTTCCACTGAATGGTTCCTCCACAGAACCTTAACTAGCTGAACTGTCTTATTCCTGAGGACCTTTTCCTTGGTGTCCAAGATTGCTACTGGAATTTCCTCATAACTCAAGCCATCTCTCAACTGAACCTCTGAAACCTGAATGACATGAGAAGGATCTGATCTGTACCTTCTTAGCATGGAAACATGAAAGACGTCATGAATCTGAGACAACTCTGGCGGCAACGCCAACCTGTAAGCTAGAGGTCCGATCCTCTCAAGAATTTCATAAGGACCCACATATCTTGGACTTAACTTGCCTTTCTTGCCAAACCTCATTACTCCCTTCCAAGGAGACGTCTTGAGAAACACTTTCTCACCAACTTCATATTCCATCTCCTTCCAATGAGTATCAGTGTAACTCTTCATCCTATCCTGAGCTGCCTTAAGCCGCTGCTTAACCAGATTGACTTTATCCACTATCATCTGAATCAACTCTGGTCATACCAGTTTCCTCTCCCCCTCTTCGTCCCAACATATCGGAGTCCTACACCTCCTTCCATACAATGCCTCATATGGAGCCATCTGAATGCTCGAATGGTACGAATTTTTATAAGCAAATTTGACCAATGGCAAATGCTCATCCCAAGCTCCCTTGAAATCCATCACACATGCCCTGAGCATTCCCTCAAGTGTCCGAATGGTCCTCTCAGATTGACCATTCGTCTGAGGGTGAAATGTCGTACTAAAATGCAGCTTAGTACCTAAAGCTTCCTGCAAGCTTCCCCAAAATCTCGATGTGAACCGAGGATCCCTGTCAGACACTATAGAATCTGGAATCCCATGCAATCTCACTACCTCATCAATGTACTTCTTGGCTAGCACATGCAACAAATCGGTCTGCTTGATTGCCAGAAAATGGGCTGACTTCGTCAACCGATCCACAATAACCCATATGGCATCATGCTTCCTACTAGTCTTAGGCAAACCCATTAGAAAATCCATGGTTACTCTTTGCCACTTCCACTCAGGAATGGACAATGGCCTTAACTTGCCTGAAGGCGCCTGGTGTTTAGCCTTGACTTGCTGACACACGAGACACTTACTGACATACTCTGCTACATCTCTCTTCATGCCCTTCCACCAGAAATGCTCTCTCAAATCTCTGTACATCCTGGTGCTGCCTGGGTGCATGGCATAAGGCGCATTGTGTGCCTCATCCAGAATCTCATCTTTAACTTCCCTGTTGTCTGGAATACAAAGTCTGTCCCCCACTGTCATGAGTCCATCATCTCTCACTACTACCTCAGAAACCTTACCATTCTGAATTTATTCCCTAAGCTTGCTCAACTCTACATCTTGCGCCTGCAACTCCTTAACCTTCTCCCTGAGTATAGGCCTTACTCTGAAATTAGCTAGAAGGCAATTTGGTTCCTCCTGCTTCAAACTTATCTTAAGCTTGGCCATCTCTTCCAATAAAGGAAGATACACCGTCTGAACATAGGCAATAGAAGACTTCCTGCTCAATGCGTCCGCCACTACATTCGCTTTGCCTGGATGGTACTCAATCAACAAATCATAATCCTTGAGTAACTCAATCCACCTTCTCTGTCTCAAATTCAATTCATTCTGGCTCAGTAAGTACTTGAGGCTCTTGTGATCTGTAAAGATCCTGGTCTGAACACCATAAAGATAATGCCTCCAAATCTTCAAGGCAAAGATCATCACGCTAACTCCAAGTCATGAGTCGGGTAATTCAACTCATACTGCTTCAGTTGCCTTGAAGCATATGCTATCACCCTGTCTCCTTGCATCAATACACAACCTAGACCCTTCCTCGAAGCGTCACTATACACTATATAGCCCTCATCACCAGAAGGTAAAATCAGCACTGGAGCACTTGTCAACCTATGCTTGAGCTCCTCAAAGCTCTTCTGGCACTCATCAGTCCAGATAAACTTCTGATTCTTCCTCAATAGCTTAGTCATCGGAGCAGCTATCATGGAGAATCCTTCTACAAACCTCCTGTAGTAACCTGCCAGACCCAGAAAACTCCTTACCTCTGTCGCTGTCTTGGGTGCATGCCAATTGACCACTACTTCAACTTTCCTTGGATCAACATGCACACCATCCTGCGAAATCACATGTTCAAGGAAAGTCACCTCATGAAGCCAAAACTCACACTTGCTGAACTTGGCATAAAGCTCTCTCTCCCTAAGAGTCCGCAATACAATTATGAGATGCTCCTCATGATCTTCTTCACTCTTAGAATACACCAGAATGTCATCTATAAACACTACGACAAACTGATCTAGAAACTCCCTGAAGACCCTATTCATGAGATCCATGAATGCAGCTGGAGCATTGGTCAAGCCGAATGGCATAACCAAAAACTCATAGTGCCCATAACGGGTCCTGAATGCTGTCTTGCTTACATCAGACTCCTTGATTTTGAGCTGATGATAGCCTGACCTGAGATCAATCTTGGAGAAGACCCTAACTCCTTGCAGCTGGTCAAACAGGTCATCTATCCGTGGCAACAGATACTTGTTCTTAATTGTCACCTTGTTGAGTCTCCGATAGTCAATGTACATCCGCCATGACCCATATTTCTTCTTAACAAATAGAACCGGTGCTCCCCAAGGAGACGAACTCGGCCTGACATATCCCTTCTCTAACAGTTCCTCCAACTGTTCCTTAAGCTCCCTCAACTCAGCTGGAGCCATCCTGTAAGGCGGTATAGAAATAGGCGCGGTTCCGGGAATCAAGTCAATGGCAAACTCGATTTCCCTCACCGGTGGCAAACCTAGTAACTCATCTGGGAAAACATCTGGAAACTCCCTCACAAACGGGAAATCCTCTAACTTCCCTTCATGCACATCGGCATCTACAACATGTGCCAAGTAAGCTTCACATCCCTGGCCCATCATCCTTTCAGCTAACATAGCTGAAATCAATCTTGGTGATGGTGTCTTCCTATCTCCTCTGAAGATCACCTTCTTACCATTGCCCAGATCAAACTCTACCTCTTTCTGACCACAATCCAACTTGGCCAGATACTTCTCCATGGTATCCATCCCCAAAATAACGTCTAATCCTCTAAGGTCTAGCAGTAGTAAGTCCACTACCAATCTAACACCATCAATAAAAAGCTCACACTGCTCATACGCCTGACTGATCACCACATTCCTCCCTAGAGGAGTACTAACAACCAAAGGCCTATCCAAAGGCATAGAACTCACACCATGCAATGCTATGCTCGCAGAAACAAAAGAGTGCGTGGAACCAGAATCAATCAAAACAAAGACTGCTGAATCAAATAAATGAGCCATACCTGTGACAACCTCAGGTGCGGCTGCAGCTTCCTCCCTGGTCATGGCAAACACTCTTGTCGGCGCCTGACCCCTTGGCCTTCCTAGAGGAATAGCCTGCCTTGTAGTCCCAGAGCTGCCTACCTCAGTAACTGGTCTTGTTCCCACTGTCTCTGCACGCCTTGGAGCCTAAAACTGCGACCCCTCTTATCTTGGTGCCTGTGAACAATGCTTGGCTATATGCCCCTTCTCTCCGCATCTGAAACAAACTCCAAGTGACCTGAGGCACTCTCCCTGGTGATGCTTCCCACACTGGTCACATAAGGGATAGTTGAACCAGCTTCTTCCTTGCTCCTACCGCACCTCCCACATTAGAGGCTTGCCTCGACATCGCCTCACTGCTTGTTCTTGGTAGCCCCACTGCTACCCACTTCACTCGATCAGTAAGAGTTCCTCATGATCCTCTCAGGCAATGGAGCACTAGTACCCTTCCTGAAAGTCTGCTCCCTGTTCTTCCTCTTCTTGTTCGCTTCATTTATGATATTCTCCAGCTTCTCAGCCTGGAGAGCAAAGATCCACCAACTCGCCAGGTAGTCACAGAAATTGTGAATCAGGACTTTCTCCCTGATCCCCAAATGAAGACCTCCTTCAAACTTGCAGCACTTGTCTTCCTCTGTTGCCACAATGTTTGCTGCATATCGGGAAAGCTGTGTGAACTTCAGCTCATACTCGCTCACACTCATGTCCCTCTACATGAGATTCAGAAATTCTCTGGCCTTCTCTTGCACATAGACCCTGGAGAGATACTTCTTCCTGAACACTTCTACAATGTCCCTCCATGTCAACACCGAAGGAACAACCTGACTGTGAGGCACTGACTCCCACCAATGCAGTGCATCACCTTCTAACAGACTGACTGCATAATCTAACTTGTCCTCATCTGAGCTTCTCATCTGAACTAGAACCCTCTCGGTCCTCTTCAACCAGGCTTCAGCCTCTTCTAGATTTGTAGTCCCACTGAAATCCGCAGCCCCAAACTTCCGGAGCTTTTCATACTGCCCACTCCTGTCTACTGGAGCTTGCATCGGCATCTGAGATCTCTGACCCATAGCATACGTGAAAGCCTGAGCAAAGGCTTGAAAGAAACTCGGATCCATGGGAGTTCCCTGAGGCATAGGAGGAGGCGGAGGAGGCACTTCTTATTGCAAACTAGGTGCCTCTGAAATCGGAACAGAATGTGTCCCGGCATCCTGAGGAATATGGGATTCATCCGTACTCCCCTGACGAGAATGAGACCGAGTCATAGCTCCCTGAGTTCTCCTTCGAGGTGGCATGTTCACTCCTTGAATAGAAAACCATTGAAAACTTTAGTTCAAGTACGACAAATTTCAAAATATGCAAAAACAGTTCCGATCGTGTAAAACAATGCAAGTTATTCCTATAGGGTAAAACAATGCAAGTTATGTCTTGAAAGCCATGTCATGCAGCCCTAGATCAAAAACCTAGGCGCTCTAATACCACAACATGTTGGACCCCGCTGCTGGAGCCCAACATCGGACATGAGAGCATGGCGTGAAACGTGCTAATGATACATGTAAGGAAAAAGACCCGCGGAAGATTAATGGGCCTGCTGGAAAACAAACTTGAAACCTGCTTTCATGTGATTTAATAAACAAGGCTAAACAGATCAATTTAACGATTGAGAAAGGAGACCATCGGAAGTTCAATGGATCCATCGTGAACAATCTCAAAACTTACTTTCATGCTTTAAAACAAACATATCCATAAGTCGTTATCAAAAAGATGAGTTTTACTAAAGCTTAAGAACATCGCAAACCAAATTACAACTTTGAGTTCAAGAGCCAAAAATACAAAATACTCTTGAACCGATAGTACTTGAAATGAAACTGAAGTTTAAAAATAAACATGACAAAATGGAGTGCCACCAGACTCGTAACTCACTCGATCTCCCGTCACACCGAATGGGGAGATTAGAGGGTGAGCTATAAAGCTCGTGGGAACATATTTATAATATAGTAATAAGCAAAAGTATTCAAAAATATCTCATTACCGTGGTACTTGTTGAAATCATAGTCATTGATCATGTATATGTCATTGTCTTGAAAAATGCTCTTGAACAATTCATGATGCATGACATATAATAAATCATAACATGATGGTTTGGGTTGTCCCTGGTTCATGACGTACTACACATGCCATCGAAATGTTGATGTGTAGACGTAGTTTCGTGAGGGAATTCTTGTGAGAAACCCTGTGCCACAGTCGGGCAAGCGGGAGAAGCCTTTTCATGAGTCAATGTGCACTTGACTATTCATGAGGGACACCGCAAACCCACATAAACATGCATGATTCATGTTCTTGTAAACTTGTTTGCCAAACTGGCACTTGCTTGTAATCTTGCTTGTCATATATTCGTAAAACATGATTTCATGTACTTGTATTCGTGAAAGGAGAACACCCCTTTGTAAAAATCTTGGTAATGATCATGAATGCAAATCACATAGCAGAATATAATTATTCATAATAATATGTAATGCAATCGTGGATGATGCAATTCAAATGCATTAATTCTTTCTTGATTTGAACTAAACATTGAGTGACTTATTTACGTTATTATAAACATGAACCCACCTGATTTCCTTGCTTGTTCCTGCCTAAGAATGAGTTTCCCCTTGAGCCTCTTGATCCTCTTGCCTCACTTGATCTCCTAAAATAAGAACCAAAATCCCATTCAATAACTCATGCTGAAACAATAATTTCATTCTTAACTTCCATCCAAAATTTCATATCCCTAGAAACTGATTTAGAACTTCATCACTTCACAAGACTTGTAGCTCTATGTCTCTGGTTTACAATGCCTCAAAAATCACCCAAAAGGAGTTCTGTAGCAAAAGATATGATCAAAACACTAAAACCATCTGCTTGAAAATCGGCTCGCCATGACGAGGCTCGCTCGTCCCGACGAAGCGGCTGCTTTCGCCAGCGACGTCTTGACAAGGGCTCGGCACGTCATGGCAGGGTTTTCAGACACCACAAGGCATTGGCCTTATGTGACGTCATGACGACGTGCAGACGGGAGAGACGACTCCTGAACCCAGATTTCGCCATTTTCAACCTTAAAACCTTTCCTTTCTCAACTACAACACATCTAACCCATAAATCAAGTTCCATACTTCCATTCTAAACTCATTCTAACACCAAAAACATTAACAAAACAACAACCCATGCAAATCTACAAATCTTTCCCATAATAACTCCATCGATTTCTACTCAATCCAAGCAAAACTAGGGTTTGATTCAACCTAAACAAGAGTAGAAGAGTTAAACAAACCTGAAGAATGCTTCTAAACCTTCAAATCTACAACCTGAGCTTTCCTCTTTTCTTCTTCTTCTTCTCCTCTTCCCACGATAACCCCTTCTCCTTTTCTCTTCTTCTTTTCTTCTCTCTTTTCTTTTCTTTCTTTCTTTATTTCCTTAAACCTACAAGATAGGACAAGTACTAAAATGCCCCTCCATGCAAGCCTTAATCATTCTAACTCATGTGCCTTGACCATTTTACCCCTAAACATTTTTACTCTTCCATAAACATTTATTCCACACTAATCTCAAATAAATCCTAATTTTTCATGAATATTTTCAATAAAATCAAACTATGCCATAAATCATAAATCAAATAAATTCATGCTTAGTAACATCAAGAAAAACAATTTGGGGCCCAACAGAATGAGTTCACTCGATTTCTCTCCTCCATAGTGAGAGCACAATATATCAATTTCATAGCTTTTGCATTGATGTAAGCTTGCTTCCAATCATTGTCATCATACTTCAGCTCCGTCTTTACCTCGCCATTTTCTTTCAATGGAACATGTGGACTAAAGATGATGATCTTTCAATACTCCACTCCCTCATTTATAATATGGTATTTCATAGGATTTTTCTAAGAAGAATAGTTAGTACCATTAAACAATGGAGGGCGATTATTTGTGTTACCTTCTTCCGCTAGGTTATTGTGTGTCATCCCTGAATTTTTCTACTCTGATACAAATTGTAAACGATCTAGAAAGGGGGGGTTGAATAGATCTTTGAAACTTTTTCATAAAGTTCTACAAAAACTAGAAGTTAATACACACAAAACAATTAAACAAATTTAAGTCCAAAGAGTAGGGAAAAGAGGCAAACACTGTTTTTATAGAGGTTCGGTGCTAAGACCTACGTCCTCTACCTAAGCTTCCACTTAGGATTTTGACAAAACACTTTACTACACACTTTTTAGTTCAGTGTGAACTTTTCAATACAACTTGACTTCCGGCTCAAGCTACACCTAACAACCGATTTGTTTTCCAGCACAAATACTACCTCACAAGTGATTTTCCACCAATCAATCAACTCATAATAATAAAAAAAAATGAAGGTGAAGTAATAATGCTCAGTACAGATTTAGAACAAGCTAAGAGAAAAATGAGAGCAAATTAGGAACAATAGTTTTATGATTTTGCTTTTGGACAAGTCACCTCGATCATTTGATCTTCCTCTATTTATTTGCAGACTTCCAGATGAATATAGTCATTGGAGATCTTTTTCTAGCTGTTGCTAATTGCTCATAGACATTGCAAAATGATTTCCTTTCCATTTGTGATTGATCTAGACAAATTTTGTTCAGCTCTACCTGATAGTCGACTAGTCGAGGTGTTATAGTCGACTAGTGCCAACGTTTTTCCATGCAAGTTTAATCTCCGTTCTTTGAATAGTCGACTAGTGCACCTATCGAGCTAATTAATAGTTGACTTGTCACATGTTGGTCGACTTGTTTCATGCCCCATCTGACATATCTGAATTTATTAGTCGACTTGTGATATGCTAGTCAACTAGTGCTTACTTCAACGGATAGATTTAACAAAATCTTCCCATAATCTTCATGTTTGAATGTTTCTAGCACGTTGAAGATAATTTCCATCTTGATTTCACAATGGTTTATCTCTTGCCCATCGAAGATTAATGCTATCTTCATTTTGCACAACTCTTTTATTTAAATTTCAATCCAAAACACCTAAATAATTTCTTAACCAATTCTATACATTTTATTATTATCAAAACATAAAAAGGATTTAATTTGTCAACCACCATTGGTCCAACAAATCAATCTCATTCATTTCTATGATAAATTACAACTTCCTCTCGACCAAACCGCGAACAACTAAACAAAACAACTCATTCATTATTCATCATCATGACTAATATACAACAATATCCAATATTCATATCACTACTGACAAAACACAACAATTCAATTCCAATATCCAACCAATTTAGATACATTCATACACCCAATCAATTTAGATACACGAAAAACATTCATCACAAAACCAACACCGTAGATCCATCATCCAACCAATACTGTAATCTATCATCCAACATTCAGAAATCTAATAAACAATTCCAATCTAACACGATAAAAATTGCAATTAGGCATGAAAAATTTGAAATTAGAAAAAAAATCACAAAACCAAATCATTTGCTTCGGGTCTTCGGGTCTTCGGGTTTTGTCATGGGTCAGAGGTGTCTATGGTGGCTTCCTGTGAAGTTGAGCCCAAGTTGCGACCTTCAATGCTGTGTAGTAGTGTGGAGGCATCGTGTTGTGTAGCGATGGCATCTTTGGGTCCTCGTGGAGGAAAGATGAAGACAATGGCATCTTCAGGGGACCCCAAGGGAGGAGTTGAGGAGGATGAGGGAAGGAGGAGAGATAGAGACTGGGGAGGGGAGAAGACAGAGACAACGACAACAATGAGAGGTGAGAATGAGGTGAGAAGTGAGAAGAGAACAAAGAAGAGTCACGAGGAGGGAGGGGGGGAGGGGGAGACAGGGGGAGGGGTATTTTTTAGGGTTAGATTTTTTAAAATTGCAATTTGGTCCTCCATCTTTTCGAAGTTCATGGTTTCGGCCAGTATGTCCCAGTATTGTTGGTACCAACCGGTATTGAACAAAAAATCAGAACCAACCAGTATTTGAGGCCAGAATTGATGGAATGAATACTGTTTTGTTTTTCAACTGATACAAAACGCTATCTGTATCTGTGCGCCAAATACAGTAAAACTTCTATAACTTAAAAATATTTTTGAGTATATACGAATTTATTAATTAAAATATATTTATTTATAAAATGCCTAATAATTTGGCAACTGAAAATATATTTTATTAATCTAATTAATTAAATGGGAATATGGAGATTTATCTAATTGTTTCTATTTATTGTAATATGAAAATTGAATAAAATATTTATAGATGAAATTTAATTAGATTTAAATTTTAAGACAATATGTTCCAATAAAATTATATTTTAAGAAAATATTACAATCAATTACGCATGTATGTAAATTTAATAAAATTTTAATTTATGACAATAGTAAGATTGTATAATTATATAATTTTTTGTAAAATATTAATATATTTAAATTAACAACTTAATTTAATAATCTAAGTTAGGAATTTAAATTTTGTTCTATAATAAAAAAGTATTAATGTAAGGAGCATTAATTTATAGGAGTAACCAGAAGTACAAAATCAAAATTGGTCCTGGTCCTCTAGCATAGGTAAAGTTTTTCTTAACATTGGTGGGAAGATTCTTACCCTAAACACATGTTAGTATAAGTATGACGACACTGATTGTTTTCATCTCGGGTAGCAAGGATCTATTGATAGCAGATCTCACTTGTTGTGTGTTAATTTTATCATTACTTTGGTTTTTTTAAGTGAAAAATATGTTAGATTTCATACCCAAGAGAAGTTTTCTCCTTTTCTGCACACACCTTTGGCTTGGAACGTTAAAGACATTTTTCACTTTCGCCTTCATATTTCACCACCCTTGTTATATCTTCTTTGTTCCCTTGATGCATGAGTCTTGCAAAATTAAATAGGACATCTCCTTTATATAAACTTTTAAACGAATGACTCTAATTTTAATTAATTTTCCAAGCTTGTGTCATTTCTATTTTAAAACATCAAACCTTTCTTCTACCTACATAAGGACTGCAACCTAAGTTGAAGTAAGGTTGCAGTGTTATTATCAAAAATTCAATTTATTTATAGCTTGGATGTTCATTTGGACAAAACTTCTCTAATATCTTTTAATATATTCTCTAATTAAATTGGTTAATTGTAACTTGGGTTGATAATAATCAAGTTAGTGTAACCATTAGAGCTAAGAATATGTAATTAGTTAAAAATTTGTAGAGCTAATTGTATCTATATAATAAACATATATTACGATTTTTTTGACTTGTTTCTTTAAATAAAATTAGAGATGTATGTGAGAAAGAGGACCTGCTATATTTTTCTTAAGCTCTTTTTTTAATCCAATCTACAAGAATGCTATCAACTTCTTCCTCTGTTATGTTTGCTAAATTCTACTCCACTTTTGATGACATTAACTATATTTCTTGACAATTACCTTACTTTTCTTTGTGAATTTGAAAGCAACCTATGTCGTTCTTCTAATCGAATTTAATTCAAAGTATATAATAATAGTTCCTTTCTAATTATAGATTTATTAAGGATTTAGCCACTACCATGTAACATCCCGTCCCCATATTAAGGGTTAAGAATCGAACTTTCAGTAATTATGAGCTCAAAGAGATTAACACAATGCATTTTCTTGCTCATGCATCATGTTAGCATATATGCACATAAATACGAAACGTTTTCACATAAAAAGTGGTACATGCATTCATTGACAACTTCTGGTATAAAAGGTATTAAATGTGATTTTATTGAAAATGAGGAGTAGAAGGAGTAGAAAGAGTGATCTTGGTATGAGTTTTGATAAGGAAAGCTAGTGATCTGGACAATGTTGACTGAGTATGCTTCAGTCTTTTATCCACAATGTTTTCTCTAGTTACCCAAACAAAATGATTATTGATTGAGCCAAGTTTATATTATAAATTGGCTTCATTTTCATAGCTACTTATGCATTAATTGACTCCTAATTGATGATTTTTGTGCTTAAATTGATTCCTCATACCGATCTCTTTTAATTCACAATTTGCCAGTAAATTGTCATGATTTGATACTAATTTTTCTATAATTTTCATGAGGACAATTGATACTGCAAATTGCTATTATTTTATTGCAGGAGCAAAGGAGTCAACACATCAGCAAGTCAACAGTCATGAGGTCAATCCGCACGTCGCGACGAATATCAATCCACACGTCGCGACGAGCACATCACTTCCACACGTTGCCACGTATGATAATCCGCACGACGCGACGAGTAGGCAATCTACACTTCTCGATGAATTTTCATTTACACGTCACGACGTACGAGCGGATATCCGACCTTAAATGAAAAGTTTGTCTCACTGCTCTGACCTGACCCGCACCCACCATATAAGAACCTTGCTATTTTTAGGTCAAAGCAGACTTTTGATACGGGGAGACTGGAATACGCATACTCGGAAGATTACACTCTACTCTACCATCATTTCCATTTTCATCATCGTCGACCATCATCGCCATCATCGCCACCGCCACCGTCGATATCAACTGCTACCATGAGTATTGCTCCATCTTCAGCAGTCGAGAGACAGACCAGAGCTATGCATAGCTAAGCCACATTTCCTCTTGAAGATGTAGCAATGGCTTGAGTTCACCGGAAGCTTCAAAGAGGAGTAATCATATAGTGTCTGAAGTTTAGTTATATTTGTGTAAACTCTGAGTTAGAGATTGCATCTGTATAGCTAGATTAGCAAGGTTATAGTTTAACCGTGTGCTGAACACTATGTTAGGATTTGGACAAAGTGATTTGTAGAATTTTTTATGCTTAATATATGAAGTCTCATATATGTCATTGGATATTGCATTTACTCTCTTCATCTGCCTAGTTGTGTTTGATTAAGATTGTTGTGTTTTTATCCTATTGACCGATTGCATTTACTTGTCCAATTTTCACACTAAGGTTTGTAACAAGGATTTAAATGATGGAGTTCATTAGTTAAATATTTGGACCTAAAGAGTTCTTTAGGGGTGATCTTTTGAAACTTAGTGGATTCTATCCCTAAAAATCATTTTTGAACCGTGATAGCCTACGCCCATTTTCAAGAGGATTTTATCAATTTGATTTCTATCTGATTTTTGTTAATTGTATTATTTCCAAAATTCCAAAAATATTCTTTTATACTTTTTCTTCAATTTTGATTACTTTTATCAGTTTTGACCAAAATACCAAACCCCCATTTTATCAACTTTGATTGCAATTTTTGATATTTAGGCTAGCTTAGACCTTTTTCACTTGGTTCCAATTAAGTGAGACGACTCGAGGATTGCAACCTATACCGCAATCTTGGAACTTATTATATTTGACCGGTTTCCAAGGATCGATCGTAAGATCGAATCGACAGAGCCGCGATCAATTATTGATTTGGATTAAACTAGACATATATGGATACATTTTGCATGAAGACATTGAATTTCAATTCTGTGTCTAGGAGTCTCCAAATTTGTCATGAAGTGAAGAATTGGGTGCAGTGTTGGTTTATGAATGAAAAATTTGTCTTCGGATTTTACTGGAAAATATGGACTTGATCTAGATAAATTTTGGCAAAGTTTCCTCTGGAAAGTTTTAGAGCTTTATTTTATCTTTCCAACGGTATAAAGTTTGTAAATTTTAGATATCAGAGTCAAAATTTATGATACTTATAAGTGGAGACGTTCTGGGTAGAAAAAGCAGACGATAGAAAGAAAGAAAAGCAAACGATAGAATCGAGGCCAAATATGGACTTGATCTAGATAGATTTTGCCAAAGTTGCCTTTTGGAACGTTGTATATATTTATTTTATCTTTCCAACGGTATAAAGTTTGTAAATTTTAGATATCAAAGTCAAAAGTTATGATCCTTATAAGTGGAGACGTTCTGGGTAGAAAAAGCAGACGATAGAAAGGAAGAAAAGCAGATGATAGAATCGGGGCCAAATATGGACTTGATCTAGATAGATTTTGGTAAAGTTATCTTCTGGAAAGTTGTAGATATTTCTTTTATATTTCCAACGGTATAAAGTTTGTAAATTTTGGATATCGGAGTCAAAAGTTATGATCCTTGTAAGTGTAGACGTTCTGGATGGAAAAGTAGACGGAAGAAAGAAGACGATAGAAAAGCAGACAATACAGAAGGTAGAAGATAGAATTGTGCTTTGAGGTCTTCATAAAAGTTGTAGATCTCGAATTCCTTTTTTTAATGGTCTAAAAACAAAGTCAATCAGACATCTATAGAAAAAGTTATGGTATTCGTACTGAGGAATGTACATTCTAAGTAAGGGCAGAAACGTGTTGGAGTCTTTTGGCCATAACTTCTTCTCTAGACCTCCAAATGACCTGATTCTTGAACCATTGGATTTGTAAGACTTTTCTCAACACCTCCACCAAAAATAGAAGCTATCTGAAATTTATGTAGAGAGATTGAGTGAAAAGAGTGAGATGGGTACAGTGAGTGTGTTGTTCAATCATATGAACTGGTGTTATCTCACTGAACATATTTTAGTATTTTGATATTTTTTGAATCAGTAGAGGTCGAAATGAGATGATTTCTAATTCATGGTGAACTAGAGACATGGAGCTACAAATGGTATAAAGGACTTGGAATCTGATTCAGTCTCTAGGATGTCTAAAATTCTTATGGAAGTTGTGTATAGTATTATACTATTATGGACAAGAACAGTCCAAAATGTTTGAAGTGTATCTTCTGAATCACTGAACCAAATGGAATGTTTTTCGGTGGCATTCAAAACTTAAGACAATGGGAGACATCTTTCGGAAGAAAGTGTTATGTTATATTGTTCAAGGGTACAATTGGCAAGACACTTAAAGACAAAAGACATAAGGCATAATGAAAGGGGCAAATTGGACAATTCTCATTCATTAAGGGCATAACTAGAAGAATGAGTATTGTCTTGCTTATAAATAAAGGGGAAAACGTGAATGAGAAGATTCCAGAGAACCAAAATGAGTAAGAAAGAGAAAGAGAGTTGGTGGTTGAGAGAAAAGAAGAGAAAACAAGCTAGGGTTTTAATTTCATTGGCCTTCTAGAGAGATTTTGAAGTGTTTAAGAGGAGAAAAAGGAAGAGGAGGAAAAGAGCTTCCATTTGAGCCAAAGATCTTTTCATTTGGTGAAGAATCAAGGTATGATCCTTTTGAATCCTTGGAATTTTGGAAGGATTCTAGTTTATGGAGTTTAGAAAAAATTGCTTGGGTTTAAATATGCTAGAATCTATTTCAGTGATTATGCATTGTGGGATCTTAAAGTGGATTCCTATTGAATGAGATTTGGTTTGTCTTAGGAAACTAGGAGAATCCCACGTAAGTGTGTTTATAAGTATGAAGTGCTAAAACATGAATGGGAATTGGATGTTATGAGATCATATGAGGTTAGAAAAGAGATGATGAGAAATTAAGTTATGATATAAAGTAATCAAGTGTTCTTGAGAAGTAAGCTTATGAATAAGCTAGACTCATGCAAAGGGTGAAGACTGAAAGGAGAATTTAGAATGACCATGTACCAATGAAGTGTATGAAACATATATGAATTATGAAATGGGAATGAGCATAAAATGTCTATTAGAACATATACCCGGGATTGTCATTAAGCATGAATTGTACATTGTCCATTGATACATTTGTGCATAAATAAAGGTTTATATGTGTGCAGTTATTGATGAGTGTGCAATGAGTGTCTTGCATAAATGGACTATGCAGGTTAAGTGTCTGCATTTAGGCGCTCCCCGATTTTGGAAGCAAATGCTAAAATGGAGCGTACTGTGAGTAGACCTAGATGGTCTTACTTTATTGTTTGTTTGTTTATGTTATAAATTGAGTGATCACGAATGATTAGGAATGTGTATTTGTATTTGTATACAAATGAGATTGTGAATTCTCCACTTCAATGTGGAATGCCGGACTAAGGTCTAATGAGATGAAAAAGTGTTCGAATGGGATATACAATTATGAGTGATACATTCCAGTGTATGAATGCATAAAATATAAAGACAGTTGTGACCAGAGTAGCCAACGATTAGAGCTTCCAGCTCAACGTGTGAAAAAGAGCCTCGAGCTCAAAAGTGAATCAGAGCCTCAGGCTTAACGTTTAATGAGCCCTATATGGGACAGTTATCAATGAGCCCAGTACCTAATGGATACGGGACAGTTCAGGCACTCAATAAAAACAAAATAACAAATGGAAAAGAGAGTCTCATGTGCATTGCATATGCATAATGAAAAATGTAATTTTTGATACATAGTATGAATGATTAAATGCACTGAATGTGAAATAATGTGAGATGTGAATTATTTGTTATGAGATGGAGTGAGCCATCAATGATGGTCACTCACTAAGTTCGCAAAACTCACCCAAAATTTGAAAATATTTTTCAGGATTTGAAGAATACCCCGTTAGGCCAATGGGAGTATCTATACAGCTTTCAAGTGAAGGATAGAGGTTGGGATTAGTTCATGTCTGCAATAGTGTTTTCTTATTTCTTTATAACATTTTGTATTATGAACTTTTGTATAAATGATTATATCAATTGTAAAGTCAAATTGACTTAAGTGCTTTGTATTTGTGAAAGGGCTCAAGTAGCCATAGATATTATTATTGATTGTATGCGATGTTTGGCTTCCGCATAGTGTGTGTTTATGGAATAAAAAAAAATTCATACTGACTTTTGAACGAATGTAGTGCAGTAGCACGCCACTCTCGCGGGGCACGGACTCGGATATCACCATCGATGTCGGGTTTGGGTCATTGCGGGAGTGGGGTGCTACATGCCATTAATATAATTGATCATTAATATAATCGCCCACTTTCATTACCGTTAAAAAACCTACACTCCCTATATAAATTTCTGCAACACTATTACCTTACTAAACTAGCATTTTCTCTTACAATGATTGACTTCATACCCCCAATCTTTTTGAATTCCTCCCTTTACCCTCGAGCAATTCACCATCTTCCTCATCTACTCCCTCCCTTGCTCTATTGATCCACAAAAATTGTAACCTTCATGTTACCCCCTCCTCTCCTTACAAATCCTCTTCATCCCATTCTTCCTCCCCACCCCTCTCTAAAAATACCTCTCCTTTAAATTAAAAGTTTCCTCTTAAGAAAACATATCCAACAGAAGGAGACTCTACTATAAGAGATAGGAAGACATGGAAATAGGTTATGGGAGATAATTCAGATTCTCCTTTGGTTTTCAGTCCTCTAATGGAGATTTAAGGGAAATTAATGATGGCTCCTGTTAAGTCAAAATGACTTTACTTAGATATAATTTTGATGTATAACAAAGAGAACAATAAAAGAAAAACAAAAGCAGACAAAGCAACACAAACGAAGCAAAGCAGACACAGACGCACAATAAGACGTAGACGAAGAACGCAGAAGAAATAAACAGACGCAGACGAAGACGCGAATAGAAAAGCAGACGAAGACGCGAATAGAAAAACAGACAAAGAAGCGAATAGAAAAACAGACGTACAAGAAAAATTGAGAAGCAGACGCAAGAGTCAGTTCGGGTTAGTTACAGAACTCAACTGATTAACCGTTTATGTTAAAGATTCAAGAAACAAGATTCAAGAAGCAAGAATCAAGAGACAAGAATCAAGAAGCAGTTGGAGACGAAGGCTATAAATACAAGTCGAATTCGAAGATTGTAAAGTTAGTTGAAAAATTGCAAAGTTGAAAAATTGGCTGAATTACATCTACTAGATCGTAAAAAGCATACTGAGCAAATTAGCTAAGAGCTATTTTACTGTAACAAGTTTTCAAACACTTTTCTGTGAGAAAGTAGCACAGATAGCCTGTAGAGGCTAAGTGTGAAAGAATACTGATTGTAGAGACCTGAAGAGGCTCGCAAAGAATACTTGTAAAATTTGAGGAGATAGTGAAAATCTCATAAAGAACTCTGAGGACTGGACGTAGCCCACGGTTTAGGGTGAACCAGGATAAATCGCTGTGCCAACTACTCTTACTCTATCTCTCTTTTAGATTCAAGTTTTATTATTACTTCGTAAACAAAGTTTTCAAAGTTTTTGATTACTTAGAATCTATCAGAAATTCTGTAAAAGAATTTTATTTCTAACAAATCGTTTTTTGAAAGAATTTCAAAAAAGGGGAATACACAATTCAACCCCCCCTTCTCGTGCATTCTTATATCATTTTCTCATAATTGTATTAACATGTGATTCAATTCAATTGGTATCAAAGCAAGGTATCCAAGGATCACTTTAGCAAAGTGTGGATCAAAGATAATGGTAGAATCACATGTATACATCGCAGAAGGAGCCTCAGTCACTATACCTCCAGCATTCAATAGAGAAGATTATCATTACTGGAAAGATAGGATGCGGCTATTCATAGAATCTACTCATGTCGACCTTTGGGACATTATAGAGAACGAACCTTATACACCAGTAGATGAAGATGGCAATTCTATTCCACGAATCAGATGGACGGCTGACCAAAAGGCAAGAATACAGCTGAACTCAAAGGCGAAGTTCTTCTTGACCTGTGCTCTAAGTAGGAGCGAGTATGACAAAGTCCACGGATGCGACACTGCGAAGGAGATGTGGGACACATTGTCCATTGCTCACGAAGGCACAAGCCAAGTTAAAGAATCCAAGATAAGTATTCTTGTGCACCAGTACGAACTTTTCAGGATGAAAGATGAAGAATCTATTGATCAAATGTTTGGAAGATTTCAAACAATTGTTAATGGATTGAAAGCTCTTGGAAGAATGTACAAAAATCAAGATCATGTTCAAAAGATTTTAATAAGTCTTCCGAAGAGGTGGAGACCTAAAGTTACTGCGGTGCAAGAAGCCAAAGATTTGAGCGTGCTAAAGCTTGACGAGTTGCTTGGATCCTTGAAGATTCATGAAGTTGAACTCGATGCTGAAGACAAGCCCAAACGAGACAAGACGATAGTGCTGAAGGCTGGACAAAAGAATCACAAGACTCAAAGAAGGAGGAAGCCATCAAAAGCGTTAAAGATTAAAGAATCAAAGAATGACGACTCCAACCAATCAGAACAAGAGTCAAGTGATGAAGACGACGAATTATCTTTCATCTCTAGAAAGATAAGATGTATGAGGAAGAAGAAGTCCAGAGCAAATCAGACTTTCAAGAAGAATGTCAAAGATGAAGCTAAACCAGAGAAGTCATCTGTCATTTGCTACGAGTGCAATCAGCCTGGACACTACAAGTTTGAATGTCCTACTCTAAAGAAGAAACCAAAGAAGAGTAGAGAAGGCAAGAAAAGCATGATGGCAACGTGGGAGGACCTAGATTGATCAGAATCAGATACAAGTTCCGATTCATCTAAACATGCAAGCATCTGCCTGGTAGCCGAGGAAGATAGTGATGAGGAGGTAAAATCTGATTACGATAACTTGCATGATGCCTACTCAGAATTGTTAGAAGATTCTCATGCTATTCTGAAACAGTACAATCTGTTAAAGAAAAAGTATGTAGAAAACATTAGACATACAGAAGTAATAGAGAGAGAAAATATATGTCTAAAGAAGCAATTAGAGGAGAAAAAGAAAGTCGTAGACAGATCAGAAGAGTTCAATCAGCTAAAACTGAGAATTAAAAATCTGTCAGTTGATTTAGCTACAAAGAAAATGAACGAGATGCTTGAAAAATGTAGACATCCGAGTGATAAAACCGGATTAGGGTTTACAGGCAATAAGTCTCATCCTCATAAGAACCCTTTCCCTTAAAAGAGAAACTATATTAAATCTTGTATTAATCAACGTACTAGTAATATGCATCAAAGAACTCATCATGTGCATGCTACTAACTCTAAAGGACCCAAGAAAATATGTGTACCAAAAAATAAAATAGTTTCTCCTGCAGATATCCTTCCTTGAAAGATGCGGCAAGCACCATTGGTAGTTAAACAGTGGATGCTCGCGACATATGACGGGAAGAAGATCTATGTTCCTAGATCTTCAGTATAAAAAGGGAGGATCGGTAACTTTCGGAGACAACCAGCAGGGCAAGATTATTGGAATCGTTAAAATAAGTAAAGATTCCTTTACATGCATCAATAATGTACTGCTTGTTGATGGTCTGAAATATAATTTGATCAGTGTCAGTCAATTGTGTGATTCTGGTTTCACAGTCACATTCAATCAAAATCTTTGTGAAGTCAGAAACAAAGATGGGTCTATACTTTTTTCTGCCAAGAGAAGAAATAATCTTTACAAAATTGATTTAGAAGATTTTCAAAGTAAAAATGTTTCATGCTTTCGATCTTCTGAAGAAGAAAGACTAATATGGCATAAAATCTAGGTCATGTTTCTTTTAAACACATTTCAAAATTGGCAAAACATGATTTGGTAAGAGGATTACCAAAAATAAGTTTTGACAAAGAGTTTTTCTGTGAAAATTGTTTGAAAGGAAAACAGATTAAAACTTATTTTTCTTCTAAAAATTTTGTAACATCATCTAGACCTTCAGAGTTGTTACATATGGACTTATTTGATCCTACAAGGACAATAAGTTTTGCCGGAAAGAAATATGGACTTGTTATTGTTGATGACTTTACTCGATTTTATTGGATATTGTTTTTATCACACAAAGATGAATCTTTTAAGTGTTTTAGGACCTTATCCAAAAAGTTACAGAATAAAAAAAGAATGTCTATAGCTAGTATAAGGAGTGACCATGGTGGAGAGTTTGAGAACAAGAAGTTTAGATTATTCTGTGAGGAGAATGGAATTTTCCACAATTTTTCTGCTCCCAGGACTCCACAACAGAATGGAGTTGTTGAAAGGAAGAACAGGACGATTCAAAAAATGGCTAGGACTATGCTTTGTGATATGAATCTTCCTAAGTACTTCAAGGTAGCGGTGAATACAAATCTCAGTATTCGTAATAGAATTCATTGCGACCTATGTTGAAGAAGACTCCTTATGAGTTATGGAATGGAAGAAGACCAAACATATCTTACTTTCATCCATTCGGGTGCAAGTGCTCTATTCTGAATACAAAGGAGCTGTTGGATAAATTTGATTCAAGGACCTATCCAGGAATCTTTCTAGGCTACTTATCATCGTCTAAGGCATTCCTGGTGTACAACCTTATTTCAAAGACAGTTGAGGAGACCATCCATGTCAAGTTTAATGATAGTTCCCAACCCCATAAGGAAGATGACATGGAGAGTGAAGGTCCTTCAAATAACTTAGACGACACAACAAACACTCCAGCACCAGGTACTCAAGAAGACAAAGTTGAAGATATTCCAGAAACTATTAGACTGAAAAGAGACTGGAAATATAAAAGTTCTCATCCAGAAGAGTTGATTATCGGAGAGACCTCAGAAGGAGTTAGGACAAGGTCCAGATTCAGAAAAGAAGCTAATGTAGCTTTTATCTCTGAAATAGAGCCTAAGAAGGTTGAGGAAGCCCTTCGAGACGAAGCTTTGGTGTTAGCCATGCAAGAGGAGTTGAATCAATTTTCTAGAAATAATGTTTAGTCCTTAGTTCCGAAACCCCCTAAGAAATCCATTATAGGAATGAGACGGGTCTTTAAGAATAAGTTAGACGAATCAAGAAGAGTGAGTCGAAATAAGGCTAGATTAGTAGCATAAGGCGATAATCAGCAAGAAGGAATAGACTACAATGAGACATATGCTCCAGTAGCAAGACTTGAAGCCATTAGGATATTGCTGACATATATGGTCTGTCATAATATAAAGTTGTTTCAGATGGATGTGAAGAGTGCCTTTCTGAATGGTTTTATAGACGAAGAGGTGTATGTTAAGCAACCACCTGGTTTCGAGGATGTTAAAAATCCAAACCATGTCTATAAACTTCATAAAGCCTTATACGGCGTGAAGTAAGCTCCTAGAGCTTGGTATGATCGTCTGAGTACTTTTCTCTTAGAGAATGATTTTAGTAGAGGTTAAGTTGATAAGACGCTCTTTAGGAAGAATTATGAAAATGAATTTATAATTGTACAGATCTATGTTGATGATATTATTTTTGGTGCTACTTCAAAGAAATTATGCATGAAGTTTGAGAGTCTAATGAAAAATGAATTTGAAATGAGCATGATGGGTGAGTTAAAGTTCTTTCTTGGGTTGCAAGTTAAGCAAACCAAAGAGAAAATCTTTATCCATCAACAAAAATATGTGAAAGAATTGTTGAATAAGTTTGATATGCAAAATGTGAAGTCAATGACTACTCCGATGCATCCTTCTAATCTTTTGTCGAAAGATGAACTTGGTAAGAAGGTGGATCAAACCCTGTATAGAGGGATACTCGGTTCTTTACTCTATCTTACAGCAAGTAGACCTGATATATTATTTAGTGTATGCTTGTGTGCAAGGTTTCAGGCCGATCCTAGAGAGTCTCATTATATTGCTGTTAAGAGGATTATGAGATATCTTGCAGGTACTACTGATCTTTGCTTAATGTTTGAGAAAGGTAAAGATTTCAGATTAATCGGATATTGCGACGCGGACTATGCCAGAGATAGAATCGAAAGGAAGAGCACAAGTGGAGGATGTCACTTTCTTGGTTCAAACTTAGTTTCATGGTCAAGCAAGAGATAAAGCTCAATTGCTCTATCAACTGCCGAAGCAGAGTATATGTCTGCCGCAAGCTATTGTTCACAAACGTAGTGGATCAAATATCAACTTGAAGACTATTCAGTTTAAGAAGAGGAGATTTCAATCTATTGCGACAACACCAGTGCAATCAATCTATCAAAGAATCCGATCCAGCATTCGAGAGTAAAACACATCGAAGTCAGACATCACTTCTTGAGAGACTATGTTCAGAGGAAGGTGGTTAAGTTAAAGTTCATCGAAACAAAGTATCAGTGGGCAGATATCTTCACTAAACCACTGAGTGAAGAACGATTCCAAAAGATCAAACGCAACCTTAACATGGTTATGTTAAGCAAACAGTCAGACTAAAGGGACATCAAAAATAATGGCGTCAGAAATAGTGAGTTACAGCTGGTAACTTCTCTGACAAGAAAGATTTGAAGGGAAACGCTTCACGATCTTTAGAATCCCGATGATTCTAGGGCACGCGTGTTAAGACCCTTCAAGTTGCCTGAAGTTGATATCATTGCGGTTACTCTCATCTCTAGACGGTTCATCTTGTTTTCCAAATTCTCTTAATCATCCTACCCTAGAAGAAAAGCTTACCAGAGATAGTTTTTGTTCTGACACAATGGAGGCAGCTATGATATTCAGAAGGCATGTGGATTTCGAGTCGCTAAGGAAGGATGGTATGGACGTAGAACCTGAGATTGAAAGAACTGGTTGGAGGAATTTCTTCCAGGTACGGGAACCAGTCTATACTGACGAGGTGTATGAGTTTTGGAAGAATGCTCAACTTGTAGACAACACTATTGTATCCTCAGTAGATGGTATATCTGTTCTTGTGACAAAGGAGTTGAGAAGGAAGGTGACCGATTGTCCGTCGGTTGGTGAGACTCTGTCAACCAAGGCTAAGTGGATGACAATGGTCAACATGAAGGAAGAAGATTTTAGCAAACAGTTGTATGGAGTGAACGACCCTTCGGAGAGGAAGACTTCGAGTCTGGTCACAAAAGCTAGGGTTCTTCATGCAATTTTGTTTAATTGCATTTTACCCAGAGTAGGTTCAAGGAATTTGGTAACTACTCTAGATGAACAATGTTTGTTCTACCTGTTGAATCGCAGTCCTATTGACTTACCCTTCTTAATCTTACATTATATGATTAAGGGGATGAAAGATATAAACAGCTATCCTTACGGCATGCTTCTTACAAGGATTTTTAAGGAATCCAGAATCCTTCTACATAGAGGAAATAGAAGGATTGTACCTATGAAGAGTAAAATTGACTCAGTCATGATATGGCGAATGGGTCTGAGGATAGTGAGTCAGGTAGAAGCAGACTCTTCAAGGAGAACTAGAACTGAGGGGGAGTGTTTATTAAAGAAATCTCCAACACCAAGTTCCAAATCTCATGGAAGTGTGTGTATGCCAATAGAAGAAAGAAGAAGACTTCATAAAAGGCCTTTGTTAAAACAGGCATGTCCTAGAGAAGAGTATGATGCTGCTCAGAGGACAAACGATGGTGCGACAAAAAGGAAAGGAAAGAGTCTTTTGGGTGAAATTACTAAGAAATCAAGGAGATCACCTAGGATTTGAACCCTAAGGCAACAAGAAGAGAGAAGAACCAGAGAGTAGGAACAAGAAGAAGCCTCTGGAACCAGTGCACCAAGGGTAAAGGTGACAAGATCTCTCGTCTCAATTTTAGAGGATGAATCAGCCAAACAAAGCAAGGAGACCGTGAAGAAGAGAAAATTGGAGTCTGAGACACAGAAGTCTCAAGTGAAGAAAACTCCAAGAATAAAAACTAAAGTGGTTAGTTGAAGGAGGAGTTTGTCTACTCCTATGGAAGCTAATCAAGAGAAGAATACTCCCATTGTTGAGCAACCGGAGGAACCAGTTGAGCCTAACCTAGTTCAGCCTACTCCTCTCGATAATCAATAAGAAGTCACAACAGATCTGAGTTCAGTGCAGGTACCATTGAAGAAATCTGATGAACCTAGTCTGGTCGTTCATAACTATTCTGAATTTTTAAGAAAGGATAAGTTTGAAGTCGACCGTGAAGTGGTGACAAGGAGGAGTATCTTGCTATTGCTATCTGCAAATAACCTACAAGGCAAATAAAGGCTGTCTTACAACCTATTATGATAAATAGTGAGACATTGCACATATTGAATGAAGACGAAAGGAATTTCTATGATACCTTAAGGTATGCTGCTACAAGGCCATACCCTACAAAAATGTCTTCTCGATCGTGCACTATTTATCCAGTCACAGAACAGTCGATAATAAAGGTTATATCAGACATTCAGCTAACATATCCCTTGGATTTGAATAAGGGGAAATTGAAACTTTTTCCTGAAGAACAAGTTAGTGATGATCTGTCCGCAGATAAGATTGCAGAAGAAGTGCGTAGAATTGATGCAGAATGCGCTTCTAAGTAGAATACAGATGGAGCTTGTTGTAGCTATACTGATAAGAAAGAAGACTGTCTAGTAAGGGAAAGATTGACAACAGGGACATTCATTGAATTCCTTATCCAGATAGTGTTGCGTATTAAACCCTTATCTAATACGCTATCTATTGAAGCTAAAGGCATACCTTTACGAGGAAGACAGTTGCTGATGCTACCTGTTCCCTATGACTTGGACATCCCATTGTCAAATGTATTCATTCGTCCACCAACTATCGAAATTAATGAAGATTACATCCCTCCCTTAGACGCATATGTTACAACAATTGCGTTCACTTCAACCTCAGTAGAGAATGATCAATCCTCTTCATCGCTTGCCTCCCAAGCAGAAATCAGTCAATTACGTGGAGAAGTAAACGAGATAAAGGAGACGATGAATGATCTGAAGAAAATGATGACAGAACTGTTGAAGAGTCCTCGTCATTAATCATTTTTTACTATAACAAATAGGGGGAGAAGGGAATGAACAGAGGAGGAGAAGAAAATGTTCAAAAAAGAATTCAGAAGGTGTGACTGAACAAGACGAAGAAAAGAATTCTGAAGATAAGTTTTTTTTTGTTTCTTTTATAAACATTGTATTTTGTTTTTTTAAAATATAATTTGTTATCATCAAAAAGTGGGAGATTGTTAAGTCAAAATCACTTTACTTAGATATAATTTTGATGTATAACAAAGAGAACAATAAAAGAAAAACAAAAGTAGACAAAGCAACACAAACGAAGCAAAGCAGACGCAGACGCACAATAAGACGTAGATGAAGAACGCAGAAGAAATAAACAGACGCAGACGAAGACGCGAATAGAAAAGCAAACAAAGAAGCGAATAGAAAAGCAGACAAAGACGCGAATAGAAAAACAAACGCAGAAGAAGAATTGAGAAGAAGACGCAAGAGTCAGTTCGGGTTAGTTACAGAACTCAACTGATTAACCATTTCTGTTAAAGATTCAAGAAACAAGATTTAAGAAGCAAGAATCAAGAGACAAGAATCAAGAAGCAGTTGGAGACGAAGGCTATAAATACAAGTCGAAGTCGACGATTGCAAAGTTAGTTGAAAAATTGGCTGAATTACATCTACGAGATCGCAAAAAGCATACAGAGCAAATTAGTAAAGAGCTATTTTACTGTAACAAGTTTTCAAACACTTTTCTGTGAGAAAGTAGTGCAGATAGCCTGTAGAGCCTAAGTGTGAAAGAATACTGATTGTAGAGACCTAAAGAGGCTCGCAAAGAATACTTGTAAAAGTTGAGGAGATAGTGAAAATCTCAGAAAGAACTCTGAGGACTGGACGTAGCCCACAGTTTGGGGTGAACCAGGATAAATCGCTATGTCAACTACTATTACTCTATCTCTCTTTTTGATTCAAGTTTTATTATTACTTCGTAAACAAAGTTTTCAAAGTTTTTGATTACTTAGAATCAATCAGAAATTCTGTAAAAGAATTTTATTTCTAACAAATCATTTTTTGAAAGAATTTCAAAAAAGGGGAATACACAATTCAACCCCCCCTTCTCGTGCATTCTTATATCGTTTTTTCAGCATTGTATTAACATGTGATTCACTTCAGCTCCTAGCCTTGAAATTCTACAGGAAGGAGCTATAACATGTGTTGGACCCTGCTGCCGGAGCCCAACATCGGACATAAGAGCGTGGCGTGAAACATGCTAATTATTCATTTAAGAAAAAGACCCGCGGAAGATTAATGGGCCTACTGGAAAACATACTCGAAACCAACTTTCATGCTTTAAAACAAACATATCCATAAGTCATTATCCAAAAGATGAGTTTCATAAAGCTTTAAGAATATCTCAAACCAAATTACAACTTTGAGTTCAAGAGTCAAAAATACAAAATACTCTTGAACCAATAGTACTTGAAATGAAACTAAAGCTTAAAAATAAACATGACAAAATGGAGTGCCGCCGTAACTCGTGACTCACTCGGTCTCTTGCTCGTCACCTGAATGGGAGAGATTGGAGGGGTGAGCTATAAAGCTCGTGGGAACATATTTATAATATAGAAATAAGCAAAAGTAATCAAAAATAACTCATTGTCGTGATACTTGATGAAATCGTAGCACTTGAGCATGTATGAGTCATTGTCTTAAAAAAATGCTTGATTCTTGAACAATTCATGATGCATGATTCATAATAACAAATCATAAACACATAACATAACATAATGGTTTGGGTTGTCCCTGGTTCATGACGTACTACACATACCATCGAAATGTTGATGTGTAGACGTAGTTTCGTGAGAGAATCCTTATGAGAAACCCTGTGCCACTAGCGGGCAGGCGGGAGAAGCCTTTTCGTGAGTCAATGTGCACTTGACTATTCGTGAGGGACACCGCAAACCCACATAAATATGCATGATTCATGTTCTTGTAAACTTGTTTGCCAAACTGGCACTTGCTAACTGGCACTTGCTTGTAAACTTGCTTGTCATATATTCGTAAAACTTGATTTCATGTACTTGTATTCGTGAAAGGAGAAAAACCCCTTTTTGAATCCTTTTCATAATTCATGAATGCAAATCATAAATCAGCCTATAATCATTCATAATAGTATGTAATGCAATCGTGGATGATGCAATTTAAATGCCTTAAATCTTTCTTGATTTGAACAAAACAATGAGTGACTTATTTACTTTATTATAAACATGAACCCACCTGAGTTCCTTGTTTGTTCTTGCCTAGGAATGAGTTTCCTCTTGAGCCTCTTGATCCTCTTGCCTCACTAGATTTCCTTAATCAAACAACCAAAATTCCAATCAATTTGGTGTAGAAATTGGAAAGTCATACTTTAACAGTTCAAACTACAACCAAAACTGAAACAAGAATTTCATGCTCAACTTCCATCCAAAATTGAAGATTCTTAGAGACTGATTCAGAACTTCACTTCTTCATGAAACTTGTAGCCCTATGTCTCTAGTTTACAACACAAAAAGAATCACCTCATTTGGCCTCTCGCCGCGGCGAGAAAATTGGGCGCGAAAATCAAGTTACGGGAGCCTAGAAAACTCCCGTAACTTGATTTTCTCACTTTTTTTCAACCCTAAACCTCCCATCCTTCAATTACAACACATCTAAACCATAAATCATGCCTTAAACTCCATTTCTAAGCTCATTCTAACCCAAAATCATAAACAAACACAACATGATCATCAACCCTAAAAGATTTTCCCCATTTTGCCGAAAACCCTAACTTCAACGATTCTCCACATTTCAAGCAATACTAAGCTTCAATCCAACTCAAACAAGGATAAAAGAGTTTAACTTACCTAGAGAATGCTTCTAATCCTTCAGAAAATGTCGAAACCAAGCTTCCTCTTTTTCTCTTCTTCTTCCTCTCCTACGACTCTTTTCTCCTTCTTTCTTCTTCTCTTCTTCTTATTTTCCTTTCTTTCTTTTCTTCTTTCTAATTTCCCTACTCTCACTAGTCATACAAATGTCCATTATACCCCTCAATGTAATGCCTTAGCCTCTCAAACTTAAGTGACCTTCCCATTTTTCCCTCAAATATTTTTACTTTTTCATTTCCACTTACACCATACTATACTCAAATAAATCCTAATTTTCCATTAATACTTTAAATAAAATCAAACTATGCCATAAATCATACAACTAACACAATCAAATTAATTCATACTTAATAACATCAAGGAAAACAAAATTTGGGGCCCAACAGTGGATGAATGCAAAATTCATGTTTTGAATTTGAGGGCAATTCTAGATTGTTCTAGGCTATTTTTGTAACATACCATCCCCATATTAAGGGTTAGGACCCAAAATTTCAGTACATGTGAGCTTAAAGAGAGATTAAGGAAATGCATTTTTCTTTCTCATGCATAATGTTAGCATATATGCACATAAATATTGAATCTTTGCACATAACAAAAAGTGGTACATGATTTCATTGACAACTTCTGGATATAATTGATGTTAAATGTGATTTTTGTTAAAAATTAGAAGTAGAGGGAGTAGAAAGAGTGATCTAGGTATGAGTTGTGATAAAGAAAGAGTTGGAAACAAAATTGGTAGTGAACTGAAAAAATGTTCACTGAGTGTGCTTCAGTTTTTTAGCCATAACTTTTTCTCTAGTTTTTCAGATGAGATTATTCTTAATTTTGATTACACTAGAAACATATGGCTACATTTCTTATGAAGACATCAAATTTAAATTCTATCTTTAAGAATCTCAAAGGTTGTCATGAAGTTGAGAACTGGGTGTAGTACATTGGATGAATGTAAAAATTCATATTTTGTATTCAGGAAAAATTTTGGTTTAATCTAGGCTAATTTAGGCAAATGTGTCTTTGGAAAGTTTTAGGCCTTTCTTTTAGCTTTCCAGCGGTATATAGTATGAACATTTTAAACATCTGAGTTGAAAGCTATGGTCCTTATAAGGGGGGATATCCAAGAGTAAAGATGTTTTTTCTGCCTTTTTGCTTTTTCTGTGATGATGTCATCTTCTTCTGTGTTTCTTCTAAGATGATGTTATCTTCTTTTGTGTTTTGCTCCTTCTGTGTTTTGCTTCTTTTGTGATGATGTCATCTTCTTCTGTGTTTTGCTTCTTCTTCGATGATGTCATCTTCTTTTATGTTTTGTTTCTTCTATTTTTTTACATAGTCTGTATTTTGTTCCATTTTTGACCCTTCAAAAGATAGAATTTGTCCTTGAGGTTTTCATGAAAGTTGTAGATCTTGAAGTCTTCTTTCTAATAATGTAAAGAACGTCCTAATACAATATCTTTAGGAAAAGTTATAACAATTTTTCCGATTCTTCTATCTTTTTCCCATTAGTCTATTTTTTCATTGGCTTTGTCTATACCTATCTTCTGTTCCACTTTTGGCCCTTCAGAAGATAGAATTTGTTTTTAAGATCTCATAAAAGTTGCATATCTGGAAGTTTTCTTTTTAATCATATAAAGTACGTCCTAATCCAATATCTTTAGGAAAAGTTATTTTCTCTTTAAGATCTCATAAAAGTTGTATATCTTGAAGTTTTCTTTCTAATCATATAAAGTACGTCCTAATCCAATATCTTTAAGGAAAGTTATTTTGTCTTTAAGATCTCATGAAATTTGTATATCTTGAAGTTTTCTTTCTAATCATATAAAGTACGTTCTAATCCAATATCTTTAGGGAAAGTTATAGCAATTTTCCCAATTCTTTTGTCTTTTTCCCATTAGTCTGTTTTTCCATTGACTTCGTCTATACCTATCTTCTATTCCACTTTTGGCCCTTCAACAGATAGAATTTGTCTTTGAGGTCTTCATGAAAGTTGTAGATCTTGAAGTATTCTTTTGAATAATATAAAGAATGTCCTAATCTGATATCTTTAGGGAAAGTTATAGTAATTTTCCCGATTCTTCTACCTTTTTGCTTCTTCTGTGATGACGTTATCTTCTTCTGTGTTTCTTCTGTGATAACATCATCTTCTTCTGTATTTTGCTCTTTCTATGTTTCGCTTCTTTTGTGTTTTTTTTCTTCTGTCTTTTTGCTACTTTTGTTTTTTCTCTACTTTTGTGTTTTACTTATTTTGTCTCTTTGCTTTTTCTGTGTTACTGTTCATAAACTTCTTCTGAGTTAATGTTCATCTTATATCTTCTGTTCCCTTTTTGATCCTTCAAAAGATAGAATTTGTCTTCAAGGTCTTCATAAAAGTTGTAGCTCTTTAAGTCTTCTTTCAAACAATCTAAAGAACACCTAAATCAGATATCTTTAAAGAAATTTATGCTAATTGTAAAACATCTTTAGTGTTACTATTCATAAACTTCTTCTGGGTTAATGTTCATCTTATATCTTCTATTCCTTTTTTGATCCTTCAAAAGATGGAATTTGTCTTCTAGGTCTTAATTTTGAAGTCCTCTTTTGAACCATCTAAATAACACCTAAATCAAATATCTCTAGAGAAAGTTATACCAATTGTCCCACGATAGGTTCAATATGATTGAGGATAAAACCAGATTGGATTCTTTTGGCCATAACTTCCTCTCTAGACACTAAAATGACTTGATTCTTGAACCATTGGACTTGTAAGACATGGATCTACATCTCCACCAAAAATAGTAGCCATTTGAAATGAAGTGAGAGAGATTGAGTGAAAAACGTGGGATGGGTACAGTGTGTATGTTTTTAAATATTATGAACTAATGTTATTCCACGGAACATACTTCAATATTTTGATGTTTTTTGGATCGATAGAGCTCCAAATGAGATGATTCCTAATTTGTGGTGAAATAGAGACATGGAGCTATAAATGGTATGAGAAATTGACATCTAAGTTAGTTTTTAAGATGTTTAAATTTTAGATAGAAGTTGTGCATAGTATACTAATTTGGACAAGAGCAGTCCAAAAATGTTTGAAGTATATCTTTCAAATCACCAAACCGAACTGAATGATTTTGATGTCATTGGAAACGTAAGACAATAGAGAAGACTCTTCTAAAATAAAGTGTTATGTTAGAATATTCAAGGGTGCTTTTGGCAAGACACTTAAGTGTAAAAGACATAAGGCATAAATGGAAGGGCAAATGGGACAACTATTAATCATTAAAGGCATAATTGGAAGAAGAAGTGTTGTCCTACTTATAAATGAAGACGAAAAATGTGAACGAAAGGAAGCAGAAGAGAATAACAAAAATGAGTAAGAAAGAGAAAGAGAGTTTCATAGTTTGAGAGAAAGGAAGAGAGTTGAGCTAGGGTTTAACTCTTCTTAGTCTTCAAGAAAGATTTTGAAGTTGTTTAAGAAGAGAAAAAGGAAGAGGAAGAAAAGAGCTTCCATTTGAGCTAAAGATCTCTTCAATTGGTGAAGAATCAAGGTAAGATCATTTTGAATCTTTTGGATTTTTGGAAGGATTCTATTTCATGGGGTTTATAAAATGCTTGGGTTTAAGTATTCTAGAATCGATTTTAGTGATTTTGCATTATGGGATTTTCAATTGGATTCCTATTGGATGAGAATTTAGATATTTTGAGATCATATGAGGTTAGAAAAGAGATGACGAGAAACTGAGTTATGATATAAAGTAACCAAGTGTTCTTGAGGTGTAAGCTTATGAACAAGCTAGACATATGCAAAGGATAAAGATTGAAAGGAGAATTTACAAAGATTATGTACAAATGAAGTGTAAAGCTAAGTTAAATTAGACACATATGAATTATGAAATAGGAATGAGCAAAATATGTGTTATAGAACATATGCCCAGGATTGTCATTGAGCATGCATTGTACATAGTCCATTTATACAATTGTGTATAAATAAATGTTTATACGTGTGCAATTATTGATGAGTGTGCAATGTGTGTCTTACATAAATGGGTTGTGCAGGTCAAGTGTCAGCATTCAGGTGTTCCCAGAATTTGAAAACAAAATGCTAATCTGGAGTATACTGTGAGTAGACCGAGATGGTCTCATTTCATTGTTTGTTATTTGAATTCTTGTATTATTTGACTATTGAATGATTTTGTAAATGTGATTGATTATGTTGGTTTCCGGATAGGAGGTCTGATAAATGTGATGCATGAATGAAATATTGAAGTGTTCCTTGTATGTGAATTGGATGAAATATGTGATACATGACTTGGTTGTTAAATGTCAGACTTAGTTCCGAAGGAAAGTGGGATCATGCATATAAGTGAAAGTGTTTTCTCAGCTCAATGTTGAATGCCGGACTATCGTCCGATGATAAGTAAATGTGAGTGAGTGCAAATATACAAATGTAAGTGATGCATTCCATGTCATAAATGTATGAAACATAATGGCTATTGTGACCAGAGTAGCTATCGATCAGAGCTTAAAACTTAATGTGAAAAAGAGTCTCGAGCTTAAAAATGATTTAGAGCCTTAGGCTCAACGTTTAATGAGCCCTATATGGGACAGTTATTAATGAGCCCTATATGGGACAGTTATTAATGTGCCCTATATAAGACAGTTATCAACAAGCCCAATATAGGATAGTTAGGCACTTGGTCACAATAAAATAACAAATGGAAAGTGGGTCTCATGTGCGCTGTATATGTATAATATGAATTATTTAATTGTATTGGATATGAAATATTATGAATTATGTGTTATGTGACTGGGTGAGCCATTGATGATGGTCACTCATTGACTTTGCAAAACTCACCCAAAATTTGTAAATATTTTTCAGGATCAGAAGAATACCCTGTTAGGCCAACGAGAATATACCTACAGCATTCAAGTGAAGGATAGAGGTCGGGATCAGTTCGCCTCTACGTTTCATTTCTCTATTTTGTATTGAATTGTATATTCTGCAACTTTTTATATAAATTGGTATTCCAAAGTGACCCAAGTGTATTGTATTTGTAAATGGGCCTAAACTGGTTATAGATTTTCGCATAATATGTTTGTGATTCAAAAAAAAATTATATCGATTTCTGAACGATTGAGTGCTTTAACACGTCACCCTCACGGGGCACAGACTCGAATATCACCCACAATGTTGAGTTCGGGTCCTTGCGGGAGTGGGGTGCTACATTTATATGGTATCAGAGCCCATAAGTACTATCTTATATAGGCATTCTGAAATATGTGTCAAGTTTCATGCATATTAGTTATATTATAGCAGACAGCGACAACTAATCCCCAGTATAAGTCACATCTATGAGCATTCCTTAAGAGTCTAATCTATTAGAAGCATTGAGAAAAATGATGATTTAATAGAATGTGAGAAAATAAAGGTTTATGGACATTTTGGAAATGAGAAATAGTATCTGGTTTTATATGATAGATAATGGTTCACCAAAAGGGGGTAGGTACCCTTGTAGGTGATATAGGTGTGAGTAGGTATATTATATATTGCCATGGATTAATTGAGGAAAATGAGAATATGAGTAGAACTGAGGAGGCTAAAATGTACAGACATAATGAAATGAAATCATTGTTATGATCTGATTATAAAAGGATGAATTTGGAAATCGAAATGGTTAGGTGAGTATTGTGATAAGAGTTTGCAATTCAGTATAAGGAGATACTAGGGGACAGTTAGAAATGCTTCTAAGATAGGATTTTAGGCAAGAATGAGAGAAGAGGAAAGTTGAAGGTAGGTTCAATATGATTGGGGGGCAAAATCATGTTTGATTCTTTAGGTCATAACTTTGTTCTTCGACCTCCAAATGAAGTGATTCTCAAACCAATAGTTTCTTAACACATATTTTTTATCCCTCCATAGATTTTTATAGCTTTTGGTATTGATTGGAAAAAGATAGATTGAATCAAAGTAAGGGTATCGATTGGAAGAGTAGGAATTGGATATTATACTGAATATGCTTCAGTATTTTGATGATTTCTGGATTGGTGATTGAGCCAAGTTTACATTATAAATTAGCTACATTTTCATAGTTGCTTATGCATTCGTTGACTCCTAATTGATGATTTTTGTGCTTAAATTGGTTCCTCATACCGATCTCTTTCAATTCACAATTTGTCAGTAAACTGTCATGATTTGATACTACTTTCTCTATAATTTTCAGGAGCAAAATTGATACTGCAAATTGTTATTTTTATTGCAGGAGCGAAGGAGTCAACACATCAGGAAGTCAACAGTCATGAGGTCAATCCGCACATCGCGACGAATATTAATCCGCACGTCGCGACGAGCAAATCATTTCCACACATCGCGACGAATATTAATTTATACATTGCGACGAGCAAGCAATTCCATACGTCGCGACGAATATTAATTCGCATACCGCGATGTACGAGCGGATATCCGACCTAAAATGGAAAGTTTGTCTCACTGCTCTGACCCGACTCGCATCCATTATATATAAACTTTGCTATTTTTAGGTCAGAAGTAGAGGAGAGAGACCGGGGGATAATTGGAGACTTGAATACGCATACACTTAGAGACATCTGGAGACAGCAGGAAGACTACACACTACTCCACATCATTTCCCGTTTCCATCATCATCGACCATAGCCATCATTATCTCCACCGTCGGTATCTCCTGCTAATATGAGTATCGCTCAATCTCCAGTAGTCGAGGGACAGTCCGGAGCTATGCGTAGCTAAGTCACATTTCCTCTTGAAGATGTAGCAATGGCTTGAGTTCACTGGAAGCTTCAAAGGGAAGTAATCATATAGTTTCTGAAGTTTAGTTGTATTTGTGTAAACTCTGAGTTAGAGATTGCATTTGTATGGCTAGACTAGCAGGGTTAACAGTTTAACCGTGTGCTGAACACTATGTTGCGATTTGGACTGAGTGATTTGTAGAACTTTTGATGCTTAATATATGAAGTCTCATATATGTCATTTGGATATTGCATTTGCTCTTTTAATCTGCCTAGTTGTGTTTGATTTAGATGGTTGTGTTTTTATCCGATTGACCAGTTGCATTTACTTGTCCATTTTTCACACTAAGGCTTTTAACAAAGATTTAAATAATGGAGTTCATTAATTAAATCTTTGGACCTAAAGAGTCCTTAGGGTTGATCTTTCGAAACTTAGTGGATTCTATCCCCGAAAATTCATTTTTGAACTGTGATAGCCTGCGCCCATTTTCAAGAGGATTTATTATCATTTGCTCATTACCAAAAATTTTCAAGTTCATTTATTTTATTAAAAATACAAAAACATTATTTTATACTTTTTCTCCAATTTTAATCACTTTTATCTGTTTCGATCAAAATACCAAACCCCTATTTTATCAACTTTGATTGCAATTTTTGACATTTAGGCTAGCTTAGACCTTTTTCGCTTGGTTCCAATTAAGTGAGACGACTCGAGGATTGCAACCTATACCGCAATCTTGGAACTTTTTATATTTGACCGGTTTCCAAGGATCGATTGTAAGATCGAATCGACAGAGCCGCGATCAAATTGGCGCCGTTACCGGGGAGCCAAGAAATTGGTTTACCGTAGGATAGCCATTGTCATTTATTTGAATTGTCGTTGATAATCGGAATCATTGTTTTTGCTTGCATTTAGGATAGTTTAATTTTCACACTTGTTCATAGTATAGGTTTTGATTTTCATTTTCATAAGCATACTCCATACTTTGATTTTGTCTCTTACTTTGCACATTTTTCACACATACACACTCATATATACATCATACACTCATACACTCGCATTCATCGCATTTCACTTTTATCTAATTTTGTGTGACTGTGAGAAATTTTGTTACCATTCCTTTTATTTGTGGATTGATTTTTGTGCATGCCCAGGAGAGGTAGACTTGTTCAATTCCAACCTGAAGTTGAGAGACATTTGAGTAGGAAAGAGAGGAAAGAACAAGAGAGAAGGAAAATAGTTGAGCGAGACAGTGAGAATATGGCTGAGAATCCAAACATTTTCCCAAATCCTAATTTTCCTGTCCACCAACCTAGAAATTGGATTAATGGAGAAAATGGTGAGCATGAGAGAGTAGGAGAGAACAATGAGAACTAGAGACGAAGAATCATTAGGGAAGCAACAACTTCTAATGTGCATTATGATCCATTTATTGCTGCTTGCCCTAATTTTGATGTTAATTTTGAGATTAAAGGTTTGTTGATTAATTCCCTTCCTAAATTTCATGGCTTAGCAGGAGAAGATCCGTACATGCACCTACAAGCTTTGACGATGATCTGTCAGAGTATGAAGCCAGTGGGAGCTACTTTGGACCAAGTGCTATGGAAGGTGTTTCATTTGTCCTTGGAAGGAAAAGCACGAGAGTGGTACATGAGTCTTCCAAGGCATGTGGCCAATGCCTATCATAGCTGGGCCAACCTGAGGAAAGCATTTTTGGAGAAATATTTTCCAGCCTCTAGGACATCTTCGATGAGGAAAGAAATTTACTCAGCCCACCAGGAGTATGATGAATCACTGTATGACTATTGGAACCGCTTCCAAGATCTTCTGTCCAGATGCCCCCATCACCAAATTCCTGATGAACAATTGGTGCAATATTTTTATGATGGGTTGAAAAGTCAGGAGAAAGGCATGTTAGATGTTGCATTTGGAGGATCTCTGATTGACCTTACAGCAGTGGAAGCATGGAATTTGATAAAGAAGATGGCCTTAAACCATCAACAATACAGTGTGAGAGATTCGAGAGGATTGAATGAATTGGGAGCTTTAACAGCTCAAGCCAAGAGAATGGAAAGTCTGGAAACAAAGGTAGATTTGCTGGAGAACAGGATAACCTCACAGTTGTCTTGTATTACTGCAGAGTTGAAGAACTTGAACGTGCATCGCCCATCATCTTCTACGGATATTACTGCACCCAGTTATGACAATTGTGGGTCGGTGATGCACATATCAAGTGTATGCCCTGTAAGATATGAAGAGGTGTCAGCAGTGTATCCAGGGAGAGCCAATCAGAAGTGGGATCCATACTCTAACACATACAATGAAGGATGGAAGTCTAATCCTAGATTCAGTTGGAGGAAAGAGGAGAATAGGGCTCAAAATAGATTTTCACAAGGGGAGGAGATGGTACATCCACTAGCCAGTTCCCAAATCAATAGCAAGCCCTCATGGTTCCACCAAAGGAAGACACCAACTAGTTGCTTCACAGTATGATGGCTCTGATGAAGGAAGAGAGGGATTCTAATGCTAACCAGTTTAATGCTATTGCTTCTCTTATTCAACAGGATTCCTCCAAGACTGCTGCTAGATTCAATGCCTTGGAGAAGAGAATGGAACAATGGGATACCAAGGCGGAGAACATAAATTCATATGTCACTCAGTTGTCCAACAACATGAGTGAAAGTCAAGCAAAAAGTAGCGGGACTATTCCTTCTAATACTGTGATGAATCCGAAGAGTCTGAATGCAATTGCCCTCCGGAGTGGGAAGCAAGTGAGGTTTCATCCTCAAGTAGATGAAGAGGCATGTGATGAGGATATTGAGAGTGAGGCAGTACCTCCACCCAAGGAAAAGATTAATAGATCAGAAAGTGTGAGGGAAGAAGAGCTTTTGAAAGAAAAAAAGCATGCTTCAAGAAACAAGGGAACTACTTCAGAGAGTTCTAATGATCAAGCTGAAAATGGAGAATCGAGCAAGCAAGTCATCAAAGTTAAGGAGGTAAGTATTCAAGACCTTCCTTTTCCAAACTCATATTTGATGAGTAAGCGCATGAACGAGATTAAACATTAAAAGGAAATCATTGACTTGTTTGGGAAAGTTGAGGTAAATGTGCCTTTGCTTGATTTGGTGAAGAGAGTTCTGGCCTATGCGAAATATTTGAAGGACTTGTGCACTAACAAGAGAAAGTTTAGGCCAAATGAGAGAGTTCAAGTGAGCTCCAATGTGTCAGCTTTGTTTAAGCCGCAAATACCTGTCAATTGTCAAGACCCTGGATCTTTCACCATCCCTTGCATCTTAGGGAAAGTGACTATAGGTAGAGCTTTGCTAGATCTAGGGGCAGCGATAAATGTGATGCCTAAGTCAGTTTATGAGGCCTTAGGAGTAAAGAGTATAAAGCCTACATCTGTTGTCCTCCAGTTGGCTGATAGATCATTTAGGCATCCAGTGGGTATCATTGAGGACATCTCAGTCTAGGTTAAGGGTTTAGTATTTCCTGCTGATTTTTATGTGCTTGATATATCTTCTGAAGTTGTGCAGGATACTTCCTTAATTCTTGGGTGACCCTTTTTGCGGACAGCAGGAACAATGATAAGCATGAAGGAAGGTAAGATCACCATGGAGGTAGGTGACCAACAGGTGAGCTTTAATATGTATGAGGCAATGAAGCACCCCCATGAGGATTATTCTCTGCTTGGAGTGAACATGCTTGATATGGTTGTTGACGATGCATGTAGTGATTTTGCACAAACCTTCACATCGTCTACTGACAATCTCCTTGGAGAGAATTTGTTTGATGCTGATTTTGTAGGAGAACCTTCAAGTAAGGGTTAGACATGGAGCTGCATATGAGCCAAGCTGTTGGGATGAAGCTTGGATATCATCCGGATGACCATCCCAAGTTTCAGGACCCACCGTGAGACTAGGTTGTTTTTCTACCTGCATTCTCAATATATTCATGCACCCTGATTGGAAGTGATGTGAACTTTTGTTTTGCATGAGTATCTTGATCAAGTGTGGGGGAGAAACCCATCCAGTAGATTAGCTGTAGTTTGGTAGGATTTCTGTTCATTGTTCTAATAAATTACTTTCATTTTATGAGCTTTAAATCTTTCTGAAGAAGCATGACATTGGTGGAAGGATTGATTTCTATGAGATTGATTGTTTCTGGATAAAGTTAGGTTTGTGTTTTCTATTCGGGCAGAGGCGTCGCGACGTGCCTCGTTTCTCTTTAAAGCCTACGTCGCGACATATTTTAATTTATACGTCGCGATGTATCTCATTCCTTTTGGCACTTACGTCGTTACGTGGCACATTCTTACGCCACGACGTGACAACGTTTGAAATTCCTTTTTTCCCCTTCTGTCCTTTAGTCCTTTCATTTGTCCAGAGCCCCTTTTGTCTTTTCACCTCGTCGCGACCCTCCACCTCCACTCGTCGTCTATTTTTCTTCTCTTCCCCATCATCTTTTCTTCTCTACCACTATGTTTCTGCCATCCCCGCTCTCGTTTTCTCTCGACTCTCTCCGTTGTTCTACTGTACTTGTCGTTTCCGCCGTCTACCTACTTGCATTTTTGACTTCTGTAAGTGTTCCATTGTTTCTCGTTTTCCTATTTTTTCGTCTTCCCTATTAGTAGTCTTGAGTTAGGTTTTTCGCAACGAGCGTTGCTCACCGCGATGCGTCTGGAAAATCGTCATACGTCGCGCCAAGCGCCTTGCCTCGTCGCGATGTACGAAGTACCGTGTACCTTATCTCATCACGACGTCTGCTTTTGCATGTCGTGACGTCTGGTCGAGGACTTTGCCTCGTCGTGGCGTATGCCCACAGGTCGCGACGAGGTGACTGATTTTTGCTTAACTCTTTATTGATTTTTCTGTTCTGTTTCTTTTTGTGTGCAGGATAATGCCTCGGACAAAGAATGTTCGTAGGTCCGACCGTCCCCAATCTCCTTCACATGTCCTCCCCTCTTCCTCCAACTCGCTTGACGAGTTTTACTCTGACCCTTCAGTTTCCCCTCACCCCGTTGCCTCCCCATCCTCTTTGGGAGTGTTCTCTGCTCATTCTCCTTCTCCTCCTCACATTCTTCGCACCACCACCATTCTCCTACCCATTCCTCTTCCCCTCCGGTTGATCCGGAGTATGTTACACTGGCCGTTAAAACTGAGGCCAGAGCCATACTGAAGGACCCTTTCCTTTAACCACCCACACCAACCCGTTCGTCCTCCAGCTATTTCAACTCAACCTCTCAAACCTAGCTCAACCTCGCACCTCTGGGAACCTCACCTTTGTCGGCCACTACTATACCCAGTCCCGTTACTCAGGCACCTACGACATCGAGTTCCGTGGTGTTAGCATTCCCCGTGTTTTCGTTGCAGTCTCCATTAGGGAACATTATCATCTTCCCCGTACCCCCCGTTGCCACTACTCGGAGCTCATTCATGAGTACCCGTGGGCTGATGTCCTTCGTACCCTCTATCTTGAGGGTACCGAATGGTATCAACCTAGGGGGCTCAGCGTTATATCTGTCGTGCTGACCTTCGCTCTGAAGCCCGTCCGTGGCTTCATTTTATCTGTAATAACATCCTCCCCACCTCCCACCTTGCCATGGATCCCAAGAAGTAGGCTCTTTACATCTACCTGTTGATGGTCGGCCGGCCCGTCGACCTCACTATAGCCATCACCTCTGCCTTTCGTCAATGCATCCTCTCTACCAACATCAACCATTCCCTCATATTTCCCCCTCTAATCACCGACATGTTCTGAGCCTATTGGGTTCCGGAACATCTGACCGATCTTACTTTCGAGCCTGCTCCTGCTTTTAAATACATTCGTCTCCGCCAACCTCGACGCTTACACACCCCACCTAACCCTTCCCCACCTTCTCCTCCCCCCTACCCCTATTCCTTCTGCCCCTCTTCCCCCCACTCCTGCTCCCTCTGTTATTTCCCCTCCATCCGAGGCTCCGCCTCGCGACCCTATCCGTCCACCACCTTCCTCTTCCACCCTTCCTGATCCCGTTGCCCTTCTTCGCGACGACTTACGACACATCGAGGCACAGATGGCAGTTGACCGCCAGTACTACCATTCCATGTTCACACTGATTGTGGATTGCCAATAGTTGCCCATCCCTCCCGTGACCGGATTCTTCACCGCCCTAAGACTTCTCAGTCGCTTCTTCTGACCCGTGGTGATGATCCTTCGGCATAATTTTAACATTTTTTTTGTTCTTTTCTTTTCTTGTCTTTATTTTCTTTTGTTGTCTTTTATTTCTGTATTTAGTTCATGACTTCTTTTGTCCTTTTTGTACTTGACTTATTCCATTTAATGATCAATCTTTCATTCCGTCTTCCATCTTTTTGTGCCTTGTTCTTCATATCTTTTCCTTCATTTGCATTTTCATTGAGGACAATGTGTGCTTTAAGTGTGAGGGAGCTGTTTCCCCATTTATCTTTCATATTGGATGACCGTTGACATTATGATTATGACTTGTTGGCCAATTGGTGCATTCTGTTGATAAACTTGGTGAATTTTACACTTTTCTGTCATTCTGCATCTCTTCGCTGCGACGAGCGATCACACGTCGCGGCGAAGCTATTCTTTCGAGTGCTCATACGTCGCGACGTCACCCATGTCATACGTCGCGACGTCTGCACGTTACGATGTCTAATTCTGCACGCCGCGACATCACATGTATGCATGAATGACTTTTGCCTAATTCTTCTATTCAATCAAACACTTTCTGCACTGGATTTTTGTGGCTGTTGCCTTCAAAGTTTTTACTAGTTTCAAAATGATGCTTGAGTTTTTGAAAACACCTCCCATTCTTTTAATGATAGTTGGAATTGGCAAAAATTTTGCTCTTCATTTTTTCAAAGCACAGTGAATGGAAGCATGCTAACAAAGTAGCATTTTAAGTTTTTGAGACTTGAGATTGTTCATAGAGATAATACCCTTATTGGAAGGATATTTGAGCCAAAATTTTGTTTTATCTTTGTAAAGGCTCGCTTATTTCATTCTTCTCTAGAACTTGTTTTAATTTTACTTGAAGCTTTATGGATTGGATTTTGTTGATGTGATAGAGCGTTCCTTCCTCAACCCATTTTCCTAAACACATCCCTTACATATCTATCCTTTGCTAGCCCTTTGAGCCCTCTTGTTATGAGCATTTGCATTCATATTTTATGGTGTCATTAGTTATTTTGCTTATTTAAAAAAAGTGTTCCACAAAGGGACGATAGTGTTTTTCAATTATTAAAAAACGAGAGAAAGAAAGAAGAAAAGAAAGATCAATAACAATTTATGCATAATGTATTGCATTTAAAATAAAATAAAAAAATAAAAATTTATGCATTCTATTTATGCATACGTTTAGTTTCAGAAAACTATTGACATCAGTTCCTTGTTTAGTGCATGTGCTCATACTATTCTTTCTTTCTTTCACTTCATCCATTCATATAGCCTACCATACATTGCGACCCTAAAAGTCCTCTTGATCTTTAAAATGATAGTTCTTATGGTGGAGAAATAGAATTGACACAAGCCTATGGTAAGAGATGGATTAAGCGGTCGAGAGCAAAATATCCCTGCAGACACAAGTGAGATGAGCATATACACTATATCCCGAGTGATTCTCTTTTGTTCAATCTCTTGTACTTGAATTCTTTCAATGTTTGTTTTATTAGCACTCTTTCACTTTATTGTGGTTTATTTCTGAGGAAGTGAATTGCGTCAATCTCCTTTTATTGTTTTGAGCATGGCATATATTTTCTTTCCCTCTTGTATTCTTTTTTACTCTTGTAAACTTTGTCCAGGAGTACAAAGGTCTAAGTGTGGGGGAATTTGATTGAGCCAAGTTAACATTATAAATTGGCTACATTTTCATAGCTGCTTATGCATTCGTTGACTCCTAATTGATGATTTTTGTGCTTAAATTGGTTCCTCATACCGATCTCTTCTAATTCAAAATTTGTCAGCAAACTGTCACTATTTGATACTACTTTCTCTATAATTTTCATGAGGACAATTGAAACTGCAAATTGTTATTTTTATTGCAGGAGCGAAGGAGTCAACACATCAGGAAGTCAACAGTCATGAGGTCAATCCGCACGTCGTGATGAATATTAATCCGTACGTCGTGACGAGCAAATCATTTCCACACGTCACGGCGAATATTAATTTATACGTCGCGACGAGCAAGCAATTCTATACGTCGCGACGAATATCAATTCTCACGCCGCGACGTACAAGCGAATATTCGACCTAAAATGGAAAGTTTGTCTCACTGCTCTGGCCCGACCCGCATCCATTATATATAAACTTTGCTATTTTTAGGTCAGAAGCAGACGAGAGAGACAGGGGGATAATTGGAGACTTGAATACGCATACACTTAGAGACGTCTGGAGGCAGCAGGAAGACTACACACTACTCCACATCATTTTCCATTTCCATCATCATCGACCATTGCCATCATTATCGCCACCGTCGGTATCTCCTGCTAATATGAGTATCGCTCAATCTCCAGTAGTCGAGGGACAGTCCGGAGCTATGCGTAGCTAAGTCACATTTCCTCTTGAAGATGTAGCAATGGCTTGAGTTCACCGGAAGCTTCAAAGGGAAGTAATCATATAGTGTTTGAAGTTTAGTTGTATTTGTGTAAACTCTGAGTTAGAGATTGCATTTGTATGGCTAGACTAGCATGGTTAACAGTTTAACCGTGTGCTGAACACTATGTTGCGATTTGGACTGAGTGATTTGTAGAACTTTTGATGCTTAATATATGAAGTCTCATATATGTCATTCGGATATTGCATTTACTCTTTTAATCTGCCTAGTTGTGTTTGATTTAGATGGTTGTGTTTTTATCCGATTGACCAATTGCATTTACTTGTCCATTTTTCACACTAAGGCTTTTAACAAAGATTTAAATAATGGAGTTTATTAATTAAATCTTTGGACCTAAAGAGTCCTTAGGGTTGATCTTTCGAAACTTAGTGGATTCTATCCCCGAAAATTCATTTTTGAACTGTGATAGCCTGCGCCCATTTTCAAGAGGATTTATTATCATTTGCTCATTACCAAAAAATTTCAAGTTCATTTATTTTATTAAAAATACAAAAACATTCTTTTATACTTTTTCTCCAATTTTAATCACTTTTATCAGTTTCGATCAAAATACCAAACCCCCATTTTATTAACTTTGATTACAAATTTTGACATTTAGGCTAGCTTAGACCTTTTTCGCTTGGTTCCAATTAAGTGAGACAACCCGAGGATTGCAACCTATACCGCAATCTTGGAACTTTTTATATTTAACCGGTTTCCAAGGATCGATCGTAAGATCGAATCGACAGAGCCGCGATCAATTGGTAGAGCTCCGAATAAGTTGATTATGGTTTCAAGATAACCTAGAGACATAGAGCTACAAATGGTATGAAGAAATTAAAATCTATTTCAGTCTTTAGGACTTTCAATTTCTGGATGGAAATTGGGTATAGTGTATTGTTTCAGTCTAATAACAGCCTGAAATGTTTGGGCCCTAACTTTCAGATTTTTGAACCAAATGGATTGATTTTGATGTCATTGGAAACTTAATACAAGGGATAACACTTTTCTAGAAGAAAGAGTTATGTCAAAATATTCAAGGGTACTTTTGGCAAGACACTTAAGTATAAAAGACATAAGGCATAAATGGAAGCACAGATGGGACATTTCTCAATCATTAAGTGCATAATTGGAAGAAGAAGTATTGTCTTGCATTTTAAGAAGAGAGAAGAACGAAAATTAAAGAGGAAAAAGAGAGAGCATCATGAAGAAGAGAGAAATACGAAGAGAAGAAGATAAGGAGAGAAAGAAGAGAAAACAAGCTAGGGTTTCAATTGTGTTAGTCTTTAAGAGAGATTTTGAGGTTGTTCAAGAAGGGAAACAAGTAGAGGAAGAGAAGAGCTTCCCTTTGAGTTAAGGATCCCTTCATTTGGTGAAGAATGAAGGTAAGATCATTTTTAAAAATTTTAGATTTTTAAAGGATTTTAGTTCATGGAGTTTGGAAAATGCTTAGGTTTAAGTATTCTAGAACCAATTTTAGTGATTGTGCTTGAGGGATTTTCAATTGAAAACTCTATTAAGTGAGATTTTTGTTATTGTGTAAAGGGATCAAAGATGCTAGAGGAACAAGAGAAGAGGGATTTTTTAGTAAGGCTATAAGCAAGGAAATCAAGGTGGGTTACATGTTTATAATAGAGTAAATAAGCCACTAATGTTTTCTTTGAATCAAAGAAGTTTAATGTTTCCAATTGCATCATAAGTGTTGCATTTATTGCTATATGTTTGTTATATGAATTATGTTGATAATTTATGAAAAGGTTTTGAAAATGATTCTTTTAAAAGGATACAAGTTTATAAAATCAGGTTTTCAGAAATGATTTTCAAAATATCTCATGTTTATGAAAAATCAAGTCTCGAAAAAGTGTCATTTTGGGCAACATGTTTACAAGTTACGAAATATTTGTTATGTGGGTTTGTAGTGATCCCCTAAGTTAAATCACGTGCACGTTGACCAAGTTAAAGTCTTCTCCCACCTGCTCGCTAGTGACATGGAGTTCCTTCATGGACTCACATAAGTTCACGGCTACGTAAGACCATTATGTAGAAATGCGTAGTACGTTCTGTTTTGGATCCACCCGAGCCGTTTTGATATGCTTATGTGCTAATGACAAAAGGGATGCATACATAGTTTGCATAACCCAAACCATTATGACGTGTTTATGTGCTTATGTTATGTTAATAAGTTTGATGCATTCATGTTTTGCAACTTGTGAATTTTGGCTGAAAGCCTAAGAAACATGTGTTTTATGAACCATGTGAAAATTTTCTATGACAAGTGAATGTTTTCAATAGTTTTTGCTTATTTTTCCATTATAAACTATTACTCATGAGCTATCAAGCTCACCTCCTTTCTGTCGCCTCTTCAAGTGATAGTTAAGAGATCAAGTGATCAAGAGCCTAAGGGAACTTCCGCAAATATGGTTTTTGTATTTTGTAATAAGCCAATGGTGTGATTTTGATATGTAAATAAAGTTTTTCAAACTATGTTATTTTAGAAATGAAATAATAGATTGAAGTAGTTCAGTTATGTATATGTGTTTATATTGATTTCCTTGTAATATGGTTGAGTTGAAGTAATAAGTTTGTTTTGAAGTTTGATTGTCATGGCCACACCACCCTTATAGGATGATGCCTAATAAGGGTTCATAGAAATAAACCTATAGGAAAATTTTGTTCAGGATCATGATTTAACAACGTTTGAGTTCCGGATTCAAACGGGACCCAATAATATGGAAGTCTACCCTAGTTGGTTTTTTCATGGACAAAAGACTTGCCTTTTTAGTGATACAAGCTTGGTCTTAGAGGAATTGGAAAAGGAAGAGGTTTAATAGAGGTAATGCTCACTAAGGAAGATAACATTATCTTCACTTTCTCTTCAAAATTAGAAACACAAAAAGTAATTGAAGAAGGTTTGTGGCACATTTCACAACTCCCGTTATTTCCTTAAAGTTGGCAACCAGGAATGGAACTAGAAAAAATCAAAAGGAAAAACATTCCTTTATTATGGGTAAACATTCACAATATTCCTCTAGAATATTGGACTACCAAAGGCTTGAGTATGCTAGCTAGTTATTTGAGGAAATCTATATGTATGGATGAGAACACAACATTGAGGAAAATGAGAACACAACATTGCCAGATGGTGTGTGAGTATGGACATTTCCAAAGAAATGAAGGATTGCATTCCTATATTAAGGTTGGCAAATGAGCATGCTCTTAGAGAGGTTAGGGTTATGGTTACATACCAATGGAAACCATCACTTAAAGCTCAAGATAAGGAATGAAAACCTACTGGAAAAATCTTCACTAGGGGAGACTATTGGGAGGTGATGGGTATAGAAAAGTGTGATTCGAAAGAAAAGAAAAAAGGTGAGAAGGATGAACATGTTGTTGAAAATTCTAAACTAATTCAGTTGGAAAAAGATTCTCTTAAAATTGGGGAAGCATTAAAAAATTTGTCTAGTTTCAGTGGAAAAGGAAGGATCATATATGATTTCTTTAACTGACCAAAATAATGCTTAAATGGACAAGGAGGTGAATGGACTAAAACTTGGGATACTAATCAAGAAGAAGGAGTCTCAAATTCCTAACAGAATGAACATCTATGTTGGGACCCGATCCGGGAATCGGATCCCAACCGGAAAATAGAAACGGATACGCGAACGAAGTGGTACATAGCGAAAACGAATAACCAAAGACAGAAACAAGGTACAAAGCGGAGACAAAAACGGAAGCGAAAATAGCGAAACGAATAAGCGAAAGTAACCAAACGGATCCGAAATTAAACGAAAGAAAGCGAAAGAAGCAACATGGAATCAAAATGCGAATCGAAAGCGGATCAAAAATCAAGGGCAACACATAAAGCGGAACAAAACACCGAACAAATCGAAATCATATTACTTAAGAAACGGATCGAAATCAAACTTGCCCGACATCCGTGCATAAATTATCTTAAAGAAGCGTCGCGTTGGAAACCTAAAACTAATCCATATCTGAAATCCGTTATAATTTTTTTCCCCATATTTCATTCTTTCTTATACCAATTACATCCATATAATTTCCCATAAGAAATTCATTCTTATACCCAAAACTCAACATTCATACATAATCTTATATATATCCATACAAATCTCAAAATTACATTTTTAACCCAAATTTTATCGAAAATTCGGCAGCATAACGGCTGCATTTATCCTAACCAAAACCTGCAAAGGTTCAAAAACACTTCTATAATCCCAAACACAGCTCAAAATCATCGAACTTTTCGGTCTGGAATCCAAACACCAGCAAAACACACGTCTATACCTAATACTTCCATAATTCTCAATTAGTCAACACAATAATCTCATTATCTATATCCAAATCACAATCATCATATTTATAATCAATATACAATCCCCATCATTCATAAATGACAATTCAATCTAATTAACCATTAATAAATGACACAATTCCAGAAATCGAATACGTTATACTCAACCCTCTTCCATAACTTTCTTAAATACACATGTCCAGAACTCATAAAACATTCTTAGAATGACTTACACAACACACTCAATGGCATTCCAAGCCCAAAATACATAAGATACTCTCTGAACAAAAACGAATACATATCCATACTAAAATCCAAATTACTCAAAATCTAACTTATACAAATATCGAAACTAACGTCTTGACCATCTTTCATCTGATCTCCTGCTCGAATACCTGGAGATGGGGATAAAAGGGGGTGAGCTAAAATAGCTCGTGGATAATATGTTTATATACTGAAAAATAAGCGAAAACATATTTAGAAAAACTTTACCATTTATTCCCGAAATTTCACATTAGAAATTTGGCAAATTTCTTATTTTCCACACTTTTCAAAATATTGCCAATACAAACGCAATCTTTCTTCAGTTGGAAAACCACCATAAGATGTTTCTCAAAATTTTCACATTTTGTTTTTAAAATGATGCAATGCAACGCACTTATAAACAGAACAAAACACATCAAATGGTCTGGTTCGGTCCAAACAGAACGTACTGCACATTCTCGCATAGCGGTCCTGTGCAGCCGTGAACAAAACGTATTACACTTTCCCGCATAGCGGTCCAGTGTAGCCGTGAGAGGAGTCCAAAATCGGAGCTCCTATGCCGCTAGCGGGCAGCCAGGAGAAGGCTTTAAACAAATAGAGACAGTGCACTGACTCACAAGGGACCTACCAAACCCACATAACACATATCGTAAATGAAAGGTCGGATTGCCCGAAGGTACTTTTGGAAAATCTTACTTTTCAACATTTCTTATAGTACAATCACATGTCGCATCAAATCATATAACAAATCATATACGATCTAACTCACGAATTACATCACACAGCAATCAAAATCACAACAATGTATGCAGCTATTTCTTTCAATTACAAATTCAACCTTTTTCAATTTCACTTTTCAAATCGTTCATATAAAGCAAATTGCATTTTCGTAACATTTATTTCGAAAACCAATTTTTTAAACATTTTAATAAACCATAACTTTTTTTAAAGCATTTTTCAATCTCACATGCTTATGCTTAAAATTCAATAAATAAACATACTACCCACCTCAAAATGATGCAAGGACCTCTTCCCGATCATCAATTTGACCAAAGCATCCTTTGTTCTTCCAATTTAACATTCCCTAAAGCAATTTCATCAAAATTCAACCTCATAAATAACTTAATCCTTAAAATTGATGTCATAATTCATCAATTCATACTAATTCCAAGATATTTAAATCATCGATTTCTAAATTCCCCAAATTCCCAATTTGACCTAAACCGAATTATTCAAATTCAATACCATCAATCACAATTTCTTCAAAATTGTTATCATATTTCACAAACTCAAAATATTTCAAGCCATCTTAATCCAACAATTTCTAAAAATCCCAAAATCCCCAAAATTTGACATAAGTCCTAAACACAATTATTCAAAATTAAACATCATAAATCATATAATCTTCCAAATTGACTTAAGAAACCTCAAATTCATCATCAATCCAAGCTATCTAAAGCATCAATTTCAAAAACTTCCAATTTCAAACTTTGACATAATCCTAATCACTCAATTAACCAAAATTAAATCTCACTTAAGGCATATTCATCACAATTGACTTCATAAACTACAAACCCATATCATTTTTCATGATTCTAAACCAAAATTTCATCAAAAACACAAAGTTCAAAAGATTGCTCTTACCTTCTCTCTCTTGATTTTCGAATTTCTTCTTGCCCAAGATGAAGCTTTCATCAACTTCCTCATGTTTCCCTCTTGATAGCATCGAAAATCTCTTGAAAAGTCATTGAAAAACCAAACTTTGTTTACCTTTTTCTTCTCCTTCCTTCCATAGCCGATTCTCTCCTTCCCTCTCTTCTTATTTTTCATTCTTTTGTTCTGATTTTTCCAGCAACTTCGTGGCTTCTTCTTGAATAAACGAAAGCCTCCTTGTTGTGTTTCTTCCATGTCATTAAAAATGGAGGGTAAATGACCATTTTGCCCTCACTTATTGGCCTATTTCCAAGTTTGCCTCTGCACAGGATTTTCAAAATCTGATAGCTTTCGTCCTGTTTTCAAGCATCTAAACGAAATAATTTGGATAAACTTTCTTCTTGAAAATTGTTCGTCTAGATAATACGAATCTAACGCCACTAACCGCACTCAATTCGGATCAGAAACAAAGAATTTATAGCCAAAATACTATCGGACCTTCACAAAATCCGAGACTGAACATTACGCTAATTTAATTCAAGGAATTAACAATCTTAGGGATGAAATTAAATTTCGATCCCTTCACAAGAGTTGTAGCCCTATATTTTAATTTTATTTGGCCTCAAGAATCAACTCAATCAGAGTTGTACAGCTCCCGAAAATCACAAAATACTTGACTATGTTCAGAAAATTGTCCAACTTATAACCTATAACCAAATCTCTTACTTTGGTTCAATCAATCTCTTTTCATTTAATCTCCTAAAAATCATAATTCTTCATAAAATTGTCTTAGGAATCCAATGCTTTGAGAATCAAATCAATCGGATGTCGGACGAAGGAATTATAAACAAAAGATTACGAAAGGGATCGGATAAAAAAACAAAGTAACGGAACTTCAAAACCGAACTTTTAAAAAATCATATCTCTCGATCCTGAACTCGGGATTTGACAAATTTGGTGTCAATAAAAGATCAAAGGAAGCTCTACAACTTCCCTGAAGTACTCAAATCAAATTAGGTCTCGAAAGAGGTCAAAACCTCAATCAAAGATTCTGTCCAAAACAGCTTTTCCTAAACGACTTCTCATTTTTAATCGCTCATAACTCCTAGCCCCGATATCGAAAAATTGTAAGCTTTATATCAATGGAAAGATAAAAACATCATCTAAAACTTTCATGAAGACAACTTATTCTAATTCAAACTAAATCCATACGACGAGTCGCCTCGAAGCATAGAACACACAAATCTATACTTAATAGCATTTTCAAAACAAAGCATATCTTCAGAAATTCATATCTCTCAATCCCAACATCGAAAAATAACAAACTTTATGTCCAAAAAAAGCTCTCGACAGAGGCTACAATTTTCATGTTGATCATTTTCTCAAATTTTGACTAAATCAAAAAGTCAACTTTTTCTTCATAAAGTCAAACTCCAAGCGAAATTTGACTGATCATAACCCTCACTTCCGATATCGAAAAATATCAAACTTTATGGCTACAGAAAGCTCTTGACATAAACTACAAGTTTCTAGAAGACAATTTTCTCAAATTTTGCCTCAAATAAAAAGTCAACTCTCAAGTCAAACTTTCTATCTCCAAAAGTCAACTTTCTTAATTTTTTCAAATTCTCTCACTTTTCTCTTTATTTCTTGATTTTTTACTAACTTTTCAATCAATTCATTCGCTTAAACTTTCATAACCCATACAAATCTCCACAATTATCAAATACATTGAAAACTCATAATTCTTTTCTCAAAATTTTTCCTAAAAGCATAATTTCATCTATAACATAATACTTAAACAAAACACTCATTCAATTTTATTTACTATTTCTAAATTCCAATTAAAGATCGTGGTCCAACATTTCTCCCCCTTTTAAAAGAATTTCGTCCTCGAAATTCATACTTAGTCATCAAGTAACACAACCGCCTAACCATAGTCAAATTACTTTCTTATCCATTTCCCATCACATAAATTCTTAACTTAATCACTATTTTTGAATCTTAATGAACCTTAAGGGACCATCCATCATTTGTCTCATCTTGCAAGGATTCACTTCCTCTTTCTTTAAAGCATAAGCATAGTCAAAATCAATTTATCTCCAATCTCATTTGTATTATCACATTCCTAAAATCAGTCATGATTCTCGTCACTGAAATCAACAATCAATTTAATTCTCCGAATATTTCAGATATACCTTAATATCATTTAATCCTATCCTTCAAGTATTTCTAATTTCATCTCATAAATGTGTAAAGTCGAATCATCCAAATTCATCTTAAAATTTTCATCGCATAATGCCGTCATGAACTTCAAATCTCAAGTTCATAAACACACACCTAAAATCAATCAAAGTTCTTAACCTCACTCAGACAATCATTAAATTCATTCTTCATAACCATATTGCCCAAGTATGATCATAATACTGGGCTCTGATACCATCTGTGTTGGGACCCGATCCGGGAACCGGATCCCAACCAGAAAACAAAAACGGATACGACGAACGAAGTGGCAGATAGCGAAAACGAATAACCAAAGACAGAAACAAGGTATAAAGCGGAGACAAAAATGGAAGCGAAAATAGCGAAACGAATAAGCGAAAGTAACCAAACGGATCCGAAATTAAACGAAAGAAAGCGAAAGAAGCAACATGGAATCAAAATGTGAATCGAAAGCGGCTCAAAAATCAAGGGCAACACATAAAGCGGAACAAAACACCGAACAAATCGAAATCATATTACTTAACAAACGGATCGAATTCAAACTTGCCCGACATCCGTGCATAAATTATCTTAAAGAAGCGTCGCGTTGGAAACCTAAAACTAATCCATAACCGAAATCGGTTATAATTTTTTTCCCCATATTTCATTCTTTCTTATACCAATTACATCCATATAATATCCCATAAGAAATTCATTCTTATACCCAAAACTCAACATTCATACATAATCTTATATATATCCATACAAATCTCAAAATTACATTTTTATCCCAAATTTTATCAAAAATTCGGCAGCTTAACGGCTGCATTTATCCTAACCCAAACCTGCAAAGGTTCAAAAACACTTCTATAATCCCAAACACAGCTCAAAATCATCGAACTTTTTGGTCTGGAATCCAAACACCAGCAAAACACACGTCTATACCTAATACTTCCATAATTCTCAATTAGTCAACACAACAATCTCATTATCTATATCCAAATCACAATCATCATATTTATAATCAATATACAATCCCCATCATTCATAAATGACAATTCAATCTAATTAACCATTAATAAATGACACAATTCCAGAAATCGAATACGTTATACTCAACTCTCTTCCATAACTTTCTTAAATACACATGTCCAGAACTCATAAAACATTCTTAGAATGACTTACACAACACACTCAATGGCATTCCAAGCCCAAAATACATAAGATACTCTCTGAACAAAAACGAATACATATCCATACTAAAATCCAAATTACTCAAAATCTAACTTATACAAATCTCGAAACTGACGTCTTGACCATCTTTCATCCGATCTCCTGCTCGAATACCTGGAGATGGTGATGAAAGGGGGGTGAGCTAAAATAGCTCGTGGATAATATGTTTATATACTGAAAAATAAGCGAAAACATATTTAGAAAAACTTTACCATTTATTTCCGAAATTTCACATTAGAAATTTGGCAAATTTCTTATTTTCCACACTTTTCAAAATATTGCCAATACAAACGCAATCTTTCTTCAGTTGGAAAACCACCATAAGATATATCTCAAAATTTTCACATTTTGTTTTTAAAATAAAGCAATGCAACGCACTTATAAATAGAATAAAACACACAAAACACATCAAATGGTCTAGTTCGGTCCAAACAGAACGTACTGCACATTCTCGCATAATAATGTCCTGCGGTAGTGAACAGAACGTACTACACTTTCCCGCATAGCGGTCCAGTGTAGCCGTGAGAGGAGTCCGAAATCGAAGCTCCTATGCCGCTGGCGGGCAGTCGGGAGAAGGCTTTAAACAAATAGAGACAGTGCACTGACTCACAAGGGACCTACCAAACCCACATAACACATATCGAAAATGAAAGGTCGGATTGCCCGAAGGCACTTTTCAAAAATCTTACTTTTCAACATTTCTTATAGTACAATCACATGTCGCATCAAATCATATAACAAATCATATACGATCTAACTCACGAATTACATCACACAGCAATCAAAATCACAACAATGTATGCAGCTATTTCTTTCAATTACAAATTCAACCTTTTTCAATTTCACTTTTCAAATCGTTCATATAAAGCAAACTGCATTTTCGTAACATTTATTTCGAAAACCAATTTTTCAAACATTTTAATAAATCATAACTTTTTTTTGTTATGACCAAAGCATCCTTTGTTCTTCCAATTTAACATTCCCTAAAGCAATTTCATCAAAATTCAACCTCATAAATAACTTAATCCTTAAAATTGATGTCATAATTCATCAATTCATACTAATCCCAAGATATTTAAATCATCAATTTCTACATTCCCCAAATTCCGAATTTGACCTAAACCGAATTATTCAAATTCAATACCATCAAGCACAATTTCTTCAAAATTGTTATCATATTTCACAAACTCATCATATTTCAAGCCATCTTAATCCAACAATTTCTAAAAATCCCAAAATCCCCAAAATTTGACATAAGTCCTAAACACAATTATTCAAAATTAAACATCATAAATCATATAATCTTCCAAATTGACTTAAGAAACCTCAAATTCATCATCAATCCAAGCTATCTAAAGCATCAATTTCAAAAACCTCCAATTTCAAACTTTGACATAATCCTAATCACTCAATCAACCAAAATTAAATCTCACTTAAGGCATATTCATCACAATTGACTTCATAAACTACAAACCCATATCATTTTTTCATTATTCTAAATCAAAATTTCATCAAAAACACAAAGTTCAAAAGATTGCTCTTACCTTCTCTCTCTTGATTTTCGAATTTCTTCTTGCCCAAGATGAAGCTTTCATCAACTTCCTCATGTTTCCCTCTTGATAGCATCGAAAATCTCTTGAAAAGCCATGGAAAAACCAAACTTTGCTTACCTTTTTCTTCTCCTTCCTTCCATAGCCGATTCTCTCCTTCCCTCTCTTCTTATTTTTCATTCTTTTGTTCTGATTTTTCCAGCAACTTTGTGGCTTCTTCTTGAATAAACGACAGCCTCCTTGTTGTGTTTCTGCCATGTCATTAAAAATGGAGGGTAAATGACCATTTTGCCCTCACTTATTGGCCTATTTCCAAGTTTGCCCCTGCACAGGATTTTCAAAATCTGATAGCTTTCGTCCTGTTTTCAAGCATCTAAACGAAATAATTTGGACAAACTTTCTTCTTAAAAATTGTTCCTCTAGATCATACGAATCCAACGCCACCGACCGCGCTCAATTCGGATCAGAAATGAAGAATTTATAGCCAAAATACTATCGGACCTTCACAAAATCCGAGACTGAACATTACGCTAATTTAATTCAAGAAATTAACAATCTTAGGGATGAAATTAAATTTCGATCCCTTCACAAGAGTTGTAGCCCTATATTTTAATTTTATTTGGCCTCAAGAATCAACTCAATCGGAGTTGTAAAGCTCCCAAAAATCGCAAAATACTGGACTATGTTCAGAAAATTATCCAACTTATAACCGATAACCAAATCTCTTACTTTGGTTCAATCAATCTCTTTTCATTTAATCTCCTAAAAATCATAATTCTTCATAAAATTGTCTTAGGAATCCAATGCTTTGAGAATCAAATCAATCGGATGTCGGACGAAGGAATTATAAACAAAAGATTACGAAAGGGATCGGATAAAAAAACAAAGTAACGGAACTTCAAAACCGAACTTTTCAAAAATCATATCTCTCGATCCCTAACTCAGAATTTGACAAATTTGGTGTCAATAAAAGATCAAAGGAAGCTCTACAACTTCCCTGAAGTACTGAAAATCAAATTAGGTCTCGAAAGAGGTCAAAACATCAATCAAAGATTCTGTCCAAAACAGCTTTTCCTAAACGACTTCTCATTTTTAATCGCTCATAACTCCTAGCCCTGATATCGAAAAATTGCAAGCTTTATATCAATGGAAAGATAAAAATATCATCTAAAACTTTCATGAAGACCACTTACTCTAATTCAAACTAAATCCATACGACGAGTTGCCTCGAAGCACAGAACACACAAATCTATACATAATAGCATTTTCAAAACAAAGCATATCTTCAGAAATTCATATCTCTCAATCCCGACATCGAAAAATAGCAAACTTTATGTCCACAAAAAGCTCTCGACAGAAGCTACAATTTTCATGTTGATCATTTTCTCAGATTTTGCCTAAATAAAAAAGTCAACTTTTTCTTCATAAAGTCAAACTTCAAGCGAACTTTGACTGATCATAACCCTCACTTTCGATATCGAAAAATATCAAACTTTATGGATACAGAAAGCTCTTGACATAAACTACAAGTTTCCAGAAGACAATTTTCTCAAATTTTGCCTCAAATAAAAAGTCAAACTTTCTATCTCCAAAAGTCAACTTTCTTAATTTTTTCAAAGTCTCTCACTTTTCTCTTTATTTCTTGATTTTCTACTAACTTTTCAATCAATTCATTCGCTTAAACTTTCATAACCCATACAAATTTCCACAATTATCAAATACCTTGAAAACTCATAATTCTTTTCTCAAAATTTTCTTAAAGCATAATTTCATCTATAACATAATACTTAAACAAAACACTCATTCAATTTCATTTACTATTTCTAAATTCCAATTAAAGATCGGGGTCCAACATTTCTCCCCCTTTTAAAAGAATTTTGTTCTCAAAATTCATACTTAGTCATCAAGTAACACATCCGCCTAACCATAGTCAAATTACTTTCTTATCCATTTCCCATCACATACATTCTTAACTTAATCACTATTTCTGAATCTTAATGAACCTTAAGGGACCATCCATCATTTGTCTCATCTTGCAAGGATTCACTTCCTCTTTCTTTAAAGCATAAGCATAGTCAAAATCAATTTATCTCCAATCTCATTTGTATTATCACATTCCTAAAATCGGTCATGATTCTCATCACTGAAATCAACAATCAATTTAATTCTCCGAATATTTCAGATATACCTTCATATCATTTAATCCTATCCTTCAAGTATTTCTTATTTCATCTCATAAATGTGTAAAGTCGAATCATCCAAATTCATCTTAAAATTTTCATCGCATAATGCCATCATGAACTTTAAATCTCAAGTTCATAAACACACACCTAAAATCAATCAAAGTTCTTAACCTCACTCAGACAATCACTAAATTCATTCTTGATAACCATATTGCCCAAGTATGATCATAATACTGGGCTCTGATACCATCTATGTTGGGACCCGATCCGGGAATCGGATCCCAACCGAAAAACAGAAACGTATACGACAAACGAATTGGCAGATAGCGAAAACGAATAACCAAAGACAGAAACAAGGTACAAAGCGGAGACAAAAACGGAAGCGAAAATAGCAAAACGAATAAGCGAAAGTAACCAAACGGATCCGAAATTAAACGAACGAAAGCGAAAGAAGCAACATGGAATCAAAATGCGAATCGAAAGCGGATCAAAAATCAAGGGCAACACATAAAGCGGAACAAAACACCGAACAAATCGAAATCATATTACTTAACAAACGGATTTAATTCAAACTTGCCCGACATCCGTGCATAAATTATCTTAAAGAAGCGTCGCGTTGGAAACCTAAAACTAATCCATATCAAAAATCCGGTATAATTTTTTTTCCCCATATTTCATTCTTTCTTATACCAATTTCATCCATATAATTTCCCATAGGAAATTCATTCTTATACCCAAAACTCAACATTCATACATAATCTTATATATATCCATACAAATCTCAAAATTACATTTTTATCCCAAATTTTATCGAAAATTCGGCAGCATAACGGCTGCATTTATCCTAACCCAAACCTGCAAAGGTTCAAAAACACTTCTATAATCCCAAACACAGCTCAAAATCATCGAACTTTTCGATCCGGAATCCAAACACCAGCAAAACACACGTCTATACCTAATACTTCCATAATTATCAATTAGTCAACACAACAATCTCATTATCTATATCCAAATCACAATCATCATATTTGTAATCAATATACAATCCCATCATTCATAAATGACAATTCAATCTAATTAACTATTAATAAATGACACAATTCCAAAAATCGAATACGTTATACTCAACTCTCTTCCATAACTTTCTTAAATACACATGTCCAGAAATCATAAAACATTCTTAGAATGACTTACACAACACACTCAATGGCATTCCAAGCCCAAAATACATAAGATACTCTCTGAACAAAAACGAATACATATCCATACTAAAATTCAAATTACTCAAAATCTAACTTATACAAATATCAAAAATGACGTCTTGACCATCTTTCATCCGATCTCCTGCTCGAATACCTGGAGATGGGGATGAAAGGGGGGTGGGCTAAAATAGCTCGTGGATAATATGTTTATATACTGAAAAATAAGCGAAAACATATTTAGAAAAACTTTACCATTTATTTCCGAAATTTCACATTAGAAATTTGGCAAATTTCTTATTTTCCAAACTTTTCAAAATATTGCCAATACAAACGCAATCTTTCTTCAGTTGGAAAACCACCATAAGATATTTCTCAAAATTTTCACATTTTGTTTTTAAAATAATGCATTGCAACGCACTTATAAACAGAACAAAACACACAAAACACATCAAATGGTCTGGTTCGGTCCAAACAGAATGTACTGCACATTTCAAGATAATGTCCTGTCAATGTTGTGAACAGATGGTACTACACTTTCTCATAATGCGGTCCAGTTAGAGCCGTGAGAGGAGTCCAAATCGAGCTCTATATGCATTGGCAAGCGATCGGAGAAGGCTTTAAACAAATAGAGACAGTGCACTGACTCACAAGGGACCTACCAAACCCACATAACACATATCGAAAATGAAAGGTCGGATTGCCCGAAGGCACTTTTCGAAAATCTTACTTTTCAACATTTCTTATAGTACAATCACATGTCGCATCAAATCATATACGATCTAACTCACGAATTACATCACACAGCAATCAAAATCACAACAATGTATGCAGCTATTTCTTTCAATTACAAATTCAACCTTTTTCAATTTCACTTTTCAAATCGTTCATATAAAGCAAACTGCATTTTTGTAACATTTATTTCGAAAACCAAAATTTCAAACATTTTCATAAACCATAACTTTTTTAAAGCATTTTTCAATCTCACATGCTTATGCTTAAAATTCAATAAATAAACATACTACCCACCTCAAAATGATGCAAGGACCTCGTCCCGATCATCAATTTAACCAAAGCATCCTTTGTTCTTCCAATTTAACATTCCCTAAAGCAATTTTATCAAAATTCAACCTCATAAATAACTTAATCCTTAAAATTGATGTCATTATTCATCAATTCATACTAATTCCAAGATATTTAAATCATCCATTTCTAAATTCACCAAATTCCCAATTTGACCTAAACCGAATTATTCAAATTCAATACCATCTATTACAATTTCTTCAAAATTGTTATCATATTTCACAAACTCATCATATTTCAAGCCATCTTAATCCAACAATTTCTAAAAATCCCAAAATCCCCAAAATTTGACATAAGTCCTAAACGCAATTATTCAAAATTAAACATCATAAATCATATAATCTTCCAAATTGACTTAAGAAATCTCAAATTCATCATCAATCCAAGCTATCTAAAGCATCAATTTCAAAAACCCCTAATTTCAAACTTTGACATAATCCTAATCACTCAATTAACCAAAATTAAATCTCACTTAAGGCATATTCATCACAATTGACTTCATAAACTACAAACCCATATCATTTTTTATGATTCTAAACCAAAATTTCATCAAAAACACAAAGTTCAAAAGATTGCTCTTACCTTCTCTCTCTTGATTTTCGAATTTCTTCTTGCCCAAGATGAAGCTTTCATCAACTTCCTCATGTTTCCCTCTTGATAGCATCGAAAATCTCTTGAAAAGCCATGGAAAAACCAAACTTTGCTTACCTTTTTCTTCTCCTTCCTTCCATAGCCGATTCTCTCCTTCCCTCTCTTCTTATTTTTCATTCTTTTGTTCTGATTTTTCCAGCAACTTCGTGGCTTCTTCTTGAATAAACGACAGCCTCCTTGTTGTGTTTCTTCCATGTCATTAAAAATGGAGGGTAAATGACCATTTTGCCCTCACTTATTGGCCTATTTCGAAGTTTGCCCCTGCACAGGATTTTCAAAATCTGATAGCTTGTGTGCTTTTTTCAAGCATCTAAACGAATTAATTTAGACAAACTTCTTCTTGAAAGTTGTTCCTCTAGAGCATACGAATCCAACGCCACTGACCGCGCTCAATTATGATCAGAAACGAAGAATTTATAGCCAAAATACTATCGGACCTTCACAAAATCTGAGACTGAACATTACGCTAATTTAATTCAAGAAATTAACAATCTTAGGGATGAAATTAAATTTCCATCCCTTCACAAGAGTTGTAGCCCTATATTTTAATTTTATTTTTCCTCAAGAATCAACTTAATCGGAGTTGTACAGCTCCCGAAAATCGCAAAATACTGGACTATGTTCAGAAAATTATCCAACTTATAACCTATAACCAAATCTCTTACTTTGGTTCAATCAATCTCTTTTCATTTAATCTCCTAAAAATCATAATTCTTCATAAAATTGTCTTAGAAATCCAACGCTTTGAGAATCAAATCAACCGGATGTCGGACGAAGGAATTATAAACAAAAGATTACGAAAGGGATCGAATAAAAAAATAAAGTAACGGAACTTCAAAATTGAACTTTTCAAAAATCATATCTCTCGATCCCGAACTCGGAATTTGACAAATTTGGTGTCAATAAAAGATCAAAGGAAGCTCTACAACTTCCCTGAGGTACTCAAAATCAAATTAGGTCTCGAAAGAGGTCAAAACCTCAAGCAAAGATTCTGTCCAAAACAACTTTTCCTAAACGACTTCCCATTTTTAATCGCTCATAACTCCTAGCCCCGATATCGAACAATTGCAAGCTTTATATCAATGGAAAGATAAAAACATCATCTAAAACTTTTATGAAGACTACTTACTCTAATTCAAACTAAATCTATACGACGAGTGGCCTCGAAGCATAGAACACACAAATCTATACTTAATAGCATTTTCAAAACAAAGCATATCTTCAGAAATTCATATCTCTCAATCCCGGCATCGAAAAATAGCAAACTTTATGTTCACAAAAAGCTCTCGACAGAGGCTACAATTTTCATGTTGATCATTTTCTCGAATTTTGCCTAAATCAAAAGGTCAACTTTTTCTTCAAAAAGTCAAACTCCAAGCGAACTTTGATTGATCATAACTCTCACTTCCGATATCGAAAAATATCAAACTTTATGGCTACAGAAAGCTCTTGACATAAACTACAAGTTTTCAGAAGACAATTTTCTCAAAATTTGCCTCCAACCAAAAGTCAACTCTCAAGTCAAATTTTTTATCTCCAAAAGTCAACTTTCTTAATTTTTTCAAATTCTCTCACTTTTCTCTTTATTTCTTGATTTTCTACTAACTTTTCAATCAATTCATTCGCTTAAACTTTCATAACTCATACAAATCTCCACAATTATCAAATACATTGAAAACTCATAATTCTTTTCTCAAAATTTCCTTAAAGCATAATTTCATCTATAACATAATGCTTAAACAAAACACTCATTCAATTTCATTTACTATTTCTAAATTCCAATTAAAGATCGGGGTCCAACACATAGCCTTCAAAAGGCTAAACTACCGAATAGTGGAGTTCAAGAGGAGCAGTTTGAACAAATGACTTTTAGGAAAAGTAATAGGAGCGGTAAGAAAGGCTCTAAAGTTAAGAACAATCTCCTATGATTGTGATAGTATGGAAAGTATGTGGAATTAATACCCCTTCTAAGCATAATGTAATAAGGGATTTTTTTTCTTGAAGGAGAAGCCTTAGGGTTTTTGTCTTTTGGAAACTAAAATTAGGGAAATAAATCTGAACAAGCTATTATGTTTGGGTAGTAAATGGCAGTTATTATCAATCCACCAAAGCCATGCCTATGGTAGGATTATTATTGCTTATGATTTTGATTCATTGGAGGTGAAAGTTCTTGAAACAAATCAGTAGTTTATTCACACTAAGATCTACTTTAAGATGGAAAATTATAGTGTTTTAGCTACTTTTATATATGGTCTTAACCTTGGATTTCAAAGGACTAAACTCTGGAATTCTATAAGAAGATTGAAGGCCTCAGCAAATTCTCCGTGGTTAGTGTGTGATGACTTTAATACCATATTATACAGATATGAAGTAGAAAGTTATTGTAATTTACACAATTATTCTTTAGATATGTATGATTGTATACAGGAGGTGGAACTTATAGATCTGAAATTCAAAGGCTATAGATTCACTTGGTATAATAAACAAAATTATGCTTGGCATATCAGGAAACATTTGGATATGGCTTTGGTAAATGTGGATTGGCCAAATTCCTTTTCAGGAAGTACAACAAAATTTCTAGACTTGGTATTTTTGACCATACTCGTATAATGATTGACAATTTGTTCAATTATGTCAGAATCCTTCATCCTTTCAGATTTAACAATTTCTTGGCAATTATGGAGGGTTTTCATAAGGCAATATTGAAGGGGATGGAGTATGATTGCTTTAGGATTAAAAAGTACATTTGCCTACAAAAGCTTAAGTCTATCAAGCAAGAACTAAAATCCCTCAATTTAAAAAGAGGACAAAATCACTTGAAGGAAATTGATAAGGTTAGAGATAAATTATCAGCTATCTAGACTTCATTGGTAGATAATTGTACATATGTTTCACTAGCCTTGGCTGAAAAGGAAGCTTTAAAGGAATATTTGCGACTGGTGGATAACCAAAGCTCACTATTGAATCAGACATCTAGAGTTAACTGGCTAAAAGATGGGTACAGATGTACTAAATTCTTCTTTGACTCAGTGCAAGTTAGGAAGAATGTAAACAAAATTATCTCTATTACAACTAAAGATGGAGAGACTATGGTTGGCCAAAAAGGATTAGCTAAGGAAGCAATCAACTTTTACAAGAAACTTCTAGGCATAGTGGCTTCCCATCCTGACATAGAAGACGACCTTAGAAAGTTTGTCAAAGCAAGAATTCCTGAACATATGGTTTCCTTATTAATTAGGCCTATAATAGACTAAGAAATAGAGAGGGTGGTGTTTGACATAAATGGCTCCAAAACACCGGGCCCTGGTGGCTTGAATGGTTTCTTCTATAAAAAACTTGGAGTACAGTGGGGGGTTAGTAAAGGAGGCAGAGCATGAGTTCTTCCAAAAAGGGGTGTTGCTAAAGGAGATTAATAAGAAATTTTCTCTATTTAATCCCTAAAAACTCAAATCCATCCTATTGGAATTAATTCAGACCTATTTCTTGCATAAATTTTCTCTATAAGATTATTGAGAAGATATTGACAAATAGGCTAAAGGAGGCTCTGTAGTCTCTCATTAGTGAAAATCAAGGAGCATTTATGAGGAATAGGGATATTAAAGACAATATTCTTATAGTCTAGGTGTTATTAAAAGGGTAAAATTACAAGAAAAGTCCTTATAACTGTACTATCAAAGTGGACCTAAACAAAGCTTTTGGTAGTGTGAACTGGAGCTTTTTGCTACAAACTATGGAGGTCATGGAATTTCCTCATAGGTTCTTAAGGTGGATCTAGGAATGCATTACTATTACATCCTTTAAAATTTTGATAAATGGGAGCCCTACGGAGATGTTTAAAGTCAAAAATATACTTAGGCAAGGAGATCCTCTGTCACCTTACCTATTCTTGATTTGCATGAAGGTTCCTACCCAATTGCTGAAGTGTAACTCGTCTAAGGACCTAGCTTTCAAATATCATTCCAATTGTAAGAAGATTTTACTAACTAGCTTATGTTTTACAGACGACTTCGTACTCTTAAGCAAGGTGAATGCCTACTTAGTCTCTCTATTGATGAGCACTCTCAATTCTTTCAAAAAGATGTTGGGGTTGAGTATTAATCTTCAAAAGAGTTACTTTATGCTTTGGAAAAGTTCTTCTCACCTATCAAATGCTTTGACACTAGTAGCGAGAGTGGAATTAAAGGAGCCTCCTCTCCTTTATTTGGGAATTCCTATCTCCTTTAGAAGACTAAGGTTTTGTGAATTTATTCCTCTAATTGAAAAAATTCAGAAAAGATTGGGTCTATGATCAAATAGAGCCCTATCATATAGAGGGAAACTTCAGCTCTTAAAGTCGATTATATCATCAATGTAAACTTACCGGCGTTCCTATCCATTTCTTTCCAAGGGGCTTACCAAAACAATTGAAATCATGTTGAAACAGTTCCTATGAGGGAATAGAAATGGTGAGAAAGAGAGAGAAAAATCAGCTGGAAAAGTATTCGTCAACCAAAAGAAGAGGGGGGACTGGGACTGGATTCAATAACCAAAAAGAATATATTACTTATGTAACATTCCATCCCCATATTATAGGTTAGGTGTAGAACCCGCTCCTGCGATGACCCGAACCTGACATCGATGGTGATATCCGAATCCGTACCCCGCGAGGGTGGTGTGCTAAAGCACTCAATCTTTTAAAAGCCCATAATTTTTTTTTCACAATCGATAACACAAAATGCAGAAATCAAAACTCAAATTGGGCCCACATTCATTCATAAACATTTTCACTTAACACAATTTTCAATAGCCATTCGGGCCCTTTCACAATTACAAAACACTTGAATCATTTTAGAATACAAATATACACAATAAGTTAAGGAAGATACAATTCAGTATAAAATAGCGAAATGCAATGCAGACATGAACTGATCCCGACCTCTATCCTTCACTTGAATGCTGTAAGTGTACTCCTGTTGGCCTAACAGGGTATTCTTCTTATCTTGAAAAATAGTTGCAAATTTTGGGTTAGTTTTGCGAACTCAATGAGAGACCATCATTGATGGCTCACCCAATCACATAAATCATAATTCACATAACACATACATCTCACATTTCACATTATTTTACACTTCACATTCACTTTAACACTTCATATTCATTACAATTAATCATTCATATTATGCATATGTAATGTGTTTGACCCCGAAATTTTATTACTTTATTTTATTAAGCATGATTTAATTTATTTTGAGTTCTTGTTAGAATAATTAGTTTGGAGTAATTAGCATGTCAATGTTAGGAGGAATTATTGTTGGAATTGATGGAATTAAAGTATAAATGTAGTAAGAATGCATGAGGGGTAATTTTGGTAGATCACTTAAACCTTTAAGTTATAGTGCATAAGTGGAAGGGCATAAGGGCCATTTTGCAAGCTTTAAGAGTGTAAATTAGAAGAAGAATTGGTTGGCTTGTTAGGAAGAGAAGAAGCATCGTGGGTGTGAGGAGAAAAGAAGAAGAGAAGAAAGCCAAGCTAGGGTTTTGGAGAATTTGAAGAATTTGAAGCTTCTCCAAGTAAGTATAAGCATTAATTGGATGAATGAACCTTATTTAATGATAGTTAGGAGTGAAAAATGGGGTTGAATGTGTGTAGGGAGTTATTGTGAAATGGTGTACGAAAATATCTTAAATCTTCTAGGGTTAATGATTATATTGTGTTTATGGCTAAGTTTGGGTTGGAATGAGTTTAGAAACGAAGTAGGAATGATGATTTAGGGTTAACATGAGTTATATTTGAAATATAGGAAGTATATAGATGAAGAATGCCGAAAAACAAGGTTTCGGGAGGTTTCTGGGCATGTTTTCCGTGGTGAACTTTTGCCCTCGCCGCGGCGAGCTCCAACATTTTCACCACGGCGAGCTTTTGATTTCACCGCGGTGAGCTTCTGTTTTCCAGCATAGACATCCTTCGGTATTTTGGGCATAACTTTTTCTGTAGATGTCCAAATGAGGTAATTTTTTATTCGTTATAAACTAGAGACATAGTTGTTATGTATGGGCAAATTGTCTTGCTTGCTTGCATGTGTGTGTGACATTGCTTGTTTTGAATTATAGAAATTGTTGAAAATGCATTGTGATTGTGATCATGTATTGCCTTGAAAAATATCATGGCATTTTGTATGAATGAAAATATGAGGAAGCATGATGAGCATTGAAAGTATGAATGTGTATGAAATGAGTTAAGAATTGACATTTGATTATGTTTGGGCAAGAGAGGAATATTTTGTTAGTCACGTGTACGTCGACATATAGCCTTCTCCCTGCTGCCCGCTTGAGGCCACGAGATCCTGAGAAATCGGACTCATTTTGTTCACAGTATAAACTTCGGTTTATCCGTTTTGTTCCACAGAACTCTCGAGTCATTTGTTGTGAATTTCATTATTAATTGTTATGTTGTGATTAAGAAATTACATGACATATTCTTTGTGATGACATTTTGGTAGCTATAAGATTATGAGTAAATTGTTAAGTGTTGAATTGCAACATATTTATGTATATATATGCTTGAGTGTGTGGCTCGTTCCCAATGGCTATAAATGTATAAGCCACTGAGCTTCGCAGCTCACCCCATTACCTCCCACTCCTCAGGTGTAGAACGAGAAGATCATTGATCCTTACAAGGCATCGGAAACTCCAAGATAGTTAGAAGCTTTTGTACTAAGTTAGTGATTTGGGTTAGCTTTTCAAACATATCAACATTGAGCATCCTTACGTATTTTGTTTTAAGCTTTGATATGTATTATGTTATGTTAGCAAAGTTTGTTCAATCTCTTTGAATTGTAATGACATGAAGAACTAAAGTTCCTTTTGTATATGAGTGTGTTTAACTTTTAGTTATAATGAATGTGTATGTGTTAGAATGAATGTGAAAATGTTGGGAGTAAGGTCTCAGAACTTTGGGAGTTCATCATGGCGAGCCAATCATTCGTCGTGGTGTTTCCCATAGGAGTTCGTCGCGGCGTGGATGCTGGCCTTTCGCCGCGGTGTGTCCCATAAGAGCTCGTCACGACGAACCCTCTCCTGCGAGACGTCTGCCTTTTTCCCGCTGTTGATCCTATAAATTTGAATATTTTCGACCCTTTCCCCCGCTCGATTCTTACTCAACGACCCCGAGCGGTCACCTCGGGATAGGAAATGGGACGGGCCCATCATAATGCACATGAGACTCACTTTCCATTTGTTACTTTGTTGTGACCCAGTGCCTAAACTGTCCCTTAAAGGGCTCATTAAACTGTCCCATATAGGGCTCATTATATGTTGGGCCTGAGGCTCTGAATCACTTTTGAGCTCGAGACTCTTTTAACACGTTGAGCTTGTAGCCCTGATCTGTGGCCACTCTGGTCACAACTGCCATTATGTTTCATGCATTCATGAAATGGAATGCATCACTTACATTGCATGCACTTATTCGATCACATTCACTTATCATCGGACCGTAGTCCGGTATTCAACATATAGTTGAGCATTCACTCTTTCTCTTGCATGCAATGCACATTCTGAAAACACTTAGTTCATCTTATTCACATATAATGAGCACTTCAATAATTCAGATCATTTATCACAATTATCGGACCTTCTTTCCGGAATCCAAACACAATCAATCACATTCAGAATTCAATTAATATCAAAAAGGCAAACAGAACAAATAAAAGAATAAGACCGGCTAGGTCTACTCACTGTACGCTCCAGATTAGCATTTGCTTTCAATTTCTAGGAACGCCTGAATGCGAGCACTTGACCTGCACAAAATATTTATGCAAGACACATATTGTACACTCATCAATAATTGTACACATAACAACATTCATTTTTGTACAATTGTAATAATGGACTATGTACAATGCATGCTCAATGACAATCCTGGGCATATATTTTAGAACACATTTTATGCTCATTCCCATTTCAAAATTCATGTGTCTCTAATTGAACTTAGACTTACACTTCTTTTGTATATGATCAATCTAAATGCTCCTTTCAATCTTTACCCTTTTTATATGTCTAGCTTATTCATAAGTTTACACTTCTAGAACACTTGGTTACTTTATATCATAACTCAATTTCTCATCATCTCTTTTCTATCCTCATATGCTCTCATAATATCCAATTCTCATTCATGAATTAGCACTTTATACTTATAAACACACTTAGGTAGGATTCTCTTAATTTCCTAAGACAAACCAAATCTCATTCAATAGGAATCCACTTTAAGATCCCACAATGCATAATCACTAAAATTGGTTCTAGAACATTTAAACCCAAGTATTTTCTAAACTCCATAAACTAGAATCTTTACAAAAATCCAAAGATTCAATTGATCATACCTTGATTCTTCACCAAATGAAGAGATCTTTAGCTTAAATGGAAGCTTTTTTCTTCCTCTACCTTATTCTCTTCTTGACAACTTCAAAATCTCTCTTGAAGGCCAAAGAAATTAAAACCCTAGCTTGTTTTCCCTTCCGTCTCTCTTTCATTTCTTTTTCATGTTCTCTCTCTTATCTCTTTTCTAATCCACTCATTTTGCTTCTCTAGAATCTTATGATTCACGTTTCTCCTTTATTTATAAGCAAAACAATGCTTCGTCTTCCATTTATGCCCTTAATGAGTCCAAAAGTCCATTTTATCCTTTCTTATAGCCTTATGTTCTTTTAAACTTAAGTATCTTGAAAAAAATATCCTTGACCATTCTTACATAACACTTTCAGAAAAAAAACATCCTCCATTGTCTTAAGTTTTTAATGCCACCGAAACCATTTAATTTGGTTCAGTGATTCAAAAGATATACTTCAACCATTTTTTTTTGGACTGCTCTTGTCTAGAACAGTGTGCTATCTACAACTTCCATCCAAAACTTGAAATTCTTAGGAACTAAATCACAATTCACTTCCTTCAGATACTTTGTATCTCTATATCTCTAGTTTACCCCGAATCAGAAATCATCTCATTTTGATTTCTACAAATCAAGATATCATCAAAACACTGAAATATGTTCAGTGGGATAACACCAATTCATATCCTTTAAGAGCACCCTCACTGTACCCGTCCCACTATTTTCACTTAATCTCTCTCCATCCAATTCAGATAACTTCTATTTTTGGTGTAGATATATAGAAAGTTCTTACGAATCCAGTGGTGCAAGAATCAAGTCATTTGGAGGTCTAGGGAAGAAGTTATGGCCAAAAGACTATGACACATTTCTGCCCTTACTTGGAATGTACATGCCTCAGTACGAATGCCATAACGTTTGTTACAGATGTCTAATTGACTTCGTTTTTTGACCATAGAAAAGAGGACTTCTGGATCTACAACTTTAATGCAGACCTATAAGGCCAATTCCATCTTCTACATTCTGTATCGTCTCATTTTCTATCGTCTGCTTTTCTATCGTCTTCTTTCTTCCGTCTACTTTTCTATCGTCTACTTTCTCTCGTCTTCTTTCTTTCGTCTACTTTTCTATCATCTGCTTTTCTATCGTCTGCTTTTTTTCTTCTTCTTTTCAATCGTCTGCTTTCTTCCGTCTGCTTTTTATCGTCTACTTTTTTTCGTTTGCTTTTTATCGTCTACTTTTTTCTGTCTGCTTTTCTCGGAACATCTCCACTTATAAGTATCATAACTTTTGAATCCGATATCTAAAATTTTCATAATATATACTGTTGGAAAGATAAAATAAAGATATACAACTTTCTAGAAGGAAACTTTGCCAAAATCTATCTAGATCAAGTCCAGATGTTCTCCCGATTCTATCATCTGCTTTTCTTCCTTTCACTTTCTATCATCTGCTTTTTGCATCCAGAACATATCCACTTATAAGAATCATAACGTTTGACTCCGATGTTCACAATTTACAAACTTTATACCGTTGGAAAGATAAAAGAAATATATACAACTTTATAGAAGGAAATTTTGTCAAATTATATCTATATCAATCCCAAATTTTACCCTAAAATTTGAAGACAAATTTTTCATTCATACACCAACACTGCACTCAATTCTTCACTTCATGATAATTTTTGAGACTCCTAGACACAAAATTGAAATTCAATGTCTTCATAAGAAATATAGCCATATATCTCTAGTTTAATCCAAATTAAGAATCATCTTGTTTGGATTGCTATAAAAAAATGTTGTGGCTAAAAGACTGAAGCATATGCAGTGAATATTTTTCCAGATCATTACAATCTTGTTTCTAAAGGTTTCCTTATCACAACTCCTACCAAGATCACTCTTTCTACTCCACCTAGTACTTATTTTCAATAAAATCAAATTTAATATCAATTATACCCGGAAGTTGTCAATGAATGCATGTACACTGTTTATGCGAAACATTCCGTATTTATGTGCTTATATGCTAACATGATGAATGAGCAAGAAACTGCATTGTCTTAATTTCTCTTTGAGCTCGCATGTACTGAAATTTTGGGTCATAACCCTTAATATGAGGACGGGATATTACATTTCTCTCACCTTAATAAATTTCGTCCTCAAAATTCTCATCTGATTGATCAATACAATAAAGGTGACCATTTTTCATACGCTCCTCTATTTCTCATACACTTCATCACTTCCAAAAGACCACAGTAGATAGACTCAATAAGTCTTTCAATCACTCATTTAGCTATCACACTATGTTAACTGTTTCATGAGCATATTTCAGCTTGACTGCTTCATGATCATATTTCAGACTACTTACCAACCTATACTTCGTATATTGTCAATCTATCTCTATTGATCATCTCGTTATTTCTTAACCTATTCACATATCACATATTTTTGAATTTAAAACCTCTTTCACCAATAACACTAACTTATAAAATTTATTACACATACCAATTCATATAGCTTAACTTATACTTTCTCCAAATCTAAGCACACCTTTCCAAGGTGGTACTAACCAAAACATTTCATCTTTCCTTTGATAGTTCACTTCTCTTTAATGTTAACACATTCAACTCTTATGTCCATTTCACTATAGTCTCTAAATACGGTGTTGGTCCACATACCTCATTCATCTGTCATGAGTCACTTTACTCTTATTTCAGATTCATCTCACTTACTAATAGTATCTCACATTTATTATGCCCTTATATCATTTTAGGCCCTCTTCATCTCAATGTTAGGGTGAATAACCACCCTTCTATCATACTATGCCCCATATCAATTCTAATGATGCCACTATGATAAAAATTGTTATACCTGTAGTCAATTCGAATTATGCCTCAATCTCATGTTCCTACGAACTAAAAAATATGAGCTTCAAGCATATTCCTAACAGTTAAAACTACTGGTAGCTCAAACCTTCAACCACTTGTTTCTACATCCTTAGCAGCTAAAATACAATCTTAGCATATCCCTACTAGGATGTTTATGTAAGGTTGTTACTTAGGATTCTCTAACACTTTCTTTTCTCAATCATCTAAATCGGATATACGTACTTCTTATTTCAATCACCAAATATCATTGTTCCAATTTCACTCAAAAGTTCATATTCGTTTTCACTTTTTTCCGGGTGATTCACAATTCTGAATCCCTAACTTTTTGGTTTCTTACTTCTTTCCAGTAGACTTGATCTTAAATTTCAATGCAACTACCAAAAATTTATTTTACCCCATCAGCCACTCAATATTCTGCACTCCTCATTACACTAAATTTGGAAACCTCAATATCTGAATGTGTATTATTCCATTATAGAATTGTCTATTCAGTGTGTCAGATTACACACGAATTTTACCAGTATAGCACTCATTTGAGCATTTCCTCTAAACTCAATTATTTACTCAATCTTATATAATGTACATTCCGGAAATGATTTGCCACATCTAATGTCTCCAAGACTTCAAAGCAATTTCCATCATAACACTTCTACCATGTACCAAAATCAACCCATAAGACCTTAATTGGCTCTATACATACAAAAACCACTTTAGACGATTACAAAGGATTGTATCTTAATCTCTGATGTGAACTTCATTATATAATGCATAATCACCAAATCCAACTGATATTATTATCATCAGTGTCATATTCCTCAAATATTCAAAACGTCCCCTTTTTGCCTTACAAATACTCTCAAAATACCATCTATGATCACAGTCACTAATTAATACAATTTTGCTTGGATCACTTAAATCTTCAATATCATAATACCATTGGAGTATCATTAAGTCCAATAGATATCATTCACATTTTTCTTTGTGTTAATTTCTTGCAATTTCATAGGTGACTAATTCCCCAATGAAAGTAATATTGTCTCATGTTATTTTCAGTCACCCACTTGACTTCTTGTCTCTAATGATTTTCTCTTTTCCTTCGAATTCCTTTAATTCACATCGGCTTACTCAAAAGCCTATTCATTCGTACTAGTTCCTCCACACATTTCAATTTATTTGAGTGCTTCACTTTGTGTGTTGGTATTTCATTCCTCAGATTCAATTTATATCTCCCGAACATATTTACATCGAATATAAGGGGGACCTATATTTTCCTCACATTTGTAATAGTGCCACCTCGAATTTATAATCCACTCTTGTAGTTGATGCATACACTCTCAGTGGCATATTCCACTTTTTATGCCTGAGTTTCTGCTTATAATATGACTCCATTATTCACTTTAACTTATTACATATTCATTTCCGATTTCTCTCTTCATTGATTACTCTTAAATCGAGTCGTTAGATCAACTTAACTCAATTTAGGAAAATTCTTCTAGATTTCTTACTACTATCATCCATACTGTTCATAAAACCTAATCAATCAACTATTTTTCGTCATTACATATCAGTCATTCTTAACACCTCGAGAAGATCAATTTCAACTATGCATAATATCTCAATAAGATCAATTTATGCCATAGCTTACATGATCAGAACATCCCTTGTAATGAGGCTCTGTAGGGCACATAAACAATTTCATTTACTCTAATATCTTGGCATACATCACTAAAATCATCACATCTTATCTGGAGATGTATTCACATCGATACACCAATTAGTAGCTTATACTACTAAGGATACTTTAATCCCATTTAATTCTAAATAACCTTTCTCTTTTTGTGCCAGTTCTCGATCGTGGGGATTTTGCTATAATCATGTCCCTCTTCTTTTCCCTCAAGCTCATCACCTATGTTAACATCATTAACAGTCTCAATTCCTTCCCGATTGATCACTACAAGTACTCTCACGTCTTACTCTATCTTGAACTTTGAACTATAGGAACTACGATTGGCACTTACTCAATAAGTCACCGATTACTTCCTACATCATCTCCATGCATATTATTCACATATGCTTAATAATTTCACCTGTTATGGTGATCCCATTGTCAGATGTACACTCACAATGAAAATTTAATCTGAACTTAACAACTTTTTCCTATATCACTATCATCATCTCATCTTCTAATTGTCATTTATTTCATCTCACACATCTTTATTCTCAATCAATTTATAATAGTAGGGGCATAACCCATATGAAGCTTAAATCTCCACTCCACAGACATATTCTCATACTGAATCATAAACTCTTATATCGATAATTACACAACCATCCTAAGTCCAAATGCAACCTTTCGAGGTCATATCAACTTGGCTTATACACTTTCACCTCATTATTTCTACTTATATCCCTATTTTTCCTCAAACAATCCATGTCAGTGTATTCACATTTATATCACATTTGAGGACATATCACCCAATTGCATTTTCGATTTCATATTTAATAATTCATCCATCGATACAATTACATTGAATCTTTATCTCTTATATCCATCCGTATACTATTTCTTTTCCCATATATATATATATATGTATCCTCAACCAATCCAGAATTTTCGATGCATAATTATTATGAATTTTCGGTCTCAATATTCCCCTTATACTAAATTACAAACTCTTATCATAATACTCACATAACCATTTCGATCCCAAATTTGCCCTTTTATGATCATAACAATTTTATAATTTCACTTAATTATGTCTATCCACTTTAGTCTCCTCAAATCTATTTATATTTTTATTTTCTCAATCAACCCATGGCAATATACTGATTCACACTTATTTCTCCCTAAAGGATATATCACCTTCAAGGATATGTACCCTTTTGTAAAGGACTCTTATCTATCATGCAAAACTAGATACTATTTCTCATTTCCAAAATGTCCATAAACCTTATTTTCTCACATTCTGTCAGATCATCATTTCTCTCAATGCTTCTAACAGCTTAGACTCTTAAGGAATGCTCATGCATGTCACTCATATTAGGGATCAGTTGTCGCTGCCTGCTATGACATGACTAATATGCATATGATTTGTCACATATCTCAGAATGCCCATATAAGATAGTACTTCTGGGCTCTAATACCACATAAATGTAGCACCCCGCTCCCGCGATGACTGAAACTCGACATCGATGGTGATATCCGAATCCGTGCCCCGCGAGGGTGGTGTGCTAAAGCACTCAATCTTTTAAAAGCCCATAATTTTTTTTCATAATTGGTAACACAAAATGCAGAAATTGAAACTCAAATTGGGCCCACATTCATTCATAGACATTTTCACTTAACACAATTTTCAATAGCCATTCGGGCCCTTTCACAATTACAAAACACTTGAATCATTTCAGAATACAAATATACATAATAAGTTGCGGAAGATACAATTAAATATAAAATAGAGAAATGCAATGCAGACACGAACTGATCCCAACCTCTATCCTTTACTTGAATGCTGTAAGTATACTCCCGTTGGCCTAACGGGGTATTCTTCTTATCCTGAAAAATAGTTGCAAATTTTGGGTGAGTTTTACGAACTCAATGAGAGACCATCATTGAGGGCTCACCCAATCACATAAATCATAATTCACATAACACATACATCTCGCATTTCACATTATTTTACACTTCACATTCACTTTAACACTTCATATTCATTACAATTAATCATTCATATTATGCATATGTAATGCACATGAGACTCACTTTCTATTTGTTACTTTGTTGTGACCAAGTGCCTAAACTGTCCCTTAAAGGGCTCATTAAACTGTCCTATATAGGGTTCATTACACGTTGAGCCTGAGGCTCTGAATCACTTTTGAGCTCGAGGCTCTTTTCACACGTTGAGCCTGTAGCTCTGATTGGTGGCCACTCTGGTCACAACTGCCATTATGTTTCATGCATTCATGCAATGGAATGCATCACTTAGATTCCATGCACTTATTCGATCACATTCACTTATCATCGGACCGTAGTCCGGCATTCAACTTATAGTTGAGCATTCACGCTTTCTCTTGCATGCAATGCACATTCAAAAAACCCTTAGTTCATCTTATTCACATATAATGAGCACTTCAATAATTCAGATCATTTATCACAATTATCGGACCTTCTTTTCGGAATCCAAAAACAATCAATCACATTCAGAATTCAATTAATATAAAAAAGGAAAACAGAACAAATAATAGAATAAGACCGTCACGGTCTACTCACTATACGCTCCAGATTAGCATTTGCTTTCAATTTCTAAGAACGCCTTAATGCGAGCACTTGACTTGCACAACATATTTATGTAAGACACATATTGTACACTCATCAATAATTGTACACATAACTACATTCATTTTTGTACAATTGTAATAATGGACTATGTACAATGCATGCTCAATGACAATCCTGGGCATATGTTTTAGAACACATTTTATGCTCATTCCCATTTCAAAATTCATGTGTCTCTAATTGAACTTAGACGTACAATTCATTTGTATATGATCAATCTAAAAGCTGCTTCAATCTTTACCCTTTTTATATGTCTAGCTTATTCATAAGTTGTTGGATCGGAAAAAGAAAGCATGCTTAGTATGGAGAAACGATAGATTTCAAAACTTTTTAAGAAATCATCTTACAGCGGAAGCAATATATCCAAATCAATATGCTAATCCATACATGATATGGTATAAGGATAATAAAACCAAGTAAAAGATAAAAGGAATTACCTACTCCTTCGTTACAGCTTTAAATCCTCGCTGCGCTATCCTCTCCTTCTTATATCCAAATCCTTTGCCTTTGAGTCTTTTCCTTTAGCAATCTATCTTCTTCCTTGTTGTAGTATCCTCAACCAATTAGATTTACCACTTGTTCTTCAAGGACAACTAGGTTAACAAAATCCTTTGGTGGGAAAGGAGAAGAAATATTTGGAGGAGATTTTCTTAGAAGAAGAAGAACCGAAATTGAAACTCTTTCAATTCTTTCACTTAGGAATTTCGGTTCTTCCTTACATGAAAGGAGAGAATGTCTAAAAACCATGCAAGAACCCTTTCTTACATCTCAATTTCGAAATATGCATGAATGGAAAAAGTGAGAGGCATCCAATGCATCACTTACATTAATCACTCATCAAATAGCCAATAAATGAGACTTACTTCATTTATCTTTAAAATGGCTATTTGAAAAGACCATAACCTATAATTGAATACCCATTTTGGTTTTGGCAAGAAGAAAGAAGGAAGATGGTCCATCTAATGCACATCTTTCATCTTTAATCTAATGAATGCAAATAGGTTACATGCCAACATTAAAAGCCAACCATTAAACCATTTAATGGTAAGTTCATAACTCCATTTAATAATGATGAACCATAATAAAGACCATCTTTATTTAGTATTTTAATGTCAAATGTGTGTTACACATCAAACCTAACACAATTTCGAAATTGCTTCTTCTCCATTTAAAAAATTGTTTTAATATAATTAATCTAATCAATTACATTAAACCAAAACAAGCCCATTTCTAAATGAACATATGGGCTTCCAATTAACCATTAATTAGTATAAGCCCATCATTCAATTATGGACTTCTAAAGCCTCCAAACTACTTCTTACTTAGCTTAATAACCTTCTTTAAAGCCAAGTGGGGAATCTTATTGGACTTTGATAATTCAAGCTCCAATAAACCCAGAAATAATTCAATCTCATTGGAATTAATTCTAGCTTATTAACTAAATGTCATTCCACTAAAGATAATTAGTTGAACTCTTGAATTATTAAATATTATGAGAATATGTCCATTTGCAAACCCTATTTAGAACCTTATTATAGCCATCCGCACAACAAAGGGTAAAATTACCGTTTTGCCCTTATGTTAGTTTTTCCTTCTAGATCTCTCATTTTACTTTATATGGTGATTAACACATAAGATCTCATCTTAGTGTTAAGACTTGATGGGTAGCTAGTCCATCAAACTCTCGGCGCCAGCTTAATCACCAAATCTCCTTAAAACATCTAGAAGAGATGATAACACTATAAACTCTTTATTTGAGTGAATGTTCCACGATACATTTTCAATTAATAATTCCAACATGCAGACACCTTTGGATTAATACCTGTAAAAATCCATTCGATCATATCAAGAATTATAATGAAACACATATGAGTTCACCACTCATCAAGATTGTGGTTCATAATAGCGAATGCTTAAGTTGTATGTTTTAAGATTAAAGTAACGGCCTACTTTATTCTTGAAAACATACTTGATTCAATTCATTTAATAGTGCCATTATCGATAGTCTACTACTATCATGATATGAAACTCATCATTCCCTTTAAGTAAACTCCTTTACTTATATGGAGATAAATTGCAACACTATAGTCTAAACCATAATCAAACAACCAACTTGATTATTCAACTGTGAATCAATTAATTGATTCTAATAATATAAATGTTTCCCATACATCTCTATGTATATGTATATTACTTACAAACGAATCTTGGTACCTTATGAATGATATATAATGCTCATACAGATAAAACCAAACTCTTTTATTTTATTAATAATAAATATTTTCATTACAAAGCTCAGAATCAAGAAGATAAAGTTACATGTAAATACACTTGCTTTCGAGGCACTATATTTACATAACTCCAACAATCTTCCACTTGCCCTAAAGCAAGTTTGACATATCCTTCATTCCCATCCCTTCTAGGTGACCCTCAAAGCTCTTTTGAGTCAAAGTCTTTGTGAACGGATCAGCAAGGTTTTGCTCTGTAGCAATCTTTACCACATCCACTTCTCCATGTTGTATTATCTCCCTTATGAGATGATACTTTCGCTCAATGTGTTTGGCGACTTTGTGGTTCAAGTTCTTTAGAATTAGCCATCGCCCCACTATTATCACAATAAAGTGTAATGGCTTTTTCGCCTCTGGAACTACCTCCAAATCATTTAGAAACTTCCGAGCGATCGCTTCCTTTGCTACTTCACAAGCAGCAACATACTCAGCCTCCATAGTCGAATCAACAATACAAGATTGCTTGACACTCCTCCAAACTATGGCTCCACCTCCTAAAGTAAATATAGAACCGAAGTTGATTTCCTTGAATCAACATCGATTGGAAATCGAATCCGTATATCCCGTCGTAATAAGATTACTTCCGAGTAAACAAGCATTAAGTTCTTCGTCCTACGAAGATACTTAATATACACTTAACCGCAATCCAATGTTCCATTCTGGATTGGATGAAATCGCTACCGGTCCATCATGTAATGATATCCGGTCTAGTGCACAAGATTGCATACATCAAACTACCAACTGCCAAGCATATGGAATGTTACGCATCGCTCAACCTCCTCTTGGGTTTTAGGTACTTGTTCCTTTGAAAGTTTGATTCCATGTCTAGTAGGAGTGAAACCCTCTTGGAATCTTGCATGGCGAACTTATTGAGCATATTCTCAATGTAGGTTAGTTGAGACAAAACTATCTTCTTGTTCTTACGATCTCTTATAAGTTTGATCCCTAGAACATAGGTAGCCTCTCCCAAATCCTTCATTGAAAACTGTTCATTTAGCCATCCTTAACCGCAGATAACATTCCCACATCATTCCCAATGAGCGAATGTCATCAACATACGTGATTAGGAAAGTAACCTTACCTTCTTGTATTCTTTTGTAAACACAAGGCTCATCTAGGTTTTGTATGAACCCATAGATTTTGATAGCCTTATCAAACCTAATGTTCCAAGACCTAGATGCTTGCTTAAGTCCATAAATGGACCTTTGCAACTTGCAAACCTTACGCTCATTACCTAGCTCAATGAATCCTTCTGGTTGGGCCATATAAATGGTCTCCTCAAGATCTCCATTCAGAAATGCGGTCTTGACATCCATTTGCCATATTCCATAATCGAAATAGGCTGCTATGGCCAAAAGAATCCTGATAGACTTAAGCATGGCAACCGGAGAAAAAGTCTCCTCGTAGTCTATACCCTCTTTTTGAGTATAGCCTTTAGCTATCAATCTAGCTTTAAAGGTCTCTACCTTTCCATCCGATCCCCTTTTCCTTTTGTAGATCCATTTACACCCTATGATTTTTAGACCTGGTGGTAGATCTACAAGGACCCAGACTTCATTAGTATACATAAAATCTATTTCCGATTCCATTGCCTTGAGCCATTTTCCTGCATCAACATCATTAATAGCCTATGTATACGTAACGGGATCTGTTTCTTCTTGGTCTGAGATGGCAATTAAGCCTTCTCCTAAACCCAGATACCTATCTGGTTGTCTCACAACCCTCCCACTATGTCTAGGCACATCTTGATGTTCAGGTTGCACTTCTGATTCAACTCTTGAATCCATTTCGACATCTTGTTCTGTCATATCCAAAACAACTCTTGGTTTGGATGAAATTGCTAACTCCTTTAGTACTACTTCACTTCTTCCTTTGTGATTTCTCACAAACTCTTCCTCTAAGAAGTTTGCATTTGTCAACACAAATACCTTCCTATCATGAGGACTGTAAAAATAGTACCCTCGAGTTCCCGTAGGATATCCTACAAACAAACATACTTCTGACCTTGGTTCCATCTTTGTGGATTCAGGCTTTAGAACATGGGCTGGACAGCCCCAAGTCCTCAAGTGCCTCAATGAAGGCACTCGGCCAGTCCACAACTCCCTAGGTGTTTTAGGCATCGATTTGGATGGAGCAAAGTTAAGAAGATATGTTCTTTGTTTGTATGGCATATCCCGAACGATTCTCGAAGGCTAGCATAGGACATCATTGATCTTACCATTTCTAATAGAGTTCTATTTCTCCTCTGCTACACCATTATGTTGAGGTGTACGAGGAGTCGACAAATTGGAAACAATTCCATTGTCAATTAAATATTCTTGGAACTCTCGGATAAATACTCACCACCTCGATCCGATCGAAGTTGTTTTAATGGCTTGCCAAGTTGCTTCTCGACTTGACTTTGAATTCTTTGAACTTTTCAAAAGATTCACTCTTTTATGCATCAAATACAAATAGCCATGTCTTAAGTAATCATCTATAAAAGTTATGAAATATTCATAACCTCCTCTAGCTTGTACATTCATGGGCCCACACACATCAGTATGTACCATGTCCAATGTGGATTCAAATCTGTTTCCTTTAGAAGGAAATGAGGCTTTTGTCATTTTTCCTTCAATACAAGATTCACAGATGGGTAATGGATCACTATCCAAGCCCATAAGGATCCCATCCTTTACTAGCCTGTCAAGTCTTTTCTGATTGATATGACCCATCCTTAGATGCCACGGATACTTTGAATTAATGCTAGAGATATTGGATTGTCTTGGTTTTATCAATTCTGTGGTGTTTAGTGAGCCTTTCATAGGTTCTATAAAAAACAATCCTGTTTAATTATCGCTTCACAAATAAAATCCTTATTCTCATATATTGAAACAACTTTTTCAAAATATAAGGAATAGCCAGATTTTATTAGAAAAAAAAAGAAATCATGTTCCTTACAATCATTGGCATGTAATAAACATCTTCCAAATATAACCTATGACCACTAGGAAAGTCCAAGATAACTACTCCCACCGATTCTGCTGAAACATAGGAACCATCTGCTATCTTAACTTGAACCGGCCTTTAGAAGTCTTTTCCTTTCTTTGGAACCCTGCAAAGAATTACAAACATGGTTAGTGGCTCCTGAATCTAATATCCAAGAAGTAGATAAATCGCCACATTTCTAGTTCCTAACAAACTTAGGAAGCCCATACCTTGTTTGCTTTTGAGGGACTCTAGGTAAACCGGATAGTTTCTTTCCGATGGCCCATCTCATCACAAAGGAAACACTTTCCTTTGATGTTCTCTTTGGCCTTCTTTTTCATGGGTTTGGCCTTGACCCCTATTTGGGCCTTCTTTTTCATTGGACCCTTCTTCTTTTCCTTGCCCTTACCCTTGGGCTTAGAAGAAGAAACTACATTAGCTTCTGGCCCATGAGCCTTAATATTCAATATTTCCTCCGTGCTCTGAAGGGTATTCATCAACTCACTCAAGGTGTAATCCTTGCTGTTGAGCTCATAGTCCAACTTAAACTGCTGAAAAGAAGAGTTTAAGCTATTGATGATCATAATCATCTGCGTGTCCGCATCCATATCCGCCCCAAGCATCTCAGCCTCAGTGACCGCAGAGATTACCTTCATCATGTAATCCCGCACCGGTTCACCAGTGTTTCATGTGAGATTATGAAAGGTTTGGATAGCTTTCACTCTTGCAGACCTAGTCCTCACACCAAACATCTCATGTAGGTGATGGACCATTGCACTAGCAGTTTTCATACAAGCAATTTGCTTTTGCAACATGCCGCTGACAGAAGCCAGAATATAACACTTAGTAGTCTTGTCAGCATTCTACCAACGGTCATGTTGTTGGACTTACTCAGGAGTTGCATCTCCACTTAGAGGTGTAGGCTCATTTTCAGTTAACACCCATGAAATACGTTCATATTGAAGAACAATGTCAAGGTTACGTCTCCATTCATTAAACTTGTCTCCATTTTCCAATTTGTTATTAGTCAAGAGCAGGGTGAGTGGATTCATTTTGTGGTTGATTATGTCTGAAAATATAAATTATTAAAACATGAGCATACTAGTCAACAATTTATGGAACTTTGTATAAAATCATGATGCATGTATGCATGATGATAGATTTAACAAAACTTAAAAATTAAAACATTATCTGACAGTTATTTTCTTATCTATAACAGACTAAGTGACAAATGGGCCATCTTATCTATTAAAAGAAAAGCTGGGACCCTCCCACTCAAAAACTACCAAGCATCTCATGCTCAATTTTTTAAGAAGCGTCTTAATTTGGTCCATACTTTTACCAACAGAGCTACGGTGGGCATTTTATTGATAAAAAATGTTGAGTGTATAACCATTTGATTCATTCACTAAAGATACCTACAAATCATGCCTCGGTGGGAGGTCACATTTGCTATCATTAAGTGGACTTATCCTTAAGGAGACCCAAACCATGCAAGATCTAGGATCCATGCCCTCCGATGGGGAGTAACACTTCACCACATGCAAGCGGGCCATCATTTGGAGACCGTGGACTCTCACAGAGCATCCTCTCCCACTCAATCTTTTGGGCTTTAAGTTTTAAATACCATCTTGTCTAGATGCAATTTATTATCCATCCTATATTGTTTCATTATATATCTCATACATAATGAATGCATGGCAAGGCCTAGGGTTGGAAATTTTCTAAATGACATGCAATCACATAATATCACATATTGCAAGCATTCATTTCTCCATTCATCACATGAACTAATAAAGCCATTTTTGATTGTCCATCCTAGAATCATAAAATAATTACAAGCCTTTTAGGCCCAAAATATGCTTCTTCATCTTGGATCTTCCGCTTCGAACTCTTCGCTAACATGATCCGGCCCATTCGGTAAACAAAATGTAATGGCATTTATGAAATTAGAATTTTGTCATTTTGAAAAAATAAAATTCCAGCACTAGATTTTTAGAAAACCAAATCTTTGTTTAGACAAAAAATTCCATCACTTGTTTTATTAAAACCGAAACTCATTTCATGAAAATTAAACACAGCACTTAGTATTTTAGCAAAACCGAAATTGGATTCTTTGAAACAAAAAACCAGCACTTGTTTTCCAATCATAACTGAAATATGATTCATTGAAACAAAAATTCCAGCAACTTAGTTTTCACAAAACTTATGCCAAAATACAAAAGGATACACCGAAAATTTTACCTTTCCATTTCTTCAATCCATGGCTGCTCCTTCTTCATCATTACATCAATTTGTACATTACAAAATCAAATAAAATAGAAAAAAGAAACCAAGGAGGAAACATGGTGATGATAGACCACCCTCCTTGTTACAACCAAATGAAGAAATCTTATAAGATAAAATTTAACTTCTATGGACAACCAAAAGAGCAACATACACCATATATATTTCTATCACATAAAAATATGCAGTATACATAAAAAAAATTGCCAACCCATGCATCCACCATATAGGAACCGAAATCATGCATGAAAAATCGGCTCTGATACCAATTGTTGGATCGGAAAAAGAAAGCATACTTAGTATGGAGAAACGATAGATTTCAAAACTTTTTAAGAAATCATCTTGCAGCGGAAGCAATATATCCAAATCAACATGCTAATCCATACATGATATGGTATAAGGATAATAAAACCAAGAACAAGATAAAAGGAATTACCGACTCCTTCGCTCTGACTTTAAATCCTTCTTTGCTGCTACCCTCTCCTTCTTATATCCAAATCCTTTGCCTTTGAGTCTTTTCCTTTAGCAATCTATCTTCTTCCTTGTTGTAGTATCCTCAAACAATTAGATTTACCACTTGTTCTTCAAGGACAACTAGGTTAACAAAATCCTTTGGTGGGAAAGGAGAAGAAATATTTGGAGGAGATTTTCTTAGAAGAAGAAGAACCGAAATTGAAACTCTTTCAATTCTTTCACTTAGGAATTTCGGTTCTTCCCTACATTAAAGGAGAGAATGTCTAAAAACCATGCAAGAACCCTTTCTTACATCTCAATTTCGAAATATGCATGAATGGAAAAAGTGAGAGGCATCCAATGCATCACTTCTTACGTTAATCACTCATCAAATAGCCAATAAATGAGACTTACTTCATTTATCTTTAAAATGGCTGTTTGAAAAGACCATAACCTATAATTGAATACCCATTTTGATTTTGGCAAGAAGAAAGAAGGAAAGATGGTCCATCTAATGCACATCTTTCATCTTTAATCTAATGAATGCAAATAGGTTACATGCCAACATTAAAAGCCAACCATTAAACCATTTAATGGTAAGTTCATAACTCCATTTAATAATGATGAACCATAATAAAGACCATCTTTATTTAGTATTTTAATGTCAAATGTGTGGTTACACATCTAACCTAACACAATTTCGAAATTGCTTCTTCTCCATTTAAAAAAATTGTTTTAATATAATTAATCTAATCAATTACATTAAACCAAAACAAGCCCATTTCTAAATGAACATATGGGCTTCCAATTCACCATTAATTAGTATAAGCCCATCATTCAATTATGGACTTCTAAAGCCTCCAAACTACTTCTTACTTAGCTTGATAACCTTCCTTAAAGCCAAGTGGGGAATCATATTGGACTTTGATAATTCAAGCTCCAATAAACCCAGAAATAATTCAATCTCATTGGAATTAATTCTAGCTTATTAACTAAATGTCATTCCACTAAAGACAATTAATTGAACTCTTGAATTATTAAATATTATGAGAATGTGTCCAATTGCAAACCCTATTTAGAACCTTATTATAGCCATCGGCACAAAAAAGGGGAAAATTACCGTTTTGCCCTTATGTTGGTTTTTCCTTCTAGATCTCTCATTTTACTTTATATGGTGATTAACACATAAGATCTCATCTTAGTGTTAAGACTTGATGGGTAGCTAGTCCATCAAACTACTGGCGCCAGTTTAATCACCAAATCTCCTTAAAACATCTAGAAGAGATGATAACACTATAAACACTTTATTTGAGTGAATGTTCCCTGATACATGTTTCAATTAATAATTCCAACATGCAGACAATGGATTAATACCCTGTAAAAATCCATTCCGATCATATCAAGAATTATAATGAAACACATATGAGTTCACCACTCATCAAGATTGTGGTTCATAATAAGCGAATGCTTAAGTTGTATGTTTTAAGATTAAAGTAACGACCGACTTTATTCTTGAAAACATACTTGATTCTAGATTCATTTAATAGTGCCATTATCGATAGTCTACTACTATCATGATATGAAATTCATCATTCCCTTTAAGTAAACTCCTTTACTTATATGGAGATAAATCGCAACACTACAGTCTAAACCATAATCAAACGACCAACTTGATTATTCAACTGTGAATCAATTAATTCAGATTCTAATAATATACATGTTTCCCATACATCTCTATGTATATGTATATTACTTACAAATGAATCTTGGTACCTTATGACCAGATATATAATGCTCATACAGATAAAACCAAACTCTTTGTTTTATTAATAATAAATATTTTCATTACAAAATCAGAATCAAGAAGATAAAGTTACATGTAAATACACTTGCTTTCCAGGGCACTATATTTACATAACTCCAACATAAGCTTACACTTCAAGAACACTTGGTTACTTTATATTATAACTCAATTTTTCATCATCTCTTTTCTATCCTCATATGCTCTCATAATATCCAATTCTCATTCATGGTTTAGCACTTCATACTAATAAACACACTTAGGTAGGATTCTCTTAATTTCCTAAGACAAACCAAATCTCATTCAATAGGAATCCACTTTAAGATCCCACAATGCATAATCACTGAAATTGGTTCTAGAACATTTAAACCCAAGCATTTTCTAAACTCCATAAACTAGAATATTTACGAAAATCCAAAGATTCAATTGATCATACCTTGATTCGTCACCAAATGAAGAGATCTTTAGCTCAAATGGAAGCTCTTTTCTTCCTCTACCTTATTGTCTTCTTGACAACTTCAAAATCTCTCTTGAAGGCCAAAGAAATTAAAACCCTAGTTTGTTTTTCCTTCCTTCTCTCTTTCATTTCTTTTTCATGTTCTCTCTCTTATCTCTTTTCTAATCCACTCATTTTGCTTCTCTAGAATCTTCTCATTAACGTTTCTCCTTTATTTATAGGTAAGACAACACTTCTTCTTCCATTTATGCCCTTAATGAGTCCAAAAGTCCATTTTAACCTTCCTTATAGGCTTATGTTCTTTTAAACTTAAGTGTCTTGCCAAAAATATCCTTGACCATTCTTACATAACACTTTCATTCAAAAACATCCTCCATTGTCTTAAGTTTCTAATGCCACCGAAACCATTCAATTTGGTTCAGTGATTCAAAAGATATACTTCAACCATTTTTTTTTGTTCTGCTCTTGTCCAGAACAGTATGCTATCTACAACTTCCATCCAAAACTTGAAAGTCTTAGGAACTAAATCAAAATTCACTTCCTTGAGATACTTTGTATCTCTATATCTCTAGTTTAACCCGAATTAGAAATCATCTCATTTTGATTTCTACAAATCAAGATATCATCAAAACACTGAAGTATGTTCAATGGGATAACACCAGTTCATATCCTTTAAGAGCACCCTCACTATACCCGTCCCACTATTTTCACTTAATCTCTCTCCATATAATTCAGATAACTTATATTTTTTGTGGAGATATAGAGAAAGTTCTTACGAATCCAATGGTTCAAGAATCAAGTCATTTGGAGGTCTAGGGAAGAAGTTATGACCAAACGACTATGACAGATTTCTGCCCTTACTTGGAATGTACATGCCTCAGTACAAATGCCATAACTTTTTCTACAGATGTCTAATTGACTTAGTTTTTGGACCATTGAAATTAGGACTTGGGGAACTACAACTTTCATGCAGACCTAAAAGGACAATTCTTTCTTCTACATTCTGTATCATCTCATTTTCTATCCTTTGCTTTCTTCCGTCTGCTTTTCTATCGTCTGCTTTCTTCCGTCTGCTTTTCTATCGTCGGCTTTCTTCCGTCTGCTTTTCTATCGTCTGCTTTCTATTGTCTACTTTCTTCCGTCTGCTTTTCTATCATTTGCTTTTCTATCGTTTGCTTTCTTCCATCTACTTTTCTATCATCTACTTTTCTATCGTCTGCTTTCCTCCGTCTGTTTTTTATCGTCTACTTTTTTTCTGTCTGCTTTTTATCGTCTACTTTTTTCCGTCTGCTTTTCTACTCAGAACGTCTCCAATTAGAAGGATCATAAATTTTGAATACGATATCTAAAATTTTCATACAATATACCGTTGGAAAGATAAAAGAAAGATCTACAACTTTTCATAAGGCAACTTTGCCAAAATCTATTTAGATCAAGTCCAAATTGTCTCCCGATTCTATAATCTGTTTTTCTTCCTTTCACTTTCTATCATCTGCTTTTTTGCATCCAGAACATATACACTTATAAGAATCATAAATTTTGACTCCAATGTCCAACATTTACAAACTTTATACCGTTTAAAATGTAAAAGAAATATCTACAACTTTCTAGAAAGAAAGTTTGACAAATTCTATCTAGATCAAGTCCATATTTTCTCCCGATTCTATCATTTGCTTTTCTTCCTTTCACTTTCTATCGTCTGCTTTTTGCATCCAGAACATATCCACTTATAAGAATCATACATTTTGACTCGGATGTCCAAAATTTACAAGATTTATACCTTTGGAAAGATAAAATAAATATCTACAACTTTACAGAAGAAAATTTTGCCAAATTATATCTATATCAATCCCAAATTTGCCCCTAAAATCTGAAGACAAAATTTTCATTCATACACCAACACTGCACCCAATTCTTCACTTCATGGTAATTTTTGAGACTCTTAGACACAAAATTGAAATTCAATGTCTTCATACTAAATGTAGCCATATATCTCTAATTTAATAAAAATCAAGAATCATATTGTTTGGATTACTATAGAAAACGTTGTGGTTAAAAGACTGAAGCATATTCAGTGAATATTTTTCCAGATCACTGCCAATCTTGTTTCTAAAGGTTTCCTTATCACAACTCCTACCAAGATCACTCTTTCTACTCCTTCTACTCCTTATTTTCAATAAAATCACATTTAATATCAATTATACCTGGAAGTTGTCAATGAATGTGTTGGGCCCCGAAAATTTTTTTGTTTATTTAATTGATTATTTATTAATTTATTTGCTATTCTTGCTTTAATTGTTTTAATTATGTGTTTATATAGAAATATATTTTATTGAGTCTTGGGATTAGCATGTATGATTGGGAATTAGAATTTTTGGACATCAAGTGAATGGTTAGAATTTAATGTTGGAAAGAATGGGCTTTATAGAATAAGTGGAATAAGAAGAAGGAGGATTAGAAATAAGTGGGTTATGTGTAGTGGGCTTGTGAGGAGGAGAGCCCAAAAAGGGATTGTTAGAAGGAGAGCTCAAAACTATGTAGTTTTGAGGTAGGCTTTTAAGATGAAAATAAAAGAGTTAAATGAATTTAAAGGAAGAAGGAGAAGAAGAGAGATTGTCGAAAGTCACAAAAGGAAAAGAAGAGAAGAAGAGAAAACGTGAACAAGGAGAGCTTCGACCAAGAGAGCAAGGGAGAGCCATAGGAGGCTTGAAGGAAAGAAGAAAGAAGGAGAAAAAGGAAGAGGAAGCTACTTGTGAGAGGTAAGTTCTAGTCTTTGCTTATGTTAGGTTCAAGTATGAGATTAAATGCAAGTTAGGGTTTGTGTAGAGATTGAAGAAAAATGGAAGAGAAGGTGAGATCTATGGATTTTTGGGACTTTCTAAGTAAGGTTATGGTTATTCTAGCTTAAATGTCCTATGGGTAGGTTACGTTTAAAGATTATTTTCATCTTTGCTTGATTTATGAATATTATGACTTTCTTTTAAAATGTATTTATTGAATGTGTTGGATCGGAAAAAGAAAGCATGCTTAGTATGGAGAAACGATAGATTTCAAAACTTTTTAAGAAATCATCTTGCAGCAGAAGCAATATATCCAAATCAACATGCTAATCCATACATGATATGGTATAAGGATAATAAAACCAAGAATAAGATAAAAGTAATTACCGACTCCTTCGCCATGACTTTAAATCCTCATTGCTATCCTCTCCTTCTTATATCCAAATCCTTTGCCTTTGAGTCTTTTCCTTTAGCAATCTATCTTCTTCCTTGTTGTAGTATCCTCAACCAATTAGATTTACCACTTGTTCTTCAAGGACAACTAGGTTAACAAAATCCTTTGGTGGGAAAGGAGAAGAAATATTTGGAGGAGATTTTCTTAGAAGAAGAAGAACCAAAATTGAAACTCTTTCAATTCTTTCACTTAGGAATTTCGGTTCTACCTTGCATGAAAGGAGAGAATGTCTAAAACCATGCAAGAACCCTTTCTTACATCTCAATTTCGAAATATGCATGAATGGAAAAGTGAGAGGCATCCAATGCATCACTTCACATTAATCACTCATCAAATAGCCAATAAATGAGACTTACTTCATTTATCTTTAAAATGGCTATTTGAAAAGACCATAACCTATAATTGAATACCCATTTCGGTTTTGGCAAGAAGAAAGAAGGAAGATGGTCCATCTAATGCACATCTTTCATCTTTAATCTAATGAATGCAAATAGGTTACATGCCAACATTAAAAGCCAACCATTAAACCATTTAATGGTAAGTTCATAACTCCATTTAATAATGATGAACCATAATAAAGACCATCTTTATTTAGTATTTTAATGTCAAATGTGTGGTTACACATCTAACCTAACACAATTTCGAAATTGCTTCTTCTCCATTTAAAAAATTGTTTTAATATAATTCATCTAATCAATTACATTAAACCAAAACAAGCCCATTTCTAAATGAACATATGGGCTTCCAATTAACCATTAATTAGTATAAGCCCATCATTCAATTATGGACTTCTAAAGCCTCCAAACTACTTCTTACTTAGCTTGATAACCTTCCTTAAAGCCAAGTGGGGAATCTTATTGGACTTTGATAATTCAAGCTCCAATAAGCCCGAAATAATTCAATCTCATTGGAATTAATTCTAGCTTATTAACTAAATGTCATTCCACTAAAGACAATTAGTTGAACTCTTGAATTATTAAATATTACGAGAATATGTCCAATTGCAAACCCTATTTAGAACCTTATTATAGCCATCTCGCACAACAAAGGGTAAAATTACCGTTTTGCCCTTATGTTGGTTTTTCCTTCTAGATCTCTCATTTTACTTTATATGGTGATTAACACATAAGATCTCATCTTAGTGTTAAGACTTGATGGGTAGCTAGTCCATCAAACTATCGCGCCAGCTTTAATCACCAAATCTCCTTAAAACATCTAGAAGAGATGATAACACTATAAACTCTTTATTTGAGTGAATGTTCCACGATACATGTTTCAATTAATAATTCCTACATGCAGACACGGATTAATACCTGTAAAATCCATTCCGATCATATCAAGAATTATAATGAAACACATATGAGTTCACCACTCATCAAGATTGTGGTTCATAATAGCGAATGCTTAAGTTGTATGTTTTAAGATTAAAGTAACTACCACTTTATTCTTGAAAACATACTTGATTCCAATTCATTTAATAGTTCCATTATCGATAGTCTACTACTATCATGATATGAAACTCATCATTCCCTTTAAGTAAACTCCTTTACTTATATGGAGATAAATCGCAACACTACTGCCTAAACCATAATCAAACGACCAACTTGATTATTCAATGTGAATCAATTAATTCATATTCTAATAATATACATGTTTCCCATACATCTCTATGTATATGTATATTACTTACAAATGAATCTTGGTACCTTATGACCAGATATATAATGCTCATACAGATAAAACCAAACTCTTTTATTTTATTAATAATAAATATTTTCATTACAAAGCAGAATCAAGAAGATAAAGTTACATGTAAATACACTTGCTTTCCAGGGCACTATATTTACATAACTCCAACAGAATGAAGTATGATTTAATTGAAAGAACTCAAGAAAATCCCACTCAAGACAAGGAGGAAGGGCAATCTTGAATTCTGATACCGACGATAGGTGGGTAACATTTTTATAGTTGTTGTGTAATGGGTAAATGCCCTATGTGTTCTATCTTTGATAATTATGCGCATATTGAAAGTGTATTTCCTTTGATTTGAAAGTAAAGTGTGAAACTATGATAATTCGAAAGAATGAAAGAAGCATAAAATGCTAGCCTTGTGCTTGAATATGTGATCATAAATTAGTTGTGATTGGGCGAGAGAGAACCTACTTCGATAAGTCACGTGCACGTTGACCCCCCTTTTATCTTCTTCTGGCAGCCCGCTTGTGGCCCACGAGATCCAAAAATAGACTCATCGTGTTTACGGTAAACTTCAGTTTCTGTCGTGTTTATGGAACTCTCGAGCCAAATGTGTGCATTCCATCATTTATTTGTGTTTATGATGCATAATAGGTGTTTGACTGATATAAACTCTCATGTTATGCTTATGTGATGATTTTGGATTATTTGAGCTTTATATGATAAATTGCTATTGTTTCGTATTGTTAATGAATTGTTGTGTGGCTCATTACCCGATGGCTATAAACATGTTAGCCACTGAGCCGTATTAGCTCACCCCATTCTCCCTCCTCAGGTGCAAATTCAAGTTGAGAGCTGAACCTTGCAAGGCATCGGGCATCACTCTAAGAAATTTAGTTACTTTTGTATTAAGTTAGTAACTAGCTTATAAGAATATCAAACATGGAGCATCTCACACATTTTGTATTCTATACTTGACTGTTGATGGATATGCTGATATGTAATTAAAGCCATGCTTGAACTTTGTTATGAATTGGGAAGAGAAGGAGAGCTTTAGTACTCTCTTCATGTGAGTTTGTTGATTCGCGATCTGTGTGTGATCTTGGAAATAGTATGTGTGTGAGCTCTTTTAAATTGTTGAGTTGCTGCTGAGTTATTGTTTTGGGAGAGGCCGCTGGAAAATTCTTATGGTTTAAGTGTTGTTGAAGTGGGATGTAGTGCTGAAATTTCTGGGTTGATGCACTCATGTGGTAATTTCTGAGTATGTTGTGTTTTCTGCAATTTTTGGGTTGATATAGGTCATTTGGGATTATTATGACTCCTTGATGGTGTTAGGCGAGCTGTAGAGCTCTTTCAGGATGTTTTATGAATAAATTTTGATGTGTTGATTGGTAGGTGTGAGTCGTTGGAATTAAATGCATGTGCTGTCTAAATGGCAGGTTGTCAGGCAGAGTTTTGAGCCCTTTTTTAACCCTCATGGAGTTGGAATATAGGTCGGTGATCTTCATGAAATTTGTAGATAATTCGTTTACCTTTCCATAGACACTAAGTTTGCTAAATTTGGAGTTCTGGGTCAAAAGTTATGGAGGTCGCAAGTTCTGGTACTGTTCAGGAAGAGCTAGTCGATCAGTCTTAGTGTAAATTTTTGTTTCCCTTAGTGGCCGATCTTGTCTTTGAGTCCTTGGAAAATATAGGTTTTTCTTCTAGCTTTCCAACGCTTCCGACCGTGTCTGATTTGGAGCTCGGAGTCAAAAGTTATGAGGGTTAGAAGTTACAGAGCTCGGAGTCTGGAATTAGAGCTCGGATAGTGCCGAGCGCTGGGCGCTCGCCCGCGCCCGTGCGCTAGCGCTCGGCCATGCCGAGAGCTGGGCGCTCGCCCGTGCGCGAGCGCTGGTCGCTAGCTCGTCATTTGGGGGTCGGTTTTGGCCGACTGACCCCTCTCCCTTCTTTTGTCCATAACTTGTTGTGTAGACCTCCGATTAACCTCATTTTTGAAGCGATGGATTTATAAGAGATTTTTCTAACTTTCTACATCTGATTTATCAGTATTGCTTTTAAATTGAAAAAGGTGGTTTGAAACAAAGTGTGGAGGTCGGCTGATCAAGTCTGAACATACTTTACTAATTTTGAGATATCTGGAGATATAAAGCTCGGATCGAGGCGATTCTTGTTTTAAATTAAACTAGAGATATAAACCTACAAGTTTTATGAAGGAACCGATCAGTAATTTAACCTCTAAAGTTTTCAAATTCTGACACGAAGTCGTGTCTAAGGGTCAGTTTTCACTATTTTTCTTTAAGATGGTATTTTAACCATAAGTCTTTCATTTCTAATCCAAATTGAGCGTTTTCAGTGGCGTTGGAATCGTGAGATCATGAGGAACAATTTTTTTCTTAAAAAGCCAATCCCAATTTCTTCTTCTATTAAAAAGTTTCTCTATTTGTGGTTAGTATGTGTTTGGTTTTGGGTCCTCTATGCTTATGTATGCCTTGTGTGAGTCCGAATGTTGGGCCTCGGAGACGGGGTCCAACATTGTTTGGTATCAGAGCTTAGGTTTCACTCCTAGGCTTTTGTTGTGATATATGATTAAATGTTTGCATTATGAATTGATGGTTTGCATTAAGTGACATGCATCTCATGCATACATATAGGAACTAAGATTAAAAAGAAATGTAGCTAATTAGTAAATGTTTTCATTGAAGGAGTAAGATGCCACCTCGTAGAAGGACACGAGGAGTTCTGCAAGGTTCTATTGCACCTGACTCTCCACTGAGAGAGGAGAGCACGGATGAGTCCGTAGCCCCGGGAGTGGCTGAGGCCCCTCTAGGGCAAAGTAGTGAGCCCCTTCGATCTCAGACTCAGCAGTCGCCTAGTCAGTCTGAGCAAGTGCCTGCTCTTGATCCGAGATTGTTCCAGGCATTTACCCAAGCATTTGTTCAGGCTCTGGGTCAAATGCCACAGGCTTCTGGTTCGGCCCCAGCTAAGAGGGGGAGACAGTTTGACAAGCTGAGGAAGTATGGAGCGGTGGATTTCCACGGGACCACGGATCCTGAGGAAGCTGAGACTTGGTTGAGGAAGACCGAAAGGGTCTTGGATCAGATGGAGTGCGAGGATGATGAGAGAGTGGTTTATGCTGCCAGTCTGCTTCAGGGTGATGCCTTGCATTGGTGGGAGATCTGCTGCGAGTCGATGAGACCGATGGGATTGACATGGGGAGACTTCCTGACTTTGTACAGGAAGAAGTATCTGTCTGAGGTGTACATTCAGGAGAAGCAGAGAGAGTTTCTGAGTCTCACCCAGAGAGAGATGACTGTTGCTGAATATGAGCGCCGGTTCACACAGTTATAGAGGTATGCTTCAGAGTTGATGTTCAATGAGGCTGCTAAGTGCCGCTGATTTGAGTTGGGTTTGCATCTCGCCATCAGAGAGAAGGTAGTGGTGCATAATTTTTCTGATTTTCAGCAGCTGGTTGAAGCGGCTCTGAGGGTTGAGAACATTGAAAACATCAAGAGTGCAGTTAGCAGAAAGAGGAAGGGAAGAGAGCAATTCAGGAGGGGAGGTGGTACTTCTATTCCTGAGAGAAGTGCCAGAACCTTTCCTGTGCAGTCTGAGGAGAGGAGTACCGGTGGGAGCCGGCCTAGACCGACGAGGACTTCTGCTGTTTCTCACCAAGCCTCAACGGTGGGCGGCGGTAGAAGAGGAGATGGGGAGAGACTACCTCTTCCTAAATGTGAGCATTGTGGGAATCTCCATAGAGGGGAATGTCGCAGATTTTCAGGAGCATGCTTTAATTGTGGACAGAAAGGAGACATAGCCAAATTTTGTCCTAAGCCGGACAGAAGAGAGGGGTCATAGATGCAAGCTTCCAGAAGGACAGAGGCAGTAGGACAGAAAGTTGTGACGAAAGTGGGTAGCTCTGGTGTACCTAAGAGAGCTTATCCTCCAGACAAATCCAGGGGGCAAGCACCAGCTAGAGTGTTTGCTATGACTCGAGAGGAGGCAGAGACCGCTCCAGAAGTGGTAACGGGTATGATTAAACTGTTTGATGTTGATGTTCTTGCTTTGATTGATCCGGGTTCTACCCACTCTTTTGTGTTATCGGGTAGAACTGTATGTGGTAGAGTCTTGAGCCAATTGGATACTCCACTGATGGTGAGTACTCCGATCGGCCAGTTTATTGTTATAAGTCAAGTGTATAGAGACTGTGAGATAGAGATTAGTGGAGGGAAGTTTATGGTGGATTTGATGCATTTGAAGATGGGAGGATTGGATGTGATCCTAGGTATGGATACATTAGAGAAGTATCATGCCAACTTAGACTGCAAGCAGAAGACAGTGGAATTCGAGTAAGAGAATGGCAGAAAAGTGGTATTTGTGGGAGATAGAAGAGTCAGTCCGCCTCGGATTGTTTCAGCTATGTCAGCAGAGAGATTGATGAGTAAGGGGTGTGAAGCGTATTTGGCCTATTTGTTAGACACGAAGGCAGATAGAGGGAGGTTGGAAGACCTTCCTGTAGTCAGGGAATTCCCGGACGTCTTTCTTGAAGAATTGCCAGGACTACCTCCTCCGAGGGAAATTGAGTTTCCCGTTGAGCTTCTTCCAGGTACTACGCCGATTTCGATTCCGCCTTACCGGATGGCCCCGGCAGAATTGAGAGAGATTAAGGAGCAATTGGAGGATCTGTTAGAGAAGGGTTACATTAGGCCGAGCTCTTCGCCTTGGGGAGCTCCGGTTCTCTTTGTGAAGAAGAAAGATGGGTCGTTGCGAATGTGTGTGGATTATAGGAAGCTGAATCAGGCCACCATTAAGAATAGATATCCGCTCCCGCGCATAGATGATTTGTTTGATCAATTGCAAGGGGCAAGAGTCTTTTCCAAAATAGATTTGAGATTGGGTTATCATCAGTTGAGGATTAAGGAGACCGATGTGTCAAAGACTGCTTTTAGGACGAGGTATGGCCACTTTGAGTTTTTGGTTATGCCTTTCGGGTTAACGAATGCTCCTGCAGTCTTAATGGATTTGATGAATATAGTTTTCAAGTCTTTCCTAGATCAATTTATCATTGTCTTTATTGATGATATATTGGTATATTCTAAGAGTGATGGGGAGCATGAGGATCATTTGAGGGTTGCTTTAGAGACTTTGAGAAAGAATGAGCTGTATGCCAAATTCGATAAGTGCGAATTTTGGTTAAGGAAAGTAGTATTTCTCGGGTATGTGATTTCAGAGCGTGGAGTGCATGTGTATCCACAAAAGATAGAGGCTGTGGTTAAATGGGAAGCACCTAAGAATGTGGCTGAAGTGAGAAGTTTCTTGGGACGAGCTGGATATTACAGGAGGTTTGTGGAGGGCTTTTCTATGATAGCTGCTCCACTTTCCAAATTGACGAGAAAGAATAAGAAGTTTGAGTAGATTGAGGAGTGCCAGAGTAGTTTTGAGGAATTGAAGAATAGGCTTACTACTGCACCGATTTTGACATTACCCTATGGTGATGATGGATACATTGTCTACAATGAAGCTTCCAGGAAGGGTTTAGGATGTGTATTGATACAAGGAGAGAAAGTGATTGCCTATGCTTCTAGGCAATTGAAGCCTTATGAGATGAACTACCCTATTCATGATTTGGAGTTGGCTGCTATTATTTTCACATTGAAGATTTGGAGACACTACTTGTATGGAGTTACTACTAGAGTATTTACGGACCATAAGAGCCTTAAGTACTTGATGACTCAGAAAGAGTTGAATTTGAGGCAGAGGCAATGGTTGGAGTTATTAAAAGATTATGATTTGGTGATAGACTACCATCCGGGGAAAGCTAATGTGGTAGCTGGTGCATTGAGTAGGAAGTCTACCATGGCACATGTGGAGACAGTGTACCTTCCTTTACTGAAGGAATTAGCCAGACTTGATGTGACATTGAGGCAAGTTGAGCCTGACTGTATTTTGGCAAATTTCAAAGTGAGACCAGTGTTGAGGGAGAAGATCAAAGAATTGCAGGAACGAGATAAGTACTTGAGTAAGCTTAGAGCAGAGATAAAAGATGGCAAGCCCTCTGATGTAGAGGTAAAGGAAGATGGATTGATGGTTATGGGTGACAGATTGTGTGTTCCAGATGTGTTAGAGCTGAAGGATGAGATCCTTGATGAAGTGTATAACGCTCCTTATGCAATACACCCAGGGAGTTCTAAGATGTATTGGGATTTGAAAGACCATTTCTGGTGGAAGGGAATGAGGAAAGATGTGGCAGAGTATGCTAAAAGATGTTTAGTGTGTTAGCAAGTTAAAGCTGAACACCAAGCACCTTCAGGCAAGCTTAATCCTTTGCCGATTCCGGAATGGAAATAGGAGAAGATTTCTATGGATTTTCTGATGGGTTTACCGAGGACTAGCAGGAAGCATGACGCTATTTGGGTGATTGTTGATAGGTTGACCAAGTCGGCACACTTATTGCCAATTAAACAGACGAATTATTTGAATGTTTTGGCTAAGAAGTATGTAGATGAGGTAATCAGACTTCATGGGATTACGAGTTCGATAGTGTCTGATAGGGATCCTAGGTTTACCTCCAGATTTTAGGAAAGTTTGCAGGAGGCTCTGGCGACTAGATTGCATTTCAGTACAGCTTTCCATCCACAGACTGATGGATAGTCGGAGAGGACGATACGGACTTTGGAGGCTATGTTGAGAGCTTGCGCGTTGGATTTCAAAGGTTCGTGGGATGATCACCTACCTTTGATTGAGTTTGCTTACAATAATTCCTATCACTCGGGAATTCAGATGGCACCTTATGAGGCTTTGTATGGTAGGAGATACAAGACTCCTTTATGTTGGGATGCGGAAGGTGAGAGGAAGCTTGTAGGACCTGAGTTAGTACAGGTTACAGTGGATAAAGTCAAATTGGTAAAACAGAGGCTTAAAGCAGCTCAAGATAGGATGAAGACTTACACAGATGCCCATAGGAAAGAGATGGAATTTGAAGTGGGTGAGAAGGTATTTCTTAGAGCTTCTCCATGGAAAGGTGTTTTGAGATTTGGTAAGAAGGGCAAGCTTAGCCCGAGGTATATAGGTCCCTATAAGATTATTGAGAGGATTGGACCTTTGGCTTATAAGTTAGATTTGCCATTGGAGTTGTCTAAGATTCACAATGTGTTTCATGTGTCGATGCTAAGGAAGTACAGATCAGATCCTTCGCATATAGTTCGACCTTCAGAGGTTCAGTTGAGAGAGCATTTGACTTATGAGGAGCAACCAGTGGAGATCTTAGATTCAAAGGAAAAAGTGTTAAGGAACAAGATTGTGAAACTGGTTAAGGTCTTATGGAGGAACCATTCGACCGAGGAAGCGACATGGGAGCCTTTGGAAGCTATGAAGGAGAAGTATCCCTACCTCTTCATGAACTCAGGTAAGGATTTCGAGGACGAAATTCTTTTAGGAGGGGAGAATTGTTGGGCCCCAAAATTTTTTTCGTTTATTTAATTGATTATTTATTAATTTATTTACTATTCTTGCTTTAATTGTTTTAATTATGTGTTTATATAGAAATATATTTTATTGAGTCTTGGGATTAGCATGTATGATTGGGAATTAGAATTTTTGGAAATCAAGTGAAGGGTTAGAATTTAATGTTGGAAAGAATGGGCTTTATAGAATAAGTGGAATAAGAAGAAGGAGGATTAGAAATAAGTGGATTATGTGTAGTGGGCTTATGAGGAGGACATTTAGCGATTAGGTGTGGGCACGTCTAAGAAACTTAGAGACTAGGCGTGGCCACATCTAAGGATGAAATCTGGATCTGCAGGAAACTTTCAAAATTTTCAAATCATATCTTTTGCTCCTGAACTCCAAAATTAACAAATTTGGTATCACTAGAAAGTTTAAAGGACTTTCTACAACTTCCATGTAGAGCTCCACAACTAATTCAGTCTCTAATGTGGTCAAATTTCTAATCAAAGATTTTGCCCAATTAATAAATCCCTAAACAAGGACTCAACTTTGGAAATTTCTATCTTTCAACTCCAAAGTTCGAACACCTCATATTATATCGCTGCGAAGATCAAAAAGTCACCTACTACTTTCATGAAGGACATAAAAATCAATTTGACCTCTAATGAGGTCAATTTGTCAGTCATAGGTTTAGCCATAACATAAGTCAACCGATAACACACCTAAACTTTGACTGATCATAACTTTCACTTCTGATATCGAAAAATTGCAAACTTTATGGTGACAGAAAGCTTTTAACATAAATTACAAGTTTCCAGAAGACCATTTTCTCAAATTTTGCCTCAAACAAAAAGTCAACTCTAAAGTCAAAATTTTTATCACAATTCATCCCCAAAGTCATACATTCTAAATTCTTCAAATTTTCACACTTTTTCTTTTTAATTCTTGCTATTCAACTTCATTTTAATCAACTCATCCACTTAAATGTTCATAAACTATACAATCTCTACAAAAATCAAAATAATCAAAACCCAATAATTCTTTTTCTCATGAATTTCTTCAAAGCACAATTACCTTTATTTCACAATACTTACATAAAACCACTCGTTTAATTTCACTGAATATTTCCAAATTCCACTTACAAATTGGGGTCCAACATTTTTTGAACTGAAATAGTTTTGTTTTTGGGTCATAACTATTGGTATAGACCTTCAATTGAGGTGATTTTTGATTCGTTATAAACTAGAGAGGGAGGTCTACAATTGAGATAAAGAAAGAAAGTTTGAAATCAAATGAGTGAGATCTTAAATATTGAAAGAAAGTTGAATATGGTTTCCTATTACAACCTAAGGATTGTTTCATGAAAATTGAAGTATCATTTTGAGACTCTGAAATAAATTCAATGCTTTTGAGGTTTCAGAAATAGAGTATACTGGGCGAACTTGATCTGATTCAAGATGACATTGATTTTGAGGTTTTACTTGGGAATATTTTAGTGGTATGATGTGGTGAATTGAACTGAATTTTTTAGAAAGGAAACAGTGTGGAATTTCCATGATATGATACTGAAATCAAATGGGTCATAATTGAACAATTGGGTGAAAAGTTAGATTCTATCATAAGAATAAGGGTATTGTCTCAATGTTATAGTGTTCATAGAATGAAAAGTGGGTTTCAAGGCAAAGATAGTGAAATTGGGGTATAGCGTCGGGAATGTCACGAATATGCATTGTATATTTTTGCATTGCAGCATGTGCATTTGTGAACCTTTCTGATTGTGCTTTTGGTAACATGGGTAATTATTTGACTATTATAGAGGCATCGTTAGAACGACATTCCATGGATATTGCTGAGACTTCCAGGCAGTAGCTCGGAAGTTACAGGTGAGTAACCTAGTTGGTTCCTCAATTTCTAATTGTTTATAGTTACTGCATCGATAATTACGTGAGAATAATGGTGTTTATGTGAAAACTGATTATGACTGAAATGTCGGACCGAAGGTCCGAAGGAATGGGAATTGGACATTGAAGTGTAAACTGGCTGTGAATGTGAAAAATTGTGACTGTATGAAAATCTGTATGACTGAGAATGATATGTTTGATTTGGATAAATTGGATTGGACTGCAATGTGATTTTGTGACTATATGATATTATGTATATTTTGATAAATAGGTTTTAGTGGCAATGTGATTGGTGATATATTGGGCATATTGCATTCATACACAAATACATAAACGGATAATAATAGTTGTGACCTGAGTTGTCACTAATACTGAAAAGAGCCTCGAGCTCGAAGGGAGATAGTGCATACCCAGAGGGCACTCTTACTCCTTAGACGCGTCTACTGAATATTGTTCACTGTTTAAGCGCTCGGTCACAACACTGTAATAAAATGGGAAAGTGTCACATATGCATTACATATACATTTTGATTGAATATAGTAAATGGGAAAAAGGCAAGAGTGCATTATGATATTGTAAACTGCTATGTGATATTTTGAATAGGCTACTGGGAAATGATTTGTAAACGGCTATGCGATATTCTGAATGTATTATTGTGACAATCTGTACGCTATTTGCGTATTGTATGAATTGGGTGAACCATCGATAATGGTTTCTCATTGAGTTCGCAAACTCACCCAAAATTGCAACTATTTTTCAGGATAAGAAGAATACCCCGTTAGGTCAACGGGAGTATACTTACAACATTCAAGTAACGGATAGAGGTCAGGATTAGTTCGCGTCTGCATTAGCTTGCATTAGTGTATTTTATTTTTCTGAATTTTTGTATGACTAATTAAGTCAAATTGTAAATTCACTAACTGATATAAATGGGATTTATAAAAAGGGCCCTGAGGCCATCGAATTGTTCGTGTGTATTGTTTCCACAAAAATATTGATGTGGATGTGTTTGAAGAAAAAAAAATAAAACATAAAGTTCATACTGAGTTTTGAATGAATGTTGTAGCACGCCACCCTCGCGGGGCACGGACTCGGATATGACCATCGATATCGGGTTCGGGTCTTGCGGGAGTGGGGTGTTACAAAATTGGAGGCTTATTGATGTAGGAATGGGGTTAGAATGAAAGGAGTTGTGTTAGGATTAAAATCTGGAAAATTTCTTTTATATAGGTTTTGGGTTTTTGGTCATAACTTTTGTTATGGTCGTGCTATTGAGATGAGGTTTAGTTTGAATTAAACTTGAGAAATTTGGCTAGAATTCATATAAAGGAAGTTATGTCCAATTGTGGCTTGAAGAGCCTTGAATTTTGTGTGGAAGTTGAAATATGTGTGCTGGCTGAATAGTTGTGATTCTAGCATTAAATGAATTCTTACTCGAAACTTTGGAGAATTTTCTGGGCTAAAATAGACAGATTTTGTGATTTTGGTATGCATGAAAGTTGAAGATTTTTGTGTTAACTTTCTAACGCCACTAAGAATGATTTTTTTTATTTTTAGGTTAAAAGTTATGGTCTGTTAATGTTCAGGTGGTAATTCAGCCCAAAATGTGTGTTGGTGGGCAAATGCTCTAAGTGCATAGGTTTTGTGCTTTTTATGTTCTGATATTGATTCTGGACTGTTAAGGGTGAAATTGGCTCAAGTGACCTTCTGGAAAGTTGTAGAGGATTGCTGTATCTTTCTAATGAGGTATTATTTGCGAATTTTGGATGTAAGGATTGTAAGATATAAATTTGTAAATTTTTGTTATGGTTTAGGTTAAATGCTGATTTCATAAACCCTAACTGGACAGCCACATTAATGGGAGGATTTGACCTAGTTAGAGATGGAATTTGGTTCTAAGTCCTGCTTGAGAATTGTAGTATATATTCTGAGCTTTTTATTTCTATATGGTATGGAAATTTTCGCAAAGGGGATGTGGAGTTATGAATTTTGAAAGATTGGGTTATTGTTGAGAATAATTTGGGTAGGCAGAAGCTTTGCTTGAGAATTTGATTTGGTTATAGCTGGAATTGGCTTCCATGTTGTTCACGAAACTTGTAGCATTTGTTTTTCTATTTTGATTGATATAAAATTTGGAATTTTTGGCAAAGGGGATGAAAAGTTATGATTTTTAGAAAGATGTTGTACTGTTGTGGTAAATGTGTAACTAGACAGTATCTTTGAGTGCATTTTTGACACCCTTTTAGGTGTTATTAAATTTCAAGCTCTTTATGCAACTTGTAGGATTTTTCAAGATCTTTCCAACGAGACCTAATTTGTGAATTTTGGATGTGTGTAGTAAAAGTTGTGTAGTGGGGAAGAAAGGAGAGTGGGTTTTGTGAAAAATAGAAAATTGATTTTGAAAAAAAAATTGAAAATTACATGTTGGGACCCGATCTCGAAACCTGACCCTAATCGGAAAAGCGAAAAGAAGAAGCGGAGAACAAAGCAAAACGCAAAACGAAATCAGAAGCAAATCGAAATCGAATACGAATACGAACGAATATGAATCGAATCAAAGCAAAGAAACGAAACATAAGGCGAATTAAAATCGGATACGAATCGAATCACAAATCGGAAGCGAATGACTCGAAAGCAGAAACATAAATCGGAAGACAAAGCGAATGAAAGCGAAACGAATCAAAGACGGAATAAAAAAACTGAACCTAACATCCGAACACAATTAGCAAAGAAAAAGTTTGCGTTGGAAAGCTTAAGACATCTAATCTAAACCAATCAAATCCAATTTTTTTTCTTTCTTTCTCATCTTATGCATCTTTATTCAATCTTTTCCATACAACCAATTTTATATACAAAACCATTCATATTCATCTCATCTCAATTCAGTAATATATAAAACCATAATTCACATTCATAGCCATACACAAATCCAAGTCCATAGCTCAAGTCCTTACACAATTTCATAATCCATACCTCAATTCATAATTCACATACATCATAAAACCAATTCAAACCCAAACCGATCATATTCATATACAATCACAATTCACATTCCAAAATAAATACATTTCAAACCTTAATGGCATTTTCAAGCCATATACAAAACTAAAATCCCAAATGCATAAAACACAAGACAAGTACAATCGAACAGAGGCCTTGACTTCCTTTCATCCAATCTCCTGCTCGAAACCTAGAGATGGGGATGAAAGGGGGGGTGAGCTTATAGCTCGTGGGTAACAGTTTATAACAAATAAATAAGCAAAACCTTTAAAAATACTTTTCTTTTCTTTTCTTGCAGAAACTTTTTTTGAAACCCATAAAGCACATTTTCAAAAATTCTTTTCTCACAGTATTCAAAATCACAATTTCCAAAACATTGATGCATCAATCATAACACTTCACAATGCAAATGCACACATAATGGCTCGAGAGTTCTGTGGAACGAAACGGATAAACTGAAGTTTATACTGTGAACAAAACGAGTCTGATTTCTCAGGATCTCGTGGCCTCAAGCGAGCAACCGGGAGAAGGCTATACGTCGACATGCACGTGACTAACGAAACGTTCCTCTCTCACCCACATAAAAGCACATATCATGCTCAAATCAATTTATCGAATACACTTTTTCGAATATATAAAATGCCATCAAATCTTTCAATGCCTAACACAAATGTCTTTTGCAATTCATCAAAAGTTCATGTATCGAATCAAAAATGATTTTTTTATATAAATCATTCATACAATGATGCAACATTTATGATGCAATTTAAATCAGAAAATCTCTTTGTTTAAAGAAAGTAGTAGTGGCTTATAAATTCTATTATAAACAGATACCCACCTCGATTTCCTTGCATAAAGACTTGACTTGTTCACCATGCCTCTTCTCTTTGCAAACTACCTGAGGTATCAAAGGTTCTGTCTCTTGTCCAAAGCATCAATTCTCCACAACCTTTCCTTAATTTTCCCTAATTCAATGACATAAACCCTAATTAATTTATCATCTGAAATCGAACATCCATACAGAACATAATCACCAAAAATAAATTTTAGAAAACTCAAACCCATCATATTTTCAAGTTACCTATACCAAAAGCTTCCAAAATCCTCAATTCAGAAAAATGGCCTAAACCCTAATTCTCAAAAATATGAAATTAAACAATTTCAACCATACTATGTCCAAAATTGACCTTAGGGAACATAGTCCCATAACAATTCCAAGCTATCTAAACCAAAAACTCATCAATATCCACAAATTAAAAATTCCAAATCTTACCTCATTCTTCACCAATTTTTTTGGATTTCTAGGCTCATATTGGGGCTCTCGTCATCCTCCACGTTTTTCCATCATGAATAAACATCAAAATCACACTTAAAACCCATCAAAAATCGTGACCTAGCTTCTTCTTCTTCTTCTTCCATCCGAAACACTGTTCTTCTCTCTTCTCTCTCTTTCTCTTCTTTCTTTTCTTCTCTTGCTGTTTTTCTGTCTAAGTGTCGTGCATTCTCTCCTTATATATACTAAATCTCATTCTTCTTATTTATCAAAATTCCATTAATGAGTGCATAATGTCCAATTTGCCCTTACATGTAAGCCTTATAACATAACAACTTAAGTGATCTTCCAATAATGTCCTTCCTAAAAACTGACACATTCACTCCTTATTTCGATCAGGTAAGGGAAGCCATTTGACAAAACTTTATTTTATAGAAATGTCCCTCTATGTCTTATGAATCCATCGCTTCAAGAATCAGATCGATCAGAGCTCTATAGCTCAAGATATCTCCAAAATACTGAAGTCTGTTCAGACCATTACAAAACTGAGACTAAACACTATACCTAACTTCAATCCAGATATTGAAAGTCTTAGAGGATAAATTGTCGATCGGCTCCTTTATATAAATTGTAGATCCATGTCTCTAGTTTAATTTTCAAGAAGAATCAGATCGATCGAAGCTCTATAGCTCAAGATATCTCCAAAATACCGAACGATGTTTAGACTTTTTCCACCGGTCAGCTCACTTTAATCTGGTCTTTCTTTCTCCATTTAATGTCAAAACTGACCGATTTGGTATGTAAAGATAAAAAATATCTTAGAAATCCAACGCTTCAAAAATCGGGTCAATCCGAGGTCGGACGAAGAAGTTATGGCCAAAAGAGCGAGGAAAGGTCGGGTCGACCGACCGCTCAGCCAGGCGATCGATCGCCCAGCCAAGCGACCGATCACCTAGCACTAGCGCGCGCTGGGTGCGCGATCGGTCGCCCACATGGGCGATCTCCCAGGTGCCCACGCACGGGCGCTCGGGGATCGCCCAGCCTGGCACGCGACTGACGTGCCCAGACTGGCCGAGCGGAAATTTAAACAGACACCTTATCTTAAAACCTTCATAACTTTTGACTCCGAATTCCAAATTTGACAAACTTGGTGTCTATGGAAAGATAAAAGACCGATCTATGATTTTATGAAGGACTTAATAACAAGTTCAGTCTATTAAGAGGTCAAAAAGTCCCTCAAATGTGACTGGTCGATCAGCTTCACACTAAACAACATCAAATCTTCCAAAAATCATAACTTTCTACTCCTTTGTCCAAAATTTTCGTACTTTATATCAATGTAAAGATAAAAACAAGATATACAATATTTATGAAGAACTCACAAACCAATTCAACCTCTAGCTAAGTCAAGTTTGCAATCAAAGTTTCTGCCCTGCTAGAACTCACCCAAACACTATCAAAACTTCAATCGATCATAACTTCTAGCCCCGATATCGAAAAATTACATACTTTATGGCGTTAGAAAAATCTCAACAGAAGCTACAAGTTTCATGAAGATCATTTTATCAAAATCCTTCCAGATCAACCCAGAAATATTTATGAAAATTTCAGCTTACAAATCACTTTCTGCTACTATTCATCCCAAACAAACTTCAAACTTATTATTTTCCAAACTCTCACAATTTCACTATTCATTTCTCAGTTTTCAACTTCCATTCAAATCGATTTATTCTCCATGATTGTCATGGTACCCTTACACATACAAATTTACCCAAAAATCTCAAAGTCATCAAAAACCAAATCAATTATTTTCTTGCTTTTCAGTACCATTCAAAACAATTTATTCACTATCAATTTCATTTAAACTTATAACACTATTTTTAGCACATCAACTTTACATATTCACCCACTACCACAAACTCTTCAACTAATTTATCTCAAATACAATTCAAAGCTCCAATAAGCTATTCCCCAACATCAAACTCAACAATAAAGAGTATAGGCATACACATTTCTCTTTTACAAAAACCATACACAATCAAACACAAAACACTCATTTCATGTATTAACCTCAAAATATCTTTGCAATTGCTCCAATTACCTTACCCGAATCAAAAAATTTAAACACCACTAATCCCTCATTTAATTTCATTTAATAAATCAATTTTCCAAGAAAATTTCAGGGTCCAACATTACAGATGCCCTCGCGAGATTTATTTTTTTATTTAAATTAATTAATATTTCCTAAATGTACCAACCCACTCCCGCATGACCCGAACCTGTCATCAACGGTGATATCCGAGTCCGTGCCCTGTGAGGGTGGCGTGCTACATCACTCAGTCAAAACTCAGTATAATTTTTTTTTGAAACATAAACATGCACATTACGGAAAACAATGAACATAACACAATCATCGGTATTATCAATGCCCACGGGGGTCCTTTTTATAAATACAAAGTAATTCAGTCTGTTGACTTTACAACATAACCTAATCATTTGTACAAAAATTCAGAAAGTAAAATTTTCTTTCTTAGACAATAATGCAGACGCGAACTGATCCTGACCTCGTTTCTCACTCGCATGCGGTTACTATACGCCCGATGCCTAACGGGGTATTCTTCTGGGTCCTGAAAAATAATTGCAAATTTTGGGTGAGTTTTGCCAACTCAGTGAGGAACCATCATCGATGGTTCACTCAATTCATGCAACACATCGCTTCACATAACATATATTCACATTGTTGCATATTTAATCACATTGCACAATTTCACTTGAACATAAAATATTTTGATACATTCCATTCTATTTAACATCCATAACCAATTAAATTCATAAAACACTCAAACATAAGCTAATTGTTTCATAATTCACATCCGGAATGATTGGTACCACAGAAACATAAGGCAGTTAGCTTTTCACTCAATCAAATAGATTAAAAATCAGATGCATATGACATGCGCATATAACATTTTTTTCCCAATTTATTTCGGTGTTGTGACCGAGTGCCTGAACTGTCCCAATAAGAGCACATTAATTGTTGAGCTAGAGGCTCTAAAACTGTCCCATTTTGGGCGCATTAATCGTTGAGCCTGAGGCTCTGAATCATTGTGGGGCTCGAGGCCCAAATATAAACGTTGAGGTTGTAGCTCTCGGTGGCTGCTCTAGTCACAACTGTCATTATCTGATCATGCATCCATGCATGGAATGCATATGTCGCAATTGAGCAATATCACAATATGTTTATGTTTCAAAAAAAATGAAAATTACAGATCCTCGCATCTCGTAAGGGCAATACATCGCCCTCGCGAGATTGATTTTTTTATATTTTAATTAATTAAATTTTATTATTTTTATTATTTATTATTTCTATTTTGTCTTAATTTAATTCTTTTGTCAATTACTTTTGCATCCGACATCCGATTGACCTAATACTCGAGGCATCGGATTCGTATAATATTTAATTTCATTTATTTGTAAAATTGGGAATTTTTAGAGCTGAAATTGACAAGAATTGGTTAGGTCGAAGTGAGGGGACCGGGTAATGATTTTTTCGATCCGTCTTGTATTTATTATTGGACCTATAAAGGTCCAAATTGAATGTTTTTAGTGTCTATAGGTTTCTAATTTTTAGAAGAACACTTTGTGACGGAAAATTGTGATATAGTGCCGGGAATGTCACAAACATGCATTGTACACATTTTAATTGCTACATGTGCATTATTAAATATTTCTGAGTGTACCTTTGGTGATGGTGAATATTATGGACTGTTTAGAGGCACTTTTGGAACGTCACCCCACAGTAGTTTCTGACACTTCCAGACTTTTGCTTCAGGAGCTATTGGTGAATGACCTAGACCCTAAATGTAGCACCCCACCCTCACAGGGCACGGACTCGGATATCACTGTCGATGACAGGTTCGGGTCATGCAGGAGTGGGGTGTTACATTTAGGTGGTATCAGAGCCCAAAAGTACGAGCTTCTATGGGCATTTACTGAAACATGGGTAAAGTCACCTACATTAAAGTCATGTAATAGCAAACCGTAGCAACTGATCCCTATTCTGAGTCGTATAGGTATGGGTCATACGCATGAACATGTGTTAAGTGATAAAGTCTGAGAAAAGTGGTGATGTATCAAAATAGGAGCCAATGAAGGTTTATGGGCAACTGGAAATGGGAAAGGAATAATGAAAAATGACATTCATATTATACTGTGATTAAAAATCCTCGAATGTGATCTGCATGTGAATACATTGGCAAGGGTTGATTTAGAAGGAAGTGATATCAAAATAAATAATGAGATTTAAAGTGTATAAATCGAGTTGAACGAAAAAAGAAACTTACGATAGTCTGGAGAGGTCAAATTTGAAAAAAAAACATTGGTTAAAAGTGATGGGAGTTATGATTTAGCTTAAGAATATGTGAATATGTCTATGAGAGATCAAAAGCTCAGGATGACTAGGTTGTTATGATTTGGACTTGTATGTTCGATAAAATGGGGATAATTGGAAATGAGAAAAAGTACTTGGTTCGATATGGTAGATAAAGATTTACTACAGTTGTGGTGAATTGTGTATTATGGAATATAGTGTATCGTAAGTGAAGATATTGTTTTAAAAAAAAGCAGAAATGATGAGATTAAAGTGTGCAAGCCCGGTCAAAAGAAATAAGTTTCTATGACTGTGAAATGATATATTTGGATTTGAAGTGTGATAAAAGTTATGATTTGGCGTAATAATATGTCTGAGATACTGAGATGACACTTCTTGATGCTTCTGCGTCTATAATTTGAAATAAATTGAGAATATACATATGGACGATGAAATAATAGAAACATGGCCTTATCAGTGTGTAAAATGCGTCTGAGTTTGGGTTGCATGTGTGTATGCAATTATGGAAAATATGATAAAGCAAAGGAGTAGAGTGAATGTACTTAAAATGTAAATTCTATAATTATGATAAGATGTTGCATAAGAAGAAGCAGTAAATACTGGAAAACTGGCGCAGAATCGCTGTCAATATGTGGGGTAATGTGAGGTAAAAGTGCAGGCCGCGATATGGGCCTACAAAACTAGGTTTTTGCTATGATCAAATAGCAACCTCCAATTATGGACAGGAACAAGGATAGAAATGTTATCTAGAGTTAATTGGAATGTAAGTAGCAGTAACGAATTTGAGTACGTGGCTATATGATATAAAGACATCTTTCAATAAGATGTCAGACCTTTGAATGGTATCGAGGATACATTGACCATAGAAGTCATGAGACAAATTGATTTTTAAAGATCTTGTGAAACGTTGTAATTGATTTTTCTTGAGCTATTAGGAATGACATGGATAATAGGTGAGTGACAATATCGAGGTTTCTACCAAGTTATGACTAATGAAGACAGACTTTCCATGACCAGTAGCTGGGATCATAAGCTCTTCTCTCGATTCAACAATGGAATCGAGTAATTCTTCCATAGTGGGCCAAGGCCCCTCACTTGAGTCAATCGTGTTTGCTTCAGAAAGGAATTGACAGACGCAATGGAGGGAATTTTGAAATAAGATGACAGGTCTCCCGAAAAAGTTGTGAAAAAAAAAAAAAATGAAAATGAGAATACTGGAGTTATTCCATAGCAAAGATTCAAGCATAAGGGTTAGAAAAAGCTATCGGGAGTGTATATATTTTTGTTGATGTAAAATATCCAACAATTCGAGGAGACATTCTTGTTCATGTGAGGTGAAATTTGGTCCACATCATAGGCTGTATTTTAAAATCTAATTGGGAACCATAAATTATCTCTGATGAAGGGGTTTTCAACACAGGAAATTATGGTTGTAGATAGATTGAAATATGTGGAGCAACAGGTATAAATGAACAGAAATTAGCATAAGTCAATGTATAATCATTGGGAAAGTGATAGAACTGCTGAAATCCGTCGAGAAAATAAGAAGTTCAATGAAACATTGAGGATAGCATGTAATCATACTACTGCATTGAGGAATTCGTTACTCAAGGAAATTACAAGAACTAACTACAAGCACAATGTGTTTGAGGTTATATCTATTGGAGTTAACCATACCCCGATAGGATTATGATATTAAAGGTTAATGTGAGCCAAGCAATATGATAACAATGAGCGAATATGTTGGACCCCGATTTTTCAGTAGAATTTAGAAATAAGAAATGATATAAAAATTAGCGTTTTATATGCATGCATTGTGTAATGGAAGTTGAAATTGAGAAATAAAGAGTGAAAGTGTGAAAAGTTGTGAAATTAGAAAAGTTTGACTTGAGAGTTGACTTTTTGATTTTGAGAGAATTTGAGAAAAAGATCTTCATAAAACTTGTAGCTCCTGTCAAGAGCTTTTCGTAGCCATAAATCAATCATAACCTTAATCAACCAATCACTTTTCTTACCAAAATTCTTCTTATCAATTATCACACAACTTTCCACCCTATCATCAAATCATTTAACAAACGACTCATGTAACAATGTCCTCCTTTTTAAAATCGAAACACTCACAAAGTTTACTTCCAGTATCGATAACACCAATATCATATCACATAAATGTTTCCTCAACATACTCACGTATATCATATTTCGAATCTAAGACAGCTTTTATCAACAACACTAACTCAATATAAGAATTTCGCAACACTTTAATATCAATATATATAACCCTTATATCTATCTCTCTTTGTCCCATGTCTTTCGTGTGGATTCACCTAATTCAGTCATCTTCCTTGCACCATTTAATTCTACTACCGATCAAGTTCATTGGTCATCCACCTCTCCAATCAATCTGACATTCAATCATTTTTAGCCCCTTATCATCACAATATATAAAAATGAACGACTCTTTTTGTCATCTAATTCCTTATATAGTATTTTAATGGCATCATTAGGACAACGAGTACAAAGCTGGAGGTCTAATCGAAGCATATCTCTGACAGTTAAGACCATCAACAATTTGAACCTTCAGTCACTTGATTTTTTTTTCATTCTTAGCCACTAAATGATGTTCCGACTTATTCCTATCACTTCGTTTTATTCCTCAAATTGGAACATTTTAGTCACACGATATGATTCGATAAAACATCTCTTCCCTCAATCATCTTCCCGGTTCCCATGATCTTTGTCAAACAACTATGTTCATCAATGATGTTTTAGCTATTATTAATACTTCCATACGATCACTTTCGACTATTCATGATCTTCCATTCCTGTCATACCTTACATGATCAACCAAATGTGGATCTTCTATGTACTAAATCACATTTTTTTTTCAATTATCGAATAGGTATTCCTGACAACTAATCGACACAACCTTGAGAAGTTCTCCATATATCACTATCATTTATTTCATACTCCACTCGTACGTTCTTCGTCAGTTTAGAAACATCGACATACCCCTTAAATAATGCCCTTAAATTCGATTTTAACTAGTATCTCTTTATACCAAATCGTAACTCTTATCACAACAATTAAATAATCCTCTTAATTTCCAAATTCACCCTTTCTACTATACCCCTTTTTTTTCTCCTTTACGTTATGTCATTTTCTCTTATGTCACTATTTCTTCGTCTAAGTCAAATCATGAACATATTTTCAGCTCCATTCAATTCACGTACATATCCTCAACCACAATCCTCCTAACTATAAGTTCATATATCAAAGTATCAATCACAAATCACACAAACTCATATATCAAAAGCACAATCATGTTCAAACAAGGAATGGAACGCCAATATTTTCATAATTTCTCATTTCAATCATCGATAAAGAATTTCACAAATTTCCTTACTTTATCAAAAGCATTTTAAGACATAACTTTAACCATTCGAAAGTCATAATTTCAAACATAAATCATCATTTTCAACCATTTTAAATAAACAATAATTTATCAAAACTCAATTTTGCTTTCTTTATTTTTAAAAACTCAAGTCTAGCTTATAAATCAAAATATAAATATGATACCCACCTCGAATCGATGCTTGAATCTTGTCCTAATCATCCATTTCTCCAATCCTTCATTCTTTCTTCCACTTTAAATTTACCTAAACCAATTCCATCCAAAATTCAATATCATAAAAATCATAAGTACTCAAATTGAGCTTAGGAAACATCAATTCCTCACATATTCAAGCTATTTAAACCTCTAATTTTCAAAATTCCCAATTTCCAAAATTAGCCTAAACCAATTTATCCAAATTCAATACCATAAATCACAATTTCTTCAAAATTGATTTCATATTTCACCAATCCATCATATTTGTCATGATTTTAAGCTATTAATTTCCAAAAACCTCAAACCACAAAATTAGGCATAAACCTTAATTAATCAATTTTCCAAAATTAATCATCATCTAAACATAATCTCTAAAATTAACTTCATAAAACTCAAATCCATAACAATCTAAAGCTAACCCAACCAACATCTCTCTAGAAAATTCAAAACTCAAAGCTTTCTCTCTCTTACCATTTTCTCCACCATTTTCGACATTATTGAGCTCCAAGGCAAGCTTTCATCATCTTCCCCTTATTTCCTCTTGGAAACAATGAAAATCCCTAAGAAAAACCCATAAAAACCGAACCTTGCTTCATCTTTCTTCTCCTTCCTTCCATAGCCGATTGTTTCATTCTCTTCTTCTTCTTCTTCATTTCTTCTTCTCTCTTCTTCTTGTATTTTCGTGAACTTTCTGCTGATTTATGGGAGTAAAACTGACAGCCCTAATGTGTTTCATTTAATGAAGCACAATTTACCATCTTGCCCCTCCAATTAAGCCTATTTCCAAGTTTGTCCCTGCACTTCATTTGAAAAATCTGATACCTTGCGTCCAGAATTTGAGCAGCTAAATGAAATAATTTGGACAAACTTTCTTCTTGAGAAATGTTCCTCTCAATCATACGAATCTAACGCCACTGACTGCTCTCAATTCGGATCAGAAACGAAGAAGTTATAGCTGAAATACTATCGGACCTGCAAAAAATCCGAGACTGAACATTTCGCTAATTTAATTCCAGAAATTGACAATCTTAGGAATGAAATTAAATTTCGATCCCTTCACAAGAGTTGTAGCCCCATATCTTAATTTTATTTGGCCTCAAGAATCAACCTAATCGGAGTTGTACAGCTCCCGAATTTTGCGAAATACTGAACCATGTTCAGAAAATTATTCAACTTATAACCTATAACCAAATCTCTTACTTTGGTTCAATCAATCTCTTTCCATTTAATCTCCTAAAAATCATAATTCTTCATAAAAATGAAATTAATTGTCTTAGGAATCCAACACTTCGAGAATCAAATCAATCGGATGTCGGACGAAGGAATTATAAGCAAAAGATTACAAAAGGGATCGAATTAAAAACAAAGTAATGGAACTTCAAAACCGAACTTTTCAAAAATCATATCTCTCTATCTCGAACTCGGAATTTGACAAATTTGGTGTTAATAGAAAAATCAAAGGAAGCTCTAAAACTTCCCTGAAGAGCAGAAAAATCCATTTGGCTTCTCGGGAAGTCAAATTTCCAATCAAAGATTCTGTCCTTATCATCTTTCCTAAACAACTTCCAAATTTCGGCCAATCATAACTCTCAATCCCGACATCGAAGATGATTAGGACAAGATTCAAGCATCGATACGAGGTGGGTATCATATTTATATTTTGATTTATAAGCTAGACTTGAGTTTTCGAAAAATAAAGAAAGCAAAAATTGAGTTTTGATAAATTATTGTTTATTTAAAATGGTTGAAAAATGATGATTTATGTTTGAAATTATGAATTTCGAATGGTTAAAGTTATGTCTTAAAATGCTTTTGATAAAGTAAGGAAATTTGTGAAATTCTTTATCGATGATTGAAATGAGAAATTATGAAAATATTGGCGTTCCATTCCTTGTTTGAACATGATTGTGCTTTTGATATATGAGTTTGTGTGATTTGTGATTGATACTTTGATATATGAACTTATAGTTAGGAGGATTGTGGTTGAGGATATGTACGTGAATTGAATGGAGCTGAAAATATGTTCATGATTTGACTTAGACGAAGAAATAGTGACATAAGAGAAAATGACATAACGTAAAGGAGAAAAAAAAGGGGTATAGTAGAAAGGGTGAATTTGGAAATTAAGAGGATTATTTAATTGTTGTGATAAGAGTTACGATTTGGTATAAAGAGTTACTAGTTAAAATAGAATTTAAGGGCATTATTTAAGGGGTATGTCGATGTTTCTAAACTGACGAAGAACGTACGAGTGGAGTATGAAATAAATGATAGTGATATACGGAGAAGTTCTCAAGGTTGTGTCGATTAGTTGTCAGGAATACCTATTCGATAATTGAAAAAAAATGTGATTTAGTACATAGAAGATCCATATTTGGTTGATCATGTAAGGTATGACAGGAATGGAAGATCATGAATAGTCGAAAGTGATCGTATGGAAGTATTAATAATAGCTAAAACATCATTGATGAACATAGTCGTTTGACAAAGATCATGAGAACTAGGAAGATGATTGAGGGAAGAGATGTTTTATCGAATCATATTGTGTGACTAAAATGTTCCAATTTGAGGAATAAAACGAAGTGATAGGAATAAGTCGGAACATCATTTAGTGGCTAAGAATGAAAAAAAAATCAAGTGACTGAAGGTTCAAATTGTTGATGGTCTTAACTGTCAGAGATATGCTTCGATTAGACCTCCAGCTCTGTACTCGTTGTTCTAATGATGTCATTAAAATACTATATAAGGAATTAGACGACAAAAAGAGTCGTTCGTTTTTATATATTGTGATGATAAGGGGCTAAAAATGATTGAATGTCAGATTGATTAGAGAGGTGGATGACCAACGAACTTGATCGGTAGTAGAATTAAACGGTGCAAGGAAGATGACTGAATTAGATGAATCCATACCAAAGACATGGGACAAAGAGAGATAGATATAAGGGTTATATATACTGATATTAAAGTGTTGCGAAATTCTTATATTGAGTTAGTGTTGTTGATAAAAGTTGTCTTAGATTCGAAATATGATATACGTGAGTATGTTGAGGAAACATTGATGTGATATGATATTGGTGTTATCGATACTGGAAGTAAACTTTGTGAGTGTTTCGATTTTAAAAAGGAGGACATTGCTACATGCATCGTTTGTTGAATGACTTGATGATAGGGTAGAAAGTTGTGTGATAATTGAATGATTGTTATGTACTTTTTGAATGAGTAAAGATTGTGTTATGTGAATGAGTGTGTTTTTGCGAAATTGAAAAAAAAAAAACTACGTTTCGCAAAGTGCCTTTGTGCAATTTGATGTTTTCGAATGTGTGAATTTGTGAATGTGAATGTGTCTTATAAAAACACCTTTGGGCGTTCCGATTTTTCGAGTCTGTGTATTATATGGGTTTGGTGAGGTCCCCTCCGTATGAGTCAATGCACTGGTCTCCCTCTGATAGCCTTCTCCCAGCTGCCCGCAAGTGGCTTAGGAGTTTCGATTTCGGACTCCCCTCTGTTCACGGCTGCACATGACCGTTATGCGAGAATGTGCAGTACGTTCCGTTAGGATCGAAACCAAACCATTCTGATATGTTTTGTGATTTTTGATTTTGTTTATGTTCGTGATACATTTATATGTGATGCATTCAGTTTGTGAGAACAATTGTAAATTTTCAAGAAATGAGTTTTGAAATAGTAAGAATTTTGGAAATTGATTAAGAATATTTGGAATGATTTGAAAGGCTTGAGAATTAAGTTTGAAATTCTTGCGACTGGGAAATGTTTATAAATGACAAACATTTTAAGAAAAGATTTTTGCTTATTTTCGAGTATAAATATGTTATCCACGGAGCGTAAGCTCACCCCCCTTTCATCCCCATCTCCAGGTATTCGGGAAGGAGATCGGATGAAATAAAGTCAAGACTTGTGTTCAAACTTGTATTTGTTTGTTCTTTGTACTTTTGGAATTTTGGTATCTAAGTATGGCTTGGAAGGTCATTGTGGTTTGTAAGTTTTTATTTTGGGATGTTTGTAACCTATGAAATATAGTGTAATGGATTTATGAAGTTTTATATTTTAATTGTGTATGATTATGATGATGTAAGTAAACTGTGGGTTGTACATGAGTGAATTGAGATATGGATGTTTCTGATGATGTTTGAAAATTATTGGGGTGTTAGGTATAGATGTGTGTGTTGGAGTTATGTAAATATAGTGCCCTGGAAAGCAAGTGTATTTACATGTAACTTTATCTTCTTCGCCATTCTGCTTTGTAATGAAAATATTTATTATTAATAAAACAAAGGAGTTTGATTTTATCTGTATGAGCATTATATATCTGGTCATAAGGTACCAAGATTCATTTGTAAGTAATATACATATACATAGAGATGTATGGGAAACATGTATATTATTAGAATCAATTAATTGATTCACAGTTGAATAATCAAGTTGGTCGTTTGATTATGGTTTAGACGTAGTGTTGCGATTTATCTCCATATAAGTAAAGGAGTTTACTTAAAGGGAATGATGAGTTTCATATCATGATAGTAGTAGACTATCGATAATGGCACTATTAAATGAATTGGAATCAAGTATGTTTTAAAGAATAAAGTGGGTCATTACTTTAATCTTAAAACATACAACTTAAGCATTCGCTTATTATGAACCACAATCTTGATGAGTGGTGAACTCATATGTGTTTCATTATAATTCTTGATATGATCGAATGGATTTTTACAGGTATTAATCCAATTATGCGCATGTTGGAATTATTAATTGAAACATGTATAAGGAACATTCACTCAAATAAAGAGTTTATAGTGTTATCATCTCTTCTAGATGTTTTAAGGAGATTTGGTGATTAAATGGCGCGATAGTTTGATGGACTAGCTACCCATCAAGTCTTAACACTAAGATGAGATCTTATGTGTTAATCACCATATAAAGTAAAATGAGAGATCTAGAAGGAAAAACCAACATAAGGGATAAACGGTAATTTTACCCTTTGTTGTGCGGATGGCTATAATAAGGTTCTAAATAGGGTTTGCAATTGGACATATTCTCATAATATTTAATAATTTAAGAGTTCAACTAATTTTCTTTAGTGGAATGACATTTAGTTAATAAGCTAGAATTAATTCCAATGAGATTGAATTATTTATGGGCTTATTGGAGCTTGAATTATCAAAGTCCAATAAGATTCCCCACTTGGCTTTAAGGAAGGTTATCAAGCTAAGTAAGAAGTAGTTTGGAGGCGTTAGAAGTCCATAATTGAATGATGGGCTTATACTAATTAATGGTGAATTGGAAGCCCATATGTTCATTTAGAAATGGGCTTGTTTTGGTTTAATGTAATTGATTAGATTAATTATATTAAAACAATTTTTTTTAAATGGATAAGAAGCAATTTCGAAATTGTGTTAGGTTAGATGTGTAACCACACATTTGACATTAAAATACTAAATAAAGATGGTCTTTATTATGGTTCATCATTATTAAATGGAGTTATGAACTTACCATTAAATGGTTTAATGGTTGGCTTTTAATGTTGGCATGTAACCTATTTGCATTCATTAGATTAAAGATGAAAGATGTGCATTAGATGGACCATCTTCCTTCTTTCTTCTTGCCAAAACCGAAATGGGTATTCAATTATAGGTTATGGTCTTTTCAAATAGCCATTTTAAAGATAAATGAAGTAAGTCTCATTTATTGGCTATTTGATGAGTGATTAATGTAAGAAGTGATGCATTGGATGCCTCTCACTTTTTCCATTCATGCATATTTCGAAATTGAGAGGTAAAAAAGGGTTCTTGCATGATTTTTAGACATTCTCTCCTTTCATGTAAGGAAGAACCGAAATTCCTAAGTGAAAGAATTGAAAGAGTTTCAATTTCGGTTCTTCTTCTTCTAAGAAAATCTCCTCCAAATATTTCTTCTCCTTTCCCACCAAAGGATTTTGTTAACCTAGTTGTCCTTGAAGAACAAGTGGTAAATCTAATTGGTTGAGGATACTACAACAAGGAAGAAGATAGATTGCTAAAGGAAAAGACTCAAAGGCAAAGGATTTGGATATAAGAAGGAGAGGATAAGCGCAATGAGGATTTAAAGTCATGGCGAAGGAGTCGGTAATTCCTTTTATCTTGTTCTTGGTTTTATTATCCTTATACCATATCATGTATGGATTAGCATGTTGATTTGGATATATTGCTTCCGCTGCAAGATGATTTCTTAAAAGTTTTGAAATCTATCGTTTCTCCATACTAAGCATGCTTTCTTTTCCGATCCAACAATTGATATCGAGCCGATTTTCATGCATGATTTCGGTTCCTATATGGTGGATGCATGGGTTGGCAATTTTTATGTATACTGCATATTTTATGTGATAGAAATATATATGGTGTATGTTGCTCTTTTGGTTGTCCATAGAAGTTAAATTTTATCTTGTAAGATTTCTTCATTTGGTTGTAACAAGGAGGGTGGTCTATCATCACCATGTTTCCTCCTTGGTTTCTTTTTCTATTTTATTTGATTTTGTAATGTACAAATTGATGTAATGATGAAGAAGGAGTAGCCATGGATTGAAGAAATGGAAAGGTAAAATTTTGTGTATCCTTTTGTTTTTGGCATAAGTTTTGTGAAAACTAAGTTGCTGGAATTTTGTTTCAATGAATCATATTTCAGTTATGATTGGAAAACAAGTGCTGGTTTTTGTTTCAAAGAATCCAATTTCAGTTTTGCTAAAATACTAAGTGCTGTGTTTAATTTTCATGAAATGAGTTTCGTTTTAATAAAACAAGTGCTGGAATTTTTGTCAAAACAAAGATTTGGTTTTCTAAAATCTAGTGCTGGAATTTTATTTTCCAAAATGACAAAATTCTAATTTCATAAATGCCATTACATTTTGTTTACCGAATGGGCGGATCATGTTAGCGAAGAGTTGAAGCGGAAGATCCAAGATGAAGAAGCATATTTTGGGCCTAAAAGGCTTGTAATTATTTTATGTTTCTAGGATGGACAATCAAAAGTGGCTTTATTAGTTCATGTGATGAATGGAGAAATGAATGCTTGTAATATGTGATATTATGTGATTGCATGTCATTTAGAAAATTGCCAACCCTAGGCCTTGCCATGCATTCATTATGTATGAGATATATAATGAAACAATATAGGATGCATAATAAATTGCATCTAGACAAGATGGTATTTAAAACTTAAAGCCCAAAAAGATTGAGTGGGAGAGGATGCTCCTGTGAGAGTCCACGGTCTCCAAATGATGGCCCGTTTGCATGTGGTGAAGTGTTACTCCCCATCGGAGGTCATGGATCCTAGATCTTGCATGGTTTGGGTCTCCTTAAGGATAAGTCCACTTAATGATAGAAAATGTGACCTCCCACCGAGGCATGATTTGTAGGTATCTTTAGTGAATGAATCAAATGGTTATACACTCAACATTTTTATCAATAAACCGCCCACCGTAGCTCATTGGTAAAAGTATGGACCAAATTAAGACGCTTCTTAAAAATTGAGCATGAGATGCTTGGTAGTTTTTGAGTGGGAGGGTCCCGTTTTCTTTTAATAGATAAGATGGCCCACCATCACTTAGTACATTATAGATAAGAAAATAACCGTCAGATAATGTTTTAATTTTTAAGTTTTGTTAAATCTATCATCATGCATACATGCATCATGATTTTATACAAAGTTCCATAAATTGTTGACTAGTATGCTCATGTTTTAATAATTTATATTTTTAGACATAATCAACCACAAAATGAATCCACTCACCCCGCTTGACTAATAACAAATTGGAAAATGGAGACAAGTTTAATGAATGGAGACGTAACCTTGACATTGTTCTTCAATATGAGCGTATTTCATGGGTGTTAATCAAAATGAGCCTACACCTCTAAGTGGAGATGCAACTCTGAGCAAGTCCAACAACATGAAAGCGTTGGCGAGAATCTTGACAAGACTACTAAGTGTTATATTAAAGCCTCGTCGTGGCATGTTGGAAAAGCAAATTGCTTGTATGAAAACTGCTAGTGCAATGGTCCATCACCTACATGAGATGTTTGGTGTGAGGACTAGGTCTGCAAGAGTGAAAGCTATCCAAACCTTTCATAATCTCGAGACGAAACTGGTGAATCAAAGCGGGATTACGATGAAGGTAATCTCTGCGGTCCTTGAGGCCGAGATGCTTAGGCGGATATGGATGCGGACACGCAGATGATTATGATCATCAATAGCTTAAACTCTTCTTTTCAGCAGTTTAAGTTGGACTATGAGCTCAACAGCAAGGATTACACCTTGAGTGAGTTGATGAATACCCTCAAGAGCACGGAGGAAATATTGAATATTAAGGCTCATGGGCCAGAAGCTAATGTAGTTTCTTCTTCTAAGCCCAAGGGTAAGGGCAAGAAAAAGAAGAAGGGTCCAACGAAAAAGAAGGCCCAAATAGGGGTCAAGGACAAACCCATGAAAAAGAAGGCCAAAGAGAACATCAAAGGAAAGTGTTTCCATTGTGATGAGATGGGCCACGGAAAAAAACTGTCCGATCTACCTAGAGTCCCTCAAAAGCAAACAAGGTATGGGCTTCCTAAGTTTGTTAGGAACTAGAAATGTGGCAGATTTATCTACTTCTTGGATATTGGATTCAGGAGCCACTAACCATGTTTGTAATTCTTTGGGGGTTCCAAGAAGGAAAAGACTTCCTAAAGGCCGCCAAGTTAAGATAGCAGATGGTTCCTATGTTTCATTGAGAATCGGTGGGAGTAGTTATCTTAGACTTTCCTAGTGGTCATAGGTTATATTTGGAAGATGTTTATTACATGCCAATGATTGTAAGGAACATGATTTACATTTTTGTCTAATAAAATCTGGCTATTCCTTATATTTTGAAAAAGTTGTTTCAATATATGAGAATAAGGATTTTATTTGTGAAGCGATAATTAAACAGGATTGTTTTTATAGAACCTATGAAAGGCTCACTAAACACCACATAATTGATAAAACCAAGACAATCCAATATCTCTAGCATTAATTCAAAGTATCTGTGGCATCTAAGGATGGGTCATATCAATCGAAAAAGACTTGACAGGCTAGTAAAGGATGGGATCCTTATGGGCTTGGATAGTGATCCATTACCCACTGTGAATCTTGTATTGAAGGAAAATGACAAAGCCTCATTTCCTTCTAAAGGAAACGATTTGAATCCACATTGGACATGGTACATACTTGATGTGTGTGGCCCATGAATGTACAAGCTAGAGGAGGTTATGAATATTTCATAACTTTTATAGATGATTACTCAAGACATGGCTATTTGTATTTGATGCATAAAAAGAGTGAATCTTTTGAAAAGTTCAAAGAATTCAAAGCAAGTGAGAAGCAACTTGCGAGCCATTAAAACGACTTGATCAGATTGAGGTGGTGAGTATTTATCTGGAGAGTTCCAAAGAATATTTAATTGACAATGGAATTGTTTCCAATTTGTCGACTCTCGTACACCTCAACGTAATGGTGTAGCGAGAGGAGAAATAGAACTCTATTGGAAATGGTAAGATCAATGATGTCCTATGCTAGCCTTCCGAGAATCGTTCTAGGATATGCCATACAACGGCAACATATCTTCTTAACTTTGCTCCATCCAAATCGGTGCCTAAAACACCTAGGGAGTTGTGGACTGGCCGAGTGCCTTCATTGAGGCACTTGAGGACTTGGGGCTGTCCAGCCCATGTTCTAAAGCCTGAATCCACAAAGATGGAACCAAGGTCAGAAGTATGTTTGTTTGTAGGATATCCTACAGGAACTCGAGAGTACTATTTTTGCAGTCCTCATGATAGGAAGGTATTTGTGTCGACAAATGCAAACTTCTTAGAGGAAGAGTTTGTGAGAAATCACAAAGGAAGAAGTGAAGTAGTACTAAAGGAGTTAGCAATTTCATTCAAACCAAGAGTTGTTTTGGATATGACAGAACAAGATGTCGAAATGGATTCAAGAGTTGAATCAGAAGTGCAACCTGAACATCAAGATGTGCCTAGACGTAGTGGGAGGGTTGTGAGATAACCAGATAGGTATCTGGGTTTAGGAGAAGGCTTAATTGTCATCTTAGACCAAGAAGAAACAGATCCCGTTACGTATACACAGGCTATTAATGATGTTGATGCAGGAAAATGGCTCAAGGCAATGGAATCGGAAATAGATTCTATGTATACTAATGAAGTCTGGGTCCTTGTAGATCTACCACCAGGTCTAAAAACAATAGGGTGTAAATGGATCTACAAAAGGAAAAGGGGATCGGATGGAAAGGTAGAGACCTTTAAAGCTAGATTGGTAGCTAAAGGTTATACTCAAAAGGAGGGTATAGACTATGAGGAGACTTTTTCTCCGGTTTCCATACTTAAGTCCATCAGGATTCTTTGGGCCATAGCAGCCTATTTCGATTATGAAATATGGAAAATGGATGTCAAGATCGCATTTTTGAATGGAGATCTTGAGGAGATCATTTATATGGCCCAACCAGAAGGATTCATTGAGCTAGGTAATGAGCATAAGGTTTGCAAGTTGCAAAGGTCCATTTATGGACTTAAGCAAGCATCTAGGTCTTGGAACATTAGGTTTGATAAGGCTATCAAAACCTATGGGTTCATATAAAACCTAGATGAGCCTTGTGTTTACAAAAGAATACAAGAAGGTAAGGTTACTTTCCTAATCCTGTATGTTGATGACATTCTGCTCATTGGGAATGATGTGGGAATGTTATCTGCGGTTAAGGGATGGCTGAATGAACAGTTTTCAATGAAGGATTTGGGAGAGGCTACCTATGTTCTAGGGATCAAATTTATAAGGGATCGTAAGAACAAGAAGATAGTTTTGTCTCAACTAACCTACATTGAGAATATGCTCAATAAGTTCGCCATGCAAGATTCTAAGAGGGGTTTCACTCCTACTAGACATGGAATCAAACTTTCAAAGGAACAAGTACCTAAAACCCAAGAGGAGGTTGAGCGATGCGTAACATTCCATATGCTTCGCAGTTGGTAGTTTGATGTATGCAATGTCAGCACTAGACCGGATATCTGCTTACGCATGGGACCGGTAGCGATTTCAGTCCAATCCAGAATGGAACATTGAATTGCGGTTAAGTGTATACTTAAGTATCTTCGTAGACGAAGAACTTAATGCTTGTTTACTCTGGAAGTAATCTTATTCCGACGGGATATACGGATTCGATTTCCAATCGATGTTGATTCAAGAAATCAACTTCGGTTCTATATTTACTTTAGGAGGTGGAGCCATAGTTTGGATGAGTGTCAAGCAATCTTGTATTCTTGATTCGACTATGGAGGTGAGTATGTTGCTATTTGTGAAGCAAAGAAAGGAAGCGATCGGCTCCTAAGTTTCTAAATGATTTGGAGGTAGTTCCAGAGGCGAAAAAGCCATTACACTTTATTGTGATAATAGTGAGGCAGTGGCTAATTCTAAAGAACCTCGGAACCATAAAGCTGCCAAACACATTGAGCGAAAGTATCATCTCATAAGGGAGATAATACAACGTGGAGAAGTGGATGTGGTAAAGATTCCTACATAGCAAAACCTTGCTGATCCGTTCACAAAGACTTTCACTCAAAAGAGCTTTGAGGGTCACCTAGAAGGGATGGGAATGAAGGATATGTCAAACTTGCTTTAGGGCAAGTGGGAGATTGTTGGAGTTATGTAAATATAGTGCCCTGAAAGCAAGTGTATTTACATGTAACTTTATCTTCTTCGCCATGAGCTTTGTAATGAAAATATTTATTATTAATAAAACAAAAGAGTTTGGTTTTATCTGTATGAGCATTATATATCCGGTCATAAGGTACCAAGATTCGTTTGTAAGTAATATACATATACATAGAGATGTATGGGAAACATGTATATTATTAGAATCAATTAATTGATTCACGATTGAATAATCAAGTTGGTCGTTTGATTATGGTAAAGATCAGTAGTGTTGCGATTTATCTCCATATAAGTAAAGGAGTTTACTTAAAGGGAATGATGAGTTTCATATCATGATAGTAGTAGACTATCGATAATGGCACTATTAAATGAATCTGGAATCAAGTATGTTTTCAGGAATAAAGTGGGTCGTTACTTTAATCTTAAAACATACAACTTAAGCATTCGCTTATTATGAACCACAATCTTGATGAGTGGTGAACTCATATGTGTTTCATTATAATTCTTGATATGATCGAAATGGATTTTTACAAGGTATTAATCCAGTGTCTGCATGTTGGAATTATTAATTGAAAAATGTATCAGGGAACATTCACTCAAATAAAGAGTTTATAGTGTTATCATCTCTTCTAGATGTTTTAAGGAGATTTGGTGATTAAACTGGCGCCAATAGTTTGATGGACTAGCTACCCATCAAGTCTTAACACTAAGATGAGATCTTATGTGTTAATCACCATATAAAGTAAAATGAGAGATCTAGAAGGAAAAACCAACATAAGGGCAAAACGGTAATTTTACCCTTTGTTGTGTGGATGGCTATAATAAGGTTCTAAATAGGGTTTGCAATTGGACATATTCTCATAATATTTAATAATTCAAGAGTTCAACTAATTGTCTTTAGTGGAATGACATTTAGTTAATAAGCTAGAATTAATTCCAATGAGATTGAATTATTTATGGGCTTATTGGAGCTTGAATTATCAAAGTCCAATAAGATTCCCCACTTGGCTTTAAGGAAGGTTATCAAGCTAAGTAAGAAGTAGTTTGGAGGCGTTAGAAGTCCATAATTGAATGATGGGCTTATACTAATTAATGGTTAATTGGAAGCCCATATGTTCATTTAGAAATGGGCTTGTTTTGGTTTAATGTAATTGATTAGATTAATTATATTAAAACAATTTTTTTTAAATGGAGAAGAAGCAATTTCGAAATTGTGTTAGGTTAGATGTGTAACCACACATTTGACATTAAAATACTAAATAAAGATGGTCTTTATTATGGTTCATCATTATTAAATGGAGTTATGAACTTACCATTAAATGGTTTAATGGTTGGCTTTTAATGTTGGCATGTAACCTATTTGCATTCATTAGATTAAAGATGAAAGATGTGCATTAGATGGACCATCTTCCTTCTTTCTTCTTGCCAAACCGAAATGGGTATTCAATTATAGGTTATGGTCTTTTCAAATAGCCATTTTAAAGATAAATGAAGTAAGTCTCATTTATTGGCTATTTGATGAGTGATTAATGTAAGTGATGATGCATTGGATGCCTCTCACTTTTCCATTCATGCATATTTCAAATTGAGAGGTAAAAAGGGTTCTTGCATGGTTTTTAGACATTCTCTCCTTTCATGTAAGGAAGAACCGAAATTCCTAAGTGAAAGAATTGAAAGAGTTTCAATTTCAGTTCTTCTTCTTCTAAGAAAATCTCCTCCAAATATTTCTTCTCCTTTCCCACCAAAGGATTTTGTTAACCTAGTTGTCCTTGAAGAACAAGTGGTAAATCTAATTGGTTGAGGATACTACAACAAGGGAGAAGATAGATTGCTAAAGGAAAAGACTCAAAGGCAAAGGATTTGGATATAAGAAGGAGAGGATAGGGCAGAGAGGATTTAAAGCTGTAGCGAAGGAGTCGGTAATTCCTTTTATCTTGTTCTTGGTTTTATTATCCTTATACCATATCATGTATGGATTAGCATGTTGATTTGGATATATTGCTTCCGCTGCAAGATGATTTCTTAAAAAGTTTTGAAATCTATCGTTTCTCCATACTAAGCATGCTTTCTTTTTCCGATCCAACAATGTGTTTCTGCCGATAAGTTATGCTGCCCGATTTTCGTTATGCTGCCCGATTTTCGGTAAAAATCGGGTTAAGATAAGAATAAGAATAAGAAGTTAGTTTGTTAAAGATAAGTGTTGAGTTCAAAGATGAAATTTTAAGTTATTGCATGATTAAGAAGAATTAAGTGAATTGAAATTTATGCGAGGATGAGTTTCCAAAAAGGAAATTGTATGGATTAATTATGGTTTGAATGAGTTGGAATAAATAGAAAGAGAACAGAAACGTATGAAAAAAAAATAACGGATTTCGGTTTGGCTTAGTCTAAGGTCCAACGCAACTTTTCGTTTCCTAAGATTTGCGCTTTCGGATGTCGGCATTTACTTCCGTTTCGTTCCGCTTCGAATTCGAAAAGAATCCGTTCTTTCGATTCTTGCTTTCGATCCTGTTTGCATCGTATTCGTTTTTGGTTTTTCGGTTGGGATCCGGTTCCCGAGATCGGGTCCCAAAAAAATATGATCATATTGATAAATGAATATGAAAGTTTAATGGTTTTAGGGAAAAAGATGTAAGCCACGTCAATGATAAATGAAGCCAAAATCATTATGGTGTTAAGTATGCCATTCTAATTTGGAGCTTTTGTCGTATCTACAATAGAGGTTTCCAATCGAGATCAAGAGGGCATTGGTTGTAATGTATAAAGTGATTTTGTATACCTAGAGATGAATATAGCTGCATGAGCTAAATTTAGATACATGACTTAAAGATTTCTGCAATAGTAGTTGGTTTGGAAGCATAGAATCATGATGTGGACAGAAACATATGAGATATACATATGATTAGACAGATTAGTAGAGATTAAGGTAAAACTGAAATTGGACAAGATTGAAAGGATTTTGCAGAGGGACTTGTCAGTACCACATATGTGGATATTAGGTTACTAAATCTAGTGCAATAAAGAATGTATAGTGACGAGTTAAAATGGAGCAAAAAGGTAATCTTATTAGTATGGGGAATAGTAACATTAGTTTTGCAAAAGGGAATTAGAAATGCCCAAATGGAGGACTTGAGGAATTTTGATGGAGTAAAATATGTGTACTAACTGATACAGAGATTTCCTAGTAATGTGTACCTCAAAAGAGCATTTATCGGCTAAGAATATCGAACTGAGTGAATATATTTGTGAGTTCCTTGCAATCTTGACTATTGGAGACAGATATAAAGCTTATATGTCTGGAATGTTTCAACATATAAGATGAATGTATAGTGCAAAGTGACTACAAGTAAAAATCATCATTTTCCTGGGTAAAAGTCAGAAAAAGTTGGAATACTGTTAGTGAATGAAATGAATTTTTAAATCTAACTAAAGTGGTTTTGATAGACGAATGGATTTTGGTGGATTACATCAAAGTTGTGACTATATGGAGAAAGATGTGAAGGTTTAGTTTACTATATAAAAAAAAAGAGAGAGAGATGTCTTGTCCTTGAATGTATCACCTATGCCAAAGTGTAGTTAGATGAGGTACAAAGGAAATAGGGGAAGCTAAGTGGGACATCAAGTGGTCCTCATATAATGACGATAAAAATGAGACTAAGGCATTATGAGTGATTTTATGATTAGTATTGTTATCATCCGAAATATGTGGTTTTGGAACTGAAAGGAAAGAATTGAGTACTTTGAAACTCATCAAGGGTATAATTGAGGAAGAATGATAGCTAAATAAAGAATTGATAGGAAACGATTGAGTGTAGGAGGTAACAATACCCCTACCTTATTCAGTATCAAAAATGAATTTCGAGAACGAAATTTTTATTAGGAGGGGAGAATTGTAACATCCCATCACCGATGAGAGGGGTAAAATGGTAATTCGGGACGAGTTATGAGTGTGTAAACTAGTCTCGGCATGTTCATGCATAATATGGCCTCCATATATGCATAAATTGTAATTTTTGTATATGCACATGATTGTACATGCATTCATGACATTTCCCGGCATATGTGTTTATTGTGAAAAACATATGATTTAGTGCTTGAAAAATTAATTGGAGTGGATTTTTGTCTGTTTTACATTTTTGTGGAATTTTAGAAAAAAATTTTGAATTTTTTTGGGGTGAAATTTCTAGACTGGAAAAATTGACAAGTGGTAGACTGATTTGGTTTCCAGTACTGGAAATGACTATCCAATGGCACTGAAAAATTAGACACATAATTTTAGGAATTATGAATGTTGAGCCATTAGAATTTTGAGTAGAAATTGGATTGTATTTGGAAAAAGACCTGAAGAATGCTTTAAATCAGGACAAATTGTTTTATAAATAACCTAAGCTTGGGAGAGCCATACACGAAACTTTTAGGTTGGAAAGAGAGAAAGGTGTTAGAGTAGTGCCCTAAAGGCAATCGGCTTTAGTGCGTTTTGTACAAAGTTGTGTACAGACTTTATAAATAAGTAAAGAAAGACATATTTCATTAATTTGGTGTTCATTATTTATGAATTGATATTGATCTATAAACAAATTAATGAAGTCCATGATATATGACATAGCATGAAGGAAATTATAATGTGATCATACTACTGAGATTCCTATCATGTGCAAATATGTCAGTATCTAAATTATCCCTAGTTATAGGATTACTTTGGCTCGACATCGTTAATCCGGAGAGACTAGCACATGTCAAGCTCCTCGATTTGATCAGCGAAGGATCTCGTAAACTGTAAATATGAGATGTTTAGGGTTGAGATGTGAATGCTTACTAGAGGTAGTAAGTACATTGGATGACCTGCTATGAGATCATCTGTAACATCCCACCCTCAATTGGAAGGGTAGACTAGTAAATTAGCATAGGATGTGCTAGATTGGGATTTCATGGGACTGCTCATGCATAATAGGATTGCCACATAGTCACAATTGTGCACATGAACTTACTGTACATGCATACATGGCATTCCCGGTTTTCGTGCCTAAGACAATTTTATTGGGATTAGCGTGATTTTTGGGTTTGGAAAATTATTCTGAGTGCGCCATAAATTGTTTTCTATTTTAAGGGATTTTTGGGAATTTTTCTAGAATTTTCTGGAGAAAATTCCCGGACCGAAAAAATCGCCAAGTGGCGAATCGGTCGATTTTTGGTAACGAAAATTTCTATCCAATGGCACTGCATTATTGGGTATATTATTTTGGGATTTAAATTGGGGTCATTGGAGTTGATTTGGGTTAAATTTTTTGATTAGGCTTAATTGATTAAAGTTTATTAGGTAAATCACTTTGACTTTTCTTCTCCTTGTTGGACAAATCCCATCTTGCCACCATTTCCCTTCATTTAATGCCTATTTATTACTTGTCTTGGTATGCTCCCTCGATGATTGTCTTAAGAGAAGAATGAAAAAACTCTTTAATTGCTAAAAAACTCCTCCTTCATCCGAAACCTCAACCTTCTTCCATTCCTTCGTTGGTCTTGCTTATATATATATATATATGTTCTTGTCTTTTTGCTTGCTTCTACTCACACACAAACCAATCTTAAGTCTCCTACCTTCTTTTCATGATGATAGCCATGCATGGTGTTAGAGAAGTAGAGAAAGTATAATAGTGGAGAAGTTATTGGTAGTTGAAGAATTTAAGAGGAAGCTTTAATTAGGTAAGAATTTCATTATGTTTTTGAAGTTGTAGTGGTTAGATGCATTGATTGGAAGTTATTGTTCATTAAATATGGTTTATGATGCATTAATTTCATGAAGATAGGGGTAGGATTATTTGGGTATAAATGTATGTTTGTGTGAGGGAAAGTGATATAGTAGATAAAGATTGTGAATTTAAGGTTGTTTATGATGTTTAATGAATGGAAATGAAATATGGAAGTTGTGTATATGGGTGCTGCCAACTTTTGTGTAATTATATAAGTAAATGTTGTGATGATTTTGTGGTTGAATTAGAGGTGTAAATGGATGCTTGGTGATGTGTTATTGATATTAGAAGTGATAGGAGTTAGGTTGAAGTTGAAAGCTGGAAAATGCATTTTGACCCTATTGCAATGTTTTGATCATAACTAATTGTGTAGGTGAGCAAATGAGGTGAGGTTTGTGCCCAATTAAACTTTGGGATGTTGGCTACATTTTTGTGTGAAATAGGGGTTGTCCAATTTTAGCTTTAAGTTACTGCTATTGACTGGAATGAATAGTACCCGAAACCATAACCTAGAGTTTTGCTAATTTTTCCAAATTAATTGAGAAGGAATTAGAACAAATGGACTAAATGAAAGTTGAAGGCTATTAAGTTATCTTTCCAATGCCACTGATTTTGCAATTTTCGATATGTATAGTAGGAGTTATGGACTGATGACTATTGACTGTTTTCATGCATTGAATGAAACCTAATTTGGATTGGCGGATTTGCTTGTACATTCGATTTGGAGGAATTTTAGTAATTTTGTGACTTGAATTGGTTCTAGGGATCTACTGAAGAGTTATAAATGACACATTGATCTTGAAAATGATATATGACATGTAATTTTTGGTTGTCAGATTTGAGATAAATGAATTTGCAAAAACTGAACTTGCATTAGGTTGTGAATTGCTGATCATGGCAGATACTTGCATAACAGTTTTGAAATTGTTAGAGATCGAATTGGATGTTGAGTTCTGCATGAAAATTGAAGTTTGAGATCTTATCTTTTCAGGGATATAAGGTAGTGAATTTGGTGACATTTTTGTTAAGAGATATACTGTTGTGAAATGTGCTGTTCAGATTGGGAAAATTCTGAGGGCTGATGCTTTGGTGAATTGTTTGACATAGTTAACAAGTGTATCTGATTTTGAGTTGTTCATGCAAGTTGTAGATAACATTGTGATCTTACTGCCTTATTTATTGTGTAATTGTTGACTGAAGAATCAGAAGGTTAATGAATTTGCATTGTACTGCACTGTTTTGATAGGTTTTGAGTAGGCAGTGGCTTTGACTGAATTTTTGACACCCTTATGGGTAAAATTGCTTATTGGGGTCTTCATGAAACATGTAGAGGGTTTCATTATCTTTCCAAAAAGGTATAGTTTGCATTTTTCTGAAATGTGTAGAAAGAGATATGATAAGTTGAATTTCGGTTGAAAACAGGAAAAAAAGAAGGAAATAAGGGCTATATATATATATATTAATTGTTGAATTTTGGTTTCTTTCGTGAATAACTTTTCCGTCCGACATCCGATTGACCAGATTCTTGAGGCATCGAATTCATAGAATATTTAATTTCATTTTCTGAGAGATTCGAGATTTTTGGACGAGAAATTGATGTGGGTCCGGGTAAAGGTCTGTTTAATCACTGTTTTGTTTAATTGGGGATCTATAGAGGTCCGAATTGCGCACCGTCAGCGCCAATAGGTTTCTAATTTTTAGACGGATTTTTATGATGGAAAAAAATGGGATTAGGGCCGGGAATTCATGAACATGCATATTTCACCTACATGTGCATCAGTACTAGTTCGAATTAAATATTTAGTGACTCGTACCTTTTCTGATTCTTATAGAGGCCCAAGTGGAGCGTCGTTCGACCGACGGGGCGGAAACTTCCCAGCATTAGCTCGGAAGTAATAGGTGAGTAACCTAGGTGGTTACCTCAATCTACGTGTTTACTGTAACTTATTTGCCCTACGGGGATTACTTGGATTACGTAATATTGACTGTAAATTACTGCTCATTGGAAATTCTAGACTGTTATGTAACTGTTCAATTGAACATGTGCACTTATGCACAGATGTATAAACTGATAAAGAATAAATGTGAACCGAAGTCGCCATCGATATCGACATCGCGAGCTAGAGCTCGAAGGAGATAATTCTCCTGACGCGCTCATCGACTACTAAACACTGCTAAAGCACTCGGTCACAATACTGTAATAAACTGAAAAAGAGTCACATGTGCATTGCATACTGGACTGAATATTTGACATGGTACTTGACTGTATGTATACTGTAATATGACTGTAACTGTGTTCTGTTTACCGCGATTGTGTTGCATGCCTATTACTGTGATTGTATTAGCATTGTAATTGTATGATTACTGGATGCATACTGTATCATGCTTATGTGATGCATGAATTGGGAGAACCATCGATGATGGTTTCTCATTGAGTTCGCAAACTCATCCAAAATTGCAATCTATTTTTCAGGCTTAAGTGTAGACAGATAGCTCCCTTAGGACTGTAGAGCCGTGTAGTGTGGATTGGCGAGAGAGGCAATGGCTCAAAGGTCAGTCAGCTGGGCTTTCTTTTGGAGACTTATAGTTAGATCTGTTCTTTGTACATTACTGTATGGTACGTAGTGTACGGTGTTTTGGAACATGTGCAGACTGAAAATACTAACAGTTTATAAATTTCTGAATTTTGAGTGAATGAAATGAAATCCAGTTTGGTTTTAAAAAGTTGTCAATTTCTTCGTACTGCTTTATGATTGTGATGCCATGAGGAGTTTAGTGGTAGTTGTCAGTAGTGGTCTCTTATCGTAGGATATGTATCGGAATGACCTACGGGCGTTCCGGTGGGTACTCTATGCTAAGGGGGCGCTACATTAGGTGGTATCAGAGCATAGTTTGGCATCTTTTGGGAATAGTAACAATGTAGGTAGAAATTTGACGGAACTGTTGAAACTGATCAGAATTCTTGTTTTGTTCTAGGTCTTCTGCATTAGGTGATCAAGTTGAGCAGCCAGCTGACCAAGGATCAGTGGGAGCAAGTAGAGAGTCTTCTATGCCTCGTACTGAGGAATTGCCTCCTCGAGTTCCCGTGAGACGGGAGAGGAGGTATGACTTCTTTGTGCAAGGGGGTGTCGATTTTATGGCGATCTGCACTCACCGAGGCCGAGGGGTGGTGGAGAGGACGGAGAGTCTTGATCAGATGGATGCGAACTCGATGAGAGGTTCGATTATCGCGTGTCTCTACCGCAAGGCCCAAAGATACAAGTGGTGGAAGATCGTGCAGCAAGCACTACCAGCCCCAATGTACTTTATTATGGGAGATTTTCTGAGGGCCTTCCGGGAGAACTACATGCCCAAGGACTATCTTGACATGAAGATGCAGGAGTTTCTAGAGCTGAAGCAAGGTAGGATGTCGGTGACAGAGTATGAGATGAGGTTCAATGAGCTGATGGACTATGCCACTGTCATGATCCCGACTGAGGCTGATAAGTGCCGGAGGTTCGAGAACGGCCTCAATCTGAGATTCGCACCTGTTATCTCGGCCGACATGGGTACCTTTATTGAGTTGAGAGTGCTGCTTTGTGAGAGTGAGCAACATGCCGAGGCAATGACAGTGAGATTGGGTCCCGAGGTAAGCGGCCAAGTGACAGTCAGGGCAGCTCTGGCAGGAGCTTTAGTAAGCGCCAGGGCAGGACTTTCAAGTCCCCGGGAGGTTCGAGACAGTCTGTTTATGGGCAAAGGGGGAGATTCGGACAGACGGGCAGTAGTAGTGGCAGAGGTTCAGGGCAGACCCCTCCAGTGTGCCCGCATTGTGAGAGGAGACACAGTGGAGAGTGTTGGTGGCTTACTGGAGCCTGCTTGAGATGCGGCTCGACGGAGCACCAGGTTCGGGATTGCCCAGCTACACTAGGAGTTCAGTCTGCTAGTAGTGGACGAGCTGGGAGTTCCACTACTATGCAGCAGAGTAGGGCCGGTGGATCCGGATCCGAATAGAGAGGCCGGGGTCGAGGCCGTGGTATAGTTGAGGGATCCTTTATGGGGACTGAGGGTCGGGGAAGCCGACCACAGTCCCAGGCCAGAGTCTATGCCATGACGAGACAGGAGGCCCAGGATTCCCCTGATGTTGTAGCTGGTATACTTCTCATTTCTGATATTGAGGCATTTGCTTTGCTAGATCCTGGATCCACTCATTCTTTTATTGCACCTCATATGGCATGTAGATTGCATGGGGATAGGGAGATGTTATTGTATGGGCTAGAGGTGAGTACACCTCTAGGTAGTACTACTGCATTGGGAGAGGTCTGCAAGGGATGCTCGATCCAGATTGATCAAGCGAAGTTGAGGCGGACCTTATAGTGTTGCCTCTGAGAGAGATTGATGTGATTTTGGGGATGGACTGGCTTCCTGTCCATAGGGCTATCATGGACTGCTACACCAAGGAGGTCAGATTAGAGTCTCTGGTCACCAGAGCGATGTTCGAGGAGTTAGCCAGCGTGCCACTCGGATGATCTCTTTTCGAGTGCCTTGAGGTTGATGCAGGAGGTCAGGAGGCATATCTCGCTCATGTGGTTGACACCAAAGTCGAAAGCAGAGGCTTTAGGATATTCCGTGATTAGGAATTTCCAGATGTGTTTCCTGATGAGTTACCGGGTTTGCCGCGGATCGGAGACAGAGTTCACCATTGACCTCGTTCTAGGTACTGCTCCTATATCTATACCTCCATATAGGATGGCACCTGTGGAACTGAGGGAGCTTAAGGCTCAGCTGCAGGAGTTATTGGAGAAGGGTTTTATCAGGCCTAGTGTCTCACCGTGGGGAGCTCTAGTTTTTTTTGTGAAGAAAAAGGATGGGACTTTGAGGCTATGCATTGATTACAGGCAGTTGAATCAGGTGACAGTGAAGAATAAGTATCCACTGCCTAGGATCGATGACTTATTTGATCAGCTACAGGGAGCTCAGGTATTCACTAAACTGGATCTGAGGTCAGGGTACTATCAGCTGAAGATAGCAGAGGCTGATGTACCTAAGAGTGCATTTATGAGCAAGTATAGGCATTTCGAGTTTTTGGTGATGCCGTTTGGGTTGATTAATGCCCCGGCTGTTGGACCCCGATCTTTGAGTGAAAATTTGAATTATGAAAATGAAATTTAAGGAGTGCTTTGTGTACGTCTTGTATAAGAGATGACTTAAAATTTAAAGAATATTGAGAAGAAAAGAAATGATCTGATTTTGATATCTTTGGGGTTTTGAGTGGATTGGTATGGTTTATGAAATTAAGTAGATGAGTTGATTGAAATTAAGTTGAAAATCATGACTAAAAGAGAAAGAGTGAAAATATGAAAATTATGAAATAGTTGACTTTTGGCCTTTGAAAGTTGACTTTTGATTTAGGCATAATTTGAGAAGATGGTCTTCTGAAACTTGTAGATTATATTAAGAGCTTTATGTGGACATAAAGTTTGTAATTTTCGATATCGGAGTGAAAGTTATGATCAGTCAAAGTTTATGTGTGATAGGGTTGACTTTTGACTTTAATTATGATTGAAATTTTGACTGAGAAATTAACCTAATTAGAGGTTAATTGAGCTTTGATGTTCTTCATGAAAATTTAAGGATTTGTTTTGATCTTTATTTCGATATAAAGTATGCAATTTTTTGATCTCGGAATAATAAGTTATGATTTTTACAAGTTTATATTGTGGTTTTAGCATGATTATTCGAGGATAGTATCTTTGACCGGAAAATGGACTCCCGTAGGAGTCAAATTGATTTTTATGTCCTTCGTGGAAGATGTAGAGCTTCCTTCAAGCTTTCTATAGAGACTATGTTTGTCAAAATTGGAGTTCGGGATTAAGAGTTATGAATTTCGGAAGTTTTATGTGAAAAAAAAAAAGAAAAATGTATCACCCCCGTTGCTAGGGCGACGCGTCACCAGGGTGACGGTGAGCGTTTGGCTCGCGTCACCAGGGCGACGCGTTGGCTCGCGTCACCAGGGCGACGCGTCGCCCGGGGCGAACGAGCCTTCGCCTCGCCCAGCCACCTGTTGCTCCATACTGGTAGCCGCTTTTGTTTCTCCAATACGACGCCGTTTTGATTTTTCTTGCTTGTTATTTCCTCCAATCCGACCTTTGTTCACTATTTTGCTTATATCTTTTCCGTCCGACATCCGATTGAGTTGATTCTTGCGGCGTTGGATTCCTAAGAGAATTCCCTACATCCTCATGGGAAATTTGTGAATTTATGAGATTTAATTGATGGTGATTAATTTAATCAAAGTGAGTCGAGAAATGTTCCGAGTATATTTCAGTATTTTGTGAAATTCGGGATCTGTAGAGATCCGATTGAAGCAATTCTTGAGGCGAAATAAAGATAAGACAAGGGGCTACAAATCATATGAAGAAATGAAATGTCAAATTTGCCCCTAAGACCTTCGAATTATGAATGGAAGTTCGGATTAGGGTGTAATTTTCGGATTGGGAACACCTGAGAGTATTTTAAGCATAACTTTTGATCTGGGAATTGAAATGAGGCGATTCTTGCTTTGAATTAAACTAGAGACAAAAGGCTACAATTTTTATGTAGACATTGAGTTTCAATTCTTGGATTAAGAATGTGAATTTCTGGACGGAAATAATCGTACATGGAAAATGTGTTAGAATATGGATATACCCGAATTGTTTTGTGTATAACTTTTGATGTAGTGATCGGAATTGAGCGCGGTCAGTGGCGTTGGATTCGTATGATTGAGAGGAACATTTCTCGAGAAGAAAGTTTTAACAAATTCCTTCAAATTAATAGTGCGAATCAAACCCGCATGTGAGAATAGCATAAAGTAAAGTCAAGGGCATTTTGGTCTTTTAAGCCATCAATTTTAAATGATGTGGCACAAAACAACAAAGGATTGTCGTTTAAGTAGAAGAATCACGATGATTCTTGTAGAGAAGAGAAGAAAATAAGAAAAGGAAGAGAAGAAGATGGAGTTTTCTGCTGGGTGAGAGAGGAAGCAAGTTTTGATTTTTCCTACTTGATTTTTGGGATTTTGAGAGTGTTACAAGAGAAAGGAAGATGGGAAGTGAAGAGAGCTTCCTTTCAAGCTAGGAAAATTCGAATTTGGTGGAAAAATGAGGTAAGAGAAAATTTTCTACTTTGAGTTTTTGTTGAGTTTTTGGTTTAGAAATATAGATAATGATATGGGTTTGTGATTTATGAAGCTAATTGTGATGTATATGCTTTAGGTTGTGTTTAATTTTGGATGGAATGAAATTGGGGTTTATGTCAAATTTTAAAATTGGGAATTTTTGAAATTGATGCTTTAGATGGCTTGAATTAGTGATGAATTTGAGATATCCTAAGTTAATTTTGATGTTTATGCTTTAGGTGAAGTTTAATTTGAAAAATTGTAAATTGGGGTTTAGGCCAAATTTGTAATTTGGGGATTTTGTGAATTAATGGTGTAGAATCATCAATAATAGCATGAATTGATGAAATATGGAATCAATTTTGAAGAAATTGTGATTTATGGTATTGAATTTGTGTAAATTGGTTTAGGCCAATTTTGAAAATTGGGGATTTTCAAAATTGGAGATTGAAATAGCTTGAATATGAGAGGAATTGATATTTCCTAAGTTCAATTTGAGAAATAAAGTTAATTATGATATTGAATTTGATTGGATTGGTTTAGGTTCAATTTGTAATTTGGGGGGTTTTTGGAATTAGTGATGTAACTATCTTGGAATTAGTAAGAATTGATGACTTATGCATCAAATTGAATGATTAAGTTATTTATGAGATTAAATTTTGATGAAATTGATTTAGGGAATTTTCAATTGGAAGGAAGAAAGGAGAAAAGGTAAAATTGAAGCATTGGACAAGATGCTAGCATAGATATGAGGTGGGTAGTATATTTATTTATTGAATTATAAGCTAAATGTGAAATTTTGAAAATTAAAGAAAGCAAAATTTGATTTTGATAAATTATTATTGATAAAATGTATGTAAATGTTTGAAATTATGATTTCAAAGGAGTAAAATGAGTTTTAGAAAATACAAGACTTATGAATTTCATGGTTTTCAAATTATATGATTTATGATTTGAATGATTTAAAGAATTAGTGCATATATTGATATGTGATTTACGCTAATTGCATTAGATTGATTATGTGCAATTATGTGGATATATGCTTGTGTCATCTATGACACAATTTGATGTTACGAGTTGAAAAGGTACAAAATCAAGATTTTGAAAAGTGCCTTCGCAATCAATTTCGTTTAGTTATGTGTTAAGTGGGTTTGGTCAGTCCTTTTGTGAGTCGTTGTGTCTCTACTGCTTAAGCCTTACCTGCCGCCTACAATAGGCATAGAAGTTCCGATCTCGGACTCCCCTCTGTTCACGGCTGCACATAACCGCTATGCGGGAATGTGCAGTACGTCCTGTTTTGGACCGAACCAAACCAATTCTGATTTGTTATGTGTTTTTAATTTGATTATGATGTGATACACTATGATGTGATGCATTCATGTTTAAGACTGTGCATATTTTGAAAAAGGTTTGAGATTTTGAGAAACGAGAAAGTAAAATTTTCAAGCATGAAATTCTGAATCGGATATAAATGTTTTGAAATAAATGAAAATTTGAGAAAATCTTAGAAAGTGTCAATGAAATTGAAAAGTTTGAAAATGAGTTTTGGAGAAATTCTTAAATGGGAAATGGTTGAAAAGTTTGAAAATAAAAGATTTTTCCGCTTATTGTTCAGCTTTATAAATGTATTATCCACGAGCTTCGAAGCTCACCCCCTTTCATCCCCATCTCCGTGTTTTCACACGAGATCGGATGGAAGACGAGTATGATGTCAACCCGATAGTTTTATATTGCTTTTGTTTATGGCTTGAAAAGTCATCATGTAAATTTATGATGTATTTCAGCTTATGAGTTATGTATGATTGTGGAATAGATTTTGTACGTAAATTTGAATTAAGATGGATATAAATGGCAATTGGAATGTATATGAATGGCTTGTAATTGAATTGTGAATATTTGAGTTGAGATGTATTATGGATTGAAATGATGAAGTGTTTAGAACTAAGATTGTGTTTTCATTGGTGTTTGGATGCTTGGACGGGAGGTCCGATGTTGCCTTGTGTTATTGGATTATGTATTAGAAGTGCGTTTTTTGGTTTTAATTTTGGGTCAAAAATACAAAGCGTTATCTTTCAGAAATTTCGGTAAAAATTTCGGTAGGTTGGGTTTAAAGAAATGAGTTTGAGGATTTATATGATTGTATAAGAAATGATTAAGATGAATTAAGTGAATTGAAATTGGTGAGGATGAGTTTCCAAAAAGGGAATTGTATGGAATGGTTATGATTTGAATGAGATTGATTAAAGAGAAAAGGAATGAATAAAGAGGAAAAAAAAATTATACCGGATTTGAAATATCTTAGGGTTTCCAACGCGATTATGTTCATCTATTCGAATGTGTTTCTGTGTTCTTGATTGTTCTCGGATGTCGGCGCCATTTGTTAAGTATCGATTCCGCTTCGCTTCGTTTTGCTCCGGTACTTTCGTTCTCTGTTTTTCGTTTTTCAGTTGGGATCCGGTTCCCGGATCGGGTCCCAACATTTATGGTATCAGAGCAAGAAGAGTTTATAAAGATTCATGTGTACGTATGAGGGAATCTGTATGAGTAGTTGGATTTCGGAAACGGGATCCAACATTTATGGTATCAGAGCAAGAAGAGTTTATAAGGATTCATGCGTACGTATGAGGGAATCTGTATGAGTAGTTGGATTTCGGAAACGGGATCCAACATTTATGGTATCAGAGCCCAGTAATATGATCTTACTTGGGCATAAGAGTATGAGTAAGAATTTGAGAAGAGTTTGTAATGATGAGAGTGAATTTATGACAATGTGCTAAGTGATCATTTGATTTTGATGAAAAGAAATATGATTGTCTTTAGGAATTTGAAATTGATGTGCATGACTTGTCATGACTTATTTGAAGAATTAAAGTGATTGTTTGTTTTGGGTGTTAAGAATATGATTGATTGGAAACATGTGTTTGTGGAACTTAAGATGTGAATTGCAAAATGAATTGGGAGAAATTGATATAGCTTGTATTTCTGTGAGATGAGAGTATGACCTTTAGAAAGATGACGTGATGGTAAAGATTAAATGACGAGTGAACCATATTAGGGTTCCTTAAGAAATGGACCATTGACTTGTGTCCATATATGAAGAAATAATAAGTTATAGATATAGTGCTTTGAGATGATATGGGTGTTATGAGATACAAAAGTGAAATGTTGTGAAGAGATATGATGAGGAACGTAGATAAGAAAATGATTTGATTATGATTTACGGAAAGAAATTAGTAAGAAAGTGCTTGATGATTTTTGTTTAGAAAGCAATTTATGCAAGAATGAGTTAATTGAGTCTATATATGAATTTCGTGGACTAAATTCTTTTAAGAGGGAGAGAAATGTTGGACCCCGATCTTTGAGTGAAAATTTGAATTATGAAAATAAAATTTAAGGAGTGCTTTGTATACGCCTCAGATAAGAGATGACTTAAAATTTAAAGAATATTGAGAAGAAAAGAAATGATCTGATTTTGATATCTTTGGGGTTTTGAGTGGATTGGTATGGTTTATGAAATTAAGTAGATGAGTTGATTGAAATTAAGTTGAAAATCATGACTAAAAAGAGAAAGAGTGAAAATATGAAAAATTATGAAATAGTTGACTTTTTGGCCTTTGAAAGTTGACTTTTGATTTAGGCACAATTTGAGAAGATGGTCTTCTGGAAACTTGTAGATTATATTAAGAGCTTTCTGTGGACATAAAGTTTGTAATTTTTCGATATCGGAAGTGAAAGTTATGATCAGTCAAAGTTTATGTGTGATAGGGTTGACTTTTGACTTTAATTATGATTAAAATTTTGACTGAGAAATTAACCTAATTAGAGGTTAATTGAGCTTTGATGTTCTTCATGAAAATTTAAGGATTTGTTTTGATCTTTATTTCGATATAAAGTATGCAATTTTTTGATCTCGGAATAATAAGTTATGATTTTTACAAGTTTATATTGTGGTTTTAGCATGATTATTCGAGGATAGTATTTTTGACCGGAAAATGGACTCCCTTAGGAGTCAAATTGATTTTTATGTCCTTCGTGGAAGATGTAGAGCTTCCTTCAAGCTTTCTATAGAGACTAAGTTTGTCAAAATTGGAGTTCGGGATTAAGAGTTATGAATTTTGGAAGTTTTATGTGAAAAAAAAAGAAAATGTATCACCCCGTTGTTAGGCGACGCGTCACTGTGGTGACGGTGAGCGTTTGGCTCGCGTCACCAGGGCGACGCGTCGCCCGGGGCGAGCGAGCCTTCGCCTCGCCCAGCGCGCGCCCGTTTCGCTCCATACGGCGCCATTTTTGTTTCTCCAATACGACGCCGTTTTGATTTTTCTCGCTTGTTATTTCCTCCAATCCGACCTTTGTTCACTATTTTGCTTATATCTTTTCCGTCCGACATCCGATTGAGTTGATTCTTGCGGCGTTGGATTCCTAAGAGAATTCCCTACATCCTCATGGGAAATTTGTGAATTTTTGAGATTTAATTGATGGTGATTAATTTAATCAAAGTGAGTCGAGAAATGTTCCGAGTATATTTCAGTATTTTGTGAAATTCAGGATCTGTAGAGATCCGATTGAAGCGATTCTTGAGGCGAAATAAAGATAAGACACGGGGCTACAAATCATATGAAGAAATGAAATGTCAATTTTTCCCCTAAGACCTTCGAATTATGAATGGAAGTTCGGATTAGGGTGTAATTTTCGGATTGGGAACACCTGAGAGTATTTTAAGCATAACCTTTGATCTGGGAATCGAAATGAGGCGATTCTTGTTTTGAATTAAACTAGAGACATAAGGATACAATTTTTATGAAGACATTGAGTTTCAATTCTTGGATTAAGAATGTGAATTTCTGGACGGAAATAATCATACATGGAAAATGTGTTAGAATATGGATATACCCGAACTGTTTTGTGTATAACTTTTGATGTAGTGATCGGAATTGAGCGCGGTCAGTGGCGTTGGATTCGTATGATTGAGAGGAACATTTCTCGAGAAGAAAGTTTTAACAAATTCCTTCAAATTAATAGTGCGAATCAAACCCGCATGTGAGAATAGCATAAAGTAAAGTCAAGGGCATTTTGGTCTTTTAAGCCATCAATTTTAAATGATGTGGCACAAAACAACAAAGGATTGTCGTTTAAGTAGAAGAATCACGATGATTCTTGTAGAGAAGAGAAGAAAATAAGAAAAAGGAAGAGAAGAAGATGGAGTTTTCGGCTAAGGTGAGAGAGGAAGCAAGTTTTGATTTTTCCTACTTGATTTTTGGGATTTTGAGAGTGTTACAAGAGAAAGGAAGATGGGAAGTGAAGAGAGCTTCCTTTCAAGCTAGGAAAATTCGAATTTGGTGGAAAAATGAGGTAAGAGAAAATTTTCTACTTTGAGTTTTTGTTGAGTTTTTGGTTTAGAAATATAGATAATGATATGGGTTTGTGATTTATGAAGCTAATTGTGATGTATATGCTTTAGGTTGTGTTTAATTTTGGATGGAATGAAATTGGGGTTTATGTCAAATTTTAAAATTGGGAATTTTTGAAATTGATGCTTTAGATGGCTTGAATTAGTGATGAATTTGAGATATCCTAAGTTAATTTTGATGTTTATGCTTTAGGTGAAGTTTAATTTGAAAAATTGTAAATTGGAGGTTTAGGCCAAATTTGTAATTTGGGGATTTTGTGAATTAATAGTGTAGAATCATCAATAATAGCATGAATTGATGAAATATGGAATCAATTTTGAAGAAATTGTGATTTATGGTATTGAATTTGTGTAAATTGGTTTAGGCCAATTTTGAAAATTGGGGATTTTCAAAATTGGAGATTGAAATAGCTTGAATATGAGAGGAATTGATATTTCCTAAGTTCAATTTGAGAAATAAAGTTAATTATGATATTGAATTTGATTGGATTGGTTTAGGTTCAATTTGTAATTTGGGGGATTTTTAGAATTAGTGATGTAACTATCTTGGAATTAGTAAGAATTGATGACTTATGCATCAAATTGAAGGATTAAGTTATTTATGAGATTAAATTTTGATGAAATTGATTTAGGAATTTTCAATTGGAAGAAAGAAAGGAGAAAAGGTCAAATTGAAGCATCGGACAAGATGCTAGCATTGATATGAGGTGGGTAGTATATTTATTTATTGAATTATAAGCTAAATGTGAATTTTGAAAATTAAAGAAAGCAAAATTTGATTTTGATAAATTATTATTGATAAAATGTATGTAAATGTTTGAAATTATGATTTCAAAGGAGTAAAATGAGTTTTAGAAAATACAAGACTTATGAATTTCATGGTTTTCAAATAATATGATTTATGATTTGAATGATTTAAAGAATTAGTGCATATATTGATATGTGATTTACGCGAATTGCATTAGATTGATTATGTGCAATTATGTGGATATATGCTTGTGTCATCTATGACACAATTTGATGTTATGAGTTGAAAAGGTACAAAATCAAGATTTTGAAAAGTGCCTTCAGCGTCAATTCAATTTAGTTATGTGTTAAGTGGGTTTGGTCAGTCCTTTTTGAGTCATTGCCTCTCTACTGCTTAAGCCTTCGCCTTTTGCTGCATAGGCATAGGAGTTCGATCTTGGACTCCCCTGCTTCACGATCGCATATAACCGCTTATGTGAGAATGTGCAAGACGTCTGTTTTGGACCGAACCAAACCAATTTCGATTTGTTATGTGTTTTAATTTGATTATGATGTGATACACTATGATGTGATGCATTCATGTTTAAGATCTGCATGTTTTGAAAAGGTTTGAGATTTTGAGAAGCGAGAAAGTAAATTTTCAAGCATGAAATTCAAATCGGATATAAATGTTTTGAAACAAATGAAAATTTGAGAAAATCTTAGAAAGTGTTGATGAAATTGAAAAGTTTGAAAATGAGTTTTTGGAGAAATTCTTAAATGGGAAATGGTTGAAAAGTTTGAAAAATAAAAGATTTTTCCGCTTATTGTTCAGTTTATAAATGTATTATCCACGAGCTTCCGAGCTCACCCCCCTTTCATCCCCATCTCCAGTTTTTCACACAGGAGATCGGATGGAAGACGAGTATGATGTCAACCCGATAGTTTTTATATTGCTTTTATTTATGGCTTGAAAAGTCATCATGTAAATTTGTGATGTATTTCAGTTATGAGTTATGTATGATTGTGGAATAGATTTTGTACGTAAATTTGAATTGAGATGGATATAAATGGCAATTGGAATGTATATGAATGACTTGTAATTGAATTGTGAATATTTGAGTTGAGATGTATTATGGATTGAAATGATGAAGTGTTTAGAACTAAGATTGTGTTTTCTGCTGGTGTTTGGATGCTTGGACGGGAGGTCCGATGTTGCCTCAGGTTATTGGATTATGTATTAGAAGTGCGTTTCTTTGGTTTTAATTTTGGGTTTGTCAAAATACAAAGGTTATAATCTAAAATTTCAGAAAAATTTCGTAGGTTGGGTTTAAAGAAATGAGTTTGAGGATTTATATGATTGTATAAGAAATGATTAAGATGAATTAAGTGAATTGAAATTGGTGAGGATGAGTTTCCAAAAGGGAATTGTATGGAATGGTTATGATTTGAATGAGATTGATTAAAGAGAAAGGAATGAATAAAGAGGAAAAAAATTATACCGGATTTGAAATATCTTAGGTTTCCAACGCGATTATGTTCATCTATTCAATGTGTTTCGTGTTCTTGATTGTTCTCGGATGTCGGTGCCATTTGTTAAGTATCGATTCCGCTTCGCTTCGTTTTGCTCCGGTACTTTCGTTCTCCGTTTTTCATTTTTCGGTTGGTATCCGGTTCCCGGATCGGGTCCCAACATTTATGGTATCGAGCGAAAGAGTTTATAAGGATTCATGCGTCGTATGAGGGAATCAGATGAGTAGTTGGATTTGGAAGCGGGATCCAACACCGCAGCCTTCATGGCCTTGATGAATAAGGTATTTCACCTACACCGGATCGATTCGTTATTGTATTCATTGATGACATTTTGGTGTACTCGAGGACTAGACAAGATCATGCTGAACACTTGAGGATTATCTTACAGACTATGAGAGATAGACAGCTGTATGCCAAATTCAGTAAGTGTGAATTTTGGCTGGATCAGGTGATCTTTTTGGGACACATAGTGACTGGAGAGGGTATACAGGTTGATCCTAGTAAGATTCAGGCAGTACTGCAGTGGGAGGCTCCTAGGAATGTGTCAGAGATTCAAAGTTTCCTAGGATTAGCGGGTTACTATCGGAGGTTTGTCGAGGGGTTTTCATTGATCTCAGCCCCTCTGACAAAGCTTTTGAGGAAAAATGTACCGTTCGGATGGACTGAGGAGTGTTAGAAGAGCTTTGAGGAGCTCAAACATCGGTTGACTCTCGCACGGTGTTAGCTATTCCATCCGGACAGGAGGATTTGAGGTTTACAGTGATGCATCGCATCAGGGATTGGGGCGTGTTCTGATGCAGCATGGGAGAGTGATTGCATATGCTTCGAGACAGTTGAGAGCTCATGAGGTAAACTATCCAGTGCATGATTTGGAGTTAGCTGCAGTTGTTTTTGCTCTGAAGATTTAGAGACATTATCTGTATGGTGAGACATTCCAGATCTTTACTGATCATAAGAGTCTGAGGTATTTACTGAGCCAGAGAGAGTTGAATTTGAGATAGAGGAGATGGCTTGAGTTACTGAAGGACTATGATTGCACTATTGAATATCACCACGGAAAGCCAATGTAGTGGCGATGCTCGAGTCGGAGGTCGATACGAGTATCACATCATGCAGCATCGAGGTTGCCTAATTTGATTCAGTTGAGAGCCTTGAATGTACAATTGAATCTGGAGCAGGATGGAGTGTTATTAGCTACTTTGAAGTTGAGACCGATGCTACCGGGCAGATCGGGATAGTTCGGACAAGGATCTGTTATAGTGAGGCCGATTGAGAAAGTAAAAGCTGATTCGAGTTCTGAGTTTGAGTTGAGAGATGAGACCTTATGGTTGGGACAGAGGCTCTATGTACCTGATGTGGATAATTTGAGACGAGAGATATTGGAGGAGGCTCATATGGCCGCATATGCTATGCATCCTGGTACTACCAAGATGTATAACACTCTTAAGCAACATTTCTGGTGGCCTGGCATGAAAAAGCAGGTAGCGGAGTATGTTTCGAGATGTATGACGTGCCAGCAGGTTAAGGCTGAGCACCAAGCTCCAGTAGGAAAGCTTCATTCGTTGCCTATTCCGGAGTGGAAATGGGAACGAATTACCATGGATTTCATTATGGGATTGCCTAGGACGCCGAGGCAGCATGATGCTATCTGGGTCATAGTAGACCGGTTGACTAAATCGGCCCATTTCATGCCAGTGAGGGAGAACAATACTATGGATCAGTTGGCCCAGAAGTATGTGGCTGAGATAGTGAGGCGCACGGGGTCCCAATGTCGATAGTGTCGATGTGATCCCAGATTTACTTGAGGTTTTAGCGAGTTTGCGATCATTATGGGTACTAGGCTGAATTTTAGTACAAACATTTCATCCTTGACAGATGGGCGAGTGAGAGGACGATTAAGACATGGAAGATATGCTTCGGGCTTGTGTATTGGAGTTTAGAGGAGCATGGGATCAATATATAGCTCTGATTGAGTTTGCATATAACAACCATTATCACAGTAGTATCGGGATGGCACCTTATGAGGCATTGTATGGGCGACCGTGTAGATCACCGTTGTATTGGGATGAAGAGGGTGTCAGGATGATTGAGGGTCCAGAGTTGATTCAGGACACTGTGGATAAGGTGAAACTGATTCGGAGCCGAATTAAAGTGGCTCAAGATGCATGTAAGAGCTATGTGGATCAAGATAGAGGGACATTGAGTACAATGTGGGCGACAGAGTGTTCTTACGGGTGTCACCGTGACGTGGTGTACTGAGATTTGGGAAAAAGGGTAAGTTAAGCCCTAGGTACATTGGTCCATATGAGATCACTGAGAGGATAGGACCTTTGGCCTACAGGCTAGCTTTACCGAGTGAGATGTCTCGCCAGATGACGCCTTCCATGTAAGTATGCTCCGTAGATATCGGTCAGATCCGACATATGTGATACCGGCTCAGGAGATTGAGGTCTCTAGTAATCTGAGTTATGTAGAGGAGCCGATACAGATTGTCGGGTCACAGGTGAAGCAATTGAGAAACAAGAGTATTCCACAGGTGAAAGTCCTCTGGAGGAACCATTCGACTGAGGAGGCTACCTGGGAGACCGAGGAGCATATGAGGAGACAGTATCCTCACCTGTTCGCTCAATCAGGTAAGAATTTCGCGGACTAAATTTTTATTAGGAGGGGGGAATTGTAACATCCCACCCTCAATTGAAAGGGTAGAATAGTAAATTGGCATAGGATGTGCTAGATTGTGATTTCATGGGACTGCTCATGCATAATAGAATTGCTACATAGTCACATTGTGCACATGAACTTACTGTACATGCATACATGATATTTCCGATTTTCGTGCCTAAGACAATTTTATTGGGATTAGCGTGATTTTTGGGTTTGGAAAATTATTCTGAGTGCCCCATAAATTGTTTTCTACTTTAAGGGATTTTTGGGAATTTTTCTGAAATTTTTCGGAGAAAATTTCCGGACCGAAAAAATCACCAAGTGGCGAACCGGTCGATTTTCGGTAACAAAAATTTATATCCAATGGCACTGCATTATTGGGTATATTATTTTGGAATTTAAATTGGGGCCATTGGAGTTGATTTGGGTTAAATTTTTTGATTAGGCTTAATTGATTAAAGTTTATTAGGTAAATCACTTTGACTTTTCTTCTCCTTGTTGGACAAATCCCATCTTGCCACCATTTCCCTTCATTTAATGCCTATTTATTACTTGTCTTGGTATGCTCCCTCGGTGATTGTCTTAAGAGAAGAATGAAAAAACTCTTTAATTGCTAAAAAACTCCTCCTTCATCCGAAACCTCAACCTTCTTCCATTCCTTCATTGGTCTTGCTTATATATATATATGTTCTTGTCTTTTTGCTTGCTTCTACTCACACACAAACCAAGCTTAAGTATCCTACCTTCTTTTCATGATGATAGCCATGCATGGTGTTAGAGAAGTAGAGAAAGTATAATAGTGGAGAAGTTATTGGTAGTTGAAGAATTTAAGAGGAAGCTTTAATTAGGTAAGAATTTCATTATGTTTTTGAAGTTGTAGTGGTTAGATGCATTGATTGGAAGTTATTATTCATTAAATATGGTTTATGATGCATTAATTTCATGAAGATAGGGGTAGGATTATTTGGGTATAAATGTATGTTTGTGTGAGGGAAAGTGATATAGTAGATAAAGATTGTGAATTTAAGGTTGTTTATGATGTTTAATGAATGGAAATGAAATATGGAAGTTATGTATGTGGGTGCTGCCAACTTTTGTGTAATTATATAAGTAAATGTTGTGATGATTTTTTGGTTGAATTAGAGGTGTAAATGGATGCTTGGTGATGTGTTATTGATATTAGAAGTGATAGGAGTTAGGTTGAAGTTGAAAGCTAGAAAATGCATTTTGACCCTATTGCAATGTTTTGATCATAACTAATTGTATAGGTGAGAAAATGAGGTGAGGTTTGTGCCCAATTAAACTTTGTGATGTTGGCTACATTTTTGTTTGAAATAGGTGTTGTCCAATTTTAGCTTTAAGAGGTTGCAATATGGCTTGGAAAGTTACTTCTATTGACTGGAATGAATAGTACCCGAAACCATAACCTAGAGTTTTGCTAATTTTTCTAAATTAATTGAGAAGGAATTAGAACAAATGGACTAAATGAAAGTTGAATCCTATTAAGTTATCTTTCCAATGCCACTGATTTTGCAATTTTTCGATATGTATAGTAGGAGTTATGGACTGATGACTATTGACTGTTTTCATGCATTGAATGAAACCTAGCTGGATTGGCGGATTTGCTGTACATTCTGATTTGGAGGAATTTTAGTAATTTTGTGACTTGAATTGGTTCTAGGGATCTACTGAAGAGTTATAATGACACATTGATCTTGAAAATGATATATGACATGTAATTTTTGGTTGTCAGATTTGAGAGAAATGAATTTGCAAAACCTGAACCTGCATTAGGTTGTAAATTGCTGATCATGGCAGATACTTGCATAACAGTTTTGAAATTGTTAGAGATCGAATTGGATGTTGAGTTCTTCATGAAAATTGAATTTTGAGATCTTATCTTTTCAGGGATATAAGGTAGTGAATTTGGTGACATTTGTGCTAAGAGATATACTGTTGTGAAATGTACTGTTCAGATTGGGAAAATTCTGAAGGCTGATGCTTTGGTGAATTGTTTGACATAGTTAGCAAGTGTATCTGATTTTGAATTGTTCATGAAAGTTGTAGATAACATTGTGATCTTACTGCCTTATTTATTGTGTAATTGTTGACTGAAGAATCAGAAGGTTAATGAATTTGCAATGTACTGCACTGTTTTGATAGGTTTTGAGTAGGCAGTGGCTTTGACTAAATTTTTGACACCCTTATGGGTAAAATTGCTTATTGGGGTCTTCATGAAACTTGTAGAGGGTTTCATTATCTTTCCAAAAAGGTATAGTTTGCATTTTTCTGAAATGTGTAGAAAGAGATATGATAAGTTGAATTTCGGTTGGAAAACAGGAAAAAGAGAAGGAAATAAGGGCTATATATATATATATTAATTGTTGAATTTTGGTTTCTTTCGTGAATAACTTTTCCGTCCAACGTCCGATTGACCTGATTCTTGAGGAATCGGATTCATAGAATATTTAATTGCATTTTCTGAGAGATTCGGGATTTTTGGACGGAAAATTGATGTGGGTCCGGATAAAGGTATGTTTAATCACTGTTTTGTTTAATTGGGGACCTATAGAGGTCCGAATTGCGCACCGTCAGCGCCAATAGGTTTCTAATTTTTAGACGGATTTTTATGATAAAAAAAAGGGATTAGGGCTGGGAATTCATGAACATGCATATTTCACCTACATGTGCATCAGTACTAGTTCGAATTAAATATTTAGTGACTCGTACCTTTTCTGATTCTTATAGAGGCCCAAGTGGAGCGTCGTTCGACCGACGGGGCGGAAACTTCCCAGCATTAGCTCGGAAGTAATAGGTGAGTAACCTAGGTGGTTACCTCAATCTACGTGTTTATTGTGACTTATTTGCGCTACGGGGATTACTTGGATTACGTAACATTGACTGTAAATTACTGCTCATTGGGAATTCTAGACTGTTATGTAACTGTTCAATTGAACATGTGCACTCATGCACAGATGTATAAACTGATAAAGAATAAATGTGAACCGAGTCGCCATCGACATCGACTTCGGGAGCTAGAGCTCGAAGGAGATAATTCTCCTGAGCCGCGTCATCGACTACTAAACACTGCTAAAGCACTCGGTCACAATACTGTAATAAACTGGAAAAGATTCACATGTGCATTGCATACTGGACTGAATATTTGACATGGTACTTGACTGTATATATACTGTAATACGATCAGAATCGTGTTACATTTCTTACCGTAGATCGTGTTGCATGCCTATTACTGTGATTGTATTAGCATTGTAATTGTATGATTACTGGATGCATACTGTATCATGCTTATGTGATGCATGAATTGGGAGAACCATAGATGATGGTTTCTCATTGAGTTCGCAAACTCATCCAAAATTGCAATCTATTTTTCAGCTTAAGTGTGAGCAGATAGCTCCTCGGATCGTAGAGCCGTGTCTTGTGGATTGGCGAGAGAGGCAATGGCTCAAAGGTCGGTCAGCTGGGCTTTCTTTTGGAGACTTATAGTTAGATCTGTTCTTTGTACATTACTGTATGGTACGTAGTGTACGGTGTTTTGAACATGTGCAGACTGAAAATACTGACAGTTTGTAAATTTCTGAATTTTGAGTGAATGAAATGAAATCCAGTTTGGTTTTAAAAAGTTGTCAATTTCTTCATACTGCTTTATGATTGTGATGCCATGAGGAGTTTAGTGGTAGTTGTCAGTAGTGGTCTCTTATCGTAGGATATGTACCGGAATGACCTACGGGCGTTCCGGTGGGTACTCTATGGTAAGGGGGCGCTACATCATCACATGGATGTCCTATTCTAATGTCAATGATAATCTCATCATAGCAATGGTGCAAATATCCTTAGACTTGAGGTACTCAAGGATATCTTGGATACTAATTCTGTGCTTTGACTCCATTCCTTGTTGCCTTACACAGGTCGCTCATAGGGTGGTGATTGGGTACAGGTTGAGGTATTCGAAGGTAATTGAGTAGCCAATAAAGGATTCATCACTTCTGTGATAACAGAAGATGATACCCATAGCCTCTTGTCAGGGTCATTACTTGGAAATCTTTGGCAAGAGTTCATATGTCATGAAGAGTGTCTTCTGTGACATATAAAGGAATGAGTCTCAGGACAAGAACTGATATCATTTGGACTAGATTTGACGTAGTCAGTCTAGTAAGAGTTGACACTTTGCCCATACTCATAACCAATGGGGTATAGCATGGTGAAAGGACGAATTGCACAGTAATTGTCTATGGAAAGGTTCGTGATATAGTTCGTGATGAACATAGGTTCATTCGTCAAACCAATTACTTTCCGGTCAATTGGGGGGTCGTGATGTGGTGCTAGATACCGCTCATGACTTGCTTGGATTAAGTGTTAATCTAAGTGGCCAACATAACCGGGAACCTAATGGCTCACATGCATAAGAGTGATTCGGAGAATTCATAAAATAGTTTTGGATAAAGATCCAATATATGGAGAGCAATAGGACTAAATGGATCCCGATGAGATCGGGATATGTCCCGATGAGATCGCGACATTGATATTGCTAAAACAGGTCTCCGATTTTTTTTCCATACCGGGACCTGTAGGCCAGTAGGACCGACCCTAGTGTGACTGGACCACTTCAGCATATATATATATATATCTTATTAATTAATTAAGTAATTAATTATTTAATATATATATATCATCAACGTGGAAGGAGGAGGAGAAGACTTATCTTACTTAACTATATATATATATATATTTATATATATATGGCTAACGTGGAAAGCTTCACCACTTTAGCATTCAATGTCTTTAATTATTTTAAAGACAAATGGCAAATGAAGGCTTACGGGATGATTATCATGAGTGAATAAGTGAGTTTGTAAAAAACTAGTTAAAAACCTAAGGGTTTAAAGAAAGAGATCATCTCAAGCTCTCCATCATCTTCTTCTCCAAGCTTCTCCATCATCTTCTCCTTGAGCTCTCCAAGAATAAGGTAAGAGCTAGCACTCTCTCCCTTATTCTAGCTATTCCCGGGTCAAAGGGTTTGCCCCGGTTAGGTTCTCCGACCTCTGCGTGGATACCGTTAGAGACGGTCTCCTTTGGTCGTTATGGTTTGACTTCGTTATATAGACACATAGATCCTGGCTTTCGGGAAGGTCCCGGAACAAAATTTTTTGTTTTTCTGCACCGTGTATATGTGATGCACACACTGGGATTTTCCTACTGTGGTATCAGGGCCACTTGTTTCATATATAACGAAGAAAGCATGACTAGGTTGATATTGCCTATTGCTTGTGACCATTGTGCATGTTGACTATGTTAAATTCGAAATCATTGTAGCAATCTTGTTTTCGGAATTTTCTTGCCCAGATTTTCTCATAAGATGTTGCTGAATATTTATGTGGAAGGAAAGAATTTATCAATGTGGTTTGATATGGTTTTGCTAATTTATTCCCTTTTGTTCTAGTTGCTGTGTTTGTGAACATTCCTTGAATAGGCATGCTTGTAAATTCGAGAATAAATTGTAGAAACTTTTTTTTCTGATTTTCTTTCACATACATGTCTCTGAGATGTTTATAAATGTCTATGAGGATCAAAAAATGTTTTTGAGGTGATTTACTATTTATTTGAGAATTTATTGTGTGCTGCTAGGAATATCTGTGTTGAGGAAGACAGATTCAGCATTGTCTTGGTTGCTGAGGTTGGTTGAGTTTTTATTGGAAATAAATCCTGGAAATATTCATGGAACATGTTGCAAACATTTTGTAACCTCTGTAATTTTCTCAGAATTTATTGAAATTGTTTCAATGATTTTTCCAAGCAAAAGACAGAGCTTGGCAGTTTTTTAGAAAGTTGCTGGAACTATTTTGTTTGGAATGATTGATTGTGTATTTTTCGGTTCCAATGCCTTGGATCATTTTTAATGTGATTAAAAATATGTTACATTGATTTTGTATGCTTTCCAAACTGATTTTCTTGAAATTGGGTTTCCAAAAATTTTCACATGTCAAATGTGTCTCATTAGCGTCTTGTTAGTATATTTCCTTGTCTTGATTGTTTTGGCAGTCACCAATTTTGTGACCAGTTCCGAAGTAGTCTTGATAAAGTGTAGACTACCTAGAGATACTTAGGAAGATTATTTGGTATTCGCAAAATTATTTGGAAATCTAAGAGAATAATAGTGTATTAATCCATTTTAAGTTTTTCATGTATAGTATGATTATATATGGTAAGCATGATACCATGAAAGTGTTTCATTGGTACATCAAAGTAAAGGATATTACACTTAGTATTGTGAATTTGAACTGCACGGATTGAGAAATTAGCCGATTAGAGAGCAATTCTAAATATAAATCGACTTACACATGCACAAGTCGACTTGCATTCTCAGGTAAGTCGACTTACACATGCACAAGTCGACTTGTATTCTCAAGTAAGTCGACTTACACATGTGCAAGTCGACTTGCTCGTGCACAGTAGTCTAAGTCGACTTGCATTCTCAGGTAAGTCGACTTACACATGCACAGGTGGGATGATGGATGATTATAGGTATAGATTCGATGTGATTGATGAAATGCCCTAAATCATTCCATATAGTCATTGTGACTATAATCCTACAGCTTGGATGAGACTAGAGTTTGAGATCCCTCACACATAATATGAAAACTAACGTCTTCCATTAATATGGGGAGAACCAGAGTTCTTATAGAGTTCGGGTTGTTGGGTAAACCCAAGCTCACTCTATACGGATATGTTCGAACCATGGAAATAAGATTTTCGGATTAATGGGTCGGTTTTCACTAGAAGCGTTGATTTGTTGAGTAAACTCAAGGTTAACGTAGACAGAGGCAAAATTGGGTAGTGTACATCAGATGTACGCGCATCAAGAGTTGATGACCCAATGTGTGTGCATGCATCACGAGTTGATAGCACTAGACGATATTTGCATCTATGATGCAATTGGTATCCCCGATACCTGCCGATTGACCTAAGGTGGCTTGTTGTGTAAACCCAAGGTCATTCTTAGCAATGTCGGATATCGACCCACTAAGACACTTTGTCATAATGTTTCTTGGATTCGTAGTGATGGTTATGGATTCTTTGAAACTAGTAGGAGCCATATGTATGTCATGCAAGTCCTTATGATCATGCATATATTAATATTCTAACATTCTTTCTCTCTTTCCCTTTAGGTTTATTGAAGATGTCTTCTAGTGTGAATTTGTGCTCACTTATGGAGTCTAATAAATTAACTGGACCCAATTTTCTCGATTGGCTAAGAAATCTGAGAATTGTTCTCAGATCTGAGGAGTTAAGTTATGTCCTAGATGTTCCACTTCCTGATCCACCTGCTGTTGATGCTTCTGATGAGGATCAGAAAGTATATTGTAAGCATCTCAAAGATAGTGACATGGCTACCTGTATTATGCTCGCCTCTATGTCACCAGAGCTGCAGAAGCAGTATGAGTCTATGGATGCTAATACCATAGTGTTTCATCTTAGAGAGCTTTTCGATGACCAAGCTCGGTCTGAAAGGTTCGAGACCTCAAGGCTGCTCTTCACGACTAAGATGACTCCGGGGACATCTGCGGTCAGCAAGATGCAATCAAGATGAATAGGTATATTGAGAGATTGGCCATCTTAGGTTTTGTTATGGATTATGAATTAAGTGTTGACTTAATTTTAGTTGGATTGTCTGATAGTTATTCACAGTTTGTGTTAAACTATCAGATGAACCAAATATCCACGACAATCCCTGAGTTGATCAATTTGCTCAAGACAGTAGAACAATCTATCAAGAAGGATAGCAAGCCAGTGCTTGTGGTGGACTCTTCTTCTTCTGGTTCAAAGAAAAAGAATCTAAAGAAGAAAAAGTCTAAGAAACCAAAAGGAAGTGCAGCCAAAAAGAAAACCAAAGAAACTACGCCAAAAGGAACTTGCTTCCATTGTGGCAAGACTGGCCACTGGAGGCGAAACTGTAAAATCTATCTGGAATCCTTGAAGCAGAAGAAGGCATCAGATGCCTCGGCTCCTTTAGGTATGTTTTTCATTGAGGTTAATACTGTTTCTGATCATAACATATGGGTATTAGATACTGGTTGTGGCTCACACATATGCAATGATATCAGGGGCCTCGAGGACGATGAGAGCGACTCATGAAGGGAGAACTAGACCTGCATGTAGGAAATGGAGCAAGAGTTGCTGCATTAGCCGTAGGCACTTATTTTTTGTCACTCCCCAGTAGGCTTGTAATTAAACTGGATGAATGTTATTTTGTACCTATTTTAACAAAGAACATATTGTCTGTTTCTTGTTTAAATAGAGCTGGTTTCCATTTAACTTTTAGTAGCAATGGTTGTTCTATTAGTTTGAATGAAATGCTTTATGGTACTGGTACATTATGCAATGGAATTTACATATTGGATATGTCACATCCAATGATGAATGTCAATGACACGAAAAGACGTAAACGAGATAATTTAAAATCAACTTACTTATGGCATTGTCGCCTTGGCCATATAAATGAGAGACGCATAGCTAAGCTCCATAAGAGTGGTAGTTTAGGGTCATTTGATTATGAATCATATGACACATGTGAATATTATTTATTAGGCAAGATGACTAAGTTACCCTTTAAGGGAAAGGGTGAACGAGCGACTGGAGTATTAGACCTAATACATTCAGATGTATGTGGTCCGATGTCCATCCATGCTAGAAGTGGTTGTCTTTACTTCATTACCTTTATCGATGATTATTCTTGATATGGATACAGATCGATGAGATACAAATCAAGCATTTGAAAAGTTCAAACAATTGAAATGAAGTAGAAAACCAACTTGGGAAATGTATCAAGACATTACGATCCGATCCTGGTGGGGAATACTTAGACCAACAATTTTAGATTATCTCAAAGATAATGGGATTTTATCTCAATGGACTCCACCTTACACACCACAACGATAATGGTGTGGCTGAAAGGAGAAATCGAACCTTGTTAGACATGGTACGGTCGATGATGGGCTTTGCAAAGTTACCAAAATCCTTTTGGGGGTATGCACTCGAGACAACTGTTTATTTGTTAAACAGAGTTCCATCAAAGACAGTTGATGTTACTCCATATGAGATGTGGACTAACAAAAGACCCTATCTTACTCATTTGAAAGTTTGGGGTTGTCCTGCTTATGTGAAGCGGATACAGTCAGATAAACTTGATGCAAAGTCTGACAAGTGTTTGTTTGTAGGATATCCTAAAGAAACAATGGGATATCAATTATACCGTGCTGAGGAACAAAAGGTGTTTGTTTCAAAGCATGCTGTCTTTTTAAAGAAAGAGTTTCTTTTACAAGAAGACAGTGGGAGAAAAATTGAACTTGAAGAAGTTCAAGATGCTCGAACAGACGTAGATCAATTGTCTGAATCTGAAACTGTGACTCATACAGATGAAGTAACAGTTCAACCTTCTACAACACATGAAGTTCATAGGTCACGTAGGATACGCTCTGTTCCCGAGAGATATGGATTTCTCGTGAATGAACAGAATGACGTATTACTCATAGAAGATAATAAGCCTACCACCTATGAAGAGGTTCTGAAGAGTTCAGAGTCTAAGAAATGGCTTCATGCCATGAAGGCTGAAATGGATTCCATGTATGAAAACTAAGTATGGACTTTGGTTGAGGCACCCGAAGGAATAAAACTCATAGGGTGTAAATGGGTTTTCAAAAAGAAAACCGACATGGATGGTAATGTGATTACCTATAAAGCAAGGCTTGTGGCTAAAGGTTTTCGTCAAAGACAAGGAATTGACTACGATGAGACCTTCAGCCCAGTAGTAATGCTTAAATTCATTAGGATACTCCTAGCCATTGCCACTCATTATGATTATGAGATATGGCAAATGGATGTGAAGACACCTTTCCTAAATGGAAATCTAGCTGAGGATGTGTATATGACACAACCAGAGGGCTTCACCTTCTATGATGGCGAAAAGGTATGCAAGCTTCAGAAATCCATCTATGGATTGAAACAAGCATCCAGGAGTTGGAATATCCATTTTGATGAGGTAATCAAAGAGTTTGGTTTCTCACAAAATTCGGATGAACACTGTGTGTATAAGAAGGTTAGTGGGACTGCAATCGTATTCCTTGTGCTATATGTAGATGACATATTATTACTAGGAAACGATGTCTCTATGCTACAATCTGTGAAGATTTGGTTATCCAAACAATTTGCCATGAAAGACCTTGGTGAATCAACTTATATCCTTGGGATAAAGATTTATAGAGATAGATCAAAAAGATTGCTTGGTCTTTCACAATCAACGTACATAGATAAGATGCTAAAGAGGTTTAGCATGGAACAATCCAAGAGAGGGTATCTTCCCATGACTCATGGGATAACACTCTCGAAATCTATGTGTCCTAAGACACAAGATGAGAGGATGAGCATGAATATGATCCCGTATGCATCTGCAGTAGGATCTATCATGTATGCTATGCTATGTACGAGACCCGATGTATCATATGCTCTAAGTGTTACGAGCAGATACCAATCGGATCCTAGTGAGGGCTGGGTGGCTGTCAAGAATATCCTCAAGTACTTGCGAAGGACTAAGGATGTTTTCTTGATATATGGAGATGGAAATCTAAAAGTGAGCGGGTATACAGATGCTAGTTTTCAATATGATAAGGATGATTCTAAATCCCAATCAGGTTATATATTCACACTGAACGGCGGGGCGGTCAGTTGGAAGAGTTCCAAACAAGAGACAACTGCTGATTCAACAACCGAGGCAGAGTACATTGTCGCCTGACGCAAAGAAAGGAAGCGAGCTGGATCAAAAGTTCATTCTTGAACTTGGTGTGGTTCCTAGCTATGATGGGCCCACGGTTGTATTGTGACAACAATGGGGCTATTCTTGTGAGCGAAGGAACCAAGGTCTCATCAACGATCCAAACACGTACTCCGCAGATATCATCTGATTAGGGAGATCATTGGTCGAGGTGATGTCCAAATAGAGAGAATTCCCACCGAACTAAATATTGCTGATCCGTTGACAAAGCCATTATCACAAAAGAGCTTTAATTCTCATATACTCGCCTATGGTAATAGATATCAAGGCGATTGGCTTTAGGTCAAGTGGGAGATTTTGTTAGAGTAGTGCCTTATAGGCAATCGCCTTTAGCGCGTTTTGTACAAAGTTATGTACAGACTTTATAAATAAATAAAGAAGGCATATTTCATTAATTTGGTGTTCATTATTTATGAATTGATATTGATCTATAAACAAATTAATGAAGTCTATGATATATGACATAGCATGAAGGAAATTATGATGTGATCATACTACTGAGATTCCTATCATGCGTAATTATGTCAGTATCTAAATTATCCCTAGTCATAGGATTACTGAAACTAGACATCGTTAATCCGGAGAGGCTAGCACATGTCAAGATCCTTGATTTGATCAAGCAGTAGATCTCAGAAACTGTAAATATGAGACGTTTAGGGTTGAGATGTTAATGCTTACTAGAGGTAGTAAGTACATTGGATGACCTGCTATGAGATCATCACATGGATGTCCTATTCTAATGTCAGTGATAATCTCATCATAGCAATGGTGCAAATATCCTTAGACTTGAGGTACTGAGGTACTCAAGGATATCTTGGATACTGATTCTGTGCTTTGACTCCATTCCTTGTTGCCTTACACAAGTCGCTCATAGGGTGGTGATTGGGTATAGGTTGAGGTATTCGAAGGTAATTGAGTAGCCAATAAAGGATTCATCACTTCTGTGATAGCAGAAGATGATACCCATGGCCTCTTGTCAGGGCCTCTTGTCAGGGTCATTACTTGGAAATCTCTGGCTGGAGTTCATATGTCATGAAGAGTGTCTTCAGTGATATATAAAGTAATGAGTCCCAGGACAAGAACTGATATCACTTGGACTAGATTTGACGTAGTCAGTCTAGTAAGAGTTGACACTTTGCCCATACTCATAACTAAGTGGGGTATAGCATGGTGAAAGTACGAATTGCACAGTAATTGTCTATGGAAAGGTTTGTGATATGGTTCGTGATGAACATAGGTTCATTCGTCAAACCAATTACTTTCCAGTCAATTCGGGGTCGTGATGTGTTGCTAGATACCGCTCATGACTTGCTTGAATTAAGTGTTAATCTAAGTGGCTAACATAACCGGAAACCTAATGGGTCACACGCATACGAGTGATTCGGAGAATTCGTAAAATAGTTTTGGATAAAGATCCAATATATGGAGAGCAATAGGACTAAATGGATCCCGATGAGATCGGGATATGTCCCGATGAGATCGTGACATTGATATTGCTGAAACAGATCTCTGATGTTTTTCCATACGAGACACATGGTAGGTGGGACCAACCCAGTGTGACTGGACTACTTCAGCATTTATATATATATATATATATATATATATATCTTATTAATTAATTTAATTCATTAATATATATATATATATATCATCATTAACGTGGAAGGAGGAGGAGAAGACTTATCTTACTTAACTATATATATATATATATTTATATATATATGGCTAACGTGGAAAGCTTCACCACTTTAGCATTCAATGTCTTTAATTATTTTAAAGACAAATGGCAAATGAAGGCTTAAGGGATGATTATCGTGAGTGAATAAGTGAGTTTGTAAAAAACTAGTTAAAAACCTAAGGGTTTAAAGAAAGAGATCATCTCAAGCTCTCCATCATCTTCTTCTCCAAGCTTCTCCATCGTCTTCTCCTTGAGCTCTCCAAGAATAAGGTAAGAGCTAACACTCTCTCCCTTATTCTAGCTATTCCCAGGTCAAAGGGTTTCCCCCGGTTAGGTTCTCCGACCTCTGCGTGGATACCGTTAGAGACGGTCTCCTTTGGTCGTTATGGTTTGACTTCGTTATATAGACACATAGATCCTGGCTTTCGGGAAGGTCCCGGAACAAAAAATTTTGTTTTTCCGCACCGTGTCTATGTGATGCACATACTCCTACAAAAGGTGCTTTAGTGAAATTTTCTTCTTCTCCTCCGTGGGTTCTCCTCCCTCTTCTTCATCGTTTTTGCTCTCCTTTTTTTAGCTAGAATTGCTACTCATCTTCACTACACTAAAACCCATCCTATGTTTTGTGCTTTCTCCTCCTTGTTCACAAAGAAATTACAAACCTAAGCTTCAAGGATGATGGTCGTGAGTGGTAGGAAAGGTTGGGAGAATTGTGAAACTTTGGAAAAATTGAAGATTGGAAGATTGAAGCTTGTTTAGGTAAGAAGTCATGTTTATGTTTCTTTAATTAGTAGTTAGAAGCAATTATTGTGTTTAATTGTGCATTAATTTCACGAGGTTTGTGTGTTGATTGTATGGGTAGAAGATTATGTTTGTGTAAGGATTAATGATATTTAACATGTGTAGTGTGTGAATTATATGTTTTGAAGTGTTTTAATGATGTTAGATGAGTCATGCTTACAAGGAAATGATTGAGTATTTGTGCTGAAATTTTGTGGGGTTATGTTCAAGTGAATGTCTTGATGATTTTGTGGCTGAATTAGAGATTAAATTGGAGGCTTATTGATGTAGGAATGGGGTTAGAATGAAAGGAGTTGTGTTAGGATTAAAATCTGGAAATTTTCTTTTGTATAGGTTTTGGGTTTTTGCTCATAACTTTTGTTATTGTTGTGCTATTGCATTGAGGTTTAGCTTAAATTAAACTTGAGAAGTTTGGCTAGAATTCATATGAAGGAAGTTCTGTCCAATTATGGCTTGAAGGGCCTTTAATTTTGCGTGGAAGTTGAGATATGTGTGCTGGCTGAATAGTTGTGATTCTAGTTTTGAATGAATTGTTACTCGAAACTTTGGAGAATTTTCTGGGATAAAATAGACAGATTTTTTGATTTTGGTCTTCATGAAAGTTGAAGATTTTTGTGTTAGCTTTCTAACGCTACTAAGTATCAATTTTTTTGATTTGTAGGTTAAAATTTATGGTCTGTTAATGTTCAGGTGGTAATTCAGCCCAAAATGTGTGTTGGTGGGAAAATGCTCTAAGTGACCTTCTGGAAAGTTGTAGAGGATTGTTGTAGCTTTCTAATGAGGTATTATTTGCGAATTTTTGAGGTAAGGATTGTAAGATATAAATTTGTAAAGTTTTGTTATGGTTTAGGTTAAATGCTGATTTCATAAGCCCTAACTGGACAGCCACATTAATGGGAGGATTTGACCTAGTTAGAGATGGAATTTGGTTCTAAGTCCTTCTTGAGAATTGTGTTATATTTTCTGAGCTTTTTATTGCTATATGGTATGAAATTTTTCACTAAGGGGATGTGGAGTTATGAATTTTGAAAGATTGGGTTATTGTTGAGAATAATTTGGGTAGGCAGAAGCTTTGCTTGAGAATTTGATTTGGTTAGAGCTGGAATTGGCTTCCAAGTTGTTCATGAAAAATGTAGCATTTGTTTTCCTCTTTTGACAGACATAAAATTTGGAATTTTTGGCAAAGAGGATGAAAAGTTATGATTTTTAGAAAGATGTTGTACTGTTGTTGTAAATGTGTGACTAGATAGTATCTTTGAGTGCATTTTTGACACCCTTATAGGTGTTATTAAGTTTCAAGCTCTTCATGCAACTTGTAGGATTTTTGAAGATCTTTCCAACGAGACGTAATTTGTGATTTTTGGATGTGTGTAGTAAAAGTTGTGTAGTGGGGAAGAAAGGAGAGTGGGTTTTATGAAAAATAAAATTTTGATTTTGAATTTTTTTTTAAAATTACAGATCCTCGCATCTCGTGAGGGCGATACGTCGCCCTCGCGTGATTGATTTTTTATTTAAATTAATTAATATATTTTTTTATTTATTATATTTATTATTTCTATTTTTGTCTTAATTTAATTCTTTTGTCAATTACTTTTGCATCCGACATCCGATTGACCTGATTCTTGAGGTATCGGATTCGTATAATATTTAATTTCATTTATTTGTGAAATTGGAAATTTTTAGAGCTTAAATTGACAGGAATTGGTTACGTCGAAGTAAAGGGAGCGAGTAATGATTTTTTCGATCCGTCTTGTATTTATTATTGGACTTATAAAGGTCCAAATTGAATGTTTTTAGTATCTATGGGTTTTTAATTTTAGAAGAACACTTTGTGACGGAAAATTGTGATATAGTGCCAGGAATGTCACAAACATGCATTGTACATATTTTAATTGCTACATGTACATTATTAAATATTTCTGAGTGTACCTTTGGTGATGGTGAATATTTTGGACTGTTTAGAGGTACTTTTGGAACGTCACCTCACAGACGTTGCCGAGACTTCTAGGCTTTTGCTTCGAGAGCTATTGGTGAGTGACCTAGATGGTTTCTCAATTATTATTTGTTTATTATTTTGCGCATATAATTCTGTGGAGAAGAATGGTGGGATTGTGCGTTTGTTTATGACTGGATTCCAGACCGAAGGTGTCCGATGTATTGGGAGATTATGACATAGAAGTGTTATTTGTCTGAAAATGTGAGACCTTTTTGTTTTCAATGTGATAAATTGTGACTGTGATTTTAATGTGAATAATTGTGAACTAATCGTTTGAATGCGATAATTTGGGTTTGATTGTATTGTGATATTACTCAATTACGACATATGCATTCCATGAATGAATGCATGATCAGATAATGACAGTTATGACCAGAGCAGCCACCGAGAGCTACAAGCTCAACGTTTATATTTGGGCCTCGAGCCCTACAGTGATTCAGAGCCTCAGGTTCAACGATTAATGCGCCCATAATGAGACAGTTTCAGAGCCTCTGGCTCAACGATTAATGTGCCCTTATTGGGACAGTTCAGGCACTTGGTCATAACACCGAAATAAATTGGAAAAAAATGTTATATGCGTATATCATATGCATCTGATTTTTAATCTCTTTGATTGAGTGAAAGGCTAACTGCCTTATGTTTCTGTGGTACCAATCATTCCGAATGTGAATTATGAAACAATTGGCTTATGTTTGAGTGTTTTATTAATTTAATTGGTTATGGATGTTAAATAGAATGAAATGTATCAAAATATTTTATGTTCAAGTGAAATTGTGCAATGTGATTAAATATGCAACAATGTGAATATAGGTTAAGTGAAGCGATGTGTTGCATGAATTGAGTGAACCATCGATGATGGTTCCTCACTGAGTTCTCAAACTCATCCAAAATTTGCAATTATTTTTCAGGACCCAGAACAATACCCCGTTAGGCAACGGGCGTATAGCAACCGCATGCGAGTGAGAAAAGGGGTCGGGATCAGTTCGCGTCTGCATTAGTGTCTAAGAAAAAAAAATTTACTTTCTGAATTTTTGTACAAATGATTAAGTCATGTTGTAAAGTCAACAGAATGAATTACTTTGTATTTAAAAAAGGCCCCCGTGGGCATTGATATTACCGATGATTGTGTTATGTTCATTGTTTTCCGTAATGTGCATGTTTATGTTCCAAAAAAAAATTTATACTGAGTTTTGACTGAGTGATGTAGCACGCCACCCTCACAGGACACCGACTCGGATATCACCGTCGATGACGGGTTCGGGTCATGTGGGAGTGAGGTGCTACAATATGTGTTCTAGAACATATGCCCGGGATTGTCATTGAGCATGCATTATACATAGTTCATTATTACAATTGGGTATAAATGAATATTTATGAGTGTGCAATATGTGTCTTGCATAAATGGGTAGTGCAGGTCAAGTGTCCGCATTCAGGCGTTCTCAGAATTTGAAAGCAAATGTTAATCTGGAGCATACTATGAGTAGACTGAGATGGTCTCACTTTATTGTTGTTATTTGAAATTTTGTATTATTTGACTATTGAATGATTTTGTAAATGAGGTTGATTATGTGGTTTCTGGACAGGAGGTCCGATGATTGTGACGGTTGATTTGGATATTGGAGTGCTACTTGAATGTGAATCAGAAGAACTAAGTGCATTAAAGTGATTACTAAGTTTTTTCGAAAAGTGTAATCGCATGCGATTGAAAGTGTGAATTCTCAACTATATGTTGAATGCCAGACTTCAGTCCGATGAAAAGTGAATATGATTGAATAAGAGCATGTAAATACGAGTGATGCATTTCATTTCATTTTACTAATGCGTGAAACATAATGGCTGTTGTGACTAGAGTAGCCACCGATCAGAGTTTAAAGCTCAACGTGTGAAAAAGAGCCTCGAGCTAAAAAATGATTCAGAGCCTCAGGCTCAATGTTTAATGAGCCTTATATGAGACAGTTATCAATGAGCCATATATGGGTCAATTTAGGCATTCGGTCACAACAAAGTAACAAATGGAAAGTGAGTCTCATATGTATTGCATATGCGTAAAATAAATGATTAAATGTATTAAATGTGAAATGTGAATTATGAGTTATATGACTGGGTGAACCATCGATGATGGTCACTCACTGTGTTCTCAAAACTCACCTAAAATTTGCAAATATTTTTCAGGACTTTGAAGAATACCCCGTTAGGCCAACGGGAGTATACCTACAGGATGTAAGTGAAGGATAAAGGTCGGGATCAGTTCGCGTCTGCATTTCATTTCTCTATTTTTGTATTGCATTGTATATTCCGCAAACTTTTGCATAAATTTGTATTTCAAAATGACCCAAGGGTTTTGTATTTGTGAAAGGGCCCGAATGAATATTGAAAATTGTGTTTATTGAAATTGGTTACGCATGAATGTGGGCCCAATGTGTGTTTCGATTTTCGCATATATGTTCGTGTTTTTGAAAAAAAAAGTACCGATTTCTGAATGATTGAGTGCTTTAGCATGCCATCCTCGTGAGACACGGTCTCGAATATCATCATTAATGTCGAGTTCGGGTCATCATGGGAGTGGGGTGCTATAACTTATGACTATGAGGATTTGGAGAATTCTTAGTGATAAACAGTCAATGTGGATCAAATGGATTCACATTTACATATTAAAAGATGAGAGTTTTTGGGCTCTAAGACCCAAAAGGAGTTATCCTTGGTTTTTTAACTAAATTCTGAAAATGAAGGGTGAAGTACAACAGAATATCTCTTGCAAATAAGGGCTGAAGAAAGATTTTCCCTATAGTACGATAAATGGACTGGGCAAGGTGTGTTATTGCAAAATTAGCTAGCAAGAACCCTCGTGGTAAGGTTTCCTATGAATACTAAGCTTAAAGAAATTATTACAAATGAAAGCTGGTCACTATCAATCAATGAAACTAGACTTTTGTCCATTCCACAGTTCAAAAGTCTTGGAGAAAAGGATACTTATTTATGGAAAGGAATTCCAGTTTCAGAAATAACGCTAAAGGAAGCTAAGAAAATAAAGGATGGGATATTTAATAGAGTGGAATGGTACTCTATGGTTTGGAATAAGGTTTTTAGACTTAAAACTAGTATTTTTCTCTGGCTAGCAATGTTAAACAGACTCAACATAATGGATAGGCTGCAATTCTTTCCCTCCTTAAAGATGTGCACTCTATGTAATCTAAAAGAAGAGACTAGAGACCATCTTTTCTTTGAGTGTGATTACTCTAAAGAAATTTGGGAAAAATATCAAGACTAAATACTGTTGATCCAATTTCGAACAAATTCTATGACATACTACTAGAATTACCCCATCTACATGTGTCAAAATTTGATAGAGTAGTTATTCTAATCTCAGTAGCCATATGTACTCAAGAAACTTGGAAAGAGAAAATATACAAAAGGTTTGAACAGAAGTTTGCTTCCCTAATCTCCATTATAGAGCTTATCGTAGCAAGCATAAGAGAACAACTGATTACAAATTAGTTGAACTCCTGGTGTAGCAGAGGAATAGCTCTCACATGGAGAATCTAGTCCCTACTCCTTGTTACTCGGTAATTGCATAACTAGAGTTCTTTCTAACTACTATTCCAGTAATCAAGAACTTATTCATTCAAGAAAACAAATGACAAATCAGGCTTTTACCTACGAAAATAAAGAAGAGGAGATCATGACTCACCTGTTGAAAGCAGAGTAGCACTCCCTTCTCAGCTCAACTTTCGTCATAGTTATCCCTCTGTCAGATTGTAGAGTCACAATGAGATCAAAATAGCAAAAAAGAGTAAAACAAATCGAGATACCTACCTGAGAGAGATTTCCACAGAGCGCATCGCTCACTCTTTTGGTCAATCAAGTCTAGAGATTTTGGGAAAAAGGTTAGTTATGCCCTAAAATGCTAAGAATCGAAGTGCTTCTAATGATGAGACTTACCTGAGAAAAGCTCCATTGAGTGTGGACAAAGAAGGAGAAGAAGAGAGGGACTGCCAAGTCGATGCCTTCGCCAGCTACGATGCTTCTCACCAATCTGAGCTGAGAAGTTTTTGAAAGTTGAGAAAGTAGAAATTGGTTATACCCTAATTAGACAACGATATACTTGAGTTTCCTTTGCGTCGTCGTTTTGTTTTACGATTTTTAGTTGGCTTACTCTTATGCGGTAATTGTTAGTATTAATATAGTGGTTAATTCAGTGTATTAAGGGGTCCTTTGACAGACTCCTTCTTTGTTAACCCCTTTATTCTTTAATATATTTTTAATTTCTGTAAAAAACTAGGTGCCAAGAAATTGCAAACAACCATTAGATTAGATATATTATGGTCGGGTCGGCGATGTTGGGCCCGGACCCAGTCAAAACGACCCGTGGGCCGATCGGGCCATTCTTCAAAGATCAATCTCCTATCTAATTGCCATGCCAAGCCCAAGCTCGATCCACGCTCTCCACAACCTGTTAGCATGAGAAAACCTTCCTTGCAGAGGTAGAAGTCTACGTAAAGACCTAAACCTAGCTACAAAACCATATATAAGATATAATTCTCCCATAACAAAGGTACGCACAATAAAAAACCTAGTTCTCTGGCTTTTACAGCAATCCCACCTTCACCAAAAACTGACTTGAGTGTCGGAAGGGGCTAATCGGGACACAATCCCCGACATTCCTTCCTTGTTTTGCAGGTATCATCACGTCGGATTCATCACAAAGAGCAGTCAACCTATGGATCCGAACGGCAACGTACTGTTCAGCCAAAATCTGGCAGAACCAAATGGCGCCCACCGTGGGGCCCGACTTTCGGGCACCACGTCCAGAAACACAGATCAGTCAGGCGACGGCGATGAACCCTGATATAGCCGCTGTCGCGGCTCTGGCGATGCAACGCATAGGTTTGCAGCTACCTGCGACTCTGCCGCCTGCACCACATGTTTCCCGCACAGAATCCTCAAATCCTAACGATCAGCCACAACCTCCAACCTCGGAACAAGAACAGGCGGTATGGGAGGATAGCGCTGCGAGCGTCTGCGTCGAATCTCCAACACCAATCGGATGCGGATCCTCTTCGCTGCACACACCTCCTCACCAGCAGTTGAGGAGGCGGCCGATCTGTTGATTAGCCAGATTTTGCGCCCCAACCAGACAACTGGCAATGATCGTCTGCGACAAGCCGCATGATGAACCATGACGACCGCAATCAAATGCGAACAACAACGTGACCGACCGGTTGAGGTCGTTAACATGATATTTGGTGGAAATGCAGTGGGGGGATCCACCGCTAAAGGGAGAAAAAGATATGCCAAACAGGTCGACAGAGCCTCATCTACCAAAAGGCCGAGGGAGAACGATGGGGTGATATCGTTCGCCGAGTTTGACCTTGACGGTGTAAGTTGTCCTCACGATGACTCCCTCATTGTAAATTTGAACATGGATGGCTACGAGGTGAAGCGGGTGATGATAGATACGGACAGCTCGGTCGACTTGCTGTATTATGAGGCCTTCAAGCAGATGGAGGTACCCGAGGATCGACTACTGCCCACAGACGGACCTGTCAAAGGGGTAACTGGAGCATCAGCCTGCCCACTCGCCCGAGTCTATTTGAAAGTGAAGTTCGAGCAAAAGCCATGCCAAATAGAAAGGGACATTGAATTCCTAGTCGTGAAGTTTCAAGGGGCGTACAATGCAATAATCGACGAGCTACACAGAATGCCCTTAGAGCGGTCGTCTCCACCTACTACCAAGTCATGAAGTTCCCGACACCGCACGGAATTGGTATTGTCAAGGGGCATCAGAGAATCGCCAGGGAGTGTTACTTAGCGGAGACAAAAATATTAGACGGGGCGGTAGTCTTGACGAGCTCTCTTGATGTGAGAGCCGACGAGGAGATGGATAGGATGAACCCAGTGGAAGAAACTCAGCGGGTAGTATTAGACGAGGCCGACCCCTCTAAATTCACAAACCTAGGTTCCGAGCTGCAGAAGGACCTAGTCAAGGAGATCACAGACTATCTGGTGGAAAATAAATAGGTCTTCGCTTGGGTGCCGAGCGATATGCCTGGAATTTTCCGATCGTTCGCCTCGCACTCACTCGGTATTCAACAAGGTTACAAGCCAGTTAGGCAAAAGAAGCGACCACACTGCAAGGAGCGACAGGAATTGATCAAGAAAGAAATAGAAAAACTACTCGAAGCCGGGTTCATTCGAGAAGTTAAGTACCCTGAATGGCTCGCCAATGTGGTTTTAGTGAAAAAGAAGAACGGGAAGTGGAGAATGTGCATCGATTTCACCGACTTGAACAAAGCGTGTCCAAAGGACAGTTTTCCCCTACCCAAGATCGATCAGCTAGTAGACTCCACCTCCGGACATGAACTTCTCAGCTTCTTAGATGCTTTCTCGGGCTACCATCAAATTCAGATGAGCCTCGAAGATGAGGAGAAGACCGCCTTCATAACCGACCAGGGCACGTATTGTTACCAAGTAATGCCATTCGGTCTGAAGAATGCGGGGGCCACTTATCAACGGCTCGCCATGGAGGTCTTCAAAAAATAGATAGGCCGATATGTTGAAGCTTACGTAGACGATATGGTGGTTAAAAGCAAGATGGCTGCCGAGCATGTGGGAGATCTAAAAGAAGTCTTCCAGATCCTTGATAAGATTCAGATGAAGCTCAACCAGGAAAAATGCATCTTTGGTGTGTCATCCAGAAAATTCCTAGGGTTCATGATCACCCAACGTGGGATTGAAGCTAATCCAGAGAAGATCAAAGCCATCGTCCAAATGCCTTCGCCACGATGCTTGAAAGAAGTTCAGATATTGACTGGTTGGATAGTTTCCCTGAGCAGATTCGTCTCCAGATTGGGGGACAAGCGCCTTCCATTTTTCAAAATTCTAAGGAAAGCAGATGTAACCCAGTTTCAGTGGCCAGAGGAGTGCGAAAGAGCTTTCCAGCACTTAAAATAGTATCTAACAAGCCCTTTGCTCGCAAAGCCCGTCGAGGAGAAACATCGATTATCTATCCGGCGATCCACGGAGGGCGATCGGTGAGGTTACGGTCGGTCGGATGGAAAGGAGCAATTTTCGATCTACTACGTCAGTAAGGTATAGAGTGGGCCAGAAATGCGGTACGCGCCCATAGAAAAGTTGGCTCTTTTCTTAATAACTGCGGCGCGAAAACTGAGACCGTATTTTTAAAGCCATACCATTGAGGTGTGGACCGACCAGCCTCTCAGGCAATGCCTTCAAATACCTGAGACCTCCGGAAGGTTAATAAAATGGGCGGTAGAGATGGAAGAGTTCGACATACAATACAAGCCCCGGACGACGATTAAGGCACAGGTATTGGCAGACTTCATCGCAGAGATGAGCCAGCCCAGCTCGCAGGGTGAGCAGTTCCCCGCCTGGAGTTTGTTTGTTGACGGATCGTCCAACTCTGAAGGATGTGGGGTAGGAGTGGTACTGATCAACCCACATATAGAAGAAAAGGTGGAGTATGCCCTTCGGCTAGAATTCAAAGCCTCCAATAATGAGGCAGAATATGAGGCTCTGATAGCCGGTCTCCAACAGGCTAAGGAAATGGAGATAAAGCATCTGAAGATATACAGCGATAGCCAAGTGGTGGTCGGCCAAGTAACTGGGCAGTATGAAGCTAAGGGGAGTAACATGATCGAATATCTGGAGTTAGTGAAGCGGGAGTTAAATAATTTCGAGCAATACTCGGTCAGCAGGATAGAATGAGCTCAAAATGCCAAAGCGGACGCGCTCTCCAAAATGGCCTCCGATCGAGACGCCAAAAATAACGTTCTAGTCAAACAGCTGGATCGTGCCAGCATTCAGAAAGCCAAGGAAGTTCTTGATGTAAACAGTGGCCGATCGAGTTGGATGGAACCAATTAGACGGTATCTCCTGGAGGGAACGCAACCACAGGGGACCTCAGAGGACAAGAAATTGAGAATGAAGGCGACTGAGTACGCGATCATAAATGACGCTTTGTATAAGCGATCTTATGACTTGTAGCGCCCCCTCACCGTAGGGTACACATCGGGAAACTTGAAGGTCAATCCGATACGTATCCCACGATAAAGGTGCACCACCAGAACATTTCCCTTAATAATCCACATGGCATCGCAATAATTTAAAACCATAACACAACACGATATCAGAAACCACCAAATTTTAAAATCATAATATCAATCACATACAGTCATCCAATAATGAATAGACAAGTCTATCGGTCCCGAACAAAACCAAAAGGAAACGACACAAGCATCTATCCTAAGTCATCCTCAAAATCCAACCCACCGACACGATGTGCCATCGCTTCTCCCGCCAAAGACGCCGCTTACGGTAGGAAAAGGCTATCTCCGAGCTAGGGTCTACTCTATCGATCTGAAAAATAGGTTGCAATTTTGGGTGAGTTTATGAACTCGATGAGAAACCATCATCGATGGTTCACTCAAATCATGCATTACGCAAATGCGTACAGACGCACGGTAATATTCGATTAACGATTATATAACAATTTCACAATGAGTCTATAACAGTTTACTGATGTCGGTAACAATTTACAATAGCATAAAACAGTTCACATCACAATTTACATAAATCATGGCATCACGCGCTTCGAATCGTCACACAATTTGGCAATTCAATCACCATGTATATAATACATATGAGACTCTTTCCGATTATTCAAGACAGCCCAAGTGCTCATCGGTGTTCAGATGGGGGCGCGTGTGATTTTCTCCCTGGGCTCGAGGCGGTCGAGACTGATGTTCGAGCTCAAGCTCTTTTCAGTGATAATAGCAACTTGGGTCACATTCCATTATCTGATCATGCATTTATGCATGCAATATAGTGTTCAGTAATTCAGTATTCAGTGATTCAATGTATGGCTATAAAAGCCCAGTATTGTGATTCTCGATAATATCTGATAATTGACAAGAATCCAATCCAAAGACAATGTAAATATGTCATTTGATCACGTACATTTCAGTAATCATGCAATTTCACAGTCCAATACAGTAGAGGCATACCATCCGATCATATATATTTCAGTAATCATACAGTTTCACATTTGACAAGTAAATTCACGTTGAGCAATTAAACAGTCAGGAATTTGAGAAACCAACTAGGTTACTCACCTGTAACTTTCGAGCTACTGCCTGAAGTTTCAGCAATGTCAGTGGAACGACGATCCAACGGCGCCTCTATAACAGTAAAATACAGTCCCATTACTAGATGCTCAATTAAACCATTCAGTAATGCATATGTCTCAGTGAAATTATGTACAATGCATGTTCACGATTTTCCCGGCGCTAAAACCCAATTTGAACTCTTATGTCCCATTCTAACTCTTCGCTCAATTGATAGACAATAATGGATCCAATCCTAAAATTCGGTTCAATTTCCTCAATTCATATTTCCTAAAGCAATTTCCTATCCATTGGGTCAAAACCTCTATTGAGAATCCCAATTAAAAATCCAATTGTCTCAATTCAATATTTAGGTCACACTATGAACCATAATCGACTTTATTCTCTATAAATCAATGTCACTTAAATCAATTCTAACTCTCATAATTATCCTCAATTGTAGACCTCTTTCTCTAGTTTATAACGAATCAAAAATCACCTCAATCGGAGGTCTATACCATAAATTATACCCAATAAACTAACAATCATCTAATCCAAATTTACGTCCTCGTCATGACATCGTCCCTCGTCATGACGCATGCAGGATCGCTCTTTCGCTCGTCGCGACGTGGAGACCGCTCGTCACGGCGAATAAACCTGCGCTCGTCGCGACGTCCAGCCGAGCTCATCGCGACGTATAAATTAATTATTCGTCGCGACGAAGCCTCACGCCTCAAGGCCTGTCATGACGTCTGGAAAGGCGATCGTCTTCTCCGATCGATTTCCGCCATTAATGCATCTTTAAGCTTAATATTCAACACCCTAACTACTCAATCTAACCCAATAAATGCCATAAATGCTCAAACAACCAAAAATCACAACATTAAAGCCATAAAAACTTACCAATCAAGGATCAAAGCCACAAATCACCGTAAACCATAAATCTTTCTCAAATCAACGATTAATCCACTCTCCAAGCTTCTCAACCTTCAACAATCACAATAAACCACTTAGCCTAGCATAATGAGGAGAAACCATAAGGAAGAATCGATGAAACTCACCAATAGGGAAGAAATCGAAATCACCGTGGAGAAGGGAGAAGAAGAAATGCCTTAGGTAAATTTCTCCCATTCCAAACCTATCTATTTATAGACAAAGGTCTCCAACTCAGTCCAAATTTCAGTCTCAAAATTTCAATGGCTCAACATATTTATTTCCTAGCAGTATAACTCTAATATTTCCTTTGCCATTGGACAATTCTTTCAAGATTATACTGATCAATCATCATCACTCCAAAAGTTCCGGTCAGAGTATTTTCTCCCGAATTTCCAGAAAATTTCCTATAAATCACTATCAATTACCAATCACTCTCAAACTATTCTAAATCCGTCATTCGAGCTCACTTACTCTTAATTTCTCACTCAATTACAATCCAATCGATTCGATCGGTTCCACAATTCAATCAGTTCATACTTACACTAAAAAAAAAGCTGGAAAATCATGAATGCATGTACCTATGAATAAATGCATATGCAAGAAACCAGTTCCTCTATAATTAGAGGCCAGTAACATGCTCAGTTAGTGAATGCAATGAAACCTATCAGTTTAACCCAGAATTACCAAAATACCCTTGCTAACAGTAACGGGATGTTACAATTCACCCCTCCTAATAAAAATTTCATCCTCGAAATTTAATACCTGTCCGATCGAATAGATGAGGATACTGACTCCTCATATGCTCCTCGGTCTCCCATGTAGCTTCCTCAGAAGAGTGGTTCTTCCAAAGGACTTTCACCAATGGAATTACCCTGTTCCTCAGTTGCTTGACCCGTGATTCTATAATCCATACTGGCTCCTCAACATAGGTCAAATCACTGGCTACCTCAATCTCCTGAGCCGGAATCACATGCGTCGAATCGAATCAGTGCCGTCGGAGCATACTAACATGAAATACATCATGCATCTGGGACATCTCACTCGGTAATGCCAATCTGTAAGCCAACGGTCCTATCCTCTCAAAGATCTCATATGGACCGATATACCGAGGGCTCAACTTGCCCTTACGGCCAAATCTCAGTACTCCTTTCTAAGGAGACACTCGGAGAAACACTCAGTCACCTACACTATATTCCATCTCTCGCCGATGCCGATCCACATATCCACATAGCTCTTACATGCATCCGAGCCACCTCGATGCGACTCCGGATCAACTGTACCTTATCTACTGTGTCCTGAATCAGTTCGGCACCCTCAATCGATCTCATACCCTCTTCATCCCAATACAGTGGCGATCGACACAGCCTGCCATACAAGGCCTCATACGGTGCCATCCCAATACTACTCTGATACTAGTTGTTATATGCAAATTCAATCAGAGCCAGATGCTAATCCCATGATCCTCTGAACTCCAATACACACGCTCGAAGCATGTCCTCAACAGTCTTAATCGTCCTCTCACTCTGTCCATCTGTCTGAGGATGAAATGCAGTGCTGAAGTTCAACCTCGTACCCATAGCAATCTATAGGCTCTTCCAGAACCTCGAGGTGAACCTGGGATCCCTGTCTGAGACTATCGATAATGGAACCCCATGCAACCGTACAATCTCTGCCACATACTTCTGGGCTAACTGATCGAGAGTATTTCTCTCTCTCACTGGCAAAAAGTGAGCCGATTTAGTCAATCGGTCCACTATGACCCAGATAGTATCATGCTGCCTCGGTGTCCTAGGCAACCCCATCACAAAATCCATGGTAATTCGCTCCCATTTCCACTCCGGGATGGGCAACGAATGCAACTTTCCCACTGGAGCCTGATGCTCTGCCTTAACCTGTTGACAAATCAGACACCTTGAAACATACACTGCCACTTGCCTCTTCATACCAGCCACCGTAAATTGTCTCGTAGTACGATACATCTTGGTCGTACCAGGATGCATCGCATAGGCAGCTACATGTGCCTCCTCAAGGATCTCCCGTCTCAAATCATCTATATCAGGCACACACAGTCTCTGTCCCATCCATAACGTCCCATCTCTCAACTCAAACTCCGAATCAGTACCGGCCTGGACTCTCTCAATCAGTCTCACTAACACTGGGTCTTGATCCTGTGCTCTTCGGATCCTGTCATGCAACATCGGCCTCAGCCTCAGAGTAGAAACCACATTGGCCTTTCCTGGATGATACTCAATCGTGCAGTCATAGTCCTTCAGTAACTCTATCCATCTCCTCTATCTCAGATTGATCTCTCTTTGACTCAACAGATATCTGAGACTCTTATGATCGGTGAAGATCTGGAACGTCTCCCCATACAGATAATGTCTCCAGATCTTCAGAGCAAATACAACTGCGACCAACTCTAAGTCATGCACTGGATAATTCACCTCGTGAGACCTCAACTGTCTCGAGGCATACGCTATAACTCTCCCATGCTGCATCAATACACATCCCAGTCCCTGATGCGAGGCATCACTGAAAACCACAAAGCCTCCAGTACCAGAAGGAATACCTAACACCGGTGCAGTAGTCAACCGATGTTTCAGCTCCTCAAAGCTCTTCTGGCACTCCTCATACCATCTAAACGGTACATTCTTTCTCAATAGCTTTGTCAAAGGGGCGGAGATCAACGAAAACCCCTCGACGAACCTCCGGTAATATCCGGCCAATCCTAGGAAACTTCACAACTCTGGCACACTCCTCGGAACCCCCCAACTCATAACTGCCTCTATCTTGTGAGGGTCCACCTGAATACCCTCACCGGACACCACGTGCCCCAGAAATACAATCTCATCAAGCCAAAATTCACACTTAGTGAATTTGGAGAACAGTTGTCTCTCTCTCATCACCTGCAGTACAATCCTCAGGTGCTCAACGTGCTCCTGCCTACTCCTCGAATAGACCAAAATATCATCAATAAACACTATCACGAACCGATCCAGGTAGGGCTGAAATACTCTATTCATCAAAGCCATGAAGGCTGCCGGGGCATTAGTCATCCCAAACGGCATCATTAGGAAATTGAAATGCCCGTACCTACTCCTGAAGGCACTCTTAGGCACATCGGCCTCTGCAATCCTCAACTGGTAATAACCTAATCTCAGGTCCAACTTGGTGAATACCTGAGCTCCCTGCAACTGATCAAATAGATCGTCAATCCTAGGCAGTGGATACTTATTCTTTACTGTTACCCGATTCAACTGCCTATAATCAATACACAGTCTCAGCGTCCCATCCTTCTTCTTCACAAACAGTACCGGAGCTCCCCATGGCGAAACACTCGGTCTAATGAACCCCTTATCCAGTAGCTCCTGCAACTGAGCCTTAAGCTCTCTCAGTTCCACTGATGCCATCCTATACGGAGGGATCGATATAGGGGCTGTACCGGGAACGAGATCAATCTCAAATTCTGTCTCCCGCTCTGGCAGCAATCCCGGTAACTCCTCGGGAAACACATATGGGAAATCCCTAACTACGGGAACATCCTGCAATCTCTTCTCGACTCTGGAATCCACAACGTGAGCCAAATAGGCCTCACAACCTCCCTATATCAATCTCAAGGCACTCAAGAAGGATATCGTCCTCGCTGGCACTGCCTGACTAACTCCTCAAAATACAACTCAGGGGTGACAGAGAGACTCAATATAACCTCCTTGGTATAACGGTCCATGATAGCCCTATCTTGTGATCAACCACCCATCCCCAATATCACATCAATCTCCTCGAGCGAACGATCGGATCGGCACTTTCAATCGCCGATCGATCTGAACGACATCCCATACTGCACCTCTCCGATACAACGTCTACCTATCCCTATGCGGTCTACATGCTAAATGCGGTGCAATGAAGGAATGAGTGGATCCAGATCCAACAATGCATATGCTTGAAGACCGTAAATAAGAATATACCGCAACAACATCCGGAGAATCTGGGCCTCCGCCGAGTCATGGCATAGACCAGCTCGGATCGCTGCTCGCTGCTGTCTTCTCGGTCCCTCGACCTCATGCGGACCCCTACCGCCGACCTCGGCCTCTCCATCCCGATCCACTTCCACGGCTCTGCTGGATCATGGTATTGCTGATCGATGCGATCGTAGTAGAGCCCAGGCTCCCAAAGTCTCGAGTAGCTCCTCACTAGGTGGTCCATCGAACCACACCTCAGCGAGGCTCAGGGCATACCATCGACACTCTCCGTGTGTCTCTTGCCACAATGCTCACATAAAGGAGCAGATCGCCTCAAACTCGCATCGCCGCCACCACTAACGATGCATGCGAATCGCCCTCTGGCCATAACTAGTCATCTTAACCCCTCCGCGGACTCAAGGGCCTACTTTGTCGTTTGCTAAACCCACTGCTAGCATTGCCTTGATCCATCGATCTCTTAATCTGGTCCCCGACCAGCCTCGATTCTGCGTTGTCTCAAGAAATGCCGATCCTCACCTTTGCAGCTCTCAACTCAATAAAACTGCCCATATCGGATCTAGCCAATAGGGTACGGATCTCCAGATTGAGTCCGCCCTCAAAACGCCGACACTTGTCAGCCTCAGATGTAGCACCCCACTCCCGACGAGACCCGAACCTGATATCCATGGTGATATTCGAGCCCGTGACCCGCGAGGGTGGCGTACTAGAACATTCATTACCTTATTAACAAAAATCGTATGAAATTTTCTTTTTCTTTCAAAAACATTAGAGTGCGCAAAACAATCATTGACTTGGCCCAATTATAAGAAAACACTTTCAGAGATAAAACCATTTCACTGATAAAACAATTTCAATCATTATTAGCACTCATTAGTGCTCAGTCACTCTATACAATTACATGCAAACAATTGGGCCTACTAAATACCAAATTAATACTCTAATGCAGATACTGACGACGACATCGATCCCGACCGATACTCTGTCTTGCTAGCGATGAGACGTATTCCAGTGTGTCCAACGGGTACTCTCCATTTTCTGAAAAATAGATGCAATGTTGGGTGAGTTTGCGAACTCAGTGAGAAACCATCATCGGTGGTTCACCCAACTCATGCATATCCACACAATCACACAATATTGTATATATATCATAAACAAGAAATCACAGGCACTCAATTTCACATTTGATAAGGCAATAAACCTTTCACAAAATTCACATTAAACATTCATTTATGCAGTGTGCATGTGACTCTTCTATTTTCTTTCGTTGTTGTGACCGTGCGCCTGAGCTCGTATACGTTGAGCCATTGGCTCTGAAACATTGGGCTTAAAGCCCTGAAACGTTGGGCATAGACTTGATCATCGAGCCGAGGCTCGGAATACGTTGGGCATGAGGCCCTGTGCGTTGAGCTTAAAGCTCTGAAATCGGTGGCGACACCGGTCACAACTGCCATTATCTGATCATTTACTATGCATGAATGCACATGTCATTTTCCAAAATCCAATTATCACATTTATATTTCCAATTCCAATTAATTACTATTTCCGATCATTTTCCAATGTCCTCGGACTTTTAGTCCGGTATTTCATTCCCATGCATTTACCTTTCGTTTCACTATCACATTTACAATCCAATTTACTAATGCATTCTCACGCACTTATTCTCATTTGCACTTCAATATCACAATCCAATATTTCGAACACCCATGGTCCGAAATCAATCAAATCAATCAATCACATATATCCATCCTTGCTTCCTCACGGCAATCAATGCATATAATTAATAAACACATAAGGTTGAGAAACCAACTAGGTTACTCACCTATTACTTCGAGCTAATGCCGGAAGTTTCCGCCTGCTAATCGGACGACGCCCACTTGGGCCTCTATAAAGCGAGAGAAAGAGCGAGTCACTACAGATGCAATTTGTGCACATGTAGGTGAAATATGCATATTCATGAATTTTCCGCCCTAAATCCAAATTTCCCCATAACAAAATCCGTCTAAAATTAGAAACCTATTGGCGCCGACGGTGCGCAATTGGACCTCTATAGGTCCCCAATTAAACAAAACAGTGATTAAAGGCTCCGCTACCCGGGGCCACGTCAATTTCCCGTCCAAAAATTTCCAATTTCTCACAAAATGAAATTAAATGTTCTACGAATCCGATACCTCAAGACTCAGGTCAATCGGACGTCGGACGGAAAAGAAATTGACAAAAGAAGCATGAAATCACCAATTACCAATTAACAAATAAAAAAAAATTAAAAAAAAAATTAAAAAAAAATTACTAAGACCAGCCTCGCTGGGGGCGACGTCTCGCTCCAGCGGGGCTGACTTAATCAGCCTCGTCGCTAGGGCGAGGCGTCGCCCTAGCGACGTGGCCCATTTACGCCTCGTCACTAGGGCGAGGCGTCGCCCTAGTGACCGGGCGTGATTCGATTTCAATTCTTTTTTTTTTTTTTTGATTTTCAATCCAATTTTCAACACCAATAATTCATTGCACACAATTCAGAAAATTTCTAACTATATCTCGTTGGAAAGATCATGAAACCCTCTACAATTCTCAAGAAGACCATAAAAATCAATTTCACCCTTAAGGGTGTCAAAAATCCCTTCAAAGCTACTGCCTACTCAAATCCCATTAAAACAGAACAGTACATTCCAAATTCCTTAACTCTCTGATTCTTCAGCCAAAATATACCACATAAATAGGCTCAATAAGTTTACAATGTCATCTACAACTTTCATGAACAACCCAAAATCAAATTCCATTGCTAAACAAGTCAATTAATTCACTCAATGTTGCTGTCCCTGAAATCATTCAATTTGAGCAGTAAACTTATAACAAGCATAACTCCCTGTACACAAGTCAGAAAAATCAGAACTTTATATCCCTGAAAAGATAAATCCTCAAACTTCAATTTTCATGCAGAACTCAATTTCCAATTTAATTTCTAAAAATTTCAAAACTATCATGCTAGTTACTGCCATAATCAGCCATTCACATCCTAATGCAGGATCAGTTTTTGTAAAATCATAACTCCCAACTCTGACCTCTAAAAATTATATGCCATATCTCATTTTCAAGATAATTTCTTCCTCTTCAACTTTGCAGAAGATCACTCACACCAATTCAGTCCACAAAAATGGCTAAAATTGCTTCCAAGCAGAATACTCACAAGTCAGACACTTAAGCTAGGTTTCATCAACATGCCCAAAACCAGTCCATAGTAAACAGTTTATATCTCCCAATATACAACTCGAAAATTAACAAGATCAGTGGCAATGGAAAGCTAACTCAATATGCCTCAACTTCCATGAAGACCATTCTCCCTAGTTCCATCTCAATTAATTTATAAAAATCAGTAAAGCTCATAGGTTATAGTTTCGGTTACTGTTTATAGGCAATAAAACAGTAACTTTCCATGCCAAATTTCAACCTATTAGAGTTACAATTTGACAACACCTATTTCACACAAAATTGTAGCCAACATATTAAAGTTTCATTGGGCACAAACTTCACCTCATTTACACACCTACACAGTTAGTTATGCTCAAATCAGTGTAATAGGTCAAAGATTAATTTTTTCCAGCTTTACTTCTTCAACTTACACACTATCACTTCTAACACCAAATCCACATGCATAACCATCCTAATAACACAAGAATTAAGCCAATAGGTCATTAAGACCTTCATGTCAATCTATAACCATAAATTTAAGTACCTATTTTTAATTATTTTCTTATGAATTTATGCATTAAAACCATAAATAAAATCATCTTACCCAAAGCTTCCAACTCCACCTCTTTAAGTCTTTAATTTACCAACTACTTTACTTCTTTACTTCTTTTCCATCCTAAGCATGGTGATCATCATAGCAAGGAGGAAGAAGGTTTAAAGTTTACAAGCTTGTAAGCATGAAAGGTTGGAGGAAAGTAGCCATTTAAGCTAAGAAAAATGGAGAAAATGTCGATGAAGGGGAAGAGAAGAAGATTTCGGTGGATGAGACATAAACAAGCCACTTTACATTCCTTTGTTTTAAAAACACTAAGAAGAGTCGAGAACAAGTGACCAAGCATAAGACAAAAGCTCTTAATTCGGAGGACACATGGCCATTGGAGGAAGAGATGAAGAAAAGTCAAAGACCAATCAAATTGTGACAAGAAATAAAACCAAGACCAAGCAAATTCACCCCAATTTCGGTTCCCATTAGGTTTAAGGGCCCACTTTTGGGTCCCACCATAATATTTAATAGTTTAGTCCCAAATAACAGTAGAAAATTAACTGGTTAAGCCACTTGGCGATTATTTTTCCTATTCAGAATTTCTAGGAATTTCCCTGAATCATTTTTTTGAAAATTACCTAAATTGCCCAAAATTGTAAAACATAAGACAGTCCACTCCCAATAATTTTTTAAACACGAAAACTACACTTTCCACAACAAAAACACATGTAGGCCATGTCTGCGATGATTTTGCGGGTCAGGAATTTTCTCCTGGATAATTCGGAAAAATTCCATAAATCCCTAAAAATGTAAAACACTCTATGGAGCACTCCAAATAATTTTTCAAATCCCATTATCACACCAATTTCACAAAAGATCACAATTAGACACTTATGCCGGGAAATGTCATGAATGCATGTATGACTATGTGCCTGTGCAAAACTCACCATTTATAGAGGCTGCATGACATATGTTCATGCCGAGATATAATTTAATACTCCTAACCCGTCCCCATCCCAATTTACTAAAATACCCTTCCCATCGGAGATGGGATGTTACAATTCTCCCCTCCTAATACAAATTTCGTCCTCAAAATTTCATATACGATTGATCAGGAAGGTAGGGGAGTCTTTTCGATGAATACCCTCTGTTTTCCACTGATTTCACTACACGACCAAATTCTGTCCATGAACGGAAATCAAAACAATCAATGACTCTTTTCCTTTCTCAACTTTACATGATTTTACCTTTCTCGGACTTCGCTAATTCGCCACTTTCAATCTCAATAATATATATATCGGATCCTAACAATATCTATGAAACACTTTGTGAATCCGAATCATCTTTTAAGTTTTAGCCTAACTTGCCAATCCATAATTCTATTCACACCACAATCGCATGGAAGCCACTACTCATGAATTCAATTTCCCTTAATTACACCTTTATTTCCATCTAAGTACATTTTAGCCGAGGCCATACCTTTCAAAATATTTCCTTTATCGCTTATCAGATTCCGTTATTATCAAAACACAAATCTCATGAGATTTATAACCTCGGTGTGAATCAATTCAACTCAATGTCACCATCTTAAATTGCTTAACGCCCTGATCACATAATAAGGACCCCTTATACACTTTTCGAATGGTGACACCAATATAATGATTGTCATACCACAATCACTTTGCCCTATATATCAATCTCATATCCCAATGAAATCCAAAAACACCTGTTGGTTAATCACACATGTCATCGTTCACTTTGACAGACTTTACCATCAATTGCTTTTCCACAATACTTTTACTAGAACATAACGCTTCGATTATTTCTTATGCTTTCTCGAACCATTTACTTATGATCATTTGATTTTCCCATTCTAACCTTTCAATTACTCTTCCAATACGCTCATACTATAACATAAATCTTCGATCATTCCTTACGTTTTCACTAACAGTTCCGTAATGAGTATCATCCATATTTCTTAATTTGAACCATACCTATCATTTTCCTTAACAATTGGAGTTAATTCAGTTTTTTGATACAGTTTACAATTTCTACATCCTCACTTCGGGTTTTGCCAATCCGTTTTGATGCACACCAACTTTGAAATTCCCATAGCTAATAATACTTTATTTTGCCCCTTTTTGTCAGTTCGACTATTAATACTCAATAATACATTAGATTTGATAACCTTATTACCCAAATTTGGATCTTCTGCAATTGAATTTATTTATTTCTTTGTTCAATTCCTTGAATTGCACCATTAGCTTAGTTTGGAGTAATCAGCCACTGAATCCTTTTCAAATCATTCAGATGCATGAAATAACTCAATCGTTATCGATTTGCATATTCATAGATATTTCCAAACTATTTCATACGATTTATGTCTCCAAGCTTTTATTACACTCAATATAACAAATTTCAAATCATCAATCATAATACCGCCCATGGAATCATATTTGTCCCAAGGTGCATAAAATCACTTTATCCAATTTCCATAGATCACATCGTAACCTTCTTGGAACACTTCAATCTAGGTGGTAAATTCTTCAAATGTCTCCTTTATGATCATTAGTCCTAACATTAACATGTTTTCCTCAATTATTCTCGTCGATTTGCTAAAACTAGAAAATCTTTGACAATTTATGAACGCATCCAGCATTCCATTAGTTCTCATTAATTTCAAATTCCGCCTACACATATCTTTTGAACTTTCGCATTTTATCAATACCTATATCTTAATTAATTCTCCCAATATCCCATGTTCGCATCCTAATTCATCCCTTATTTCACTCTTATGAAACTTGCATGATAACCAATCTCCTCACCTATACCAATGTATCTATTTCTTATGCTTATATCCATTATCCACTGCAACACAATTGAGACATGTTCCTTTTAAGCACCCATAGTTGATTCATGTAACTTTTAATTATCGAACGTCTCCAATGAGGAACAATTTTCGTATAATTTGTCTCATCATAACATATTCTGCACATGTTCCTTACCTTCATTTCTCCACACATAACTTAATTTATTCACGATAGATCACTCATTGACTTGAATAAACAATCGTTATATCGATCTCGTGCTTTCAAAACATAATTACACAAAATATACACGAATTTTTTTTTAATCCCCTCCAATTCACAAATAAATATTTCCTTAATATGCAGTACTTCTCTTACATAATCAGAACCATCTCATTATCATAAAGTACTTTTTTTTGTAGCATAGTTTAGCTCTTACGCTAGAGTCTCTGCCAGATGTAATACAAATCAGTTACTCTTGATACATCACGAAGATAAATCTCTTAAGAGCACTTAAACAATTTCTTTTCCTCTACTATCTCGCCATACATCACCATAATCATCACATCCTATCAGACAATATATCTCTATAGTCCCATCAATTTGCCCATTAATAGATCATACTGCTAAGAATACCTTAATTACATTTAATTCTATCATGGGGACCGTACTCTATTCATGTCCCTCATTTTATTCTCTCAAGCTCATTACCGATGCTAACATCTTTAACTGTATCACTTCTTTCTCAATTGATCATTCTGAGCATTCTCATGTCTTACTCTCACTCATTTTGAACTTGAGCTATCGACATTATAATTGGAGCTTACGTAATAGACCACCGATTACGTCCTATATCATAATCACGCAAATTATTCATTTATGCTTAATCATTTCACCCGTGATAGTAATCCCACTATCAGATATACACTTACAATGACAATATATATTCTGAACTCAGCAACCTTCCTGTTTACACCCGTCCTCGCTCGTGAGGATCATATACAATCTCTATTCCTATACAACTGATCAGTATAAGCACTTTCGTTTCTTATTCTAACACATAACGATTTTTTTTTTTGTCCGACAAGAATTCTGGCTAGCAATTATCCATTAACTTATCAATTACAGCTTAACATTTTCACTTACCATAGGGCTCCCATAAGCGGGTGTGCATTTACTTAGGCAGATCAATTAAACCCGAACAACTTTTTCATCTATCAATTTCATTGTCTTACATTTCAATCTTTTCACTATGGCATTATACCCATATATTTTCACACTCAAATCAAGATCACAGATGTGAAATCATTCTTGATTTTGCACTTAATATATTTTGACTCCAAATCACCAATCCTTATATATAACTCTCATCACGGTAATCAATCCCAATTGTAACTTCTCTATATCATAGAACACTTAATTTTCATTCACCTAATACACTGGAAATCTTCCCATTATCACAACTCTATTTTTTTTTAATTCATTCCCAACTATAATCTTTATTCAAATTCATATTCAAGGATATACCCAATCTAACTCCAATATTGTACTTCACCATATACCCGTCAATACCAAAGACGAAATATTAAATGCATGCTGGTCGAACCATACACTTTTTCCTATTTTGCGATATCCATTTCTTCCTTTTTTACACTCTAACACATTATCCTTTTCTCACTTTTTCTAACCGCTTAAACGATGAGACATATTTATACATCGACTCATATACTACATCATGGCGATCGGTTGTCCTTTGCTGTAGTGACACAACTTAAATGCACATAACTTGACACACCCATTTTTTTTGAAAGCCCATATAAGATTGTACTACGGGCTCGATACCTTAAATGTAGCACCCACTCCCGACGAGACTGAACCCGATATCCATGGTGATATCCGAGCCCGTGACCATGAGGGTGCCGTACTAGAACATTCATTACCTTATTAACAAAAATCGTATGACATTTTCTTTTTCTTTCAAAAACATTAGAGTGCGTAAAACAATCATTGACTTGGCCCAATTATAACAAAACACTTTCAAAGATAAAACCATTTCACTGATAAAACAATTTCAATCATTATTAGCACTCATTAGTGCTCAGTCACTCTATACAATTACATGCAAACAATTGGGCTTAATAAATACCAAATTAATACTCTAATGCAGATACGGACGACACTGATCCCGACCCGATACTCTGTCTTGCTAGAAGTAGACGTACTCCCGTGTGTCCAACGGGGTACTCTCCATTTCCTAAAAAATAGATGCAATGTTGGGTGAGTTTGCGAACTCAGTGAGAAACCATCATCGATGGTTCACCCAACTCATGCATATCCACACAATCACACAATATTGTATATATATCATCAAAAAGAAATCACAGGCACTCAATTTCACATTTGATAAGGCAATAAACCTTTCATACAATTCACATTAAACATTCATTTATGCAGTGTGCATGTGACTCTTCCATTTTCTTTCGTTGTTGTGACCGTGCTTTGAGCTCATATCGTTGAGCCATTGGCTCAAACATTGGGCTTAAAGTCCGAAACGTTGGGCATAGCCACGATCATCGAGCCGAGGCTCGAATACGTTAGGCATGAGGCCTGTGCGTTGAGCTTAAAGCTCGAAATCGGTGGCGACACGGTCTACAACTGCCATTATCGATCATTTACTATGCATGAATGCACATGTCATTTTCCAATATCCAATTATCGCATTTCTATTTCCAATTCCAATTAATTACTATTTTCGATCATTTTCCAATGTCCTCGGACTTTTAGTCCGGTATTTCATTCCATGCATTTACCTTTCGTTTCACTATCACATTTACAATCCAATTTACTAATGCATTCTCACGCACTTATTCTCATTTGCACTTCAATATCACAATCCAATATTTCGAACACCCATGGTCCGAAATTAATCAAATCAATCAATCACATATATCCATCCTTGCTTCCTCATGGCAATCAATGCATATAATTAATAAACACATAAGGTTGAGAAACCAACTAGGTTACTCACCTATTACTTCCGAGCTAATGCCTGGAAGTTTCCGCCCCGTCGGTCGGACGACGCTTCACTTGGGCCTCTATAAGAAACGAGAAAAGAACGAGTCACTACAGATGCAATTTGTGCACATGTAGGTGAAATATGCATATTCATGAATTTTTCGGCCCTAAATCCAAATTTCCCCATAACAAAATCCGTCTAAAAATTAGAAACCTATTGGCGCTGACGGTGCGCAATTCGGACCTCTATAGGTTCCCAATTAAACAAAACAGTTATTAAAGCCTCCGCTACCCGGGGCCACGTCAATTTCCCGTCCAAAAATTCCCAATTTCTCACAAAATGAAATTAAATGTTCTACGAATCCGATGCATCAAGAATCAGGTCAATCGGACGTCAGATGGAAAAGAAATTGACAAAAGAAGCATGAAATCACCAATTACCAATTAACAAATAAAAATAATAAAATAATAATAAAATAAAAATAAAAATAACTAAGACCAGCCTCGCTGGGGGCGACGTCTCGCCCCAGCGGGGCTGACTTAATCAGCCTCGTCGCTAGGGCGAGGCGTCGCCCTAGCGATGTGGCCCATTTACGCCTCGTCACTAGGGCGAGGCGTCGCCCTAGTGACCGGGCGTGATTCCATTTCCATTCTTTTTTTTTTCTTTTTTTTAAATTTTCAATCCAATTTTCAACACCAATAATTCATTGCACACAATTCAGAAAATTTCTAACTATATCTCGTTGGAAAGATCATGAAACCCTCTACAATTCTCAAGAAGACCATAAAAATCAATTTCACCCTTAAGGGTGTCAAAAATCCCTTCAAAGCTACTGCCTACTCAAATCCCATTAAAACAGAACAGTACATTACAAATTCCTTAACTCTCTGATTCTTCAGCCAAAAATTACCACATAAATAGGCTCAATAAGTTCACAATGTCATCTACAACTTTCATGAACAACCCAAAATCAAATTCCATTGCTAAACAAGTCAATTAATTCACTCAATGTTGCTGTCCCTGAAATCATTCAATTTGAGCAGAAACTTATAACAAGCATAACTCCCTGTACACAAGTCAGAAAAATCAGAACTTTATATCCCTGAAAAGATAAATCCTCAAACTTCAATTTTCATGCAGAACTCAATTTCCAATTTAATTTCTAACAATTTCAAAACTATCATGCTAGTTACTGCCATAATCAGCCATTCACATCCTAATGCAGGATCAGTTTTTTCAAAATCATAACTCCCAACTCTGACCTCTAAAAATTATATGCCATATCTCATTTTCAAGATAATTTCTTCCTCTTCAACTTTTCAGAAGATCACTCACACCAATTCAGTCCACAAAATGGCTAAAATTGCTTCCAAGCAGAATACTCACAAGTCGACACTTAAGCTAGGTTTCATCAACATGCCCAAAACCAGTCCATAGTAAACAGTTTATATCTCCCAATATACAACTCGAAAATTAACAAGATCAGTGGCAATGGAAAGCTAACTCAATATGCCTCAACTTCCATGAAGACCATTCTCCTAGTTCCATCTCAATTAATTTATAAAAATCAGTAAAGCTCATAGGTTATAGTTTCGGTTACTGTTCACAGGCAATAAAACAAGAACTTTCCATGCCAAATTTCAACCTATTAGAGTTACAATTTGACAACACCTATTTCACACAAAATTGTAGCCAACATATTAAAGTTTCATTGGGCACAAACTTCACCTCATTTACACACCTACACAGTTAGTTATGCTCAAATCAGTGTAATAGGTCAAAGATTAATTTTTTCCAGCTTTACTTCTTCAACTTACACACTATCACTTCTAACACCAAATCCACATGCATAACCATCCTAATAACACAAGAATTAAGCCAATAGGTCATTAAGACCTTCATGTCAATCTATAACCATAAATTTCAGTACCTATTTTTAATTATTTTCTTATGAATTTATGCATTAAAACCATAAATAAAATCATCTTACCCAAAGCTTCCAACTCCACCTCTTTAAGTCTTTAATTTACCAACTACTTTACTTCTTTACTTCTTTTCCATCCTAAGCATGGTGATCATCATAGCAAGGAGGAAGAAGGTTTAAAGTTTACAAGCTTGTAAGCATGAAAGGTTGGAGGAAAGTAGCCATTTAAGCTAAGAAAAATGGAGAAAATGTCGATGAAGGGGAAGAGAAGAAGATTTCGGTGGATAAGACATAAACAAGCCACTTTACATTCCTTTGTTTTAAAAACACTAAGAAGAGTCGAGAACAAGTGACCAAGCACAAGACAAAAGCTCTTAATTCGGAGGACACATGGCCATTGGAGGAAGAGATGAAGAAAAGTCAAAGACCAATCAAATTGTGACAAGAAATAAAACCAAGACCAAGCAAATTCACCCCAATTTTGGTTCCCATTAGGTTTAAGGGCCCACTTTTGGGTCCCACCATAATATTTAATAGTTTAGTCCCAAATAACAGTAGAAAATTAACTGGTTCGCCACTTGGCGTTATTTTCCTATCCGAGAATTTCTAGAATTTCCCAATCATTTTTTTAAAATTACCTAAATTGCCCAAAATTGTAAAACATAAGACAGTCCACTCCCAATAATTTTTTAAACACGAAAACTACACTTTCCACAACAAAAACACATGTAGGCCATGTACCGGCGATTTTGCCGGTCTGGGAATTTTCTCCGGATAATTCCAGAAAAATTCCCATAAATCCCTAAAAATGTAAAACACTCTATGGAGCACTCCAAATAATTTTTCAAATCCCATTATCACACCAATTTCACAAAAGATCACAATTAGACACTTATGCCGGGAAATGTCATGAATGCATGTATGACTACGTGCTGCTGCAAAACTCACCATTTATAGAGGTGCATGACATATGTTCATGCCGAGATATAATTTAATACTCCTAACCCGTCCCCATCCCAATTTACTAAAATACCCTTCCCATCGGAGATGGGATGTTACAATTCTCCCCTCCTAATACAAATTTCGTCCTCAAAATTTCATATACGATTGATCAGGAAGGTAGGGAGTCTTTTCGATGAATACCTCTGCTTTCCACCGATTTCACTACACGACCAAATTACGTCCATGAACGGAAATCAAAACAATCAATGACTCTTTTCCTTTCTCAACTTTACATGATTTTACTGCTTTCTCAGACTTACGCGCAATTCGCCACTTTCAATCTCAATAATATATATATCGGATCCTAACAATATCTATGAAACACTTTGTGAATCCGAATCATCTTTTAAGTTTTAGCCTAACTTGCCAATCCATAATTCTATTCACACCACAATCGCATGGAAGCCACTACTCATGAATTCAATTTCCCTTAATTACACCTTTATTTCCATCTAAGTACATTTTAGCCGAGGCCATACCTTTCAAAATATTTCCTTTATAAACTTATCGATTCGTTATTATCAAAACACAAATCTCATGAGATTTATAACCTCGGTGTGAATCAATTCAACTCAATGTCACCATCTTAAATTGCTTAGCATACGATCACATAATAAGGACCCTTATACACTTTTGAATGGTGACACTAATATAATGATTGTCATACCACAATCACTTTGCCCTATATATCAATCTCATATCCCAATGAAATCCAAAAACACCTGTTGGTTAATCACACATGTCATCGTTCACTTTGATGACTTTACCATCAATTGCTTTTCCACAATACTTTTACTAGAACATAACGCTTCGATTATTTCTTATGCTTTCTCGAACCATTTACTTATGATCATTTGATTTTCCCATTCTAACCTTTCAATTACTCTTCCAATACGCTCATACTATAACATAAATCTTCGATCATTCCTTACGTTTTCACTAACAGTTCTCGTAATGAGTATCATCCATATTTCTTAATTTGAACCATACCTATCATTTTCCTTAACAATTGGAGTTAATTCAGTTTTTTGATACAGTTTACAATTTCTACATCCTCACTTCGGGTTTTGCCAATCCGTTTGATGCACACCAACTTTGAAATTCCATAGCTAATAATACTTTATTTTGCCCTTTTGTCGATTCGACTATTAATACTCAATAATACATTAGATTTGATAACCTTATTACCCAAATTTGGATCTTACGCAATTGAATTTATTTATTTCTTTGTTCAATTCCTTGAATTGCACCATTAGCTTAGTTTGGAGTAATCAGCCACTGAATCCTTTTCAAATCATTCAGATGCATGAAATAACTCAATCGTTATCGATTTGCATATTCATAGATATTTCCAAACTATTTCTGTACGATTTATGTCTCCAAGCTTTTCGGCCACACTCAATATAACAAATTTCAAATCATCAATCATAATACCGCCCATGGAATCATATTTGTCCCAAGGTGCATAAAATCACTTTATCCAATTTCCATAGATCACATCAGAACCTTTACTGGAACACTTCAATCTAGGTGGTAAATTCTTCAAATGTCTCCTTTATGATCATTAGTCCTAACATTAACATGTTTTCCTCAATTATTCTCGTCGATTTGCTAAAACTAGAAAATCTTTGACAATTTATGAACGCATCCAGCATTCCATTAGTTCTCATTAATTTCAAATTCCGCCTACACATATCTTTTGAACTTTCGCATTTTATCAATACCTATATCTTAATTAATTCTCCCAATATCCCATGTTCGCATCCTAATTCATCCCTTATTTCACTCTTATGAAACTTGCATGATAACCAATCTCCTCACCTATACCAATGTATCTATTTCTTATGCTTATATCCATTATCCACGCAACACATTGAGACATGTTCCTTTTCCGTACCCATAGTTGATTCATGTAACTTTTAATTATCGAGCGTCTCGAATGAGGAACAATTTTCGTATAATTTGTCTCATCATAACATATTCTGCACATGTTCCTTACCTTCATTTCTCCACACATAACTTAATTTATTCACGATAGATCACTCATTGACTTGAATAAACAATCGTTATATCGATCTCGTGCTTTCAAAACATAATTACACAAAATATACACGAATTTTTTAATCCTCCAATTCACAAATAAATATTTCCTTAATATACGTTACTTCTCTTACATAATCGTAACCATCTCATTATCATAAAGTACTTTTTTTGTAGCATAGTTTAGCTCTTCGCTAGAGTCTCGCCAGATGTAATACAAATCAGTTACTCTTGATACATCACGAAGATAAATCTCTTAAGAGCACTTAAACAATTTCTTTTCCTCTACTATCTCGCCATACATCACCATAATCATCACATCCTATCAGACAATATATCTCTATAGTCCCATCAATTTGCCCATTAATAGATCATACTTGCTAAGAATACCTTAATTACATTTAATTCTATCATGGGGACCGTACTCTATTCATGTCCCTCATTTTATTCTCTCAAGCTCATTCCGATGCTAACATCTTTAATCGTATCACTTCTTTCTCAATTGATCATTCGAGCATTCTCATGTCTTACTCTCACTCATTTTGAACTTGAGCTATCGACATTATAATTGGAGCTACGTAATAGACCACCGATTCGTCCTATATCATAATCACGCAAATTATTCATTTATGCTTAATCATTTCACCCGTGATAGTAATCCCACTATCGATATACACTTACAATGACAATATATATTCGAACTCAAAGAACCTTCCTGCTTACACCGTCCTCGCCGTGAGGATCATATACAATCTCTATTCCTATACAACTGATCGGTATAAGCACTTTCGTTTCTTATTCTAACACATAACGATTTTTTTTTTGTCCGACAAGAATTCTGGCTAGCAATTATCCATTAACTTATCAATTACGACAACATTTTCACTTACCATAGGGCTCCCATAGCGGGTGTGCATTTACTTAAGCGCATCAATTAAACCCAACAACTTTTTCATCTATCAATTTCATTGTCTTACATTTCAATCTTTTCACTATGGCATTATACCCATATATTTTCACACTCAAATCAAGATCACAGATGTGAAATCATTCTTGATTTTGCACTTAATATATTTTGACTCCAAATCACCAATCCTTATATATAACTCTCATCACGGTAATCAATCCCAATTGTAACTTCTCTATATCATAGAACACTTAATTTTCATTCACCTAATACACTGGAAATCTTCCCATTATCACAACTCTATTTTTTTTTAATTCATTCCCAACTATAATCTTTATTCAAATTCATATTCAAGGATATACCCAATCTAACTCCAATATTGTACTTCACCATATACCCGTCAATACCAGCACGAAATATTCGTCTGTCTGGTCGAACCATACACTTTTTCCTATTTTGCGATATCCATTTCTTCCTTTTTTTACACTCTAACACATTATCCTTTTTCTCACTTTTTCTAACCGCTTAAACGACTGAGACATATTTATACATACGACTCATATACTACACTGGCGATCAGTTGTCACTGTCTGCCGTGACACAACTTAAATGCACATAACTTGACACACCCATTTTTTTTGAAAGCCCATGTAAGATTGTACTTCTGGGCTCTGATACCACAAATGTAGCACCCCACTCCCGACGAGACCTGAACCCGATATCCATGGTGATATCCGAGCCCGTGACCCGCGAGGGTGCCGTACTAGAACATTCATTACCTTATTAACAAAAATCGTATGACATTTTCTTTTTCTTTCAAAAACATTAGAGTGCGTAAAACAATCATTGACTTGGCCCAATTATAACAAAACACTTTCAAAGATAAAACCATTTCACTGATAAAACAATTTCAATCATTATTAGCACTCATTAGTGCTCAGTCACTCTATACAATTACATGCAAACAATTGGGCTTAATAAATACCAAATTAATACTCTAATGCAGAATCTGACGACATCGATCCCGACCGATACTACTGTCTTGCTAGAAGTAGACGTACTCCGTGTGTCCAACGGGTACTCTCCATTTCCTAAAAATAGATGCAATGTTGGGTGAGTTTGCGAACTCGGTGAGAAACCATCATCGATGGTTCACCCAACTCATGCATATCCACACAATCACACAATATTGTATATATATCATCAAAAAGAAATCACAGGCACTCAATTTCACATTTGATAAGGCAATAAACCTTTCATACAATTCACATTAAACATTCATTTATGCGTTGTGCATGTGACTCTTCCATTTTCTTTTCGTTGTTGTGACCGTGCGCTTTGAGCTCATATCGTTGAGCCATTGGCTCAAACATTGGGCTTAAAGTCCGGCGTTGGGCATAGCTCGATCATCGAGCCGAGGCTCGAATACGTTAAGCATGAGGCCTCGTGCGTTGAGCTTAAAGCTCAAATCGGTGGCGACACCGGTCACAACTGCCATTATCTGATCATTTACTATGCATGAATGCACATGTCATTTTCCAATATCCAATTATCGCATTTCTATTTCCAATTCCAATTAATTACTATTTCCGATCATTTTCCAATGTCCTCGGACTTTTAGTCCGGTATTTCATTCCCATGCATTTACCTTTCGTTTCACTATCACATTTACAATCCAATTTACTAATGCATTCTCACGCACTTATTCTCATTTGCACTTCAATATCACAATCCAATATTTCGAACACCCATGGTCCGAAATTAATCAAATCAATCAATCACATATATCCATCCTTGCTTCCTCATGGCAATCAATGCATATAATTAATAAACACATAAGGTTGAGAAACCAACTAGGTTACTCACCTATTACTTCCGAGCTAATGCCTGGAAGTTTCCGCCCCGTCGGTCGGACGACGCTTCACTTGGGCCTCTATAAGAAACAGAGAAAGAACGAGTCACTACAGATGCAATTTGTGCACATGTAGGTGAAATATGCATATTCATGAATTTTTCGGCCCTAAATCCAAATTTCCCCATAACAAAATCCGTCTAAAAATTAGAAACCTATTGGCGCTGACGGTGCGCAATTCGGACCTCTATAGGTTCCCAATTAAACAAAACAGTGATTAAAGCCTCCGCTACCCGGGGCCACGTCAATTTTCCGTCCAAAAATTCCCAATTTCTCACAAAATGAAATTAAATGTTCTACGAATCCGATGCATCAAGAATCAGGTCAATCGGACGTCGGATGGAAAAGAAATTGACAAAAGAAGCATGAAATCACCAATTACCAATTAACAAATAAAAATAATAAAATAATAATAAAATAATAATAAAAATAACTAAGACCAGCCTCATTGGGCGACGTCTCGCCCAGCGGGTGACTTATCAACCTCGTCGCTAGGCGGCGTCGCCTAGCGATGTGGCCCATTTACGCCTCGTCACTAGAGGCGGCGTCACTCTAGTGACCCAAGTGATTCCATTCCATTCTTTTTTTTTTTTTTTTTAATTTTCAATCCAATTTTCAACACCAATAATTCATTGCACACAATTCAGAAAATTTCCAACTATATCTCGTTGGAAAGATCATGAAACCCTCTACAATTCTCAAGAAGACCATAAAAATCAATTTCACCCTTAAGGGTGTCAAAAATCCCTTCAAAGCTACTGCCTACTCAAATCCCATTAAAACAGAACAGTACATTACAAATTCCTTAACTCTCTGATTCTTCAGCCAAAAATTACCACATAAATAGGCTCAATAAGTTCACAATGTCATCTACAACTTTCATGAACAACCCAAAATCAAATTCCATTGCTAAACAAGTCAATTAATTCACTCAATGTTGCTGTCCCTGAAATCATTCAATTTGAGCAGTAAACTTATAACAAGCATAACTCCCTGTACACAAGTCAGAAAAATCAGAACTTTATATCCCTGAAAAGATAAATCCTCAAACTTCAATTTTCATGCAGAACTCAATTTCCAATTTAATTTCTAACAATTTCAAAACTATCATGCTAGTTACTGCCATAATCAGCCATTCACATCCTAATGCAGGATCAGTTTTTTCAAAATCATAACTCCCAACTCTGACCTCTAAAAATTATATGCCATATCTCATTTTCAAGATAATTTCTTCCTCTTCAACTTTTCAGAAGATCACTCACACCAATTCAGTCCACAAAAATGGCTAAAATTGCTTCCAAGCAGAATACTCACAAGTCAGACACTTAAGCTAGGTTTCATCAACATGCCCAAAACCAGTCCATAGTAAACAGTTTATATCTCCCAATATACAACTCGAAAATTAACAAGATCAGTGGCAATGGAAAGCTAACTCAATATGCCTCAACTTCCATGAAGACCATTCTCCCTAGTTCCATCTCAATTAATTTATAAAAATCAGTAAAGCTCATAGGTTATAGTTTCGGTTACTGTTCACAGGCAATAAAACAGTAACTTTCCATGCCAAATTTCAACCTATTAGAGTTACAATTTGACAACACCTATTTCACACAAAATTGTAGCCAACATATTAAAGTTTCATTGGGCACAAACTTCACCTCATTTACACACCTACACAGTTAGTTATGCTCAAATCAGTGTAATAGGTCAAAGATTAATTTTTTCCAGCTTTACTTCTTCAACTTACACACTATCACTTCTAACACCAAATCCACATGCATAACCATCCTAATAACACAACAATTAAGCCAATAGGTCATTAAGACCTTCATGTCAATCTATAACCATAAATTTCAGTACCTATTTTTAATTATTTTCTTATGAATTTATGCATTAAAACCATAAATAAAATCATCTTACCCAAAGCTTCCAACTCCACCTCTTTAAGTCTTTAATTTACCAACTACTTTACTTCTTTACTTCTTTTCCATCCTAAGCATGGTGATCATCATAGCAAGGAGGAAGAAGGTTTAAAGTTTACAAGCTTGTAAGCATGAAAGGTTGGAGGAAAGTAGCCATTTAAGCTAAGTAAAATGGAGAAAATGTCGATGAAGGGGAAGAGAAGAAGATTTCGGTGGATGAGACATAAACAAGCCACTTTACATTCCTTTGTTTTAAAACACTAAGAAGAGTCGAGAACAAGTGACCAAGCACAAGACAAAAGCTCTTAATTCGGAGGACACATGGCCATTGGTGGAAGAGATGAAGAAAAGTCAAAGACCAATCAAATTGTGACAAGAAATAAAACCAAGACCAAGCAAATTCACCCCAATTTCGGTTCCCATTAGGTTTAAGGGCCCACTTTTGGGTCCCACCATAATATTTAATAGTTTAGTCCCAAATAACAAGAGAAAATTAAGCTGGTTCGCCACTTGGCGTTATTTTTCGGTCCAGGAATTTCTAGGAATTTCCTCGAATCATTTTTTTGAAAATTACCTAAATTGCCCAAAATTGTAAAACATAAGACAGTCCACTCCCAATAATTTTTTAAACACGAAAACCACACTTTCCACAACAAAAACACATGTAGGCCATGTACCGCGATTTTTTGGGTGCGGAATTTTCTCCTGATAATTCGAAAAATTCTCATAAATCCCTAAAAATGTAAAATACTCATGGAGCACTCCAAATAATTTTTCAAATCCCATTATCACACCAATTTCACAAAGATCACAATTAGACACTTATGTCTGAAATGTCATGAATGCATGTATGACTATGTGCTGTGCAAAACTCACCATTTATAGAGGTCGCATGACATATGTTCATGCCGAGATATAATTTAATACTCCTAACCGTCCCGTCCCGTCCCGTCCCAATTTACTAAAATACCCTTCCCATCGGAGATGGAATGTTACATCGAAGCCACCAAAGAAGAAGCATATACTATTAACTCGTTGAATCAAGCACTCATAGTCGGCCACGGCCAATCGCCTCGCCTCGACTCTAAGAACTCCAGTAACTTCATGTCCAGATAAATCTTGGGCATGAAATTGTCCTCAACGCCTCGTAAAATCATCCCATGTCGATTGTGCAAGGCACGGTGGTACTTGCCTTTACAGCCTTCCACCACCGATATGCGTAACCTCAGAAGCGAGAAACCGCAGAATCGAAACGCTCATTCGGTCATAGCCCATCGATCGAGGACTCTCTCATCCTCTCTAGCCATCCTCATCCTCCGCAGGTCGGTTGCTACCTTAGAAGTCAACTGTCCCTCGCCACGCGAGAGATCATATCTCGTTCCGCCTCACAGAACTCGAGGAGGCAACCTCCTAACGAGACACAGGAGACTCCGTACTAGCTCGTGCACCGATTCCGGTGTCACCGGTTGTTCAACTCGATCTCCCAAAGATGCGGATGACCTAAAATGTATAAGAAATTCGATCGCCTACGCTATTATTACGTTGATTCAAGCCTAACAATACACTATGCCCAAAAGATGCCAAACCATGCTCTGATATCATTTAATGTAGCACCCCCTCACCGTAGGGTACACATCGAGAAACCCGAAGGTCGCTCCGATACATATCCCACGATAAAAGTGCACCACCAGAACATTTCCCTTAATAATCCACATGGCATCGCAATAATTTAAAACCATAACACAACACGATATCAGAAACCACCAAATTTTAAAATCATAATATCAATCACATACAGTCATCCAATAACAGAATAGACAAGTCTATCAGTCCCCTGAACAAAACCAAAAGGAAACGACACAAGCATCTATCCTAAGTCATCCTCAAAATCCAACCCACCGACCGACCACATGTGCATCGCTTCTCCCGCCAAAGACGCCAGCGGTAGGAAAAGGCTATCTCCGGAGCTAGGGGTCTACTCTATCGATCCTGAAAAATAGGTTGCAATTTTGGGTGAGTTTGCGAACTCAGTGAGAAACCATCATCGATAGTTCACTCAAATCATGCATTACGCAAATTGCGTACAGCACGGCACGGTAATATTCGATTAACAGTATTATATAACAATTTCATAGTAGTCTATAACAGTTTACAGTATCAGTAACAATTTACAATAGCATAAAACAGTTCACATCATAATTTACAGTAAATCATGACATCACGAAGTTCAGTAATCGTCACATAATTTGGCAATTCAATCAGTCATGTATATAATCCATATGATACTCTTTCCAGCTATTCAGTATTGTGCCCAAGTGCTCAGTCAGTGTTCAGTGGGGGACGCGTCAGGGATTTCTCCCCTCGGGCTCGAGACCCGGTCAGTACAGTGTTCGAGCTCGAAGCTCTTTTCAGTGATAATAGCAACTTGGGTCACATTCCATTATCTGATCATTTATTTATGCATGCAATGCAGTGTTCAGTAATTCAGTATTCAGTGATTCAGTGTATGGCTATAAAAGCCCAGTATTGTGATTCTCAAGAATATACTGATAATTCACCCGAAGACAAGAATCCAATCCAAAGATAAAAGAAATATGTCATTTGATCATGTACATTTCAGTAATCATGCAATTTCACAGTCCAATACAGTAGAGGCATACCATCCGATCATGTATATTTCAGTAATCATACAGTTTCACATTTGACAAGTAAATTCACGTTGAGCAATTAAACAGTCAGGAATTTGAGAAACCAACTAGGTTACTCACCTGTAACTTTCGAGCTACTACCTGGAAGTTTCAGCAATGTCCGTGGAACGACGATCCAACGGCGCCTCTATAACAGTAAAATACAGTCCCATTACTAGATGCTCAATTAAACCATTCAGTAATGCATATGTCTCAGTGAAATTATGTACAATGCATGTTCACGATTTTCCCGGCGCTAAAATCCAATTTGAACTCTTATGTCCCATTCTAACTCTTCGCTCAATTGATAGACAATAATGGATCCAATCCTAAAATTCGGTTCAATTTCCTCAATTCATATTTCCTAAAGCAATTTCCTATCCATTGGGTCAAAACCTCTATTGAGAATCCCAATTAAAACTCCAATTGTCTCAATTCAATATTTAGGTCACACTATGAACCAAAATCGACTTTATTCTCTATAAATCAATGTCACTTAAATCAATTCTAACTCTCATAATTATCCTCAATTGTAGACCTCTTTCTCTAGTTTATAACGAATCAAAAATCACCTCAATCGGAGGTCTATACCATAAATTATACCCAATAAACTAACAATCAACCAATCCAAATTTCTGTCCCTCGTCGCGACGTACAGAGGATCACCCGCTCGTTCGTCACGATATGGAGACCTCTCATCGTCGCGAATAAACCTGCGCTCGTCGCGACGAAGCCTCACGCCTCTGCGAGCTCGTCGCGACGTGTGAAGGCCCGATCGTCTTCTCCGATCGATTTATGCCATTAATGCATCTTTAAGCTTAATATTCAACACCCTAACTACTCAATCTAACCCAATAAATACCATAAATGCTCAAACAACCAGAAATCACAACATTAAAGCCATAAAAACTTACCAATCAAGGATCAAAGCCACAAATCACCGTAAACCCTAAATCTTTCTCAAATCAACGATTAATCCACTCTCCAAGCTTCTCAACTTTCAACAATCACAATAAACCACTTAGCCTAGCATAATGAGGAGAAACCATAAGGAAAAATCGATGAAACTCACCAATAGGGATGAAATCGAAATCACTGTGGAGAAGAGAGAAGAAGAAATGCCTTAGGTAAATTTCTCCCATTCCAAACCTATCTATTTATAGACAAAGGTCTCCAACTCAGTCCAAATTTCAGTCTCAAAATTTCAATGGCTCAACATATTTATTTCCTAGCAGTATAACTCTAATATTTCCTTTTCCATTGGACAATTCTTTCAGTACTATACAGTCAATCAGTCTGTCACTCCAAAATTTCCGGTCCGAGTATTTTCTCTCGAATTTCCAGAAAATTTCCTATAAACCACTATCAATTACCAATCACTCTCAAACTATTCTAAATCCGTCATTCGAGCTCACTTACTCTTAATTTCTCAGTCAATTACAATCCAGTCAATCCAGTCAGTTCACAATTCAATCAATTCATACTTCCACTAAAAAAAAGCCGAAAAATCATGAATGCATGTACCTATGAATAAATGCATATGCAAGAAACCAGTTCCTCTATAATTAGAGGCCAGTAACATGCTCAGTCAGTGAATGCAATGAAACCTATCAGTCTAACCCAGAATTACCAAAATACCCTTACTAACAGTAACGGGATGTTACATGACTGGCCGCTACTACGATGCTTAAACGAAGAAGAGGCAGAACAAGCAATGGCTGAAGTACACGAAGGAATGTGTGGCAACCACGTAGGAGGCAGAATGTTATCCCACAGGCTGATTAGACAGGGGTATTACTGGCCGACGATGAGGAGGGACTGCCAGGAAAAAGTCGACCGATGCGAGGCCTGCCAGAGAAACAACAGTCTCTCTCACCAGCCGACTGAGAGGATAAAAATTGTGAATCATCCTATCCCTTTTGCTCAATGGGGAATGGACATACTGGGGACTTTCCCCCTCGGTCCCAGACAGAAGAAGTTCCTGATAGTGGCTGCAGAATACTTCACCAAATGGGTAGAAGCGGAAGCGGTCGCCACAATTACCGAGAAGAGGGTGGAGAATTTCGTGAAGAAAAATATACTGACTCGCTTCGGAATGCCTATGGTGCTAGTAGCAGACAACGGTCGACAGTTCGATAACGAAAAGTTCAGAAATTTCTGCGACCGACAAAAAATAAGGTTACAGTTGACTTTCAGCTCACCCCAAAGCAACGGTCTTACGGAAAACATAAACAAAAAGATAATGAGTGCTCTTAAGAAGCTCCTTGACGGACGAAAAATGTGGGTAGAAGATATTGACGAAGTATTATGGGCATACAGAACCACACCAAACGGAGCCACAGGGGAAACACCGTTTAGGATGACCTTTGGGGCGGAAGCTTTAGTTCCCGTAGAAGTGGTATTGCATAATCAGAGGGTGTCGAGCTATGAAGAAGAGCGAAACAACGAAGCCCGTCGAGCCGAGCTAGTACTTCTCAGTGAGGGCAGGGATAGGGCTACCGCTCATTCGGAAGCCGTTAGGAAGAAGGCAACAAGGTTCTACAACAGAAGAGTAAAGTCGAGCGACGTAAAGGTTGGGGGATATGTCCTACGAAAAGATGAGGCGGCTGGGAAACATCCTGGAAAGCTCGGACAAGCATGGGAAGGACCCTATCAGGTCGTCAAGCAAGTTGGACATGGCTCTTACATTCTGCGCGATGCAAATGGGAAAATTCTACCAAGGCCATGGAACTCTCGAAACCTAAAAGCGTTCTACCAGTAGATAAGTTTTATTTTGATCAATGTTTATTCAATATCGTTCTTATACCAAACTTGTGGGTACCTTTTTCCTGTCCCTGCCAGACAGGTTTTTTAACGACCCACGCCCTCATTATCATCAATAAAGGGATTTTTAGATTTCTTGGCAATGAAAAGCTCCGTCATATGTGGCAAAGAGTAAAAAATCCAACCAGCCGTCACTCAGCATCTCCACAGATCGACTACGGTCGGTCGGGTCGCCAAGACAAGATCCTTGGGACCCTCGCTCGCCATAGCTCGCCATTGCCATAGATCGACTACGGTCGGTCGGGTCGCCAAGACAAGATCTTTGGGATCCTCGCTCGCCATCGCCATAGATCGACTACGGTCGGTCGGGTCGCCAAGACAAGATCCTTGGGACCCTCGCTCGCCATAGCTCACCATCGCCATAGATCGACAATGGTCGGTCGGGTCGCTAAGACAAGATCCTTGGGACCCTTGCTCGCCATAGCTCGCCATCGCCATAGATCGACTACGGTCGGTCGGGTCGTCAAGACAAGATCCTTGAGACCCTCGCTCGCCATAGCTCGGCATCGCCATAGATCGACTACGGTTGGTCGGGTCGCCAAGACAAGATCCTTGAGACCCTCGCTCGCCATAGCTCGCCATCGCCATAGATCGACTACGGTCGATCGGGTCGCTAAGACAAGATCCTTGGGTGTAGCGCCCCATCACCGTAGGGTACACATCGGGACACCCGAAGGTCGCTCCGACACGTATCCCACGATAAAGGTGCACTACTAGAAAATCTCGAAAATAATCCACATGGCATCGTAATATTTAAAACCATAATATATCATAAATCAGTAAATTTTTCTTAAAATCCAAAATAATCTTGGTACAGTCATCCAATAGCATAATAGACAAGTTTATCAGTCCCCTAAATAAAACCAAAAAGGAAACTGATACAAACATCTATCCTAAGTCATCCACAAAAGTCCAACCCAGCTGACCGACCTGTGTGTCATTGCTTCTCTTGCCAGTACGCTCACACGGCAGGAAAAGACTATCTCCGGAGCTAGGAGTCTACTCTATCAATCCTGAAAAATTAGATGCAATTTTGGGTGAGTTTGCGAAGTCAGTGAGAAACCATCATCGATGGTTCACTCAAATCATGCATTACGCAGATTGCGTACAGCAAGGCATAGTAAGATACAATTAGTATATAACAATTTGCAGTAGCCTATAACAGTTTGCAGTATCATATCACAATTCACAGTATTATGCAACAGTTTACGATAGCATGTAACAATTTGCAATTTCTCATGTCATCACATAATTCAGTAAGTGTCGCAATTCAATCATCCATGTGTATACAATGCATATGAGACTCTTTTCCAGTTATTCAGTGTTGTGCCCAAGTGCTCAACAAGATTCGGGGGACGCGTCGAGTTTCTCCCTGGGCTCGAGGCCCGTCGAGACATGTTGGAGCTCGAGGCTCTTTTCAGTGATAATAGGAACTTGGGTCACATATCCATTATCTGATCGTGCATTTATGCATGTAATGCAGTGTTTAGTAATTTACAGTGTATGGCTATAAAAGCCCAGTATTGCATTTCTCAGTGTCATGCAGTAGTCCAATCCAATCCAGTAAAAGCATGAAATTCAATTATATACATTTCAGTAATCATGCAATTCACATTGACAAGTAATTCACATTGAGCATTTAAACAATCAGGAATTTGAGAAACCAACTAGGTTACTCACCTGTTACTTCCGAGCAACTGCCTGGAAGTTCCAGCAATGTCCGTGGAATGACGATCCAACGGCGCCTCTATAACAATTAAATGCAGTCCCATTACTAGATGCTCAATTAAACAATTCAGTGATTCATATGTCTCAATGGAATTATGTACAATGCATGTTCACGATTTCCAATGCTAAAACCCAATTTTGAACTCTTATGCCCCATTCTAACTCTTCGCTCAATTAATCGACAATAATTGGTCCAATCCTAAAATTCAGTTCAATCTCTTTGATTCATATACCCTATAACAATTCCCTATCCATTGGGTCAAAACCTCCATTGAAAACCTCAATTGAAACTCTACTTATCATAATTCAATACTTAGGTCACACTGAGAACCATAATTGACCTTATTCTCTATGAATCAATACCATTTAAATTAAATTCTAACTTCCATAATTATCCTCAATTGTAGACCTCTTTCCCTAGTTCATAATGAATCGAGAATCACCTCAATCGGAGGTCTATACCATAAATTATGCCCAATAAACTAACACTCATCCATTCAAAATTTCCAGCCCTCGTCGTGACCTACGTCCTTGTGCCGCGACGTGGGAAGCTCGTTCGTCGCGACGTGGAGACCGCTCGTCGTAATGCACAAATCCACACTCGTCGCGACGTCCAACCGAGCTCGTTATGATTTAATAAATTAATTACTAAATCATGATGAAGCCCTCACGCCATCAAGGCCGTCGCGAAGTCACGAAGGCCCGATCGTCTTCTCCGATCGATTTCCGCCATTAATGCTCTTTAAGCTCAACATTTAACACCCTAACTACTCAATCAACCATAAATGCCATAAATGCATGGAACAACCATTAATAACAACATTAAAGCCAATAACTTACCAAATCAAGCCTCAAATCCACAAATCACCGTAAACCCTAAAACTTTCTCAAATCATCGATTAACCACTCTCAAACCTTCTCAACCTTCATCAACCACAATAACAAGTTAGCTTAGCACAATGAGAAGGAAACCATAAGAAAAGATCGAAGAACCTCACCGATGGGAGGAATCGATGAACACCGTGGGAGGAGAAGAGAAGAAAACGATTTTGCCTTAGGAAAATTTCTAACTTTCAAACCTAGGTATTTATAGACATAAGTCTCCAAATCAATTCAAATTTTAGTCTCTAAATTTCAATGGCTTAACATTTTTATTTCCTAACAGTATGACTCTAATTTTTCCATTGCCATTGGATAATTCTTTCAAGATTATACAATAATCGATGTCATTACTCGAAAATTTTCGGTCCGGGCATTTTCTCCCGAATTTTCCAAAAATTTCCTATAAGCCAGTATCAATAGCCAATCACTCTTAGACTATTCTAAATCAGTCATTCAAGCCCACTACTCCTAATTTCTAAATCAATCATAATCCAGTCAGTTTAGTCAGTTCACAATCCAATCAATTCATACCCACAATTAAAATGCCGGAAAATCATGAATGCATGTACCTATGAATAAATGCATATGCAATAAACCTGTTCCTCTATGATCAGAGGCCAGTAACATGCTCAATCAGTGAATGCAATGAAACCTATCAGTCCATCCCAATATTACCATAATGCCCTTGCTAACAGTAACGGGATGTTACAATTCACCCCTCCTAATAAAAAATTTCGTCCTCAAAATTTAATACCTGTCCGATCAAATAAATGAGGATACTGACTCCTCATATGCTCCTCAGTCTCCCATGTAGATTCCTCAGAAGAGTGGTTCTTCCAAAGGACTTTCACCAATGGAATCACCCATTCCTCACCGCTTGACCCGTGATCCTATAATCTGCATCGCCCTCAACATAACTCAAATCATCGGCTACCTCAATCTCCCGAGCCAATCACATGTATCGGGTCCGAACGATACCGTCGGAGCATACTAACATGAAACACGCCATGCATCCGGGACATCTCACTTTAATGCCAATCAGAAGCTGTGGTCCTATCCTCTCAAGGATCTCATACGGATAGATATACCGAGGGCTCAACTTGCCACTACACCCAAACCTCGATACTCCTTTCCAAGGAGACACCCGAGAAACACTCATCACCTACATCAGACTCCATCTCTCGCCGATGCCGATCCACATAGCTCTTACATCATCCTAAGCCGCTTTGATGCGACTCCGATCAACTGCATCTTATCCATCAGATCCTAATCACTCGAGACCCTCAATCGATCTCATACCCTCTTCATCCCAATACAATGGCGATCGACACGGCCTCCCATACAAGGCCTCATACGGTGCCATCCCAATACTACTCTGATACTGGTTATTATATGCAAACTCGATCAGTGCCAAATACTGATCCCATGATCCTCTGAACTCCAATACACACGCCCGAAGCATATCCTCAACAGTCTTAATCGTCCTCTCACTCTTCCCATCTGTCTGAGGATGAAATGTTGTACTAAAGTTTAACCTCGTACCCATAGTAGTCTGTAGGCTCTTTCAGAACCTCGAAGTGAACCTGGGATCCCTGTCTGAGACTATCGACAACGGAACCCCATGCAACTGTACAATCTCTGTTACATACTTATGGGCCAACTGATCAAGAGTATTGCTCTCCCTCACTGGCAAGAAGTTAGCCGATTTAGTCAATCGGTCCACTATGACCCAGATAGCATCATACTGCCTCGGTGTCCTAGGCAACCCCATCACAAAATCCATGGTAATTCGCTCCCAATTTCACTCCGGAATGGGCAACGAATGGAACTTTCCTACTGGAGCCTGATGCTCTGCCTTAACCTGCTGACAAATCAGACACCGGGAAACATTCTCTGCCACTTGCCTCTTCATACCAGGCCACCAGAAATGTTGTCTCAGAGTATGATACATCTTGGTCGTACCAGGATGCATAGCAAAGGAAGCTACATGTGCCTCCTCTAGGATCTCCCGTCTCAAATCATCAACATCTAGCACACACAGTCTCTGTCCCATCCATAAAGTCCCATCTCTCAACTCAAACTCCGAATCAGTACCGGCCTGGACTCTCTCAATCAGTCTCACTAACACTAGGTCTTGATCCTGAACTCTCCGGATCTTATCATGCAACATCGGCCTCAGCTTCAGAGTAGCAATCAAAGCTCCATCCTAACCCAAATCCATCTGTACATTAAGAGCTCTCAACTGAATCAGACCAGGTAACCTCGAAACCTGAATCTGAGCTGCACTACCATGCAATCTCCTACTCAGTGCATCAGCCACCACATTGGCCTTCCCTGGATGATACTCAATCGTGCAGTCATAGTCCTTCAGTAACTCTATCCATCTCCTCTATCTCAGATTGAACTCTCTCTGGCTCAACAGATACCTCAAACTCTTATGATCAGTGAAGATCTGGAATGTTTCCCCATATAGATAATGTCTCCAGATCTTTAGAGCAAAGACAACTGCGGCCAACTCCAAGTCATGCACTGGATAATTCACCTCGTGAGACCTCAACTGTCTCGAGGCATACGCTATAACTCTTCCATGCTGCATCAATACACATCCCAATCCCTAATGCGAGGCATCACTGTAAACCACAAAGCCTCCAGTACCAGATGGAATGCCTAACACCGGTGCAGTCATCAACCGATGTTTCAGCTCCTCAATGCTCTTCTGGCACTCCTCAGACCATCTGAATGGCACATTCTTCCTCAATAGCTTCGTCAAAGGGGCGGAGATCAACGTAAACCCCTCGACAAACCTCCGATAATATCCGGCCAATCCTAGGAAACTCCGCAACTCTGGCACACTCCTCGGAATCTCCCAACTCATAACCGCCTCTATCTTATGAGGGTCCACCATAATACCCTCACCGGACACCACGTGTCCCAGAAATACAATCTCATCAAGCCAAAATTCACACTTAGTGAATATCATCAATAAATACAATCACAAACCGATCCAAGTAGGGCTGAAAAACTCTATTCATTAAAGCCATGAAGGCTGCCGGGGCATTAGTCAACCCAAACGGCTTCACTAGGAACTCGAAATGCCCATACCTGCTCCTGAAAGCACTCTTAGGCACATCAGCCTCTGCAATCCTTAACTGGTAATAACCTGATCTCAGATCCAATTTGGAGAACACCTGAGCTCCCTGCAACTGATCAAATAAATCGTCAATCCTAGGAAGTGGATACTTATTCTTCACTGTCACCCGATTGAACTGTCTATAATCGATACACGCCTCGTAGTCCCGTCCTTCTTCTTCACAAACGATGCATCGGAGCTCCCATGGTGAAACACTCGGTCTAATGAACCCTTATCCAAGAGCTCCTGCTGAATCGAGCCTTAAGCTCTCTCGCCCACCGGTGCCATCCTATAAGGAGGGATCGATATAGGGCGACGGAATGAGATCAATCTCAAACTCGCCTCCGCTCTCAAGGCAATCCCGATAACTCCTCGAAACACATCCAAAATTCCCTAACTACGGAACATCCTACAATCTCTCGCCGACTGAATCCACTTCGTGAGCCGATAGGCCTCACAACCTCCTCAGATCAACCTCGTGGCACTCAAAAGGAAATCATCCTCGCCGCATCGCCGACTAACTCCTCGAAACATAGATCCGGGCTTACCAGAGATTCCAAAGACAACCTCCTTGGTATAATACCCATAATAGCCCTATGTGCAACAACCACCCATCCCCAATATCACGCCAATCTCCTCAGAGGCAAATGATCAAATCAAGACTAAATCGCTTCTACGATCCGAACCGACACCCCTATACGCACCTCTCCCAATACAACAGACTACCTGAGGTGTACTCACCTCTAACCCATACCGTAACCTCTCGCCTATCCCCATGCAATTCTACATGCTAAATGCGGTGCAATAAAGAATGAGTGGATCCAGATCCAACAATGCATATGCTTCAAAATCAGAAATTAGAAGCATACCCGCAACAACATCCGGGGAATCCTGGGCCTCCTGCCGAGTCATGACATAGACCCTAGCTCAGGATCGCTGCCTCTTGCTTCGGTCCCTCCAACTCATCATGACCCCTCTGCTCGGTCTCGACCTCTCCATCCCGATCCACCTCCACGGCTCACAGATCTTGGTATTGTCTTTTGATCTTCCAAATAGTAGACTAGGCTCCCAAAGTCTCTGGGCAGTTCCTTACCAGGTGGTCCATCGAGCCACACCTCAAACAAGCTCCAGAAAGCCATTGACACTCTCCACTGTGCCTCTTGTCACAATGCTCGCATAAAGGAACAGATCGCTCAAACTCGCATCGCCGCCACCACTACCGGGCTGTATAAATCGCCTTCTGCCCGTGACCAACTGTTTAGCCCCTCTGCGGACTGAAGGGCCTACTCGACGCTTCTTGCACCCTCTGCCCGCCAAAGATCTTGATCACACTAGACCTCTTATGCTCGGTCCCCCACCGGCCTCAAATAGACTCTCCTCAAGAATGCTCTATCCTCACAAGAAGCTCTCACCAATGAAATTACCCATGTCGACTGCCAATAGGTACGGATCTCCAGATTGAGTCCGCTTAAAACGCCGACACCATCGACCTCGAAGAGTAACCAATGTAGAAGCATAGACCATCACTCGTTGAACCAAGACCTCATAGTCGGCCACGGTCAATCGTCTCTTGTCTCACTCTAAGAACTCCAGAACTTCATTTCCAGATATACCTTGGGCATGTAATTGTCCTGAAGGCCCTCGAAAATCATCCCATGTCAAGATATCTGTGGCCCTCGTGGTTCTCCGGGATAGTCTTCCACCATCGACATGCGTAACCTCAGAAGCAAAGAGACGGCATAATCAAATCTCTCCTCGGGGTGGCGGTCCATCCGATCGAGGACTCACTCGGTCCTCTAGCCATCCTCGGCCTCCGCAGGTCGGTGCTTGCCATAGAAGTCAACCGCCCCGCCACGCGAGTCAATCTTATCTTCGCTCCGCCTCACAGAACTCGAGGAGGCAACTCCTCCGAAAGAGGCATCGAGGACTCCTACTAGCTCCTACCGATTCTGTGTCACCGGTAGCTCAACTCGATCTCCAAGGACGGATGACCTAAAACAGACAAGAAATTTCCAATCAGTTCTGCTATTCTTACAGTGATTCCAGCCTAAAATACACTATGCCCAAAAGATGCCAAACCATGCTTTGATACCACTAATGTAGCGCCCCCATCACCGTAGGGTACACATCGGGATGCCCGAAGGTCGATCCAACACGTATCCCACGATAAAGGTGCACTACCAGAAAATCCCGCTAATAATCCACAAGGCATCGCAATAATTAAAACCATAATATATCAGAAATCAGTAAATTTTTCTTAAAATCCAAAATAATCTTGGTACAGTCATCCAATAGCATAATAGACAAGTCTATCAGTCCCCTAAACAAAACCAAAAAGCAAACTGATACAAGCATCTATCCTAAGTCATCCGCAAAAGTCCAACCCAGCTAACCGACACGCAGCCGCCGCTTCTCTTGCAAAGACGCCGCCGCGGCAGAAAAGACTATCTCCTGAGCTAGAGTCTAATCTATCGATCCTGAAAATTAGATGCAATTTTGGGTGAGTTTATGAACTCAAATGAGAAACCATCATCAATGGTTCACTAAATCATGCATTACGCAGATTACATGACAAGACAAGATCGTAAGATACAATTAGTATATAACAATTTGCAAGAGCCTATAACGCTTGCGATCATATCACAATTCACAAAGATATGCAACAGCTTTTACGATAGCATGTAACAATTTGCAATTTCTCATGTCATCACATAATTCATGAAGTGTCGCAATTCAATCACCATGTATATAATGCATATGAGACTCTTTCCAGCTTATTCATGTTGTGCCCAAGTGCTCAACAAGATTCAATGGGGACGCGTCGTGATTTTCTCCCTCGCTCGAGGCGGTCCAAGACAAAGGTTGGAGCTCGAGGCTCTTTTCAATGATAATAGCAACTTGGGTCATATATCCATTATCCGATCGTGCATTTACGCATGTAATGCGATGTTCAAGAATTTACGGTGTATGGCTATAAAGCCCAAGATTGCATTTCTCGGGTCATCAAGAGTCCAATCCAATCCAAAGAAAAGCATGAAATTCAATTATATACATTTCAAGAATCATGCAATTCACATTGACAAGTAATTCACATCGAGCATTTAAACAATCAGAATTTGAGAAACCAACTAGGTTACTCACCAGAACTTCCGAAGCTCTTTGCTCGAAGTTCCAGCAATGTCCGTGGAATGACGATCCAACGGCGCCTCTATAACAATTAAATGCAGTCCCATTACTAGATGCTCAATTAAACAATTTAGTGATTCATATGTCTCAATGGAATTATGTACAATGCATGTTCACGATTTCCAATGCTAAAACCCAATTTTGAACTCTTATGCCCCATTCTAACTCTTCGCTCAATTAATCGACAATAATTGGTCCAATCCTAAAATTCAGTTCAATCTCTTTGATTCATATACCCTATAACAATTCCCCATCCATTGGGTCAAAACCTCCATTGAAAACCTCAATTGAAACTCTACTTATCATAATTCAATACTTAGGTCACACTGAGAACCATAATTGACCTTATTCTCTATGAATCAATACCATTTAAATTAAATTCTAACTTCCATAATTATCCTCAATTGTAGACCTCTTTCCCTAGTTCATAATGAATCGAGAATCACCTCAATCGGAGGTCTATACCATAAATTATGCCCAATAAACTAACACTCATCCATTAAAAATTTCCATCCTCGTCATGACCCACGCCCTTTAAGCACGCGACGTGAAAGCTCGTCGTCGCGATGTGGAGACCGCTCACAACGCACAAATCCACACTGTCATGACGTCTAATCGAGCTCGTTATTTATTAAATAAATTAATTACTCGTCATGACGAAGCCCTCACCCCATCAAGGTCGTGGTGACGCGATGGCGTCTGATCGTCTTCTCCGATCGATTTCGCCATTAATGCTCTTTAAGCTCAACATTTAACACCCTAACTACTCAATCAACCATAAATGCCATAAATGCATGGAACAACCATTAATAACAACATTAAAGCCAATAACTTACCAAATCAAGCCTCAAATCCACAAATCACCGTAAACCCTAAAACTTTCTCAAATCATCGATTAACCACTCTCAAACCTTCTCAACCTTCATCAACCACAATAACAAGTTAGCTTAGCACAATGAGAAGGAAACCATAAGAAAAGATCGAAGAACCTCACCGATGGGAGGAATCGATGAACACCGTGGGAGGAGAAGAGAAGAAAACGATTTTGCCTTAGGAAATTTTCTAACTTTTAAACCTAGGTATTTATAGACATAAGTCTCCAAATCAGTTCAAATTTCAGTCTCTAAATTTCAATGGCTTAACATTTTTATTTCCTAACAGTATGACTCTAATTTTTCTATTGCCATTGGACAATTCATTAAGTATTATACAGTCAATCGGTCTGTCACTCAAAAATTTCTGGTCCGGGCATTTTCTCCCGAATTTCTCAAAAATTTCCTATAAGCCAATATCAATAGCCAATCACTCTTAGACTATTCTAAATCAGTCATTCAAGCCCACTACTCCTAATTTCTCAATCAATCATAATCCAGTCAGTTTAGTCAGTTCACAATCCAATCAATTCATACCCACAATTAAAATGCCGGAAAATCATGAATGCATGTACCTATGAATAAATGCATATGCAATAAACCTGTTCCTCTATTATCAGAGGCCAGTAACATTGTAGCGCCCCCTCACCGTAGGGTACACATCGGGACGCCCGAATGTCGCTCTGACACGTATCCCACGATAAAGGTGCACCACCAGAACATTCCCACTAATAATCCACATGGCATCGCAATAATTAAAACCAAATATCGTAAATCAAGAAACTTTTAAATCCAAAAGAATCTTAATACACCATCCGCATGAATAGACAAGTCTATCGCCTCCTAAGCAAAACCAAAAGGAAACCGACATAAGCATCTATCCTAAGATCATCCATAAAATTCCAACCCAAATGACCGACTGCAGTGTCATCGCTTCTCTTGCAAAGACGCCGCACGGCAGAAAAGACTATCTCCTGAGCTAGGGTCTACTCTATCATTCCTGAAAATTAGATGCAATTTTGGGTGAGTTTATAACTCAAAGTGAGAAACCATCATCGATGGTTCACTAAATCATGCATTACGCAGATTACATGCTGACACGACACAAGAATATTCAATTAATAGTATTATATAACATTTTACAAGAGTCTATAACAGCTTAAGATCAAATAACAATTTACAATAACATATAACAATTTACAGTATCATATCACAATTCACAGAATTATGCAACAGTTCACAGTAGCATGTAACAATTTGCAATCTCTCATGTCATCACACAATTCAGTAAGTTTGCAATTCAATCAGTCATGTGTATACAATGCATATGAGACTCCTTTCCAGTTATTCAGTGTTGTGCCCAAGTGCTCAGTCAGTATTCAGTGGGGACGCGTCAGATTTTCTCCCTGCTCGAGGTCTTGGTCAAGATCGAGATTCGAGCTCAAGGCTCTTTCCAGTGATAGTAGCAACTTGGGTCACACATCCATTATCTGATCATGCATTTATGCATGCAATGCAGTGTTCAGTAATTCAGTGTTCAGTAATCTACAGTGTACGGCTATAAAAGCCCAGTATTACATTCCTCAGTATCATACAGTAATTCAATCCAATACAGTAGTCCAATCCAATACAGTAGAAACATGCCACTCGATCATGTATATTTCAGTAATCATGCAATTTCACATTGGCAAGTAATTCACATTGAGCATTTAGACAAATGTAAATTTGAGAAACCAACTAGGTTACTTCACCGTAACTTCCGAAGCACGCTCGAAGTTCCAGAATGTCCGTGGAATGACGATCCAACGGTGCCTCTATAACAGTAAAATACAGTCCCATTACTAGATGCTCAATTAAACAATTCAGTGATGCATATGTCTCTATGAAATTTCGTACAATGCATGTTCACGATTTTCCCGGCGCTAAAACCCAATTCGAACTCTTATGTCCGATTCTAACTCTTCGCTCAATTAATCGACAATAATTTGATCCAATTCTAAAATTCAATTCAATTTCCCTCAATTTATACTCCCTATAGCAATTCCCTATCCATTGGGTCAAAACCTTTATTGAAAATCCCAATTAAATCTCCAATTGTCTCAATTCAATATTTAGGTCACACTATGAACCATAATTGACCTTAATCTCGATAAATCAATACCACTTAAATTAAATTCTAACTCTCATAATTATCCTCAATTGTAGACCTCTTTCTCTAGTTCATAATGAATCTAGAATCACCTCAATCGGAGGTCTATACCATAAGTTAGGCCCAATAAACAAACACTCATTCAATCAGAATTCCATCCTCGCCATGACCCTCACCCTCGTCGCGACGACAGAAGGTCGCCGTATGGCGTGTCCTCTTCCGCTCGTCATGACGACATCCAGTGCTCATGTAAGCACTAAATTTTCGCGCACAAGCGAGGTTATGCCAGACGTCGCGACGCATGCATCGTGCACCTTCTTCTCCGATCGATTTTCGCCATTAAAGCTCTCTAAACCTCCATTAAACATCCTAACTACTCAATCTTTCACAATAAATGCCATAAATACATGTAACAACCATAATAACAACATTAATGCCATTAAAACTTACCAATCGAAGATCAATCCACAAATTTCTCAAAAATCACCATAACCCTAAAACTTTCTCAAATCAACGATTAATCCACTCTCCAAGCTTCTCAACCTTCAACAATCACAATAACAAGTTAGCCTAGCACAATGAGAAGAAAACCATAAGGAAAGATCAAAGAATCCTCACCGATGGGAGGAATCGAAGATCTTCGTGGGAGGAGAGAAGAAGAAACGACAATGCCTTAGGAAAATCCCCAATTCCAAACCTAGGTATATATAGACATAGGTCTCCAAACTAGTTCAAATTTCAGTCTCTAAATTTCAATGGCTCAACATTTTTATTTCCTAACAGTATAACTCTAATTTTTCCATTGCCATTGGACAATCCTTTCAGTACTATACAGTCAATCAGTCGGTCACTCCAAAATTTCTGGTCCAGGCATTTTCTCCCGAATTTCCCAAAAATTTCCTATAAGTCACTATCAGTAATCAATCACTCTTAGACTATTCTAAATCAGTCATTCGAGTCAACTTACTCCAAATTTCTCAATTAATCATGATTCAGTCAGTTCAGTCAGTTTCCAGTTCACAATCCAATCAATTCATACTCACAATTAAAATGTCGGAAAAACATGAATGCATGTACCTATGAATAAATGCATATGCAAGAAACCTGTTCCTCTATAATTAGAGGCCAGTAACACGCTCAATCAGTGAATGCAATGAAACCTATCAGTCTGACCCAATATTACCATAATACCCTTGCTAACAGTAACGGGATGTTACAATTTACCCCTCCTAATAAAAATAATTTAATACCTGTCCGATCGAATAAATGAGGATACTAACTCCTCATATGCTCCTCAGTCTCCCATGTAGCTTCCTCAGAAGAGTGGTTCTTCCAAAGGACTTTCACCAATGGAATCACCCATTCCTCAACCGCTTGACCCGTGATCCTATAATCTGCACTCCTCAATATAACTCAAATCATCGCTATCTCAATCTCCCGAGCCTAATCACACGCGTCAGGTCTGAACGGTACCAGAGCATACTAACATGAAACACGTCATGCATCTGGGACATCTCACTCAGTAACGCCAATCTGTAAGCCAACGGTCCCATCCTCTCAAGGATCTCATACGGACCGATATACCGAGGGCTCAACTTGCCCTTACGGCCAAACCTCAGTATTCCTTTCCAAGGAGACACTCGGAGAAACACTCTATCACCTACACTGTACTACATCTCTCGTCGATGCTGATCCACATAGCTTTTCTGTCTGTCTTGAGCCGCCTTGATGCGACTCCGGATCAACTGTACCTTATCCACTGTGTCCTGAATCAGCTCGGGACTCTCAATCTATCTCATACCCTCTTCATCCCAATACAGTGGCGATCGACACGACCTCCCATACAAGGCCTCATACGGTGCCATCCCAATACTACTTTGATACTGGTTATTATATGCAAACTCGATCAGTGCCAAATACTAATCCCATGATCCTCTGAACTCTAATACACACGCCCGAAGCATGTCCTCAACAGTCTTAATCGTCCTCTCACTCTGTCCATCTGTCTGAGGATGAAATGCAGTACTGAAGATCAATCGAGTACCCATAGCAGTCTGTAGGCTCTTCCAGAACCTCGAAGTGAACCTGGGGTCTGAGACTATCGACAATAGAACCCCATGCAACCGTACAATCTCTGCTATATACTTCTGGGCCAACTGATCGAGAGTATTCCTCTCTCACTGGCAAGAAGTGAGCCGATTTAGTCAATCGGTCCACTATGACCCAGATAGCATCATGCTGCCTCGGTGTCTTAGGCAATCCCATCACAAAGTCCATGGTAATTCGCTCCCATTTCCACTCTGGAATGGGCAACGAATGCAACTTTCCCACTAGAGCCTGATGCTCTGCCTTAACCTCCTAAAAAATCAGACACCTGGAAACATACTCTGCCACTTGCCTCTTCATACCAGGCCACCAGAAATGTTGTCTCAGAGTATTATACATCTTGGTAGTACCAGGATGCATAGCATAGGCAGCCACGCAGCCTCCTCTAGATCTCCCATCTCAAATCATCAATATCAGACACACACAGTCTCTGTCCCATCCATAAAGTCCCATCTCTCAACTCAAACTCCGAATCAGTACCGGCCTGGACTCTCTCAATCAGTCTCACTATCACTAGGTCTTGATCCTGAACTCTCCGGATCCTATCATGCAACGTCGGCCTCAGCCTCAGAGTAGCAGTCAGAGCTCCATCCTGGCCCAAATCCATCTGTACATTAAGAGCTCTCAACCAATCGCACCAGTAACCTCGAAACTCGAACTCGAGTGCCTTTACCATGCGATCTCCTACTCGAAAGCATCGGCCACCACATTGGCCTTCCTCGATGATACTCAATCGTGCAGTCATAGTCCTTCAGTAACTCTATCCATCTCCTCTGTCTTAGATTGAGCTCTCTCTGACTCAATAGATATCTGAGACTCTTATGATCAGTGAAGATCGGGAACGTCTCCCCATCTGTAATGTCTCCAGATCTTCGAGCAAATACAATCTATGCCAACTCTAAGTCATGCCTTTGGATAATTCACCTCGTGAGACCTCAATCGCCTCGAGGCGTACGCCATAACTCTCCCATGCTGCATCAATACACATCCCAATCCCTGATGCGAGGCATCACTGTAAACCACAAAGCCTCCAGTACTAGAAGGAATGCCTAACACCGGTGCAGTAGTCAGTCGATGTTTCAGCTTCTCAAAGCTCTTCTGGCACTCCTCAGACCATCTAAACGGCACATTCTTCCTCAATAGCTTCGCCAAAGGGGCGGAGATCAACGAAAACCCTCGATTTAACCTCCGTAATATCCGGCCAATCCTAGGAAACTCTGCAACTCTGGCACACTCCTCAGAATCTCCCAACTCATAACTGCCTCTATCTTGTAAGGATCCACCTGGATACCCTCACCGGACACCACGTGCCCCAGAAATACAATCTCATTAAGCCAAATTTCACACTTAGCGAATTTGGCAAATAGCTGCCTCTCTCTCATTACCTGAAGGACAATCCTCAGATGCTTAGCGTGCTCCTGTCTACTCCTCGAATAAACCAGTATATCATCAATAAACACTATCACGAACCGATCCAGGTAGGGCTGAAAAACTCTATTCATCAAAGCCATGAAGGCTACCGGGGTATTAGTCAACCCAAACGGCATCACTAAGAACTCGAAATGCCCATACCTGCTCCTAAAAGCACTCTTAGGCACATCAGCCTCTGCAATCCTCAACTGGTAATAACCTGATCTCAGATCCAATATAGTGAACACCTGAGCTCCCTGCAACTGATTAAATAAATCATCATTCCTAGGCAGTGGATACTTATTCTTCACCGTCACCCGATTCAACTGCCTATAATCAATACACAGTCTCAGCGTCCCGTCTTTCTTCTTCACAAACAGTACCGGAGCTCCCCATGGCGAAACACTCGGTCTAATAAACCCCTTATCCAGTAGCTCCTACAACTGATCCTTAAGCTCTCTCGCCCACGGTGCCATCCTATACGGAGGGATCGATATAGAGTCAGACCGAACGAGATCAATCTCGAACTCGCCTCCCGCTCTGGCGGCAATCCCAGAACTCCTGAAACACATCTGAAATCCTCGACTACAGTGAACATCCCGCAATCTACGACTGAATCCACTTCGTGAGCCAAATAGCCTCACAGCCTCCCTCAGCATCAATCTCGTGGCACTCAAGAAGGATATCATCCTCATCGCACTTTGCCGACTAACTCCTCGAAACACGCCTCTGGCTGACCAGAGACTCAATACAACCTCCACAGGTATAACGGTCCATAATAGCCCTATGCGCAACAACCACCCATCCCCAATATCACATCAATCTCCTCGAGGCAAAATGATCGATCGGCACTCAAATCGCCGATCGATCCAACTCGACACCCCATACTGAGATCTCTCCCAATACATCAGACTACCTGAGGTGTACTCACCTCTAACCCAAATCAGTAACCTCTGCCTATCCCCATGCAGTCTACATGCTAAATGCGGTAATGAAAGAATGAGTGGATCCAGATCCAACAATGCATATGCTTCAAACCAAATCGAAGCATACCCGCAACAACATCCGGGAATCTGGGCCTCCTATTGAGTCATGGCATAGACCACTAGCTCAGGATCGCTGCTCGCTCGCCCTCGACCTCGCGACCACCCCGACTCCTCTCGCCTCGGCCTCTCCATCTGAGCCACCTCCACGGCTCTCTGCTTTGCAGTATTGTCTGCCGATCGTCCGATCCACGATGAGACTGGCTCCCAAAGTCTCTGGGCGGCCTCACTAGGTAGTCCATCGAACCACACCTCAAATAGGCTCATACAATATCGACACTCTTCACTGTGTCTCTTGCCACAATACTCACATAAAGGATCAGACTACCCTGAAACTCTGGCACTGCCGCCACCACTAACAGTCTGTACAAATCTGCCCCTCTACCCATGACTAGTCTGTCTAGCCCCTCCTGCAGATCCAAGGGCCTACTTCACCGCCATATACCTTCTGCCAAGACCGCCTCAGCTATCACTAGATCTCTCAATCCACGATCCCCGACCAGCCTCACCATATCTGTTGTCTCAAGAATGCCGATCCTCACTACTGCAGGCCTCAACTCAATAAAACTGCCCATGTCGGATCTAGCCAATAGGGTACGGATCTCCAGATTGAGTCCACCCTCGAAACGCCGACACCTGTCAGCCTCAGTAGCCACCAATGAAGAAGCATAAACCACCAACTCGTTGAACCGCACCTCATAGTCGGTGACGGTCAACTGCCCTTGTCTCAGCTCTAGGAACTCTTGCAACTTCATTTCCAGATAGATCTTGGGCATGAAATTGTCCTTGAATGCCCTCAAAAAATCATCCCATGTCAGTGTACAAGGCCCGTGGTACCGCCGGACGATCTTCCACCATCGATATGCGGGACCACAAGCGGAAACCGCGTAGTCAAACGCTCATCCGGTCACAGCCCATCCGGTCGAGGACGCCTCGGTCCTTCTAGCCATCCTCGGCCTCCGCAGGTCGGTTACCATGGAAGTCAATCGCCTCGCCACGCAGTTGATCATATCTCCATTCCCGTCTCACTGGAACTCGAGGAGGCAACTCCTCTGAAAGAGGCATCGGGGACTCCCTACTAGCTCCTACCGATTCCAGGTCAGCTGGTAACTCAACTCGATCTCCAAGGACGGATGACCTAAAACAGACAAGAAATTCCGATCAGTTCTGCTATTCTTACAGTGATTCAAGCCTAATTTACACTATGCCCAAAAGATGCCAAACTATACTCTGATACCACTTAATGTAGCGCCCCCTCACCTTAGGGTACACATCGGTATGCCCGAAGGTCGCTCCGACACGTATCCCACGATAAAGGTGCACCACCAGAACATTCCCACTAATAATCCACATGGCATCGCAATAATTAAAACCAAATATCAGAAATCAGTAAACTTTTAAATCCAAAAGAATCTTAATACAGTCATCCAGAAGAAGAATAGACAAGTCTATCAGTCTCCTAAGCAAAACCAAAAAGGAAACTGATACAAGCATCTATCCTAAGATCATCCGCAAAATTCCAACCCAGCTGACTGACCTGTGTGCCATCGCTTCTCTTGCCAGCACGCTCGCACGGCAGGAAAAGACTATCTCCGGAGCTAGGGGTCTACTCTATCATTCCTGAAAAATTAGATGCAATTTTGGGTGAGTTTGCGAACTCAGTGAGAAACCATCATCGATGGTTCACTCAAATCATGCATTACAGTTATGCATAACACGACACGGTAATATTCAATTAATAGTATTATATAACATTTTACATGAGTCTATAACGGTTTGCGTTATCAAATAACAATTTACAATAACATATAACAATTTACGATATCATATCACAATTCACGTAATTATACAATACCACAAGAGCATGTAACAATTTGCAATCTCTCATGTCATCACACAATTCAAGAAGTTTGCAATTCAATCACCATGTGTATACAATGCATATGAGACTCCTTTCCAGCTTATTCAGATGTTGTGCCCAAGTGCTCGAACAAGATTCATGGGGGGCGCGTTAGGGTTTTCTCCCTCGCTCGAGGTCTTCCAAGACAATATTCGAGCTCAAGGCTCTTTCCAAAGGATAGTAGCAACTTGGGTCACACATCCATTATCCGATCATGCATTTATGCATGCAATGCGATGTTCAAGAATTCAAGAATCGATAATCTACGATTATGCGGCTATAAAAGCCCGAGATTACATTCCTCAAGATCATCTGACAATTCAATCCAATACAAGAGTCCAATCTAATACAGTAGAAACATGCCACTCGATCATGTATATTTTAGTAATCATGCAATTTCACATTGGCAAGTAATTCACATTGAGCATTTAGACAGTCAGGAATTTGAGAAACCAACTAGGTTACTCACCTGTAACTTTCGAGCTACTGCCTGGAAGTTCCAGCAATGTCCGTGGAATGACGATCCAACGGCGCCTCTATAAAAGTAAAATACAGTCCCATTACTAGATGCTCAATTAAACAATTCAAGGATGCATATGTCTCTATGAAATTTAAATGCAATGCATGTTCACGATTTTCCTACGCCTAAACCCAATTCAACTCTTATATCCCATTCTAACTCTTCGCTCAATTAATCGACAATAATTTGATCCAATTCTAAAATTCAGTTCAATTTCCCTCAATTTATACTCCCTATAGCAATTCCCTATCCATTGGGTCAAAACCTTTATTGAAAATCCCAATTAAATCTCCAATTGTCTCAATTCAATATTTAGGTCACACTATGAACCATAATTGACCTTAATCTCGATAAATCAATACCACTTAAATTAAATTCTAACTCTCATAATTATCCTCAATTGTAGACCTCTTTCTCTAGTTCATAATGAATCGAGAATCACCTCAATCGGAGGTCTATACCATAAGTTAGGCCCAATAAACAAACACACATTCAATCAGAATTCCATCCTCGCCACCTCCACGCCTCGTCGCGACGTCATGTAGGTCGCCACAAGGCGTCGTCCTCTTCCCACTCGTCGCAACGTAAGCCAGAAGGCTCGTCGCGACGTACATCCAGGCGCTCGCCGCGGCGAGGCCATGCCAGACGTCGCGACGTGCGACTGCGTCACCTTCTTCTCCGATCGATTTTTGCCATTAAAGCTCTCTAAAACCTCCATTAAACATCCTAACTACTCAATCTTTCACAATAAATGCCATAAATACATGTAACAACCATAATAACAACATTAATGCCATTAAAACTTACCAATCGAAGATCAATCCACAAATTTCTCAAAAATCACCATAACCCTAAAACTTTCTCAAATCAACGATTAATCCACTCTCCAAGCTTCTCAACCTTCAACAATCACAATAACAAGTTAGCCTAGCACGATGAGAAGAAAACCATAAGGAAAGATCAAAGAATCCTCACCGATGGGAGGAATCGAAGATCGCCGTGGGAGGAGAGTAGAAGAAACGACAATGTCTTAGGAAAATTCCCAATTCCAAACCTAGGTATATATAGACATAGGTCTCCAAACCAGTTCAAATTTCAGTCTCTAAATTTCAATGGCTCAACATTTTTATTCCCTAACAGTATAACTCTAATTTTTCCATTGTCATTGGACAATCCTTTCAAGATTATACTGATCGATCATCGGTCACTCCAAAATTTCCTCATCCGCATTTTCTCCCGAATTTCTAAAATTTCCTATAAGTCACTATCAGTAATCAATCACTCTTAGACTATTCTAAATCAATCATTCGAGTCCACTTACTCCAAATTTCTCAATTAATCATGATTCAGTCAGTTTCCAGTTCACAATCCAATCAATTCATACTCACAATTAAAATGCCGAAAAATATTGAATGCATGTACCTATGAATAAATGCATATGCAAGAAACCTGTTCCTCTATAATTAGAGGCCAGTAACATGCTCAATCAGTGAATGCAATGAAACCTATCAGTTTGACCCAATATTACCATAATACCCTTGCTAATAGTAACGGGATGTTACAAACATGCTCAATCAGTGAATGCAATGAAACCTATCAGGTCGTCCCAATATTACCATAATGCCCTTGCTAACAGTAACGGGATGTTACATTAGGACCCTCACTCGCCATCGTTCAGCATCTACATAGCTCGACTATTGATCGACCAGGTCGCCGAGACGGGATCCTCGGGACCATCTATCGCCCTCGCCTATTGCTCGGACAGGTTGTCAAGACAAGGCTCTTGGGACCCTCGCTCGGCATCGACACAGGTCGACTACGGTCGATCGGTAGCCAAGACGAGATCCTTGGGACCTCGATCCGGACTTTACTATAAATCGACCTCGAAGCTGGTCGACTAAGAGCAACTTCATCAAAGCTCACTACACATCGAAAGTAAAGAGCATAAATATGGAAAATGACATCAGAAAAATGAAGCAAAAGTAAAGATTGCATTAATGTAAATTTGCCCTGGTCACAAGCCCGACCAGGTGAGCTTCAAAAGTCCACAGAAGGAGAAGTGGGTGAATACCCAGGGGAAGTCGAAGCGGGAGCGGGGTCCAAGGGAGCGGCTGGAGAAGTGCCCTCATGAGGAAGCTCGTCCTCCTCAGCTGAGCTAAGGTCCAGCTCCTCAATCGGGACTGATCCCCGGTCCTCCAGGGCTCTCTCCCTTACTTCCTCCAGAGAGAGGCCAAGGGTGGTAGGAAGCAACGGCTCGGCAAACCCCTCAAACGAAGGACCGTCTGACCCCTCAGGAATGCAGGCGCCATAGCAATTCTTCAAGATCATGAGGGCCAAGTCACAGGAGTACTCCAAGCACTCCTCCTGCAAGAACCGCCTCTGCCATTGCATGATCGCCTCGACCCTTTGTTCCTTTACGGAGGCTCGCACCCTCCTCAGCGTATCCTCGGTTTGGGCATGGTCCCAGAGGGATTTCTCCTTAAGCACTCTCTCCGACTCAAGCTGCCCTCGCAACACCGCATATTTCTCAGATAGCTTGTTCCTCGCTGCCATCGCCCTTACCCTCTCGACCTCCTCCCCGGTGAGTCGAGCTTTCAAGGCGCTGCTCTCCTCCTCTCCCGAAGCGAGCTCAGTTCTCAGGACGCCACACTCCTCCACCCAGAGTTTCTTCTCCTCCTCCAAGGAAGAGAGTTGAGCCCGGGAGAAGTCTCCTTCTTCTCTGGCCTCTGAGAGCTCGGTCTTTAGACCGTCCACCTGCTCCAGGAGGGAATGGAAATCCCGATCCAGCAGCTCAATACGCTGACGCATAGACAATGCAAATCCCACTTCCTTTATGGAATTGCAGATGGCATAGCTCGTCAGCTCCTCAACATTTAACGCGTCAAAGCGCTCCTCGTCCCGAGGAGGAACGACCCTCTCAGCGATATGGAGAGCCACTTCGACATTAGCAATCGAGGCAGTCTTATCAAGACTAATCGCCGGCTCCCACTTGTCAGCACTCCCTGTTTTCTTTTTCCCTTTACCTTTGAGTGACAGGGCAGCATGATCTCCTACCTTCTCCTTCCCCTTGCTCTGGTCTAGAGGACGAGGAGATCGGTCAGCTACTTGAACGACCCTTCTCCTCTTAAGAGGTCGTCCACTCTCCTCCTCCTCAATCACTACCAGACCCCCACCAGGCGGGATGACCATAGAAGGCGCTGCAGAAGACTCGGATACGGCAAGAGGAACGCTTCGCTGCTCGGAAGCAGTGGGCTGAACGACAATTGAACTGGTCATCCCCCTATCCTCCTGTCTGTAAGCGATCTAGAAGGGGGGTTGAATAGATCTTTAAAATTCTTTGAAAATTTCTACAATAAAATCAGAAGTTAATTCACACAATAGTAATTTAAACAAATTTAAATACAAAGAGTAGGGAAGAAGATCAAACACTATTTTTATAGAGGTTCGGTGCTAAGACCTACATCCTCTACCTAAGCTCCCACTTAGGATTTTGCAAACCACTTTATTACACACTTTGTAGTTCAGTGTGAACTCTTACAATCCCGCTTGATTTCTGACTCAAGCTACCTTTACACTTGATTTGTCTTCCGGAACAAATCTTACCAATACCCCTTGATTTCCGGCTCAAACAACCTTTACAGATGATTTGTCTTCCGACACAAATCCTACCAACAATACTTGATTTCCGGCTCAAGCAACCTCACACGTGACCTACCACTAGTCACTCAATTTGTAAAAGAAATAGGATAAAGATCTAAGAACAAGTGCTCAATACAAATGTAAACAAAGTAAGAACAATGATGAGCAATTTGGAGCAAGATAAGAGTATGTAGGCTTGTGGAACTTCTATCGACTCTTCTTCCATCATCCTCTATTTATACTTGAAGAAATATAGTTGTTGGAGCTCTACTAGCCGTTGCTTAATTGGATATAGTCGTTCCTTGATAATCTCCATTCCATTTTTAGCAAATTGGACAGTTGGAATTAATGTGCTGTACCCATAAGTCGACTTGTCGAGTTGTATAAGTCGACTTGTGACAACATTTTACGTAAACTTGCATCTCCGCTTTTCTATAAGTCGACTTGTGATGTATAAGTCGACTTGTGGTCCACGATAAGTCGACTTGTATGTTGTTAGTCGACTTGTGTTGACATATATTACTTGTATAGGAAACTTTCATCTTGATTTGTACAATTCTTTCATTGAATATCAATCCCAAAATACCTGAAACAATTTCTTAACCAATTCTATACATTTTATTATTATCAAAACATAAGTGGAATGAATTTGTCAACCACCATTGGTCCAACAATCTCCCCCTTTTTGATAATGACAAAATACTTAGAAATTGTTTAAGAAATGAAAGCAAAGAACATTGATCAAGGTTTTTATACCTTGTCATTTTGGTTAGAAGTCTCCCCCTCAATCATTGAATTTAATAACCCCTTAATCAAGTGACTAAAGAATATCAATTTCTTATTTTTCTCCCCCTTTTTGTCATTATCAAAACAACTAATACAAACCAACAAATATGAAGATGAAAAATTATCGCAATCACATTAAATAGAGTAACAGGTCATCAAACACAAATAGTCTCAATTCAAACACACTCCCCCTCAATCAAATGACGGTGACTAAAGGATATCAATTTCCAATATTACTCCCCCTTTTTTGTCATAATTAAAAACCAATATGAAAAATGAAAAAAAAGTCGCAATGCAGTCCATAAACAAACAAAACAACAAACACAAATAAAGGCAATAGTCATTACATAACAATCCAACAATGAATACAAATATCAGAAAGTCATAATAAGCACCACACTCTTGAAATAGCATAAGAATATGTGTAGACATGAGTCGACTTGTTTACCTCCATAAGTCGACTTATCAACCTTCATTAGTCGACTTTGTTGTTGTCTCCACTTATATGCCTTGAACTTCCACTATCAATGTGCCAAGTGCTTGGTGGATTTTCATTCCTTGCTTGTACCTGCAACTGAAACATCTTTTCTTTTTATTGGTACCCAAGCCATCTTGGGTCCATTTTGGTTAGTCATATAAACCACATTAGAAGGTGTTGTACCTTTAACCACCCAGATTTTCTTAACCTTAACACATCTCCTAATACTTTTACATGCAATTTCTATATGACCATCTTTCAAGCATCTAGCATATTGAGCAACTTTTCAATCCTTGGTAAATTTGGAAATTAAAGAACAATCTCTATTATAAGGATCATATCCCAAACCATGTTTAGAAATAGAATATCTTTGTAAAGATAACATCTCTTCAAATTTTGCATTTCCACCAGCAAATTTTCCAACCACATAAGAAAATTCCTTTCTAAGTCTATCAAGCTCACAAGTAAGACTTTCTTTTTCAGCAAGACATGCAGAATGATCTTCCTTAGGACAATCTAAATCATCAATCGTCTCATGTAAAGCATTATTTTCAGCAACTAGTTCTCTTATTTTCTTTCTCAATTTTTTATTGATCTCAATAGCTTCTTCAAAATCAATTTGTAAAGCATTAAAAGAATCTATAAGATCTTGATCAATGAAATGTACCTCATCTTCATCATCACTTGTTGAGAAGCTATTTTCCATAAGTGCTAGGTTGTTTTCATCATCGCATTGATATGCATCCTCTTCATCACTCCAAGTTGCCACCAGGCTAGTTTTCCTTTTACCTTTGTCGTATTTGTCATTTTTCTGAAGATTTGAATTTTTCTTTTCTTGATAGCCTTTAGACCTTCTTTCTACAAGATACTTCTTCGCTTCTCCATTTATTCCGCCACTTAATTATTTTCTTCGATTTTTGAGAAGTCCCTTGAACTTCCTTAAATTTTTAGCGTACATAGCTATTTTTTCGTCTTCCTCGTCTTCATCTATTTCCTCATCACTTTCATCAACAAAAGAAGTGTTAGCTTTAAAAGTAATTGATTTTTGTGACTTACCTCTACCTCCTCTTGATTTGAGAATGATCTCATAGTTGATGAGTGATCCCACCAAGGCGTTGAATTCCAAGTGATTAAGATCCTTGGACTCCATAATAGCGGTGACTTGTGAATCCCATTCTTTGGGTAGAGAGAGAAGAATCTTCTTCACCTTCTCGCTATCCGTCATGTGCTTTCCAAGATTTCCTAATTCATTGATAATTTCTGCAAAACGATCAAGCATATTGGAAATATACTCACCTTCTTTCATGACAAACATTTCATAGTCATGGAGAAGCATGTTAATCTTTGTCTCCCGGACTTGATTTGTCCCTTCATGAGTAACTCGAAGTCTCTCCCACATTTCCTTGGCAGTGGTGCAAGAATTTACCCGGTTTCTTTCCTCAACCGTTAATGCACAATATATCGCCTTCATAGCTTTGGCATTGATGTACGCTTGCCTCCAATCGTTATCATCATACTCCACTCGCTTTCAACTCACCATTTTCTTCGGAGGGCTTGAAGTCCAAGATAATGATCTTCCAAAGATTCAACTCCTCGCTAATGATGTGGTACTTCATAGGATTTTTCAAGAAGAATAATTAGTACCATTAAACAATGGAGGACGGTTATTAGTGTTACCTTCTTCCAAGGTTGTTGTGTGCCATCCCGTATACTTCGCTTCGATACCAATTGTAGCGATCTAGAAGGGGGTTGAATAGATCTTTAAAATTCTTTGAAAATTTCTACAATAAAATCGAAGTTAATTCACACAATAGTAATTTAAACAAATTTAAATACAAAGAGTAGGAAGAAGATCAAACACTGCTTTTATAGAGGTTCGGTCTAAAGACCTCGCCCTCTACCTAAGCTCCCACTTAGGATTTTGCAAACCACTTTATTACACACTTTGTAGTTCAAAGTGAACTCTTGCAATCCCGCTGATTTCCTACCAGCTACCTTTACACTTGATTTGTCTTCCGGCACAAATCTTACCAATACCGCTTGATTTCCAGCTCAAGAAACCTTTATAGATGATTTGTCTTCCGACACAAATCCTACCAACAATACTTGATTTCCGCCTCAAGCTACCTCACACGTGACCTACCACTAGTTACTCAATTTGTAAAAGAAATAGGGTAAAGATCTAAGAACAAGTGCTCAATACAAATGTAAACAAAGTAAGAACAATGATGAGCAATTTGGAGCAAGATAAGAGTATGTAGGCTTGTGGAACTTCTATCTACTCTTCTTCCATCATCCTCTATTTATACTTGAAGAAATATAGCTGTTGGAGCTCTACTAGTCGTTGCTTAATTGGATATAGTCGTTCCTTGATAATCTCCATTCTATTTTTAGCAAATTGGACCGTTGGAATTAATGTGCTGTACCCATAAGTCGACTTGTCGAGTTGTATAAGTCGACTTGTGACCATAAGTCGACTTGTCGAGTTGTATAAGTTGACTTGTGACAACATTTTACGTAAACTTGCATCTCCGCTTTTCTATAAGTCGAATTGTGATGTATAAGTCGACTTGTGGTCCACGATAAGTCGACTTGTATGCTGTTAGTCGACTTGTGTTGACATATATTACTTGTATAGGAAACTTCCATCTTGATTTGTACAATTCTTTCATTGAATATCAATCCCAAAATACCTGAAACAATTTCTTAACCAATTCTATACATTTTATTATTATCAAAACATAAGTGGAATTAATTTGTCAACCACCATTGGTCAAACACTGTCCTCTGGCCTCTGGAGGCTCGGCCACCTGGCGCTTGCCTTTGGCAGACTTTGGGAGGAAATCACGAACTTTGACCATGGCTGCACAAACAACAAAAAACAGGTTATAAATCGAACCAAAACCGATAAGCATGGTAAACGATTCAGCTACGAGGGGTCAACCAGGTGGGACGAGTGAACGAAGAAAAGGAAATCGAACAATGCTTGAATGAAATTTCTAGGAACTGGGAGCAAGAACAAACGAACGAGAACAGAAGCGTAGGCAAGAAGGAGACAAGCGTGAAGAAAGCCAAACAATCCGTCGACCTTGAGCATTTATAAGGGAACACTCGGACGAGCCATCCAATCGAAGTACGACGAGTGGAGAAAATCCGAGCTATGCTTGGACACGCGGCATGATCCGAGCCGAAGAAACTAGGGCTGTTCGAAAATCGGAGCGGCACGACGGTTGAAAGGACAAATGGGACAGCTGCACAACGGTTACAAGGATGATACGCTTCAGATTCTGAAAAGCTGTCAAAAGGCATGCGTCGTCAAACAATAAATGCTCCAAGTACCACCACGCACTTGCTAATGATGACTTCCCAACCTCCGTAGGCGCGGGCTATCGTGCAAGGTACGCCAATGCCGACCGACTAGGGACAATTAGCCGACCAATCCCAATGCGAGCAGTCACGTACTGCCTGTCAACATTCGACCGATCGAATACTTCATGAGCTGACCTACAGACGAGCTACAACAACAATGCCCGACCGATCGACTACTTCATGAGCTGACCTACAGACGAGCTACATCTCAATGCTCAACCGATCGCCCCACTCACGAGTCGCCCTACGTACGAGCTACAAAACTTCTACATACTCCTCCGACCCTTCTCTTCGCTCAGACTCGAGGAGTAGGAGGGCTTATGGTCGGGTCGACGATGTTGGACCTGGACCCAGTCAAAACGACCCATGGGCCGATCGGGTCATTCTTCAAAGATCAATCTCCTATCTAATTGTCATGCCAAGCCCAAGCCCGATCCACGCTCTCCACAGCCCGTTAGCATGAGAAAACCTTCCATGCAGAGGTAGAAGTCTACGTAAAGACCTAAACCTAGCTACAAAACCATATATAAGGTATAATTCTCCCATAACAAAGGTACGCACAATAAAAAACCTAGTTCTCTGGCTTTTATAGCAATCCCACCTTCACCAAAAACTGACTTGAGCGTCGGAGGGGCTAATCGGGACACAACCCCCGACGTGCCTTCCTTGTTTTACAGGTATCATCACGTCGGATTCATCACAAAGAGCAGTCAACCTAAGGATCCGAACGGCAATGTACTGTTCAGCCAAAATCCGGTAGAACCATATTATATAATACTTTTGATGATGTTTTAACTTGAGTATTTTAGAAAATGAATTAGTATATAACATTAATATAAAATCTCTTTAGTATTTCATTCAATCAATTAAACCAATGAAACAAGAAAAATATGTTGTAGAAAAACACTAGAAGATGATAGTAGCAGCAATGCGTACAGAAATGAACGAGGAAAAAACAATTGATCAAGTAACAGAATTTCTGCTTGTCGCAAACTTTTCTACTTTGACAATTAATTTTTTTAGGAAAAAAAACTCTCCTCTCCAAATCTTTCCCATACAAATACAATTGAACAGGAGTCACACAAGAAAACACTCGCATGTCCTTCATCAGTCATGACTCGTGAGATATGAAAATCTTTCTCAACACTTTTTCTTAGGCTTGCAATTGAGCGCTCCTGCAAAGCGTGTTAGCCTCGTAGCATACAGGCCATTCTTGGGCTTGATCATGTACTTCTTAGCTGGTTTCTTCCACTTAGGATTTCCAGATTCAATAAAAAATGCTCCGTTCATCATTATATCATCCTCTGATCTCCATGTCCATGTTTTCCATTCGGCTTCTGTGGCATAGTCTCTTTTGGTCACCTATGAGTTACCATGCATCATCTCAAACAGTGTGCTCCTATATATCCAATTGTTTATAAATTTCCGTACAATTTAATTTACCTGTTTTAGATGGTTTTCTGGAGGTGCAATAAACCTATTGCCTTGGCTAATAATGGTTGGATGTCCGCTACCACCAATGGCATACAAACGCCAGTGAGTGTAGTCATTGTTCACAACATGGAAAAAACCCCATCTGCATCTGGGCATCCTCTGCACAAGTCCTTGACCAAAATGGTTGAATGCAAGTGTTACTTGCATTTTCTCATCGCCTGCATAGCTATCATGAGCTCCCAACAAGATGGCCTGTCCCATATATATATGCATGAGTGTGTTAAGGCCATACGATGAATGATCTGAATTCCCACAGCCACAGGACAGGAGTTGAGATTAACTTACATCATTATGGTGGGTGAAGTGGCAATTGGAGATGGTTATAGCAGTGGATCCCTGAATTGCATCAATGAGTCCATCTTGGCATCGAGACATGGAAACATGATCGATCCAAATATTGGTAGACCCAAAGATAGAGATTCCATCACCATCAGCGGCAGTCCTGACACCCAAATGGTCCGCAGAGTCCCTAATCATACCACCAGAAGAAGCAATAACGTGATGGATATGGAGGCCATGGATTATCACATTCTTCACGAACTGTAAGGTAATGCCAGCACCGTAAGCAATGTGAACATTGGCTCCGCGACCATCAATGGTCTTGTCGCTCGTAACAAGCAACTCGGCTTTCAACTTGATGTTCATGTCACGAGCAAAGATGATCCACAGTGGCCCATTCTGGACCACAGCATGTCTTAGAGTTCCTGGTCTGGGATTAGCAATGTCATTGTCTGAATTATCCGTCACCAAATAGATCTTTCCTCTCCTGCCTCCGCTGGTTCCACGACCAAAACCTAAAGCACATCTTGCAAGCCTCTTACGATTTTTGGCCCAGTTTTTCGTACACCTCCAACATCTGTCGATGGGATTGGTTGCTTGACATGGACCTCTGTATCTTCTCTTCCCTTGCCTTAGGCTCCTCCTAGTGCTGTTTTTGCTCTCATCCACAACATCAAATTCCTCATTGTCGTCATCAGCACCTGGATGACTGCATAAACAATAGAATATACCTTCTAGAAAAAGATGCCATTCAATCTCAAAAATGTTTCGGTAAAATTCTAGAATAGAATATCACATATTATTCTAACAATCGCTTCATGTGCATTCTTAACCATTACCGATTGATTGTACATTATACAATGTTGCATTTGCATCAAGTATCGATGCTACAAAATGTTGTTTGTCAAATTTTACGTTAAAGTAAGCATGCATGAAGAGAAGGGCTGTGGATTTACTTGCTAACATGAAGGTTGAAACTGTCGGTAACATTTTCTGGGTCTGGTACGTAGGCCTCCAAGAGATTTTTCTTGGCTTCTTCAGCTCGTTTTTGCCATACCTCGTCGAAATGCCCGATGTTCCCCCTCAGGCTTGGAATCATGGAAGCGAAAGATATGAGAAAGATCAACGTTAGCTTAGCCATCTTCATGTTTTCAACCTGCAAAAACTCCTCCTTTTGTTTCTCAAATAAGAACGGAAGTTACAAGCAGAGGTTTATTCAATAATGCTCTTCCTGAGCTTCTTGTAATTTTAGTATAAATATTCTCTTTTTTTGGGTCTGGTTTTCAGTGACAAGATAGATCAGAACCTAGGCAATGTTGATGAAGGTCGTATGGCTGAACCCTTTTGAACGTGGGTTCAGGCCGCACTAGACCCTAAATGGATTGCAGCTAGGTGAAATACTAAGCTCTCATCATAGCTACGCTTAGGCTTTAATATAGAGCGCTAGAACTTGTGGTTCAGGGTAGTGCTTAAATAGCATTACAAGAGCCTCGGCTTGTCTAAATTTAGAAGCGTATACTATGGATGACCATTCCGTCTCAACGGTTGTCAGAATTAGGAAAAGCTTTCCTGAAGAATCAAACTTAGGCAAGTGTTCGACGAGGAAGTAGAAATGGTCTAAATTACGACAATCACAACTCAGTGTTGTTTGTGAGCTACGGTTTTATTAGAACCATTCTTCTTTATTTAGCTTTAGTTGTTGTTACTGAGCATTTGATGGGCACGTTTTATCATCGGTTTAATTCGTTTGAAGTCATATGCCATGAATAGAAATGGTCTGAGGTCCAATATAATCTGCATCCAATGGAATCATACCTGCTTTAAAACATTAAAGTATCTTATGTTAACAAATTAAAACACCAATATAAGATCTTATTAATCACATAGATATTGATACAGTTTTTCTAAACGAGGCATCTAGATCTGGGCCTAAATTCTACCTCCGTAGTAGCTACACAACTATGCATTTAGTTTTCCACTTTTGAAGTTCAATGTCTTCATTGAAAATGTTGTTTTACCTCTTTTTAGAGGAGCTGGAGAATCCTCATAAGTGCAATCAAAAGAATGATAAATTGAGTAAGAAACCAGAAGAACAATGAAAATCTCGACCTCGCTCATTCTATTGGCAGTAAGAAGGAAACTAATGGACAAGCCCACATTTCTCCTACTCGTGGCTTACACTTCAAGTACTTTTGCGGAAGCTTTAATGTATAGAAATTTTGACGCAGAGCGAAAGTTAAGAACGGAACAAGAACGTTTAGACTTCATTAAGGAGTTTAATCAATGTCGTTTGATTGGACGAAAAGAGAAACAAGAACGACAAGCGATGTTGAAAGAATGACAAAGCCAAATTCTGGAATAAAATTTGTTTTCCAAAAATCGATGATGTCCTGAAAACATAAATAAGGCATATTTATAATGGCCAAAAATCCTAATCCAAATCCCAAAAAAATTAGGAAAATAAAAGACAAAAAAATAGAAATAGAAAAATAGTTTTTTTTTGTCCCTTAAATAGAATTTAAGCCTTTTTTTCTCATCCTGCAGCAAACCTTGTCGCGGTCAAGATTTTTCATGTAATCCAAAGCTAACTGGTCCGCATCATTCCCTTCTACTTGTAAAGAACTTGACCTCCAGTTACCATCATCAGGGTGATAAAGGTAATGATCCGCCACGTTAAACGTCTTAGATATCTTCATATGATCTAGAAGGTCAAGAACATAAGCATTGTCATTGATCTTTTGAGTTATATTGAAAGGACCAATCTTCTTTGGATCTAGCTTTTGCTGTCCTCCTCCACATTGCTTCCGCAAGTACACCATAACTTGATCACCAACCTCAAGGATCTGAACGCCTATGCTTGTCGTGACATAATTCAGATTTTTCATTAGATTCCTTCAGGTTCTGCCTCACTTGTTTAAAAATATCAACATGCTGGTTGGCCAAATTGTTAGCTGCAACACTAGGAAGAACACTTGTAGGAAGTGCAATAAGGTCAACTGTCTGTGCTGGAGCCTTCCTGTAAACAATATCGAAGGGAGTCTTCTTAGTAGAGCTGTTGACAGAACTATTGTAAGCAAATTCGTCCTGAGGAAGAGAAAGATCCCAAGAAGTCTTCTTATCGCTGCATATGCAACGCAATAGATTGCCAAGCGTGCGGTTCACCACTTTTGTCTGTTCGTCAGTTTGAGGATGTGTCGTGCTACTAGCAAGAAATGAGCAAGAAATTTCACATCTCGGTCAGAACAGTCCAAAAATGAGCAAGAAATTTCACATCTTGGTCAAAAGTAATTGTTTTGGGTATGCCATGCAAACGAGCAATCTCCTGGAAAAACAGTTTGGCAACATGAGATGCATCACTAGTCTTCTTGCAAGGAATGAAGTGTGTCATTTTTTAAAACCTGTCAACTACTACATAAATAGAGTCAGAACCACGTTGGGTACGTGGCAAACCAAGAATAAAATCCATTGACAAGTCTTCCCAAGGATGATTGGGAATAGGCAATGGGGTGTATATGTTGGAACCCCACCCCGGTGGATCACGTACCCGACGTCCTATGTGATATCTGGACGCGCAGCCCACGAGGGAGGAATTCTCCACCACTTCAAATCTCAAATACGAACTTATTTTAATTACATCCGAACAGATCTTGTAAAGTTCACCTTAATTTCCCTCCTGAAAATTGAAATCCTTATGGCCCAAATTGAAATCCGACTTTTAGCTAAAAAGAAAATTTCATGTCTCCAGGTTAAATAAAATCAAAAATCTCCTCAATCGGATCTCTATAAATCGAGAAATCGCCCAAAAACGGAATCATATTCAATATCTCTATTCAATTGTCTCCCTCGATTTAATCTATAAATTTCAACTCGAAAAATCTAAATTTTGCATGATAGGGTAGAGAATTTTCTTAGAAAACCAATGCTTTGAAAATCAATTAAATCAGAGGTCAAACGAAAAAGTTACAAGTAAAAGAGTGAGAGGAGGTTGAATTTGGACCAAAGGAAAAAGCAGAAATTAACTAGAGCGCTCGCTCTCGCGAGGGCGCCTGCAAGTTCCGAAAATTATTATTATTTTTTAAACAAAACAAAACACCTGAAATTTTGAAAATTCATAACTCTTCACACCGAATTCCAAAGTTGCCAAATTTAGTGTCAATAAAAAGTTAAAAGGAAGATCTACAACTTCCATGAAGAATTTAAGAACAAATCTGGCCTTTAAGGGAGTCAAAAACTACCTCAAAGTGACTGCCCAAATAAAAAATTATACTACACAATAACAAAATTTCAAAAATCCTATCTTTCAACATAATGGCCCAAAAATGTCACATTTTACATCAATGAAAAGATAAAAAGACTATTTACAACATTCATGAAGGATACAAAAATCAATTTAGTCTCTAAAGGAGGTAAAAACTCTTTCAAAGCTACTGCCTATAAAAGACAATTCAAACAGTAACTGAATGTTTCTGAACCTCATAACTTCTTACTCCTAAACCCAAAAATGGAAAATTATACATCAATGCAAAGAATAAAAGACAATCTACATGAAAGATGCAAGAATCAATGAAGGCGCTAAGGAAGTGAAAAACCCTTCCAAATATACTGCCTGGACAATACACTTTCCAACAGTAACTGAATTCTTTCAAACCTTATAACTTCTTAATTCTAAGTCCAAAAGCGACATATTACATACCAATGGAAAGCTCTAAACATGAACTACAACCTTTAAGAAGACCCTCCAATCCAATTCAAACTCTAAGAGGGTCAAAAACTCTGTCAAAGTTTCTGCCCATTATGAAAATTTTGACAGTATCTCCCTTAAAAATTCACTAGCCAAAATCTTCAAACACACAACCAAATTTCCAGCACCTACACAAAACTTCAACCTCCACATTCTTCAATCTCCCAAATCACAAACCAATCCATATAAACCTAGAAACTGACTCAAAAAGGTAGCAAACACAATTCTCCTCTTCTAGCCATTTTTCCAACCATACAACAATACATTTTTATGAAATATTCACAAGATACATTAAAACTCAAATCTCTTCCATTTACATGAAAACATAAGTTATTACAAAGCTTTAGAGGGCATTTTAGCTCTAATACATCAAAAGTATCAAAAGTGCAAATTACAAAGAAAGATCATTAATCCAAAATGTATCTAAAGCTTTGTTTCCAAATAAAGCTTCAAAAGTAAAATGCATAGGAGTAATGCCTCAATCCCGATGCGCTTACTCGTTTTCTCGCTCGTCACCTGTGGAGGAAAAAATGGGGGGTGAGCTCGACGGCTTAGTGGGTAACAATTTAATAACCAAGAACAAGCATGCAAAATTCTTTAACAATTATTTTCAAGGTAATTTTACCAAAATCATTTTTTTTGCCATAAAGAATTCCCCATCATTTTCAATTGCTCAAAACATTTACAAAATCAACAAATACAAAGCAATGTCACATAAACACTAAGAAGATGGTTTGGGTGGATCCAAACAAAACGTACTACACATTCTCGCGAAGCTGTTATGTGTAGCCGTGAACTTATGGGAGTCCGTGAGGAGCTCCAATGCCGCTAGCGGGCAGGCGGGAGAAGCCTATGAATAGACAAGTGCACTTGACTCTTAAGGGACCACCACAAACCCATATAAACATGCATTTCACATAATTCACACATAATTGCCCAAAATGGCATTTTTCCGAAATCACATATTCTAATCTTTTTCACTTGAAAAACAATTTTACAAATATTTTCACAATGTATTTACATACAGAAAGACACATAATACAAGTTTAAATCATCCCAAAGAGTAATAAATACCACATTGGTAAGTCATTGGAAAGCAATAAATGGCATTTATGACAAGAAATTTAATGTGCTTATTAACTCAATTATTAAAAGATCACCCACCTTAATTCCTTTAGCTTTAAACTTGGTCAATTTGCCTTTCCTCTAACTCCTCTTGCCTCTCTTGTCCTTCATCAAAACATAAAATTTCAACCTAACATGAGTTGTGAAAATTGACAATTCTAAGGAAGCAAAAGCATGTAATTTTTCCTATAACTACTATACCCATTCCTTTCCTAAGCTATTAGAACCAAAACCCATCAAAAATTTCAAAGGATTTCAAAAATAACTCACATTATTGATGCCATATGAGGTACAGTAGTGATTGTTCGTAGTGCACCCTTATCGTAGGATATGTATCGGAATGACCAAGGGGCGTCCCGGTGTATACCCTATGGTAAGGGGGTGCTACATTTAGGTGGTATCAGAGCATGGTTTGGCATATGTTGGGACTAGTCAAATATTTAGGCTTGAATTATTGTGAGAAATGCAGAAATTGATGATCAATCAGATAGATCAACCAGCTGATCAGGGATCAGTCGGAGCGAGTAGGGAGTCCTAGGTGCCTCGTTCTGAGGAACTGCCTCCTAGAGTTCTCATGAGACGAGAGAGGAGGTACGATAGACTGCGTAAGTAGGGGGCTGTGAATTTCTATGGCAGCACAGACCCTGCTGAGGCTGAGGGATGGCTGGAGAGGACTAAGAGAGTCTTCGACCAGATGGATTGTGATTCAGATGAGCGCCTGATTATATGATCTCTTTTTGCAGGCCCACTTATCGGTGGTGGAAGACCGTCCCGGCAAGACCACCTGCCTTGCCTCATCGACTTGGGAGGATTTTTTGAGGGCATTTAGAGACAATTATATGCCCAAGGTGTATCTTGAGATGAAGATGCAGGAGTTCCTAGAGCTGAAACAGGGTAGGATGATAGTGGCTGAGTATGAGGTGAGGTTCAACGAGCTCATGGGTTATGCTACTACTTTGATTTCCATGGAAGCTGATAGGTGCCGGAGGTTTGAGATTGGCCTCAATTTGGAGATTCGCACCAGGTTGGCCCGATCTGACATGGGCACCTTTGTTGAGCTGAGAGCTGCTGCAGAAGACGAGCCGAAAATGAATAATGAGACAGTAGACAGCCGAGACCGGTTAGGGTCCAGGGGAAGAGACCGAGTGACACCAAAGGCTGGCCTCGGCAGAGGTTTTGGAAAGCGCCAGAGCAAGACTTTCAAGTCACCAGGTGGATCTAGACAGTCCGGATATGGGCAGAGAGGGAGGTTTGCTCATGCTGGTAGTGGCAGTGGTAGAGGTACAGGGCAGATTCCCCCAATTTGTGAGCATTGTGACAAGAGGCATAGTGGGGAGTGTTGGCGATTGACTGGAGCCTGCCTTAAATGTAGCTCCATGGATCATTAGATCAGGGATTGCCCTGCTACTGTGGGAGCTCAATCTGTTGTCAGTGCGAGATCAGGCAGCAACACCACGGTGCAGCAGAGTAGAGGTGGTGGATTTTGACAGAGGAGCCGAGGTAGAGGCCGTGGCAGAGTTGAGGGATCCTTTGTGAGGACTGAGAGTCAGGGCAGCCGACCACAGTCCCAGGCCAAAGTATATGCCATGTTGAGGCAGAAGGCCCAGGATTCCCCCGATGTAGTAGCTGGTATGCTTCTTATTTCTGATATTGAGGCATTTGCACTATTGGATCCAGGATCCACACATTCTTTTGTTGTACCACATTTGGAATGTAGATTGCATGGGAATAGGGCGGTATTACAGTATGGGCTAGAGGTGAGTACACCTCTAGGTAGTACTACTACATTAGGAGAGGTCTGCAAAGGGTGCTCGATCCAGATTGATCAATCAGTGTTGAGAGCAGACCATATAGTATTACCATTGAGAGAGATCGATGTGATTCTAGGGATGGACTGACTTACTGCCCATAGAGCTATCATGGACTGCTACTCCAAGGAGGTCGTATTAGAGTCTCCTGGTCAATCTAGAGCAGTGTTCAGAGGAGTTAGTTAGGCAGTGCCAGCCAGGTTGATTTATTTCCTTAGTGCCCTGAGGTTGATGCAGGGAGGATGTGAGGCCTATCTGGCTCATGTTATTGATACCAGAGTTGAGCAGAGGCTGCAGGATATTCCCGTAGTTAAGGAATTTCCAGATGTATTTCCTGATGAGTTACCGGGTTTACCTCCGGATCGGGAAACAAAGTTTACCATTGATCTAGTTCCAGGTACTGCTCCTATATCTATACCTCCATATAGGATGGAACCTATGGAATTGAGAGAGCTGAAGGCTCAGTTGCAGGAGTTGTTGGAGAAGGGATTTATCAGGCCTAGTGTCTCACCTTGGGGAGCTCCAGTATTGTTTGTGAAGAAGAAGGATGGGACTCTGAGATTGTGCATCGATTACAGGCAGCTGAATCGGGTGACAGTGAAGAATAAGTATCAACTGCCTAGGATCGATGACTTGTTTGATCAGTTGCAGGGAACTCAGGTGTTTACTAAGTTGGATCTGAGGTCAGGGTATTATCATCTGAAGATAGCAGAGGCTGATGTGCCTAAGAGTGCTTTCAGGAGTAGGTATGGGCATTTCGAGTTTCTGGTGATGCTATTCGGTTTGAGTAATGCCCTGGCAGTTTTTATGGCCTTGATGAATAAGGTCTTTCAGCCCTACCTAGATCAATTTTTTATTGTGTTTATTGATGACATATTGGTGTATTCGAAGAGTATAGAGGAGCATGCTGAGCATCTGAGGACTGTTTTACAGCTTATGAGGGAGAAACAGCTATATGCCAAATTCAGTAAGTGTAAATTTTGGCTGGATGAAGTAGTGTTTTTGGGCCACATAGTGACTGGAGATGGTATTCAGGTTGATCCTAATAAGATTGAGGGAGTGATGAAGTGGGAAGCTCCTAGGAATGTGTCTGAGATTCGGAGTTTCCTAGGATTGGCTGGTTATTACCGGAGGTTTATCGAGGGGTTTTCATTGATCTCAGCCCCTCTGAAAAAACTTATGAGGAAGATTGTACCATTCAGATGGACTGAGGAGTGCCAGAAGAGCTTTGAGGAGCTGAAACATCGATTGACCACTGCACCGATGTTGGCTATTCCATTTGGGACTGGAGGTTATGAGGTCTATAGTGATGCTTCCCATCAAGGATTAGGGTGTGCTTTGATGCAGCATGGTAGAGTGATTGCCTATGCCTCGAGGCAGTTGAGGTCGCATGAAGTAAATTATCCAGTGCATGACTTGGAGTTAGTTGCAATTGTTTTTGCCCTGAAAATTTGGAGACATTACTTATATGGTGAGACATTTCATATTTACACTGATCATAAGAGTTTAAGGTATCTGCTTAGTCAGAGAGAGTTAAATTTGAGGCAGAGGAGATGGATTGAGCTGCTGAAGGATTATGACTGTACGATTGAGTACCACCCAGGGAAGGCTAATATGGTAGCAGATGCGTAAGGTGAAGTCTCACATCAAGTCAAATTTTATTCTGTATCGAGATTACCTAATTTGTTTCAGTTGAGAGCTTTAAATGTTCAGTTGAATCTAAAGCATGACGGAGCTTTGGTAGCCACTTTGAAGCTCAGACCAATGCTACATGACAGGATCAAGAGAGTTCAGGACAAGGATCTTGCTATGGTGAAATTTATTGAGAAAGTGATGATTGATTTGAGTTTTGAATTTGAAGTGAGGGATGGGACATTATGGATGGGACAGAGGTTATGTGTGCCTGATGTGGATGATTTGAGGCGAGAGATTCTGGAGGAAGCGCATATGGCCGTCTATGCTATGCATCTGGGTACTACCAAGATGTATAACACTTTAAAGCAACATTTCTGGTGGCCTGGCATGAAGAAGCAGGTGACAGAATATGTCTCCAGATGTATGACGTGCCAGCAGGTTAAGGCTGAGCACCAGGCTCCAGTGGGGAAGCTTCATTCGTTGCCTATTCCTGAGTGGAAATGAGAACGAATTACTATAGATTTCAATATGGGGTTGCCTAGGACGCCGAGGCAGCATGATGCTATCTGGGTCATCAGGATCGGTTAACTAAATCGCCCATTTCTTGCCAAAGAGGGAGAACAATTCTCTTGATCACCGCCCGTAAGTATGTGGATCGAGATAGTGAGACTGCATGGGGTTCCATTATCTATAATGTCGGATCGGGATCCCAGATTTATTTTGAGATTCTGAAAGAGTTTGCAGTCTGCTATGGGTACTAAGTTGAATTTTAGTACAGCATTTCACCCTCAAACAGATGGGCAGAGTGAGAGGACGATTAAGATTGTTGAGGATATGCTTCGGGCGTGTGTATTAGAGTTTAGGGGAGCATGGGATTAGTATTTGGCCTTGATTAAGTTTGCCTATAACAATCACTATCACAGTAGCATCGGGATGGCACCATATGAGGCTTTATATGGAAGACAGTGTCGACCACCTCTGTATTGGGATGAAGAAGGTGAGAGGATGATTGAGGGTCCATAGCTGATTTAGGATACAGTGGATAAGGTAAAATTGACCCGGAGCCGAATAAAAGCGGCTCAGGATAGACAGAAGAGCTATATGGATCAGCATCGGAGGGAGATGGAGTATAGTGTGGGAGACAGAGTTTTCCTTCGAGTGTCACCATGAAGAGGGGTACTGAGATTCAGTAAAAAGGGCAAGTTAAGCCCTAGGTACATTGGTCCATATGAGATCATTGAGCGTGTAGGACCTTTGGCCTATAAGTTGGCCTTACCGAGTGAGATGTCTTAGCTGCATAATGTCTTCCATGTGAGTATGCTCCGGAGGTATCGGTCAGACCCGACACATGTGATACTGGCTCAGGAGATTGAGGTAGCTAGCAATTTGAGCTATGTTGAGGAGCTGATCCAGATTGTAGGATCAAGGGTTAAAGAGTTAAGGAACAGGGTTATTCCATTGGTGAAAGTCCTATGGAGGAACCACTCAACTGAGGAAGCAACTTGGGAGACCGAGGAGCATATGAGGAGACAGTATCCTCACCTGTTCGACCAAGCAGGTAAGAATTTCGAGGACGAAATTTTTATTAGGAGGGGAGAATTGTAACATCCCATCACCGATGGGAAAGGTAATTTGGTCATTTGGGATGGGTTAGGCGAGTGTAAATATATCTCATCTTGAACATGCATCATATAGCCTCTATAATTATATGAATGGTAATTTTTACACATGCACATGATTGTACATGCATTTATGACATTTCTCGGTATATGGGTTTAAATGTAATTTTGTGTGATTGATGTGATAATTGTGTTTGAAAATTTGATTTGGAGTGGTTTATGTGTGTTTTCCATTTTTATGAAATTTCAGGAATTTTTCTGCAAATTTTCGGGGAGAATTTTTGGACCGAAAAAATCGTCAAGTGGCGGACTGATTGGTTTTCAGTACCAAAAATTTCTACCCAATGGCACTGGAATATTGGATAATTGATTTTTTTTGGAGTTGTTATAGAGTCATTAGCATTAGATGGATTAAAGATTAATTTGTATTAGAATTCTTTGATTAAATGTTCTTAATTGAGGTTTTTGTCTTTTTCTCCATGAATTGACAAGTGTCCTCATTTCCTTCAATAGTTTTGTACTGTTCCATTTATCTCTCACGACATTTCTCTTTGGGAAAGACTTAAAAAAATTTCTTTGAAAGCCTAAAGGTTCCTCTCATCCGTTGCTTTATTTCTTCTTCCTTGGTGTTTTCTTCTCCTTCCTTCGTTGGTTCTTCATCCTTCAAATAACTTCTTGTTTCCTTTCTTGCTTCTCTTTTATTCACACACAAACTCAACCTTAAGCCTTGTGATGATGATGATTGTTGTGTGTGTGAGGCTGGTCGTGTGTGGTGTTGAGTGAAGTAGAGATTTGGTGTTTGTTTGAAGACTTGAAGAATTGGAGATTTAAAACTTCTTTAGGTGAGAATTTTGTTTTGTGTCCTTTGATTAGTAGGTAGAAGCATTTATTGTGCTTGTTGGTGTATTAATTTCATAAAGCTTGTGGTAGGTTTGTATGGGTATAAGTGTATGCTTGTGTGAGGGAAAATGACATGGTAATTAAAGAATGTGACTTTAGTGTTTTCAATGAAGTTTATGATGTTAGATGAGTAGAAATGAAGTAAGAAAATTGTGTATGTTGTGTGCTGCCAAATTGTGCTTTATTACTCAAGTAATTTTCTTGATGAATTTGTGGCTAAATTCTTGGCTAAATGGGATGTTTATTGATGTGGTATGGATGTTTGCATGAAAGGAATAGGGTTTAGTATGAAATCTGGAAAATGGAACTTGTGTATGTTTCAGGTATTTGCTTATAACTTTTGATGTGGTTATGCTATTGAGTTGAGGTTTGCTTTAAATTAAACTTGAGAAGTATGGCTAGAATTCCTATGAAGGAAGTTCTGCCCAATTGTGGCTTAAAGAGCTTTGAATTTTGCTTGGAAGTTGAGATGTGTGTGCTGGATGAATAGTATCCAAAATTTGGTTCCATTATTGAAGACCTGAAACTTTGAGAATTTTTTCAGGATAAAGGAGACAGATTTTGTGAAATTGGTCTTCATGAAAGTTGAAGATTTATTTGTTATCTTTCTAACTCCACTGAGTATGATATTTTTCGATGTGTAGGTTGTAAGTTATGGTCTGATAATGCTCAGGTGGTAATTCAGTCTAAAATGTGTTTTGGTGTGCAAATGCTCTAAGGGCATAAGTTTTGTGCTTTTTGTGTTCTGATATTTGTTTGGGACTGTTAAGGGTGAAATTGGCTCAAGTGACATTATGGAAAGTTGTAGAGGATTGTTGTAGCTTTCTAATGAGATATTTTATGTGAATTTTGAGTGTAAGGATTGTTAGATATAAATTTATAAAGTTTTGTTATAGTTTAGGTTAAATGTTGATTTCATGAACCCTAACAGGACAACCACCTTAATGTGAGGATTTGACATAGTTTGAATGAGAAATTGCTTTGAAGTTCATTTTGAGAATTGTATTATATTGTCTGAGCTTTTTATTGCTATATGATATGGAATTTTTCGAAAATGGGATAAGAAGTTATGAATTTTGAAAGATTGGGTTATTGCTGAGAACAATTTGGGAAGGCTGAAACTTTGTTTGAGAATTTTATTTGGCTAGAGATGGAATTGGCTTTCAAGTTGTTCATGAAAGTTGTAGCATTTGGTTTGCTCTTTTGATTGATATAAAATTTGGAATTTTTGGCTAAAGGGATGAAAAGTTATGATTTTAGAAAGATGTTGAACTGTTGTGTTAAATGTGTGATTAGGCAGTGTCTTTGAGTGCATTTTTGACACCCTTAGAGGTGTTATTAATTTTTAAGCTCTTCATAAAACTTGTTGGATTTTTTGTTCTCTTTCCATCAAGTCTTAATTTGTAATTTTTGGATGTGTGTATTAAAAGTTATGTAGGTTGGAAGAAGGGAATGTCAATAGGTGGTTTTGCATAATTGGAAAATGGAATTTTGAAAAAAAAAAGAAAATGGGTGAAAATGGCCCTTGCGAGGGGGAGTTGAGTGCGAGGGCGAGCTGTCCCTCGCACGCAGAGTGCGAGGGGCGTGCGAGGGACAGCTCGCCCTCTGCTATTTTTTTAATTTATTTTTATTAATTATTTCATTTAATTACTTAATTTGTTATTTTGGCCTAATTGTGTTCTTTTGTCAATTTCCTTCCGTCCGATGTCTGATTGACCTGGTTCTAGAGGCATCGGATTCGTATAATATTTAATTTCATTTATTTGTAAAATTGGGAATTTTTAGAGTTGAAATTGTTAGGGATTGATTAGGCCGAAGTGAGGGGTCCGGATCATGATTTTTCTGATCTGTCTTTCATTTAGAGGTCCGAATTGAGTGATTTTAGTGTCAATGAGTTTCTAATGTTGAGAGGAAATTTTTGTGACGGGAATTTATGCAATAGTGTTGGGAATGTCACGAACATGCATTGTACACATCTAAATTGCTACATGTGCATTATTTATTGTGCATTTGATAATGTGTGATTATCAGTGATCATTATAGAGGCACGCTTGGAACGTCATCCCACTTGATGTTGCTTAGACTTCCCAAAGATTACCTCTGGTTATCAAGAGTAACCTAGATGGTTTCTCGATTATTAATTGTTTATATTTTGCACTTATAACACCGTGGAGAATAATGGTGGGCTTTGCATTTTTATGCCTAGTTCCTAATCAAGGTGTCCCATGTATTGGGAGATTATGACATAGAAGTGCTATATGTGATTTGGAATGTGATTAATTGTGAACTACTTGTGTGAATGTGGTAATTTGGGACCGAATATGATGTGGGCTTTGCTTTATATTGCCATGTGCATTCCATGATCAATAATTGGCAGTTGTGACTGAAGCAGCCAACGAGAGCTTAAAGCTCAACGTATTTGGGCCTCGAGCCCACAGTGCTTCAGAGCCTCAGGCTCAATGAATAATGCGCCCTTATTGGGACAGTTTAGGCGCTTGGTCATAACAACGTAATAAATTGGAAAAAGGGTCACATATGCATTACATATGCATTTGACTGAATATCTGTGATTTGAGTGAAAAGCCAAAGGCTTTGTGTTCATGTAAATAACCATGTGGTATATATGAATGAATTATTATGCTATACTATGATTTGTTGGACTATGCATGAATTGGGTGAACCATCGATGATGGTTCGTCACTGAGTTCGCAAACTCACCCAAAATTGAAAATTATTTTTCAGGACCGAGAGAGTAGACTCTTAGCTCTAGATGGACTTTTCCCCGCCGTAGATCGTGGTTGGCAAGAGAAGTCATGGCTCATGTGCCCACACCGGAATCTTTGGGGATGACCTAGTTAGGCTTTTGGTAGTAGATTTCTTTTGGAGTAATGTACAGATAGAAAAAAAAACTGACATTTATGTAAATTATTGCTTTGATGATGTGAAATGAGAAAATTTTATGGTTTTAAAAATTAGTGGTTTTCATATTGATGCTGTATAATTATTGATGCCATATGACGTACAGTAGTGATTGTTCGTAGTGCACTCTTATCGTAGGATATGTATCGGAATGACCTACGGGCGTTCCGGTGTATACCCTATGGTAAGGGGGTGCTACACAATGGGTTCATACACAAATAACTAAATAATAACGAAAATCTGATTATTCATACACAATACCCAAATCAATTAAAATAGGATAACACAATCAATTCCTAATGAGAGAAGAAATAAAAAATAATAAAAAATTACTTAACCCAGATCGTTGACGTCGATGTCACCTCCAAATTGACATCGGAATGTTTAGCCCTTCATTGGTATTTTATGAAAATGCTTTAACCCAAAATTAACCCTACCAAAGGCCCTTATCACTGCGCCACCATCTCATTTCACTGTTGATTGATTAGACGAATAAGGTTGCTGGTTTTTTTAAAATCCTCTCTTCTCCTACAGCTGCTCAATCTCGTAAGTTTCACTCCACGCCTGCGCTGCTCCTTGTCTTCATTATAGCTCCCCACTTCAAGCCACTACAGCCGCAGCTCTCCACTGCTTGCTCAAGCATCGCACTCTCTTGCCTTGTTCTTGTAGCAGTGATTTGACAATTAAAGATGCAACCCCCCTTAAATCCTTCTTGTGCCTGGCTCCTCTACGATGCATTTAATGCAGCTTTCTGCGTTAAACGCAAACGCTAACTGCGTTTCACGCAGGATGCATGCGTGAAACGCAGTCGTTCCTGCTCATGCTGGACTGTCATTTACTTTGACTTTTTCTTCTTTTTTTTTCAGCTACTTGTATTTATTTTTTTTCTTTTTCTTTCATTTTTCATCTATTAATTTTCTTTGTCCACTCCATGAAGACAAACGAGTATTGATCTTCAGAAAATGTCCCAAATGGTGTGCTTTCGATTAACTTTAATTTCTTTACTTCCAAATTGTACCTAAAATCATATATGAATTAAAGTGATTATTTTAAATATTTTCATTTCAATAATTGCTAAGTATAAATGATTAAATATATCAACAAGTAAACACATATTAGTAGGTCCATCATTTCCCTAAATGATATAGTATGATTATATGAATATATTATCATATTGTATGAGTCTAATGGTGGTATCTTGAATTTCAACATTTGAGTTTCCAACAACTTGTTTTTAGTGAATGGTCTATTAAAATCAACACTTATGTGCTTATAGTCTTGTTTTTACGAGATATTAAGTGAACATGGTATACGATTGTATGTTATGGGTGGGATTAGGACACTATTAAGATTCAATAACTTTTCTTAACTGGTTGTTCCACTAAAGTATGTTTCATTTAATAATTTTTGAGCCTATTATGTGCTCTAAAGTGGTTCATATCTAACATTTTAGTTCTCTATAGATGCAAGTATAGATTAGAGAGTTATAATTAAGGTCAGTATTTGCTTTTGTATTCTTTTAAGCATTACTGAAGGCTTGTATATTTGAAGTTGAAAAGCAGTTTAGTAGGTTAGTTTAGTAGGTTAAGTAAGTGGTTTATTAGTTCCATATTTTGTTAAAATAAAATATATAGGTTTATGATTGTTAATCATATGCTTCTTAAGATCAACTAATAGTGGTCCCATATTGGGGACCAAAAGATATAATATATTTTTAATAGGCTTAAATTATTTATACCCAGGTTTGAGTTCAAGTTTCTAAAGTTAGGCCTAACATGAAGGATTAAAAAAAATAGAGTACAACTCGTGGTTTTTTCTCCTTAAAAACTTGTAGAACTTAGTGCTAGAATATTTTTTGGTTTTTGGATTCTAAGGATGAAGTTTGTATGTGTTAGGTTCCGGAACCTAACCTATTGCGAATATCATAATACTAGAGCATATGGTCCTGTAGGGTTATTTCCAAAAACCCTTATTAGGCATCATCCTACAAGGGTGGCGTGCCCATGACAATCAAATATCGAAACAAACTTATTACCTTAATGTTGGACCCTATCTCTGAATGTGAAGTCCAACTCTTGCTGAAAAGCCATAAAACACTCATATCTTTACTTCATCATTTTCTTTAATAGATTTCATACAACAATTTTCATAATTTACATTTCAATACCCTTAAAAAAAAGGGTATTACAAAACTATAATGGCTTTTCAAGCCCCATTACAACATAATCCGAAAATCTCAAACTATAAAAGTTACATGAACTACAAATTCTTATATTTCACAAAGATAACTTAAATTCCAAGATATGTAGAATTTGAAGTAACGTCCTTATTCTCTTAATCACTCGATCTTCTTAACTATCACCTGAAGAGGGGACAAAGAGGGGGTGAGCTCGAAAGTTCATGGGTAACAGTTTATAATAGAAGAAATATAAGAAAAACTTTTGAAATAATTTCTTCCTTGTCATTTGAAAACGCTTTCATTGAGTTTAAACAAAAATACATTTTTCTCAAAAATTCTTGTCTTGTCAAGAATTCAAAATCATAACCAACACTAATGCAATTTTTCAATTTACTCGAAAATCATGAATGTGTCAACTTGATCAAATATATCATAAGCACATAAGCATATCAGAATGGTTTGGAAGGTTCATAAATAGAACAAACTAGCATATTTCCCACAAAGGGTCTTGTGTAGTCGTGAACAGAACGAACTAATGCAATCCCACATCGTGGTTTTGTGTAGTTGTAAACATGAGGGAGTCCATGAAGGAGCTCCATCCCACTAGCGGGCAAGCGGAAGAAGCCTTTAGTCAAAGTGCCCTTGACAACAGAATGGACCAAACCAAACCCACATAACATGTATTTCATAATCTTGTAGACTTGTTGCCTAAACTGGCACTTTTCTTGAAAACTTGCTTTTCACATGATTGTCGTCTATCTTGAAAGCCATTCTTGAAAACATGGTTTTATAAACATGCATCTTTTCCAAAAAGGCATCACTCAAATCATGTAACAAACATATAGCAGAATTCACACCCATTTATGAACAATGATGTAGCACTTATGATGCAATTGAAAATCAGAAAACTTCTTTGATTTAACGAAACAGTAATGGCTTATTAACTTAATTATAAACATGAAACCCATTTGATTTCCTTGCTTATGGGCTTGCTCAGAATGAGTTCTAATGAATGTCTCTTCTCTTTGCAAACAACTTGAGGTCTCTAAGTGTAGAGCCCCCTTACCGTAGGGTACGCACCGGGATGCCCGTGGGTCATCCCGAGACATATCCTACAATAAGGAGGCTACGAGCAGACAGTCACTATAGTACTCTCATGGCATCAGTAATAAAAGCCGCAATATAAAAATCACTATATTTAAAAAAAACCAAGATGCTTACTCATTCATATCTTCAAACAAAATTATATACAAGTCCATCAGATTTCCACTGTCTAAATACATTACTCCAAAAGAAAACTGATACAAAAATCTAACTAGGTCATCCCCAAAACAATCCCAGCTGACCGACCTGTGTGCCATAACTTCTCTTGCCAACTAGATCCACACGACAGGAAAAGGTCTATCTCTGGAGCTAGGAGTCTAATCTATCGATCCTGAAAATATAATGCAATTTTGGGTGAGTTTGCGAACTCAATGAGAAACCATCATCGATGTTTCACTCAATTCATGCATTATGCAAATAACGTACATCATAACACAATAACACATTCAGAAAACCATATAGCAATTTACAAATTCTCATGCAATCACAGAACTCAGAAATTTCGCAAATCAGTTATCACAATTGTATCATACACTCTTGCCTATTTCCCATTCACTACATTCAATCCATCACAATGTGTATGCAATGCATATGTGACTCTTTCTCATTTTATTACAGTGTTGTGACCGAGCGCTTAAACAAAGGAATGATTCAGAAGCGCCTAGGAGTAGGAGAGCCCTCCGGTATGCACTAACTCCCCTCGAGCTCGAGGCTCTTTTCAGTATCAGTGGCGACTCAGGTCACAACTATTATTATCCGTTTATGTATTTGTGTATGAAATGCAACATGTCCAATATAATCACAATCATATTGACATTAACACCCATTTATCGTAATTCTTCAAAATCACATGGCGGTCGAGTTCGATTTATCAAAAGCAGACATATCGATCTTAATCATTCACATGCTCATACAATTCACAATCACAGATAGTTTACAGAGCATTTAACAATCAAAAATTGAGGAACCAACTAGGTTACTCACCTGTAACTTCCGACCTACTACCTAGAAGTCCCAGCAATATCTGTGGAATGACGATCCAACGGTGACTCTATAACAATCAAATAGTTTCCCATTACTAGATGCTCAATCAGAAAGATTCAATGATGCACATGTCTTAAAGAAAAGATGTACGATGCATATTCGTGACCTTCCCGGCGCTATAACCACAATTTCACTATCTTTTGTCAAAATCTAACCTTTCACTCAATTGATCAATAATGACTCATTCGCTTTCAATATACTGACCTAGAATTCCACAAGTCTCATTTCTACTTTTCAGTTCCATTTGCCAAATCATATACACTAAACTAATCTCAAGAAAACCTCAAAACCAAATTCATCTTGAACTAGATCAAATTCACCTATTGAAGACTCCAATAGCATTGAATTTACATTCGAAAATCTCACAATTATACCCCAATTATCAAGAAACTATGCTTAGGTTGAAATAGGAAACCTTACTCAACTTTCGTTCAATAATAGCAATCCTACTAATTTAAATTCGAACTTTCATTCTTCATATCAATTGTAGACCTCTTTCTATAGTTCATAAAGAATCAAGAATCACCTCAATTGGAGGTCTACGCCATCAGTTATGCCACAAAAATTAATATACCTCACTTTAGAAAAATGGGGCTCGCCGCGGCTAAAGAACTCTCGCCATGGCGTGGGAGTAGCTCGCCGCGATGCACGGAAAGGCTCGTCGTGGCGTAAAATTTCGGGCTCGCAGCGACGTCTCACCATGCTCGTCGCGGCGAGCACTTATCCGCTCGTCGCAACGAGGCCCTCGCAGACGTCGCGACGTGCGGGGCTTCTCTCGACTTTTCTGACAGATTTTCTCCCAATATCTCTCTAAAATCAGCCATAACTTACTCTCAACTAACACAATCTTATACATTTAAACCCATAAATGCATTTCAACCACAATAAAACCACATTAAAGCCAATTTACTTACCAATCAAGCTCTCAAATCTTCAAATCTTCCGAAATTCTCCCTAACCCTATCACCTTTCTCTAACACCCACGGTGAGCCTTTAAACTCTCACAAATCATCATTCTCTCAAGGTTTTAGTTGATCTTTAACAACAAAGAAAGAGCAAGCTAGAATCTTGAAGCGGGGATCGAAATCACCAACGGAAGAAGAGAAGAAAAAGCCCTAAGTTGGAGGAAAAGATTTTACTGCAAAGTGGTTTTCAAAGTTTTCAAAAGAGGATTTTAAACTTAAGGCATTTTAAAGGTTGTTCAAAGACTACCAAAACTAGGTATTTGCCACTCATCCATTCCTCAACATATTAAAGCTCACTTTCTTTTCAATATCTTTCCTAGTCTAATTGTCCTCAATTTCCAATGGTTCCACATTTTCATTCCTAAAATCAAGTATCTATTTTCCTCATTACCATTGGACATTTATGACAGTCCTATGAAGTCAATCAGTCCGTTACTCGAAAAATTTTCGGTTCGGACATTTTCTCTCAATTTGCCAGAAAAATTTCTAAGGGTCACTATCGATTGACAATCCCTCTGAAACAGTTCCAATTCAACTATTCAAACCCAATTATCTCAAAATTCATAAAACGCATCATATTCACAATAAAATGCCGGAAAATTCCATGAATGCATATACATATAAATGCATGTGTAAAATAACTCATTCCTCTATAATTAGAGGCCAAATGTATGCTCAACTCCAAATATGAAAATGTAAAATCCTAACCCGTCCCAATATACCAAAATAACCTTCCCATCGGTGATGGGATGTTACAATTCTCCCCTCCTAATAAAAATTTTGTTCTCGAAATTTCATACCTGTCTGATCAAATAGATGAGGATACTGTCTCCTCATATGCTCCTTAGTCTCCTAAGTTGCTTCCTCAGATGAGTAGTTCTTCCAAAGGACTCCAATAACCCTGTTCTGCAACTGCTTGACCTGAGATCCCACAATCTGTACCGGCTCCTCAACATAACTCAGATTACTGGGCACCTCAATCTCCTGAGCCGGAATCACATGAGTCGGATCTGATCGATACCGTCGGAGCATACTCACATGAAAACATCGTGCAACTGGGACATCTCACTCGGCAATGCCAATCTATAAGCCAAAGGTCCTATCCTCTCGATAACCTCATACGGACCAATATACCGAGGGCTCAACTTGCCCTTCTTGCCGAATCTCAAAACTCCTCTCCAAGGTGACACTCGGAGGAACACTCTGTCTCCCACACTATACTCCATCTCTCGCCGATGCTAATCCACATAACTCTTCTGTCTATCCTGAGCCACCTTGATGCGACTCCGAATCAGTTTCACCTTATCTACAGTATCCTGATCAGCTCGGGATCCTCAATCATTCTCACACCCTCTTCATCCCAATATAGAGGTGATCGACACTTTCGCCCATACAAAGCCTCATACGGTGCCATTCCAATACTACTGTGATAATGATTATTGTATGCAAACTCAATCAGAGCCAAATACTGATCCCATGCTCCTCTGAACTCCAATACACAAGCCCGAAGCATATTCTCAACAGTCTTAATTGTCCTCTCACTCTGCCCATCTGTCTGAGGATGAAAAGCTGTACTGAAATTCAACTTAGTACCCATAGCAGTCTGCAGGATCTTCCAGAACCTCGCAGTAAATCTAGGATCCCTGTCTGAGACTATAGACACTGGGACCCCATGCAGTTGCACAATCTCTGCCACATACTTCTGGGCCAACTGATCGAGAGTATTATTCTCCTCATCGCAAGAAATGGGCCGATGAATAACCGTCCACTATGACCCAAATAGCATCATGCTGCCTCGGCGTCCTAGGCAACCCCATGATAAAATCCATAGTAATTCGTTTTCATTTCCACTCCGGAATGGGCAATGAATACAGTTTCCCCACTGGAGCCTGGTGCTCAGCCTTAACCTACTGGCACGTCAAACAACGTGAAACGAACTCTGCCACTTGTCTCTTCATGCCAGGCCACCAGAAATATGGCTTAAGAGTGTTATACATCTTGGTAGTACCAGGATGCATAGCATAGGCGGCCAAATGCGCCTCCTCTAGAATCTCACGCCTTAGATCATCCACATCGAGCACACACAGTCTTTGACCCATCCATAAACTCCCATCTCTCAACTCAAAATCAGAATCCCGATTAGATCTCGCTCTCTTAATCAGTCTCACCATAGCAGGATCCTTGTCCTGAACTCATCTGATTCTGTCATGCAGCATTGGCGTAAGCCTCAGAGTAGCTATCAAAGCCCCATCCTGACACAAATCCATCTGCACATTCAGAGCTCTCAACTGAATCAAACAAGGCAATCTCCCAAACTGAATCAAACTAGGCAATCTCCCAAACTGAATCTGAGTTGTACTTATGTGAGACCTCCTGCTCAACGCATTTGCCACCAAATTAGCCTTCCCTGGGTGGTACTCTATCATACAATCATAGTCCTTAAGCAGCTCTATCCATCTCCTCTGTCTCAGATTCAACTCTCTCTGACTCAATAAATACCTCAAACTCTTATGATCAGTATAAATCTGGAATGTCTTGCTATATAAATAATGTCTCCAAATCTTCAGGGCAAACACAACTGCAGCTAACTCCAAATCATGCATTGGATAATTTGCCTCATGAGATCTCAACTGTCTCGAGGCATAAGCTATCACTCTACCATGCTGCATCAGAACGCACCCCAGTCCCTGATGCGAAGCATCCCAATATACCTCATAGCCTCCAGTCCCAGATGGAATACTTAACACCGGTACAGTAGTCAACCGATGTTTAATCTCCTCAAAGCTCTCCTGGCACTCCTCAGTCCATCTAAACGATACATTCTTCCTCAGAAGTTTTGTCAAATGGGCTGAGATCAACGAGAACCCCTCGACAAACCTCCGGTAATAACCGGCCAATCCTAGGAAACTCCGAACCTCAGACACATTCCTAGGAGCCTTCCAATTCAACACTGCCTCAATCTTGTGAGGATCCACCTGAATACCCTCACCAGTCACAATGTGCCCCAGAAAAAACTACCTCATCTAGCCAAAATTCACATTTACTGAATTTGGCATACAACTGCTTCTCTCTCATGATCTGCAAAACTATCCTCAAATGCTCAGCGTGCTCCTATCTACTCCTCGAATACATCAAGATGTCATCAATGAATACTATCACAAACTGATCTAGGTAGGGCTGAAAGACCTTATTCATCAAGGCCATAAAAGCTGTCGGGGCATTAGCCAACCCAAACGGCATCACTAGGAACTCGAAATGCCCGTACCTGCTCCTAAAAGCACTCTTAGGCACATCAGTCTCTGCTATCTTCAGCTGATAATACCTAGATCTCAGATCCAACTTAGTGAACACCTGAGCCCCGTGCAACTGATCAAACAAATCATCGATCTTAGGTAGTGGATACTTGTTCTTCACTGTCACCCGATTCAACTGCCTATAGTCGATGCACAGTCTCAAAGTCCCATCCTTCTTCTTCACAAACATAATCGAAGCTCCCCACGGTGAAACACTGGGCCTGATAAATCCCTTATCCAGAAGCTCCTGTAACTGAGTGTAACATCTCGTTACTGTTAGCAAGGGTATTTTGGTAATATTGGGTCAGACTGATAGGTTTCATTGCATTCACTGATTGAGCATGTTACTGGCCTCTGATCATAGAGGATCAGGTTTCTTGCACATGCATTTATTCATAGGTACTCGCATTCATGATTTTCCGGCATTTTAATTGTGAGTATGAATTGATTGGATTGTGAACTGAAAACTGACTGGATTATGATTGATTGAGAAATTAGAAGTAATTGGGTTCCAATAATGGATTTAGAATAGTTTAAGTGTAATTGATAATTGATAGTGGCTTATACGAAATTTTTGAGAAATTCAGAAGAAAATGCCTGCATCGAAATTTTGGAGTGATGTATCGATCGATCAGATAAGATCGAAAGAATTGTCCAATGGCAATGGAAAACTTAGAGTTATACTGTTAGGAAATAAAATGTTGAGCCATTGAAATTTAGAGACTGAAATTTGAACTGATTTGGAGACCTATGTCTATAAATAGTTAGGTTTGAGATTTTGGGGATTTTACCCTAAGGCTTTACCGTTTCTTCTCTTCCTCCTCCCACGGTGATCTTCGATCCCTCCCATCGATAAGGTTCTTCGATCTTTCCTTGTGATTTTCTCTTCATTGTGTAAGCCTAACTCGTTATTGTGGTTGATGAAGGTTAAGAAGGGTTGAGAGTGGCTAATCGGTGATTGGAGAAAGTTTTAGGGTTTACGGAGATTTAAGAGATTTATGGTTTTGATCTTCGATTGGTAAGTATTTATGGATTTAATGTTGTTATTAATGTTTAGTTGTTACATTTATGGAATTTAATGTGTTAGATGGGGTAGTTGAATGTGTTTTATGGTGGTTTTAAGAGTATTAATGGCGGAAATCGATAGGAGAAGACGATCGGGCCTTCGCACGTCGCGACGAGCGCAGTGCCGTGAGGGCTTCGTCGCGACGAGTAATTAATTTATTCATCGCGACAAGCGTGGATTTGTGCGTTGCGATGAGCGGTCTCCACGTCGCGACGAACGAGCTTCCCACGTCATGCTTAAGGGACGAGGTCGCGATTTAGGGATGGAAATTCTGAATGGATGAGTGTTAGTTTATTGGGCATAATTTATGGTATAAACCTCCGATTAAGGTGATTCTTGATTCATTATGAACTAGGGAAAGAGGTCTATAATTAAGGATAATTATGGAAGTTATAATTTAATTTAAATGGTATTGATTTATAGAGAATAAGGTCAATTATGGTTCACAGTGTGACCTAAGTATTGAATTGAGACAATTGGAATTTTAATTGAGATTTTCAATAGAGGTTTTGACCCAATGGATAGGGAATTGCTATAGGGAGTATGAATTGAGGAAATTGAACTGAATTTTTAGGAATGGATCAATTATTGTCGATTAATTGAGCGAAGAGTTAGAATGGGGCATAAGAGTTCAAAATTGGGTTTTAGCATCGGAAATCGTGAACATGCATTGTATATAATTCCATCGAGACATATGCATCACCAATTGTTTAATTGAGCATTTAGTAATGGGACCGATTTAATCGTTATAGAGGCACCGCTGGATCGCTATTCTACGGACATTGCCGGACTTCGAGCAAGAGTTTGAAGTTACAAGTGAGTAACCTAGTTGGTTTCTCAAATTCCTGATTGTCTAAATGCTCTATGTGAATTATTTGCCAATGTGAATTGCATGATTACTAAAATGTATATAATTGAATTTCATGCTTTTACTGTATTAGATTGGACTACTGTGTGACACTGAGAAATGCAATACTGGGCTTTTATAGCCATACACTGAATTACTGAACACTGCATTACATGCATAAATGCATGATCAGATAATGGATATTTGACCCATGTTGCTATTATCACTGAAAAGAGCCTCGAGCTCTAACATCAGATCGACCGGCCTCGAGGCCGAGGGGAGAAATCTCGATCGCCCCCCATCAATAATCGATCGAGCACTTGGGCACAATACTGAATAACTAGAAGAGAGTCACATATGCATTGTATACACATGAATGATTGTTTTGTGAAGATTACTGAATCATGTGATGATCTGATTTATTGTAAATTGTTATTTGATACTGCAAACTGTTATAGGCTACTACAAATTGTTATATACTAATTGTATCTTACTGTGCCGTGCTGTACGCAATCTGCGTAATGCATGATTTGAGTGAACCATCGATGATGGTTTCTCGCTGAGTTCGCAAACTCACCCAAAATTGCATCTAATTTTTCAGGATCGATGAAGTAGTCTCCTAGCTCCGGAGATAGTCTTTTCCTGCCGTGCGAGCGTGCTAGCAAGAGAAGTGATGGCACACAGGTCGGTCAGCTGGGTTGGACTTTTGCGGATGACTTAGGATAGATTCTTGTATCAGTTTCCTTTTTGGTGTTGTTTAGGGGACTGATAGACTTGTCTATTCTGATATTGGATGACTGTATCTAGATTATTTTGGATTTTAAAATTGATTGATTTCTGATATATTATGGTTTTAATTATTGCGATGCCATGTGGATTAGCAGTCGGTTTTTCTGGTAGTGCACCTTTATCGGGGGATACGTGTCGGAGCGACCTTCGGGCGTCCCGATGTGTGCCCTACGGTGAGGGGGCGCTACATTAAGTGGTATCAGAGCATGGTTTGGCATCTTTTAGGCATAGTGTATTTTAGGCTAGAATCACTGTAAGAATAGCAGAACTGATCGGAATTTCTTGTCTGTTTTAGGTCATCCATCCTTGGAGATCGAGTTGAGCTACCAGCTGACCTGGAATCGGTAGGAGCTAGTAGGGAGTCCCCGATGCCTCTTTCAGAGGAGTTGCCTCCTCGAGTTCCTGTTAGACGGGAACGAAGATATGATCGACTGCGTAAGCAGGGGGCGGTTGACTTCTATGGCAGCACCGACCCTGCGGAGGCTGAGGGATTGTTAGAGAGGACCGAGCGAGTCCTCGATCAGATGGTTTGCGACCCTGAGGAGAGGTTTGATTATGCCATCTCTTTGCTATGTGGTCCCGCATATCGCTGGTGGAAGATCGCCCCGGCAAGACCACTGTGCCCCGCCTCAAACCCATACATGGGATGATTTTCTGAGGGCCTTCAAGGACAATTACATGCCCAAGGTCTATCTGGAAATGAAGTTCTGAGAGTTCTTAGAGTGAGACAGGATGCTTGACCGTGGCCGACTATGAGGTGCGGTTCAACGAGTTGATGGGCTATGCTTCTACATTAGTTGCTACTGAGGATGACAAGTGTCGGCGTTTTGAGGGCGGACTCAATCTGGAGATCCGTACCCTATTGGCTAGGTTAGACATGGGCACTTTTATTGAGCTGAGGGCGGCAGCCGTGAGGATTGAGCAGCTGCTGAGGCAGAGTTAGCCTGAGGCTGGATCGGGACCTAGGGGCAAGAGGCCCAGTGATAGTCAGGGTAGTGCTAGTAGGGGGTATAGCAAGTGTCAGAGTAGGCCCTTCAGGTCCGCAGGAGGGGCTAGACAGACTGGTCATGGGCAGAGGGGCAGATTTGTACAGACTGGTAGTGGTGGCGGCAGTGCCAGAGTTTCAGGGTAGTCTGTTCCTTTATGCGAGCATTGTGACAAGAGGCATAGTGGAGAGTGTCGATGGCTGTCTGGAGCCTGTTTGAGGTGTGGTTCGATGGACCACCTGGTTAGGAACTGCCCAGAGACTTTGGGAGCCCAGTCTACTATGACTGAAAGATCAAAAGAATACCACTTGCAGCAGCAGAGCCGTGGAGGTGGATTAGGATGGAGAGGCCGAGGCCGAGCAGAGGGGTCCGCAGTGAGGTCAGAGGGACCGAGCAGCTGACAGCAGTCGTAGGCCAGGGTCTATGCCGTGACTCAGCAGGAGGCCCAGGATTCCCCGGATGTTATTGCGGGTATGCTTCTGATTTCTAGTTTTGAAGCATTTGCATTGTTGGATCCTAGATCCACTCATTCTTTCATTGCACCGCAATAAGCATTTAGACTGCATGGGGATAGGCAGAGGTTACAGTATGGGTTAGGGGTGAGTACACCTCTAGGTAGTACGACTGTATTGGGAGAGGTCTGTATAGGGTGTCTAGTTCAGATCGACCGAGCGCCTCGAAAAGCCGATCCGATCATTTTGCCTCGAGGGAGATTGACGTGATATTGGGGATGGACTGGTTGACTGCACATAGGGCTATTATGGACTGTTATACCAAGGAGGTTATGCTGGAATCTCCTGGTCAGCCTAGATCTGTGTTTCGAGGAGTTAGTCAGGTAGTGCCAGCGAGGATGATTTCCTTTTTGAGTGCCCTGAGGTTGATGCAGGGAGGTTGTGAGGCCTATCTGGCTCACGTAGTAGATTCTAGAGTCGAGCAGAGATTGCAGGATGTTTCCGTAGTTAGGGAATTTCTGGATGTGTTTCCCGAGGAGTTACCGGGATTGCCGCCAGAGCGGGAGACAGAGTTCTCGATTGATCTTGTTCCAGGTGCCGCTCCTATATCGATACCTCCGTATAGGATGGCACCGGTGGAACTGAAAGAGCTTAAGGCTCAGTTGCAAGAGCTACTGGATAAGGGGTTCATCAGACCGAGTGTTTCGCCATAGGGAGCTCCTGTACTGTTTGTGAAGAAGAAGGACGGGACTCTGAGACTTTGTATTGATTATAGGCAGTTGAATCGGGTGACAGTAAAGAACAAGTATCCCCTGCCTAGGATCGATGATCTATTTGATCGCCATGTGGAGCCTGTGTGTTCACTAAATTGGATCTGAGATCAGGTTATTACCAGTTGAGGATTGCAGAGGCCGATGTGCCTAAGAGTGCTTTCAGGAGCAGGTACGAGCATTTCGAGTTCCTAGTGATGCCGTTTGGGTTAACTAATACCCCGGCAGCCTTTATGGCTTTGATGAATAGAGTTTTTTAGCCCTACTTGGATCGGTTTGTGATTGTATTTATTGATGATATACTTGTTTATTCGAGGAGTAGATAGGAGCACGCTGAGTATCTGAGGATTGTCCTTCAGGTCATGAGAGAGAGACAGTTGTTCGCCAAATTCACTAAGTGTGAATTCTGGCTTGATGAGATTATATTTCTGGGGCACGTGGTGTCCGATGAGGGTATTCAGGTGGACCCTCATAAGATAGAGGCGGTTATGAGTTGGGAGATTCCGAGGAGTGTGCCAGAGTTGCGGAGTTTCCTAGGATTGGCCGGATATTACCGGAGGTTCATCGAGGGGTTTTCATTGATCTCCGCCCCTTTGACGAAGCTATTGAGGAAGAATGTGTCGTTCAGATGGTCTGAGGAGTGCCAGAAGAGCTGAAACATCAGTTAACTACTGCATCGGTGTTAGGCATTCCATCTGGGACTGGAGGCTTTGTGGTTTACAGTGATGCCTCGCATAAGGGATTGGGATGTGTATTGATGCAGCATGGAAGAGTTATAGCGTATGCCTCGAGAAAGTTGAGGTCTCACGAGGTGAATTATCCAGTGCATGACTTGAAGTTGGCCGCAGTTGTGTTTGCTCTAAAGATCTGGAGGCATTATCTGTATGGGGAGACGTTCCAGATCATCACTGATCATAAGAGTTTGAGGTATCTGTTGAGCCAGAGAGAGCTCAATTTGAGACAGAGGAGATGGATAGAGTTGCTGAAGGACTATGACTGCACGATTGAGTATCATCCAGGGAAGGCCAATGTGGTGGCTGATGCACTGAGTAGGAGATCGTATGGTAGTGCAGCTCAGGTTCAGGTTTCGAGGTTACCTGGTCTGATTCAGTTGAGGGCTCTTAATGTACAAATGGATTTGGGTCAAGATGGAGCTCTGATTGCTACTCTGAGGCTGAGGCCGATGTTGCATGATAGGATCGGGAGAGTTCAGGATCAAGACCCAGTGTTAGTGAGACTGATTGAGAGAGTCCAGGCTGGTACAAGTTCGGAGTTTGTGTTGAGAGATGGGACTATATGGATGGGACAGAGACTGTGTGCCCGATGTTGAGGATTTGAGACGGGAGATCCTAGAAGAGGCACATGTAGCTACCTATGCTATGCATCTTGGTACGACCAAGATGTATAATTCACTGTGACAGCATTTCTGGTGGCCTAGTATGAAGAGGCAAGTGGCAGAGTATGTTTCCAGGTGTCTGATTTGTCAGCAGGTTAAGGCAGAGCATCAGGCTCCAGTGGGGAAGTTGCATTCGTTGCCCATTCCGGAGTGGAAATGGGAGCGAATTACCATGGATTTTGTGATGGGGTTGCTTAGACACCGAGGCAAAGATGATGCTATCTGGGTCATAGTGGACCGATTGACTAAATCGGCTCACTTCTTGCCAGTGAGGGAGAGCAATACTCTCGATCAGTTGGCCCAGAAGTATACAGCAGAGATTGTACGGTTGTATGGGGTTCCATTGTCGATAGTCTCAGACAGGGATCCCAGGTTCACTTCGAGGTTCTGGAAGAGCCTACAGACTGCTATGGGTACGAGATTGAACTTCAGTACAGCCTTTCATCCTCAGATAGATGGACAGAGCGAGAGGACTATTAAGACTGTTGAGGACATGCTTCGGGCGTGTGTATTGGATTTTAAAGGAGCATGGGATCAGTATTTGGCACTGATCGAGTTTGCATATAATAACCAGTATCAAAGTAGTATTGGCATGGCATCGTATGAGGCCTTGTATGGGCAACTGTGTCGATCGCCATTGTATTGGGATGAAGAGGGTATGAGATCGATAGAGGGTCCCAAGCTGATTCAGGATACAGTAGATAAGGTACAGTTGATCCGGAGTCGCATCAAGCGCTCGGCTCAGATGCATGTAAGAGCTATGTGGATCAGCATCGGCGAGAGATGGAGTACAATGTGGGTGACAGAGTGTTTCTCCGGGTGTCTCCTTGGAAAGGAGTACTGAGGTTTGGTCATAAGGGCAAGTTGAGACCTCGGTATATCGGTCCGTATGAGATCCTTGAGAGGATAGGACCGTTGGCTTACAGATTGGCTTTACCGAGTGAGATGTCCCAGATGCATGACGTGTTTCATGTCAAGATGTCCGACGGCACTGCTCAAACCCGACGATGTGATTCCGCTCAGAGATCGAGGTAGCCAATGATTTGAGTTATATTGAGGAGCCGGTGCAGATTATAGGATCACGGGTCAAGCAGTTGAGGAACAGGGTGATTCCATTGGTGAAAGTCCTTTGGAAGAACCACTCTTCTGAGGAAGCTACATGGGAGACTGAGGAGCTTATAAGGAGTCAGTATCCTCATTTATTCGATCAAACAGGTATTAAATTTCGGGACGAAATTTTTATTATGAGGGGTGCATTGTAACATCCCGTTACTGTTAGAAAGGGTATTTTGGTAATATTGGGTCAGACTGATAGGTTTCATTGCATTCACTGATTGAGCATGTTACTGGCCTCTGATCATAGGGGAACAGGTTTCTTGCACATGCATTTATTCATAGGTACTCGCATTCATGATTTTCCGGCATTTTAATTGTGAGTATGAATTGATTGGATTGTGAACTGAAAACTGACTGGATTATGATTGATTGAGAAATTAGAAGTAATTGGGTTCCAATAATGGATTTAGAATAGTTTAAGTTTAATTGATAATTGATAGTTGCTTATAGGAAATTTTCGGGAAATTCGGGAGAAAATGCCCGGATCGGAAATTTTGGAGTGATGAATCGATCGATCAGATAAGATCTTGAAAGAATTGTCCAATGGCAATGGAAAAATTAGAGTTATACTGTTAGGAAATAAAATGTTGAGGCATTGAAATTTAGAGACTGAAATTTGAACTGATTTGGAGACCTATGTCTATAAATAGTTAGGTTTGAGATTTTGGGGATTTTACCCTAAGGCTTTTACCGTTTCTTCTCTTCCTCCTCCCACGGTGATCTTCGATCCCTCCCATCGGTGAGGTTCTTCGATCTTTCCTTGTGGTTTTCTCTTCATTGTGTAAGCCTAACTCGTTATTGTGGTTGATGAAGGATGAGAAGGGTTGAGAGTGGCTAATCGGTGATTGGAGAAAGTTTTAGGGTTTACGGAGATTTGAGAGATTTATGGTTTTGATCTTCGATTGGTAAGTATTTATGGCTTTAATGTTGTTATCAATGGTTAGTTGTTACATTTACGGCATTTAATGTGTTAGATGGGGTAGTTGAATGTGTTTTATGGTGGTTTTAAGAGTATTAATGGCGGAAATCGATCGGAGAAGACGATCGGGACTTTCGACGTCATGACGAGCCTTGATCGTGAGAGGGCTTCGTCGCGACGAGTAATTAATTTATTCGTCGCAACGAGCTCAGTTGGACATCGCGACGAGCGTGGATTTGTGCGTTGCAACGAGCGGTCTCCACGTCGCGACGAACAAGCGTAGGTCGCAACGAGGGATGGAAATTCTGAATGGATGAGTGTTAGTTTATTGGGCATAATTTATGGTATAGACCTCCGATTGAGGTGATTCTCGATTCATTATGAACTAGGGAAAGAGGTATACAATTGAGGATAATTATGGAAGTTAGAATTTAATTTAAATGGTATTGATTCATAGAGAATAAGGTCAATTATGGTTCACGAGCAGACCTAAGTATTGAATTGAGACAATTGGAATTTTAATTGAGATTTTCAATAGAGGTTTTGACCCAATGGATAGGGAATTGCTATAGGGAGTATGAATTGAGGAAATTGAACTGAATTTTTAGGAATGGATCAATTATTGTCGATTAATTGAGCGAAGAGTTAGAATGGGGCATAAGAGTTCAAAATTGGGTTTTAGCATCGGAAATCGTGAACATGCATTGTACATAATTCCATTGAGACATATGCATCACTGAATTGTTTAATTGAGCATTTAGTAATGGGAATGTACTTAACTGTTATAGAGGCGTCGTTGGATCGTCATTCCACAGACATTGCTGGGACTTCCAGGCAGTAGCTTGGAAGTTACAAGTGAGTAACCTAGTTGGTTTCTCAAATTCCTGATTGTCTAAATACTCTATGTGAATTATTTGCGAATGTGAATTGCATGATTACTGAATTGTATATAATTGAATTTCATGCTTTTATTGGATTGATCGACTATCATGTGACACCGAGAAATGCAATCTCGGGCTTTTATAGCCATACACCAATTATCGAACATCGCATTACATGCATAAATGCATGATCAGATAATGGATATGTGACCCAAGTTGCTATTATCACTGAAAAGAGCCTCGAGCTCTAACATCTTTATCTCGACCGCCTCGAGGCCGAGGGAGAAATCCTCGACGCGTCCCCCATCGAATCTTCGACCGAGCGCTGGGCACAATCATCAATAATCGAAGAGAGTCACATATTCATTGTATACACATGAATGATTGTTTTGTGACGATTACTGAATCATGTGATGATCTGATTTATTGTAAATTGTTATTTGATACTGCAAACTGTTATAGGCTACTGCAAATTGTTATATACTAATTGTATCTTCTTGGCAAAGGTCAGATGCATCATCTGCGTAATGCATGATTTGAGTGAACCATCGATGATGGTTTCTCGCTGAGTTCGCAAACTCACCCAAAATTGTATCTAATTTTTTAGGATCGATGGAGTAGACTCCTAGCTCCGGAGATAGTCTTTTCCTGCCGTGCGAGCGTGCTGGTAAGAGAAGTGATGGCACACAGGTCGGTCAGCTAGGTCATCTAGATTATTTTGGATTTTAAAATTGATTGATTTATGATATATTATGGTTTTAATTATTGCGATGCCATGTGGATTAGCAGTCGGTTTTTCTGGTAGTGCACCTTTATCGAGGGATATGTTTCGGAGCGACCTTCAGGCGTCCCGATGTGTGCCCTACGGTGAGGGGGCGCTACACTGAGCCTTAATCTCCCTCAGTTCCACCGGTGCCATCCTATATGGAGGTATGGATATAGGAGCGGTACCAGGAACGAGGTCAATCGAGAACTCCGTCTCCTGATCCGGCGGTAAACCCGGTAACTCATCGAGGAACACATCCTGGAATTCCCTAACCACGAAACTATCTTGCTGCCTCTTCCTGACTCTAGCATCAAAAACGTGGGCCAGATAGGCCTCATATCCTCCCTGTATCAACCTCAAGGCACTCAGAAAATAAATCATGCGGGCTGGCACTGCCTAACTAACTCCTCGAAACATCGCCTGGGGGTGACCAGAGACTCCAATACAACCTCCTTGTGTAGCAATCCATATTTCCCTATGTACAAGAAGTCACCCATCCCAAAATCACATCTATCTCTCTCAGAGGCAATACTATAAGATCTGCACTCAATACTGCTCGATTAATCTGAATCAGGCACCCCTTGCAGATCTCTCCTAAAGCAATAGTACTACTTAGAGGTGTACTCACCTCTAGCCCATATTGTAACCTCTCCCTATCCCCATGCAATCTACATGCCATATGCGGTGTAATAAATGAATGCGTGGATCCAGGATCCAACAATGCATATGCCTCAAAGCCAGAAATCAGAAGCATACCAAAGAATAACATCCGGGAATCTCGAGTCTCGTGTCGAGTCATGACATAGACTCTAGCTCAGGGACCGCGGTCTGCTTTTTTCTTTCCTCTCACAACGGACCCCTCAACTCGCCACGGCCTCTACCTCGCCTCTCGCCTAGATCCACCTCCCAGACTTCAGTTGTCTTGGGTGTTCTTCGCCAGATCACCCAGTCATAGTGGACTGAGCTCCAAAGGTGGCGGGGCAATCCCTAACCTGGTGGTCCATCGAGTCACATCTAAGGCAGGCTCCAATCAGCCACCGGCACTCCCCACTGTGTCTCCTCTCACAATGCTCACACACTGGAGGAAGCTGCCCTGAACCTCTGCCACTACTACTACCAATCTGTACAAATCTTCCTCTCTGCCCAAAACCAGACTGTCTAGATCCTCCCGGAGACACAAGGTCCCGCTCAAGCGCCATCAAGCCCCCGCCAGAATCGCCTGACCGCCACTCACTCTTCCTCTCAAACCCATCTCGATCTGCATCAGTCTCATAAGCTGCTCCACTCGCACTGCAGCAGCCCTCAACTCAGTAAAAGTACCCATGTCTGATCTGGCCAATCTGGTGTGAATCTCCAAGTTGAGGCCATTCTCAAACCTCCGGCATCGATCAGCCTCTATGGAAATCAGAGCAGTAGCATACCCCATAAGCTTGTTAAACCTCACCTCACACTCTGCCACTGTCATCCGACCCTATCTCAACTCAAAAAACTCCTGCATCTTCATCTCCAAATAAACCTTAGGCATATAATTATCCTGGAAAGCCCTCAAGAAGTCCTCCCAAGTCGTAATACAGGTCCGTGGTATTGCTTAACGGCCTTCCACCACCGATATCTTTGGACCACGTAGAGAGAGACTACATAATCAAAACGCTCATCAGAGTCATAGTCCATCTGATCGAAGACTCTCTCAGTCCTCTCCAGCCATCCCTCAGCCTCAGCGGGGTCTGTGCTGCCGTAGAAGTCAACAAACCCCCACTTGCGCAATCTATCGTACCTCCTCTCCCGTCTCACGGGAACTCTGGGAGGTAACTCCTCAGAACGATGTACCGGTGACTCCCTACTAGCTCCGAATGATCCTTGGTCAGCTCGTTGTTCTATCTGATCCCCATGAAAGGATGACCTATAACAAAACAAAAGTTCTGATCAATTTCTACTTTTCTCATTGTAATTCAAGCCTAAATATGCACTATGCCCAACAGATGCCAAACCATGCTCTGATATCACCTAAATATAGCGCCCCCTTACTGTAGGGTACGCACCGGGACGCCCGTGGGTCATCCCGAGACATATCCTACAATAAGGAAGGCTACAAGCAGACAGTCACTATAGTACTCTCACGGCATCAGTAATAAAAGCCGCAATATAAAATCACTATATTTAAAAAAAAACCAAGATGCTTACTCATTCATATCTTCAAACAAAATTATATACAAGTCCATTAGATTTCCACTGTCTAAATACATTACTCCAAAAGGAAACTGATACAAAAATCTAACTAGGTCATCCCCAAAACAATCCCGGCTGACCGACCTGTATGCCATAACTTCTCTTGCCAACTAGATCCATATGGCAGGAAAAGGTCTATCTCTGAAGCTAGGAGTCTAATCTATCGATCCTGAAAAATATAATGCAATTTTGGGTGAGTTTGCGAACTCAATGAGAAACCATCATCGATGGTTCACTCAATTCATGCATTACGCAAATAGCGTACAGCATAACACAATAACACATTCGGAAAACCATATAGCAATTTACAGATTCTCATGCAATCATAGAACTCAAAAATTTCACAAATTAGTTATCACAATTGTATCATGCACTCTTGCCTATTTCCCATTCACTGCATTCAATCCATCACAATATGTATGCAATGCATATGTGACTCTTTCCCATTTTATTACAGTGTTGTGAACGAGCGCTTAAACAGTGAACAGTATTCAGTAGAAGCGTCTAGGGAGTAGGAGAGCCCTCTGGGTATGCACTAACTCCCCTCGAGCTCGAGGCTCTTTTCAATGTCGATGGCACTCAGTCACAACTATTATTATCCGTTTATGTATTTGTGTATGAAATGCAACATGTCCAATATAATCACAGTCACATTGACATTAACACCCATTTATCACAATTCTTCAAAATCACATGACGGTCGAGTCCGATTTATCAAAAGCAGACATATCGATCTTAATCATTCACATGCTCATACAATTCACAATCACAGACAGTTTACAGAGCATTTAACAATCAAAAATTGAGGAACCAACTAGGTTACTCACCTGTAACTTCCGAGCTACTGCCTGGAAGTCCCAGCAATATCCGTGGAATGACAATCCAACGGTGCCTCTATAACAGTGAAATAGTTTCCCATTACTAGATGCTCAATCAAAAAAGTCATTGGTGTCTTACTTTTCCAATGACACCAAAGTCATTCCATTCAGGTCAGTGATTCGAAAGATACACTTCAAACCTTTTTGGACTGCTCTTGTCCAAATCAGCATACTATGCACAACTCCCATCGAAAATTTTAAACCCCTTAGAAATTAAATTTGAATTCAATTTCTTCATACCATTTGTAGCTCCGAGTATCTAGTTTATCTTCAAACATGAATTATCTTTTTTAGAGTTCTACTAATCCAGAAATCATCAAAATATTAAAGCATGTTCAGTAAGTTATCCAATTCCTACTCTTCCAATTTATATCATTACTTTGGTTCAATCCACCCCTTTCAAATCAACACCAAGAGCTATGACCTTCAATGGAGACGCAAAAAGAGAATGTTAGGAATCTAAGGGTTCAAGAATCACTTCATTTAACTTTAAAATTTATAACTTTGAAGAAGACCTTGAGGTCAGATTTTATCATCTAAAGGGTCAAAGTGAATCAGACGATAGGATTTGACGAAGCCAAAAGAAAAATCAGACGAATGGAAAAAGGCAAAAGAAGTGGAAAAATGTCTATAACTTTCCCTATGAATATCGCATTAAGATGTTCTTTAGGTGATTTGAAGGAAGATTCCAAGCTCTACAACTTTCATGAAGACCTTGAAGACAAATTCTATCTTATGAAGAATAAAAAATGGAACAAAAGATATAAGATGACTAGTAATCCAAAATATAGCAAAACACAAACGAAGCAAAAATAGAAGAAGCGAAAGGCAGAAAATAGCAAAACATAGAAGAAATGAAAACAAAAGAAGAGAAAGGCAGAAACTTAGACGAAAAAAAAGGCAGATGAAGCAAAACTCAGAAGATGAAAAAGTCAGAAGAAGCAAATCGACAAAACACAGAAGATATCAAAAGACATAAGAAGTTCATAAACAGTAACCTAAAAGATGTTTATAAATAGTAACCCAAAAGGAATAAAACCCAGAAGAAGACACGTTAACAAAACACAGAAGATGACGCGTCAGCAAGACACAAACGATAGCAAAAGGCAAAGGATACAAAAGGCAAATGATACAAAACTCAGAAGATACAAAAGGAAGAGGATACAAAAGGCAGATGATAAAAAAACCCAAAAGATACAAAACATAGACGATACAAAAGGCAAAGGATACAAAAGGCATACGATACAAATGGAAGACGATACAAAAGGCAGATGACACAAAACTCAGAAGATACAAAACAAAGACGATACAAAAGGGAGAGGATACAAAAGGCAGATGATACAAAACTCAGAAGATACAAAACACAGACGATACAAAAGGCAAAGGATACAAAAGGCAGACGATACAAAACTCAGAAGATACAAAACACAGACGATACAAAAGGGAGATGATACAAAAGACAGACGATACAAAACTCATAAAGAGTGAAGCACTGAAGGAACAAAACACAAAAGGAGTTAATGAATAGTAACACAGAGGAAGTTCATGAATAGTAACACAGAAGAAACAAAACTTAAACGAAACAAAACACATTCAAAGATGATGTCATCAATGATGTCATCACAGAAGAAGCAAAAACACAGAAGATATAACTCCTCTCTTGCATATCTCCCTTATAAGGACCATGGCTTTCAACCTAGAAGTCCAAAAATTCTATACGATACATTGCTAGAAAGCTAAAAGAAATATCTACACACTTTCTCTAATCCAGTCTAGATTAATCCAAATTTTCCCTCGAGTATTGAACATGAATTTTCTACATTCATTCATTATACTACACCCAGTTCTTAACCTCATGACAACTTATGATTCTTAAAGACCAAATCTAAGTTTGGTATCTTCCTAAGAAAGGTAGCCACAGGTTTCTAGTTTTAATCCAAATTAAGAATCATCTCGATTGGATAACTCGAGAAGAAGTTGTGGCTAAAGGACTGAAACTTACTCCTTTAACAATTTTCCAAATCAAACACCCATTTTGTTTCAAAATCTTTCCTTAACATAGATCACACTAAGATCACCTTTCCTACTTCCTTTACTCCTCATTCTCAACTCCATTTCAAATCAATAACATCCAAAGAATATATATATATATATATATATATATATATATATATATATATATATATAGTCCCTGTTTAATCATGGACAAAAATAACTGAACATATCTGTATGTACCTATTCTTCATCCACATTACTACACAAATGCAACTTCATTTTTGGCTTTAATTCTACTTTTAAATTTCACCTTAATTCTTTTCACTTTAAAATCTTGTATCCAGCAGAAACACAAAACAAAACTTGGACATATCCACATTTCTCATTCGCTACTTTACCCTTGCCTATCTTTTCTTGGTTCAATAATTTTCATTCATTTGCTTTTTACTAATGACTACTTGCCAAAATTTCTCCTGCAAATAACTCTAACTTCCATGAAACATTTGTGGTCCAACAATTCCCCCCCCCCCCCCCCTTAAAAGAATTTTATCCCTGAAATTCCTACCAAAGTGATCAAACAAATGGAGGTAACATTTGTCTTATGTTTTCCTCAGTCTCCCTAGCTTGGTTTCTCTTCTCTCTCTCATTCTTTGCTTCTTTTTATATTTCTCTCTCTTTTTCATGACATTCCCTTTTTCTCTTTCTTTATCCTTTTTCTTATTCTCTTTTTCTTCCTTCCATTTATAGGCAAGACAACACTTCTTCTTCCAATTATGCCTTTCCATTTATTCCTTATATCTTTTACACGTAAATGTCTTGCCAAAAGCACCCTTGAATATTCTAACATAACACTTTATTCTAGAAGAATCTTCTCTATTGTCTTACTTTTCCAATGATACCAAATTTGTAACATCCCACCCCCTACTAGAAGGGTAAAATAGTAAATTTGGCATAGGATGAGATGGTTAAGAATGACTTAGGACTGTTCATGCATAATAGGATTGGTACACAGTATCATTTGTGCACATGAAATTACTGTACATGCATACATGACATTCCCGGTTTGTGTACCTAAGGCAATTTTATTGTGATTAACGTAGCTATTGGGTTTGAAAAATTATTCTGAGTACGCCATTGAGTGTTTTATATTTTTAGGGATTTGTGGGAATTTTTCGAATTTTTCGGTCTTGCAGCATTGGAAAATTCCAACCGGTCAATCGAAAGTGGATTTTTCTCAGATTGCATAATGGGCATTGGAATATGGGATAAATACCTTTTTTGGAATTGATTGGGTCAAATTTTATTAGGGTTTCTTAAGAAATCATATTCTATGTTTTGTCCTTTGTCCTTTTCTTTCTTAAATTTGGATAAGTGTCAAATTGACACCTTGCATTGAATGGTTGAATAGGTGCAAGTGTTCTCGACTCTTCTAGTGAAAAAAAAAAGATGAATTTCTTGCTTTCTTTATTCCATTCACCCACTGCTTTTCAAACCCATTTGCAATAAATGAACCACCGAAACTCTTCTCTTCTTCCTTTGCACTAAAGTTTCGAAAATCCCTTTACAAGCCTAAACCTCTTACTTCTTTATTATGATGGTGATTGTACATATGGAGTGAAGTGGAGAAGTTGATGCTAGGTGAAGAAGTTAAGAGTTGAAAGCTTAAATCGGTAAGTGTTTTATTATGCTTTAATTATGTAGTTAATGAATCATGGTTGTTAGAAGAAAGATTGAAGTGTTTTCATTTGATTTTGAATTGAATATGGATGATTATTCTTGCAAAGAATGTAAGAGGTAAGTGCTGCCAAATTATGGTGGTTATTCCTAGTGAATGTAGGCATGATATAGGGACTGATTTTGCGTCCAAATGAGATGCTTATGGTCGTAGAATTTAAAGTGGCATGATAGGAAGTGTATTGGAGAAGTAAAGCTGAAAATTGGTTTTTGACCTCATCAGATCGTTTTGAACATAACTCATTGTGTGGTTATGCAAATGAGTCGAGGTTTGGGCCCAATTAAACTTTGGGTTGTTGGCTACATTTTTGTGTGAAATAGGTGTTGTCTAATTTTCGACTTAAGAGGAATTTGGCTTGGAAAGTTACTATTTTAGTGTCTCGTGAACGAGAATCAAACTATGACCTAAGTGTTTTGCTGATTTTGCTAAATTAATTGAGAAGGAATTAGGGAAAATGGTCTAAATGAAAGTTGAAGCCTATTAAGTTATCTTTCCATTCCCACTGATTGTGCAATTTTTTGATTTGTATATTGTGAGATATGAACTGATGACTGTTGATTGGAACAATGCATTTTGGTGAAACCTAGCTGAAATGTCAGTTTTGTGAGCATTCTGATTGGAAGCAATTTTAGCAATTTCTGTGAATTGAATTGGCTTAAATGGTCTTCTGAAGAGTTGTATAGGAAACAATTATCTTGAAAATGGTATATAGAATGTAATTTTTGGAGATCCGATTTGAGAGTTATGAAATTTCAAACATTGAACCTGCATTAGATTATTAACTGCCCTGATCACCAGAAACTTGCATGACAAGTTTGAAATTGTTAATGATGGAATTGACTTTGACGCCCTTCATGAGAAGTGTAATAATGTGTTTTATCTTTCCAGTGATATAAGGTAGTGATTTTCTTGACATGTGTACAAGGAGTTATACTATTTTAATAATTACTGTCCAGATTGAGTATTTTTCACTGGCAGCAGCATTCACTGAATTGTTTGACCTAGTTAGACATTGAATTTGATTTCATATTGTTCATGAAAGTTGTAGATCACATTGTGATATTTCTGAGAATATTTATTGTGTAATTTTTTACTGAAGATAATGAAAGTTACTGAATTTACAAATACTGTTCTGTTTTAAGAGGTATTGAATGGGCAGAAGTCTCAATTGAATTTTGACACCTTTAAGGGTAAATGTGATTTTTATGGTTTTCATGAAACTTGTAGAGGGTTTCATGATCTTTCCAACGAGGTATGGATTGTAATTTTCTGAATTGTGTGTAAAGAGATATGCTAGTTAAAATGTCAAACAGGAAAAAGGGAAAAAGGAGAAGGAAATAAGGGCTTATATATATATAAATATGAATTGTTTTAATTGCTTTTTGTGTTCTTTTAGGAATAATTTTTCTGTCCGACATCCGATTGACCTGATTCTTGGGGCATCGGATTCATAGAATATTTAATTTCATTTTCTGAGAGATTGGAAATTTTTGGACGGAAAATTGACGTGGGTCCGGGTAAAAGTCTGTTTAGTCACTGTTTTAATTAATTGGGGACCTATAGAGGTCCGATTTGCGTACAGTCAGCGCCATTAGGTTTCTAATTTTTAGACGGATTTTATGATGGAAAAAAAAGAGATTAGGGTCGGGAATATCATGAACATGCATTTTACACCTACATGTGCATCATTACTAGTTCGGATTGAACAATTAGTGATCGTTTTATTCTCTGATTCTTATAAAGGCCCAACTGGAGCGTCGATCGACCGACGTAGCAGAGACTTCCCGACATTAGCTCGAAAGTAATAGGTGAGTAACCTAGTTGGTTTCTCAACCTTATGTGTTTAATATTATGCACCTATGCCATGTGGAGACATAAGGAAGGATTATGTGTGTCTGATTTGATTGATTTCAGACCATGGGTGTCTGAAATATTGAATAGGTGATATTGAAGTGCTATTGTGTGTACATGGCTACGAATGCATCAATGAATATGACTGAATTATCGGGCTGAAAGTCCGAAGGAAAAGGGGAACTGAAATTGAAATGTATATGACTGTAAATGGAAATTGGAACATGTGCATTCATGCATAATGCCATGATCAGATAATGACGGTTGTGACCGGAGCAGCCAACGATTTTCAGAGCTTAAAGCTCAACACAATCAGGGCCTCAAGCCCAACGTATTTATTAGAGCCACAGGCTCAATGATCAGGGCTTCAAGCCCAACGTAATCCCGAGCTTCGAGCTCGAGGGGAGTTAGTGCATACCCTGAGGGCTCTCCTACTTCCTAGACGCGTCTATTGAATATTGGTCAATGATAGGCGCTCGGTCACAACACCGTAAGAAAATGGAAGTGTCACATGCGCATTGCATATGTATATGATTGACTGCAAAATGTGAATGATGAAATGGCATGTGATATTTCTGTAAATGTTATTGTGTGATTATGTGTATATGATTTTTGTATGCATGAGTTGGGTGAACCATCGATGATGGTTTCTCACTGAGTTCGCAAACTCACCCAACATTGCAATTATTTTTCAGGTATTGAAGGGTACCCCGTTAGTGGAATGGGAGTATGATTACTGCAAGAGAGTCGGTGTTTGAAGTCGGGATCAGTTCACGTCTGCATTTGTGTCATTTTGAATTATGTGTAAATTTATATTTCGCAAAAATAGTACTGAATTGTTTGAGGGCCCTAATTGATAAATATTGTTTTGAAATTTGATCTTTGATAAAGTGTATGACTGAAAAGGGTTTTCGTATCACGGGCCCGAATCGCTTATTATTTTCGCAAGACTCATTTGTTTCAAAAGAAAAATATCATAATGAGTTTTAAAGCGCATTGATCGCTTCTAGATACCACCCTCATGGTCGCTGGCTCGGATATCACCGTCGATGTCGGGTTCGAGTCTCATGGGGAGGGTGCTACATTTAATATTATCGAGACCAGCAATAATGAATGTATCCGGGCACATCAAACATAGGTCAAGTTGCATGCATTTGAGTCTTTTCGCTTGCATCGCGGTAATCGATCCCGATCGAGTCGCACGAGGATAAATCCTACGTGTAAACATGTGTTAAATGATGAAGTGTGAGAATAGTGAGAAGGTATGAGAATGTGAGCCCATGAATGTGTATGGGCAATGAGGAATGGGAAAAAGGAAACATCGATAATGAGAAGTATAATGTACTGTGGTTAGAATGCCTATGTTGGCCTAGACTGATTAAGGAAAGGATTGATATCAAATTGAGTCCCCTGATTAAAGTGGCACTATAATGGCGACAGAAAACGAACATGTCTAAAACTTGGAGAGGTCCACTATAGATATGAGAAACATACTGGTTATTGTCGGCCTATGTGCAATTACATGATAAGGTAATTAGAGTTTTGACTTGTATCTTCGACGAAATGGGAACTGGAAATGAGCAAAGAATAAATGGTTCGATCAGGCAGATATGGATTCACTACATTTGTGTTAGTGGATATCATAGATGATGTTAGTGAGATTGTATTGAGATCGATATTGTATTGTAACGGTCTACAAAGAACTAAAAGAGAAAAGTGCCTAGTAGGGTAAGAAAAAGTGGAAATGGTGAGACAAAAGTGTACAGATAAACTGAAAAGAACTCGTGAAACGGTTATGATCCTGAGCGCATAAGCTTGAGATTGAAATGGTTATGCGAATAATGTGCTAAGAGTTTGGAAACTAGTATCAGAAGATAGTAAGGGAAAAAGACTGACTGACAATTTCTCCTGATAGTGTATTGAAGAAAAAAAATTCTGGATTGGTTGAATGTCTGAATATGGACATAGAAATGGGAAATGGATGGGTAAATAGAGAGAGAGACAATGTATGAGTATCTATATTTTTTTTGTGTTTGGGGACACATCCCTGAATGTTCTAGTAATGTAAATACCCTATCGTTGATTGTTTCAGAAAAATACAAAGATACGTAGCAATAATACGATGACAGTATATAAGCCAAGTGGATATGACCGTAAAAGGTCAAGCTGACACATTCATGATATAAGAAGAAAACTATGTAAAAAGAAGTACAATGACGTGTGAGAAAGAAAACAAGGATAAAGATAGTGAAATAATGAAAATGCTAATGAAACAAGGATAGTGATATATAAAGAGAGTTGTCGCATTTACGTTGATTTACCGTTAGGAGTACATACTGGATAGTGAGGTGATCATGATGCATGAAACTGATGTGACATATACATGGAAAGAATAGAGGAAATGGTAGATGACTTAGTTTCTATAAGTGTAAATTTCATAATAGGTGAAAGCCAGACATAAGAGGACTGGGCATGCCCATGCCCGTATGGGAGGAAAAGAAAAATAATTATGGCATAAGTCCTCTATTTGAGGATTGGCATAAACGGAAATGAGTTTGTGGAATTCTGAATCGTATAGGATAATAATTGGCTTCCGGATAAGATGAAATGATTTCGAGTAATGTGTATAGGAAAGTATAAGGGTTAAAAAAAAGTGTATCGCATCTCACCGAACCTTAGTGCAAGGAATGATTTGATCTTTCCAATTATGGCATAAAATTGTTCTGACTGAGATCGTGTGTATAGTTGAAATTGAGCTTTTGAGATACTACGGATGCTTGAAAAGCAATTAGGAAACGAGTTGGTGATGAGAATTTGGTGAACAATTATAATGCGGTTGCAAGACTAATGGTCATGACGAGAACAAATCGAAAATATGTATGGACGAAATTAAAAGTGAAATTGAGACATATCTCAAGAGAAGATTTAGGCATAACAAGTGAAAAATATACTACTGAGGTTATCTGCATTGTGTATACGGAAATGTAAAGTGTCCAACTATGTAAGTTGAATTTTAATTTAAGGTGATTCTATTGCAATGTGGAGTGCATGGGTCTCTTTATGTGATGCAAAATAGTCCCGAACTGCGAAGTGAAATACTCAAATGAGTGGAATTTATGGAGGTCCAAGTATGGATGACTAGGCATTGGCATATGTCGATGAGAATGACAGGAAAGCAATTGATAAGAGAAAGTTCATAGCAACAAGAAGTCATTAAGGGAAACTGAAACTGACGTGATGTAGTGTTACCATGGACTCAATGAAAAGTTTGACTGATGTCTGTTAAAAACAACAATGAGTAATGTCTAGAGATGGATATGAGGTAATAAATGGTATTAACTGATGACTATGCGTTTGCAAGTGTTGCGAAGTAAAAGAGTTATATGAAAAATGGAAGAACCTGACATTGGTAAGAAGCATCCCTTGAAATTGAAGCGGTGTGGGATGACATGTCAATTTGTTAGAACGGTATACGAGGAACTGAATTGTTTTGATAAATGGTATCAGTGCTATGAGTGAAATGGTTTCAAGCCTTGGAGACCTTAGATTCCTATCTGGAATACATCATGTAGAAGTTTAGAGTTGGAATGGCATAAAGGTCTACTGTAGTCTCAAATAGTGAACAGACAATTCTGAACTGAATAGAATAAATACAGCTATTGGGGTTTCGAAAGCTAGGACATTGAAGAAGAAAAAAATGTCAAGAAGTATATGGGGCAAAATAAAGTGCTACTAGAGAATTGAAGTCGTAGATTTAGTGATATTGGATAGAGGTAAGAAAGGTTAAGAGTGCAGGAGTTAAAGTGGTGAGTCCTATGATGAGTCTGAATATGCGAGCGAAATCGAAAAAGAAAAAAAAATATTGCATGCTTCAAAGAAAAAGTATGTGTAACCGACAAAAAGGTGATAGAACAAGAAAGTGAAAAGTCGAAGCTAGACATTCTAGTAAGTATATGCGAAAAGTGAAATTGAATAACTGAGGGTATAGAACGAAGTGATTAGATTCAAGTGCGTAGAGGTTTGAATGTTCAATAGGAAAAGTGCTTAAGTTGGACTGCAGAGGATTATACCCTCATGATATAGTTTTGACTGAATGATTATAGAATTAATGGTGATCTAAGAGTCAATGAAATATGAGGGATAAATGCGTTAGGTGGATTATCACCGGTTATAGTGAAAAATAGAGATAAGTGCCACTGTGTCGGTACTAAAGGAAAGGAAAGTGTCGCAGACGAGAGAAACTATTTTATTGGAAGTATCATAGTGACAAAGTACACCCAAAATTGGCAAAAAAGGGTATTAATGAAGTTATTGGAATAAGTCTATACGTTGAGAAAAAAGTATTGGATGGTATAGTGAGAAAAAATGATATTGGGTGGTATAGTGAGAAAAATGTATTGCATGGATAAAATATGATAAGTGAACAGGTTCGGAAATAATGACCTGAGACATAGCATTGGAACTAAAGGTAATGGCTACTCTGAAAATGGCAAGTGAGATAGTAAGGTAGTAAGATCGCCGACTGACAGCCTTGTTGAGTCCGTCTACTGTGACGAGTGATAATGAGTTAGCCAAATAAGTGACGGAACAACTGACTGAGTGTGGTTACTGTGACCTTTCGGAAAATGAATCATTGAGTGGAAAAGTGTATGGGACATGTAGGGACATTTGATAACTGTCATAGTGAACCGTTGACTGAGAATTTCCAGGACGAAATTTTTATAAGGAGGGGGGAATTGTAACATCCCACCCCCTACTGGAAGGGTAAAATAGTAAATTTGGCATAGGATGAGATGGATCAGAATGACTTAGGACTGCTCATGCATAATAGGATTGGTACACAGTATCATTTGTGCACATGAAATTACTGTACATGCATACATGACATTCCCGGTTTGTGTATCTAAGGCAATTTTATTGTGATTAACGTAGCTATTGGGTTTGAAAAATTATTCTGAGTACGCCATTGAGTGTTTTATATTTTTAGGAATTTGTGAAAATTTTTATGGAATTTTTCGGGGTACTTGCCCGGATCGGAAAATTCCAACTGGCTGACCGAGTGGATTTTTCTATATTGCATAATGGGCATTGGAATATGGGATAAATACCTTTTTTGGAATTGATTGGGTCAAATTTTATTAGGGTTTCTTAAGAAATCCTATTCTATGTTTTGTCCTTTGTCCTTTTCTTTCTTAAATTTGGACAAGTGTCAAATTGACACCATGCATTGAATGGTTGAATAGGTGCAAGTGTTCTCGACTCTTTTAGTGAAAAAAAAAGATGAATTTCTTGCTTTCTTTATTCCATTCACCCACGGCTTTTCAAACCCATTTGCAATAAATGAACCACCGAAACTCTTCTCTTCTTCCTTTGCACTAAAGTTTCGAAAATCCCTTTACAAGCCTAAACCTCTTACTTCTTTATTATGATGGTGATTGTTCATGTGGAGTGAAGTGGAGAAGTTGATGCTAGGTGAAGAAGTTAAGAGTTGAAAGCTTAAATCGGTAAGTATTTTATTATTCTTTAATTATGTAGTTAATGAATCATGGTTGTTAGAAGAAAGATTGAAGTGTTTTCATTTGATTTTGAATTGAATATGGATGATTATTCTTGCAAAGAATGTAAGAGGTAAGTGCTGCCAAATTATGGTAGTTATTCCTAGTGAATGTAGGCATGATATAGGGACTGATTTTGTGTCCAAATGAGATGCTTATGGTCATAGAATTTAAAGTGGCATGATAGGAAGTGTATTGGAGAAGTAAAGCTGAAAATTGGTTTTGACCCATCTTTGTCTTTTTTTGAGCATAACTCATTGTGTGGTTATGCAAATGAGTCGAGGTTTGGGCCCAATTAAACTTTGGGTTGTTGGATACATTTTTGTGTGAAATAGGTGTTGTCTAATTTTCGACTTAAGAGTTGAAATTTGGCTTGGAAAGTTACTATTTTAGTGTCTGTGAACAGTAACCGAAACTATGACCTAAGTGTTTTGCTGATTTTCCTAAATCTAAATGAAAGTTGAAGCCTATTAAGTTATCTTTCCATTCCCACTGATTGTGCAATTTTTCGATTTGTATATTGTGAGATATGAACTGATGACTGTTGACTGGAACAATGCATTTTGGTGAAACCTAGCTGAAATGTCAGTTTTGTGAGCATTCTGATTGGAAGCAATTTTAGCAATTTCTGTGAATTGAATTGGCTTAAATGGTCTTCTGAAGAGTTGTAGAGGAAACAATTATCTTGAAAATGGTATATAGAATGTAATTTTTGGAGATCCGATTTGAGAGTTATGAAATTTCAAACACTGAACCTGCATTAGATTATTAATCGCCTCGATCACCGAAACTTGCATGACAAGTTTGAAATTGTTAATGATGGAATTGACTTTGACGCCTTCATGAGAAGTGTAATACTGTGTTTTATCTTTCCAGTGATATAAGGTAGTGATTTTCTTGACATGTGTACAAGGAGTTATCTTGTTTTAATAATTCTTGTCAGATTGAGTATTTTTCGAGGCAGCAGATTCACCGAATTGTTTGACCTAGTTAGCCATTGAATTTGATTTCATATTGTTCATGAAAGTTGTAGATCACATTGTGATATTTCTGAGCATATTTATTGTGTAATGTTTTACTGAAGATAATGAAAGTTACTGAATTTAGAAATACTGTTATGTTTTAAGAGGTATTGAATGGGCAGAAGTTTCAATTGAATTTTGACACCCTTAGGGGTAAATGTGATTTTCATGGTTTTCATTAAACTTGTAGAGGGTTTCATGATCTTTTCAACGAGGTATGGATTGTAATTTTCTGAATTGTGTGTAAAGCGATATGCTAGTTAGAATGTCAAACAGGAAAAAGGAAAAAAGGAGAAGGAAATAAGGGCTTATATATATATAAATATGAATTGTTTTAATTGCTTTTTGTGTTCTTTTAGGAATAACTTTCCCGTCCGACATCCGATTGACCTGATTCTTAAGGCATCGGATTCATAGAATATTTAATTTCATTTTCTGAGAGATTGGGAATTTTTGGACGTAAAATTGACGTGGGTCTCGGTAAAAGTCTGTTTAGTCACTGTTTTAATTAATTGGGGACCTATAGAGGTCCGATTTGCGTACAGTCAGCGCCATTAGGTTTCTAATTTTTAGACGGATTTTAGGATGGAAAAAAATGGGATTAGGGTCGGGAATATCATGAACATCCATTTTACACCTACATGTGCATCATTACTAGTTCGGATTGAATAATTAGTGATCGTTTTATTCTCTGATTCTTATAGAGGCCCAACTGGAGCATCGATCGACCGACGTAGCAGAGACTTCCCGGCATTATCTCGGAAGTAATAGGTGAGTAACCTAGTTGGTTTCTCAGCCTTATGTCTTTAATATTATGCACCTATGCCATGTGGAGACATAAGGAAGAATTATGTGTGTCTGATTTGATTGATTTCGGACCATGGGTGTCTGAAATATTGAATAGGTGATATTGAAGTGTTATTGTGTGTACATGGCTACGAATGCATCAATGAATATGACTGAATTACCGGGCTGAAAGTCTGAAGGAAAAGGGGAACTGAAATTGAAATGTATATGATTGTAAATAGCAATTAGAACATGTGCATTAATGCATAATGCCATGATCAGATAATGACGGTTGTGACCGGAGCAGCCAACGAATTTCAGAGCTTAAAGCTCAACGCAATCAGGGCCTCAAGCCCAACGTATTTGTTAGAGCCACAGGCTCAATGATCAGGGCTTCAAGCCCAACGTAATCCGAGCTTGAGCTCGAGGGAGTTAGTGCATACCACGAGGGCTCTCCTACTCCCTAGACGCGTCTATTGAATATTGGTCAATGATAGGCGCTCGGTCACAACACCGTAAGAAAATGGAAGTGTCACATGCGCATTGCATATGTATATGATTGACTGCGAAATGTGAATGATGAAATTGCATGTGATATTTCTGTAAATGTTATTATGTGATTATGTGTATATGATTTGTGTATGCATGAGTTGGGTGAACCATCGATGATGGTTTCTCACTGAGTTCGCAAACTCACTCAACATTGCAATTATTTTTCAGGTATTGAAGAGTATCACGTTAGTGGAACGGGAGTATGATTACTGCAAGAGAGTCGGTATTTGAAGTCGGGATCAGTTCACGTCTGCATTTGTGTCATTTTGAATTATGCGTAAATTTATATTTCACAAAAATAGTACTGAATTGTTTGAGGGCCCTAATTGATAAATATTGTTTTCAAATGTGATCTTTGATAAAGTGTATGACTGAAAAGTGTTTTCGTATCACGGGCCCGAATCGTTTCTTATTTCGCGCACTCGACTGTTTTTAAAAAGAAAAATATCATAATGAGTTTTTAAACTGCATTGACAGCTCTAGCATACCACCCTCGCGGGTCGCGAGCTCGGATATCACCGTCGATGTCGGGTTCGGGTCTCGCGGGAGTGGGGTGCTACAAAATTCATTCTATTCGGGTCAGTGATTCGAAAGATACACCTCAAACCTTTTTGGATTGCTCTTGTCCAAATCATCATTCTATGCGCAACTCCTATCGAAAATTTTAAACCCCTTAGAAACTGAATTTGAATTCAATTTCTTTATAGCATTTGTAGCTCCGAGTATCTAGTTTATCTTGAAACAAGAATTATCTTTTTTAGAGCTATACTAATTCAGAAATCATCAAAATATTGAAACATGTTCTAGGTATCCAATTCCTACTCTTCCAATTATATCCTTGGCTCAATCCACCCCTTTCAAATCAACACCAAGAGCTATGACCTTCAATGGAGACGCAAAAAGAGAATGTTAGGAATCTAAGGGTTCAAGAATCACTTCATTTAACTTTGAAATTTATAACTTCGAAGAAGACCTTGAGGTCAGATTTTATCATCTGAAGGGTCAAAGTGAATCAGACGATAGGATTTGACGAAGTCACAAAAAAAACAGATGAATAGAAAAAGGTAGAAGAAGTGAGAAAATGTCTTTAACTTTCCCTACAGATATCGCATTATGATTTTCTTTAGGTGATTCGAAGGAAGACTTCAAGCTCCATAACTTTCATGAAGACCTTGAAGACAAATTTTATCTTCTGAAGGATCAAAAATGGAACAGAAGATATAAGATGAACAGTAACCCCAGAAGATAGCAAAACACAGACGAAGCAAAAATAGAAGAAGTGAAAGGCAGAAAATAGCAAAACACAGAAGAAATGAAAACAGAAGAAGAAAAAGGTAGAAACTTAGACAAAGAAAAAGGCAGACGAAGCAAAACTCAAAAGATGCGAAAGTTGTTGGATCGGAAAAAGAAAACATGCTTTGTTTGGAAAAACGGTAGATTTCAAAACTTTTAAGAAATCATTACTTGCAGCGGAAGCAACAAATCCAAATCAATATGCCAATCTATACATGATATGGTATAAGGGTAATAAAATATAAACAAGATTAGGAGTATTACCGACTCCTTCGCTACAGCTTTAAATCCTCGTTGCGTTATCCTCTCCTTCTTTGTGTATCCAAATCCTTTGCCTTTGACTCTTTTCCTTTAGCAATCTACTTTCTCCTTGTTGTAGTATCCTCAACGAATTAGATTTACCACCTGTTCTTCAAGGAAAATTAGGTTAACAAAATCCTTTGGTGGGAAAGGAGAAGAAATGTTTGGAGGACATTTTCTTAGAAGAAGAAGAAGCAAAATTGAAACTCTTTCAATTGGTATTTTCGATTCTCTCCTTCATGAAAGGAGAGAAGGTGTAAAGAACATGAAAGAACTCTTTCTTGCCTACCAATTTCGTACATGCATGGATGGAAGGAGAGAGAGGCATCAAATGCATCACTTCTTTCATTAATCACTCATAAAATAGCTAATAATTGAGATTATCTTCATTTATCTTTATGACGGCTATTTGAAAAGACCATAACCTAAAATTCAATACCCAATTTTGGTTTTGCCAAGAAGAAAGAAGGAAGATGGTCCATATAATGTACATCTTTCATCTTTAATCTAATGAATGCAAATAGGTTACAAGCCAACATTAAAAGAAAACCATTAAACCATTTAATGGTAAGTTCATAACTCCATTTAATGATGATTAACCATAATAAAGACCATCTTTCTTTAGCATTTTTAATGTCAAATGTGTGGTTACACATTTAACCTAGGAATAACCGAAATTGCTATCTTCTTCTTTTAAAAAAATTGTTTTAATATAATTAATCTAATTAATTACATTAAACCAAAAACTAAGCCCATTACTAAATGTACATTTGGGCTTATTTAATTAGACCAAGCCCAAGATTCAATTATGGGCTTCTAATTAACCTCCATTTATATTTCTTACTTAGCTTGATAACCTTCCTTAAAGCCAAGTGGGGAATCTTATAGGACTTTGATAATTGAAGTCGATAAGGCTAGAATTAATTGATCTCATTGGAATTAATTCTAGCTTATTAACTAAATGTCATTCCACCAAGACAATTAGTTGAACTCTTTAATTATTAAATATTATGAGAATATGTCCAATTGCAAACCCTATTTAGAACCTTATTATAGCCATCCGCACAATAAAGGGTAAAATTACCGTTTTGCCCTTATGTTAGTTTTTCCTTCTAGATCTCTCATTTTACTTTATATGGTGATTAACACATAAGATCTCATCTCGGTGTTAAGACTTGATGGGTAGCTAGTCCATCAAACTCTGGATCGATTTAATCACCAAATCTCCTTAAAACATCTGAAGAGATGATAACACTATAAACTCTTTATTTGAGTGAATGTTCCACGATACATATTTCAATTAATAATTCCAACATGCAGAACCTTTGGATTAATACTCTATAAAATCCATTCCGATCATATCAAGAATTATAATGAAACATATATGAGTTCACCACTCATCAAGATTATGGTTCATAATAAACGAATACTTAAGTTGTATGTTTTAAGATTAAAGTAACGACCCACTTTATTCTTGAAAACATACTTGATTCTAGATTCATTTAATAGTTCCATTATCGATAGTCAACTACTATCATGATATGAAACTCATCATTCCCTTGAAGTAAACTCCTTTACTTATATGGAGATAAATCGCAACACTACAGTCTAAACCATAATCAAACGACCAACTTGATTATTCAACTGTGAATCAATTAATTCAGATTCTAATAATATACATGTTTCCCATACATCTCTTTGTATATGTATATTACTTACAAAAGAATCTTGGTACCTTATGACTAGATATATAATGCTCATACAGATAAAACCAAACTCTTTTGTTTTATTAATAATAAATATTTTCATTACAAAGCATGGCGAAGAAGATAAAGTTACATGTAAATACACTTTCTTTCCAGGGCACTATATTTACATAACTCTAAAAATCTCCCACTTGCGCTAAAGCAAGTTTGACATATCTCTCATTTCCATCCCTTCTAGGTGACCCTCAACGCTCTTTTGAGTCAATGTCTTTATGAACGAATCAACAAGGTTTTGCTCGGTGGGAATCTTTACCACATCCACTTCTCCACGTATAAGATGATACTTTCCCTCAATGTGTTTGGCAGCTTTGTGGTTCCGAGGTTCTTTAGAATTAGCCGCTGCCCCACTATTATGACAATAAAGTGTAATGGCCTTTTCCGCCTCTAGAATTACCTCCAAATCATTTACGAACTTCCAGAGCCAGATTGCATCCTTTGCTGCTTCACAAGCAGCAACATACTCAGCCTCTATAGTCAAATCAATAATACAAGATTGCTTGACACTCCTCCAAACTATAGCTCCACCTCTTAAAGTAAATATAGAACCAGAAGTTGATTTCCTTGAATCAACATCTGATTGGAAATCAGAATCCGTATATCCTGTCGGAATAAGATTACTTCCAGAGTAAACAAGCATTAAGTTCTTCGTCCTATGAAAATACTTAAGTATACACTTAACTGCAGTCCAATGTTCCATTCCTGGATTGGACTGAAATCTGCTTACCAGTCCCACTGCGTAACAGATATCCGGTCTAGTGCACAACATTGCATACATCAAACAACCAAATGTCGAAGCATATGGAATGTTACGAATGCGTTCAACCTCCTCTTGGGTTTTAGGTGCTTGTTCCTTTGAAAGTTTGGTTCCATGTTTAGTAGGAGTAAAACCCCTCTTGGAATCTTGCATGGCAAACTTATTGAGCATATTCTTAATGTAGGTTAGTTGAGACAAAGCTATCTGCTTGTTCTTTCGATCCCTTATAAGTTTGATCCCTAGAATATAGGTAGCCTCTCCCAAATCCTTCATTAAAAACTGTTCATTCAGTCATCCCTTAACCGCAGATAACATTCCCACATCATTCCCAATTAGCATAATGTCATCAATATACAGGATTAGGAAAGTAACCTTACCTTCTTGTATTCTTTTATAAACACAAGGCTCATCTAGGTTTTGTATAAACCCATAGGTTTTGATAGCCTTATCAAACCTAATGTCCCAAGACCTAGATGCTTGCTTAAGTCCATAAATGGACGTTTGCAACTTGCAAATCTTATGCTCATTACCTGGCTCAATGAATCCTTCCGGTTGGGCCATATAAAAGGTCTCCTCAAAATCCCCATTAAGAAATGCGATCTTGACATCCATTTTTCATATTTCATAATCGAAATAGGCTGCTATGGCCAAAATAATCCTGAAGGACTTAAGCATGGCAACCGGAGAAAGTCTCCTTATAGTCTATACCCTCCTTTTGAGTATAGCCTTTAGTTACCAATATAGCTTTAAAGGTCTCTACCTTTCCATCCGATCCCCTTTTCCTTTTGTAGATCCATTTACACCCTATGACTTTTAGACCTGGTGGTAGATCTACAAGGACCCAGACTTCATTACTATACATAGAATCTATTTTCGATTCCATCGCCGTGAGCCATTTTCCTGCATTAACATCATTAATAGCCTGTGTATACGTAATGGGATCTGTTTCTTCTTGGTCCGAGATGGCAATTAAGCCTTCTCCTAAACCCAGATACCTATCTGGCTGTCTCACAACCCTCCCACTACGTCTAGGCACACCTTGATGTTCAAAGTGCACTTCGATTCAACTCTTGAATCCATTTCACATCTTGTTACATCATATCCAAAACAACTCTTGGTTTAGATGAAATAGCTAACTCCTTTAGTACTACTTCACTTCTTCCTTTGTGGTTTTTCACAAACTCTTCCTCTAAGAAGGTTGCATTTGTCGACACAAATACCTTCTTATCATGAGGATTGTAAAAATAGTACCCTCGAGTTCCCGTAGGATATCCTACAAATAAACATACTTCTGACCTTGGTTCCATCTTTGTGGATTCAGGCTTTAGAACATGCGCTGGGCAGCCCCAAGTCCTCAAATGCCTCAATGAAGGCACTCGGCCAGTCCACAACTCCCTAGGTGTTTTAGGCACCAATTTAGACGGAGCAAAGTTAAGAAGATATGTTGCTGTTTGTATGGCATATCCCCAGAACGATTCTGGAAAGCTAGCGTAGGACATCATTGATCTTACCATTTTCAATAGAGTTCTATTTCTCCTCTCTACTACACCATTCTGTTGAGGTGTACGAGGAGCTGACAAATTGGAAACAATTCCATTTTCAATTAAATATTGCTAGAACTCTCCAGATAAATACTCACCACCTCGATCTGATCGAAGCTGTTTTAATGGCTTGCCAAGTTGCTTCTCAGCTTCAGCTTTGAATTCTTTGAACTTTTCAAAAGATTCACTCTTTTTATGCATCAAATACAAATATCCATGTCTTGAGTAATCATGTAGCATCCCACTCCCGTAAGACCCGAACTCGACATCGAGGGTGATATTCGAACCCGTGCCTCACGAGGTTGGTACGCTAGAGTAGTCAAAACAGTTCAAATACTCGGTAATGCATTTTTCTTTTGGAAAACAATCGAGTGCGCGTAAATCAGTAAACAATTTGGGCCCACGATACGAAAATATTTTCAATCAAAACACTATTTCAGTAATCAAATTACAATACAACATTAATCAATTGGGGCCCTCGGCAATAACAATACTAATCTTACGGAAAATACAAAATTTACACATAATTCAGAATGACACAAATGCAGACGTGAACTGATCCCGACTTCAAACTCTGACTCTCTTGCAGTAATCATACTCCCGTTTCACTAACGAGGTACTCGTCAATTCCTGAAAAATAATTGCAATGTTGAGTGAGTTTGCGAACTCAATGAGAAACCATTATCGATGGTTTACTCAATTCATGCATATACAATCGATTTAACATATATCACATACAATCACATTTCTCAAATGTAAGGCGTTTCGCCTTTCACACAATTTACATTCAATCACACCCTACATGCAATGCACATGTGACACTGTCCAATTTATTACGGTGTTGTGACGAGCGCCTATCGCTGATCGTGATTGATGAGCGCGTCTAGGGAGTAGGAGAGCCCTCAGGGTATGCACTAACTCCCCTCGAGCTCGAGGCTCGGTTCAGTAACAGTGTTTTGGTGGGCTTGAAGCCACGATCTGATGAGCTGTGGCTCTTCGTTGGTTGCTCCGGTCACAACTGTCATTATCTGATCATGCTCTTATGCATGAATGCATATGCTCCAATTTCCATTTACAGTCAATTTCTATTTCAGTGACCAAATTCTCGATTCTTCGGACTTTCGGTCTGGTATTTCAGTCATATACATTTACAATTTATTTCATTGATGCATTCGTAATCATTTACACACAATAGCACTTCAATATAAAGTTCTCAATATTTCTGACACCTATGGTCCGAAATCAATCAAAATCAAACACACATATCCATCCATTATCTCCATATGGCATCAGTGCATAATATTAAACACATAAAGATTGAGGAACCAACTAGGTTACTCACCTGTACTTTCGAGCTACAGCCTGGAAGTCCCAGCAGTATCCGTGGAATTGTTCCATCGATGCCTCTAAAATAATCAAATAATTACCCAATTACTAATGCACAGTCAAAAATAATTCGATGATGCACATGCCTTAATTAAAAGATGTACGATGCCTATTCATGACCTTCCCGGTGCTATTTTCCAATTTCCACTTTCTTTTGTCAAATTCAACTTTCCACTCAATTGATCAATAAAGACTCATTTCAATTCAATAACATATTAAGGAACTCCCAAATTTCAATTCTAATATCCAGTCAATTTATCATGTCATATCCACTAGGATATTACCTCAAAATCAATATCACTATTCTCTAGATCAAATTAACCTTTTATGCTGAGTTTCTAAACTCTCAACAGCATTTTCTTAAATTTAGAGATCTCACAAATATACCCCAATTAATGAAACAACCTTTAGGTTAAAATATGGAACCACATTTAACTTTCTTTTTATAATTGAGATCCTACTAATTTAAGTTCAACCTTTCATCCTTCGTATCAATTGTAGACCTCTTTCTCTAGATCATAAAGAATTAAACATCACCTCAATTGGAGGTCTACACTATTAGCTATACTTCAAAAATTAACCCATCTCCATTAAGAAAATTGGTCCTCGCCGTGGCCTCAAAACCTTTGCCGCGGCGCACAAAGGATCGCTCGCCGTAGCGAACAAATTCCTTAAGGCTCGCCGCGATGTAGAGGAGCGGGCTTGTTGCGGCGTAAAAATTCACACTCGCCGCGACGTCCCACCTTGCTCGTCGCGACAAGTAACTATTTACTCGTCACGACGAGGCCCCCAATGCACGTCGCGACGTACGGAACTCCGATCATCTTCTCCGACGCATTTTCACCATTTCTCTCTCTAAAACCAATACTAACACACTCTCAACTACCCTATCTTTCACATTTTAAACCCATGCATGCATTAAACAACCATAAAAACACATTAAAATCATTTCACTTACCAATAAAGCCTCAATCTTCAAATCTTCCGAAAATCCTCTAAACCTTTAACACCAACGGTTTCCTCCCCAAAACCACACCAAAGATCATCTTCCTTAGGATTTAGGCTTGGCTTTACACAAGGAGAAGAAGCTATCAAGCATCAAGCCAAAGATCAAGCACGGTGAAGAAATGGGGGTCGATCGGAGGAGAGGAAAATTTGCCCTAGGGAATAAGACTTTTCTTTCTTCTTCTCTTATAACCTCAGGTATTTAAAGGTTAATCACCTAAGTCTTTTGTCTTTTTCCTCGCAAAACATTTAAATCTCTTTCTCTTTTCAATTCATTTCTAGTCCAATTTGTCTCCAAATTTCAATGGCTCGACATATTAAATTTCTAAAATCATAATTCTAAATTTCCATAGCCATTGGACAATTATTTCAGTGTTTATACAATCTATTAGTCCCTTACTCGAAGAATTTTCGGTCCGGGCCCTTTTTCTCCCGACTTTTCCAAAAAATTCCGAAGAGTCGCTATCAATTGGCAATTACTACAGAACATTTCCAATTCAATATTCAAACTCAATTATTTCAAAATTCCCAATAAATCATAATCGAATCTAATTTTATCAAAAGTCACAATTCCCATCAGTATCACAATTAAATGCCGGGAAAATGTCATGAATGCATGTACCTATATGTGCATGTGCCAATTGACTCATTCCTCTAAAATTAGAGGCCAAATGAATGCTCAGTCAATAATATGCGGTAAAATCCTAACCCGTCTCAATTTATCAATATAACCTTCCCATCGGTAACGGGATGTTACAAATCATCTATAAAAATTATGAAATATTCATAACCTCCTCTAGCTTGTACATTCATGGGCCCACACATACCAATATGTACCATGTCCAATGTGGATTTAGATCTGTTTCCTTTAGAAGGAAATGAGGCTTTGGTCATTTTTCCTTCAATACAAGATTCACAGGTGGGTAATGGATCACTATCCAAGCCCATAAGGATCTCATCCTTTACTAGCCTGTAAAGTCTTTTCTGATTGATATGACCCATTCTGAAGTGTCACAGATACTTTGAATTAATGCTAGAGATTTTGGATTGTCTTGGTTTTATCAATTCTGTGGTGTTTAGTGAGCCTTTCATAGGTTCTATAAAAAACAATTCCTGTTTCGTTATCGCATCACACAAAAAAATCCTTATTCTCATATATTGAAACAACCTTTTCAAAATATAAGGAATAACCAGATTTTCTTAGACAAAAAAAAAAGAAATCATGTCCCTTACAATCATTGGCATGTAATAAACATCCTCCAAATATAACCTATGACCACTAGGAAAGTCCAAGATAACTACTCCCACTAATTCTGCTGAAACATAGGAACCATCTGCTATCTTGACTTGAAACTGGCCTTTAGGTAGTCTTTTCCTTTGCTGGAACCCCTTGTTTGCTTTTGAGGGACTCTAGGTAGACTGGATAGTTTCTTTTCTAGTGGCCCATCTCATCACAGTGGAAACACTTTCCTTTGATGTTCTCTTTGGCCTTCTTTTTCATGGATTTGGCCTTGACCCCTGTTTAGGCCTTCTTTTTCATTGGAACCTTCTTCTTTTCCTTGCCCTTACCCTTGGGCTTAGAAGAAGAAGCTACATTAGCTTCTGGCCCTTGAGCCTTAATATTCAATATCTCCTCCGTGCTCTGGAGGGTATTCATCAACTCACTCAAGGTGTAATCCTTACTGTTGAGCTCATAGTCCAACTTAAACAACTGAAAAGAAGAGTTTAAGCTATTGATGATCATAATCATCTGCGTGTCTGCATCCATATCCGCCCCGAGCATCTCAGCCTCTGTGACCACAGATATTACCTTCATCATGTAATCCCTGCGGTTCACGGGTTTACATGCGAGATTATGAAAGGTTTGGATAGCTTTCACTCTTGCAAACCTAGTCCTCACACTAAACATCTCATGTAGGTGATGGACCATTGCACTAGCAGTTTTCATATAAGCAATTTGCTTTTGCAACATGCGGTGATGAAGCTTTGAATATAACACTTAGTAGTCTTGTCGATTACGCCAACGCTCATGTTGTTGGACTTGCTCAGGAGTTGAATCTCCACTTGGAGGTGTAGGCTCATTTTCAGTTAACACCCATGAAATACGTTCATATTGAAGAACAATGTCAAGGTTACGTCTCCATTCATTAAAATTGTCTCCGTTTTCCAATTTGTTATTAGTCAAGAGCAGGGTGAGTGGATTCATTTTGTGGTCGATTATGTCTGAAAATATAAATTATTAGAACATGAGCATACTAGTCAACAATTTATGGAACTTTGTATAAAATCATGATGCATGTATGCATGATGATAGATTTAACAAAACTTAAAAAATTAAAACATTATACGATGGTTATTTTTCTTATCTATAACAGACTAAGTGACGGTGGGCCATCTTATCCATTAAAAGAAAAACTAGGATCCTCCCACTCAAAAACTACCAAGCATCTTATACCTAATTTTTTAAGAAGCGCCTTAATTTGGTCCATACTTCTACCAACAGAGCTACGGTGGGAAGTTTATTGATAAAAAATATTGAGTGTTTAACCATTTGATTCATTCACTAAAGATACCTACAAACCATGCCTCGGTGGGAGGTCACATTTGCTATCATTAAGTGGACTTATCCTTAAGGAGACCCAAACCATGCAAGATCTAGGATCCACGCCCTCCGATGGGGAGTAACACTTCACCACATGCAAACGGGCCATCATTTGGTGTAGCACCCCACTCCTGCGCGACCCGAACCCGACATCGACGGTGATATCCGAGTCTGTACCCCACGAGAGTGGCATGCTAAAACACTCATTTAGTAGTCGGTACATTTTTTTTAACAATATATGCAGAAATCAATGCCCAAGTTGGGTCCTCATTCAATCATATACAAATTCATTATACACAATTTCCAATAGCCACTCGGGCCTATTTCCCAAATACAAATATACACTTCAATACATAAATATAGACATGCAATGCATACGCGAACTGATCCTGACTCTTATCCTTCATTTGAATCCTGCAAATATACTCCTGTTGGTTTAACGGGGTATTCTTCTGATCCTGAAAAATAATTGCAAATTTTGGGTGAGTTTTGCGAACTCAGTGAGTGACCATCATCGATGGCTCACCCATCACATATTACATAAGACACATATATTTCATAAATCACATTTCATTACACATTTTTCCAATATCGCACATGTTCATATAATTTCACATTCAATCACTGAACCAATCTCACTTTATTTCCTATATCACAATATTTCCTATGTTCATATCATTTCATTAACAATCATATTGAATCACATAAAATTTTTCAGTTATTTCACATTCAATATCATTTAATCATTTATGTCATGCATACTCAGTGTATATGAGACTCACTTTCCAATTGTTACTCCGTTATGACCGAGTGCCTGAACTGTCCCATATAGGCCTCATTGATAACTATCCCATGTAGGGCTCATTGATAACTGTCCCATGTAGGGCTCATTGGTCACTGTCCTATGTAGGGCTCATTGGTCACTATCCCATGTAGGGCTCATTGATAGCTGTCCATATAGGACTCATTAATCGTTGAGCTTATAGCTCTGATCGGTAGCTACTCTAGTCACAACGGCCATTTTCTGATCATGCATTCATATATGTAATGCATATGTCACAATATATCACCCACAATTATCTATCCCTTTCAATCACTTCTCATATCATCAGACTTTAGTCCGACATTCCACCCTTGAAGTGGAACATTTCACAGTTTCGTTCATATCTAAATACACATTTATCGATCAAATAAGTATAAGGTTTGCCTTTCACGAAATCAAATTATTCACTCAAATGCATATGGAATGCGTATGTGACACTTTTCTCATTTATTTCGGTGTTGTGACCGAGTGCTCAAATTGTCCCAATATGGGCGCATTAATCGTTGAGCATGAAGCTCTTAAATCACTGTGGGCTCAAGGCCCAAATACGGTGAGCTTTTAGCTCTCGATGGCTACTTCGGTCACAACTACCATTATCTGATTTTGCACTCATGCATGGAATACATATGTCGAAAAAAATGCAGTATTTCATTCACAATCAATCCCAAATAGTTCACAATCACACAAATAGTTCACAATCACATTTTAATCACAATCCTATTTATGCACATTTCAAACATAGAGGGTCCAAATTCACAGACCATTTGCACTTCTATGTCATTATCTCCCATTTCATCGTACCTTCTGTCCGGAATCCATAATCAAACACAATTCACTAACCCACCATTATTCACCACAGTTTTATAAAGACAGAATTCTAAGCACATAATAATTGAGGTACCGTCTAGGTCACTCACCTCATATCTATGCTTGAATCTTATCCAAAGCATCAATTTCTTCATTATTTCTTTCCTTCATCCAACTTAAAATTCCCTAAGCCACAATTACCCAAATTCAATATCACATACTGCATAAACACTAAAATTGAGCTTAGGAAACACAACCCTATACCAATCTTAGGCCATATGAACCAAGCCCCTTCAAAATTTAACAAATCAAAAATCTCAATCTTACCTTGATCTTTCACCCATCAATGAATTTCTTGGCTTTGATGGAAGCTCTCATCATCCTGCACGTTTTTCTCTTCTTGAGCACCATGAAAATCCCTCTTGAAGGGCTTAGAAAAATCAATACCTAGTTTACTCTTTCTTCTTTCTTCTTCTCCCATCCGAAGGCTCTCGACTCTTCTTTTGTCTTCTATTCTTTCTTTTCTGTTTTACACATTCCACTTGCTTTTATAGTGCCATGTCATTTAATGAATAAGGAATGACCCATATGCCCCTCCATTTAAGCCTATAAACTTAACCCTTTAAGTGATGCTCCAAAAATGCCCTTCTTTTTTACCTTAAAACTGACATCTTGGCCCCTTATTTTGATCAGGTAAATAAAACAATTTGGCAAAACTTTCTTCTATAAAGATGTTCCTCTATATCTTACAAATCCATCGCTTCAAGAATCAGATCAATCAGAGCTCTATATCTCAAAATATCTCTAAAATACTAAAGTCTGTCCAGACTATTACAAAGCTGAGACTGAACACTACACCTAACTTCAATCCAGAAATTGAAAGTCTTAGAGGCTACATTGTCGATTGGCTCCTTCATATAACTTGTATATCTACGTCTCTAGTTTCATTTGAAACAATAATCCGATCTATTGGAGCTCTATAGCTCAAAATATCTCCAAAATACTGAAGTCTATTTAGACCGTTACAAAACCAAGACTGAACACTACACCTAACTTCCGTCCAAAAATTGAAAGTCTTAGAGGCTAAATTGTATATCGTCTCCTTCAGATAAATTGTAAATCCATGTCTCTAGTTTAATTTTCAAGAAGAATCAGATCGATCTGAGCTCTATAGCTCAAGATATCTCTAAAATACCAAACAATGTTTAGACTTTTTCCACAGGTCAGCTCACTTTAATCGGGTTGATCTTTCTCCATTTAATGTCAAAACTGATCTATTTGATATGAAAAGATAGAAAATTTTATTAGGAATCTAAAGCTTCAAAAATCGGGTTGATCGTAGGTCGAACGAAGAAGTTATGCTCAAAAGAGTGAAAGGAGGTCGGTCGGCCGAAACATCGACAGAAATGCAACTCGGCCAATTTGCGAAAGGTGAGTGCTCATGGGTGGCGCTTCGGCGGTCGAAGCTCTTCTTGACGACGATCGGCCAGCCTGACCGACCTTCTAACTTCTAACGCTTATAACTTTTGACTCAGAAATTCGAATTTTACAAACTTGATACCGTTGGAAAGATAAAAGACCGATCTATGATTTTCATGAAGGACTTAACAACAATTTCGGTCTCTAAAAAGGTCAAAAAGTCCCTCAAAGTGACTGATCGATCAGCTTCACACTAAACAGCATCAGAACTTCCAAAAATCATAACTTTTCATCCCCTTAGCCAAAAATTTCAAATTTTATATAAATAGAAAGAGCAAAACAAATGCTACATCTTTTAGGAATAACTTAGAAGCCAATTCCATCTCTAACCAAATCAAATTCGCAAACAAAGGTTCAGCCTACCCCATTTATCCTCAACAAAAATCCAATCTTTCAAAATTCATAACTCCACATCCCCTTGGCAAACATTTCTATACCATATAGCAATAAAAAGCTTAGACAATCTACTACAATTCTCAGGAAGGACTTAAAGGCAAATTCCAACTTTAATTAGGTCAAATCTACCCATTAATGTGGCTGCCCTATTAATTAGTATTAAAATAGCATATGACCATATCCACAGCTAAAACTTTACAATTTTATATCTAACAGTCCTTACATCCAAAATTCGCATAAAATACCTCATTAGAAAGCTATAACAATCCTCTACAACTTTCCATAATGTCACTCAAGCCAATTTCACCCTTTACAGTCCCAAATAATATCAGAAAACAAAGAGCACAAAATCTATGCCTTTAGAGCATTTGAACACCAAAACACATTTTGGACTGAATTATCACCTGAGCATTATCTGACCATAACTTGCAAGCTACACAACGAAAAATATCATACTTAGTGGCTTTAGAAAGATAACACATAAATCTTCAACTTTCAGTAATCCCAATTTCACAAAATTTGTCTCTTTTATCCTAAAAAAAATCTCAAAGTTTCAGGTCGTCAATAATGGAACCAAGATCCGGATATTGTTCATCCAGCACACCCATCTCAACTTCCGAGCCAAATTCAAAGCTCTTCAAGCCACAATTGGCCAGAACTTCCTTCATAGGAATTCTAGCCATACTTCTCAAGTTTAATTTAAAACAAACCTCAACTCAATAGCATAACTACATCAAAAGTTATAAACAAAAACCTGAAGCATGCACAAGTTCCATTTTCCAGATTTCATACTAAATCCTACTCCTTTCATGTAAACATCAATGTCACATCGATAAACATCCCATTTAGCCAAGAGATCAGCCACAAATTCATCAAGACACTTACTTGACTAATAAAGCACAAATTTGGCAGCACACAACATACAATCTTCTTACTTGAATTTACCACTTATCTAACATTATTCAAACATCAAAACCAAATCCAAAACCAATCCAACACATGTTCAATCATTTAGCCTTACATAAACATGCACTTATACCCATACAATTATCTATTTAGCAACACAAACATACTACTTTCACTCTTTCAACACCTTCCACCCATAAATTTTAGAAATTCACATTTCCTATCTTTTATACCTGGCAATTGTCAATGAATTCATGTACCACTTTATGAGCCAATAATCATTATGTAAATGCATGTATGCTAATAAGATGCACGAACAAAACCAATGCATTTCCTTTGTCTCTCCTTGAGCACACTTGTACACTATTTCAGGTCCTCACCCTTCATTTGGGGACAGGATGTTACATTTGGAGACCGTGGACTCTCACAGGAGCATCCTCTCCCACTCAATCTTTTTGGGCTTTAAGTTTTAAATACCATCTTTTCTAGATGCAATTTATTATCCATCCTATATTGTTTCATTATATATCTCATACATAATGAATGCATGGCAAAGCCTAGGGTTGGCAATTTTCTAAATGACATGCAATCACATAATATCACATATTATAAGCATTCATTTCTCCATTCATCACATGAACTAATAAAGCCACTTTTGATTGTCCATCCTAGAAAAATTAAATAATTACAAGCCTTTTAGGCCCAAAGTATTCTTCTTGGACTTGGATCTTCCGCTTCGAACTCTTCACAAACATGATCCGACCCACTCGATAAACAAAATGTAATGGCATAAATGAAAATCTAATTGTCACTTTGAAAATATGTTTTCACAAAACTTATGCCAATACACAAAAGGATACACTGAAAATTTTACCTTTCCATTTCTTCAATCCATGGCTACTCCATCTTCATCATTACATCAATTTGTACATTACAAAATTAAAGAAAATAGGAAAAAGAAACCAAGGAGGAAACATGGTGATGATAGACCACCCTCCTTGTCACAACCAATGAAGAAATCTTACAAGGTAAAATTAACTTCTATGGGCAACCAAAAGAGCAAACATACACCATGTATATTTCTCTCACATAAAAATATGCAGCATACACAAAAAGATTGCCATCCCATGCATCCAATATATAGGAACCGAAATCATGAATTAGAAATTGGCTCTGATACCAATTGTTGGATCGGAAAAACAAAACATGCTTTGTTTGGAAAAATGGTAGATTTTAAAACTTTTAAGAAATCATTACTTGCAGCGGAAGCAACAAATCCAAATCAACATGCCAATCCATATATGATATGGTATAAGGATAATAAAATATAAACAAGATCAGGAGTATTACCGACTCCTTCGCTACAGCTTTAAATCCTCGCTGCGCTATCCTCTCCTTCTTTGTGTATCCAAATCCTTTGCCTTTGACTCTTTTCCTTTAGCAATCTACTTTCTTCTTGTTGTAGTATCCTCAACCAATTAGATTTACCACCTGTTCTTCAAGGACAATTAGGTTAACAAAATCCTTTGGTGGGAAAGGACAAAGAAATGTTTGGAGGAGATTTTCTTCGAAGAAGAAGAAGCAAAATTGAAACTCTTTCAATTAGTATTTTCGATTCTCTCTTTCATGAAAGGAGAGAAGGTGTAAAGAACATGCAAGAAATCTTTCTTGCCTACCAATTTTGTACATGCATGGATGGAAGGAGAGAGAGGCATCAAATGCATCACTTATTTCATTAATCACTCATAAAATAGCCAACAAATGAGATTATCTTCATTTATCTTTATGATGGCTATTTGAAAAGACCATAACCTAAAATTCAATACCCAATTTTGATTTTGCCAAGAAGAAAGAAGGAAGATGGTCCATCTAATGTACATCTTTCATCTTTAATCTAATGAATGCAAATAGGTTACAAGCCAACATTAAAAGACAACCATTAAACCATTTAAGGGTAAGTTCATAACTCCATTTAATGATGATTAACCATAATAAAGACCATCTTTATTTAGCATTTTTAATGTCAAATGTGTGGTTACACATTTAACCTAGGAATAACTGAAATTGCTATCCTATTCTTAAAAAAAATTGTTTTAATACAATTAATCTAATTAATTACATTAAACCAAAAACCAAGCCCATTACTAAATGTACATTTGGGCTTCTTTAATTAGACCAAGCCTAAGATTCAATTATGGGCTTCTAATTAACCTCCATTTATATTTCTTACTTAGCTTGATAACCTTCCTTAAAGCCAAGTGGAGAATCTTATTGGACTTTGATAATTCAAGCCCCAATAAGCCCAGAATTAATTCAATCTCATTGGAATTAATTCTAGCTTATTAACTAAACGTCATTCCACTAAAGACAATTAGTTAAACTCTTGAATTATTAAATATTATGAGAATATGTCCAATTGCAAACCCTATTTAGAACCTTATTATAGCCATCCGCACAATAAAGGATAAAATTACCGTTTTGCCCTTATGTTGGTTTTTCCTTCTAGATCTCTCATTTTACTTTATATGGTGATTAACATATAAGATCTCATCTCAGTGTTAAGACTTGATGCGTAGCTAGTCCATCAAACTACTAGTGCTAGTTTAATCACCAAATCTCCTTAAAACATCTAAAAGAGATGATAACACTATAAACTCTTTATTTGAGTGAATGTTCCCTGATACATGTTTCAATTAATAATTCCAACATGCAGACACTGGATTAATACTCTGTAAAAATCCATTTCGATCATATCAAGAATTATAATGAAACATATATGAGTTCACCACTCATCAAGATTTTGGTTCATAATAAGCGAATGCTTAAGTTGTATGTTTTAAGATTAAAGTAACAGCTCACTTTATTCTTGAAAACATACTTGATTCCAGATTCATTTAGTAGTGCCATTATCGATAGTCAACTACTATCATGATATGAAACTCATCATTCCCTTGAAGTAAACTCCTTTACTTATATGGAGATAAATTGCAACACTGCAGTCTAAACCATAATCAAGCGACCAACTTGATTATTCAACTGTGAATCAACTAATTCAGATTCTAATAATATACATGTTTTCCATACATCTCTATGTATATGTATATTACTTACAAAAGAATCTTGGTACCTTATGACCAGATATATAATGCTCATACAGATAAAATCAAACTCTTTTGTTTTATTAATAATAAATATTTTTATTACAAAACTGTAACTGAAGAAGATAAAGTTATATGTAAATACACTTGCTTTCCAGGGCACTATATTTACATAACTCCAACAAAAGCCATAAGAAGCAAATCGACAAAACAGAGAAGATAGCAAATGACAAAAGAAGTTCATAAACAGTAACCCAGAAGATGTTTATGAACAATAATTCAGAAGGAACAAAACCTAGAAGAAGACACGTCAATAAAACATAGAAGATGATGCGTCAATAAAACACCGACGATAGCCAAAGGTAGAGGATACAAAAGGCAGGCGATATAAAACTCAGAAGATACAAAAAACAGATGATACAAAAGGCAGATGATACAAAAGGCAGACAATACAAAACTCAGAAGATACAAAACGTAGAGGATACAAAAGGTAGAGGATATAAAAGGCAGACAATACAAAACTCAAAAGATAAAAAACACAGACGATACAAAAGACAGAGGATACAAAAGGCATATGATACAAAACTCAGAAGGTACAAAACACAGACGATACAAAAGGCAAAGGATACAAAAGGCAGATGATACAAAACTCAGAAGATACAAAACACAGACGATATAAAATGTAAAGGATACAAAAGGCAGACGATACAAAACTCAAAAGATACAAAACACAGACGAAACAAAAGGTAGAGGATACAAAAGGCAGACGATTCAAAACTCAAAAGTGTTGGACCAATGGTGGTTGACAAATTAATTCCACTTATGTTTTGATAATAATAAAATGTATAGAATTGGTTAAGAAATTGTTTCAGGTATTTTGGATTGATATTCAACAAAAGAATTGTGCAAATCAAGATGAGCAAGTGTTTAATCAATGAAGAATCAAGATGGGAGTTGCTTTCTAAGTGAAAATGGCATAAAACATGAGGATTATAAAGGATTTGGTCGGATGTTACCACTGAAGGCAATACAAGTCGACTTATAAAGCACAAGTCGACTTACAGATGAAGAAATGTCAACACAAGTCGACTTATCATACACAAGTCGACTTATCGAGGATTGGAGAGCGGAGATGAAATTTAACGTAAATGGTTGAAACAAGTCGACTTATACATTCGATAAGTCGACTTATAGATGTAGCAAATCAGCTCCAACGGTCAAATTAGCTAAAAATGGAATGGAGATTATCAAGGAACGGCTATCACAAATTAAGCAACGACTAGAAGAGCTCCAACAGCTATATTTCTTCTTATATAAAGGGTGGATGATTGATGAAGAGGTGACAGAAGTTCTAGAAGCCAAAATACTCTTATCTTGCTCCAAATTGCTCATAATTGTTTTTACTTTGTTTATATTTTTATTGAGCACTTGTTCTTAGATCTTTATCATATTTCTTTTACAAATTGAGTGACTAGTGGTAGGTCACGTGTGAGGTAACAATGGGAAATCAAGTGTTGTTAGTAGGATTTGTGCGGAAGACAAATCATCTGTAAAGGTTGCTTGGTAGGAAATCAAGTGGTATTGGTAAGATTTATGCGGAAGACAAATCAAATTGTAAGGTAGCTTGGTAGGAAATCAGCGGTCTTGTAAGAGTTCACATGAACTACAAAGTGTGCAATAAAGTGGTTGGCAAAATCCTAAGTGGGAGCTTAGGTAGAGGGCGTGGGTCTTAGCACCGAACCTCTATAAAAATAAGTGTTTGATCTTCTTCCCTACACTTTTAAATTAAGTTTATCTAAATTGTTTTTGTGTGTTTTAACTTCTGATTTTCTTGTAGAAATTTTCAAAGAATTTTTAAGATTTATTCAACCCCCCCTTCTAGATCACTTACAATTGGTATCAGAGCAGAAGTATCCGGGATGGCACACAACAACCTAGCGGAAGAAGGTAATACTAATAATCGCCCTCCCTTATTTAATGGTACTAATTATTCTTCTTAGAAAAATCCTATGAAGTACCACATCATTAGCAAAGGAGTTGAATACTGGAAGATCATTATCTTCGGACTTCAAGCCCCTCTGAAAGAAAATGGTGAGTTAAAAACGGAGCTGGAGTATGATGATAACGATTGGAGGCAAGCGTACATCAACGCCAAAGCTATGAAGCTGATATATTGTGCATTAACGATTGAGGAAAGAAATCGGGTAAATTCTTGCACCACTGCCAAGGAAATGTGGGAGAGACTTCGAGTTACTCATGAAGGGACAAATCAAGTCCGGGAAATAAAGATCAACATGCTTCTCCACGACTATGAAATGTTTGTCATGAAGGAAGGTGAGTCTATTTCCATTATGCTTGATCATTTTGCAGAAATCATAAATGAATTAGGAAACCTTGGAAAGCACATGACGGATAGCGAGAAGGTGAAGAAGATTCTTTGCTCACTACCGAAAGAATTGGACTCACAAGTCACCGCTATTATGGAGTCCAAGGATCTTAATCACTTGGAATTCAACGCCTTGGTGGGATCACTCATCAACTATGAGATCATTCTCAAATCAAGAGGAGGTAGAGGTAAGTCACAAAAATCAATTGCTTTTAAAGCTAACACTTCTTTTGTTGATGAAAGTGATGAGGAAATAGATGAAGACGAGGAAGACGAAGAAATAGCTATGTACGCTAGAAATTTAAGGAAGTTCAAGGGACTTCTCAAAAATCGAAGAAAAGAATTAAGTGGCGGAATAAATGGAGAAACGAAGAAGTATACTGTAGAAAGAAGGTCTAAAGGCTATCAAGAAAAGAAAAATTCAAATCTTCAGAAAAATGACAAATACGACAAAGGTAAAAGGAAAACTAGCACGGTGGCAACTTGGAGTGATGAAGAGGATGCATATCACAAATGATGATGAAAACAACTGGCACTTATGGCAAAAAGTTCATCAGTGATGATGAAAATGAGGTACATTTCATTGATCAAGATCTTATAGATTCTTTTAACGCTTTACAAATTGATTTTGAAGAAGCTATTGAGATCAATAAAAAATTGAGAAAGAAAATAAGAGAACTAGTTGCTGAAAATAATGCTTTACATCGGATGATTGATGATTTAGATTGTCTAAGGAAGATCATTCTGCATGTCTTCTGAAAAAGAAAGTCTTACTTGTGAGCTTGATAGACTTAGAAAGGAATTTTCTTATGTGGTTGGAAAATTCTTGGTGGAAATGCAAAGTTTGAAGAGATGTTATCTTTACAAAGATATTCTATTTCTAAACATGGTTTGGGATATGATCCTTATAATAGAGATTGTTCTTTAATTTCCAAATTTACCAAGGATGGAAAAGTTGCTCAATGTGCTAGATGCTTGAAAGATGGTCATATAGAAATTGCATGTAAAAGTATTAGGAGATGTGTTAAGGTTAAGAAAATCTGGGTGGTTAAAGGTACAACACCTTCTAATGTGGTTTATATGACTAACCAAAATGAACCCAAGATGGCTTGGGTACCAATAAAAAGAAAAGATGTTTCAGTTGCAGGTACAAGTAAGGAATGAAAATCCACCAAGCACTTGGCACATTGATAGTGGAAGTTCAAGGCATATAAGTGGAGACAACAACAAAGTCGACTAATGAAGGTTGATAAGTCGACTTATGGAGGTAAACAAGTCGAATTATGTCTACACGGATTCTTATGCTATTTCAAGTGTGTGGTGCTTCTTATGACTTTCTGATATTTGTATTAATTATTGGATTGTTATGTTATGACAATTGCCTTTATTTGTGTTTGCTGTTTTGTTTGTTTATGGACTGCATTTGCGACTATTTTTCATATTTCATATTGGTTTTTAATTATGTCAAAAAGGGGGAGTAATATTGGAAATTGAAAATTGGTATCTTTTAGTCACCGTCATTTGATTGAGGGGGAGTGTGTTTCATTTGAGACTATTTGTGTTTGATGACTTGTTTCTCTATTTAATGTGATTGCGATATTTCATCTTTTGTTGGTTTGTATTAGTTGTTTTGATTATGACAAAAAGGGGGAGAAAATGAGAAATTGGATTTTCTTTAGTTATTTGATTAAGGGGGAGTTTGTTAAAATTTTAATTGATTTTTCAAGGTTATTAAAATTCAATGATTTATATGATTGAGGAGACTTCTAACCAAAATGACAAGGTATAAAAACCTTGATCAATGTTTCTTTGTTTTCATTTCTTAAACAATTTCTAAGTATTTTGTCATTATCAAAAAGGGGGAGATTGTTGGACCAATGGTGATTGACAAATTAATTCCACTTATGTTTTGATAATAATAAAATTTATAGAATTGGTTAAGAAATTGTTTCAGGTATTTTGGATTGATATTCAACAAAAGAATTGTGCAAATCAAGATGAGCAAGTGTTTAATCAATGAAGAATCAAGATGGGAGTAGCTTTCTAAGTGAAAATGGCATAAAACATGAGGATTATAAAGGATTTGGTCGGATGTTACCACTGAAGGCAATACAAGTCGACTTACAAAGCACAAGTCGACTTACAGATGAAGAAATGTCAACACAAGTCAACTTATCATACACAAGTCGACTTATCGAGGACGACAAGTCGACTTACATGGAACAAGTCGACTTATTGGAGAGCGGAGATGAAATTTAACGTAAATGGATGAAACAAGTCGACTTATACATTCGACAAGTCGACTTATAGATGTAGCAAATCAGCTCCAACGGTCAAATTAGCTAAAAATGGAATGGAGATTATCAAGGAACGGCTATCACAAATTAAGCAACGGCTAGAAGAGCTCCAACAGCTATATTTCTTCTTATATAAAGGGTGGATGATTGATGAAGAGGTGACAGAAGTTCTAGAAGCCAAAATACTCTTATCTTGCTCCAAATTGCTCATAATTGTTCTTACTTTGTTTATATTTTTATTGAGCACTTGTTCTTAGATCTTTATCATATTTCTTTTACAAATTGAGTGACTAGTTGTAGGTCACGTGTGAGGTAGCTTGAGCCGGAAATCAAGTGTTGTTGGTAGGATTTGTACCGAAAGACAAATCATCTGTAAAGGTTGCTTGAGCCGGAAATCAAGCGGTATTGGTAAGATTTGTGCCGGAAGACAAATCAAATTGTAAGGTAGCTTGAGCCGGAAATCAAGCGGTACTGTAAGAGTTCACACTGAACTACAAAGTGTGCAATAAAGTGGTTGGCAAAATCCTAAGTGGGAGCTTAGGTAGAGGATATAGGTCTTAGCACCGAACCTCTATAAAAACAAGTGTTTGATCTTCTTCCCTACACTTTTCAATTAAGTTTATCTAAATTGTTTTTGTGTGTTTTAACTTCTGATTTTCTTGTAGAAATTTTCAAAGAATTTTTAAGATCTATTCAACCCCACCTTCTAGATCACTTACAAGAAGGAGTGAAACACTGAAGGAACAAATCACAGAAGGAGTTCATGAACAGTAACACAGAGGAAGTCCATGAATAATAACATAGAAGAAACAAAACTTAAATGAAGAAAAACATAAAAGAAGATGATGTCATCACAGAAGAAGCAAAAACACAGAAGATATAACTCCTCTCTTACACATCTCCCTTATAAGGACCATGGCTTTCAGCTTAGAAGTCCAAAAATTATGTACTATACATTGCTGGAAAGCTAAAAAAAATATCTAAACACTTTGTTTAATCCATCCAAGATTAATCCAAATTTTCCCTCGAGTACTGAACATGAATTTTCTACATTCATTCATTGTATTGCACCTAGTTCTTAACTTCATGACAACTTATGATTCTTAAAGATCGAATCTAAGTTCGATGTCTTTCTAAGAAAGGTAGCCACAGGTCTCTAGTTTTAATCCAAATCAAGAATCATCTCGATTGGATAATTAGAGAAGAATTTGGGGCTAAAGGACTTAAACTTACTCCTTGAACAATTTTCCAAATCCAATACTCATTTTGTTTCAAAATCTTTCCTTAACACAGATCATACTAAGATCACCTTTCCTACTTCCTTTACTCCTCATTCTCAACTCCATTTCAAATCAATAGCATCTGAAGAAATATATATATATATATATATATATAGTCCCTATTTAATCGTGGACAACAATAACAGAACATATCCGTATGTACCTATTCTTCATCCACATTGCTACACAAATGCAACTTCATTTTTGGATTTAATTCTACTTCTAACTTTCACCTTATATCTTTTCATTCACTACTTTACCCTTGCCTATCTTTTCTTGGTTCAATAATTTTCATTCATTTGCTCTTTACTCATGAATATTTGCCAAAATTTCTCCTTCAAATAGTTCTAACTTCCATGAATCATTTGGGGTCCAACAACATGGCTAGGAATAGAAAATATAGTGTTTAGTTTAAGATATTGTGTAACACCCCACTCCCGCAAGACCCGAACCCGACATCGACGGTAATATCCAGGTTCGTGCCCCGCAAGGGTGGCGAGCTACATCACTCAGAAGAAAACTCAGTAAAACATTTTTTTCCTCTCTTTAATAATATATGTTTAGTTTGAACCGTTCATTAACGCAGCATAAGTAGTAAGAAACCTGAGCCCATGTTCAGAATTAATCAATTTCAGTTATTACAGTCATCCAATAATAATTTACAATCAGTTAATGAGTAAAACATTAAAACCACAATGGGCTCAGTAGAAATACAATGCATTGTTATACAGTGATTGCGGAACACAATTTGATAAGACACTATTGCAGACACGGACTGATCCCGACCTCTATCCTTTACTTGCCTACAGTAGACATACTCCCGTGTCAACCGGGGTATTCTTCAGGACCTGAAAAATAGATGCAAATTTTGGGTGAGTTTTGCGAACTCAGTGAGAAACCATCATCGATGGTTCACTCAAATCATGCATTATGCAGATGGCGTACAACATAATACAGTAGTATTCAATTAGCAGTAACATAACAATTTACAGCACTAAATAATAATTTGCATTAACATGTAATAGTTTACAGTAAATCATGCCATCACGTAATCAGTAATTTTCACAAAACAGTCATTCATGTGAATGCAATGCATATGTTACTCTTTCCAATTATTCAGTGTTGTACCCAAGTGCTCAGTAAGTATTCAGTGGGGACGCATCAGGGATTTCTCCCCTCGGGCTCGAGGCCCGGTCAGTACAGTATTCAGGGAAAAATCCCCTCGGACTCGAGGCCTGGTCAGTAATAATCGCAACTTGGGTCACAACGTCCATTATCTGTTCATGCATTTATGCATGTAATGCAGTACTCAGTGGTTTACAGTAGTATGACTATAAAAGCCCAGTATTGCAGTTCTCAGTAATCCAGTGATATGGCTATAAAAGCCCGAGATTGCGGTTTCGGTTTCATGCGATAGTCCAATCCAATACAAGAAAAGCATGCAACTTAATCCTATACATTCAAGAACCATACAATTCACCTTTGCAAGTAGTTCCATTCAGTACAGTAAAAGCATGTAATTCCATCCAATATGTTTCAGTAATCCATGTAAATCACCTCGGCAAGTAATTCACATAGGGCATTTAGACATTCAGGAATTTGAGAAACCAACTAGGTTACTCACCTGTATTTTTGAGCCAAAATTTGGCAGTCTCAGTGACGTCGGTGGACCGACGCTCCAAGTGTGGCTCTATAACAGTGACAGTATACAAACATTATCAATTGTTCAATCAGAAATATTTCAGAATGCACATGTAACACTTAGAAGGTGCACAATGTATGATCATGATATTCCCGGCCCTAATCCTTTTTTTTCCATTAGAAAAAATCTATCTAAAAATTAGAAACCTATTGGCGCTGACGGTGCACAAATCGGACCTCTATAGGTCCCCAATTAAACAAAACAGTGATTACACAGACTTTTACCCAGACCCACGTCAATTTTCCGTCCAAAAATCTCCAATCTCTCAAGAAATGAAATTCAATATTCTACGACTCTGATGCCTCAAGAATCAGGTCAATCGGATATCGGACGGAAAAGTTATTCACGAAAGAAACCAAAATTCAACAATTAATATATATATATATATATTGCCCTTATTTCCTACTCTTTTTCTCTTTCCTTTAACCAAAATTCAATAAATCATAACTTATTCTACACAATTTAGAAAAATGCAAACCATATCTCATTGGAAAGGTAATGAAACCTTCTACAAGTTTCCTTTAGTCCCGAAAAATCAATTTCACCCCTAAGGGTGTCAAACATCCAATGTAAGCTACTGCCCAAACATTCACTTCCTAAAACAGAACAGTCATTGGAAATTCACTATCTTTCATTCTATGCAGTCAAAAATTATACAATAAATATGCTCATAAAGATCACAATGTTATCTACAACTTTCATGAAAAAACCCAAATTTCAATTCCCCTGCTAACTAGGTCAAATAATTCACTCAAGGTTGCTGTCCCTGAAATCACTCAATTTGAGCAGTAACTTTCTATCAATCATATCTCCCTGTATACAAGTCAAACAAATCACCACTTAATATCCCTGAAAAGATAAAATCTCAAACTTCAATTCTTCATGAAATAACCAGACTCCAATTCAGCCTCTAACAGTGTCAAATCTGTTATGCAAGTTTCTGACCTAATCAGCAATTAACATCACAATGTAGGTTCAGATTTTGAAAATCCATAACTCCCACCTCTGATCTCTAAAACTTATATGCCACATACCATTTTCAAGATAAATGTGTCTTATAAAACTCTTCAGTAGATCCCTAACACCAATTCAGTTCACACAAATTACTAAAATTCCTCCAAATCAGAATGTACACCAAATCTACCATTTCAACTAGGTTTCATTCAATGCATTAAAACAGCCAACAGTTATTGGTCCATAACTCCTACTAGACATATCGAAAAATTGCAAAATCAGTGGAATTGGAAAGCTAACTGAATAGGCTTAAACTTTCATTTAGTCCATTTGTCCTAATTCCTTATCAATTAATTTAGAAAAATCATCAAAACAATCAAGGTATTAATCCGGATACTGTTCACCTAAGTCAAAACAATAACTTTCCAAGCCAAATTTCAACCTCTTAAAGTTACAATTTGACAACACCTATTTCACACAAATATGTAGCTAACATCCCAAAGTTTCATTGGGCACAAACCTCACCTCATTTTCATTCCTACACAATTAATTATGCTAACAACAGTACAATCAGTGAAAAACCCTAATTTTCCAGATTTGGTGTTAACCTTTGTTCTATCATTTCCAATACCATTAACACATCATTAAACATCCAAATGAACACAAATCAGTTCTTATGCCATTTATACATGTACTAGGGCTAATACACAAAAATTGGCAGCACTTAATTCTTTCTTTCCAAGTAAAATCAATCATCAAAATGCAATTACAATTCAAACTAAAACCACTTCTAACATACTACTTTCAATTCATAATTCAACCTACCTTTATACCCATTAATTCAAACCATTATAGTCATTAATTTAATGCAACCCTAAGCATAATAAATGCACCAAACCTCCCTTTCAATGTTTCTACCTACCATGATTTATAAAGTCATACTTAAGCATCATTAAAAACACCATTCAAAGCTTCATTTAAACACTTACCTACTTAGCTCTCAATCTTCAATTTCCTCTTTATGCCCCCTTTACACCTTCTCTACTCATTTCTACCACCATACATGCTTCTCATGGATAGAATATTTAAGTTGGAAGGCAAGGAAAATCTCAAAGTTGGAGGAAGGTGAAGAAAGAAGCAAAAATCAATGATAGGAGAAGGAGAAAATCGATGGAGGAGGGGGAGAGCTTAAAGCTAGTTTCGGATGGGCTTCAAAACACAAGTAAAAGCACCCTTTTTATGCCTTTCTTTAGTCACAAAAGATAAGACCAAGCAAGGGACATTAAATGAAGGCTTTTGGTGTCAAAATGTCATTGGTCAAACTTTTTTAAAGAAAAGTCAACTTATTCTTTTTTTAATCCAGATCAAAAACTAACCCCAATCAACTCAAATGACCCTAATTTCAATTCCAAAATAATATACCAAATATTACAATGCCATTGGGTAGAAACTTTCGCTACCGAAAATCGACCGATTCGCCAATTGGTGATTTTTCCGATCCGAAAATTTTCTCCGAAAAATTCTAGAAAAATTCCTTAAAATCTCTTAAAATAGAAAACAATTTATGGCGCACTCAGAATCATTTTTCAAACCCATTAACCACGTTAATCCCAATAAAGTTGACTTAGGTACGCAAACCGGGAATATCATGTATGCATGTACAGTCATTTCATGTGCACAGATTTCGCTGTTCACTAGTACCAGTATGCTTGAACAATACTAAGAAATCCCTATCAATCACATCCTATGTCAATTTACTACTTTACCCTTCTAGTCGGGGGTGGGATGTTACAACTCCCCCCTCCTTATAAAAATTTCGTCCGTGAAATTCTCATTCACCGGTTCACTATGACAGTTATCAAATGTCTCTACAAATTTCATATACCTTCCACTCAATGGTTCATTTTTTGAAAGATCACAGTAACCATAGTCAGCCAGTTGTTCAGTCACTTATTTGGCTAACTCATTATCACTAATCACAATAGACGAAGTTAACAAGGCTGTTAGTTGGTGACCTTACTATCATACTATTTCACTTGCCATTTTCGGAGTAGCCATTAACTTTGGTTCCGATCCTATGACTCAATACATTATTTCCGAACCTATTCACTCATCACGTTTTACCCATCCAATACCCTTTTTCTCTAGTACCATTGCAGTCTAATTCGTATACCATTGGGTACAACTTACCATATCCTCCTTCATCTCGTCCCCGACGATTCACTTTCCTTTGGTACCCATACAGTGACATGTAGCGCCATTTCACTATAACCAGTGATACTTTACCTAATGCAGTCATGCTTTATATCCCATTGACTCTCTGTTCAAATTCAATTCTCCTTAGACAATTTACTGTTCTAAAGTGTTAACGCACTTTATTCGGATATGCACTTTACCTAGTTCATTTGTCCGATCTTGATCTACTTCAGCTAACCCATGCAGTTTTTCCTAAGTCCTGTCCTTTGTTTTACCCATCACAGTCTCAAATCCATTATGGTCTTTGACTCCTGTTAGGCACTGTACGGTGTAGCAGTATATCCCCACAGTAAAAATCAGAACTCTGTAATACGATCATAATCAAGCATTTTTCCTATTGAACATTTACACCTATAAGCACTTGAATCAATAATCACTTCATTCTATACCCATAGTTATTCAATTTCACTTTTCGCATATGCTTACTAGAATGTCTAGCTTTAACTGTTCACTTTCTTGTTCTATCACTTTTTATCGGGTACACAACTTATTCTTTGAAGCATTCAATATTGTTGTTGTTGTTGTCGTTTTTTTTTTTTTCGATTTCACTACGTATCCAACTTATGACTCATAAGACTAGACTTACCACTTTAACTCCTGCACTTTTAACCTTTCTTATCACTAGATCTACAACTTCAATTTTCCAGAAATATTTCACAATCACCCACAATCTACTTGACATTCTTTGAAACTCCCATAATCTGTTCACTAGTTGAGTTTAGTAGGCATAATTGTCCGTTCATTTCAGCATTGTCGGTATTTATGCCTGTCTCTTTCCTCGAATTAACACTATGTATCCCTATAGGAATCTAAAGTCTCCAAGACTTTAAACAATTTCGATCATAGAACCAATACCATTTATCAAAATCAATTCAATTTATCTTATACCGTTTTAACATATTGTCTCATTTCATCACACACTGCCCACTCTCCAAGGATATGCTTATCATCAGTATCAAATTCCTCAATTATTCATAAAGTTCTTTTTACTTTTCACTGTTCAACACTTTCAAGCACATTCCGTCCATAATCATAGTCACTACCGTTTGCTTACCTCGCATAATTCCCTATTAGGGTCTCATTGACTTTACCATACATCTTTTAACTTTTTCATTGAGTCCACAATTAGTGTATTTGCAATCCCTTTATGAAGGTATCACTACATCACGTCATTGTCAGCTTTCCTTTAGGACTTCTTGTCTCTACTCATTTTCTCTTTTCAATTGATTTCCTAACATTCCCATCAACATATGCCAATACCTAGTCATCCGTACTTGGACTTCCATAAATTCCACTTCATTTTAAGTATTTCACTTCACATTGCAATAGGATCATCTCAAATAAAATTCCACTCATGTTATTGGATACTTTACATTTCCATACACACAATACAGATAACTTCAGTAGTATGAGATATAACTCAATTTCTCTTTTAATTTTGTCCATACTTCTTTCCGTTTGACCATTAGTCTTGTTACCATCTTTATACTGTTCACGAAAGTCTCATCAACTAATTATTATCCCTAATTGCTTTTCAATCATTCTTCACTATACGTACTATCTTAATCAGAACGATTTTATGCCATAATTTAAAAGATCAGAACATTCCTTACACTACGGTTCCTTGTGACAGTCACATAAACACTTTCTTTCACACTTATTCAGTAATCTATACCTCAGCATTTTATCTGGAAACCAATTAGTAATCTATACAATTCAGACTTCCATAAGACTCCTTTCCGTTTATGCTAATTCTCAAATAAATAACTGATGCCATAAGCATTTTCATTTTCTCTCATAAAGGTACATTCGGTCCTCCTATGTCTTACTTTAACCTAATATAAACTTTACACTTATAGCCACTCATAGAAGCACGATTTAATCATTCATCGATCATCTCCCCATGATTTCCATGTATCTTTCACATACATTTTATTAATCATGATCAACTTTATCATCAATAGGTACTCCCAACGGTAAATCGACTTAAATGTGACAACTCTTTTCATATCACTATCATTGTTTCATTTTTTTTTCTTTTCATTTCCCTAGTTTCATTCCCATAGCATTCATGTGTCAACTTGACCTTTTAAGGTCATGTCCACTTGGCTTATACAATGTTATCTTCTTATTGCTTCGTATTTCTTTAATATCCTCAAACAATCGATAATAGGGCATTCACAGTCCCCAAAACACGACAAAATCGTTGATACAATTCCATTGTATCTCTATCTATTTACCCATCTAGTTACCATTTCTGTGTCTATATACATCTTATCAACCAAATCTAGAATTTCCCGATACACAATCAGTAGAAAATTGTCAGTCTGTCTTTTTCCCTTACTATCCTTTGATACTAGTTTCCAACTCTAAACACAATATTCACATAACCATTTCAGTCTCACGCTTATGCATTCAAGATCATTCCCGTTTCACGAGTTCTTTTCAGTTTATCTGTACACTTTTATCTCACTATGTCTACTTTTTCTCACTCTACTAGGCACTAGGCACTAGGCACCTTGCTCTTTCAGTTCTTTCAGTCCGAAGTAGACCGTTACAGTATAACCCTATTCTTGGTACAATCTCGCTATCATTATTTGCCTATATTATCTACTGATATCTAACACGAATGCAGTGAACCAATATATGCCTGATCGGATCATCTACACTTTACTCCGGGCCAATTGTCATGTCAGAGCTGTAATTACCTAATCATCCCAGACTTTTAATCTCACTTAGGCCTACTATAACCAGTATGCTTCTCATATCTCTAGTGGACCTCTCCCATAGACATATTCGTTTTTCTATCACCACAATATTCCCATTTTAATCCGGGAATCCATTGATATCAATTCTTTCCTTAATCCGTCTAGGCCAACACAGTCATTCTAACCACAGTATAATATTAATCTCCTTATCCACTTTTTTTCCTTTCCTAATTGTTTATACACTTTCAGGGGTTCACCCTCTAACACAGTCTCACTTTTCTCTCACCTAGTCACTTGACACGTATGCACACGTATGATTTCTACCCGTACGACTCAAACTAGGGATCAGTTGCCACGGTCTGCAATGACACGACTCAAATACATGCACCTTATGTTTCAGACTGTGCCCAGATACATTACGTACTACTGGGCTCTGATACCACCTAAATGTAACACCCCACTCTTGCAAGACCCGAACCCGACATCGACGGTAATATCCAGGTTCGTGCCCCGCAAGGGTGGCGAGCTACATCACTCAGAAGAAAACTCAGTAAAACATTTTTTTCCTCTCTTTAATAATATATGTTTAGTTTGAACCGTTCATTAACGCAACATAAGTAGTAAGAAACCTGAGCCCATGTTCAGAATTAATCAATTTCAGTTATTACAGTCATCCAATAATAATTTACAATCAGTTAATGAGTAAAACATTAAAACCACAATGGATGATACCACCTAAATGTAACACCCCACTCCCGCAAGACCCGAACCCGACATCGACGGTAATATCCAGGTTCGTGCCCCGCAAGGGTGGCGAGCTACATCACTCAGAAGAAAACTCAGTAAAACATTTTTTCCTCTCTTTAATAATATATGTTTAGTTTGAACCGTTCATTAACGCAAGATAAGTAGTAAGAAACACGAGCCCATGTTCGAAATTAATCAATTTCAGTTATTACAGTCATCCAATAATAATTTACAATCAGTTAATGAGTAAAACATTAAAACCACAATGGGCTCAGTAGAAATACAATGCATTGTTATACAGTGATTGCGGAACACAATTTGATAAGACACTATTGCAGACACGGACTGATCCCGACCTCTATCCTTTACTTGCCTACAGTAGACATACTCCCGTGTCAACCGGGGTATTCTTCAGGACCTGAAAAATAGATGCAAATTTTGGGTGAGTTTTGCGAACTCAGTGAGAAACCATCATCGATGGTTCACTCAAATCATGCATTACGCACATGGCGTACAACATAATACAGTAGTATTCAATTAGCAGTAACATAACAATTTACAGCATTAAATAATAATTTGCAGTAACATGTAACAATTTACAATAAATCATGCCATCACGTAATCAGTAATTTTCACAAAACAGTCATTCATGTGAATGCAATGCATATGTTACTCTTTCCAATTATTCAGTGTTGTGCCCAAGTGCTCAGTAAGTATTCAGTGGGGACGCGTCAGGGATTTCTCCCCTCGGGCTCGAGGCCCGGTCAGTAATAATCGCAACTTGGGTCACAACGTCCATTATCTGTTCATGCATTTATGCATGTAATGCGATACTCGATGGTTTCTGATGAGTATGACTATAAAAGCCCAAGATTGCGCTTCTCAAGAATCGATGATATGGCTATAAAACCCGGTATTGCAGTTTCCGGTTTCATGCGATAGTCGATCCAATACGGTAAAAGCATGCAACTTAATCCTATCTGATTCAAGAACCATACAATTCACCTTTGCAAGTAGTTCCATTCAGTACAGTAAAAGCATGTACTTCCATCCAATATGTTTCAGTAATCCATGTAAATCACCTCGGCAAGTAATTCACATAGGGCATTTAGACATTCAGGAATTTGAGAAACCAACTAGGTTACTCACCTGTATTTTCGAGCCAAAATCTGGCAGTCTCAGTGACATCGGTGGACCGACGCTCCAAGTGTGGCTCTATAACAGTGACAGTATACAAACATTATCAATTGTTCAATCAGAAATATTTCAGAATACACATGTAATACTTAGAAGGTGCACAATGTATGATCATGATATTCCCGGCCCTAATCCTTTTTTTTCCCATTAGAAAAAATCTATCTAAAAATTAGAAACCTATTGGCGCTGACGGTGCGCAAATCGGACCTCTATAGGTCCCCAATTAAACAAAACAGTGATTACACAGACTTTTACCTAGACCCACGTCAATTTTCCGTCCAAAAATCTCCAATCTCTCAAGAAATGAAATTCAATATTCTACGACTCCGATGCCTCAAGAATCAGGTCAATCGGATATCGGACGGAAAAGTTATTCATGAAAGAAACCAAAATTCAACAATTAATATATATATATATTGCCCTTATTTCCTACTCTTTTTCTCTTTCCTTTAACCAAAATTCAATAAATCATAACTTATTCTACACAATTCAGAAAAATGCAAACCATATCTCATTGGAAAGGTAATGAAACCTTCTACAAGTTTCCTTTAGTCCAGAAAAATCAATTTCACCCCTAAGGGTGTCAAACATCCAATGTAAGCTACTGCCCAAACATTCACTTCCTAAAACAGAACAGTCATTGGAAATTCACTATCTTTCATTCTATGCAGTCAAAAATTATACAATAAATATGCTCATAAAGATCACAATGTTATCTATAACTTTCATGAAACAACCCAAATTTCAATTCCCTTGCTAACTAGGTCAAATAATTCACTCAAGGTTGCTGTCCCTGAAATCACTCAATTTGAGCAGTAACTTTCTATCAATCATATCTCCCTGTATACAAGTTAAACAAATCACCACTTAATATCCCTGAAAAGATAAAATCTCAAACGTCAATTCTTCATGAAATAACCAGACTCCAATTCAGCCTCTAACAGTGTCAAATCTGTTATGCAAGTTTCGGACCTAATCAGCAATTAACATCACAATGTTGGTTCAGATTTTGAAAATCCATAACTCCCACCTTTGATCTCTAAAACTTATATGCCATATACCATTTTCAAGATAAATGTGTCTTATAAAACTCTTCAGTAGATCCCTAACACCAATTCAGTTCACACAAATTACTAAAATTCCTCCAAATCAGAATGTACACCAAATCTACCATTTCAACTAGGTTTCATTCAATGCATTAAAACAGCCAACAGTTATTGGTCCATAACTCCTACTAGACATATCTAAAAATTGCAAAATCAGTGGCATTGGAAAGCTAACTGAATAGGCTTAAACTTTCATTTAGTCCATTTGTCCTAATTCCTTATCAATTAATTTAGAAAAATCATCAAAACAATCAAGGTATTAATCCGGATACTGTTCACCTAAGTCAAAACAATAACTTTCCAAGCCAAATTTCAACCTCTTAAAGTTACAATTTGACAACACCTATTTCACACAAATATGTAGCTAACATCCCAAAGTTTCATTGGGCACAAACCTCACCTCATTTTCATTCCTTCACAATTAATTATGCTAACAACAGTACAATCAGTGAAAAACCCTAATTTTCCAGATTTGGTGTTAACCTTTGTTCTATCATTTCCAATACCATTAACACATCATTAAACATCCAAATGAACACAAATCAGTTCTTATACCATTTATACATGTACTAGGGCTAATACACAAAAATTGGCAGCACTTAATTCTTTCTTTCCAAGTAAAATCAATCATCAAAATGCAATTACAATTCAAACTAAAACCACTTCTAACATACTACTTTCAATTCATAATTCAACCTAACTTTATACCCATTAATTCAAACCATTATAGTCATTAATTTAATGCAACCCTAAGCATAATAAATGCACCAAACCTCCCTTTCAATGTTTCTACCTACCATGATTTATAAAGTCATACTTAAGCATCATTAAAAACACCATTCAAAGCTTCATTTAAACACTTACCTACTTAGCTCTCAATCTTCAATTTCCTCTTTATGCCCACTTTACACCTTCTCTACTCATTTCTACCACCATACATGCTTCTCATGGATAGAATATTTAAGTTGGAAGGCAAGGAAAATCTCAAAGTTGGAGGAAGGTGAAGAAAGAAGCAAAAATCAATGATAGGAGAAGGAGAAAATCGATGGAGGAGGGGGAGAGCTTAAAGCTAGTTTCGGATGGGCTTCAAAACACAAGTAAAAGCACCCTTTTTATGCCTTTCTTTAGTCACAAACGATAAGACCAAGCAAGGGACATTAAATGAAGGCTTTTGGTGTCAAAATGTCATTGGTCAAACTTTTTTAAAGAAAAGTCAACTTATTCTTTTTTTAATCCAGATCAAAAACTAACCCCAATCAACTCAAATGACCCTAATTTCAATTCCAAAATAATATACTCAATATTACAATGCCATTGGGTAGAAACTTTCGCTACCGAAAATCGACCGATTCCCCAATTGGCGATTTTTTCGGTCCGGAATTTTTCTCCGAAAAATTCTAGAAAAATTCCTAAAAATCCCTTAAAATAGAAAACAATTTATGGCGCACTCAGAATCATTTTTCAAACCCATTAACCACGTTAATCCCAATAAAATTGACTTAGGTACGCAAACCGGGAATATCATGTATGCATGTACAGTCATTTCATGTGCACAGATTTTGCTGTTCACTAGTACCAGTATGCTTGAACAATACTAAGAAATCCCTATCAATCACATCCTATGTCAATTTACTACTTTACCCTTCCAGTCGGGGGTGGGATGTTACATATTGTGTATGAAGAGAATGACCTTATGTTAAGAATAGTTATTTATTTTATAGTAAATTATATGTACATAGGATTGTGACACTTATCTCCATCTCATGCAATGTTGGGGATGTTGGTTTATGCCCTACATCCAATCGCTTTGGTTGTAGTTTAGTGACAAAATTATTAATAAAGGCATTCTTTATCTTTATCTGTTAATTACATTTGATGCTTTAATACTAAAGATAAAATCCATAGAATAATTAATATATAATTGAAATTATGATGAGATCATAATTGTGAGATTCAATTTATATTTACGTATTATTCCTAAATGTTCCTAGTTATAGTTTCATCAACATGAGATATTGTTGAAATGGTAAAACTAGCGCACATTATGTTTCTTTCTTATGAAGAAAGTAATTGATCTTATAAATTAAAGTATGGAGATACTTAAATTAATGTGTGGGTAATTGTTATAGAATAAGTCACTGAACTGACCTGATTATGAGAATCCCAAATGGAATATTACTTTTGTGTGTGTGGATTTCCTTATAATGATGATTGTATAATTGATCCTTAGACTTGAGATTACCAAGGTATCTCATGTGGGGGATTATTGTGTTTTGATACTACTTATCATTGTCCTAGGATAATTTAGTCAGTAGTACTTAGATGTAGTAAGAGCCATATAGAAATAGTTAAGCAAGTTAATAAAGAATTCATCACTCTAAAGTAATTTGAGAGAACGTTTCGATGTTCTTGATTAGTAGTGATTTAAAAAGGTGCTTTCAAATGTCAATTATAAATCAATTACTAATTAGCAAGAACGAACATGATTGGACCAAAAGAGTAGACACTATATCTGTAATTTGTCTAATTGGAATATTGAATGACGAAAGGATTAAATTATACATCATAACCATGCATGAAAAAGCTAACTCAAAACTATTTTGACTTTCCTAATATTGGGTGGTCATGACAAGTTGCTAGACGTCAATCTTCATCTATGATTATAAATGATTTAATTAGAGAATTAAAGATAAATTAAAATGAGTTTTAATTTATCTAATTCTAATTATTAATTAGATTTATAGTTTATAATTAATAATTTGTCAAAGAGTAATTTGTGAAAGAAAAACAATTTAATTAAGTTAGACTTAATTATAAAGTTTGAGAATCTTTAGGGATCAAATATAAGATATTTGATTTTATTAAAATTAAGTTAATTATAATTAGAGTATGAATTTATTTATAATTAAGGAATTTAATTTTAATAAAATTACAAAACCACCCTAATGATTTTCTATTAATAGGAAGAAAAGAAAATTGAGCTAGCACTTTTACACTCTTCCTCTTAAAGTGTTAAGAAGTTGTCTGTGGATACCATTAGAGGCTACACAAGTGAACAGTTTGTGATTGACAATTTATAAAAAGTTTTCAAAGGATTTCAATAAGAATGCAAATAAGGTATGATTTCTTACGATTCATATCCGTGCTTTATTCTAGTTAATCAATTATCAGGTTCCACTCAGAATCTGTAAAATTTTGTTCTTTCAATGCGCCTATGATTCGATCATGGTTGAATTCCATCAAAGGATACTTGACTTATTATACCTTTTTTATTCCTTAGCCTCATTGAGAGATTATGGGGTGAATAAGTTGCTTATGCCCAGATTGTCCATTATCAAGTTTTCATGTTTCAACTTGATTAGCTCTTTACACCTATTGAAGTCCTTACTAAATGACATAACTTGGTTGTCATAATTCAAAGTCTCAAAAAGACATGCTCTTAAGAAAGTCAAGACACAAATTAACTTTATTCTCTTTTCTAATAAAGTACTCACTTTAATTGCTAAAATGCATGTAATGTATTTTTTTGCTTAGTATTTTGTTCTTTTTTAATCCAAATTACCTTGTTTTAATCAATTTTAAGTTATGATGTAGGTAATTATGGATAAGTTGTTTAGGTTTGATTTTGACCAAAGATTAAAGAGGTTTACTAGGAAAACAAGAACAAAACTCAACTTTGGTTGAACAAGCTTGGTATATGACCGTGTGTTTAGGTATGTCCCTTACTAAATAAAAATAGATGGTGAGAAGATTAAATAATATGTCCACGTACATTCCACACTAAAACTTTAGTATAAAAGATGTGGTCTCTTACACAATCGAGTTGGAGCTTGTGTTATCTAATGAAGAGATACAGTGCATAACACAATATAGAATACAAGTATGTTAGATCCCTTTTTCCTGTCTTTAAAAGATTGTGAAGAAACAATATGATACTTATCTAGGGACACAGTAGTGTTTTAGACCATTTTTATGACAAAACCTCATTTAAAAAGATGTAGAAACCCTAATTAAAAGATTCAGTTTAGACTATTTTATTTTATTTTAATTATTTTTTTAGTTGTAATTAGGGTTAGTAGCTATTTGGAGAAAATAGACCCTATAATACATCTTGTAGTCATCTACAACTGGATTAGATGTTACAATCATTCCAAGGAAGCAAATTAATTTAAAAGATTGGCGTTATCATCAAAGGAAAACTTTGTAATGAGTTCTTCAATTCTTTTATTAGTTTTGTTATTTCAAGGATGACTAGTAACTAAATTATTTGATAAGTAGATTAGTTGTAACCATATTTGATTCTTATATTGAACGATTAAATTATTCTAATAAATATTTCTTTATTTACAAGATATTTGTGTTGTTATTAATGCTAGTGAATTATAAGCAAAATATTAAACCTTATCTTAATTTATAACAAAAATTAAACCTCATCTTAATTTACATACGTACATTATTGAAAGAATCGATGTGTAGATTGACTAATGCACAAATATTATAGATTAAAGAGGTAGTAAAAATAGATCTACATGAATCCTCATATAAATCTAAGTACATTATTAGATTTACTCAAATAGATGTATCAATTAATCAATTGAGGATAAACGACTATAAATCAAATGTTGATAATTTATTACACTAAGAAACTTCTTTGATTCCAACATTAAAACTTTTAACTAAATGGACTGTTATACTATTGTATTATAATAAGAGGTTTAGACTTAGTAATTAAACTAGCCCTATGGTATTGACCTTTAATTATCCCTATATTATTACAAAATGATTTGTCCAATTACCTATAGACTAGTGCTAGGATGGTTGGAAAAATAATAACCAAAGTCCTAAGACCATTGCTATGGATTAGAGTAATATTAAGGAGACTCAATTAATCTATTCATTATTTTTTTTGTTAATAATCAAAGTTCACCATTGCTATAAATTAGAGTAATATTAAGGATACTCAATTAATCTAGTCATTATTTTTTTTGTTTTATATTATTTCATTTATTTTTAACCCTTTATTTTATATGCTCATGCTAATTTGATTTTAGGTAAGTGACACTTGGTGTATGGCAAGGAACAAATCCTCTAAACTTGTTAAAGAAGGTTTAAAAATTAAGAAGATGTTTCTTTAAATGCTCAGAGAAAGATAAAATTTATCAATCCAAAATCAAAAGCCTGACACAATGGAAAGAGAGCAAATAACAATATTAGACTATATGATATCATTACTTATGAGGATGCAGTCTAGCATTATTAGGATAATAATTATAACAAAAGATTTTGAGATCAAACCAAATATCATCCAAATGTTACAACAATTTATGAAATTTAATAGGTCACCAAATAAGAAGCCTAACATGTATATTCCTAACTTCTTCAAGGTTTTTGATACTTTTAAGATCAATAGAGTATAATTCGATGGGAAGTTAAGCCTAATCCATCCTTCTCTTAGGTTCTAAGCCAACTATTGATGCTGAGGGATTTAATAGCTAACATAATCAAATGTGTCACTGGTGATGGAGAATTTGTTTCCCTATTATATGATAATTGGAGTGGCATTGGTCTATTATATGGCTTTGATTTTTTTTTTAATATTTTGTTACTAATGTAAAGGTGTGGATTAACGAGGATCAATAGGGTAACACACCTCACCAATTCACGCACATTGTCCTTAACTTTTCTCCTAATCTCGGTAGTAGGGATAGATATGTTTTAATGGAGTATTCTTTTGGACACCTCATAAACAAGTCATGTAGGAATTGCCTAAGAACTACTAGGGAAATGAATGAATAGGATAAGGTAGTTTGGAATTCAAAACTTTCCCCTAAGGCCTCATTATTACTATAGTTAATTGTTAAGTAGAAATTTCTTACTATAGATAGGTTAAGTTTCCTCAGTTTGAATGACAATTACTACTTATGCAAGAATGCCCCAAAGACTATTAACCATATATTTCTTAAATGTTAGTTATTAACTAATATTTATGATAATTTCTTAAGCTATGTCAGAACAATTATGTATACTAGAATATTGAGAAATGTACCAACATCCACAGAGAAAACATACGCCTATTCTTAACATTGGAAACTTGGACACTAGCTGTGTACATATAATCACGTAGCAAGCGAGTCTTTGCTTTCGTTTGGCAATAAACATCTAACTTCTGCAACAAGAGAAATGTCTGCAAGCTGATCATGATATACAAGCTCAAGTACATCATCAAACTGTAAAAAAACCTATATTTTCTCTAGACCAATTTGGTTTAGTTCCCTTAATTTAATAATATGTTAAATCTTGACCGTTAATTTAGTACTTGATGGATGTACAAGATTTAATGTTAATAGGGAAGTGTTTATAAACTAGTCCTCTCTCTACCTTAATTACATACAAACAAAATAAATACAAAAAGAACATATTTTGGTTATCCATTAAGCTATCTATTTTAGAAAAAGTGTTAAGAGAGAGAAATCTCTACATCATGTCAAATTCCACTCAAGGTTAGTGATTTATTCACTTCATCTATTTAGTTATTATTATATTCAAGATCTTATTAGACATGAATGATTTATGTATGATTTATCTCTTTGATGTTTAAATATTAAGCATGAAAATCTTACATTTGGTATCAGAGTCTTAGATTTTAAATAGATAATAATCCTTAGATTATTGATTTGATGATTGTTTCAATTATGATGTTTATAAAATTTTGATTTTAGGTTTTTTATAGAGAATAATTTTTCCTTAAAAAAGGATTGCTCAAGCCACCTTAATTTTACTGTTAATGTAGATTTCTTTTTGCCATTGGTATTGGCAAACACCAAAGTCAAAATGCAATAACTCCATAAAACCCAAACCTCACTTGAAGATTTGATATTTCAATTGAAAACTTTGACAATCTCATAAACAACAACGTTGATTTTTGTTGTCGTCACTTAAATACTTTTCATGATTATGACCATCGTATTTTCTTTAACTTTTAAGAAACAAAATTAATTATGAATGTGGGTGTTTTGTGTGTGATTTTTTTTAGAGAAGGGGTAACAATTCTTGTTAGAGAACGTTGATTATTTATCAATTTTCTACAATTTTGTTAGAATTTTCATGTGGTTCTATTCATGGCATTATATAGATTGATGGTTCCCTCATTATTGTAAATATTGGGCATCTTTTCAATTCTATATGAAAAATTACAGTTTTGAGCCATGAAATTTTAATGATGGATAATTGATTTTAAAGTTTTGATTTCTTAAGTTTTGGTCATTTTAATGATATTTTGGTCTATAACCAAATTTTATTTTAATTTCATATTATGGATATATTTTTATTTTTATTATATATATATATATGACAATATGATTAAAATTAATTTTATTGGTCACCAAAGTGGCCAAATTAAAATTTGAATGTGTGGTAATATAATTTATGTATTTTATGAAATGTTACTATGAAAATTTTATTAGTTCATAGAAATTAAGAACTTTTCTCAAAGGTAAATCGTTGTTCTATAACTAACAAATATACAAGAGCAAATTGATATACTCTTGTTACATATATATAATTATCCAAAGATGTTATATGTATTTGATGAAGTTTATTTAATTTTCTTATAAAGTTTAAATAGCATTCTAATAATAGTAATGATATGTATTGTTTTGTTTACCCAAAGGAAACCTGCAATATGTTTAATGTATGTACTTCCTATATGAATTTGTTAATTAGTGAGTGTTTATATGTTTGCAATTATTATCCTTCACTCTCAAGCTTCTTCTATTACCTTGTTCACTAATGTGAATTTCTTTGAATGGAGTGAATAAGTCACTTTCCATTGAGATGCTTTGGATCCTTACGTGGCACTATAATACTAATATAAAGGTTGAAAAGGCACACCATAAGGTGTGGGCAAAGTCTAACAGGCTATGTTTGAATTTTATGTCAATGACAATTGCTAGCAACATTAAATCTACTCTTCCTAGTATTATAAATCAGAATGCTAAAGATTTTCTTAAGCTTTTGGAAGATAAGTTTCATTTTGCTGATAAGGCAATTGTCGACACACTTTTGGTTGAACTAACCATGAAGTTTGATGCGTCAAAGAGTATGCAGCAATATATCTTTAATATGACTAATATCGCAACAAGAATTAAAACACTGGGTATGACCGTGGAAAACTCCTTCTTAGTGCAGTTTATCATAAACTCGCTTACTACTAAATATGGACCATTCCAAATCAATTATAACACATTAAATGTTAAATGAAATATTGATGAATTAACCAATAAGCTTATTGATTGAACCCAAGTTTAATATATAATTGGCTACACTTTCATGGTTGTTAATGCACTTTTTGACTCTTAATTCATGATTTTTGTGTTTAAATTAGTCTCTTACGGTGAGCTTATGTTTTATGCAATTTGCTAGTAAAATTGTACAAAATGACATTAATTGCATTATAATTTTTCTAAGAACAATTGATACTGCAAATTGTTATTTTATACTGTAGGAGAAAAGGAGTCAAAAAGGATCAGAAGAGTCAACACCGTATGAAGTCCTTAACGCACGTCGCGGCGTGACGCGGTGAAATGTAATTCCCACGTCACGGCAAATCAACACAAATCGTACGTCGCGACGTCAATAATTCAACACGTCGCAGTGAGCAAGCCAGATCGTACGTCACGACGTCGACAATTCAACACGTCACGACGAGCAAGCCAAATCGTACGTCGCGACGAGAATTAATTCATACGTCGCGACGAGCAAGCCAGAGCATACGTCGCGATGAGAATTAATTCATACGTCGCGACGTGCAGACGGGTATTCGGACTTTAAAGGGAAAAATCACTCACTGTACTGACCCGGCCCATGAACCATCCTTTAAATATTGTTGAATTAGGTTAGAACGGGTATCTTCTGGGGATCAACATTCGGCAGAGAGAAGAGAGACGAGTGAAGAGAGAACAAAGAAGAAAGAGGAGAGATTCTCGGCCTCACCATCCAGGGTTCCCTTCGGGGTTCCCTGGCTGAAACCTTTGTATAGGCTTTCTTTTCATTTTCACCGCCGACTCCATCATAGGTAGCTTGGATTCGTATCAAGTTGTGAAGGTTCCAGTTAAAATGCGTGGTTAGGCATTTGTTTTCTCCTAAAGATGCAGTGATGGCTGGAGTTCACCGAAGGGGAGTAGCTTAATCTGTAGTTTAGCTATGATTTATAAATTCCTAGGTCTAGGGTTTGTAATTTGTAGTGAAGCTACTTGATTATAGCTAAACGTTGCACATTTAATATGTTGTTTGGATTGGTAGTTTACATTGTCACATTTAACTACATTGTTATGAACAGCCGAGTTGGGGTTTATTGCTTTGTAGTTAGATTAGCTTAATTAGAGTTTAATTAAGCGTTGAACAATGTAAGGTGTTGTGGGTTTATTTATGCAGAATTCTGTGCTTAAATATATGAAGCCTCATATATGTCAGCTTGTGATCTTGTTGATTCTCTTCTATCTGCTTAGTTATGTTTGATATAGAGTTGATGCTAGATTTCATTTGACCCATCGCATTGGCAAGTCCACTGCACACACTAAGATGCTTTTAACAAGGTTTTAAGCAATGGAGTTCATTGATTAAAACCTTGGACTTAAAGGTTCCTTTAAGGTTCTAGGGCTCAAGAGCACCTAATGGGGTCTTGAGAAATGGAGTCGAGAGTGATAGGAGTCCATTAATCAAGACCCTGGACTTAAAGAGAGTCCTTTAAGGTTTACCATTCAAACTTAGTGATTTCTAATCCCATCCACACACACTAAGATGCTTTTAAAAAGGTTTTAAGCAATGGAGTTCATTGATTAAAACCTTGAACTTAAAGGTTCCTTTAAGGTTCTAGGGCTCAAGAGCACCTAATGGGGTCTTGAGAAATGGTGTCGAGAGTGACAGGAGTCCATTAATCAAGACCCTGGACTTAAAGAGAGTTCTTTAAGGTTTACCATTCACACTTAGTTTTGAACTGTGATAGCCAAAGCTCGTTTTCAAGAGGATTTTATCACTTGTTTTAGTATTTTCAGCTATTTCACTATCTATCTTTTGTATTGCCGACCTGTTGAAGTTTTGTTAATACATGTGTTAGCCAATCTTGCATTCTATTGGTAAAAACTTGGTAAATTTAAAATTTGTTGTCATTCTGTTGTTCCTCGCCGCGGCGACAGGTTACACGCCACGGAGAGGCTGACCATTTATACACGCACGACACGACGTGCACGTGACTTCACATCGCGACGCACAACACTGTACATCGCGACGTCCCACTTTTTCACAGAAATGACATTTTTTTCTTAACTGTTCTACTCAATTCAACCTTTCCCCACACTAGCCTTTAGTAACTACTATTTGCAAAGATTTTATAAGCTTCAAAATTGTGCTTGAGTTTACGAAAATACCTTCCATTCTTTTAACGACATTCGGAGTTGGCAGAATTTTACTTTCAATATTTTCAATACATATTTAATGGAGGCATGCTAATAAAGTGGCACTTTAAGTTTTTGAGACCTGAGATTGTTCATTGAGATAATACCCTTGTTGGAAGGATATTTGTGCATAATTTCTTTTCTTCAATCTTTGTGTGCATCTGCTATTTCATACTTCTCTAGAACTTGTTTCAATTCTTACTCAAAGCTTGATGGGCTAGATTTTTTTTGATGTGATAGAGGTGTTCCTTCTTCAACCCCTTTTCCCAAACACAATCCCTTAAACACTTATCCCTTACTAGCCCATTGAGCCTTATTATGTACGAGCACTTGCAAACATTTCATATGATGTCATTAGTTTAATTTGCATTTCCTTTTCCAAAAAAAAAAGAAAAAAAAAGAAGAAAAAAAAAGCAACAGAAAAAGCGTGTTCCAAAAAGGAACAGAGAAAAAAACAAACAAACAAACAAAAGAAAAAAAAGGAGAAGGAGAAAGAATAAAAAAAGAGTCATTATTAGTTCAACTGTTGACATCCATTCATAATTTTAGTGCATGTGTTCATATCTTTTCTTTGGTTCATTCCATCCATTTATCTAGCCCTCCACACAATACAACCCTGAAAAGTTCTCTTGATCTTCAAAATTATAGTTCTTGTAGTGGAGAAATAGAGCTGATACAAGCTTATGGTAGAGTATGGATTAAGCAGATTGAGAGTGACAATATCCCTAAACACAAGTTAGGTGAGAGCAAACACTTCATCTTAAGTGACATCTCTTTTTTCCAATCTCTTGGATTAAATTCTTTTAGTGGTTGTTTTATTAGCACTCTTTCAATATGCTTTGATTGAATTATGAGAAAGTGTTTTGTGTCAATTTCTTATTATTGTTATGAGCATGGGTGGATTTTTCTTTTACACTTGTATCTTTTTGACTCTTATAAACTTTGTCCAGGAGTACAAAGGTTTAAGTGTGGGGGAATTTGATTGAGCCCAAGTTTAATATATAATTGGCTACACTTTCAAGGTTGTTAATACACTTTTTGACTCTTAATTCATGATTTTTGTGTTTAAATTAGTATCTTACGGTGAACTTATGTTTTATACAATTTGCTAGTAAAATTGTACAAACTAACATTAATTGCATTATAATTTTTCTAAGAACAATTGATACTGCAAATTGTTATTTTATATTGTAGGAGAAAAGGAGTCAAAAAGGATCAGAAGAGTCAACACGGCATGAAGTCCTTAAGGCACATCGCGGCGTGACGCGGCGAAATGTAATTCCCACGTCGCGGCGCATCAACACAGATCGTATGTCGCGACGTCAATAATTCAACACGTCGTGGCGAGCAAGCCAGATCGTACGTCACGACGTCGACAATTCAACACGTCGCGGCGAGCAAGCCAGATCGTACGTCGTGATGAGAATTAATTCATACGTCGCGGCGAGCAAGCCTGAGCACACGTCGCGACGAGAATTAATTTATATGTCGCGACGTGCAGACGGGTATTCGGACTTTAAATGGAAAAATTATTCACTGTACTGACCCGGCCTGTGAACCATCCTTTAAATATTGCTGAATTAGGTTAGAACGGGTATCTTCTGGGGATCAAGATTCGGCAGAGAGAAGAGAGACGAGTGAAGAGAGAACAAAGAAGAGAGAGGAGAGATTCTCGGCCTCACCATCCAGGGTTCCCTGGGTGAAACCTTTGTATAGGCTTTCTTTTCATTTTCACCGCCGACTCCATCATAGGTAGCTTGGATTCGTCACAAGTTGTGAAGGTTCCAGTTAAAATGCGTGGCTAGGCATTTGTTTTCTCCTGAAGATGCTGTAATGGCTGGAGTTCACCGAAGGGGAGTAGCTTAATCTGTAGTTTAGCTATGATTTATAAATGCCTAGGTCTAGGGTTTGTAATTTGTAGTAAAGCTACTTGATTATAGCTAAACGTTGGACATTTAATGTGTTGTTTGGATTGGTAGTTTACATTGTCACATTTAACTACATTGTTATGAACAGCCGAGTTGGGGTTTATTGCTTTATAGTTAGATTAGCTTAATTTGAGTTTAATTAAGCGTTGAACAATGTAAGGTGTTGTGGGTTTGTTTATGTAGAATTCTGTGCTTAAATATATAAAGTCTCATATATGTCAGCTTGTGATCTTGTTGATTCTCTTCTATCTGCTTAGTTATGTTTGATATAGAGTTGATGCTAGATTTCATTTGACCCATCGCATTGGCAAGTCCACTGCACACACTAAGATGCTTTTAACAAGGTTTTAAGCAATGGAGTTCATTGATTAAAACCTTGGACTTAAAGGTTCCTTTAAGGTTCTAGGGCTCAAGAGCACCTAATGGGGTCTTGAGAAATGGAGTCGAGAGTGACCGGAGTCTATTAATCAAGACCCTGCACTTAAAGAGAGTCCTTTAAGGTGTACCATTCAAACTTAGTGATTTCTAATCCCATCCGCACACACTAAGATGCTTTTAACAAGGTTTTAAGCAATGGAGTTCATTGATTAAAACCTTGGACTTAAAGGTTCCTTTAAGGTTCTAGGGCTCAAGAGCACCTAATGGGGTCTTGAGAAATGGAGTCGAGAGTGACAGGAGTCCATTAATCAAGACCCTGGACTTAAAGAGAGTTCTTTAAGGTTTACCATTCACACTTAGTTTTGAACTGTGATAGCCAAAGCTCGTTTTCAAGAGGATTTTATCACTTGTTTTAGTACTTTCAGCTGTTTTCCTATCTATCTTTTGTATTGCCGACCTGTTGATGTTTTGTTAATACACGTGTTAGCCAATCTTGCATTCTATTGGTAAAAACTTGGTAAATTTAAAATTTGTTGTCATTCTGCTGTTCCTCGCCGCGGCGCCACGGCGAGGCTGACCATTTTTACATGCACATCGTGACGTGCATGTAGCTTCACGTCATGACATCAAGACGTCATGGCAAGACAATGTCAGACGTCATGACGTCCCACTTTTTCACAGAAATGACATTTTTTGCTTAACTGTTCTACTCAATTCAACCTTTCCCCACACTAGCCTTTAGTAACTACTATTTGCAAAGATTTAATAAGTTTCAAAATTGTGCTTGAGTTTATGAAAATACCTTCCATTCTTTTAACGACAGTCGGAGTTGGCAGAATTTTACTTTCAATATTTTCAATACATATTTAATGGAGGCATGCTAATAAAGTGGCACTTTAAGTTTTTGAGACCTGAGATTGTTCATTGAGATAATACCCTTATTGGAAGGATATTTGTGCCTAATTTCTTTTCTTCAATATTTGTGTGCATCTGCTATTTCATACTTCTCTAGAACTTGTTTCAATTCTTACTTGAAGCTTGATGGACTAGATTTTTGTTGATGTGATAGAGACGTTCCTTCTTCAACCCCTTTTCCCAAACACAGCCCCTTAAACACTTATCCCTTGCTAGTCCATTGAGCCTTATTATGTATGAGCACTTGCAAACATTTCATATGATGTCATTAGTTTAATTTGCATTTCCTTTTCCAAAAAAAAAAGAAAAAAAAGAAGAAAAAAAAGCAACAGAAAAAGTGTGTTCCAAAAAGGAACAGAAAAGAAAACAAACAAACAAACAAAACAAAAAAAGGAGAAGGAGAAAGAATAAAAAAAGAGTCATTATTAGTTCAACTGTTGACATCCATTCATAATTTTAGTGCATGTGTTCATATCTTTTCTTTGGTTCATTCCATCCTTTCATCTAGCCCTCCACACATTACAACCCTGAAAAGTCCTCTTGATCTTCAAAATCATAGTTCTTGTAGTGGAGAAATAGAGCTGATACAAGCTTATGGTAGAGTATGGATTAAGCAGATTGAGAGTGACAATATCCCTAAACACAAGTGAGGTGAGAGCAAACACTTTATCTTGAGTGACATCTCTTTTGTCCAATCTCTTGGATTAAATTCTTTTAGTGGTTGTTTTATTAGCACTCTTTCAATCTGCTTTGATTGAATTCTGAGAAAGTGTTTTGTGTCAATTTCTTATTATTGTTTTGAGCATGGGTGGATTTTTCTTTTACACTTGTATCTTTTTAACTCTTATAAACTTTGTCCAGGAGTACAAAGGTTTAAGTGTGGGGGAATTTGATTGAGCCCAAGTTTAATATATAATTGGCTACACTTTCATGGTTATTAATGCACTTTTTGACTCTTAATTCATGATTTTTGTGTTTAAATTAGTATCTTACGGTGAGCTTATGTTTTATGCAATTTGCTAGTAAAATTGTACAAACTGACATTAATTGCATTATAATTTTTCTAAGAACAATTGATACTGCAAATTGTTATTTTATATTGTAGGAGAAAAAGAGTCAAAAAGGATCAGAAGAGTCAACACGGCATGAAGTCCTTAAGGCACGTCGCGGCGTGACGTGGCAAAATGTAATTCCCACGTCGCAGCGCATCAACACAGATCGTACATCGCGATATCAATAATTCAACACGTCGCGGCGAGCAAGCCAGATCGTACGTCACGACGTCGACAATTCAACACGTCGCGGCGAGCAAGCAAGATTGTACGTCGCGATGAGAATTAATTTATACGTCGCAGCTAGCAAGCTAGAGCACACATCGCGATGAGAATGAATTCATGCGTCACGACGTGTTGACGGGTATTCAAACTTTAAATAGAAAAATCACTCACTGTACTGACCCGGCCCGTGAACCATCCTTTAAATATTGCTGAATTAGGTTAGAACGGGTATCTTCTGGGGATCAACATTCGGCAGAGAGAAGAGAGACGAGAGAAGAGAGACGAGTGAAGAGAGAACAAAGAAGAAAGAGGAGAGATTCTCGGCCTCACCATCCAGGTTTCCCTTCGGGGTTCCCTGGGTGAAACCTTTGTATAGGCTTTCTTTTCATTTTCACCGCCGACTCCATCATAGGTAGCTTGGATTCGTCACAAGTTGTGAAGGTTCCAGTTAAAATGCGTGGTTAGGCATTTGTTTTCTCCTGAAGATGCAGTGATGGCTGGAGTTCACCGAAGGGGAGTAGCTTAATCTGTAGTTTAGCTATGATTTATAAATGCCTAGGTCTAGGGTTTGTAATTTGTAGTGAAGCTACTTGATTATAGCTAAACGTTGGACATTTAATGTGTTATTTGGATTGGTAGTTTACATTGTCACATTTAACTACATTGTTATGAACAACCGAGTTGGGATTTATTTCTTTGTAGTTAGATTTGCTTATTTAGAGTTTAATTAAGCGTTGAACAATGTAAGGTGTTGTGGGTTTGTTTATGTAGAATTCTTTGCTTAAATATATGAAGTCTCATATATGTCAGCTTGTGATCTTGTTGATTCTCTTTTATCTGCCTAGTTGTGTTTGATATTGAGTTGATGCTAGATTTCATTTGACCCATTGCATTGGCAAATCCACTACACACACTAAGATGCTTTTAACAAGGTTTTAAGCAATGGAGTTCATTGATTAAAACCTTGGACTTAAAGGTTCCTTTAAGGTTCTAGGGATCAAGAGCACCTAATGGGGCCTTGAGAAATGGAGTTGAGAGTGACAGGAGTCCATTAATCAAGACCCTGGACTTAAAGAGAGTCCTTTAAGGTTTTCCATGCAAACTTAGTGATTTCTAATCCCATCCGCACACACTAAGATGCTTTTAACAAGGTTTTAAGCAATGGATTGAAGTGAATCACACGTTAATACAATACTTATAAAACGATATAGAATGCACGAGAAGGGGGGGTTGAATTGTGTATTCCCCTTTTTGAAAAATCTTTCAAAACTGTTTGTTAGAAATAAAATTCTTTACAAAACTTCAGATAAATTCTAATTAATCAAAAATTTGAAAACTTTTTTTACTGATTAAGTACTGATAAAACTTGAATCTAAAATAGAGATAGAGTGAGAGTAGTCGACACAACAATTTATCCTGGTTCACCCCAAACCGTGGGCTACGTCCAGTACTCAGAGTTCTTTATGAGATTTCCACTATCTCTTTCAATGTTACAAGTATTCTTTACGAGCCTTTTCAGGTCTCTACAATCAATGTTCTTTCACACTTAGCCTCTGCAGGCTATCTGTACTACTTTTTCTCAGAAAAGTTTTTACACACTTATTACAGTAAAATAGCTCTCAGCTAAATTGAACAAAATGCTTTATTGCTAACTTTCGCTAACTTTTGCTCACTTTTTCTAACTTTGGCTAACTTTGCAATCTTCGACTTCGACTTGTATTTATAGCCTTCGTCTCCAACTGCTTCTTGATTCTTGTTTCTTGAATCTTTAAAGAAACGGTTATTCAGTTGAGTTCTGTAACTAACTCGAACTGACTCCTTCGTCTTCTTTTCTAATTCCGCATCTGTTTTTCTTCGTCTGTATTTTATCGTTTGTGCTTCGCGTCAAGGTCTGCTTTTACTTAAATCAGGTTCCTTTTACTATTTCGAGTCTTCGTCTGCTTTACTATTCGCATCTGCGTCTGCGTCTGCTTTGTTTAGCATCTGCATCTGCTTTTCATTTTGCGTCTGTTTCATTTAGCGTCTGCGTCTGTGTTCCTTCGTCTGTATGTCTGACTTCGTCTGCTTTTGTTTTTCTTTTATTTTGCTCTTTTGTTATACATCAAAATCATATCTAAGTAAAGTCATTTGGGCTTAACAATCTCCCCCTTTTTGATGATAACAAATCATATACAAAAGAAAACAAAATACTATGTTTTGAAAAGAACACAAAAACTTATCTTCAGAACTTCTTCTTTGACTTCTTCCTTTCTTTGTCTGCTTCAGTTACACCTTCTTCTTTGAACATTCTGAACATCCTCTTCTCTTCTGCTCATTCTCTTCTTTTCTGCTCTTCTCCCCCTATTTGTTTTAATAAAAAATGATTAACGATGATGGCTCTTCAGCAGTTCTGTCATCATCTTCTTCATGTCATTCATCGTCTCCTTGATCTCGTTGACTTCACCACATAATTTGCTGATTTCAGCTTGTGAGTCCAACGGTGAGGAGGATTGATCAACATCTACCGAGGGAGCAGTGAACGGAATTGTCGTAGTATAAGCATCAGAGGTAGGAATGTATTCATCATTGATCTCAATAGTTGGTGGACGAATAAATGTATCAGCTTTAGGAAGATCTAAGCCAAACGGAGCAGGCAGCATCAACAACTGTCTTCCTTGCAGGGGTATGCCTTCAGCTTCAATAGACAGTGTACCAGATAAAGGTCTAATACGTAAAATTGTCTGAACAAGGAATTCTATAAACGTCCCTGTGTTAACTCTTCCTCCTTCTTGCTTGTCAGTATGGCTACAACTAGCTCCATCTTCATTCTTATTCGAAGCGCATGCATCATCAATTCTACGCACTTCTTCTTCAATTTGATCTGCGGACAGATCATCACGAACTTTTTCAGGGAATAGCTTTGACTTCCCTTTAGTCAAATCCAAAGGATATCTTGGCTGGATATCCGGTACAATCTTTATTTCCGTGTTTTCTGTGATAGAAAAAATAGTACACCGACTTCTGTGGAATTTTGTAGGTATGGCTTCAGAGGCGGATCCCTCATAGCATAGTAGAACATCTTTTCATCTTCTTTCAGTAAGTCCCATGTGTCACTATTTATTGACATAGGTTGTACGAGAACTACTGTCTTCTTCATTGGTTGACTACCAATGGCGATAGCAGTTGTCCTGGTAACATAATGAACTATTTTGATCTTCAGCTTTTGTTTTCTCAAAAACTAATGATAGTTGTATACCATCAGACAAGGTTTATCATTATCCGAGTCTGATTCTGCTATTGCCTCTGGTTGTGCTTCAATAGGATTCTCCTGAACCAGGCTTTGCTCCACTGGTTCCTCCTGTTGAGCAATAGGGATTTCCTGAACTCTGCTCTGCTCAGTTTCTTTTTCTTTTTGAGCAGCATCAAAGATTTCTTTCTTTCGACTAACCTCCTCAGCAGTTGACACGGTCTTCTTCCGACTAATCTTCTTAGTCTTGTCTTCTGCTTTAGTCAGTCTTGAAGATTTCCGTACTTGAGAATTTTCTTTTACAGATTCTGATTTTCTCTTCTTGTTAGTCTCTTTGGCTTTTCCGGTCAGTATCCTCTTCCGTAATAGAAATCGACCTTAATTGTCGCTTCAGGTGCACGAGATTGAGGAGTTTGTTCCTGACTCTGTTCTCTAGCATTCTTCTCTTCTTGTTGCCTTAGAGTCCGAATCCTCGGTGATCTCTTCGCCTTCTTCGTAACTTCACTTAAAAGACTTTCTCCTTGTCTTTTTGGCGCACCTTCTTCTGTCCTTCGCGGTAGACTTACTTCATCTTGAGGACTTGCCCATTTTATCAGCGATCTTCCCGTAAGTCTTCTTATTTCTTCCGCAGACGATCTTATACTCACTTGAGTTCGGAGACTTGAAGCAGGAGACTTCTTCGATACACGCTCCCCCTCAGTTCTTGTTCTCCTTGAAGAGTCTGTTTCTTCTCTAATTACTGTCCTCAGACCCATTCGTCGTATAGTGATTGAATCAATCTTACTTTTCACTGGAACAATACTTCTATTTCCTCTGTGGAGAGGGATTCCGAATTCCTTAAAATCCTTGTAAGAAGCATGTCGTAAGGATAGCTATTTGTATCCTTCATCCCCTTAATCATATAGTGAAAGATTAAGAAGGGTAAATCAATGGGATTGCGATTCAACAGGTAGAACAAGCATTGTTCATCCAGGGTAGTCACCAAATGTCTGGAACCTACTCTGGGTAGAATGCAATTAAACAAAATCGCATGGAGAACCCTAGCTTTTGGGATCAAGTTCGAAGTTTTCCTCTCCGAAGGGTTATTGGCTCCATATAATTGTCTTCTGACATCTTCTTCTCTCATACCAACCTGAGACATCCAACCGGCCTTGGTAGACAGAGTCTCACTAACCGATGGACAATCGGTCACCTTCTTTATCAGCTTCTTAGTCACAACAATAGATATACCATCTACTGAAGATACCATAGTGTTGTCTACAAGCTGAGCATTCTTCCAAAAATCAAAAACCTCATTGGTGTAGACTGGTTCTCGTACTTGGAAGAAATTCCTCCAACCAGCTCTTACAATCTCCGGTTCTACGTCCATACCATCATTTTGTCAATGACTCGAAATCCACATGCCTTTCGAATATCATAGCTGCTTCCATTATTTCAGAACGAAAACTGTCTCTGGTTCGCTTTTCGTCTAGGGTAGGATGATTGAGAGAATTTGGAAAGCAAGATGAACCGTCTGGTGATGAGAGTAACAGCAATGATATCAACTTCACGCAACTTGAAAGGTCTTAACACGCGTATTCTAGAATCATAGGGATTCTGAAGATCGTGAGGCATTTCCCTCCAAAACTTTCTTGTCAGAGAAGTTACCAGCTGTAACTCACTGTGTTGGACTCGGGTGGATTTTAACCCCACGAAGGGGACCCACCAACTTCAGATCCAGGTACCGGGTGGCTCAATGGTGAGAGGCGTCCACATAAAGTGGAACAAAACCTTGAGGTCATGGGTTCGAGCCGTGGCTCACCCATGACCAAAGAGGACAATACTGGATAATGGGGTACTGAAGTTGGTGGGTCCTCCACCCGGTACCTGGATCTGAAGTTGGTGGGCTCAATGGTGAGAGGCGTCCACATAAAGTGGAACAAAACCTTAAGGTCATGGGTTCGAGCCGTGGCTCACCCATGACAAAAGAGAACAATACTGGATAATGGGGTACTGAAGTTGGTGGGTCCTCCACCCGGTACCTGGATCTGAAGTTGGTGGGTCCCCTTCGTGGGGTTAAAATCCACCCAGGTCCAACATTAAAAGGCGCCTTTTAATGTTGGACGCCGTTAATTTTGGCGTCCCTTTAGCCTAACTTTTCACTTAACATGACCATGTTAAGGTTGCGTCTGATCTTCTGGAAATATTGTTCACTCAATGGTTTAGTGAAGATGTCTGCCCACTGAGACTCTGTTTCGATGAACTGTAGGCGCACCACCTTCCTCTGAACATAGTCTCTCAGAAAGTGATGTCTAACCTCGATGTGCTTCACTCTAGAATGCTGAATCGGATTCTTTGACAAATTGATTGCACTTGTGTTAGCGCAGTAGATTGGAATCTCCTCTTCTCGAACTGAATAGTCTTCAAGTTGATATTTGATCCACAACGTCTGTGAACAACAGCTTGCAGCAGACATATATTCTACTTCAGTAGTTGATAGAGCGATTGAGCTTTGTCTCTTGATTGACCAGGAAACTAGGTTTGTGTCAAGAAAGTGACATCCTCCACTTGTGCTCTTTCTTTCGATTCTATCTCCGGCATAGTCCGCATCGCAATATCCAATTAACCTGAAATCTCTACTTTTCTCAAACATTAAGCAAAGATCAGTAGTACCTGCAAGATATCTCATAATTCTTTTAACAGCAATAAAATGAGACTCTCTAGGATCGGCCTGAAATCTTGCACACAAGAAAACACTGAATAAAATATCAGGTCTACTTACTGTAAGATACAGTAAAGAACCGATCACCCTCTATACAGGGTTTCATCCACCTTCTTACCAAGTTCATCTTTCGACAAAAGGTTTGAAGGATGCATCGGAGTAGTCATTGACTTCACATTCTGCATATCAAATTTGAGCAACAATTCTTTCACGTACTTTTGTTGATGAATAAAGATCTTCTCTTCGGTCTGCTTAACTTGCAAACCAAGAAAGAACTTTAATTCACCCTTCATGCTTGATTGAGTCAAGTTTATATTATAAATTGGCTGCATTTTTATAGCTGCTTATGCATGAATTGACTCCTGATTGATGATTTTTGTGCTTAAATTGGTTCCTCATACTGAGTTCTTTCAATTCTCAATTTGTCAATAAATTGTCATGATTTGATACTTATTTTTCCATAGTTTTTATTGGGACAATTGATACTGTAAATTGTTGTTATTGTTTTGTTGCAGGAACAAAGGAGTCAACGTAGGAAGTCAACAGTCCTTCCGCACATCGCGACGCATGGCATCTCACATGACGCGGCGAGCACACTTCCGCACATCGCGACGCACGGCGATGTACACGACGCGACGAGCAGACGAGTGCACACGTCGCGATGAATTTAATTCATTTATCTTATTCATCGCGACGTATGAGCAGATACCCGACCGGTTTATGGAAAGTTCATCTCACTGTTCCAACCCGACCCGTGATCCATCATATAAGACTTGCTATTTTTAGTTCATCGAGAGACTTTTGTCACGGAGATTTTTGAATACAGAGACGGCTTGGAACGCAGACTCTGGAAGGAGAAGACCTTCACATTTTCACTATCGTCTACCATCATCACCACAGTCGCCATCATCACCGTCATCGTCTTCTACAAACATGAGCCTCATTCATTCTCCAGTATCCGAGGATCGACCGGAGTCATGTGTAGCTAAGCCAACCTTCCTCTTGAAGATGTAGCAATGGCTTGAGTTTACAGAGCTTCGAAGGGGAGTAATCACTTAGTATCTGAAGTCTAGTATATTTGTGTAAACTTCTGAGTTAGAGGATTGCATCGATATATTTAGATTAGCATTGTTATAGCTTAACCGTGTGTTGATACTATGTTGAAATTTGGACAAAGTAATCTGTAGAACATTTTGATGCCTAATATATGAAGTTTCATATATGTCATTGGATACCTGCATTCACGGTTTTAATCGCCTAGTTGTGTTTGATTGAGATTGTTGTGTTTTATTCATTTGACCAATTGCATTTGCTTGTCCAATTGTCACACTAAGGTTTTAACAAAGATTTAAATGATGGAGTTCATTAATTAAATCTTTGGACCTAAAGAGTCCTTTAGGGTTGATCTTTCGAAACTTAGTGGATTGTATCCCGAAAACCATTTTTGAACTGTGATAGCCTGAGCCTCATTTTCAAGAGGATTTTATCAATTTGATTTTATCCGATTCTTTGTTTCTTGCATTATTTCAAAATTCCCAAAAATATTCTTTTATACTTTTTGTTAAATTTTGATTACTTTACCGGTTTCGACCAAATTACCAAAACCCTGTTTATCAACTTCGATTGCAATTTTTGACATTTAGGCTAGATTAGACCATTTTTATTTGGTTCCAATTAAGTGAGACGACCCGAGGTTGCATCCTACACCGCAATCTTGGAATTTATTCTATTTGACCGGTTTCCAAGGATCGATCATAAGATCGCATCGACAGAGCCGCGATCAAATTGGCGCCGTTGCTGGGGAACCAAGTAATTGGTTTACCATCGGATAGCCATTGTCATTTATGACTTGTCGTTGATAATAGGAATCATTGTTTTTGATTGCATTTAGATAGTTTGATTTTTACACTTGTTCATAGTATAGATTTGATTTCCCTTTGCACACGCATAGATCATACTTTGATCTTATTTCATACTTTACACATTTTTCACACATACACACTCATACATACATTCATACATCCATACTCTCACATTCATCGCATTTCACTTTTATCTGATTTTGTGTGACTGTGAGCATTTTTTATACCATTCTTTAGTTTGTGGATTGCTTTTTAGTGCATGCCCAGGAGAGGTAAACTTGTTCAGTTCCATCCTGAAGTTGAGAGACATTTGAGGAGACTTAGGAAAGAAAGGAAAGAACAAGAGAAAAGGAGTGTGGTTGAGCGAGATAGTGAGAACATGGCTGAGAATCCTAATATTTACCCAAATCCACGATTATCCTGCTCACCAACCTAGAAATGGAACTAATGGAGGAAATGGTGAGCATGAGAGAGTGGGAGAGAACAATGAGAATCAATGACGAGGGACAATTAGGGAGGCAACAACATCTGATGTGCATTATGATCCATTTACTACTGCTTGCCCTAATTTTGATGTTAATTTTGAGATTAAAGGTTTGCTGATTAATTCTCTTCCTAAATTTCATGGTTTGACAGGAGAGGATCCATATATGCACTTACAAAGCTTTCACATGATCCGCGAGTATGAAGCCGATGGGAGCTACTTTGGATCAAGTACTTTGGAAGGTGTTTCATTTGTCTTTGGAAGGGAAAGCACGAGAGTGGTATATGAGTCTTCCGAGGCATGTGGCCAATGCTTACCATAGCTGGGCCAATCTAAGGAAGGCCTTTCTGGAGAAATACTTTCCAGCTTCTAGGACATCTTCCATGAGGAAGGAGATTTATTCAGCCCGCCAAGATTATGATGAGTCACTGTATGACTATTGGAACCGTTTCCAAGACCTTCTTTCTAGATGCCCCCATCACCAGATTCCTGATGAGCAATTGGTGCAGTACTTTTATGATGGGTTGAAGTGCCAGGAGAAGGGTATGTTAGATGCTACATCTGGAGGATCTCTGATTGACCTTACAACATTGGAAGCATGGGATTTGATCAAGAAGATGGCCTTAAACCATCAGCAGTACAGTGTCAGAGATCAAAGAGGAGTGCATGAGTTGGGAGCCTTGACGGCTCAAGATAAAAGAATGGAGAGCCTAGAGTCGAAAGTGGACTCTTTGGAGAGTCGGATATCATCACAGCTATCTTGCATCACTGCTGAGCTGAAGAATTTGAATGTACAACGCTCTACTTCTTCAACAGAGCTTACCGCACCTAGTTGTGAAAATTGTGGGTCAGAATGCATATTTGAGCGCTTGCCTGTAGATATGAGGAAGTCTCGGCAATGTATCAAGGCAGAATTAGAATGGGACCCATACTCCAACACCTACAATGAGGGATGGAAATCCAATCCGAGATTCATTGGAGGAATGAGGAGAACGAGCTCGTGGTAGATTTTCACAAGGAGGAGGAGCCGGCACTTCCACTAGCAGCCCCTAATCAACAAAGAAGCCCTGTAGTCCCACCAAAGGAGGATACCAATCGGTTGCTCCACAAGATGATGACCTTGATGAAGGAAGAGAGGATTCCAATGCTAACCAGCTTAATGCAATTGCTTCTTTGATTCAACAGATTCCTCAAAGATCGCGCCAGATTCAATGCCTTGGAGAAAAGAATGGAGCAATGGGAGACCAAGGTGAGAACATCAATTCCTATGTCACTCGGTTGTCTAACAACATGAGTGAAAATTAAGCTAAAAGCAAAGGAGCCATTCCTTCCAATACTTGTGATGAACCCAAGAGTCTTAATGCCATTGCCCTCGTGGAGTGGAAAACAAGTGAGGTTCAAGCCTCAAGATGAAGATGAGCCATGTGAGGATGAGATTGATAGTGAGCCAGTACCTCCAACAAGGGTAATGAGATCAGAAAGTGCCAGAGAGGAGGACCTACTGAAAGAAAGGAAGAGACTCACAACAACTGAGAAGGAAACAACTCCAAGAGATTCTAAAGAGAAAGCAGGAAGTGGAGAGTCAAGTAAGCAAGCAGGTAAAGGTAAGGAGGTAAGTATTCAGGACCTTCCTTTTCCCAATTCATATTTAATGAGTAAGCGCTTAAATGAGAAACAACATGAGAAAGAAATCATTGATTTGTTTGGGAAAGTGGAAGTGAATGTACCTTTGCTTGATCTAGTGAAGAGAGTTCCGGCCTATGCTAAGTATTTGAAGGATTTGTGCATGAATAAGAGAAAGTTTAGGCCAAATGAGAGAGTCCAGGTGAGCTCCAATGTGTCTGCATTATTCAAGCCCCAAATACATCAAGTGTCAAGACCACAGGTCTTTTACCATCCCTTGCACTTTAGGAAAAGTGACCATCGGAGAGCTTTATTAGATTTGGGGCGGCTATCAATGTGATGCCTAAATCGATCCTATGAGAACCTAGGGTGAAAAGCATAAAACCTACATCTGTAGTGTTACAATTGGTGATAGGTCTTTTAGGCATCCAAAGGGGATAATTGAGGATATCTTAGTCCAAGTTAAAGGTCTAGTTTTTCCTCTGATTTTTATGTACTTGACATGTTCATCGAGGTTGTGCAGATACTTCACCGATTCTCGGACGACCCTTCCTTGAACAAAGAAGCACCATGATTAGCATGAAGGAAGGAAGATAACCATGGAGGTTGGCGATCAAAGGGTGAGCTTCAACATGTATGAAGCAATGAAGCACCCCACGAGGATTACTCCTTGCTTGGAGTAAATATGCTTGACACGGTTATTGATGATGCATGTTGTGATTTTGCACAAACTTTGACATCTTCTATCGACACTCTTCTTGGAGAACATTTGCTTGTTGATGATTTTGTAGGAGAGACCTCAAGTCAAGTGTTGGACATTGAGTCGCACTGAGCCAAGCCATTGGGATGAAGCTCGGATTTTGCCAGTGACTATCCCAAGTTTCAGGACCTCCATGAGACCAGTTGTTTCTCTCCTACATCCTCTTTATATTCATGCATCCTGTTTAGAGTGATGTGAACTTTTGTATTGCATGAATATCTTGATTAAGTGTGGGGAGAAACCTAGCCATAGAGAGTAGCAGTAGTTAGGTAGGATTTCTGTTCATTTTGAATAAATTGCTTTCCTTTGTTAGCTTTATATCTTTACAAGAAGCATGACATTCTTTGGGAGGATTAATTTTGGAAGATTGATTGTTTTGGATTGATTGTTGCTGGATTAAGTCAGGTTTGTGTTTTTCTTTTCGGGCAGACACGTCGCGACGTATCTTGTTCAATTTTTTTCCCTCGTCGCGACGTGCCACATTCTGACACTGCGACGTGCCACATTCTGACACCGCGACGTCCCATCATTGGAAATACCCCTTTTGCCCCTTAAGTCCAGTGGTCTCTGCGTTTGTCCGAGACCCTGTTTGTCTTTTCCCCGTAGCGACATTCCACCTCCCTCGCCGTTTCCTCTTCTTCTTTCTTTCTTTCTCATTTTCTTCTCCCACCGTCATCGCCTCGCTCTCTCTCAGCTCTCCTCTCTGTCTAACCGTGATCGCTGCCTCACCGTGCTCGTCATTTTAGCCATCTCCACTCTTGCGTCTTCAACCTCAATAAGTGTCCCATTCTCTTTCTTTTTCTTGTTTTTCGTCTGCATTGTTAGAAGTTTGAGTTAGGTTTCCCGCGACGAGCGATTGCTCGTTGCGATGCGTCTGAATATCGCCTTACGTCGCCACGAGCGCATTGCCTCGTCGAGATGTACGCAGAACCTTGCTTCTCCGCGACGTCTGTTTCTGCACGTCGCGACGTCTAGTCGAGGGCTCTACCTCGCCGCGGCGTCTGCCCACACGTCGCGACGAGGAGGTCGATTTTTGCTTACTTCTGTATCTTTTTTTTTTTTTGCAGGATATGCCTCGCACAAAGAATGTCAGCAATTCCCAGCGTCCCACCACCCCGTCTCATCTCCTTCCTTCCCCCTCCCACTCGCTTGACGAGTTTGTTTCTGTTCCACCCGTTTCCCCCCATCCTGCTGTATCCCCATCTTCCTTAGGAGTTTTCTCCGCTACTTCTCCCTCTCCTCAGCACTCCCATTCTTCGCACCACCACCATTCCCCTTCCCACTCTACCTCTGTCCCGGTTGATCCGGAGTATCTTTCGTCCGCAAGATCATGTCCGGGCCATACTGAAGGAAAAACCTTTTCCTTTGACACCCGCTACTAATCCATTTGTCCGCCAACTCTTTTCCCTTAACCTTATCACCCTTGCCCATACCCGTACCGCTGGGAACCTTACCTTCGTCCACCAGTTTTACACCCATGCTCGTTCCTTCGGCACTTATGGCATTGCATTCCGGGATATCTTCATTCCCCGTGCCTTCACTTCCATATCCATTAGGGAACATTTTCAGCTTCTGCCTACACCCCGTTGCCACTACTCTGAGCTCATCCATGAGTACCCTTGGGATGATGTTCTTCATACTCTCTGCCCTGAGGGTATTGAATGGTATCAACCTAGGGGTGCTCAAATTATATCCGCCGAGTCGACCTTCTTTACAAGCCCGTCTGTGGCTTCATTTTATCTGCAACAACATCCTCCCTACTTCTCACCTAGCCATGGTTCCCAAGGAACAGGCTTTATACATTTATCTGTTGATGGTCGGTCGGCCAGTTGATCTCGCCCTTGCCATCACCTCCGCCCTTCGGCAATGCATCCTCTCCACCAACCCCACCCATTCCCTTATCTTCCCTCATCTCATCACTGACATGTTCCGGGCCTATCGGGTTTGAACATCCGACTAACCTACCTTTGAGCACCCTCGCTTTTGATGCGTCTGCCTCCGTCGACCTCGTGGCCTTCCTCCCCCATCTACTCCTTCCCCACCTTCTTCCCCTCCCCCTGCTACTTCTGACCCTATTCCTTCCTCTCCTGTTCCTTCTGTTCCTATTCCTCCATCCGAGGCCCCACCTCGTAGCCCCATCCGTCCACGCCCTTCACCTCCCGCCTCCTCTGATCCGATCGCCCTTCTTCGCGCTGACTTGCGTCGCATAGAGGCTCAGATGGCTGCCGACCGACAGTATTACACTTCGATGTTCACCCTAATTGCGGATCGGCTGCAGTTACTACTTCCTCCTGCCTCCCATGATCTTTCAGCTGGTCCTAGTGCTTCTCAGGCTGCTCCTCCGGATCCGCCAGCTGATGACCATACGGCTTAGTTTTGTCTTTCTGTTGTTTTCTTTTCTTGTATTTCTTTTCTTTTGTTTTCTTTTCTTTCTGTATTTAGTTCCTTAGTTCTTTTGTGTCTTTTGTACTTGACTTAATCCACTTAATGATCAATCTTTGTTTTTGTGCCTTCTTCTTCTCATCTTTTGCTTCTGTTACACTTTCATTGAGGACAATGTGTGTTTCAAGTGTGGGGGAGTTGTTTCCCTATTTATTTTTCACATTGCATGACTGTTGATATTATATTGTTGGCCAATTGGTGCTTTCTGCTGATAAACTTGTTGTATTTTCTTTCATTCTGCATTTCTTCGCCGCGACCAGTCTCCATACGTCACGGCGAAGCGTTCTTCAAATTTGGCATACGTCGCGACGTCATCCTTGCTACGTCGCGACGTCCAAACGTCTCGACGTCTGCTTCTACACGTCGCGACGTCCATACTCATGCATGAATGATTCTGTGCTTAATTCTTCCACTCATTTCAAATTTTTCTTGCACTGGACTTTTGTGGCTTTTGTTTTCAAAGCTTTTACTAGTTTCAAAACGATGCTTGAGTTTTTGAAAACACCTTCCATCCTTTTAATGATAATTAGACTTGACAAAACCTTGCTTTCAACGTTTTCAATACAAAGTAAATGAAAGCATGCTAACAAAGTGGCATTTTAAGTTTTTGAGACTTGAGATTGTTCATTGAGATCATACCCTTGTGGAAGGATATTTGAGCCTAAAATTTTCATTCTATCTTTGTGTGCATCTACTTATTTCATTCTTTTCTAGAACTTGTTTCAATTCTTATTTGAAGCTTTATGGACTGAATTTTTGTTGATATGATAGAGGCGTTCTTTTCTTAACCCACTTTCCTAAACACCGTCCACTACACATTTATCCCTTGCTAGCCCTTTTGAGCCATTCTATTATGAGCATTTGCATGCACATCTTTATTATGTCATCAGTTATTTTGCCTATGTCAAAAAAAAAAAGTGTGTGTCCAGAAATGGACAATATCTCCAAAATGTTCAAAATAAAAAATAATAATAAAAAAGGGGGAAAAAGCAAAAGATAAAGAAAAAGAATAATATTGCATTCTGTTTATGCAATTGTGTCGTTTGACTTCTACTGTTGACATCAATTAGTCGTTTAGTGCATTTGCTCATATTTTCTTTCTTTTCATTCATCCATTTCATTTAGCCTTCCATACATTACAACCCTTTAAGACCTCTTGATCTTCAGAATGATAGTTCTTGTGGTGGAGAAATAGAATTGACACAAGCCTATTGTAGGAGATGGATTAAGTAGATTGAGAGAAAATATCCCTGAACAAAGTGAGTGAGTCAAACACTATACCTTGAGTGCTTCTCTTTTGTTCAATCTCTTGTACTTGGATTCTTTCAATGTTTATTTTAGTAGCACTCTTTCATTTTGCTTTGGTTGAATTCTGAGGAAGTAACTTGCGTCAATTTCCTTTTATTGTTTTGAGCATGGGTAGATATTTTCTTTTCTCTTGCACTCTTTTGACTCTTGTAAAACTTTGTCCAGAGTACAAAGGTCTAAGTGTGGGGGAATTTGATTGAGCCAAGTTTATATTATAAATTGGCTGCATTTTCATAGCTGCTTATGCATGAATTGACTCCTGATTGATGATTTTTGTGCTTAAATTGGTTCCTCATACTGAGTTCTTTCAATTCTCAATTTGTCAGTAAATTGTCATGATTTGATACTTATTTTTCCATAGTTTTTATTGGGACAATTGATACTGCAAATTGTTGTTATTGTTTTGTTGCAGGAACAAAGGAGTCAACGTAAGAAGTCAATAGTCCTTCCGCGACGTCATGACGCGCATGGCATTTCACACGACGCGGCGAAAGCACACTTCCGCGACGTCAGCGCACGCGGCGATGTACACGACGCGACGAGCAGACGAGTGCACACGTCGCGATGAATTTAATTCATTTATCTTATTCATCGCGACGTATGAGCGGATACCCGACCGGTTTATGGAAAGTTCATCTCACTGTTCCAACACGGCCCGTGATCCATCATATAAGACTTGCTATTTTTAGGTCATCGAGAGACTTTTGTCACGGAGATTTTACAATACAGAGACGGCTTGGAACGCAGACTCTGGAAGGAGAAGACCTTCACATTTTCATTATCGTCTACCATCATCACCACAGTCGCCATCATCACCGTCATCGTCTTCTGCAAACATGAGCCTCGTTCATTCTCCAGTATCCGAGGGATCGACCGGAGTCATGCGTAGCTAAGCCAACCTTCCTCTTGAAGATGTAGCAATGGCTTGAGTTCTGAGCTTGAAGGGAGTAATCACTTAGTATCCGAAGTCTAGTATATTTGTGTAAACTTCTGAGTTAGAGGATTGCATCGATATATTTAGATTAGCATTGTTATAGTTTAACCGTGTGTTGATACTATGTTGAAATTTGGACAAAGTAATCTGTAGAACATTTTGATGCCTAATATATGAAGTTTCATATATGTCATTGGATACTGCATTCACGGTTTTAATCATTTAGTTGTGTTTGATTGAGATTGTTGTGTTTTATTCATTTGACCAATTGCATTTGCTTGTCCAATTGTCACACTAAGGTTTTAACAAAGATTTAAATGATGGAGTTCATTAATTAAATCTTTGGACCTAAAGAGTCCTTTAGGTTAATCTTTGAAACTTAGTGGATTGTATCCCGAAAACCATTTTTGAACCGTGATAGCTCGAGCCTCATTTTCAAGAGGATTTTATCAATTTGATTTTATCCGATCCTTTGTTTATTGCATTATTTCAAAATTCCCAAAAATATTCTTTTATACTTTTTGTTAAATTTTGATTACTTTACCGGTTTCACCAAATTACAAAACCACATTTATCAACTTCGATTGCAATTTTTGACATTTAGGCTAGATTAGACCATTTTTATTTTGTTCCAATTAAGTGAGACGACCCGAGGTTACATCCTATACCGCAATCTTGGAATTTATTCTATTTGACCGGTTTCCAAGGATCGATCGTAAGATCGCATCGACAGAGCCGCGATCAATGCTCATTTCAAACTCTTTCTTCATTGGACTCTCAAACTTCATGCATAGCTTGTTTGAAGTAGCTCCAAAAATAATATCATCAACGTAAATCTGAACTAAAATAAAATCATTCTGAAAATTCTTTCTAAAGAGCGTCTTATCAACTTGACCTCTACTAAAACCATTCTCTAAGAGAAAAGTACTCAGACGATCATACCAAGCTCTAAGAGCTTGCTTCAGTCCGTATAAGGCTTTATGAAGTCTATAGACATGATCTGGATTCTTAACATCCTCGAAACCAGGTGGTTGCTTAACATACACCTCTTCATCTATAAAACCGTTCAGAAAGGCACTCTTCACATCCATCTGAAATAGCTTTATATTATGACACACAGCATATGCCAGCAGAATCCTAATGGCTTCAAGTCTTGCTACTGGAGCATACGTCTCATTGTATTCTATTCCTTCTTGTTGATTATAGCCTTTTGCTACTAATCTAGCCTTATTTTGACCCACTCTTCCTGATTCGTCTAACTTATTCTTAAAGACCCATCTGGTTCCTATGATGGATTTCTTAGAGGGTTTCGGAACTAAGGACCACACATTATTCCTAGTAAATTGATTCAGCTCCTCTTGCATGGATAACACCCAAGCTTCATCTTGAAGAGCTTCCTCAACCTTCTTAGGTTCTATTTCAAAGATAAAAGCCACATTAGCTTCTCTTCTGAATCTGGACCTTGTGCTAACTCCTTCTGAGGTCTCTCCGATAATCAACTCTTCTGTATGAGACCTTTATATTTCCAGTCTCTTTTCAGTCTGATAGTTTCTGGAATATCTTCAACTTTTTCTATATGAGTTCTTAATGATGGAGTTTCTGTACTATCATCTAAGTTCTTTGAAAGACCTTCACTCTCCATGTCATCTTCCTTATGGAGCTGGGAACTATCATCAAACTTGACATGGATGGCCTCCTCAACTGTCTTTGAAGTAAGGTTGTACACCCGAAATGCCTTAGACGATAATGAGTAGCCTAGAAAGATTCTTGGATAGGTCTTTGAATCGAATTTATCCAACATCTCCTTTGTATTCAGAATAGAGCATTTGCACCCGAATGGATGAAAGTAACATATATTTGGTCTTCTTCCATTCCACAACTCATAAGGATTCTTCTTCAATATGGGTCGCAAGAGAATTCTATTCTGAATATAGCATACTGTATTCACAGCTTCTGGCCAGAAGTATTTAGGAAGATTCATCTCACACAGCATAGTCCTTGCCATCTCTTGAATCGTCCTGTTCTTCCTTTCAACAACTCCATTCTGTTGTGGAGTCCTGGGAGCAGAGAAATTGTGGAAAATTCCATTCTCTTCACAGAATAATCTAAACTTCTAATTCTCAAACTCTCCACCATGGTCACTCCTGATACTGGCTATAGACACTCCTTTTTCATTCTGTAACTTTCTGGATAAGGTCCTAAAGCACTTAAAAGATTCATCTTTGTGTGATAAAAATAATATCCAACAAAATCGAGTAAAGTCATCAACAATAACAAGTCCATATTTCTTTCCGCCAAGACTTATTGTCCTTATTGGACCAAATAAATCCATATGTAACAATTCTAAAGGTCTAGATGATGTTACAAAATTTTTAGAAGAAAAAGAAGTTTTAACTTGTTTTCCTTTCAAACAGTTTTCACAGAAAAACTCTTTGTCAAAACTTATTTTTGGCAATCCTCTTACCAAATCATGTTTTGCCAACTTTGAAATATGTTTAAAAGAGACATGACCTAGCTTTTTATGCCAGATTAGTCTTTCTTCTTCGGAAGATAGAAAACATGAAACATTTTGACTTTGAAAATCTTCTAAATCAATTTTGTAAAGATTGTTTCTTCTCTTGGCAGAGAAAAGTATAGACCCATCTTTGTTTCGACTTATAAAGATTTTGATTGAATGTGACGATTGAAACCGAATCACACAATTGACCGACGCTAATCAAGTTATGCTTCGACCATCAACAAGCAAAGACATTATTTATGCATGCAAAGGAATCTTTACCTATTTTACCGATTCCAATGATCTTGCCCTGCTGGTTGTCTCCGAAAGTTACCGATCCTCCCTTCTTATACTGAAGGTCTACGAACATAGACCTTTTTTCCGTCATATGTCGCGAGCATCCACTGTCTAAATACCAATGGTGCTTGTCGTATTTTCCAAGGAAGGATATCTGCAGGAGAAACTATTTTATTTTTTGGTACCCAAATTTTCTTGGGTCCTTTATGGTTAGCAGTATGCATATGATGAGTTCTTTGATGCATATAACTAGGACGTTGATCAAAACGAGATTTATTATGATTTCTATTTTGAAAGAAAGGTTTTTTATGAGACTGAGTCTTGTTACCTGTAAACCCTAATCCGGTTTTATCACTCGGATGTCTACATTTTCCAAGCATCTCATTCATTTTCTTAGTGCTCTCTGTGAAGGTAGCTAAATCAGCTGACAGATTCTTAATTCTTAGTTTAAGCTGATTAATCTCTTCTGATCTATCTATGGCTTTATTTTTCTCCTCTAATTGCTTCTTTAGACAGACATTTTCTCTCTCTAATACTTCAGTACGTCTAATATTTTCTGCATACTTTTTCTTTAACAGTTTGTACTATTTCAGAATAACATGAGAATCTTCTAACAGTTCTGAGTAGGCATTATGTAAATTATTGTAGTCAGATTTTACCTCCTCATCACTATCTTCCTCGGCTACCAGGCAGATGTTTGCATGTTCAGACGACTCGGAACCTGTATCTGATTCTGATGAATCTAGGTCCTCCCACGTTGCTATCATGCTTTTCTTGCCTTCTCTACTCTTCTTTGGTTTCTTCTTTAGAGTCGGGCATTCGGACTTGTAGTGTCCAGGCTGATTGTCGTCGTAGTAGATGAAAGATGACTTCTCTGGCTTAGCTTCATCTTTGACATTCTTCTTGAAAGTATGGTTTGTTCTGGACTTTTTCTTCCATATGCGTCTAATCTTTCTGGAGATGAAAGATAACTCATCGTCTTCATCACTTGACTCTGGTTCTGATTGGCTGGAGTGACAAACTCATTTATTCATATATATTTTCATATCAATTGGATGAGTTTTTGTCACTGAAATTAGTATTTATAGCTTTATTTGATTATTATTTACATTATTGTGCCTTACATTTAATTTTTGTTTATAGGGGCAAAAATTGTCGTTTTTGATTTAATTGGGACAATTTAATTTTTGGACTTGATGCTACATTATTTTTTAATTTTTGTTGTAGGATATTTGAAGAAATTAAAATAAAAAGAAAAGAAAAGAAGCATTAAAGGAGGTACACTTGGCAAAAACGACAATGCCTGGTGTTGAGAAAATGTAAAGAGCTAGTTGAAGAGAGGGCTGAAGGTATGTTGCGTGGACCAAGAGTGGAGTGTCTGGTTTGGTATGGTCTTGGAGGAAAAAGTAGAAAATGAAGCAAGTGGAGGCATGGACATATGAATGAGTTAACGTTTTAGTGGCAGCTGGTGCTTGGGGACCATGTATGAATGTGCTGGAAAAAAGAAAATAATAAAGAGAATAACATGAGTTAGCAAAGGAGGGGAGTGCTTTTAGTTTAATCATAGAAACCCCACCATGAAGAGGACATGAAGAGAAGAGCTGAAGGAGGATAATGAGTGGTCATAAAATTTTATCACAAGCCAAAATGGTGGGGGCTGGACGTTGTCTAAAGAGATGGGTTGAGTGTTGGCTTGTCAGTTTTGTGCTGTTATGGACTAGGCTGCATAGAACGTGGGAAGCAACTGGTGTTGGTGTGTGAAGAAGTAAAATAATAAGGAAAATAAAGGGAGCAGGTGGCGTTAAAAAGGAGGGTGACAGGTGTGTGTTGATATACATCAGGTGTGTGCTGCGTGAGTGTGCTGTGTGTGGGTGTTTAGTGTGTGAAAGAATAAAACCGTGTGGAGTGTGCTGGAAAAATAGAAGGTAGCGCAGGTGGTGTTAAGTGAGTGTGTTGTTAGCTTGGTGTCCATGTGTTGAGTGGAGTAGCTGCTAGGCATTGGAGGCTGAAGGAATAACGTGAAGTGTAGTTGAGTTTATGAAGATAGGCAAGAGGCTGTGCAAGTGAGAAGCTTGGAGTGTGCTGGAAAAATAGAAGGTAGTGCAGGTGGTGTTAAGTGAGTGACTTGTTGTCAGTGAAGGAAGTTGTGAGTGTATGGTTTTTAAGAGAGGACAACGTTGAGTGCAGAGGGGAAAAATAACTTGTTTGTGAAGTGGAATGTGTGTGTGGTTTTCAACGTGAAAAGCAGCAGGAGGGGGCTGGCTCTATGGTTGTGAGTAGCTTGGAAAATTAAAAAAAAAAAAAAGCTGGCTTGAAGTGAGTGACATGAGTGTGCACAGAGGAGAGTGGCGTTGTCTATGGAGTGCAAAGCAGCTGGGAATTAACGTTGGAGCTAGCTGTGCAAAGAAGCATATCTAAACGTTGGTGATGTGGTTTTGAAGGAGCTGTTGGCGTGAGTGTTGTTGAGAAGAGAGGGACGTGAGTTTTGGCACAGGTGCGTGAAGGAACAGCAAAAACACAAGGAAAAAATTGACAACGTGAGAGGCGCAAGTCAGAGGACTCAGAAGTGAAAACCAAAAGACAGACCATTATTATCACACCTTCCATGGCTGATCGTCGGAGCTCAACGTCGGCAACTTCAATGAATTTTCTCGGCTAATTTATCTTAATCCTTCGGTTCAATGGCAAAGGCAGGAGCTTGGCATTTTTATGGGGGAGTTTAACTACATTTATTTTCTGTCCATTTAATTATTTAGTAATTCATAGATCTTACTATTTAATTATTTGGAGTTGCGTTTTACGACTGGATTAATGTTTGGCAATTGATATTGTGTTGATTTTGGATTTAATTTCAATACTTTGTTTTGGGCCAAAAATTTGTATTGAGATTTTAGTGAAATTGGCGATAATTCAAGGTGGCTTGAATTATTGGATCATTTTATCTGTTGCTGTCATTAATTCTATTTTCTTAATTATTTCGTAAAAGTCGAGCATTGGCGTTAGTACCCTTAGTTCTATTTTACTAGACTGGTGGCAGTTAGTAAATTGGGATTTTTGGAAAATATTTTTGTAATAATTCGAGGTGGCTCGGTTGTTAGATTAAAAGCTCGATTTTAATTTTTGGTTTAATTGTTTTTAACTCCCATATCTTTTTTAGTGATGATTGCCTGCGCTATTGAACTGAAGGATTGCGTTTATCATTGTTAATTACTTGTGTTTGTTTTCTTATTTAATTCACGCATTGTCATTTCATATCTCTCATTTAAATTTTAAAAATACCAAAAACAAATCCTTTGCGTTTATTTTCATTCGTTGCAATTTTTAGCGGTAATTATTAAAATCAACCCCATTTGATAATTTAGTTTGCATTGCATTTAGTTACTTAGGAAATTAATTTCACTTTTGGTTCCTCAAGAGAACGACCCGAGGTTGCTCTATACGCAATCCTTGGTTAAATTTTTGAAGTAACCCCAAGGCGACAATCGGACCAAAAAAGGCTTATTTCAAGTGGCGCCGTTGCCGGGGAACCAAGAAATTGGTTCCTAAGTGTCAAGTGATTTTTAACTGTTGTTATTTTTATTTTTATTTTTATTTTCAGCTAGATAAAAGTTTTTGGTTGCTTTTTTGTGCATATTGGTACAATTTTTGACATTCTTTAATTTTTTGTGCATATAATAGGTTTTTACACTCTTTTATACACTACAAAGTACATCGTCATCCATACTGACGTTTGCTTATACTCATTAGATTTTTTTTCTTTTCTTCTTTCTTCATTTATTTATTTTTATTTTTAATTTTAATTTTAGTTTTATTTTTATTTTATTTTATTTTCATTTTTTTCCAATCTTTTTGTGTGAGTCAGTTTCGTGCCTTGTTCTTATTGTTATTGTTTTATGCCTAGGAGTGGTAGGGCTTTACCTTTAAATCCTTGAAATCTTGAACTTGAGAGGTTAGTGAAAAAGATTAGAAGAGAGAAAAGAATTGAGGGAGCAAGTCAAATTTTTATTGAGGAAGAGCATATTTCAAAAGAGTCAAGTTTGTCATCGAGCGAACAAGAACCTAGCGAGAGAGCTACTTCTAGTGAACACTTGTCTGCTAGTGATTTTGAATCGGAGCAAGATACCATGGAGGGTGAAAATGATAATAATAGGCCTGTTGGACCTAATGGGAACAACGGACATGGTGAGAACAACATAAGGCATAATGGTGAGGACAATAGAAGCATGAGGGAGATTAATAATTCCAATGTTGATTATGATCCTTATGGCTTTTATACTGATGATGTGAATTTTGAAATTAAAGGCGCATTAATTTCTTCCTTACCTAGATTCCATGGTTTTGCAGGTGATGATCCACATAGGCATTTGAAGACTATGCACATGGTGTGTTCTTCCATGAAACCACCCAGGGCAAATCTTGAAGATGTATTGAGGAGAGCATTCCACTTCACTTTAGAAGGAAAAGCCAAGGAGTGGCTTTACACATTACCTCAACATTTCACCACATTGACCTGGGAGCAACTGAAAGGAGCATTCTTAGATGAATATTTTCCTGCTTCTAAGACATCGAGACTCAAGAAGGAGATAACTAGTGTGGTGCAATGAGACAATGAATCCATGCATGAATATTGGACAAGGTTCATAACACTTCTAGCTCATTGTCCCCACCACAACATTTCGAAGAATGATCTAGTCAACTCTTTCTATGAAGGGCTTCTTCCATATCATAAGCCCTCAATTCATGCCGCTGCAAATGGTTCGCTCAGAGAATTAAGTCTCAATGCTGCATGGGACCTACTTCAGAAGATGGCTACCAATGACTCCCAATCTGGAGAGTCAAGAAGGGTTTCCAATACCTCTTCAGTTTCTTCCCAAGATATTCTTGCTGAAATCGTTGCCTTGGGAAATCGAGTGGAGAAAAGACTCAATATTTTGGAGAATAATGTGAAGGATAAACAAGTCAATTCAGTGAGTCATTCTCAAGCTATAGTAGCCAGTTGTGAGTACTGCGGGTCCATGATGCATGCTTCCAATAACTGTGCCAAATATGAAGAGGTTCATGCCCTCTACCAAAATAGAAATGGCCAATATCAGAAGAGGGATCCTTACTCAAACACTTATAATCCAGGTTGGAGAGATCATCCTAATTTTTGATGGGGTGGAGATCAAGGAAATATTCAAGGAAATTCTTCCAACCAATTAGTGCCTAATCAAGGGACGTCATCTACTGTTTCTAAGGGTGACGAATTTGCTATGATCATGAAGGGCATCGCCGGGATAAATTCAAGACTAGATCAAGAGAAGGCATAAACTGATGCCAAGTTGAATGCCATGGGAAATAAGATGGACTCTTGCTTACAAAACATGTTCTCTAAGTTAGAGCAAATGGAGACTAAGCATAAGAATTTGAACACTTTTGTTACTCAAATCTCCAACAATTTGACTGAGCAACAAGGAAAGAGTAGTGGTTCGATGCCCTCCAACACAGTGATCAATCCAAAATCTTTGAATGCAATCACACTGAGAAGTGGGAAGAAAATTGGAGCCAAGAAAGTGAGTTTCAAAGAGAATGAAGAGGATGAAGAGACGGTTGATGAGGAAATGGAAGTTGAATCTCCTTCGGCTAACACTACTCAAGGAAATTCCCAATCTATTCAATCTGAAAGCATTCAAGAAAAGAAGCTCATGGAGAAATCTCGAAAACAACCAGTGGTACAAAATGAGGAAGAGGCAATAACTATCTTGAAGAGACCAATGGAGGAAGGATCACCTTCCAACTCCAAAGTTGATGAGGTAAAAATTCGTGACTTGCCTTTTCCAAATTCCTATCTGGTTAGTAAAAAAATTGTTAAAAAGAAAGATAATGAGGAATTGTTTGAAATGTTTAGCAAACTTGAGGTAAATGTGCCATTGCTTGAATTAATTAAAAAGATGCCAAAGTGTGCTAAATTCTTGAAAGACCTATGCACAAACAAGAGAAAGTATAGGCATAGTGAGAGAATCCAACTGGGGTTGACTGTTAGTGCCTTATTTAAGCCACAATTGCCCATTAAATGCAAAGATCCAGGTTCTTACACTATCCCCTACACCATAGGTAGAACAACTGTTTCTCATGCCTTGCTTGACTTAGGTGCAGGCATTAATGTCATGCCAACCTCTGTTTATAAGACCTTGGGTATTGAAGCTTTGAAAGACACTAGTGTAGTGCTTGGTCTAGCTGATAGGACTGTGAGATACCCTAAAGGCATTCTAGAGGATATCCTTGTGCAAGTTAAAGGTCTTGTTTTTCCTGCCGACTTCTATGTTCTTGATATGACTAATGAGCTTCCTTCTGAGAGTACCTTGATTCTAGGTAGGCCTTTCCTTTTGACCGCTGAGACAATAATTAACATGAAAAAGGGCCTTATCACTATAGGAATTGGGGATCAAGAAGTGCAATTTAATCTTTCAGAAGCTATGAGTCATGGTTATGAGGATTGTTCTTACTTGGGTGTTAGTTTAATTGAATGCCATAATGTGGAAAATTTGCACGAGACGGAGATGCATGAGGTTGATTGTTGTAATATGGGTGTGACTCAGCATGGAACACTTGCTTGTTTATCCTCCACCCATTCTTCTGATTTTTGTGCATGTGAGGGTGATGTATCATGTGTCTATTGTTTAGAGATCGATAATTGGCTTTCCACTCCGCAAAATTCTGATGCGTCTTTTTGTTTTGATATTACTGCTGATTCTGCACTTGATAGCCTTGAGGAAGGTGTGTTTTGTGATGTTGCAGGAACCGATGAAATAGAAGCTTTTATGCAAGCTACAATTGTAGCTTCTTCTTCAAGTGGTGCTGGAGTATTAGAAGAGGATAGCAGTGATCTTACTACTATTCTAAACCCTTCTAATACTACTTTTACTTCTGATTTTCTTTCTTCTTTGACTGATCATACTGAACCTAATTCTGATGTTTCCAGGTCATCTGATTGTGGAACTGAGTCGAGAAGTGGAGGACATACACGCTACACAGAGCTTAAATCCTCATTCCAAAGTCACATGGACGCACCTCTTTCATTTAATGCATTCGATATACCAAAGCTGGTTCCTTCTATTGTGCAACCCCCTGATTTAGAACTAAAACCCCTTCCTTCTAACTTGAAATATGTCTTTCTTGTAGATGATTGCAAACTGCCTGTTATCATTTCCAGTTCTTTAAGTAGTTCTGAAGAAGAGAGACTAGTTTCTGTGTGAAAAGATATAGGAGGGCTATAGGTTGGTCTTTAGGGGACATACCCAAAATTGATCCATTGGTTTGCACACATAAAATCCTTTTAGTTGATGGGTCCAAACCAGTTCGACAGCCACCCCGGCGGTTGAATCCTCTTATTCATGATGTGGTTAAAAAGGAAGTGTCTAAGTTGTTGAGTGCGGGGATCATATATGCCATATCAGACAGTGAGTGGGTGAGCCCGGTACAAGTGGTACCGAAAAAGAGCGGTATCACAGTGGTGAGAAATGAGAGTAATGAACCCATTTCATCAAGAGTTCAAAATGCTTGGAGAATGTGCATTAACTATCGGAAGTTAAATGAAGCAACTAGGAAGGATCATTTTCCATTACCTTTTATTGATCAAATGTTGGAAAGAGTATCTGGGAAATCTCACTATTATTTCTTGGATGGTTTTTCAGGTTACTTCCAGGTACCGATTGCACCAGCGGACCAAGACAAGACTACTTTTACATGCCCTTTTGGTACCTACGCTTATCGAAGGATGCCATTTGGGTTGTGTAACGCTCCAGGCACTTTTCAAAGGTGTATGATGGCAATTTTCTGTGATTTATTAGAGCAAAATATGGAGGTTTTTATGGACGACTTCACGGTTTATGGTGATAATTTTGATGATTGCTTGTCTAGTCTTGAACGTGTTCTTGATAAATGCATTCAGAAAATTTTGGTTTTGAATTATGAAAAATGTCATTTTATGGTGGATAGTGGCATAGTTTTAGGTCATCACATCTCTCAAAAGGGGATTGAGGTTGATAGAGCCAAGATTGAAATCATTTCGTCACTTCCTTATCCGACTTGTCTAAAAGAATTGAGATCTTTCTTGGGGCATGCGGGGTATTATCGGCGCTTTGTAAAGGATTTTAGTAAAATTGCTTTACCCCTTTCTACATTGTTGAAAAAATATATTGATTTTCATTTTGATGATAAATGTAGACATGCTTTTAATACTTTGAAATCTTTGCTTGTTTCACCTCCTATTCTGAGTGCACCTAACTGGGATTTGCCTTTTGAGCTATCTTGTGATGCTTCCAATTTTTCTGTTGGTGCTATGCTTGTACAGAGGGAGGAAAAACGATCTAGAGTGATAGCTTATGTGTAGCACCCCACTCCCGCGAGACCCGAACCCGACATTGACGGTGATATCCGAGCCCGCGACCCGCGAGGGTGGCATGCTAGAGCAGTCAATGCAGTGTAAAAAATCATTATGATTTTTTTTTTTGAAACAGTCGAGTGCGCGAAATTAAGAATAAACGATTCGGGCCCGTGATACGAAAACCCATTTCAGTCATACACTTTATCAAAGATCACTTTTCAAACAATATTTATCAATTAGGGCCCTCAAACAATTCAGTATTATTTTTGCGGAATATAAATTTACACATAAGTCAAAATAACACAAATGCAGACGTGAACTAATCCCGACATCGAACACCGACTCTCTTGTAGTAATCATACTCCCGGTTCAGTAACGGGGTACTCTTCAATTCCTGAAAAATATTTGCAATGTTGGGTGAGTTTGCGAACTCAGTGAGAAACCATCATCGATGGTTCACTCAATTCATGCATATTCAATCAATTTACCAAATATCACATACTATCACAATTCACAAATGTAAAGCATATCGCCTTTCATACCATCCATATTTAGTCATACCATTTATGCAATGAACATGTGACACTTTTCATTTTCGTTTCGTTGTTGTGGTCTGTGCCTCAAATGTCCCAAGAACGGGCACATTACGTTGAGCCAGTGGCTCTGAAAACATTAGGCTTGAAGCCCTGGTACATTGAGCCTGAGGCTCTAAATACGTTGGACCTGAGGTCCTGTGCGTTGAGCTGAAAGCTCTCATATACGTTGGGTATGATATGCCCTGATACGGTGGCTGCTCCGGTCACAACTGCCTTTATCTGATCATGCCATCATGCATGGATGCATATGCTCTAATTCCCATTTACAGTCAGTTATAGTTCAGTGACCAATTTTCGTTTCTTCGGACCTTCGGTCCGGTGTTTCAGTCATATACATTTACAAATTCTTGCATCCAACCATATCATATCAAAAGTCACATTCAATGTATCAAAACAGACAATTAACACTTCAATATAAATTTCCCATTTCCTCGGACCTTTGGTCCGAAATCTCCAATGCAAACATTCACAAACAGTTACACACAAGTAGCACTTCGATAACAAGTTTTCAATACTTCGGACACCTATGGTCCGAAATCAATCAAAAACAAACATACATAATCCCTCCATTATGTCCACATGGCATATCCACATCATTTTCATCACATATAGATTGAGGAACCAACTAAGTTACTCACCTATTACTTCTGAGCTATTACCGGGAAGTCTCTGCAACGTCGGTAGGTCGACGCTCCAACTGTGCCTCTATAACAAGCAGAGAGGAATCCGATCACTAATTATCCAATCCGAACTAGTAATAATGCACATGTAAGTGTATAATGCTTGTTCATGAGATTTTCAGCCCTAAAGCCAAATTTTCCCATAATAAAAATTCCAACTAAAATTCGAAAGCTATAGCCACTGACAGCACTCAATTTGGACCTCAATCGGTTCAAAAATAAATAAAATAGTGATCACAGAACAAGTACCCGGGGCCACGTCAATTTCTCGACTAAAAATTCCCAATTTCTCACAAAATGAAATTTAATGTGTTACCAATCCGATGCCTCAAGAATCAGGTCAATCGGACGCCGGACGGAAAAGAAATTGACAAAAGAAACCAAAATTCAATTTAAACAATTAATTATATACCTAACCCTTATTCCCTTCTTTAATTTCTTGATTTCAAGCCAACTTTCAACACCAATAACTCATTGCACACAATTCAGAAAATTACCAACTATATCTCATTGGAAAGATCATGAAACCCTCTACAATTCTCAAGAAGACCATAAAATCAATTTCACCCCTAAGGGTGTCAAAAATCCTATCAAACCTACTGCCTACTCAAAACCTCTCAAACAGTGCAATACCTTGCAAATTCAGTAACTACTCATTTCCTCAGTCAAAAATAACACAATAAATATGCTCAATAAGTTTACAATGTTATCTACAACTTTCATGAACAACCCAAAATCAAATTCACTTGCTAACTAGGTCAAACAATTCACCAAAGCATCAGCCCTCTGAAATCAACCAATCTGGACAGTGATTTTGCAAACAGTATAACTCCTTGTACAAATGTCGAAAAATTGCATATTTTATACCCATAAAAAGATAAAATATAGTACTACACTTCTCATGAAGGGATCAGAATCAAATTCCATCATTAACCAATTGAAAACAGTCTTGCAAGTTACTGCCCTGATCAGCAGCCCATGACCTAAATTCAGTCCAATCTTTGAAAAAGTATAAGTCCCAATTCTGGTATCTAAAAATAGCATGCTATATCCTATTTTCAAGATCATTTCTTCCTCTGCAACTTTTCAGAAGACCAATCACATCAATTCAGTTCACATAAATTGTTAAAATTGCTCCCAAACAGAAAGCTCACAAAATTGACACTTAGGCTAGGATTCTCCAAAAAGCATAAAACCAGTCAAGAGTAATCAGGTCATATCTCCCAATATACAACTCGAAAATTAACAAGATCAGTGGCAATGGAAAGCTAACTTAATATGCTACAACTTTCATGAAGACCATTTTCCCTAATTCCATATAAATTAATTTAGAAACATCACCAAAGTAATCAGGTCATATATGCGGGTACTGTTCATAGACCCTAAAAACAGAAATTTTCCATGCAAAAATTCACCCTTCTAACATTACAATTTAACAACATCTATTTCACACAAAGTTGTATCCAACATCCCAAAGTTTACTTGGGCATAAACCTCAACTTATTTGCTCACCTACACAATTAGTTATGATCAAAACATTACAATAGGTTCAATGACAAGTTTCCAGCTTTCATCAACAACCTAACTTCTATCACTTCTAACATCAATAACACATCACTAAACATCCATTTTCACCTCTAATTCAGCCACAAACTCAACACAACATTTTCTTACATGATTACACCAAAGTTGGCAGCACACACTCATCCCATCATCCATCATGTTTGACACTAATCTACTAATCTATAAACATAATTTCACTTTCAATCATCTAAATTCTCTACTTCTATCCATTAGATTTTGCCTCATCAATTCACCAATCAACCATCAATAAAATAACCAAATTACATAGCCACATACAACAACAAAATTCTCATCCATAAAACAACACAAAAAAATGCATTTAACTATTAAAGAACACAACCATAAGTTCTCACCTAACAAGCTTCAAGCTTTATTGTTTCTTTCAAGTTTCCACCTTCCTCCCTTCACCACACGATCATCCACTTACACACACACCACTCACCATCACCTTTACAAGGCTTCCACTTGGTCTTGGTTGAGAATAAAGAGAGGCAAGCAAGTAACTAAGAAGAGTGGAAGGAGAAGGAGACCATCGAAAGAAGCAATTGAGACAAGAAGAGGCAAGGTTCGGATGAGAGGAGGAAGATAGGCTTTCAAAGCTTTCCAAATGACTTTTTAAATAAGATGGCCAAGGAAAGTCGTAGGTGCTCCATAATATAAGACAAAATTCATTAATATGGAAGGACACTTGGCATTTAAATTGGGAAAAGACAAAAAAAAATCACATAATCCTAGTTAATTAGTACTAATCCCAATTACTCTCTAATCATGGCACTAAAATAATTCCCTAACATCAATTATCCACTAATCTCATGCCATTAGGCAATCCTGTTCGGTACAAAACAGTCCACTCAGTCAGTCTGTTGACATTTTCCGGTCCGGAAATTTCCAGGAATTTCCCCGAATCATTTTTTTGAAAATTACCTAAATTGTCCAAAATTGTAAAACATATAACAGTCCACTCCCAATAATTTTTCAAACACGAAAACCACATTTTCCACTACAAAAACACATTTAGGCCATTTACCGACGATTTTGCCGGTCCGGGAATTTTCTCCGGACAATTCCAGAAAAATTCTAATAAATCCCTAAAAATGTAAAACACTCAATGGCGTACTCCAATATAATTTCCAAGTACAATAATCCCATAAATTTCACAAAAGATCTCAATTTGAAACCTAAACCGGAAAATGTCATGAATGCATGTATATCATGTGCAAGTGCAACAAACTATCAATCATAGAGGCTATATGCTGTATGTGCATGCCGAGATATAATTTAATACTTCTAACCCGTCCTAAATTACCAAAATACCCTTCCCATCGGTGATGGGATGTTACATTATGCCTCTAAGACACTTGACTCCGCTCAAGTGAACTATACCACTACCGAGAAAGAACTTTTTGCTATAATCTTTGCTTTGGATAAGTTTAGATAATATCTGATAAACTCTCGAGTGGTTGTTTTTACAGATCATACAGCAGTGCGGTACTTGTCCAAGAAGTCCCAATCTAAACCGAGACTGCTGAGAGGGCATTGATGCTACAGGAGTTTGATATTGAAATTAGGGACAGAGTTGGAGCAGAAAATCATGTTGCTGACCACCTTAGTCGGTTACCTGAAGGCACCAAGGGAGTTGACTCTTCTGATCTTACTGTTGATTCTTTTCCTGATTCTGAACTTTTTGCTTTGGTGGTACAGGAGCCTTAGTACTCTAATATTGTTAATTACATTGTCGCTGATTTTTTGCCTCCTTTTATGTCTAAATTTCAGGTTGATAAGCTGAAGAGGGAGGCAAGATACTATACCTGGGATGCTCCAATTCTTTGGAAGCAATGCAACGATCAGATAATCCGACGATGTGTTCTTAACAATGAGATCCACTCTATCCTTACCTTTGCACATTCTTTATCTTGTGGGGGGCATTTTAGTGCTAATAGGATTGCTAGGAAGGTTTTAGAGTGTGGATTTTACTGGCCTACTTTGTTTAAAGATGCTTATACTTTTTGCAAGTCTTGTGATAAGTGTCAGAGGTTTGGGAGCTTGGGTAAAAAGCATGAAATGCCTTTAAGACCTATGCATTTTTGTGAAATTTTTTATGTCTGGGGCATGGATTTTATGGGTCCCTTTCCTCCGTCATTTGGGTTTTCATATATATTACTTGCAGTAGATTATGTATCCAGGTGGGTAGAGGCAGTGCCAACTAGGAAAGATGATGCGTCTATTGTTGCTAAGTTTTTACGTGCTCATATTTTTTGCAGGTACGGCATTCCGAGAGCAATCATCAGTGACCAAGGAACACATTTCTACAATAGGACTATCAAGTCTTTACTTGCTAAGTATGGAGTTAATCACAAGATGGCTACTCCTTACCACCCTCAGACAAATGGATTGGCTGAAGTCTCCAATCGGGAAGTGAAGCGTATACTAGAAAAAATTGTGAAGCCATCCCGAAAAGATTAGAGTGAAAGGCTCAAGGAGGCACTATGGGCTTACAGGACTGCCTACAAGACCCCTATAGGCATGTCCCCTTTTCGATTGCTTTATGGAAAGTCTTGCCATCTACCTATGGAGATCGAGAACAAATCTTATTGGGCGATCAAGGCATGTAATGCAGACCTTGAATCTTCACTTGAAAACCGGACAATGCAACTCCAAGAACTTGAAGAGATGAGACTTGAGTCTTATGATAATGCCAGAATCTACAAGGATAAGCTGAAAATGATTCATGACAAACAGATTCTGAGGAAAGAATTTCATGAAGGTGACAAGGTTTTAAAGTTCAAGGTTCGGCTAAAATTGATGCCCGGAAAGTTCGTCACCAAATGGGAGGGCCCTTTCAAAGTTACCAAGGTACATTCATTTGGAACAGTAGAGCTAGTGGATGAAGCTACTGGTCATGTTTCACAAGTTAATGGTCATCTGCTTAAGCACTACCATGAGGATCAAAGACCCCCTTAATCCCACGGTTGTTTCCTTCCACCTTTATTATTTTATTCTCTGTTATATTACTGGTGATATTTTTCTACTGAGATAATGTGGAATAAGTGTGGGGGAAGGGAACCTTTTTAGTAGGAAGTAGTATTAGTTGTTTCGTTCCTTTAGTTATTGTTTGTTGCTTTTGACATTTCGTCTATCGTTATTTTTCTTACATTGAGGCCAATGTGATGTTTTTAGTGTGGGGGAGAGATTGATTTGGTTGAATTGTTTGCCACTGCTTGGATTGCCATTGCCACTGCTTGGATTGCCATTTTATTGCCTTATCATTTTGCACTGTTTGTTTGATTTTTTGTCTCTTCTTTCTCTTGTGAACGGTTTGCTGCGTTTATTCCCACTTCGCACTTGACTTTTACAATCCTTGGGTTTTGTTTTCAAATCCTTGTTACTTATGCATGTGAACATTGACATGTCAAGGTTTGAATACGTTTTTGATTTGAGTAATTTTTATTCTTAGTTGATTAGCATAGTGGAGTGCCTTCGGTGCAGTGTTACTAACCTTGTGGTATAACTTGATTTGAGGAAGGAAATATCTTAGAATAAACCTTGTTGGAAGGAGTTTTGAGCCTTATTTTTCTTTCTCATCTTGTGTGATTTCTACCTAGCTTGGTTAACCTCTAGAACTTGTATAGATTCTTTTTCAAAGCTGCATTAATACCTAGATTTGTGGGTATGATAGGGGCATTTTTTTTCTAAACCCTTTTGTCCAAACACAAGCCATTTCAATTAACCGTTGCTTACCCCCTTTGAGCCTTCACTTTTATTCATTCCGTTGTTTTTGACACAAGTGTTTGCATTAGTTACGTTATGCTCTTCATGATTAAATGTGCATAATTTCTGTTGTGATTTTTATCTTCTTGGGTTCAGGTATGCCAAATTTGCAAAAAAAAAAAGAAGAAAAAAACAAAGAGAAAAGCCTAAAAGAAAAAAAAAGAAAATAATTTGGCCAAAAAGAATCAAGTTTGAAATAAGGCATCCTTTGGTGGATTGAAGATTAAAGATTGGGTCTTGATAGATGATAATTGCACATTGGTGTTCAATTGATGGTTGCGCTTTAACTCGTTTTGAGTTATGCTTAATACTCACGCAATACATTTGTCATTTTTTTTTCATTTCATCCATTCATTAGCCTTTCATCAACATTACAACCTTACAAAGTCCCCTTGATCATGAATCTATGGTATGTTAGTGGTGGAGATAGTAGAATCTTTACAAGCTTATGGTAGGTGCTAATCTGAGTAGATTGAGTGAAAGTTTCCTATTTTAGAGATGAGCGAAACACTTATACCTTATGAGAGATCTCTTATGTTTCTTTTTCTTTTATCTTGCTATGTCTCTTGTGTTAGTTTCTTTGCACCGAAGCATTCGATAGATGTTGGTTGATTAAGGATAGAGGTTGTTTGAGTTAATTGCATATTCTTTCCTTGTCGTTTTTATGTTTGCTTGTATTGAGTTTAATTTTAGGTTTCTTTATTGATAATTTGCCCAGGAGTACAAAAAGCTAAGTGTGGGGGAGTTGACAAACTCATTTATTCATATATATTTTCATATCAATTGGATGAGTTTTTGTCACTAAAATTAGTTTTTATAGCTTTATTTGATTATTATTTACATTATTGTGCCTTAAATTTAATTTTTGTTTATAGGGGAAAAATTGTCATTTTTTATTTAACTGTGACAATTTAATTTTTGGACAATTGATGCTACATTATTTTTTAATTTTTGTTGTAGGATATTTGAAGAAATTAAAATAAAAAGAAAAGAAAAGAAGCATTAAAGGAGGTACACTTGGCAAAAACGACAATGCCTGGTGTTGAGAAAATGTAAAGAGCTAGTTGAAGAGAGGGCTGAAGGTATGTTGCGTGGACCAAGAGTGGAGTGGCTGGTTTGGTATGGTCTTGGAGGAAAAAGTAGAAAATGAAGCAAGTGGAGGCATGGGCATATGAATGAGTTAACGTTTTAGTGGCGGTGGTGCTTGGGGACCATGTATGAATGTCTTTGGAAAAAGAAAATAATAAAGAGAATAACATGAGTTGGCAAAGGAGGGAGTGCTTTTAGTTTAATCATAGAAACCCCACCATGAAGAGGACACGAAGAGAAGAGTGAAGGAGGATAATGAGTGGTCTGAAAATTTTATCACAAGCCAAAATGGTGGAAATGGGCGTTGTCTAAAGAGATGGGTTAAGTGTTGGCTTGTCGGTTTGTCTTTGTTATGGAGTGGGCTGCATAGAACATGGGAAGTAGCTGGTGTTGGTATGTGAAGAAGTAAAATAATAAGGAAAATAAAGGGAGCAACTGGCGTTAAAAAGGAGGGTGACAGGTGTGTGTTGATATACATCAGGTGTGTGCTGCGTGAGTGTGCTGTGTGTGGGTGTTTAATGTGTGAAAGAATAAAACCGTGTGGAGTGTGCTGGAAAAATAGAAGGTAGCGCAGGTGGTGTTAAGTGAGTGTGTTGTTAGCTTGGTGTCTATGTGTTGAGTGGAGTAGCTGCTGGGCATTGGAGGCTGAAGGAATAACGTGAAGTGTAGTTGAGTTTATGAAGATAGGCAAGAGGTTGTGCAAGTGAGAAGCTTGGAGTGTGCTGGAAAAATTGAAGGTAGCGCAGGTGGTGTTAAGTGAGTGACTTGCTGTCAGTGAAGGAAGTTGTGAGTGTATGGTTTTTAAGAGAGGACAACGTTGAGTGCAGAGGGGAAAAATAACTTGTTTGTGAAGTGGAATGTGTGTGTGGTTTTCAACGTGAAAAGCAGCAGGAGGGGGCTGGCTCTATGGTTGTGAGTAGCTTGGAAAATTAACAAAAAAAAAGAAAGCTGGCTTGAAGTGAGTGACATGAGTGTGCACAAAGGAGAGTGGCGTTGTTCATGGAGTGCAAAGCAGCTGGGAATTAACGTTGGAGCTAGCTGTGCAAAGAAGCATATCTAAACGTTGGTGCTGTGGTTTTGAAGGAGCTGTTGGCATGAGTGCTGTTGAGAAGAGAGGGACATGAGTTTTGGCACAGGTGCGTGAAGGAACAGCAAAAACACAAGGAAAAAAATTGACAACGTGAGAGGCGCAAGTCAGAGGACGTAGAAGAGAAAACCAAAAGACAAAACATTATTCTCACACATTCCATAGCTGATCGTCGGAGCTCAACGTCGGCAACTTCAATGAATTTTCTCAGCTAATTTATCTTAATCCTTCGGTTCAATGGCAAAGGCAGGAGCTTGGCGTTTTTATAGGGGAGTTTAACTACATTTATTTTCTGTCCATTTAATTATTTAGTAATTCATAGATCTTACTATTTAATTATTTGGAGTTGCGTTTTACGACTGGATTAATGTTTGGCAATTGATATTGTGTTGATTTTGGATTTAATTTCAATACTTTGTTTTGGGTCAAAACTTTGTATTGAGATTTTAGCAAAATTGGCGATGATTCAAGGTGGCTTGAATTATTGGATCATTTTATCTGTTGCTGTCATTAATTCTATTTTCTTAATTATTGCGTAAAAGTCGAGCATTGGCGTTAGTACCCTTAGTTCTATTTTACTAGACTGGTGGCAGTTAATAAATTGGGATTTTTGGAAAATATTTTTGTAATAATTCGAGGTGGCTCGGTTGTTAGATTAAAAGCTCGATTTTAATTTTTGGTTTAGTTGTTTTTAACTCCCATATCTTTTTGAGTGATGATTGTCTGCGCTATTGAACTGAAGGATTGCGTTTATCATTATTAATTCCTTGTGTTTGTTTTCTTATTTAATTCATGCATTGTCATTTCATATCTCTCATTTAAATTTTAAAAATACCAAAAACAAATCCTTTGCGTTTATTTTCATTCGTTGCAATTTTTAGCGGTAATTGTTAAAATCAACCCCATTTGATAATTTAGTTTGCATTGCATTTAGTTACTTAGGAAATTAATTTCACTTTTGGTTCCTTAAGAGAACGACCCGAGGTTGCGCTATACGCAATCCTTGGTTAAATTTTTGAAGTAACCCCAAGACGACAATCGGACGAAAAAAGGCTTATTTCATGGAGTCGTCATCCTTTGATTCTTCAATCTTTAACACTTTTGATGATTTCCTCCATCTTTGAGTCTTGTGATTCTTATGTCCGGCCTTCAGCGCTATCGACTTGTCCCATTTGGGCTTGTCTTCAGCATTGAGTTCAACTTCATGAATTTTCAAGGATCCAAGCAACTCGTCAAGTTTTAGCACGCTCAAATCTTTGGCTTCTTGCACCGCAATAACTTTAGGTCTCCACCTCTTTGGAAGACTTCTTAAAATCTTTCGAACATGGTCTTGATTGTTGTATGTTCTTCCAAGAGCTTTCAATCTATTGACAATTGTTTGAAATCTTCCAAACATCTGATCAATAGATTCTTCATCTTTCATCCTGAAAAGTTCATACTGGTGCACAAGAATACTTATCTTGGATTCTTTAACTTAGCTTGTGCCTTCGTGAGCGATGGACAATGTGTCCCACATCTCCTTCGCGGTATCGCATCCGTGGACTTTGTCATACTCGCTCCTGCTTAGGGCACACGTCAAGAAGAACTTCGCCTTTGAATTCAGTTGTATTCTCACCTTTTGGTCAGCCGTCTATCTGACTCGTGGAATGGAATTGCCATCTTCGTCTACTGGTGTATAAGGTCCATTCTCTATTACGTCCCAAAGGTCGACATGAGTAGATTCTATGAATAGTCGCATCCTATCTTTCTAGTAATGATAATCTTCTCCGTTGAATGCTGGAGGTCTAGTGACTGAGGCTCCTTCTGCGATGTATACATGTGATTCTGCCATTATCTTTGATCCACACTTTGCTAAAGTGATCCATGGATACCAGGCTCTGATACCAATTGAAGTGAATCACACGTTAATACAATACTTATAAAACGATATAGAATGCACGAGAAGGGGGGGTTGAATTGTGTATTCCCCTTTTTGAAAAATCTTTCAAAACTGTTTGTTAGAAATAAAATTCTTTACAAAACTTCAGATAAATTCTAATTAATCAAAACTTTGAAAACTTTGTTTACTGATTAAGTACTGATAAAACTTGAATCTAAAATAAAGATAGAGTGAGAGTAATCGACACAGCAATTTATCCTAGTTCACCCCAAACCGTGGGCTACGTCCAGTCCTCAGAGTTCTTTCTGAGATTTTCACTATCTCTTTCAATGTTACAAGTATTCTTTGCAAGCCTCTTCAGGTCTCTACAATCAGTATTCTTTCATACTTAGCCTCTGCAGGCTATCTGCACTACTTTTTCTCAGAAAAGTGTTTACACACTTGTTACAATAAAATAGCTCTCAGCTAAATTGAACATAATGCTTTTTTGCTAACTTTCGCTAACTTTTTCTCACTTTTTATAACTTTGGCTAACTTCGCAATCTTCGACTTCGACTTGTATTTATAGCCTTCGTCTCCAACTACTTCTTGATTCTATTTTCTTGAATCTTTAAAGAAACGGTTATTCAGTTGAGTTCTGTAACTAACTCGAACTGACTCCTTCGTCTTCTTTTCGAATTTCGCATCTGTTTTTCTTCGTCTGTATTTTATCATTTGTGCTTCTACGTCTGCGTCTGTTTTTACTTCGTTTGTGTCTGCTTTTACTATTTCGTGTCTTCTTCTGCTTTACTATTCGCATCTGCGTCTACGTCTGCTTTGTTTAGTGTCTGCGTCTTCTTTTTATTTAGCGTCTGTTTCATTTAGCGTCTGCGTCTGTGTTCCTTCGTCTGTATGACTTCGTCTGTATGTCTGACTTCGTCTTTCTGACTTCGTCTGCTTTTGTTTTTCTTTTATTTTGCTCTTTTGTTATACATCAAAATCATATCTAAGTAAAGTCATTTGGGCTTAACAGAGTTCATTGATTAAAACCTTGGACTTAAAGGTTCCTTTAAGGTTTTAGGGCCCAAGAGCACCTAATGGGGTCTTGAGAAATGGAGTCGAGAGTGATAGGAGTCCATTAATCAAGACCCTGGACTTAAAGAGAGTTCTTTAAGGTTTACCATTCACACTTAGTTTTGAACTGTGATAGCCAAAGCTTGTTTTCAAGAGGATTTTATCACTTGTTTTAGTATTTTCTTTTTCTATTTTCAAAAATCCAAAAATACTTTTTACATGCTTTTCAGTTCATTAGTGTTCTCAAAATCAAACCCCCCCCCCCCCCATTTTCTTACTAATTTTGCTTGCATTTTATGACATATAGGCTAGCTTAGGTCTATTTCATTAGGTTCCGATCAAGAGAGACGACCCAAGGTTGCATCCTATACTGCAATCCTTGGTATAATTATTTTTGACCGGTTTCCAAGGATCGACTTTAAGGTCGAATCGACAGAGCCGTGATCACTTATTCAGGAGGAAGCGAGATTGAAGAAGGAGTTTATTCTATTAACCTAGTGTGTAATATCCCAGATCACCCGCTTACAGATATTGTCTACTTTGAGCTTACGCAGGTGATCTGGACTGTTACAAATGATATCAGAGCCAATTCTAGGGCTGATTAGACCGACAGGAGACTAGGCCTCCCTTACAGACGTGTTTTCCATGGCCTAATGCACCGGATCCCATCAGAACTCTAAGGTTAAATGTGCTTGGATGAGAGTAGTACTTGGATGGATGACCTCCTGGGAAGGCCTCGGGAAAAGCAAAACCGTGAGGGCTTCGCTGGGCCAAAGCCCAAAGCGGACAATATTTATAAGCGGGTGATTTGGGATGTTACATAGTGGGTCAAGGAGCTGGGAAGAAACTCAAACCAAAGGCCAAGAATTTTATAAAGAAAGGACCTGCTAAAGCTCTATAGGTTATTGATGGTGAAAGGAAGGGACAAAAGTTAGATAATTGCCACATCTGCAAGAAAGAATGACATTATCAGAAAGATTGCCTAAAACGTAAGGCTTGGTTCCAAAAGAAAGGTATACATTATATTTCTATGTGCTTTGAATCAAACTTATCTAAAGTTCCTTCTAATACTTGGTGGTTTGATTCTGGTGTCATTACTCATGTTTCCAATATTATGCATGGAGTCCTTACAATCAAAACCATATGCGTAACTAGTAACTTTCTATTTATGGGGAATCGAATGATGGCCCCAGTTGAAGGTATAGGGACTTACAAGCTAACATTAGATAATGGATTTCACTTAGATCTAATGAACATTCTTTATATACCTTCAATTTCTAAAATTTTAATTTATGTTTCTAGACTTGATGCTAGTGGATATACCTTTAAGGGTGGACATGGTTGTTTCAATTTGTATAAGAATAATTCCTTTATTAGTTATCGAATGCTTATGGATGTTTTAAATAAATTGAAACTTGACGATGTTTTTTTCTAAATTATGGATGCTTTAAATAAATTGAAACTTGATGATGTTTTTTCTGAATTCCTATTTATTGTTAATCATAATGTTGGAATGAAACGTAGTTTGGAAAATGAATAATACTGCTTACTTGTGGTATAAATGTTTGGGTCATAAATCTAAAGAAGGTTAGAAGGATTAGTAAAGAATAAAATTCCACAAAATCCAGTTTTTATTGATCTTAGCTTATGTATAGAATGCATTAAGGGCAAGCAAACCAAACATAACAAGAAAAGAGCCACGAGAAGTAATCAGTTTCTTGAAATAATACACACTGACATTTGTAGATCTTTTGACACTTTGTCCTTTAACGGAGGAAAATAATTCATCACCTTTGTAGATGATTTTTTATGGCATGGATATATCTATTTGTTGCATAAAAAACTCAAGCTATAAATGTTGGGACCCGATCTCGGGATCGGATCCCAACCGAAAAAAATGAAAAGACGAAAATGGAAAACGAAACAAAAACCGAAACGAAGGCGAAAACACAAAGTAGCAGAACGAATCACAAAGCGAAACAAACGAAAAAGAAACAAAAATGGGCCGAAAGCAAACGAAACGAATCAAAGCGAAACAAATCCGAAAGCGAATACAAAGTATCGAAAACGAAAGAACAAAGCGGATCAAAAGGGCGAAGGAAAACAATCGGTTCGATCAAACTGAAAAACCACATTCCGACATCCGAAGAGTAAACATAGAAACCTATCACATTGGAAACCTTAGACATTTCTAATCTAATCCGGTATTAAAAAAAATTCTTTTCTTTTCTTTCTTATTCATTTTCAATCCTTTCATATTTCTTTCATCTTTATTCAATCTCATCCAAAACAAAACAAAAAAATTTCCCCTTTTTAAAAGGAAATCCATCCTTATACTAATCTCAACCCATACAAACTTCTTATCAATCGTACAGATCTCAATAGTCATCTTTAACCACAAAACATGTTCTTATTTTATCTTTTCCATATAACCAATTTTCTTATCGAAAATTGGGCAGCATAACGACTGCATTCTAACAAACCCAAACCTGTAAAGTGTTAAAAACATACTTCTATATTTCTCACACAATAACCAGTAATCATCGGACTCTCCGTCCGGAATTCAGAACACATTCAACCACATTATCTAATGTCCAATACCCACTCATTCACATTCATCCATATACAAAATATACTCATATCTCAATTCAAGATACAAAATCATGATTCAATCAAATTCCATAACACAAGTCCTTATACAATTTCATTAATCCATACACATCATAAATTAATTACTTACAACTCCTTAATGGCTTTTCAAGCCATTTACAAACCAAGTATCAAAATCCAAAAATACGAATTACAAAAGTACAGAAAATCGGACAGATAGCTTGACTCTCTTTCATCCGATCTCTTGCTCGCAACCTGGAGATGGGGATGAAGGGGGGGGTGAGCTTGACAACTCGTGGATAATATGTTTATAAATTGAAACATAAGCAAAACTCTTGCCATTTTAGCAAAACCTCACAGTAGGGAAAATTTCATCGAAAGCTTATTTTCCAAAAACTTTTCAAATCGTTCATACTTAATTTCAAATAATTTCACTGCATAAATTTTCAAGTAATCATTTCTCCAATTTTTCAAATTTGTCACAAATCATGAACAAATTAAACACATGAATGCATCACAACCAAAAATCAAAAACACATAACACAATCAATTGGTTTGGGTCGGTCCAAAACGGAACGTACTGTACATTCCTGCATAGCGGTCCTGTGCAGCCGTGAACAGAACGTATTACACTTTCCCGCATAGCGGTCCAGTGTAGCCGTGAATTTATGGGAGTTCAAAATTGGAGCTCCAATGCCACTAGCAGATAGGCGGGTGAAGCCTTTAAAAATGAGACCAGTGCACTGACTCTAACTTAAGGGACCTAACCAAACTCATATAACACATAATCATACTTGGAAATCAAATTGCCCGAAGGCACATTTCTAAAACTTAATTTTTCATAGTGTGTCATACTAGACACCTTAACTTTCACAAAGGCACATACTTGCACATAACAATTTTCCATACACATTACATAGCAACTAAAGGCAATCACAATTTATAAATCAATTTCATAATCATTAAAAACATATTCAATTCATAACAATTCATAAAATCATAATTCAAACAAAAATTCAAATCACAAAGCATAGTCATCATTCAGAACTCATGTAGCAATTTCGCTTTTTTTCAAAAGCAATAAAATCATTAATTATTGCAATTTAGTAAATCATAGCAACATTATCAAATTATACAAATAATTTGAAAACAATGAATTTTCTAATCCTTGCAATTTCTTAAAATTATTTCGAAATCAAGGAATTCAATCCTTCGGAAATCATAATTTTTAAACATTAATAAAAATAATAATTTTTAAATAATTTGCTTCTTGATTTTTCAAACTCACATGATATGCTTATAATTCAAAATATAAACACATTACTCACCTCAATTCCATGCTTGGAGCTTGATTAAAGCGTCAATTTCTCCATTCCTTTCCATAATTTTCCCTAATTCAAAAACATAAACCCTAATTACTTGTCATCCAAAATTGAATCAATTAACCTATGTAATCTCCAAAATTGAGCTTAGAATCAACAAACTCGTACCAATTCCAAAATATCTAAACCAAAAATTCATGAAAAACTCAAAGTTAAAAAATTTTCTCTTACCTTCATCTTCCTCAAATTTCGGATATTCAAAGCTCCATGGGAAGTTTTCATCCTCTTCCCTATTTTTTCTCTTGAAATAAGCACGAAAATCATCTTGGAAGCTTGGAAAAATAAAAAACCTAGGTTTCCCCTCTTTTTCTCTTTCATTTTCTAGCAACCAAAACTTCTCCTTTCTCTCATTCTTTCTTTTTTGTTCAAAGTGTCGTGCTTCTCCAATTTCTCAAGCCTTATACGACACTCAACCTTCCATGTCACTTAATGAGGGTAAAAAGACCTTAATGCCCCTCCACTTTAGCCTACAACCTTCATTCCTTATGTTCTCTTCCAAATTTGCCCTTATGCACTTTACTTTTGTTCATACTTACTTTAGGACAGTTTTTCTTATCATCTAATTGAAGAAATTTGCCAAAACTTCCTTCTAGATAATTGTTCCTCATTGTCTTAAATTCATAACGCTACCAAAATCATCCCATTTGGAGAACTACATCAAAAGTTATGCTCAAAACATTTTGGGCATGTCTTATGCTAAAAACATTTTCCAACATGTTATTTTCATCCAAAACTTGGCATTCTTATAGACAAAATTGAAACTCAAGTTCTTCATAACAATTGTATCTCTATTTCTCTAGTTTAATCCAAATCAAGAATCACCTCATTTGGATTACCAGAGCAAAAGTTATGGCCAAAATACTTTCAGATGTTCCTAATCCAAGACTACAAATAAATCCAAACTTCCATTCAGAAATTAAAAGTCTTAGGGGCTAAATTGAAATTCACTTTCTCATATGACTTGTAGCCCCATGTCTTAATTTTATTTTTCCTTAAGAATCACTTCAATCGGATCACCACAAATTAAGAATTTCTCAAAATACTGAACTATGTTCGAAAAATTTTCTGATTCACTTTGATTAATTTAATCAACCTCAATTTAATCTCAAAAATTTACAAATTTTTCATGAGGATGTAAATAATTGTCTTAGGAATCCAACGCTTTGAAAACCAAGTCAGTCGGATGTCGGACGAAAAAAATATAAGCAAAAAATTAAACCAATGTCATATTTCCAAAAGATTTGACTTAATAATTAAATAATTAATAAAATAATAATAATTAATTAAAAGAAAAAATTGATCTCGCGAGGGTGAGGTATCGCCCTCGCGAGATAGCTCCTGCCATTTTTTATTTTTTATTTTTTTGATATATATATATATACGAATTTTCCAAAAATCATATCTTTTGTTTCCGAATTCCAAATTTGACCAATTTAGTCTCTATGGAAAGCTTGAAGGAAGCTCTACAACTTCCATGTAAAACTTAAAAATCAATTCAATCTCTAAGGTGATCAAAAATGCAATCAAACATTCTGTCCAAAATAATTAATCCCTAATAAAGACTCAAATTTGAAATTTTCTATCTTTCAACTCCAAAGTCCAAACATGCTATATTTTATATCAATCCGAAGATCAGAAAGTCACCTACAACTTTTATGAAGAGCAGAAAAATCAATTTGACCTCTAAGGAAGTCAATTTTTCAATCAAAAGTTCTGTCCTCTAATAATCATGCTAAAACCATAGTAGAAACTTGTAAAAATTATAACTTATTATTCCATGATCCAAATATTGCATACATTATATCAAACTAAAGATCAAATCAAAATCTTCAACTTTCATGAAGAACTTATAGGCTAATTCAAACTCTAACTAAGTCAATTTCGCAGTCAAAGGTTCTATCATACCTTAGGCCAACCTATAACACATTCAAACTTTCAAATTTCATATCTCCCAATTCTCTCATACACTAATTTCATAATATACATCATTGTAAAGCTTGAAAAATCTTCTATGACTTTAATGAAGACTACTTCACTCAATTCAAGCAACATCAATCCGGTGAGTTGCTTCAAATCACAGCATACCCAATCCTACACTTACAAACATTCTCAAAGTCAAAGTAAAAATAACCCTAACTTTGACTGATCATAACTTTCACTCCTGATATCGAAAAATTGTAAACTTTATGGCAACAGAAAGCTCTCAACAGGAGCCATAAGTTTCCTGAAGATCATTTTCTCAAATTGTGCCTAAATCAAAAAGTCAACTCTCCATTGCCAAAAGTCAACTTTCTCTAAATTTTCAAATTCTCTCTCTTTTTCTCTTACTTCTTGATTTTTAACTTCCATTTCAATTATCTCACCCACTTAACTTCCATAACTCCCACCAATCTATTCAAATCCCAAAGTTATCAAAATCAAACATGTCTTTTCTTATCAATTTCCTTTAAACATAAAATACATTTGTACCACACAATACATATGGTAAACACTCATTTAATTTCGCTTAATTTTTTTTCTAAATTTCACTCAAAAATCGAGGTCCAAAAATAAATACCCTTGAGGTGTTTGTAACAGAGGTTAAGAAGCAATTAGATAGAAAAGTGAAAACTATAAGATTTAATAGAGGTGCTGAGTATTATCAAAAATATGATGAATCTAGATAATGTCCTAGTCCATTTGCTAAGTTCCTCGAAAGTCATGACATATGTGCACAATATATTATACCAGGTACACCGCAACAAAATGATGTGACAAAAAGCAGAAATGGAACATTAATGGATATGGTTAAGAATATAATGAGTAATTCCTCATTATCCAAAAGTTTGTGGATGTAAGTATTTAGAACTGCTACGTATCTACTAAATAGGGTTCCTAGTAAGGTAATTCCTAGAAATACTTTATGATTAGGGATCCTTTATGTTTAGGGTTGTCCAAAAGAAGCACAAATTTATAATCCACATAAAAGAAAACTAGATTCTCGAATAGTTAGTGGTTACTTTATTGGTTATCTAGAGAAATCCAAAAAATATAAGTTTTACTATCCAAACCACAATTCTAAAATTGTTGAAACAACCAATGCCAGATTTTTAGAGAATGGTGAGGTTAGTAGGAATGTTAAAAATCAAGTAGTGGATATTAATGAAATAAGGGTTGATGTTTCATTACCCATAAATGTTCTTAAACCCACAACCATTAAAAAATGTTGTTCCTACTTTGGAAGATAAAAATAATCAAGAGCAACATTTGGATAATGAAGAAACACCATATGAAGAACCTAACTTACCATCAGCTCATGGAAATGAACCAATTGGTATAGCTTTAAATAAACATGTAAGGGTTAGAAGGTCAACTATTTTTTATGATTATATGGTTTACTTGTAAGAGTCAAATATTGATTATGGCATTGATAATAATCTTATTTCATTTTCACAAGCCATATGTAGTGATAAGTCTGAAAGATGGATTGATACGATGATAGAAAAGTTAAAATCAATGGCTCAAAACAATGTCCGGGATCTTGTAAACTTGTCAGAAGGTTATAAACGAGTTGGCTATAAATTGACTTTTAAAACCAAACTCAACTTGAATGGCAATGTTGAAAGATATAAAGCTTGACTTGTTACCAAAGGTTACACTCAGAAAGATGACATTGATTATAAAGAGACTTTTTCTCCTGTCTCAAAAAAGATTCATTGAGAATAATTTTAGCATTAGTGGCTCAATTTGACTTAGAGCTACATCAAATAGATGTGAAAAACAACCTTTCTGAATGGGGATCTTGAGGAGGAATTTTATATTAATCAACCTGAAAGCTTTTCCATTAAAGTAAAGAAAGTATGGTGTGTAAAATGAATAAGTCAATATATGGACTTAAACAAGCTTCCAGGAAATAGTATATTAAGTTCAATAATACCATTACTTCTTTTGGTTTTGAGGAAATCACTGTTAATTGATGTATTTGCTGGAAGATTAGTGGAAGTAAGTTTATATTTTTAGTTATGTATGTTGATGACATTTTGGTTACTGTTAATGACTTAGGTTTGTTGAATAAAACTAAAGAATTTCTTTCTAAGTATTTGGAAATGAAAGATCTGGGAGAGACATTATTTGTGACTGGAATTTCAATATTTTTTAAGAGATCAAAAGATCTATTATGATTGTCTCAGAAAGCCTATATTGAGAAAATTCTTAATAAACTTAACATAAGCAGGAACTTAATAAGTATAGTCCCTACTCAAAGGGAGATAAATTTAGCCTTATGCAATGTCCAAAGAATGATGTAAAACGCAAGGAAATGGAAGCAATTCCATATGCTTCTGTTGTGGTCAATTTGATGTACCTACAAACTTATACTAGAACCGACGTCAATTTTGTAATAAGGATGTTGGGTAGATATCAAAGAATCCTGGTATTGATCATTGGAAGGCTACAAAGAAATTGTTGAGATATCTTCAAGGAATAAAAGATTATATGCTCACTTATAAGAGGTACAATCATTTAGAAGTGATTGGATATTCAGATTTAGATTTTGCTGGATATGTTGATAGTAAAAAGTCAACATTTGACTATTTGTTCCTATTAGCTGAGGAGCAATCTCATGAAAAATTTACAAAACAATCTGTAATTGCTTCAACTACTATGGAAGTAGAATTTGTAGCTTGTTATAAGGCTACAATTCACGCATTATGGTTAAGGAACTTTATTTTAGGACTTGGGGTTATTGACATAGTAAACAAGCCACTGAAAATTTATTGTAATAATTCTACCACAATTTTCTCCTCTAAAAACCACAAGTACTCTAGAGGTGTAAAACACATGAAGTTAAAGTATTTTGTTTTTAAAGAGGAGGTTCAAAACCAAAGAGTGTATATAAAACATATTATGATGAATCTCATAGTTGCAAATAATCTAACTAATTACAACTAAAGACATTCAAAGAACATGTACGTAGGATGGGTTTTGTTCTCATTAATGATTGATAGTAATATTTGATGATGATGTCTTAACACTCTTGAGCTCAATAATAATATGTTTCTAATTTTTATATTTCTTATTAATTATATTTATGTATCTGAAATTTGTATGTATTTTTATAATAAGTATGTGGATCAGTATGTTGTTTATATACAACTTATAAACCTAAACATAACAAATTCTTAATGTAGTGATATATGGAAGGGTATACAACTATCATGTGTATGACCACCATAGCTCACATTATGTGATTTGTTGTGTTGAGATGCTTGTAATGTTAATGGTTTATAAGAATTAATTTTTGTTACCCTTATATTATACTATTGAATATAATAATGAAACATCTCGCTAAGTGGGAGAATGTAAGAAACATGATATGATGTTATGACCCATATTTTTTGTAGGCCCATATTAAATTTGGTTTAGGGTTTCTCTGAATTTGATAGTATGTTAAATCTTGACCGTTAACTAGTACTTAATGGACGTACAAGATTTAATGTCAATAAAGAAGTGTATGTAAATCTCTCTCTGTCTTAATTAAGTACAGACAAAACAAATATAGAATGAATGTATTTTGGATATCTATTAAGTTATTTGTTACAGAAAGAGGATTAAGAAAGAGAAACTAATTCGTAATTGTTGAAAGTTCTCTCTACGTCATATTAAATTTTGTTCAAGGTTAGTGATTTATTCGCTTTATTTATATAATTATTATTATAATCAAAATCATATTAAGCACAAATGATTTATGTATAATTTATGTCATTGATCTTTGAATATTAAGCATGAAAATCTTACACAAACTTCCCGAATGTCCTCTTGATGGCAATCCTGGGTTGATACACTTTCATGAAGCAGTATATGTCATCCTTTTTTGTGTAGTTCCTATCGCATAAGCAAAACCACGGTTAAGTAGACGAGGAAGTGCGACTCATCAAAACGAAATGGCCAACTTTTGGCCAAACAAAATATTTAGTTAAATTTTTGCTGAATTGTCTCAGTATAAACTTCTGTTATGAAGATTTTTATATTTCTTTTGGATCAAGAGAGAAATATAACAAAAGAGAAAATAAGGAGCAGAAAGAGAGAAATAGAAACCCAAATGGCAGTAGGCTGCAGCGAAGAAAAAGAAAAGAAGATAACTGCTGGCATTAAACCGGTGTAGCTTCTTTATCCTAACAGGATTACAATAACTTTTCTGTTCTTTTCCAACCATTTCCATCAAAGGAACACTGTCAGCTAAACCCTGTCAGCTTGAGAGTTCAGATAGGGTTAACAACCAATACACAACACAACATGGTAGTCAACTACCCATAGACCAAGAAAGTTAAGAATTTGACGACCAAGCAGGTTTATATCCATTAAAGTCATTAAGAATTTAACAATCAATCGTTATCCCCAAATAATTTACTCCCAGGTGGAATAACTAAATTTTATTGCTATAAACAAGAAATATTCAAGCATCGTCACCTGTATTATTATATAGTTTAGCTTACCTTAAGAGGCGAACAGATGAGCACGTTTTTTCTTTTGTTTAACTAGTAGCTTCAAGAGAAAATAGGTTGATTTTGTTTCTTGCATTTATTACATTCCATACTCAAGCACTGTTATACATGATGTAATCCATTAATAACTTTGTAAATAATTGATATTCTTGTGTACTGTTATTAGTCTGTAAATTAATACTCGAAAGAGACAGATGATTTTCTTGATTGAGATTTAATCGCTTTCCTTTCACAGGTTTTTGAGGATTCTACTTCAGAGCATACCTTTATCTTCCTATCTTGTCGTTGGCAGTACTTTCATGGAGACGTTAGCTTGATCTGAACGGAAAAATTGATTCAATTATGAATTGTCACAAAGATAGTTTCCGGGTAGGAGGCCAAGTGTCTATAGAGGCCTGGACAATTATGGGAGAAAAGGGCCGACAGGACACTGATATGCAATCACGAGAGGCCGCATATTGCAAGTTTCCGTTACATTGTTGTGAACAGGGATTAGTTTAGACACCAATTAGTCTGCAAATTATCGGAGCAGAGATGAGGATGTAAATTTAAGGTATTCTTGATGGGATTTTTTGTTAATCTGCAAGATCTTTCTTTTTCGAAGCAGAGAAATGAGGACGAATAGCTTTTTGGTTTTGAGGAGGGGTTCTCTACTAAACCTTGTCGAGATCAAAATATATATGTCTATATCTATCAACTATAATTTGATAAAGTCTCTCCAGACATATATATATATCAACAAAAATTTGACAATTCTCTCAAGACATATATATATCAACTAAATTTTGATAAGTCTCTCAAGAGAGCAATATCCTGCTTACCTTTCATCATACAAAAACCAAATTAAGCATAAACTCGCCGTCCTTCCACAGGAGCTCCCAAAATCGTAATTAATCAATTCTTCTACAATACCTACAGCCAATGTTCTGTATGTCCTACCGTTCCGGCCGGAAACCGGTACCGAAACGGCGTGAATGGTTCCGGGTTTGAATTTCGGACGGTACCGGCCGATTTCGGTTGGTACCGGCCGGTACCGCAATACCGGTACATTTCGGGACCAATCCGTAAACTTAAAATTCTTGAGGGACTAAATTGAAAATAAAAAAAAATTACCTAATTTTATCTACCCCATCCCGAGCCCCAACGTTTCCAGATCTAGATCTGGTCTTCTCTCCTTCGGTTTCTCCTTCCTCTCCTCACATCGCCGCTGTTGGGACCCGATCCGGAAACCGGATCCCAACCGGAGAAACAGAAAACGAATACGATATGAAAGCAAATCGAATCAAGGAACACAAGGCGGAAGCAAAATCATAAGCGAATCAAACATCGAATCAAATCGAACGAAACCAATTTATTCGACATCTGTGAACAAATATTTTAAGAAAAGCATCGCGTTGGAAACCTTAAGACTATCAGTCTAAACTAATCCAAATCCGAGTACATTTTTTTTTCTTTCTTTCATTTCCATTCCATCTCTTAAAAAGTGACTTCAATATCCAATTGAAATCATTCGCACTCAAACTCAATTTATTTGCTTCTTCATATACAATCATATCTCATCGATTTAAACTCACTTTTCATTTCCATAAAATCGCGCACATTCCAATTTAAATACCATCAATTCTCAAACGATTAGCACTTTAAATATTTCAGACCAACCATCACAATCATATAACCAATTTCCATAAACAAAATCCATAACTCGAATCATAATTCATTTTACTAATCTATATACAAATCCATAACTTAATCCAATACATATGTCCAGAATTCAGAATACATTCTCAAAATGAATACACAACAATTCTAAATTTTTTAGCGATCACTTAGCGAAACAAATTATACCATATGAACACATACAAATGGAAACCTTCACTTTTCTTTACCCAATCTTCTTCTCATCACCTGTGGATGGGAATGAAGGGGGCGTGAGCTTATAGCTCGTGGGTAACAGTTTATAACAAATAAATAAGCAAAACCTTTTAAAAATATTTTTCTTTTCTTTTCTTGCAGAAACTTTGTTTGAAACCCATAATGCACATTTTCAAAAGTTCTTCTCGCAGTGGTCGAAATCATAATTTTCAAAACATGAATGCATCAATCATAACACTTCACAATGCAAATGCACACATAACGGCTCGAGAGTTTCATAAACACGACAGAAATCGAAGTTTACCGTAAACACGACGAGTCCATTTTCAGATCTCGTGGGCCACAGCGGGAGGCCGGGAGAAGGCTACGGAGGTCAACGTGCACGTGACATAACGAAATAGCCATGTCATTAAATGACTTAAAATTGACCCATTTGCCCTTACTCTTTAAGTAAACTTCCAAAATTGCCCCTACCTTTTTGGCTTAAAAACTTTGGAGAAATGTCCCTCTATGTCTTATGAATCCATCGCTTCAAGAATCAGATCGTTCGGAGCTCTATAACTCAAGATATCTCCAAAATACTGAAGTTTGTTCTTCAGACCCGAGGTTAAACACTACACCTAACTTCTGACCTAAATTTGGAAGTCTTAGAGGCTAAATTATAGCTCGGCTCTTTCATAACATTTGTAGCCCCATGTCTCTATTTTAAGTAGCAACAAGAATCAACTCAATCCGAGCTCTAGTGATCGAGATATATCCACAATACTGAACACTGTTCAGCCACTACAACACTGGGACTGAACACTACACTGAACTTCCGACCTGCATTTGGAAGTCTTAAAGGGTAAATTATAGCTCGGCTCCTTCATAACATTTGTAGCCCCATGTCTCTATTTTAATTTTCAACAAGAATAAACTCAATCCGAGCTCTAGTAATCGAGATATATCCAAAATACTGAACACTATTTAGCCACTACAACACCGGGACTGAACACTACACTGAACTTCCGACCTGCATTTGGAAGTCTTAGAGGCTAAATTATAGCTCGGCTCCTTCATAACATTTGAAGCCCCATGTCTCTATTTCTTGATTTCAACTTCCATTTCAATTAACCCATTCACTTTAACTTTCATAACTCATGCAACTCTACTCAATTTTCAAAGTCATCAAAACCAATCACTTCATTTCTCATCAATTTCCTTAAGGCATAAAAACTTCTATAACACAATACATATCTGAAAATACTCATTGAATTCATTTTAATATTCCTAATTTCCACCGAAAGTTCGGGTTCCAACAATTCTCCCCCTTTTAAATGAATTTCGCCCTCGAAATTCCTATCTGAATAATCACCACATAACTTATTCTCTCAAATAATTTCTTCGAAATAGTCATATTCAACTAACTCTTATCAATTGCTCATATAAGCCATTTACATACATACGCCCAAGTAAGATCATATTACTGGGCTCTGATACCACAAATGTTGGGACTCGATTCGGAAACCGAATCCCAACCGAAGAAACGGAAAATGAATACGATATGAAAGCAAATCGAATCAAGGAACACAAGGCGGAAGCAAAATCATAAGCGAATCAAACATCGGATCAAATCGAACGAAACCAATTTATTCGACATCTGTGAACAAATATTTTCGGAAAAGCATCGCGTTGGAAACCTTAAGCCTATCAGTCTAAACTAATGCAAATCCGAGTACATTTTTTTTTCTTTCTTTCATTTCCATTCCATTTCTTACAAAGTGACTTCAATATCCAATTGAAATCATTTGCACTCAAACTCAATTTATTTGCTTCTTCATATATAATCATATCTCATCGATTTAAACTCTCACTTTTCATTTCCATAAAATCGCGCACATTCCAATTTAAATAACATCAATTATCAAACGATTAGCACTTTAAATATTTCAGACCAACCATCACAATCATATACCCAATTTCCATACACAAATTCCATAACTCGAATCATAATTCATTTTATTATTCCATATACAAATCCATAACTTAATCCAATACATATGTCCAGAATTCAGAATACATTCTCAAAATGAATACACAACAATTCTAAATTTCTTAGCGATCACTTAGCTAAACAAATTATACCATATGAACACATACAAATGGAAATCTTCACTTTTCTTTACCCAATCTTCTTCTCATCACCCGTGGATGGGATTGAAGGGGGTGAGCTTATAGCTCGTGGGTAACAGTTTATAACAAATAAATAAGCAAAACCTTTTAAAAATGTTTTTCTTTTCTTTTCTTGCAGAAACTTTGTTTGAAACCCATAATGCACATTTTCAAAAGTTCTTTTCTCGCAGTGGTCGCAATCATAATTTCCAAAACATGAATGCATCAATCATAACACTTCACAATGTAAATGCACACATAACGGCTCGAGAGTTCCATAAACACGACGGAAACTAAAGTTTACCGTAAACACGACGAGTCCATTTTCGGATCTCGTGGGCCACAGCGGGCAGCCGGGAGAAGGCTAGGGGAGTCAACGTGCACGTGACTTAACGAAATAGTCATGTCATTAAATGACTTAAAATTGACCCATTTGCCCTTACTCGTAAGCCTAAAACTTAACTCTTTAAGTAAACTTCCAAAATTGCCCCTTCCTTTTTGCCTTCAAAACTTTAGAGAAATGTCCCTCTATGTCTTACGAATCCATCGCTTCAAGAATCAGATAGCTCGGAGCTCTATAACTCAAGATATCTCTAAAATACTGAAGTTTATTCTTCAGACCTGAGGTTGAACACTACACCTAACTTCTGACCTATATTTGGAGGTCTTAAAGGCTAAATTATAGCACGGCTCCTTCATAACATTTGTAGCCCCATGTCTCTATTTTAATTAACAACAAGAATCAACTCAATCCGAGCTCTAGTGATCGAGATATATCAAAAATACTGAACACTGTTCAGCCACTACAACACTGGGACTGAACACTACACTGAACTTTCGACCTGCATTTGGAAGTTTTAAAGGCTAAATTATAACTCGGCTCCTTCATAACATTTGTAGCCTCATGTCTCTATTTTAATTTGCAACAAGAATAAACTCATTCCGAGCTCTAGTGATCGAGATATATCCAAATTACTGAACACTGTTCAGCCACTACAACACCGGGACTGAACACTACACTGAACTTCCGACCTACATTTGGAAGTCTTAGAGGCTAAATTATAGCTCGACTCCTTCATAACATTTGAAGCCCCATGTCTCTATTTCTTGATTTCAACATCCATTTCAATTAACTCATTCACTTCAACTTTCATAACTCATACAACTCTACACAAATTTCAAAGCCATCAAAACCAATCACTTCATTTCTCATCAATTTCCTCAAGGCATAAAAACTTCTATAACACAATTCATATCCGAAAACACTCATTGAATTCATTTTAATATTACTAATTTCCACCGAAAGTTTGGGTTCCAACAATTCTCCCCCACTTAAATGAATTTCGCCCTCGAAATTCCTATCTGAATAATCACCACATAACTTATTCTCTCAAATAATTTCTTCGAAATAGTGATATTCAACTAATTCTTATCAATTGCTCATACAAGCCATTTACATACATACGCCCAAGTAAGATCATATTACTGGGCTCTGATACCACAAATGTTGGGACCCGATCCGAAAAACGGATCCCAACTGGAGAAACGAAAAACGAATACGATATGAAAGCAAATCGAATCAAGGAACACAAGGCGGAAGCAAAATCATAAGCGAATCAAACATCGGATCAAATCGAACGAAACCAATTTATTCGACATCCGTGAACAAATATTTTAGGAAAAGCATCGCGTTGGATACCTTAAGCCTATCAGTCTAAACTAATGCAAATCCGAGTACATTTTTTTGCTTTCTTTCATTTCCATTCCATCGCTTACAAAGTGACTTCAATATCTAATTGAAATCATTCGCACTCAAACTCAATTTATTTGCTTCTTCATATACAATCATATCTCATCGATTTAAACTCTCACTTTTCATTTCCATAAAATCGCGCACATTCCAATTTAAATACCATCAATTCTCAAACGATTAGCACTTTAAATATTTCAGACCAACCATCACAATCATATACCTAATTTCCATACACAAAATCTATAACTCGATTCATAATTCATTTTACTATTCCATATACAAATCCATAACTTAATCCAATACATATGTCCAGAATTCAGAATACATTCTCAAAATGAATACACAACAATTCTAAATTTCTTATCGATCACTTAGCTAAAAAAATTATACCATATGAACACATACAAATGGAAATCTTCACTTTTCTTTACCCAATCTTCTTCTCATCACCCGTGGATGGGATTGAAGAGGGGGTGAGCTTATAGCTCGTGGGTAACAGTTTATAACAAATAAATAAGCAAAACCTTTTTAAAATATTTTTCTTTTCTTTTCTTGCAGAAACTTTGTTTGAAACCCATAATGCACATTTTAAAAAGTTCTTTTCTCGCAGTGGTCGAAATCATAATTTTCAAAACATGAATGCATCAATCATAACACTTCACAATGCAAATGCACACATAACGGCTCGAGAGTTCCATAAACACGACGGAAACTGAAGTTTACCGTAAACACGACGAGTCCATTTTCGGATCTCGTGGGCCACAGCGGGCAGCCGGGAGAAGGCTAGGGGGTCAACGTGCACGTGACTTAATGAAATAGCCATGTCATTAAATGACTTAAAATTGACCCATTTGCCCTTACTCGTAAGCCTAAAACTTAACTCTTTAAGTAAACTTCCAAAATTGCCCTTCCTTTTGCCTTAAAACTTTAGAAAATGTTCCTCTATGTCTTACGAATCCATCGCTTCAAGAATCAGATCGCTCGAGCTCTATAACTCAAGATATCTCTAAAATCTGAAGTTTGTTCTTGGACAGAGGTTGAACACTACACCTAACCCGACCTAAATTTGGAAGTCTTAGAGGCTAAATTATAGCACGGCTCCTTCATAACATTTGTAGCACAATGTCTCTGTTTTAATTAACAACAAGAATCAACTCAATCCGAGCTCTAGTGATCGAGATATATCCAAAAATATTGAACACTATTCAGCCACTACAACACTGGGACTGAACACTACACTGAACTTCCGACCTGTATTTCGAAGTCTTAGAGGCTAAATTATAGCTTGGCTCCTTCATAACATTTGTAGCCTCATGTCTCTATTTTAATTTTCAACAAGAATAAACTCAATCCAAGCTCTAGTGATCGAGATATATCCAAATTACTGAATACTGTTCAGCCACTACAACACCGGGACTGAACACTACACTGAACTTCCGACCTGCATTTGGAAGTCTTAGAGGCTAAATTATAGCTCGACTCCTTCATAACATTTGAACCCCCATGTCTCTATTTCTTGATTTCAACTTCCATTTCAATTAACCCATTCACTTTAACTTTCATAACTCATACAACTCTACTCAAATTTTAAAGTCATCAAAACCAATCACTTCATTTCTCATCAATTTCCTAAAGGCATAAAAACTTCTATAACACAATTCATATCCAAAAACACTCATTGAATTCATTTTAATATTACTAATTTCTACCAAAAGTTTGGGTTCCAACAATTCTCCCCCTCTTAAATGAATTTCGCCCTCGAAATTCCTATCTGAATAATCACCACATAACTTATTCTCTCAAATAATTTATTCGAAATAGTCATATTCAACTAATTCTTATCAATTGCTCATATAGGCCATTTACATACATACACCCAAGTAAGATCATATTACTGGGCTCTGATACCACAAATGTTGGGACCCGATCCGAAAACCGTATCTCAACCGGAGAAACGAAAAACGAATACGATATGAAAGCAAATCGAATCAAGGAACACAAGGCGGAAGCAAAATCATAAGCGAATCAAACATCGGATCAAATCAAACGAAACCAATTTATTCGACATCCGTGAACAAATATTTTAGGAAAAGCATCGCGTTGGTAGGGATGATATTGCAAGTTTCCGTTACATTGTTGTGAATAGGGATTAGTTTAGACACCAATTAGTCTGCAAATTATCGGAGCATAGATGAGGATGTAAATTTAAGGTATTCTTGATGGGATTTTTTGTTAGTCTGCAAGATCTTTCTTTTTCGAAGCAGAGAAATGAGGACGAATAGCTTTTTGGTTTTGAGGAGGGGTTCTCTACTAAACCTTGTCGAGATCAAAATATATATGTCTATATCTGTCAACTATAATTTGATAAAGTCTCTCCAGACATATATATATATCAACAAAAATTTGACAATTCTCTCAAGAAATATATATATATATATATCAACTAAATTTTGATAAGTCTCTCAAGAGAGCAATATCCTGCTTACCTTTCATCATACAAAAACCAAATTAAGCATAAACTTGTCGTCCTTCCACAGGAGCTCCCCAAAATCGTAATTAATCAATTCTTCTACAATACCTACAGCCAATGTTCTGTATTTTGTACCGTTCCGGCCGAAAACCGGTACCAAAAGGGCGTGAATGGTTCCGAGTTTGAATTTCAGACGGTACCGGCCGATTTCGGTAGGTACCGGCCGTTACCGCAATACCGGTACATTTCGGGACCAATCCGTAAACTTAAAATGCTTGAGGGACTAAATTGAAAATAAATTTTTTTAACCTAATTTTATCAACCCCGTCCCCGAGCCCCGACGTTTCCAGATCTAGATCTAGTCTTCTCTCCTTTGGTTTCTCCTTCCTCTCCTCACATCGCCGATGTTGGGACCCGATCCGAAAACCGGATCCCAACCGGAGAAACAGAAAACGAATATGATATGAAAGCAAATCGAATCAAGGAACACAAGGCGGAAGCAAAATCATAAGCGAATCAAACATCGGATCAAATCGAACGAAGCCAATTTATTCGACATCCGTGAACAAATATTTTAAGAAAAGCATCGCGTTGGAAACCTTAAGACTATCAGTCTAAACTAATCCAAATCCGAGTACATTTTTTTTCTTTCTTTCATTTCCATTCCATCTCTTACAAAGTGACTTCAATATCCAATTGAAATCATTCGCACTCAAACTCAATTTATTTGCTTCTTCATATACAATCATATCTCATCGATTTAAACTCACTTTTCATTTCCATAAAATCGCGCACATTCCAATTTAAATACCATCAATTCTCAAACGATTAGCACTTTAAATATTTCAGACCAACCATCACAATCATATACCTAATTTCCATACACAAAATCCATAACTCGATTCATAATTCATTTTACTATTCCATATACAAATCCATAACTTAATCCAATACATATGTCCAGAATTCAGAATACATTCTCAAAATGAATACACAACAATTCTAAATTTCTTATCGATCACTTAGCTAAAAAAATTATACCATATGAACACATACAAATGGAAATCTTCACTTTTCTTTACCCAATCTTCTTCTCATCACCCGTGGATGGGATTGAAGAGGGGGTGAGCTTATAGCTCGTGGGTAACAGTTTATAACAAATAAATAAGCAAAACCTTTTTAAAATGTTTTTCTTTTCTTTTCTTGCAGAAACTTTGTTTGAAACCCATAATGCACATTTTCAAAAGTTCTTTTCTCGCAGTGGTCGAAATCATAATTTTCAAAACATGAATGCATCAATCATAACACTTCACAATGCAAATGCACACATAACGGCTCGAGAGTTCTATAAACACGACAGAAACCGAAGTTTACCGTAAACACGACGAGTCCATTTTCAGATCTCGTGGGCCACAGCGGGCAGCCGGGAGAAGGCTAGGGGGTCAACGTGCACGTGACTTAATGAAATAGCCATGTCATTAAATGACTTAAAATTGACCCATTTGCCCTTACTCGTAAGCCTAAAACTTAACTCTTTAAGTAAACTTCCAAAATTGCCCCTTCCTTTTTGCCTTAAAAACTTTAGAGAAATGTTCCTCTATGTCTTACGAATCCATCGCTTCAAGAATCAGATCGCTCGGAGCTCTATAACTCAAGATATCTCTAAAATACTGAAGTTTGTTCTTCAGACCCGAGGTTGAACACTACACCTAACTTCTGACCTAAATTTGGAAGTCTTAGAGGCTAAATTATAGCACGGCTCCTTCATAACATTTGTAGCCCAATGTCTCTATTTTAATTAACAACAAGAATCAACTCAATCCGAGCTCTAGTGATCGAGATATATCCAAAAATATTGAACACTATTCAGCCACTACAACACTGGGACTGAACACTACACTGAACTTCCGACCTGTATTTCGAAGTCTTAGAGGCTAAATTATAGCTTGGCTCCTTCATAACATTTGTAGCCTCATGTCTCTATTTTAATTTGCAACAAGAATAAACTCAATCCAAGCTCTAGTGATCGAGATATATCCAAATTACTGAATACTGTTCAGCCACTACAACACCGGGACTGAACACTACACTGAACATCCGACCTGCATTTGGAAGTCTTAGAGGCTAAATTATAGCTCGGCTCCTTCATAACATTTGAAGCCCCATGTCTCTATTTCTTGATTTCAACTTCCATTTCAATTAACCCATTCACTTTAACTTTTATAACTCATACAACTCTACTCAAATTTCAAAGTCATCAAAACCAATCACTTCATTTCTCATCAATTTCCTAAAGGCATAAAAACTTCTATAACACAATTCATATCCAAAAACACTCATTGAATTCATTTTAATATTACTAATTTCCACCGAAAGTTTGGGTTCCAACAATTCTCCCCCTCTTAAATGAATTTCGCCCTCGAAATTCCTATCTGAATAATCACCACATAACTTATTCTCTCAAATAATTTATTCGAAATAGTCATATTCAACTAATTCTTATCAATTGCTCATATAGGCCATTTACATACATACACCCAAGTAAGATCATATTACTGGGCTCTGATACCACAAATGTTGGGACCCGATCCGAAAACCGGATCTCAACCGGAGAAACGAAAAACGAATACGATATGAAAGCAAATCGAATCAAGGAACACAAGGCGGAAGCAAAATCATAAGCGAATCAAACATCGGATCAAATCGAACGAAACCAATTTATTCGACATCCGTGAACAAATATTTTAGGAAAAGCATCGCGTTGGTAGGGATGATATTGCAAGTTTCCGTTACATTGTTGTGAATAGGGATTAGTTTAGACACCAATTAGTCTGCAAATTATCGAAGCATAGATGAGGATGTAAATTTAAGGTATTCTTGATGGGATTTTTTGTTAGTCTGCAAGATCTTTCTTTTTCGAAGCAGAGAAATGAGGACGAATAGCTTTTTGGTTTTGAGGAGGGGTTCTCTACTAAACCTTGTCGAGATCAAAATATATATGTCTATATCTATCAACTATAATTTGATAAAGTCTCTCCAGACATATATATATATCAACAAAAATTTGACAATTCTCTCAAGATATATATATATCAACTAAATTTTGATAAGTCTCTCAAGAGAGCAATATCCTGCTTACCTTTAATCATACAAAAACCAAATTAAGCATAAACTTGCCGTCCTTCCACAGGAGCTCCCAGAATCGTAATTAATCAATTCTTCTACAATACCTACAGCCAATGTTCTGTATGTCGTACCGTTCCGGTCGGAAATCGGTACCGAAACGGCGTGAATGGTTCCGGGTTTGAATTTCGGACGGTACCGGCCGATTTCGGTTGGTACCGGCCGGTACCGCAATACCGGTACATTACGGGACCAATCCGTAAACTTAAAATGCTTGAGGGACTAAATTGAAAATAAAATTTTTTTACCTAATTTTATCAACCCCGTCCCCGAGCCCCGACGTTTCCAGATCTAGATCTAGTCTTCTCTCCTTTGGTTTCTCCTTCCTCTCCTCACATCGCCGCTGTTGGGACCCGATCCGGAAACCGGATCCCAACCGAAGAAACAGAAAACGAATATGATATGAAAGCAAATCAAATCAAGGAACACAAGGCGGAAGCAAAATCATAAGCGAATCAAACATCGGATAAAATCGAACGAAACCAATTTATTCGACATCCGTGAACAAATATTTTAAGAAAAGCATCGCGTTGGAAACCTTAAGACTATCAGTCTAAACTAATCCAAATCCGAGTACATTTTTTTTCTTTCTTTCTTTTCCATTCCATCTCTTACAAAGTGACTTCAATATCCAATTGAAATCATTCGCACTCAAACTCAATTTATTTGCTTCTTCATATACAATCATATCTCATCGATTTAAACTCACTTTTCATTTCCATAAAATCGCGCACATTCCATCAATTCTCAAACGATTAGCACTTTAAATATTTCAAACCAACCATCACAATCATATACCCAATTTCCATACACAAAATCCATAACTCGAATCATAATTCATTTTACTAATCTATATACAAATCCATAACTTAATCCAATACATATGTCCAGAATTCAGAATACATTCTCAAAATGAATACACAACAATTCTAAATTTTTTTGCGATCACTTAGCTAAACAAATTATACCATATGAACACATACAAATGGAAACCTTCACTTTTCTTTACCCAATCTTCTTCTCATCACCTGTGGATGGGAATGAAGGGGCGTGAGCTTATAGCTCGTGGGTAACAGTTTATAACAAATAAATAAGCAAAACCTTTTAAAAATATTTTTATTTTCTTTGCTTGCAAAAACTTTGTTTGAAACCCATAATGCACATTTTCAAAAGTTCTTTTCTCGCAGTGGTCGAAATCATAATTTTCAAAACATGAATGCATCAATCATAACACTTCACAATGCAAATGCACAAATAACGGCTCGAGAGTTTCATATACACGACGGAAACCGAAGTTTACCGTAAACACGACGAGTCCATTTTCAGATCTCGTGGGCCATAGCGTGCAGCCGGGAGAAGGCTAGGGGGTCAACGTGCACGTGACTTAACGAAATAGCCATGTCATTAAATGACTTAAAATTGACCCATTTGCCCTTACTCATAAGCCTAAAACTTAACTATTTAAGTAAACTTCCAAAATTGCCCCTTCCTTTTTCCTTAAAAACTTTATAGAAATGTCCCTCTATGTCTTACGAATTTATCGCTTCAAGAATCAGATCGTTCGGAGCTCTATAACTCAAGATATCTCCAAAATACTGAAGTTTGTTCTTCAAACCCGAGGTTGAACACTACACCTAACTTCTGACCTAAATTTGGAAGTCTTAGAGGCTAAATTATAGCTCCGCTCCTTCATAACATTTGTAGCCCCATGTCTCTATTTTAAGTAGCAACAAGAATCAACTCAATCCGAGCTCTATTGATCGAGATATATCCAAAATACTAAACACTGTTCAGCCACTACAACACTGGAACTGAACACTACACTGAACTTCCGACCTACATTTGAAAGTCTTAGGGGCTAAATTATAGCTCGGCTCCTTCATAACATTTGTAGCCCCATGTCTCTATTTTAATTTGCAACAAGAATAAACTCATTCCGAGCTCTAGTGATCGAGATATATCCAAAATACTGAACACTATTCAGCCACTACAACACCGGGACTGAACACTACACTGAACTTCCGACCTGCATTTGGAAGTCTTAGAGGCTAAATTATAGCTCGGCTCTTTCATAACATTTGAAGCCCCATGTCTCTATTTCTTGATTTCAACTTCCATTTCAATTAACCCATTCACTTTAACTTTCATAACTCATACAACTCTACTCAAATTTCAAAGTCATCAAATCCAATCACTTCATTTCTCATCAATTTCCTCAAGGCATAAAAACTTCTATAACACAATTCATATCCGAAAACACTCATTGAATTCATTTTAATATTCCTAATTTCTACCGAAAGTTCCGGGTCCAACAGTCGCTGCCGTCCTCCCTCCTCTCGCCGCCGTGTCTTCGTCGTCGCCTCCCCTCAGGTCAGCCAGCTCCTCCTCGTCGGCGCTTCTAGATTCTTCTTTGGTCTCCTCTCCTCTCTCCCACGCCGCACACCTCCTCTCTTCTCCGGTGTCTCTCTCAGTGTCTCGCCTCGTCGTCGCCGTCTCATCCTCGCCGTCTCCTCCTCACCGTCTCCTCCTCACTATCGCCGTCTCCTCCTCGCCTCCTCGCTGTCGACGTCAACCTCACCGAAGACCCGATTGTTTTGGCTTTTGGGTGTATGTTTTTTATTTTGTTTTTCATGTTTCATGGAATTTTGAAGTTGATTGTGCCTATGATTGTGTTGTTAATTTGTTGTTGCATGATGGAAAATCGTAGAGGTTGTTTCGGCTGGAATGAGGATAAAAATTTGAATTTTTTTGAATGTTGAACAGTTGAAGGCTTGAAGGAGTTGAAGCTGATTTCGGTTGTTGAAGACTTGAAGGGAAGGTTTGATTGAAGTTGAAGTTGAAGTGTTGAACCGATTATATTGAAATTGAAAATAAATTTTGTGACTTTTGTGATTTTGTCATTTTGCCTTGTGGAAGTTGAACTTGAACCGATTGTGTTAAATTGAAATTGATTGGTGATTGATCATTATTGGTCTGATTGCAAATTAAGTTTGGAATGGTGAATTGGTGATTGTGATTTAGTATTTTAGTAGATTTATGAAATTAAAATTGAATTGTTGAATTATTGTGAATGAGATTGAATTTGACTATTTGAGTTTGTGCAATTGACAATCAATTGATCAAATGTGAAATTAATAATTAAATGTTAAATTGTTAAATTGATAATTAAAATTGACAATCATTAATTGACACATTTTAATATTTGTTAAATGGTCATTAATTTTAATATTTGGGTATTGAATATTGATAAATAATTAGTTAAGTATAAAATTATGGAATTAAAATTAATAATAATTTGATTGTAGTTAATAATGATAGTATTTGTTTATTTGAGTATTAGTTTTAGCTAAGTAAATAATTAATTGTTCCTAAAAAGTCAAAAGATGTTGAACTTTAATGGAATGGCAATATATATGTGTGGGAATTATAAATATTTAAAATTGGTAATGTTATGAAATTGTGATTTGTGAATATGATGTATACTTGTAGATTCCAATTCATACTTATAATGTCGATTAAAATTATAAAATCATCATATATATTTAAGAATGAAATATAAAATGGTGTATATAATATTATGGTGTGTTAGAAATAGAATTATGAATGTTTTGTGTTAATTAGGATCGAAAATTGTTGGATATTGAATGGAATTATGATTGTTTTGTAATTGTTAGGATTGAGAATTGTTGTAAATGGAATGAATGGAAATTGAATTGTGATTGTTTTGTAATTGTTAGGATTGATAATTGTTAGAAATGGAATGAATGGAAATTGAATTGTGATTGTTTTGTAATTGTTAGGATTGGGAATTGTTGGAAATGGAATGAATGGAAATTGAATTGTGATTGTTTTGTAATTGTTAGGATTGGAAATTGTTGGGAATTAGATTGAATTGGATTGGATTGAATTGGATTGGATTGGATTGGATTGAATTGAATTGAATTGGATTGAATTGGATTGAATTGGATTTGATTGAATTGGATTGAATTAGAATTGAATTGGAATTGGAATTGAATTGAATTGAATTGGAATTGGAATTGATTGAATTGGAATTGGATTGAATTGCATTGGATTGGATTGAATTGAATTGAATTGAATTGGATTGAATTGGATTGGATTGGATTGAATTGAATTGAATTGAACTGAACTAAATTGAATTGGATTGAATTGGATTGGATTGGATTGAATTGAATTGAATTGGAATGAATTGGATTGGATTGGATTGGATTGGATTGGATTGAATTGGATTGGATTGGATTGGATTGGATTGGATTGAATTGGATTGAATTGGATTGGATTGGATTGAATTGGATTGAATTGAATTGAATTGGATTGAATTGGATTGAATTGAATTGAATTGAATTGGATTGGAATTGAATTGAATTGGAATGGAATGAATGGAATTGAATTGGATTGGATTGGATTGAATTGAATTTGAATTGGATTGGAATTGGATTGGATTGGATTGAATTGGAATTGGAATTGATTGGATTGGATTGGAATTGATTGAATTGGATTGGATTGGATTGGATTGAATTGAATTGGATTGGATTGAATTGAATTGGATTGGATTGGATTGGATTGGATTGAATTGGATTTAATTGAATTGAATTGGATTGGATTGGATTGAATTGGATTGGATTGGATTGGATTGGATTGGAATTGAATTGAATTGGAATGTAATGAATGGAATTGAATTGGATTGGATTGGATTGGATTGAATTGGAATTGGAATTGATTGAATTGTATTGGATTGAATTTGATTGGATTGAATTGAATTGGATTGGATTAGATTGAATTGAATTGGATTGGATTGGATTGAATTGAATTGGATTGGATTGAATTGAATTGTTATATATGGTGAATGTTTTGAATTGTTAGCTTTGTGCATATTGTCATTGTGTACTGAAATTATGTGTTATTTATTTTTGTGTACAAATAAATGGAAGGAAGTTCAAATACTCCCGATCAACCTAGTTCAGGAAGATACTGATGATCCAAATTGGGCTCATCTTTGGTGTGGTTCCTGGTCAAAAGAATCATACCATTTGCTTGTTTTGTAACAAGCATTTGAAAGGTGGAGGAATCACCCGATTGAAAAGACATTTACCTGGGATTAAAGGAGATGTGGAAGCGTATAAAAAAGTAAGTCATGATGTGAAGTGGCAGATGAAGACATTGCTTGATGAACATCAATTTGAGAAAGATAGAAGGGAAAGATTGAATCTTGAAATTGGTAGTGGAAGTTCATTTCCCGGTTTCCATGGTGATTATGGAGATGTTCAAGGTGGAAGTGGTAGTGGTACTGGTACTGGTACTGGTAGTATTCCATCTCAGTTTCAGGATCCTGTACAATCTGAAGTGAGGAAGAGAAGAAAGCAGCTGCCTGGTTTCTTTGCACCACGAACAACTCCTAGAGCCCAACCTTCAATTCGTAGTGCAATGCAGACAAGAGATGTGGCTCACAATGTGGATATGGCAGTAGCTAGATGGTGGTATGATACAGGTTCGTCATTTAATGCTTCTCAATCATATTATTATCAACCTATGATAGATGTCATAGCCTCTTATGGTCCAGGATACAAAGGGCCATCGATTGATGACTTAAGAGGTAAATTTTTAAGTTGTGCTGTGTCTAAAATGAGAGCTTATTTGGCTGAAAGAAGAGTGAATTGGGGTATTAATGGATGCTCAATTATGTGTGATGGTTGGACGAATAGGAGACAAGAGCCTATCATAAATTTTTTGGTTTATTGTTTTAATAGCTCTATGTTTTTAAAATCGATTGATGCATCTGGCCTGATTAGAAGTGCTGATAATTTGTTTCGGATATTTGATGAAGTTGTGAATGAAGTAGGGGTGGAAAACATTGTTCAGTTTATTACTGACAATGATTCTGCTTGTAAAGCGGCAGGGATAAGGTTGTAGAAAACCTATAATTCATATTTTTGGACTCCTTGTGTTGCACATTGCATTGACTTAATACTGGAGGATATAGGAAATCCTAGGTATTTTCCTGTTTTTGATGAGACCATGTAGAAGGCAAAGAAGGTGACAAAATTTATTTATAATCGTGCATGGGTTTTAAATTTGATGAGAACGGGATTTACCAATGGTAGAAATTTGTGTCGCCCTGCTGTGACAAGATTTGTGACAAATTTCTTATCACTTCAGTCTTTTCTTTCGTTGAGTGTGGAGTTAAGGCAAATGTTTACAAGTGATAAGTGTGTTACATCTCAGCATGCTAGGTCTAATGCTGGAATGAAAGTTTGTAGTATCATACTGGAAGATAGAAAATTTTGGTCGCAATGTCAATTCATTATCCGAGTTTGTGAGCCTTTGGTGAGGGTGCTTCGGTTGGCTAATAGTGAAGAAAAGCCAACAATGGGTTATATTTTTGATGCTTCAGTTGGCTGAAACATAGGCCTTCTTTATATCAGCCATATATCTCAATCATTAATGAGAGAAGGAAAAAACAACTTTCTTCTCCATTGTTTGTAGCTAGGGCATTTTTGAATCCCAGTGTGTATTTTAGACTGGATGTTGAAAAGCAAGCTGAAGTTAGTAGAGGAATGCTTATGACAATTACAACAATTGTTCCTCATGACTCAATGCAAATTGCTTTAACCACACAAATGGAGGCTTATAAGTACTCTTATGGAGATTTTGGAATGTCGGTCGCTATTCAACAAAGAGGACTTCTTTCTCCAGGTATTACTTATTTTCTATTTCTTATTTGTTGAAATTTATTTATCACTTTATTTTGTTTATAACACTACTTTTGTTTTCTTATAACTCGCAGTTGCTTGGTGGGATCTTTTCGGATGTAGTGTTCCAGATTTGAGAAAATTTGCGATTCAAATTTTAAGTCAATGTGTGAGTGCAACTGGGTGTGAACGAAACTGGAGCATATTTAAATTTATCCATTCCAAGAAAAGGAATAGATTGGAGCATAAGAGGTTGAATGACTTGATTTTTGTTCGTTACAATTTAAAGCTTCGGGAAAGGTATGTTATTTTCATTATTAATTTTTATATAATTTCTTATAATTTTTTAATAATTAAATGTAATTGTTTACTAGGACTCTTAGTAGCACAAGTTATTCAAATGATCCAATTGCGATTGATAATATTGATATTTTGGCGGATTGAGTTTCTGAAGAACCCAATTTGGTTGATGTGAGTGATTTGAATGTGGAAGATGATCTTGGATGGGAAAGCATTGACATGTCATTTGGTGCATTAAATTTGAATGATGATGATGATGAAGTTCCTCTCAATGATGAGGATTTTGTACCAAATGATCGATGGGGTTGGTGCGCGATTCAAGCGGTATCCTCCCATCGATTTATCGAACTTCAAGTTTTATTTTTCCTCTTCTTTAATTTTACTTGTATTTGATCATTGATGTTTATGTTAAATTATATGTATGTAATGTAAATGTAATATTTTGTTTCGAGTTCAACTTCTACTTGATTGCTTATTCGTCATCAACCTTTTGTAATATTTATTGTTCTTTTATCGGATGTTTTGAATCTTTTGATGTAAATATGTAATATTATTTATTATAATGATAAAATTGTATTATTGTAATATTTTAAATGCTTTGTATTATTCTTAGTTTTATAATTGTATGATGATGATTGTCTTTATTTATATTAATTGTGGTTATTATTTATATGTAAAATATTTAAAATTATTGTTATTTCAAATTTATTGTCATTATTATTTATTATTAAGATTTTTAAAGTATGGTTGATATAAATAGTAAACTAATAAAGTATCTGACAAAGATTGTATAATATATCAATATGGACTATTTTGCAATTTTTAAAAAGTTTAAGGACTATTTTATAAATTTAAAAAATATCCCAAACGGTATCCGATCAAATAAATTATCGATGCTGCTTCGATTAGCTTGATCCGATACCAAATCTGATACAATATTCATAACATTGCCTACAACCTGTAGGATTCTTGCAATCCCACATTAGCTGTTCACGAAGTTGTAATTTGAAATACAAGAAAAAGTAATGACATGATGACGCTTTCCACACTAGTTGTTCAGGAAATTTTAATGATAAAAGTCAAAAACCGGACGCATGTGACAAGCATTATCATACATGACAGATGTAATGAGACTTTCCCTAACTTTCGAAAGAACATCAAATCTTTGACTTACACATCCTTAAAAGAACATGTATTACGCGCGAAACTGTTGCAAACAAATCATTTTCATTATTTTACATGCTTTTCAAATATTCTCGATCTTATATATAGGGATGATAATTGTATCCAAACTTGATGGGTATTCGATAAAATTATCCGAACAAGGACAAATATGAGGAGCAAATTTTACCCGTAAGACGAGTATGAAAGATTAGCAAAAATACTCGTCGAGTATCAAGGCGAATATAGAGATACCACCCCCGTACCCGTTTACCCGTTATAATCTCTGTTTACTAGTTTCTTTTATGTTAAATTCAGTATGTGTGTATGAATATAGTATGAAAATTTAAAAGAAAAATAAATAATCCATTCATATTAAATAAGATTATCATTAAAAAAAAAAAGAGGCTGATAAACGAATACCCGATGGAGGTCAAACCTCCAACGAGTACGGGTATAAGGATGCCAAAAAAATCCTCGACGAAGATGGGGGCGGGTATGAGGGTGGGGGCAGGTTCATGGGGCGGGTAGGGGAGATGACATACCCGCCCCATATCCGCCCCGTTGCCATCCCTACTTATACAGTTCCAAGAATTTTGTAGTGTTGGCCATATAAAATGAAACTTCCAACTATAAACGACAAATCATACAGTCATAGCTTGATTCTAGAAACTCTTATTATACATGTAGATCAAATAATTGTTCTTAGTCGACGGAATGACCCTGAAGAAGTCCAACACGAATCTGTGTGGCAATGTCTCCCACTGCCCCAGGGCCATGGGGAATGAAAACAGAGGAAGCCTTTGAGGACGCCCCAATCTCTTTCATAGTATCAAAATACTGAGTTATCAGCACCATATCCATCACATCCTTAGCAGTTGTTCCGGGGACATTCTCAGAGAAGGTAAGCACACTGTCCCTCAAGCCATCAACGATGGCCTGACGTTGACGAGCTATGCCAAGCCCCGACAAGTACTTAGACTCTGCATCTCCTTCAGCTCGCTTGATCTGCAGAATTTTCTCTGCTTCTGCCTTCTCATTTGCTGCCACTCTCAGTCTAGAAGCTGTCATAGCATTTGCAGGAGGATCAGTATGCAAGACTAAAAGATGCTTAAAACCATAATTGTATATGTTTCAAGATTATCATCTGCAGAAAAGGTTTTCTTGTAAGCAATCATTGTGCCTGAAGTATCTCTGGCTAACTTCTAGTGAGAAACTTATCAACCAAGGATTTTTTTTTTTTTTTTTGAAAATATCAGGAGCTTTAGCAATCATGGCTGAGTACTATGCATTTCAAAAAGGTGAAGCAGTGAAAGCAAAATTTTTGCGATGATACTGCTACCTTGTTAGGAGACCAATAACTAACCTGCATTTATCTCATTCATTGCTCTCTTTACATGAACGTCAGACTCTATATCCACAATAAGGGTCTGCACTATTTCATAGCCATAGGCGGACATGGCCTAGGAGAGAAGATATGAGAAAAGAAAGGGGTTTGATTAGTGACCTAAAAACATCACTGACATGACCACATGTATAAATTATACCTTTTCGAGCTCATCTTCAACAGCTTTTGCAATATCATTTTTCTGTTCAAAAGCAGCATCCAAATTCAATTTTGGCACACTTGCCCTGATGACTGCGGATGCAAAAGTCAACTGTCAAAAATCATGTCGGTTAAATCTTAAATGCAATGTTAGTATATGCCATCATTATTAAACAAAGTATTATCTAGTGATCTGAAACATTAAAAGAGCATTAATTATACAGGCTTTCTCAAAGCAAAAGTTAGTATATACCATCAAATACATAGGCTTGGATTTGTTCCTTGGTGTTGGAAAGCTTATAGATAAAGCTCAAATATTCTCTCTAAATAACAATATTCCAGCAATCAAATGTCAAGAATTCACGGAAACAAAGGTAAGATGCTGACCTTAGTTTTAGTTTCACACCTAACATCAAGCTGTTGCACACGTAAAGACAGCCCACCTGCCAACTGGTACCCCAGACACCATGGCAAGCAGTGGCACCCAGGTTCAAGCACATCATCAAACTTCCCAAACTGTTCTCTTATAGCAACATTAGACTGATCCACTTGGATGCAACCAAAAACTTGCCCCATGTCTGATGTTACTTAGCAATCAAGCAAAGAGGGTTTCATAACATTCTAACAAAGAATCGTACCTGAGAAAGCAACCAATGCATTCAAAACTCAGAGCAGTAATGACTTCTACGAAGACCACTCCTACTCCACCTATTATCATGACTATATTGGCATTAATCTCTTTTTTGTTTCCTTTATCAAACAGAAGTAGAAGAGTGGTAACGATTGGTAAATAAAGGGAATAGTATTATCATGCGAAAAAATTTTAGTTTCGAATAGCCAATGAAAAAGAGAAGGAAGTGAATAAATATCTTCTCTCCTCTACCTAAATGAAAGCCGTTGCTTCCTACAAGAATAACATAAAGAGAACAATTCGAGAAAACCGATATTCACTCTCTTATAGTTTAAGGCATCAAAAAACTACAAATTAAGAACAAAAGAAACCGTAAAGAAAATCAAACACATGGGATTCACCTTCTATTTTGTCAACTGATGAAACACTCCGATGCATCTCCACTAAAAACATCGACACAAACTGAAAGTTCATAAATTTCGAACTACAAAAACCCACCTTTTTGCCAGCAAAAGGAGCCTGATTAAGTGGGTCGAATTTCCTCTCAAAATCCTGCGGCTTCTGAGGAATAAAACGCAAGGTACAGAGAAAAGAAAAGGAGCTTGTAAAAAATTTAAGCTTTACAAGTACACAGATACAAGCCAATAGAAAAATCTCAAAACCGGGTTCCAATCTTATCTGCAGTACAAGGAACAAGAGTTGCTAACGTGCGTTGTCTATAATAAAAAGGATGATGCTCATCGACTTACCGAATTACTATGAAGCCAGAGAAAGTGAAAAAAAAAAAAGTACAGTATGTCTCTCTCTCACGTATATCTTATAAGGTTTGGGGCACTTCTAAATAAAACCAAGTACAAAGAGATATTTTACTTTAACCCTAAATAGGTTAAGAAAAATAGGAGAGGTTCAACCGTAAGAAAAAAGAAAGGCGTAGGTAGAAATTTTTATTATTCTTTCTAGCACTGCACAGTCTTCTTCTAGCCTTCTATCGTATAGTAATTTTTTGTCGGATTGGTCTGAAATTTTAATCAAAAATTTCTCTCTTATTGTTCTTCATTTTGAACGGAGGAAATTGGATTTAACGATCTCCAAGATACCCTGAACTTCAGTCGCAGTAATTGTCATATTCTAAAGGTGATATTATTCTCAATTCTTTGATTCTTTTATCTTGTTGATGATTATTGTTGTCTCTTGAGTTGATTGGTGACTCTAGTTATCTCTAGAGGTAAAAATCTTTTTGTAACTTAATTGGTGATAGTGAAGTTTTTCTTTACTGGATCAGGTCTTGTGGTTTTTCATTTTTCACACTGAGGGAAGTTTTTTTATGTAAAAATTGCCTGTGTGCTTTATTTTTTGTTGCTTAGTTTCTTTCTCTCGTGAGTTTATTGGCTTTTTTTTCTTTTGGGGATGTGTTTGTTCACACAAGGAAAAGTCTATTGGTTCTGGTTACTTTGTTTCCGCTGCATGACCGACTCTTCCTTTCCTAACAAGTGGTATCAGAGTTTTTTTGGTTCAGGATATTTATGGTTGAGTTGAACAATGGAAGTTGTCAACACTAGTAGGATGGTTATTTTGAACTGCGTCAATTATGCTCTTTAGAAGGGCAAGATGGAGGATCTACTTTATGTGAAGAATTTTTACTTACCAATATTTGCCATCGAAAACCATAACGATAAATCGGATGAAGAATAGAATCTAATGCATAGATAGGTGTGTGGTTTTATCAGACAGTGGGTTGACGACAATGTGTTGAATCATATTTTTGGTGAGACACATGCTCAAAACTTGTGGGAGTAGCTTGAGAAGCTGTATACTCGAAAGACTGAGAACAACAAGATTTTCTTAATAAAGCAGATGTTAGCTTTGAAGTATAGTGATGGGACTCCTATGATAGATTACTTGAATAACTTCCAGGGAATTCTGAATTAGTTGTCAGCAATGGGGATTAGATTCAATGAAGAAATATAGAGTTTGTTTCTCCTTGACTCTTTACCAGACTCTTGGAAAACTTTTAGAGCTTCATTGTCAAATGCTGCTCCGGATGGTATTATCTCTATAGATCTTACTAAGAGCAGTGTATTGAATGAAGAAATGAGAAGAAAGTCTCAGGGTTCCTCTTCGACAAATGTCTTGGTGACTACCTCTAGGGGAGAAATAACAACCGAAGTTCTCAAAACAGAGAGTAAAGTCGAAGTAAATCCAAAGGCAGATACAAAGATGTTAAGTGCTTTCACTATGATAAGAAAGGGTGTTGAGACCCGATTTGAAAACCGGATCCCAACCGAAAAGCGAAGAGCGAAAGAAACGAAAGCGAATAGAAACGGAAATTTCGCATCGAAATTTCGAATCAGGAAATAACGCATTCGTTAAAGCGAAACGAAAAACGAAGCGGAAACGAATCATGAAATACGGAAACAGAATAAAGCGAAAGCGGAAACAAATCGAATAATCGAAACGGAAGGGTATCGCATTAAAACAAATCGAATATACGAAAGCGAAACAAACACTGAACCAAGCGGATCCGACATCCGAAAACAAAGCACAGAGAAACACAATCGCGTTGCAAACCTAGATTATCCAAATCGAAAATCCGGTATAATTTTTTTTTCTTTTTTGTTTTTACTCAAACTCATGCAAGTCATATAATTTCCCTTTTCTTGGAAATTATCCTTAATCAAGTTCTCGAATCACAACAAACTTCTTAACACTCGTATAAATTCCAAAATCCATCTTTTAAGCATCTAAATCTTATTTTTCTTTCTTTCCAATTTGTTTTCTTAACGAAATTTCGGCAGCACAACGACTGCATTTAACCTAACCCAAAACCTGCAAGGGTAAATAAACACTTCTAAAATACCCAAGCCATCACACAAAATCATCTAAATCTACCGGACCCTCCGTCCGGGATCTCAACAGATAAACACACTCCTAAATCTAAAACATTTCAATAATCCTCAATCTTTAGTCAGAAACATCCGTACAAAACTCAATCATAATTATAACCAAATCCATAATTCACATTAATATACAATCTTATAATTCAAATACATCGTACTCAAAATTATACACAAGTTCATAACCTTCGCCATACACACTTCCAATCTATTTACAATTTTCATAACTTAATACTATCATGAGTCGAACATTTTCAGAACCTTAACGGCTTTCCAAGTCATAATCCAATTACTCAAAATACAGAAACATACACAAATCGAACTAGTGTCCTGACAGTCTTTCATCCGATCTCCTGCTCGAATACCTGGAGATGGGGATGAAAGGGGGGGTGAGCTCGGAAGCTTGTGGGTAATATATTTATAAATTGAACAATAAGTGGAAAAATTATTTTCAAGACATTTTTTATTTTTAAACATTTCACAGTAGAAACTCTTCAAAGCTTATTTCTCGAATCTTTCACTTTTCAAACCATTCAATTCTTTCATATTTCATGATCAAATACAAACATGAATGCACCACACTTAGAAACAAAACAAAAGCACATAACACATCAATTGGTCTGGTTCGGTCTAAAACAGAACGTACTGCACATTCTCGCATAGCGGTCCTGTGCAGCCGTGAATAAAACGTACTACACTTTCCCGCATAACGGTCCAATGTAGCTGTGAAGGGAGTCTGAAATCGGAGCTTCATGCCACTAGCGGGCAGCCGGGAGAAGGCTATAAAGCTAGACAAGTGCGCACTCGTTCCACATATGGGACCTGACCAAACCCACATAGACACACAATTGAAAACGAAATTTCAAATTGCCCGAATGCACGTTTCAAAATCTTGATTTTCACAATCTTCATATTATAACATCAAATTGTGTCAAAAAGCTTGACACATGCATATTATACATATTCACATCAATCTATATAACAATCATATTCAATTAATCAATTAATCACATATAAATCAAATACATAAAAATGAATGCAATTATTTCTTTCAAACATAAATCAACATATACAAATGCATAAAGCAGCATTGTTCACATTTTTTTTTCAAATCCTTTGAAAACATAATTTCATAAATATTTTTCCTTTCTTGATTTTTCAAATTCACATAATTTACTCATAATTCAAAATATAAATACATTACCCACCTCGAATCGATGCCAGAAGCTTATCCCTAGCTTCAATGTGACCATTTCCTCTTTTCTTCTTCCAATTAAATTTTCCCTAAACCAATTTCATCAAAATTCAACCTCATAAATAACATAATTCTTAAAATTGATGTCATAATTCATCAATTCATACTAATTCCAAGATATTTAAATCACCAATTTCTAAAATCCCCAAATTCTAAATTTGACCTAAACCGATTCACTCAAATTCAATATCATATTTAACTTAATTTCTCAAATTAAGCTTAGAAAACATTAATTCCTCACATATTCAAGCTATCTAAATCTCCAATTTTCAAAAACCCCAATTTCCAAAATTGGCCTAAACCAATTTACACAAATTCAATATCATAAATCACAATTTCTTCAAAATTGATTTCACATTTCACAAACACATACTATTATCTATGATTCTACACCAATAATTCATAAAAATTCCCAAAATCACAAATTTGGCATAATCCATAACTCATATAAATCCAAAATTAGATCCAATTTATCATGACATCTTCAAAATTGAGCTCATAATCCATGAACCCATATCATTTCCCATATTTCTAAACTAAAATTTCATCAAAAACACAAAGTTGAACAATTTCTCTTACCTCTTTTCTTCTCCAAATTCAAATTTTCATGGCTTGAAAGGAAGCTCTCTTCATTTCCCACCTTTCTTTCTCTTGAATCAACATAAAAATCCTTCTTGAAATCCCAAAATTTTCGAAATCTCCAAGCTTTTTCTTCTTCTTTCTTCTCCACGACAATACTCTTTCATTTTCTCTCTTATTTCTTCTTCTTTCCTCTCATCATCGTGCTCTCCCTTTAAAAAACGACAACCCCTTTGTGTTTTTAAAGCCATGTCATTAAATGATAGATAAAAGACCAAAATGCCCCTAACATTTTACTTTTAGACATACTTACTTGCGGACATGTTTCGCACTATCAAATTGAAGGCATTTGTCAAAACTTCCTTATAGAGAAATGTTCCTCTATGTCTTAATTTCATAATGCCACAAGAATCATCCAATTCGGAGCACTACATCAAAAGTTATGCTCAAATCATTTCGGGTATATTCATATTCTAACACATTTTCCATGTACGATTATTTCCATCCAGAAATTAACATTCTTAAACACAAAATTGAAACTCAATGTCTTCATAAAAATTGTAGCCTTATGTCTTTAGTTTAATTCAAAACAAGAATCACCTCATTTCGATTCCCAGATCAAAAGTTATGTTCAAAATACTCTCAGATATTTCTAATCCAAAAACTGCACTCTAATCCGAACCCCCCTTCAAACTTTGAAGGTCTTAGGGGAAAAATTGACATTTCATTTATTCATATGACTTGTAGCCCCATGTCTTAATTTTATTTCGCCTCAAGAATTACTTCAATAAGATCATCACAGATCCCGAATTTCGTAAAATACTGAACTATGTTCGAAAAATTTCCCGACTCACTTTGATTAATTTAATCACCCTTAATTTAATCTAAAAAATTCACAAATTTTTTATAAAAATGAAATTCATTGTCTTAGAAATCCAACACTTCAAGAATCAACTTAATCGGATATCAAACGAAAAAGTTATAAGCAAAAGAGCAAGAGGAGGACATTTAGCGATTAGGCGTGGGCACGTCTAAGGAACTTAGAGACTAGACGTGACCACGTCTAAGGATGAAATCTGGATCTACAAGAAACTTTCAGAATTTTCAAATCATATCTTTTTTCCCAAATTCTAAAATTAACAAATTTGTTATCAATAGAAAGCTTAAAGGACTTTCTACAACTTCCATGTAAAGCTCCACAACTAATTCAGTCTCCAATGTGATCAAATTTCTAATCAAAGATTTTGCCCAGTTAATAAATCCCTTAAACAAGGACTCAACTTTGGAAAATTCTATCTTTCAACTCCAAAGTTCAAACATATCATATTTTATATCAATGCGAAGATCGGAAAGTCACCTACAACTTTCATGATCAATTTGACCTCTAAGGAAGTCAATTTTTCATTCAAACGTTCTATCCTCTATTAATCATGCTAAAAATCATAACAGAAACTTGTAAAAATCATAACTTATTATTCCTTAATCGAAAAATTCCATACTTTATATCAAAATAAAGATCAAATCAAATCCTTCAACTTTCATGAAGAACTTCAAGGCTCAATTAACCTCTAACAAGGTAAATTTTTCAGTCAAAGCTTTAGTCATAACATAAGTCAACCGATAACACACCTAAACTTTGACTGATCATAACATTCACTTCTGATATCGAAAAATTGCAAACTTTATGGCGACAGAAAGCTCATAACATAAACTACAAGTTTCCATAATATCATTTTCTCAAATTTTGCCTAAATCAAAAGTCAACTCTCAAAGGCCAAAAAGTCAAACTTATCATATTTTCACACTTTTTCTCTTTATTTCTTGATTTTCAACTTAATCTTCAATTTCTCATCCACTTAAACTTGTAAAATCCATACAAATCTATTCAAATTTCAAAATCATCAAACTCCATCAATTCTTTTTCTCATCAATTTTCTTAAAACATAATCACATCTATTACAAACTTCATATACAAACTTACTTATTTCATATTTTTTTATATTTCTAAAATTCACTTAAAGATTGGGGTCCAATAAAGGGCACTTGTAGAAAAATTGCTAGAAGTTGAAGAAAGAGAAGAAAGGAAACAAAGGCAAGGAAGAAAAGAAAGAGAATGACAATGAGAATTGTGTTGTTATTACCACTAAAGAAGACCTTGTGACAGTCCTTGATGAGAGCTTAGTTGGGGTTGATTGTGATGAATCAAGCTGGGTTGTAGATACTGGTGCTTGTTCTCATGTTACATTAAGGAAGGATTTTTTCTCATCTTATACTTCAGGTGACTATGGGGTATTGAATATGGGAAATGAAACTATCTATAAAGTGGCTAGCATTGAGACAATTATGTTGGAAATAGGTACGGGAACTAAACTTGTTTTGAATAATGTTAAGCATGCACCTGATGTTTGTTTGCACTTGATATCTGTTGGTAATCTTGATGATGAGGGTTATGTGAGTACCAATGGTGGTGGTATGTGGAAGCTAGCTAAAGGTTCTTTGGTGGTGGCTCGTGATAGAAAGCGCTTTGACTTGTACTAGACAACAGCTTCAATATGTCCTGATAGGGTGAATGCAGTTGAGAATGACACTTCAATGCTATGACACAAGAGATTTAGTCACATTAGTGAGAAGGAATTGAATGTGTTGGCCAAGAAGAATCTCTTATCAGATTTGAAGGGTGCTAAACTGGAGAAGTGTGAGCACTGCTTGGCTGGAAAACAACGCAGAGTTTCTTTTAAAACTAATTCTCCTTCAAGAAAGACTAAATTTCTTGAGTTGGTGCATTCAAATTTATGTGGTCCTATGAATACAAAGACTTTGAGGGGTGCATTGTATTTTGTTTCCTTCATTGATGAATGTTCTAGGAAATTATGGGTCTATGTCTTAAAGACTAAAGACCAAGTGTTGGGGGTCTTTATGTAGTTCCAAAATTCTGTTGAGAGAGAGATTGGAAAGAAGCTGAAGTGCATTCGCACTGACAACAATGGTAAATACTGTGGGTCGTTTGATGAATACTACAGACAGATGGGCATTAGACACTAAAAGACTCCTCAGCTTAACGGTTTGGCAGAGAGGATGAGTAGGACCTTAATGGAGAGAGTTATATCCATGTTTTCTGAAGCTAAGTTGCCTTATTCATTTTAGGGTGAGGCTGTATTAGCAGCTACACATGTTATTAATTTGTTTCCCACTATTGTTTTGCAGGGTGATGTTCCAAACAGGGTGTGGTATGGCAAGGATGCTTCCTATGACCACCTGAGAGTATTTGGATGCAAAGCTTTTGTACATGTGACTAAAGATGAGAGGTCCAAGTTGGATGCTAAGATGAGGCAATGCATCTTCATTGGTTATGGCCTTGATGAGTTTGGTTATAGACTGTACGTTCTTTTTGAGAAGAAACTTGTGAGAAGCCATAATGTTATCTTCATGGAGGATCAAACCATTGAAGACATTGACAAGGTAGAGAAGTTAGGGCATTCTAGTTCTGGTAGCCTGATTGATCTTGATCATATTCCTCATATTATTGCTCATGATGTTGCTAGACCAAATGATCACGATGATGTCTAGAATCATGTTCCTGAACAGCATGTTGATGTTGAAAATGTTAATGGTGATGCTGTTGTTGATGAGGTAGATGTTCATGTTCCTGAAATTGTGGATGAGCTGGCTGTTCCACTTAAGAGGTCTACTAGACAACATGTTCCTTCTTCTCATTACTCACCTGAGGATTGGGTGTTACTCACTGATGAAAATCACACCTATGAGTTGGTGAAATTACCTAAGGGCATGAGAGCTTTGAAGAACAAGTGGGTGTTCAGAATCAAAGCTGAAGAGCACAATTTGAAGCCATAGTATAAGGCCAGATTGGTTGTTAAGGGATTTGGTCAAAGGAAGGATATTGACTTTGATGACTTCTTTTCTCTTGTTGTAAAAATTTCTTCTCTCTGAATCATTCTTGGTTTTGCTACTAGTCTTGATATGGAGATTGAGCAGATAGATGTGAAGATAGCCTTTCTTTATGGTGACTTGGAGGAGGAGATTTACATGAACAACTTGAGGGCTTCAAGGTGAAAGGAAAAGAACACTTTGTGTGCAAACTGAGGAAGAGCTTGTATAGGTTGAAGCAAGCTCCTAGGCAGTGGTAAGTTTGAATCAGTTATGGGAGAGCAAGGCTAGAAGAAGACTTCTAGAGATCACTGTGTGTTTGTACGCAGATTTTTTGACGATGATTTTATCATATTGTTACTTTATGTGGATGATATGTTGATTGTGGTTAGGAATGTTTCTAGGATTACTGAGTTGAAGAAGCAGCTAAGTAAGTCTTTTGCCATGAAATACTTGGGTCATGTCAAGCAAATTTTAGGCATGAGAATTACTCATTGCAGAGATGCTAGGAAACTATACTTGTCTCAAGAGAAGTATATAAGGAAGGTGCTTCAAAGGTTTAGTATGACTGGGGCTAAACCTATTGTTAATCCACTTGCTTCTCATTTCAGGTTAAGTGTCAACCAATGTCCTTCTACAGACAAAGAGAAGGAAGAGATGAAGAAAGTTCCATATGCCTCAACAATTGGCAGTTTGATGTATGCCATGGTGTGTATCAGGCTAGACATTACTCATGTAGTTAGTACAGTGAGTCGTTTCTCTCTAATCTAGGTAAAGAGTATTGAAATGTGGTGAAGTGGATTATAAGGTATTTGAGAGGTACAACTGATTTGATTCTTAGTTTTGGTGGTGATAAGCCTTTGCTAATTAGTTTTACTAATGCAAACATAGCAGGAGATGTTAACTCTCGACAGTGTACATCAGGTTTCATGATCAAGTTTGCAGGAGGAGCTATAGCATGGCATTCAAGGTTGCAAAAATGTGTTTCTTTGTTAATCATAGAGGCTGGGTTTATTGCAGCTACAGAGGCTTGCAAGGAGTTTCTATGAATCAAACCTTTCTTCTTACACTTGGTTTCAAGTAGGACCAGTATGTGTTGTTTTGTGACAACCAGAGTGTCATTCATCTTGGTAAGAATGCTAGTTTCTATGCAAGGTCGAAGCACATTGATGTTAGGTATCATTGGATATGAGACATGGTGAATTCAAAGTTGCTAGAGCTAGAGAAGGTTCATACAGATGATAATGGTACTGACATGATGACTAAAGCATTGCCGAAGGATAAGCTTGAGACTTGTTGCTTGATGGGCGGTATGGCAGAATCCTCCACTTAGTTGTGAGGGGGAGATATGTTGGGTATGGGTCACTTCTAAGTAGAGGCCAAAGCCTAAGTATAAAAGGGTGTTTTAAACCCTAAATAGGTTAAGAAAAATGGAAGAGATTAAGTCGTAAGATAAAAGAGAGGGAAAAGAGAAAAGAGAGGCTTAGGTGGGAATTTTCCTTATTCTTTCCAGCATTGCGCAGTCTTCTTCTAACCTTCGATCACATGGTGATTTCTTGTCGGATCGGCCTAAAATTTTAACCAGAGATTCCCATCTCGTTGTTCTTCATTCTGAACGGTGGAGATTGAATTTGGAGGTCTCCAAGGTTCCCTGATCGTTAGTCGAAGTTGTCGTCAGATTCTAAGGGTGATATTGTTCTCAAGGCTTTGATTATTTCATCTCATTGATGACTGTTGTTGTCTCTTGAGTTGAGTGGTGACTCTAGTTATATTTAGAGGTGAAAAACTCTTTGTAACTTGATTGGTAATAGCGGAGTTTTTCTTTCTTTGTTAGACTAGGTCCTGTGGTTTTTTCTTTTTCACACTGAGGGAGGTTTTCTACATAAAAATTGCTTGTTTGCTTTATTTCTTGCTGCTTAGTTTATTGCTCTTGTGAGTTTGTTGGTTGCTGTTTTTTTTTTCTTTTGGTTATGGTTGTTTTTGTTCACATAGGGAAAGGTGTATTAGTTCTGGTTACTTTGTTTCCACTACGTGACCGACTCCTTCTTTCCTAACATATATAAATTGCGTTTATATTTATTCCTCTTGTTGTTGTTACCCTCCGCACATTTTAAGCCAATAATGTCCAATTCACCAGACTAACATTTGGATTGGCTTCTCCATGTAAAGAACAAAGACCCAGCATTGTTATATCACCTACTGAATTGATAGACAAACAAAAGGAAATGCAAGCGTGTTGGTGTTCAAATTAAGTCAAACCTTATACCAAGGAGTATCTCTTGGCCCTGTTAATCAATTCTATAAATATTATGTCGGTATCATTATAAGTATCACGTTTAGTTTTAGTACCGTAATGAACTAGAAACTGTTAGATTGAGTATGTTTCAAGTAATTTTAAAAATTATAAATTACTTCTTAAATTTTTAAAATTATAAAATAGTCTCTCAATATATTATGCAATAGAATATATAATTTTACATCAATCATGTCTTTAAAATTATAATAATATAAATTTGAAATAACAAAATTCTATTTATTTTTGTTAATATTATTTTTCACATATTTTACATATATAAAGTAATGCAATTAATATAAAAGATCATTTAATCATCATATAAATATAAAACTAAGAATAACACAAAGTACGTAAAATGTTACAATTTTATCTTATAATAAAGAATAATTACATTAAAACATCAAAAGAAAAAATAAAGTTCCATGACTCCATAAGTATTACAACAATAGTCTGTACTAAGAAAAACAACCTACTAAAACTGAAACTTGAAACAAAATATTTACAATTACAAGTTTTATATTTATATTACATATATAAATTTAAAATATGCATTAAATACAAGTGAATTAAAAGAAATGAAGAAATGAAAACATGTAACTTTATTTAATCGTATACTCACACAAATTGCATTAACTTCAATTCTCATTTGGTACAAAAATTCTCATGATTTACAAGAGTCTCATCATCACTATTATTCAAATTCATTGTATCAAATAAATGTCAATATTTTTCTATCTAAGATTATCTTCCAAGTCACTATTATCTATCAAACTCAATTCCTTAGAAACTCAATAATCTAAAAGAACGAAATGATCAAGATAAATTGGAACTACATAACTACTTATTCTATTAAAAGATAATCAAGATAAATTGGATCTACATAACTACCTGTTCTATTAAAAGTTTTAGTAAACAAAAAATTAAATTAAGAAATTACAAGAAATTATATTCAAATTCTTAATAATAATAGCATATCTTTCTCAAAAGTTTTAAATTGTATCGAACAAAGACAAATTTGTTCAATTTTTTGTGTTCCAATCTATTCCATTTCTTGGAATGGATAAATTTAAATATAACCTAATTCATTTCACACCCTGTTGCACTCGCATATCAACTCAGAATTTCAATTGCAAATCTTTGCAATTCCATAACACTACTTCCAAATTGGTCCTACCAAATAACTATAAGATAAAAAATTAAGTTTATAAATATATACATTGATTAAGTTTGTCTCTTTGGAGAATACCAATGGGCATCCTAACATAACCATAATCATCTTTATAAACCTTTATTTGTGATATAAGAGATCTTGCATTATCTCATGGGCGACAATTGTTGTAACACCTAATAACATTTCCATGTTAACTTCAACTTTATTTGTAAAACTTGGTCTAAAATATACATTAGGATTAAAAAATACCCTAACTACAAACAACAAAGAGTATAGTTGTCTTTCATAACTATCATTAATGACTATAAGATAAAATGTATACAAAGAAGACCTATTTTTCAAATTGGCCTTGATTATTTCCTTCGCCCTATCTATAACATCATAAAAATAACTCATTGTTACATTTTCATCACTAACAGCCAAACGAAGTACTCTCACTAAAGGCTTATAAACTTGGCTAATAAATTGACATTGGGATCAAAATTTATGATCTTTAAGTATAATTCTATAAACCTCCAATCTTACATCAGACCTTGCATGCTGAGATACAATCCACTTATTACTTATAAACGTTTGTCTTCACTCTTTTTTCATTAGAACAAAACAGTGAAGTGATGAAAAATTACCCACAAGTATTTTAATAGCATAAGGACACAAATTTTTACTATTGGTGAAATATTTTCTGATTAAATTCAGGACCTATGCACAATTATAAATGAACTTGGTCACTTTTTTTTTTGTTTTCAACAAAGTATCATCAATGATAAGAAAGTATCTAGCATCTCTTATATTTTTCAACATTAGGTCAATGTAATGTGCAAAATATAGTCTCCAATAAAAAGAATTATACCTGGTTTACAATCTTTTACTAGTTACTTTATAAGCGTAATCATTGTTAGTAATGAATTGAACAATATTTTTAACCTACCCAACTTCATTTATAATTTCATTAAATATCTCAAACAAAGTATTAATATTTCTATCATGGTCAAATGCACCAATAGACTTCAAAAATATTATCTCCTTAGCATAATAAACCAAAACATTAATCACAACTATCACAGATGATTAAATACTCATAAGTTATCTAATTCATTCTTCCAAATAACTGTTTATTTCATAAACAGATTTGTTCAAAAGTTTACCTCGGTAATTATCAATTAAAGGAGCTTTATATCTGAGAATGTAAGAGGTAATAGCATCCACTATAGGCTGGTAATAATAAGATTTAGCAGTATTAAATCATATACCTAAATCATACCACTCTCTAGACATTGTTATATCTACATTATAAGCCACGTCTTTAGATTGCAAAGCAATATGGATTAAAGGCTGAGCTCTAAAAGTTATTTGCAGTGCAAAAATATTAGAAACATGTCTTCTTCTCTTTCTCACATCAGATGCAATATTCCCTTCTTCTAGGGTAGGAAAACCACCTTCAACATTCTCACTATCATCTTGATCATCGAAAAAAGAACTTCCACTACTAATTTCATAGTTCAGTCTTTGCGTTTATCTTTCTCATATTGATGTTTCTAATAAAAATTGTTTATTCTTGCAATATCCTACTAGTTTTCCAAATTAATCTCGAAAATACATATAATTCAGAAGAATAGGTAAACTCTTCAAGTAAAATTTTAATATGTCATTTCATGTCATGACTCACTTTCTTACAAGGCTCAACATCACTTTTGATTTAAGATAAATGGTTCTCTAATCATGTAATTCCTCTACCTTTCAAATGTTTGTTGCAATATAAAACATGGTATAATTATTCATTCTAGGAATCAATCTAACATGAATTTAAGTTAGATCATCAAACCCTTCTGAAGTGGTTGAATTATCAGAAATGCTTGAACTTTTCTCCAGTTATCTGTAAAAATAAATGAAGAAATATGTCAAAATTAAATTAATAACTTCATACCAAAATTAAGTTGTGTAAATTAACAGAAAGAAATACAACAAAAACAGTTTCTCAACAATCATATGATCTAGATATGAAAGTGAACTTCATAAACTTATATTACTGATTCCTTAAGAAAAAGTGAGGCTTAAGCACATTCTATTTACGAATTATCATGTTGTTATTTCATAAACTTACAACTATAACCGATTTTGTGTTATTACGTAAGTCAACCATAAAATCATAACTATAACCTATTTTGTGTGAGAACAATTCAACTATAAATTCATAATTATAACTCATTTTGTAAGATTACATAATTTAACCATAAAGTCATAATTATAAATCATTTTATATGATTATTCAACTGTAAATTCACAATTATAACCCATTTTGTGTGATTACATAATTCAAACATAAACTCACAACTATAACCCATTTTATATGATTATATAATTTAATCATAATCTCACAACTATAACTCTTTTGTATGATTACATAATTTAACCATATAATCATAATTATAACTCATTTTGTATGATTATATGATTCAACTATAAACACAACTACAACTCATTTTATGTGATTACATAATTTAACCATAAACTCACAACTATAACTCATTTTGGTAATCACATAATTCAACCATAGATTAATCCATTTGTATAATTAAAAATTAATTTATAACTCGTTTTATAATAATAAGTTTATGACAACTTATAACTAATTTGCTTATAAAATTATTTTAATATTTCATTTACTAGTTCTTCATTGACTTTTAATCATCATAACAATATTTCATTTAGTAATTTTAATCATCATAGACAAGAGATGATATAATATAAAAATTAGACAACATAATATTTCGTTCATAATTTCATATCCAAAACAAGATAATATTTCATTCCATGTTCCTCAAATCCTCAAAACATATACGTGAGAGTTATATGGAGGATGAAGGTGAACTGGTTGCAACAACAATTGGCTATGATTATGATGCAGGAGGACACAAGTGATGCAGTGAATGGACACGAGTGAGGTTGAGCATAGTGTAGAGAGAGTGAGAGACTAAGTGAGAGGGTAGGTAAAGGTGGCCTGATGATGGAGGGTAAGGGTCCGACTATATTAGGATTTAGGTTTAATTAACTTTTTTTTGCAATTTAGTCATCCAGTTTCTTATATTTCCAAATCTAATTAGAACTCAACCAGTTTTTTGTACATCGGGTTGTAACGGAGGCTGGTACTACCATTTTTTAGTTAGTATGACTTATACCAACTGGTCTCCACCGATATGGTATAATACTTATATCTCTGTTGTTAATGCTAAATGAGCAAGTATAAAAATTTTAACAACTGTGTTGTAGGATGGGCTTTTCTTATATTGGGTTTAGGAGTAAAGATCCAAATGGATTTTGGTTTGGTCATCGATATGATCCTATATTACATAAAACTTACTTAAGAAGATTTCATCTCATGGCCTTGGATATTTAAATTAGAATGAAATAGAGGGTTATTGAATATCTACAACTTAAAATGAATAGGAATCTTAATATTGACAACTTAATATGAACAAGAATATCAATTACATAGGATGGGGTTTGATAAGTCCACTTACATATTTATATAAGATGGGGTTTGATAAGTCCACTTATAGATTTATATAGGGCTAATTAGATTTATTAATGAAAGTGTTGTCAAGAAATAAACATAGGGAGTAAAAGAGCTTAAATTTGTTTAAGAAAAAGGACACAAAAGAAGAAAGAAGAGATTTCAAAAGTTTTCATTAGTTTTTGAATTTAGTCGTTACAAAAGTTATAATATAGTATTAGCCCCTCTTAAAACTTGAAAATTATACATAAACGATACATAACATTAAACTTATTAAAGGAATTTGCCTTTAGTCGATGTCATTTTATTTTATTTTTCCCTACTTCTCACATTTCCTCTTATCATAAGAACCTCTTTTACAAGTCAAATAATGTTTCCAATTTTATCTTTTCCATTATTCCTCCTAGCCATTACACCGATAATGGGGTCATTGCTTTATTGTGATGTTTAATCATCCTTTGTCCCAAAATAGCTACTAATGTTTTATATGCACTAGTAAAAAATAGTGGTAATTGAGCTAATATTGGCTTCTTCTCAAATATACACTTTTTAAACTACGAAATATAAAATGTCGAATAGATCAATGCTCCTCTTATAGTTGTAAATTATATAAAACCTTATTAGTCTTTTCTAAGGTTTGTTAAAGGTCATAGTATAGAGGATAGATCTTATGATGTGCTTTTTATTTGTAAAGAATACTGCTTGTACATCTAAAGCTTCAAAAACACTCATTGCCCTACCTTAAATTCCATGTCTAACCTTTTATTATTTGCATGTTGCTTCACCCTATTTTGTTCTTTTCCCAAATAGAATTTAGAAATCTGCAAAATTTTAAATTTTTATTACTTTCTCTCCCATTAGATTTCTTGAATCTCTAGCAAAATATAGGACATACATAGCTAAAGCGCAACTATAAAGAATTTCAAAACACTTAGTGATAAGTAATGTTATACCACCATTTATCCAAGGAAATATATTATGAACATTTATAAGGAAAATCTCCATAAAAGCATCAGAGATAAGTTTCTAGAATTTTATGCAAAACTTTTTCTCATCTGTTAGTTTGACGATGATAAGAAGTAGAGAACCTTCAACTAACTCCATGCAGTTTAAAAGTTTCTTACTAGAAGGTTCTCAGAAGGAGTGAGTCCTTATTACTCACAATTACCTTTGGTGTGTAATGGAGTTTGAATACTTGGTTAATGAATATCTAAGCTATTTCTAGAGTTGTGTAAAGATGTTTGATCGCTATAAACTGGGAATATTTGTTGAATTTATCAATAATCACAAAATTTGCATATTTTCCTTTAGATAGATGAAATCTTTCAATAAAATCCATACTAACTTCTTTCTAACAAACTTTTTGCTATTAGGAGAGGTTGAAGTAAGCTCAAATGTGTCATATTATGATATTTAGTTCTTTGAGAAATTAGGCACTTCTTAATGTAATTTCTTACACCCTTGGCTAAGCTTCTCTAATGAAACATATTATGTACTCTCTTGATAGTGGCAATTACCTGTAAATGATCACTTTGAGGGCTATAATAAGCCATGAAGATTAGTTTCTTCATCAATTATTTGTCACAACACACTACTAACCTTCCTTTTCACTTGAGTAATCCCTCTTTCCATTCATATGGTACAGAATTCACTTATTTAGACTCTAGCTTTTTGACGAGGTCTTAAATTATAGCATCCCTCTCCTAACTTTGCTTGATGTCTTCTATTAGGTGTGAACATATTTTGATCCACTTTCAAAGTAAGTAGCTCCTTACTTGACATTTAAGATAAGGCATTAACTATAATGTTCTCTTTTCCACTTATATAAATAACCTCAAAACCATATCCTATTAAATTTAGAACCTATGTTTGCTAGAAAGTACTTGGAATTATTTGTCCTAACAAATACTTAAGAGTTTGGTAGTCTTTTTGCACCTAGTATCTCCTCTCACTCAAATAATTGTATCCATTGCTTAATAGCTTCGATGACAATCAAAAATTCTTTTTTATATGTTTAGAGTCCCAGGTGCTTGGATGCTAAAGACTCAACAAAAAATTAGTGATATGTTTGTTTTTATTAAAGAACAACACCTATGCTTATTTTGATTATGTCTGCCTCAATTGTGAAAGGTTGTGAAAAGTTATGTAATACTAGTACTAGTGCTAATACTAGAGCATTCTTAAGTTACATAAATTCCTTTTACTGGTTCTCCCCTCATTCCTATTTCTTTATTTTCTTCTTGTTTAACAATCAAAGTCAAAGGTTTGGTTAAGATATCATAATGTTTAATAAATCTTTTATAGTAACCTGTAGAAATCTTCTTAGCTCCTTAAAGGATTAAGGTCTAGGTCATTGTTGCATTGTTGTCACCTTCTTTGAATTAATAGACACTGTTATAATAGAAATGGAATGGCCCAAGTGATCAATCTCTGTTGCTCAAAAATTGCACTTGCTTCCCTTAATGAAGAGTTACTGAGTGTGAATTACTTACAAGACCTCTTGAAGATGTTCTAAGTATTGTTGGAAAAATCAACTATAAAATAAGATATCATCAAAGAAAACCATAATGAATTTCTTGGGATAAGGTTTGAAAATTTCATTCATATGGCTCTAAAAGGTTGAAGAAGCATTGTTTAATCCAAAAGGGTATTACCAAAAATTCATGGTAGCCTTCATATATATAAAGGTTGTCTTAGGAACGTCTTTATCATTCATCCAGTTTTGATGATACCTGGATCTTAAATCTAGCTTAAAGTACTAACTAGATCTATGTAGTTCATTAAATAACTCTTCAATTAGAGGTATGGGGAATTTTTTATATTTTATGCTTATTAAGAAATTTATATTCAACACACATCATTTATGAATTGTCCTTTTTCTTCACCAACACCATAGATGAAGCATATGGGCTAACACTATGTCTAATGAACCCTTGCTCTACTAATTCTTAGACAACCCTTTTTATAGCATCCTTTTGCTTCTTGAGTACCTATAATGCCTTATATTGATGGTATCTATCCTCTCCTTCAATTTAAAGAAATGCTCATTTATCCTTTTAGGTGATAACTATTTATAGTCCTTAATTACTTCACTATAGCCAGCTAATATACCATTCAATTCCTTATATGTATTAGTGATCCTCAAAACTTATTTGTTGCATGTGAAATACAATGGGATGAGAAAGATGAACCAAATATAGATTTTCCTTTTTGTAATTCTTGAGAATTTTGTTGAAACATTTAACTGATGACCTTAGCAATTTTATCTGTAATAACAGTTAAGGTCACCATCTTGCCTTTCTAATTAAACTTCATTGTATGAGTTATGAAATTGCATAAGACATTGTTTAGTGCTACCAACCACTAGACTCCAAAAAACTTATCACAACCTCCTAATTTAATGATCAATACATCAGTTGTAAATCTTAAGCCCTATACACTCCAATTGAATCCCTTACATGCCTAGTAGCAGTTGAATTTTAGACTCCCACCAACAGTCTTCACTTCTCTAATTTCCATGCCTCCCTTCTTCATCACTAATTCATCTAAGAAATTGTGAGGGCTCCCATTATCAATCAAAATGTCCAAAGGTTTCTTCTAATAGATTCCTAATATCCTTATCTACTTATCCTACTCTTAATCCTTATCATTGTATACAAGGATACATTGAGAATCAGTTGTTCTCCATCTTCACTTGTGATTGGTTCTTTTATATCTATGTTTATAACCTCTTTCTCCTCCACCATGTATAGTTGAAACAATTTCTTTTTACACTTGTGCCTTGGGGTATAACAATCATCACACCAGAAGCACACCCTTTCTTTCTTTTTTTCATTAAATTCTTGACTACTAACTATTCTTTGTCCCCTACTTTTTTAAGGTAAGAATCCTTACTGTTGCTCCTTATATTAGTAGGGTTAGGCAATATTCCACTTTATGATCTTGTTTTGATTGTTATGTTAATAGGCTCGTTGTCTTGTTTATCATCACTCTATCACCTCTTGAGTTGGATTGGAGCTTAAATCCTTCTTTATCATAATATAACTAAGCACTGACAACCACTATGTCCTCTTGTTTCATAGCAAACACACACTGCTATTGTAATGTGTAAGGATCCATTAGCTTGACAGTGAGCTCCAACTCAGGTTTAAGTCCTTTTAAGAAAAATCCTATCAAATACTCTTTTAGAAATGAAAGTTTATTCAAGTGCTTATAGAATTTCGAGCAGAATATTCTAGCATTGATCCCACTTGTCTCAATTCCTTCATATCTCCTATAAGATCCTTAAAGATCCCTTCATCAAAGTATTGGTAAAAGATGGTCACATTCATGGGTTCCATTGAACTCTTGTCTCTGAATATCAAATGGTACCATTCTTAGGCTTGTCCTTTAAGAAACATAAATGCTATTCTGATTTTCAAATTGGCAATGGTGTGGTCTAATTTAAAGTATTATTCATTTTTATACAATCACCTCTACCCTAACTCCATTCAATACTAAAAAGTCTATTTTACTAAATCACGTCAGTACTGTGTATCTTTCATTTTCCATAAAAGGTTTAATATTATCCCTTCTCATTGCATCAATTGTTAGAACATATGGACTGCAATTCATTTATCACTTTTCTTACTTATCCATTTTACAACTTTTCATTTCACATTTAAGCCTCCAAAAGGTTCCTCATGCCTTCCTCTTATTTTCATAGCTTAGTGCCTATGGTGCCTTATGCCATGGAGATTTCTTAGGGATCAACCACTCTAATATTAAGATGTTACCGAGAAATAAACATAAAAATGAAAGAGCTCACACATGTTTCAGAGAGAAAAAAAAGGAGAAGAAAGAATAGGTTCTAAGAGAATCAAAATCAGAAAAAAGAGAGAAACCAAATCAGAAATTTTTATTAATCGATTCTCTCCTTTTAGCAAACAACATGTGTATAAGAGTCGTTATAGTCGTTATACATAAATAGTCCGTAATGTTAAATTCATTTTAAGTTATTGGCCTTTAATCAACATCGTTTTATTCATTCTCTTCCTTACTTTCTATGTTTCCTCTTGTCAATTATTTGTTCGCAGCAGAAAATTGAATGAAAATTGTTTTTGAAGAGAAATCAAAGGAAAAAAGGGAATATTACTGAAAAGGTTTTTGTAAATCCCACAAAAGAAAACAAAAACAACCCATCCTTAACTAATCAGCCTAGTCTTAACTAACTAACTCAACCCATAAAACCATTAAATAGAAGGGTATAAAAGAAGCCATCAATTGGAAATATTAAACACACCAACAGGAATTAGCATCCCTTTTCATTTTTCTCTCCATTTTTCCAACTGGTAGGTATGTTAATACACTATCTTTGTCTTGGATGTTACACTTCTCCTATGCATTCCCTCATTTTTGTTGTTTTGTGGCAAATTGTGAGGAAATTGTGGAGGTTAATAACCCTAATATCTCTTAGCACATAGATAAAATTCCAATAGCTATTATATGATTTTTTTGTGATTTTTAGTCATTATACACTAGTTTATAGTTGGATTGTATGTTACGATTGCTTAGGAAAATAATTGAAGTAATGGAAAGAGACAAAAATAGATAAAACGTGGCTAGAAATGAGAAAAAAAAAGAGAGGAGGTAGGAGAAGATGTAACATCCCATTATCCCATGTTAAGGATTAGAACCCTAGAATAGTGTATATAAGAGATTATTGAGAAGTTAGAAAGTGCATTTCATACTCATACATAATATATCATACACACACATGTGAATCTTAATTATTGCACACATTAAAATGATTATACATGCATTCATTGACATTTTCATGTATAATTAATTTATTAATGTGATTATATTGAGAATTGTGGATTATATGTATTGAAAATTGATTTGGTGATAATAATTGTTGATCTAGAATTTTTGGAGAAATTTATAAAATTTCTAAAATTTTGGGTATTTTTAGACTAGGAAAAATGTCAAATGGCAGGACAATTGATAAATAGTAGTTGAAATAAGAGTCAAATGATAGTTGAAATTTTGATAAATAACTTTGGAATTTATTGAGAAGTGTCATTGAAACTTCGGAGACCATTGGAGTAGATATTGGAGTTGATTGGATTAGTTAAATAAGAGAACCTAGTTTAAACCTATAGAGATTGGACATGTGGCAAGTGTTGTCACTTGACAAGCCATATCTTTATCCCACAATTCTCTTAATTACTTGCAAGACCATTAAATTGTATTGAGTCTTTCTTTCTTCTTCTTCTTCTTTATGGCTTTCTTCTTCACCTTCTTCACGAATTTTCTCACCAATCTCCTTTCAAGTTGAACTTAGCTCTCTCATCTTTCACTTGATACTCTCACCTTGTTGTCTTCTTCATTTGCCACAAGAAAACCTAAACCTTCCAACCTCTATGATGTTGTACGTGGGTTGTATGAGAAGTTAGGGCTTCTTGGTGTTCTTGAAGAATTTGAAGATTTTGAAGTTAAATCAAGTAAGTTATGCTTTAAACATCATGGGTAGTGTTAAATGAAACTAATATGATGAGTAATTTGAGATTGATGACATGATCATGAAATTATATGTGTGAATCGTGAGTGATGAAATGTTCATATAAATGTCTTGTTTCTACATATAAGATGGTTAACCTTTCATAAGTTGTTGTAGAGATGAGTTTGAACTTGAAAGATCATTAAAATGGTGTAGAAGAAGTGTAGAAATTATGACTTGTAATTTAGATATTTATATTCTGTTTTCTTGGTATATTAAGTGAATTTCTTTGATTATTTTAGAGATGAATTAACATTAGTTTAGAGCTAATAAAAAGGAGTACTATGGTTTTTGAAATGAGATAAATTAAGTTGATAGTGAGGAATGAAATGAAGGTGAAAAATGAAGTGGAACATATGTAGAAAATTGAAAATGAATGTGTATATGAATATGTTCTGTTTTGGTGTGTATAACATGAATGTTAGTAATTGTAATATAGACAAAGTAGAGTGAGTTAAAAGAGAAAGAAAGGGATAGTATAGTGTCTCGAAGTGAGGAGAATTAGGATGTTGGTTTATAGATAAAGGAAAGGTGACAATGGAGTTGAATGTGTACTAAAATATTGAAGAATGCATAGATATGGTTGATCTTTTGTTTATTGGTTATGATCAACAATCTTGTATGATGTGTTTTGTGGATGTTTTGAATTGGAATGGAGGTGACAATGAAGAGGAATTGAAGTAGGAATGATAAAAATATGCAAGAGATGTGTTTAATAATACACTTGGAAGGGGAAGGAGTAAGGATTTAGTAAACCAAAAAATGATGGTGATATATCTTGTTATATATATATGACTGCTAAATCAAATGAGTAGAGTTTTATGGATTTTAATGCTAATATGGTAGTTGAAGTGGCATGTAATGAAGTTGCATAAATGAATGTGAATACTAAAAAATTTGGTGTAAAATGATGTTAGTATATGTGTAGAAATTGTGGGAAATGTTGTCAAGTGAGATATGCTTCTCATATGTCCGTTAGGTGGACTTCAGGCCTGCTGGGCAAACATTCTTAGGAATTTTGGCTTCCCAACTCTGTTCATGTCCTTTTGGAGGTTGGACGGACATTTTGGGGACACTTACATAAATGTGCAATTTTGACTATTTAGATAGCAAAATCTCTCTTTGGGGTCTTCACAAAAGTTGTAGAATTCAAAGTCCTCTTCGAAAGCGTTCTAAAATGACATTAATCCAACATCTACAGTAAAAGTTATGCCTTTTGTCCTAAAATCATGTATATATATAAATTATTGACTTATTAATATTTTCCTTTGAGGTATTGATGCTTGAATGTGATCTCGAATGAGTAATTTGAGCAATTAAAGTAAGGAAAGTGTATTAGGTATTAAGGAATGATTTAAAGGTGATGCTATTAGATGCATATTAAGAAAATGTACCCAGGATTGTCATTGAGCATGCATTGTACATAATCTATATATACATATGTGCATAAATGAGTACTTATATAATTATGCAAAGTTGTGATGTGTGTAAATGTGTATTGCCTGATATAGAAGAGCAATTAGAGCGACAACATCTAGACGTTGCCGGGACTTCGAGGCAATATCTATCTGAAGTAAACTGTAAGTAACCTAAATGGCCTCACTATAATTATTTGTTTGTTTGAATTATGTATTGAATTATTATATGATGTGTATTTACTTATTTTGGACATTGAATGCCCGAGGTGTTTGATGCATGAAATAACATTGGAAGTGCTCATTGAATGTGAATTTGACTGAATATATGATTTTTCAACTTAAAGGTTGAATGTCGAACCAAGGTTCGGTGACAAATGTGAATGAGACTGTAAATGTGAATGTTATTGATTGAACACAATGATTGATTGAATATGTGTGGTGCATTATATTACATGAATGCATGAAAGATAAAGGTAGTTGTGATCAGAGTCACCAGTGAAAAGAGCTTAAGCTCAAAACATGCTGAAAGCCTCTAGCTCAATATGTAAAATGAGCCATATATCCCTAATAAATAAGGGACAGTATTAATGAGCCTTGGATCTGTAATAAATAAGGGACAGTATTAATGAGCCCTGTATCCACAACGGATATGGGACAGTGAAAAAGGCACTCGGTAACAACAATAAAACAAACGAATGTGAGTCTCACGAGCATTGCATATACACTTGATATATGTACGAATTCAATGGCTGTAATGTATTATTGAATTATGTTGAATGAGAAATGTGAAAATTATGTACAAGATATTTTGTGACCCTACATGATGATACTTGAAATGATATGAATTATATGATTGCATGGATTGTTGAATTTTGTGATATGAGTGAACCATCGAGGATGATTAACTCACGGAGTTTGCAAAACTTACCAAAAATTGCACATTGATTTTTTATGTTCGAGAGAGACGATATAGCTTCTAAGTCAATTTAGAATAGAACTAACACTGATTTTGGATAAAAGACATGGTTCAAAGGTCAGTCAATTGAGATTATGAGATTTAGATAAATTTTTGTATAATTCCTTATGTGTGTAGCATGCTCTATATACAAAGATGTAAACTCTAATTAGTTTTTGATAATGTATATATATGGATGTTGTTGTAAAGCCACAATGTACATATTGTTTAAGAAATGAAATGAGGAATTTGGGTTTTAGCCATGGTGATTCTTATGTTTTAATTTATGATGTCATGAGTAAGTGAGATTGATGTAGTTGGTGCACCGCTTTCGTCGGGCATGTGCTCGAATGTCAGAAGGACATACGGGCACAAATGTCTGCTGGGAGTGGGGCGCCACGGAAGAGTAAAGGATGAAGAAGATGGCAATTTTTGGAAAATTTAAGTTATATTAAGGGGCAAAATAGGAAATGCAAAAAGTTAAGGGTGAAATTGGAATTTACTTCCAAAAAGGGTATTTTTGGTATTAATGGAAATATTTGTCGGTAAAATAGAACTTTTAATATTTAAGGGTATTTTTGTAATTATGGTAGTTAGGTTAGTAAGGATATTTTATATAATTAAGAATAAAGGGGAAAAGGTAATAATGTTGAATTATTAATGGAAATTGAGTTGAAAATTTTTATTAAATTAGTCTAATAGAATTTGGTAATATTTATGTTCGAAGGTCTGATTAAAAGGCAAATTTGACTATTAAATAGGTGAGTCTGAAATTGAGGTAAGGATAACATTAGACTGTAATCTTAGAATTGTTGGACCCGATTTTAAGTGAAATTTAGAAACAATAAATGATATAAAATAAGTGTTTTATATATGTATTGTGTAATAGAAGTATTTATGCTTTAAGGAAATGTATGAAAAAGAATTGATGAATTTTGATAATTTTGAGATTTGAATAGATTTGTATGGTTATGAAAGTTAAAGTGACTTAGTGGATTGAAATGGAAGTTGAAAATCAAGAAATAAAGAGGAAAAGTGTGAAAATTTAAAGAATTAAGAAAGTTTGATTTTTGGGGATGAAAAGTGATAGAAAGTTTGACTTGAGAGTTAACTTTTTGATTTAGGCCAAATTTGAGCAAATGATCTACATGAAACTTGTAGCTTATGTTAAGAGCTTTCCGTCGCCATAAAGTTTGATATTTTTCAATATCGGGAGTAAAAGTTTTGATCAGTCAAAGTTAGGGTTAGTTATTTTGTTTGAAAAATGCTATGAAGAGTGGAATTGTGTATGCTGTGCTTTGAGGCAAATCGTCGGATGGATGTGGTCTGAATTGGAGAAAATGGTCTACATAAAAGTTGTAGCTTATATTACCAGCTATTTATCGCCATAAAGTATGCAATTCTTCGATATCGGGGCCAAGAGTTATGATTTTCGGAAAATTCGAGTTTATACATATAATTGAAGTTCTGTTCTTTTGTTTTTTATCCGACCCTTTTGCAACTTTCGATTATAATTTCTCCGTCCGACATCCGATTGACTCGGTTTTTGAAGCGTTGGATTCCTAAGACATTTAACTACTTTTTCATGTGGAATTATGATTTTTAGGAGATTAAATGGAAAGAGATTGTTTTTAATTAAGTGATGTTGGAAATTTTCTAAACATGGTTCAGTATTTTGAGAAATTTGGGATCTGGGGAGATCCGATTGAATTGATTTTTTAGGCAAAATAAACTAGAGACATGGGGCTACAAGTCTTATGAAGGAATTGAATTCCAATTTAGCCCCTAAGACTTTCAATTTCTGGAAGGAAGACAGGTTTAGAGTTTAGTGTCGATTTTGTAATGGTCTGAAAGTGTTCTGGCCATAACTCTTTCATTTTTAAATCGAATTGAGCGTTTTTGGTGTCGCTGGAAACGTAAGACATAGAGGAACACTTCTCTAAAAGGAAGTGTTACCAAATTATGACATTTACTTGCTCAAAATCAGGAGGCAAGATGTCAGTTTTTAAAGGCTAAATGAAGGGCAAAAGTGGAAGTTTACTTAAAGTATTAGGTTATAAGGCACATATGGAGGGTTACTTTGGTCCATTTGAGTTAAATTAAAGCCAAGAAGAAGGAAATTAGATGGGAGACCAAGCTTGTAGCCGTATGTGTGGGAAGGTAGAAACAAAATTGGCTTATTTTAAGATAACTTAGTAAAACTACTTAGTTTTAGTTTAGGTTTTAAAGTTACAACAAAACCCCCCTAAATAATTTGAAAAGGGGAGTCATGAAAGTTCCAAAGAAAGGAGAAAAGAAAGGGGATTTTCGTTGGTGGAAGAAGAAGAAGAAGAAGAAGAAGAAAAGTGGTTAGGTCTTGTGATTTTCCTTGCTTAGAGAAGAGTTTGTAGAGTTCTTAAGAAGGAAAAGAGAAGGGAAGGATTAAGCTTCCATTAAAGCCAAGAAGAGAGAGAATTTTGTGGGTTTCTCTTTAAGGTAAGAGAAATGTGAATTCTTTTGGGATTTATGGATGGATTTTGGTGTTAATAGCTTAGAAAATGTTTGGGTAAGGTTATATAGAATTGAATTCATGTTCTTCTTTCCTTAGAATGTCCAATTTTGATTTCTCATATTCATATGGGATTTTTTTGTTTGATTAAGGTGAAGTGAGGCAATTGGAGCTAGAAAAAAAGCATCTTGATCAAGCTCAAAGCTAAAGGAATTTAAGGTGCGTGATTTCTTAATAATTGAGTTATAGGCTTAATGAACTTTTTATAGTAAATGCAAATTAAGGCTTTCCAATGACTTAAGATGTTTGTATGAATTACTCTTTGTGATGTCCTTTGAATGTGAATTCATGTTGGAATGATTTATATAATGGTTTGTTAAGTGGAAAGGACTAGAATGTGTGATTTCGGAAAAAGATTGCCATTTTGGCCAATTATGTGAAAGTGAATTTTGTAAAGGCCAATTAAGGCTAATGATTATGAATTGTGTGAATTATGTGCTTTCGTTGGGTTTGTGGTGGTCCCATAAGAATCAGGTGCACCTGTCTACCCATAGGCTTCTCCCGCCTGCCCGCTAGTGGCATTGGAGTTCCTCTCACGGACTCCCATAAGTCACGGCTACACATGACCGCTTCCCTGGAATGTGTAGTACGTTCCGTTTTGAATCCACCTGAACCACTTTGTTTTTGATTTTATGAAATTTTAGGTTATTTTGTGATGTGTTAAGTTTGTAACTTGTTTTGATGTGATAAATTCTGTGAAGAGTTTTGAAAATTGAATCAATGTGATATTGTTTTGTAAATGAAAGAATTAATAATGGTTTTTGCTTATTTCTCGTTTATTAAGTTATTACCCACGGAGCCGTCAAGCTCACCCCCCATTTCTCCTCCACAGGTGTCGAGTGAGAAATTGAATCGCCGCATCGGGATTGAGGCAATACTCCGATGCATTTTGCTTTTGAAGTCATTTTTGAGAAAACAAAGCTTTAGGTCGCATTTTGGATTGTATTTAACTTTTGATACTTCCATTGTAGTCGGGCTAAAATTCCCTCTAAAGCTTTGTATAATTTCTACTTTCCTTGTAAATACAAAAGATTTGACTTTTAATGTACATTCTGTATATTGATTTCAAATGTATTGTTTTATGGTTTGAGGATGGATGGAAACATAAGTTTGTGTTGGTTGATAGTTTGAGAATGGATAGATGCTTAAGAGTGAGATTGCTACCTTTTGAATGATGTTTGAATCTATATCTGGATGGGAGTGTGTTGTAGAAGTTTGGAAGATTGAGTTTTATGCAGGTAATAGAGAGAAAATTGAAGATTTTGGCTAGAGCACTTTTAGGGGAGGTGCTGTCCAATTTTCCTTTAAAATGGGCAGAAATTTGATTTGTATTTTATCCCTCCTTAGGGCTTGACTTGAATTAAGATGTCTTCTTGAAGATTGTAGTACTTGTTGAGGTCTTTCAAATGGTATATAATTTGTCACTTTTGAATTAGGATGAAGAAGTTATAAGAGTTGCAAGTTTTCAGTTACTGTAGATGAGAGTTTTAGTTGACAGATTCTTTAGCAGGGTTTCTCACCCCCTCGGGGTCTATTTTGATTTTTGCACTCTTCATAGAAAATGTAGATTATCTTTTCCTCTTTCTATTCATATATAATTTGCAATTATTGGAGTTGGGAATAGAAAGTTATGAGGTTGAGAAGATGACAGTTACGATTCATTTAGGTAGAGTTACTGTTCCATTGGCTTTGATATAGGCAGTAACTTTGAGATTCATTTTACCTCTTTAAATGACTGAGTTGATTTTTACACCCTTCATTAAATTTATAGATCATCTATTTATCTTTCTAATGAGGTAAAATGTGACTTTTTTAGGCTTTTGTGTTAAAAGATATGAATATTCAAACTTCTGGTATAGTGTAGGACTTTTCCAAGTTTAGCAGAATCTTTGGAGAAACTTTTGACCCCTTTAAATGCCAAACTAGTTTTTCAATCCTTCATGGAAGTTGTAGAGCTTCCTTTTACCTTTCCAAAGATACCAAGTATGCAATTTTTCGATATGGTAGTTAAGAGTTATGCTCATTCTAAGTTAGGAAGTTGTGATGGACAAAATTCCCGAACCTTTAGCGTGCATGAAGTGAATCTCGGACCCGAACGAGTGGATTTTGGCAAGATTATGAGTATAGGAGAGGTTAGGATGGATTTAGGACCCTTTGGAGGGATCTTAGAGGGTTAAAAATTGTTCCACCCGAAAGTTACACAGCCTACCCTTGTGAATTTACACGGGCCGTGTAACTTCCAGCGCAGGGACACTTTTCACCCGTAGGTTACACGGCCTGACCTTGTGATTTTCACACGGTCCGTGTGTTGTGGACCGCTTAATGATAGATTTTGAAATTTTGGTCTTCATTCAAGTTTTATTCCTAGATGTCTACTTTCCAACCGTTCAAAAACGAAGTCAATCCGACATCTATAATGAGAGTTATGGCATTTTCTCCAAAGTATGTTCAGTAGGAGTTAGGATATGAACATATCGGATTCATTTGGCCATAACTCCTTTGTCCGACCTTCGAATGAAGTGATTCTTGAAGCATTAGAGTCCTAACATGTTTTTCTACCTCTACATAAAATTTTATAGCAATTGGAGTTAGAACCCAAAAGTTAGGGGTAAGAGAAATAAGAGGTCAGTTTGGAGAACTGATCGGACTATGATCAATCTTTGGATTTTTAAGCATATCTTGAGCTATAGAGATCCGATTGAGGAGAGTTTTGATTCTAATTAATCTAGAGACATGACATTTCATTTTTAACTTAGGAATCAGATTCAATTTTGGGCCCTAAGCAGGTCAATTTTATTGAGGAAGATTAGGTTAAATTTATCACAATCCGTTCGGGAGTATATGAAATAAGTTTGATTTGAGGTTCTTCTGTGGTGAGGAATCCCTCCCTCGTGGGTTGCACGTCCAAATGTCACGTAGGACGTCGGACTCGTGTCTCACCAAGAAAAGGGATATTATATGGATTTGCATGAATTAAATAACAATGGTTATAAGAAAGAAAATTTTCACTGATTTTGATCCATTTCGGATAGGTTTAGTCCACGGTTTCCCACACTATTTTTGGTTTACTCTCGAATGTCAGAATTCGTGTCAGTTAATAGATCCCTTTTATTCGATTCGAATTTGTGTTCGCTTCCTGACATGTATATTCCATTCAATTCATTTCACTTTGTTAATCGATTCGATTTCGTTTTCGCTTTTGTTTCCACTTTTGGTATTGGATTTTTCGTATGTTTTCATTACTGCCTTTTCGTTTTCATTTCGTTTTTCGGTTGGGATCCGGCCTCCGGATCGTATCCCAACAAGAATAGTCTACATTTTTTATTAATAAATTATTTATAGCGAATCATATTTTGAATTAGACATTAATTAAATTAATGATTGATAGTTACATACATAAATTATGTTTATTTTATTTGACAAATATTTACCAAAGTACAAGGTGTTTCGCTTTTATATTTTGTTACATTTTATGATGTGTATCTCTTGTTAATTTGGCGAAAAGTGTGATAATTAAATAAAGACTGATTAATAATAAGTTGTGAATAAATGGTGTACATCAAAATTTGTAGCTTTCCTAGGATAGGCTATACTTGATAGTTATAGATTGATAGGTTTTGTTTAGATATGAGCAAGCAATGACTAGGTATTTATTTGTGGAGCAGGTATCGGGGCATCTTAAGCCCCGAGGATGTCCTGTGCAGATGACTAGGTACTAGAGTGGTACTTAGATATGTTGAGTCTTGGGGATATCTTGCACCAATGGTTGTAGGTACTAGGTTAGATTACGAAATTGAGGTACCCTATGTTGATATTTATACATTTAATTACATTTCCATTTGGTGAGAAATTATAATGAGTAAAGACGAGTCAACAAACCATTAAATTTAAGCCTACTAAGTTAAGCAAGGTTAGACAATTTGGTTAATTATAGGATAAAACATAAATGACAGTAATAAAATAATATTAGTCTTAATCACTACTTTGATAACATTCTAGATGTTTTGTTAATTTTTCAAATAGACTGAGTAAGGTTGTGAATCTTAGTATTATATGTATGTTTTAAATAACTTGACTAATTTTTATATTTTGAAATTATTTGATTTTAAAGATATTATCAATTACCCTTACTGACTGGGCAACTCACCCCTTACCATTTTTTTAAAGGAGACAGAGAGATTGTCGATAGCTCCAATGCATGAGATTGATAAAGTGGAGTTGAGGTGGAGCCAATAGATTAATTGAGTAAAGTTGTTTGATTGTATATATTTTTTAATATGATAGTTTAGGTAGTTGTGTTTGCATAAAATACTTTTGTGATAGACGAATATCCTTTTTTGGGACTAATGAGAATTTTGGTAATTAATGTTATGCTTTGGGAGTAATTTGGATAATTATGGTTTAAGAATTATGGGAGTGTTACATTAGGTGATATCAGAGCAGGTTTACGTTTCTAGGGATGTACTGAATGAAAAAAAACTAATGGTGTGCTCTTGTCTTATTTAGGATGGTTTTAAGAGATGATGATGTTAGCCCTGAGTTAATTGGGGAATCGGGAAATTTGATTCGTGCTTCGAATGTGCCTAAATAGGGGGATGCTTAGACCGATCGACTAGGAGGAGAGATGCTAGGCCACCACAAATGATGCAATTCTTTTAGATGATGTAATCGATTATTACTGCGGCTCCAGCCTAAGGTGATTCTGGGGTGGATCGCAAATATAAACTGATCCATAAGATGAGTTTAGTAGAGTTTCAAGATACTACTAAGATTGAGGAGGCTAAAGTATGGTGGAAGCAGACAAAGTTAGTTTTAGATCGTCTAGAGTGTACCTTGGAAAGAAGGTTTCAATACATCGTTTCCTTATTCCAGGGTAATACACTGAATTGGTGGAAGCTGGTGAAGAGATCTTATAAGACATGACAGATGACTTAACAAGAGTTCTAGAGATAAATACACTCTGTAGATATTATCAAGATTGAAAGAAGATGAAGTTCATAAGTACGGTTCAAACAAAAAAGATGTCAATGGCAGATTATAATTTTGCAGCATTGTGCAAATATGCATTGGAGGTTATGACAAATCCAAAAGATAGATGTTACCAATTTGAGCAGAGTTTGAGCGCGAATATTTGCTTAGGTTTCGAAGTCATTACTTCTTATTTTAAGAAGTTACTAGAGAATACACTCAGAGTAGAGGATATGATAGAACAAGGCAATCAGAAAGTCATTATGAAGAAGGGAGTCGGTCTATTAAGAGGGGAACTAACCATTTCTGGTCCACTAATGTTGGTGAATCTAGGAAATCCAATTTCACATCTAACAGGAGTGGTTGTTTCAACTGATCTGGTAGAGATCGAGGAGCGGGTGGGGATTTAGGATAGTATAGCATGCTAGTACACCATCAGTTGAATTCGACAAATGGGTTAGTCAGAGGTTCGAAGGACCTTTTAATAAAGCAATAAAGGGTTACAAAGTTATGCTACCTGCAGGAGAGTGTATAGAGGATCATATTGGGGACCCATTAAGATCATTCAAGCATGTTATATTTGTGGAGAACGGGGACAATTACAGAGGAGTTGTCCAAGAATATGGACGAGTTCGAGATTGAGGGTAGAGGAGGCCATACATGATCAATTTCGTGGTTTTGTTTTAGGTAGAGGTTCAGGTAGAATTGGTAGTAGAGGTAGTGGTAACAGAGTCGAACATGGACCAATAGTGAGTACAGGTACTAGTGGGACATTCTGAATACAAGGTCAAACTTAAGCAAAGATACACCATATGACAAGAGAAGAGGCACTTACAACCAACGATGTCATTTCGGGTATGATTTCATTATTTGATATTAACACTTATGTGTTAGTAAACTTAGGATCTACACATTCTTACATTTCTTTAGGGTTTGTTACTAAAGTTCTAGGGGAGTTTAGTACATTAGGATATGACCTAAGAGTGTGGTTGCTAGTAAGAGACTGTGTGGTAGTAAATAGGGTAAGAAGGGGGATGTCGGTGAGGATTGATGGAGTAGAGCTATCAGCTAAATTGATAGTGATAGATTTAAGGGAGTCTGATGTGATTCTTAGGATGGATTGGTTGGCACAACATCGGGATATAATGGATTGTTATGCGAAGAAGGTAATGATTGAGTCTTTGTGTAAATCAAAAGTGATATTTATGGAGGATTGCAAAGTGGTCCCATTATATGTGATCTCAGCCATGACTGATAGACAGTTGATATTGAATGGGTGTGAGGCATATCTAGCTGATATTATAGATATAAAGGAGGTGAATCCTAGGTTGAAGGATATTCTTATGGTGAAGGAATTTTTGAAGGTATTATTAAATGATTTACTAGGTTTGTTGCCTTAATGAGAGATAGATTTCACAATTGAGACTATGTCTAGAGTTATCCAATTTTTATTACACCGTATAGGATGACCACTGTTGAGTTATATGAGTTAAAAAGGTAATTATGGGATTTGTTGGAAAAGAGCTTTATTAGATCAAGCACATCACCATGGGGAGATCCAATGTTGTTTGTGAAGAAAAAGGATGGCAGTATAAGACTTTACATGGATTACCGGTAGCTAAATTAAATGATAGTAAAGAACAAGTACCCGTTGCTGAGGATAGATGATCTTTTAGATCAGCAGAAGGACCTGTCATATTTTTCAGGATTGACTTAAGCAGTTGAGGATAGCTGAGTCAAGTACTACCAAGATAACTTGTTGCACTCAGTATGGCCACTGTGAGTTCTTAGTGATACTTTTTGAGTTGACTAATGCACTAGCCACATATATGAAATTGATGAACAAGACTTTTCAGGAGGATTTGGATCAGTTTCGGATAATGTTCATTGATGATATATTGGTGTATTCGACAAGTAAAGAGGAGCATGTGCAACATTTGAGAATTATATTATAGATTCTAAAGGAGAGACAATTGTATCTAAAGTTGAGTAAGTGTGAGTTTTCAATGGAATAGGTAATCTTCCTTAGACATGTGGTGTCCCAAGAGGGAGTGATGCATGATCCTACTAAGGTAAAGACAGTCATAGAGTGGGAACCACTTAGAAATACATGAAAGATAAGGAGTTTTTTAGGACTTACTAGATATTATTGGAGATTTTTAAAAGGATTTTTTATAATAACTAGCTCATTGACCAAACTGTTGAAGAAAGGAGTTCAGTTTGAGTAGACCAATCAGCGTTAGGAGAGTTTTTAGGAGCTTAAGTGGAGATTGACTTCTAGCCCAATTTTGGTCTTATCATTGAGTGGTGAAGGTTTTAAGGTATATAATGATGCTTCGAGGATAGGTTTCGGGTGTGTATTGATGTAGCATGGAAAAGTGATAACTTATCCCTTTTATTAGTTATGATCGAATAAGTTGAATTATCTCACCCATAATCTAGAGTTAGAGGCAATTATGTATGCTCTTAGGATTCGGAGACATTTCGAATCCTTACAAATCACAAGAGCCTTAAGTATATCTTAGCTCAGAGGGAGTCAAACTTAAGGCATAGAAGATGGATCGAGCTATTGAAGGATTATGATTGTACTATTGATTACCATCCGAGGATGACTAATGTAGTAACAAATGCTTTGAGTAAGAAAAGCTTAAGAGTAATGGTTAGTTTAAGCTGACATAGTATGACACCATTAATGGAGTTGAGAGCACTAGATCTGAGATTGGAGATTGATTATGTGAGTGGTTTATTGGTGACATTACAGGTATAATTGGATTTGCGAGATAAGATCAAAAAGGCACAAGCTTAGGATTCTTTATGATGCAAATGAAAGAGAGAGTGTGCAACATAGTAGGGATACTAACTTTTCAATAAAAGCATACAGAGCGTCACTGATTAGGAGGCAAGTTTGTGTGTCGGACATAGATGGATTACAAGAGAAGATTTTGAAGGAAGCTCATAATGCATCATATGCTATGCATCCTGGTACTACAAAAATGTATCGAAACTTAAAACCTTTTTACTGGTGGCCAACAATAAAGAAAGATGTAACAAAGTTTGTGTTAAGGTGTTTGACCTATCAGTAGATCAAGGCAAAGCATTAGGCATAAGTAGGAAAATTAAGACCCTTATTCATTCAGTTTTGGAAGTGGGAAATTTTTTTGATGGATTTTGCGGTAACATTACCGAGGACTAGATGTAGACATGATTCAGTTTGATGGATTGTGGATAGGTTGACTAAATCAACTCATTTCTTTCTTGTATAATAGATAGACTCCTTGGACAAGCTTGCCAAGTTGTAAGTTGATGAGATTGTGAGGTTATACGGGGTTTAAATGTCTACTGTATTATATCAAGATCTAAGGTTTACTTCCCGGTTCTATATGAGTTTACAAATAGCTTTGGGGACTAGGTTGAATTTGAGTATTGCATTTCACCCTTTGATAGTCGGAACTTATGATTCAGACATTGGAGGATATGATGAGAGCTTATGTGTTGAACTTGGAGGGTGATTGGGATAGATATCTACCTTTGATGGAGTTTATGTATAACAATAGTTATCACTCTAGCATCAGTATGGCACAATTTAAGGCACTATATTGTAGGTGGTGTAAAGATCCAATTTATTGGGATATAGAGAGTGTTAGATTGTTAGAGGGACCGGAGTTGGCTCAAGAGACAATGGAGAAAATAGGGGTGGTAACGTAATGCTTGAAGGTAACTTCGTATCGGCAAAAGAAATATGCGGACCAATATCATTGGGAGATGGAGTACAATGTTAAAGATAAGGTATTTCTATGAGTATCACCTTGTTTGGTAGGAGACGAAAGTTAATTTCAAGATACATAGAACTATATGAAATTGTACAATATGTGGGGCCTTTAGCTTACATATTAGCATTACCACCAAAGTTATCACAGATTCATGATGTGTTCTATGTGTCAATGTTGAGACGGTATTGATCAGATCTTAGCCATATTATATCAAGGCCTAATATCGAAGTTACAAATGATATGACTTATAAAGAGGATCCAACAAAGATATTGGATAGACAAATTAGAAAATTAAAGAGACGGGAGATTCCGATGGTGCGAGTTTTGTAGAGTCATCATCGTTCTCCAAGAGAAGTGACTCGGGAGGTAGAGGATGAAGTTTGACTTGAGTATCAACATTTGTTTGGATCCTCAGGTATGTAATTTAATTTCAAGCCTAGAATTCTTTTAAGGTGGGGAACTGTAAAGCCCAAAAAAAAAGTAGCCCAACCTTAACTAATCAGCCCAGCCTTAGCTAACCAACCCAGCCCATAAAACAATTAAATAAAGGGGTACAAAGGAAGCTATCAACTAGAAATATCAAACATACCAATAAAAATTAGCTTCCTTATTTATTTTTCTCTCCATTTTTCATACTGGTAAGTGAACTAATGCACCATATTTCTCTTGTATGCGATTATTCTCTCAAGTGTTCCCTCATTTTGGTAGTTTTACTGTAAATTGTGAGGAAATTATGGAGATTAACAAGCCCAAAATCCCTTAGCATATAGGTAATTTTAGCAACTATTATATGTTTTTTTGTGATTTGTAGTCATCCTACACTAGTTTATAGTTGGATTGAATGTTGTGATTGTTTGGGGCAATAATTGAAGTCATGCAAAGAGGTAAAAATGAAGAAAAGGTGGCTAGAAAATGAGGGGAAAAAAAAGGAGGTAGGAGAAGAGGAGAGGGTGGAGAGGATGACACTTTTTGTAAAATTTAACTTATATTAAGGGGAAAATTAGGAAATGCAAAAAGTTAAGGGTAAAATTAAAATTAAGGGGCAAAATAGGAAATGCAAAAAGTTAAGGGCAAAACTAGAATTTACTTCCGAGATGGGTATTTTTGATATTAATAGAAAAAATTAAGGGTAGAATAGGAATTTTAATTGTTAAAGGTATTTTAGTAATTATGATGGTTAGGCTAATAAGGATGTATTTTTATAATTAAGAATAAAGTGAAAAGGGAATAATGTTGAATTATTAAGTGAAATTGAGTTGAAAATTTGTATTAAGTTAGTCTATTATAATTTTGTAAAGTTTAAGTATGAAGGTTCGATTAAGGGGTAAATTGGACTATCAAATAGTTGAGTTTGAAATTGAGATAAGGATAATTTTAGACACACTCTTAGAATAGTGTATCATTTTGTTATTAATAAATTATTTTATAGCAAATTATATTTTGAATTAGTCATTAATTAAATTAACGATAAATAGTTACATATATGAATTATGTTATTTTAATTCACAAATAATTAACAAAGTACAAGGTATTTCGCTTTTATATTTTGATATGTTTTATGAGATGTATCTCTTGTTAATTCATCAAATAACATGCAAATTAAATAGAGACTGACTGATAATAAGCTTTGAATAAATTGTGTAAATAGAGAATCTGTGCCTTGCCTAAGATAGGCTATATTCGATAGTTATAGATTGATAAGTTGTTTCGATATGAACAAACAACGACTAGGTATATATCCGTGAATTAGGTATTAAAGTATCCTGAGTTCTGAGAATGTCTTGTGTCGATGGTCAAGTACCGGAGTGGTACCAAAATATCCTGTGCCGATAGCTAAGTACTAATGTAATACCAGGGTACCAAATTAGATTAAGAAATTGAGATACCGTGTGTTAATATTTGTACATTTAATTACATTTGTACTTGGTGAGAAATTATGATGAGTAGAGATAAGTCGGCAGACCATTAAATGTAAGCCTACTAGGTGAAGCAGGGGTAGACAATTCAGTTAATTATGGGATAAAACATAAATGACTGTAAGAAAATAATATTAGTCCTAATGTTGGACCCCGTCTCTGAGGCCCAATATTCAGAAACACATAAGCATAGAAGACCCAAAATCGACAATAATATTCACCCCAATTAGGGAAACCTCCAATAGAAAGATTCGACTTGGTTTTTTAACAAAATTTTGTTTCTCATGATCTAACGATTCTAACGCCACTAAAATCGTTCAATTCAGATTAGAAATGAAAAAGTTATTGCCAAAATACTTTTTAAAGAAAATAGTCAAAACCGAACACTTTACTGACTTCGCATCAGCATTTGAAGGTTTTTATGGCTAAATTGCCGATCAGTTACTTCATAAAACTTGTAGATCTATGTCTCTACTTTAATTTAAAACAAGAATCGACCCGATCGGAGCTCTATAGCTCAAGATATTTCAAAATCAGTGAAGTATATTCAGACTTTATTGACCGACTATCACATTTTGTTTCAAACCAATTTTTACAATTTAAAAGCAATACCAACCAATCAGGTATAAAAAGATAGAAAATTCTCTTAGGAGTCTATCGCTTCAAAAATCAGCTTAATCGGAGGTCTATGCAAAAAGTTATGGCCAAAAGAAGGAAGAGGGGTCAATCGGCCAGGAACCGACCCAAAAGGCGAGCAGGCGCTCGGCACGCGAGCGCCTGGCGCCCGCCATGCTGGCGCGCCTCGCCACACCAGCAGGCGATCGCCTCATGACCCGACCTTCGAGACTTGAACCCTCATAACTTTTGATTCTGAGCTCCAAATTAGACACGGTTTGATTCGTTGAAAAGCTAAGAGATAGCTCTACCATTTTCAAGGAGGACTCAAAGACAAGCTCGGCCACTAAGGAAATCAAAAGTTTACTCCAAGACCGATCGACTAGCTCCTCCTAAACAGTACCAGAACTTGCAAATACCATAACTTTTGACCCAGAACTCCAAATTTAGCTAACTTGGTGGCTATAGAAAGGTAAGAGAACGATATACAACTTTCATGAAGACCAAAAGAACAAACTCCAACTCTAAACAGGTCGCATATGGATTCAAAGTTTCTGCTAATATACATCTATCATTTTGACAGCACCTGCACGTAATTCTAACAACTCTTAGCTACCAAATAACATACTCTAAAATAGCTCATACTACATCATAGCAAGCTCTACGCTCGCCTAACACCCTCAAGGAGTCTAAATGATCCTATTCAACCTAAAACAACCCAGAATTTGCAGCACAACACAATATACCCAAATTGATCACATGAACACATCAACCCAGATTTTGCAGAACTGAACAGCTCATGAACCTTTACAAATTTCCAGCGAGCTCTCCCAAAGCAAAAACCCAGTAGCAACTCAATGATCAAAAGACTCATACATATATCCTTTTCAAGGTCAAGCACAGATCGCAAATTAACAAATTCACATGATGAAGAGAGTACTGGAGCTCTCAATCTCTTTATCAATCAATCAAGAGTTCAATCATAGCTTTAACTACATATCAGCATATTCATCATATCCATCAAGAATCAAGTACCAAAATACAAATTATGAGATGCTCAATGCTTAATATGCTTATAAAGATATTCCAAAAGCTAGTTACTAACTTAATACAAAAGTGTCTAAGATTTCTTGGAGTTATGCCCGATGCCTTGCAAGGTTCCCCGATCAACTAGAATTTGCACCTGAGGAGGGAGAATGGGGTGAGCAAACACGAATCAGTGGCTAACACCTTTATAGCCATCGGGTAATGAGCAATACAACACATAAAAGAATCCGAAACATTTGCAATCTATCATATAAAACACAAATAACTCAACTCCATCACATAAATCATAAATTAGCCAAAATCATCACATAAAGCATAACATGAAATCTTCTATCAATTAAAACACATATTATGCATCATAACACCAAAATGATGAAATGCACACAATTGGCTCGAGAGTTCCATAAACACGACGAAAATCGAAGTTTACCGTAAACACGACGAGTCTGATTTCTCAGGATCTCGTGGCCTCAAGCGGGCAGCCGGGAGAAGGCTAGGGGGTCATCGTGCACGAGACTTAACAAAACAGGTTCTCTCTCACCAAATCACAACCAATTTATGCTCACATATTCAAACACAAGAATAGCATTTTACGCTTCTTTCTTTCTATCGAATCATCACAGTTTCATACTTTTCTTTCAAATTGAAGGAAATACGCTTTAAATATACACACAATTTAACAAAGATCGTACACATAGGGCATTTGCCCGTTACACAACAACTATAAAAATGTTACCCACTTAACGTCGGAATCCGAATTCAAGATTTCCCTTCCTCCTTGTCTTTAGTGGGGTTTTCTTGATTTCCTTCAATCAAACCATACTCCATTCAATAAATACATTCTAAAAGAAAGGCATAGCATTCATAAAATCAAGGAAAGGGAAAAATAACTTTAAACCTAACCTACCCATAAGCCATCTATGCTAGAATAACCAAAACTTTAACTTAGAAATCCCAAAATCCCTTTGATTTCACCTTCTCTTCTTTCTTTCTTCAAACCCTACACAAACCCTAACTTCCATTTCATCCCATTTTCGAACCTATCATAAACAAAGATGGAACTTACCTCTAACAAGTAGATTTCTCTTCTTTTTCCTCTTCTTTCTTCCTCCCTTCAAGCTTCCTACTACTCTCTTCCTCCTAGCCGAAAGCTCCCTCTTCCTTAGCTCACGATTTGCTTCTCTTCTTTTGGTTCTTACGACACTTACCTATTCTCCTACACAACTTAACTTATTTATTTCTCATCTTATGCCTTTCTCCAATACTACGTAGTTTCAATCTCCTTATAGCTTACTATGCTTTTCCTTTGGGCTCTCCTCCTTCTTCTTATTCCCTTAATCTCTAAAGCCCATTCTTTCTAACATACCCTTATTTTTGTCTCATATGGCTCTACACATCCAAGCCTACTTCCAATTAATCCAATTAATTCTAACCCTTCACTTTAACTTCAAAATTTCCAATCATACTAACTAATTTCAAGACTCAACAAATACATATATATACACACACACATAGTTAAAACAATTAAAGCAAAAATAAAGAATAAGTCAAGTAAATCAATAAATCAATAAATAAATAAATAAAAATTTTCGGATCCCAATAATTCTCCCATCCTAAAAGAATTTCGTCCTCGAAATCCTTACCTGAGTCCATGAAGAGGTATGGGTACTTCTCCTTCATGGCCTCTAAAGGCTCCCAAGTTGCCTCTTCAGTCGAATGGTTTCTCCACAAGACCTTAACCAGCTTTACAATCTTATTCCTTAACACCTTTTCTTTTGAATCCAAGATCTCCACTGGTTGCTCCTCATAAGTCAAATCCTCTCTCAACTGAACCTCTGAAGGTTGAACTATATGTGAAGGATCTGATCTGTACTTCCTCAGCATCGATACATGAAACACATTATAAATCTTAGATAACTCCAATGGCAAATCTAACTTATAAGCCAAAGGCCCAATCCTCTCAATGATCTCATATGGGCCTAATTACCTCGGGCTAAGCTTGCCCTTCTTGCCAAACCTCAAAACACCTTTTCATGGAAAAGCTCTAAGAAACACCTTTTCTCCCACTTCAAATTCCATCTCTTTCCTATGGGCATTCGTGTATCTTTTCATCCTATCTTGAGCTGCTTTAAGCCTCTATTTCACCACTTTAATTTTATCGACCGTAGCTTGTACCAATTCAGGTCCTACAAGCTTCCTTTCACCTTCCTCATCCCAACAAATAGGAGTTTTGCATCTCCTACTATACAAAGCCTCATATGGTGCCATCTGAATTCTCGAGTGATAGGAATTATTGTAAGCAAACTCAATCAAAGGCAGGTGATCATCTCACAAACCTTTGAAATCCAATGCACAAGCTCTCAACATTGCCTCCAAAGTCCGTATCGTCCTCTCCGATTGTCCATCAGTCTGCGGATGGAAAACCATACTAAAATGCAATCTAGTCCCCAGAGCCTCCTGTAAACTTTTCCAAAATCTGGAGGTAAACCTAGGATCCCTATCAGAAACTATCGAGCTTGGAATCCCATGAAGTCTGATTACCTCATCCACGCACTTCTTAGCCAAAACATTCAAGGAATCTGTCTGTCTAATTGGCAAGAAGTGTGCTGACTTGGTCAACCTATCAACAATCACCCATATAGCGTCATGCTTCTTGCTAGTCCTCGGTAATCCCATCAGAAAATCCATGGCAATCTTCTCCCATTTCCATTCCGGGATCAACAATGGATTAAGCTTGCCTGAAGGTGCTTGGTGTTCAGTTTTAACTTGCTGACACACTAAACATCTTTTAGCAAACTTTGCCACATCTTTCCTCCTTCCCTTCCACCAAAAATACTCTTTCAAATCCCAATACATCTTAGAACTCCCTAGGTGCATTGCATACGGAGCATTATGCGCCTCATCAAGAATCTCATCCTTCAGCTCTAACATGTCTGGAACACACAATCTGTTGCCCATAACCATCAATCCATCTTCCTTAACCTCTACTTCAGAAGGTTTACCATTCTTTACCTCTTCTCTAAGCTTGCTCAAATACTCATCCTTTTCCTGCATTTCTTTGATCTTCTCCTTCAATACTGGTTTCACTCTAAAATTTGCCAAGATACAGTCACGTTCAACTTGCCTCAACGTCACATCAAGCCTGGCTAATTCCTTCAGCAAGGGAAGATACATTGTTTCCACATGTGCCGTAGTGGACTTCCTACTCAGTGCATCGGCTACCACATTAGCTTTCCCCGGATGGTAGTCTATCATCAAGTCATAATCTTTTAACAATTCTAACCATCGCCTCTATCTCAAATTCAGCTCTTTCTAGGTCAACAAGTACTTAAGACTCTTATGGTCTGTAAACACCTTAGTAGTAACTCCATACAAGTAATGTCTCCAAATCTTCAATGCAAAAATTATAGCAGCCAATTCCAAGTCATGAATAGGATAGTTCATCTCATAGGGCTTTAATTGCCTAGAAGCATAGGCAATCACTTTCTCTTCTTGCATCAATACACACCCTAAACCTTTCCTAGAAGCGTCACGGTATACAATGTATCCATCATCACCATAAGGTAATGTCAAAATTGGTGCAGTAGTAAGCCTATTCTTCAATTCCTCAAAACTGCTCTAGCACTCTTCAGTCCACTCAAATTTTTGATTCTTTTTCGTCAATTTGGAAAGTGGAGCAGCTATCATAGAAAAGCCCTCCACAAACCTCCTGTAATATCCGGCTAATCCCAAGAAACTTCTCACTTCAGCTACATTCTTAGGTGCTTCCCATTTAACCACAGCTTCTATCTTTTGTGGATCCACATGCACTCCACGCTCTGAAATCACATGCCCAAGAAATACTACTTCTCTTAACCAAAATTCGCATTTGTCGAACTTGGCATACAATTCATTCTTTTTCAAGGTCTCCAAGGCAACCTTCAAATGATTCTCATGCTCCTCATCACTCTTAGAATAGACCAATATATCATCAATAAAGACAATGATAAATTGGTCCAGGAAAGACTTGAAGACTCTATTCATCAAATCCATAAAGACTGCAGGAGCATTCGTTAACCCGAAAGGCATAACCAAAAACTCAAAATGGCTATACTGCGTCCTAAAAGCAGTCTTTGACACATCGGTCTCCCTAATCCTCAACTGATGGTAACCTGATCTCAAATCTATCTTGGAAAAGACTCTCGCCCCTTGCAATTGGTCAAATAAATCATCTATACGCAGGAGCGGATATCTATTCTTAATGGTGGCATGATTCAGTTTCCTATAATCCACACACATCCGCAACGACCCATCTTTCTTCTTCACAAAGAGAACCGGAGCTCTCCAAGGCGAAGAGCTCAGCCTAATGTAACCCTTCTCCAATAGGTCCTCCAATTGCTCCTTAAGCTCCTTCAATTCCGTCGGAGCCATTCGGTAAGGCAGAATTGAAATCGGCGTAGTACCTGGAAGAAGCTCAACGGGAAATTCAATTTCCCTAGGTAGAGGTAGTCCTGGCAATTCCTCGGAAAAGACATCCGGGAATTCCCTGACTATAGGAATGTCTTCCAACCTCCCTCTATCTGCCTTCGTGTCTAACACATAGGCCAAATATGCTCCCTTACTCATCATTCTCTCTGCTGTCATAGCCGAAACAATCCGAGGTGGACTGACTTTTCTATCTTCCATGAATACCACTTTTCTGCCATCCTCTAGCTCGAATTCCACTGTCTTCTGCTTGCAGTCTAAATTGGCATGATACTTCTCTAATGTATCCATACCTAGGATCACATCCAATCCTCCCATCTTCAAGGGCATCAAGTCTAACACAAATTTTCCTCCACTAATCCCTATCTTACACTCTCTATACACTTGATTGATAATAATATACTGGCCGATCGGAGTACTCACCATCAGCAGAGTATCCAATGAACTCAACTTCCTCCTAGGCACAGTCCTACCCAACGACACAAAAGAATGGGTAGAACCCGGATCAATTAAAGCAAGAACATCATCATCAAACAATTTTACCATACCCGTCACCACTTCTCGAGCTGTCTCTGCCTCCTCTCGAGTCATTGCGAAAAATCTAGCTGGGGCTTGTCCCCTGTATTTGTCTGGAGGATGAGCTCTCTTAGGCACTCCAGAGCTACCCGCTTCAGTCACAGCCTTCTGTCCCACTGTCTTTGTTCTCCTGGAAGCTTGCATATGTGATCCCTCTCTTATATCCGGCTTAGGACACTGTTTGGCTATGTGTCCTCTCTGTCCATAATTAAAGCATGCTCCTGTCAATCTGCGACATTCTCCCTTATGGAGATTCCCACAGTGCTCACATTTGGGAAGAGGTGGCCTCTCCCCATCTCCTCTTCTACTGCCGCCCACCGTTGAGGCTTGGTGAGAAACAGAAGAAGTCCTCATAGGCCTAGGCCGGCTCGCACCACTGCTTCTCTCCTCAGACTGCACAGGAAAGGTTCTGGCACTTCTCTCAGGAATAGAAGTACCACCTCTCCTCCTGAACTGCTCTCTTCCCTTTCTTTTCCGGCTAACCGCACTCTTAATGTTCTCGATGTTCTCAACTCTCAATGCTGCTTCAACCAGCTGTTGAAAGTCGCCAAAGTTCTACACTACCACCTTCTCTCTGATAGCTAGGTGCAGGTCCGACTCAAACCGACAACACTTTGCAGCCTCACTGAACCTCATCTCTGAAGCATACCTTGACAACTGAGTAAACCGGCGCTCATATTCAATAACTGTCATCTCCCTCTGGGTGAGACTCAGAAACTCTCTCTGCTTCTGCTGAATGTACACTTCAGACAGATACTTCTTCCTGTAAACAGCCAGGAAGTCTTCCCATGTCAACCCTATCGGCTTCAGCTGACTCCCCGGTACACACTCCCACCAATGCAAGGCATCACCCTGGAGTAAACTGGCAGCATAAACCACCCTCTCATCATCCTCGCACCCCATCTGATCCAAGACCCTCTCGGTCTTCCTCAACCAAGTCTCGGCTTCCTCAGGATCTGTGGTCCCGTGGAAGTCCACTGCTCCATACTTCCTCAACTTGACAAACTGTCTCCCCTTCTTAACTGGGGCCGAACCAGAAGCCTGTAGCATTTGACCCATAGCCTGAACAAAGTCTTAGGTAAATGCCTGGAACAGTCTCGGATCCAGAGCAGGCACTTGCTCAGACTGACTAAGCGACTCCTGCGTTTGCGATCGGAGGGGCTCACTACTCTGCCCTCAAGAAGCCTCAGCCACTCCCAGGGCTACGGACTCATCCGTGCTCTCCTCTCTCGGAGGAGAGTCAGGTGCAATTGAACCTTGAAGAACTCCTCGTGTCCTTCTACGAGGTGGCATCTTACTCCTTCAATGAAAACATTTATGATTAGCTAAAATTCTTTTTAATTCTAGATCCTATATGTATGCATGATGTGCATGTCATTTAATACAAACAATCAATTCATAATGCAAAAATTTAATCACATAGCAAAAAAATTTCCCTACTATGCATCCTAAGCCTAGGAGTGAACCTAAGCTCTGATATCAAACAATGTTGGACCCCGTCTTCGAGGCCCAACATTCAGAAACACACAAGCATAGAAGACCCAAAACCGACAACAATATTGACCCCAATTAGGGAAACCTCCAATAGAAAGATTCGGCTTGGCTTTTTAAGAAACTTTTGTTTCTCATGATCTAATGATTCTAACGCCACTGAAATCGTTCAATTCGGATTAGAAATGAAAAAGTTATGGCCAAAATACTTTTTAAAGAAAATAGTCAAAACTGAACACTTTACTGACTTCGCGTCAAAATTTGAAGGTTTTTTAGGCTAAATTGCCGATCGGTTCCTTCATAAAACTTGTAGATCTATGTCTCTACTTTAATTTAAAACAATAATTGACCCGATCGGAGCTCTATAGCTCAAGATATTTCAAAATCCGTGAAGTATATTCAGACTTTATTGACTGACCATCACACTTTGTTTCAAACCACTTTTTACAATTTAAAAGCAATACCGACCAATCAGGTATAAAAAGATAGAAAATTCTCTTAGAAGTCTATCGCTTCAAAAATCAGCTTAATCGGAGGTCTATGCAAAAAGTTATGACCAAAAGAAGGAAGAGGGATTGGTCGGCCAGGAACCGACCCCAAAGGCGAGCAGGCGTTCGGCCCTCGAGGGCCACGCCCGCGCGACGGGAGCACCTCGCTTCGCCCGTGGGCGAGCACCACGCCACGCCCGCGCGGGGCGATCGCCTCGCAGCCCGACCTTTCAGACTTCGAACCCTCATAACTTTTGATTCCGAGCTCCAAATTAGACACGGTTTGATTCGTTGAAAAGCTAAGAGACAGCTCTACCATTTTCAAGAAGGACTCAAAGACAAGCTTGCCACTAAGGAAATCAAAAGTTTACTCCAAGACCGATCGACTAGCTCCTCCTAAACAGTACCAGAACTTGCAAATACCATAACTTTTGACCCAGAACTCCAAATTTAGCAAACTTGGTGGCTATAGAAAGGTAAGAGAACGATATACAACTTTCATGAAGACCAAAAGAACAAACTCCAACTCTAAATAGGTCGCATATGGATTCAAAGTTTCTGCTAATATACATCTATCATTTTGACAGCACCTGCACTTAATTCTAACAACTCTTAGCTACCAAATAACACACTCTAAAATAGCTCATACTACATCATGGCAAGCTCTACAGCTCGCCTAACACCCTCAAGGAGTCTAAATGATCCTATTCAACCTAAAACAACCCAGAATTTTCAGCACAACACAATATACCCAAATTGATCACATGAACACATCAACCCAGATCGCAAATTAACAAATTCACATGATGAAGAGAGTACTGGAGCTCTCAATCTCTTTATCAATCATTCAAGAGTTCAATCATAGCTTTAACTACATATCAGCATATTCATCATATCCATCAAGAATCAAGTACCAAAATACAAAATATGAGATGTTCAATGCTCAATATGCTTATAAAGCTATTCCAAAAGCTAGTTACTAACTTAATACAAAAGTGTCTAAGATTTCTTGGAGTTATGCCCGATGCCTTGCAAGGTTCCGCAATCAACTAGAATTTGCACCTGAGGAGGGAGAATGGGGTGAGCAAACACGACTCAGTAGCTAACAACTTTATAGCCATCGGGTAATGAGTCATACAACACATAAACGAATCCGAAACATTTGCAATCTATCATATAAAACACAAATAACTCAACTCTATCACATAAATCATAAATTAGCCAAAATCATCACATAAAGCATAACATGAAATCTTCTATCAATTAAAACACATATTATGCATCATAACACCAAAATGATGAAATGCACACAATTGGCTCGAGAGTTCCATAAACACGACAGAAACCGAAGTTTACTGTAAACACGACGAGTCTGATTTCTCAGGATCTCGTGGCCTCAAGCGGGCAGCTGGGAGAAGGCTAGGGGGGTCATCGTGCACGAGACTTAACGAAACAGGTTCTCTCTCGCCAAATCACAACCAATTTATGCTCACATATTCAAACACAAGAATAGCATTTTATGCTTCTTTCTTTCTATCGAATCATCACAATTTCATACTTTTCTTTCAAATCGAAGGAAATACGCTTTAAATATACACACAATTTAACAAAGATCGCACACATAGGACATTTTTCCATTACACAACAACTATAAAAATGTTACCCACCTAACGTCGGAATCCGAATTCAAGATTGCCCTTCCTCCTTGTCTTTAGTGGGGTTTTCTTGATTTCCTTCAATCAAACCATACTCCATTCAATAAATACATTCTGGAAGAAAGGCATAACATTAATAAAATCAAGGAAAGGTAAAAATAACTTTAAACCTAACCTACCTATAAGCCATCTATGCTAGAATAACCAAAACTTTAACTTAGAAATCCCAAAATCCCTTTGATTTCACCTTCTCTTCTTTCTTTCTTCAAACCCTACACAAACCCTAATTTCCATTTCATCCCATTTTCGAACCTATCATAAACAAAGATGGAACTTACCTCTAACAAGTATATTTCTCTTCTTTTTCCTCTTCTTTCTTCCTCCCTTCAAGCTTCCTACGACTCTCTTCCTCCTAGCCGAAAGCTCCCTCTTCCTTAGCTCACGTTTTTGCTTCTCTTCTTTTGGTTCTTACGACACTTACCTATTCTCCTACACAACTTAACTCATTTATTTCTCATCTTAAGCCTTTCTCCAATACTACGTAGTTTCAATCTCCTTATAGCTTACTATGCTTTTCCTTTGGGCTCTCCTCCTTCTTCTTATTCCCTTAATCTCTAAAACCCGTTCTTTCTAACATACCCTTATTTTTGTCTCATATGGCTCTACACATCCAAGCCTACTTCCAATTAATCCAATTAATTCTAACCCTTCACTTTAACTTCAAAATTTTCAATCATACTAACTAATTTCAAGACTCAACAAATACACACATATATATATACATATAATTAAAACAATTAAATCAAAAATAAAGAATAACTCAAGTAAATCAATAAATAAATAAATAAAATAAAATAAAAATTTGGGGCCCAACACTTATTCATTGCTTTGACAAATTTTAGATATTTGTTAATTGTTTGGATAGATTAAGGTTGTGTATTTTAGGATTATGTGTATTTTTAAATCACTAGACTAATTTTTATATTTTGAGTTATTTGATTTAAGGGTATACCTACTCATACCTTGTCGCTATTTTTTAAAGAGATAGAGATATTAAGTAGAGATTGCTAATAACCCCAATGGTTGAGATTTGATAGAGTAGAGTTTAGGTGAGGTTAGTAAATTAATTGAATAAAATTGTTTTATTTTTATATTTTTAATATGACGGTTTGGATAGTTGTGTTTGTATAGAATGCTTTTGTTATAGGTAAATATTTTTTAGAACTAACAAAGATTTTGGTAATTAATGTTTTGCTTTAAAATTAATTTATATAATTGTGGTTTAAGAATTTAGGGACCGTTTGTCAATTAAGAAAATGTGCCTAATAGTAAAATAGAATTACTGTCTTTTCGTGGATTCACGTGCCTGAGTTATTACTGTGTGGGACAACTTTGTTTACATCATAAATTCAATTCCTTACGTTTGAATTGCCAGATAACCACATGTTTTCTTCTTTATGTTTGTGTAGCTAATCCAAGACAATATTTTTATTTGTTATATTTTAAGAAATTTATATTAACTATAGTGTTAAGAAAGTGAAACTGTCAATTCCTGAAATCAATTATTAATTTATTTTAGCCTCTTTCCTAACGTACATAGTCTTTTTTTTCTAACATTAACTTTATTCGCGATATAATAGAGTGAAGGAACGTGCATGCTTCAATTCTACATCATGCTATTTCAATAAAAGAAAATTGAGAATGAGAATTATGGTAGGCTAATTATTATTATCATGATAGTGGTGACGATGATGATATTTTTATATAACTATAAATTCTTATATGTTTGTTGTCACTTTATTCAACCGTCTTTGGCTCCGTGTCCGTAATAATAAATGGCAGTTCGTAATACAATAACAATACTTTACAATTGTATTCCTTGTTCACTGGCGATATCATATCCATTAGGCCATTTACATGCTGATAGCATACTCATAGCTTTTATTAGTTTTAACGTTACTTTGGATTCCGTTCCAGCGGTACAACCTTTGCCGTCTGTGATGTCTCACTGTCCATGGTTATAAGTAACATTTCATACTAGATAGTACCGGCCAATATGTACCATATTGGTCAAAAAATAGAACGGTACTCTTTACGTCGGTATCGGTTGTAAATACTAATCGGTACCGGTGTTTAGTCTCTCACTCACTCTCGCCGTCTCCTCAACCTCTCACTCTCGTCGTCGCCATCTCCTCCTTTCCTCATCCTCCTTAGACCTCGGCTCCTCCTTTGGTGTCGGTTGAAAACGTCACCATCTTCGTCTTCAACAGTTCAAACTTCCTCCACATCTGAAGATGTCATCGCCTGGTACATCGTAGCACGTCGTTGCCGTCGCAACTCAGCCAAATCGCACCATCACACCGTTCGTTGCAGCTCAGGCACACCAACCCGTCAACAACCTGAGCCACAACCCGAAAACCTAATCCTCGTGATTTGTTTTTGGGTGTGTGTTTATCTGTTTTCGATTTTTTTCCTACTTCATTGCATTTTTTATTGTGTTGGATGATAGATTTGTGTATGTTTGATGCTGGATTTGGAATTTGAATTGTTGAATGCTCATGGTTGTGTCTTGCGTGGATTTGAATTGGAATTGAAAATGTTGGATTTTAGGAATGGAATTGAATTGTTGAAGTTGAATACAGAGGGTTTTGTTATTTATGAAATTTGGAGCTAAAATTGGAAATGAAATATATAGTCTATCGTGTTTGTGATTAGAACAATCACGATGATATTGATGAATGAGTTGTTGATGTATTTTATTTAATTGTGTTTGGTTGTTCTGATTGTAAAATAAGATGGTGTCGAGGCTTTAACAATGTTGATTAATTGATTATTAAAATTGAAAGTTGATAATCAATATTTAAACCTAATTGTAAAATTGATAATCAAATGTGAAATTATAAAATTGATAATTAAAATTGGTAAAATTGTAAAAGCTTAAATCATTAATTGACACATTCTTAATATTTGTGAAATGGTAATTTATTTTTAATATTTGGGTATTGAATTTAGGTAAATAATTAGTTGAGTATAAAATTATACAATTAAAACTAATAATAATTCGATTGTAGTTAATGATAGTATTTGCCTATTTGGGTATTAGTTTTGGGTAAATAATTAATTGAGTATAAAAGAAGTTGAACTTTAAGTATTTGGCCATATCTATGTGTAGGTATCATAAATATTTATAATTGGTAATGTATGAAAATACAAAGTAATGATGTAATAAATGTACCCGAAAAAACTTGTTGTTGTCAAATTGTGAATATGTGATTGTTGGAATTGGAAATTGTTGTAAATTGTTAAGAATGGAAATTAAATTATGAATGTTTTGTGATTGTTAGAATTGAAAATTATTGAAAATTGCTAGGAATGAAAATAGAATTATGAATGTTTTGCGATTGTTAGAATTGAAAATTGTTAAGAATGGAAATAAAACTATGATTGCTTTGCGATTGTTAGAATTGGAAATTGTTCAAAATTGTTAGGAATGAAAATGGAACTATGAATGTTTTGCGATTGTTGGAATTGGAAATTGTTGAAAATTGTTAGAAATAGAAATGGAAGTATGAATGTTGTGCGATTGTTGGAATTAGAAATTGTTGAAAATTGATAGGAATGGAAATGGAATTGTGAATGTTTTGTGATTTTAGAATTGAAAATTGTTAGAAATGGAAATAGAATTGTGAATGTTTTGCGATTGTTGGAATTGAAATTTGTTAAAAATTGTTAGGAATTGAAAAGCAATTGTGAATGTTTTGCGATTGTTGTTTTGGGATTATTGGAATTGAAAATTATTGGAAATTGTTATAAATGGAAATGGAATTCTGAATATTTTATGATTGTTGGAATTGGAAATTGTTAGGAATGAAAATGAAATTATGAATGTTTTGTGATTGTTAGAATTGAAAATTGTTAGAAATTATTAGGAATGGAAATGGAATTATGAATGTTTTGTTATTGTTGGAATTGGAAATTGTTGAAAATTGTTAGGAATGAAAATGAAATTATGAATGTTTTGTGATTGTTGGAATTGAAAATTGCTAGAAATTATTAGCAATGGAAATGAAATTATGAATGGTGAAATTGGAAATTGTTGGAGTATGTTTTGTGTTATTATATATGTTGAATGTTTTGAATTGTTAGCTTTTAACTTATAGTGAATTGTGTCCCATGAAATTGAATTGTATTGAATGTAATCATACATAATGAGTTATATTATATAAGATAGATATGTATATTGTGTACTGAAATTATGTGTTATTTATTTTTATGTGTACAGATAAATGGAAGAAAGTTCAAATACTCCCGATTAACCTACTTCAGGAAGATACAATGATCTAGCTTGGGCTCATGCTGGTATTATTCCCGATATGAAGAACCATACCATTTGCTTGTTTTGTAACAATCATTTGAAAGATGGAGGAATCATCCGATTGAAAAAGCATTTAGTTAGGATTAAAGGAGATGTGGAAGCGTGTAAAAAAGTAAATCATGATGTAAAATGGAAAATGAAAACATTACTTGATGAACATCAATTTGAGAGAGATAGAAGGGAAAGATTGAATTTTGAAATTGGTTGTGAAAGTTCGTTTTCTAGTTTACGTAGTGATTATGGAAATATTGAAGGTGGAAATGATAGAGGTAGTAGTGGTAGTGGTATAGGTAGTGTTCCTTCTCAGGTCATGAAGAATCTGATGTGAGGAAGAGAAGAAGGAAGGTGATTAGTTTTTTTGCACTACGAACAACTCCTGGAGCCCAATTTTCAATTCGTAGTGCAATGCAATCAAAAGATGCAGTTCTTAATGTCCATATGGCAGTAGCTAGATTGCGGTATGATTCAGGTTCGTCATTCAATGCTTTTCAGTCTTATTATTATCAACCTATGATGGATGCAATACCCTCTTATGGTCTAGGATACAAAAGTCCTTGATTGATGACTTAAAAGGTAAACTTTTGAGTTGTACTATTTCTAAAATTAGAAATTATTTGGTTGAAAGAAGAGTGAATTGAGGTACTTATGGATGTTCAATTATGCGTGATGGTTGGATAAATAGGAGACAAGAGCCTATTATAAATTTTTTGTTTTATTTTTTAAATGACTCTATGTTTTTTAAATCTATTGATGCATCTGGCCTTATTAGAAATACTGATACTTTGCTTGGGATATTTGATGAAGTTGTGAATGAATTAGGGTCGGATAACATGGTTTAGTTTATTGCTAACAATAATTTTGCTTATAAAGCGATAGGAAAAAGGTTGCAGAATACGTATAATTCATTTTTTTAGACTCTTTGTGTTGCACATTGGATTGACTTAATATTAGAGAATATAGGAGATCTTATATATTTTCCTGTTATTGATGAGACAATGTAGAAGGCTAAAAAGGTGACAGTTTATTTATAATTGTGCATGAGTTTTGAATTTGATGAAAAAGGAATTTACTAATGGTAGGAATTTGTGTCGTTCTGCTGTGACAAGATTTGTCATAAATTTGTTATCATTTCAGTTTTTTGTTTCGATGAAGAACGAGTTAAGACAAATGTTTACAAGTGATAAGTGGGTTGTATCTCAGCATGTTAGGTCTAATGCTGGAGTGGAGGTTTGTAATATTATACTGCAAGATAGAGAATTTTGGTCTCAATGTAAATTTGTTATCCGAGTCTGTGAGCCTTTGGTGAGGGTGCTTCGCTTGGTTGATAGTAATGAAAAGTCAACAATGAGTTATATTTTTGATATTATGGAGAGAGCGATGGAAGCAATCAAGGCCAATTTAAAAAATAGACATTCTTTATGCACACCATATCTTTCAATCATTAATAAGAGAAAGGAAAGACAACTTTCTTCTCCATTATTTGCAGCTGGGACATTTTTGAATCCTAGTATGTATTTTAGACTGGATCTTACAAAGCAAGCTAAAGTTAATAGAGGAATGTTTTTAACAATTACAATAATTGTTAGATTTGACGCGATGCAAGATCTTTTAAGCTCGCAAATGAAGCTTTATAAGTTGTCTTATGAAAATTTTAGAATGCCGATTGTTATTCGACAAAGAGGAAAACTTTCTCCAGGTATTAGTTACTTCTTTTTTCTTATTTGTTGAAAATTAATTATCACTTTATTTTGTTTATAACACTACTTTTGTTATCTTATAACTTACAGTTTATTGGTGGGATTAATTCGAAAATGATATTCCAGAATTGAAAAGGTTTGTAATTCGGATATTAAGTCAATGTGTGAGTGCAACAAACTGTGAACGAAACTGAAACACATTTGAATTTATCCACTAAAAAAAAGGAATAGATTGGAACATAATATGTTAAATGACTTGATTTATGTTCGTTACAATTTAAAACTTCATGAAAGGTATGTTATTTTCATTATTATCATTATTAATTTCGATATAATTTGTTATAATTTTCTAATAATTAAATTTAATTGTTTACTAGGAGTCTTAATAGCACAGGTAGTTCAACTAATCCAATTGTCATTGATAATATTGATCTTTTAGCGGATTGGGTTTCTGAAGAACCCAATTTGGTTTATGTGAATGATTTAGATTTGGAAGATAATCTTAGATGGGAAAGTATTGACATGTAATTTGGTACATTAAATTTGAATGATAATGATTGTGAAGTTCCTCTCAATGATGAGAATTTTGTACCAAATGATCACTGGGATCAGTGTAGTTCTAGCGGGCATCCTCCCATTGACGATTGAATTTTAGGTTTTTGTTTTCCTTTTCTTTTAATTTTACTTGTATTTGATGTTTATGTTAGATTTTATATATGTAATGTAACTGTAATATTTTTGTTTTAGATTTCACTTCTACTTGATTGTTTCTTCGTCATCAACTCTTTTTGTAAATTGTTTAAGGATATTTATTGTTCTTTTTATTAGATGTTTTGAATCTTTTGATGTGATATTATTTATTAAAATGATGAAATTGTATTATTGTAATATTTTAAATACTTTGTATTATTCTTAATTTTATATTTGTATGATGATGATTGTCTTTGTTTATATTAAATGTGGTTGTTATTTATATGTGAAATATTTACAAATTATTTTATTTCATATTAATTGTCATTATTATTTATTATTATGATTTTTGAAAACATGGTTAATGTAAACTAGTAAAGTATACAGTACAACTGTACACTATATCGATGGATTATTTTGGAAATTTTAAAAATTTTAGGAATTATTTTATAAATTTAAAAAATTACTCGAAACGATATCCAATACTAACCGGTACCGATACAATATCGTACCAAAACTCAATCCGATATGATATTCATAACATTGTTATTGTCCTGTTGCTATTTAAGACACCAACATTCCACGACGATAGCTGTCCTTGTCTTTTTTCTTTTTTTTTCGCCCTTTTCTGGTGTATAACTAGCTGTCTCTATAGAGTAGCATGGATTTGGAGCTTTTTCTTTTTCCCGCTGTTAGTATGGCTGGTCACCTCCTGCTTTGAAGAACTTCAATACTTGATTTGATTTGTGATTCTATCAAGCAGAATCAGGTTTTTTTTTATTACATTAGGTATTCTGGCTTAGTTAGACTAATCATAAACCTCTAAGACCTCACCCCAAGAGCCCTAAAGGATGTAAACCTGAAACCCCAAGATCCTTCAGATTCCTACATAGCCTGTACATTTCTACGTACAAGGAGTCTTTACATACTTGATTGTTCAGCTGATGATTGATCACTGACCCTGCTCAGTATCAAGTTCCCATCGGCCCCCATGTTCCCTAGTAACTCCTACTTTCACACGTCCGTAATTGATCCGATCAAGAAACTTTGCCCAGGAGGCTAAAAGATCATCAACAGGAACATTTGTCATTTCTCCTCCTTTGACGTCACTCGAATTCAAAGCTTCCTAGAAAAGAGAGCCTTAACTGAAGAGTTAAAACCATTTCGGCAACTCTTACTTGTCAGCAGAATCAGGTTTGTTGATTCATAAGACCAATGGTTAAGAAAGAAGAATATTTGGTTGTTTAGGAAATGTACGACTCTGATATTTTGACAACAAAACAAACTTTAGAAAGTTCACAAACAAATGATAATGCTTGATTGAGTCGTTCAGGATTTAGTATCACTTTAAGACAATCGACTTTCCAGCTACTGTCACAAAATGTCATCCCTCATAAAGCTAAAAATGTCCTAGACTCCTGCGGACTTCTGAGAACAAGAATTGCCTCATTACATGACCTTACCACGGTTTACTTCGAATGCCAAATTAAACCTTTTTCTTTTGTGGACAAGAGCAATCTGTTTCTGAAAAGAAACTCAAAGTTATCTTCCATCCAATCACCATAGAATCTGTTGTGCTGCTTCTTTTAACTTATATGATATTGCAACGAAAGAATTGGAGGCACAAATGTAGAAAAACCATTTCATTCGTACCTGATAAATAATCTTCAGCTCATGGCAAATATGAGCCTAATCAACTAGATGTGTTAAAAAAGGCTCCAATTTTAATGACATAAGCAACCAAGAAGCTTTATACACAGATTCTCTATTGCAGTTGACGAATTGTTACAGCACTTGCTTTCATCCAACCAAAGAACGTTTCACATCACTGGGTTTCACCTTCAAACTACTTTGGTACAACAAAGAGAGAGACTAATGCTTGGAAGTAACAGTTTTAGAGGGTAGGAAAAGCAGCAGATAATGCAAAGATGGAAGGGGGTTATGGCGGAGTTATTGATCACAAACAGAGACAAAAAGAAGCTAAATACATTTGCACCACGCCACCCTTCCAACCATACGGCTAACCAACCATTCTCAACCGTTACTTCCTCAACATCCTCTCATCAAAATAATAATCTCATATTTGCAGTGTCATCTCAATCTCCTATTCCAGCCCAATATCTGAACAAGCAATGCATCTAAACAACCAATGAAAAAGGGAGTAAATGTAGGAAGGGCTCTTGAATGTTCGGTGACTACGAACCAGAAGGCAAAATGCAAAGAGGTGAGTTCCTTCTTTTACTGACAGAACACACAGAATGGATAAGAAAAGACCATCCCTTCTCACGGAAATTAAGGAACCACCATCTACACTTTTTTCATGACCTGTGATAAAGTACTTGTTGATGCTACCACCAATGAGGGCCAACAGAAATTATGACTTTCTCCCGTTAGGTTTTGGTGATTGGTAAGGTTGGTTGTATGGCGAACCGCGTGCATCACTTAGACTGGATAAGCTTCTCAAGGGTTGTCCATTTCTTGCTACAAATCCTCCCTGTGTTCTGATCCCATTTTTAGCATCAGATTTTGACTTGCTACGATCTATTTGCATGGACTGAAAGAAGTAGGAAGAGCTGGCCATATCCTTCAAATTTGGCAAAGGTTTTAAAGTTTCAACAACTTCACTCATCCGAGGTCTGGCTTTGGAGTCACGACTGAGGCACTGTGCAGCCAGTTGAATTGCTTTCTGTGCACCTTTTATTGAGAAGTGACCTTCAAGACGGGGATCTAATAATCGATAGAACCTTCTCCTGTCTCCAAAATGTGGTCTTGCCCATTCCACAAGGTTGTGCTCCCCATTGGGTCGATTCTTGTCCATCGATCTCCGTCCAGTCAGCATTTCAAGTAAAACTACTCCAAAGCTGTACACATCGCTCTTTGATGTCAAATGCCCTAAGTGAAATGAGGAATAAATTAGACTAGAACACTCTTGAGATATTATAACATTCGTAATGTACATAATACATGAAATAAATATGTAGACACTTTCCACTGATAGTTACACTTAAAGGACAGCAATTTTAAAACCAAATACTAAAAGTAGTTATGGCCTAAGGAGTTTCCAAAGAGAGAGAGAAAAATAAAAGTAACCGTTACTTTGCTAAAGAAACTATACTTTTCAGCCATTATCAAGAATGCATAAAGATAACATGAGTATTTGAGTACCCATATGTTCTTGATAGCTTGTGCCGTCTCTTCAATAATTAGATAAACAAGAATGCATCATATTTAACAAGAGGGCAATGCTTTTATACTTGGCAAACAAAAGGATGGTAAGGGAGGCATATGTAAATAGAAAACATGAACATGAAAAGTGGTTAAAAAACCCATTATTCACAACAGGTTGGGGTCTTTAAAGATCTCTAGAGCTTTCAATGGACTAAAGGCTTTGGGTGTGCAAAGAACCAAGGTGAATGCACCACCCAACAGCTTGAGAACAGCTTATTGGGAGATAGAAGAATTCAAGTTTGTGAACTCAATTGATGCCAATGTTTGAAGTCATTCCAGGTCTTCCTTGATAAACTTTCAAGTAACCCAACCCCTTTTTCGTTATTTTCGTAGCAAAAAGGTTTCATAGCTCACAACTGAAATTTTCACTATGTTATCATGGCCACCACATTATGGTTGTGGTATCAATGAGTAAGACAAGGAAATCCCTTTCACAAAGGAAATATCCCGCCGTTTCCCCCCTTCGTACACTAGCAATGCAGAATTGTGGCATTTCCAAACAGTTTGGTGAAATTCTGCAGCCTAACAGCAATGTTAGTATATTCAGCTGGCATTTATTAATGGGCTTGACATGAAACATATGTTCAGGTAGTGTTAAAAGGAACTAATCTGAGCCAAGACTGAGCAGGCACTACAGGTCTGGATTATAGACATCCAAATTGAAATTTTAAGAATGCAACATTTGCACATCCAAGCACCACATACACCACTTCATAATAGTTGCTTTAACAATCTCCACCATCTAATTTCATAATGACAGTTCATTTCATATCCAAGTTGCAGAGGTATGACAAAACTGATTCGTGCATGAACCTCACAGGAAAAACAATTAAACACCATTTACCAGTCATCACATATTCTGGTGCTGCATAGCCATATGTTCCCATAACTCGAGTAGATACATGAGTTTTATCTCCCTCAGGAGCATCTTTGGCAAGTCCAAAATCCGAAAGTTTGGCATTGTAATCCTAGAAGTATTAATTTTCTTATCAGAACAACAATGAAGAAAGTAAAGAAAATGTGAAAATGAAGAGAAAAAGTTCCCTGTTTATGAATGTTTAAGGCACATACCGCATCTAATAGTATGTTTGATGTTTTAAAATCCCGATATATTACTGGTCTTTCAGCTTCTTCGTGGAGAAATGCAAGACCTTTAGCTGCACCAAGAGCAATTTTCATTCTGATAGACCAGGGAAGAGGCAAGGACCCTTCTGCATATAAAGTGGTTGATACCAAAGAACATTAAAGATCAATCATGAACAATAAACAATCTGAGAAACAACCGAATTGTTAAGCATGAAAGCTGTAATGGAATTAACATCCTAGAAAGCAAGACGAATAGAATCTTTTCCACAGAATTATAATCATTCAAAGCAAGAGTAGTTGGTGCAGAATGCCTTTTTCTGACTCGACCTTAGTTACTTCCAATGCATGGATAATGCTTGTAACCACGAAAGTGAAACACAGATGCTAACTTATCAATTGAAAATTGGATTAGAAGTAGCAAATATGTTTCTAAGTATAATAGAGAAAAAACTTGCAAACTACTTTCTAAAGGAAGGAATTTAGCCAAGATGTTTCACTTAGTAATCGGATTACCAAGAAACTTACTAACACAATCTTAAGAGGAAGTTTGATTGTGTGTTCATACCCATATTTTTAACTGTAGATTCTCATGAATGATATTATCCTCAAGGAGGGTATAAGTAAAGAATTCCACATTATAAGACTCCTTTTTAATTTGAGTGACTATGGATTCAAAGTACAAACCTCATATTAATGCACACATGCACAAGCTCACACAAAGAGGTCATTGAAGATACCATGCAAATTAAAGCACTATATTGTAGATTTCAAATAACACAATATTCAGGATGAAGGAAGTCATTTCCAAGTTTTTAGTTCCCAAAAGTTGCATACTTCTAAAGAGGTGATTCTCCAAACTTCCTCGAGGCATGAACTCGTAGACCAGCAACCTTTGATCATCTTCAATACAATAACCAATCAATTTGACCAAATTGAAATGGAGAAGGTTTCCCAGGAAACTAACTTCAGCCTGGAATATATCAAACCATGGAAGTTCAAGAAAAAAGAAAACAAAAATGAATATATAGTATTGGAGGGGGAAATGTTCAATTAATAGAAAGAGTTCATACAAGCCACTCTTTGTGACCCTGAAGTCCATCATGGTTGAGGGTTTTTACAGCAACAGTAAGCCCAGTGCCAGGTTTTACCGGAGCAGTTCCATTTTCCTCAATCCAACCTTTGAAAACACACCCAAATCCACCCTCCCCAAGAAGACTCTCAGGCCTGAAATTTCTAGTTGCTAATTTAAGATCATTAAATGAAAACTTTCGAAGTTGAGAAGCAAGCTTCAGTTCCTCACTAAACTTTGGGGTCGAAGAAGCACTTTCTCCGTTACTAGTAGCACTGGAGGTCATCACAGGAACAACTGGTTGATCTCTGCTCTGTTCATTCGTAGATTTACTTTCCACTGAAAGCCAGAGAAAATAAAATAAACATGCGTTGTTATTCAGAGCAATATATGTAAGCGTTCACATGACTACTTTTAAGGTTAACATCACCGTCTAGCAGAATCCAATCAGGTTCACTTGGGCCGCAAACTAGAGAACAAACTTGTTCCAGCAAGTTCAAGTAGTGCTTTATTGTTACTATAATGAACGATTATAATAGAACTTATCAACCAATTACTCAATTAGCCTTAGTAAAAGAAAATAACATGATCTTGATAGAGGATCTGTACTAACGCGAAAAAGGGGCCAAAAAGAAGAAGATAAAAACATGTTTGAAACACTCTATCCCCTCTTTTATCCGTTTACAATCAACCTCGGTCGTCCAACAAGAAAACGAATTCTCAAACGCTCTTCAGAAGAATTAATATAGTACTTGCAGCAAAGGCTACCAATCTTCCAATCTAGAAAATAAGGTTTTTGCAGCTAAGGACTAAAATGATCAGAGGAGAGGAGAGGAGGGTATTATAAGCATAGTAAACTTCAGCAGGATCACGTTTCTTTATTTTAAAGAAAAGACAATGAAGCATCACAAACAAAGGAAATGAAGAGATGATTACCATACTGAGAAGTGGTACCACTCAACGAGCTATCAACTTTTGATCTCGAAGGCATGCAACCGCTTATCAACCTGAGTTTGACCCAGCAACCAATCTCCGCCTCTTCCTTTCCATTTCCTTTATTTTTCTTAATTTTTCTGCTGCTTAATTTATCTTCAGAATTCTTTGACTTTACAGAATCACGAACGCAACCCATCCTCAAAGAAACTTGGGCAAAAGCTAAAAATTTTAGCACAGAAAAGAAGAACCCATCTCAAAGAAACAAACTTGGGATCATTTACATCAGAAAATGGAAGAAAAGGACAGACGATTGCAAGGGAGAATAAGTGATGCCCAGTTGTTAAGTTAGTCAAAAGGAGCTTAGGGAGAGAGGGAAAGTGTTCAATCGGGCAGGTTGGGCAAGAGAGAGAAACAGAGGGATTGGTCTTAACACTAACAATGGCATATTCCAGGCAAGAAATCAATATTAATATTAATATAGAAAAGGGGGAGAGCTGCTGCTGTTCTGTTCAGTTCTGTTGTGTTTTATTTAGTAGGATTTGGCTGCAATGCAACGATCATATGATTCACCAACATTAATTACCACACATTACATTATCAGTCAAGTCAATGAGCTGGATCAGAACAACACAAATTTGCTCTCTCTTTTAATGACTCAAATCACTGTTACTACAGTGAGCTATAGAAAGAAATGATTGACAATAATTGTAGATTTCACCCTTTAAAAATTAATTTCCAAAAACATAATTAACTTTCTGAAATTCGTTCCACTGAACTGTAAAACATATTCCATTTGTTATATTGCTGAAAAAAACACCAAGGTCTTTATCAAGTCTGTCAAACACTATTGGCTTGCTGGATAGAACATTTAACAGAATAGTTGGGCAGATTTCGACTTTGTTGCCCCATTTCTTAGACTCCGTGTCCTGTACATAATTCTTACCAAAAGCATGCACTTACAACACAAGATCAACAATACAATACTCACATTTATACTCCAATAAAACCAGTAAAGAAACGGAATCAATTTATTTTTAGAATTATAAGTATGTTCTTATTATAAAATACTCAAAATTTTATAGCCGCCTATAAAAATATAAACCGAGAAAAAGATAAGACTCATGGCTTGTTTAATGAGACAAAAAAAAAGGTTAAAACACGCTTTTTAAACTTTAAGAAACATAGTATGTTTCTTTCTCAACTCAAAAAACATGGAGTTGAAAATGTGAAAGTCGATTTGAATACCAAGGAAGCCATGTTTTTTTAATGATAATGTAATAGAATCGAAATTACGCAACAAAACCTACTTGATTTTCGTAGAATTGATAATCATAATACACTACAATAGATCAATATATTCATGACATTTTAATTGGAGACGATTTATAAATCGTCTCTAAAAGAACACATTTAACGACGATTTATGTCTTCATCTCTATAAGTAAAGGATTTTACGATGTTTCCATGAAATGTCGGAAAAGTGAACAAGTTTTATGACGATTAAGTGATATCGTTGCAATAACATGAAGTTTTAATGATGTATAAGCAACATCGTCGCCAAAACGAAAGAGTTTTATCAACGAAATCAATATAATTGTCGTCAATTAAGAAAAAGCGTCATAAATGGTTGGAGCAAATAGCGATAGAAATATATATTGTGTCGCCAATGCCTTTTTTGTGACGTTTTGAATAATCACCACATAAGGGACTTAAAAACGTAATATTGAGTGATGATACCTAGATATCATAGCAGAATGTGTTCTTAGTGCGACGATTTATTTAGTTCGTCGCAAATTTTTTGCAACAATATTTTAAAAAATTGCAGATGTGACACATTTTGCAACCATTTTATTAAATTCGTCGCAATTGTGATAACATTTTGCGACAATTATAGTTGTCGTCACAAAATGTATTTGTTAAATATTTTCTATACATTTTTAGGTGAATTTTGATGAATTTTTGTATTTGATAGTATTGTTAAAATTAATAATATTTTGGAAGATAGATTGTTAATGCTAAGTCTACTTCATAATCAAAATTAAGTTAATTTTAATTGGCATGTTTTATAATCCTACTGAAGATATCTTTTTTTGTCAAGTTATTTTCAATGTTAAAAATATTGTCGAAAAACACATGGTAGATTTTTTTAAATATGAAAAGTAAATATATTATGGACATAAATATATTTATGAACCAAATTGTTAAATTTGAACAATGGTAAAAATATCATAATTTTAAGTTAACAACTAGTCCTAATCATTAATATTTAGTAACATAGTAATATAATAATTTATCAAAATTTTGGAAATGGTAGCAATATAATATAATGATATATGGTAATTAGTACAAACTTTTAATTAGAAGTATAGCAAATCTTATAGATATAGAGCAACAACAATAACAATGATAATAGTACATAAGCCTTACTCCTAACTAGTAGAGAGGTTGCTTGAAAAATTATTACAGATAAAACAATAAATCAAGTTTAAAGTTGAGTCCAGCTGATTGTGTCGACAAATGATAATGATATAATTATTTTTTTGATTCAAAATGACACGAGAGTCAGTAAAGGTAAATGAGTTTTTATGTCTGGATCCCCAAGAAGGGTCCTTGCATGTTCATAGGCACCAATTAAAATAGTAAAAGATCTTCCCTCAACTGTAGGGCTGTTGACACCCTCTTTCAATAGCTTCTTCGCTATAGCTAAACTTCTAGAGCATACAGTGAATGAGTCCCCAAATTTAGAATGGAAAACAACTTGTTCAGATGAACTGCCAGTATGATACCTTTCACCTTAAACACGATCAATCTAGAACTTAGATTGCTAGTTTAGTGAAATTGTATAACGAACCTAAATTGGAACACATGTATACCTGAATGGTTAGACCAAGTGATTGGAATCGATGAATTTTCCAAAACAACTAATTTCATTTACAAACCATTGTGATATCGCCCTCGCTTCCATTTCCATCTATGTTCTCTTGAAAATTCAAGGAAGTTTAACACAAAATATAGTATATACAATCAAACGTTTTTATATATAATCGGTTCATAACAGGAGATGAGATATAGATAATAAGGAAAGTGAGGCAATTCTAATGATACTAAAAACCTTGAAGAAGAAAATCGACCATGAAAGGCAAATGGTTATTAATGAATGAAGAGGGGATTTGTTCTGTATTATTATTTTTACTTCATTAGGGATAATTTTGCCACATTCCTCCCAACAGAATGAATTTCCACCATAAAAAACTAGTCGCCACGTCCACATTCCTTGATGAATGGATTTAAGAGTTATATTATGCAAAAGTGAATTTATAATAAAATTTTCGATGATAAATGAAAGTATTACAGTTTAATAGTTATACATCTTCAATCTGCGTAATGAGATGAAAGTTACCCTAATTAAAATAAAAGTAATCTATTTACCCTTTATATCATATTTAAATTTTAGAATTTAAAGTAGATTATACATGACCTTATTGTTGATGTAAAGAAATATAATATTATCTATATAAGGTTATGTTATTATTATTACAATAAAAGTTAAATACTCTTTTAGACCTTTCATCAAATAGTTAGCAGGCTTTCTTGAAAAAACTATTGAAGGTCGTAAAAAAATCAACCCATTTACAACTAACAAAGGAAGACAATCCTAAGGGGTTTGATCATAAGGCAACTATAGGTTCTCTTTCGGAGGATAATAAGGAGGAGGATCCTATTATTGGATAATTTTTGACAGCCACTAAAAGGAAATCCATCAGGAGCAAAAGGAAAGGCTTAAAAAACAAAATCGTTTGAATTATGAAAATCATCGCGTGGAATATGAGGGGGATCAATTGCCCTAAAAAACTCTCAGCTCTAACGGATTTTGTCTATAACACAAAGCCATAGATTTTTGCTCCTTTCGAAACTAAAATCAGATATGAAAACCTTAATCTATTGAATAAACTAGGATCAAGATGGGAATTTATATCCAACCATCAAACCCATAGGTGCGGGAGAATCATTATTAGATATGATCTGACTTTGGTGGATTTTCAGTTTTTGTCATAGAGATGCAAGCCATTCACCTGAAATGTAAATTTCTTCAGGTAAATGTTGACATCTTTTCCTCTTTTATCTATGGTGCTAATCATGTCGTCCAAAGGAAATTGTTATGGGAAAGCTTACTGCAGTTATAGAAGATGGTCAATTGACCATGGCTTTTATGTGGAGATTTCAATTATACATTATATATAATAGAAGTTGAAGGAAATTACAATCTGAGAAACTTTTCATCTAACTTCAATGACTGTATGGGTAAGTTAGAAATCTTTGACCTAAAGTCTTAGGGACATTTCTATACCTAGAGTAATAAGTAGATAGGAAGATGGGCTTTGAGGAAAAATCTGGATCGGATATTGGTGAATAAAGCTTGGGTTACTCAGTTTCCTAATAATGTAACTTCTTTCTTAAACCCCTTATTCTCAGACCATATGCCCATGCAAATTGAGAACTTCTTCATAACTAGGGCAGAAGAGGGCCATTCAGGTTAACAATCTATTAATTGTTGATGAGGGGTTCTCTGAGGCTCTACAAATGGGTTTGGAGGCTATGGTTATGGGTACACAACTATTGGGCACCCCGCCCTCGCAAGACACGTTCTCAACATCCTAAGTGACATCTGAACATGCATCCCACAAGGGTGGCATGTTCATAATGATTAGATACCAAAATCATGAATTGACTTCTTCAGAACAATTGTAGGTCTCTAGTTTTTTTTGAAACTGGAGCGCATATTGTATTTTTCGGCTTGTGCTTCTTGGCAACTATCTGGCATTAGGTATATTGGGATCTAGAAATATTTGTGATGGAATAATAACCATATCAATCGGAGCTCTATAGATCAAGATATGATTAAAAAGCCAAAGTATGTTCATAACCAATTCATGCTCTTTCAACCGATTCCCCCATTTTCTTTCCATCAATCTTTTCAATCAACACTAAAGGCTATCAATTTTTATGGAGAGATAAAGAAATGCGTTAGGAATCTATTGTTTTAAGAATCAAGTCATTTGGAGGTCGGATGACAAAGTTATGGCAAAAAGAATCAAACATGGTCAGGTTTGGGAAAATTTTTAGGTGCATGATCATGACTTCCCATGCAAAGTTAATGAAATGACAGAATTTTCCTTAAAGTTACGAAGTGTGATCGCACCATGACCCTTGAATTCGCACCAGTGTGCAATTAGCATAGCTCCTAGCCAAACATCCCGAGTGCGATTGCACCACACACTCTCGCGATTGCACCTTGTTTTTCCTTAAATTCACAGCTTCGGTAGCGCTCGCACCATTCTCACAGTTGCACCAGATACCTTTTTCCTACCAAATCATGCAGAAACTCCTCTGGAAAAAAATATGTAGCGGCGAAAGCTGGGCTTCACTGCTACGAAGTCACCAAAAATCACACTGAATACACTCTTGGGAAAGGTTCGCCGTAAAACGTTCAGATTCACAACCCACTCCCAACAATCCACACTAAAATTTACCCCTTAACTACTCAACCTCAAAGAAATAAATACAAACCAACCCAAAAAACTTCCTATAAAATTCTTGAGACATGGTAGGCGAAAACTTGAAAATTCATGAGTAAAACCGCAAACATATTTCATTAGCATCAAAAGATAAGAGTTTTGTAAAGCTTTAACGGGTATTTCAAGCCATAATACATCATGTCTCAAAATCCCAAAATACAAAAGATACATGAATGAGTAAAACATGAAATGTGGCTAAAGCCTTGTGTTTACATAATATAAAATTTTGAAAATTTGGAGTGGTGTCGTGACTCTTTACTACTCGGTCTCTTACTCATCACCTGAATATAGGAAGGAGAATAGGGGTGAGCTTAACAGCTCATGAGTAACACGTTTATAATTGAAAACAAACAAAATCATAAAAATGCTCAATGTCATAATCACTTTGCATCAAAATCCATAAAACACATAGTTCCAAAATTCTCACATTGTCAAACAATTCATAAGCAACATAAGTCATGCATTCATCAAACTTGTCAACACATTCTAAACACATATTACATCAAAAATGGTTTGGATAGGCCCGTAAATAAAACGTACTAACTGTAACATAATGTTACCCATGTGAGGGACGTTTATGCTAAATTTGACATGCATATTTTTGCACATTAATATGATTGTATATGCATTCATGACATTTTTTCAGGTATAATTGAGTTGTTAGTGTGATTAAACTGTGATTTGGCAAATTTGGTGATAATTCGAGTATTTTAGAATTTTTGGTAAATTTTTGAACTAAAGAAAAATATTGAAATTTGGACCAGTTATAGTTTAACACGTGAACTAAGTAACTGGATGACAAATAGCATATGTATATATGTGTCACGTGGCAATATAGAATAGTGGCAATTGATGGGAGACACGTGTATATCATGTAAAGAACCCACGTATTTTAGGGTTGCAATGAAAATATATTAGGACGAGTTACTGAACTTTGTTCATCGGAAGCATGTTGTACTTGGTTTTGTTCATCACCGATCATGAAGTTGCTCTCGGTGGTTGTCTACGAGTTGCTCATATTGCTGGAAATAAAAACTAAAACAAGTAAGTAATGTGACGATATTTTATGGTGTAATATAAGTGTGCATGCATGAGAGGGTAAGCAAAGTTTCGGTGATGAATGACTTAGATGATGGATCTGTGAGATAAAAGAGTTTCCAGAAAAGTATGAAATAAGCTCTGTTTAGTTAAATTGGGTGTGTGTTGATGAGTTAAAAAGATGAGTTAGAAGAATTGTATTGAGTGTGATCTGAGTTAATTGATGTGAGATTGAGTTTTGGAAAAATTACAGTGGAGTGAGAAAGTGAAAAATCTGGAATTTGGGGAAGACGAGTTTCTGTGATCATACGTCGTGGCGTTCATTTTTGTTCTCACCGCGACGCATCCCTCTTTGTACGTCGCGGTGTTCATTTTTGTTCTCGCCGCAACGCATCCCTCTTTGTACATCGCGGCGTTCATTTTGTTCTCGTCGCGACGCATTCCTCTTTGTACGTCGCGACTTATTCTTTTGTACGTCGCTACGTGTGGCTTATTCTTGTCTGTACGTCGCGACGTATGAGACCCCCCTTGAGCTTGTCGCGGCGAACGTTGCAATAAATCCCGAGAAAAACTGATTTCTGGGCTGTACGTCGCGGCGTCACTTTTTGTCCTCACCGCGGTGAAGATCCTCCTTGGACTGCTCGTACATGCTTTTGTATTTTGACCGTAAATTTCTCTATACTGATCCAAATTGGGTGATTTTTTATTTGTTGTAAACTAGAGACATAGGGCTACAACTTGTATGAAGAAATGGAGTTTTAATTCTATCTCTAAGAGTTTTAAAGTTTGGTTGGAAGTTGAGGTAAGTTTTTTGTTGGAACTTAAGAACAGTCATAGATATTTTGAGTATATTTCTTTGTATACAAAACCAAATTAAACGATTGTGGTATCTTTAGAAAGCTAAAAAATGGGAGAACAAATTTACAGAAGGAAGTTTGGTCTAATTTGGTCAATTACCTCATCAGATTTAGTATAGAAAGTGGACCCATATGTGTATTAGAGGAAAATTCTGAAGTGTTCATTGAAGTTATGAAATTATTTGACATTTTTGGTCCAATTCAATTGTAATTATACATGGTATTAATAAGGAATTGATATCTGAATGATTTTGATAAGAATCGCGTCTTTATACCCCAGAATTGTCATTAAACATGCATTGTGCATACATTCTATACATTGATGTGCATAAAAGAACCACTTGTGTATTTATGCAAAAATGTGATATTTGTGAATGTTTTTTGTATATTTTAGAGGAGCATATCAGACGCTAATCGGACATTGCCAGACCATCCAGGCAATAGCTTATTGGAGCGTACTATGAGTCAACCTAGATGATTTCCTAGGATTGATTTGATTTGATTTGTTTAAGCTTCCAATATTGTTATATTGCTTGCGATTTGATTATGAATTTCGGACTTCAATTGTCCGAGGAGATCAATATTTGAGAATGTATTGGAAGTGCTTTGATTGTGACTTTGTTTGCTATTGGAATTATGAATATTATTCTGAATGTTATGTGAATTCTCAACGGAAGTTGAATGCCGGACTTAGGTCCGATGATTATGAGTTTTGTTTGAGCATCCTATGTGATTGTCATATATGCCATATTCAGTTTTGATGCATTGGAAGTGTTCCGATTTAATGTGAAACCCCTTCTGATATGTGAATTCTCAACGTATGTTGAATACCGGACTTAAGTCCAATGATTAAGAATTTCTGATTGAACATCATATATGATTGTCTGATATGGCATAATCAGTATTTGATGCATTTCATAAATGCACGCTCAGATAAAGGCGTTGTGACTTGAGTAGCCAGTACGAAACGCTTCCACGTAGAGCTTTGCTCCGTGATATATGTGTGTGCACGTAGAGCTATGCTCCGTGATTCTGTTCTGACTAAGTGATCGCGGCTCTGTCGATGCGATCTTACGATCGATCCTTGGAAACCGGTCAAATATAATAAATTCCAAGATTGCGGTATAGGTTGCAATCCTCGGGTCGTCTCACTTTATTGGAACTAAGTGAAAAAGGTCTAAGCTAGCCTATATGTCAAAAATTGCAATGGAAGTTGATAAAATGGGGTTTGGTATTTTGTCAAACCGTAAAGTAATCAAAATCGAACAAACAAAAAAATATAAAGAATATTTTGGAATTTTGTAAATGATGCAATTAACAAAATATCGATAAAAATCAAATTGATAAAATCCTCTTGAAAATGAGGCTCAGCTATCACAGCTTCAAGAATAATTTTCGAGGATACAATCCACTAAGTTTCAAAGATCAACCTAAAGGATTCTTTAGGTCCAAAGATTTAATTAATGAACTCCATCATTTAAATCTTTGTTAAAAACCTTAGTGTGAAAATAGACAAGCAATTGCAATTGGTCAATTGAATAAAACACAACAATCTCAATCAAACACAACTAGGCAGATTGAAGACCGTAAATACAATATCCAATGACATATATGAAACTTCATATATTAAGCATCAAGATGTTCTACAAATTACTTTGTCCAAATCCAACATAGTTATCAGCACACGGTTAAACTATAACAATGTTAATCTAAATATATCGATGCAATCCTCTAACTCAGAAGTCACACAAATATAAATAGACTTCAGATACTATGTGATTACTCCCCTTCTAAGCTTCAGTGAACTCAAGCCATTGCTACATCTTCAAGAGGAAGGTTGGCTTAGCTACGCATGACTCCGGTTGATCCCTCTGATACTGGAGAATGAACGATGCTCATGTTGGCAGAAGATGCTGACGGTGGTGGTGGCAACGGTGGTGATGATGAAAATGTGAGGACGGAATCGAATGTCGTCTCCTTCTTCTGCTTCCAGAGTCTGCGTGTTCAAAGTTTTTCTTTGTCTCTCGTCTCCCCTTTCTCTGATCTATCCCCTTTCATGACCTAAAACGACAAGTTTTTATATGATGGAGCGCGGGTCGGGTCGAATAGTGAGATGATCTTTCCATAAAAAGTCGAATATCTGCTCGTACGTCACGACGAATAAAATAAACAAATCAAATTCGTCTTGACGTGTACAATCGCCTACTCATCGCGTCGTGTGCATCGCCGTGCGTCGTGACGTGCGGAAGTGCTGTGCTCGTCGCGTCGTGTGAGATGCCATGCGTCGCGACGTGCGGAAAGATCTATGACTGTTGACTTCGTGACGTTGACTCCTTTGTTCCTGCCATAAGATAATAACAACAATTTGCAGTACCAATTGTCCCAATAAAAATTGTAGAGAAATAAGTATCAAATCATGACAATTTACTGACAAATTAAGAATTGAAAGAACTTGATATGAGGAACCAATTTAAGCACAAAAATCATCAATTAGAGTCAACACATGCACAAGCAATATAAAATGCAGCCAATTCATAGTATAAACTTGGCTCAATCAAATTCCCCACACTTAGACCTTTGTACTCTGGACAAAGTTTACAAGAGTCAAAAGAATACAAGAGAAAAGAAAATAACAGCCATGCTCAAAACAATAAAATGAAATTGACGAAGTTACTTCCTCGTAATTCAACCACAAAGAAATGAAAGAGTGCTACTAAAATAAACATCGAAAGAATTCAAGTACAAGAGATTGAACAGAAGAGATAGCACTTAAGATATAGTGTTTTCGCCACCACTCACAGGTTCAGGGATATTTTCTCTCAATCTACTTAATCCATCTCTTACCATAAGCTTGTGTCAATTCTATTTCTCCACCACTAAAACTATCATTCTGAAGATCAAGAGGACTTTGAGGGTTGTAATGTATGGAAGGCTAAATGAAATGGATGAACGGAAAGAAAGAAAATATGAGCATATGCACTAAACAAAGAATTGATGCCATAAACCGGATGTTTCTTTATTTGCTGTTCATGCAACATATGCTGCATAAATTGTTATTGAACTTGTTTTTCTGCTTTTTTTTTTAATTTTGAACATTTTAGAGACATTGTCTCTTTCTGGACACTTTTTTTTGACAAATAACTGATAACACCACAAAGATATGAATGCAAATGCTCATAATAGGAGGGCTCAAAGGGGCTGGCAAGGGATAAATGTGTAGTGGACAGTGTTTAGGAAAATAGGTTGAGAAAGGAACGCCTCTATCATATCAACAAAAATTCAGTCCATTAAGCTTCAAGTAAGAATTGAAACAAGTTCTAGAAAAGAATGAAATAAGTAGATGCACACAAAGATAGAAGAAAAGTTATGGGTCAAATATCCTTCCACAAGGGTATAATCTCCATGTACAATCTCAAGTCTCAAAAACTCACAATGCCACTTTGTTAGCATGCTTCCATTCACTTTGAATTGAGAACATTGAAAGCAAGATTTTGTCAAGGTCAATTATCATTAAAAGGATGGAAGGTGTTTTCAAAAACTCAAGCATCATTTTGAAACTAGTAAAAGCTTTGAAAACAAAAACCACAAAAGTCCAGTGCGAGAGAAATTTGAAATGAGTGGAAGAATTAAGCACAGAATCATTCATGCATGAGTATTGTATCGCAATGTGTAGAAGCAGACGTCGAGACGTATGGACGTCGCGACGTATACAGAATCTGAAGAACGTTTCGCCGCGACGTGTGGACACTCGTCGCAGCGAAGAAGTGCAAAATGACAACAAGAATAGAAAAGTCACCAAGTTTATCAGCAGAATGCACCAATTGGCCAACAATTCATATTGTACTCAATGAAGGATAATATCAACAGTCATACAATGTGAAAAATAAATAGGGAACAACTCCCCCACACTTGAAGCACACATTGTCCTCAATGAAAAGTAGAGGAAAGAAAAGAGCAGAAGAAGAAAGCACAAAAATCATAGATTGATCAAGAAGTGGATTAAGTCAAATACAAAAGAAACAAAAGAACTAAAGAACTAAATACAGGAAGAAAAGACAACAAAAGGAAAGAAATACAATGAAAGAAAAGAAGTATAATAACAGAAAAGAACTAAAAGACAAAGCTAAGGCGGAGGATCATCAGCTGGTGGGTCCGGAGGAGCAGCGTGTGAAGTACTAGGACCAGCTGAAGGATCCTGAGGAATAGGAGGGATGGGCAGCTGCAGGCGATCCGCAATAAGAGTGAACATCGTCTGGTAATACTGGCGGTCTACAGCCATCTGAGCCTCCATACGTCGCAAGTCACCGCGAAGAAGGGCGATTGAATCAGAGGAGGCGGAAGGGGAGGGGATGTGATCATGAGGAGGAACCTCAGGCAGAGTAACAAGAACAGGAGGGGGAGGAACAGGGGTAGGAGAAGAAGGTGGGGAAAGGGTAGATGGGCCACGAGGCTGACGAAGACGGATGTACCTGAAAGCAGGGGCAGGCTCGAAGGTAAGGTCGGTCGGATGTTCCGGGACCCGATAGGCCCGAAACATGTCAGTGATGAGGTGAGGAAAGATGAGAGAATGGTTGGGGTTGGTGGAGAGGATACATTGACGAAGGGCAGAGGTGATGGCATGGGCGAGATCGACTGGCCGACCGACCATCAACAGATAAATGTACGGAGCCTGCTCCTTAGGAACCATGGCTAGGTGGGAAGTAGGGAGGATGTTGTTGCAAATAAAATGAAGCCATGGACGGGCTTCAGATCGAAGGTCAGCGCGACGGAGATAACGCTGAGCGCCCCTGGGTTGATACCATTCAATACCCTCAGGGCAGAGAGTATGAAGAACATCATCCCACGGGTACTCATGTATGAGCTCAGCAGAAGGGCAACGGGTGTGGGAGGAAGCTGATAATGCTCCCGAATAGAGATGGAAGTAAAGGCACGGGGAATGGAGACACCACGAAACGCAATGCCATAAGAGCCTGAGTAGCGGGCACGGGTGTAGTACTGGCGGACAAAGGTGATGTTCCCAGAGGTACGGGTATGGGCAAGGGTGATGAGGTTGAGTATGAAGAGTTGGCGGACAAATGGGTTAGTGGCAGGGGTCAAAGGAAAAGGTTTTTCCTTCAGTGTGGCCCGGGCCTCAGTTTTGGCAGCTAGGGCAATATACTCCGGATCAACCTGGAAAGAAGAGGAATGGGTAGGGGAGGGATGGTGGTGCGAAGAATGTGAGGGTTGAGGAGAGGGAGAATTAGCGGAGAAAACCCCTAAGGAAGGTGGAGAGACGGCAGGATGAGGGAAGCGGTGGAGCGAAATAAACTCGTCAGCGAGTGCTCGGAGAAGGAAGGACATGAGAAGGGGTCGGGACGCCGGGACTTGCTAACGTTCTTTGTGCGAGGCATAACCTGTAAACAAAAAGGAACAGAAAAGAAAAATCAATAAGGAATTAAGCACAAATCAGCCTCCTCGTCGCGACGTGTGGGCAGACGCCGCGTCGAGGCCAAGTCCTCGACTAGACGTCGCGACGTGCTGAAGCAGACGTCGCGGCGAGACAAGGTACATTGCCTTGTCGCGACGTATGGCGATTTTCTTCAGACGCATCGCGGCGAGCAATCGCTCGTCGCGGGAAACCTAACTCATACCTACTAACAGGGAAGACGAAAAATAAGAAGAAATAAGACAATGGGACACTTACTGAAGTCGAAGACGCACGAAGGAAGGCGGACTTGGGTACAGCAACACTGAGAGGGCGAACGGAGAGAGCGAACAGAGAGAGCGAGAGCAACGTAGACGGCGGGAAAAGAAGAGACTAAGAAAAAGAAGAAAAAGAAGAAGAAGAAGAAGCGGCGAAAGAAGTTGGAACGTCACAACGTGAAAAGACAAGAAGGGCTCCAGACAAACGCGAAGACCACAGGACATAAGGGGCAAAAAGGGTATTTCAAATGATGGGACGTCGCGGTGTCAGAGTGTGGGCACGTCGCGACGTAGGTGCCATATGAACAAGATACGTCGTGACGTATAAATGCAAATACGTCGCGACGAGGGCATAAAGAGGAACGAGGTATGTCACGACGTATAAGTACAGATACGTCGCAGCGCCTCTGCCCGAAAAGAAAGACACAATCCTAACTTAATCTAATCAACTATCAATCTAAAACAATCAATCTCCCAAGAATTTATCCTCCAGCAATGTCATGCTTTCATTAGAAAGATATAAAGCTAACAAAGGGAAAGCAATTTATTCGAACAGTGAAAAGAAATCCTACCAAACTACAACTAATCTACTGGCTAGGCTTCTCCCCCACACTTAGTCAAGATATTCATGCAACACAAAAGTTTTCATCACTTCCAATTAGGATGCATGAATAAAATGAGAATGCAGGTAGAGAAACAACCTGATCTCATGGAGGGTCCCAAACTGATGGTCATTCTATCAATTCGAGATTCATCCCAGCAGCTTGGTTCTTGTAGCTCCATGTCGAACCCCTACTTGAAGGTTCTCCTGCAAAATCATCAATGAAGCAAATGTTCTCCAAAAGATTGTCAGTATAAGATGTCAAAGTTTGTGCAAAATCACAACAAACATCATCAATGACCGTGTCAAGCATATTTACTCCAAGCAGAGAGTAATCCTCATGGGGTGTTTCATCGCTTCATACATGTTGAAGCTTACCCTTTGATCGCCAACCTCCATGGTTATCTTTCCTTCCTTCATGCTAATCATGGTGCTTCTGTCCGGAGGAAGGGTCGCCCTAGAATCAAGAAGTATCCCGCACAACCTCAAGAGACATGTCAAGAATATAAAATCGGCAGAAACACTAAACCTTTAACTTAGACCAAGATATCTTCAATTATCCCCACCGGATGCCTAAAGGATCTATCACCAACCGGAGGACAACAGATGTAGGCTTAATACTCTTCACCCTAAGGCCTCATAAACCGACTTAGGCATCACATTTATTCTTGCCTTAGAGATCTAACAAAGTTTCACCGATAGTCACCTTCCCTAAGGTGCAAGGGATGGTAAAAGATCCGGTCTTGACACTTGACGGTATTCATGGCTTAAACAATGCTGACACATTGGAACTCACTTGCACTCTCTCATTCGGTCTAAAATTCCTTTTGTTAGTGCACAAATCCTTCAAATATTTTGCATAGGCCGGAACTCTCTTCACTAAATCTAGCAAAGGCCCATTCACTTCAACTTTCCCAAACAAGTCAATGATCTCTTTTTCATGTTGTTTTTCATTTAAGCGCTTACTCATCAAATAAGAGTTTGGAAAAGGAAGGTCTTGAATACTTACCTCCTTACCTGTGCTAGATTGCTTGCTCGATTCTGCACTTTCTGCTTTATCATTGGAACTCTCTCAAGTAGTTCCTTTTCCTTGAAGCTTGCTTCCTCTCTCTCAATAGCTCTTCTTCCTCACACTTTCGATCTCTTAATCTTATCCCGTGGTGGAGGTAATCGGCTCACTCTCAATCTCATCCTCACATGGCTCTTCATTATCTTGAGGCTTAAACCTCACTTGCTTCCCACCCCGAGGGCAATGGCATTCAAACTTTTTGGGTTCATCACAGTATTGGAAGGAATGGTCCCACTGCTTTTTGCCCGATTCTCACTCATGTTGTTAGACAACTGAGTGACATAGGAATTGATGTTCTCCGCCTTGGTCTCCCATTGTTCCATTCTCTTCTCCAAGGCATTGAACCTAGCAGCAGTCTTTGAGGAATCCTGTTGAATCAAAGAAGCAATAGCATTAAACTGGTTAGCATTGGAATCCCTCTCTTCCTTCATCAAGGTCATCATACTGTGGAGCAACTGATTGGTATCCTCCTTTGGTGGGACTACCAGGGCTTGCTGTTGATTAGGGAACTAGCTAGTGGAAGTGCCAGCTCCTCCCCCTTGTGAAAATCTGGTAGGCGCCCTGTTTTCCTCATTCCTCCAACTGAATCTAGGATTAGCCTTCCATCCTTCATTGTATGTGTTGGAGTATGGGTCCCATTTATGATTCTGCCTGCCTTGATACATTGTCGAAACTTCCTCATATCGTCCTGGCCAAACACTCGAAATATGCATTACCGACGCACAATTTTCACAACTAGGAGCTGTAAGCTTTGTTGAAGTAGTAGAGCGATGCACATTCAAATTTTTCAGCTCGGCCGTGATGCAAGACACCGTGATGTTATCCGATTTTCCAAGGAATCCACTTTAGATTCTAGACTCTCCATTCTTTTAGCTTGAGTCGTCAAGGCTCTAACTCATGCACTCCTCTTTGGTCTCGACATCTTTGTCTTCGATGGTTTAAAGCCATCTTCTTAATCGATCCCATGCTTCCAAGGTCAGAAGGTCAATCGAGAGCCTCCAGATGCAAGATCTAACATACCCTTCTCCGACTCTTCAACCCATCATAAAAGTATCGCACCAATTGTTCATCGTGAATTTGGTGATGGGGCATCTGGACAAAAGATCTTGGAAGCGATTCCCATAATCGCATAAAGACTCATCGTACTCTGGCGGGTGAGTAAATCTCCTTTCTCATGGAAGATGTCCCGAAGTCGGAAAGTATTTCTCCAAAAGGCCTTCCTCGATTGGCCCAAATATGGTAAGCATTGGCCACATGCCTAGGAAGACTCATATACCATTCTCTTGCTTTCCTTCCAAGGACAAGTGAAAACCTTCCAAAGCACTTGATCTAAGGTAGCTCCCATCGGCTTCATACTCGCGATCATTGTCAAAGTCTCAGAGGTGCATATATGGATCCTCTCCGCCAAGCCATGAAATTTAGGAAGAGAATTAATCAACAAGCCTTTAATCTCAAAATTAACATCAAAATTAGGGCAAGCAGCGAGAATGGATCATAATGAACATCGAAGTTGTTGCTTCCCTAATTGTCCCACGCCTCTGGTTCTCATTGTTGTCTCCCACTCTCATGCTCACCATTTCCCATTAGTCCCATTTCTAGGTTGGTGAACAGGATAATCGGATTCGGAAAATATTTGGATTCTCACCATACTTTCACTATCTCGCTCAACTACTCTCTGTCTCTCTTGTTCTTTCCTTTCTTTCCTAAGTCTCCTCAAATGTCTCTCAACTTCAGGATGGAACTGAACAAGTCTACCTCTCCTGGGCATGCACCAAAAAGCAATCCAAAAGCAAAAGAATGGTAACAAAAATGCTCACAGTCACACAAAATCAGTTAAAAATGAAATGCGATGAATGTGAGAGTATGAATGTATGAGTGTATGTATGAGAGTGTATGCGTCGAAAATGTGCAAAGTAAGAGATATAAATCAAAGTATGAAGTATGCTTGTGCAAAGGAGAATCAAACCTATACTATGAACAAGTGTGAAAATTAAACTATACTAAATGCAAGCAAAAATAATGATTCCTATTATCAACGACAAGTCAAAAGAATGACAATGGCTATCCGATGGTAAACCAATTTCTTGGTTCCCCGGCAACGGTGCCAATTTGATCGCGACTCTGTCGATACGATCTTGTGATCGATCCTTAGAAACTGGTCAAATATAATAAATTCCAAGATTACGGTATAGGTTGCAATCCTCGGGTCGTCTCACTTAATTGGAACCAAGTGAAAAAGGTCTAAGCTAGCCTATATGTCAAAAATTGCAATGGAAGTTGATAAAATGGGGTTTGGTATTTTGTCAAACCGTAAAGTAATCAAAACTGAACAAAAAAATATAAAAATATTTTGAAATTTTGTCAATGATGCAATTAACAAAATATCCGATAAAATCAAATTGATAAAATCCTCTTGAAAATGAGGCTCACCTATCACAGCTTCAAGAATAATTTTCAAGGATACAATCTACTAAGTTTCAAAGATCAACCTAAAGGACTCTTTAGGTCCAAAGATTTAATTAATGAACTCCATCATTTAAATCTTTTTAAAACCTTAGTGTGAAAATAGACAAGCAATTGCAATTGGTCAATTGAATAAAACACAACAATCTCAATCAAACACAACTAGGCAGATTGAAGACCGTAAATACAATATCCAATGACATATATGAAACTTCATATATTAAGCATCAAGATGTTCTACAAATTACTTTGTCCAAATCCAACATAGTTATCAGCACACGGTTAAACTATAACAATGCTAATCTAAATATATCGATGCAATCCTCTAACTCAGAAGTCACACAAATATAAATAGACTTCAGATACTATGTGATTACTCCCCTTCTAAGCTTCAGTGAACTCAAGCCATTGCTACATCTTCAAGAGGAAGGTTGGCTTAGCTACGATGACCCGGTTGATCCCTCGACATCGGAGAATGAACGATGCTCATGTTGGCAGAAGATGCTGACGGTGGTGGTGGCAACGGTGGTGATGATGAAAATGTGAGGACAGAATCGAATGTTGTCTCCTTCTTCTGCTTCCAGAGTCTGCATGTTTGAAGTTTTTCTCTGTCTCTCGTCTCCCCTTTCTCTGATCTCTCTCCTTCATGACCTAAAACTGCAAGTTTTTATATGATGGAGCGCGGGCCGGGTCGAACAGTGAGATAAACTTTTCATAAAAAGTCGAATATCCGCTCGTATGTCGCGACGAATAAAATAAACAAATCAAATTCATCGCGACGTGTACAATCGCCTGCTCGTCGCATTGTGTTCATCACCGTGCGTCGCGACGTGCGGAAGTGCTGTGCTCGTCGTGTCGTGTGAGATGCCATGCGTCGCGACGTGCAGAAAGATCTATGGCTGTTGACTTCCTGACGTTGACTCCTTTGTTCCTGCCATAAGATAATAACAAAATTTTGCAGTACCAATTGTCCCAATAAAAATTGTAGAGAAATAAGTATCAAATCATGACAATTTACTGACAAATTAAGAATTGAAAGAACTCGATATGAGGAACCAATTTAAGTACAAAAAATCATCAATTAGGAGTCAACACATGCACAAGCAGCTATAAAAATGCAGCCAATTCATAGTATAAACTTGGCTCATTCACTAAGCCCCATGGGCCAGTATTTGCATAAGTATGTGATAGGCACTCAATCACAACAATAAGAATGAATGTGAGTCTCATGCATATAGCATTCATATAAGATTGTAATTCATTAATGATTTGCAAAGCTATAATGAGTGACCATATGTTATGCCTTGTTATGTGAGTGTCTGAAGAATAATTATGTTCTTAATGAATATCTGTGATATATGTGATGTTTGTATGTAATCCGGTGAAATCATCAATGATGGTTCACTCATTGAGTTGCAAAACTCATCAAAAATTGCAATGTGGCTTTTCAGGTTCTGAGGAATTATTTTAGCTAGGCTAAATGGAGTATAGCCACTGAGGTCTGAAATGGATTAGGGGTCGGGATCAGTTTGCACCTACACATGTGTTCATTGACTTTATTTTTGAATTATGTTCAACAAGAATTGTACAAAGTGTATGTAAACGATTTGGAAATGAAATGACTTTATGGTTTCAAGTATTTTGTATTTGAAATCGGCCCAAATTTAAGGTTGAATACTAATGTTTGTAAAGATTGTAGCTTGGAAATGGAAATGTTTTCAAATAACATGGGCCCAATTTGATTATTAATTTCCACTTGCATGTTCCTTATTTAAAGAAACAAAAGTTTTGTAATGAATTTTGACTAAATGATCGTTCTAGCATGCCACCCTTGCGAGGTATGTACTCGGATATCACCATGGATGTTGGGTACGTGTCTTGTGAGAGTGGGGTGCTACATTTTGGTATCAGAGCCCAGCTTTAGTATCTTACATGGGCAGTTTTTGACATATGTGTTAAGTTACATGCATTTTAGTCATGTCATAGCAGGTAGTAGCAACTGATCCTAGTCTGAGTTGCATTTATATGAGTCACATACATGAGCATTTGTTAAGTGTTTAAATTGATGGAATTAGTGGGAAGAATGATGATCTATCCGACTATGAGAAAATTAAAGTTTGTGGATATTCAGAAAGGGAAAAATAGCATATGGCTATATATGATAAATAATGATGTAATGTATTTGCATTGGTGGATGTATTATGGAATACGATATCGATATTGTACTGTGGTAAGATATCCTTGAATGTGATATAGATGTGAATACATTGTCATGGTTTGATTAAGGAAAGTAATGATATAAAGATGAATGACGATATTTAAAGTGTATAAGCCAAGTTGAAAGAAATAAAATTTTCTATGACTTTGAGGGGTCAAACTTGGACTTGAATTGATTGTCGAATAAAGGTGATATGAGTTATGATTCACTATAAGAATATGTTGGTGGAATTTCGATCGGGATTTTAGGACAATGAGTCCGAATTGATGGTGAAAATACGTATGTATGACGATATAGTGGTAATTGGAAGATGGGATAAAGATAGTGAGAATTGTAAAAGTTGTCATAACTTAGTTAATTTGTTATTTTGTGAGCACATATTTAAGAATGGGATTACTATGACAAGTGTGAGAATTGAGCACATAAGAATTATATGTGTGGAGAGGATATAAGAAGCAATCTATGGGATATGAATAAATATTTAGTCATAGTTCCCATAATTTAACGTCTATGATGAATTAGAGTAATGAATGAAAGTGCTTATGGTTATCGACCGGGGATAGATTGAGAGTGTTAAAGATGATATTGTGTGTGTGATGAAATCGAGGAAAAGAAGAAGGGAAAGATTGTGGCTTAGTTCCCATGACCGAGGTTAGGCGCAAAAAAAAGAAGAGATAAGTGTTTTCCTAAATAAAATGAGATTAAGATATTCTGAGCATAAGTTGTTAATTAGTGAATTGTCTTAAATACATCTTTAGATGAGATGTAATGATTATGAATAGATGAAATTGACCCTTTTGGGATATTAAGAATGTTGATGAGCAAGGATGGGAATAGTTGATTGATAAAGATTAGATGAACAATCTAGTTGACAGTAGCAAGAAATCCTCTCTGGAAGAAGAATTTCACCGAATCAGGTTTAGTAGATCAGTTGGTTTATTTTTAAGAATGAACAAAAACGGTATAAATTAAAAGAAGAATATTGGAGCTCTATTCCTAATGAAGACTTAAGCATAAGATGTAAAATATGCTACAGAGAGAGTGTATGTATTTTGTTTGAAGTATCCAACTATGTGATTGGATTCTGGAATTTGAGGTGACACTCTTGCTAATGTGAGGAGAACTTAGGACCATATTACATTATATGAAAATGTGTTCTTGGAATACAAATTGATCTGATGAGTGTGTTGCCAACACAGGAAGTTAAGTTTGTGAATGTATTCAAAAAAGTGGAGAAATTAGTCAGAACGGTTCAACATTGCATCAATGTGAAATCAGAGGAAATTGTACGAATGGAAGAATCATTTGAGTAAGTAAGTCAATTGAGAAATTAACAAAAATAAGAGAAAATATTACGTCATTGGGGAATTAAGTGCGTAAGGAATTACGAGAACTAATGATGGGTACATAGAGTTTTGGCAATATTTGTTTGAGTTAACTACACTCCTGAAAGTGTCATAGTATTGAAGAATAATGTGATCTAATTTTGTTTAGATCAATTAGTGATTGTGATTATATATGATACCTTGAATGTATTCGGAGAGTTGAAAGGAATATTGTTCTTACTTAAGAAAATCTTTAGTTTTGCATGTATATGAAATTCTGTCTGTGCATTAAAGTGAAAACTATGCATAGTATATTTTGTTATTTGGTACATATCATACTGCATGTTATGATAAAGGTGTTGTGATCAGAGTAGCCAGTCTAAAGGAGCTTTAAGCTCAGAATTCCACACGTGGAGCATTGCTCCGTGATTTCTGTTTCTGACTGAGCCTAATGGCCAGTTCATGTATCGGTATTTGAAAGGCACTCGATCACAATAAATAGTATCAAATTGGAGATTATGCAGTATGCAATGATGTTTCATATCAGAAATTAAGATATACTTTGTTGTAGCATACCAAACTAATTTTGTATGCATAGAGACAATTAAAGTCTCATAAGTTGAATGTTTGACACATGATTTGAAATGTGTTGAAATAACCACTGCTTTGTAAGCTTGAAGACACTATATGTATAGTGAAATATTTGATTCTATATTCAGGTAAATAAAGTCTGAGGTACTCATTCAGTTTGAAATAATTTCGTACGAGAATGCGACAATGGATAGAAGTATTGAAGGACTATGATTGTAAAAATAAGTACTATCTTGGTAAAACTAGTGTACATACTTGTTGCTTGACCAGAAAATTCAATAAAGGAATAGCACAAATTCAGACTGTTGGGGCTCGATCAGATCCCAACCGAAAAATGAAATGAAAATGGCCGAATATAAAGTGAAACATAAAACAAAAGCAGACGGAAAACGAAAATGAACGAAAGCGAAATCGAAAGAAAGGAACATAACAGAACGAACGGAATGGAAATCATAAAGCGGAAGCAAAATCATAAGCGAAAGCGAAGGATGGTATTTACAACACGAAATCAAATCCACTCTTAAAGCGAAAGAATCGGAAGCAAAACAAAACGAAGTAAACTTCGGATCAAATCGAATTGAGACCAATTTTTGATATCCGTGAACAAATATTTTAGAAAAAACATCGCGTTGGAAATCTTAAGACTATCGGTCTAAACTAATCAAATCCGGTATAACTTTTTTTTTCTTTTCCATTTTACTCAATCTCATACAAAGCCATACCCCTTTCTAATATGGAATTCATCAATTCTATAATCTCAATCAAAAACTCAAATCCAGCAACACAATTTATATACAAGACCATTCATATTCATCTCATCTCAATTCAGTATGCAAATCCACATTCCATATCTATACATAATTTCATAATCCATACACATCATAAATTAATTACTTACAAAACCTTAATGGCATTCCAAGCCATAATACAACATCAATATCCAAAATCCGAATATGCACACATACAAACAAAAACCTTCAATTTTCTTTACCCGATCTTCTTCTCATCACCTGTGGATGGGAATGAAGGGGGAGGGGGTGAGCTGATAGCCCGTGGGTAATAGTTTATAACAAATAATAGTTTATGGCTCGAGAGTTCCATAAACACGACGGTTAACCGAAGTTTACCGTAAACACGACGAGTCCGATTTCTCAGGATCTCGTGACCTCAAGCGGGCAGCCGGGAGAAGGCTATCTATATGTTGACGTGCACGTGACTAACGAAACGTTCCTCTCTCACCCAAACAAAAGCACATAATCATGCTTAAATCAATTTATCAAATGCTCTTTTCTGAATATACGAAATGCCATGAAATTTTCGAGGCATAACACAAATGTATTTTGCAATTCATCAAAAGTTCATGTATTGAATCAATAATGATTTTTCAAATCATTCATACAATGATGCAACATTTATGATGCAATTGAAGTCAGAAAATCTCTTTGTTTAAAGAAAGCAGTAGTGGCTTATAAATTATATTATAAACAGGTACCCACCTCATTTCCATGCTTGAAGCTTGTCCAATGCTTCAATTTGACCATTTCTCCTTTTATTCTTCCAATTGAAAAATCCCTACACCAATGTCACACAATTTCAACCTCATAAATAACATAATCCTTAAAATTGAGCTTAGAAAACACAAATTCCACATAAGATTAAGCCATCTAAATCACCAATTTTCAAAAACCCCAATTCATAAAATTGGGCATAACCCTAATTAATTTCCATCCAAAATTGATCCCATTAAAACATGTAATCTCCAAAATTGACTTTAGAATTCACAAACCCATACCAATTCCAAGGTATCTAAACCAAAACTCTCTAAAAGATCAAAGATCGAAAATCGACTCTTACCTTCATCTTCTCTAATTTCGGATTTTCTTGGTTCATAATGGAGCTCTCTTCATTCTCCACCTTTTTCTCTCTTGAATCAACGTAGAAAGCTTGCTTGAAGACCCCTAAAAATCAAACCCTAGCTCTCTCTCTTTTCTTTCTCCTTTACTCATTCGAAAGCTTGCTCTCCCTTCTCTCTTCTTTCTCTTGTTCTTTTTCTTCTTTTGTTTCTGTCAATAACGTGCATCACTGCTCCTTCTTATACTAAAACAAACTCTTCTTATTTACCAACTTGCCATTAATGAATGAGAGAAGACCCTTATGCCCTTTATGTATAAGCCTTATAATTTAAAACCTTAAGTGATCTTCCAACAATGCCCTTCCTAAAAACTGATACATTTACTCCATACTTTGATCAGGTAAGTGAAGCCATTTGATAAAACTTTCTTCTAGAGAAATGTTTCTCTATGTCTTACAAATCCATCGCTTCAAGAATCAGATCGATCGGAGCTCTATAACTCAAGATATCTTTAAAATACTGAAGTCTGAGCTTCACTCAAGAAATTGAAAGTCTTAGAGACTTAATTGTCATTTGGCTCCTTCAGAAAATTTGTAGCCCCATGGCTCTAGTTTAATTTCCAAGAAGAATCCGATCGATTGGAGCTTTATAGCTTAAGATAGCTCCAAAATACTGAAGTCTGTTCAGACCATTACAAAACTAAAACTGAACACCACACCTAACTTCGATCTGAAATTGAAAGTCTTAGAGGCTAAATTGTCAATCAGCTCCTTCAGATAAAATGTAGATCCGTGTCTCTAGTTTAATTTGCAAAAAGAATCAGATCGATCGGAGCTCTATAACTCAAGATAGCTCCAAAATACTGAAGTCTGTTCAGACCATTACAAAACTAAAACTAAACACTATACCTAACTTCGATCTGAAATTGAAAGTCTTAGAGGCTAAATTGTTGATCGGCTCCTTCAGATAAATTGTAGATCCATGTCTCTAGTTTAATTTGCAAAAAGAATCAGATCGATCGAAGCTCTACCGATCGAGATATCTCCAAAATACCGAACACTATTCAAACTTTTACAACCGATCAGCTCACTTTGATCTGTCGATCTTTCTCCATTTAATGTCAAAACCGATCAATATAGTATGGAAAGATAGAAAAATGTCTTAAGAATCTAACGCTTCAAAAATCGGGTCTATCGAAGATCGGACGAAGAAGTTATGGCCGAAAGAAGGAAGAGAGGTCGGTCGGTCGAAAATCGACCCTGCGGGCCGATCGACAAGCGCGCGGGCCGATGGCAAGCGCGCGGGCCGAGCACTGCGCTAGCCTGAACTGTAGCGCCCCCTCACCGTAGGGTACACATCGGGACGCCCGAAGGTCACTCTGACACGTATCCTACGATAAAGGTGCACTACCAAAAAATTCCGCTAATAATCCACATGGCATCGCAATAATTAAAACCATAATATATTAGAAATCAGTAAATTTAAAATCCACAATAATCTCGATACAGTCATCCAATATCAGAATAGACAAGTCTATCAGTCCCCTAAATAAAACCAAAAAGAAAACTGATACAAACATCTATCCTAAGTCATCCGCAAAAGTCCAACCCAGCTGACCGACCTGTGTGTCATCGCTTCTCTTGCCAGCATGCTCGCACGGCAGGAAAAGACTATCTCCGGAGCTAGGAGTCTACTCTATCGATCCTGAAAAATAGGTTGCAATTTTGGGTGAGTTTGCGAACTCAGTGAGAAACCATCATCGATGGTTCACTCAAATCATGCATTATGCAGATTGCTTACAGCACGACACAGTAAGATACAATTAGTATATATCAATTTGCAGTAGCCTATAACAGTTTGCAATATCATATCACAATTTATAGTATTATGCAATAGTTTACTGTAGCATGTAACAATTTGCAATCTCTCACATCATCACATAATTCAGTAAGTGTCACAATTCAATCAGTAATGTGTATACAATGCATATGAGACTCTTTTCCAGTTATTCAGTGTTGTGCCCAAGTGCTCACCAAGATTCGATGGGGGCGCAGATTTTCTCCTCGGGCTCGAGGCCCTGTCAGTATAGTGTTCGAGTTCGAGGCTCTTTTCAGTGATAATAGCAACTTGGGTCACATATCCATTATCTGATCATGCATTTATGCATGTTATGCAGTGTTCAGTAATTTAGTGTATGGCTATAAAAGCCCAGTATTGCATTTCTCAGTGTCATGCAGTAATCCAATCCAATACAGTAGAAACATGTCATTTGATCATGTACATTTCAGTAATCATGCAATTTCACATTGGCAAGTAAATCACATTGAGCATTTAGACAATCAGGAATTTGAAAAACCAACTAGGTTACTCACCGTAACTTCCGAAGCACGCTCGAAGTTCCAGCAATGTCCGTGGAATGACGATCCAACGACGCCTCTATAACAGTAAAATACAGTCCCATTACTAGATGCTCAACTAAACAATCCAGTGATGCATATGTCTCAATGGAATTATGTACAATGCATATTCACGATTTTCCCAGCGCTAAAACCCAATTTTGAACTCTTATGTCCCATTCTAACTCTTCCCTCAATCGATCGACAATAATTGATCCAATCCTAAAATTCAGTTCAATTTCCTCAATTCATATTTCCTATAACAATTCCCTATCCATTGGGTCAAAATCTCCATTGAAAATCCCAATTAAAATTCCAATTGTCTCAATTCAATACTTAGGTCACACTATGAACCATAATTGACCTTATTCTCTATGAATCAATACCTTTTAAATTAAATTCTAACTTCCATAATTATCCTCAATTGTAGAGCTCTTTCCTTAGTTCACAACGAATCAGGAATCATCTCAATTGGAGGTTTATACCATCAATTATGCCCAATCAACTAAAATCAATCCAATCAGAATTCTGTCCCTCGTCGCGACCTACGGCCTTTCGCCGCGACGTGGGAAGCTCGTTTGTCGCAACGTGGAGACCGCTCATCGCGACGAATAAATCCACGCTCGTCGCGACGTCCAGCCGAGTTTGTTGCGGCGAATAAATCATTATTCGTCGCGACGAAACCCTCACGCCTCTGCTCGCTCGTCGCGACGTGCGAAGGTCCGAACGTCTTCTCCGATCGATTTTCTGATCTCCCTCTCTTTAAAACCAGTATTAAACACTCCCAAATACCCACTCAAACACAATAAATGCCATAAATGCTCAAGCAACCATTAATAACAACATTAAAGCCATAAAAACTTACCAATCACAGCCTCAATCCACAAATCTCTCAAATATCCGTAAACCCTAAAATCTTTCAAACTCAACGATAATCCACTCTCAAACCTTCTCAACCTTCATCAATCACAATAAACCAGTTAGCTTAGCACAATGAGAAGGAAAACATAAGAAAAGATCGAGAAATCCTCACCGATGGGAGGAATCGAAGATCACCGTGGGAGGAGGAAGAGAAGAAACGATTTGCCTTAGGATAAAATCCCCAAATTCAAACCTAAGCTATTTATAGGCATAGGTCTCCAATTCAGTTCAAATTTCAGTCTCTAAATTTCAATAGCTCCACATTTTTATTTCCTAACAGTATAACTCTAATTTTTCCATTTCCATTGAACAATTCTTTCAGTACTATACAGTCAATCGGTCTGTCACTCGAAAATTTCCGATTCGGGCATTTTCTCCCGAATTTCTCGAAAATTTCCTATAAGCCACTATCAATAGCCAATCACTCTTAGACTATTCTAAATCAGTCATTCGAGCCCACTTACTCTTAATTTTTCAATCAATCACAATCCAGTCAGTTCAGTCAGTTTCCAATTCACAATCCAATCAATTCATACTTACAATTAAAATGCTGGAAAATCATGAATGCATGTACCTATGAATAAGTGCATATGCAATAAACCTGTTCCTCTATGATCAGAGGCCAGTAACATGCTCAATCAGTGAATGCAATGAAACCTATCAGTCTGACCCAATATTACCATAATGCCCTTATTGATAGTAACGGGATGTTACACGAACGGGCGCGCGGTCGATCGCTCGAGCCTGCGCGATCGATCGCTCGCATGATCCTGACCTCCTAACTTCAAACATTCATATCTTTTGACTCCGAGCTCCAAATTTTACAAACTTGGTATCGTTGGAAAGATAAAAGACAGATCTACAATTTTTAAGAAGGACTAAAAAGCAAGCTCGGTCTTTAATGGGGTCAAAAATGCACTCAAAGATGACCAATTGATAATTTCCTCAAAACTTTAAACAACACCTCAACTTGTAAACATCATAACTTTTGACCCAGAACTCCAAATCTGACAAACTTGGTGTCTATGGAAAATTAAAAGAACCCTCTACAACTTTTATGAAGGCCATAAAAATTATATCAACCTCTAAATAGGTCAAAAACTCCAAACAAAGTGACTGGTCAATCGACTTCACACTAAACAACATCAGAACTTCTAAAAATCATAACTTTCTACCCCCTTGTCCAATATTTTTGTGCTTTATTGTAGCGCCCCCTCACCGTAGGGTACACATCGGGACGCCCGAAGGTCGCTCCGACACATATCCCACGATAAAGGTGCACTACCAGAAAATCCGACTGTTAATCCACATGGCATCGCAATAATTAAAACCATAATATATCAGAACTTAGTAACTTTTTAAGATCCAAAATAATCTTGATACAATCATCCAATATCAGAATAGACAAGTCTATTAGTCCCCTATACAACAACTAAAAAGGAAACTGATACAAGCATCTATCCTTAGTCATCCGCAAAAGTCCAACCCAGCTGACCGACCTGTGTGCCATCGCTTCTCTTGCCAGCACGCTCGCACGGCAGGAAAAGACTATCTCCAGAGCTAGGGGTCTAATCTATCAGTCCTGAAAAATAGGTTGCAATTTTGGGTGAGTTTGCGAACTCAGTGAGAAACCATCATCGATGGTTCACTCAAATCATGCATTACGCAGATTGCGTACGGCATAACAGAAATATTCAATTAACAGTATTATATAACAGTTCACAGTATTATACAACAATTTACAGTAACATGTAACAATTTGCAGTCTCTCATGTCATCACATAATTCAGTAAGTGTCACAAATCAATCACCATCTCAGATACAATGCATATGTGACTCTTTTCCATTATTCAAAGGTTGTGCCCAAGCGCCAACAAGACGATTTCGCTGGGACGCTGTGATTTTCTCCCCTCGGGCTCGAGGCCCGGTCAGTACAGTATTAGAGCTCAAGGCTCATTTCAGTAAAAATCGCGACTTGGGTCACAACGTTCATTATCTGATCATGCCTTTATGCCTGTAATGCAGTGTTCAGTAATTCAGTGATATGGCTATAAAAGCCCAGTATTTCAATTCCCAATGTCATGCAGTAGTCTAATCCCATACAGTAGAAGCATGCAATTTGATTATATACATTTCAGTAATCATGCAATTTCACATTGGCAAGTAATTCACATAGAGCATTTAGACAATCAGGAATTTGAGAAACCAACTAGGTTACTCACCTGCAACTTCTGAGCTACTGCCTGGAAGTCCCAGCAATGTCTGTGGAATGACGATCCAACGGCGCCTCTATAGAAGTAAAATACAGTCCCATTACTAGATGCTCAATAAAACGATTCAGTAATGCATATGTCTCGATGAAATTATGTACAATGCATGTCCACGATTTCCGACGCTAAAAACCCAATTTAGAACTCTTAGGCCCAATCCTAACTCTCGTCGTTCAATTGATCGACAATAATTAATCCATTCCTAAAAATTCAGTTCAATTTCCTCGATTCATACCTCCTATAACAATTCCCTACTCATTGGCTCAAAACCTCTATTGAAAATCCCAATTAAAACTCCAATTATCACACTTCAATACTTAGGTCACTATAAGAACCATAATTGACCTTAATCTCGATAAATCAATACCATGTAATTTAAATTCTACTTCCATAACAATCCTCAATTGTAGACCTCTTTCCTTAGTTCATAATGAATCAAGAATCACCTCAATCGGAGGTCTATACCATAAGTTATGCCCAATAAACTAAAATCAACCTATCGAAAAGCGCTCTTGCGCTGACCTACTTCCTCGCCATGGCGACAGAGGTCGCCGCCACAAGGCGTCGTCCTCTTCGGCCGCCATGGCGTAAACAAAAACGGTCGCCGCGGCGTGAAACCATGTGCTCGTCGCGGCGAGGCTGCGCCAGACGTCGCGACGTGCGGTCGCGCCATCGTCTTCTCCGATCGCTTTTTCCTCTTCTCTCTCTCTAAAAACCAGCATTAAACACTCCCATCTACCCATTCAAGCACCTTAAATACCATAAATGTAACAACTAACCATTAATACCACATTAAAACCATAAATACTTACCAATCGAAGATCAAATTCCACAAATCTGTCAAATGTCCGTAAACCCTAAAATCCTTCGAACTCAATGATAAACCACTCTCAAAGCTTCTCAACCTTCATCAATCACAATAAACAAGTTAGCCTTGCAGAATGAAGAGAAAACCACAAAGAAAATCGAAGAACCTCACCGATGGGAGGGATCGAAGAACACCGTGGAGAAGAGGAAGAGAAGAAGTGATTTTGCCTTAGGAAAATCCCCAAATTTCAAACCTAAGTATTTATAGACATAGATCTCCAAATCAGTTCAAATTTCAGTCTCTAAATTTCAATGGCTCAACATTTTTATTTCCTAACAGTATAACTCTAATTTTTTCATTGCCATTGGACAATTCTTTCAGTACCATACGGTCAATCAGTCTGTCACTCAAAATTTCCGGTCCGGGCATTTTCTCCCGAATTTCCAGAAAATTTCCTATAAGCCACTATCAATTGCCAATCACTCTTAAACTATTCTAAATCAGTCATTCGAGCCCAATTACTCCTAATTTCTCAATCGATTGCAATCCAGTCAGTTCAGTCAGTTCACAATCCAATCAATTCATACTCACAATTAAAATGCCGGAAAATTATGAATGCACGTACCTATGAATAAATGCATATGCAATAAACCTGTTCCTCTATAATTAGAGGCCAATAACATGCTCAATCAGTGAATGCAATGAAACCTATCAGTCCGTCCCAATTACCAAAATACCCTTGCTAACAGTAACGGGATGTTATATTTATATCAATGGAAAGATAAAACAAGCCCTACAATGTTCATGAAGAACTCCAAAGCAACTTCAACCTCTAGCTAAGTCAATTTTTCAATCAAAGTTTCTGCCCTGTTAGCAATCACCTAAGCAATATCCAAACTTCAAATTATCATAACTTCTTACCCCGATATCGAAAAATTGCATACTTTAAGGCGTTAGAAAGCTGGAAACATGAGCTACAATTTCATTAAGACCCTATGAACAAATTCTACATCAATGAGGGTCAAAATCCAAATCGAAGCTACTGCCAGGAAATTTCCATACCAACAACATTCAAACTTCACAATCTCACATCTTTCAACCTCCACATGCAAAAATTGCATATTATACATCACTTTAAAGCTATTATAATTCTCTATAACTTTCACATAAACCATTTACTCCAATTCAAACCACATCAGTATGGCGATCGGCCTCAAAGCACAATACACACAAATCTATACTTCATAGTATCTTTCCAAAACAACGCCAAATACACTTAACTTCGAAATCTCATAACTTTTGATTCTGATATCGAAAATTGTCAAACTTTATGGCTACAGAAATCTCTCAATATAATCTACAAATTTCATGAAGATCATTTCCTCAAAATTTGCCTAAATAAAAAATTCAACTCTCTACTCCAAAAAGAAGTCAAACTTTCTAATTTCTTCAAAATTCTCATACTTTCACTATTCATTTCATGCTTTTCAACTCCATTTCAATTAACCCATTCACTTTAACTTTCATAACTCATACAACTCTACTAAATTTTCAAAGTCATCAAAACCAATCACTTCATTTCTGATCAATTTCCTTTAAGTATAAATACATCTATACTATAACATATACACAAAAACACTCATTTCTTTTCAATTATTATTTCTAAATTCCACTTAAAAATTGGGGTCCAACACAGACATTGTGGATTTCTAAATCTTGTGCAATGAAGAGCATAGAATATTGAGTTAACTTTTGGGCAAATCAAGGTACTATTAGCTAACGAATGTAAAACCAGCCAGATGGATGATTGACAAAGTCCAAATAAAGGATTTAGAGTTGATGAATCTTATTGAGGAAATTGTAAGTTGGTAATGAATCAATTTTGAGTTTGAACAGGAAAAGAGTACCGTGTGATTGTAATATGAAGTTTGTGTGTACAATAAAGATGATTGAGTAAAAGATTGTCAGAGATAGCATAAATAACAGCCTATGCTATACATCCTGGTAGGAATACGATGAAATAATGTCGATGGATATAGATGTAAAAAAAAGAGATCACAGGTACCTGTTGCCAACAGTCTTAACTATTGGAGATATGCTTAAAGTTCATATTTTGGAGTTTATAGAAATATGAGGTCAATGCTTAGTTTTAATTGACTTGAAGCATGACAATCAATATCACAGTGATAGCATTAGAATGTTGTATAAGATGTTATACGACAGAAAGAGTCGACCACCTTTATATTTGGATGAGTGAAATTGATGTGTACTAGAAATTAAGCGACTCAAGCAAAACGAATGAATTAGGTGGATCAACACTAAAGATTGGAATAAAGTGAGCTAGACACATGAGTTAAGTGTATACAAAAGAGATATAAAATACCAAGCAAGAGATGAATTGTTTTTGACAGTATCACCTTGCCAAGGTGTACTTAAGATAGGAAAAAGGGCGAGTTAACCTGACATAAAATTGTCGATAGGAAAGTTTTGTAAGAAAAGGACTATTAACATAAGTTTGTAACACCAACAAAGAGGAATTATATGCATTAAGTATGATGTGTTAGTATGATAAGAAATCGTGATATGATCTGATCTAGATGTAATGCGAAACTAGAAGTGAAAATTTTGAATGATCTGAAATATATTAAGGAGACAAACAAGATTGTGTGATATCTGAATAAGTAACGGGAAAATCGATTGATTCCATTGACTATAGTCAAGTAAAAGAAATTATTCGAGTGATAGTGCCAAAAGGGAAAAGGTAGAGCGTATGATGAAAACACTTACCCCTACCTGTTTGATTAATCAGGTAAGAATTTCGAGGACGAAATTTTTGTTAGGAGGGGAGAGTTGTAACATCCCGTTACTCATGTGAGGGATGTTTATGCTAAATTTGACATGCACATTTTTGCACATTAATATGATTGTACATGCATTCATGACATTTTTCCGAGTATAATTGAGTTGTTAATGTGATTAAACTGTGATTTGGCAAATTTGGTGATAATTCGAGTATTTTAGAATTTTTGGTAAATTTTTGGACTAAAGAAAAATATTGAAATTTGGACCAATTATATTGTAACACGTGAACTGAGTAACTGGATGACAAATAGCATATGTATATATGTGTCACGTGGCAATATATAATAGTGGCAATTGATGGGAGACACGTGTATATCATGTAAAGAACCCACGTATTTTAGGGTTGCAATGAAAATATATTAGGACGAGTTACTGAACTTTGTTCATCGGAAGCATGTTGTACTTGGTTTTGTTCATCACAGATCATAGAGTTGCTCTCGGTGGTTATCTACGAGTTGCTCATATTGCTGGAAATAAAAACTGAAACAAGTAAGTAATGTGACGATATTTTATGGTGTAATATAAGTGTGCATGCATGAGAGGGTAAGCAAAGTTTCGGTGATGAATGACTTAGATGATGGATCTGTGAGATAAAAGAGTGTCCGGAAAAGTATGAAATAAGTTCTGTTTAGTTAAATTGCGTGTGTGTTGATGAGTTAAAAAGATGAGTTAGAAGAATTGTATTGAGTGTGATCTGAGTTAATTGATGTGAGATTGAGTTTCGGGAAAATTACAGTGGAGTGAGAAAGTGAAAAAATCTGGAATTTGGGGAAGACGAGTTTCTGTGATCATACGTCGAGGCGTTCATTTTTGTTCTCACCGCGACGCATCCCTCTTTGTACGTCACCATGTTCATTTTTATTCTCGCCACGACGCATCCCTCTTTGTACGTCGCAGCATTCATTTTGTTCTCGCCGCGACACATTCCTCTTTGTACGTCGCGACTTATTCTTTTGTACGTCACGACGTGTGGCTTATTCTTGTTTGTACGTCGCGGCCTGCATTTTTATTATCGCCGTGGCTCACTCCCCTTTGTATGTCGCGACGTATGAGACCCCCCTTGAGCTCGTCGCGGAAAATGTTGCAAGAAATCCTGATAAAACTGATTTCTGGGCTGTAACTTTCTCTATACTGATCCAAATTGGGTGATTTTTTATTTTCTTTAAACTAGAGACATGGGGATACAACTTGTATGAAGATATGGAGTTTTAATTTAGTCTCTAAGAGTTTCAAATTTTTGTTGGAAGTTGAGGTAAGTTTTCTGTTGGAACTTAAGAACAGTCAAAGATATTTTGAGTATATTTCTTTGTATACAGAACCAAATTAAACGATTGTGGTATCTTTAGAAAGATAAGAAATGGGAGAACAAATTTACAGAAGGAAAAATTTACAGAAGGAAGTTTGGTCTAATTTGGTCAATTACCTCATCAGATTTAGTATGGAAAGTGGACCCATATGTGTATTAGAGGAAAATTCTGAAGTGTTCATTGAAGTTATGAAATTATTTGAAATTTTTGGTCCAATTCAATTATAATTATACATGGTATTAATGAGGAATTGATATCTGAATGATTTCGATAAGAATCGCGTCTTTATACCCCGGAATTGTCATTGAACTTGCATTGTGCATACATTCTATACATTGATGTGCATAAAAGAACCACTTGTGTATTTATGCAAAAATGTGATATTTGTGAATGTGTTTTGTATATTTTAGAGGAGCATATCGGACACCAATCGGACATCGCCGGACCATCCAGGCAATAGCTTATTGGAGCGTACTGTGAGTCAACCTAGATGATTTCCTAGGATTGATTTAATTTGATTTGTTTAAGCTTCCAATATTGTTATATTGCTTGCGATTTGATTATGAATTCCGAACTTCAATTGTCCGAGGAGATCAATATTCCGGAATGTATTGGAAGTGCTTTGATTGTGACTTTGTTTGCTATTGGAATTCTGAATGTTATTCTGAATGTTATTTGAATTCTCAACGGAAATTGAATGCCGGACTTAGGTCCGATGATTATGAGTTTTGTTTGAGCATCCTATGTGATTGCCATATATGCCATATTCAGTTTTGATGCATTGGAAGTGTTCCAATTTGATGTGAAACCCTTTCTAATATATGAATTCTCAACGTATGTTGAATGCCGAACTTAATTCCGATGATTAAGAATTTCTGATTGAACATCATATATGATTGTCTAATATGGCATAATCAGTATTTGATGCATTTCATAAATGCACGCTCAGATAAAGGCGTTGTGACTTGAGTAGCCAGTATGAAGCGCTTCCACGTAGAGCTTTGCTCCGTGATATATGTGTGTGCACGTAGAGCTATGCTCCGTGATTCTGTTCTGACTGAACCCCATGGGCCAGTATTTGTATAAGTATGTGATAGGCACTCAATCACAACAATAAGAACGAATGTGAGTCTCATGCATATAGCATTCATATAAGATTGTAATTCATGAATGATTTGCAAAGCTATAATGAGTGACCATATGTTATGCCTTGTTATATGAGTTTCTGAAGAATAATTATGTTCTTAATGAATATCTATGATATATGTGATGTTTGTATGTAATCCGGTGAAATCATCAATGATGGTTCACTCATTGAGCTGCAAAACTAATCAAAAATTGCAATGTGGCTTTTCAGGTTCTGAGGAATTATTTCAGCTAGGCTAAATGGAGTATAGCCACTGAGGTCTGATATGGATTAGGGGTCGGGATCAGTTTGCACCTGTACATGTCTTCATTGACTTTATTTTTGAATTATGTTCAACAAGAATTGTACAAAGTGTATGTAAACGATTTGGAAATGAAATGACTTTATGGTTTCAAGTGTTTTGTATTTGAAATGGGCCCAAATTTAAGGTTGAATACTAATGTTTGTAAAGATTGTAGCTTGGAAGTGAAAATGTTTTCAAATGACATGGGCCCAATTTGATTAGTAATTTCCGCTTGCATGTTCCTTATTTTAAAGAAACAAAAGTTTTGTAATGAATTTTGACTAAATGATCATTCTAGCATGCCACCTTTGCGGGGTATGTACTCGGATATCACCATGGATGTCGGGTACGTGTCTTGTGAGACACTAACACTATCTCACATAACGGTCTCGTGTAATCATAAATAGAATGTACTATCACAATTTTATATAATGGTTTTGCGTAGTCGTAAAAATGAGAAAGTCTATGAAGGAGCTCTGTACCACTAGCGGGTAGGCAGGAGAAGCCTTTAATAAAGTCAAAGTGCACTTGACATAATAGAACGGACTACCACAAACTCATATAATCATGCATTTCACATCTTGTAACGTGTTGCCCATAATGGCACATTTCTGAAACATAATATCATTAACATAACATATTTTCAAAAACCATTTTGACATTCTTTCTATAAATTATCAACCCAATTCATTTACTAAACATATAACAATTTCTCTAAGCATTTAAAGAACAATAAATTAACATTTATAAAGTAGTTAAAAACATTAAATTCCATTTATTTGAAAGAAACATTAATAGCTTATTTACTCAATTATAAACATGAAACTCACCTTGAATTTCTCGCTTCAAAAATTGCTTAAGAATGTCTCTCCTCTTGCTCCTCTTGTCTTTCTTGATTTTTTTTAACAATAGCAAAATTTCACTCAATAGGAATTCAAATTGAAAACCCAAAGAAAACACATTCACTAAAATTGATCCTAGAATTAAAATCTATGCATTCCTAAGCCTCATGAACCAAAATCCTTTCAAAAATCTAGAAGATCAAAATGCTTTTACCTTAACTCTTCTCCAAACAAAAAGATGTTTAGCTCAAATGAAAGCTTTTCTCTTCCTCTTTCTTTTTCTGTTCTTGAACAACTTCAAATTCCCTCTTGAAAATTAAGAATGATGAAACCCTAACTCAAACTTCTTTCCTCTCAAAAACCGAAACACTCACTTCTTTCTCTCTTATTTTCGTTTCTTCTCTTCTTTCTATCTTCAATTCACGCTTTCTCTTCTCAAAAGTAAGACAACATTTTCCTCTTCCTATTCTACCCTTAATGAGTGCTAAAAGTCCATTTTACTGTTCCTTTCATGCTTGATGATCTTAAATGCTTAAGTAACATACCAAAAATGCCCTTTAGGCATTCTTACCACTTTTAAATCAATTAACCAATGAAATATATCCTACTAACATTCACATAACAATTAACTCCAAAAATTAATCTATCAAAACCTCATAATTTATTTAAACCATGCTTAATTCAACAAGAAAATAAATTCAGGAGCCAACAACAACAATTTGTTTTTATGCAGAAGTTTAAAGCTATCAAAAGGGAGATGAAGATCTTAATAAGTAGAAGATCTTCCCCCACTCAGCAATCAGTTGTCAAAGCTAGGGAGGAATTGGAAATTGTCCAGCATAACCTTGATTTGGATCCTACCAATCCTAGCTTATTGAGTACCGAGAAGACTCTTTTGGTGTCTTATCTTTCTAAAGATAGGGATCATGGCAATTTAATGGAACAAAGGGAAAAGTCAATTGGTTAAAAGATGGTGAACGACACTCAAAATTCTTTTTCAAATCTGTCCTAGCCAGAAGAAATGCAAATAGAATCTGCTCACTAAAGTTACAAGATGGGGAGGAAATTTCTAAACAATAAGACCTTCCAAAAGAAGTGGAGAGATTCTTTAAGATCTTCTACAACTCTTCACGGAACCAAGCTACTACAATCACTATTGAATCCTTTATTCATAAAAAGATCTCTTAGGAACAAGCTGCAGCTCTCATTAAACCAATGGAAGAGAGAAATAAAAGAGGTATTGCTTCATATGCACCCCAATAAATCTCCTGGTCTTGATGATTTCAATGTTTACTTTTTCAAAAGACATGACAGGATACTGGACCTATGGTTAAAAGAGTAATACTAGAATTTTTCTGTAGGGGAGTACTACTAAAGGAGATCAACAAAACTCACATAAACTTAATTCCTAAATCCCCTTGTTCCTCTATATTGGATGACTTTAGGCCTATTGCATGTACCAACTTCCTATATAAGATTACCTCCAAAATCTTAACAAATAGCTGAAGTTAGTCCTGGATTCTTTGATCTCTGACAATTAAAGTGTTTTCTTACATGGTAGAAGAATTGAAGATAATATTTCCATTGTTTAAACACTGATGAAAGGGTATCAAAGGAAGAATAGCCCAATGAATTGTATCATAAAACTGGACTTTAAGAAAGCTTTTGATCATGTTGAATGGGACTTCATCCTTTTGACATTATGATTATTGGGTTTCCCTAAGGAGTTTGTCAGTTGGGTCGAGGCTTGTATCACCAATCCAACTTATTCCATTCTAGTTAATGGTACCCCAACTGCCCAACTGAAATTTTTAGGTTTGAGACAAGGCGATCCTATCTCCCTATACGTCTTTATCATTTACATGGAGGTCGTAGGTTAGCTAATCCAACAGAAAGTGGGTAATAGCAAGTTCTTTAAATTTCATACTAAATGCAAAAGGGTAGGGCTTATCAACTTATGTTTTGCGGATGGCCTATTGCTTTTCTCCAAGGCACATGGCAAATCTATTGAACTAATCATATCAACCCTTTCTTTATTTAAAGATCTCTAAGATTTGGAGATTAACTTTACAGAAAGTTAGTTCATTCTAATTGCAGGTGCTAATACAGTGGAAAACAATATCTCTATAATCACAGGGATGAGTAGGAAGCCAGCTCCTCAGTCCTATTTGGGTATTCCCATCACCAAAAAAAGAATTCAATTTTTGGAATGCCTTCCCTTGATAGATATAATATAAAGAAGATTAGGAATGTGGTCTAATCGAGTGCTATCTTTGTTGGATCACCTATGGCCCGGGTATTCATAATACGTAGTGGAATGGACCATACTACGCAGTAAGAAGTATAATCGAAAAATTATAACACGTACGAAATTACCTCTTGACATGGATTGGTACTTGTTTCTTTTTCAGATTTGTAGATGCTACAGTGCGCGAATGTTCTCTACCGATAGCCACACGAGGATGAATGATCCGAGCAGCGGTTAATGTGTGCTAGCATGTTCTAAAACCCTTTTTGGACGCCGCATAATTTTTCTCTCTGAAGAAGAATGCAACTAGGTCTAGGTAGCTAGGGTTTTAGTCTCACCCTAATGAGACATAAGTTTCTCTATTTATAGAGAAAACCTAATCCCTATTCCTATTAGGAATAAGAACATCATAATCCTAAACCCATTAGAATTATTGAAGCTCAATAAGTTTCGGACCATATTATATCTCATATAATAAAAGCCCGACAACGTAATTCAATCTAGCCCAATAAATATATCCACATATATTTATTCAATGCCTAATAAATTAGGCCCAAGAGAATAAGCCCAGATCACATCACTCTCTGTGTGTGACCCTGAGGCTCATTTGATGTTGGCAATGGGCTTGATCACACTTCAAGGCCTATAAGTCATAAGCGGCCTCTAGCAAGACATTATGACTACCCAAATCAAATGAGGATCGGTAATCCGATTTAACCTGTAACTATGGTTACAAACTCAGTCCCTTTGTAACACGATATCAAGATTACTCACAAGGCATGGTACATGTCAACTTCTGATTAATCATAGTTTCTTGATCCCCAAGTTGACTGATTATAACAAATAACATTGATGACTCCTCATCAATTCATTTGAGCACGGTCATACATTTCTTTGGTCATACTTGTTAAGAGGCCCAAATGATATATCTCTCATTTAAGAGAGGTACAAATCCCATCTATATCATTCACATCCCTTCGCATGATTCATTTAATGTCCAACATAAGACTACTTGTTATTCGGTTAAAGATAACTTAGTCTAATGTCAAAACACTGAATTCCTCATGTAGGGAACCATGATGACTTCAAGTCAGAGGACTAAAGTCAAACCATATTGAGAATCAATAATGACATGAAACTATGTAGTGTTCTCTCTGTGGGTCGGTCCAATATATATTCTCTAACATATATCTATGTTTCTAATTTGATAACTCATATCCATGATCAAAAAAAGTGATCATCAATCAGAACACATACTAGCCTTAAATCATTATTGTTTCACCAATAACGATCGACTAGGGACAATTTAGAATAGTATTATAATGTTTGTGGTTTTACTATTAAGTCACATACTTGATGACATAAGCCTAATACTATTCATGGAACGTAATCACATTACATAAACCATATACATGCATATATAAAAGAATACCTCATAATATATTATTAATAAATCATAATGTTAGTACAAAAGTCACATATGTCCATTGACCTAGGGCACACTACTAACAATCTTTTGGAGGGAGATTGCAATTTATCAAATCTGTAATGAATTCCCTTCATGTATACTGGTCCACCAACATATCTCTAGTTAAAGGGGTTATTAAAAATATTGAGAAGCATTTTAGAAGATTCCTGTAGGGAAACTTAAATTTAGAAAGTCATTTTGTTAAGGTTATATGGCAATAAGTTTGCAAAAGGAAAGAATAAGGGGGATTAGGTTTGATTCCTATTGCCTCCTTTAATAGATCAGCATTAATTAAGAACCTTTATAATATCCTATTGGAAAAGAAATCTTTCTAGATTCGATGGTTTCATAGCTATATTATAAAAGGTTCTAGTATTTGGTTTATTCCTCTAAAACCCTCTTTCTATTAGCCCTTAACCCAACTCTTGAAGCTTAGACCTATTTTTGAACCTTTGGTCTCTTGTAAGATTGGAAATGGGGATAAGGCTTACTTATGGTTTGATAATTGGACAGGTAAATGATCCTTAATTAGATATCCTCAGACTCTTCAACTTTGGAATGGATTTCCTATCAAGGCGAAGGTTAAATCCATCTTACTAAAAGGTCAATGGAACATTCCATTAGAGCTGCAGCATCTTACTCCATATTATCAACCAAACCTAGATAGAGAGTACACTTTCTAATGTATTAACTTGCCTCCAAACACCTTTAACATTGCAAGATTTAGGAAGTGGAAGAATCGGAACAGCACAAGGCAGATATGGTTTCCTATTATTTGGAACAAGTCACTTATGCCTAGTTACTCTATTCTCCTTTGGCTTACGGTGCTAAACAAGCTAAGCACTACAAACAGAATGCATTTTGTTACTACCAATCCAGTATGTGTTCTATGTGAGACAGAGTTAGAATTAAGGGATCATCTTTTCTTTTAGGGTATCAAAGATAGATTATGATTAATTTGTGAATGATTTTGGGGTTGAAATGGAGTTGAAAATGAATTAGAAGGGATGGTTTAGGTTTAAGATGGATTATATATGAAAGGTGGGAAGAAAATCTGGAAAATGAAACATGTCTGTGTTGCCTTTGTCAAAGTTTGACGAGGCCATCATTCCTTAGTTTGCCCTGGAAAACTTGAAGGGTGAAGTTCGCAGTGGCGAACTCCTGATTTCGGGCGAATTTTTCCTCTCTGGAAAAATTCGTCGCGATGAACTTTTCAACACCGAACATGTTTTGGTATTTTGAACATAACTTTTTATGTAGTTATCCAAATGGAGTGATTTCTCATTTGTAGTAAACTAGAGACATAGGGCTACAAGTTGTATGAAGAAATTAGGTTTAAATTCAGTCTCTAAGGATATCAATTTTGGAAAGAAGTTGAGAGTAGAATATTGTCTCAGTATAAGAGCAGTTCGAAAATGTTTGGAGTATAACTTTTGGATTACTAAACCAAATTGAATGATTTTGGTGTCATTGGAAACTTAAGACAATGGGGACATTGTTCTAGAAGAAATTGTTAGAAATTTCCTTCATTGACCTGATCATAATGATCATGGAAAAGTTGACCTGAAAGTCTAGGTTTTGAAAGGATTATAGTCAATTTTAGCATTTTTTATTATTGAAACCTTATGGATTTATTTTGAATGTTGTTTGAATAAGAGCTTGATTTGTTATAGGAAACCAAGAAAGCCCGATCCCAGAGCAAGAGAAAAGACAGCATTGAACTTGGATTATCAAGCGAAATTAGGTGGGTAATATATTTATAGTTGTTGTGTAATATGGAGAAATTGTCTTGCTTGCTTGTATGTTGTGTATTAAATTGCTTGTTTTGAATTATGGAAATTATGAAAATACATTATGGTTGTGATCATGTTATGCCTTGAAATATGTCATGGTACCTTTTATAAGCAAAAAGAGAAAAAACATGATGAGCATGAAAAGTATGAATGTGTGTGAAATGAGTTAAGCATTGAAATTTGATTATGTTTGGGCAAGAGAGGAACGTTTCGTTAGTCACGTGCACGCTGACATATAACCTTCTTCCGGTTGCCCGTTTGAGGACACGAGATCCTAAGAAATCATTTTTTTAAGGTATAAACTTCTGTTTATCCGTTTTGTTCCATAAAACTCTCGAGCTATTTGTTGTGCATTTCATCATTGATTTGTTCAGCATGAGGCATAATGGAGTGTTATGTGGTGATGAATAAATTACATGACATGTTCTTTGTGATGACATCTTGGTAACTATGAGTTTAAATTGTGGAGTATTGAACTGTTACATATATATGTTTATATGCTTGAATGTGTGACTCGTTGCCAATGACTATAAATGTATAAGCCACTGAACTTCGCAGCTCCCCCTATTACCTTCCACTCCTTAGGTGTAGAACGAGAAGATCGTTGATCCTTGCAAGGTATCAGAAATTCCAAGAAAGTTAGAGACTTTTGTACTAAGTTAGTGATTTTGGTTAGCCTCATAAGCATATCAACATTGAGCATCCTTATGTATTTTGTTTAAGTTTTGACGTGTATGATGATATGTATTTGCTCAAACTCTTTGAATTAGCAAGGAAATGCATAATTGAAATTCCATTTGTGTATGATTATGTTTGTCGGGTAGGTGAATTAGATGGTCATATTTGAATGTATGTGATTGTTTAAAATGTTTGTGGGTTTCGGTTCTAAGGGTTTCGCCGCGGCAAACCTTTCTGAAGGCCTCATCAACGCGACGAAATTTTTCTGAAGGGTCCATGGAGATAACTCCATGGGTTCGCCGCGGCGAACCTATAGCTTGCCGCTGTGAACTCTCTTTTGCTACCATGCTGAGATTTTATTTTATTTTATAAATGCAATACTTTCTACTTTTCATTCACACCACTCTCACGCGACTGTCCCGAATGGTCTCCTCGGTCTTGAGACCTGGATCAAGCATCTTTGGTATCTGAATCGATCGTTGGGCTCCAGAAATGTGGTCCAACATAACACACATAGCTTGATCTAAAAGTGTTAAGTCATCCAAGTGAACACTAGAAGGACCATTGACTGTAGAGGAACACCGAAAGTAGCATTGGATGTAGAGCTCCATCCTCCATCTCTGCATTTGGATTAAAGATTGTCAGATGCTCTACCCTAATTTGGTAAGGTTGGGCGAAGAGGGGAAAGACGCGATCTATGTTTACCCTTTTTGCTAAATGATTTGTTACCCATGTTTAAACGTAGAAGCATTGGCTCTAAACTCACCGTTTGTGGTTAGTTTAAAGGCCCTTTTTGAAATGTTGTCGTTTCGTTGTATATGTTGTAGCTGACCTACATCTTTGTAAATGAACTGATTATTATTTAATATCATTTCTTTTAACTTATAAAAAAAACAAAGGAAGACAATAAATCATCTTAGAAATACAAAAACAAACACAATCCCCATACAGTATATGCATAAACAAAAAAAGAACTCACAATAAATAGCTAAACATTTATTGAAAATAGAGCATAAGAAGGAGGGTTTGCAAAGTGAAAGTACTACAGTTTAGTAATTATACATCTTTGATTATTTAGCATACTAGTGGTAATTTATGCAGACAATTGAAACCACATCATAACAAACAGAGGGACAAAGAATACATGAAAAGTATATCACAACAACCCAGAGATTGAAAGGAGAATAGAAACTGACAATGTACAAGGTGGACGACTTACTTGGATAGATGGATAATCGAAGACGACCACAATAGAAGATGAAGATTCACCACACGCGGGCTTCTTAAAAAATTGTCAAAATTAGAGGGAAAATGGATGAAAATGATGAATAGTTTAAGACAAAGATGACTTTATCTTTGCCTTCAATTTCATGCTAATAACCTAGTAAGGAACAACGTCATTTGCTGTACAATAAAAAAACGGTGTTTGTTGTACAAATAATGACATTGTTTGTTAGATGGTGAACGAAATGAATTTTAATAGTGAACACGAAAACGACGTCGTTTATAGTTAACATAAGCATTGTTGTTTTTGATAAAGTCAAAAGAAATATACCATTTACTGATATATTAATTTATGTTTATGATGTATTAAAAAGATTTAGAAAAAATTAATAAAACAGTGAAAAAAGTGTAGCATTGATGGCGCTTTCAAATATTGGTTGTCAAACGTAACATTTTGTGATATCGTCACTAAATAGATGGACAAATTAGGCGAAGCAAAAAGTTGTCACATTCATACAAACTTTGACGTTTTTAAATTGGTCACTATATATTTTATTTCGTTTTCTTTTGGTGACAAAAACATTATTTGTCGTGAAATATTTGGACCTTTAAAAAAATTAAGCTGAGACGACGTTGTTTCTTCGATGCCAAATGACATCATCTCAGCTTCTTTTAAATGAAAAACATTAAGGTCACCCCCTAAATTTTCCTCTCTTTTCACCTACTTCTGCCTTTTTCCTCTCTCCTATGTTCGATTGTCATCTTTTTTTCTTCTCCTCACCGAATTTTGTGTGCTTTTGTCTTCTCTAATTGTCGTCCTCCTCCTGCCCTTCGATCAAGGTTAGTCATTCAACACTTGTTCTCTGTGATGAATGTCGTGTTCATAGTATTGGTATTTTAAGAGAAAATACCTGACAGTTTGCAATGGTTTTGGAGTTTTTTTGTGTTTGTTTTGATAATCTGTGATGCATTTAGCTTTGTAATGTATTATAGTATGTTTAGGATGGAATAAGACATAATATTCTTAGGTGATTTGGGATGAATATTTCATGCCTTTGAAGTGTTCAAAGAAAGTTCATAGTGGTCTGTTTAAGACTTCCCTTTTTAGTTTTTAATGCAATGCTTTTGATTCACCTTGAAGTGGGCAAAGAGGAGGATGCATGGATAATGAATGCCTTCCTTTTTTTTTTCATATTTCCTATTTCACTGGAACTTTGTACATCGTAGTGATGTCCCAACACCTGAGGAATTTTTAGTGGTTATGTCCTAAAGTTGATGTCCATTAGGAATGGATGGTTAGTAAATAAGAATGGAACTGTTAGATATTATGGAAATTTTGATTGCGAATATGAGTATAATGGTAAATATTGTAATATATATATATAATAGAAAAAGTTGTTGCTTTATACCTATTTTGTTATGATTTTTTATCTAGTTGACACATACTTTAATTTTGTATATTTATTTCAAGAATTAAAGTATGCAAGAGAATAGAGACTTAAGCAAATTTTAGCATTAATTTGTAAAGTTTGATATAAGAGAATTTTGGTTAAATAAAATTATTTTTATTTAGTTATTCTTATTATTCTCATTGTCAACTTAGATTGACTTAGATCTAAAATCCAATTTAAGATCTAAAATCCAATTTAATTGACTTAGATTCAAATAATAAAATATATTATTTTAATACTTAATTGGGTATTATGTTTTATAAAACATAAAGAAATAGTTTTACAAATTATGACACCAAAATAACCATTAATCTTATAATATGTAATTATAAGAAATTTTAATTTTCTCTAATCCTAATAAAATTTTGAATTCATAAAGTAATACTTTATGATCTTTAAAATGTATAAAATGAGTTCTTTTGAAAATTTGCTACTTATATAGCCAAAATTAATAATTTTAGTATGATATTAACAATATTTCATATTTTATGTGAATTTTAGTATATTATTAACAACAAAATTGTACTTGAAATATATGTTAATACTGAAACAAAGAAGAACAATTATTTTATATTAAATATGAAATTCCCTTGTTTTGCAGGCTTTGTTTTGTGTTCAAAAGCTCGATAATCATCTGACGACCTCCTCTATAGTTTGCGATTGTTCGTCCATCCAAGTAAGTCATTCAACTAATGTCTCCATTATGTTTTGCTTTACTAGTTGGAGTATTTGTGAGAAAATTTGTTTGGTTATTGCATATGAGTTCTTATTTTTGTGTTGTTGTTTGCAATATTCTAAATATAATTGATGATAACGTAAATTTATGATCCAATCCAAAAGACTCTAATTAATAGTAACTTTTATTGTCAAGTAACAATTGAACAAGGATTGCATTTAATTTGGGTATTGTTTGAAACATTGAAGCATAATAAACCTTTAGGATGGTATATAGGCTGGAAACTGGTAATGTAGCTCCAATGAGGCTTATAGATGAAAAGTTCCACGAGCCTAGGAGTGATATTGTAACACCTAAATGCCCCCTAAAAGTATATATGAATGCCACACAAAACAGACCTAAACATATCAAGTTATTCTAGAAATTCCTTGAAAATAAGGCAATAAATTTGACATTCATAATTGTTGAGTTATATACATAACATATTATACATATAATACTTATCAAAATACATTCCTTAAACATAATCCATCCTATAATAAGGTTATATACATGCCTTACATACAAATCCATCATGTAATAAGGTTATTACAAACCATTAAACAAAATACAAACTGTCTCATATTGTAATATACAACTAAAAAATGAACTCAAATATACATCTAATCAAAACAGAACACATCCTCCTTTGGCTACTATAGTTGTCCTAGCCTTAAGTCTTTTATTAGAATCTACACAGAGGCAAAACTACCGTACTAAGCATATAGCTTAGTGGGGAAAAACTAAGCAAGATACATAATGGAAACCATTTCTATCAGTCGTCTAACAATCACATGTACTGAATTATGTTATAACAAAAAGTCTTTAATTGTTCAAATTAAAATGTAATCCAAACTTTATTAGCATCAAAACATAATATAATATATTAGAACAGGAAATACTGAACAGAGTATAACATCTTAGAATAGAACATCATTACTTCAGAATAGAATATAAAAGTCTCAAAATAAGATATAACTGTGTCAAAACATAACAGAACTTGTATCAAATTAGAATATACCTTGTACCAAATAAGAACTTATCTTATATCAGATCCGAGCTTATCTTATATCTGATCAAAACATATATCAAAACATAAGACAGATTAACCTACTTTTCCTTTTTTACAGAAGTGGGTAAAGGGACTAGAACAAAAGATACCCATATTTGGTATCTGAAATAAAAGAGACTTAAGTCTCTAAAATAAAAGACACAGAAGTGTCTAAAATTAGAAGACACCAGAGTGTATGGCACAGAAGACACTAAAGTGTCTTGTCACAGAAGACACCTTAGTGTCTGGTTACAGAAGGCACCTTAGTGTCTAATTAAAGAAATAGCTACAGACCCTTCTAGGTATGCCTATTTACTCATAACTAGGACTTAGCAATTTTAAAACAAAACATTTCGGATTTTAGAATTACTTGTAAATGATGTAGTGCTTAATATATGACTATTCATTTGATCAAACTTAACATGCCTTAAAAATACAAACATGTGCATTAATGCATCAATAAATGTATTAAGTCATCACACATTATGTATATTCACACAATTAGAAAGCACTTCCAATACAATACCGATTATCAAACAACTCGGACAATTCATAGTCCAGAATTATCACAATATTATAATCACATGATAGTGAAATAATGCATAAGAATGAATTCATTTCCTTATGCTCAAATTGAACCCATTCATTCTCACTTGAACAAACTTATAATGCCTCATAAACATAAGCATTTGTAATAATGCACCAATGAATACATTAAGTAATTACACTTTACTTGTTTTCACAAAAGTTTCTAATTCATAAACATTTATAACTAACACGTTACTCTTGTTCTTTAAAGCACATTAGCATTCATAAGTAAACTTCATTCCTTTAACAACTTATAAGTTCCAAAATTAGATACTTTGTTATCAAATAACAACTTCTTTAAGTTATTACCTTAATTAATAATTTAAACCTATTCAACCTTTAATCAACTTATTCCGCATCAAACTAGGTTTTTTTCAACCTAAATTAAGTCCCATTAATCCATTATAAAGTACCTTAACCTTATATAGTCCAATAAATACCCAAACCCAACTTTTTTTCTTCCTAAGTACTTTCCACGACCATGGGAATGAGCCATATACATCCCACAATCGTGGGATGAGTGAACCGAAGGCTCACTCACCCATAACCTTCAATTTGCTTCCCAATTTAACTCCTTCATGCTCCATTCAACACAACTTCACCAAAGTCCATCAATTTCACTTCAATTCTACCTTATTCATGCTTCAATACCTTATTAAGTTCATGTCCAATCCAATTCAAAAATCATTCATTAGGCAACTCACAAATCATTATCTTACATGCATCAAAATCTAAAGCAAAAGCTATCAAACAAGTATCATGTTCTAGACCTCAATTCATCATCAACTCAATACATATTCTATCCAATTAAAGCATCATATAATTCATATTACAATATTCTATCAAATTTATAATTCCCTTACTTGTTAAAATTCAAAGAACAAGTCAAAATAACCTTCCAAGCAATAAGCACAATTCCAAAATCCAAGTGAAATTAAGATACTCTTAACACCAAAAGATAGCAACATAGAAGATAGCATGTGGTAGCTTTCTTGATGCAATATCTTACAAGAGTTCGAGTGAAATTAAAGAAAAATTCAGAGTTAAGAGAGGCTGGATAGTCTTGGTGGAGATGTCAAAATGAAGGCTGTATAAACTTCTTGCAAACTTAACACCTAAGTTGCTAGCTGTCACTCTCACAAGATGACATTTGTCACTATTACATGTGTCCCATTTGTCCACCATATAATCCACCAAATGTCCCAATTATATTAGGCCACTTATCACTCACTTATTGCTACCTCTTGTCAATTTATTAACCATGTCATTTGTCACTTAATTTTCTATGCCAAATGTCACTAACTCATGGGCTTAATCATTTAAATTTCCATGTACCAACTTATCTTGCTACTTGACAATTTTCCTAGTCTAAATGTACATTTTAAGACATCAATTCTCTAATGGTAAAAATTAAATTCAAGTTACTAATTATGGTCCATCAAACCAAAATTCAAGACATATACAATTCACAATCATATCACAATTTCAACACCTATCACATTTACTTTCATGAACATGTAACATTTCTACTAGGGTGTAATTTGGGGCCTTATAGATATCGAGATTTTACTTTCTTGATTCACAGGTATGAACAAAGCCACATACCTTACTATTTTTTTAAGTTGTAACTTTATCAACAAAGTTAAATCTGAAAGACTCTAATTAGTATTAACTTTTATTGTCACGTAACAATTCAATGAGGATTGCATTTAATTCGGCTATTGTTTGAAATATTAAGGAATAATAAACCCTTATGATGGTATATTGGCTAGAAACCGGTGATGCAGCTCCAATGAGGCTTATAGGTGAAAATTTTCAAAAGCCTAGGATCGACAACGAGAACTTGCTTTCTCGAATTCACAGGTAAAACAACGTCATGTACCTTACTATTTTTCAGTTGTAACTTTTTCAACAAACTTCAATCTAAAAGACTCTAATAGTAATAATTTTTATTTTCATATAACAATTAAATGGGGATTGCATTTAATTTGATTATTAGTTTTTTATTATATAGCGACATGGATAAAAGTCAAATGTCTCATCGGAAATGATCCACTAAATACATAGGAGTTAAGAGTTTTATGCAATTTGTACAACATCAAATGGGTGATGAATGTTGTGTTCGTTATCCTTGCATTGATTTCTTAAATGTTGACTTTCAAAGTCAATATGTGGTAATAATCACTTGCTAATTTGAGGCATAAATAAATTATATACTTCGTGGCTTTATCATGGCCAACGTATGGAAGCTAGACGATTATGGGAATTATATGGAGACTATCAATGAAATAAGCATGCCTAATATAATTGGTAGTATTACCAAAGATAACTTTGGGAAGTTGTTGAATGTTGCTTAAGAAGAATTATATCCATGTGCTCAAATTTCTCACAGCTATATTTTATTGTCAAGTTGTTGCATTTGAAGGTTTATAATAAATGGAGTAACAAGTCTTTTGACATGTTAATTGACTTACAAAATGATGCATAACCTATTGGACACAAATTGTCAAAATCTTATTATGATGCAAAGAAATTGTTAAGGGACCTTGGATTAATATATAGTTCAATTCATGCATATAAGTATGAGTGTGTTTTGTTTTGAAAGGAAAGTAAAGATGTTCAGGAGTGTTTGATTTGTGATACATCAAGGTGGCAAGTGGACGATGGGAGAGGAAAAAAGATACCGAATAAAATACTTCAATACTTTCCTATTAAACCACAACTACAAATACTTTTTATGTCAAATAAAATAGCCATCGATATGATGTGGCATAAAGAGGAACGCATTGATGATAACATTATGCATCATCCAGTAGACTTAATGGCATGGAAAGAATTTGATAGAAACTTTCCATGGTTTGCATAGGATTGTCATAATATTTGACTTGGATTGGCCTCAGATGGATTTAATCCTTTCAAAAATATGAGTACTTCATACAACATGTGGCCGATAATTTTAGTACCATACAATTTACCTCCATGGAAGTGCATGAAGGAGCCTTTTATGTTATTGTCTTTGCTTATTCCAGGTCCTACTACTCCTTGTAGGGATATCGATGTCTTCATGCAACCATTAATTAATGACTTAAACGATCTATAGGAATTTGGAATACAAACTTTTGATATTATTCAAAGTGAAATATTTAGAATATATGTCACTGTTTTGTGGACTATTTGGAACATGGGCATAGATGGTGAAGAAGTAAATTGTTTAATGACAAAGCAGAATTATGTGAAGCTCCTTTGTACTTATTTGGTGATGATATTGTTTACCAGCTATCACATTTGGGTGACATTGCACTTGAGAAACACCCAAGTAATAGAAAGAGAAAGAGAAATGATGTTGAACTCAGTTGAACAAAAAAAAGCATATTTTTCAATTTGGCATATTAAAAGGAATTACTATTGAGGCATAATCTTGAAGTGATGTATATTGAGAAAAATAGTTGTCATAATATTTTAGGAACTATGATGGGAATTGATGGGAAATCGAAAGATACAATTAAAGCCAGACTTGACTTGGAAGACATGAATATTAGAAAAGACTTACATTTGAAAAAAAGAGATGCCAGGTCATACATTATTCTCCCTACTTGTTATAACATGTCAAAAAGGAAGAAACAATCTTTCTATCAGTTTCTCCAATCACTGATTTTTCCTAATAGATACGCATCAAATAGAGGTCATTGTGTGAATGTTAAAGAGGGAAAAATATCATCATTGAAAAGTCATGATTATCATGTACTTTTGCAACGATTACTTCCTGTTAGAATACGTGGGTGTTTGTCGAAGGATGTGTCTATACCTTTAGGTCAATTGGGAGAGCTTTTTATGAAATTATGTTACATGACACTTAAAGTTGAAGAGCTTGACAAAATGGAAAAAGACATAGCTTTGACTCTATGTGTAGCACCCCCATACCATAGGATATGTATCGGGACGCCCGTAGGTCATTCCGACACACACCCTATGATAAGGGTGCGCTACGAACAACCACTAACACTCCACATGGCATCAAAATCATAAAGCATTAATATGAAATCCACTAATTTTTGAAACCATAAATTCTCATTTCATAACCTCAAAGCAGTAAATTTACACAACTGGTATGTTCTGTACATTACTCCAAAAGAAAATCAAACAAAAAGCTAGCTAGGTCATCCCTAAAAAGTGCCAGCTGACCGACCTGTGTGCCATGACTTCTCTTGCCAACTCGATCTACACGGCAGGAAAAGTCTCTCTAGAGCTATGAGTCTACTCTCTCGGTCCTGAAAAATAATTTGCAATTTTGGGTGAGTTTGCGAACTCAATGAGAAACCATCATCGATGGTTCACCCAATTCATGCATATACACATACATAACACAGCTACACACAATTATCTCATCAAATCACATTTAGTAGTACCACATAATTTTCATACCAATCCAAAGAATCAATTCAAATGCACATGGAATGTTTATGAGACGCTTTTCCAATTTATTACGTTGTTGTGATGGCGCTGGCTGTCCCATTAAGGGCGCATTAAACGGTGAGCCATAGGCTCTGAATCACTATGGGCTCAAGGCCCAATCACGTTGAGCTTTAAGCTCTCATTGGTCGCTCCGTCACAATCGCCATTCATCGATCATGCAATTATGCATGAAGTGCATATGTCCAAATAAAACAACACCAACATCATATCAGATCCCAATTCAACATATACACATAAGTCTTGTACGGGTAATCGCAAGAAAATCACATATGACACTTCTATGTCATAATTCCCCAATCCATCGGACCTTCGGTCCGCAATCCAGGCACAAACAAACACAATTTTCCCACCATTATTCTCCACAGGGTTCTAAGTGCAGAATTATAAACACTTACTAACCGAGGAACCATCTAGGTTACTCACCTAATACCTTCCGAGCTAATGCCGGGAAGTCTCTGCAACGTCCGTGGGATGACGTTCCAACTGAGCCTCTATAACAATTAAAATAAGTAAACATTACCAACTGAATAGTTAAAAATATCAAACAATGCACATGGAATAAGTAAACGTGTATAATGCATGTTCATGGCATTCCGGCCCTAATCCAAAATTTTCCCATAAAAAAATCCGTCTAAAATTAGAAACCTATTGGCGGCGACGGCATAATTCGGACCTCTATAGGTCCCCAATTAAACAAAATAAGTGATTAAAGGCTCCGTTACAGGGGCCACGTCAATTTCCGTCCAAAACTTCCCAATTTCTCACAAAATGAAATTAAATGTTCTACGAATCCGATGCCTCAAGAATCAGGTCAATCGGACGTCAGACGGAAAAGAAATTGACAAACGAAGCATGAAATCACAAATTACCAATTAACAAATAAAAATAATAAAATAATAATAATAATAAAAAGACCAGCCTCGCTGGGGGCGACGTCTCGCCCCAGCGGGGCTGACTTATTCGGCCTCGTCGCTAGGGCCTAGCGACGCGGCCTTTACGCCTCGTCACTAGGGCGAGGCGTCGCCCTAGTGACCGGGCGTGATTCCATTTCCATTTCTTTTCTTTTTTTTTCCCTGATTTCCAATCCAATTTTCAACACCAATAATTCATTGCACACAATTCAGAAAATTTCCAACAATATCTCGTTGGAAAGATCATGAAACCCTCTACAATTCTCAAGAAGACCATAAAAATCAATTTCACCCTTAAGGGTGTCAAAAATCCCTTCAAAGCTACTGCCTACTCAAATCCCATTAAAACAGAACAGTACATTACAAATTCCATTCCTCTCTGATTCTTCAGCCAAAAATTACCACATAAATATGCTCAATAAGTTCACAATGTCATCTACAACTTTCATGAACAACCCAAAATCAAATTCCATAACTAACTAGGTCAAACAATTCAACAAAGAATCAGTCTACTGAAATCAACTAATCTGGACAGTAATTTCCCAAACAACATATCTCTTAGCACAAATGTCACCAAATTCACTACCTTATACCCCTGAAAAGATAAGATCACCAACTTCAAGTTTCATGAAGAACTAAAACTCCAATTCGATTTCTAACAAGTTCAAATCTATTATGCAAGTTACTGCCATTATCAGCAATTCACAACCTAATGCAGGGTCAGTTTTTGTAAAACCATAACTCCCAACTCTGACCTCTAAAAATTACACACCATAAATAATTTTCAAGATAATTTCTTACTATACAACTTTTCAGAAGATCACTCACACCAATTCAGTCCACAAAAATCGCTAAAATTGCTCCCAAGCAGAAAGCTCACAAAATCAACACTTTGACTAGGTTTCTCCAAAAAGCATAAAAACAATCAATAGAAATCAATTCATATCTCCCAATATACAACTATAAAATTAACAAGATCAGTGGCAATGGAAAGCTAACTCAATATGCCTCAACTTTCATAAAGACCATTTTTCCTAGTTCCATACCAATTAATTTAGAAAAATCAACAAAGTAATCAGGTTATAACTGCGGGTACTGTTCACAGGCAATAAAACAGTAACTTTCCATGCAAAATTTCGTCCTTCTAGCATTATAATTTACCAACACCTATTTCACACAAAGTTGTAGCCAACATCCCAAAGTTTAATTGGGCACAAACCTCAACTCATTTTATCACCTACACAATTAGTTATGATCAAATCATTACAATAGGCTCAACACCAAAATTTCCAGATTTCATCTATACCTCATCCTCTTCCATTCTATCACTTTACCTACATTAATATACATTCATTTACACCTCCAATTCAGCCACAAACTCAACACAATATTTATTTGTATTCTTACACAAAAGTTGGCAGCATTAATTCCTCAATTCCTATGCACAATTCATCATCAACATGCAATTACAATCAAGCTAAAATCAATAAAAAGTATATTCATTCATTCATCCATACACAAGCACACATATACTCCCATTCAAACCTACCCTTGTCATGTTCAAGTGCATACATAAATGCTCTCCATGAAAGCCTCTAACCACCAAAAGAAGGAAAAACAACTATATTCCTTACCTTAATAAATTGCAAGCTCTCAAATCTCCAAGCCTTTAAACCTCCCACACTTCCTACCTTAATCAAGCTACAAAGTCTCAACACTTAGACAACACTCACGGCTCTCTCCTCTACACATGCATATAATCATCCTCTCAAGGCTTAAGGAAAGACTTGGCTGTGACTAGTGAAGAAGCAAGCAAGGGACAAGTGGAACTTTGATGGAAGAAGAAGGAACTAGTCGAAGGAGGAGAACAAAAGTGAAGAGATTGCAAGCTTCGGATGAGAGAAGATTTATGAGAATAATAATGCTTTCAAGTGATCCCTTTATTGAAAAACACAAGGAGAAGTCATATATGATGATAAGAAGAGGACAAAATGCATTAAGAAAAAGGGGACACTTGGCTTTTGAAATGGAGAAAAGACAAAATAACTTAAGTAACATAATTTAATCATAATCTAATCTCATTTACTCCCACTTAAACACGAATCATAACTCTCACACAATTCCCACAATTAATTTATTCCATAATCCTATGCCATTATGCAGCCCCTTTTTAGTTATAGAGAAGCTCACTCAGTCAGCCCGTTAGAATTTTCCATCAGGTACACGAACCCTAAAAATTCTAGAAAAATTCTCATAAATTCCTAAAATATAAAACAATTTATAGGCGCTCAAATAATTTTTAAATACAATTATCACACAAATTTCACAAAAAAATCTCAATTAGACACTTATGCCGGAAATGTCATGAATGCATGTATACCATGTGCATGTGCAAAACAATCATTAGTTATAGAGGCTATATGTTGTATGAGCATGCCGAGATATAATCCAATTCTCCTAACCTGTCCCAAATTACCAATAAACCCTTCCTATGGGAGATGGGATGTTACAATTCTCCCCTCCTAATAACAATTTCGTCCCCGAAATTCTTACCTGGTTGATCGAAAAGATGAGGATACTGTCTCCTCATATGCTCCTCGGTCTCCCAGGTAGCCTCCTCAGTCGAGTGGTTCCTCCAGAGAACCTTCACCAGTGGAATACTCTTATTCCTCAACTGTTTCACCTGTGTCCCGACAATCTGTATCGGCTCCTCTACATAACTCAAATTACTCGATACCTCAATCTCCTGAGCCGGTATCACATGTGTCGGATCTGACCGATATCTACGGAGCATACTCACATGGAAGACGTCATGCAACTGAGACATCTCACTCGGTAAAGCTAGCCTGTAGGCCAAAGGTCCTATCCTCTCAGTGATCTCATATGGACCAATGTACCTAGGGCTTAACTTACCCTTTTTCCCAAATCTCAGTACACCACGCCACGGTGACACCCGTAAGAACACTCTATCGCCTACATTGTACTCAATGTCCCTCCTATGCTGATCCACATAGCTCTTACATCATCCCGAGCCGCTTTGATGCGACTCAATCGATTTCACCTTATCTACAAGATCCTCAATCAGCTCAGGGACCCTCAATCATCCTCACACCCTCTTCATCCCAATACAAAGGCGATCTACACGGTCGCCCATACAGTGCCTCATATGGTGCCATCCCGATGCTACTATGATAATGATTGTTGTATGCAAACTCAATCGAGCTAAATCATCGATCCCATGCTCCTCTGAACTCCAATACACAAGCCCAAGCATATCCTCAACAGCCTTAATCGTCCTCTCACTCGCCCATCATGCGAGGATGAAACGTTGTCCTGAAGTTCAGCCTAGTACCCATAGCAGACTGCAAACTCTGCCAGAACCTCGAAGTAAATCTGGGATCCCTGTCAGACACTATCGACACTGGGACCCCATGCAGTCTCACTATCTCCGCCACATACTTCTGGGCCAACTGATCCATGGTATTGTTCTCCCTTACTGGCAAGAAATGGGCCGATTTAGTCAATCGATCCACTATGACCCAGATAGCATCATGCTGCCTCGGCGTCCTAGGCAAACCCATAATGAAATCCATGGTAATTCGTTCCCATTTCCACTCCGGAATGGGCAACGAATGAAGCTTCCCTACTGGAGCCTGGTGCTCAGCCTTAACCTGCTGACACGTCAAACATCTAGATACATACTCCGCTACTTGCTTTTTCATGCCAGGCCACCAGAAATGTTGCTTAAGAGTGTTATACATCTTGGTAGTACCAGGATGCATAGCATATGTGGCCATATGAGCCTCCTCCAATATCTCTCTCCTCAAGTCATCCACATCAGGCACACAAAGCTTCTGTCTCAACCACAAAGTCTCATCTCTCACATCAAACTCGAACTCGAATCACTTTTACCTTCTCAATCGGTCTCACCATAACAGGATCCTTGTCACGAACTCTCCGATCTGTCCAAGAGCATCGGTCTCGATGTCAAAGTAGCCAATAAGACTCCATCCCGCTCCAGAGTCATCTCAACATTCAAAGCCCTCAATCAATCAAATTAGGCAACCTCATTGCACTAATGAAATTGACTAGTATGTGACTTCCTACCGAGCATCCGCCACCACATTAGCTTTCCTGGGTGATACTCGATAGTGCACCATAGTCCATCAACAACTCAAGCCATCTCCTCTGCCTCAAATTCAACTCTCTCTGCTCAAAATATCTCAAACTCTTATGGTCGGTGAAGATCCGGAAAGTCTCACCATACGTAATGCCTCCAAATCTTCAAAGAAAATACTCTGCAGCTAACTCCAAATCATGAGCAGGATAGTTTACCTCGTGAGACCTCAAATGTCTCGAGGCATAGGCAATGACTCTACCGTCTTGCAGAACACACCCCAATCCTCGATGCGATGCATCATCAGATACCTCAAATCCTCCAGGTCCCAGATGGAATAGCCAACACCGGCATGAGTCAACGATGTTTCACTCCTCAAAGCTCTTCTGACACTCCTCAGTCCATCTGAATGGCACATTCTTCCTTAGAAGTTTTGTCAGAGGGGCTGAGATCAATGAAAACCCCTCGACAAACCTCTGGTAATAACCGGCCAATCCGAGGAAACTCCGAATCTCTAAAACATTCCTAGGAGCTTCCCACTTCAGCACTGCCTCCACCTTACTCGGATCCACCTGAATACCCTCTCCAGTCACTATATGTCCCAAAAATATCACCTGATCCAGCCAAAATTCACATTTACTGAATTTGGCATACAACTGTCTCTCCCTCATAGTCTGCAACACAATCCTCAAATGCTCACTATGCTCCTGTCTGTTCCTCGAATACACTAAAATGTCATCAATAAACACAATAACAAACTGATCCAGGTAGGGCTGAAATACCTTATTCATCAAGGCCATGAAGGCTACCGGGGCATTAGTCAACCCAAACGGCATCACTAAAAACTCAAAATGCCCGCACTGCTCCTCGAAGGCACTCTTAGGCACATCGGCCTCTGCAATCTTCAATGATAGTACCACGACCTCGATCCAACTTAGTGAACACCGAGCTCCTGCGAATCGATCAAATAAGTCATCGATCCTAGGCGGTGGATACTTATTCTTCACCGTCACCCGATTCAATCGCTCAGAATCGATGCACGCCTCAAAGTCCCATCCTTTTCTTCACAAACAAAACCGGAGCTCCCCATGGTGAAACACTAGGTCCGATAAAGCCCTTCTCCAACAACTCCTGAATCGAGCCTTAAGCTCCCTCGGTTCCACAAAGCCATCCTATATGGAGGTATAGATATAGAGCAGACTGAACGAGGTCAATAGTGAACTCGCTCTCGATCCGTGGCAAACTCGGTAACTCATCAGGAAACACATATGGAAATTCCCTAACCACGGGAATATCCTGAAGCCTCTGCTCAACTCTGGTGTCAACCACATGAGCCAGATATGCCTCACAGCCTCCCTGCATCAATCTCAGGGCACTAAGGAAAGAGATCATCCGGGCTGGTACTGCCTGACTAACTCCTCTGAACACTGCTCTAGGCTGACCAGGAGACTTTAAAACAACCTCCTTGGTATAGCAGTCCATAATAGCCCTATGGGCCATCAGCCAGTCCATCCCCAGAATCACATCGATCTCTCTCAGAGGCAACACTATAAGGTCTGCCCTCAACACTGCTTGATCAATCTGGATCGAGCATCCCCTGCAGACCTCTCCCAATGCAGTAGTAGTACCTAGAGGTGTACTCACCTCTAGCCCATACCGTAACATCTCCCGATCCCCATGCAATCTACATGCCATATGAGGTGCAATAAAAGAATGTGTGGATCCAGGATCCAGCAAAGCAAATGCCTCAATATCAGAAATAAGGAGCATACCAGCTACGACATCAGGGGAATCCTGGGCCTCCTGCCTCGTCATGGCATATACTCGGCACAGGGGCGTGGTCGATCGCCCGACCCTCGGTTAAGCCTAAAGGATCCCTCACTCACCTCGGCCTCTACCTCGGCCCTCTCAGATTGATCCACGCCTCAATCCACCCACTCTACTCTGTTGTACTGTAGTACTACTCCCGGCTCGGCCACTACCAGCAGACTGAGCTCCCAATGTAGCTGGGCAATCCCGAATCTGATGATCCATGGAGCCGCATTTAAGGCAAGCTCCAGTCAATCGCCAACACTCTCCAAAGTGCCTCTTCTCACAGTGCTCACAAAATGGGGGAATATGCCCAAAACCTCACCATCGCCATCGCCATCGCCACTGTACAAATCTCCCTCTCTGTCCAAAACCCGACTGTCTGGATCCTCCTGAAGATCTAAAGGCCCTGCTCTGGCGCCTGCTAAAACTCCTACCAGAGTCAGCCTCATCATCACTAACTCTCTTTCCTCTAGACCCTTGACCCATCTCTGCCTGTCTCTGTCTCACAATCTTCTCCACTCTCACAGCAGCAGCTCTCAACTCTATAAAGGAGCCCATATCAGATCGGGCCAATCCTGCATGGATCTCCAGATTCAGTCCCATCTCAAACCTCCGGCACCTATTCCGCCTCGGTGGAAACCACATGAGCAAAGATATCCCATCAACTCATTAAACCTAACCTCGTACTCTGCCATCTGTCATCCTACCTGTCTCAGCCCAAAACTCCTGCATCTTCATTTCGAGATACACCTTGGGCATATAATTGTCTCTAAAGCCCTCGTAAAATCGCCCATGTCAAGAAGCAAGGTCCGTGGTACTTGCCGGAACAGCCTTCCACCATGTATAAGCGGGGCCTGCAGAAGAGATATCGTGAATCGAACCTCTCATCAGTTCGCAATCCATCCGATCAAGGACTCTCTCGGTCCTCTCCAACCATCCCTCGGCCTCGGCCTCAGTCTTGCCATAGAAGTTCATGTTCTCGCCACGCAAAGAAATCGTATCTCCTCTCCCGTCTCACGAGGACTCTAGGAGGTATCTCCTCAGATCGAGGCACCGAGGACTCTCTACTAGCGCCAACAGATCCCTGGTCAGCTGGTTGATCAATCTGATCACCAAATACGGATGACCTAAAACAAAAACAAAACAAGATCTCTAATCAGTTTCTGCATTTCTCACAATAATTCAAGCCTAAATATGTACTAGTCCCAACAGATGCCAAACCATGCTCTGATACCACCTAATGTAGCACCCCCATACTATAGGATATGTATCGGGACGCCCGTAGGTCATTCCGACACACACCCTACGATAAGGGTGCGCTACGAACAACCACTAACACTCCACATGGCATCAAAATCATAAAGCATTAATATGAAATCCACTAATTTTTGAAACCATAAATCTCATTTCATAACCTCAAAGCAGTAAATTTACACAACTGGTATGTTCTGTACATTACTCCAAAAGAAAATCAAACAAAAAGCTAGCTAGGTCATCCTCAAAAGTGCCAAATGACCAGGCACATGTCTATGACTTCTCTTGCCAACTCGATCTACACGGCAGGAAAAGTCTCTCTAGAGCTATGAGTCTACTCTCTCGGTCCTGAAAAATAATTTGCAATTTTGGGTGAGTTTGCGAACTCAATGAGAAACCATCATCGATGGTTCACCCAATTCATGCATATACACATACATAACACAGCCTACACGCAATTATCTCATCAAATCACATTTAGTAGTACCACATAATTTTCATACCAATCGAAAGAATCAATTCAAATGCACATGGAATGTGTATGAGGCGCTTTCAATTTATTACGTTGTTGTGGTGGCGCTGGCTTGTCCCATTAAGGGCGCATTAAACGGTGAGCCATAGGCTCTGAATCACTATAGGCTCAAGGCCCAATCACGTTGAGCATTAAGCTCTCGTTGGCTGCTCTGGTCACAACTGCCAATTACTAATCATGCAATTATGCATGAAGTGCATAAGTCCAAATAAAACAACACCAACATCATATCAGATCCCAATTCAACATATACACATAAGTCTTGTACGGGTAATCGCAAGAAAATCACATATGACACTTCTATGTCAGAATTCCCCAATCCATCGGACCTTCGGTCCGCAATCCAGGCACAAACAAACACAATTTTCTTACCATTATTCTCCACAGGGTTCTAAGTGCAGAATTATAAACACTTACTAACCGAGGAACCATCTAGGTTACTCACCTAATACCTTCCGAGCTAATGCCGGGAAGTCCCTGCAACGTCCGTGGGATGACATTCCAACTGAGCCTCTATAACAATTAAAATAAGTAAACATTACCAACTGAATAGTTAAAAATATCAAACAATGCACATGGAATAAGTAAAACGTGTATAATGCATGTTCATGGCATTCCCGGCCCTAATCCAAAATTTTCCATAAAAAAATCCGTCTAAAATTAGAAACCTATTGGCGCCGACGGTGCGCAATTGGGACCTCTATAGGTCCCCAATTAAACAAAATAATGATTAAAGGCTCACACAGGGGCCACGTCAATTTCCCGTCCAAAAATTCCCAATTTCTTACAAAATGAAATTAAATGTTCTACGAATCCGTGGCCTCAAGAATCAGGTCAATCGGACGTCGGACGGAAAAGAAATTGACAAACGAAGCATGAAATCATAAATTATCAATTAACAAATAAAAATAATAAAATAATAATTAAAAAAAAAGACCAGCCTCGCTGGGGGTGACGTCTCGCCCCAGCGGGGCTGACTTATTCGGCGTCGCCCTAGCGACGCGGCCCTTTACGCCTCGTCACTAGGGCGAGGCGTCCCCATAGTGACCGGGCGTGATTCCATTTCTATTTCTTTTTTTCTTTTTTTTTCCCTGATTTCCAATCCAATTTTCAGCACCAATAATTCATTGCACACAATTCAGAAAATTTCCAACTATATCTCGTTGGAAAGATCATGAAACCCTCTACAATTCTCAAGAAGACCATAAAAATCAATTTCACCCTTAAGGGTGTCAAAAATCCCTTCAAAGCTACTGCCTACTCAAATCCCATTAAAACAGAACAGTACATTACAAATTCCATTCCTCTCTGATTCTTCAGCCAAAAATTACCACATAAATATGCTCAATAAGTTCACAATGTCATCTACAACTTTCATGAACAACCCAAAATCAAATTCCATAACTAACTAGGTCAAACAATTCAACAAAGAATCAGTCTACTGAAATCAACTAATCTGGACAGTAATTTCCCAAACAACATATATCTTAGCACAAATGTCACCAAATTCACTACCTTATACCCCTGAAAAGATACGATCACCAACTTCAAGTTTCATGAAGAACTAAAACTCCAATTCGATTTCTAACAAGTTCAAATCTATTATGCAAGTTACTGCCATTATCAGCAATTCACAACCTAATGCAGGGTCAGTTTTTGCAAAACCATAACTCCCAACTCTGACCTCTAAAAATTACAGACCATAAATCATTTTCAAGATAATTTCTTACTCTACAACTTTTCAGAAGATCACTCACACCAATTCAGTCCACAAAAATTGCTAAAATTGCTCCCAAGCAGAAAGCTCACAAAATCAACACTTTGACTAGGTTTCTCCAAAAAGCATAAAACCAATCAATAGAAATCAATTCATATCTCCCAATATACAACTCTAAAATTAACAAGATCAGTGGAAATGGAAAGCTAACTCAATATGCCTCAACTTTCATACAGACCATTTTTCCTAGTTCCTTACCAATTAATTTAGAAAAATCAACAAAGTAATCAGGTCATAACTGCGGGTACTGTTCACAGGCAATAAAACAGTAACTTTCCATGCAAAATTTCGTCCTTCTAGCATTACAATTTACCAACACCTATTTCACACAAAGTTGTAGCCAACATCCCAAAGTTTAATTGGGTACAAACCTCAACTCATTTGATCACCTACACAATTATTTATGATCAAATCATTACAATAGGCTCAACACCAAAATTTCCAGATTTCATCTATACCTCATCCTCTTCCATTCTATCACTTTACCTACATTAATATACATTCATTTACACCTCCAATTCAGCCACAAACTCAACACAATATTTATTTGTATTCTTACACAAAAGTTGGCAGCATTAATTCCTCAATTCCTATGCACAATTCATCATCAACATGCAATTACAATCAAGCTAAAATCAATAAAAAGTATAGTCATTCATTCATCCATACACAAGCACACATTTACTCCCATTCAAACCTACCCTTGTCATGTTCAAGTACATACATAAATGCTCTCCATGAAAGCCTCTAACCACCAAAAGAAGGAAAAACAACTCTATTCCTTACCTTAATAAATTGCAAGCTCTCAAATCTCCAAGCCTTTAAACCTCCCACACTTCCTACCTTAATCAAGCTACAAAGTCTCAACACTTAGACAACACTCACGGCTCTCTCCTCTACACATTCATATAATCATCCTCTCAAGGCTTAAGGAAAGACTTGGCTGTGACTAGTGAAGAAGCAAGCAAGGGACAAGTGGAACTTTGATGGAAGAAGAAGGAACTAGTCAAAGGAGGAGAACAAAAGTGAAGAGATTGCAAGCTTCGGATGAGAGAAGATTTATGAGAATAATAATGCTTTCAAGTGATCCCTTTATTGAAAAACACAAGGAGAAGTCGTATATGATGATAAGAAGAGGACAAAATGCATTAAGAAAAAGGGGACACTTGGCTTTTGAAATGGAGAAAAGACAAAATAACTTAAGTAACATAATTTAATCATAATCTAATCTCATTTACTCCCACTTAAACACCAATCATAACTCTCACACAATTCCCACAATTAATTTATTCCATAATCCTATGCCATTATGCAGCCCCTTTTCAGTTATAGAGAAGCTCACTCAGTCAGCCCGTTGAAATTTTCCGGTCCGTGCACGAACCCTGAAAAATTCCAGAAAAATTCTCATAAATCTCTAAAAATATAAAACAATTTATGACACACTCCAAATAATTTTTTAAATACAATTATCACACAAATTTCACAAAAAAATCTCAATTAGACACTTATGCCGGAAATGTCATGAATGCATGTATACCATGTGCATGTGCAAAACAATCATTAGTTATAGAGGCTATATGTTGTATGAGCATGCCGAGATATAATCCAATTCTCCTAACCCGTCCCAAATTACCAATAAACCCTTCCTATGGGAGATGGGATGTTACACTATGTAAGCTTGAACTATTATTTCCCCCATTCTTTTTTTGATGTTATGGTTCATTTGGCAATTCACTTACCATATGAATTAAAACTCAATGGATTGGTTTAATTTTGATGGATGTTCTTGATTGAAAGGTAATTCATATTAACTTTTACTTTTTTCAAAGTTATTTGTTGTTAACAATTCCTAATATTTTAAAGTTCTGATTCAAGTTCTTATGCTCTCAAAGCATTATGTACGTAATAGAACTCAAACTGAAGGGTCTACTGTAGAGGCTTATATAGTAAATGAATGCTTGACATTTTTTTAAATGTACTTAAGTGATATGGAGACAAGATTTAATAGACCAAAAAGTAGCTTTGATTTTGATGAAGAGGGTGGGTTATCAATTTTCTCCCAAAAAGTAAGGCCACTTGGTGTATGTAAATATGTGAAATTAACTAATGACAAATTCCAAATCGCCCATTGATATATTTTGAACAATTGTGAGAAAGTTGATATATATATATATATATATATGGAGTACGTATATTATTTTTATTCAAACAATCATATTAGAATGTTTTCATTGAATCTCATTTCCTTATTTTCATTTACTTTTTTAAATAGAGTGCATAAAAAGTCCATTCGCAGCAAAGAGATTATTGATGTTGAAGAAAGACATAAGCTAAAGTTTGTATCATGTTTTAGAAATAAAGTAAGTTACATATTGATTGTATATTATGAACATATGATAATTTATATGTCAGAATAACTTCTCATTTCATTTTGTCATACAGATGACACGGTTACATAACTGTAACATGCAATAAACAACAATAGCATTATATAGTTTGGAATGTGGGCTTCATATTTGTGGGAAAAATATATAGGGTACATTATTAATAGGGTGAGATTTCACACACAAGATCGAGATAGTCGATTTAGAAGAAAAAATTGTGGGGTTGTTATTGAGGGATGTTATGGTGACAATTTTATTGACTTATATGGTGTCATCTCTGGAATAATAGAGTTGCACTATATCAATGATAAGAATGTTGTTCTATTTAAGTGTAAATGGTTTAATCTTATTGATATGAAAGTAAACGGGAATATTACTAGCATCAATATTAGGGAGACATGGTAAGATAATGATCCTTTTGTCTTTACAAGTCAAGTGAAGTAAGTTTTCTACCTCATCGATATTCTATTGGGTAACAATTAGAAGGTTGTTCAAAAGTTTCAACACTGAAATGTCTTCAATTTTTGTGAAAGGGATAATGGTCAATTCAATAAGGATGAATGAAGTTTATTAAGAGATTGTATTAAATTTCAATAATGAAGCCATTCGAATTAAAGATGCAGATATATATTAATTCCATAGGAGAGATGTTGATCCCAAGATAGCACAACTGGATAAAGTCCAAGCCAATTTTATTGTACAAGCAAATGAAGACTATACTCAGGATGCATTTTATGACAATGATGATACTTAGGCCGAATATTTTAATGATGAAGAATCCAATGATAACGTAATTAAAGATGATGATTTTCAAAATCTTGATCATGATGATTGAAAGTAAATATATTGTTTATATTGTTTAAAATGTCATGTTCATATTTGGCTCATGTTGTTGATGTTTAACTTATGTTTATTAAGGATGAATCAATGTATATTGTTGATGTTTTAATTATGTTTATGTCGAATGTTGGTGTATGATTTATGATTATGCTAAATGTTTAGTTTTAACTTGTGTTTTGACTTATATTCAAATGGAATTTTGATGTTTTAGTAAAGATTATGCATTATGTTGATATTTCATTTACAGATATTCAATTTAATGGATCCTGGTAGAAACAAGGGAAATATAGTGGTAACTACTGAAGATGTTCCTCCCCTACAGTAACCAAATCAATTCGACCCTATTGATTAACAACCATCAATATCATCCTTTAATGAAGGCAGTTAGCAACAATGTATATCTACCTCAACTAGTATTGAGGGATCTTCAAGTATGTTATTATTAACTACCTATATTTACAGTTATATTCAAATATATATTTATATGTTTAATATGTTTTTGTTATCATTATTCTTCTGTTGTCAGGTTTCAATACTGGCATACGAAAAAGAGGTAGAGGTATCACTAAAAGATCTGAGTTGTAACTCATGAATGTTGCAATGCAGAGAAAGTTGTCTGTACATATTGACCCTACACAATGTCGTCTTGTTGATAATATCTAATCAGCAAAATCGTCCAATGAGTGGGGAGTTATTGTCAGGAATGAATTGCCATATCTTCAGCATGTTAGGTAGGTAAAGGAAGACAACTTGTTATATAATACTTTTGACAAAGTTTCGGTAAATTTTTAATTCATTTTATTAAATGCATTACAGTTTTACTTATTTAAAGTAAGTTAACATATACGTGTTGTTCATAAATGAAGTTTAATATCATCGATATGTCGATATCAAGAACCTTTAAGTTTCAAGCAATGTTAGTTCATTGTCGAAACAAAGGGCAAAGAATCATCGTTATCGACTTTATAAATACTACAAGTCTTTTCCTTTGGATGAGGAGGCAAGGAGACATATTCCAGAATGGGTGACTCCAAAAAATTGGAGTGAAATGTGTGATTATTGGGCCTTTGAGAAGGTTAACATTTATCTTCTTTCTCTTCATATTTCCTTCCATTAATTTTGTTTTTGCATTTAATGATTATTTCTTCTCTTTATTTAGGAAAAGTGTGAGAAAGACAAAGTTAATAGAGCAAAAATGAAAGCTTCTTACAAAACTGACTCCAAATCATTTGTTGTCATATGACAAGAATTTGTAAGTGTAATGCTTAGAAGTTATTATTATATTAGTTAATACAATATAATCAAATATGTTCCAATTTTTTTATTCATATAACAAAGTCATACTTAACTTCATGGACAAGAGTGTAATCTTAAAGAAGGTAAAGGCTGGACATCTGAAGAGGTACAAAATAATTATGTAAGTATAAAAAATTTAATTTTAAAGTTTATATTTAATACTAAGTAATAATATTTGAATTACATCTCGATTTTGTATTTTAAATTGTAAGACAAGATGCGGAGGTGTTGCAAAGATCATTGTCTAACAAGAATGAGCCCAATATGGATGACATTTGCAACAATGTCCTTTGTATAAGATCAGGGTACATCAAAGGTCATGGGCATGACCCTAAGCTAGTTGTTTCATCATCTTCACAATTAGTATATGTAACGACGCTTCAAGAGGAGGACCAGTTGCTTAAGGCTTAATTACAATTTAATGAAGAAAAGTTAGATCGTATTTAAGAAAAATTACAATGTAATGAGCAAAAGCTAGACCTTACTAAAAGAGAATTGACTAAGCTAAAAAAGATGGTCAAACAAATACTTGCGTCACAGTATGTCAGTAGTATTGACAATGAGGAGTTTTAGTTTGTAGGAAAAATTCTTAAGTTTTGTAATTAACATTTAATTACATGGTTTTGTATAAAATGCATTTCACATTTAATTATGAAACATTTTTATTTTATTTTATTTTATAATTATTTAAACAATTTGTCACCAACTATAATTACAAGATGTGACTAAATTATAATTCAAGTCATGTTAAAACAATAACATGAACTAAAAATGTTGTTAATAATTATAATTAAATGTTAAATTGGTAATAAGGAGTTAAATTAAAAATAAATATTTGTCACTAAAAGATTTTAACTACAAATATAAAATTGTTACCAAATCTTTTTACCCACGCTTTTCAGAATGTCTCTAATAATATTTAGCTATGCTTTAATTTTCGTAGCTAAATATATTTTGCTACCAAAATAAATCGTCAATAAAAATTATTATCTACGTTGACGTTAATGAAGCTAATTATTAAACTAAATGTGACAATAAGTTATCTACGACTATTTCTCATCTCGCCGCATATTCTTATTAGCGACGAAGTGATGATTGCAGCAAAACCTTTTTGGTGATGATTTTTTTAAAAACGTCGCAGATAGTTTTTTGCAACTGGGACTTTGCGGCCATTTGTTTGATGATTTTTTTCATCGCTAAAAATTTTTCCGATTTCGTTTCTTTTAGTGACGTTATATTTCGTCACCAGGATAATTGCTTTTATATTTGCAGGATAATTTGCACGATATCTCATACTTCAATTAATTGATTTTGAATTCAATTAATTGAAGTATATTCTACAAAAAGCGTTAACACAAGATTATTACGAAACTGTAATATACTTTTGTTGGACCAATGGTGGTTGACAAATTAAATCCCTTTATGTTTTGATAATAATAAAATATCTAAAATTAGTTAAGAAATTATTTCAGGTACTATTCAATGAAAGAGTTGTGCAAATCAAGAAGAGCAAGTGTTTAATCATTAAAGAATCAAGATGGGAGTTTCCTTCTAAGAGAAAATGGCATAAAACATAAGGATTATAGAGGATTTGGTTGGATGTTACCATTGAAGTCAATACAAGTCGACTTACATGGAGATATGACAATACAAGTCGACTTATCATACACAAGTCGACTTACATGGGACAAGTCGACTTATTGGTGAGCGGAGTTACAATTTTTACGTAAATGGTTGAAACAAGTCGACTTATACATTCGACAAGTCGACTTATGGATGCACCAAATCAGCTCCAACGGTCCAATTAGCCAAAAATGGAATGGAGATTATCAAGGAACGGCTATAACAAATCAAGCAACGGCTAGAAGAGCTACAACAACTATATTTCTTCAAGTATAAATAGAGGATGATGGAAGAAGAGTTAACATAAGTTCTACAAGTCTAAATACTCTTCTATTGCTTCAAATTGCTCACTATTGTTCTTACTTTGTTTACATTTGTATTGAGCACTTGTTCTTAGATCTTTATCCTATTTCTTTTACAAATTGAGTGACTAGTGAAGGGACGAGTGAGGTAGGATTTGTGCCAGAAGACAAATCGTTTGTAAGGTAGCTTGAGCTGAAATTCAAGTGGAGTTGTAAAAAGTTCACACTCAACTACAAAGTGTGCAATAAAGTGATTGGCAAAATCCTAAGTGGGAGCTTAGGTAGAGGACATAGGTCTTAGCACCGAACCTCTATAAAACAGTGTTTGATTTTCTTCCCTACTCTGTTCATTTAAATTTATTTAAATTGTTTTTGTGTGAATTAACTTCTGATTTTGTTGTAGAAAATTACAAAAAGATTAAGGATCTATTCAACCCCCCTTCTAGATCACTTACAATTGGTATCAGAGCAGAAGTATCCGGGGATGGCACACAATAACTTAGCGAAAGAAGGTAATACTAATAATTGCCCTCCTTTATTTAATGGTACTAATTATTCTTCTTGGAAAAATCCTATGAAGTACCACATCATTAGCGAGGGAGTAGAATATTGGAAGATAATTATCTTCGGTCCACAACCACCGTTAAAAGAAAATGGTGAGTTAAAAATGGAGCTAGAATACAATGATAATGACTGGAGGCAAGCCTACATCAACGCTAAAGCGATGAAGCTAATCTATTGCGCTCTCACAGTTGAGGAAAGAAACCGATTTAACTCGTGTACCAGCGCCAAAGAAATGTGGGAGAGACTTCGCATCACCCATGAAGGAACCAACCAAGTTCGGGAGACAAAAATCAACATACTGCTTCATGACTATGAAATGTTTGTCATGAAGGAAGGTGAGTCCATTTCAACTATGCTTGATCGTTTTGCAGAAATCATAAATAGATTAGGCAACCTTGGAAAGCATATGTCGGACAGTGAGAAGGTAAAGAAAATCCTTCGCTCACTACCAAAGGAATGAGACTCACAAGTCACCGCTATTATGGAGTCCAAAGATCTCAATCATCTGGAATTCAACGCCTTGGTGGGATCACTTATCAACTATGAGATTATTCTCAAATCCAGAGGAGGTAGAGGTAAGCCTAAAAAATCTATTTCTTTTAAAGCTAACACTTCTTTTGTTGATGAAAGTGATGAGGAAATAGATGAAGACGAGGAAGACGAAGAAATAGCTATGTATGTTAGAAATTTAAGGAAGTTCAAGGGACTTCTCAAAAATCGAAGGAAAGAATTAAATGGCGGAAAACAGGTAGAAAGAAAGAGGTTTGGCGCGGAAAGAAAATCAAAAGGCTATGACGAAAAGAAAGGCAACGAAGAATGTTGGAGATGTGGAAAACGGGGACATCTCGCAAGAGAATGCAAAAGCTCATCCTCCACATCAAACTTTCAGAAAAATGACAAATACGACAAAGGTAAAAGGAAAACTAGCCTGGTGGCAACTTGGAGTGATGAAGAGGATGCATACCAAAGCGATGATGAAAACAACCTGGCACTTATGGCAAAAAGTTCATCAAGTGATGATAAAAATGAGGTAACTTTCAATGACCAATATCTAAGAGATTCCTTTGATGCTTTACAAGCTGATTTTGAAGAAGCTATTGAGATTAACAAAAAATTAAGAAAGAAAATACGAGAGTTGGTTGCTGAAAATAGTGCTTTACATGAAAATATTGATGATTTAGATAGTCCAAAGGAAGATCATTCTGCATGCCTTGTTGAAAAAGAAAAACTTGTTTGTGAGCTTGATAGACTTAGAAAAGAATTTTCGTATGTGGTTGGAAAATTTGTGAATGGAAACGAAAAGTTTGAAAAATTGTTATCGTTGCAAAGATATTCAATTTCTAAACATGGATTAGGATATGATCCTTTTGATAGAGATTGTTCATTAATTTCCAAATTTACTAAGGATGGAAAAATCGCTCAATGTGCTAGATGCTTGAAAGATGGTCACATATAAATTGCTTGTAAAAGTACTAGAAGATGTGTTAAGATTAAAAAAATTTGGGTTATTAAAGGCACAACACCACCTAATGCGGTTTATATGGCTAACCAAAATGGACCCAAAATGGCTTGGGTACCTATAAGAAGAAAGAACGTTGATATTGTAGGTACAAGCAAGGGATGAAAGGCCGTCAAGCACTTGGTACATCGATAGCGGATGTTCAAGACACATGAGTGGAGACAAGAACCTTTTTGCAGAAATCAAACCTAAGAATCAAGGTTATGTCACTTTCGGAGACAACAACAAAGGTAAGGTCACTGGAATTGGTAAAGTGGGTAAGGAACCTTTGCCAACCATTGACAATGTTTTGCTTGTTGAGGGATTGAAACATAATTTGTTAAGTGTCTCTCAACTTTGTGATATGAATTTTAATGTAAGTTTTGAATCATCACATTGCATGGTTAAGAAGGATGGTCATATAGCTTTCATTGGTTTAAGACATGGAAATACATACATTGTTGTTTGATCGGAAAAAGAAAGCATGCTTAGTTTGGAGAAACGATAGATTTCAAAACTTTTTAAGAAATCATCTTGCAGTGGAAGCAATATATCCAAATCAATATGCTAATCCATACATGATATGGTATAAGGATAATAAAACCAAGAATAAGATAAAAGGAATTACCGACTCCTTCGCTACAGCTTTAAATCCTCGCTGCGCTATCCTCTCCTTCTTGTATCCAAATCCTTTGCCTTTGAGTCTTTTCCTTTAGCAATCTATCTTCTTCCTTGTAGTAGTATCCTCTACAAATTAGATTTACCACTTGTTCTTCAAGGACAACTAGGTTAACAAAATCCTTTGGTGGGAAAGGAGAAGAAAAAATTTGGAGGAGATTTTCTTAGAAGAAGAAGAACCAAAATTGAAACTCTTTCAATTCTTTCACTTAGGAATTTCGGTTCTCCCTTGCATGAAAAGAGAGAATAAAAACCATGCAAGAACCCTTTCTTACCTCTCAATTTCGAAATATGCATAAATGGAAAGAGTGAGAGGCATCCAATGCATCACTTCTTACATTAATCACTCATCAAATAGCCAATAAATGAGACTTACTTCATTTATCTTTAAAATAGCTATTTGAAAAGACCATAACCTATAATTGAATACCCATTTCGGTTTTGGCAAGAAGAAAGAAGGAAGATGGTCTATCTAATGCACATCTTTCATCTTTAATCTAATGAATGCAAATAGGTTACATGCCAACATTAAAAGCCAACCATTAAACCATTTAATGGTAAGTTCATAACTCCATTTAATAATGATGAACCATAATAAAGACCATCTTTATTTAGTATTTTAATGTCAAATGTGTGGTTACACATCTAACCTAACACAATTTCGAAATTGCTTCTTCTCCATTTAAAAAAATTGTTTTAATATATTTAATCTAATCAATTACATTAAACCAAAACAAGCCCATTTCTAAATGAACATATGGGCTTCCAATTAACCATTAATTAGTATAAGCCCATCATTCAATTATGGACTTCTAAAGCCTCCAAACTACTTCTTACTTAGCTTGATAACCTTCCTTAAAGCCAAGTGGGGAATCTTATTGGACTTTGATAATTCAAGCTCCAATAAGCCCAGAAATAATTCAATCTCATTGGAATTAATTCTAGCTTATTAACTAAATGTCATTCCACTAAAGACAATTAGTTGAACTCTTGAATTATTAAATATTATGAGAATATGTCCAATTGCAAACCCTATTTAGAACCTTATTATAGCCATCCGCACAACAAAGGGTAAAATTACCGTTTTGCCCTTATGTTGGTTTTTCCTTCTAGATCTCTCATTTTACTTTATATGGTGATTAACACATAAGATCTCATCTTAGTGTTAAGACTTGATGGGTAGCTAGTCCATCAAACTACTGGCGCCAGTTTAATCACCAAATCTCCTTAAAACATCTAGAAGAGATGATAACACTATAAACTCTTTATTTGAGTGAATGTTCCCTGATACATGTTTCAATTAATAATTCCAACATGCAGACACTAGATTAATACCCTGTAAAAATCCATTCCGATCATATCAAGAATTATAATGAAACACATATGAGTTCACCACTCATCAAGATTGTGGTTCATAATAAGCGAATGCTTAAGTTGTATGTTTTAAGATTAAAGTAACGGCCCACTTTATTCTTGAAAACATACTTAATTCCAGATTCATTTAATAGTGCCATTATCGATAGTCTACTACTATCATGATATGAAACTCATCATTCCTTTTAAGTAAACTCCTTTACTTATATGGAGATAAATCGCAACACTACAGTCTAAACCATAATCAAACGACCAACTTGATTATTCAACTGTGAATCAATTAATTGATTCTAATAATATACATGTTTCCATACATCTCTATGTATATGTATATTACTTACAAATGAATCTTGGTACCTTATGACCAGATATATAATTCTCATACAGATAAAACCAAACTCTTTTGTTTTATTAATAATAAATATTTTCATTACAAAGCTGAATCGAAGAAGATAAAGTTACATGTAAATACACTTGCTTTCCAGGCACTATATTTACATAACTCCAACAATCTCCCACTTGCCCTAAAGCAAGTTTGACATATCCTTCATTCCCATCCCTTCTAGGTGACCCTCAAAGCTCTTTTGAGTCAATGTCTTTGTGAACGGATCGCAAGGTTTTGCTCAGTAGGAATCTTTACCACATCCACTTCTCCACGTTGTATTATCTCCCTTTTGAGATGATACTTTTGCTCAATGTGTTTGGCAGCTTTGTGGTTCCGAGATTCTTTAGAATTAGCCACCGCCCCACTATTATCACAATAAAGTGTAATGGCTTTTACGCCTCTGAACTACCTCCAAATCATTTAGGAACTTAGGAGCCGATCGCTTCCTTTCACGCTTCACAAGAGCAACATACTCAACCTCCATAGTCGAATCAAGAATACAAGATTGCTTGACACTCCTCCAAACTATGGCTCCACCTCCTAAAGTAAATATAGAACCGAAGTTGATTTCTTTGAATCAACATCGATTGGAAATCAGAATCCGTATATCTGTCGGAATAAGATTACTTCGAGTAAACAAGCATTAAGTTCTTCGTCCTACGAAGATACTTAAATATACACTTAACCGCATCGATGTTCCATTCTGGATTGGTGAAATCGCTACCGTCCCATGCGTAATGATATCTGGTCTAGTGCACATCATTGCATACATCAAACTACCAACTGTCAAGCATATGGAATGTTACGCATCGTTCAACCTCCTCTTGGGTTTTAGGTGCTTGTTCCTTTGAATGTTTGATTCCATGTCTAGTAGGGTGAAACCCTCTTGGAATCTTGCATAGCGAACTTATTGAGCATATTCTCAATGTAAGTTAGTTGAGACAAAACTATCTTCTTGTTCTTACGATCCCTTATAAGTTTGATCCTAGAACATAGGTAGCCTCTCCCAAATCCTTCATTGAAAACTGTTCATTCAGCCATCCTTAACCGCAGATAACATTCCCACATCATTCCCGATGAGCGAATGTCATCAACATACGAGGATTAGGAAAGTAACCTTACCTTCTTGTATTCTTTTTAAACACAAGGCTCATCTAGGTTTTGTATGAACCCATAGGTTTTGATAGCCTTATCAAACCTAATGTTCCGAGACCTAGATGCTTGCTTAAGTCCATAAATGGACCTTTGCAACTTGCAAACCTTATGCTCATTACCTAGCTCAATGAATCCTTCTGGTTAGGCCATATAAATGGTCTCCTCAAGATCTCCATTCAGAAATGCGGTATTGACATCCATTTGCCATATTTCATAATCGAAATAAATTCTTTATGGCCAAAAGAATCCTGATGGACTTAAGCATGGCAACCGGAGAAAAAGTCTCCTCGTAGTCTATACCCTCCTTTTGAGTATAGCCTTTAGCTACCAATCTAGCTTTAAAGGTCTCTACCTTTTCATCCGATCCCTTTTTCCTTTTGTAGATCCATTTATACCCTATGGTTTTTAGACCTAGTGGTAGATCTACAAGGACCCATACTTTATTAGTATACATAGAATCTATTTTCGATTCCATTGCCTTGAGCCATTTTCCTGCATCAACATCATTAATAGCCTGTGTATACGTAACGGGATCTGTTTCTTCTTGGTCTAAGATGGCAATTAAGCCTTCTCCTAAACCCAGATACCTATCTGGTTGTCTCACAACCCTCCCACTACGTCTAGGCACATCTTGATGTTCAGGTTGCACTTCTGATTCAACTCTTGAATCCATTTCGACATCTTGTTCATCATATCCAAAACAACTCTTGGTTTGGATGAAATTACTAACTCCTTTAGTACTACTTCACTTCTTCCTTTGTGATTTCTCACAAACTCTTCCTCTAAGAAGTTTGCATTTGTAACACAAATACCTTCCTATCATGAGGACTGTAAAAATAGTACCCTCGAGTTCCGTGGGATATCCTACAAACAAACATACTTGACCTTGGTTCCATCTTTGTGGATTCGGGCTTTAGAACATGAGTTGGACAGCCCCAAGTCCTCAAGTGCCTCAATGAAGGCACTCGGCGATCCACAACTCCCTAGGTGTTTTAGGCACCGATTTGGATGGAGCAAAGTTAAGAAGATATATTGCCGTTGTATGGCATATCCCGAAACGATTTTGGAAGGCTAGCATAGGACATCATTGATCTTACCATTTCCAATATAGTTCTATTTCTCCTCTCGCTACACCATTACATTGAGGTGTACGAGGAGTGACAAATTGGAAACAATTCCATTGTCAATTAAATATTCTTGGAACTCTCGGATAAATACTCACCACCTCGATCCGATCGAAGCTGTTTTAATGGCTTGCCAAGTTGCTTCTCGACTTGACTTTGAATTCTTTGAACTTTTCAAAGATTCACTCTTTTATGCATCAAATACAAATAGCCATGTCTTGAGTAATCATCAATAAAAGTTATGAAATATTCATAACCTCCTCTAGCTTGTACATTCATGGGCCCACACACATCAGTATGTACCATGTCCAATGTGGATTCAAATCTGTTTCCTTTAGAAGGAAATGAGGCTTTTGTCATTTTCCTCCAATACAAGATTCACGGTGGGTAATGGATCACTATCCAAGCCCATAAGGATCCCATCCTTTACTAGCTTTGTCAAGTCTTTTCGATTGATATGACCCATCCTTAGATGCCACAGATACATTGAATTAATGCTAGAGATATTAGATTGTCTTGGTTTTATCAATTCTGTGGTGTTTAGTGAGCCTTTCATAGGTTCTATAAAAAACAATCCATGTTTAATTATCGCTTCACAAATAAAATCCTTATTCTCATATATTGAAACAACATTTTCAAAATATAAGGAATAGCCAGATTTTATTAGACAAAAAACAGAAATCATGTTCCTTACAATCATTGGCATGTAATAAACATCTTCCAAATATAACCTATGACCACTAGGAAAGTCCAAGATAACTACTCCCACTGATTCTGCTGAAACATAGGAACCATCTGCTATCTTAACTTGAAACTGGACTTTAGGAAGTCTTTTCCTTTGCTGGAACCCCTGCAAAGAATTACAAACATGGTTAGTGGCTCATGAATCTAATATCCAAGAAGTAGATAAATCTGCCACATTTCTAGTTCCTAACAAACTTAGGAAGCCCATACCTTGTTTGCTTTTGAGGGACTCTAGGTAGATCGGATGGTTTCTTTTCCAAAGGCCCATCTCATCATAGTGGAAACACTTTCCTTTGATGTTCTCTTTGGCCTTCTTTTTCATGGGTTTGGCCTTGACCCCTATTTGGGCCTTCTTTTTTATTGGACCCTTCTTCTTTTCCTTGCCCTTACCCTTGGGCTTAGAAGAAGAAGCTACATTAGCTTCTGGCCCATGAGCCTTAATATTCAATATTTCCTCCGTGCTCTGGAGGGTATTCATCAACTTACTCAAGGTGTAATCCTTGCTGTTGAGCTCATAGTCCAACTTAAATTGCTGAAAAGAAGAGTTTAATCTATTGATGATCATAATCATCTGCGTGTCCGCATCCATATCCGCCCCAAGCATCTCAGCCTCAGTGACCGCAGAGATTACCTTCATCATGTAATCCCGCACCGGTTCACCAGGTTTCTGTCTGAGATTATGAAAGGTTTGGATAGCTTTCACTCTTGCAGACCTAGTCCTCACTCCAAACATCTCATGTAGGTGATGGACCATTGCACTAGCAGTTTTTATACAAGCAATTTGTTTTTGCAACATGCCGCTGACAGAAGCCAGAATATAACACTTAGTAGTCTTGTCAAGATTCCGCCAACGCCGTGTTGTTGGACTTGCTCAGAGTTGCATCTCCACTTAGAGGTGTAGGCTCATTTTCAGTTAACACCCATGAAATACGTTCATATTGAAGAACAATGTCAAGGTTACGTCTCCATTCATTAAACTTGTCTCTATTTTCCAATTTGTTATTAGTCAAGAAGCGGGGTGAGTGGATTCATTTTGTGGTTGATTATGTCCGAAAATATAAATTATTAAAACATGAGCATACTAGTCAACAATTTATGGAACTTTGTATAAAATCATGATGCATGTATGCATGATGATAGATTTAACAAAACTTAAAAATTAAAACATTATCATTTATTATTTTCTTATCTATAATGACTAAGTGACGGTGGGCCATCTTATCTATTAAAGAAAAAGCGAGACCCTCCCACTCAAAAACTACCAAGCATCTCATGCTCAATTTTTTAAGCGTCTTAATTTGGTCCATACTTTTACCAATGAGCTACGGTGGGCGGTTTATTGATAAAAATGTTGAGTGTATAACCATTTGATTCATTCACTAAAGATACCTACAAATCATGCCTCGGTGGGAGGTCATATTTGCTATCATTAAGTGGACTTATCCTTAAGGAGACCCAAACCATGCAAGATCTAGGATCCATGCCCTCCGATGGGGAGTAACACTTCACCACATGCAAACGGGCCATCATTTGGAGACCGTGGACTCTCACAGGAGCATCCTCTCCCACTCAATCTTTTTGGGCTTTAAGTTTTAAATATCATCTTGTCTAGATGCAATTTATTATCCATCATATATTGTTTCATTATATATCTCATACATAATGAATGCATGGCAAGGCCTAGGGTTGGTAATTTTCTAAATGACATGCAATCACATAATATCACATATTACAAGCATTCATTTCTCCATTCATCACATGAACTAATAAAGCCACTTTTGATTGTCCATCCTAGAAACATAAAATAATTACAAGCCTTTTAGGCCCAAAATATGCTTCTTCATCTTGGATCTTCCGCTTCGAACTCTTCGCTAACATGATCCGGCCCATTCGGTAAACAAAATGTAATGGCATTTATGAAATTAGAATTTTGTCATTTTGAAAAATAAAATTCCAGCACTAGATTTTTAGAAAACCAAATCTTTGTTTTGACAAAAAATTCCAGCACTTGTTTTATTAAAACCGAAACTCATTTAATGAAAATTAAACACAGCACTTAGTATTTTAGCAAAACCGAAATTGGATTCTTTGAAACAAAAAACCAGCACTTGTTTTCCAATCATAACTGAAATATGATTCATTGAAACAAAAATTCCAGCAACTTAGTTTTCACAAAACTTATGCCAAAACACAAAAGGATACACCGAAAATTTTACCTTTCCATTTCTTCAATCCATGGCTGCTCCTTCTTCATCATTACATCAATTTGTACATTACAAAATCAAATAAAATAGAAAAAAGAAACCAAGGAGGAAACATGGTGATGATAGACCACCCTCCTTGTTACAACCAAATGAAGAAATCTTACAAGATAAAATTTAACTTCTATGGACAACCAAAAGAACAACATACACCATATATATTTCTATCACATAAAAATATGCAGTATACATAAAAAGATTGCCAACCCATGCATCCACCATATAGGAACCGAAATCATGCATGAAAAACCTACGATACCAATTGTTTGATCGGAAAAAGAAAGCTTGCTTAGTTTGGAGAAACGATAGATTTCAAAACTTTTTAAGAAATCATCTTGCAGTGGAAGCAATATATCCAAATCAATATGCTAATCCATACATGATATGGTATAAGGATAATAAAACCAAGAACAAGATAAAAGGAATTACCGACTCCTTCGCTACAGCTTTAAATCCTCGCTGCGCTATCCTCTCCTTCTTGTATCCAAATCCTTTGCCTTTGAGTCTTTTCCTTTAGCAATCTATCTTCTTCCTTGTAGTAGTATCCTCTACCAATTAGATTTACCACTTGTTCTTCAAGGACAACTAGGTTAACAAAATCCTTTTGTGGGAAAGGAGAAGAAAAAATTTGGAGGAGATTTTCTTAGAAGAAGAAGAACCAAAATTGAAACTCTTTCAATTCTTTCACTTAGGAATTTCGGTTCTCCCTTGCATGAAAAGATAGAATGTCTAGAAACCATGCAAGAACCCTTTCTTACCTATCAATTTTGAAATATGCATAAATGGAAAGAGTGAGAGGCATCCAATGCATCACTTCTTACATTAATCACTCATCAAATAGCCAATAAATGAGACTTACTTCATTTATCTTTAAAATGGCTATTTGAAAAGACCATAACCTATAATTGAATACCCATTTCGGTTTTGTCAAGAAGAAAGAAGGAAGATGGTCCATCTAATGCACATCTTTCATCTTTAATCTAATGAATGCAAATAGGTTACATGCCAACATTAAAAGCCAACCATTAAACCATTTAATGGTAAGTTCATAACTCCATTTAATAATGATGAACCATAACAAAGACCATCTTTATTTATTATTTTAATGTCAAATGTGTGGTTACACATCTAACCTAACACAATTTTGAAATTGCTTCTTCTCCATTAAAAAAAAATTGTTTTAATATAATTAATCTAATCAATTACATTAAACCAAAACAAGCCCATTTCTAAATGAACATATGGGCTTCCAATTAACCATTAATTAGTATAAGCCCATCATTCAATTATGGACTTCTAAAGCCTCCAAACTACTTCTTACTTAGCTTGATAACCTTCCTTAAAGCCAAGTGGGGAATCTTATTGGACTTTGATAATTCAAGCTCCAATAAGCCCAGAAATAATTCAATCTCATTGGAATTAATTCTAGCTTATTAACTAAATGTCATTCCACTAAAGACAATTAGTTGAACTCTTGAATTATTAAATATTATGAGAATATGTCTAATTGCAAACCCTATTTAGAACCTTATTATAGCCATCCGCACAATAAAGGGTAAAATTACCGTTTTGCCCTTATGTTGGTTTTCCTTCTAGATCTCTCATTTTACTTTATATGGTGATTAACACATAAGATCTCATCTTAGTGTTAAGACTTGATGGGTAGCTAGTCCATCAAACTATCGCGCCAGTTTAATCACCAAATCTCCTTAAAACATCTAGAAGAGATGATAACACTATAAACTCTTTATTTGAGTGAATGTTCCACGATACATGTTTCAATTAATAATTCCAACATGCGAAACCTTTGGATTAATACCTGTAAAATCCATTCCAATCATATCAAGAATTATAATGAAACACATATGAGTTCACCACTCATCAAGATTGTGGTTCATAATAAGCGAATGCTTAAGTTGTATGTTTTAAGATTAATGTAACGGCCCACTTTATTCTTGAAAACATACTTAATTCCAGATTCATTTAATAGTGCCATTATCGATAGTCTACTACTATCATGATATGAAACTCATCATTCCCTTTAAGTAAACTCCTTTACTTATATGGAGATAAATCGTAACACTACAGTCTAAACCATAATCAAACGACCAACTTGATTATTCAACTGTGAATCAATTAATTCAGATTCTAATAATATACATGTTTCTCATACATCTCTATGTATATGTATATTACTTACAAATGAATCTTGGTACCTTATGACCAGATATATAATGCTCATACAGATAAAACCAAACTCTTTTGTTTTATTAATAATAAATATTTTCATTACAAAGCATGGCAAGAAGATAAAGTTACATGTAAATACCCTTGCTTTCCAGGGCACTATATTTACATAACTCCAACAATTGTTGATTTACATGATAATAGTTCGTTTAATGAAAAGTGTTGAGTGACATTAGAAGAAAATGCATTTTTATGGCATAGAAAATTAGGACATGCACCTTTGCCTCTAATCTCTAAGCTTTCGAAAAATGAAATTGTAAGAGGTTTGCCTAAAATAAGATTTGTTAAAGAACACTTGTGTGAATCATGTTTAAAAGGCAAACATGTTAGAGAATCTTTCAAACCAAAGAAAGAAATTTGCACATCTAGAATTCTTGAACTTGTGCATATGGATTTGATTGGACCATCTAGGCATGCTAGTCTTAGTGGAAAATTATATGTCCTTGTGATTGTAGATGATTTTTTTAGATTTACTTGGGTAAGATTCCTTGCGAATAAAAGTGATGCCGTTAATGAATTTACCAAGTGGTGCAGATTGGTTCAAAATGAGAAAAATTTGTCGATCGTTGCTATTAGAACCGATCATGGAGGAGAATTTGAATGTGAACCTTTCGAAAGTCTTTGCGACAAATACGGAATGGAACATAATTTCTCGACACCAAGGACTCCGCAACAAAATGGTGTAGTAAAAAGGAAAAATCGCTCACTTGAGGAAATGAGTATAACCATGTTAAATGAATACAACCTTCCTAAATCATTTTGGGCGGAAGCAGTTAATACCGCATGCTACGTCATCAATAGGGTGCACTTGCGAAGAGACAAAAATAAGATACCATACGAACTTTGGAAAGGTAAGAAACCCAACATCTCTTATTTTCATCCTTTTGGTTGTAAGGTCTTCATTCATAATAATGGAAAGAACAATTTAGGAAAATTCGATTCTAAATCTGATGTTGGTGTGTTTATTGGTTATTCTCAAACTAGTAAGGCTTTTAGAGTTTATAATAATAGGACTAAATGTGTTGAAGAAAGTATACATGTTAAATTTGATGATATGATTTCACCCCCGAGAAAGGTTTATTTTGATGATGATGCAGGAAGTTCAGGTAATAAAGTTGAAGAAATTGAATCCAAGATTGAGGAATTGAAGCTAGACGAAGAAAATCATGTACCCGACATTAAATCATGGGCAAAAGCAAAGAACCATCCTATGGAGCAAGTCATTGGTGATTTAAATGTTGGTGTAAGAACTAGGAGAAATATCTATGAGAATATGAGTAATTCAGCCTTCATTTCATTGGTAGAACCCAAAATATAGAAGAAGCTCTTAAAGATGAAAGCGGCTTTTAGCTATGCAAGAGGAGCTTAATCAATTCAAGCGAAATGATGTATGGGATTTGGTAGCTCCACCAAAGGACAAGACCATCATTGAGTCAAGTGGGTAAATCGGATAAAATATGATGAGAATGGTGAAGCGATTAAAAATAAATCAAAATTAGTGGCTCGAGGATTTTATCGAAGAAGAAGGTCTTGATTACAATGAGACATATGCTCCTGTGGCTCGTTTGGAGGCAATTAGGCTACTATGTGCATTTGTGTCTCATAAAAGGATCAAATTAAATCAAATGGACGTCAAGAGCGCATTTCTTAATGGGTATATTCAAGAGGAAGTCTATGTCAAACAACCGCCGGGATTTGAAGATCATGAGCATCTGGATTATGTCTACAAACTCAAGAAGGCACTTTATGGATTAAAGCAAGCACCTAGAGCATGGTATGAGAGGTTAAGTACTTTTCTAACTCAACATGGATATGTTCGTGGTAAGATAGATAATACTTTGTTTATTAAACATGTTGATCATGATATGCTTATTTGTCAAATTTATGTTGATGACATTGTGTTTGGTGCCACTAATGAATTTTTGTGTAAAGAATTTAGTGATTTAATGCAAGGTGAGCTTGAAATGAGCATGATGGGAGAACTCAAGTTCTTTCTTGGATTGCAAATCAAGCAACACAAAAATGGAATATTCATCCATCAATCGAAGTATACCAAGGAACTTCTTAAGAAGTTTAAAATGGAAGGATGCAAAGTGGCAACAACACCAATGGCAACAAATATGTTCTTAGAGAAACATGAACATGAAGAAGATGTTGATCAAAAACTCTATAGAGGTATGATCGGCTCTCTCTTGTATTTAACTACTTCTAGACCTGATATTATGTTTGCCACATGTCTTTGTGCCAGATTTCAATCTTGTCCAAAGATCTCTCATTTGAGTGCTTGTAAAAGAATTTTTAGATACTTGAGTAGAACTATTAATCATGGTTTGTGGTATCCTAGTTGTGATTCATTTGATTTGTATGCTTATAGTGATGATGATCATGGTGGCTGTAGAATTGATAGAAAAAGCACTAGTGGCTTGTGTCATTTCTTAGGATCATCTTTGATATCTTGGGCTAGTAAAAAGCAAGTTAGTGTAGCCATTTCTACTGCTGAATCTGAATATGTAGCAGCTGGGAGTGCTTGTGCCCAAGTTCTTTGGATTAAACATCAATTACTTGATTATGATATTGTAGTTAAAAATATTTCTATTTATTGTGATAATACCAGTGCAATTTGTTTGAGTAAAAATCCTATATTGCATAGTAGAACAAAGCATATAGAAATTAGACATCATTTTATCCGTGATCATTGTTTAAAAGGTGACATTTGATTGAAGCATGTATCAACTAGTGATCAATTGGCTGACATTTTTACTAAACCTCTTAAGGAAGATGCGTTTGTGAACATTAAATTGAGATTAGGCATGTGTGATTTAAATTCCTTTGGTTGAATTTGATTTTGCTACATTAAATGGTCAATATATGAGGCACATATGCAATTACATCCAAAGATTTCATCATCATGTTTTACACTTAGACTACCAGTAGACTAATTGGAGTTTCAGTCTATTGCTGAGGATTAATTGAGTTATCTTGAGTTGGATATTGACTTGTTCTGGGTTAAAAGGAGATTATGTGGAAAATTAGTCGAGGTATGGTTTACACAGCTCTCTGGACATGAATTTTGAGAGGATAAGTCGACTTATGAATTAGACAAGTCGACTTATGGAGGTCGATAAGTCGACTTATGTGTAGAACAAGTCGACTTATGAGTGGACGGACCCTTTAAAAAACCCTTCATCCTTTCACTTCTCCGAAAACTTTCTCACTCTAACCTTTGAAATCTCTTGCCTTAACTAGACTTAAACCTCGAAATCTCTTCATATCCACTATACCCATCATCAATCCACCACATTTAGCACAAAACCCATTCTCCATCTCTTCAGATCTATCCCTCTTTTTTCGAAAACTCTTTTCTCAAAACCCTAACCCTAACCTGCGTTTTTCCATCTTCTCTCTACAAAATAAATGGCTCCTCGAAAATCTTCTCAGAAAGGGAAAGAAACTGCTCAATCTCAAGGTCCCCACGTTCCTCAAAGACCACGGGTTCGGGGGTCCTCATCAAGGGAGATCGTCGAGGAGGATGGCGATTGAACCCAGATTTGTTTCGAGGATGCTCAAACATTGTATTATAAGGTACTTAAAGATGAAGTTTTGATTCCCTCCATGAGATTTGATTGGGTTGAGTTAGATAGTAGCGAGTTCTCAGATGTGTTTACCGAAATTGTTAACCTTGGGCTAAGAGATTTTTTGGGTTTTCATGATGATATCTATGAAGAAACAGTAAAGGAATTCTATGCGAATCTGGTTGTGATTGGAAGTAATGTTGAGGATGGAGTTACCTTAGCCTCTAAAATTAACGAAAAGCAATATATCTTTGTGAATCGATTTGTGTACCATGTTTCATTTACTAGAGGAGGAGTTAGGCCTAGAGCTTCTCTTCTCGATTTTGAGATTTTGAGGAATCTTTGAGGTGACAGCGATGAGGAAGCCGAAGAGAATTTCGGCTATACCGAGGAAAAAGGGGTTGATTTGTTAGTTCGGTTATGTACCGATCATTCACCTCTATTTGAGGCGATGGATTTACCGTTGAATTATCGATTGTTACATTATGCGATAAACAGGGTTGTGTATCCAAAGAAAGCTAGTAATAATCAAATTACTTCTCTAGATAAGGAGATTACTGTGGCATATGGAGGAAGGAAGGAAAATAAACTATCCGAGCTTAATTATTCAGATGATGAGGAAAAAGGCGAGCCTATTACGTAGACAACTGAAGGGGAAACTAGTCCGGCATAAAGGAATGCCGTATGCCGCACTGATTACCCATATCTCTCAGGTTAGAAGATGCAATCTGGATTCCTATGTTAGTTTTCCTTATCCTCAGAGTTGGAGGTTCACACCTTACAATTTAAGGAGCATAAAGCTGGTTAGAACAGTTGAAAAAGGTTGGGTTTACTCCTATCATGTTGAGAAGCTTGGGTTGACTTTGGTAGGTGAGCAGGTACCTTCAAGGAAACGATCTAGGACAACAGATCGTCCAAGTAGCTCACGGCCAAGTAATGTCGGAAGAAGTGAGGTATCCCAAGCTGATATTCAGGAAATTCGAGATCAGTTGGATGAGATAAATGAACGACTGATGATCAACAAGATGTGCTTATAAGATTGGAAAGGAAAATTGATGAACAACGCGGCATGCTTACCCGCTTAGAGAAAAGCATCAAGAAGATTTTTGACAAGCTAAGATGTAGGCACGATGATTCTTCGTCCTGATGTGTATTGCATTGTGCCTTGACCAACATTTCATCTTCTGTTGTTGTTTTATGTGTTTTTATGTGCTTTGTGTTGGATTCACATCTTTTATTACTATCATTTGTGTTTGATGTTATGTTTGGTGTTATGTTTGGTTTTAAACTTCATTAATCTTCATTTGAGTCTATTTTCTCTATTGATTTTTTATTATAACAAAAAGGGGGAGTAAGATTGAAATTGATATTTGATTAAGGGGGAGTAAAAATTTTATTGATTTCTATTTGAATCATTGATTTATAAATTAAGGGGGAGACAACCTAACCATCAAGACAAGGGAAACCTTGATCATGTTTTATGTCTTTCAAATTTCTTGTCAATTTCTAAATATTTTGTCATTATCAAAAAGGGAGAGATTGTTGGACCAATGGTGGTTGACAAATTAAATCCCTTTATGTTTTCATAATAATAAAATATCTAGAATTAGTTAAGAAATTATTTCAGGTACTATTCAATGAAAGAGTTGTGCAAATCAAGAAAAGCAAGTGTTTAATCATTAAAGAATCAAGATGGGAGTTGCCTTCTAAGGGAAAATGGCATAAAACATAAGGATTATAGAGGATTTGGTCGGATGTTACCATTGAAGTCAATTCAAGTCGACTTACATGGAGATATGACAATACAAGTCGACTTATCATACACAAGTCGACTTATCGAGGACGACAAGTCGACTTATTGGTGAGCGGAGTTACAATTTTTACGTAAATGGTTGAAACAAGTCAACTTATACATTCGACAAGTCGACTTATGGATGCACCAAATCAGCTCCAACGGTCTAATTAGCCAAAAATGGAATGGAGATTATCAAGGAACGGCTATAACAAATCAAGCAACGGCTAGAAGAGCTACAACAGCTATATTTCTTCAAGTATAAATAGAGGATGATGGAAGAAGAGTTAACATAAGTTCTACAAGTCTAAATACTCTTCTATTGCTTCAAATTGCTCACTATTATTCTTACTTTGTTTACATTTGTATTGAGCACTTGTTCTTAGATCTTTATCCTATTTCTTTTACAAATTGAGTGACTAGTGAAGGGTCACGAGTGAGGTAGGATTTGTGCCGGAAGACAAATCATTTGTAAGGTAGCTTGAGCCGGAATTCAAGTGGAGTTGTAAAAAATTCACACTCAACTACAAAGTGTGCAATAAAGTGATTGGCAAAATCCTAAGTGGGAGCTTAGGTAGAGGACGTAGGTCTTAGCACCGAACCTCTATAAAACAGTGTTTGATCTTCTTCCCTACTCTGTTCATTTAAATTTATTTAAATTGTTTTGGTGTAAATTAACTTCTGATTTTGTTGTAGAAAATTACAAAAAGATTAAGGATCTATTCAACCCCCCCTTCTAGATCACTTACAATTTTATGATTGAATTTTAATAAAGTTATAGATGTAAATATTAATAAAAGTCAAACACAAAATAAAACTGCAAATTAATGAGTAAAATCTCTCTTCGTTATTGGATGGAGTTGAACAGACTTGAAATTAAATAAAAGTGAGGCTTATGTGGAGTAGACTTGAAGATAGAAAAATAGGCACAAAAGCTATTATTTTAATTCATCCATTTTATATTAGGTAGGCATGATTAGTTTATAAAAAGTTAAAATATCCTATAATAAAAGATATCATGAATATGTTCACGAGCAGCATCATATATAATAAAAAACTTGAAATTACTTTTAATGTATTTACAAGACTTATAACTGTCTATTATACAGTCATGTGCAGCAAAGAAAAAGAACAAGAACATGCAATAACACAAACCCTGAAGTCCACGATGGAGAATATATGAATGGACATTGTAATTATGGTCAGAAAGTCAAAGAAAGACATCGTTATCTACTGGAGTTCCAAACTCAGGTAAAATATACATTAAAAAAAAAACCTTTTCTGCTTTCCAAAGGGAAAAAGAAAACAAAAACGATGAGATAAGAGATATTGAATTGGTGCAAAGAAAATTGCATTATCTTACGTCACTTTTTACGTCATTCACCAAATCAATATAGAATTTGAAGCTCACCTACTTCAGCACACAAATTAAGCATATGCGGATTTAAGAAAACATATAATGCATTCCAAAATAAGTTATGTTGAAGATAAGGATGTCAATGGGCCAACCCAGCCCGACCAACCTTATATATATTTCTAAAAATTAAAAAATGACATAGTTATTGACATTCCAATGGGAACAAACAATTTTGACTCGTGGTTCAATCAACCTGAGTCAAAATCAAGCCAGGTTGGGTCGGGCCTAAATTGATATTCCTAATTAGAGAGCTTGTGAATTTGTATGTAATTTGAGGAAACAAAGAATGAGTACATCTTCAATCCATACATTGCTCTCGGCAAATGTTGTTAGGAAATTGAAGCAGGATCTAATTCATGTAAAGTAGAATAATTACAAAATTATTTTTTATAATTTCCTAAGAGTAAAAATCATTAAAATTCTATAAAATGATTAACATACAAATTATAATAAACTATGAATATTAATTTGTACATTATTCCATAGCTTAATCATTTTTTTGTCATTTTTCTCAAATTATTTCTGAGATTAGCTCTTCTCATTCACCGTGGCCACACAAGTATTAACTTAAGAGAACTCTATAATTGTTGTACAGATGGTTAGACAAGAAGTGCTAGCTTTCTTGGAGTCTAGCCTATTTATAATAGGTTTTGGACTTTTAATAATTTAATTAAAATTAAATTCTAATTTAATTTAAATTTAATTAGAATGACAATTAATTATAATTAAATATCAATTAGATCCAAATAAGATCCAATATCTTATATTATTCTTTATTTATTAAATATCTCTTACTTATTCATAAAGTTTTAATAACTTTACAATCAAGTCCAATTTGATTAAAACGTCTTTTCTCTCTTGACTTATTGTTTATGTGTGACCCATTAAGTTATCAAATATGTTGGTAATAGATATAAATGATAATCAAAATCATATCTAAGATTAGATAAATTAATTATTTTAATTTATTTTAATTATCTAATTAAATAATTTATTTTCATATATCAAGACCGACTTCTAACAATGTATTATGACCACCCAAATATTTAAGTCAGAGTGATTTTGACTAAGCTTTTCGTGCATGATTTTTCCGTATAATTAAATCCTTTTATCATACAATATTTTGATTAGACATAAAGAATGAAATTAATATCTACTTTACTTTGAGTCCAATCATATTGATTATCCATCATTAGAAATTGATTCCATTAATGAAATTTAAAAACCATTTTTCAAGTGTCAGACTACTTTGGTCAAGGATTTCTTAAATCAATACTAACAGAAAATAATAAAATATTCTTCCTAGTTACTTTAAGGTGATGAATCCTATATTGATTACTCAACTACCTTCATATAGTTCATAATATATCCAATGACACTGATTGAGCTGCTCTTGACTAAAATAGGTGATAAGTGGTATCAAAGCATGGTAAGCTTTATATGAGACAACTTTAGAGATCTCAAGTCAAAGGATCACTAAGTAATGTTCTAAATGAAATTCTCATATAAAGTTAGTTCATTAAACTTGTCTATTAATTTCTAGTATCAACATAATAATTTAAAGATAATACATAAATGTAATATGAATTCACAATTATTATCTCATCATAATTTCATTTGCAATTTACATTTACTATATAGACTTTAATAGAGATATATGAATATGTACAAGATAAAGAATGTCTTTAAATAATTGTCACTAAATTACAACCAACTGATTGATTGTATGACATAATTTAATAATCTCTCATTTTCACTAAATCAATCATTTAAATATCTTAAATTATATCATCGATACTATTTGGATAGTGATTTAGTGGAGAATTTTACAAGATTGACTATAGTGAGGACTTGTTTAAATCTTGTAAATTTTCTTCTCAATTACCATAATAAGTAACATAAATTTAAGAAATATATATTTGAATCTTTGATAAAACCTTAACTCCTTTTGTATGCCTAATGACTTTAATGTTCTAATAGTTATAGTTTACATTAAGTTTTCGTAAATGTTTTAGTGTGTTTTTAGGTTTTAATTAGATTATTTGTGCATGTTTAGGTTTAGAATTGTGTTACTGTGATTGTGTGTTTATGTTTTTTTTAATGTTTTATGGTTTAGTGCATGATATTAAACTTTAATTTTGTGCGCTTGAGGTGTTTTGATATATTTGTTAGTGTATGAACTCAAATGAAGAAGATTAAAGGAAGTTGGAGAAATCTTAGACAAAAGGAATAAGATCACAATCTTGACATGCTTGTCACGGTCATGATAGAAGGTGACAGAATAGGATCACACTAGGTCATGATTTTGGCACCCTTGTCACGATCATGATAAAAGCTAAATTTCAAAGGTCACGATGGTTTCACGATCATAACAAAAGTCAAATTTCAAGGGTCACGATGGTTACATTCCTATCACAATTATGATAGGCACATTGTAGACACGGGGGTCTCCTTTAGTATGACTTAAATGAATGTAACCATCGTGACCGTTATATAGTCCTAGGACTATATAAGATCATTAAATGAACCTAATAAAAAAGCCTCCATCTTACCACTTAGAGAAAGAAGCCAAGGAACAAAGAAGAAGGAGAGAAGAGAAGAAGAAGAAAAAGAAGAAGAGGAGTTGTTGCCAACCACTCCTTGTAATTCCTTTCCAAGTTATTTCTTATTCTTCTTGTTATTTACTTCATATGATGTATGATTTGGATATGAGGATGATGAATACCTTGTTAAGGATGTTCTAACTTCATTTGGGATTAATTCTTGAATCCATTGTGATTTAATTGCTTTTGATGTTAATGTGTTTAGGTATTATGATTGTTTATGATTTTTGCATACTTAAGTAACATATTGAGAGATTGAATCGATAGTAATATGATTAGGTTAGGTAATAAGAATTAATAACCTAATAGATCATATAAACATCAAATCGGTAATTACACGAAGAGAGATCTTGTATGAGATCCCGATTGTCTATTAGATGATGGCATTAACAAAGCTCACAAAGAGCAAAAACTATTTGAAGATTGTCAACACCCTAAAAGTTCTAACTTAAGCAATTCATGGTTTCTAGTAGGTCTAAAATTCATAACCTACCATAAAAATACCTCGTTCACTACACTAGTATATGACTCTTCTTCAATTTACTCAACTTGCATAGTTTCAATTGGACTCCTGGAGGGCTGAAGACATCTTTCTTTTTTCCTATCATCCATAAGTTCAAGACTTACATCTTCTTGGTCCTATTTATGAAACTTAAATCTTCTTGGTCCTATCTATGAAAGTTCCAGTCATCACTAATGTTAGCCCCCAAAATTTTTCTTATTATTTTTATTGAGTTAAGTATGACTTAAATGAATTTTGAGATCTTAATAGATTAATTTTTGGAGTTCATTATTATGTAAATGTTAGTAGGATTTTATTATATAGGTTGGTTGAATTAAATTAGTAAGAGTGTATTTATGAAGGGCATTTTTGGTAATTCACTTAAGGATAAAGAGCCATAAGGCATGAAGGAAGGGCAAAATGGACATTTTAGACTCATTAAGGGTATAAGTGGAAGAAAAAATGTTTGTCTTGCAATTGAAGAAGAGAAGAACGTGAGTGAGAGAAGAGAAGAGAGAAAATACGAAGAGAAGAGGAGAAAGGAGAGAAAAGAAGATAAAACAAGCTAGGGCTCATCTTTTCTAAGCTTTCTAGAGAGATTTCAAAGTTGTTCAAGAAGAGAAAAAGGTAGAGGAAGAGAAAAGCTTTCATTAGAGTCAAGAAACTCTTCATTTAGTGAAGATTCAAGTTAAGGTCTTACTTAATCTTTTAGATTTTTGGAAAGGTTTTAGTTCTTCAAGCTTAGGAAATGCATAGGTTTAAGTATTCTATAATCAATTTTAGAAAATGTGCTCTATGGGTCTCCAATTTGCAACCCTATTGAATGGTAAATTTTGCCATTGATGAAGGAAATCAAGAAAGGTAAAAGGAGTAACAAGAGAGGCATCTTTGAACAAGTATTAAGCAAGGAAATTTAAGGTCAGTTACATGTTTATAATTGAGTTAATGAGCCATAACTCTGTTTTCAAAAGCAAGAGAATTAAATGATTTCAATTATTTTATAAATGTTGCTTGATTGCTATTTGAATGATTTGAGAAATCTTTATATGTTTGGTATATGAATTTTGTTGATGAATTGTGAAATGAAGAAGGAAATGCATTGAAAAATTTTATGTTAAACCTTGAAAAATGTCATGGCATTTTGTATAAATGAAAAGAACATGAAAGTATGAGCATATAATGAAATGACTTGAGCATGAATATGTGCTTTTGTTTGGGCAAGAGTGGAAACATTTTGTTTGTCACGTGCACATTGACAATAGCCTTCTCCCGGCTACCCACTTGTGGCATATAAACTCCAAAAAATGGACTCATTTCATTCATGGTGTAAACTTTGGTTTCTCCATTTCGTTCCATGAAACTCTCAAGCCATTTGTTTGTACATTGCATATTTGAATTGTTAAGAATGGTGCATAATTGAGTGTTTTAATTATGAGTTTTGTGCTAGAATTGTGAATTTGGTTGAGAATTTGAGAACTATGCATTTCATGAATTCAATATGAATTTTCTACGACAAATTAACATTTTAATGATTTGTTTATTCTCCATTATAAACTTGTTACCTACGAGCTTTTAAGCTCACGTAATACCACTTTAGGGGTCGATAAGCCTCAGTATTTCTTAATGAAAAGAGAGGAAAACTGAAGATGGGAGTAGAAGTAAACAGATAAAAACAAGATTTAACTTAGGGGGAGTTTTGATGAAAAACTCTGTGTTATAGAAAGAAACAACTTTGGAGAAGCAAACTATGAGAGACAGATGAAGACAAGAACAATAACTTATCTTTCAAGGTTAAGGAAATTTAACTTAAAACTTGGACACTTGTCCACTTCTAAAGATATTAGCTAATTTTCCTAAACTAAGTAATTCTATTTGAACTAGTTCCATTAAATCCCATCTTTTCATTACAAATTTCTCCACAATTTTCAATTTCATCTTCTTACAAATTCTAAGTCATCTCTGAAATTTACAAATTCATTTTTAACAATTCTCTGATATCATTTGGTAAACTATCTTTATTTTCCATATATCAATTTACTTGCCAATTGGCATTTTTCCTAGTACAATTATATCTACATTTTCAGAAATAAATCCTAAAATTCACCAAAGTTCAAAATTAGCAGCTATACTTTCCAATTAAAATTTCAATACAACAATTTCACAATTCTCAATAATATCACATCACAATTCAATTATACCCAGAATTATCCATGAATGCATGTACAATTATTTTCATGTGCAAAAATTTACTATTCACGTGTATGGGTATATCATATAATGCATGAGTGTGCAATGCATTTCTAATTTCTCAGTACTCTTTCATATTTACTATTTTAACCTCCCTGCAGGTAATAGGATGTTACAACTCTTCCTTCCTTAAAAGAAATTTCGTCCTTGAAATTATTACCTGATTGTTCGAACAGGTGGGGATATTGTTTCCTCAAATACTCTTCCGTTCCCCATTTAACTTCATCGCTCGAATACTTTCCTCTAAATGACCACAGTTGATGGACTCACTAGATCTTTCGATCACTTATTTTGTCACTCACTATCTTAACATGTTCCCTAATACATCTCAGATTCTTCACAAATTTCACTTCCTATGTTGACAATACAAGTACGTCAGATCATATCGGTATTTCTTAACATACTCACGTATCACACATTACGAATCTGAAACATCTTTGTTAGTACTACAAACTCATATGTTAATGGTCCTATGCTCTCAATAACTTCATGTGGACCAAAACAATTCGAGCTTAGTTTATCCTTTTTCCTTATTTGAGCATACCTTACTAAGGTGGTACTTTCAGAAACAATTAATCTTTCCTTTAATAATTCCCATCTCTTCAATGTTAATACAGTCCACTCTTATGTCTATTTCACTATATTCCATAGCCTCGATATTGATCCATCAAATTCTTCATCTTTCATAAGCCTTATGAGCTAAATTTTGATACATTATTTGGAGTTTACTGCAATAGTAATTGCATTGAGGAGCTTGGAGACATTTTAAATGTAGTGAAACATTTCAGATTTTATACGGATTATTAAAGTAAGAGATAATTATTGAGTTTGAAAAAATGAAAACAAGATTGAGACAATGGATAGAGTTATTGGAAGATTGTGATGTACAAATGAGTATTTCCCAGTAAAGCCAATGTTGTATTCTGATGTATGGAACGGAAAATTCAATAGCAGTGTATCACAAATTTAGATATTGAGGTTACTGATCTAGTGCCATAAAAAGCATAAAATGTCAAGTTATATTTTGGGTAATTCAAAGTACTATTAACTATTGAAATTTAAGATCAGTTTCATATGAAAGATTAACAAAGCCCAAAAACTGAGGATTCAAGATTGTGAATCTTATAGAGGAATTGAAAATGAATTTGAATTTTTGAGTTCGAATAGGAAGAATGATATTTTTTGATTGAAATAAGAAGAATGTATGCTCAATAAAGATGATTAAGCAAAGAGATTACTAGAGAAAGCAAGTAATAACCTAAGCTAGACATCCTAGTAAGAATATGCCAAAATGGTATCTAACTGCTAAGAATGTAGAAATAAGTGACTGAATGTTTGAATTACCAACACTCCTAACAGTTGGAGATATGCTTAAAGCTTATATGTTTGGAGTTTATAGGAACATAAGATCAATTGATAGTTCTAATTGACTACATGCATAATAATCATTATCATAGTGCTATCATTAGAATAATGTATGAGGCGTTATGCGACAAAAAGAGTCGTTCGTCGTTATATTGACATTAAAAGGGCCTAAAAATGGTTATAAGCCCAAATAAATTTAATATACTGTTGGTGTGTGAAATGCATCTATGATAGAAATTAAATGGCTTATGAAAGATGAATGAATTTGATGGATCAGCATCAAGGCTATAGAATATAATGAAATAGACATAAGAGTGGAGTGTATTAACATTAAAGAGATGGGAATTGTTAAAGGAAAGATTAATTGCTTCTAAGAGTACCATCTTGGTAAGGTGTGCTCAAATAAGGAAAAAGGATAAACTAAGCTCGAATTGTATTGGTCTACAAGAAGTTATTGAGAGGATAAGACCATTAACATATGAGTTTGTAGTACCAAAAAAGATGTTTCAGATTTGTAATGTGTGATACGTGAGTATGTTAAAAAATACCGATATGATTTGTCATATTTGTATTGTCAACACAGGAAGTGAAATTTCTGAAGAATCTGAGATGTATTGAGGAACTAGTTAAGATAGCGAGTGACAAAATAAGTGATCGAAAGATCTAGTGAGTCCATCGAATGTGGTCTTTTAGAGGAAAGTATTCGAGCAATGAATTTAAATGGGGAACGGAAGAGTATTTGAGGAAACAATACCCCTGCCTTCCTGGTCAATTAGATAAGAATTTTAAGGACAAAATTTCCTTTAAGGAGGAGACAATTGTAACATCTCATTACTCATGTTCAAGCTAAAATAGTAAATATGATAGAGATTATTGAGAGATTAGAAATGCATTTCATGTTCATGCATTATATTATATACACATACACGTGAATTTTGAATTGTTGCATATGAAAATAACTGTACATGCATTCATGGATAATTCCGGGTATAACTGAATTGTGATGTGATGTTATGAAAATTGTGAATTTGTTGTATTAAAAATTTAATTGGCGAGTATATTTGTTAATTTTGAATTTTGGTGAACTTTAGGAATAATTTTCGAAATTGTTGATTTTATTGGAGAAGGAAAAATGTCAATTTGCAAGTAAATTGATGTATGGAAAACAGAAATAGGAATCAAATGATATTGGAGAATTGTTAAAAATGAATTTGAAATTTTTAGAGATGACTTTAGAATTTGTAGGAAGATGAAGTTGAAAATTATGGAGAAAATTGTAATGAAAAGATGGGATTTAATGGAACTAGTTCATATAGAACTAATTAGTTTGGGGAAATTAGATAATGTCTTCAGAAGTGGATAAGTGCCTAAGTTTTAAGTTAAATTTCTTTAACCTTGAAAGACAAGTTACTATTGTTGTCTTCATCTCTCTCTCGTAGTTTTCTTCTCCAAAGTTTTTTCTTTCTGTAACACAAAGTTTTTCATCAAGACTCCCCTTAAGTTAAACCTTGTTTTTACCTGTTCACTTCTACTCCCCAACTTCCGTTTCCCTCTCTTTGCATTAAGAAATACTGAAGCTTGCCGACCCTTAAAGTGGTATTGCGTGAGTTGCATGAAGTTTAGGGCTCCTTGAGCTTTTGCAAATTTTGGAGAAATATCAATAAGTATTGTTTAGAGTTGTTGGTTTGTGAAACCAAAATGGTGATTTATTTGTCATTGCTTAATCATGAAGAAAAACGGGCATTTTCATGAACACTAACGATATATGATATGAAAACTTTTGACGTGTGATTTTTGAATAATTAGTGATCTAGATGTCTTAAGATAGTGTAGAAATGATTTATAAGTTGAAAGATCACTGGAAACGTGTATGATTAAGTACAGAAAAATTTGGAGAGAAGAACAAATAAATACTTTGTTTATGGTTGTGTATTCACTGTATACATGAGTTTAGAGTGTTTTCAAAGATGATCAAAAGAAGGAATTTAGAGTTGAAGAATAATTATAAGATGATGATCTGAGATGAGAAAGAGTGTTTAAATAATAGTTAGAGGAAAAGGATTAAGAGAATGCAAAAAATGAAAATATAGGAAAATGATAGTGAAGAATGCGCAGAGAATGGTGAAATGCTTGAATGACTTTTCTTCTGTTCTTGATGATTTTGTTTAAGCATGGACTTTTGGAATTATTGTGAATTTGTTGAGCTAAATAAGAGTTAAAATGATAAAATGAAACTGAAGAATGAAAATGGAAAGAAAGTGTAAGGAAATGAAAGAGGAAGCACAGAGAATGAAGAAGATAAGTTAGAGAAGTTAGTTTTGGTCTGAAAATTCCATTATTAAATTGTATTGATCTAGAAATATTTTGATGAAATTATCTTCATGAAAGTTGTATTTCTTTATTTAGCTTTTTATTGATATAAAGTTTGAAATTTTTAGAGTTTTGGATTGAAAGTTATGTAGGTTAGAAGTGAGGGAGGTTTGAAGAGAAGGTGTGCGAACCCACTACTATTCACCAAAAGTCGTGATCGTGACCTCAATGTTTTTCACTGAACGTCAGGATCATGACAAAGTGCGGTCGTGACTTCACAGGTTATTTAGCCAGCACGATCACGACTTTAAAGGATGAGGGCTAATGCATCATCCTTCGATCCTTTGGCTATATCTCCTTCGTCTGACCTCCAAATGACATGAGACCATTGGACTCGTAACACATTTTTCTACCTCTTAACCAAAAATCATAGCAATATGAAATCCATTAAGAGAGATAGAGTGAAAAACATGGGATAGGTTTGACAGAGTGTGTTCACAATTTTTTTTTGTCTTTATCTGTCACACCTGTGAGTCACTCATGCCCATGAATTTTCTCCCTCTCCCTTGTGAGTTTAATTGCTAGACTGATATTTATTTGTCACATCAAGTCACTCTGCTCTCCAATAGTAACCGTGACTTGATTTTGGTCTGACGACCTAAGAGAAGTTGCAAATTAAATAGTCCTGTTTCTTTTGACCATAACTTCTTCTTTAGAGGTTCAAATGAGATTCTCTTTGATTTGGAGTAAACTAGAGACATAGGGCTACAAATCATATGAAGAAGTCTAATTGTAATTCAAACTCTAAGACCTTCAATTTATGGATGGAATTTGAATCTGGTGTATTGTTTCAAAATGAGAACAACCCAAAAATATTGGGAGAATAACTTTTAGATTTTTGAACCAAATTGAATGAGTTTAGTGTCATTAAAAACTTAAGAGATGGGAGAACAATTCTCTAGAAGAGAGTATTCCCAAATTACTTCATTTTCATTGTCTAAATGATTAAGAAAAGTAGACCCGAAAGTTAGTTTTTGGGAAAATTTTGAAAGTGATACAATGAGAAATGAACTATGATTTTATTGGTTTTATTGAGGTATAAGCCTAAGTACACATGATACTTAAGTGATTTTTGAAATAGGATTGATTATGTAATTAGGATAATAGAAAAATACCCAAGATTGTCATAAACATTCATTGTACATAGTTCATTGCATACATGTGTATTATTAAACACTTATAATTGTGCAAATTGTGATATATGTGTATGTTATTTGATATAGGAACCAACAAAATGTCAACCTCCAGAGGTTACTGGAACTTCCAGGCATTAGCTTTGGTAGTAACTTGCGAGTAGACCTAGATGGTCTTACTTTACTGTTTGTTTTGTTTATATTATGAATTGAATGATTATGCAATGTGAATGTGTTGGTTCTAGACAATATATGTCTGAAGAGCTTGATAAATCTGAAAACATTGAAGTACTCCTTGTATGTGAATTTGATTGAAAAAAGTGTACACAACTTGATTGTTAAATATCGAACCACAGTCCGATGATAAGTGTGTTCTGAATGCGTATTTTCATATGAATGAAAAGTTATTCTCAACTTTAATGTTGAATGCCAGACTAAGGTCTGATGATATGTGCATGTGATTGAATAAGGATAGGCAAATGTGATTTATGCATTTTATTATATGAATGCATGAAAGATAAAGGCAATTGTAATTAGAGTAGCCACCGAAAAAGAGCTTAAAGCTCAGAGTGTGAAAAGGATCCTAGAGCTCAAAAAGTGTTTAAGAGTCAAAGGCTCACTATGTAAAATGAGCCCGGTATCCCCACTGATACGGTATAGTTATTAATGAGCCTGGTATCCATAATAGATAAGGGACAGTTATAAGCACTCGATCACAACAACATAATAACTGAAAATGAGTATTATGAACATTGCATATGTATATGATATGTGTTGAATGTGAAATGTGAAATGAATGATCAAGTGATATATGCTTAAGTGAAGGTGTAATGTATGCGACTTGATCTGATGATTTGATGAACTGTATGTAGTATGTGATTGAGTAAGCCATCAAGGATGATCACTCACTGAGTTCGTAAAATTCACCCAAAATTTGCAATATTTTTCAGGCTCAGAAGAGTTACCTCGTTGGGCAAACGAGAGTATAACCACTACATTCAAGTAAGAAGTAGAGGTCAGGAATAGTTTACACCTGCATAGAATTTTCCAGTAATTTTTGTATTAAGGAATGTATTCTGAAATTATTGTTCAATATGCATGTGAATGCATTTGTATTATAATGACATTATGACTATGAGTGTTCTGTATTTGAATTGTGCCCAAGTGATTAATGAAATTCTGTCGATAAAAAAAAAGTTGGTAACATTTGTAAATGAAAATTGATTATGAAATAAAATGGGCCCAATTTGATAATTGATTTATGCATATGTGTGTGTTGCTTTGAAAAAAATTTGTAACGAGATTTTACTAACTAAGTGCGCTAGTATGCCACCCTCATTGGGCACAAACCTGGATATCACTCGTACATGTCTTACGAGAGTGGGGTGCTACATTTAGTCGCTCTTGAAAAGTTAACGTTGCAATTTTGAGGACAAAAAAAAATGGCTCAAAGGTCAGTCAGCTGGGTTTAAACAGATTAGATAGATTTTTGTGTATTTCCTCTTTCATGTAACATCTTTTGTACTAGGATATGATGATTTACACTTTCGGATGGTCTAGGAAAACTACCAATGTATACATTTGGTTTTTAAGAAATGAAAGGAGGAAATTGTTTTCAATTATTGTGTTTTTCCATATGATGTTTTATAAGAGAAAAAAATGATGATGCCATGTTAAGTGAATATTGTAAGTGATCGTAGCGTGCCGTTATCATAGGTTATTTATTGGAATGACCTAAAGGTGTTTCGGTATATACCATATGATAAAGGGACGCTACAATTAAGAACTAGACCATTTAATTATGAGTTAGTATTACTATCAAAGATGTCTCAGATTCATAATGTGTTATATATGAGTGTGCTAAGAAATATCGATATGATCTGATATTGGTGTTATTGACGCAGGAAGTGTAAAATTGTGAGTAATCAGAGATATATATATATTGAGGAACCAGTTAAGAAAGTAAATGAATAAATAAGTAATAAAAATACCTAGTCAGTCTATCTATTGATATTAAATGATTTCAATTGTTTTATATATGTTACATTACTACTATTTGAATGATTTAAGAAATCTTTATATGTTTGGTATATGAATTTTGTTGATGAATTGCGAAATGAAGAAGGAAATGCATTGCAACATTTTATGTTATGCCTTGAAAAATGTCATGGAATTTTTTATAAATGAAAAGAACATGAAAGAATGAGCATATGATGAAATGATTTGAGCATGAATATGTGCTTTTGTTTGGGCAAGAGTGGAACCATTTTTTTCGTCACGTGCACATTGACAAGAGCCTTCTCTCAGTTGTCTGCTTATGACATATGAGTTCCAGAAAATGGACTCATTTCGTTAATGGTGTAAACTTTAGTTTCTCCATTTCGTTTCATGGAACCCTCGAGTTATTTATTTGTACAATCTATCTTTGAATTGTCAAGAATGGTACATAATTGAGTGTTATGCTTTAATGGTTAAATGTATATGATGTGTTTATGTGATGATTTTTTAATTATGAGTTTTGTACTAGAATTGTGGATTTGGTTGAGAATTTGAGAACTATGCGTTTCATGAATACAATATGAATTTTCTACAAAAAATAAACATTTTAATGATTTTGCTTATTCTCCATTATAAACTTATTACCCAAGAGCTTTTAAGCTTACCTATTGGGCACCGTTTCCAGAGCCTAACTCTTGCTCTGAAAATCATAAGACTTGAGTATGTGTATTACCTTGTAGGGTTGTTTTAATGAACCCTCATTAGCCATCATCCATAAGGGTGGCGTGCCCACCCCAGTCAATCATAAAAAACGAACTCATTTCTCCTATTTCCGAACAGATTTTGGGAAACCTCAAATTGGAATTTCAATTTGGCTTCTTAGGAACATTTGTTCCCCATTGTCTTAAGTTTCTAATGACACCAAAATCATTCAATTTGGTGCAAAAATCTAAAAACTATAGCCCACACATTTTCAGATTATTATTAAACTAAAACTTTACACTATACTTAACTTCTATCCATAAATTGAAAGTCTTAGAGCCTGAATTAAAATTTAATATCTTTCAGTGTAGTTGTATCTCTAAGTCTCTAGTTTATCTTGAAACAAGAATAATCTTATTTGGATCTTTATAGATCAAGATATCATCAAAATACTGAAGCATGTTCAGTAAAATGTCAAGTTCATGTTCTTCCAATTGATACCCTCACTTTGATTCAATCAATCATTTTTAAATCAATACCAAAAGCTATAAATTTTTATAGAGAGGTAGAGGAATGTGTTAGGAAACCAATTCTTTAAAAATCATGTCATTTGGAAGTCGGATGACAAAGTTATGGTCAAAAACGTGGAATATGTTCAAGTTTGGGGGAGATCGGCGAGTCGCGATCGCGCAATGTCCGCGGAGTCGCGATCCTGTTCTTCTTCCCCAGACCTGTTTTAGTAAAAATGACATAACTTTCACTAAAAATGTCAGATTAAGGCCATTCAAAGACTGTTTCGAAGAGAAATTCTAGACCTACAACTTCTATTAAGACATAGAAAGTAATTTTTTCCTCTATAAGGGTCAAAGTTTCAAAATAATGTAGCTATCCAAAAAGTCCATCCTAAACAGCATCACAAACTTCTAACAATCACATCTCGCAACTCCCTTGTCCAAAAATTTCATACTTTATATCAATGGAAATCTAGAAAGATAAGATACAATTTCAAGAAGACAACTTTGTCTAATTCAACCTAGATCAATATAGTATTTCCCTTGAAGCCAGAACACAAATTCTCACCTTTATGGAAAACTTGAAAATACAATGTACAATTTTGGAATTGTCATAGGCAAAACACAATCATATCTCATTAACATCAAAAGATAAGAGTTTTTACAAAACTTTAATGGCATTCCAAGCCATATTACATAATCGGTATCAAAAATTCAAAATACAAAAAATACCAAACCCAATAATTCTCGAAATGCATCTAAAGTCTTACTTTTACAAAATCTAACTTAATATACAAAAACATTGCAAAAATAGAATGAATCCTCGACTCTTGGTTACTCGATCTCATTTTCTTTACCTTAAGATGAGACAAAAAGGAGGTGAGCTTGAAAACTTGTGGATAATAAATTATAACGGAAAAATAAGCAAAAACTTTGAAAATGTTCACTTATCATAGAAATTTCTGATTGAATCCATAAAGCACATGTTTCTTCAATTCTCATCATGTAGTCAAATTCGCAAACTACAAAACATGAATGCATCAAATTTGTTCACATATCACAATCACATAATAACATCAGAATGGTTTGGGTAAATCCACGAGCATGACGAACTACACATTTCCATATAATGGTCCTGTGTAGTCGTAAACTTGATGCATTATCGCAATCCTACATAATAGTTTTGTGTAGCCGTAAATTTGAGGGAGTCCATGAAGGAGCTTCGTGCCACTAGCGAGCAGGCGGGAGAAGTCTTTAACTTAGTCAACGTGCACGTGACATTCTTGAATGGATTACACCAAACTCACATATCATGTAATTCATGAATTGAAAACTGTTTGCCCAAATGACACATTCTTGAAAACTTATTTTTCATGAACATGAGGTATTTCAAAAAATATTTCCAAAAACATGATTTCATAAACATGTATCTTTTCATAAAAATTCATTTTCAAAGTCTTTTCACCAATCAACGCAATTCATATATCAAACATATAACAATTCTCAATTTAATCAAGAAGCAATAAATGCAACATTTATGATGCAATTGAAAACATTAAACTTCCTTGATTCAAAAAAACATTTAGTGGCTTATTTACTCTATTATAAACATATACCCACCTTGATTTCCTTACTTAAAACTTTGCTAAAAAATGGCTCTACTCTTGCTCCTCTTGCCTCTCTTGATTCCCTTTATCAAAGATAAAATTCCCATTCAGTGGGGATTCAAATTGGAGAACCCATAAGACATATTCACTAAAATTGATCCTAGAGTTCTTAAACCTATACATTTCTTGAGCTTTATGAACCAAAACCCTTTCAAAAATCCAAAAGATTAAAATCAATCTTACCTTGAATCTTCACCAATTAGTGAGATTGTTGGCTTTAATGGAAGCTCTAATCCTCCTCTTCCTTTTTCTCTTCTTAAACAACTTCAAAATCACTTTTTAAGAGTAAGAAAAATCAAAACCTAGCTTAGCTTTCTTTCTCTCTTTTCTTTTCTCTCCAACGACACTCACTCCCTTTTCTCTCTTCTAATTTTTGTTTTTTGGCTTCTTCACATGCAAGCCCGCCTTTCATCTTCTCCTTTTTACCCTTAATGAGCCCAAAAAGTCCATTTTACCCTTCCTTATAAGTTTAGGTTCTTTTAACCTTAAGTGGTATTCCAAAAATGCCCTTCATGCAATCTTGCTACCTTAACACTTTAATTCAATTAACCTATATAATCTTACTAATAGTAACATAATAATAACTCCAAAAATTAAATTCATCAAAACTTCATAATTCATTTAAATCATGCTTAACTAGAGAAAAAAATCTGAGGGCCAACATCACCCCCACTCTCCTTCACCTATTCAGGTGATGAGCAAGAGATCAAGTGAAGAGAGTCAAGGCATCGCTCCGATTAGGCATATTTTGTATTTTAAACTAGACTTTGTAAACTTGAGGCTTTAGTTGCATTTCAAGTATTATTTGTTCAAGTATCCCTTTGTATTTTGAGATTTTGTGAAATGTTATATTATGGCTCAAAAAGCCCATTGAAGCTTTGTAAAATGCTTATCTTTTGATGATAATGAAATATGATTGCATTTTTGCTTATGACTCTCAAAGTTTGTACAATGCATTTTCAAGCTTTCATAGGGGTAAGAATTTGTATTCTAAATTCAGGGAAAAAATGTATTGATCTAGGCTGAATTAGACAAAGTTGTCTTCTTGAAAGTTGTAGATTATCTTTCTAACTTTCCAACGATATAAAGTATGAAATTTTTGAATATTGGAGTTGGAAGATATGCTCATTATAAGTTAGTAATTTCCATAGGATATATACGGGATAGCTATAGTAAATGATGGGAATTTGTTGTATATGAAGAATCATTTGAGTAGAGATTAGAGAGTTTAATGAAATAAACTTGGTAGTTGAATTGATATGAAGTAATATTGCAGTAGAAGAGTTGAATTTGGGAAGATTTTGAGTGAATGTGATGTTAGAATGGATGTAAGAGCCATTGGAAATGCTTTGGAGGGGCTTAGGTTTCACCCATGTCCGTTAGATGGATAATAGTTCCATTAAACGGACCTTCTCGAGTCTAAAAATGTCCCCAGCCCAGTTCATGTCCATTAAACAGACCTTCACCGGTCTGGAAGACACCCTAGAGCCTGTGTATATCTGTTAGGTGGAGGTGTATGTCCGTTTAACGGATGTACACTGTACACTTACGACCTTAATCTAATATCTCTAGTGAAAGTTATGTCAATTGTCCCAAAACAGGTACAATATCATTGAGGACATAACCATGTTTGATTTTTTTGGCCATAACTTTATCATTCGACCTCCAAATGAAGTGATTCTTGAACCAATAGATTCCTAAAATATTTTTATCTCTCCATAAAAATTGGTAGCCTTTGGTGTTGATTTGAAAAAGATTGATGGAAGGAAAGTGTAGCATCCCACTCCCGCAAGACCCGAACTCGACATCGAGGGTGATATCCGAGCCCGTGCCTCACGAGGGTGGTATGCTAAGGCAGTCAATTTCAGTTCAAAAACTCAGTAAGACCTTTTTATTTTGAAAACAATGGCATGGACGGAATTCAATAAACGATTTGGGCCCGCTATAATTTGAAAACAGTTTCGAACACAACACAATTTCAATCATTAAAAAGGTACTCAGCAGTATTTAATTCAATTCATGCATACAAATATCCATGGTCAAATTGGGCCCAATGCTATTCCTGAACACTTTCAGTAATCACAATTACAAATGCAACATCTACCAATTGGGGCCCTCAGTAATAACAGTACTATTCTGCAGAAATTGCAAAAATACAAATTTACACAAGACAACGATACTAATGCAGACGTGAACTGATCCCGACCTCAGTCTCTGACACGCACGCGGAAGGCTTACTCTCGTTTGTCCAACGGGGTACTCTTCAATTTCTAAAAAATACGTGCAATGTTGGGTGAGTTTGCGAACTCAATGAGAAACCATCATCGATGGTTCACTCAATTCATGCATTACGCCAAAGCGTACAGATTATCACCATAACACAATCAGATCATCATAAAGCAATTTACCGATTCTCATAACAGTATATTCAGAAGCTTCGTAAATCAGTTATCACAATATGTATGTAATGCATATGTGACTCTTTCCTATTTTATTACAGTGTTGTGATCGAGCGCTTAAACAGTGGACAGTGTTCATTAGACACGTCTAGGGAGTAGGAGAGCCCTCTGGGTATGCACTAACTCCCTTCGAGCTCGAGGCTCATTTAAGTAACAATGTTCGAGCTCATGGCTCTTTTCAGTATCAGTGGCGACTCAGGTCACAACTATCATTATCTGAACATGTCTTTATGCATGAATGCATATGTCTCATATATCGCATTACAGTCCAATCCAATTTATCATAATCAAACATATCATTCTCAATCATACCGATTCTTATACAGTCACAATTTATCACATTCACAGCCAGTTTACACTTCAATGTCCAATTCCCATTCCTTCGGACCTTTGGTCCGGTATTTCAGTCGTAACTAATTTTCACATTCACAATTTATTTCATTGAAGCATTCACAAACAGTTACACACAATAGCACTTCGATATCAAGTTCCCAATACTCCGGACACCTATGGTCCGAAATCAATCATATGCAAACACACATAACCCTCCATTCATCTCCACATGGTATAAGTGCATAAAAGTAAACACATAAAGGTTGAGGAACCAACTAGGTTACTCACCTGCACTTCCGAGCTACTGCCTGGAAGTCCCAGCAATATCTGTGGAATAACTTTCCATCGGTGCCTCTATAACAGTCAAATAATTTCTCATTACTAAATGCACAATTAAAATCATTCAATGATGCACATGTCTTAAATAAAAGATGTACAATACCTATTCATGACCTTCCCGACGCTATCCCAATTTTCCCTTTCTTTTGTCAAATTCTAACTTTTCACTCGATTGATCAATAATGACTCATTTCAATTCAATAACAGGCCATTGAACTCCACAAGCTTCATTTCTAAAATTCATTTCAATTCACCATATCATACCCACTAGGATATTCTCAAGAAAGATCTCAATGCCAAAATTACTATTCATTTGGTCCAATTTCACCCATTACTATATTTCTAAAACCCTAAAAGTATTTCCTTAAATTCAGAAATTTCACAATTATATCCCAATTATCATGAAACAACCCTTAGGTTGAAATAGAACCTATTCTCAATTTTCATTCAATACTTTCTTTCTTTACATCAGTTATAGACCTCTTTCTCTAGATCACAACGAATCAAGAATCACTTCAATTGGAGGTCTACGTCATTAGTTATGCCCCAAAAACTAAATTAAACCAATTCAGAAAAATGTCCTCATTGCGGCGAAGGAACGCTCACCACGGCGTCTACACAGTGGCTCGTCGCGACGTCCAACTTACCACTCGTCGCGACGTCCAACTCGTTGCGGCGTACGCTCATCGTGGCGTCTACGCGCGTCGCGGCGTACACTCGTCGCAACGTCCAATTATTCTCTCGTTGCGACGTGTGGTCCTGGTTCGTCTTCTCCGATTCCCTTTTTACATTTCTCTCTCTAAAATTCAACCATAACTCAACACAACTACCCCAATCCCTCACATTTAACCACGATAAATGCATCAAACAACAATAAAATCACATTAAAGCCAATCACTTACCAAACAAGCTCTCCAATCTTCAAATCTTCCGAAATTTTCTCCAAGCCCTAACACCTACGGTTCTCTTCCAACACCTCCCAAAATTTCATTTTCTCAAAGATTTTTGTATGGCTTTCACAAGGGAGGAGAAGAAAGCAAGAAGGCAACAAAGAATCTAACGAAGTGAGGCTCACACGAAGGAAGGAGAAAACAAACCCTAGAGTGGAGGAAAATATGTTATTGCCCAAGTGATTTTCGAAACTGTCAAAGGGTAAGGTGAAAGCATAAGGCATTTAGGGTTACTTCAGTAACCTACACACTTACCACATAACATTTCCTCAACTCTCTTAAAATCTTTCCTTTAATCAACTCAATCCTTAGTCCAATTTGTCCCCCAATTCTAATGGCTTAACAATAAAATTCCTAAAGTCAGGTATCTAAATTTCCCATTGCCAATTACCAGATATTCTAGCACTATGCAGTCAATCTGTCCATCACTCGAAAAATTTTCCGGTCCAAACATTTTCTCCCAAAATTTTACCAATTCAATTTCAAACATAATTGTCTCAGAATTACCAGAACATAATGCTCATATCAAAATATGCAATGCAAACTACTAGCCTGTCCCAATTGACCAATTTAACCTTCCCATCGGTGATGGGATGTTACAATTCTCCCCTCCTTATAAAAATTTGGTCCGAGAAATTTCATATATGATTGATTAGGAAGGCAGGGGAAGATTGTTTCATTCACTATACTCTGTTTCCCACTTATTTCAATACATGACCAATTTCTGCCAATTAACTGAAATCAATACAATCAATCATCCCTTTTTCCTTTCTCAAACTCTACATTGTCTTAATTGTTTCCTCATGATTACTTGCAATTCTTCACTTTCGGTATCAATAACACATATGTCGGATCATAACAACATTTCCTAATCTTGTCTATGTAACACTTTGTGAATCCGAAACATCTTTTAGGTTTTAGACTGAATTACCAATCCTTAGTTCTATTCACACCACAGTCACATAGAGGCCACTTTATAACGAATTCAATTCTCCGATTTACACACTTATCTTCATCTCAGTGCATCTAGGCCGAAGTGATGCACTTCGAAGCATTTCATTTATCGCTCATCAGATTACATCTCTTTAGTGATAAAACACTAATCTCGTAAAATTCCAATAACCTCGATAATGATCAACTCGACTCATTGTCATTAACCTGGATTTCTCAACCCCTATTACAGATTCATTTCACTTATCAACAATATATCAAATCACTCATGACCGTCTACTATTTTAGGTCTGGTTCACTTTACTATAGGGGTGAACGACTTCTTTTTGGCTGTAAAACCCCTTATACTCTATTCGAATGGTATTACCAATAAAACAATTGATATGCCTACAATCAATCTGAAGTATACATCAATTTCATGTCCCAAAGAACTCCAAAAATATCAGTTTCACATTTATCTCCAGCAGTCAAGTCTATTGGTTAATCACACATATAATCATTCGATTTTATATTCTAAACCATCAATGACTCTTTCAATGTACTCTTACTCGAACATAAAGCTTCGATTGCTCTTTCTGGTTTCTCTAACAGTTCCTTTGGTGGGTATTTCACATACTTCTTAATCCAGTCATAAATATCATTTTCTTCAAAGCTGAATTCATTTCAATTCCTCGATAAGGTCCGCATATTCTAAATCCTCAATTCGGGTTTTGCCATTCACTTTATACACACCTGATTTGTAATTCCAATAGCTAATAATAATAATACTTTCTTTTTGCCCCTTAGCTAGCTCGACAATTTGCACTCAGTATTACACTATAACCTAATCGCCCAAATTGATCTTCTGCCATTGCATTTTTTCTATTCAATACATTAAATTGCATCATTAGATTAACCTTGAAATACTCAATCGCATATTCCTTTTCAATTCTTTCAAATTCCCAAAATATCTTAACCGTTATCGATTTACATATTCATAGACATATCCAAAAATGTTTCTGTACGAATAGAGTCTCCAAGCTTTTAAAACAATATCTAGTACCACAAATTTCAAGTCATCAAACACAATGTAGCCCATGAAGTTATACTTGTCCCTAGATATATAAACCACTTTATACTATTTCTATAAATCGCATTACAACCTTTACTGGGACACTTCGTTAAATAATGCAAAATCTCCAAATTTAAGGTGATACCATCAATACTCGAATTGCAAATTTCTCAAATGTCTCTTTTTACACTCATCAATCATACGATTTACACGTTTTTCCTCAAACATCTTTGTCAAAGAGCTAAGACCAGAAAACCTTTAACAACTTCTAGACGTATCCAACATACGACTAGTTCTGAATAACTCCAAATTCCATATACATGTCCCTTGAAATTTCTCATTTTATCATCACCTCTATCGTCATTAAGTCTCCTAATGAGCCATGTTCGAATACTAATTCATCCATAATTTAATTGATAAAACTGAGGTTCATTCATATGAAACTTGTATGATATCAAAGATTTCCCCATCTATGCAAAAATATCTTTCTCCAATTTTTCAAATACTTTTTATATATCCTTAATGATCATAGTCACGATCCAATCTAAACACAATTGAGACACTCTGCTCTTCAGTAATATAATACTGTCAGGGGAATTGATATCTCTGACAATTACAACCCAAAACTCCTTATACCCATTATTGATCCTCTTAACTCTTTAAGTATCTAAATTCCCCAAAGGAAAATTTTTCTTATGATTTTCTCAGTTTCATAAAAACATACTCTGACACATGTTCCTTTACACTAGTTTCTCCACATAATTCAGTTTATTTGCAATCTTTACTCTCTGGGTTGATAACGCATTCATAAAATCCACTTTATGCTTCACGAACATATTTACACCAAATATTCATGAACCGATATTCTCCTCATAACCACGATTAATGTCTCTTTACTGTTCAATAATCCTATTACATAATCGGATTCTTTACATTAACATAATATATACCTTCTTAGTAACAGATTCTATCTCTTACGCTTGAGTCTCCGCTAGGATCAGGACTCCCACAATAACTTTTAATTCATTTCAGATTTATCTCAGATTTTTCCTTTCATTAATAATTCTTTCAATTGAATCATCTGATCGACTTAATCCAATTCAGAGAAATTCTCCTTTGAAAGAAGATTTCTTACTACTTGCATCGATACCGTTCCAAAATTCCTACTCATCAACCGTCGACACATATATCTTGTCAGCCATTCTCAATGCCTTCAGAAAAATCAATTATAGCTATAACTCATAATATCCCATAAAGAGCAATTATGCCTCAATTCATATAAATCAGGACATCCTTTTTAAATAAAATTTAGTGAAGTAAATACCATCAAAATCATTTCATCTTATCGAGAGATAAAAGTAGGGCAACTCACCACTTAGTCACTTACGCTAAGGGTACCTTGATCTCCTTTGATTTTTGACAACACTTCCCTTTTTGCACTTGTCCTCGTTCGTGAGGATTATGCCATGATATAAAAATCTCAATTCATTCTCAATTGATCACTATAAGCGCTTTCACTTCACATGTTAACTCTTATAGAACTTTAAACTATAAGAACTATGACTAGCAATTATCCACTAACTCACCGATTGCTTCTGACATCCTCTCCACACATATGATACATATGAGCTTAATAATTTCACTTGCCATGGTGCTTCCATTATCAGGTGTTCGTTGCACAGAGGCAAATCAAATGAACCTAGACAACTTTTTCATCTACCATTATCATTATCTTACATTTCAATCTTTTCATTATTTCATCATACCCATGTATATTCACACTCAAATCAACATCATAGATGTACAATCATTCTTGCTTTCCCACTAACATATTCTGACTTTAAGTCATAAACCCTTATTCATAAACTCTCATCACGGTAATCAAACCCAATTGTAGCCTCTCTAGATTATAGAACATTTTATTTTCATCCACTTTGTTTATACACTTTCAATCTTGCCATTTCTAACATATCACTATATTTCCTCTATCAATCCACAACTATCTATTCATATTTATCCCACATTCAAGGATATACTCCAATATAACTCTAATGTTATATTTCATAATATATCCACTAATACCAATACACTAAATCTTTATTTGTTAAATCGAACCATACACTTTTTCTTATTCTAAGATATCCACAAATTTTATTATCACTTTCCAACATATCATCATTTCCCTCACTAATTCTAACCGCTTAAACAATTAATGCATGCTCATGCATGTGACTCATATGCTAGACTGGGGATCAGTTGTCACTGTCTGCCATGACATGACTTAAATGCATGTAACTTGACCCATAATTCAAAAACGGCCCATATAAGATAGTACTTCTAGGCTCTGATACCACAAATGTAGCATCCCTGTAACATCCCACCCCCGTCAGGAAGGGTTAAATAGTAAATTTGACATAGGATGGGATTGATAGGGATTAATTAGTACTGTTCATGCGTAATTAGATTGATACACAGTATCATTTGTGCACATGAAATTACTGTACATGCATACATGACATTCCCGGTTTTTGTGCCTAAGGCAATTTTATTGTGATTAACGTAGATATTGGGTTTGAAAAATTATTCTAAGTGCGCCATTGAGTGTTTTATATTTTCAGAGATTTTCAGAAATTTTCCTGGAATTTTTCGGAGAAAATTTTCGGACCGAAAAAATCGTCAAGTGGCGAACCGGTTGCTTTTCGGTAGCGAAAATTGCTACCCAATGGCACTGTCATATTGGGTATTTTATTTTGAAATTTAAATTAGGGCCATTGAACTGGAATGGGTCAAATTGTAGTAGGGTTTCTAAATCCTATACAAGAGTTTTGTTTTATATCTATTTTGTCTTTTTCCTTAGACTTGCCACTTGTCCCCATGAATAAATGCTTTTGTCTTATGCTACTTGCTTCCTCTCTCGTTGTTGTCTTAATTAAAGCATGAAAAATCAAGCTTCCTTGCTTTTTTATTCAACCATCCGAAAACCCTCCTCCTTTGCCTCTCATCGGATTTCTCTCAAATTTTCCTTGATTTCATTGTTGTTTTCCTCCAACCTTGAGTGATTTTCTTGCATGCTTGCAAACTTAAAGCTTCTACCTTCTTACCTTGATGATAACCTTGCATGGGATGGAGAAGAAGTAAAATAGTTGGAGAATTGAAAAGTTGAAAGCTTTGATTAGGTAAGTGTATGGTTTAAGTTTTACTTATGTATTTAATGCATGAATTCATAGTTAATTGCATGAATTGGAAGTGATTGTTTATGAAATATGATGTATGATGCATTAATGACATGAAACATATGGTTTGAATTGTTGGGCATGTTTATAGAAGAATTAATGAGGTTGAAGATGATTAGTGTTTGAATGTCATAGTTTGAAATGATTGTAGTGATATTAGATGAATAAGACTTAAAAGAAAATGATTGACTATGATGCTGAAATTTTATAGGTTATGTTGAGGTGAAGTGTTTGATGAAATTTTGGTTGAATAGGAAGGTAAATTGAGTGCTAAGTGAAGTAGAATAGACATTGGAAAGAAAGGAATTGATTTGAGAAGTAAAGCTGGAAAATTTGAGTTTTGCCCTACTATACTGTTTTGAGCATAACTCATTGTGTGGTTATGCAAATGAGGTGGGGTTTGTGGACAATTAAACTTTGGTTTGTTGGCTACATTCTTGTGTGAAATAAGTGTTGTCTAATTTTTGTCTTAAGAGGGTGAATTTTAGCATGGAAAGTTAATGCTGATGGCTGGAATGAACAGTAACCGAAACTATGACCTAAGTGTTTTGCTGATTTTTCTAAATTAATTGGGATGGAATTAGGAAAATGGTCTGAATTAAAATTGAAGCTTATATAGTTATATTTCCATTCCCACTGATTTTGCAATTTTTCGATCTGTATATTTGGAGATATGTACTGTGGAATATTGACTGATTTTGTGCAATGTAGTGGAAACCTAGACTAAGGGTGGATTTGGTGCACAATCTGAGTAGAAGAACTTTTAGAAATTTTTTTGAATTGAATTGGCTTAAATGGTCTTCTGAAGAGTTGTAGAGGAAACAATTATCTTGCAAATGGTACATAGAATGTAATTTTTGGAGATCAGATTTGAGAGTTATGAAATTTCAAACACTGAACCTGCATTAGATTATTAATTGCCCTGATCAGCAGAAACTTGCATGACAAGTTTGAAATTGTTAATGATGGAATTGGCTTTGACGCCTTTCATGAGAAGTGTAGTACTTTGTTTTATCTTTCCAGTGATATAAGGTAATGATTTTCTTGACATGTGTACAAGGAGTTATACTATTTTAATAATTACTGTCCAGAGTGAGTATTTTCAGGGGCAGTAGCATTCACTGAATTGTTTGACCTAGTTAGCCATTGAATTTGATTTCATATTGTTCATGAAAGTTGTATATCACATTGTGATCTTTCTGAGCATATTTATGGTGTAATTTTTGACTGAAGAGAATGGAAGTTACTGAATTTACCAAGTACTGTTATGTTTTGATAGGTTTTGAATGGGCAGAAGTTTCAATTGAATTTTGACACCCTTAGGGGTAAATGTGATTTTTATGGTTTTCATGAAACTTGTAGAGGGTTTCATTATCTTTCCAACAAGGTATGGTTTGCAATTTTCTGAATTGTGTACAAAAAGTTATAGAGGATTGAAATTCGGTTGGAAAACAGGAAAAAATGAGGAAATAAAGGCTTATAGATATAGATATATTAATTGTTTTATTTAAATTTTGGTTTCTTTCGTGAATAATTTTTTCGTCCGACGTCCGATTGACCTGATTCTTGAGGCATCGGATTCATTGATTATTTAATTTCATTTTTTGAGAAATTGGAGATTTGTGGACGGAAAATTGATGTGGGCCCAGATAAGGGAGTCTTTACTCACTGTTTTATTTAATTGGGGACCTATAGAGGTCCAAATTGAGCGTCGTCAGCGCCATTAGATTTCTAATTTTAGACGGATTTTTTTGATAAAAAAATAGGATTAGAGCCGGGAATATCATGAACATGCATTTTACACCTACATGTGCATCATTACTAGTTCGGATTGAACAATTAGTGATCGTTTTATTCTCTGATTCTTATAGAGGCCCAATCGAGCGTCGATCGATCGACGTAGCGAGAGACTTCCGGCATTAGCTTCGAAGTAATAGGTGAGTAACCTAGTTGGTTTCTCAACCTATATGTGTTTAATTTCATGTACGATTGCCATGTGAAGTTAAGGAAGGATTATGTGTGTTTGTTTTGATTGATTTCGAACCACAGGTGTTCGAAATATTTGGAATGTGTTATAGAAGTGTTAAATATGTATAATTGAAAGTGAATTGGTTAAGTGCGAAATTGGACTTAGTGTATTAGGTTGTGACACAAATTATTGTAAAACGAGGCATATGCATTCATGCATAATTGCATGATCAGATAATGGTAGTTGTGACCGGTGGAGCCAACATAATTCTGAGCTTCAGCTCGATGATCAGGGCTATGCCCAACGTATATGAGAGCTTTAAGTTCAATGCACAGGACCTCCGGTCCAATGTTTACAGAGCCACTGGCTCAATGTATCAGGGCATATCACGCCCAACAAGTATCAGAGCCTCAGGCTCAACGCAATATGCCCGTCCTTTGGGACAATTCAAAGCAGTCACAACAACGAAATGAAAATAGAAAAGTGTCACATGTGCATCATATATATGAATGATAAAATGTGATTTGTTTGAAAGGCGATACGCCTTATATGTGTAAAATTGACAATGCATGAGATAATTTGGAATGTGTTAATATGTGCTATGATATGAATTGATTGTATATGCATGCGTTGGGTGGACCATCGATGATGGTTTTTCATTGAGTTCGCAAACTCACCCAACATTGCAATTATTTTCAGGTATTGAAGAGTACCCGTTAGTGGAGCAGGAGTATGATTACCGCAAGAGAGTCGATGTTTGAAGTCGGGATCGATTCACGCCTGCATTTGTGTTATTTTGAATTATGTAAATTTATATTCCATGCAAAAAAGTACTGAATTGTTTGAGGGCCCTAATTAATAAATATTGTATTGAAATGTGATCTTTGATAAAGTGTATGACTGAAAAGGGTTTTTCAGATCACGGGCCCGAACCGTTTATTATTTTCACGCTTTTCATTGTTTTCAAAACAAAAATATCATAATGAGTTTTTAAAGCGCATTGATCGCTCTAGCATACCACCCTTGCTGGTCGCGAGCTCGGATATCACCGTCGATGTCGGGTTCGGGTCTCGCAGGAGTGGGGTGCTACAATCCCACTCCCGCAAGACCCGAACTCGACATCGAAGGTGATATCCGAGCCCGTGCCTCACGAGGGTGGTATGCTAGGGCAGTCAATTTCAGTTCAAAAACTCAGTAAGACCTTTTTATTTTGAAAACAATGGCATGGGCGGAATTCAATAAACGATTTGGGCCTGCTATAATTTGAAAACAGTTTCGAACACAACACAATTTCAATCATTAAAAAGGTACTCAGCAGTATTTAATTCAATTCATGCATACAAATATCCATGGTCAAATTGGGTCCAATGCTATTCTTGAACACTTTCAGTAATCACAATTACAAATGCAACATCTACTAATTGGGGCCCTCAGTAATAACGGTACTATTCTGCAGAAATACAAATTTACACAAGACATCGATACTAATGCAGACGTGAACTGATCCTGACCTCAGTCTCTGACACGCACGCAGAAGGCTTACTACCGTTTGTCCAACGGGGTATTCTTCAATTCCTGAAAAATACTTGCAATGTTGGGTGAGTTTGCGAACTCAATGAGAAACCATCATCGATGGTTCACTCAATTCATGCATTACGCCAAAGCGTACAGATTATCACCATAACACAATCAGATCATCATAAAGAAATTTACCGATTCTCATAACAGTATATTCAGAAGCTTCGTAAAACAGTTATCACAATGTGTATGTAATGCATATGTGACTCTTTCCCATTTTATTATAGTGTTGTGGCCAAGCGCTTAAATAGTGGACAGTGTTCATTAGACACGTCTAGGGAGTAGGAGAGCCCTCTAGGTATGCACTAACTCCCTTCGAGCTCGAGGCTCGTTTCAGTAATAGTGTTCGAGCTCATGGCTCTTTTCTGTATCAATGGCGACTTAGGTCACAATTATCATTATTTGAACATGCCTTTATGTATGAATGCATATGTCTCATATATCGCATTACAGTCTAATCCAATTTATCATAATCAAACATATCATTCTCAATCATACCGATTCTCATACAGTCACAATTTATCACATTCACAGCCAGTTTACACTTCAATGTCCAATTCCCATTCCTTCGGACCTTTGGTCCGGTATTTCAGTCATAACCAATTTTCACATTCACAATCTATTTCATTGAAGCATTCACAAACAGTTACACACAATAGCACTTCGATATCAAGTTCCCAATACTTCGGACACCTATGGTCCGAAATCAATCATAAGCAAACACACATAACCCTCCATTCATCTCCACATGGTATAAGTGCATAAAAGTAAACACATAAAGGTTGAGGAACCAACTAGGTTACTCACCTGCACTTCCGAGCTACTGCCTGGAAGTCCCAGCAATATCCGTGGAATAACTTTCCATCGGTGCCTCTATAACAGTCAAATAATTTCTCATTACTAAATGCACAATTAAAATCATTCAATGATGCATATGTCTTAAATAAAAGATGTACAATAATTATTCATGACCTTCCCGGCGCTATCCCAATTTCCCCTTCTTTTGTCAAATTCTAACTTTTCACTCGATTGATCAATAATGACTCATTTCAATTCAATAACAGGTCATTGAACTCCACAAGCTTCATTTCTAAAATTCAGTTCAATTCACCATATCATACCCACTAGGATATTCTCAAGAAAGATCTCAATGCCAAAATTACTATTCATTTGGTCCAATTTCACCCATTACTATATTTCTAAAACCCCAAAAGTATTTCCTTAAATTCAGAAATTTCACAATTATATCCCAATTATCATGAAACAACCCTTAGGTTGAAATAGAACCTATTCTCAATTTTCATTCAATACTTTCTTTCTTTACATCAATTATAGACCTCTTTCTCTAGATCACAACGAATCAAGAATCACTTCAATTGGAGGTCTACGTCATTAGTTATGCCCCAAAAACTAAATTAAACCAATTTAGAAAAATATCCTCGTCGCGGCGAAGGAACGCTCGCCGTGGCGTCTACACAGTGGCTCGTCGCGACGTCTAACTTACCACTCGTCGCGACGTCCCGCTCGTCGCGGCGAACCGCTCGTTGCGACGTACACTCGTCGTGGCGTCTACGCACATTGCGGCGTACGCTCGTCGCAACGTCCAATTATTCTTTCGTCTCGACGTGCGGTCCTGGTTCGTCTTCTCCGATTCCCTTTTTACATTTCTCTCTCTAAAATTCAACCATAACTCAACACAACTACCCCAATCCCTCACATTTAACCACAATAAATACATCAAACAACAATAAAATCACATTAAAGCCAATCACTTACCAAACAAGCTCTCCAATCTTCAAATCTTCCGAAATTTTCTCCAAGCCCTAACACCTACGGTTCTCTTCCAACACCTCCCAAAATTTCATATTCTCAAAGATTTTCGTATGGCTTTCACAAGGGAGGAGAAGAAAGCAAGAAGGCAACAAAGAATCTAACGAAGTGAAGCTCACACGAAGGAAGGAGAAAACAAACCCTAGAGTGGAGGAAAATATGTTATTGCCCAAGTGATTTCCGAAACTGTCAAAGGGTAAGGTGAAAGCATAAGGCATTTAGGGTTACTTCAGTAACCTACACACTTACCACATAACATTTCCTCAACTCTCTTAAAATCTTTCCTTTAATCGACTCAATCCCTAGTCCAATTTGTCCCCCAATTCTAATGGCTTAACAATAAAATTCCTAAAGTCAGGTATCTAAATTTCCCATTGCCAATTACCAGATATCCTAGCACTATGCAGTCAATCTGTCCGTCACTCGGAAAATTTTCCGGTCCAGACATTTTCTCCCAAAATTTTTCCAATTCAATTTCAAACATAATTGTCTCAGAATTACCAGAACATAATGCTCATATCAAAATATGCAATGCAAACTACTAGCCTATCTCAATTGACCAATTTAACCTTCCCATCGGTGATGGGATGTTACAGAAAGTGAGGGAATCGGTTAGAGGAGCAATATATCCTTTGATCAAATAGAAAAAAATTTTGGAATGTTATGAGAATGAAGATGAACCGATGATGGCTAATGAGAGTTCATTGAAACAACCCTACAAGATAATACGCTTATGTCTTATGATATTCTAGATAGTTGGGCTCCGAAAACGGGATCCAACATGTATAATATCAGAGTAAGAGTTGGACTTCAAAAATAGGGTCCTACATGTTTGGTATCAGAGCAAGGGTTGGACTCCGGAAGCGGGGTCCTACAACTAATATAGGTATTTAAATTCTTTATGGAATCAAAAAAATGAAGGATCTTATAATATGGTAGTTACGTGCATGTCAACTCTATACAAAGATCATGCAAACATGCCAATGATGACTCCCAAACCACTTTCTTTTCCTTTTTTGTGCAAACTATGTTTATGACAAATGGAATTCTAGGCCCTAAATTAATCAATATCATATTAGTCATCTCTCTCCACTCCAATCAACCAAATTGCTCGAAACTTTCCCCATTCATACTAGATTTCCTTAATCCTTAACACTATGTTTAGTTTGACGTAAGGTTTTTAATTGAATGGAATGTAATGAAATTTTTATAATGGAATAGAATATAAATGGATGTAATATTAAAAAATTATTATTTGGGAGAGATAAAATAATTCATAATGTAATATAGTGAAATGTTGCTTAGAAGAAGAGTTCATAATGTCATATAGTGACATGTTATTTATCATTTTACATCCCATCTTAAACTCCTCAAATCGGAGATAATTTATTTTTACTGTTTAGGATGGAATATGAAATCCTTCCCTCCTATCCTATTCTATTATAAGCCCTCTTCCTAAATAATGAAATAATATTATATTACATTATATTCCATTAATAACTACTCAATCAAACATGGCCTAAGAATTATCGATCATTAAGATCACTTAAATAACCAAGCAATCTACATATGTAACAAAAGGCGGAAGCTTCTTATATTTAAATGACTTAATATACAAAATAAAATTTTGTCTTTACTAGATATCTAGTTCCTCTTTATTTACTTTTTAATGGGATCAATTTGTTACTAATTAAATGTCCAAGGATTAAATAGGCTAATCTATTAGATTTGAAATTAATGATGAATCAAATATTACAATTTGGATTATTCAAATTGCATGACTAATTAAAATTAATAAATCAAGAAGCGCATTTTGGTTTAAAAATAGAAAAATTATAAGGAAAGTCTAAATATGTGAGTTGACTTTGATCAAAAGTGTAAATTTGTCTTTCAATTTTTTAAAAATCAAATATGCCTACAATTTATTTAATAATATTGTTTTGAAAATTTTCAACATGCCACAGAGCATGACTCAAATACTATACATTAATAAACATTTAAAAATTAAAATATTCATTTATTTATTTGGAATTCCTTCAAACCCTATAAATTAAATTCGATTATTTGACATGAAATCTTTATTTGTACTCTTCATCTGATGTATATATGCTTAATAATTCATTTCAATTCTTGCAAATACTTCAAAGTATTATTTATTTAAATATAATGGAATTAACTATTGATATGATATATAAGTATATATTAATATTCTTAAATATGATTATTAAGATATATAATATTCAAAATTATTTAATGGAAATTATTGATATAAGTATATATTAACCTTGTTAAGTGAAATTATAAAGATATACAATATTCAAAATTATTTAATAAAATAATTGATTTATCTTTTTATATTCCTTCAAAATACTATAAATTTAATTCAATTATTCAATATCAAAATTTTATTTATATTCGTATTATGATATATATATACACATGTGTGATAATTCATTTCAATTTGTAAAAATACATCAAATTATTATCTATTTAATGTAACTTAAATATGTAATGCAATACAACGAGTTAGCTATTAAATATAACATATATTTATTATTATTCTTACATTTAATTGACGACTCAAAATTTAGTAATATACCAGTTAATTATAATTTTGTCATTATTAATCTTTTAAAATACCAATATTACAAGTGTATACTTAATTATTATTATTTTATTTTACGTGTATCTAAATATTTTGATACGGAATTTTGTTTAAACTTGCTGTTGCTCATGGATAAAATTTTTAATATATGTATAAAATAAGGTTGATCTATACATTATAAAAGAAAAAATACCTTTCTCTCTAATATTCAATTGTTTGTTAAATTGTATTTCTCAATATTAATTTTACCTATGTTTAATCTGTATTTAAGACATAAAATATATATTATGTGATAAATTATTTAAAAATATTTTAGTTATAATAAAATATCATCATCATTATTTTATTGAATACTTGATTTTAAACTATAAAGTTAGTTGCTCTAAAATTATATTAGTTTATAAAAATAAAATTAATAATTAAAAACCTAACTTATTAGTTTTGGAGATAAATTGGCATATTTTATCAAAATTGAGGAGCCTGTTTAAACATTTTTAAAACATAATGAAGGACATCAACATAATATAAGTAACAACACTAAAAAATCAATTTCTAATTTAAATAATAATTTTTTAAAAAGTTTGGTGGCTATTTGGCAAAATTTTAATTCAAGGACTTAATTGCACTTGAGATAAAAATTTAAGGACCAAAATGTTTTTTCCATAATATTAAAAATTTGATGTTTTTTAATTTGACAAAATATAACTTTTAATTCTAATGACATAAACTAATAAGCTCTAATTGAATCATAGATGGGTAGGTTGTGACTCCGTCAAATATAAGAATCTATTATCCTTGTAATTAATACTGAACTTTTTCAAAATTCCTAGAATTTCATATTCTTGTTAGACGGACCAAATATGAAATAAATTGTTTTAAAAGCTAAATATGAAATAATTATTAGTCATTACTCTTCCGAGAAATATCATACCGAGTGTCCCAGAAGTATCCCCAAATGTTCTTATCATTAAAGTTGGACATAAATTTCACAAAAGTATATTATGCCCTGCCGCAGGGAAGCTTCCACACACTCACCTTGAAATCCAGTAACGCGTATGTACTGATGCCTTTTTGCTTCTAAGTAGTTTCCTGGACTTAGCTAGGTAGCCATAGAATGGAGGCATTTATAAAGAACCGAATTCTGAATCTGAGTTTCTAAGCCAAAGCACAAAACATTTATGTTCTCATTGTCTTCATCGCCAGCGCAAGTTCTTGAGCCTTCCAAGTCAGAAAAAATGTTTCCAGATCATTACAGAAGAAAACCAACTCCTCTTGCTAGATATTTCCCCGATTCTGCAAAATTTGCATACTCTCTGTCTTTCTTTTGCATGACGTATAACAGTATCAATACTATAGTTCTTGCATATAGCTACCGTGACTTCCCCATGGTAGCTTTCATCGTTTTTGTTTACTTTGGCTATTTTGTGTTATGCTACTGCTTGACCATCCTCCATCACTTGCCTCCGCATCAGGACTCATCCAAGAGAAGACTTTTGAAAACGACCATATGGGGGTTATCCTCTGCCATGCTTGTTGGGTTTGTTTATCACTTGTTAACTATCCCCAATCTGTCAGCGTCCGTGTATGGCATTGCATTTGTGGGCAGTGCCTTTGTTTTCACAGTCTGCATGTGTGAAGAAGCCAAAAATGGCTATTCTAAGAGGAAAAAGGAATCAAATTCAGGCATCAACAGAGTAGAAAATGTCTAGTATTTTGCCAAGTCATCCATACCAGCTCTCTTTGCTTCATGCCTTAGGTCGCTGGAGGGGTGGTGATCTAAGTATGAATTAAGTTAGAAATTTATATATGTTCCTTTCAGTTTGTTCCTTACGAAACGAAAGAGTTTTAAAAAAAAAAAGATTTTGAGCTTTCAGATTTTTGACTAAGAACAATTAACATAAATAATCAAATCCTTTTAAGAAAAAGAATAGCTCTTCCGTTAATACAAATAGTTAATTTTGGTTGCCGCATTACGCAAATGACTCGTCATGATTCTTTGTTCAATATTATTCTGTCTTATTCTGTTTTATAGAATCTCAATTATTTATTTTACGAGACTCACGTAAAATAAATTTACTTAAGACTTATATAAATAAATAATTAAAATTCGTTAAATTAAATAAAACACCTTAATATTACCAAACGATCTGTACTCCTCGCTAAGATAGTAGAAGACGACTACACTTCAACCGGAGAAAAGGTCACTCTACTCTAGTCTCGCATGTCATTCTACCAACTGACGGAGCTACGTAGGTAGGACTGTCAAAGGCTGTACTTATTATTAATAACCATTCAACTCATTTCGCTTAACAGAATCTTCGTACTGCTTAACGGAAGCTTAGACGAAGAAAAATGCTGAAAGGATTGCATCTTTTGCGACAAGCTCTCATTTCTCGCCACGCCCTTTTCGGTAGAGCAACAATAGCCTCCTCCCCGCCATTGCTTAATCGATGCTCTTTTTCCTCATCAGAGGAACAATCTCCACAGAGTCATTTCGTCGAACATTTGGAGAATGAATCCTCCCAACCATCTGCCACCATCTCCGTCGACCGGTCTGGACTTTATCACCCTCCTGGTAACATGGTTTGTACTTTGTACTATGTTCACTCTTTGTAAATTGTGTGCAATAGCTGTTTTTGATTGAAAGGTCGTTCTTTTTTATGGTTTTGTAGAACATTCTCGTGAACCGACTGCGGAATCAGAGCTTGTCAAGCACCTTAAAAGCATTATCAAGGTACCAAAGTCGCGTGTTTGTTTTTCAAACCCTTGGTTGGATGTTTATGCTGTTTTTGAAATATTGAAATGGTTTTGGACATTAGATTGTAAGTGACCCAGCAAGTTTTTTCTTTATATAAAAAGACAGCAAGGAGACAGAGATACGAGGCTCATTCTTGAGAAGTAATTAGTCATTTAATCGCAACACAAGGAGATGCTTTTAAATTTCAAATCATGTATGGAGAAGCGACAGGTTATACTTGCAAGATCCTTTCTTGGTCTTATGAATGCTGACATATGGTTGTAGTGTTGTTTGAGAAGGTTCAGTTTCATAGAAATGGTCCCCTAAAACTTGAGTAGTTGAGACATCAAACAAGTAGATGTGAAGGAAATTCAGCAGCCTAAATTTAGATTTGTCAGATTCATCAGTACTCCAGCCATGCTTTGGTTGCCTCGTAATTCATTTGCTTTATCTAATTATCTTTCATTTTGTCATTTCGGACCCTCGTTTTTGTGGTTAATACCCTTCCACTTCTATTTTTTAAGTTCCGAGGTGGGCCAATATCAATTGCCGAGTATATGGAAGAAGTTTTGACAAATCCTAAAGCTGGTTTCTACATTAACCGAGATGTATTTGGTGCAGAAGGTGATTTCATAACCTCTCCTGAAGTGAGTCAGATGTTTGGGGAGGTAATTGCATCCTATCCTGGATTGGTTTTCTTTTGAGTTCATTAAGATGTATGTGCAACCACAATACCAATAATTATTGTTAGATTTATTTCCCTGTTGCTTTTTTTCGCATCAAGGAAGTAAAACTTCTTCTTAGCTTTTTGACATTTCAGATGATTGGCGTGTGGACCATGTGTCTTTGGGAGCAGATGGGACAACCAGAAAACGTAAACCTGGTTGAACTTGGGCCAGGACGAGGAACACTTATGGCTGATCTTCTGCGAGTTCGCTACTGCAACTCTTAAAACTTTGTCCATCATAATCTTATTTTGTGTGGAAGACAATATTCTTTCGAGTAATCCTTTAAAAGAAACAACTTTTATTTGTAGGGCTCATCAAAATTTAATAGCTTTACAAAATCTTTATGCATACATATGGTTGAGTGCAGTCCTGCACTCCAGAAGATGCAACATCGTAACTTAAAATGTATTGATGAAGAAAAGAGGATGGTCAGTGCATTGGCAGGGGTACCTGTTTCATGGCATGCCACTTTGGAGCAGGTTCCTTCAGGAGGTAAGTGGTAAAGAGATGTCAGTTTGTTGAAGTCCGATAAATTGTGAAATCTTCTTCCATTCAATTTCATTTCAAAGTTCACAGGCATAGAAAAGTAGCTATCAACCTTCTTCACTCGTTTTCTATATTGTTGCTGCATTCCAGTGCCAACAATCATCATTGCCCATGAGTTTTATGATGCTCTACCAGTTCATCAGTTTCAGGTTTGTTTAGCTAATAAGATCTGTATTTAATTTCATTCAGACTCTGTAATTCTGATGTACAGTCCTATAGGTAGGAGAAAGAACTTTTACTTAAAGTTCTGTTCAATATTTTATCCAATAGTATTATTGAAAATAAAAAGAAAATTCAAAAGGAAAATGCATTCCTTCAATTAAATTGCTTAATGCATTTTCAACTTTGTGAAGCTCTACTTGTCTCCTTCAAGATCTGTTTATCAGCCAACTAGCCTTTGATTTCCCCGATCTTACAACTTCTTGGATTTTTCTTTTATTAGTGTGCACAAAATGTTCCTTTCACCAGAGACACTTGCAATCACATCTGGTTAGTGCATGCTATAATTTCTGTTGGTATATCTGTTGATCACCTCCAAGCAATTCTGATGCAAGGACTTGTGCTGACAGCAATGTAGGGTTATGCTTTTGAGAATTTTAAGGATGCATTTCATGTGTATTCAGCATTCGTAGAAGATAATTAGAACATCACTGAGGTTTCCCCTAATGTTTGTTACTGGGAGGACACCCAAATGGATGAAAGTGCTTGCCTTGGTCACTTAGGCTTCTTTTTGAAAACAAAAGTCTAAGGAGCTAAAAGTGCTTGCCTTGATCACTTGGGCTTCTTTTAAAAAACAAAAGTATAAGGAGCTTTATTAAGAGATAGAATACAGTTGGTTGTATCATGTCTGTGGCAAAAATCAAGATTAAACTGATCTAGTTGGCAAATTCTGCAGTGGGCTTCTCGTGGCTGGTGTGAGAAAATGGTTGATATCAGCGATAATTCTACGTAAGACTACATCAATATGGAGTAGTTAGCTTTGTATTTAGAACTTGTGGAATGATTATATTTTGACACTTCATTATGTTGGTTAGGTTTCAATTCGTTCTATCTCCACGGCCAACACCTGCAACTCTCTATTTGGCAAAGCGCTGCAAGTGGGCCGCTACTGAAGAAATAGAAAAACTTCATCAAATTGAGGTTTGTCCTAGAGCAATGGATTTAACTCATTCAATCGCAGAGAGAATAAGTTCTGATGGAGGTGGAGCTCTTATAATTGACTATGGCGTCAATGGACTAGTTTCAGACAGCTTGCAGGTATGTTTTCTTGATATTGCTATTTTATACAAATGTTCCTTTTATAATTTTTTCTTTCATAAAACATGATTTGTTCTTGTTGTTTGTAAAAATCAATAAATCATCCCGGAATGCTGCAATACCTTGGCATGTATGGTTTATACCTGTGCTATTTTTGTTCCCTCCTTCAATCTAATGCTTAGGCATTATTAAAGTATTGCCCTTCCAAAGGTCTCTACTCACTAATTTTGCACTTGTGTCGAGAGGATGTCGAAATTTACTGTCTTTTGGCCTACATGAGTTTTCTGCAGGCAATTAGGAAGCACAAGTTTGTTAACATGCTAGATAATCCTGGGTCTGCTGATCTCAGTGCATATGTGGATTTTGCTTCCATAAGGCATTCTGCAGAGGAAGCTTCAGGTTCATCCTCATTACATTAGAAACTGGGCAAGCTTACCGCAGGAGATAGATATGGTGATTAAAACTAATCCAATTTCTGTACTGTTTTCAGAAAGCATCTCTGTCCACGGCCCAATTATGCAGTCCCAGTTTCTTGGTTCACTTGGCATAAATTTCCGAGTGGAAGCATTGCTGCAGAACTGCACAGATGAGCAAGCTGAGTCCCTGAGGACAGGGTACTGGCGTCTGGTGGGTGATGGTGAAGCACCGTTTTGGGAGGGACCTGATGAGCAGGTGCCCATGGGCATGGGCACCCGGTACTTAGTTATGACTATTGTGAACAAGAAGCAAGGTGTTCCAGTACCATTTCAATAAAGCAGTCCACTATATCCCGTGACAATCCATGTGGAAGGTTAGGTATATTTTAGCTTAATTGCTACCATTAAATGAATCTGCAGTTTGCTATTTTCAGTGTGACTTTAACCTCTCTCGCATACTATCTATCTCATATTGTATTGGCAAAAATTGTGCCTTGTCCGTTGTTGACGAGTCTTGTTGGGCCGCTGGACACCCTGGGCTTGTTCAATACCATTCACCTTTTATTTCATTTACTCCCCTTCCCACTTTCAGCTTTTAACAGTAAGTCCTTTGTCCTGTTGGATTCTAATTTACAGCGAGTTACAAAGTCCTTTGTGGCTCATTCCGCCTGATAAACAGGCTTCCAATAATACATAAATTTATTAGTTTAATATAATTTTTAAATAATATCATTCAATATTCTGAAAACTAATCATCGTACCTTTCAAAAAGGCACACGTATTTTTTAATAGGTTTTTCATTAAAAAAATTAAGGTATGATTTAAAATGTCATATGGCAATTCTATTTTTAAAAATAATGCATGTTTTAACAAAATATTAGCATTTTTTTAGAATAGTTAAATGATAATGAATTTCATGAGTTAAATTATAAAAAGTATACGTCCTGATCAAAGCGACTAGAATAGGAGGCAAGTTCGTGAGCTACAGTATTGCCTTCCCTACAAGCAAAAGTAAACGATATTGAATTTAAAGATAAAAATAAGGACTGTATACGTATGCAGAGCTTAATTGATATGCCTAACACAAATTTTAACTGGGCTTATAAAATATACTAGGCTTTACACCTGACTCATGTTATATTTTTTGTATTCTCCTGGACGTATAAATATATTGTATTCTCCTAATATATCATGTCATTGGAAAACAATTTCACAGACGCCTGTGAACGTAATCATATTTTGATAAATAACGTAAATCTGTGTGTTTATTTTATTTTCCGCACTGTTATTTGATTAATGTGATTGATCGTCCATTATTTGATTATTGTGATTGATCATCCAATAATAAGTGTTACTATTATGCATGTCAATGTTGTTATAAATCAACCTGTATGTATATATTTGTATTTGTAGTTGTAGTTGTAGTTGTTTAACTTTTTAGCTGAAACCTTTCGTTAGCAGTTATTTCATCCAATTTTATAACTGTTTAAAGCATAACATGTGACTATATATATTTTCTTGCGGGATTGTCCCCATCATCCACATATTTTGGTCAAGATTCCAAACATTAGCATCTTTACTAGACATCCCTTAAAGGTAGAACATAGAACCTATCTCGATGTCTCTTTTATTAATAAACATGACTCTAAATGGATCAATTTGTTTGGGCTTTTAATTAATTAATAATAAGAGTTCCAGTTAAAGAAACATAATTTGCAAATTCTCAGGAAGGAATCTGTGTAGCTCTCTCCATTTCCCAACAATTTCTACAACTTAATTGACGAAATTTTAAAGCAATTGCCAATATAATTTATTCCTCCCACCACGTACCGATCATATTTAGATTTGTCCACCAGGCTCAAGGATCAAAGTCAACGGCGAATTCTACGAGAAAACCCAGACTCTTGATTGGCCTTTAATCTGCTTCAAATTTTTAATAACTATGCTCACGGCTATTGACAATCTGATTACAACAACAGTATTGGTTCGAGCCTGTGGTGCCGAATAACAAATTGATTGGCCTTAATTGCAGCTTCAATCTCATCAAGAGATAGCATGAATAAGAGCGTGGGACCATATTCATCACTGCTTAATTTTCACATAGTGTGCTCCTGATGCCAGCGTTACAGGGCACGTCACATATTGTAGGAGTAGGTAAGACCATGTAGACATGAATCACATTAAGTGGATGGACTAAGTCCACTATTGCAAAGTGTGTTGGTGTGGTGGCTATATATGGACCAGAGAGCTTGATGCCATTTGTTACCGTACGTTGATTATTATTGTGAAAAAGCTTTCCTGCTGTCGGAGTCCTATCATGACTATAACCAGAAAGGTTAGCTAAACCACGTCGTCCCTTCCTAATGCTAGAGTTAGCTAATGATTTATTGTTTAACAAAAATAGTTTATGATTCCGCTAAAAATTATTAATTTGACACTGCAAATTTAATAATACTAAATAGGCAGGAGAAAGCTACTGCCAAAAAGAAAAAAAAAATAAGAATTTTATAAATCAAAACCAACTAAATAAGAATTCTATACCAAAGTAGGAAAATAAAAATCACTTTAACATTGTGAGCGTCAAAAATGCACAAAAGTCCAAGTAACTAGCACAATGTAAACTACAAGTTCTACTTTTTACGATGATTTCAACAAGAACTTGTGGATCACCATATCGTTCTCATCTATTTATTTTATGATTTGAATAGTCCTTACAATTCAGACGTGTTTATTTGACGGCTCTGAAGAGATTCTGATTGTAATTTGGGACATAGCAAAGTCGTCGTCATCAATTCACATTTCGACTCAGTGCTGTAGTTTTTGAAGGCTGCTTTGTTTTTCCTAAGCCGGCTTCCTGGTCGTTTTCATTTCAAAAAACTCTCCAATGGTGCTGAGTAAATAAAAAGATAAAAGATTTATAAGGAGAGAAGTTAAGATGCTTTAAAAGATGCTGACATCAAGAGTCTTAGTGGGTTCAAATTATAGTGTGATCCACTAAACTGGTAAAGATGCTTTCATACAAGTAGAAAAACTTGTGTGATGAGAAAGAAGATTTTGGTGGGTGCGTTATAAAAGTCACTTTGTCTTGTGCAAGACAACGAAACTTGTATACTATGAAGTACTCTTCAATTAAATGGAACAGTGTCGCGGGGTTCTCATTAATTAAGGGTTTTTGTAAAGGTTTCAACCTCCACTGATTATGTCTAGAACTAATAATAGAAAATCGCATGGAGATGAAAATGGTTTAAAAAATGGCTCTCATTTCAACGCTCGAGTGTTAGCTAACTTCACTTAAGTAGTCGTATGGATATTCAATTGAAGAAACCTATACCATACTTGTATTTAAAAGTCTGGAGATGGGGGAATCGATGACCACTTGCATACTTCATAATTCAATTAATGGGGCTTGAGAGGCACAAACAAGTCTAAGAAGTCAGTGGTAGAAATGGATAAATGCATCTACTCTTACGTCATCTACTGATGTTAGTACAAAACATGGAAAAAAAAACAAAAGAAAGCATTACATGCAAAATTTGAACGATTCACTTCCAAGTCTCGAACCATTTTCGAGGGCTCTCAATCCATTCAAAACCAGTATACAAAACATAGTATATAAACAAACCACATGGAACTTATAAAGCGATAAAGAAGATTTGGATTAAAGACGTCCCCGTCCCACATAAAGTAATAATCTTTTGAACTGGCATGTTGGTGAAATGTTTTATTTGTTCCACAGTATTCCTGCGTCCGATCTCTTGATGATTGGATATACTTTTGCATAATGATGGAGATACTGTTAAAACTTAGACTCCAATATGCGAGAAATGTTCAATAAACCATTTATAACCTAAAACTTCAGCCGCTATGAGTAACAGTAAGGAAGGTCTATATACAATAATACAACAACATTTGGTTATTTATTGTTCATCATTCCAAGTATAAGTTCTATAGAACTCAGTATCCCTAGTATCTGATGAGAGATATTCAAAATTTGATTTTTCCTTAAACTATCGATAATAGATAGTAGGTATACTGATATAAAGTGGTAAATTGACTTCATTTAGTCTAGCTAATAAATCCAATTACTCGATACTTTGCGTGTGTGGAAACAAAACTTTGGTGCCTTAGTGATAAAATATGATGTTGATCAAGATAAAGAAATAATGGCGACAATAGCCACCAAATCTGACATCCTGTACTACTACCAGTCAATGACAGCTTGTCCATATAATATAGGAAAACCTTGTTGTCCCTATCAGACTGTTGGGCATCAAGTTTCTTCCTCGATCAACCGAATTCTATATAAAAATATCACTGCTTGATCCATTTATATTTCTAAAAATTGGAGATATAGTATCCTCTGCAGTTTTGTAGCTATATCTTCATAATATAGAAAACACCTCTTCTTGTGAAGCATATCCATGGATAACAAGCAAGAGGAAGATACTAATCCAAATGATGGAGGGGAAGTCATCAACTACAGAGGAATCAAAGCAATGCCCTTTATCATCGGTAAGTTGAATATTCAACGAAAGCGCATGAAAAGAGAGAATCTGATGTTATTGGAAGCAATTTTCTTGCCTGGAAGCTTGTGAATATTTGATTCAAACATTCTGCTTATTGTTTTGCCACCCAAAATTCATGCAGGTAACGAGACGTTTGAGAAGCTTGGTACTGTTGGATCTGTCACAAACTTGGTGGTGTATTTAACAACAGTTTTCAACATGAAAAGCGTTGCTGCCACCACATTTGTTAATGTCTTCAATGGCACTGCAAGCATGGCTACTTTAGTTGGAGCCTTTCTCTCTGACACTTACTTTGGGCGTTACAACTCTTTAGCTCTTGGTTCTATAGCATCCGTTTTGGTACTCCCTATATGCTTGTTTTTCTCATTTCTTTCCGTTTTGCTAGTTAACAATGAAGATCTACTCTTTATGAACATTATTATTTTGTAGACCAATCCCTCCTACATGGCTTTTTTTTTTCAGATCAATATGGATGCTTTTAAAGCATTTAGATATGGTAGTAATTTGAGATTAGTTTTGCTAAATTTGGAATACGACGTTCTTTTTCTTGTCTTCACTTTCAGAATTTGATAGTAAAATATTCTCACATAATACCTACGACATTTTTGTCTCCGGTCCCTCTTGTTGGTGGAAGTTGTTTGATAACTATAGAAAAATGAGAAGTTTCAAGTTTATCTGTTAAGAATCAACTAGTCTCTTTTCTACTGTCAGTTTTAGCTTTATTAACTTTTTCCTTTTGATTTAGGGAATGACGATATTAACACTAACAGCAGCAATTCCCAGTCTTCACCCTCCAACATGTGCAGCAAAAGAGAACACATCGTGTATGGGGCCAACAACTTGGCAATTCACCTTCTTACTAAGTGCTTTCGCTCTACTAGTCATTGCAGCAGGTGGTATAAGGCCTTGCAACCTAGCGTTTGGAGCTGATCAGTTCAATCCAAAGACTGAATCTGGCAAGGGTGGTATCACGAGTTTCTTCAATTGGTATTATTTTACTTATACCTTCGCTGTGATGGTATCGGCAACAGGCATTGTCTATGTGCAGTCTGATGTCAGTTGGGGGATAGGGTTGGCCATTCCTGCATTTCTTATGTTTCTTTCCACCGCACTATTTTTTGTGGGAACAAGAATTTATGTTGTTGTGAAGCCACAAGGAAGCCCCTTAACTAGTTTGACACAAGTACTCGTTACTGCTACAAAGAAGAGAAGACTAAAAGTTCCAGAAAATCCAACGCTCTCTCTATTCAACTATTTTCCTGCCAAATCCATCAACTCTAAACTTCCACATACTAGTCAATTTAGGTGAGATAACCAACCTATGTACTTTTGAAGTTAATAAAATCAATCATAATTTTTTGGTCTCAAGAAATAGTATGATGGTTAGTAAAACTATAGTACTACGACTACGAGCACACAAAGATTTTGTACTTAAACGATCATGATGTATTGCAGGTTTCTTGACAAGGCGGCAATCATAACAGATGAAGACAAATTTAATATGGATGGTTCAGCTACCAATCCATGGAAACTCTGTAGCATCCAACAAGTTGAAGAAGTGAAATGTGTCCTAAGAACAATTCCCATATGGGTATCTGCTATAATTTTCTCTATTCCACTGGTCCAACAACAGACTTATACAGTGCTCCAAGCCCTTCAGTCTGACAGACATCTCAATTCAAGTAAGTTTCAGGTGCCAGCAGCGACATACATTATATTCACCATGCTGACACTCACAATTTGGATCCCAATATATGATAGAATTATAGTTCCATTAGTCCAAAGGTTGACAGGTAAAGAAGGTGGATTCACTTTGCTCCAAAGAATGGGAATATCAATTGTTCTTTCAGTAATCTGCATGCTCGTTTCTGGATTAATCGAGGAACGCAGAAGACATGTTGCTCTTACTAAGCCAACCCTAGGCATTGCACCAAAAGGCGGAACTATTTCGTCAATGTCTAGTATGTGGTTAGTGCCCCAACTTGCTATTGCGGGACTAGCTGAGGGATTTGGGTACGTAGCACAGACCGAGTTCTTCTACAAGCAATTCCCAGAAAACATGAGAAGCATTGCTCAATCATTCTTCTTTATGGCCAATGCACTAGCCAATTATCTAAGTGGCTTCTTGGTTTCCATAATCCACCAAAACACCAGAAAAACTAAAAGAGGAGACTGGTTAGCGGAAGATCTTAACAAGGGAAGATTAGATTATTTCTATTTCATGATCGGAGGGCTGGGAATTGTCAACTTTATTTATTTTCTTTTATGTGCTAACTGGTATAGATACAAAAATGTCAGTGATAGCACTGTTGAAATGGTCAGGAAAACGAATGCACCAGGAAAAGATACTGTATGATAAATATACAGTTCGAAAGCTTCCATGGTGCTGCTTTAATCCTTGCTGGTATTTTCACATGCAAAATAAACTGCGAAGCTTTTCACCTACGTACCATTTTTTTTCTGCATCATGCAATTTGTTTTTTTGTCCTTAAACTACTAAAATAGCATAAAACATATTGGGGGTGGGGATCTGGTTTGTTAGAAACATGGCCCTAAAGTTATAAAAATTAGACCATATATTAAATTTTCAATAATATTAAAATAGAGAGAATTAAACTTGGACATTTATTGAACTTTCAACTATGAATTAAGTCCTAAAGAAATTCAACTAGCTAGCTAACAAACCCAAAGACACCATTATAACAGACTGCAATTTTTATGCAACAAATTCCGCTGCTTATATCAAGATCAGGACAACTAAAACTAGAATATGTGAAAATAACATTCAACAATCTCTCCCGTAAATTCCCACAAAATGATCAATTTATTATATAAGTTTTTTTTTAAATTACAGACATTAAGTGTTTTTCTAAACTTTTAAAAATAATATTAATTTGAGTACATCAGCGACCAACCTGATCTTCACCTTTGAAATACATGAGATTAAATTTAGGTATCTTAAGAAGTGAAACTTTACATAGACATGTTTGGTTGGATCGGTCGTGCTAGGCCCAAATCTACTCAAAATGACTCATGGACCGATCGGTCCACCCCGCAAGGGCTGACCTAGTTCTTACCAATTATGCTAGGCCCAGGCCCTAGTCCACGCATTCATGACCCACTTGCAGATGGAAGTCTCCCATACATACGTAAAGACCTAAACCTAGCATCAATTCCATATAAAATGTATAACTTTGCCATGATATAGGTACGAGATTAGAACCCTAACTTTCTCTGCTTAACAGCAACCAAAACCCTCACAAAAGACTAACTTGAGCGTCGGAGGGGCTTGTCGGATTTCAACCCCCGGCGTGCCTTGTGTTGTTTTGCAGGAACTCTTGTTAGAAACAGTCAAGTTCATGGATCCAAGCAGCAACATGTAGCCTCGCCAGAATCAGGCTGAACCAATTGGCGCCCACCGTGGGGCCTGACATCAGGGTACCACGTCCAGAAACACGTAGATAAATCAGGCGGCAGCAGTCAACCCCGATGTAGCCGCTGTCACGGCACTGGTGCTACAACGGAATGGGTTTGCAGTTACCTGCCACTCTACTGTCAACACACCACGATTTTCGCACACAGTCTTCGCATCTGAATGATCAGCCACAACCTCAAAACCTAGATCAAAAAGAACAGAGCGTAGCCTTGGAGGATAATGCTGAGGCCGATATGCATTCGAATCTCTGGCACCCCTAGATGCAAATCCTCCTGCGCCTGTGCATACCTCCCTCACCCAAAAACAGATAGAGGAAGCGGCTGACTTGTTGATTCGTCAGATCTTACAGTCTCAGCCGGAACAGCAGTAGCCTTTCGCACGACAGATTGGTATGATGACTGATCGCCATCCTACTGAAGCCCTAGAAAAAATCGTGGATGATCGGATTAATGCGGCCATGAGTTTCCGCCCGGATTGTCCAACAGCTCAGAATAGCTCTCCCTTCACCCCGGCGATCTTGAATAGCCTCCCAGCGATCGGTGCCAAAATACCGACGCCTGAAAAGTACACTGGAAAGACCGATCTCCTAGACTATTTGCAGCACTTCCAGTCGATGATGAACCTACACTGCATCCCTGACGCCATTCAGTGTAAGGCATTTTGCACCACCTTTCAAGAAGGGGCTCAACGATGGTTCAATAGTTTACCCCGGTGCTGCATTACTTGCTTCGAGGATTTTAGGCTGCTCTTCCTCAATCAGTTCGCCACAAGTATGCGACCACAGAAGACTGCATTGGAAGTCATGCAGTTGACTCAAGGAAGGAACGAAAGTTTGCGGGAGTTCATTACTCGGTTCAATAATGAAGCGGTCGAAGTCTCCGACCTCACTTGCTCGTTCATGTTGGCAGCACTGATGAGCAACACAAGGGACGAGGAGTTTAAGAAGTCACTGGCACTCGACCAGCCTAAGACCATTCAAGAGATAAGAAATCGGGCGGACAAGTACATCCAGCTCGAAGAAGTATTGAAAAACACAAAACGTAGGGCAGACGACCGCGGGCCGAGCGGCAGAGCGGACGCTTCCCACAAGCGACAGAAGGATCAGTCGAGCTGGAGAAAGCCGACCGATCGACAGGAAAATCGGCGAGAGTTCACCCCGCATAACAGACGATATGCGGAAGTACTGGCGGCCATGAGAGCGGATGGGGAACCCCTCCGAGAACCCAATAAGATGACGACTCTCCTCGAGAGGAGGGACCCGGATTTATATTGTCGTTTTCACAAAGACATCGATCATGACACGGAAGATTGCTGGCACTTGAAAAAAGAAATCGAATTCCTTATTAAAATAGGAAGACTGGGTCGATTTTTGAAGCACGGACAAAATGCCGATCGAGATAATGAGCATAGGACTGGTCGGCCCGACAACTGGCGACAGCCTTGGAGGCGAAATGATAGGAATGATGGAGGGAGGCAAAATGCAAACACTGACGATCGATGCGAAACGAGAGGACAATCTAGAGCAAGAGGCGACAGGAACACTGGACAACAAGATGACCGACCGGTTAGGGTCATTAACATGATTTTTGGTGGAAATGCAGCAGGGGGTCCACTGTTAAAGGAATAAAGAAGTATGCCAGGCAGGTCGGCGAAGACTTGTCGGCCAAAAGAAATAGGTAAAACGATGGAATGATATCGTTCAACGAGTCTGACCTTGACGGTGTTAGTTGTCCTCATGATGACGTGCTCGTAGTAAATATGAACATGGACGACAATGAGGTGAAGCGGATAATAATCGATACGGGTAGCTCGGTCGACCTATTATATTATGATGCCTTTAAGCAGATGGAGATATTAGAGGATCGACTACTGCCTATTGAAGGACCTATTAAAGAGGTGACTGGGGCATCAGTCTACCCATTTGTCTGAGTCTTTTTGAAAGTAAGATTCGAACAAAAGCCGTATCAGATAGAGAAGAACGTTGAGTTCCTCGTTGTGAAGTTTGGCGGGGCGTACAATGCGATAATAGGTCGAGCCACTCAAAACGCCCTCAGAGCAGTCGTCTCCACCTACTACCAAGCAATGAAGTTCCCAACACTCCATGAAATTGGTATTGTCAGGGGTCAGCAGAGAAATCCTAGGGAATGCTACTTAGCAGAAACAAGGACTCTAGACGGGGCGGTAGTCCTGACGAGCTCTCTTGACGTGAGAGCCGATGAAGAAACGAAGAGGATGAACCCCGTAGAAGAAACGCAGCGGGTCGTATTGGATGAAGCAGACCGCTCCAAATTCACAAATCTAGGTTCCGAGCTTCAGAAGGGCCTAGTTAAAAAAATCACGGATTGCTTGATAGAAAACAGATCGATATTTGCCTGGGTACCGAGAGATATGCATGGAATATCTCGATCGGTCGCATCACATTCTCTCGGTATTTGACAAGATTACAAGCCAGTTAGACATAAGAAGAGGTGGCAAAGCAAAGAAAGGCAGGAGGTGATTAAGAAAGAAATTGAAAAACTGCTTAGTGCTGGGTTCATTCGGGAAGTCATATACCCTGAATGGTTGGCAAATGTTGTGCTTGTGAAGAAGAAAAACGGAAAGCGGAGAATGTGCATCGACTTCACCGACTTAAACAAAACGTGCCCAAAGGACAGTTTCCCTCTGCCCAAAATCGATCAGCTGGTAGACTCCACGTCAAGGCATGAACTTCTCAGCTTCTTGGATGCTTTCTCGGGCTTCCATCAGATTCAAATGAGTCTCGAAGGCGAAGAGAAGACAACCTTTATAACCGACCAGGGCACGCATTGCTACCAAGTAATGCCGTTCTGCTTGAAGAATGCGGGGGCTACCTATCAGCGGCTTGTCATGGAAGTTTTTAAGAAACAGATCGGTTGATCAGTTGAGGCCTATGTGGATGATATAAGACGGCCGCTGAGCATGTGGAAGATCTCAAAGAAGTCTTCCAGACCCTCAATAAATTTCAGATGAAGTTAAACCCTAAAAAGTGCGTCTTTGGTGTGGCATCCGGAAAATTCCCGAGGTTTGTGATTACTCAGCGGAGAATTGAAGCTAATCCAGAGAAAATCGAAGTTATAGTCCAAATGCCTTCGCCGCGATGCTTGAAAGATGTTCAGATATTAACCAATCGGATAGTTTCCTTGAGCAGATTCGTCTCCAGGTTGGGGGACAAGTGCCTCCCTTTTTTCAAAATTTTGAGGAAAGCGGACATGACCCAATTCCACTGGCCGGATGAATGCGAAAGAGCATTTTCCTATGTTTGAAGCAGTATCTGACTAGTCCACCAGTCTTACAGAGCCCAGTTGAGGGGGAGAATCTGATTCTATATTTGGCAGTCACGAAAGGGACGACTAGCGCAGTCCTTGTTCAATCGAAGGGAAACGAGCAATTCCCGATCTACTACGTCAGTAAGGTGCTGAGCGGACCAGAAACACGATATACTCCCCTAGAAAAGCTGACTCTCTCCTTGATATCTGTGGCGCGAAAGTTGAGACCCTACTTCCAGAGTCATACCCTCGAGGTATGGACCGACCAACCTCTCAGACAGTGCCTCCAAAAACCCAAAATCTTGAGGTGATTAATAAAATGGGCAGTAGAGTTGGGGAAGTTCGACATACAATATAAGCCTCGGACGACGATCAAGGCACAAGTGTTGGCAGACTTCGTTGCAGAAATGAGTCAACCTAACTCGCAGGGTGAGCAACGCCCTGCCTGGAGCTTATTCGTTGATGGGTTGTCCAACGTTGAAGGATGCGGAGCAGGAGTGATATTGATCAGCCCGCAACAGGAAGAAAAGGTGGAATATGCTCTTTGGTTAGAATTCAAGGCCTCCAATAACGAAGCAGAATACGAAGCTCTGACAGCCGGCCTCCAATTGGCCAAGAAGATGGGGATAAAACATCTCCAGGTGTACAGCGATAACCAAATAGTAGTTGGCCAAGTCACTGGGCAGTATGAGGCTAAGGGGAGCAGTATGATCAAGTACCTGGAATTGGTAAAGCAGGAATTGAGTAATTTCGAACAATACTCGATCAGCAGGATAGAACGGACCCAAAATGCTAAGATAGATGCATTTTCCAAAATGGCTTCCGACCGAGATGCGAAAAATAGCGCTTTGGTCGAGCGGCTAGAACGATCCAGCATTCGGAAAGCTAATGAAGTCCTCGACGTAAATGTCGATCGATCAAGTTGGATGGGACCGATCAGACAGTACCTCCTCGGGGGAACGCAGCCTGAAGATTCCTTGGAAGCCAAGAAACTAAGGATAAAGGCGGCTGAATATGCGATCGTTAACGACACCTTGTACAAGCGGTCTTATAACTGGCCACTACTGCGATGCTTAAGTGAAGAAGAGGCAGAACAGGTAATGGCTGAAGTCCACGAAGGAATGTGTGGAAATTACATAGGAGGCAGAATGTTGGCTCATAGACTGATTAGACAGGGGTATTACTGGCCGACAATGAAGAGAGACTGCTAGGAGAAAGTCGACCGATGTGAGGCTTGCCAAAAAAACTGTAACCTGTCTCACCAGCAGACCGAGAGGATGAAAATCGTGAGTCATCCTATCCCTTTTGCTCAATGGGGAATGGATATACTGGGACCTTTCCCTCTCGGTCCTGGACAGAAGAAGTTTTTGGTAGTAGCAGTGGAATACTTCACCAAGTGGGTAGAAGCGGAAGCGGTCGCTATAATTATTGAGCAGAAGGTGGAGAATTTTGTACGAAAAAATATACTAAGTCACTTCGGGATGCCTATGGTGTTGGTTACGGACAACGGTCGGCAGTTTGATAACGATAAATTCAGAGACTTTTGCGACCGACTAAAGATAAGGCTCCAATTGACTTCAGTAGCTCACCCTCAAAGCAACGGCCTCGCGGAGAACACTAACAAAAAGATAATAAGTGCTCTCAAGAAGCGCTTAGATGGACGTAAGACTTGGGTAGAAGAACTAGATGAAGTATTGTGGGCGTACAGAACTACACCAAATAGAGCCACGGGGGAAACACCGTTCAGGATGACCTTTGGGGCAGAAGCCCTAGTTCCAATAGAAGTAGTGTTGCACAACCAAAGAGTGTCAAGCTATGAAGAAGAGCGGAATAATGAAGCTCGCCGTGTAGAACTCGTGCTCCTTAGTGAAGACAGGGATACGACAGCCGCTCGTTCGGAGGCCATCAAGCAAAAAACAACGAAGTTCTATAATAGAAGGGTAAAGCCGAGCGACATAAAGGTTGGCGGATACGTCCTGTGAAAAGCCGAGGCGGCTGGAAACCATCCTGGAAAGCTCAGACAGGTGTGGGAAGAACCCTATCAAGTGGTCAAGCAAGCCGGACATGGCTCTTACATCCTGCGCGATACGAACGGAAAGGTTCTACCGAGGCCCTAGAACTCCCAAAACCTGAAGGCGTTCTACCAGTAGATAAGCTTTATTTTAGTTAATATTTGTTTATTATTGTTTATTGTACACAACTTGTGGGTACCTTTTTCCTGGCCCTGCCAGTCAGGTTTTTTAATGGCCCACGCCCTCATCATCATCAATAAAGGGGCTTTCAGATTTCTCAGCAAGGAAAAATTTCATTAAATTTGGCAAAGTGTAGAAAATCCCATCGACCATCGCTCAGCCAGGTTGTCAAGACAAGATCCTTGGAACCATGGCTCGGTCTCGATATCGATCGACATAGCTCGCCAGGTTATCAAGACAAGATCCTTGAAACCATGGCTCAGCCTCGACATCGATCGACATAGCTCGCCAGGTTGCCAAGACAAGATCCTTGGAACCATGGCTCGGCCTCGACATCGATAGACATAGCTCCCCAGGTTGCCAACACAAGATCCTTAGAACCATGGCTCGGCCTCGACATCGATCGACATAGCTCGCCAGGTTGCTAAGACAAGATCCTTGGAACCATGGCTCGGACTCGACATCGATCAACATAGCTCGCCAGGTTGCCAAGACAAGATCCTTGGAACCATGGCTCGGTCTCGACCATCGCTCGGCTAGGTTGCCAAGACAAGATCCTTGGAACCATAGCTCGACCTTGACATCGATCGACTACGATCGGCCAGGTTGCCAAGACAAGATCCTTGGAACCATGGCTCGGTCTCGACCCTTGCTCGGCTAGGTTGCCAAGACAAGATCCTTAGAACCATAGCTCGACCTTGACATCAATCGACTACGATCGGCTAGGTTGCCAAGATAAGATCCTTGGAACCATAGCTCGACCTCGACATCGATCGACCCCGATCGGCTAGGTTGTCAAGACAAGATCCTTGGAACCATAGCTCGACCTCGACGTCGATCGACTACGCTCGGCCAAGATCCCAAGACAAAATCTTGGATCGTTCGACCTCATTATCACTCGGCCTAATTCACCCGATCGATGCACATTGAATGCACTCATTCGCGACCTGCTATTCGAGAGGATCATCTAATCTTTAACACAAAAGAGGTAATGAAAACCGAGCTTCTATTTCTTCGAATTAAAGCTCTGGTCACAAGCCCGACTAGATGAGCCTTACAAGGGGAAACAATCATTTTGATCCTTTTGGAGGAGAGGAAGGGACAGCAGCAGGATCGGCCGGAGGAGAGGAAGGGCCGGCAGCAGGTTCGGTAGAGGAAGGGCCAGCAGCCAGATCGGGAGGAGAAGACAGTGGAGAGACGTCCTCTTCCTCTTCTGAGCTAAGGTCCAGCTCCTCTTCCGGAACTAAGGTTCGCTTTACCTCAGCCCTCTCCCTCGTTTCCTCCAAAAAAAGGCCAAGAACAATAGGAAGCATCGGCTCAGCATAGTCCTCAATTGAAGGACCCTCCGACCCGTCAGGAATGTGAACCTCATGGCAACTCCTCAGGACCGAAAGGGTTAAGTCGCAAGCGAACTCTAAGCACTCCCTATGTAGGAACCATTTTTTCCGCCGCTTTATCGCCTCAACCCTTTGCTTCTTGATGGAGCACCACAACTCTCTCAATATATCCTCGGTCCTATGTTTACCCTCCACCGCTGCATGACAATACTGGAGGAATTTCTTCCTACGCTCCTGCTCTGTCTTCACCTCTTTCTTCAAGCCCTCACACTCCTCAGCCAGCCCATCCCTCTCCAAAATCACCCTATATCTCTCCTCCTCACCCGTAGTGAGTTGAACCTTCAAAGCGCTCCTCTCCTCCTCCCAAGACTTCTTCTCCTCTGCAACTGAAGAGAATTGAGCCCACAAAATATCTTGCCCCTCCTTCGCCTCTGCAAGTTCAGCTCTCAAAGCGTTAACTTGCTCGAGAAGGTCATAAACCTCCCGATCCATTGTCCGATTCACTTCATCGAGCTGATCCAGATGTTGATACATTTCAAAGGCGTATACCATATATCTGACGCAGCTGCGGACGAGATGAGCCATCAACTTTTTATTGTCTAGCGCGTCAAAAAATCCTCATCCGTAGGAGGAACGGCTTTCTGGGCAATCTGCAGAGCCACACCAGCGTCCTTAAGCGACACAGCCTTGTCAAAACTAACTGCGAACTCCCATCGTTCGCCACTAAAGGCTCGCTCCTTCCCTTTGCCCTTATCCAACCGGGGCATTCGAGGGGCCAGTAATACTGTAGAGAATGGCCTGGCTCCGTTGGCGGAGGGGCGCCTTCACTAGTCTCTGCCTCCTTCCTCTATTTCTTCCCTTTGGCCTGCCTTTTGCATTTAGGGAGAAGGGAGGACCTAGCAAAATCGTCCATCCTTGCCATGGCTACACAACAATAAAAACAGGTTAGAAAGCGAAACCAATACTTACAAATACAGAAAATAGTTCAACCACGAGGAGTCAACCAGAGGGGGCGGTTTCCTCTCCTAGCCCGCTAATTTGGAGAGGGGGGTCGTTTAGAAAGGAATCGGCCGAGCCCCCCCCGATATCCCAGAATGAGCCGATCGAAGTCATACCGGCCGAGCTCCTTAATGCGACCGACTACCTCCCACTCCTTCCTAGTAAGAGATACGCTCGATGCATCGTTCCAACGCTCGACTAAAAGGTACCTCCACGGTCGGCACTCAAAGGAAGATCCTGGGGGCCTCACAAAATGGACATCTCTGTACTGCAAATGAGGGATCCCATCCCCAGAGCTCTAATTCATCCTCAAAAAATGGCGCAGGATGCCAACCGAAGGCAAATAGCCAAACTGATGGCACAGCAAGGCCAAACCGCTAATGAACCTCCATTCATTCGGAGGAATCTGGCTCGACATCAATTGGTAGTTGACGCACACCTCGTCTACAATCGGGGCATACGGAAGCCTCATATCACCGACCGCGAAGAAACTATCAGAAACAGCAAAATACCCACTCAAATTTCTGTGGATCCGTTCATTCTCTAAGGCCAGCCTAGGCCCCCAGGACATAGGGATATTATTCCTGATAATCGACCTTTTCAACTCCCCCACGGTCATTATCGATTTATCTCTCGGTGACTCCTCCACGACCAGCCCATCCTTTCGTTCTCTCATCGAGATTTCTTCAACACCTCCTACCCCCGACACTGCTGCTACTTCAAGCGTCCCGACTGGTTGGGAAGCCCTCTTGGCGATTTCACCCCTAAGGCTAACCATACTTCTAGAACTGGCTGACGACATGCTTACTAAGAGAAAACTTTTGAAAAAACTTTAGAGGAGGAGACGAGGAAAAATGACGTACTTATTTGGTGATTTGAGGTTGGAAATTTGGAAGGCGGTTGAAAGAAAACTCCGGAGACTGTGGGCAAGAAAATACAAATAAAAGCAAGATGAAAGCCGGAGAACAAAATAGGCGTAAAGAAAATCTGCAGTCTATCGACCCTGAGTACTTATAGAAGATCGATCGAATGGACGCTCTAATCAAAGCTCGACGCATGGAGAAAATCCAAAACAAGCTCAAACATGCAGCAAAATCTGAACTGATGTGAATTAGGGTTATTCGAAATCTAGAGCGACGCAACAGTTGAAAGGACGTACGTGATAGCTGCACAACGGTTACAAAGACGTTTCGTTTCAGATTCTGAAAATCTGTCAAAGGGAACGCGCCGTCAGTAATAATTAAATAAAGTACCTTCACGCGCTTAGCGTAGACATTCGCCTAAACTCTCTTGGTATGAGCTTTCACGCAATAAGTGTCGATGCCGACCGATCGGAACACTCAACCGATCAATCCTAGCACGAGCAGTCATGTACTATCCATTGATATCGGACCGATCGGGCCTACCCCGAGCTATCCTCGGAAGAGCTACAAGATTTTTATGTACTCCTTCGACCCTTCTCCTTGCTCAGACTCGAGGAGTAGCGAGCTTATGGTTGGGTCGGTCGTACTAGGCCCAAACTCACTCAAAATGACTCATGGATCGATTGGTCCACCCCGCAAGGGCTGACCTAGTTCCTACCAATTATGCTAGGCCTAGGCCGTAGTCCACGCATCCATGACCCACTTGCAGGTGGAAGTCTCCCATGCATACGTAAAGACCTAAACCTAACATCAATTCTGTATAAAAGGTATAACTTTGCCATGATACAGATACGAGATTAGAACCTTGACTTTCTCTGCTTAACAGCAACCAAAACCCTCACAAAAGACTAACTTGAGCGTCGGAGGGGCTTGTCGGATTCCAACCCCCGGCGTGCCTTGTGTTGTTTTGTAGGAACTCTTGTCAGAAACAGTCAAGTTCATGGATCCAAGCAGCAACATGCAGCTTCGCCAGAATCAGGCTGAACCAATGTCTATTTCTTTCATATAAAACAAGATTTAAAAAAAAAAATTGTTATTGAAATATTGTTGTCGTAGTAATGAGAGTAGATACTTTCTACTTGAAATGAATTTTTTAAAGAATCTTTTTTACTTGACAAGAATATGCTTTGAAATTGATAAAGCCACAATTGATTGCTTTTTTAAGACCATAAAATTGCTCGTAAACTCATCATAAAAATATAGTTAGATGTATTATTCCTATTATCTAAATCTCTAATATAATTACTATCTAAATCTGTATAGTTAAACAATTATGACTTTTCACCTATCTTATAAAACAAACTACAATTAGTTGTTCCCTGAATTTAGTTAAAAATTCTTTTGCAGCAAGAAGATACATCTTTCTTGGATCTTTAATAAACATGCCGATAAGACGTTGAATGCATAATTGTAGTAATTTGAATATCAACGGTTATATCAACCAAAAATTAGTACTAAGCAAAAGAGTATTATACTAGACTTTGGTGTCGATCGGCACCAACACTATCGGTTGGTATTGGTCGATCATTAAAATACTGGACAAATATCAACCATACTTTATTTTTTTAAAAAATGATAAAATTGTCTCTAATTTATTTAATAAACATTAAAGATACACATAAAAAATTGTTAAATAATTTTTCTGTAATTAGTGATTATATATTATATAACTAGATATATCGGTTTAACTTAATTTAAATATATTTAGTGAATATTTTTAAAATTTATAGATTTCATATTTATGATATATATACTTTTAGTGTATACATATGAAAATTATTATAATAACTTTTGAAATATGTAAAGATAATTTTGAAATTAAATTCACTTATTATAAATGCATTTTAACTTTGGATTATTCTTAATTTTATATTTATATATTAGTTAAATAATTTTTAATCTTAATTTATGAGAAATATGCGAAAATATATTAATAAAAGTAAATAAATACTTGTTATATCAAAGTTTCATTATTATGAAAATTTGAGATATGATTGAAATAAAGTAAAAAATTATATAATATAACATATTGAAAGACTAATTTGCAATTTTAAAATTTAGAGACTATTTTGTAATTTAGAAAAATTAGTTGATTGATACTAGTATTGTGCCATACTAGACCCAAATTTGATACTAATTACAGTATGACATTCATAAAATTGCTTGTAAGTGTTGAATACATCAAAATTCCTAATTGTAATGGATGCTATCAACCCTTCTTCTTTACGATCTTTTATAAGTTTCAAACTAATTTCAGTTGACATGCCAAAAATTATAATTATTTATTTTAAGCTTGTATAAAATCACTTGAGCATAATTCTTTTGTGAAATAAAAATTATACCGACAGATTGGACAACTTTAATACTAAGAAAATAATGCATCATTCCAAGATTAGTTATATCAAATTTCACCATCATGGATAACATTACATTATCACTTCCAGTATAAATAGATAATGAGCATTATAACCTATCATCAATCTTTGTAAAATTGTATATTCATATAAATATTTTTAAAATATTCCTTATAAAATATGTATTTATACAACTATACCAAACTCTTAGAGCTTGTTTTTAGTTTATAGTGCCTTATTCAATTTATACTTTTTATTCTCTTCTCCATTCTTAATATAACCACAAAGTTAATCAATAAATTCCTTTTCATTTAAGTCTCTATGTAAGAAGGTTAATTTTGCATTTAGTTCAAAAATGGGGCGTGCATTTTGAGCTATCAAAACAATCATCCTTCTGACTATATCGAGTCATACAACTAGGGATAAAACTTCTCTAAAGTCTATGCCAAAATTTTATTTATAACCTTTACCTGCTAACTGTTACTTGTACATGTCAAATTTGTTATTTTTGTTCAATTTCATCTTGTATATCCACTTGACGCTAATTTTCTTGTGCCCTCTTAAAAGCTTATTCAACTTTCAAGTATTATTTCTTTTAAATATTGCAATTTCGTCTTCGATTGTGCCCTTCCACCATTTTATTTCTTTAACAACCACTAACAAAGTGGTGGGATTATATTTGAAAATAGTGTAAAATGTGTAAGTAGATCTTTAAATTGGCTAATTCCGATTACCTCATAATTAGTCATCCATACATGTCTTCTTCTAATATATTGAGGTAACTCCTCTTCTTTTGAACTTATAGGAATTGCATGTTTTTCATCCTCCTCTAACTATTACTTTCCATCTTCTTTTCTCCAATAAAATTAGCAAGAATTTGTTGTCTGATACCATCATTATTCCACTTCCAAAACTTCTCTTCATCAAAGATAACATATAAACTAATATTGATTTTTTTAGTGTTAAGATAGTTTATAGGCTTTTGATTGATCACTAACACTAAGAAGAAAGTATTTTCTCCTTTTTTTCTCTAGCCTTTTCCTCTTTTCATCTAAAATATGAACATAGGAGTACTTCCTCAAATATCATATTTTGGATATTAAGTATGGGACATCTATTCCAAATATGAACAATTCAATTGGATGCATTAGGTTAAAAAAAACTTTTAAGAGCTTCACTCCTTAATAAAAGGCTTCACACCATATTCACAATCATATGATTTTTTCTCTCAAACTTTTTCATCTTATTAAGGAGTTATTGTTGTTGTAAGCTACCTTTTGATTCTATAAGTCTAAAAAAATTACAAATTCATGTGAATTGTATTCTCTCACATATTCAGTGTGAATAAAACTTTAAAATTTCTTGCAAAAAAATACCAATATTCTCTAACTATAATCATTAATAATGGTTATTATCTTTCCTTTTCCTGCATTGGAAGATGAACGTTTTAACCCAAATGAACTAAAAACTTTCTTTTTCTCTCTATGATTTTTCTTTTAAGAATTGACTTCAATATTGTTTGCTAACAATACAATCTACATAAACATCAAAGGGAGTTGTAATTTGAGAAAGATCAATCCTTATATTTTTTTCTACAAAGTTTGTAATGTACTAATAGGTGATCATAATGAAAATGTCATAGCTATACTACATCCTTCAATTTTACTAAAAAAGTAAGAATGAACGATGTTTTGAAGATATATAGGAAATATATCATTCATTATTATATTATCTTGAGCAATTGAACCCATCTTTGAATATTGAAATCTACACACTCCATTTATGCTAGAAACCTCACATCATTTTTCTTATAGTTAACCCGTATTAAGTAAGTTATTTTAAATCTAGCATATGAAATGCATCATAGATAATGTGGAAGGTATTTTCTTTGGTTTGAGTAGTGACCCTTCCTTTCCTATGATAGAACCATGGAATAGTCACTAAACTTGACATAACTATAGAAAGGTTCATCAAAGTTAGAGAATGCCTTCTTGTCACCAAACATACAGTTGATGCAATTAATTTCTATCATATGTTTTTATTAAGTTTCTCCTTTAGAATACCATATCAATAAAAGAGACGTCTCTTCTTGTTCTTCTTTTATAATAAAGTTTGTTTTTCACCACTCTATTTATTCAAATTGGTTTGATATACTAATTAATAATGACTATAGCGAAGACACATATAACACTCTATATTGGATTTATCTATTGGCTTTGGTTTATAAGTTGCTGTGTGGTTACCTCCACGTCCTTTTTCTTTTCCTTGAAGTTGATTTTCTTGGTGATATTGATACTAGTTTCTACGATCATTGCTTACTCTACCTTGACCTTAACACTACTTTATCCTCTATCAACTCTATTTGGCATATAATAATTTTATGATGATGCCTTCAACGCTTACTCTCTTTTTTTTTTAAAAAAAATCTTATTGGTTTATTTTTTGTTCTTGAGCTAATAGTGAACCTTGTAGTTCATCAATTAAAAGAAACTGGAGATCCTTTGATTCTGTTGTAGAACTTACATATAATTAAATTTTGATGTCATTGATAAAAGAACCTTCTAAATAATCTTTATATTAACTATATACATACAGTAAAATTAAATTTTGATGTCATTGATCAACGAATCTTCTAAATAATCTTATGTCAACTATCTTATACTTATCTTGCATTTTGATGATAATTATCATTGTCTTTAAGAAAAATCTTTAAATAGATTCTCCTAATTTCATCTGGAGTAGTTTTAACTCTGATTGAAATGCTTAAAGCTATTTCCTTTTCTTTACAAATATTTGGAACTTCTTTTTTATAAAATCCCAAATTTGCTTTAAGGTATCCTTAAAAAGGACTAGTTTTCAAGATTGAGTAGTAAATTGCTTAAATAGTTTTTAAGATTTGAGTTGTCAAATTCTACAAAATATAAAATTTTCCCGCGAAATCCTTGAATCATTGTCCTTTTACTTCATTTGTTTGCATACAAACTATTGGTTCAATAATTCTTTTTGAGACTCTTAGAGACGACAAGCCAGTACTCCTTATAATTGAAGAAATTATCCATTAGGATGCTCCAATAGTTATAGTAACCATCAAAGCAAGGGGATTGTTGGTTGAGCAAAAGTTTCAATTGTCATCATTTTTCTACTACAAAAGAAAAAGAATAAAGATACTATTGTAACACTCTTATCTCACATATCTCTTTTACTATTCTTTCACTTCTAACTAACTTTGATACTATTATTACAAAATCTCACTAGTGAAATAGATAGCATTAAATTGAAATGTTATTGAATTTGCTAATTCTCACTTTTAAGAGTTACAACTATTGAGGTTTTTAAAACATAGCTTCCAGCAATGATAAAATGTAATAAAATAGTATAAAAGTCCACATGTCCTAAGGAATTATTCAACTAACTAACAAACTCAAAGACTCCACTATAACAAATTTAGAAATTTTAATAAAACAAATTGTATTGCACATCTTAAGACTATGACAACTAACTTGAAAATAATATTCAACATTTTCAATTACCAAATCACGTTAAGTTGGCCAAATTTTAAAATTGATTAAAGTGTAATAAAACAAATAATTGTGTAATAGGCCATGCTTTTGTAGAGCATATGTGCACTAACTAAGATTGTAGATAAATCCTAGAAATTGCCCACTTGAAAAAAAATAGGATTTAAAATTGAATTTTATTATCAACTTTCTATAGTTTTATCAAAATTTTCTTGGATCAAGTTATATTGTTGGCTTAAATTAGTACAATTCTATAGTTATGTACTCAAATTGAGAAACTGTATCAAATTATTTTGAATTGAATTAGATTGAAAGAATTGAATTTATGTGTTTTAATTTTGCAATATATTTTATTTCCATATTTTTAATTTAATTTATTTAATTTTAATATTTAAAATATAATATTACTCATTTGAATTTAGGTCTATTAAGGTCATTAATTTGTAATCTTTGAATTGAAGATACAAATGAATAATGATTCTTGGTAAGTTATAGAAGAGAATATATTTTAAAATTCTGTTTATCCCTGTATGATCTGTAATCAACTAACAAGAAGAAAAAATCTAAGCTTACATATTTGTTTTAGCATTGTATGTCTTCGTTTAATTTGATACTATAAGTAACTTTGGCTATATTGAATTTCTTCTGCAGTGAATGTTATGAGAAAAGCTGGTCAATGTGTAAACCTCATTCTATCATTCGTTATCTTATTACGCACTCAATATTAATTTAAGAAGAGGTGGTCAACTGGTAAACCTCATTTTACCATTCATCATCTTATTACTTTTACTAATTCTGTTTTCTTGATAAATTCATATTTAAATCCTATTGAATATTTTATAAAATATATGTAAAAATTCATTAAGGAGTAGCGAATGATGGATTCAACTTTGTGACTATAATTTTTAAAATTCAATAACATTGAAGAATGTAAAATTTTAAATTTTAAAATACGAGTAATATTCTACATGAAACAAGACATTCAATAAGTACAAATCATATGATTTACACATTAAGTCTCAAAGTCTTATCTATAATTCTAACCTTAACGCATATCAGTGGTGCAATTTTCTTCTACAGGTTTGCTTTTCTCTAAACATGCCACGCAAGTTGTTAACCTAAATCCACTTGCCGGCAAAACCAAAATTCGTAAGCGACAACTAAGTGCAGGAAATGGTGTTACTCACGCCTTGTCGCCCTTCTCAATTATCTGTTATGTGTAGTGATCATACATCCTAATCACTGCCCATGAAAAAGACACAGCCCTCTTAATATTTTTCCTCCAATTGTAGCAGCCGTGTACTATTTTTCTTCTTGGCCTTTCAAATCAATTGAATATTATTCTACAGAAGGAAACACGTCATATGGTAAGACAAAATACTTTCACTCGTTCAGACTTGGGAAGTTTCAACTTGTCCTGATCAATTAACAGGGTAACGATGGTAACGTTTATTGCATAATATTGACCTTTCAAAGTAAGGACTAGGCACATATGGGAAAAAGACAATGACTCCTTGGCCCTGTTGCTGTAAGCTTTCAAATTCCTTGATGCTTTGGCAGTTATCATTAACATTCATTCTCTAACTATAATCCTTGAAACCAACTATATTATAATCTCCTGAACTATAAACACAGATATCATATTTTATTTTTTCTTTCTTTTTATTTTTCTATCCGAGAGTTGAAGTTGAAATGGCCTTAAATACTTGCCTTCAAAACTTACCCAATTTTAAGTTCAATATTGCTGTAAAAATCAACCAAATTAAAGCATGTTCGCAGCTAAATAGGACTGAAGGAATAGTAATGAACACACATTTTACGTGAAAAAATCCTAAATTAGAATAAAAATCACAGGCAAGAATAGAAGAATTTTACTACTGAAAAATGGAGAATTACAAAGAAAAACTAGATCTACAAAAATATACAGAATATTTTTGTCTCTCTTTCTCTTTCTTTTCTCTCTCACCCCAAATTTCTCTTCTCTGCTAATGGGATGCACTCTCATTGTTTAAATTGGCAAGAGATTGAAATTATGGTTAGCCAAATTGGCCAACCATTATTTGTTTTATTAGATATGTTGGGCACCGAAATTTGATACTTAACATGCCAAGCCTACACTACATGAAAACAACCCACCTACACTACAAGAAAACAACCTCTTTTGCGTCGTAAAAGGTCGAGAAACGTCGCAGAATCTCATTTGCGACGTTTTAAAAAACGTTACAAAAAACATCACCAAAGGTGGTGTAGGGAAAAGGTTTCTACGATGTTTTATAAAAAATGTCGCGAAAAATCCTGATATTTCTTTACGTTTTGGAAAATGTCACCAAAAGATCGGATAATTTGAAAACATCACCAAATCGTCGCAAATTGTAACAGTTTTAGCGACGTTTTTAAAAAATTTCGCGAAAATCAACAAGCGCATAAAATATGTTAACGTCGCGGATTGTAAGTAATTTATTTTTTATAAATATCCCAAAATAATTTTATTTTAATAAATTTTCAGTTTTAATAATTATTTTTTTCATTTATCCTAAAATAAATTTAATTTTGATAATTATTCAATTTTAATTTTAATTTTTCTTTTTTCATTTATTCGAAAATAATTTTAATTTAATAATTATTCAATTTTAATTATAATTTTTCTTTTTCATTAAATTGAAATAATTTTTGATTTTAATAATTATTTTTCTTTTATTTTGTTTCAATATTCTAAAATAATTTTAATTTAATTATTATTTTTAAATAACAAATTTTAAATCTTATTATTTAATAAATATTCAATATTATTTATGGAATTTATTTATTTCATAATTCTTCAATTTTTTGAGTATATCATTAATTTTAATAATTATTCATGTATAACAAGAATTTAATACGTGCGAGATAATTTATTATTTAATGACAATTTCCAAACATGTCATAATATAGTAATTAATATAAACAATACATCATAAGTGTTTAATATATCAATATAGGTACTTATCTAATCTAAAAGAATATTATGTGTAGCACATAAAAGTTTCAAGACCTTTTTCTGTTGTTTGACTTCGGTAGTTAATCGATCCTACATTTCTTCAACTTTTTTTGATCAATTCATTGATTTGAGACTGTAACCCCTGCTTAACCTTCTTCGACTCCTCTAATTCGTCTCAAAGTCTTTTTCTGACCGAAGTCTTGCCTTGCGGTCGAGGCCCAATTCTCATGTCAATAACATAATCTGATCTAGTGCCTAAGACTTTGTCGTATACTTCATCCACTATCATTGGATGACATTGTTCTATTGAATTTGTCAATTCGTAATACATTAATTCTTGAAAAAGTAAGAATTAATTATATTCGCAGTCTCATTTAAGAAATGTTTGTAAATAAACTATGTATTCACCCATTTTTCATTGCATTCGGTAGTTGTCCATTGATCTTCACTTTCATCATAAGGAGTGTGATACCATAGCTTCATCTGGTCATACTCTTCTCCCTCTTTGTCACTCTATTGTATAGAAATATATTACTAGTAATATTTATTATAAATTTTGAAATGTCAATAAAACAAAAATATAATTAAAAAGATAATAACTCACAATCTCATGTCGTATTGCTACAAAGGCCTTGAATTCGGAGTTTGGTCGACATTTGACCTAACTCTTAACCAATTTGGCTTTTTGACTTTTTTCTAATCTTACACGTAATAAAATCTATTATAACATTTATAAATCACAATCCATAAATACTAAAATATAATCAGTTGTCAAAAAAGTTGTGAAATTAAGTTTTTTGATCACATAAACTAACCTTTGTAGCTGATTGCTCCCAATATTCACATGAATCCATCCACTCTGCCACTGTAACATTATGCAACTTAACATCCTTTCCGTGCTTAGTAAAATTCTTTTTAAAATGAAATCTTTGGTCTTTAGATCTTAGAGCAAGAAACTTCTTCACAGCAGTATATACTCCGTTGTTAGTCCTTATTCCCTTAATTTCCAACTTTTGCTGCAAAACATTAAAAATTATTGGTCAAAGCTTTAGGCATATGGAAAACACATACAAATTAGATAGTTTTATAATACTTATGTCTAACTTATTAAATGCAATGTCCAACTCCTCATTAGTAATTTTTTTACATTTTGTTCTTACAGGTAAGGAAGTTCGGGATACCACACCAATCTCACTCGATAATTTGGCAGATTGTATGGAGTTGGTTGGTCGTCGTTTAGCAGGGGAGATCTCTATCTTTATTCTCTTACCTATCGCCTTATTAATCTTTGCCAATCCGTGTCCTTTTGTGTCACCCCTTGTTTTTTCTAGATCAGTTGTGGATCCTAAAATAGCAAAGGAATAATTTATAATTAGCATATAACATACTCTTAATTGGTTAGATAAACAAAATAATTAAACTTAATAAATTTCACCAATGTGATGTGAAAGATCATACCTGTAGTGCTTGCAGATAGGGATGGCAAAAAACCTCGCCCCGATGGGGATCCGATATTCCCCGGCCCGAACGGGGCAGGTATGGGGGCACATTTTGCCCCGAATAAACGGGGTAGGGGATGGGGATTTTTCCCCATTTATATTCGGGGTGGGGATGGAGATTATAGTCTCCATCCCCGATAGGGACCCGACCCGACTAGACCAGACCAGACCCGACCCGACCCATTTAATTAACCCTAAAAATCTACCCCCCCCGAAGGCAGTCGTCCGTCTTCGTCTAACTCTCGCCTCTCTCTTCTCTCTGCCTCGTTGTCCTCCGTCCATCTCCGTCGCCTATTCCTCTCCGTCCGTCTCTCTCCCGCCGCTTCACCGCCCTCCCTGGTCTGGATCTGCACGGTGGTGGTCTGCTCGAATCTTCCTCTTCTCCTCCGTCCATCTGTCGAGTCTTCTCCGTCGTGTCGTCGCTCGTCCACGCCGACTTCAGCCTTCTCTTCATCCTCCTCGAGTCTTCGACGCACCGGACGACCGCAGGACCACCGCGGCTCAGCTGGCGCACACGACCAGACGTCGACCCAGATTGGGACCGAAGACCCGATTAAAACTCCACAACATTGAGTATGATGAAGATACAAATGAGGTAATTTTTTATATGGACACTTTCTTATTTTACTTTATATTAAAATTTTAATTTGATGTCTTTTATCTAAAAAAATCAAATGATTATTTTTTATTTTTTTTACAGGGAGGTGCTTAAATAAATTCTTGTTGCGAAGATCAATAGTTTTATGGATGGATTTGAAGACTTAGACAATGCTATTTTTTTTCTACAATGGTTAATAATTTATTTCTATTTTATGTTTGTGTTATACATTATAATATTTTTTAAAAATTGCAGTTCTTTCTTCGTTTCAAGCGTAGCAATATATATATTTTAAGCTAATAACATCCCCAACGGGAAAATGGGTCGGGTATGGGGATGTTATTCCCCGATGGGGATGGGGATGGAGGTTGAAAAAAAAATTCGATGGGGATGGGGCGGGGATGGGGAACGAAATTATAAATGGGGATGGGGGCGGGGATCGCATAATCCGCACCAAACCCGCCCCATTGCCATTCCTACTTGCAGAAGAAAAGCCCACAGTGGGAAGAATAGTGTGATTTACTGATGTCTGATAATTAGAAGCTGGAGTCATCTCTTGAGAAGTTTATGGAGAACTAATATTGCGTCGCATATTCAAAAGTTGTTCATACTTATCTCTAGGATGAGTAATAGGCGTAGATGTGACATCTCTTGGTGCTGGAGTAGGCTCACAAGGTACAGGTGTGTGATCTTGTGGCTGTGTAAGAGCAGATGGCTCATTAGCTGCACTTCCAAGAAGCTGACGGTACTGCGACTGCAGTTGTGTCGGTACTAAACTACTTGATGTAGCTTTATTCTTCTTCTTAGGTAGACCAGGTCCCATGTGAATCACCTGCAAAGAATGATGAAACAAAGGAAAAAGTGGGTTTAGAGAGAAACTAGTAGAATAAGTACCTAATCAATTAAGAAAACCAGTAGTCTAAGTATTTAAAGTATAATAAAGCAACCTGATACGGCAAGTGCATGAATTTATAAAGGAAACAACTCATTGACTGTAATTGACTGTAATAAATTCATTTACTTCTCATAATTTTCACATTATGGTAAGATGCATGCATGAAGTTATACTAGAAGTGATGACTGTAATTGACATGTCTAAACAACACAACTCATTGACTGTAATACGATTGCTGATTCTTATTTATATGAAATAGTTTGATCTAGCAAAATTTTCCTACAAAGCAATAATCCAAAGTCCAAGCAACACAACTCATAAGGAACGCCCTATGTGAACAGGAAGAAGGCCTCTATGAAGCATTTGCCTTATCCACCTTAATGTTGATTCTTCAGCTAGAAGTATGAAAAATAGAAGTTAGAAATGTCAACCAATCAGCCCAAGTTAAGTCGAGCCTAATTATGTATTGGCTAATTTTAGACTGAGGTCAGTGCTGAATGAGAAGATTAAGGGATTGTAGAAACAAGATGAGTATTTGAGTAGGCTCAGAGAAGAGATTAAAAGTGGTAAACCTTCTGAGATAGGGATAAGAGAAGATGGATTGATGGTGATAGGCAACAGATTGTGCATTCCAGATATGTTAGAGCTGAAGGATGAGATTCTTGATGAGGTTCACAATGCTCCTTATGTAATGCACCTGGGGAGTACAAGCAGGAAGCATGATGCAATATGGGTGATTCTTGATGGGATTGCTAGGGACTAGCAGGAAGCATGATGCAATATGGGTGATTGTTGATAAGCTGACTAAGTCAGCACATTTCTTACCAATTAGACAGAAAAATTCTTTGAATGCTTTGGCCAAGAAATATATGGATGAAATAATCAGACTTCATAGGATTCCAAGCTCTATAGTTTCAAATAGAGATCCCAGGTTCACTTCCAGATTCTGGCAAAGTTTACAAGAGACTTTGGGAACTAAATCTAACTTTAGTATAGCTTTCCATCCACAGACTGATGGACAATCGGAGAGGACAATACAAAATTTGGAGACAATGTTGAGAGCTTGTGCTATGGATTTTAAAGGCTCATGGGACGATCATCTGCCTTTAATTGAATTTGTTTATAATAATTCCTATCATTCGGGAATTTATGTAACATCCCATCACCGATGGGAAGGGTATATTGGTAAATTGGGACGGGCTAGTAGGTTAAATTGCATATTTTGATTTGTTCATTCATTTGGCCCCTAATTTTAGAGGAATGAGATATTCTGCATATGCACATATATGTCCATGCATTTATGACATTTTCCGATATTTATTTGTGAATATGTTGTGATTTGTGAATTATGAGATAATTATGTTTGAAAATGTGATTTGGGATGTCTAGTGATTTTCAGTTGTTAGAGTGATTCTTAGAAAATTTTTGGCAAATTGGGAGAAAAAGTCCGGATCAGAGAATTTTCTAGGTGTCGGACTGATTGATTTTTTATAGTACTGGAATAACTGTCCAATGGTAATGGAAAAATTAGATACATGATTTTAGAAATAAAAATGTGGAACCATTGAAATTTGGGGACAAATTTGACTAGACATGGAATCTGAAAAGAGGAGAAATTTTAATTATGCTTGAGGTATTGATAAGTGGCAAGTTCCTAGGTTTGAAAGTCTATTGTTCAACCCTAATGCCTTAGGCTTTTGACTTTTCCTTTTGAAGAACACTAACACCACTTTGGCAGTAAACTCATTTCTTCTCCTAGGGCATGTTTTCTTCTTCCTTCGAGTGATTCTTGTTTCCTCCTCCCTTCGTGATCTTTTGTGCTCCATCTGCTTGCTCCTCCTTTGTTGTTTTAGTTAACCCTTCACCTTGAAAAGAGGAAGATTGGTGGGATTTTAAGAGAGGGCCGTACGTGTTGGTGACTTGGAGATTTTCGGGAGTTTCAAGTGTTGGTAGCTGGAGAAGGTAAGGAAAGTTATTATGTTGTTCATTTAATGATTAGATGCATTTATGGTATTAAATGTGAAAGGTTATGGTAGTTGAGTTTGAGTTATGGCTGATTTTTGAGAGAAAATGTGGGAAAATAGTCGGAGAAGATGAACAGGAACCCGCACGTCGAGACGTGTGAGGGCCTCGTCGCGACGAGTGGTAAATTACTCGTCGCGACGAGCAGCTAAATCCTCGTCGTGACGAGCGTGGTTAGACGTCGTGACGAGCGGTTAGTCATCGCGGCGAGCGTTCTTTGGCCACGACGAGGCTGATTTTCTAAACTGATGTGATTTAGTTCTTGGGTCATAATTAATGATGTAGACCTCCAATTGAAGTGATTTTTGATTCGTTATGAACTAGAGAAAGAGGTCTACAATTAAGGTGAAGTAAGAAAGTTTGAATTCAAGTTTTTAAGATCTCAAATCTTGAAAGAAATTGAGTATAGATTTCTAATTCGGCCTAATAATTGTTTCTTGATAATTGGAGTATAATTGTGAGATTTCTGAAATAGATTCAATGCCTTTGAGATTTTAGAAATAGAGTATAATGGATGATATTGATCTAGTAAATAGTAATTTGGCTTTGAGGTCTTTCTTGAGAATTTATGGGTATTGTCTAAATGTGATAGTGTATATAGAATGAAAAGTTGGTTTCGAGGTAAAAGATAGTGAAATTGGGATATAGCGCCGGAAATGTCACGAATATGCATTGTACATTTTTGCATTTTAGCATGTGCATTTGTGAACCTTTCTGATTGTGCATTTGGTAACATGGGATTACTTTGACTGTTATAGAGGCACCGTTGGAACGACATTCCACAGATATTGCTGAGAATTCCAGGCAGTAGCTCGGAAGTTACAGGTGAGTAACCTAGTTGGTTCCTCAATCTTTGATTTTTAAATGTTCTGTACTTAGAATTTGGTGGAGAATAATTATGAGTATGTATGATTTCTATGTATGAAATCCCAGACTGAAGGTCCGAGGGATTGGAAATTTTGACATTGATGTGTAAACTGGTAATGAATGTGATAAATTGCGAATGTGTGTTAATGTATAATTGAGAACGATACGACTGTTTTCGGTAAATTAGATCTGATTGTAATGTGACACTGTAGAAGTGTGATAAATGAAATCCATGAATGATCAAATAATAACGGTTGTGACTGGAGCTGCCACCGAGAGCTACAAGCTCGATTACTGGAAAAAAGCCTCGAGCTCGAAAGGAAATAGTGCATACCCAGAGGGCTCTCCTATCCCTAAGACGCGTAGGAAGTAGTGCATACCCAGAGGGCTCTCCTACCTCTAAGACGCGTTTAACGCTTAATGAGCCTGGAAAAGGGCAGTTTAGAGCTACAAGCTCAACGTTTAATGCGCCCGAAAGGGGACAGTTCAGAGCGATATGCTCAATGTTTAATGAGCCCGAAAAGGGACAGTTCAGAGCTACAAGATCAACGTTTAATGCGCCTGAAAAGGGACAGTACAAAGCTATAAGCTCAATGTTAATGCTCCCATTTTGGGACAGTTCAGAGCCTCAGGCTCACTGATTAATGTGTCCAGATTGGGACAGTTCAGGCGCTCAGTCATAACACTGAAATAAAATGGAAAATGTCTTGTACTCAGGTATTTGTGCATTGAATTGATTTCTGGATTGGGAAAGAGGCCACATGCCTTGCATCTATGTGATATTACTTTGTAATCTCTCTTAATATGCTATTGTGAAAATCTGTACATTGCTATATGATATTCTGAACGTGCTATTGTGATAATCTATACGCTATTTGCGTAATGCATGAATTGAGTGAACCATCGATGATAGTTTCTCATTGAGTTCGCAAACTCACCCAAAATTGTAATTTATTTTTCAGGATCGAGAGAGTAGACTCCTAGCTCCAGTGAGAAGAACTTTCCTGCCGTGTGGATCTAGTTGGCAAGAGAAGTCATGGCACACAGGTCGGTCAGCTGTGATTGTTTTGGGGATGACCTAGTTAAATTTTTGTATTAGTTTTCCCTTTTGGAATAATGTTTTTAGACAGTGGAAAACTGATAGTCATGTAAATTTCTGTTTTGATGAAATGATATGAGAAAATGATTCGGTTTCAAAAATTTAGTGATTTTATATTATGATTTTATGAGTATGATGCCATGAGAGTATTGTAATGAGTGACCGAACGTGGCCCTCCTTTATTGTAGGATACGTATCGGAATGACCCACGGGCGTCCCAGTGCGTAATCTACGATAAGGGGGCGCTACAATTTAAATGGCACCTTATGAAGCTTTGTATGGCAGGAGGTGTAGAACACCTATCTGTTGGGATGAGGAAGGTGAAAGGAGGCTTTTAGGGCCTGAGTTGGTACAAGTCATGGTTGATAAGATTAAATTGGTAAAACAGAGACTTAAAGCAGCTCAAGCTAGAATGAAGAGCTATACGGATGCAAGTAGAAAGGAGATGGAATTTGAAAATGGAGACAAAGTATTTTTTAGAGCTTCTCCACGGAAAGGAGTTCTAAGATTCGGTAAGAAGGGCAAAGCTTAGTCCAAGATCCATAGCCCCTTATAAGATCATTGAGAAGATCAGACCTTTAGCCTACAAGTTAGCTTTGCCATCGAAATTCTCTACGATTCCAAATGTTTTCCACGTATCGATGTTGAGGAAGTATCGATTAGATCCTTCACATATAGTTTAACCATCAGAGGTCTAATTAAGGGAGGATTTGATGTATGAGGAGCAATCGGTGGAAATCCTAGATTCGAAGGAAAAGGTTTTAAGAAACAAGGTTGTGAAGCTAGTTAAAGTCTTATGGAAGAACCATTCGACAGAGGAGGCAACATGGGAGCTTGTGGAAGTAATGAAGGAGAAGTACCCACACCTCTTCGTGAACTCAGGTAAGAATTTCGAGGAAAAAATTCTTTTAAGGGGAGAACTGTTGGACCCTGAAATTTTCTTTCAATATTTATCGATTTATGTGTTTAAATTTTTTATTTAGTCCATTAAATTATCAATTATGAATAGAAATTAGAAATTATAATGAAGTGTTAGAATTAAGTTAGCTTAAATAGTTAATAGACTTATGTTAAAAGAAAGAAGGCTAAATATGGAAAGTCTAGTTTAATGAGGGGCAAAATGGGAAGAAAGACAAAACAAAAGGGGTTGGAATTAGAACAATAAGAAAGAAGAAAAGAAGAAAACGTGAGAAGAAAAGAAGAGAGGAGAAAAACGTGGAGAAGAAAGAAAGAAGAGAAGAGAGTCACGAGAGAAGCTAGGGAAGAAAAAGAAAACTTGGAAAGAGACAGAATCAAGCTTGTCTAAGGTAAGTTTATCTTTCTTTCTTGCTTAGGTAGAGAAAGAAGTAGAGAATGGGTTATGTTGAAAGAAGATGAGACCCATTTTGATTTTCGTGGGTTTTGGAATTAGGGTTTGGTTTAGATGAACTATGGGTAGGTTAGGTTTGAGCTTAATTTGTATTTATTGCATTTTTTGTGATTGTTAAAGTTTATGAATTTTATTAGAATATTGTTATGAATGAAACCTTGGTTGTTTTAGGAAACTAAGAGAACTCAATCCAAGAGCAAGAGGAAAGGCAAGCTTGACTTTGATTTTGCAAGCTAATTAGTTGGGTAATTTATTTATAGCAATTGTGTGATTATGCAAATTCTTCCTTATGTGTGTGAACATTGATTGCTTGAAATTGAATTGTTGTGATTTGATGGGAAATGCATGATGCATTGTGATTATGTTACACCGTGAAAGAGGTTATAACATTTTTAATTAAATGAAAAGAAGGAAAAAGCATGAAAGTATGAACATATGATAAAATGAATACGTGATTTTGCTTGGGCGAGAGAGGAACCATTTCGTTCGTCACGTGCATATAGACAAGAGCCTTCTCCCGACTGCCCACTTGTGGCTTATGAGCTCCGAAAATGGACTTATTTTGTTCATGGTGAAAACTTCAGTTTCTTCATTTCGTACCCATGGGACCCCTCAAACCATTTGGTTGTGCATGGCATCTTTGAATTATTAAGTATGATGCATTTGAATGATTTTCTTAATGGATAAAGTCTATGTTATGTGTTATGTGTTATGTGTTAACTGCTTAATTATGAGTTTTGAGCTAAATTGGTGAATGATTGAATTGCTAGATATATAAATACATATGCTTGAATTTGTGGTAATTGTCGATGGTTATAAATACATTAGCTATTCAGTGTCGTAGCTCATCCCAATATTTTTTTCCACTCCTTAGGTACAGAACGAGAGGGTTAGCAATCCTTGCAAGGCATTAGAAACTCCAAGATAGTTAGAGACTATTGTAACTAAGTTATTTCAATCATTCTTGGTTAGCTTTATAAGCATATCAAACATTAAGCATCCAAAGTATTTTGTACCTTGTGTTAAGTCTTTGATTTAATGTTGATATGTAATTAAAGCTATGTATGAAATTCATTAAAATTTAGAAATGAATGAAGAATTAAAGAAGTTTCCAATGTGTATGTGCTTATTTATCTTGTAGTTGTACATTTCCTATTTCAAGTATTTCATAAGTGTAGAAATTGTGTTTTGACTTCAGGGAAAAAATGGATTAATCTAGGTGGAATTAGACAAAGCTTTCTTCTTGGAAGTTGTACATTATCTTTCTAGCTTTTCAATGCTATATATATTATGAAATAATTGGATATCGGAGTTGAGAGATATGATTATTAGAAATTTGTGATGTTGCATAGGATGGACTTTTGGGACAGCTTCCTTATAGCGAAATTTTAACCCTTATAAAAGCCAAAATTGTTTTTGAGGTCTTCATAAAAGTTGTAGGTCTAGAAGTCCTCTTTGAAATGGTCTTTGAATTACCTTAATCCAATATTTGTAGTGAAAGTTATGCCTATTTTACCAATACAAGTCAGAAGAAGAAATGTAGGGCGGGAGAAGTCATGATCGTGACAAGTTGCGATCGCGACTCTGTGGACTTGCGCAAAACTCGCAATCACACAAGTCACGGCCACGGATGCCATGCTCGAAGTAGTTACTTTAACTGCAAGGAAGGGGATGCTGAAGGCAGGGCTAGCGACTAGCAATGCACGATTGCTACCCACAGGCTCCCCCCAAACCTGAACATATCCCACTCTTTTGACCATAACTTTGTTGTCCGACCTCCAAATAACCTGATTTTTAAAGCAATGGTTCCCTAACATATTTCCATATCTCTAGATAAAAATTTATAGCTTTTGGTATTGATTTGAAAAATATTTATTGAATCAAAGTAATGGTATGGATTGGAAGAGTATGAATTGGATATTTTCTGAACATGCTTCAGTATTTTGAGGATATCTTGATTTGTAGAGCTCCAAATGAGATGCTCCTTGTTTCTAAATAAAATAGAAACAGAGAGTTACAAATTATCTAGAAAAATTGAATTTTAATTCAGCCTCTAAGACTTTCAATTTCTGGATGGAAATTGAGTATAGTGTATTGTTTCCGTTTAATAACAGTCCGAAAGTGTTTGGGCCATAACTTTCAGATTTCTGAACCAAATTGAAAGATTTTGGTGTCATTAGAAACTTAAGACAGTGAAAAAATGTTCTAAAGAAATAAAACTAAAATCTTAGTTGGAAGTTGTTGGATCAATGGTGGTTGACAAATTAAATCCTTTTTATGTTTTGATAATAATAAAATGTATAGAATTGGTTAAAAAATTATTTCAGGTGTTTTGGATTGAAATTTAAATAAAAGATTTGTGCATGTAACACCCCACTCCCGAGTGACCCGAACCCGATATCGTTGGTGATATCCGAGTTCGTGTCCCGCAAGGGTGGCGTACTACATCAGTCGGTTAAAACTCAGTATACATTTTTTTTGAACCAATCATTCCACGTTAAAAGGAAATAGTTTCCGTTAATACACAATCACGCAGAATAAGTAGTAAACAGTAGAAAATCTTTGCAGTGATAATTATTACTATCATTTAGCAATATTTTACAGTGACCAAACAGTTCACATACTAATCAGTTTACAAAGATTGCGGAATACAACATTAAGAAATACTAATGCAGACGCGAACTGATCCCGACCTCTATCTCAACTTGCACCCAGTAGGTATACTCCCGTGTCAAACGGGGTACTCTTCTAGTCCTAAAAAATAAATTGCAATTTTGGATGAGTTTGCAAACTCAATGAGGAACCATCATCGATGGTTCTCCCAATTCATGCATCATATAACAAATTACAGTAATAAAACAGTCTTAGTAATGATAATACAGTCAATATTACACAGTCAATTACACAGTCAATTTCACAGTCAATATTATAGCCACAGAAAAATAAGACAATCCACGATAGGCAATCACACAGACAACAAATCATACGATCATGTAGAGCAAAAGTTATTTCAGGCATTCAGTATAGTATGCAATGCACATGTGACCCTTTTTCCAGTTTTATTTCAGTATTGTGACCGAGCGCATAAACAGTAAACAGTGGACGCTTAGCGTCTAGGAAGTAGAACTTCCTTCGAGCTTGAAGTTCTTTTTCAAGATCGATCGATGGGCGCTTGGCGTCTAGGAGTAGACTCCTTCGAGCTCAAGCTTCGCGATGTCGATATCAATGGCGACTCGGTTCACAATTTTTCTTTATCAGTTTATGCATCAGTGTATGAATGCATATGCCCAGTTACATATCTCATAAACGATTAATCATTCAAGCACGACCATTTAACGATCGGTATGCACAAGTCACAGTCCATAATTTACAATTACAGCCTATAATTCACAGTCACAGTAATCCTCGTAGGGCAATCAAGTCATATTAAACACATAGATTGAGATAACCACCTAAGTTACTCACCTATCACTTCTGAGCTAATGCCGGGAAGTCTCTGCTACGTCGATCGAACGATGCTCCAATCGGGCCTCTATAAGAATCAAAGAAGAAAACGATCACTAATTATCCAATCCGAATTCGTTAATGATGCACATGTAGGTGTATAATGCATGTTCATGAATTCCCAGCCCTAATCCCTTTTTTTTCCATTCTATAATTCGTTTAAAAATTAGAAAGCTAATGACGCTGACGGAACTCAATTCGGACCTCTATAGATCCCCAATTAAATAAAACAGTGGTTAAAGACTCCGTTACCTGGACCAACGTCAATTCCTCGTCTGAAAGTCCCCAATATCTCAGAAAATGAAATTAAATATCCAGTGAATCCGATGCCTCAAGAATCAGGTCAATCGGACGTCAGACGGAAAAGATATGAGCAAAAGAACACAAAAATCAAATTTACCCCTAAGAGTGTCAAAATTCAAATGAAACTTCTGCCATTCAAAACCTATCGAAACAGAACAGTACTTGGTAAATTAAGTAACTTCCATTATCTTCAGTAAAATTACACAATAAATATGCTCAGAAAGATCACAATGTGATCTACAACTTTTATGACAATATGAAATCAAATTCAATGGTTAATTAGGTCAAACAATTCAAAGAATCTCACCCCTGCAAGTACTCAATCTGACAGAATGTTCTAAACAGTATATCTCCTTGCAAAAATGTCAAATAAATGCATACTTTATACCTATGGAAAGATCAAACACAATGCTAAACTTCTCATGAAGGGCTTCAAAGCCAATTCCATCTCTAACAAGCCTAAAACTTTCATGCAAGTTACTGATCAGGGCAACAGTCTATAACCTCATGCAGGTACAGATTTTGAAAATTCATTACTCCCACATCTGATCTCCAAAAATTACATGCTATATACCATTTTCAAGATAATTGCTTCCTCTACAACTCTTCAGAAGATCACTCAAGACAATTCAATTCACAGAAATTTCTAAAATTGCTTCTAATCAGAATGTGCACCAAATCCACTCTTAGTCTAGGTTTCACCAAATTGATCAAAATCAGTCCATATTCCACAGTGCATATCTCCCAATATACAGATATAAAAATTGAAAAATAAGTGGGAATGGAAAGATAACTTCATAAGCTTCAAATTTCATTTAGACCATTTTCCCTAATTCCATCTCAATTAATTTAGAAAAATCATCAACACAATCAGGTCATCAATCCGGATACTGTTCATTCCAGCCATCAGCAGTAACTTTCCATGCTAAATTTTACCCTCTTAAAGCTAAAATTGGACAACACCTATTTCACACAAAAATGTAGTCAACAAACCAAAGTTTACTTTGGCACAAACCTTGCCTCATTTTCATGCCTAAACAATGAGTTATGCTCAAAATAGTGTAATCGGTTAAAACCAAAATTTCCAGCTTTGGTACTAAACTTAGCTTCTATCATTTCCAATGCCAATAACACATCACTAAGCATCCAAATGAGCACAAAATCAGTCCCTACAACATTCATACATTCACTAGGTCTAATAGTCACAATTTGGCAGCATGAAACTCTTAAGTTATATGCAAGATTAGTCATCAATATTCAATCCAAATTCAAGCTAAACATTCATTCAATCCTACTACTTCATCAAGCCATACATAACATACCCTTATACCCAACAATTCCACCTATAATTCTCATCAAATTCATGCATCAATACTCATAATAAATGCAACATAACTCCAATTAAATACATCTAACAATCATGATTCAATACTACATAATTAAAGCTTAATTAAAACTAACTTTAAACCTTACCTACTTAAACTTCCAATCTTCACTTCCTTTCAAATCTTTGCTTCCTACCCTCTCTAACAACTTCTCCTAACACCAAGCAAGGGCAAGTTCTCCATGGCAAGAAAATAACTTGATTTCATGAAGGAGCTCTTAAGATTTGGAGGGAGGTTTGAGAGAGGAAGAAGAAAATCGATGGTGAGAGGAACAAATGAAGAGGGTTTTCGAATGGTTGAATAAGAAAGCAAGGAAACTTGATTTTTCATGCTTTAATTAAGACAACAACGAGAGAGGAAGCAAGTAGCATAAGACAAAAGCATTTATTCATGAGGACAAGTGGCAATTCTAAGGAAAAAGACAAAATAGGCTAAAAACAAATTAGTAAATAGGAATCCTAATGCAATTTGATCCATTCTAGTCCAATGGCCCTAATTTCAATCCCAAAATAATATACCCAATATTACAGTGCCATTGGATAGGAATTTTCGCTACCGAAAATCAACCAGTTCGCCGTTTGACGATTTTTTCGATCCGAGAATTTTCTTTCGGAAAATTCCAAAAAAATTCCTAAAAATCCCTTAAAATATAAAACACTCAATGGCGCACTCAAAATAATTTTCCACACACAATAACCACATTAATCACAATAAAATATCGTTTAGGCCCAAATACCAGGAATGTCATGTATGCATGTACAGTACTTTCATGTGCACAAATGATACTGTGTACCAATCCTATTATGCATGAACCGTCCTAAATCATTCCAATCTATCTTATCCTATGCCAAATTTACTATTTTACCCTTCCTGTCGGGGGTGGGATGTTACAATTCCCCCCTCCTTATATAAATTTCTTCCTCGAAATTCTCAGTCAACGGTTCACTATGACCGTTATCAAATGACCCTACATGTCCCATACGCTTTTCCACTCAATGATTCATTTTTCGAAAGGTCACAGTAACCACATTCAGTCAGTTGTTCAGTCACTTATTTGTCTAACTCATTATCACTCATCACAGTAGACGGATTCAACAAGGCTGTCAGTTGACAATCTCACTATCTTAACTATCTCACTTGCCATTTTCAGAGTAGCCACTACCTTTGGTTCCGATGCTATGACTCAGTTCATTCTTTCTGAACCAGTTCACTCATCACGTTTTATCAATTCAATATCTTTTACGCTTTTTGCCAATTCTGCGTATACTTAGTCACGCTCTCGTCTGCGACACTTCCCTTTTCTTTGGTACCGACACAGTGGCACTTATCTCTATTTTTCACTATAACCGGTGGTAATCCTCCTAACTCATTTATCCCTCATATTACATTGACTCTTAGTCCAGAATCAGTGTTCTTTTGACATTTCACTGTTCTATATGCATTTAATTCTATTTCATATGTCCGATCCTGATCCACTTCAGCTAACCCATGCAGTTTTCCTAAGTCCTATCCTTTGGTTTACTCATCACAAGCATCTCGACTCAATATTGGTCTTTGCCTCTTGTTAAGCATTTTTTTGTGTGTAATATAAGCGTGTACAATTCCATCTTGTGCTCACCATTAGTTCTATAATCATTCAGTCAAAAATATATCATGAGGTTATAATCCTCGATAGTCCAAATACTTAAGCACTTTTCCTATTGAACATTCAAACCTCTACGCACTTGAATCTATAACCACTTCGTTCTATACCCATAGTTATTCAATTTCACTTTCGCATATACTTACTAGAATGTCTTGCTTCAACTGTTCACTTTCTTGTTCTAACACTTTTTTGTCGGGTACACATACTTTTTCTTTGAATCATTCAATATTGTGATTTTTTTTTCGATTTCACTCGCATATTCAGACTCATTATAGGACTCACCACTTTAACTTCTGCACTCTTAACCTTTCTTACTTCTATCCATTATCACTAGATCTACAACTTCAATTTTCCAGTAACACTTCATAATTACCCATAATCTACTTGACATTCTTTGAAAAACCCAATATCTTTAGTTGGTCTGTTTATTGCAGCATTATCTGTTCACTATTTGAATTTAGTAGGCAGAATTGTCTGTTCATTTCAGAATTGTCGGTATAGTAGTCATTTATGCCCGTCTTTTTCCTCGAATTAACACAATGTATCCCTATAGGAATCTAAAGTCTTCAATACCATTTATCAAAGTCAGTTCAATTTATCTTATACCATTTTAACATATTGTCTCAGTTCATCACACACTGCCCACTCTCCAAGGGTATGCTTATCCTTAGTATCACTGTTCAACACTTTCAAACACATTCCATCTATAAACATGGTCACTACCATTTGCTTACCTCACATAATTCCCTATTAGGGGCTTGTTGACTTTACCATACATCATTCAATTTTTTTTTTGAGTCCACAAGTAATGTATTTGCAATCCCTTTATGAAGGTAACACTACATCACGTCATTGTCAGTTTCCCTTTAGGACTTCTTGTCTCTACTCATATTCTCTTTTCAATTGATTTCCTGTCATTCACATCAACATATGCCAATACCTAGTCATCTATACTTGGACCTCCATAAATGCCACTTCATTTGAGTATTTCACTTCGCAGTTCGGGACTATTTTATTCTTAGTTTCAAATCTAGATTTCCCAACAGTTTGGCATCACATATGGAGACCTATTCACTTCACATTGCAATAGAATCACCTCAAATTAAAATTCCACTTACGTAGTTAGATACTTTACATTTCTGTACACACAATGCAGAAAACCTCAGTTGTATATTTCACTTGTTATGTCTAGATCTTCTCTGGAGATATGACTCAATTTCACCTTTGATTTCGTCCATACTTCTTTTCATTTAACTATTAGTCTTGCTACCGTCATTATACTGTTCACGAAAGTCTCATCAGCCAATTAATGTCTCTAATTGCTTTTCAATCATTCTTAACTATACGCACTATTTCAGTCAGAACAATGTTATGCCATAATTGAAAAGATCAAAACATTCCTTGCACTAAGGTTCTCTGTGACACTAAACACTTTCTTTAACACTTATTCTTTAAACTATACATCACCGGAAACCAAATAGGAACTTATACTATTAAACATTCCACAAAACTCCTTTCTGGTTATACTGATCCTCAAATAGAGGACTGATGCCATTATATTTTTTTTTGGGTTCATTTCCTCTCATAAAGGTGCATTCAGTCCTCTTATGTCTTACTTTAACCCATTATGAACTTTACACTTATAGCCACTCTAATCATTCACCGATCATCTCCTCTCTTGATTTCCATGTATCTTTCACATACGTTTCATTAATCATGATCAACTTTACCGTCCAATAGATACTCCCAATGGTAAATCAACTTAAATGCGACAACTCTTTTCATATATTACTATCATTGTTTCATTTTTTTTCTTTTCATTTCCCTAGTTTCATTCCCATATCATTCATGTGTCAGCTTGACCTTTTAAGGTCATATCCACTTGACTTATACAATGTCATCTCCTTATTGTTACATATCTCTTTATCTTCCTCAGACAATCTATAATAAGGTATTCACAGTCCCCAAAACATGACAAAATCGGTGATACAACTCCACTGTATCTCTATCTATTTACCCATCCATTTACCATTTCTGTGTCCATATACATCCTTTCAACCAATCCAGAATTTCCCGATATACAATCAGCAGAAATTGTCAGTCTGTCTTTTTTTTTCCTTACTATCTTATTATACTGATTTCCAAACTCTTAGCACTATATTCGCATAACCATTTCAGTCTCAAGCTTATGGCTCATAATCATACCCGTTTCACGAGTTCATTTCTGTTTATCTGTACACTTTTATCTCACCATTTCTACTTTTTCTTACCCTACTAGGCACTTTGCTCTTTCAGTTCTTTCAGTTCTAGGTAGATCATTACGGTACAATATTGACCTTATTACAATCTCGCTATCATCATCTACCTATGATATCTACTGATATCGAACACAAATGCAGTGAATCAATATCTGTCTGATCGGACCATCTACGTTTTACTCAGTTCTAATGTTTCCCATTTCATCACTTCTACAGTCAGAACTCTAATTCCCTAACCAGTATGCTTCTCATATCTCCAGTGGACCTCTCCAAGTTCTAGACATATTCGTTTTCTGTCGCCGTAATATTGCCACATTAATCAGGGGACTCAGTTTGATATCAATTCTTTCCTTAATCAGTCTAGGCCAACATAGTCATTCAAACCATAGTACATTATAATTCTCATCATCGATGTTTCCTTTTTCCCGTTCCTCATTGCCCATACACATTCATGGGCTCACATTCTAATATGGTCTAACTTTTCTCCCACTTAGGCACTTAACACGTATGCACACGTAGTGTAGCGCCCCCTTACCATAGGGTATCTACCGGAACACCCGTAGGTCATTCCTATACATATCCTACGACAAGAGACCACTACTGACAACAACCACTACACTCCTCATGGCATCACAATCATAAGACAGTAATAAGAAATTGACCACTTTTTAAAACCAAATTGGATTCCATTTCATCCACTTAAAACTCAGTAATTTACAAACTGTCAATATGTTTAGTTTACACATGCTCCAAAACACTACTCACTAAATGACATACTGTAATGTACAACAAACAGATCTAACTATAAGTCTCCAAAAGAAAGCCCAGCTGACCGACCTTTGAGCCATCGCTTCTCTCGCCAATTCACAGTATACGACTCTACAGTCCTGAGGGAGCTATCTGTCTATGCTTAGGCCTGAAAAATAAATTGCAATTTTGGATGAGTTTGCGAACTCAATGAGAAACCATCATCGATGGTTCTCCCAATTCATGCATCACATAAGCATGATACAGTACTCATTCAATAATTATACAAAACACACGATTGAAACAATCACAGTACACTTATACAATGCTCTGACGATCACGAGCGATGTATAAAGAACCACCAAAACATTTCCAAATATTCATCCAAGATGCAATGCACACGTGACTCTTTTCTAGTTCATTTCAGTATTGTGACCGAGCGCATAACAGTGATCAGTATAGACGCGTCTGGGGAGAATTATCTCCCGTCGAGCTCGAGGCTCGGTTCAGTATATCGAGCTCTAGGCTCGGTTCAGTACAGTGGCGTCTCGGTTCACAACTTTCCTTTTAACAGTGGGATGCATTTGTGCATGAATGCACATGTTCCATAGCAGTAAACATGATAATACACAGTCCAAATATTCAGTCCAATTAGACAGTTGCCTCATGTAAAGCACAGTCAGTAATGCCACATATAATCCACGTAATCCCCATAGGGCAATCAAATCACAGTTATAATCCACGTAATCCCCGTAGGGCAATCAAATCACAGTTATAATCACATAGATTGGAATAACCAACTAGGTTACTCACCTAATAACTTCCACGCTAGTGCCGGGAAGTCTCTGCCAAGTCCGTGGAACGACGGTCCACTTGAGCCTCTATAGCAAGTTAAATGAATAACCATTACCATTGGTATAAATGACTAAACAATGCACATGAAATCAGTAAAATATGTATAATGCATGTTCATGGCATTCCCGGACTTAATCCAATATTTTCCCAAAATAAAATTCTATCAAAAATTAGAAATCCATTAGCGCTGACGGTGCGCAATTCGGACCTCTATAGGTCCCCATTTAAATAAAACAGTGATTCACCGTTCCGTTACCCGGGGCTACGTCAAATTCCCGTCTAAAAATCCTGAATCTCTCAGAAAATGAAATTAAATATTCGATGAATCCGATGCCTCAAGAATCAGGTCAATCGGACGTCGGACGGAAAAGTTATTCACGAAAGAACCCAAAACTCAACAATTTATATTTTTAGATAAACCCTTATTTCCCCCTTTTATTTTCTGATTTCCAACCAAACTTCCAACACCCATAACTCTTTCTACACATTTCTGAAAAATGCAAACTATACCTTGTTGGAAAGCTTATGAAAAACTCTACAATTCTCAAGAAGACTATAAAAATCAATTCCAACCCTAAGGGTGTCAAAAACTCCATCAAACCTACTGCCTACTCAATTTCCCTCAACACAGGGCAGTACAGTGGCAATTTCATAACTCACTGATTCTTCAGTAATAAATTACCACAAAAATATGGTCAATAAGCTAACAATGTCCTCAACAACTTTCATGAACAATCCAAAATCAAATTCTATTGCTAAACAAGTCAATTAACTCATCTAATGTTACTGTCCCTGAAATCCTCCAATTTGGGCAGTAACCTTATAACAAGCATAACTCCCTGTATACAAGTCATTAAAATCCGAACTTTATATCCCTGAAAAGATAACATCTCAAACTTCAATTTTCATGAAGCACTCATCATCCAATTAGATCTCTATCAATTTCAAAACTGTTATAGAAGCTACTGTTATGATCAGCCATTCATAACCTAATGTAGGGTCAATTTTTGAAAAATCATAACTCCCAATTCTAACTTCTAAAAATTACACACCATATATCAATTTCAAGGTAATCTCTTCCTCTACAATTCTTCAGAAGCTCACTCACACCAATTCAGTCCACATAAAATGTTAAAATTGCCTCCAATCCGAAAACTCACAAAATCACACTTAAGCTAGGTTTCATCAAAATGCTCAAAACCAGTCAATAGTAATCAGTTCATATCTCCCAATATACAACTCTAAAAATAGCAAGATCAGTAGCAATGGAAAGATAATTAAATAAACTACAACTTTCATGAAGACCATTCTCCCTAATTCCATCTCAATTAATTCAGAAAAATCAGCAAAGTTCATATGTTGTGGTTTCAGTTACTGTTCATAGGCAATGGAACAGTAACTTTCCATTCAAAAATTCACCCTTCTAACATTGAAATTTAACAACACCTATTTCACGCTAAATTGAAGCCAACATCCCAAAGTTTCAGTAGCCACTAACTTTACCCCATTTGCATTACTACACAATAAATTATGAATAAGTCAGTAACATCAATTTCAACTCTAACTTTCCAGATTTAGTGTTAACCTTAGATCTATCATTTCCAATGCCTTTTTCACATCACTAGACATCCAATTAAATACAAATTAAATATTACTACAGTCATGCATATACTAGGGCTAATACTGAAAAATTGGCAGCATTCATATACTCAAATAATCATCCATACTCAACTCAAAATCAAACCATATCATTAATTTCAATACATCTTCACCTAGCTTCATACCCATTTCTTCAAATCATAATAATCATCACTTTAATGCCTACATGAACCTAATACATGCTTTAAACCTTTTATTAATCACTCCTCACTATCATGGCATTTAATTCCATATGCAAATCTCATTTAAAACTCAAACCTTAAGTGAAAACTTACCTAATACAAAACCTCCTTCAAAGCTTCAATAACCAACTTCTAACTCCTACACCAAGGTACCAACCTCCTTCCCTTCTCAAGTATGCACAATACTCATCATCTAGCTTTGATGGATTAAGAGATAGTAGCTTGAAGTTATGGAGAAAGTTGAGAGAAGAGTAAAATTTCGATGGTTTGTAAGGAAGAGTGGAGTTTCGGATGAGTTTAAAAACCAAAAGCCTTAAAACAATTCATCTTCCTTCCTTTAAACACACTCATCCGAGAACAATGAGAGGGTGCATTTAATGTGACCTTTTAAATGGCAAATTGTGATTGGCTTTCAATTTAAAGAAAAGTCAAAGTAGTATTTGTTTAATCCAGTCCAAAATTTTACTCCATTTAACTCCAATGACCCTACTTTCAGTCCCAAAATAATATACCCAATATTACAGTACCAGTGGGTAGCGATTTTTGCTACCGAGAATCGACCGGTTCGCCAAATGGCGATTTTTCCGATCCGGGAATTGTCTCCGGAAAAATCCAGAAAAATTCCTAAAAATTTCTAAAAATGTAAAACAATTTATGACGTACTTCAAATAATTTTTCCAAACTCAATTACTCCATTAATTTCACACAGAAGTTTAATTTAAAACCTAAGCCGGAAAATGTCATGCATGCATGTATACTGTGTGCATGTGCAACCAATCAGTAATCAGAAAGGCTATATGCTGTATGCGCATGCCGAGATATAATTTAATATCCCGAACCCGTCCTAATTACCAAAATACCCTTTTCCTATAGGAGAGGGGATGTTACACGTAGGATTTATCCTCGTGCGACTCAGACTAGGGATCAGTTACCACGGTCTGCAACGACACAACTCAAATGCATGCAACTTGACCTATGTTTTAGACTGTGCCCAGATACATTCGTATTGTTGGGCTCTGATACCATCGAAATGTAACACCCCACTCCCGAGTGACCCGAACCCGATATCGTTGGTGATATCCGAGTTCGTGCCCCGCAAGGGTGGCGTACTACATCAATCAGTTAAAACTCAGTATACATTTTTTTTGAACCAATCATTCCACGTTAAAAGGAAATAGTTTCCGTTAATACACAATCACACGTAATAAGTAGTAAATGAGAAAATCTTTGCAAGGATAATTATTACTATCATTTAGCAATATTTTACAGTAACCAAACAGTTCACATACTAATCAGTTTACAAAGATTGCGGAATACAACATTAAGAAATACTAATGCAGATGCGAACTGATCCCGACCTCTATCTCAACTTGCACCCAGTAGGTATACTCCCGTGTCAAACGGGGTACTCTTCTAGTCCTAAAAATAGATTGCAATTTTGGATGAGTTTGCGAACTCAATGAAGAACCATCATCGATGGTTCTCCCAATTCATGCATCATATAACAAATTACAGTAATAAAACAGTCTTAGTAATGATAATACAGTCAATATTACACAGTCAATTATACAGTCAATTTCACAGTCAGTATTATAGCCACAGAAAAATAAGACAGTCAGAGTCAGTATAGGCAATCACAACACAGCAGTCATATAGTCATGTAGAGCAAAAGCTATTTCAAGCATTCAGTATAGTATGCAATGCACATGTGACCCTTTTTTCAGTTTTATTTCAGAATTGTGACCGAGCGCATAAACAGTAAACAGTGGACGCTTAGCGTCTAGGAAGTAGAACTTCCTTCGAGCTTGAAGTTCTTTTTCAAGATTACCGATGGACGCGTGGCGTCTAGGAGTAGACTCCTTCGAGCTCAAGCTCGCAGATGCGTCGATGTCGATGGCGACTCAGTTCACAATTTTCCTTTATCAATTTATGCATCGGTGTATGAATGCATATGCCCAGTTACACATCTCATAAACAGTTAATCATTCAAGCACAATCATTTAACAGTCAGTATGCACAAGTCACAGTCCATAATTTACAATTACAGCCTATAATTCACAGTCACAGTAATCCCCGTAGGGCAATCAAGTCATATTAAACACATAGATTGAGATAATCACCTAGGTTACTCACCTATCACTTCCGAGCTAATGTCGGGAAGTCTCTGCTACGTCGATCGAACGACGCTCCAATTGGGCCTCTATAAGAATCAAAGAAGAAAACGATCACTAATTATCCAATCTGAATTCGTTAATGATGCACATGTAGGTGTATAATGCATGTTCATGAATTCCCAGCCCTAATCCCATTTTTTTCCATTCTATAATCCGTTTAAAAATTAGAAAGCTAATGACGCTGACGGAACTCAATTCGGACCTCTATAGGTCCTCAATTAAATAAAACAGTGATTAAAGACTCCGTTACCTGGACCCACGTCAATTCTCGTCTGAAAGTCCCCAATATCTCAGAAAATGAAATTAAATATCCAGTGAATCCGATGCCTTAAGAATCAGGTCAATCGGACGTCGGACGGAAAAGATATGAGCAAAAGAACACAAAAATCAAATTTACCCCTAAGAGTGTCAAAATTCAAATGAAACTTCTGTCATTCAAAACCTATCAAAACAGAACAGTACTTGGTAAATTCAGTAACTTCCATTATCTTCAGTAAAAAATTACACAATAAATATGCTCAGAAAGATCACATTGTGATCTACAACTTTCATGAACAATATGAAATCAAATTCAATGGTTAATTAGGTCAAACAATTCAGTGAATGCTGCTGCCCCTGCAAGTACTCAATCTGGACAGTAATGTTCTAAACAGTATATCTCCTTGCAAAAATGTCAAATAAATGCATACTTTATACCTATGGAAAGATCAAACATAATGCTACACTTCTCATGAAGGGCCTCAAAGCCAATTCCATCTCTAACAAGCTTAAAACTTTCATACAAGTTACTGATCAGGGCAGCAGTCTATAACCTCATGCAGGTACAGATTTTGAAAATTCATTACTCCCACATATGATCTCCAACAATTAAATTCTATATACCATTTTCAAGATAATTTCTTCCTCTACAACTCTCTAGAAGATCACTCAAGCCAATTCAATTTAAAAAAATTTCTAAAATTGCTTCTAATCAGAATGTGCACCAAATCCACTCTTAGTCTAGGTTTCACCAAATTGTTCAAAATCAGTCCATATTCCACAGTGCATATCTCCCAATATAAAGATATAAAAATTTCACAATCAGTGGGAATGGAAAGATAACTTAATAAGATTCAAATTTCATTTAGACCATTTTCCCTAATTCCATCTCAATTAATTTAGAAAAATCATCAACACAATCAGGTCATCAATCTGGATACTGTTCATTCCAGCCATCAGCAGTAACTTTCCATGCTAAATTTCACCCTCTTAAAGCTAAAATTGGACAACACCTATTTCACACAAAAATGTAGTCAACAAACCAAAGTTTACTTTGGCACAAACCTTGCCTCATTTGCATACCTAAACAATGAGTTATGCTCAAAACAGTGTAATCAGTTAAAACCAAAATTTCCAGCTTTGGTACTAAACTTAGCTTCTATCATTTCCAATGCCAATAACACATCACTAAGCATCCAAATGAGCACAAAATCAGTCCCTACAACATTCATACATTCACTAGGGCTAATAGTCACAATTTGGTAGCATGAAACTCTTACGTTATATGCAAGATTAGTCATCAATATTCAATCCAAATTCAAGCTAAACATTCATTCAATCCTACTACTTCATCAAGCTGTACATAACATACCCTTATACCCAACAATTCCACCTATAATTCTCATCAAATTCATGCATCAATACTCATAATAAATGCACCATAACTCCAATTAAATACATCTAACAACCATGATTCAATACTACATAATTAAAGCTTAATTAAAACTAACTTCAAACCTTACCTACTTAAACTTCCAATCTTCACTTCCTTTCAAATCTTTGCTTCCTACCCTCTCTAACAACTTCTCCTAACACCAAGCAAGGGCAAGTTCTCCATTGCAAGAAAATAACTTGATTTCATGAAGGAGCTCTTAAGGTTTGGAGGGAGGTTTGAGAGAGGAAGAAGAAAATCGATGATGAGAGGAACAAATGAAGAGGGTTTTCGGATGGTTGAATAAGAAAGCAAGGAAACTTGATTTTTCATGCTTTAATTAAGACAACAACGAGAGAGGAAGCAAGTAGCATAAGACAAAAGCATTTATTCATGAGGACAAGTGGCAATTCTAAGGAAAAAAGACAAAATAGGCTAAAAACAAATTAATAAATAGGAATCCTAATGTAATTTGACCCATTCTAGTCCAATGGCCCTAATTTCAATCCCAAAATAATATAACCAATATTACAGTGCCATTGGATAAAAATTTTCGCTACCGAAAATCAACCGGTTCGTCGCTTGACGATTTTTTCGGTTCGAGAATTTTCTTCCGAAAAATTCCAGAAAAATTCCTAAAAATCCCTTAAAATATAAAACACTCAATGGCGCACTCAAAATAATTTTCCACACACAATAACCACGTTAATCACAATAAAATGCCGTTTAGGCCCAAATATCGGGAATGTCATGTATGCATGTGCAGTACTTTCATGTGCACAAATGATACTGTGTACCAATCCTATTATGCATGAACCGTCCTAAATCATTCCAATCCATCTCATCCTGTGCCAAATTTACTATTTTACCCTTCCTGCCGAGGGTGGGATGTTACAGTGCAAAATCAAGACAACATTAATCTTTGATGGGCAAGAGATAAACCATTGTGAAATTAAGATGGAAATTATTTTCAACGTGTTAGAAACATTCAAACATGAAGATTATGGGAAGATTTTGTTAAATCTATCCGTTGGAGTAAGCATTAGTCGACTAGCATATCACAAGTCGACTATTAAATTAAGATATGCCAGATGGGGCATGAAACAAGTCGACCAACATGTGACAAGTCGACTATTAATCAGCTGGATAGGTGCACTAGTCGACTATCATTACATTAGTCGATTATTCGAAGAGCGGAGATGAAACCTGCATGGAAAAACGTTGGCACTAGTCGACTATAACACCTCAATTAGTCGACTATCAGGTAGAGCTGAACAAAATTTGTCTGGATCAATCACAAATGGAAAGGAAATCATTTCGTAACGTCTATGAGCAATCAGCAACAGCTAGAAAAAGATCTCCAACGACTATATTCATCTGGAAGTCTACAAATAAATAGAGGAAGATCAAATGATTGAGTAAACTTGTCCAAAAGCAAAAGCATACAACTATTGTTACTAATTTGCTCTCAATTGCTCTTATCTTGTTCTAAATCTATACTGAGCATTGTTACTTCATGTTTATCATTGTTATTATTGTGAGTTGAGTGATTGGTGGAAAATCACTTATGATGTAGGATTTGTGCCAGAAAACAAATCGGTTGTGAGGCGTAGCTTGAGCCGAAAGTCAAGTTGTATTGAAAAGTTCACACTAAACTAAAAAGTGTGTAGTAAAGTGTTTTGACAAAATCCTAAGTGGGAGCTTAGGTAGAGGACATAGGTCTTAGCACTAAACCTCTATAAAAATAGTGTTTGCCTCTCTTCCCTACTCTTTGCATTTAAATTTATTTAATTGCTTTGTGTGTATTAACTTCTGGTTTTTGTAGAACTTTACGAAAAAGGTTCAAAGATCTATTCAACCCCCCTTCTAGATCGTTTACAGAAGTTTCCCAAAATCTATTCTGAAATAGAAAAATGAGTTTGCTCACATTTTATGACTTCTAATGTTGGGCTCCAGAAACGGGGTCCAACATTGTAAGCCATTATTTCAGTCCAAAAGTCCTCTAAAACATCTACATTTTTATATATTGACCTTAAAAAATTAGTAAACATATTAAGGTACCTCAAAAACATAATATTTAAGATTAAAAGCTTGTACTAACCTTTAAAACACTTAAAACACAAATAATTAACAAACTAACACAATTTTAGCCTAAACATATACTAACTGATTGAATTAATAGCTAAACACATATCAAACTATGCCATAAAAAACTATGCAATTTACATTTATCACACATGATCAATGAAAAAAGCTGGATAAAATAGTGATCTACATAGTAAGATTTGGAAATAGTGAATTTATTTTGGTTAAAGGCAAATGAACTATCACCATGGAAAGCTTGACAGGTTTGAAGTATATTTTTGAAGTAGTATATGTGCCTGACATTGATTAAAACTTGCTCAATATTGAACAGCTAATTGAAAAAGGCTTCAAAGTCATATTTAAAGACAAATGTTGTCTATTTAAAGGCATAAAAGGGACAACTTTATTTAAGGTAAAAATGAGAGTAAAAAGCACTGCATTAAATCTAATGGAGGAAGAGCACATAGCATTTTAAAATACTATAAGTAGTGCAGAGCTATAGTATAAAAGGCTAGACTTCCATCATGTCGGACTTCTCTATATGTAGAACATAATTTGGTGAAAGATGTGTCTATAATGGAATATAAGATAACTAGTTATGTGGCTTTTCAATATGGTAAACAAGTTAAAAGGCCCTTCCCTCATTCAGTTTAGAGAGCAACACATAAATTGCAACTTGTGAACACAGATATTGGTGGACCCTAGAAAACACCATATTTAAATGGTAGTAAGTACTACATTGCATTACATTTATTGATGATTATACTAAATTTAGATGGATATATGATGATAGGTAAATTTTTACGATTTATAAGCCCTCAAAATGCTGCAAGCGCACAGGTTATGGATGTAGTATGTGAGGTTTCAATCCCTTGAGGAGTGGTGAACTAATTCAATTCTAAGTTATCTAAGGTGCTAAGATTTATAAAAAAGAAAATAAAAAATAGATAGAAAAGTAAATATGTGAAGATAATTGACAGAAAATTAATTTGTAAATTAAAAAAAAGATATTAAATTGAGCTATACCAAATTCACAATGAGAAATCATATAAGAAGAAGTTTCAAATTATGAAAAAAGGGGATTTTCTTTATCATTAATACCAACCTAGTCATTTACGCATTAATGAGGTGTCGACTCTAGACTATCAAAGGGAGGATTACTCTCTATAAAGTTATAATCGCAATAATCCCTAATTAGATTAAATACTGAATATTTAATCTCTCAATTACAAACAGCTCTAACCCTAATAAGTTCTTGAGCTTTCTAAAGAACAACAGGGTCTCACATGAGATCTCTCTTCGTATAATAATCGATTTAATTAATTATGTGATCTATTTGATCGTTTAACCCTCATTAACCCAATCCAATCATTTTGTATTCGTTTCACCCTCTCAATTTATTATCAAAGCATAAAGTTACAACTATTATTCACAAAATCCAAATGATTAAACACAAAATAACTAGATTAACATTAAATCAAGTTAAAATCCCTAAAGAAAATTAGAACACCATGATCAAACCCAAATCCATCAACATATTCATATCCATCTCAACATTCAAAGAAAAATAACACAAAGATGAATGAAATAATTTTTAAAAATGCCTCGAGAAAATAATAGTAGTGGAAATTGGCTCCTCTCTCCTCTTCTTCCTCTTCTCTCTCTTTTTCTTCTCTCTTCTTAGAGTTTTCCTAAAAGTGACAAATTGGAGAGCTCTCTTAGGGTTTGTTATTTATACTTTTTATACTCTTTTATATTCTAGACAATCTTAGGGTTTTTTCGAGTTCAAAAATCCCTCAAAATCCTAAATCCAGAAGGTTGTTGGCATCTATCCTTACACAGGCCATGATCATGACCCATAGTGCCATGATCCTGGCACTTGATTTTCCTTTCTATCACAATCGTGGTAGACCAGACCATGATCATTTTAACATCCCAATTCTATAAAGCACATAACCAACATTCTAGTGAACATTTGAGCATATACCCTATGAAAATGACATGTTAAAGCTGTCACATCACTTATCGTGGCATCATATAGATTATAAACATGTCAGAAAAACTATGTTCTCTCATTTCATTCATGATTATAAGCATACATTTTCATTACATTCCTTGCATTTGATTAATAAACATAAATATTCATTGTGTTATTACACTCATAACTCCTATTTATACAATACATGACATGTCAAAGTTTGTAACTCTATACAATCTGCACAACATCAGACAAGGGACTAGCCTAAAATATTTTATCTAGAAATTTCAATATCAGTTGAATAGACCTTTGAGCCATTCTTGGTTCCAAAATGAACAATGCTAGGTTGCTACTAAATTGTCTTAGAAAATAGGTTGTCTTGGTACCTGAAAATCAACGAAGCAATTTTGATAAGTTTGTGAACTCAGTAAGTGAACCATCATTGATATGTTCACTCAAGTCAGGATACAATATCACAAACATATATAATCCAAGTTCTTAAACACATCACATTATTTAAAAATCAAATCCCAATTATCACAGTATACTTATCTCACATTTTAACAAACACATTGGAAACACAAATATTTTATATTACTATTTCAACACAATTCAGTAAATTCCTCACAATACTTCATATAACACATACATGATATATATATATATATATATATATTGTGACTCCATTTTTTTTAATTTTATTGTGACCAAGTGTAGCACCCCCTTACCGTAGAGTACCTACCGAAACACTCGTAGGTCATTTCGGTACATATCCTACGATAAGAGAGAACTACAGACAAACAACTCTAAACTCTACATGGCATCACAATAATAAAACATTAATAGTAATTGGTGACTTTTTTAAAAACCAAACTTTGTTTCATTTCATTTCATCAAACTCAATAATTTACAAACTGTTAGTATCATTTATCTATACATTCCTCTGAAAACTTAACACAACTACTATATACACTAAGACAAAAACAACAATCCTAACTAGAGGTCATCCAAAAGAATCCAGTTGACCGACCTGTGAGCCATAGCTTCTCTCGCCAATCTGAATCTACAAGGCTCTACAGTCTCTCTGGAGCTAAGAGGCTACTCTCGATCTTGAAAAATAGATTGCAATTTTGGATGAGTTTGCGAACTCAGTGAGGAACCATAATCGATGGCTCGCCCAATTCATGCAGCACTCAAGCAAATTACAGAGTATATACAATAACACGTTCAGAAGAAGCAAATCACAATTGTATAATGCACTCTTGCCTTTTTCCCATTTACTGTATTCAATCAAAATGTGTATGCAATGCATATGTGACACTTTCCCATTTTATTATAGTGTTGTGACCGAGCACTTAAACAGTAAACAGTAGGCAGTAGACGCATCTAGGGAGTAGGAGAGCCCTCTGAGTGTGCACTATCTCCCTTCGAGCTCGAGGCTCTTTTTCAGTATCAATGGCGACTTTGGTCACAACTGTTATTATCCGTTCATGTATTTGTGTATGAAATGCAATATGCCTAATGTATCACAGTTAATATAAAACAGTCTGTCACAGTAGAGGCAACGCAATAAAGCACAGTAATAGCAAGTAATTTGACAATCAGCATATAAAGGACACTTCTATGTCAAATCTCCCAATTCATCGGACCATCCGTGTCCGGAACCCAGTCATAAACAAACACAATCACTAATCCCACCATTATTCCCCACAGTAGATATATAATAATTGAAAGAACCATCTAGGTTACTCACCTATAACTTCCGAGCTATTGCCGAGAAGTCTCTGCACCGTCGGTCGGTCGACACTCCAAATGTGCCTCTATCATAATCAGAGAATATAACCATTACTAATTGTCCAATCAGAACTAGTTAATGATGCACATGTAACAATTAAAAGGTGTACAATGCATGTTCATGATATTTCTGGCCTTAATCCAAAATTTCCATCACAAACATTCCATCTAAAAATTAGAAATCTAACGGCACCGAAATTACTCAATCCGGGCCTCTATAGGTTAAAAAATAAACAAAACAGTGACCAAAGAACCATTACCCAGACCCACGTCAATTTTTCGCCCAAAAATTCCCAATTTCTCATAAAATAAAATTAAATATTTTACGAATCCGATGCCTCAAGAATCAGGTCAATCGGATGTCGGACGAAAAATTTATAAGCAAAAGAAGGAAAAATATATGATCCTAATCGACTTGCCTGAGAATCCTAGTCGACTTATGCTACTGTGTATGTCCTAGTCGACTTGTCTGAGAGTGCAAGTCGACTTACGCTACTACAATGGCAGATCTGGAACAAACATCCTCCGACATCCCAACTTCCATAGGGCATATGTTGGACCCCGAACCTTGAGTGACAATTTGATTTAGTAATGTGAATGATTAAGTGGATGAGTTGATTGAAATGAAGTTAAATAGCAAGAATTAAAAAGAAAAAGTGTGAAAATTTGAAGGATTTAGAAAGTTTGACTTTTTAGAGAGAGAATGTTTGACTTTAAGAGTTGACTTTTGTTTGAGGCAAAATTTGATAAAGTTATTTACATGAAACTTGTAGATTATGTCAAGAGCTTTCTGTAGACATAAAGTTTGCAATTGTTCGATATCGGGAGTGAAAGTTATGATCAGTCAAAGTTTACGTGTGATAGGGTTGACTTTTGACTTTAAGTACAACTTTGACTGAGAAATTGACCTTGTTAGAGGTTAATTGAGCTTTGATGATGTTCATGAAAATTGAAGGATTTGTTTTGATCTTTATTTCGATATAAAGTATGCAATTTTTCGATCTCGGAATAATAAGTTATGATTTTTACAAGTTTATATTGTGGTTTTAGCATGAATAGCCTCTTTGTCTGGAAAATGGACTCCCGTAGAAGTCGATTTGGGTTTTATGTTCTTCGTGGATGATTTAGAGCTCCTCTCAAGCTTTCCGTAGAGACTAAGTTTGTCAAAATTAGAGTTCGGGAGTAAGAGTTATGAATTTTGGAAGTTTTGGATTTTTTATGTTAAAAAAAAAAAAAAAATTGAAATGAAATTGATTCATCCCCGTCGCTAGGGCGACGTATCGCCCTAGTGATGGTGAGCCTTTCGCTCGCATCGCTAGGGCGAGGCATCGCCCTCGCGACGGCTGGCGTTTCGCCCGCGTCACCAGGGCGATGCGTCGCTAGGACGATCTTGCCCGTACGACGCCGTTTTGATTCTTTGGTTTTCTTGACTTTATTTCCTCCAATCCGACCTTTGTTCACTATTTTGCTTATATCTTTTCCGTCCGACATCCGATTGAGTCGATTCTTTTTGCGTTGGATTCATAAGACAATTATCTACATCCTCATAGAAATTTGTGAATTTTTGAGATTAAATTAATAGTGATTAATTTAATCAAAGTAAGTCGGGAAATTTTCCGAGCATGGTTCAGTGTTTTGTGAAATTCGGGAGTTGTAGAGATCCGATTGAAGAGATTCTTGAGGAGAAATAAAGATAAGACAAGGGGCTACAAATCATATGAAGACATGAAATGTCAATTTTGCCCCTAAGATTTTTAATTTTTGAATTTAAGTTCGGATTAGGGTGTAAATTGTGGATTAGGAACACCTGAGAGTATTTTAAGTATAACTTTTGATCTGGGAATCGAAATGAGGCGATTCTTGTTTTGAATTAAACTAGAGACATAAGGCTACAATTGTTATGAAGACATCGAGTTTTAGTTCTGGGATTAAGAATGTGAAATTTTGGACGGAAATAATCGTACATAGGAAATGTGTTAGAATATGGATATTTCCGCCTTGCTTTCAGATAACTTTTGATGTGGTACTCGAATTGAGCGCGGTCAGTGGCGTTGGATTCGTATGAGTGAGAGGAACATTTCTAGAAGGAAGTTTTGACAAATTCCTTCAAATCGATAGTGCGAATCAAACCGCAAGTAAGTATAATTTTAAGTTTTGAATGGAGGGCAAAATGATCATTTGACCATCAATTAATGAAACTCATTAATGATTGTCGTTTGAGCTATTAAAACGATGAATGGTCTGGAAAATTACAGAAGAAGAGAAAGAAGAAGAAATAAGAAGAGAGTGGAAGTTTCAGATGGAGAAAAGATGAGAGAGAAGTTATTTTGATTTTTCTACTTGTTTTCTTAAGGATTTTGGGATGGTTCCAAGAGAGAAAAGGTAGAGGAGCATAAGAGCTTCCTAAGGAACCAAAAAAATTCAAATTTGGAAGAGAAAGAGGTAAGAGAAATTTTTCTACTTTGAGATTTTGATTAATTTTCGGTTTAGAATTATGGCATATAAGATGGGTTTATGATTTATGAAGTTAATTTTGAAATATATGCTTTAAGTGGGTTTAATTTTGGATGGAAAATTGATTTAGGTTTAGGCTTAATTTTATGATGAAGGATTTTGTGATATTTTGGTGTAAAATTATTGATAATGATATGGGTTAGTGATATATGAATTCAATTTTGAAGAATTTGTGAATTGTGATATTGATTTTAGATAAATTGGTTTAGGCCAATTTTGAAAATTGGGGATTTTCAAAATTGAAGATTTAAATAGTTTGAATTGTTATGGAATTGGTGTTTTCTAAGTTAAATTTGAGTAATTAAGTGATTTATGGTATTGAATTTGATTTAATTCGGTTTAGGTCAAATTTGGAATTTGGGAATGTTAGAAATTCTTGCTTTAGATAGCTTGGTAAAGTGATGAATTTGGGTTCCTTATAGTTAAATTAGAGATTATACAAATTTATGATGTGGAATTTGGGTGATTATGGCTTAGGTCAATTTTAATTGAGAGAAGGAAAGAAGCAAGGATCAAATTGGAGCTTGGGACAAGTTCCTGGTATCGATTCGAGGTGGGTAGCATATTTATATTTTGATTTGTAAGCTTAATACGAATTTTGAAAAAAATAATTTAAAAGAAAGCAAAAAGTTTGGAATTTTGATTACTTATTGTTTTGGAAATGTTTGAAAATAAGAATTGATTTAAGGTTTGAAATTATGATTCCTAAGTGATTTCTGAAAAATTATTACACGCTTAAATTCATTGTTTTAAATGATTTGCTAAATCGTTAGAAATGTCTGAAATTGTATTTGTTATGTACGCATTGATAAGTATGCATATTGTGGCAATTATTGATTGATTGAATTAATTGAATTATATGATATGTGTGAATTTGTGAGATTGTTTTAAGTTGATGAAGTAATGTTAGAAAAGCAAAATTTTGGAAAGTGCCTTCGGGCAATTTGAATTTCCATTTTCGATATGTGTTATGTGGGTTTGGTAGGTCCTTTGGTGAGTCATCGCTGTCTCTACTTGTTAAGCCTTTTCCCGGCTGCCCGCTAGTGGCACGGAGTCGATTCGGACTCCCTCACGGCTACAATGGACATTATCTTGAAAAGTGTAATGACGTTCTATTCACGATCGCATATGACCGCTATATGAAGAATGCGATCGCTCTGCTTGGACCGAACCGACCATTCGATGTGTTATATGTTTTGATTTGTTTATGTGTTCGCATTCATATTTATGAAAAATTCAAGAAGTTTTGAAAAATGAGAAAAAGTGAGATTATTATGAAAAGTTTGAAAAATATGAAAAAAATGGGTTTGAGGAAATTGTTTGAAAAATTATAAAGTTTGAAAAATTAGCCCCTTTGGCAAAAAGATTATGAAAAATGATTTCGGCTTATTTATCGATTTATAAATGTGTTATCCACGAGCTTCCAAGCTCACCCCCCCTTTCATCCCTATCTCCAGGTTTCGAGCGGGAGATCGGATGAAAGACTGTCAGGACATCAGTTCGATTTGTGAATGTTTTTGTATCTTGAGTAATTTGGATCTTTGTATAAGTTTGTAAATGGCTTGAAAAGCCATTAAGGATTTATAAGAAATTTAAATTATGATGCTTATGAAATTATTGAAATTGCATAAGAAATTATGTTATGAAAGGGATTTGAGTATAGCATATTCGATTTCTGGAATTGTGTTATTCATTAATGGTTACTTAGATTGAGATTGTCATTTATAAATGATGAGGATTGTATATTGATTATAAATATGATGATTGTGATTTGGATATAGAAAATGAGATTGATGTGTTGACTGGTTGAGAATTATGGAAGTATTAGATTTAGGTTTGTGTTTTGCTGGTGTTTGGGTTCCGGACGGGAGTGTCCGATGATTCTGAGGTCTGTTGAGATTATAGAAGTGTTTATTTGCCTTTGCAGGAATTTTTGGGTTAGGATAAATGCAGCCGTTATGCTGCCGAATTTTCGTTAGAAAATAATTTGGAAAAGAAGAAAAATAAAAATTTAGACGTATGAAAGATGGATTTATGAGATTGGTATTAATGTTAAGAAGATTGATTATGATTTGAAAGTGATTGAGTAAAGAGAAAAGGAATGAATAAGAATGATGCTTTTGTATGTAATGGAATAAAGTGATTAAGAATGAAAAAGACAAGGAATAAAGAAAGAAAAGAAAAGAAAATTTATACCGGATTTTCGCATCGGATTAGTCTAAGGAATTCCAACGCAATTATGTTCATTTAATCGTTTTCTTTGATTTTTGTGCTCGGATGTCGGATCTGTTCTACTTGATTTCGTTTCGCTTTGAAATCTATTCGTTAGGTTCGATACGACTTCGATTTGTTTTGTTATGAATTGATTCCGAATTCGACTTTCGAAATCTGTTCGTTTAGTTCGTTTTCGCTATTGGCTTCCGTATTTTGTTTTCGATCCGAAATTTCCGTTTCCATTCGATTCCATTTTTCCGTTCTTCGGTAAGCAAGAAGATTTTTGTCTCCGCTTTGTACTTTGTTCCGTTTTCCGTTCGCTTCAAATGGGTTCGATAGAAGGATCCAACATTTAGATAAGGATAGTGTGCAGTGTATGTAGTTGGGTCTCGAAAGTGGGATCCAACAGCATAACTCCCTGCTCCAAACTTCAAATTGGACAAACTGGTGTCTATTTTATAGAGAAAAGAGAGCTCGAAAAGTTTTATGAAGGGCATAAAAACTAATTACACCTCTAAGGGTGTCAAAAATACACTCAAAGTTACTGCCTTCATAATGCCTCTCAAAATAGTTCAACATTTTGTCAAAACAGTGCAACATTTTATAAAATCCATAACTTCTCATTCCCTTTGCTAAAAATTACAAGATTTATTCCAAATGAAAGATCAGAATGTGACTACAACGTTCATGAACAGCATGAAATCATATTCAATTGCTAAGTAGGTCAAACAATTCAATGAATGATTCTACCCACTGAAACCACCTGAATTGAACAACAATTTTATAAAAAGCATAATTTCTTGCACAAATGTCAAAAAATTGCATACTTTATACCTATGAAAAGATCAAACAGAATCATACACTTCTCATGAAGGGCTTAATAGCCAATTACATCTCTAACAAACTCAAACCTGTCATGCAATTGACTGCCTTGATCACTAGTCAATGACCTAACTTAAGTCCAATCTTTGAAAATTCAAAACTCCCAATTCTGATATCCAAAAATAGTATAGTATATCTCATTTTCAAGATAATTTCTTCCTCTACAATTTTCCAGAAGATCACTTGAGTCAATTCAAATCATAGAAATCTCTAAATTTGCTTCCAATCACAATACTCACAAAACCTACACTTATGGCTAGGTTTCACCAAAATGCACATAACCAGTCAATAGTCAACAATTCATAACTCCCAACATAAATATCGAAAAATTGAAAAATTAGTGGAAATGGAAAGCTAACAAGATAGGCTTCAACTTTCATTGAGACCATTTTCACCAATTCCTCCTAAATCAATCTAGAAAACTCATCAAAGTTTCAGGTCATCTAATTCAGATACTGTTCACACAGCCAGTATAGTTCACTTTCAAGGCAGAAATTCAACCTCTTCAAGTTACAATTAGACAACACTTATTTCACAAGAAATTGAAGCCAAACATCTAAAGTTTAATTTAGCACAAACCTCACCTCATTTTCTTAACCACACAATTAGTTATGGCAAAAACATTAAACCATGATCAATTTGCATTTTTCCAGCTTTTATACTAAACCTATATCCTATCACTTCCAATATCATTTCTATACCACTTCTCATTCACCTCACAAAACATATCCACTATTATTCACTCACATCCTATCCTTTGACATAAGTCCACAAATTTCAGCACACACACACAACTTTCTTTCATTACAAAGCACTCATCTAACCTCATCAAAATCCATCCAAAACACTTAATTTTACCTACTACACATGCTATACCACTTATCCTCAATCAATCATCAATCATTCATCAATTAAACAACCAAATTACATAGCTACATACAACAACAAATTCTCATCCAATTTAGTGTATAAACAACACAAAGAATGCATTAAATGAACAATCAAAACTTTACACATAATCTTACCTAATCAAGCTTCAATTCTTCTCAATCTTCCAACTAACTCACCAACCCCCTTTTCTACACTTCACCACATGATCATCACCTTCTCAAAAGGGGTGAGGTTTATGTCAAGCTCTTTAGGTAAACTAAAAGAGGGGAAAACAAAGTAGAAGGAAGTAGGAAATATGAACAAAATTATCAAAGTAGCAAAGAAGGAGGAAGCTACGAGAATGAAGAGAGAGAGAGAGCATGAAGACAAACTCATTTTGGCCTTTGAATTTGCAAGTGTCGTGGAGGAATGGTGAAACACAAACATTAAATAAACGTAAGATGTGTCATAGGACACTTGGCAATTACATAACAAAAAGACAAAATTCCATCCAATGGCTCTAATTAATCCATCCAATGGCTCTAGTTACAATCCTAAAATTATTTATCCAATATTCCAGTGCCATTAGGCAGAAATTTCCAGTACCGGAAACTAATCGGTACACCACGTGGCGATTTTTTTTTGGTTCGGAAAATTTTCTCAAAAAGTTTTAGAAAAATTCTTAAAATTTTCTAAAAATATAAAACAAATAACAATCCACTCCAATTAAATTTTCAAGCCCATAAACCACATTTTTCAAAATAAAATCCCATTTAGGCACAACTACCGATAAATGTCATGAATGCATGTACTGTCATTTTCATGTGCAATTTCACTATTCATGAATCAGGTGTGCATGAATATTGCAAAATAAATCCTAAACTCTCTTAATCCTTTGCCAAATTACCATTTTATCCTTCCCATCGGGGGTGAGATGTTACACCAAGTGCCTATTCTCGTATCCTTTGCATATATCGAGCTCATTTTAGATATTGTTCTGTACCCATTAGGATACTGGGCTCATTAATCGTTGAGCTTATGGCTCTATGCGCACATTTATAAGCTTTAACATCCTTTTTCACTTTGGTCACTTCGATCACAACTCCTTTATTTGGTCATGCATATCAATGTCATGATATGCATCATTTCATATAATATGCTAGCAATCACTTTCATCTAATGTACATGGCCATTTATCACATTCGTCGGACCCAAGTCCGACATTTAACATTCAATTGAACTTTTATTTCCCACATTCACATACAAATAGTTAACACTCCTAATAAAGTCCTAAATATTGAACTCCTCGGAATATTAATTGTCTGGAATCATCAATATAACAATGATATCCAAATCATTTCAATATATATAGATATAAGGATTAAACAAAAATAATTCAAATAGAAACACATATCTAATTGAGATCACACATCTAGGTTACTCACAGTTTACTCTAAATTAGCTATTGCCTTGATTATTCGGCAATGACTGGATGTTTTCCATCAATTTCTACTTCTATATCATACAATACACACATATTTACACATTAGTAACTTATTTGATCAAATAAGTGCTCATCTTACACATGTATATGTGTTATGTTCAATACATGCCCAATTGACTATCCCAAGTATGTAACCTTATACACAAATCTTACTCACTCATTCATCATAGCTTGTGTTCATAAGAACATCCTTATACTGTTGAAATCTCATACTTTCCAAATTCATATGCATTGATATCAAACAACTCATTTCTTGAATTATAACATCATTTAAGACCATAAACTCCTCAAATGCTTAATCAATTGATTCAACATCTAACTAAGCTCATTTTAAGCCATAATCAAGTCTAAAAGTATTAATATATACTATTTTATCCTTATATGACTCAACTAGAACACAAAACACTAACTCTCCTTTCTGCCAAGCATTTCCACAATCATGGAAGGGAACCAAACAATTCCCACAATATTGGAATATGTGATCTGAGACCCACCTTCCTATTTCTTCAAATTTTCTTCCTAACTCTAACTCCTTTATGATAGTTCTTCAACTATACCTCACTTATACTTCAAGGATACTTCAATTTCTCATCATTTCATCTTAAACTCCAAGCTAAAATTATTTAATTGATAATTTATAAAATAATTTATCTCTAAGGCATCATCAATCATACAAATGCTTTCATTTACTATCTTACATGTTACACCATAGTTCTTTTCCATTCCAAAAACATTACATTAGCATCTTTCTTTAGCATAAATTCATCTTCAACATACCGCTAATCTCAACCTAATTCATTCTCAAAACAATCTATAACCTGGGGCTTCCATAATTCAAAACAAAACCAATTCATTTATCACATTTCAAACACCTCTCATCATCAACCTTACATGCAAGCATTTGTCTCAATATTTCCTCAATCAATAAGATAAGGAAGTCTCCCAAGCATTAAACATACATTAAGAATAAGATGGAATTAAAGGGTTTTAGGGATTGTGTAAAAGTGTCATAGGTGGGAGGAAAGAAGAAGAAACAATAAGCCAAAACATGAAATGTGGGTAAGGTGTGTGGTGAAGAAGATAGACATGTGTCATGCTAAGTGTCAAGCTAAGAGCCAAGTTATGTGTTTTTATCCTACACTCCCAAGTGTCACTCCCTTATTAGTCCATTTGTTATTTAATCTCTAGGCCATATATCACTTAACTATACCTCCATTTGTCTCTCTTTTATTCAAGCCAATTGTCACTTTATTATTGATGTCACATGTCACCATTTCATAGGCTCATTTAACCTAAATTTCGATGTATCATTTTTTCTAACCCTTTTAACATTTTTCTTAAACTAAATGAACATATCACTTTATCAATCACTCAATTAGAACAAAAAATTCCCAATTCACTAATTATAATTCATCAAACAAAATTCAAGACATAATCAAAACACAAGCACATCATAATCATTTAAGATCTTTCATACCCTAGGATATATCAGTGAGTGCATGAACTATTTTTACAATATCCTTGGATCATGATTCACAGGTATATGCAAATGTAATGTATGCAAATGAAATGCACTTCATGAATTCTTATATGATGACTCAATCTAACAGTTAAATTCCTCAGTATAAGAATGGGCTACTATAATTATTGCCCCTTAAGAAATTTTGTCCTCGAAATTTTTACTTGATTGATCAAAAAAATGGGGGTACTATTTTCTCCTATATAGCTTCTTCTCTTAAATGATTCCTCCAAAGAACTTTAACTAATGGGATTACTTGGTTTCACAATTGTTTAGTTTGATATCCCTTGGTTTCACAATTATTTAGTTTGATATCCCACTATCTTGATTGGCTCTTCTACATAACTCAAATTACTTGAAATCTCTACTTCTTGTGTAGGTATATATATAGGTTGGGTCTGATTTATATCTTCTAAGCATACTAATATAGAACACATTGTGAATTTGAGCCATCTCTATTAGTAGTGCTAATCTGCATGCCAATAGTCCAACTCTTTCTATGATCTCAAATGGACCAATGTATCTAGGGCTCAACTTACCCTTTTTACCAAACCTTAACACATTATGAATTTGAGCCATCTCTGTTGGTAGTGGTAATCTGTATGCCAATAGTCTAACTCTCTTTATGATCTCATATGAACAAATGTATCTAGGGCCCAATTTACCCTTTTTACCGAACCTTAGCACTCCTTACTAAGGCAATACTCTTAAGAACACTTTGTCTCCTACTTGATACTCTATATCTCTCTGATGTTGATCTGTATAACTTTTCTGCCTGTCTTGAGCTACTTTGACTTTACTGTAGATCAACTTCATCTTTTCAATAGTATCTTAAATCAACTCTGGGCTTTCAATAATTCTTAGACACTCTTCATCCCAATACAAAGGCGATCAACACTTTCTACCATATAACGCCTCATACGGGGCCATACTTAGGAGGTGTAACTTTAACTAGTGTCCCATCTAAGGCTCCTAGGCAACCTTACAAATTGAACTAAAAGGTGATTTAGCCCAAAAAAGTTATGGTATTATTGTTATAGGTTAATTATAATGTTCAATTACCTGAAAATTTTTCCATCTCCAATCTTGACAATCTTGAGTAATAAGCTCCGTCTTTTTGATTAAAATATTATGCAATCTTATAATTACGTTAAGACCTTGATGAAATTTTTTCCTCACGGTTTCTTTACTACAGAGAAAAAATAGGCTTATTGTCCTACTCTTTTTATGGTGAGATAAGGTGTATATGAAAATTCCTACAACCTCTTCTACGGATATGTTTCTAGTGTCTTTTAAACACCTGACATCTCTTACCATATCACATAATATCCTAAAGGTTTCTCTATACATGCGGAGTTCACTAATGCAGGCATTATCACAATCCATGGTCAATCTAAGCATCCATCTCATTCTATCAATCCTTTTTTCTTCCTTTGTTTTAATTTCATGGACCTTATATTGAAGGTACAAACAATACATAACATAATGGATAGTTGTTGGACCAATGGTGGTTGACAAATTAAATCTCCTTATGTTTTGATAATAATAAAATATCTAGAATTAGTTAAGAAATTATTTAAGGTATTATTCAATGAAAGAATTGTGCAAATCAAGATGAGCAAGTGTTTAATCATTGAAGAATCAAGATAGGAGGTTCCTTATAAGGAAAAATGGCATAAAACATGAGGATTATAGAAGATTTAGATGGATGTTACCGTTGAAGGCAACACAAGTCGACTTGCAAAGCATAAGATGACTTATACATAAAGACATGTCAACACAAGTCGACTAACCATACATAAGCCGACTTATCGAGGACGACAAGTCGACTTACATAGCATAAGTCGACTTATTGGAGAGCGGAGATGAAATTTTACGTAAATGGTTAACACAAGTCAATTTATTCATTCAACAAGTCGACTTATAGATGCAACAAATCAATTCCAACGGTCCAATTAGCCACAAATAGAAGGGAGATTATCAAGGAACGGTAATATTAATCAAGCAACGGCTAGAATGAGCTTCAACAGCTATATTTCTTCGAGTATAAATAGAGGATGATGGAAGAAGAGAATAAACAAGTTCTACAAGCCTACATACTCTTCTATTGCTCCAAAATTGCTCATTATTGTTCTTACTTTGTTACATAATTGTATTGAGCACTTGTTCTTTAATCTTTATCATATTTCTCTTGTAATTTGAGTGACTAGTGAAAGGTCACGTGTGAGGTAGGATTTGTGCCGGAAGACAAATGTTGGGACCCGATCCGAAACACCGGATCCCAACCGGAATACGAAAGGCGAAGGAAACGGATAACAAAGCGAAATGCAAAACAAAAACGGAATCGCCAGCAAATCGAAGCGAATAAAAGGAACATAAAGCAGAATCAAATCGGAATACGAATCAAATTACACATCGGAAGCAAATTGATCGAAAGTGGAAACATAAATCGAAAACAAAGCGAACTCACCTCGAAATTAAAAGGAATGGAACCGAATTTAATTAATCGAAACATACAAGCGAACGCAATAATTGAACTGAATCAAATGCCGACATCCTTGAACAAAGCAAAGGAAACTTACTCGTGTTGGAAACCTAGACTATCCAAATCCAGTATAAATTTATTTATTTTTTCTCTTTCTTTCTTTTCTTTTTTTTTAATATAACTATCATATGCAATCTCATGCAAATCAAATACCAACAATTCCCACTTTACAAATCTCAACTCACTTAATTCTTTTTAATCATGCAATAACTCAAAAATTCCATTTTCGAGTAAAACACTTATTCTAATTCTTTTTCGACTTTTGCTGTAACACCGATTTTATCGAAAATCGGGTAGCATAACGACTGTATTTAGACAGCCCAAAAATTTCTGCAAGAAAAAAAATTACACTTCTAATACATATCCCAATCAACACAAGTCAATATCAGACCTCCCGTCCGGAATCCATCACACCAGCAGAAACACAATCCTATATCTAAGCACTTCATAATCTCAATCCATCATACATACTTCAATTCGAATACAATTCAATCATATTCATATAAACTACCATGATCTACTTACATAATCCAGTTCCACTATTATACATAAATTCAATTCCTTAACTTAACTCAAATACATCATCAATACCAAAGTGACATTTTCAATCCACGATATCAAACCAAAAACCACAATCTCAACGAACACTATTACTGACACATGCAGAACTGATATCTGGACCGTCTTCATCCAATCTCCTGCTTGGAAACCTGGAGATGGGGATGAGAGGTGGGGTGAGCTTGACAGCTCAGTGGGTAACATACGTATAAATGAAACATAAGCGAAAATTTTCTTTTCAAACTTTTCAAACCTTTCCCATTCGGAAATTTTATCCAAAGACTCATTTTCAATTTTTTTCAAAACATTCATAAACCTTTATCAACATGTTTTTAAGATTTGTCTCAACATTTTTATTTATTTCAAAACATTCATAAACAGTTTTCGAAATTCATTTCCCAAGTTCTCAACCTTTTCACAAATCATGCAAAATTTCAACATGAATGCATCACAAAAGAGAAATTTCACGCACATAAACAAAATCAAAATCACATAACATAACAGAATGGTTTGGTTTCGGTCCTAACAGGACGTAGGAGTCCGAAATCGGAACTCTTAAGCCACTTGCAAGGCAGTAGGAGAAGGCTATCGAGAGGAGACAAGGCTTCGACTCTACGGAGGGACCCGACCAAACCCATACAATTCACATATTCATGCTTAAAACAAACAGATTGCTCAAGGCACTTTTCAAAATTTCACATTGTCATGTCGTGTCTTACTAGACACGATCACATTCACAAAGCACATAATTTCATATGTCATATTGCAAAATACAAATGCACCAATCAATTTCTTACAAATTCACAATCATTCATCAAACAAGTATGCAACACAAAATAGATAACAACTTTATCAATTCCTTTGAAACATAATTCTTACACATTTAAAATCACAATACACATTTCTCATCCAAAATTTAAACCACGATTTTCACCTTTTATTCAAAACAATAAAATCACTAATCATTTTAATTTCTTAAATCGATTTCAAAAGCATTTCTCTCCTTGATTTTCAAAACATAAATAACAATTTCTTTAAAAAATTGAATATACTGAATAATAATTTTCTTAAATCAATTTCCAAAATCCTTTAGAAACAATAAATCTTACTTTTGTAATAATTTTAGTAATTCCGACATGCTCGAAATCTATCAATATTTAAAACCTTTGAAAACTTTCGAAATTGAAAGTTTCAATTTCTTATATCATTGAATATATAACAAAATTTCTAAAGTTATTCTAAAAGCAAAGAATTTCATCAAACGACAATCAAACAATTACATAAACGATATTTTATAATTAATTCCCAAAAGCATTCTAAATCATAGTTTTCCTACTTTCCAAAACAGTCAAAATCATGATTTTCCAAACATATATATATATATATATATATATATATATATATAAACAACATTTTGTACCTATTTCAAAAACATTTAGAAATCATAATTTTCCAATCATTTTCATAAGCAATATTTTTATAACAAATTCGAAACATTCAAAAATCTTACAAAACCAATCTTTTATCACTAATTTCGAAACTATTCAGAAATCATAAATGTTTCCAAACGTTTTCGTAAACGATATGTTATAAACGATTTCAAAAACTATCACTTTCCAAACTTTTATTTAAACACGATTTTAAAATCAATTCCAAAATATTCGGAAATCCAAATTTTCAAACACTTAGAACTTGGAGCAATTTTCCAAACCATTTGAAATCAATACCAAAATTCGATCCTTTCTTTCTTCCACCTTCTCAAAATCATTCGAAAATCCAAATTTCAAACCTTTACATAAATAATTTCGAAAATCATAATTTTTTAAAACACTTTTATAATCAATTTCGAAAATCATAAACTTTTTAAACACTTTCGGAAATCATAAACTTATATAAACCATATTTTATAAATAACGTCAAGAATGTTCGGAAATCATCATTTTCAACTACTTTTATAAACAACAATTTTGTATTTTTCATAAACATTCGAAATCATAAGCTTTCAAATCTTTATATAACTATATTCGATAAACATTTTCACAAATATTTGGAATTTATAATTTTCAAACATCTTCTTAATAAAATCGAAATACTTTCCTTCTAGATTTTCCGAAAGTATACACAGTAAACTTTCAAAGAATTCATCTTCTAATTTTTTTTTTATTTTTAAACTCAAACAAACAATCTTTCAATTGTATCAAAGTATTCAAAACAATAAATTTACAATATCCGAAACAACACATTTTCAAACACTTTCACTTTCGGAATTTTTTTCAAGAACACTTACAAAGCTCATAATTTCGAAAATAAATATGATACCCACCTTATTTCCATGCAAACATCTTGTCCAATGCTTCACTTTGACCTTTGCTTCTCTCTCTCTTCCAATTTAACAAAACCTAAACCATAATCATCCAAATTCACATCATAAATAACAAAATCTTCAAAATTAACTTAGGAATTCACCAATTTATCATAATTCCAAGCTATCTAACTCACCAATTTACAAAACCCCAATTCACCAAGTTGGCCTAAACCAATTTATCCAAATTCAATACCATAAAATACAATTTCTTCAAAATTGATTTCATAACTCACAAACTCATCATATTTCAAGCCATCTTAATCCAACAATTTCTAAAAATCCCAAAATCCCCCAAATTCCAAATTGAACCTAAGCCAATTCAATCAAATTCATTATCATAATTAACTTAATTTCTCAAATTGAGTTTAGAAAACATCAATTCCTCACATATTCAAGCTATTCAAATCTCCAATTTTGAAAATCCCCAATTTTCAAAATTGGCCTAAACTCCCAATTTGAAATTTTTCAAATTAAACTTCACCTAAAGCATACACATCAAAATTGACTTAGGATAACTCAAATTCATCACTAATCCAAGCTATCTAAAGCATCAATTTAAAAAACCCCCAACTTTCAAATTTGACATAAACTCCAATTTTCAATTAATCCAAAATTAAACATAATCATAGTCTAATCTCTTCAAATAATCATAGATAAACTAAATCCATAACCATTCCAAGCTTAATCAACCATCAAACAAATCAAAAACTCAAGCTTTCTCTCTCTTACCTTCTCTCTCTAATTTCGGATTTCACCATGTTGCAAGCTTCCATGTTCTTCTTCCTCCTCTTTGCTCTTAACACCAACGAAAAATCACTTAGAAAACCCAAGAAAAACTGACCTTCATGCTTGCTCCACCATGGCCGAACCACCTCTTCTTCTTCTCTTCATCATTTTTCTCTTCTCTTTTCTTCTTTGTATTTTCTTTCTTTTTTTGTTCTGAAATTTTCGTGAGTCATAAGCCTTATATGACAGCCCTCCCATGTGTTTCTGTCATGTCATTAAAATGGGGCACAAATGACCAAGTTGCCCCTCACTTATTTGCCTATTTTCAAAATTGCCCCAACACAGGATTTTGAAAAACTGACTACTTGCGTCCTGTTTTCAAGCATCTAAACGAAATAATTTGGACAAACTTTCTTCTTAAAAATTGTTCCTCTAGATCATATGAATCCAACGCAGCTGACGGCGGTCAATTCGGATCTAAAACGAAGAATTTATAGCCAAAATACTATCGGACCTTCACAAAATCCGAGACTGAACATTAACATAACTTCAGTCCAGAAATTAATTATCTTAGGGATGAAATTAAATTTCGATCCCTTCACATGATTTGTAGCCCTATGTCTTAATTTTATTTTCCCTCAAGAATCAACTCAATCGGAGTTGTACAGCTCCCGAAATTCGTAAAATCCCGAACCATGTTCAGAAAATTATCCAACTTATAACCTATAACCAAATCTCTCACTTAGGTTTAATCAATCTCTTTCCATTTAATCTCCTAAAAATCATAATTCTTCAAGAAAATGAAATTAATCATCTTAGGAATCCAACGCTTCGAGAATTGAGTTAATCGGATGTCGGACGAAGGAATTATAAGCAAAAGATTACAAAAGGGATCGGATTCAAAAAAGAGTATCGGAACTTCAAAACCGAACTTTTCCAAAATCATATCTCTCAATCCTGAACTCAGAATTTGACAAATTTGGTGTCAATAAAAAGATCAAAGGAAGCTCTACAACTTCCCTGAAGTACTCAAAATCAAATTGGGTCTCGAAAGAGGTCAAAAACTCAATCAAAGATTCTGTCCAAAACAACTTTTCCTAAACGACTTCCAATTTTTAATCGCTCATAACTCCTAGCCCCGATATCGAAAAATTGCAAACTTTATATCAATAGAAAGATAAAAACATCATCTAAAACTTTCATGAAGACTACTTACTCCAATTCAGACTAAATCCATATGACGAGTGATCTCGAAGCATAGAACACACAAATCTATACTTAATAACATTTTCAAAACAAAGCATATCTTCAGAAATTCATATCTCTCAATCCCGACATCGAAAAATAGCAAACTTTATGTCCACAAAAAGCTCTCGACAGAGGCTACAATTTTCATGTTGATCATTTTCTCGAATTTTGCCTAAATCAAAAAGTCAACTTTTTCTTCAAAAAGTCAAACTCAAATCGAACTTTGACTAATCATAATTCTCACTTCCGATATCGAAAAATATCAAACTTTATGACTACAGAAAACTCTCAACATGACCTACAAGTTTCATGTAGAGTATTTTCTCAAATTTTGACTAAATTAAAAGTCAACTCTCAAAGGCCAAAAAGTCAAACTTTTCATATTTTTTCCACACTTTCTCTCTTTATTTCTTGATTTTCAACTTAATTTCAATTAACTCATCCACTTTTGAATATTTCTTATTTTTACTCAAAAATCGAGGTCCAACATTTCTCCCCCGCTTAAAAGAATTTCATCCTCGAAATTCATACTTGATTAAACTCCAAGTAACTCAAGTACTTTCTTACTAATTACTTTCCAGAAATCATAACCAAATCACTTTTCTTATCTACGTTCCTTATCATATCTCTTCACAACATTTCACTTCTTGTTTCTCATATCACCCATATCATCTTAAAGCACTGTATCTATAACTCATTTTTTTTTTCATATATGGACACAAGTCAATGGTCCATTTCTTAAGGAACCCTAATATGGGCCAATAATCATCCAAAATCAACCTATTGATCTTTCACACATATATTTTTATCCTTTATCTCATCTCTCAAACATTCCTCATTTCATCTCACACATAAATATCCAAAAGCAAGTCATCAAGATTCATCATGAAATTTTAATCACGATTTCATAATCACAAACCTAAAATTCATCAAAGTTCTTAACCTTCATCAATCACTTAATGAGGTCGTCACATACTTCATAAAAATCCATCTCCATGCTCATTTTTCACTCACAAATGAATACAAAATCAAAACATCCTAATTTCTCATGAACTTCAAATCTCAATTTCATGCACAATTTCCTAAAATCACTTAACATTCTTATCATCTTCATCGATCAATCACTTTAGTATACACTTTATCTTTATCACAATTTCCCAAATTCAATCTTATGGTTGAATATTCTTCTTATACACATCAGCTAGACACAAACGCCCAAGTACGATCATAATACTGGGCTCTGATACCATAACTGTTGGGATCCGATCCGGAACACCGGATCCCAACCGAAAAACGAAAGGCGAAGGAAACGGATAACAAAGCGAAATGCAAAACAAAAACGGAATCGCCAGCAAATCGAAGCGAATAAAAGGAACATAAAGCAGAATCAAATCGGAATACGAATCAAATTACACATCGGAAGCAAATTGATCGAAAGCGGAAACATAAATCGAAAACAAAGCGAACTCACCTCGAAATTAAAGGGAATGGAACCGAATTTAATTAATCGAAACATACAAGCGAATGCAATAATTGAACTGAATCAAATGCTGACATCCTTGAACAAAGCAAAGGAAACTTACTCGCATTGGAAACCTAGACTATCCAAATCCGGTATAAATTTATTTTTTTCTCTTTCTTTCTTTTTTTTAATATAACTATCATATGCAATCTCATGCAAATCAAATACCAACAATTCCCACTTTACAAATCTCAACTCACTTAATTCTTCTTAATCATGCAATAACTCAAAAATTCCATTTTCGAGTAAAACACTTATTCTAATTCTTTTTCGACTTTTGTCGTAACACCGATTTTATCAAAAATTGGGCAGCATAACGACTGTATTTAAACAGCCCAAAAATTTCTGCAAGGAAAAAAATTACACTTCTAATACATATCCCAATCAACACAAGTCAACATTGGACCTCCCGTCCGGAATCCATCACACCAGCAGAAACGCAATCCTATATCTAAGCACTTCATAATCTCAATCCATCATACATACTTCAATTCGAATACAATTCAATCATATTCATATAAACTACCATGATCTACTTACATAATCCAGTTCCACTATTATACATAAATTCAATTCCTTAACTTAACTCAAATACATCATCAATACTAAAGTGACATTTTCAATCCACGTTATCAAACCAAAAACTACAATCTCAACGAACCCTATTACTGACACATGCAGAACTGATATCTGGACCGTCTTCATCCAATCTCCTGCTTGGAAACACGGAGATGGGGATGAGAGGTGGGGTGAGCTTGATGACTTTCGATGGGTAACACACGATAAATGAAACATAAGCGAAAATTTTCTTTTCAAACTTTTCAAACCTTTCCCATTCGGAAATTTTATCCAAAGACTCATTTTCAAATTTTTTCAAAACATTCATAAACCTTTATCAACATGTTTTTAAGATTTGTCTCAACATTTTTATTTATTTCAAAACATTCATAAACAGTTTCCGAAATTCATTTCTCAAGTTCTCAACCTTTTCACAAATCATGCAAAATTTCAACATGAATGCATCACATAAGAGAAATTTCACGCACATAAGCAAAATCAAAATCACATAACATAACAGAATGGTTTGGTTTCGGTCCTAACGAGCGTCTTGCACATTCCGCATATAGCGGTCATGTGCAAATTGAATGAGAGGGGAGTCTGAAATCGAACTCCTAAGCCACTTACGAGCAAATGGAGAAGGCTATCGAGGAGACAAAGGCATTGACTCTACGAAGGGACTGACCAAACTCATACAATTCACATATTCATGCTTAAAACAAACAGATTGCTCAAGGCACTTTTCAAATTTCACATTGTCATGTCGTGTCTTACTAGACACACCACATTCACAAAGCACATAATTTCATATGTCATATTGCAAAATACAAATGCACCAATCAATTTCTTACAAATTCACAATCATTCATCAAACAAGTATGCAACACAAAATAGATAACAACTTTATCAATTCCTTTGAAACATAATTCTTACACATTTAAAATCACAATACACATTTCTCATCCAAAATTTAAACCACGATTTTCACCTTTTATTCAAAACAATAAAATCACTAATCATTTTAATTTCTTAAACCGATTTCCAAAAGCATTTCTCTCCTTGATTTTCCAAAAACATAAATAACAATTTCTTTAAAAAATTCGAATATACTGAATAACAATTTTCTTAAATCAATTTCCAAAATCCTTTAGAAACAATAAATCTAACTTTTGTAATAATTTTCGTAATTCCAGACATATGCTCGAAATCTATCAATATTTAAAACCTTTGAAAACTTTCGAAATTGAAAGTTTCAATTTCTCATATCATTGAACATATAACAAAATTTCTAAAGTTATTCCAAAAGCAAAGAATTTCATCAAACAACAATCAAACAATTACATAAACGATATTTTATAATTAATTCCCAAAAGCATTCGAAATCATAGTTTTCCTACTTTCCAAAACAGTGAAATCATGATTTTCCAAACATATATATATATATATATATATATATATATATATACAACAACATTTTATACCTATTTCAAAAACATTTAGAAATCATAATTTTCCAATCATTTTCATAAGAAATATTTTATAACAAATTGAAACATTCAAAATCTTACAAAACCAATCTTTTATCACTAATTCAAACTATTAGAAAATCATAAATGTTTCCAAACGTTTTAAACGATATGTTATAAACGATTTCAAAACAATCACTTTCCAAACTTTTATTTAAACACGATTTTAAAATCAATTCCAAAATATTCGAAATCCAAATTTTCAAACACTTAGAACTTGGAGCAATTTTCCAAACCATTTGAAATCAATACCAAAATTGATACTTTCTTTCTTCCACCTTCTCAAAATCATTCGAAATCCAAATTTCAAACCTTTACATAAATAATTTCAAAATCATAATTTTTAAACACTTTTATAATCAATTTCAAAATCATAAACTTTTAAACACTTTGAAATCATAAACTTATATAAACCATATTTTATAAATAACGTCAAGAATGTTCGAAATCATCATTTTCAACTACTTTTATAAACAACATTTTGTATTTTTCATAAGCATTCGAAATCATAAGCTTTCAAATCTTTACATAACTATATTCGATAAACATTTTCACAAATATTTGGAATTTATAATTTTCAAACATCTTCTTAATAAAATCGAAATACTTTCCTTCTAGATTTTCCAAAGTATACACAGTAAACTTTCAAAGCATTCATCTTCTAATTTTTTTTAATTTTTATTTTTAAACTCAAACAAACAATCTTTCAATTGTATCAAAGTATTCAAAACAATAAATTTACAATATCCGAAACAACACATTTTCAAACACTTTCACTTTCGGAATTTTTTTCAAGAACACTTATAAAGCTCATAATTTCGAAAATAAATATGATACCCACCTTATTTCCATGCAAACATCTTGTCCATTGCTTCACTTTGACATTTGCTTCTCTCTCTCTTCCAATTTAACAAAACCTAAACCATAATCATCCAAATTTGCATCATAAATAACAAAATCTTCAAAATTAACTTAGGAATTCACCAATTTACCATAATTCCAAGCTATCTAACTCACCAATTTACAAAACCCCAATTCACCAAGTTGGCCTAAACCAATTTATCCAAATTCAGTACCATAAAATACAATTTCTTCAAAATTGATTTCATAACTCACAAACTCATCATATTTCAAGCCATCTTAATCCAACAATTTCTAAAAATTCCAAAATCCCCCAAATTCTAAATTGAACCTAAGTCAATTCAATCAAATTCATTATCATAATTAACTTAATTTTTCAAATTGAGTTTAGAAAATATCAATTCCTCACATATTCAAGGTATTCAAATCTCTAATTTTGAAAATCCCCAATTTTCAAAATTGGCCTAAACTCCCAATTTAAAATTTTTCAAATTAAACTTCACCTAAAGCATAAACATCAAAATTGACTTAGGATAACTCAAATTCATCACTAATCCAAGCTATCTAAAGCATCAATTTCAAAAACCCCCAACTTTCAAATTTGACATAAACTCCAATTTTCAATTAATCCAAAATTAAACATAATCATAGTCTAATCTCTTCAAATAATCATAGATAAACTAAATCCACAACCATTCCAAGCTTAATCAACCATCAAACAAATCAAAAACTCAAGCTTTCTCTCTCTTACCTTCTCTCTCTAATTTCGGATTTCACCATGTTGCAAGCTTCCATGTTCTTCTTCCTCCTCTTTGCTCTTAACACCAACGAAAAATCACTTAGAAAACCCAAGAAAAACTGACCTTCATGCTTGCTCCACCATGGCCGAACCACCTCTTCTTCTTCTCTTCATCGTTTTTCTCTTCTCTTTTCTTCTTTGTATTTTCTTTCTTTTTTTGTTCTGAAATTTTCGTGAGTCATAAGCCTTATATGACAGCCCTCCCATGTGTTTCTGCCATGTCATTAAAATGGGGCACAAATGACCAAGTTGCCCCTCACTTATTTGCCTATTTCCAAAATTGCCCCTGCACAGGATTTTGAAAAACTGACTACTTGCGTCCTGTTTTCAAGCATCTAAACGAAATAATTTGGACAAAATTTCTGCTTCAAAATTGTTCCTCTAGATCATACGAATCCAACGCAACTGACGACGGTCAATTCGGATCTAAACCAAAGAATTTATAGCCAAAATACTATCGAACCTTCACAAAATCCGAGACTGAACATTAACATAACTTCAGTCCAGAAATTAAGAATCTTAGGGATGAAATTAAATTTTGATCCCTTCACATGATTTGTAGCCCCATATATTAATTTTATTTGCTCTCAAGAATCAACTTAATCGGAGTTGTACAGCTCCCGAAATTCGCAAAATCCCGAACCATGTTCAGAAAATTATCCAACTTATAACCTATAACCAAATCTCTCACTTAGGTTTAATCAATCTCTTTCCATTTAATCTCCTAAAAATCATAATTCTTCAAGAAAATGAAATTAATCGTCTTAGGAATCCAACACTTTGAGAATCGAGTTAATCGGATGTCGGACGAAGGAATTATAAGCAAAAGATTACAAAAGGGATCGGATTCAAAACAAAGTATCGGAACTTCAAAACCGAACTTTTCCAAAATCATATCTCTCGATCCCGAACTCAAAATTTGACAAATTTGGTGTCAATAAAAAGATCAAACGAAGCTCTACAACTTCCCTTCAGTACTCAAAATCAAATTGGGTCTGGAAAGAGGTCAAAAACTCAATCAAAGATTCTGTCCAAAACAGCTTTTCCTAAACGACTTCCAATTTTTGAATTGCTCATAACTCCTAGCCCCGATATCGAAAAATTGCAAACTTTATATCAATGGAAAGACAAAAATATCATCTAAAACTTTCATGAAGACTACTTACTTCAATTCAGACTAAATCCATACGACGAGTGACCTCGAAGCATAGAACACACAAATCTATACTTAATAACATTTTCAAAACAAAGCATATCTTCAAAAATTCATATCTCTCAATCCCGACATCGAAAAATAGCAAACTTTATGTCCACAAAAATCTCTCGAGAGAGGCTACATTTTTCATGTTGATCATTTTCTCGAATTTTGCCTAAATCAAAAAGTCAACTTTTTCTTCAAAAAGTCAAACTCAAATCGAACTTTGACTGATCATAACTCTCACTTCTGATATCAAAAAATATCAAACTTTATGGCTACAGAAAACTCTCAACATAACCTACAAGTTTCATGTAGAACATTTTCTCAAATTTTGACTAAATCAAAAGTCAACTCTCAAAGGTCAAAAAGTCAAACTTTTCATATTTTTTTCACACTTTCTCTCTTTATTTCTTGATTTTCAACATAATTTCAATTAACTCATCCACTTTTGAATATTTCTTATTTTTACTCAAAAATCGGGGTCCAACAACAAATCGATTGTAAAGGTTGCTTGAGCCGGAAATCAAGTGGCGTTGTAAAAAGTTCACACTCAACTACAAAGTGTGCAATAAAGTGATTGGCAAAATCGTAAGTGGGAGCTTAGGTAGAGGACGTAGGTCTTAGCACCGAACCTCTATAAAACAATGTTTGATCTTCTTCCCTACTCATTTTATTTAAATTTGTTTAAATTGTTTTTGTGTGAATTGACTTCTGATTTTGTTGTAAAAAATTACAAAAAGATTAAGGATCTATTCAACCCCCCCTTCTAGATCACTTACAATTGATATCAGAGCAGAAGTATCCAGGGATGGCACACAATAACCTAACGAAAGAAGGTAACACAAACAACCGCCCTCCTTTATTTAATGGTACTAATTATTCTTCTTGGAAAAATCCTATGAAGTATCACATTATAAGCGTGGGAGTAGAATATTGTAAGATAATTATCTTCGATCCACAACCACCGTTAAAAGAAAATGGTGGGTTAAAAACGGAGCTGGAATACGATGACAATGACTGGAGGCAAGCTTACATCAACGCGAAAGAAATGAAGCTAATTTATTGCGCTCTCACGGTTGAGGAAAAAAACCGAGTTAACTCGTGTACCAGCGCCAAAGAAATGTGGGAGAGACTTCGCATCACCCATGAAGGAACCAACCAAGTCCGGGAGACAAAGATCAACATGCTACTTCATGACTATTAAAAATGTTTGTCATGAAGGAAGGTGAGTCTATTTCCACTATGCTTGATCGTTTTGCAGAAATCATAAATGGATTAGACAACCTTGGAAAGCATATGACGGACAGCGAGAAGGTAAAGAAAATTCTTCGCTCACTACCAAAGGAATGGGACTCACAAGTCACCGCCATTATTGTTGGACCCCGATCTTTGAGTGAAAATTTGGATTATAAAAATGAAATTTAAGGAGTGCTTTGTATATATATTGTATAATAGATGACTTAAACTTTAAAGAATATTGAGAAGAAAAGAAATGATTTGATTTTGATATCTTTGGGGTTTTGAGTGGACTGGTATGGTTTATGAAGTTAAGTGGATGAGTTGATTGAAATTAAGTTGAAAATCATGACTAAAAAGAGAAAGTGTGAAAAAAATGAAAAATTGTAAAAAGTTTGACTTTTTGGCCTTCAAGGGTTGACTTTTGATTTAGGCAAAATTTGATAAAATTGTCTTCAAGAAACTTGTAGTTTATGTCAAGAGCTTTCAGTAGTCATAAAGTTTGATATTTTTCGATATCGGGAGTGAGAATTATGATAAGTCAAAGTTAGCTTGGAAGTTTGACTTTTTGAAGAAAAAGTTGACTTTTTTATTTAGGCAAAATTCGAGAAAATGATCAACATGAAACTTGTAGCCTCTGTCGAGAGCTTTTTGTGGACATAAAGTTTGCTATTTTTTGAAAATGCTATTAAGTATAGATTTGTGTGTTCTATGCTTCGAGGCCACTCGTCGTATGGAATTAGTTTGAATTAGAGTAAGTGGTCTTCATGAAAGTTTTAGATGATGTTTTTATCTTTTCATTGATATAAAGTTTGCAATTTTTCAATATCGGGGCTAGGAGTTATGAACGATTAAAAATGGGAAGTCGTTTAGGAAAAGCTGTTTTGGGACAGAATCTTTGATTGAAGTTTTCAACCTCTTTCGAGACCTAATTTGAATTTGAGTTCTTCAGGGAAGTTGTAGAGCTTCCTTTGATGTTTCTATTGACACTAAATTTGTAAAATTCCAAGTTCGGGATCGAGAGATATGATTTTGGAAAAGTTCAGTTTTGACGTTCCATTACTTTGTTTCTTTATCCGATCCCTTTCGTAATCTTTTGCTTATAATTCCTTCGTTCGACATCCGATTGATTTGATTCTCGAAGTGTTGGATTCCTAAGACAATTACATTCATTTTTATGAAGAATTATTATTTTTAGGAGATTAAATGGAAAGAGATTGATTGAACCAAAGTAAGAGATTGGTTATAGGTTATAAGTTGGATAATTTTCTGAACATAGTTCAGTATTTTGCGAAATTCGGGAGCTGTATAACTCCGATTGAGTTGATTCTTGAGGGAAAATAACGTTAAGATATAGGGCTACAATTCTTGTGAAGGGATCGAAATTTAATTTCATCCCTAAGATTGTTAATTTCTGGAATTAAATTCGCGTAATGTTCAGTCTCGAATTTTGTGAAGATCCGATAGTATTTCGGCTATAACTTCTTCGTTTCTGATCCGAATTGAGCACGGTCAGTGGCGTTGGATTTATATGATCTAAAGGAACATTTTTCAAGAAGAAAGTTTGTCCAAATTATTTCGTTTAGCTGCTCAAATTCTGGACGCGAAATGACAGTTTTTTTAGACACATTGAAGGGCATTTTTGGAAATAGTCTAAAAAGAAGGGGCATAAGAGTCTTTAGCCTATCATTTTAATGACATGGCAGTTTTTAAAGCATAAGGTTGTCATTTGTTTAGAGTGGAGGCCGAAACTTGAGGAAAAGAAAAGAAATAAGAATGAGAGAAAGAAGAAGCTCGTATATGGTGAAGGAAGAGAGAGAAGTGAGGGTTTCCAAGTTTTTAAGGGTTCTAGCTTGAGTTTTTACATGGAATCAAAGGAAAAAGGGTGGAAGAGCATGGGAGTTTCATCAAGACCCAAGTAATTTCGAAATTTGAAAGAGAAAGAGGTAAGAGAAAAGTTTTAAGTTTTGAGTTATTATAGAAATTTTGGTTTAGATTAATTAGAAATGATGTGGGTTTATGTGCTATGAGATTAATTTAGTGATTGTCAAGTATAATGAGTTAATTTTGGTTATGGAAGATTCCAGAGAGAGAAAGCTTAATGAAGAAGATGATGAATAGTGAAATTTGGGGGTTTTTGAAATTGTTGCTTTAGATTGCTTGAATTAGTGATGAATTTGAGATATTCTAAGTTAATTTTGATGTTTATGCTTTAGGTGAAGTTTAATTTGAAAAATTGTAAATTGGAGGTTTAGGCTTAATTTAAAATTTGGGGATTTTGTGAATTAATGGTGTAGAATCATCAATAATAGTAGGAATTGATGAAATATGAAATCAATTTTGAAGAAATTGTGATTTATGATATTGAATTTGTGTAAATTGGTTTAGGCCAATTTTGAAAATTGAGGATTGAAATAGCTTGATTTTATATAGAATTGGTGTTTTATAAGCTTAATTTGAGTAATTAAGTGAATTATGATATTGAATTTGATTGAATTTTGATGAAATTGCTTTAGGGAATGTTAAATTGGAAGAAAGAAGGAGACTTTGGAGCAATTGAGGCACAAAGCAAGTTGTTAGCATGGATATGAGGTGGGTAGCATATTTATATTTTGATTTATAGACAATATACGAATTTTAAAAAATGAAAGAAAGAAAAAGTTTGGATTTGTGATAAATTATTGTTTTGTAAATGTTTGAAAATAAGAATTGATTAAAAATTTGAAATTATGATTTCCGAATGATTTCTGAAAAATTATTGCAAGCTTAAATGCATTGTTCCAAATGATTTGCTAAATCGCTAGAATTTTTAAAACTGCATTGGTTGTGTATGCATTGATAAATTGAGCAAATTGTTGAAATTATTGATTGATTAAATTTCTTGACTTGTATGATATGTGTGCATTGCGAGTTTGTTTAAGTTCGATGAAATAAAGTTAGAAAGACAAGATTTTGAAAAGTGCCTTCAGGCAATTCGAATCTCTGTTTTCACTTACGTGTTATGTGGGTTCGGTTAGGTCCTTCTGTGAGTCAGTGCACTATCTCTATTCGTATAGCCTTCTCCCGGCTGCCCGCTAGTGGCACGAAGCTCCGATTTCGGACTCCCTTCACGGCTACTGGACTGGACCGCCATGGAAAAGTGTAGTACGCTTCGCTTCACTTTACCAGACCGCTTATGCGATTATGCGATCGCTCTGCTTGGACCGAACCGAACCATTTTGATATGTTATGTGTTTTTGATTTGTTTTTGTATGCTGTATTCATGTTCAAAATTGAGAAATAAAAAGGTGAGATTTATATGAAAAGTTTGAAAAATTGAAAAGCTGGAGGAAATTGTTTGAAAAGTTTCAAAGTTTGAAAAAATTAGCCCTTTGGCAAAAGCTTATGAAAATGATTTACGCTTATTGGTCAATTTATAAATGTGTTATCCACGAGCTTGTGTAGCTCACCCCCCTTTCATCCCCATCTTCAGGTTTCGTGCAGGAGATCGGATAAAAGAGTGTCAAGACATTCGATTCGATTTTGTATCATTTGGCTTTTGTGTAAATTAAGATTGGATATGGCTTAAATTGTCATATATGTATCTGAGTTATGAAGTTTGTATATAATTGGGGGGGGATGAGTTAGGGAATTGGTTATAATTGCGTTTGAGTTGTATTCGGATTACGTTCAGATTTGTATATTGTATTGAAGCATAATTTCTGTTGGATGTGGATTGAGATAGATTGAATTGTACTTAGATATAGGAGTGTGTCTATTCAGCTGAGATCCCGGACGGAGGGTCCGGTTGACTTTTGATGATTGTGTGATTGATTGAGCTTTTAGAAGTGTGTTTTTTAATACTTTGCAGGTTTGGGTTAGGATAAATGCAGTCGTTATGTTGCCAAAATTTTGATAAAAATTGTGATAAAAATGTATTGTGAGATTTGTACGGATATGAGCAAGTGTTGAGATTTGCATGAGAATGTTTTTCCAAGGGTGGAAATTGTTTGTTTGTTTTGAATAAGATTGCCTAAAGATGTAATAAATGAATATGAGAAAAAGAAAAAAAAAATATACCGAATTCGGATAGTCTAGGTTTTCCAATGCGATTGTGTTCCTATGTTCCTTATTGTTTTCGGATGTCGGATTTGTTTGCTTTGATTCAATCTGTTTCATATCCGTTTTTAATTCGTATTCGATCCGTATTTGTTTCATATTTCGGCCATTCGATAATACGATTTCGATTGATAAATCCGATTTGTATTTTGCGTCCGTATTTTGGTATTCGTACTTTGTTTTGCAAGCGCTTTTGATTCGTACTTATTCGATTCACTCCGCTATTTTCGCCTCCGCTTTGTACTTTGTTTCCGCATTCCGTTTTTTGTGCTTCGTTTTCCGGTTGAGAACCGGTTCCCAGATCGGGTCCCAACATTTATGATATCAGAGCCCAGTAATAGGATCTTACTTGGGCGTATGAGTATGAGTAAGAATTTGAGAAGAGTTTGTAATTATAAGAGTGAATTTGTGAGAATGTACTAAGTGATCATTTGATGTTGATGACAAGAAGTATAATTGACTTTAGGAATGTGAAATTGATGTGTATGACTTGTCATGAGTTATTTGAAGAATTAAAGTGATTGGTTTGATTTGAGTGACAAGAATTATGATTGATTTTAGTAAATGAAATTGAGGTGTGAAATTTTTTGATGAATTGGGATGAAATGGTTTAGATATGAGTGGTATGAGATTCAAGAATTGAGAAATTGTGGAGAGATTGAGATATATATGCTGAGGAAGTTAGATAAGAAAAAAAAAAGTAATCGATTATGATTTTGGAAAGAAATTAGTAAGAAAGTGCTTGATGATCTTTGTTTAGAAAGAAATTTATGCAAGAATGAGTTACTTGGAGTTTAAGTAAGTATGAATTTTGAGGACGAAATTCTTTTAAGAGGGAGAGAAATGTTGGACCCCGATCTTTGAGTGAAAATTTGAATTATGAAAATGAAATTTAAGGAGTGCTTTGTGTATATATTGTATAATAGATGACTTAAACTTTAAAGAATATTGAGAAGAAAAGAAATGATTTGATTTTGATATCTTTGGGGTTTTGAGTGGACTAGTATGGTTTATGAAGTTAAGTGGATGAGTTGATTGAAATTAAGTTGAAAATCATGACTAAAAAGAGAAAGTGTGAAAAAAATGAAAAATTGTAAAATGTTTGACTTTTTGGCCTTTGAAGGTTGACTTTTCATTTAGGCAAAATTTGATAAAATTGTCTTCTGGAAACTTGTAGTTTACGTCAAGAGCTTTCGGTAGCCATAAAATTTGATATTTTTCGATATCGGGAGTGAGAATTATGATAAGTCAAAGTTAGCTTGAAAGTTTGATTTTTTGAAGAAAAAGTTGATTTTTTGATTTAGGTAAAATTCGAGAAAATGATCAACATGAAACTTGTAGCCTCTGTCGAGAGTTTTTTGTGGACATAAAGTTTGCTACTTTTCGATGTCGGGATTGAGAGATATGAATTTCTAAAGATATGCTCTGTTTTGAAAATGCTATTAAGTATAGATTTGTGTATTTTATGTTTCGAGGCCACTCGTCGTATGGAATTAGTTTGAATTAGAGTAAGTGATCTTCATGAAAGTTTTAGATGATATTTTTATCTTTCCATTGATATAAAGTTTGCAATTTTTCGATATCGGGGCTAGGAGTTATGAACGATTAAAAATGGGAAGTCGTTTAGGAAAAGCTGTTTTGGGACAGAATCTTTGATTGAAGTTTTCAACCTCTTTAGAGACCTAATTTGATTTTGAGTTCTTTAGGGAAGTTGTAGAGCTTCCTTTGATCTTTCTATTGACACTAAATTTGTCAAATTCCAAGTTCAGGATCGAGAGATATGATTTTGGAAAAGTTCAGTTTTGACGTTCCGTTACTTTGTTTCTTTATCCGATCCCTTTCGTAATCTTTTGCTTATAATTCCTTCGTCCGACATCCGATTGATTTGATTCTCGAAGCGTTGGATTTCTAAGACAATTACGTTCATTTTTATGAAGAATTATTATTTTTAGGAGATTAAATGGAAAGAGATTGATTGAACCAAAGTAAGAGATTTGGTTATAGGTTATAAGTTGGATAATTTTCTGAACATGGTTCAGTATTTTGCAAAATTCGGGAGCTGTATAACTCCGATTGAGTTGATTCTTAAGGGAAAATAAAGTTAAGATATAGGGCTACAATTCTTGTGAAGGGATCGAAATTTAATTTCATCCCTAAGATTGTTAATTTCTGGAATTAAATTCGCATAATGTTTAGTCTCGGATTTTGTGAAGGTCCGATAGTATTTTGGCTATAACTTCTTTGTTTCTGATCCGAATTGAGTGCGGTCAGTGGCGTTGGATTCGTATGATCTAAAGGAACATTTTTCAAGAAGAAAGTTTGTCCAAATTATTTCGTTTAGCTGCTCAAATGCTGGACGCGAAATGACAGTTTTTTTAGACACATTGAAGGGCATTTTTGGAAATAGGCTAAAAAGAAGGTGCATAAGAGCCTTTAGCCTATCATTTTAACGACATAGCAGTTTTTTAAAACATAAGGTTGTCGTTTGTTTAGAGTGGAGGCCGAAACTTGAGGAAAAGAAGAGAAATAAGAATGAGAGAAAGAAGAAGCTCGTATATGGTGAAGGAAGAGAGAGAAGTGAGGGTTTCCAAGTTTTTAAGGGTTCTAGCTTGAGTTTTTACATGGAATCAAAGGAAAAAGGGTGGAAGAGCATGGGAGCTTCATCAAGACCCAAGGAATTTCGAAATTTGAAAGAGAAAGAGGTAAGAGAAAAGTTTTAAGTTTTGAGTTATTCTTGAAATTTTAGTTTAGATTAATTAGAAATGATGTGGGTTTATGTGCTATGAGATTAATTTAGTGATTGTCAAGTATAATGAGTTAATTTTGGTTATGGAAGATTCTAGAGAGAGAAAGCTTAGTGAAGAAGATGATGAATAGTAAAATTTGGGGGTTTTTAAAATTGTTGCTTTAGATTGCTTGAATTAGTGATGAATTTGAGATATCCTAAGTTAATTTTGATGTTTATGCTTTAGGTGAAGTTTAATTTGAAAAATTGTAAATTGGAGGTTTAGGCTTAATTTGAAATTTGGGGATTTTGTGCATTAATGGTGTAGAATCATCAACAATAGTAGGAATTGATGAAATATGAAATCAATTATGAAGAAATTGTGATTTATGGTATTGAATTTGTGTAAATTGGTTTAGGACAATTTTGAAATTTGGGAATTTTCAAAATTGGAGATTGAAATAGCTTGATTTTATATGGAATTGGTGTTTTCTAAGCTTAATTTGAGTAATTAAGTGAATTATGATATTGAATTTGATTGAATTTTGATGAAATTGCTTTAGGGAATGTTAAATTGGAAGAAAGAAGGAGGCTTTGGAGCAATTGAGGCACAAAGCAAGTTGTTAGCATGGATATGAGGTGGGTAGCATATTTATATTTTGATTTATAGGCAATATACGAATTTTCAAAAATGAAAGAAAGAAAAAGTTTGGATTTGTGATAAATTATTGTTTTGTAAATGTTTGAAAATAAGAATTGATTAAAAATTTGAAATTATGATTTCCGAATGATTTCTGAAAAATTATTGCAAGCTTAAATGCATTGTTCCAAATGATTTGCTAAATCGCTAGAATTTTTAAAACTGCATTGGTTGTGTATGCATTGATAAATTGTGCAAATTGTTGAAATTATTGATTGATTAAATTTCTTGACTTGTATGATATGTGTGCATTGCGAGTTTGTTTAAGTTCGATGAAATAAAGTTAGAAAGACAAGATTTTGAAAAGTGCCTTCAGGCAATTCGAATCTCTGTTTTCACTTACGTGTTATGTGGGTTCGGTTAGGTCCTTCTGTGAGTCAGTGCACTATCTCTATTCGTATAGCTTTCTCCCGGCTGCCCGCTAGTGGCACGAAGCTCCGATTTCGGACTCCCTTCACGGCTACACTGGACCGCTTTGCGGAAAAGTGTAATGCGTTCGCTCACTGTTTGCACAGACCGCTATGCTTGAGATTATGCAAGACGCTCTATTTGGACCGAACCGAACCATTTTGATATGTTATGTGTTTTTGATTTGTTTTTGTATGCTGCATTCATGTTCAAAATTGAGAAATAAAAAGGTGAGATTTATATGAAAAGTTTGAAAATTGAAAAGTTTGGAGGAAATTGTTTGAAAAGTTTCAAAGTTTGAAAAAATTAGCCCTTTTGGCAAAAGCTTATGAAAAATGATTTCTGCTTATTGGTCAATTTATAAATGTGTTATCCACGAGCTTGTGTAGCTCACCCCCCTTTCATCCCCATCTCCAGGTTTCGTGCAGGAGATCGGATGAAAGAGTGTCAAGACATTCGATTCGATTTTGTATCATTTGGCTTTTGTGTAAATTAAGATTGGATATGGCTTAAATTGTCATATATGTATCTGAGTTATGAAGTTTGTATATAATTGGGGGGATGAGTTAGGGAATTGGTTATAATTGCGTTTGAGTTGTATTCGGATTACGTTACGGATTTGTATATTGTATTGAAGCATAATTTCTGTTGGATGTGGATTGAGATAGATTGAATTGTACTTAGATATAGGAGTGTGTCTATTCAATTTGAGATCCCGGACGGAGGGTCCGGTTGATTTTTGATGATTGTGTGATTGATTGAGCTTTTAGAAGTGTGTTTTTGAATACTTTGCAGGTTCGGGTTAGGATAAATGCAGTCGTTATGCTACCAAAATTTTGATAAAAATTGGGATAAAAATGTATTGTGAGATTTGTACGGATATGAGCAAGTGTTGAGATTTGCATGAGAATGTTTTTCCAAGGGTGGAAATTGTTTGTTTGTTTTGAATAAGATTGCCTAAAGATGTAATAAATGAATATGAGAAAAAGAAAAAAATTTATACCGAATTCAGATAGTCTAGGTTTTCCAACGTGATTGTGTTCCTGTGTTCCTTATTGTTTTCGGATGTCGGATTTGTTTGCTTTGATTCAATCTATTTCGTATCCATTTTTAATTCGTATTCGATCCGTATTTGTTTCATATTTTGGCCATTCGATAATACGATTTCGATTGATAAATCCGATTTGTATTTTGCGTCCGTATTTTGGTATTCGTACTTTTTTTTGGAAGCGCTTTTGATTCGTACTTATTCGATTCACTCCGCTATTTTCACCTCCGCTTTGTACTTTGTTTCCGCATTCCGTTTTTTGTGCTTCGTTTTTCGGTTGGGATCCGGTTCCCAGATCGGGTCCCAACAATTATGGAGTCAAAGGATCTCAATCACCTGGAATTCAACGCCTTGGTAGGATCACTTATCAACTATGAGATCATTCTCAAATCCAGAGGAGGTAGAGGTAAGCCACAAAAATCAATCGCTTTAAAAGCTAATACATCTTCTTTTGATGAAAGTGATGAAGAAATAGATGAAGAGGAGGAAGACGAAGAGATAGCAATGTACGCTAGAAATTTGAGAAAATTCAAAGGACTTCTAAAAAATCGTAGGAAGGAATTAAATGGTGGAAGAAATGGAGAAAATAAAAAATTTGCATTTGAAAGAAAATCCAAGGGCTATGACGAAAAGAAAAGCAATGAAGAATGTTGGAGATGTGGAAAAAGGGGACATCTCGCAAGAGAATGCAAAAGCTCATCCTCCACATCAAACTTCCATAAAAATGACAAATACGACAAAGGAAAAAAGAAAACTAGCCTGGTGGCAACTTGGAGTGATGATGAGGAAGCATACCAAAGCAATGATGAAAACAACTTGGCACTTATGGGAAATAGCTCATCAAGTGATGATGAAAATGAGGTAACTTTCAATGACCAAGATCTAAGAGATTCTTTTGATGCTTTACAAGTTGATTTTGAAGAAACTATTGAGATTAACAAAAAATTAAGAAAGAAAATACGAGAATTGGTTGCTAAAAATAGTACCTTATATGAAGCTATTGATGATTTAGATAGTCTAAAGGAAGATCATTCTGCATGCCTTGTTGAAAAGGAGAAACTTATTTGTGAGCTTGATAGACTTAGAAAAGAATTTTCGTATGTGGTTGAAAAATTTATGAATGGAAATGAAAAGTTTGAAAAATTGTTATCATTGCAAAGATATTCAATTTCTAAACATGGATTAGGATATGATCCTTTTGATAGAGATTGTTCGTTATTTTCCAAATTTACTAAGGATGGAAAAATCGCTCAATGTGCTAGATGTTTGAAAGATGGTCATATAGAAATTGCATGCAAGAGTACTAGAAGATGTGTTAAGGTTAAGAAAATTTAGGTTATTAAAGGCACAACGCCATCTAATGTGGTTTATATGGCTAACCAAAATGGACCCAAAATGGCTTGGGTACCTATAAAAAGAAAGAACGTTGATATTGTAGGTACAAGCAAGGGATGAAAGGTCGTCAAGCACTTGGTACATCGATAGCGGATGTTCAAGACACATGAGTGGAGACAAGAACCTTTTTGCAGAAATCAAACCAAAGAATCAAGGTTATGTTACTTTTGGAGACAACAACAAAGGTAAGGTCATTGGTATTGGTAAAGTGGGTAAGGAACCTTTGCCAACCATTAACAATGTTTTGCTTGTTGATGGGTTGAAACATAATTTGTTAAGTGTCTCTCAACTATGTGATATGAATTTTAATGTAAGTTTTGAATCATCACATTGCATGGTTAAGAAGGATGGTCATGTCGCTTTCATTGGTTTAAGACATGGAAATACATACATAGTTGATCTACATGATGATAGTTTTTTTAATGAAAAGTGTTTGGTGACATTAGAAGAAAATGTATTTTTATGGCATAGAAAATTAGGACATGCTCCTTTGCCTTTAATTTCAAAGCTTTCAAAAAATGACATTGTGAGAGGATTGCCTCAAAAAAATTTGTTAAAGATCATTTATGTGAATCGTGTTTAAAAGGCAAACATGTTAGAGAATCTTTCAAACCAAAGAAAGAAATTTGCACATCTAGAATTCTAGAACTTGTTCACATGGATTTAATTGGGCCATCTAGACATGCTAGCCTTAGTGGTAAATTATATGTTCTTGTGATTGTGGGTGATTTCTTTAGATTTATTTGGGTGAGATTTCTTGCTAATAAAAGTGATGCTTTTAACGAATTTACCAACTGGTGTAGGTTGGTTCAAAATGAGAAAATTTTGTCAATTGTTGCAATTAGAACCGATCATGGAGGTGAATTTGAATGTGAACCATTCGAAAGTCTTTGTGACAAATACGGAATGGAACACAATTTCTCAACAACAAGGACTCCGCAACAAAATGATGTAGTAGAAAGGAAGAATCGATCGCTTGAAGAAATGAGCAGGACTATGTTAAATGAGTACAATCTTCCTAAAACATTTGGGGCGGAAGCAGTCAATATAGCGTGTTATGTCATCAATAGGGTGCATTTATGATGAGACAAAAATAAGACACCATACGAACTTTGGAAAGGTAAGAAACCCAATATCTCTTATTTTCATCCTTTTGGTTGTAAGGTCTTTATTCATAATAATGGAAAGAACAATTTAGGAAAATTTGATTCAAAATCTGATGTTGGTGTGTTTATTGGCTACTCTCAATCTATTAAGGCTTTTAAAGTTTATAATAATAGGACTAAATGTGTTGAAGAGAGTATTCATGTTAAATTTGATGATATGATTTCACCCCCGAGAAAGGTTTGTTTTGATGATGATGCAGGAAGTTCAGGTAATAAAATTGAAGAAATTGAGTCCAAGATTGAGGAATTGAAGTTAGATGAAGAAAATCATGTACCCAATATTAAAACGTGGGGAAAAGCAAAGAACCATCCTATGTAGCAAGTCATTGGTGACTTAAATGAAGGTGTAAGAACCAGGAGAAATATCTATGAGAATATGAGCAATTCAGCCTTCATCTCATTAGTAGAACCCAAGAATATAGAAGAAGCTCTTAAAGATGAAAACTGACTATTAACTATGCAGGAAGAGTTTAATCAATTCAAGCGAAATGATGTATGGGATTTGGTAGCTCCACCAAAAGATAAGACTATTATTGGAGTCAAGTGGGTAAATCGGATAAAATATGATGAGAATGGTGAAGCGATTAAAAATAAATCAAGGTTAGTGGCTCAAGGATTTTATCAAGAAGAAGGTCTTGATTACAATGAGACATATGCTCCTGTGGCTCGGTTGGAGGCAATTAGACTATTATGTGCCTTTGTGTCTCATAAAAGGATCAAATTAAATCAAATGGATGTCAAGAGCGCATTTCTCAATGGATACATTCAAGAGGAAGTCTATGTCAAACAACCACCGGGATTTGAAGATCATGAGCATCCGGATTATGTTTACAAAATCAAGAAGGCACTCTATGGATTGAAGCAAGCACCTAGAGCATGGTATGAAAGGTTAAGTACTTTTCTAACTCTACATGGGTATGTTCGTGGTAAGATCGATAATACTTTATTTATTAAACATGTTGACAAGGATATGCTTATTTGTCAAATTTATGTTGATGATATTGTGTTTGGTGCTACTAATGAATTTTTGTGCAAAGAATTTAGTGATTTAATGCAAGTCGAATTTGAAATGAGGATGATGGGGGAACTCAAGTTCTTTCTTGGATTGCAAATCAAGCAACACAAAAATGGCATTTCCATCCACCAATCAAAGTATATCAAGGAACTTCTTAAGAAGTTTAAAATGGAAGGATGCAAAGTGACAGCAACACCAATGGCAACAAATGTGGTCTTGGAAAAACATGAACATGAAGAAGATGTTGATCAAAAACTTTATAGAGGTATGATCGGCTCTCTTTTGTATTTAACTGCTTCTAGGCCTGACATTATGTTTGCCACATGTCTTTGTGCTAGATTTCAATCTTGCCCCAAGATTTCTCATTTGAGTGCTTGCAAAAGAATATTTAGATGTTTGAGTAGAACTGTTAATCATGGTTTATGGTATCCCTATTGTGAATCCTTTGATTTGTATGCTTATAGTGATGCTGATCATGGTGGTTGTAGAATTGATAGAAAAAGTACTAGTGGATTATGTCATTTCTTAGGTTCTTTTTTGATATCTTGGGCTAGTAAAAAGCAAGTTAGTGTAGCTATTTCTACTGCTGAATCTGAATATGTAGCAACTGGGAGTGCATGTGCCCAAGTTCTTTGGATTAAACATCAATTGCTTGATTATGGTATTGTGGTTAAAAATATTCCTATTTATTGTGATAATACCAGTGCAATTTGCTTAAGTAAAAATCCAATTTTGCATAGTAGAACAAAGCATATAGAAATTAGACATCATTTCATCCGTGATCATTGTTTAAAAGGTGACATTTGCTTGAAGCATGTATCAACTAGTGATTAATTAGCTGACATTTTTACTAAACCTCTTAAGGAAGATGTGTTTGTGAACATTAAATTGAGATTAGGCATGTGTGATTTAAATTCCTTTGGTTGAATTTAATTTTGGCTACATTCAAATATCAAATGGTCAAATTATGAGGCAAATGGGCAATCACATCTGAAGATACATTCATCATGTTGCATACTTGGACTGAAAAATGATTTATTTGGAGTTTGGACACATTTTATGACTTGGCCATTAACAAGTCAACTTATATGGGAATCAATCGACTTATAATTTTTCACAGTGTTTGGAAAATACAGAAATTTGAGGATAAGTCGACTTATATAGATCGACAAGTCGACTTATGAAGGTCGATAAGTCGACATATGAGGGAAACAAGTCGACTTATTAAGGTCGATAAGTCGACTTATGCAGGTAACAAGTCGACTTATGTCTACACGGAGGCTTTAAAACTCTTTTCCCCTTTTCTTCTCCGAAACCCTATTCTCTTTAAAACCTCTGCAATTTTTCTCTCCAACTCGACTTATCCCTTAAAATCTCTTCAGATCTTCGTTACCCATAAACTTTCGACCATCTTTGTTACATTACCCACTCATTATCTCTTCAGATCACGCTCTTCTTTGAAAACCCCTTTCTCATATCTCTCAAACCCTAAACCTGCGATTTTCCCCCCTTCTCTCTAAACATCCATGGCTCCTCAAAAATCTTCAAGGAAAGGGAAAGAAACCGCTCCTCGACAAGGTCCTCGGTTTCACTTTGGACTAAGAGATCGTGGATCCTCTTCGACAGGAGATGCTTCAAGAGAGAACGATGTGGTTGAACCTAGGTTTGTGTCAAAGGACGCACAAACTCTCTACTACAAGGTGCTACAAAATGAGGTATTGATTCCTTCTATGAGATTTGACTGGGGAGAACTTGATCATAGTAAGTTTACTGATGTGTTTACTGAAATTACGAATCTAGGGTTGCGAGATTTCTTAGGATTTCAGGAGGATATTTATGAAGATATAGTAAGGGAATTCTATGCGAATCGATTATGGCGATGAAGAATGTTGAGGATGGAGTGAATCATCATCAAAATTAACGGAAAGTAATTTACCTATGTGAATCGGTTTGTGTACCATGTTTAACTTGCTGAGGAGGAGTTAGGCTAGAGCTTCCTTTACTTGATTTTGAGGAATCTTTGAAGGTGATCTTGATGAGGAAGCCAAGAGAATTTCGGCTATACTAAGGAAAAAGGGGCTGATCTGTTGGTTCGGTTATGTTCCGATCATTCCCCTCCCTTTGAGGCTATGGATCTACCGTTAAATTATCAATTATTACATTATTTGATTAACAGGGTTGTGTACCCAAAGAAGGCTAGTAATAATCGATCACTTCCTTTGGATAAGGAGATTACATGGCATATAGAAGAAGGACGAAAAATTAATTATGCCAGTCTGATTATTCAGATGATGAGGAAGAAGGCTAGCTTATTACAGGGACAGCTGAAAGGGAAACCTGTCCGGCATAAAGGAATGCCTTATGCTACTTTGATTACCCATCTCTCTCAAGTTCAAAGGTGTGATCTGGCTTCTTATGCTTCTCTTCCCTATCCTCAGAGTTGGAGATTCACGCCTTATAATTTGAGAAGTATAAAGCTGGTAAGAACAGTTGAAAAAGGTTGGGTCTACTCTCATTATGTTGAGAAGCTGGGGTTGACTTTAGCAGGTGAGTAGGTACCTTCGAGGAAACGATCTAAGAGGGCAGCAGATCGTCCTAATAGTTCACGGCCCGGTAATGAGAGAAGAAGTGAGGTATCTCAAGATGAGATTGCTGAAATTAATGAACAATTGGATGATTTACATGAGCGCCTCGATGGTCTCCAATCTATACTTCATGGTTTGCAAAGAAAATGGATGCTCAACACAAAATGCTTAAGAAGATCTTTAAGAAGTTAGGGTGTAGGCACGATGATTCTTTGTCATGATGTGTATTGACTTGTTCCTTGACCAACATTTAAACTTCTGTTTTTGTTTTATGTGCTTTTTATGTGTTTGTGTTGGTTTGCATATTTTGTAATGACTATTGCTATTATTTGTGTTTGCTGCTATGTTTGGTTATAAACTTCATTAATCTTCATTTGAGTCTATTTTCACTATTGATTTTTGATTATGACAAAAAGGGGGAGTAAAATTGGAAATTGATATTTGATTGAGGGGGAGTAAAAATATATTGATTTGCAACTATATTGATTTCTATTGGTTTATTAATTAAGGGGGAGACAAACTAACCATCAAGACAAGGGATTAAAAACCTTGATCAAGTTTTATGGTTCTCAAATTTCTTTTCAATTTCTAAATATTTTGTCATTATCAAAAAGGGGGAGATTGTTGGACCAATGGTGGTTGACAAATTAAATCCCCTTATGTTTTGATAATAATAAAATATCTAGAATTAGTTAAGAAATTATTTCAGGTATTATTCAATGAAAGAATTATGCAAATCAAGATGAGCAAGTGTTTAATGATTGAAGAATCAAGATAGGAGGTTCCTTATAAGGAAAAAATGACATAAAACATGAGGATTATAGAAGATTTGGATGGATGTTACCGTTGAAGGCAACACAAGTCGACTTGCAAAGCATAAGTCGACTTATACATGAAGATATGTCAACACAAGTCGACTAACCATACATAAGTTGACTTATCGAGGACGACAAGTTGACTTACATGGCACAAGTCGACTTATTAGAGAGCGGAGATGAAATTTTACGTAAATGGTTAACACAAGTCGACTTATTCATTCAACAAGTCGACTTATAGATGCAACAAATCAATTCCAACGGTCCAATTAGACACAAATGGAAGGGAGATTATCAAGGAACGATAATATTAATCAAGCAACGGTTAGAATGAGCTTCAACAGCTATATTTCTTTGAGTATAAATAGAGGATGATGGAAGAAGAGAATACACAAGTTCTACAAGCCTACATACTCTTCTATTGCTCCAAAATTGCTCATTATTGTTCTTACTTTGTTACATAATTGTATTGAGAACTTGTTCTTTAATCTTTATCATATTTCTCTTGCAATTTGAGTGACTAGTGAAAGGTCACGTGTGAGGTAGGATTTGTGCCGAAAGACAAATCGATTGTAAAGGTTGCTTGAGCTGGAAATCAAGTGACGTTGTAAAAAGTTCACACTCAACTACAAAGTGTGCAATAAAGTGATTGGCAAAATCCTAAGTGGGAGCTTAGGTAGAGGACGTAGGTCTTAGCACCGAACCTCTATAAAACAGTGTTTGATCTTCTTCCCTACTCATTTTATTTAAATTTGTTTAAATTGTTTTTGTGTGAATTGACTTCTGATTTTTTTGTAGAAAATTACAAAAGATTAAGGATCTATTCAACCCCCCTTCTAGATCACTTACAATAGCAAATAAGAAAATCATTAAATTATGTGTTGTTTGTTAAAGTATCAAAATTTGCTTTAGTTTCTCCCATCGTTCACTAGTAGGAGGGAGAGCCATGTTAATCTACATTAAAAAATACAGAAAATAATAGTCCAACATATAGATAGGGCATACTAAAAAGCTAGGTAATAGTAGTGGAAAAGAGATAAAAACAATAAGTGAAGGTAATAGAGAAACAGGATCAAGACAAAGATCACTATCAAGAAACACAAGCCTATAAAGCGAATATTCTAAGATCAATTCTTAAAATAATAAGAGAAAACAAAATTCCATATCTCCTAATATGAAAAATGAATTGAATGCTTGTATGTTTAATGCACTGGTGGTATGGCTTCTTTATATATTAAAGAATGGATTATACGAGAATGCATATGCTGATGAACTTTGGTTCTTGCTTTTTGGATAATTTCAAGTTGGAAGAGTCAAGCATTAAGTGAGAACTAAAGATGATGAATTTTGCTGTACGTTTTGAGAGATCAAAACCCCTCATGGGTGTTATATTCCTGAAAGAAGTAGTTAACACTTTGGGTTCACCTTTAATGTCACTTCCTTTGTCTTCCTTATCAAGGAAATAATAAAGAAGCAACTATCAAATAAGAAGAAGAACATTCATTTAGTGCAGGAATTAGTAAAAACTTCTCTAGGAAAAGAAGTAGTAAGAATTGTACCTAAAAGTTGACTTCCAAAAAGCCTATGACTCAGTACAGTGGATTGAACTGTGTATCACTAATGTCAGTTTTAATATCCTAGTCAAAAATATTTAAACTCTTTACAAGCCAAACTCTAGTCGATTGAATTTATATTTCTTAAAAGAAGAAAGTTTTTCAATTTTGAAAACCAAAACAAGCTGCTCCAAGATAATGACTCAATTTATGAACCTGATATAGAAAATGTGGACCAGAGATAAAACGTATGATTAAGAATGGGAATTCTTCTCGGTTTTGATATGGAAACTAGTGTGAGGTAGGCCCTATCTACAAGTTACAGATACGTAGACTTGATAGGTAAAGACTCTATTCTCTTCCATTCCTATATGCTCACCTAGCTTAACATCGGCTTGTATTTTCTAGGAATGAAGAATACAACAACAACATTTTTAGTTGTTGTGATCAATATTCTTCTAGCCATTAACTTTGTAATGGCTTGCATTGTTAGGTAAATAAAAAGTCATAATCAAGATTTGGGCAAAGTTTTGTCTATTTTGAACAAACATCAAGCCTGTGTCATCCTAACAGCATCAGAAAAGATTCAAGGAAAACTACCTACATTGTTAAAGTTGCTATATTTCAAACATTTAAATAGCAATTGCAATAGTTGAACTGCATAACGTAAATAGTGGCATGAAATTGCAAATATACAATGCAGTAACACCTCTTCAGTAACCTTTATAAATCAGCAACTATCCCTATGGGCAAAAATTTGGCAATTTCCCCATGATCAGATACAACTACGTCAAATCAAAACTTACCTATACAACAAGATTATGCAATTCAATAGCCTCTGGAATTGTCAGCTTTTCTCCTAGTAATAATTTCAAGAAGCACAACACCAAAACTGTATACATCCGATTTTGGTGTAAGTTGACCCATCATTGCATATTCAGGTGCACAATATCCATAAGTTCCCATAACTCTAGGAGAAACATGGGTCTTGTCTCCAACAGGACCCAATTTTGCCAACCCAAAGTCGGATAGCTTAGGCTGACAATTTTCATCAAGCAAAATATTTGAGCATTTTAAATCACAATATATCATAGGTGGGTTAGCTTTATCAGGCAAATACTCCAGTCAAGTCATTTCCTATTAGGTGGTAGATTTAAAATACAAATGCAATAGAAGTAAATTATTGGTTCATGTTAAAATTCTAGTTAAACATGCAACAATATCACTATAGAAACAGTTGCAGAAGCTATGATTATGACGTTAATAAGAGGTCTACTTATTGATTTGTTCTAAAATAGAGGAAAATAGTATGCAGGAAGCTATAGTGGAGAGACAAATCTCCATAACTCAATCAAAGGCACTTCGATGATCACGATTGGGTCATTTAGCTAGCATCTTTCGTGATTTTGCAAGTGAGTGACTCATTGAGTTGATCTTACACTCATAGTCGTAAGCCTCTATCTTATTGTTTAGGGAAAATCAAGGACTACACTCTTTCCTTTTCTCTCTCTAACACTCCTTTCCTTTACATAGGATAAACTATACACAGCGTTAAACACCTAAAAAACCATTAATCGATAATGATCATCAACAGAACAAAATTTTGTCTCTGGCCCACAAGTTGAAGACATTCAACACCAACCCAACATATAAGATTGAACCTAAGCATGTTCTATGTGCAAATTCAAGCAGATGCAGTAACAAACAACACATAGCAAGTGACAAAAGCAGAAGAAACAAACCCAACTCAAGAGTACGAGAGATATTCAAACAATACCCAAAACCTTGATAGAGATTCAAGAAGGAAAGTACAGAACAAAATGGATAATAGAATTGGAAACCTTACTTCAGTAGAAAAGAAGAGAGAAGTATGCAATTATATTGACAAAAAAAATTAAAGAAGAAAAAAAGGAAGAAAATTACCAGTGCAATGTATTGTTTTGGGTGTTTCGTAGGGATTAGTTTATGGAGAGATTAGAGGAGTAAATTCATCCACTTCATGGAGATAATAGAAAGTAGAGAGTGATTCAGATACTATCTTTCATAGTAACAAATGCACACTAAAATTAGACAGTAATGACCCCCATTCCTCTGGATTACGAGAGGAATGGGTTATTACCCAATATGAAGGAATGAAATACTTATCTATTCAATGATAGTATGCTACCAAACATTATTTTTAATTTCATACACATACCCCTTTTCCCATTCCCACTAAAAAAACATGTCATAAATGGTTAAGAAACAAGTCCAATCCAATTTCTGCGTATGCAAAGTGGATTTCAATGGGATGATGTTGAGCATAAGATCAATTGTGAGAAAGAATGGTTTAATGAATGGTGTTTGGTAAGGACATCAAACTCAAAAGTTGATTGAACTCTTATTTTAGCAGTTTCTTTTCTCATAATTATATCATTTTCCTACTATTATGTTTTTAATCTTCTTCTTCTTGTATTTTTTTTACTGAATCACAAAAATGCAATTGGAATGTGGAACTTTAAATTTTCATATTTGCAGAAACTGGACATGGTGTGGGGTAAAGATGGAGCGACGGGACTCAAAGCTGAGGATATAGCTGAAGCAAGTGCTAAGGCTAATAGCCCAAAGAATATGACAATGTGTTCTTTATCGAACAGTGAAGACGAACTTGTTGTGGTATTTGATACACAAGGATCCTCGATTGTTCCTTCAAGCAGCCATAGAATAAAAAGGTGAAAAAAACCTGTCACCAAGAAAGGAAAGTTCTTACAAGAGAAAAAGACCAGCAACACTTCAGAGTACTATTGAGTCAAAGTTAAACAATTTCACTTTTAGGTTTGAGTCTATTTGAGAACAAATGGTCTCACAATATGCAGTTGTTACAAATGCTTTGATTGCGGAGTCTAAATCTGATTTCCTAAGTAATAAGAAGATGCAAGAGCTCATCAGTGAGCTTCTTAATATTAGCATATCTCAAATGGATGTTGGTAAGGATATTGTGTTATTATGTAATGATCTTGCTAAAGTTCAAGTTTTGTTCGCTTTGCCAAGTTATTTAAAAAAGTCTTTTGTACTTGGATTCCTTTATCCATCTTCTAGTCTATGAATCATTCGAGGAAGCATATTAATATTTTGAAAGTATTATGAACTTATGATGAAATTGATGTTGCTTAACTAGGTTATTTTTTATTAGTTAGGTCTTTTGTAGTTGTGATGCAAACAATATTTGTAATTTTGTACATGGTTATTTTGCATAAACTGAAGGTTTTTGATTAAGGTATTCTATATGCGATAGATATCTTACATCATTTGCATTATCAGAGGAATGTAAATTGTACTAAACCATGTTACTTGATTTTACTATAACAACGAAATGGTGGATATTTTGGTTTTGTCGATAAATTGTATAATATTTTGGATTATTAAACTATATTTTAAAGATATTATGTAACTAATGATATGTTGATGCAAGAAAATACTGAAGTATTCTTTTCTTTAAGAGCTATTAGAAATGAAATATTGCAATATACTTAATTTTAAACATTTTGTCATTATAAATAGGGTGCATAAAATATATTTAAAATTTGATATAAAACAAAATTTAACGAATTTAATTTCTCAAGATTTTAACAAACCAACCACCATCAATGGTAATGGTAATCATTCCTTCATCTTATCTAGCCATCATAATTATAATAATTATATCTATTCTCATTTCTCACTATATTCATTCATATTCACATTCCCATTATCCTTTGTGAACCAAGCATCCCTTAGAGTTTATATTGATAAACGACTTTAATTGTAAATGATATTTGGAAAAGTAATATGATCACTAATGTTATTAAAATTATTTTAATAACATGAAATTGTGACCTTTAAAATTATTCAGTTTATTTGATATAATATATGATATTTTATCAAAAATATTTTTCCACCTAAGTAGAAAATAATATTTATTTTTGTTTACAAGGAATGACTTGATAACCAAGTAACTTGTAGTTAGGGGATAAATAATATTTTCTATTGCATATGATGCATGTGTGAGGAAAAATTATTTAATTTTATATTTTGGCCTAGAATACCTAGGGAGTATAATATTAATTAATTCTTCATCACTTGGATGGATAAATTAAATTATACTAATAGAACGACCAAAAATTAGGGGACTATATAGTATTAAACCTACTAAAAATTTTATATGATAAAATAGGAAATCTATCACTCTTTAATTATGTATAAGTAACGACTTGGCAACTAAGGGATTCATTTAAGTTTTAAAGATATTTTATCATTTAGATAAAAGTCTATGACTAAATGATATATGATTGTGTTCTTATTTTGGTGTTTTCTCTTTTATTAGATTTTTCAAAATGTCTACTATATCATTGCGAAGCATTCTTGATGCTAATAAGCTAGTGAGTAACAATTTTGATGATTGGTACTACAATTTGAGAATTGTTCTCATGCATGAAAAACGTGTCAATGGAATCGATAAACCCATAAAAGAAGCGCCTCTTGAGGGAATTGATGATGCTGATGCATTGGATGCATATTTTAAGTACAATGAACAAAGTACTAATGCCAAGTGTATTATTATGGTATCAATGAGTTCTAAACTCCAAAAGCAGCATGAAGGTATGAATCATCCATAGATCATTGAGCATCTTAAGAAGATGTATGAGTCACAAAGTAGGACTGCTAGATACCAGTTATTTAACTCCTTATTCAAGTCTAAACTAAAGCACAAATCTCCTATAGGACCCCATGTTTTTAAGATGATTGATCTTATACAATAACTTGAGAAGTTAAGGTGTTCACTAGGAAAAGAGTTGTCACAAGATTTGATCTTACAATCTCTTACTGATATTTTTCACTGTTCATTGTTAATTTTAACATGAACAAGATGGACTGTGATCTTCATGAAATGCTCAACTTGTTGATCAATTATGAAAATCAAGTAGCATCATCTGAGAAGGTGAAAGTATCAGGGCCTGTGAACTTGGTTGGTAACTCTTCTAAGGGTAAGTGGAAGGGAAAAAACAAACCCAAAAAAATCATCTTACGCCTAAGGATGTTTGGAACAAATCCAAGGGTAAGGAGAAGAGAGTTGATCAAAAGGATGCTGAATGTTTCTTATGTACAAAGAAGGGACACTGGAAGAGGAACCGCCCAGAGTATTTGGCTACTCTGAAAGGTAAGAAACAAGGTGGGACATTTATGAAAAATGTTTTCATGATTTCTTTAACTACCATTGATTCTACTAAATGGGTATTAGATACTGGTAGTAGCTTTAACATTTGCAATATATTGCAGGATCTCAGGACCAGTACGAGATTAAAAAAGGGAGAAGTTAAGCTACAAGTTGGGAATGGACCAAGTGTTGCTGCCCTAACTGTAGGAACTATTTCTCTTATTATGCCTATGGGAAAGAATTTATTATTAGAAGATTGTTATTATGTTCCTAAGTTTGTTTCGAACATTGTTTCCATTTCATCATTAGACAAGCGTGGATTTCATACAATCTTTAACAATAACCAATGTAATATATTTCATGGTGATAAATTATATGTAAGTGGTTATTTACAATATGGCTTTATGTCTTACCTGAAATAATTGTTTATCCAATTATGAATGTTTCTGGTCAAAAAAAGGAAGAGAGATAATCATGCAAATCAAACTTAGCTTTGACATTGTAGACTTGGTCATATTGGTGAGAAAAGAGTAAACAAGTTGCACAAGGAAGGATGTCTTGGTCAATGTGATTATGAATGATATGAAACTTGCGAATCTTGTCTCAAAGCCAAAATGACCAAATCTCCTTTTACTGGAACTGGTGAGAGAGCTAGTGAACTTTTAGGACTTATACATACTAATATATGTGGGATTATGAAAGTTCAAGCTAAAGGTGGATATTCTTATTTTATCACCTTCATTGATGATATGTCAAGATATAAATTTGTGTATCTAATGAAACACAAGTCTGCATCATTTGAAATGTTCAAAAGATTTCGTAGTGAAGTTGAAGAACAAACTAGTAAGAGTATTAAGGCACTAAGATATGACTATGGCGGTGAGTATCTTACTATGATTTTTTTATTATCTAAGGCTAGATAGAATCTTATCTCAATGGACTTCTCTAGGAACACCACAACACAATGGTGTTTTAGAAAGGAAAAATTGAACCTTATTGGATATGGTGAGATCCATGATAGGGTTCACTGATCTTCCTATCTTCCTATGGGGATATGCTTTAGAAGTCATTGCCTATTTATTAAACAAAGTTTCCACTAAAGCAGTCACTAAAACTCCATATGAGATGTGGAAAGGACATAAGTGTAACATAAAACATTTGAAAGTTTGGGGTTGTCCAGCTTATGTCAAGAGATTGATCCTAGATAAGATTCAAGTGAGGTCTAACAAGTGTAGATTTATTGGCTATCCCAAGGAAAGTATGGGATACTATTTCTATCACCCTTCTGAACACAAATTATTTGTAACCAGAAATGTAACCTTTTTAGAAAGGGAGTTCCTTAACGGAGGAAGTCATGGTGTAGAAATAAATCTTGATGAAACTCGAGATTCTGATGAATCAACACATGCTCAAGATCATTAGATGCTTGTTGAGCAACCTTTACTTGATATTTTAAAATTAACATATAGGGTACCAATCTCAACTGTTGAGGAGAATGGACCGGTTAATGAACCTGTCCAAGAACTAGTGCAACAACAAGATCAAGTAGAGGAAGAACCTATTTAACATTATCCTCTTAGAAGGTTTATTAGGGATTATCGTACATTAGATAGATTAAACGTAATGGTGCAAGGTGATGAGGATAATCATATTGATGATATTCCATATATTGATGATGACCCTAAGACTTACAAAGAGCCTATGGCAAGTCCAAATCGTGAGAAGTGGTTTAAGGCCATGGAATCCGAGTCAGAATCCAAGAGAATCAACAAAGTATTGACTTTGGTTGATCTTTCAAAGAATATAAAACCCATAGGATGTAAATGGGTATTTAAGAAAAAAATACAGGAAGGTTGAAACCTATAAAGCCCGTCTTGTTGCCAAGGGATATAATTAAAAGGAAGGTATTGATTATGAAGAAACTTTTACCCTTTGGCAATGCTCAAATCTATTCGGATTTTACTTGCTATAGCTACATATTATGATTATGAGATATGACAAATGGATGTAAAAATAATATTTCTTAACAGAGAGCTCAAGGAAGATGTCTATATGACTTAATCTGAAGGTTTCACATTGTCATCTACTTCTAATAAAATATGTAAGCTATAAAAATTCATTTATGGATTGAAGCAAGCTTCACGAAATTGGAATATTTGCTTCAATATAAAAATCGCAAAGTTTGATTTTGTTAGATGCGAAGAAGAGCCATGTGTGTACAAGAAAGTTAGTGAGAGCGTAGTTATTTTTCTAGTGCTATATGTAAATGACATATTGCTAGTAGGAAATGATATACCAGTTATGCAAAAGTCAAAGATTTAACTATCTGAGCAATTCTCCATGAAGGATTTAAGAGAAGCAGCTTACGTTCTTGGAATCAAGATCTATAGAGATAGATCAAGGAAGCTACTAGGGCTCTCCCAATCCATGTACATTTATACTATCTTAAAGAGGTATCACATGGAAAATTCTAGAAAAGATTATTTATCGATAGGCACTAGGATTTCTCTTCGTAGGGAGGATTGTCTTAAAACCCTAGAAGAAAGAGAGCACATGAGTAGGTCTCATATGCCAGCGCAGTGGGAGCTATCATGTATACCATGATATGTACAAGACCTGATGTAACCTACACGATAGGAATAGCGAGCAGGTATCGAGGTAACCCAGGTGAGGAACATTGGAAAGTGGTTAAAACCATCCTTAAGCACTGGAGAAGAACTGAGGACCAATTCCTCACGTATGGAGATTATTAATTAAAGCTAATAGGCTACATTGATGCTAGCTTTACATCAGATAAGGATAATAGCAAATCTATCTCTGGTTATATTTTCACCTTGAATGGAGGAGCAATGAGTCGGAAAAGTTACAAGCAAGCTGTTGTAGCTAATTCAGTTACTGAAGCAGAATACATAGCTACATACGATGTAGCTAAGGAAGTTGTTTAGATGAAAAAGTTCTTAACTAAACTTGGTGTAGTTCCTTTGATAAAGGAAGAAGATAGGATTAAAGTTCATGACTGATTGGGTGTAGGTTAAGTGGGAGATTGTTGGAATTATGCCCATGACCCAATCATTATGTAATAGATTGAACACCTTAGTTTTGTGATTATTAATTTTGATTAATAACATGGAAAATGATTTTATTATCATATTACATTTATTGTTTTTTATACTAATATGATAAATCCTTGATTAAATTTATACCGTGCCATCATAATGGAGATTATGATAATGAGAGTCAAGTCTTTAGGGTTTAATTTAAAATTTTTCTTGATTATAGGATCATTAAATAAGGATTTTAATGATCCGGTTAGATCAATATACATGTAATAGTATATATTGGATGGATATTAGTATATCTCATTTACTAAGTTGCATATATAGATGACGCATATGGAGATATGATCATTGAACTGACCAAACCGAGAATTCCCAATGGTTAACATTATCTATGAACTGTCAAGTGAGATATTCTCATAATGATTTAAATGTATATATTTCTTTTAATCTGAGATCATCATAATAATCAATATGTCACTTATTATTTTTGATGTCGGACATCTAATATATAAAAATGCTAGTTAAATGATCAATTGGATGTAATTAAGTACCTATTTGATTAGTGGTGAGTCAAAATAGGATCCATCAACTCTAGGTAATAAGTTTGAGATCTGTGTTGTCATTGATTTTAATAGTTGTTTCAAGATCTTAGCCAAGGCGATTGAATGAGTGAGGAAAAGGAATTTTCTAAGTCATTTAGCAATCATTAATGATCAACATATAACATAGTTGGTTATCTAATATGATTTGACAGTTAAACTATACCTTAGGATAATCCGGAGTTTTAATGATGAAAGGTACTAATACATTACCCTTAATCAGGTTCCATTTTTGTAAAGTTGTTACTTCACATTATCCGGTGTTGAGGAGTATTGTTAAACACCAATTTTGATTAGTATTTAATTGGATTAATTACTCTCGACTTAGTAATGAACTTATGTGGTCACACACTTACGAGTGTAATATTTCCTATTTATGATTATTTAATTTATTATGAGATGATTTATTAAATAATCTATAAGGCATATTATTATATTTTTTTGCTAGCACAGAAAATATAATTAATATTAAAATTCTCTTATATAAAATAGATGAATAAAATAAAATTATTTTATAAATAAAATAATTATTTATCATTAAAAGGAAGACATCACGGTGGTTATTGTTTTGGTTTTATTATTTAACCAAAAAGTATAACCAAACGATACGTAACGTTGTTTAGTAGTTTTTCAAGTTTTGAAAAATAAAAGAAACGTAATATGACTTATGAAAGTAGGTTTTTGAAGAGAGGGGTTTTCTGATACTCTTGTCTTTAGAACGTGAACAAACAGTGTAGAGGAGAAAAGAAAGAAACTTTTAGGTGATGTATGTGTTTCAAGATAGGAGACGTAGTTAGTGACGGAGCCAATAATTTAAAATAAAAAGGTTTAAATATGTAATTTTTTGAAATTTTAAAGAGCTCAGTGTATCATTAAACTTCAAATAACTCTATCTTTAAAATTTTGGGAGAGCCGGTGCATCATTGGGTCCTAAGTGGCTCCGTCCCTAAATGCAGTGCATGCGTATAGTGAAAAAGAAGTCATATATTCTTTTATTTTTATTCTTTGTACGTGAAAGAAAGAAAAGAGATAAAATTATTTTTGTTTTATTTTTTTAAGAAGGAGTTCTTCAAATTTTAACTATAGCCATATAAGTGTTAAAAGTAAAATTATTTTTTAGTGTAAAGTATATAGAGAATTCGTAACTTCAAAATTTCGTATTAATTAATCCTCATATTTCAGATATTTATTTTATCGACTCTCTTATTATTAGTATAATTATTAAATACAATAGATAAATATATGATTTCTTTTTTTTTTTGGCTGCGTATGCAACACTCCTATATCAATATAATCATATTGGATTAGCTAGCCTCTTTCAACTGTCATACTAATTGTCAAGTGAGTTCGTACATAAATAAGAATATTATTTAGAACTTAAAACCTTAAAATATTGTATTATGACCTTTCTTTTATATAAGCTACTCTAGCACCCTTGTATCCATTTCAGACAGCTCATTTATAAATTTTCTAATACCAAATACCTTTAAAGTAACAAAATTAAAATGCCAAATATGAATTGAATGCTCAAAGGTAAATAGTTAATGAAACTCTTTTATTACTTTTTTTTGAGAGGTTAACATATATTGAATAAGATTCAATCCCATAGAAGGTATATAGAAGGAGTAATCTCCTACTTTAATTAACTTAGGATAATTGAAAACAACTAGAAAGGAATGGTTAAACCATAAACAACTAGAATTTGAAGTTCTTAGATTAGGTCCAAAGGAAATCCAATAAAAGAAAAGGCATGGATTTAGGGTCAAGAATTCATGTAGTGTCAACATATCATTTTGCTTTACATATCTTTGCTAATCAAAGGAAGGTAATTCCCTAATTTGTGGACACATTCTTACTGCAACTGAGATGGACTTGTTAAGTTACTGATTGCTCTTTAATCACGCCTTTCAACTTTCAACCCCATTCCATATGAAGCATCATGTGAAATGGGTTCAAAAGGAATGTTATATATTATATTGCTACAGAAAATGGGTCTAAACTCCTTCAAGGAAGTTGGATTAAGAATTTAGGAATAAGGCTAATAAAATTTTTGTTAAGTTCGCTCAACATCTTACCACGGGTTGAAAATTGATAATGCTGCTTCTGTGTCCATGAACTTGGTACAAGACCAAATTATCTAAAAGAATAGAGCATTCAAACCATTGGAATAGAAACTTGATTAGGTTGAGATCAAAGAGAGGTTCTTCCACATCAACATCATTAAAGGGTGTAAACAAGAGTTCCACTTCTTAATTAATAATTTGCTCATGAACGAGTAATTGACGAAGTGTCAGTAGAAGTGCGGAGTGTGTTTGCAAAGTATGAGAGAGCCTCCTATAATAAATTAGCCTATGAATTAATCTGATGATCATTCTCCATTTTAAGAGAGGTAATTATGTTGTAAATTTTCCTTAAAAAAAAAGGATCTATATGTGTTTTTATCTCCTTCTTTGAACCTAAAGTAACTCTACGCTTAATTGATTAAAGCGAAGACGTAAAGCAATTTAACAAATAGAAATTCAAACTTATATAATATCATAAGAAATAGTTCAGGAGACTTCTTAATCTATAAGATATTTATTAAAATTTTAAATAAGAAATTAAAAATAATCTAATTTTTATATATAAATCGATTATTTTAATTATATCTATATCTTTTGTAGGCTTGCTTAGGCCTAACTTGATGCTCCCAAGTCAAGGGATTAAGTCTAATTTGAGTAGGTCAGGCTTGATTTGAACAGATCGGGTGAACAGGCCACATGTTTGGACTCAAGCCGATGTGATCTAAGGCTGCCTAAGCCAATATGATCTAAGGCTGGATAATTATATAAAAAAATGATGTTATTTTTTATTTTAATTTAAATAAATAATAATAATAATAACGGAGTGGGGTAAAGTCAAGTGCTCTAGATAAGGCCTACTACCTCAAACTCAATCAGCCCTTAGCCCGCGGGCATCAAGAATATAAAAGTAGAGCCCAAAATGAAATAAAGCTAAAGGTGACGTCTTTATAGTTGGCGGAAACAAGTGGACAAAGTGGGCAAATGGGATCGATCTTTTCTTTCTTGTTTGGTGGAGGAAACGCTGCCGCTGCCGGCGAGTATGCGTCAGACGGCATCTCCGGGGTTACGGCCTTCCACTCTGCTGCTCGCTGGCAGCTCCATTATAACACCGTCAAAGATTCACAGCAGTTGGTACACATTTTTTATCTCCATATTTTTTTTCCAGCTATGTGTTTATCTGTGTGCGTATGTATGTTTAGTAGTTGTGATTTTACGATCTGACATTGGGCTCCTTTATAATTTTCGAGGGAAGATGGTTGTTGACTTCGCTGCTTCGTGGTGTGGACCCTGCAAGCTTATGGAACCCGCGGTACACGCCATGGCCGCCAAGTTCACTGACGTCCAGTTCGCCAAGATCGATGTTGATGAGCTTCCCGTAAGCTAATTTTCTTCAATTGATTATTTTCGGTTATGATTGTTTTGAGTCAATTTTGTAAATCAATTAAATTCGGATGTTGTTCATATTTTCATTTTTAAAGGGTATAAAGAGACCAGTCAGGTTATTTGGGCCAGTATATCACTTAAGAGACATTGTATTGGATGTGTATATGTTAGTGTGCGATTAACTTCTTTGTTTCATTGATGAATTTTTGTGTGCGAATTCGTGTGTGATTTGACAGGAAGTGGCACAGGAGTTTGGAGTTCAGGCAATGCCAACATTTGTGTTGGTGAAGAGAGGGAAGGAAGTGGACAGGGTGGTTGGAGCTAAAAAAGATGAGCTTGAAAAGAAGGTTGCAAAGCACAGGGAAGCTCCTTCTGCTTCTATTTGATTCTTCTACACTTTGTCAATTCAGTTGTTAAAAGTGGGTAATTTTCCTATCCTTGGTGTTGTATACCATCTCATGTTAGCTATAAGAAAAAGACAGATGACATTGTTGATGAAAATGGATGTGTGAAATATTAGATTGTTTTATCCACATTATATGTTGAACTGATGATTTTGTACATGTAGTTCATTTAATTTAAATAGCAGCGCTTTTTTACTTTTTCTGAGTGCATGAATCCAATGCTTCCTGAAGACGGTCGACTAAGATTCTGAGTCAGGGTTTTGATTTATCACTTGTGGATTGCAAATTTCTTGTTGTGCTAAGCACTTAATTGGTTTTCTGGGATAAAAAAGTTATGATATGAAGTGTCGGCATCCAAAACCCAACATATGCATGTCGATATTCCTAGTGATCACAAAACCAGAAGTGTTTATTATTAAATGAATTAGCATGATCTGTAACATGAAACTGTCTCTACACCCAAAAGGCTTTGACAATGTTAAACAAATGATCCATGAAGAAGTAATTGGGAGGATGGTAAATGGAACAGTAGGGTTTCTTTTGTTATCCAAATTTAGAGGGGAAAAAGAGGCTTGAGGAAGTGCCCACCCAGAGTCCCTAAAAAAATCATAGTTGAAAACCACGTGGGACTCCAAACGAACTGCTGAAAGTAGTATAGCCAAAGCAGTAAAAGTTCCTATGGCAGAGATGAATATGTTCTACACTACTCACTTTTTGCTTCTGTTAATAGAAGTAAAAGGTTATATTACGTGCACAATTGAACCAGAAAGTTGATCATGATCCATGTTTTCATGTACCTTAGTTTCAATGGAAAGCATGTAAACAACGAAATGGTTGCCAAAAATTGTGGGAAGAAATAAGGGAAAAAACCAGCAAAACCTTATAAATATGAGTACTACGTTTGGAGATATGATACTAATTCTGCTGGAATGTAAGTAAAGCAGGCAGTTCACCCCTGTCTCTAGAAGTATGTATATTGCGGAGGAGGCAAAATGGATGTCTCTCACACTGAATAATTGTGCTGAATTGTATCAACGTCAACAATCCAGTCTAACAAGTGACTCAAAACGTGCCCCCTTTAAGCTTATGCAAGAACAAGTATGATTTTAGTTATAGTTGGCAGACCCACCACTGTATTATATTAGTTCAAATGCGAAACAGAATATATCGTTGTATTTAGCATCAAACGAAAACTAATTTTCTGTGATCAACATATTTTCTTATGTACGTTGCGATTCAGCGCGTCTTTTTGCTTCATTAGCCATCCGTTTTTAAGTTCTGTGAAGCTGCCACGCTCGGTGAACTTCATGGTATCAGGTGGATGTAACCCTTGGAGGTTTCTTTGTGCATGTGCCCATTTAAGTTCACGTTCTTCATTTGAAAAATCCTTTTATCTCGGGAAGCCAATCTGAGTAGACAGAATTTTACCATGAACAATCAGCAAAGGCTTTTTCATCACCAACGGCTATCTAACTGCTAAACCAGTGTCTATTCATACCCTTTGTTCAATCTTCAATGACAAGATACCAAGCCTTTCCACTAAGGAATGATGAACTTTATGAAGTATAATGGGATATAGCTTATAGGCTCTAAAGTCAAATAAGCCAAGCTCAATCCCATCCAATTCAGGCAATGGCCGCGAAACTCCAGTTTGCATAGATATCAATCAGGGTGGCAATCTGGGTAGAGGAGAAAAAAGTGGAGTATAATCAAATTTTTTTCTTGCAAGCATATAAACTCCTAGAAATTTATGCTAAATTTTACTTGCCAGCTGAGCAACAATAAAAGCTGCTACAAGTATAGGACGTTAAATAAATGACCAACTCCCAGCTCGTGCCAAAAGTCCGAGGCCTGACTAATAATGCTGACTTGCAGGTAAAATGCTGCGGCAAGCTTTCTGAAATCTTTTCGGTCGTTTTTGTTAAAGCTATAAACCCCCAATGTACGCTGAGATTTTGTAGCGTATCAAGAAAACTTATAAATGAGGTGGAAAATTTTCTTACCTATTGTCATGGTGTTGTTACTCAGAAGAAGGTGCCACAAAAACGAGTTCATAAGGAGCACATCTTCCCAATAAATGCTAAAATTTTCCGACTATCTATGGATCATAGACAGAACCTGATGATATGCTACAAGTCTAGATATTAGCGTGAAAGATTGAAATCAAGATGATTATATCAATGACTATTAGCTCCACAAGCAATAAAGTTGCAGGGACCAAGAAGGAGCTGAAGATAATGGTCATTATGAAATGAAACAATTACAAATTATTGTCTTTATCAGAAGAGTATGGAGAGGACTGGTAGACCTCTTTTTCTTTTTTCTTTTGGAAAAAAACTGGTAGACCTCTTTGAAGATAATGAAAAAGATAAAAAGCTGGAATATGCAAGAAATAACTCTTAATTGGTTCCTAGCGAACAAGAAATGATATGAAAGCCTTCCAGAAGCAGGCTCAAAGTTTAACAAAGATCGGAAGGCATTCACAAGATGAACGTGGAAAGGCTAACAAATGTCTTCCAAGAAAGAACGCTGTCTTGTGTGCTGCCCAAAGAAATAAAAGTCATCATTGCCAGATAGCTACCTAGAATGATTCCAGTCCAAAAAATCTCAGCCAACTTCAAACTATTTGGTTGAGGTGATGGTTTCACCTTATCGTTTGATTAAGTAATTATTGTTCCTGTAACACTGTACCGATGACAATTGGAAATATAAACAGGAACCTAACGTAATTACTTTGCAGTTCAAGGGTAAACAAGATTAAGAGTGCCTATCTTTCATCAGCCGTTTAAAATTTGGAATCAGAACTTTACCTCCGGTAAAGGATTTACTCGACTCGAGCGAGAATTATGTTGGACCAATGCAGTTGACAAATTAAATCCATTTATGTTTTGATAATAATAAAATGTATAGAATTAGTTAAGAAATTATTTCAGGTGTTTTGGGATTGATATTCAATAAAAGAATTGTGCAAATCAAGATAGCATTAATCTTTGATGGGCAACAGATTAATCATTGTGGAATCAAGATAGAAATTACCTTAAAAGTGCTAAAGATATTCAAAGATGAAGATTATGGAAAGATCTCGTTAAATCTATCCATTAGGATCATCACTAGTTGACTACAATGTAGCAAGTCGACTAATAATATTCAGATATGTAAGTTGGGCATGAAATAAGTCGATCAACTTGTTACAAGTCGACTATTAATCAAGTGAATAGGAGCACTAGTTGACTATCATCACATAAGTCGACTATTCGAATAGTGGAGATGAAACTCGCAAGAAAAACGTAAGAGTTAATCGATTGATGCTTTGGAGACAAGCTGACTATAAGGTACTAGTCGACTATAACACCTCGACTAGTCGACTATTAGGTGGAGCTAAACAAAATTCGTCCGGATCAATCACAAATGGAAAGGAAATAATTTAGCAACGTCTATAAGCAATCAGCAACGACTAGTAGAGGATTCCAACAGCTACAATCATTTTCGAGTCTGCAAATAAATTGAGGAACATCAAGGGATCGATAAGTGAAGTTCAAAAAGAAAAAGCATACTACTATATGTTCTAAATTTGCTCTCATTCTACTCTTAGCTTGGTTTTAATTTCTTTCATCTGTATTGAGAGTTATTATCTTCAATTTTCTATCATTGTTATTGTGAGTTGAGTGATTGGTAGAAAATCACTTGTGAGGTAGGATTTGTGCCGAAAAAATAAATCAATTGTAAGGGTAGCTTGAGCCGGAAATCAAGAGCTGTTGTAAAAGTTCACACTGAACTACAAAGTGTGTAATAAAATGATTTGTCAAATCCTAAATAGGAGCTTAGGTAGAGAACGTAGGTCTTAGCACCGAACCTCTATAAAAACAGTGTTTGCTCTTCTTCCCTATTATTTTACATTTCAGTTTTAATTGTTTAAATTAGTGTGTTCTAATTCTCTGTTATTTGTAACTATTTACGAAAAAGGTTCAAAGATCTATTCAATCCCCCCTTCTAGATCGTTTACAATTGGTATCAGAGCAGAAGTATTGTAGCGCCCCCTTACCGTAGGGTATGCACCGGGACGCCCGTAGGTTATTCCGATACATATCCAACGATATGGGTGCACTATAAACAATCACTACTAATATTCACATGGCATCATAATTACAAAGCATCAATAAGAAAAACTCTAAATTTTTGAAACCATAAAATACTTTCTCATTTCATATCTTAGAAACCATAAATGTACAACTGTTATGATTACTGTCTGTACAAATCCAAAAAAAACCTAAAAAAACTCTTCACTAGGTCATCTCCAAAAGTCCCAACTGACCCACCTTTGTGCCATACTTCTCTTGCCAACACACTCATACGGCAGAAAAAGTCTATCTCTCACTGGAGCTAGGAGTCTACAATCAGTGTCCTGAAAAATATTTGCAATGTTAGGTGAGTTTGCGAACTCAGCGAGAAACCATCATCGATGGTTCACTCAACTCATGCATATACAAACAATTCACAGAATATCGCATAGTATCACATTCGGAAATATTACATGCATTATCATTTCACAAATATAAGGCGTTTCGCCTTTCACACAGTCCACATCTAATTATTTGTATATGCAATGCACATGTGACACTTCCTATTTTATTACGGTGTTGTGACCGTGCGCCTGATCTGTCCCAAAAATGGGCTCATTAACGGTGAGCCTATGGCTCTGAATTTACAGTGGGCCTGAAGCCCTGATACAGTGAGCTTATGGCTCTGAATTACGTTGGGCTCGATGCCCTGTTGCGTTGAGCTTTAAGCTCTGAAATACGTTGGCTGCTCCGGTCACAACTGTCATTATCTGAACATGCCTTTATGCATGAATGCATATGTCTCAATTCGTATTAAAACCAATTAATTCCAATTTACACACAAATGACACTTCGATATCAAGTTCCCGATATTTCAGACACCTATGGTCCGAAATCAATCAAATTTTAACACATAAACCCTCCATTATCTCCACATGGCATAAGCACATAATATTTAACACATAAAGGTTGAGGAACTAACTAGATTACTCACCTCTTAACTTCCGAGCTACTGCCTGGAAATCTCAGTTACGTCGGAAGATCAACGCTCTACTTGAGCCTCTAAAACAATCAAAATACAAAAACATTACCAATAGCAAAGTTTTCGATAGTCAATAATGCACATGTGGATAATGAATTGTGTACTATACATGTTTATGACATTCCCGACACTATTCCTGAATCTTCCCATCTCAACTCTTTTTTTCCCTAAAAGATAGAAATTCCTAGACACCATAACTCATTTAACTAAGTTCAGAACTCCCAAAAGTCCAACTCCAAGACATAGGGACCATCTTTATCAAAATCATATTCACTATTCAATTGCCATCCGATTTCAAGAATTTTCGAAATTGATTCAAAAATTCCATTCTTATAAATTTGCAGTTCTTAGTCTCTAAATTGAAATAAAGCTTGAACTAATTCATAGGGACTTAAACCTCAAAAGTCATCATTTAAAAGAAACAAATCATTCTCGGAAAATTGCATGAGAAGTTTCAGTATTATAGCTTCGGTAATACCCAGGATGCTTTATATAAACTTGGTGTAATTTTGAAAATATACAGATTATGTATTTCAGATTGGGGGATATGGAAGTTCATTGTGATGTAGTTAAGTACATAAAATTGTGGTAAAGAACAGTGTGGCTATAGGTTCTGCATTGGTTGTAATTTGAAAGTTAAATCACAGTAGTAAGAATAAAAAATACGTAGTAGTGAGAGAAAGTAAATAGGTAGTTTCAAATTTCTGATGTGTTTATGGAACGTGAACTTTTAGTTTATTTGAAGTTGTGGAGTTGAAATGGAAGTAGAAGAATTGGTTTAGTGTGTTATGTGTTCATTGAATAAGAGGGAAGTGAGAAAATATGGGAAAAGAATGAGAGGAAGAAGATGATTAAAAAGCAGTAAAGTTCGCCACAGCCAACTCAAAGGAATTGATTTTTGTAAGAGTTCGCCGCGGCAAACTTTTAAAAAAGTGTCGAAGGATTTTGCTATTTGGAAAGTTCGTCGCGGCCAACTTTTCGCTCGCCGCAGCAAAGTTTTCTGACAGCTTAAACATACTTTAGTATTTTATGCATAACTTTCCCTATAGTTATCCAAATAGAGTGATTTTTAATTTGGAGTAAACTAAATACATAAGGCTAAAAATTGACTAAAGAGATTAAATTCTAATTCTGTCTCTAAGAATTTCATAATCTGATTGGAATTTGAGATAAGAAATTTGATGAAGCTCAAGAATAGCCTGAAATCTTTTGAGTATAACTTTTAGTATAATAAACCAAATTGGACGAACTTGATATCATTGGAAATCTAAGACAAAGAGGGAAAACTTTCTAGAAGGAAGTATTACCTAAAAGGATACTATCCTGAAGTCATTAAATTTTCATTATAAAATTTATATGTAATAGTTATATTTTTTTCTAAATCTTTGATTTTAAAGGTATTCCAATTTTTAATCGAGCATTATTACCTAATTGCCTCAACTACTTGATGAGAGTAATTGAGCAAGGTAGACTCGAAAGTTGAGTGTAAAATAAATCTGGATTGAGGAATTGAGTTTAGTTTCACATGAATGATAATGTGAGAAGAATAGGGTTAAGAAACACGAATTTTTTTTCATGAACATCCATCAAACATGTTCAATATACATGAGTGTGCATAACTGAATTCATAATTCTGCACAATAATAATATATGCTTGTATTAAATGCTATAGAGGAACGCATCGAGTATCGATTCCAGATATTGTCGGAACGTCAAGGCAATAGGCAATAAAGGAGCTTTAGTAAGTAATTTTAGACGGTATTTTTGTAAGTAATTTAGATGGTCAAATTTGATAGTTTTGTTTTGATTATTTTGTTTGCTACTATTTTTGATCCATTGAATGATTTGCAAAGTTGTCATATTGATATGTTGAATTTTTGACATGAAAGCAATGATTGGCTAATTATGTTGAACATGAAATGATTTTTTTTGTTTTAAAACTGTCAAGTCCTAATCGTAGGTAAATAGGCATGCTTAGAAGGGTCTGCAGCTGCTCCTATTATTGACACCTCGGTGTCTCCTGTATCGACACTTCGGTGTCTCCTGTATTAACACTTCGGTATCTCTTGATATTAAGACATATGTCTCTCCTGCTGATACCAATCATGGTATCTCCTGTATAAGTCTCATTACCTGCTTCTGTAAATGGATTTAACAGTCATATGATTTTGTATTATGATTTCTGTTTGACTCTGATTTAAACAAGAAATTGTGTTCTGATTCTGAAGGGTTTATACCCTCCTTTGAGACTCAGTTTTGTTTTTTGTACAATCTGTTTGAGATCCAATATAATATCTTTGAATTGTTAGTTCCGATAAACTGTTAATGCATGCTTTTAATATATCCTAATTGTGTATAATCAGTTGTAAGATTATGCATAGATTAGTTATTACTCACTAAGCTATATGCTTAGGACGATGGATTTGTCCCTTGTAGGTTTAAAGAGAAGGACATAAGGACTGAGACGAGTCAACCGCAATGGCCAATGGAATCTGAGTCTTGTTTTTATAAAATTGTATTTTTGGAGTTTGTTTTTGGCTTGTCTTTAATGTATATGACTTTGAATTTATTTGAAGGTTTGTAATAACCTTAGTTCATGCTGGTTCCGGTTTGGAAAAAGTTGTATTAAGCTCGGTGTATTATGATCTATGTTTGCTCTGAATTGTTTCTGCTTTGAGCTATTGAGAATGTATGATGAATGTTTCGTATGTTTTGGTTTTGTCTCGATTCTGTATGCATGTATGTTATGTTGTGTTTGTGACGCCCCGCATCCTCTCAGGGGGTATTAGGGTGTCATACATACACTCTTTATTAGTGAAGTACTCCCTCTGGTTATGAACTTTTGGGTCCAACTTCTCATAATTTGTGATCAAACTCCAAATGTTGGCATTGAGGGCTTTAAAGTTTGTATGCATCTCTGCACCTCCTTAATATGCTTTCGATTCAACTCCTTTGTGACTTTTTTGTGTTGTTTAGAATCTCGTATTGCTCTAGGTGAGATTATCCATTTTGTCCTTAGCCTTTTCATTGCAAATCAAGAAGGCACTAAGATCTTACCAAAAATTAATATATAAAAATATTAGGTCTAAATACCTTTTTGAGGAAATTTTACCATGACAATGTTTATTTTTGGTTGGTCCAAATTTTCTTACATATGGTTCTTCTTTAGTAACCTCCTATGTCAGGAAGTACTATGCCCTCACCAACTTGAATATCAAGACGACATTACCTAAAGATATAATCACCCACTTTAATGTTATATTTGTCACTAAATATTTCATTCTTATTGATGACTACCTTTCTCTTGTCATGTTTAAAGTAGCTTACTATAAAGAAGAAGTAGGATGTAATTAAGGCAGTTATGGTATCCTGTGAGCCTTTTCACGTGATCTACATTTAAATCAAGAAAAATGATAGGACATATAAGAGTTGAATTTTTGATATACCTATTCTCTTGCAGTGTCACCATCTTTCTATTCTTTAATGCAATGTCCTTATTACTAGCAAAAAGACACAAGCATGTTAAGATTCATTCATGAAAAAATCTACATTGAATAATTGGTTTTCAAACATTACTAATTTTAATTTTAGTTACTATTAGTAAATAAAAACCCACAAGTCTCTATCGCTCTATAACACCAACATCTAATAAATGGTTTTCCTCTGATAGTTCATCTTTTGAAAGAAGAAGATTATTATAATCCATCGAAGCTTGAGCATAGGAATTTAATAAGACCTCTGATTTCTTCCTTTTTTATCCAAATCTATATTTGCCTTCTCCAAGTATGCCTAAATCCCTAAGTGTTTTCTTTATTAAACAAAGGAACAAAAACAATTTTTTAGCTATAGGTACCTTAAGGTAATCTCATTCACCATTTAGACTAAACGAGCCTAAGAGTCTAATTTAATGAATGAACTTAAATAGCACCAACATTGATTTAATGTTCTTTAAGTGAAATGCTACTAAGGAAGAAGAAATGAGACACGAAGAGAGTGGGTTTATAACTAGCTAAGTGACAAACCTATCTCTTCTAAGATTTGAGAATAAAATTCATCTAGAGAAGTTTGATCCCACATTTTAAGCTATCATAATACATGCCCACTTTGCTAAGTTTAGCAATGCAAACCCTTTTGAAGGGAAGAGGATGCCTAATTTTAAAATATGAAAGGATGGAAAAAGATCACTAATACTAGTCTTTCCTAGGTAACTCTTACTTATTATTATCTATAGCACCACATTATCTCTCTTATACCTTTCCCGGTAATTATACCTTTGCTTATAAGTGATGAGACTTGCAAAACTTCAGACTACTCTTACTAACTACACGAGATTGGAAAATATGTGTTCTACTGAAGATAATGAGAAAGTATTTATAATGATTAGATTTGTTTAAAGGGAAAATCTCACAATGTGAGTCCTTTTCATTTTTCAAAAATGTCTTGTCGATTTTTCTATTATGCAAAATCTTAGCTTTCTGTTTGAAATTCTACGATGATTAATACAACAGCTAGCACTAGACTATTAAAAGTCAAAAGTATCAACTTATCATATAATACATACATTATTTTGAGACTGTTCAATTAATATGAATAAAATCGACTAAATACTTCCAAAAGTGTAGTCATATGTGAAACGTTGTACCAACATGGCATGTTGATGGAATTAGGGGGCAAATGATGAAAACAAATTATTTTAGAATATTTTGACAGTGAAATCCCATGAATTTTAGAGTCAAAGTTCTAAGTTTGACTATTTGATTGTAAACCACGCATAGAAAAAAAAAATATATATTCTAAAAGCTAACGTTAAGTTGCAGAGACCCATAAACAAATTAAAATTAAAATTCTAAAACCAAAGTAAATACATTAAAACCTGAAAATGTGAACTTTTATTTCTCCTTAGTTCCATTCAGTAACCTAAATTTTGGAAGCTAAATGTCCAAATAGACTTTTTTATAGGTCAAAACTATTTTGAATCAGCAAATAAGAGAAAATGCACATGCCATAGTGCAACTCACATAGTATAAGCCTTAAGCTCTACCAAGTTTTGGTAGTCCTTCAAAGTTAACAACATAGACATAATTAGATAGGAAAGACTTTTATTAAAATTTTCTAAGAAATACACTCTGATCCAAAATTTTTAAGCGGGTGACAAGAATCTTATATTGAAAAGTTATCGATAATTTTGTTAATACAAGAAATTACGGTCCTCTTAATTCAAAAAGGAAAAACAGATCATTACTCAAAAATTAAAATTTTTGTAGTAGTAAACCTAACAAATTTTAGGATTTCTTTATATTTTTTGAGGTTGTTGGCTCATACGAAAAGAATAAAGGAAATTAGGCTTCTGGAATGGCTTTGACCACGATGTATGCAGAGCCTTACATCAGCACCTTCTAACGTTGTGAGCAGCATATATACATTGTGTTGTCTAAGGAGTACTTCTTGCAGGTGGATCCACAAGATGCATAATATTCGATGCTCCTGTTAAATTTCGCAAACCAAATAATGGGTGAATATTCATTGCAGCATCATATCTTAAGTTTTGCATGACAAACAAGAATGAGGCTACTGTATTAGTTTTAGGAATGGCACAAGTGAATTGTAAGATTGTGAAGACTGGTTTTAGAGAAATTCTGAAAATTCATCATCCCTTAGCTTTCCAGGTAGTTCGAGAAATGACTCCAAAAGAACCAAGAAAGTAATTGGAAAGCTGAATCTGAAGTCTGAAGCACAAGTAGCGACTTCTTGCACCTCTCAAAATGTTCTTTCTGTAGAATTAGCTTCTTACTCTTCATCATAATATATAGTTGCGTTTCATTAACAGGCACAGTTAGACCATTAAGCAAAGCAGTGAGCTTCTTACTCTTTGTAATCTGTAGGATTTTTCAAGGAAAAATTCACGGCAAAAAGGCTAGATTCTTGTCCCTTATCCCACGACCTTTTGGTCCATCCAGTCACTATTTAATTCCTCATGGGCACTGCGTTTTTAATTTCACTTTATGGTTACACAATTAAGAATCAATTAAGGAAATCTTCTTGTTTTGTATTGGGTATAAATGTTGAGGAATTTGATATTTCGACTGTCAAACTACAAATCTGAACGCATTTTGCTTACCAACCAAAACTAGAAATCTCACCTAAGACACATATCAGACAGAAAAAAGAAACAAAAATCCGTAAACAGAGTTTGACATTTGCCTATAAGTTTATACCGAAAATAAATAAAGAATCTTTTAACTAATAAGAGATTCAGATAATAAGCATGGGACTATTTGGTCACAAGCATTGGAATTGAAAACGATCATGGCTTATCATCATTTTTTTAAAACATGTACAAGCACATCTAATGGGACAACTCCTTTCCAATTTACCAAAGCAATGGGAAAACTAACCTCTCCCGGATGAAGGAACCACAACAACATGCATATTTGCATTGTTTGGAGGAAGATGAAGTCTGAGTGGATAGAGCTTCCCATTCAACGGATTAAGAAAACACACAAGGGTATCATTCATCCCTGTCTCTTCCTCCAATTTTCGCTTCAATTCCTCAACCACACTTCCCTTAAAATTGAAGGAAAGTTCTTCATTTTCTTTAATATCACCGTGTTCGTTAGCCACCCTGTAATAGATTATTCTGCCTTCATTTTTCACAGGAACACCCACAAATGAATCGTCGGACTGCACGCGAATAAATCCCAATCCATCAGATCTCATTTTATTTCATTAAAAATGTGAATCTTCAAATGACGAAGTCAAGAATTCATACGTCTATTCTAGAAAATTTAGGCGAGGATACTGTTGAGCTTGACACTGACGACCTAGGCGAATTGGGCTCAGAAGTTGAAACCTCAAATTGACGAGTTGGTGGCCGTGGTTGTGGTGGGGGTGGAGATGGAGATGGATCTTCGTTTCGAATCTCGATGACATCAACGTCCCAAAGAACCCAATCCTGCGTTGAAGTTCTATAAGGAATGTCATGTGTAATGCTGTTTCTCCACGGTGGTATGCCTCCATTTGCACGTAAATATTGTCCATAGCGTGTTTTGAGCCTGACCTGCACACCTTCTCTGCTGGGTTCCCATTCAATAGACGAATCCAATCGTCTGGGCAAAGTTTGTGTCACCTTCTTGCCTTGCATGCCTAACAGGAATGGCATGTTTGAAGCTGTCAAGTATTTGCCGTAACAACTCTTCAAACGTACCACATTGGCTTTATCCACTATCTCCACTGTCCATTTCGCATTCCTGATTGTGCCATGCCGATCCTGGCTCACATTTTCTTGATCTTCGTCTGCTAACAGGTACTTGTCATGGTGGCTTCGAAGGCGTACCGATTTGGCTCTCTGGAAAAATTCCATGGCACTCTGAACAAATGCAATAGAGAGTTCATCAATATGAAAGGTTCAAATCAACAAATGAATTGAGATATCTAAATAGCCTTAATTGATCAGGAGTGAAATAACAAGAGATATATGTTTTGGAAAAGATAAGATAAATACAAATCAATAATCAAATAAAAGGGTAACTGGGAGAATGGATCAACTTTAAAACTACCTGATGATTTAAGGTCTGATCATGTGTGTTTGATGTTAAAATCTTTGCCTTCAGGTTATAAATTTCTGAAGCAAGGATTCAGGAGATTCGAAACAATCCTTGACGGTCCTTAAGCTAAGAAATGAACGGTTATTATATATAGCATCGATTTGATCTAAATTGACCAATAGCACCGTTACTTCCTCAGGCAGTGTACTACTGGAGAAAACTAATGAAATTAGCAACAATATGCCCGACGGAATTAATATTCTGAAATTTTGAATCCTTGACGATGTCATCTTTTGAAGGTAAAGAGCCCATGAATGCTGCTCATCCACATATAAACAGAAAATTTAAAGAGAAAAGATGTAATTTCTCATATTAATTGATAGGTAAACATATAATGTTTATTTACTTTCAAGAGTTAGTCAAATAGGGTTCGATCTCTTTATGACAACGAGGGAACACTTCTATAATTGAAGTATGCACATCTCTATCTATATATACATATATTGATACTAACGTTCTAGTTGTTTTACTAATAAAGCATCAGGGTCAAGTATCAAACTTCTTTTTTAAAAGACATTTAGTTATCCTGTATCAACTACTTCTCTTATTTTGTATTAATGATCTTATGGATAAAGAAGTAGAATGAAAATAATGGAAAAGGAACTATTAAATTGTGCACTAACGGGTGGGAATAAATAGAGGATAAGGTTGAATTTGCTGATTTAGAAAGTCAAGCCTAGCTATATATATCAAGCTGATTCAGAATTAATCACAAAAAATGTCTTAATGGTCCTTAAAACAGTACACCCTGACCCTCTTCAAAGAGGAATCAGTCTGAATTAAACATTACACCCTTTTGAAAGGGATTAATGCTTTATTAGTGAATTAATATTAAAAAGTCCGAACTCAAAATAATTAAATACCAATAGGCCCCCTTTTAAATGTGGATCCTAAAATTCACTTCAGTTAGTTTAATTCATCACTTCCTTATTTAACGCCAAATTATATATCTCTTTGTTAACCATTAAACAAGAAATTAAATGTTCCAGTCCAGTATATATATAGGTTACTCTCAAATGTTCTCAAGAATAATATACTGAATATTTGCTTTAAAGTTAAGCAAAATCTAGAAGTTTGGAGACTTCACTAGTTTACACTGTGCTGAAGGAAAAGTTTTGTTTTCACCTTTTTTTTTTGGGGAAGATAACGTTTTAGATGACATTATTTTTTATTTAATCTTTTGTCTTTATGAGAAATAGTTATCTCCAAATTATTAACATCGAATACGTGCATGCTACATTAATTGGTTTACTCGTTACCGACATAAATTCCCTATTTACTAGCTAGTTACCGACATAAATTCCCTATTTACTAGCTAGGTCGAGATGAATGAATATTAAATAGTTTAGTTCTTCAGCTTAATGATCCTTGAACATTATACCCTCTTCAAAGAGGAAGTATTCTGAATTCATCATAAAACGGCCAAGAAAACTAGGGAAAAGGAAGAGTTTGTCACCTGTTGAGTAACATCTTCTTGGGTAGATAGATCAGAGGCGAATGAGAAGCTTGAATTCCAACTTTTTGAACCCCTAAAATCATAAGAAAACGAGGAAGAAAAGCTTGTTGCAGGTGATATATAGTCGGGTATTGAGTCAAATTCTAGGATGTCCAACACATCGACGTTCCAGAGCACCCAATCTTGAGTGGAAGTCCTATGAGGAACATCATGTGTAACGGAGTTCCTCCACGGCGGCGTGCCTCCGTTGGCCCTCAAGAACTTACCACCTCGTGTTCGTAACTTCACCTGGTACCCTGTTGTCAGTGGCTCCCACTCAGTTGTCGTGTTCTTCTTCGATGTTGACATGGTCTGTACCACTTTTTTTCCCGTCATGCCCAGTAAGAATGGCTCCTCAGAGGCTGTAAGGTAAGTACCGTAGCAACTCTTGAGCAGGATAAGGTGGCTGTGACCCGGAATAAACTCGACGGTCCACCGGGCACAACGTGAGGTACCATTTCTACTTTGCCTGACGGTTTCTTCGTTTTCATCAGCGACTAGGTATTTGTCGTGGTAGCTCCTAAGTCTCACCGCCTTAGCCTTGTTGAAGAACTCCATTGATAAGTTGTTAAGGATTTGATCAAGTTTATGTTCGAAGGGCGTCTGCACACCTTATAAAAGGTAAATGTACGTGTTATTTATTAGACAAGATCAATTAAGACACAGTAGAGTAGGCCGTAGCCAAAGTTGACCCAAAGAAACGTTTGTTGACTTGATTATTGTGAACTTTACGAGACGAGTTCAATTAAACTTGGGAAATGTAGAAGTTGGTCAAGAAGTTGACGTCAACTCTGTATGAAATGTTAAAAGTCAATACACGCATGGGGCTTAGAATTAGATTCATTAATAATTTCAGTGTTTTTCCTGAAAAACTAAATTACGAATATGTATCTCGTACTCTAATATTAAAAAAGAGAACGAATTGAACTTCTAGTCGGGGCAGATCCTCTATCTTCAAATCAGTGCACTAATTCTGTTATATTTAATCCAAGTTATTCATTTATGTGAGACCCATATAAATAAATGGCTTGAAATAAATAGGATAAAGTCGTTACACAAATTTAGAGACTGAGAATTTCATACCCTTCCATACTACTTTGATAAGGATTAGGAATAAAGCCTCATCATCACCACTGTGTTCATTAGCATTATCAGCCACAAACAAGTGAAAGTTTATTAAGAGGAAGGTAGTTTGATAATGGGACGAATCCGCCCGTGAAACGACTTTAGTCATCATTACTATATTAGGCCCAAGGAAGTTTGGAGTTTAATATCGTGGATCACATTGTTCCAGTAGTCGAACGATTTTGAAAAAAATTAGTTTTTGCGCTGCACGGCTGCAGTCTTCTACTGTACAATACTATCACAGATCCATCGGGCTTAACGTCTCTTGGGCCATAATTGGAATCACAAAAACACATTCTGTAACAGATTTTCCACTGCAAGAAGAGAAATTGCTTTTAAGAATAAGTTGGTTATTCATCCTAACAGAAAAATAACTGGAAAGGGCAAATGGGTAGAAAGGTGGAAGGATAACATAACAAGCAGGCTTCCGACATATTTTACCATTAAATTGTTTAGATTCTTGCTTCTTTAATTAATATTTTTAAAATTAAATTTTAATTTAATATAAAATAATATATAGAAGATTAATTAAAGCCCAATAAAAAACTCTTAACGAATTTGAATTAAGTACTTATTAGACTTGTCATATAAATACTCAATAAGAATGCTTAAATATTTTATCAATATCTAATTTTTAATAAATATTTTCATTAAATATATTACTAAAGTCATTTTAAAAACTTTTATAAACAAACATTAAAAATTCCACGAATTTATTCAATTTTTAACAATTTACTCTATAAAATAAATAGTAATAGTAATAGTAATATATAATATATAATATATTCCACATCTTATTCAAAGTTCCACGAATTTATTAAAATTTTAACAATTTATTATTTTTGTTTTATACAAATTCATGATAAATCGTATATTAACCAATAAAATTTATGTAACACCTATTGGGCATCTTTGCCAATGATTTCATGGTCTTTCTATCAAAGAACTGCCTCAATTGTCTCCTATTTTAATTATAAACACTACAAAATTTATGACTTCAGGAAATGTTGTATGTATCACACTAACAACCAATTAACTTGTACAAAGCAGAATGGACCAATTGGAACTGTCAGGTGATTCGGCTTCTTACGAGCTATTTGGTATAATGAAATAGTCATTCTATTTCTAACACAATCCTAACATATTCCGAATTCTGCGTTTGGTTAAAAACAAATACGAAATAACTAAGTCTTGGTAATACCTATTCTTAAAATTTGGAGAATACACAAAACCAATCCTAGCCTATCTTTACCTATTCGAAGAATAGCTGCTCTTGTTGAAGACAACACTATCCTCTGTTGTTCTTGTTGAAGACAACTTTATCCTCTCACGTTCAAGCATTCGAAACAACTTATCCTTCTTCGACTTTGAAACAACTTAGAGCCTCCGAAACTTCTTATCCTCTTACATTCAAGCCTCTGAAATCTTACACTACTTCAAGTACATGATTCTCTTCTTCAGTTTGTGATTCCAACATTCTACCATTTCCAAATTCTAGGTAAGTAATTTGTATTGTTTCGATTAGGTGATGATATCGAATGACTGAGGGGTATTTTTTTCATCTGAGTATTTTATCTAGGTATTTCCAGCAATGAAAAAGTTCATTCGTCACAGGCTCTCACATTTTTGCGTCTTTTTTACTTGTAGAATTTGAGAATTTTCCACTTCAAGGTTTGATTTTCCTCTAATTTCGACGATTTTTTCTTCTTCTTTTCTTTTTTGGTTTTAATAAAAATTCTGCATTTTGTTTCTATTTTCTGGTTATTGCTATTCATTTTCTTTCATTTTTCCTATGTTTTCTGAGCTACCAAAAGGACTTCCTGTGCCTTCTTTCCTTTTTTAATGTGTCCAGCTTTTAGTTTTATTTTGTGGTTATAAATCGACCGGGCGTTTATTTCGGATTTGCGATGCTATTCTATATGTTTGCTATGTTGTTTACTTTGGGTTATGAATTATGGGTTACTTTGGAAGCTTCGGGTCCATGTTCCGTAAAGTTTTAATGCATGTTTAGTTGAACTTTTAGTGAGTAAATAACTACTTTTTTCATTGTAAAAGTTTTTTTTAAAGAAAAATAAATGTTTAGCTGTAAAATAAAAAGTAATTTTTAGAAGATATATAACTTTTTAGAAGCTCAAATTTAGAGCTTATTAAAAAGCGCCTTTTAGGTAAAATTTTCAAATCAGTTAATAAGCATATTTTTAATCCCTTTTATTCTTATATTTTTCATATAATTTTCACAATACCCACAAACACATCTTCACGCTTATTTTGAAATTTATAAAATATTATTTGACTTTTTTAATATATTTTAATATTTTTATGTTAGTTTTACTTATGTTATAATCCATATAAAATATTTGGTTAGATATATTTTCATTTATATTTCGTATGGTTTAAAATTATATAATAATTAATATATTGTGCTTTACATATTGTTTAATATATTTTAAATAATATTTATATGCATAAATAATTTTTATTATAAAATAAAATATAATTAAAATTAAATGTGTTTTTTATTTTTATGATGTCAAACAGTCTATTATATGAAGCTCTTTTAAATAATAATCAAACAGTCAACTGACTTCTTAAAAAAGCTAAAATAATTCTACCGATGTAAAGCAAATACCTACAAGTTGATGGGCTCCAGCCTCCAAGAATTCCATAACAATCGGCACAATCCACGAGGAAAAGTAATTTGTAGGTGAAATGTGTTAAAAGATTGCTCAGTTAGACCTGCTTAAAGGGAGAAAAAAACACATAGTAAACATTTGCACAGACCAACCGTATGGTACAGAAACTCAGATGCAACAAAACTTTCTAACCGATACAGGATCACACGCAACCATTACACCTTAACGGGGGACCTATTCAAAATTGAACCGTCAATGTCTCAGTATCATTGAAAAACGAAAAGGATAAAACGAGGGTAAAAGGGGGGTTAGAACTAATACTAGTAAAACATTTGCTCAACAAGTACCAAAACTAATCTCATCACAGCAGATCTGCGACATTTGACGGTAGCTCTTCAATCACCACGTTTTAAAACTTTTGAATATCAAATAGCATTCGCTCATCATCCTTTGTCACAAAGTTAATAGCTACACCTTTTCTACCAAACCATCTGCTTCATCCAATTCGATGAAGGTAGTTTTCAGGTTGAGTTGGCAGATCATCAAGTCTGTCTTGATCTTCTACATAGAATCTACATGTTTTTTTTTTTTTTTTCCTTATGCCGTAATCATCCAATTTCAAATTGCATACAGATACCACTTTCTCTAAGTGCCATGTTTTGTAGCATGAAGCCGACTTTTATAGTACTCAAAACATTGAATATGATTTTGTAGAGATAAAAATAAGCTTCTTTTTTCAGCTATCTATTTCATTTCATGCTATGAACTCGCCGGGTATTATTAAAGGGAAGAAAAGAAACAACAGATAAAATGATTGGTTTTGCAATTAAGTTCATGATGAGTAATTCACGTTACAACTTATGAAGTCGGCTTTTAAAGTAAAGAAATCTTCTAGGGGAAAAGCAAGTAATTTGGGCACTTCCTTTAATGCTAAAAAAAGATCACATAAATTAAAATCCCTGGTTGCAACTTTCTACATAATTAACAGCCTTCCACCAAAATAGTGAACTGTGAAAATGTTGAAATTAAGCACTTCCCAAATTTTCTCTTTATTTCTTCAGATATTGTTGGTTTGCTATTTACCCGTGAATCTTATCATTGCATTTATAGAAAACCAGATAAGATGATCAAAGTTCAGAAATTCTAAATCACCAGTCTAGAAATTAAAAAAAAGTAAAAAGGATATTGGAAGAAATATAATCACTGATCAAGCCTCTTCATATAAGAAATTAATTCAATTTAACACTTTTGAGACTGAAATATGCGGCTGCATTTTTGAGTTCATTTTCCATCACTCGTTCATTAGTTTGTGTTGCTGTACCCCTCAAACACGATTCAGCGCTGCATTTAAAACGAAGTTTAATTATAACTATTTGAGAATAGAATATTTATATGCTTAATTATGATCAAGATTAAAAAAGAATAAATGAATACCTTGACTTGGAAGCCTCTTTAGAGTCGACATAAGATTCTCTGTCATCAGCAATTGCATCCAATGGAATGTCATCATAATCCTCATGAGAAACTTCCATCTCCTGTTGATCAGGACATACTTGGGAAAGAAACATCTGACAATGACCGACGACTGCACCGCTACTACTGTTATAATTAGAATTGTAATTTTGTTTTAACATGTCATTTCCTGCTGCGTGATCTGTGTAGTAAGACACATTTGGTGCAGTACTGTTGAAGAAGTCGTTGGTCTGTAGTGGCATTCCATTCATGCCTAAATGGGATTGATGATAAAGTGTAACTGTATCTTCTGGGAAAGAAGGCTCCAACTGTGGGGGAGTGACTTGTTGATCTCGGTAAAATGCAAGCCAAGCTTTTACATAGCGTAGCTCTTCAACTATTTGTAGCTCTTGTAAGCGTAGGTGCCATATTACACCCAGACATCCATGAACCGGAAACTTTGCTCGCATTTCAGACTCAAATTTAATGGATTTCATGGCTTCATCATGCTCATCAGGGTGTACTTCTTTTAGTATCTTCATAATGTTAGAAACTCCAAATAAACGGTGAGCATCTTGAAACACTTTCTGCTGATCCGCTGGGAAATACGGGGCTAAAGGGCAATCTTTTTTGCATCTTCTTCGTTGGTATTTACACACTGCACAGGCCTGGCTTGTGCCTCCTTTAATGGTCATTATAGGTGCCACAAAAGCATACTAATCGATCGGTGCTAGAAAAACAAAGTAGAAGAGAGGACTTAAAAGAAGTAGAATAATGGTTTGGCCAGTTATTGAACAACAAATTAAAATGTGGTTCTTTTGAATTTCAAAAAAGAAAAAGAGCTGGAACCGAAATAGACCCAGTAAACCACTAAAGGTTTTTAACTCCGATTCAAAAGGTAGATATTATTTTAGCTATGCAGCATCGATCTTTGAAGGTCATGATGCTACACGATTTCATATGGTTCTCTTTAGATTTTACAGTTAATAACGTTATCTCAACGTTACTGCTCACTCTTTGACCCTTTCAAACCCTTGATGTTACTAGGCTACAACGTGGCAATTTTCTTATAACTGCCTCAACAGTTCACTTGCTAATAATTAATATATATATAACAACTGTTTGTGTTTGTTGATATTGCATGTCAACATATTTTATGCCAACATATTTTTCAACTGGATTCAAAAATGGGTTATCCCTTTCTCTCAGTTTAAAACAAGAATAATATCAGGAATATACGATGTAATTTTATAAAATTATATGATAACGTACACCATTCATCAAATGATCAATATACTAATTATCAAACTATGAAATTCCAAGTCCAAAGATTTTTTTTTTGTTTTGTTTTTGGGAAGTAATGATCCCATCAAGATCTACCTTCAATATTTATATTAATTTGGAAGTTTTAAAGATGATTTATTGTTAATTTGAAACTAATCTTGGAAATTTGTGAAACGTGAATAGGTTAATTAATTAAAAGTACTCTGCAAAACTTTAAAGATGGAACTGTGTTGTAATTATTAATTAAAGTCTAAACAAAATCCCTCTTCTAAAATCGTAAGTACATGTCAGGTCAATCTCCTGCACCCTAAGAAGAATTCTATATCACAACTATAAATCAAATTTCTTTATTGACTCCGATCCCATGATAAAAGCACTCTTATTCCATGAAAAGATATGGAGAAGACTTTTGCTATTCTGATTATATAAAGACAGACCAAAGACAGCGAACAATATAGTGTTGTGCTAAAGCAATATCTGTTGCTTATTGCGAAACCACACAAAAACCAACTCATAGTTACTGACAGTTGCAAGTACTATTAATATAACTATTGCACAACCGCTATTATTATAACTACTTTTATTCTGTAATTACTATTATTCGAACAAGTTATTCATGAAATCAGATTAACAGCACATGCATGTTTTGATTTGATACCACTTGGACCTATGCGCCATATGGAAAGCCTTGAATTTCAAAGGCAAATTATTTTCTTACTTTATTGATGATAAAAATAGAACTATTTAGATCTTTAAGGAGCGACAAAAGGGTCAACGCTACAAAACAATTCAAAACTTCATAAATATGGTCCAAAAGCTATAATAAAATTGCCAGTGAAACTAAAACTCCCGCACATATCTTTTTCTTAGTGAAGAGATTTCGCATTAAAGGTCTTGCGTTTATAGCCCACAAATGCTGACATTTGCTTGATATAGCTAAAGCTTTGTTAATTCAATCTGGTGCGCCTAGATCAAACCACCGACTACTCTTTCACTTATATGAACCATGTAGATAACCCATCCTAACCTAGATCTGCGTCTGTTTCTAGCATTGTCTTTGATAACAGTGTTTTTCCTGTAAAACAAAATGTTATTGGACTTCAATATAAATTACAATGGAGACAGATTTTCCACCTCTCTACCCTTATCCAACCCTTCTCCCTCTTTCCTCCCTTCATCCCCTTCTTAAATGACATCACCCCTAGCATCTCACTTTTTGTCCCCAACTCACTCTACAAATCAAACTATTCCACCCCTACCCCCAATCAATATTGCTTTTCCACATCCTAAAGCTTCTGTTCCATTTGACAGCGTGCATCCATAGAACAATGGGGGTAGAAAGACTTATAAACAGGTTGTGGGTGACAATTCGGATTCTTCTTTGATTTATTGTCCACTAGTTGAGATTGAAGAAATCTAATGGTAACTCCAAGTCTAGACATTCTACAAAAGGGTGTTAGGTCATGGGATGAGGTACTCTAGTTTTTTTTTATGGATAAAAAGGTAGCTTTTCCAGTGATACAAGCTTTGGACCCAGAAAAATTAGAAAGGTAAAGGGCTAAAAGAAGTTATGTTAACTGAGGAAAATAACATAATCTTTACCTTCTCCTCCACATCGGAAGCTCAAAAGGTAATTGAAAAATGCCTTTGACACATCTCTCAACTTTCTATATTTCTTCAAAATTAGTAACCGGGTATGAAATCAGAGAAAATTAGATTAAAAAACATTCCTCTTTGGGTGAATATCGATAATATTCCTTTGAAATATTGAACAACTAAAGGCTTGAGTATGCTAGCTAGTTATTTGAGAAAACCAATTTGTACGGATGAAAACACTGCTTCGAGAAAACGGATTGGATTTGCACGATTATGTGTGAATATGGATATTTCTAAGGAAATGAAAGACAACATTCCTATCCTAAGATTGGCTAATGGACATTCTCTAAGAGAAGACTAGGTATTGATTAGATACCAATGGAGGCCTTCCCTAAAAGCATAAGGCAAAGAATGGAAACCAACAGGGAGAGTTTTCACTAGAGGAGACTATTGGGAGGTCTTAGGTTTGGAGAAGCAAAATTTTACAGATAAAAAAGAGTTGGAGGAAGTTGAACATATTTAAGATAATCTTGAAAGACAAGGTAGATTGTTTCAGGCTGAAAGTGAACTACTACAAAAGATGAGAGTGCCCAAGCAGAAAACCTTCCAGATTCAGATCAACAAGTGGAAATTCAACAGTAACCTTTGACTGCCTCCAATAAACTACCAGGGAACCACCAAAAAAATGAAAAGGAAATTAGTGGACAATCTAACTAAATGAGCATACCTAATAGTTGGAAGAATAACAAAAAGGAGCTACTCAAGAGGAACATTTTTAGAAGAACAACAGAAAGGAGCTACTCAAGAGGAACATTTTAAACAAGTAATTTCACTAAAAAGTAATGGGGACAGTAGGAAGGGCTCCAATGGGAAAAGTAATCTCATATGACCCTAATAGTTTGGAATGTAAGAGAAATAAACAACCTTTCAAAGCTTACTACGGTAAGAGATTTTGTTCTAAAAGAAATGCCTTTGTTATTTTGTTTGTTGGAAACAAAAATTAGGAAAGCTAATATGCATAAATGAGGTTGTTTGAGAAGCAAATGGCAATGTCTCACAAATCACCAATGTCATGCCTATGAAAGGATTATTATTGTTTATGATGAAGACTTCTTGGAAATGGAAGTATTGGAAACCAATCGACAATTCATTCACACAAGGCTTAACTTCAAAATGGAAAACACTTATAATTTTGCTACATTTATCTACGACTTTAATACAAGGTTTCAGAGAACTAAATTATGGACTTCACTTCGAAGACTCAAAGCTTCAGTTAGGGTTCCATGGTTAGTTAGTGGAGATTTTAAAGCAACTCTATACATAACAGAGGCGAAAAGGAACTGCAACTTACTCAATTACATTTCAAATATGTTTGATTGCATACAGGATGTGGAATTAACATGTTTAAAATCTGAAGGTCATAAATTTACTTGGTCTAACAAACAATGCTCAAACTGGTTCATTCGAAAAAGTTAGACAGAGCAATGGTGAATATGGACTGGTTAACTACCTTTTTAAAGAGTTTAGCCAACTTCTTAGACCCAAGAATTTCTGATCATACCCTTATCAAGGTGCATAATTTGTTCAAAATGGTTAGAATCCATCACCCTTTTAGAGTCAACAATTTTTTGTTTAATGTTAAGTTGTCATTTTGTACTCATTTTGTATATAACTCTTTTTAATGTGTTGAAATTATTATTCAAAATTAATGGAATTGTTTCTTAATTATTCTTGTATGATTTTCAACACTTGAGAGATAAATTGAATCAAAAAGATGTAAGGAAAGTAAAGATAATTCAAATTTCCAGATTGGCAAAAAAGTAATTGACTAAGCGTGGGTACGTGCAAGGACAAATAATGCCTTCAGAATCTATTTTAAAATCAGATTTGATTAATCTAAGATCTTCATGATCTTGAAATTCAAATTGTTACCTTGTTGATGGAGATTTGCAACCTGAATATAGAAAAAAGAATATCTGCTGAAGATAACAAAAAAGGAGGGAAGAGAAGAAAATCAAAAAGCATAAAAGAGGACATATTTTACTATTTACGTTATGCAAGATAGGAAGTTTTACATTTTTCTATAGTAGTTTCTCCATGAGTTTTTGGATTTTCTAGGAAGAGACCAGGGATGGAGGACTTTATATTTTGCTATTTCTTTTTTGGTTTGAGTAGCTAAATCTTTCTTCTTGGTTGAAGGGAATTGTTTTATCATCTAGTATGTTTGAGATTTCTAAATAAAGTTTGTTTAGTTGATGAATATTAAGTGTCTTCCAAATTGCCTTTTATGATTGAATGGGTTGATTTCTAGGGTACGCAACTAGGAATTGATTTGTTTAATAGCCAGATTAGTAGGATTTGACGTTCATTTTTGCTAATCCAAAGTGGCAATTAGGATTACCATCTTTACTTTAGACTTTGGAAATTCTATAAAGGTACTTAACTTGATTAAATGCATGTCGTACATGTGTTATCTTGTTCATTAGTTTCTTAGTTCTTAAAGCTATTAATCAATTAAACTTAAGATTGTGTCTAAGTTGTTGACTAATAAGAATGTTTATAGTACATGTTTCTATTCATTTAATCTTAAGAGAAAACATCACCTAATGAATGTTTATTAGTGGACTGAATTTTATATCGAGGATCCATATTAGTGTGATAACGTTGGTGACCTGAAACTAAGGTTTGTTTACTAAATTTCTAGATTTGATTGTTTTTGATAAATTTTCAATTTTTGTCATTTTTAAATTCTCAATTTTGTGAATTAAACCCCCCAATTTGTTTTAGTTTTAAACTCGTATAATATTTACCGTTAAAATTCCTCATGGGAATGATCTCAACTCTTCACTAACTACATGTTTTATTGCTAGAGTTGGTATTCACTTGGTTGTAGGTGACAATAGTACCAATTAATATGGAGGGCTTTCAAGAAGCAATTACTAAAGGATTGGAGCATGAGATCTATAGTACTAAGAAGTTTATGTGTTTGCAAATGCTCAAGGCTATCAAACAGGAATTGAAGTTGTTAAATTTAAGGAGAGGTCAAAATTCCACAAAGGAGATTGAGGAAGCAAAAAACAAGCTATTAATAATCTAGAAATCCTTGGCAACTAGCCCAACTGATTGCAATCTAGTTATAGCCGAAAAGGAAGCTCTTAAGTCCTACTTGCAAATAGTGGATAATCAATGTTCTTTATTGAAGTAGACGACTACAATTAATTGGATTAAATATGGGGATAGATGTACTAAAATTTTCTTCAACTTAATGACAGCTAGGAGAAATGTCAACAGAATAACTTCAATAAAATCTGAAGCTTGGGAAACTTTATTTGGAGAGGCTGAAATTGTTAAAGAAGCTAGGAGTTATTTTCAAAATCTATTTGGAACAAACAGTTGTTCTGCTAGTAATGGAGTGAATCTTGGGCAATAAGTTACAGCCATGATTCTTGAACAGGAAGTCACTATGCTAATTAGCCCTATTGCGGATCAGGAAATAGAGAAGGTGTTTTTTAACATGAATGGATCTAAGGAACTGGGTCTTGATAGATTAAATAGGTTTTTCTTCCAAAAAACTTGGGAAAATATTGGGAGTCTGGTAAAGGAAGCTATAAAGGAGTTTTTCCAAAATGGAGTCTTGCTTAAGGAGATCAATATGACCTTTTTATGTTTGACCCTAAGAGCTCTAACCCGGTTACTTGGAATGGTTTCAGACCTATATCATGCACTAATTTCCTATATAAGATCATCGCTAAGATATTGGAAAATAGACTGAAGGATGTTCTTCTCTTACTCATTAGTGAGAAATAAGGAGCTTTTATGAAAAGTAGACATATTGAGGATAATATTCTTCTATTGCAAGAGCTTTTGAAAGGGTATACTAGAAAAAGAAGCCTTCAAAACTGTACTATTAAAGTGGACCTACAAAAAGCTTTTGATAGTGTTAATTGGAGTTTCTTACTACAGACTATGGAGGTTATGAATTTTCCCTACAAGTTTATCAAATGGATTCAGGAATGAATTTCAATTGCCTAATATGGAATACTGATTAATGGAAACCCTACAGAGACTTTTAAAGGCAAAAAAGGTCTTTGGCAAGGGGACCCTCTTTCCCCTCACCTATTCCTTATTTGCATGAAGGCCTTTACCCTTATGCTGAAACACAATACCTCATCTAATTCCAAGTTCAGATGCCATTCTAAATGTAAGAAACTTTCCCTAACTAGCTTATATTTTTCAAATGATCTTATACTTCTATGTAAGGAAAATGCTCCTTCAGTTTCTCTTCTAATGAGTACTCTCCACAGTTTTAAGCAGCTATCTAGATTGAGTATCAATATCCACAAAAGCTTCTTCTTACTCTTTAAAAGTTTTGCTTACCTAATGCATTCCTTGTCACAAGCAACTGGTATGACAAAGTAAGATCCTCCTTTCCTATATTTGGGCATTCTTATTTCTTTTAGGAGATTAAGATTTAGTTAACATCTTTCTTTAATGGAAAAAATTCAGAAAAGATTTGGGTCTTAGACTAATAGAACTTTGTCTTATGGAGATAAACTTCAGATTTTGAAGTCAGTAATAATGTTTATGCAATTTTACCAGTGCTCTTACATCTTCCTCTCCAAAGGACTTGTTAAAATCGTGGAAAAACTTATGAAGCAGTTCCTATGAGGTAAAGGAAAAGGTGAGAAAGGAATAGATAAAGTAAATTAGAAGCATATTTGTCAACCGAAGGAGGCAGGTGAGCTAGGATTAGAGTCAATCAACAAGAACAACCGATTTCTAATGACCAAGAGAATTCAAAGAATTCTAAGTAAAAAACATTTACTGTGGATCAAATGGATTCATATCTATATATTAAAGGGGGAGAGTTTTTAGGCTCTAAGAATTAAAGACAATTACTCTTGGTTTTTCATCCAATTTCTCAGGTTGAGGGAAGATGTCTAGAAACATATTACATGTCAAATTAGGGAAGGAGATAGAATATCTCTCTAGTATGATAATTGGATCAGTCAAGGGGCTTTAATTCATAATCAGTTGGCTAGATTGTTGTTGGAAAGGTTCTTTAAGAAGGCTAAGCTTTAAGAGATAATTAGAAATGACAGTTGGTTGCTTTCCTCATAAGAATTAAAACTTTTCCCATTTCCCAATATAGGATGAAGTTCCTGGTTGTTGGAAAGGTCCTTATGGGATGAAGTTCCTATATTAGAAATCACTAACAGGAAAGGGGGCTATAACTAGAATAGGATGGTGCTCCTTGACTTGGAGCAAGGCTCTCAAACTAAATGCCAACTTTGTTCTATGGCTAGATATGATGAATAGGCTTAGTACTATAGATAGACTGAAATTCCTATCCTATCCTAATCAATGTATTTTGTGCAATCTAGTGGAGGAGACTAGAGATAATCTGTTCTTTGAGTGTGATTTCACTAAAGAAGTGTGAATTAAAATCTCTAGCCTATGTGGCCTTGGAACTAGTCAATGCAGCGTCACAGATATCTTATTAGAGATATCCCAACTGCATATCTCTAAATATGATAAGGAAATACTAATAGTAGCAGTTACAACTTGTCTCTAGGCTATTTGGAAAGAGAGAAACAATAGAAGGTTTAAAAGGTGCTCTAACAACCTAATCTTTCTTAAAGAACTCTCTACGACAAATATTAGGGAACAACTAATTATAAATCAGTTGGGACAACATATTAGTAGAGGACTGGCTCTCTATTAGAGAATATAGTCCTCAGGGGGTGCTTTCTATTTAGGTTTCAGTAAAGAAAATAATATTGAAGATGCATTAATGATCCCAAAGTAAGTCAAGAAATTCAAGCAGTTCTCAAAATAACCAACTCAAGACAGCAGGGAAAAGAAGATAAAAAGGAATACGACTAGCCTTCAAGAGCTCCTGGGAGTACCTCTCTAGATCTACTACTTACCAAACGAGTTAATGATTGAAGACTCCTGATATTCAAAATGAAGCCTATTACACTTGCAGAATGAGGAAACAAAACAAATAGTATCAAACACCCTAACTGAGATGTAAATCCTTTCCAGTTAGAGATGGATCAGACAGAAGCCACATCACCATTGTTGCATTGTAGTATCCGAAGCTCCCCACCCTAATTGAGTAATCCATCGAAGAATCGAGAAAGAAGAGAATATTTTTACCCTAATTATCAATATGTTGTTGCTTAATATCCTCCCATCTTTGTTTCTTGCGCTATCATTTAATTTCTTGATTATGTATTGTTGAACGTCATTGCGTGATGAACAAGGGAGAGTTTCCTCTCCTAGGTGTACACTAAACATCTTCTACTTAATGATTTTTTGTCAAATTCTCAAAAAAATTCTAATGTGCCTAATTTTTTTTGGTCAGAATATATTTTATCGACAACATATATAATAAATAGATTGTGGATAAAAGTTTTGAACTAGATAACTCTTTTTGAATTACGAAAGCAATAAGAGGTTTTAGTACCATACGTATTGGCCGATATGTGTCGTGATCAGCGAAAACCAATACTTAAATAGATTGTACTACACCGACTATCTATACTGAATTGTATTGCAAATTTTTGACTTATACGAATCATATTGGTCAATATATAGATGATGAGTAAAATACAAACAATATTAAGTTTAAATTATAAATTAGAATAAATAGAACGTAAAATTGAAAAATATTTTATATTTAAATATTTTTAAAATAAAAGATAATAGCTATTATGTCTAAAAATAAAATATTTTACATTAATCTTAATAAATAGAATTGAGTCAAAATAATATTTTAATTATAATAATAATGGAGAATCAAATCTTAATTATAAAAAATTAATGAACTATTTTATAATTTTAAAATATTATCCAAAAGGGTATATGATATATTAATAACTTTAGATACTTTACTATATTAATATTAACACCAGCGCAAATTTCTACACAATATTCATAATTTTGAAAGCATTGCTTATTTATAAGCACAAATTTGCTTGTAGAACTTTGCAATAATTAAATGTCCCTTTGCAATTACAAATATAATTTGAATATAGAACAAGTACAAATCTTCATTTGCATCTAGAACTTTGCAATAGTTAAATGTCCCTTTTGCCAATAACTAGTATTTTCTTCACCTCTTTTAACATCTATTTTACGACCATCTTGTGCATGTCTAAAACATAGCATACGGTCTAATGTTGTCACCAATGTATGATCAAACTTATTCGATAACACACTTATGTAATCAATTTTTAGTTTATACCTTACAGTTAATCGATCAACTATAGTTTTAGTAATATAATTATTTAAAAGCATCGTGATTGGTGTTACCTGGAGACAAGATCGTGTAACTCTCCTTCTTAGAAAATAATGCATTTCACGTTCTGCCTTCTCTTCACTTCGTGTTCCACTCATCACAACAAAATTTAGGAAAGAAAGTAAAGTTATCCTGGTAATCTATATTGATGGTTATCTCGCTTAAAAATTTGTTCCATATACCGGTGGCTAACTATGTTATGCTTATCTTGATGAATTAACCAACGTAAAATGTTGAAAAGTTAAATTAATACTAAAAATGGAATATAATAATAATAATAATAATAATAATAATAATAATAATAATAATAATAATAATATTATTATTATTATTAATAATAATAATAAGAAGAAGAAGAAGAAATAATCATAATAAGGATTTTAATAATAAAATAAAAATAATTGATAAAATTAATAATAAAAGAATAATAATAAGTAGAAAATTTATAATAATAATAATAATTTGATTTTTTGTTGGTTATTCCTTTGTTATTTCAAGTTTATATTTTCAAACTAAACATTGATATATAAATTCTTTATTTATTCCATTCTTTAAACCAAACAAAGTAATATTCATTCTATTTTATTACTCATCTTTACTATTCTATTCCATTCTTTGAATCAAACAATCCTAGTTAAGGTCAAAACCTTGAGAACGTTTTAAGATTTGTACCGTAATAATAAAAAATAGTACGAAATTCGGAAGTTTGGTATCGACCATCAGTACCAGTACTAGAGATTTCGACCTGGTTGCTATTTAAAATATACCGACCTGTATGGTAACCTCTAGAAAAGTTAGGGACCTACCCCTCTTATCGGGTTGGATGCAGCACCACCTCTTTGAGGATTTCTCGTTGGCAGTGCCGACCCTAGGCCGGTGAGTCATCTTCAATGCATTTTAGCAGCATTTTATTCCATATACCAGTGGCTAACTATGTTATGCTTATCTTGATGAATTAACCAACGTAAAATGTTGAAAAGTTAAATTAATACAAAACATGAAATATAATAATAATAATAATAATAATAATAATAATAATAATAATAATAATAATAATAATAATAATAATAATGATGATGATGATGATGATGATGATGATGATGATGATGATGATGATGATGATGATGATGATGATGATGATGATGATGATGATGATGATCATCATAATAATAATAATAATAATAATAATAATAAGAAGAAGAAGAAGAAGAAGAAGAAGAAGAAGAAGAAGAAGAAGAAGAAGAAGAAGAAGAAGAAGAAGAAGAATAGAAGAAGAAGAAGAAGAAGAAGAAGAAGAAGAAGAAGAAGAAATAATCATAATAAGGATAATAAGAAGAAGAAGAAGAAGAAGAAGAAGAAGAAGAAGAAGTAGAAGAAGAAGAAGAAGAAGAAGAAGAAGAAAAAGAAGAAGAAGAAGAAATAATCATAATAAGGATTTTAATAACAAAAATAAAAATAATTGATAAAATTAATAATAAAAGAATAATAATAAGTAGAAAATTTATAATAATAATAATAATTTGATTTTTTGTTAGTTATTCCTTTGTTATTTCAAGTTTATATTTTCAAACTAAACATTGATATATAAATTCTTTATTTATTTCATTCTTTAAACCAAACAAAGTAATATTCATTCTATTTTATTACTCATCTTTACTATTCTATTCCATTCTTTGAATCAAACAATCTCACAGTTAAGGTCAAAACCTTGAGAACGTTTTAAGATTTGTCTTGTAATAATAAAAATAGTACGAAATTGAAGTTTGGTATCGACCATCGATTACCGATCGGAGATTTCGACTGTTGCTATTTAAAATATACTGACCTGTACGGTAACCTTTGGAAAAGTATACCCCTCTTATTGGGTTGGATGCAGCACCACCTCTTTGAGGATTTCTCGTTGGCAGTGTCGACCTTAGGCCGGTGAGTCATCTTCAATGCATTTTAACAGCATTTTTTCAATTAGAAGAGTAGTAAATCTTTAGTTGTTAGTCAGAGAAGAAGAGAAAATTAACCTTAACTAATAAATAACTTATCGAGAAAGTTAACGTTATTTAATCTTGGAAGCTAAATAGTTTCCTTTATTAGATTTATAACATTAACTTGTTAAATTTATAAATATCTTTGAAGCATTTGAGTATATTTCTTATACTCTAATTTTTAATTTTCATCATCATATGAATCTAAGATACTTCAACTAAAAATTGGCGAAATTTTTTTCACGATTTTGTCTTATGAGTGATATTTTAAAGGAAATTTTTTATTTTTAATGTATTTTTAGCTTATTAAATATTTAAATATATTATAATTAATTTGTAATTTGTCGTTAACGTGGACATTATATTAGCATTTTAAATCATAACATTAATGTTAAATGATACTGTTTTTATTTGTATTTCTCCTTTTAATTTTTAGATTACTTATTATTTATAAAATATAATTAAACATTAATAAATAATTTAATTTTGTAATTATAATTTTATTATACTTTGTCACAAGTAATTTAATAATTGTTAGATTTGTGTTCTTATAGAGGTTCACATAAGTTTAGTGATAATATGACTAAATCAAATAATTTAAGTTACTCAATTCAAAGATTACATAAACGATTTCATTTATTATAAAAATCTGCATAATTCTATTAAACATGTCATGTAACATCCCGTTACCGGTGTGATGAGCATATCGGTAATTGGATGGTTTGAGCAGTGAGTGCATTCATGATTGAATTGCACGTATAGTGAGTTTTGCATTAGTAATAAATGAGATTAATTGAGTTAATTGCACATGCATCTTAGTATCATGCATTCATGATTATTCCAGCATTTAATGGTGATTATGAGTTGAATTGTGAATTCTGAGATATGATCTATTGATTGAATTGAATAGTTAAATTTGTGGAATTGTGATGTGATTGAGAATTTAAGAATATTGGGTTGTATATTTGAGTTAGAGTGAGAATTGAGTTATAGAGATTTGGAATTTGAAAATTGAGTATGAGATCGAGTGTTTTATATTTTTGTGAATTTATGAGGATTTTTCTGGAATTTTTAGAGTTATGTGATTGGACTGGAAAATTGACTTAGAGACTGATAATTTTGATTTCCGGTTCCTAAAGTGAGTGGATAATGGTATGGAAATTTAAAGTTATGAGTTTAAGAATTTTTGGTGATGAGCCAATGAAATTGAGGATTGTGATTTATAGGTTTAAATTAAACCCTATATATATACATATAAGAGCAAGTGAAAGGGAGAAAACCCCATTTCTCTTCTTTCCCCTTTCCTCCCACCGTTGGCGATTTCATTCCTCTTCCCTTGAGATTTCGTTGATTTCTCTTCATTGTGACCGAGGTTTTGCTTGTGATTGAGAGAGGTGATGCTTTTCTTTGGGTTGAGAGTACCGGAGGAGATTGAAGCTTGGAGGATTTCGACGTTTGCGATTTAGGGTTTCCGTCAGATTTGTGATTTGAGGCACCGTTGGATCGACAGTCCACGGATATTGCTGGGACTTCCAGACTGTAGCTCGGAAGTGCAGGTGAGTAACCTAGTTGGTTCCTCAGCTTTTATATGATTAAATGTGCTGTGAATATGTGTATGAATTAAGTGTTAAAGTGAGTGATATAAATGTAAAGTGATTGAGCTAAATGCGATAGATGATAGTGATTGCGTGAATGTGACCGTTTATAGTCGTGAGACTAATGTGTTAAGATTATAAGTGAATACTCTGAGAATGTGAATAAGTGTTCTGAGTATGTTAAGTGTAGTGAAATGAGATACATGTGAAATATGTTATAAATGTGAATACTTGTGATAAGCGAATGAAGTGACATATTGATAGAAATGTGAGTATTAGTGAATGTGAAAAGTGAGATCCATGTGAGTGTTATAAATATGAAATACATGTGCTGAGATTGTGAAAATACTTGTGATTGTGAATTCATTGTATGAAATTATGAGTAAGTGCTCTGATTGTGATAAGCGAGTAAAGTGATATATAAATATATGTGCTAGTGATTGTGCAAGTGTGAGTGATTATAGCGGTGAGATAAATGTGCTGAGACTGTGAATAATGTTCTAAATGTGATAAGTGTAGTGAAATGAGATACATGTGATTGATTGTGCAAATGTGAACATTTGTGATTGTAATTGAGTGTATAAAATTATGAGTAGCGTTCCAACTGTGATAAGCGAGTGAAGTGATAGATATATGTCGATAAGTGCTAGTGACTGTGTAAATGTGAGTGAATGCTTAGCGAAATAATAAGCGGTAAAATAACAGCTGTGACTGGAGCTTAGTGATCAGAGCTTTGAGCTCGATATCAGAGATAGGACCTAAGGCCATAACGGCAGTAGTGCATACCCAGAGGGCTCTCCTACTTGCCTAGAATGCGATTAGTGAGAAAGGGAATAGTGTATACCCAGAGGGCTCTCCTACTTGCCGATAATTTGATCAGTGCAAAAAGTGCCCGAATCGGGACAGTGAAAATGCTCAGTCGCAACAGCAACATAAAATGAGAATCTGCATACATATGCATCAGACTGTTGTATGAGTGATAAATTGAGAGTAGTATGAAAGGCGATACGCCTTATATGTGTAAAATTGGCAATACATGTGAAAAGTGAGACTTCGTGTATTATGTGATGAGTGTTCAGCGATATATATTGAAATTTTGATTATAGTGAAACGTGAAATTGTCTTATAGTGTTCCGATTGTGTACTGTGGCTGTGTTGTGAAAATTGAGAATGAATGCAATCAAGTGACAAAATGTGTAAATTGAGGTACAGTGTTCTGAATGTGTTAAATGACTATTGCAATATATATATATTGTGTTTATATGCATAAGTTGGGTGAACCATCGATGATGGTTTCTCATTGAGTTCGCAAACTCACCCAACATTGCAACTATTTTTCAGGGATTGAAGAATACCCCGTTGGACAAACGGGAGTATGATTACTGAAAGCGGGTCAGAGTCAGAGGTCGGGATCAGTTCACGTCTGCATTAGAGTAGTACGGTTTTATGTGCATTGTATTTCCGCAAATTATTACTGATTTCCACACATGTGATTGACTTTGTTTAAAGAGAAATATTTTCGAGTTTTGAATTGTAGTGATTGCTTAGTACACCACCCTCATGGGCACGGACTCGGATATCACCATCGATATCGGGTTCGAATGCAGCGGAGTGGGTGCTACATGTCATGATAATTAAATAATAATAAAATTATTTAATAATTAAATATGACCATAAATAGTTGGATGCATTTGATAATTAAATAAAATTATTTGATAATTAAATAAGACCGTAATAGGTTAAATGGTTTAACTATTTTATTTATTAAGAGGGATATGTTGGATGTTATTGATTTTGATAATATTATTAATGATTTTGCATCTAAAATGTAAGGAGAAATTGTTTTTTATAAATCATGATCATCTGTGTGATTGTTATTGTTATTCCCTTAGTGTTTGTTGTTCGATTGCTGCTATTGTTATTTTGTTATTGTTGTTGCTATTTTTAGTGATTTTATTACTACTAAAATTTTGCAAGGTATTATTAGCTGATTTTATGATTACTTAATATTTTGTTGTGACTTATAAATTAAGTCACTTATGTAAAGATATTAAATTTAATAATAAAAATATCCTTTTGAATTTACACGTTTGTCTACTGTCGATTTATTGGGGTATTTTTTTACTTCACACAGGACTATAAAATGTTTGGAACGGCCTAGTGTGATCGGTGCAGTAGGAGGTGACTCCATCATCATGGAAACTTCCCTCAGGTCCTTCCTTCTGCCAACTGTTAAGACTAGCAAAGATCTAGAAGAAGAAAATATAGGGAATCATAGGTGCAGTAAGTAGCTTAAAGCATTCAGTGTCATTAGTTGCTGAATTTAATGAGGTAGCAACAACAAGGGGTTGTCTTAGAAATCGATGGGAGAAATGATGAAAATTACAAGGGCTGTCTTGTGAATTGTTTAAACATTTGAATCAATAAAGCTCTTTTACGTGAGGCTAGAGAAGATTGCAATAAGGGATTAGGGATTGGAGTTGGGGTCTTCTGTGAATCCATTTTTCAAACTCAACGACACCGATCCAAGGAGTTTGGTATTAGAACCCTCTGTACATTCAGAAACTCTTGAAGTATCTCTCAAAGTTATAGTCAATCACTACAGTTGCAGGTTCCTATCTTTTTTCTTTTGTTGAGGTTTTTAGTATTACTTTCGTGGAGATATATATTAGTGGATTGATTTTGACGGTTATGATTATGCTCATTTCTTTATCTAAGGTTTTAAGTTTGATTTTTATGCTAGACTTTTCTTTTAGGTGTGGAAGAGGGTGCTATTATTTTGGGACGGTTTGATCTTTATGTTTGATTGCCATGTAAAGTGACAAACTTGGTTTGTTTTCCAGTATCAAAGTTTTAATTTTTTCTATTTTTGTGCGACTTCTTTTAACTTCCTTTGTTGTTTAGATTTTTAGACTGGGGTAATATCATCAACATTATTACCTTGCTAAAGAAAAGGCAGAAAGGTAATAATATAGTATAAGATACATATATATGCGATAAATGTTATATTGACCCATTCCATGTCATTCGTTTAGCTAAAAATTATAATTTAACATGTGGTTTCATTTGTGTAACCATGGTAGGATTAGCACCTGATGGGTCGCAGTTTGAATCTCGACAATTTGATGCAAAAATGAGTGAGTGTATAACTTGATTGGAGCTGCCGGTTCTTGACAGCAACATAATGTTAATATTATAGGACTTGATATTGACTACATGTTAATTAGTTTGCAACCTTTCCATTAAAGGGTATGACACCTCATATGATGAAGTTTATGACAGTTTTGATGCAATGGGATTGCAAGAGAACCTTCTTAGGGTCATTTATGCTTATGGTAGCTATATCATGGTTTTTTCTTTTCTTTACTTGATTTGTTACTCATTGGTTAATGGAAATAGTCTTTTAGACTCATACTTTTAACCTTTTCTAGGATATATTAAATTCCTGATTTCTTTTTTATTAACTTTTTAGGTTTCGAGAAGCCTTCTGCAATTCGGCAAAGGGGAATTGTTCCTTTTGCAAGGGAAAACCACAACTTTCTGCTCAAGGATTCTTCAGCAACTTGATTACAGTCTAGTGCAATGTCAAGCACTGGTTTTCGCTCCTATTAAGGAGCTTGCACAGCAGATTGAGAAGGTTATGCGAGCCTTTGGTGATTAGCTTGGTGTGAAAGTTCATGCTTGTGTAGGTGGGACAAGTTAGGTGAGGATCAGCGTATTCTTTAAGATGGTGTGCATGTCGTTATTGGTACTCCTGGTCGTGTATTTGACATGTTAAGTGGTAGGAGCTACCAAGAAGAAAAATAAGGAAATAGATTTTTATTTGTAAACTTGAGTGCAAGAATCTTAAACACCTAATGATAGTCCGTGTGGAGTGGACAAATCTCTAATACAATAAAACAAATGACTCAATAATCAAATGAAACATGTTGAACAATTTATTTATATTAGTAAGACTGTAACAAACTTCCTAAAACTTAGCTAAACAAATAAGAAAGTGGCTATTGCAGATATCCCTTAATATGTGGAAGTGATAATCATGGAGAATTTGCAACTAGTTGAAGATTTCCCTTGATTTTTGTGAGACCTAAGAAATTCCAGATATTGTTGACTTCATGCACAAAAAACGGGCAAACCCTTATGGGTTGTATCAGAAGACATGGAAAGGGATGTTTTTATGTCAGCAACAGAAGCCCAAGCTCATTCCTTTTCTTAGGAACACATACAAGATTTGTCACTACAAAAAAAAAGGCTAATGGTAAATTCAATTCTTGATTTCAATTCCATAGAATGGAGGGGGGATTGGTCAATTTTTATATAAGAGTCCTTCCACGACTAACAAAATGGCAGAGCAAGTACAAGTATTAGTAGCATAGTAAAAATGTGTTTCAAAGATCCTGGATTTCGTGTTTGGGTGGGTTTTCGAGATCACTGCTGACATTTTCCATTGACATGTGATTCTTATGTTTATTCTTCCTTCTAAAGTAAAATTTCAAGGGAGGTGTCGTAACAGTGCATCCCCCCTGAAAAGTCAACTTGTCCTCAAGGCAAAAAATGAGAAATTGTTCAGTAATGAGGTCATAACACTCCCAGCTAGATTCTTCAAGTGGTCTTCCTGCCTATTGAATCAACAACTCAAGAGAAGAAACTCCAGCTGACTATGTCCAGCGATGGGAAAGAATTTTTTTCAGGAGTTAAAACTAATTCCCAATCTAGATTGATAGGTAGAGGAGTTGGAACTTCAGGTGTTTGATTTCCATGGGCTGGTCGAAGGAGGGAGACATGGAAAATGGGATGGACCTTGGAATTTGTTGGTAGTTCAAGCCCATAGGCTACTGGTCCAACATAACGAAGAATTTTGTAGGGACCAAAGAAGTGAGGGGAGAGTTTAACATACCGTCGATGAGCTAATGATTGTTAACGGTATGGCTGCAATCGTAAAAACACATAATCACTAGCTGCAAAAGTTACTTCTTGTCGATGTGCATCATCTTATTGCTTCATCCTGTTTTGAGCCTTCAAAAGTTGTTCTTTGAGAAGCTTTAGCATGGTATCACGTTCGACGAGTTGAGCTGCAAGTTTAGCAATCTTAGTTTCACCATGAAAAAAAGGAGAAATGGATGGAGGGTCACGACCATATTCCAACTTGAAGGGTGTGGTGCTAGTGGAAGAATGAAACCCAGTATTGAAAGAAAATTCAGCCCATGGTAGGTAGGTAGGTACTCCAATTACGTGGTTGTTCATGAGCAAAGCATCGTAAGTAAGTCTCCAAGCACCGGTTGACAACCTTTATTTAGCCATTCGTTTGGGGATGGTAAGAGGTGCTCATACGTAATTTAGTGTTACTAAGTCAGAAGAGTTCCTGCGAGAAATTACTGAGAAATATAACATCATGATTAGAAATCGATATGCCATGTAGACGTACAATTTCCTTGCAGAAAATTTTAGCAATAGATTTGGCAGTTTAAGGGTGAGCAATAGGAACAAAGTGGGAGTATTTACTAAGACGATCAATGACCACCAAGATAGTATCATAGCCACCAGACTTGGGTATTCTTGAAATAAAGTATAGTGAGATATCCTCCCAAATTCAGGTTGGTATTGGAAGGGGTAAGAGACCAACATGTGCTAAGGTTTGGTACTTTGCTTATTGACACAACAAACAATTCTGAACATAAGTGCAAACATCCTGCTTCATCTTAAGCCAAAATTTTATTGAAGAGAGCCTCTTTAAGGTCTTCAAATAGCCACCATGATCCGTCGTAGGTGTATCGTGTGATTTGGAAAGAAGTTGTTGCCAAAGTGTGGGAATGTGTGAAATCACTAACCTTTCTTTGTAATAAAGCTTGTTTTCCACCACATAGAAATCTAGTTGAGTGGATAGGGATTGTTGAATAGCTGCCAAAATATCACGAGTGTATGGGTCTTCTTGAAGAGAGTCAACCCAATGAGCAAAGTCCAATGGAATTGGTACTGCAAGAGCTACGAAATCAGTATGATGGGGTCTTCGTGAAAGTGAATCAGCACTAATATTTTCTTTCCCAGCTTTGTAAACAATGGTAAAATCAAATGGCAAGAGCTTCATAAGTAACCGTTGCTGCTCATTAATGGTCACACGCTAGTTTAGGAGATATCTAAGGCTTCGATGATCTGTCCTTACAAAGAAATGACAGCCCAAAAGGTAATGTTTCCATTTCTGCAATGCTAACACAAGAGCAAGCAACTCCTTGTCATACGTAGATTTAAATATGTTGGAAAATGAAAACCCCTTACTGAAATAGGTGATTGGATGATTAGATTGCAGAAGAATGGCCCCTATTCCTTTTGATGAAGCATCACATTCCACCGTAAATGGTTGGGAGAACTTAGGCAAGCGAAAGATAGGAACCGTTTTCAAGGCTTGTTTGAGTTGTAAGAAAGCTTATTATGTTTTTGGTGACCAATGGAAAGCATTCTTCTTAGTGAGATTAGTTAGTGGCCTGGCTATCAAGCCATAACCTTGAACAAACCTGCAATAGTAACCGGTCAAACCCAAGAATCCTCGTAGCTCCTTCACATTAGTTGGAATTGGCCAACCCAAAACTGATTGAATTTTATTCTGATCAACACCAACTCCTTCTACTAAGATAATATGCCCAAGAAAAGAAATGCTGGATTGTCCAAATAAGCATTTGGAGGTTTTGGCATAATAGTAATTTTCTTGAAGTAACTGTAAAATAGTCTGCAAGTGCTAAAGATGTTGTTTAAGGGACAAGCGATCTATTAGGATAGCGTCAAAGAATATGAGAACAAATTTGCGCAAGTATGGACGAAAAAGGTCCTTCATCGCAGATTGGAAAGTGGAAAGGGCATTGGTAAGGCCAAAGGGCATGACAGTAAATTCATAATGGCCGGAATGGGTATGAAAGGTTGTTTGATGGATATCAGTAGGGTTTACTCGTATCTGATAGTAACTAAAACGTAAATCAATTTTGGAAAAGATGGAAGTGCCATGTAATTCATCAAGAAGCTCTTCGACATTAGGTATGGGATATTTAGCTGGAACGGTCTTAGTCTTAAAGAACTGTTGGCCTAAAAGATGAAGAAGTAACAAAGAAAGTAACTTTTTGAAAACTGAAAAAAGAATAAAGAAATATGGAAGCTAAGGTAGACTTTGCAACTTACTTTAAAAAGAGCAATATTAAGGTTGTTGGTCTCCAGATAAAAGAAGGAAGTGATAAATTATTTGTGTTCACTTTTTAATATATTTGAAAATTAATGAATGAATTGATTATTCTGTTTAAAGATTATAACAAAATTCATATAACACAATTTCATAAATATTATCAAAATATAAGTAGGATTTAATTTGTCAACCACCATTGGTCCAACAATCTCCCCTTTTTTGATAATGAAAAAACACTTAGAAATTGTTTAAGAAATGAAAACAAAGAAGCATTGATCAAGGTTTTATGCCTTGTCTTTTTAGTAAGTTTGACTCCCCCTTAATCATATAAATCATTGAGTTCAATAACCTTGTATAATCTATAATTGTAATTTCAAATCAAAATAGATTAAAAAAACATGTTATGAACCATATAAGTCAAACCAATTTTAACACATAGTACTCCAAAACAATTTTAACACATAGTACTCCCCCTTTTTGTCTTAATCAAAATAATTAAGAAACCACAATCACATTAAGAAAGGAACAAACCATCAACATGCATGTCCATAATCTCAAATAACCATTCAATACAAGATGAAAATCACAAACAATATGAAGAAAACACATATGAAATGTTGGTCTAAAGCAATTGCAACAACCAAAATCTATTGGATCGCGTACAGTCCGAGTATTCACAATACACTGCGAAAAAGGCTATACAACAATATGAAGTATAATCGAATATACTTAGGATGTACGAAAATACCTTTATGCCGTAGGTGGGTTGATTCTTTTCGGATTCCAAGACATTGCAATGTGCGAATGCCCTCTATCGGTATCCACACGAGTATGCACGATCCGGGCTGCAGCTGTAGTGTGCTAGCATGTCCTAAAATACTTTCTGAATGTCGCACATTTTTCCTCTCGGATGGTGGTTAGGGTTTCGTGTGACAATAGTGTCTCATTCTAATGAGACCTAAGTTTCTCTATTTATAGAGAAACCCTAATCCCATTGAAGCCCAATAAGTTTCGGCCCATTATATCTCATATAATAAAAGCCCAACAACTTAATTCAATCTAGCCCAATAAATATATCTACATATATTTATTCAATACCTAATAAATTAGGCCCAAGAGAATAAGCCCAGATTACATCACTCTTTGTGTGCGACCCTGTAGGCTCATTTGATGTTGACAATGGGTTTGATCACACTTCAAGGCCCAAAAGTCATAAGCGGCCTCTAGCAAGACATTATGACTACCCAAATCAAACGAGGATCGATAATTCGATTTAACATGTAACTATGGTTATAAGCTAAGTCCTTTTGTAACACGACATCAAGATTAATTACAAGGCATGGTACATGTCAACCTTTGATTAATCATAGTTTCCTGATCCCCAAGTTGACTGATTATAACAAATGACATTGATGACTCCTCATCAATTCATTTGAGCATGGCCATGCATTTCTTCAGTCACACTTGTCAAGAGGCCCAAATGACATCTCTCTCATTTAAGAGAGGTACAAATCCCTTCTACGTCATTCACATCCCTTTGCATGATTCATTTAGTGTCCAACATAAGACTACTTATTATTCGGTTAAAAATAACTTAGTCTAATATCAAAACACCGAATTCTTTATGTAGAGAACCATGATGACTTCAGGTCAAAGGACTAAAGTCAAACTATATTAAGAATCACTAATGACATGAAACCATGTAGTATTCTTTATGTGGGTCGGTCCAATATATGTTCTCTACCATATATCTATGTTTCTGATTTGATATCTCATATCCATGATCAGTAAAACATGATCATCAACAAGAATACATACTAGCCATAATTCATTATTGTTCCACCAATAATGATCGAGCAGGGACAGTCTAGAATAGTCTTATAACGCTTATGGTTTTACTATCAAGTCACATACTTGATGACATAAGTCTAAAACCATTCATGGAATGTAAATCACATTACATAAACGAAATACACGCATATATGAAAGGAATACCTCATAATATATTATTAACAAGTCACAATGTTAATACATGAATCACAAATATCCATTGGCCTATGGCACACTACTAACAAAATCAAGATGAGGAATCATCATGTCTACAACCTAGCTTATCAAAAATTTTCTTAATGCTCTTTTCAGAGATTTGGAGAAAAATGAGTTTTTAAATAAGACCTAGGTTGAAGTAAATCACACATTAATATATTGAGTAATAATATGACCAAGATACACTGAAGGGGGGTTGAATTGTGATAAACTTTTCTTTAATCCCTTCAATAACAATTGCTTGTTCTTTCAGAAAACTTATCGTAAATCAATTCTTAACTAGTTTGAAAAACTTTGTTAATAATGAAAACTACGATTTAAGAAAAGTAAGAGTTAGAGAGAAAACACGAATTTTATCTGGTTCACCCCAAACCGTGGGCTACGTCCGATCCTCGATATTCTTACGAGATTTTCACTATCTCAAACCGATTACAAGTATTCTTTAGATCGAGCCTCTTGGTCTCTTAACAACAAGTATTCTTTTACTCTTAGCCTCTTGAGCTATCTGTAGCACTTTTTCAAAATGAAAAAGCGATAAAGAGCTTTTACAAAGAGTTGCTCTTCACATATACACTCGAAAATAGTTCGCAATTTTTCTCGGATGGACGGATATTGAATACACGAGTTTCATTCACTTTTTCCAAAAGTTATTTCTTCTTCAATCTCGACTCTTATTTATAGTCGGAACTTCAACTGCTTCTTGACTATCTCGCTTCTTGAATCTTTAAAAACGGTTATTCGGTTTAGCTCATGTAGTCTTAAGCGATGTTTCTTTCTTCCGTCTTATTTTCAGATAAATCGCTTTTGTCTTCATAAAGCTTAAATGCCTTTTGTATCGTCGCTTTTTCTTAGTACATTTTCTTTAAATGCCTTTTGTATCGTCTGTTTTTCTTTCGTCTGCTTTTCTTCCGTCTGCTTTTTGTATCGTCTGTTTTTCTTTCGTCTGCTTTTCTTCCGTCTGCTTTTTGTATCGTCTGCTTTTCTTTCGTCTGCTTTTCTTCCGTCTGCTTTTTCTTTCGTATATTTCTCTTTGTTTATTATCAAAATTATTTAATACGTGAAGTCTGGTTTGACTTAACATTCTCCCCCTTTTTGATAATAACAAATACTTGTGAATTTAGAGAAATATGAAAAGTATCATATACTTGTGAATTATCAGAAGTATTGAGATAAAAATTATCTTCATCCTTCCAAATTGATTTCTTCCTTCTCCCTTCTCTCTTCCTTCTCCCTTCTCCCCCTATTTGTTATTGATCAAAAAATTATTTTCCAATCTGCTTCACCAACTTTTTCAGCATCTTCTTAATCTTCTTCATATCTTTATCAAGCTTCTGAACATGCTTCTTTAGAGTTGATGATTCATCTGCAGTCGAGGGTACTGTCTTAACAACTTGCTTTTCAACGATAGCCACTGTTGTTGTATAAGCTTCCTTGTTAAAGACATTTGGTTCAATGATTTGCAGAAGAGGAGGAGGAACAAATACAGCTTGTTCATTGATATCAAGATCATAGGAATCTCTTATTCGTTGAAAAGTGCGTCCAAACCATGGCATAGCTTCGAATTGAAGTGATCTCCACAGAGGTCGATTTAGCGAGAATGTTACGTATTATAGTAAAACAACATTACGAGTTGCCAATCATAATGAACAATCTTGACCCATTCGATATTGCCTCCACATGGATCATCTGCGTGGCCTTAGTTAGACTTGGTCACGGATCTTGATACACGCAGATGGACTTACCACTCCTTTTCTCCTTACATGCTTCATCAATCAATTTCTTGCCTCTTGATTTGATCGAAGACATGTCATCCAATCTTGGCTCGAGTTGAACTTTCGACTTTAGCTTCTCATAATTGAGTTCAACAAAATTTGGTGGTTGAAGATCGGTACCACCTTGATTATTATCTTTTCTCAAGATAGGATAAGAAGTGATCGCTCTCCAAATGGCTCTGGTGGATATGGTTCTCTCCCAACTCTCTTGATTGATCATAGAAATTTTGTAACCCCTATCCAACGGATGAAAATGCCATTATCATATTCTGATTTGAAGAATGCTTTGACAAATCTCTTGGGTTTGTCTCACGATGATGACCGACTTGGTCTTCTTCTCCTTTCTTACAACCAATCTATGTTCCCATCTTTCTCTTTGAGAAGTTAAATACTTGGATGGAACATTAGTCATCACACTTACAACTTTTGAAGTAGCCTTCATTCCAAAACATGTGTAGCAACTTGTTTATGGACAAGTGTGGACTGAAAAGTAGTAGGAACTATTTCTTCAAAATTGGATTATTAAGAATTTTGTGAGAATCCTTAATATTACCATTAACAGCTTCCTGATCGCTTCATGGCGGCTTCCATATTAACTCCAAAGCAGACATCAACAAAGACTAATAGCACATGCAGTGATTTTTAGAAATGTCAACAACAGTTTCTTCTAGCCTTGTCTTCTTAGCCTTTGCCTCTGTTGTTGGATTTTCTTCTTTTCTTGCACTCATTTTCTTTAACCTTGGTGACCTCTTGGATTGAACTTTCTTCTTCTCGGGTTCTTCTACTTTCCTTTTCCTTCATTTCCTTGAGATTGAGTTTACGAAACTTTCTCGAGGATTGATAACGATGATTTTGTAGCTTTTGATCTCATCGTTCATAATGCTTTGGTTTGCTTGAATCTCTGAAAGGATGGCTTCTTTACATCATGACGATTTCCTTTGTGGGTGGCGTTCTTGCTTGCTATGAATGTCACTCACCAAAGGTTCCTTTTCCGCTTTAAGTCACTGATTCAAAAATCGAGCAGATCTTGACTTGACTCACGAGTGTGATCTTCTCTCCTTCATAGAGGATTTCTTGGTTTAGGCTCCCCTCGGTTGTTGCTTTCCTTGATTCTTCGGTCCTTGTTTGTCTGAAAATCTCGGACCCATTTTGTGTCGATGTAGAATCTATATAACTTCTTCTGATACCTTCCGTCTCGACTCCAACTCAATCGATTCTGATTCTTTAAACATCCTTGTCAACAACTTCCCATACGGAGAGTGTTTGTATCCTTTATTGATTTAACCATATATTGATAAATCAAAATGGTAAATCTATTGGTTGGTGATTCAGGAGATGAAGGATACATTGTTCATCCAAAGTAGTGACTTGATATCTTGAACCTATCTAGGTAACACACAAATACACAAAATGAAGAAACAAAACCCTTGCCTTTGGTACAAGCCAAGAGGCTCTTCTTTCAGTTGGGTTGTTTTGACCATAAAGTTGACGAGTAACTTCATCTTCGTTCAACTTCAGCTTAGTCATCCATTTCACCATGTTAGTAGGTTGAACTCCACTACTTTCGGACATTGGTGACTCTTTCCAAGAACTCCTTGGTTACTATAACGAGGAGTGTTTCTACATACGATACGATTGTATTATCCACGTTTTAGTATGTTTCGGAACTCATAAACTTCTTTGAGATAAACTTGCTCTCGTATTTGAAAGAAGTTTCTCCATCCTACCGCTTATTATCTCCTACTCTATATCCATTTGTTCCTTCTTAGATCTTCAAAGTTTACCAATCTTCCCGGTTTGCTCTGGATCAACTTCATAAAATGGGCTTGACATTCATCTTGTTGATTCTGAGTGAATAGGAACTCGCTTGAAGAATTTTCAGAGAGATTTCAGAGAACTAGCAATTTCTGAATTTGTTAGAGATCCCAAACGTCAGTTTTAGGGATTTTATAGCAAATTCTAGAACGATTGTACTTCTCGATGATCTGACAGCCTTTTTCCCTCTAAAATTTTTCTTTGTGAAAGAAGTTTTAAGTCTGAAACCGTCAACGCCGTTTAACTCCACCGTTTCATTGTCTTTCTTTTTGAAAAATCAGATGATCAATCTGTTAACTCTGCCGTCTTTCTGTCTTTGTCTTTTAAAAAATTAGATGAATGATCCGTTAACTCCTCCGTCTATCTGTTTCTTCTTTACGAAAAAATCAGATGATTGGTCCGTTAACTCCTCCGTCTATCTGTTTCTTCTTTGCGAAAAACCAGATGATTGGTCCGTTAACTCCTCCGTCTATCTGTTTCTTCTTTGCGAAAAACCAAATGATTGGTCCGTTAACATCACCATATTGAGGTTGCGTCTGATTTCTTTAAAGCGATCTTCACTTAGTGGTTTTGTGAAGATATCTGCCCACTGAAATTTCGTTTCCACGAATTGTAGGTGACAACTTTCTTACGAGCGTAATCTCTCAAGAAATGATGTCTAACTTCAATGTGCTTCACCTTTGAATGTTGAATTGGATTCTTTGACAAGTGATGGTATTTGGTGTTGTCGCAGATATTGGAATCTCTTCCTCTTGTATTGAGTAGTCCTCCAATTGATACTTGATCCACGATAATTGTGAACAACAACTTGCGGCGGACATATATTCAAACCTGCGGTTGATAATGCAATCGAGCTTTGTCTCTTGCTTGACCATGACACCAGGTTTGGTCCAAGGTAGTGACAACCACCACTCGTGCTCTTCCTTTCAATCCTATCACCGACATAGTCCGCATCGCAATATCCATTCAACCTGAAATCTTTACCTTTCTCATACATTAAGCAAAGATCAGTAGTACCTGCGAGATATCTCAAAATTCGTTTTACAGCTATGTAATGAGATTCTCTAGGATCGGCCTGAAACCTTGCACACAAGCATACACTGAATAGAATGTCGGTCTACTTGTCAAGATAAAGCAAAGAACCAATCATCCCTCTAAATAGGGTTTGATCCACCTTCTTACCACTTTCGTCTTTCGACAACAAGTTTGAAGGATGCATCGGTGTAGACATACTTTTAACACTGCACATATCAAATTTAGACAACAATTATTTGACATATTTTTGTTGATGGATAAAAATCTTATCCTTAGTTTGCTTTACTTGCAATCCAAGAAAGAATTTTAACTCACCCATCATGCTCATCTCAAATTCATTTTTCATCATATTTTCAAAGCTTATGCATAACTTTTTTGAGGTGGCACCAAAAATAATATCATCAACATAGATTTGCACAATAATAAAATCATTATACAAGTTCTTCCTAAAAGAGTTTTGTCAACTTTACCTCTAGTAAATTCATTTTCAATAAGAAATGAGCTCAGACGATCATATCATGCTCTAGGAGCTGTTTGATCCATATAAGGCTTTATGAAGTCTGTAGACATGATCTGGATACTTTATATCCTCAAATCCAGGAGGTTGCTTGACATAGACTTCTTCATCTATAAAGCCATTCGAAATGCACTTTTACATCCATCTGAAAAAGCTTTATGTCATGGCAAACAAGATATGCAAGCGGTATCCTTATTGCTTCAAGTCTTGCTCTTGGAGCATATGTCTCATTATAGTCTATTCCTTCCTGCGATTATAGCCTTGTGCTACTAATCTTGCCTTATTCGACTTACTTTTCCTGATTCGTCTAACTTATTCTTGAATATCCATCTAGTACCAATAATGGATTTCTTTTCGTGTTTAGGAACTAAGGACCGGACTTTATTCCTCTTGAATTGATTCAACTCCTCTTGCATAGCTAATATCCATGCTTCATCTTTTAGAGCTTCATCAATCTTTTTAGGTTCTACTTCAGATATAAATGCCACGTTGGCTTCTCTTCTGAACTTGGACCTTGTTCTTACACCTTCTGAGGTTTCTCCGATAATTGACTCTTTAGGATGAGAGCTTTTGTATCTCCAATCTTTCTTTAACTCAAAATTCTTAGAGATATCTGTCTTTTCATCATGAAGTGTTCCTGATGAAGATACTTCCTTACACTACGTCAAGGGCACTGTAACAGCATCATCTTCTGATTCCTCTTCCTTATTGGGTTGAGAGCTATCATCAAACTTAACGTGAATAGTTTCTTCAACAGTCTTTGAGGTGAGGTTGAAGACTCTAAATGCCTTTGAAGTGAGAGAATAGCCTAAAAATTCTGAAAGTGTCTTCGCATCAAATTTGTCCAGAGCTTCCTTTGTGTTCGAAAAGTGCACTTGCAGCCAAAAGGATGGAAATAAGAAATGTTTGGTCTCCTTCCATTCCACAACTCATAGGAGTTTTCTTGACATTGGTCGCAAAGAAGACTCTATTCGAATGTAGCATCTTTGTATTGATGACTTCGCTTGAAGTATTTAGGAAGATTCATCTCGCACAGCATTGTTCTTGCCATCTCTTGAATCGTCCTATTCTTCCTCTCAACAACTCCATTCTGCTGTGGAGTCCTTGGGGCGGAGAAGTTATGAAAATTTCCTTTTCTTCGCAGAATACTCGAACTTCTCATTTTCAAATTCTCCTCCATGATCACTCCTTATGCTTGCTATAGACATTCCTCTTTCATTTTGTAATCTCATGGAAAGGTTTCTAAAACACTTGAAAGACTCATCTTTATGTGATAGAAAAAGTATCCAACAAAACCTTGTAAAATCATCAACAATCACAAGTCCATACTTCTTTCCACCAAGACTTATTGTTCTTGTTGGACCAAATAAGTCCATATGTAACAACTCAAGTGGTCTAAGAAGTTATGAAATGTTTTGAAGAGAAAGAGGTTTTAGCTTGTTTCCCTTTCTGACAACTTTCACAAAAGAAATCTTTGTCAAAACGAATTTGTGGCAAACCTTTTACCAAATCATGTTTCAAAAGTTTTGAAATATGTTTAAAAGCGACATGACCTAGTTTTTATGCGAGATCAGTCTTTCATCTTCAGTAGATAAAAACATGAAATATTTTGAGACTGAAAAACGTCTAAATCAATTTTATAAAGATTGTTTCGTCTTTTGGCTGAAAAGAAGATGGAACCATCTTTGTTTCTGACTTCACAAAATTTTTGATTAAAAGAAACTTCAAAACCAGAATCACATAATTGACTAATACTTATCAAGTTATGCTTTAAACCATCAACTAGTAGTACGTTATTAATGCATGCATGAGAATTCTTACCAATCTTACCAAACCCGATTATCTTTCCTTGTTGGTTGTCTCCAAAAGTTACTGATCCTCCTTTCTTGTACTGAAGATCTAGGAACATAGACTTGTTTCCCGTCATGTGACGCGAGCATCCACTGTCCATATACCAATGGTGCTTGCTGGTTCTTCCAACGAAGGATTTATGTGGGAGATATTATTTTATTTTTAGGTACCCAGATTCTCTTGGGTCCTTTAGGGTTAGTACGATGTAATGAATGATAATGATGTGTAGAATGATAATGTTGATGACCTTTCTGAAAATCTGATTGATATCTTTTCTTATTTTTTGAGCAACCGATTTTACTACGTAATGTCAGGGGCTTATTTTAGTAAACCCTAATCCAGTTTTATCCCTCGGATGTACAGATTCTCCTATCATTTCATTCATCTTTTTGTACTATTTGTAAATTTAGCTAGATCAATTGAGAGATTATTAATTCTCGCTTTCAATTGATTAATCTCTTCAATCTATCTACAACTTTGTTGTTATTCAATTCCTCAACTTGCTTTCTCAAACTTATATTCTCACTCTCTATCTCATGAGTATGTTTGAGGTTTTCTACATATTTCTTCTTCAATGGCTTGTCTTGTTTCGAATAGCATGAGAATCCTCTAACAATTACGAATATGCATCTTGTATATCATTATAGTGGAAGTTACCTCCTCATCACTTTCTTCTTCACTACGGACATATGTTAGCATGTTACGGCGCTTGTGAACTTGTATCGATTATGATGAATCCAGATCTTCTCACGTTGCCATCATGCTTTTCTTGTTATCTCTACTCCTTCCGGGTTGTCTTTTCAACATTGGACACTCGGACTTGTAATGTCCCTTCTTGCATTCATAACGGTAATGGATGCTTTATCGACTTTTTCATCGTCTTTGCATTGTTCCTTCTAAATGTTGAATTTCCTTTGGACTTCTTTTCCACATTCTTCTTATCTTTCTTGAAATGAAAGATAGCTCATCGTCTTCATCACTTGATTCAGATTCGACTTCTTTGGAATCATCATCCTTGCTTCTTCAATCTTTAACGCCTTTGATGTATTCCTTTTGTTTTCTTCTTCTAGATTTTGTGATTCTTTTGACTTGCTTTGGCGCTATGGACTTCTCCTTTTGGGCTTATCTTCGCATCAAGCTCTACTTGTATCTTCAACGATCCAAGCAATTCATCAAGCTTGATGCGCTTAGGTCTTTGGCTTCTTGTCAAAGGTTTCTTTGGGTCTCCATCTTTTGGGCAGACTCCTCAAAATCTTTCGAACATGGTCTTGACTGTTGTGCGTTCTTCCAAGAGCTTTTAGCCCATTAACAATTGTTTGGAATCTTCCAAACATTTGATCAATGGTCTCTTCTTCTTTCATCTTGAATAACTCGCATCGATGCACCAAAATACTTATCTTGGACTCCTTCACTTGATTTGTTCCTTCATGTGCAATTGATAATGTATCCCACATTTCTTTGGCGATATCGCATCCATGCACTTTGTCATATCGGCTTCGCCAATGCACAACTCAAGAAAATTTAAGCTTTGGAGTTTAGTTGAAATCTTGCTTTACGCTTTCATTGTCCATCTTTCTCGTGGAATTGGATTTTATCATCATCTTCAGTGTGTAAGGTCCATTCTCGATGATGTCCCAAAGGTCAATGTGAGTAGACTCGATAAACAATCTCATCCGATCCTTCCAATAGTGGTAGTCTTCACCATTGAATCTTTGGAGGTCCGTGGTGAGGCTCCTTCGCAATATCGTGTGTGATTCCACTATTTTCTTTAGTTCACACTTTATTAGAGTGATTCTTGAACACCTTGCTCGATACCAATTGAAGTAAATCACACGTTAATATATTGAGTAATAATATGACCAAGATACCAAGAAGGGGGGTTGAATTGTGATAAACTTTTCTTTAATCCTTGATAACAATTGCTTGTTCTTTCAGAAAACTTATCGTAAATCAATTCTTAACTAGTTTGAAAAACTTTGTTAATAATGAAAACTACGATTTAAGAAAAGTAAGAGTTAGAGAGAGAAACACAACAATTTTATCCTGGTTCACCCCAAACCGTGGGCTACGTCCAGTCCTCAGATATTCTTCTGAGATTTTCACTATCTCCAAACTGATTACAAGTATTCTTTAGACTGAGCCTCTTCAGGTCTCTTAACAGCAAGTATTCTTTTACTCTTAGCCTCTTCAGGCTATCTGTAGCACTTTTTCAAAAATGAAAAACTGATAAAGAGCTTTTACAAAGAGTTGCTCTTCACAATATACACTTTCGAAAATAGTTCGCAATTTTTCTCGATAGATGGATATTGAATACACGAGTTTCATTCACTTTTTCCAAAAGTTATTTCTTCTTCAATCTCGACTCTTATTTATAGTCGGAACTTCAACTGTTTCTTGACTATCTGCTTCTTGAATCTTTAAAGAAACGATTATTCAGTTTAGCTCATGTACCGCCTTAAACGATGTTTCTTTCTTCCGTCTTATTTTCGTATCGTCGCTTTTGTCTTCATAAAGCTTAAATCCGCTTTTTGTATCGTCTGCTTTTTTCTTCCGTCTTTTTCTTTAAATGCCTTTTGTATCGTCTGCTTTTCTTTAAATCGCTTTTCTTAAATACTTTTTGTATCGCCTCTTTTTCTTTAAATCGCTTTTCTTAAATCATTTTTTGTATCGCCCGCTTTTCTTTAAATACCTTTTCTTCCGCCTTTTTCTTTCGTATATTTCTCTTTGTTTATTATCAAAATTATTTAATACGTGAAGTCTGGTTTGACTTAACATAGGTGACTTATAGTCAACTGGTAGGGTATTAGTCGACTAATAAAAATAAAATGAAGAGTGAGGGTTGTCTGATGTAAAACTAGTCGACTGGTCGAAAAGGGTTAGTCGACTGGTTGGGAAAAGTGTGTGTATTAGTCGACTAGGTGAAGACTAGTAGTTGACTATAACTATGATACTTCAACAGGCAACAGAATAAATTGAATAATTCCTCAACTTCAGTTGACAACTTAAACTCCAATTAGTCGACTGAAATATTACTAAACTCCACATAAATCATCTTTTAGCCTAAATGTAGATCATGATGATATATTCTCAGATGGAATTGCATATTTGCCTAATATTTTGACCATTTTGTTGTGCTAATGTATGCAGAAAATCAATTAATAGAATTCAAATCACACATACCAAGCCTCAATTTTATGTTCATAAACACTTCTTCTTTAAAAGGCTTTGTAAAAATATCAGCTAATTGATCATTAGTAGATACATGTTTCAAACAAATGTCACCTTTCAAAAAATGATCACGAATGAAATGATGTCTAATTTCTATATGCTTTGTTCTACTATGCAAAATTGGATTTTTACTCAAGCAAATTGCACTGGTATTATCACAATAAATGGGAATATTTTTAACAACAATACCATAATCAAGTAATTGATGTTTAATCCAAAGAACTTGGGCACATGCACTTCCAGCAGCTACATATTCAGATTTAGCAGTGGAGATGGCTACACTAACTTGCTTTTTACTAGCCCAAGAGATCAAAGATGATCCTAAGAAATGACATAACTCACTAGTGCTTTTTCTATCTACCCTACAGCCACCATGGTCAGCATCACTATAAGCATACAAATCAAAAGATTTACAACTGGGATACTATAAACCATGATTAACAGTCTTACTCAGATATTTAAAAATTCTTTTGCAAGCACTCAAATGAGAAATTTTAGGACAAGATTAAAATCTAGCACAAAGACATGTAACAAACATAATATCTGGTCTAGATGCGGTTAAATATAAAAGAGAGCTGATCATACCTCTATAAAATTCTGTATCAACATCTTCTTCATGTTCAGATTTGTCCAAGACAAGATTTGTTGCCATTGGTGTTGCTGCTACTTTGCATTCTTCCATTTTGAACTTCTTTAGAAGCTCTTTGGTATATTTTAATTGGTGAATGAAGATGTCATTTTTTTCTTGCTTAATTTGCAACCCAAGAAAGAACTTGAGTTTTTCCATCATGCTCATTTCAAATTCACTTTGCATGAGATCACTAAATTCTTTACACAAAAATTCATTAGTAGCACCAAAAATAATATCATCACTATATTTGACAAATTAGCATATCTTGATTAACATGTTTTATAAACAAAGTATTATCAACCTTGCCACGAATATAACCATTTTGAGTTAGAAAAGTACTTAACCTTTCATACCATGCCCTAGGTGCTTGCATTAATCCATAAAGTGTCTTCTTGAGCTTGTAGACATAGTCTGAATGTTCATGATCTTCAAATCTCGGTAGTTGTTTGACATACACTTCCTCTTGAATGTATCCATTGAGAAATGCACTCTTGACGTCCATTTGATTTAATTTGATCCTTTTATGTGAAGAAAAAGCACATAATAATATGATCGTCTCTAATCGAGCCACAGGTGCATATGTCTCATTATAATCAATGCCTTCTTCTTGATAAAATCCTTGAGCTACTAACCTTGATTTATTCTTGATTGCTTCACCATTTTCATCATACTTTATTCTATTTACCCACTTGAATCAAAAAATGGTTTTGTCCTTTGGTGGAGCTACCAAATCTCATACATTATTCCTCTTGAATTTATTAAGCTCTTCTTGAATAGCTAGCAACCAATTCTCATCTTCAAGAGCCTCTTTTATGTTATTGGGTTCCATTAGATGAAAGCTGAATTGCTCATGTGCTCATAAACATTTCTCCTAATTCTTAAACCATCATTCAAGCTACCAATTACTTGCTCCATAGCATGATTCTTTGCTTTTGCCCATGTTTTAATGTTAGGTATATGGTCTTCGTCATCTAACTCCATTTCTTCAATATTGGATTCAATTTCTTCAAATCCATTTCCTAAATTTCCTGCATCGTCATCAAAACAAACCTTTCTCGGGGGTGAAATCATATCATCGAATTTAACATGAATACTCTCTTCAACACACTTAGTTCTATTATTATAGACTCTAAATGCCTTACTAGTTAGTGAATAACCAAGAAATACACCAACATCAGATTTTGAATCAAATTTTCCTAAATTGTTCTTTTCATTATTATGAATGAAAACTTTGCAACCAAATGGATGAAAATATGAAATGTTAGGTTTCTTACCTTTCCATAGCTCGTATGGTGTCTTGTTTTTGTCTCTTCTAAGATGCACTCTATTGATGACATAGCACGCGGTGTTGATTGCTTCCGCCTAAAAGGATTTAGGAAGATTGTATTCATTCAACATTGTTCTACTCATTTATTCAAGTGAGCGATTCTTCCTTTCTACTACACCGTTTTGTTGTGGTGTTCTTGGTGTTGAGAAATTGTGCTCCATTCCATATTTGTCACAAAACCTTTCAAATGGCTCACACTCAAACTCACCTCCATGATCGGTTCTAATTGCAACAATTGTCAAATTCTTTTCATTTTGAACCAATCTACACCACTTAGAGAACTCGTTAAAAGCATCACTTTTATTTGCAAGAAATCTCACCCAAGTAAATCTAGAAAAATCATCCACAATAATAAGAACATATAATTTACCACTAAGACTAGCATGCCTAGATGGTCCAATTAAACCCATATGAACAAGTTCAAGAATTCTAGAAGAACGAATTTCTTTCTTTGGTTTGAAAGATTCTCTAACATGTTTGCCTTTCAAGCAAGATTCACACAAGTGATCTTTAACAAATTTTATCTTGGGCAAACCTCTCACAATATCATTTTTAGAAAGCTTAGAGATTAAAGGCAATGGAGCATGTCCTAATTTTCTATGCCATAAAAATGCATTTTCTTCTAATGTCACCAAACACTTTTCATTAAAAAAACTATAATCATATAAGTGAACAATATAAGTATTACCATGTCTTAAACCAATGAAAGCCACATTTTCATCCTTCGTAACCATGCAATGAGATGATTCAAATGTCACATTAAAATTCATGTCACATAATTGAGAAAAACTTAACAAGTTATGTTTTAATCCATCAACAAGCAAAACATTGTCAATGGTAGGCAAAGGTTCCTAACCCACTTTACCACTACCAATGACTTTACCTTTGTTGTTGTCTCCAAATGTGACATATCCTTGATTCTTTGGCCTAATTTTTTCAAATAGGTTCTTGTCTCCACTCATGTGTCTTGAACATCCACTATCAATATACCATGTGCTTGGTGGTTTTTCATCACTTGCTTGTACCTACAATAGAAACATTCTTTCTTTTTATAGGTACCCAAGCTATTTTGGGTCTATTTTGGTTAGCCATATGAACCACATTAGGAGGTGTTATTCCTTTTACCACCCATATTTTCTTAACATTAATACATCTCCTAATACTCTTACATGCAATTCTATATGACCATCTTTCAAACATTTAACACATTTAGCAACTTTTCCATCTTCGGTAAATTTAGAAATCAAAGAACATTCTCTATCAAAAGGATCATATCCTAAACCATGTTTAGAAATTGAATATCTTTGTAAAGACAACATCTTTTAAAACTTCTCATTTCTACCAGCAAATTTTTCAACCACATAAGAAAACTCCTTTATAAGTCTATCAAGTTCACTAGTAAGATTTTCTTTTTTAGCAAGGCATGCAGAATGATCTTCCTTAGGACAATTTAAATCATCAATAGTCTCATGTAAAATACTATTTTCAACAACTAGTTCTCTTATTTTCTTTCTCAATTTCTTGTTGATCTCAATAGCTTCTTCAAAATCAATTTGTAAAGCATTAAAGGTATCTTTAAGATCTTGATCAATTACCTCATCTTCATCATCACTTGTTAAGGAGTTATTTGCCATGAGAGCTAAGTTGTTTTCATCATTGCTTTGATATGCTTCCTTATCATCACTCCAAGTGGCTACTAAGTTAGCTTTCTTTTTCCCTTTGTCAAACTTGTCATTTTTCTAGATATTTGAAGTGAAGGATGAGCTTTTTCATTCTCTAGCATGTTGTCCTCTTTTTTCACATCTCCAACATTCTTCATTGCTCTTGGACCTTCTTTCCATGGTGTACTTCTTTCTTTCTTCATTTCTTCCACCACGTAATTCTTTCTTCCTATTCTTGAGTAGTCCTTTGAACTTTCTCAAGTTTTTGGCATACATCGCTATTTCTTCATCTTCTTCTTCTTCATCTATTTCTTCGTCACTTTCATCAAGAGAGGAAACATTAGCTTTTAAAGCAATTGACTTTTATGACTTACCTCTTCGTCCTCTTGATTTAAGAATGATCTCATAGTTTATAAGTGATCCCACTAAGGCATTGAATTTTAAATGATTGAGATCCTTAGACTCCATAATAGCGGTGACTTGTGAATCCCATTCTTTCGGTAGTGAACAAAGAATCTTTTTCACCTTCTCGCTATTCGTCATGTGCTTTCCAAGGTTGCCTAATCTATTGATTATTTCGGCAAAACGATCAAGCATAGTGGAAATAGACTCACCTTCTTTCATGACAAACATTTCATAGTCATGGAGAAGCATATTGATCTTTGTCTCTCGAACTTGATTGGTTCCTTCATGAGTGATGCGAAGTCTTTTCCACATTTCTTTAGCACTAGTGCATGAGTTCACTTGATTTCTCTTCTCAACAGTGAGAGCACAATATATCAATTTCATAGCTTTTGCATTGATGTAAGCTTACTTCCAATCATTGTCATCATACTCCAGCTCCGTCTTTACCTCACCATTTTCTTTCAATGGAACATGTGGACCGAAGATGATGATCTTCCAAATCTCTACTCCCTCGCTTATAATATGGTATTTTATAGGATTTTTCCAAGAAGAATAGTTAGTACCATTAAACAAAAAAGGGCGATTATTGGTGTTACCTTCTTCCGCTAAATTATTGTGTGTCATCTCTGGATTCTTCTACTCTGATACCAATTGTAAACGATCTAGAAGGGGGTTGAATAAATCTTTGAACCTTTTTCGTAAAGTTCTACAAGAAAATCATAATTTAATACACACAAAACAATTTAGACAGATTTAAATGTAAAGAGTAGGGAAGAAAGGCAAACATTATTTTTATAGAGGTTCGGTGCTAAGACCTACGTCCTCTACCTAAGCTCCCACTTAGGATTTGGCAAATCACTTTACTGCACACTTTTTAGTTTAGTGTGAACTTTTACAACTCTTCTTGATTTTCGGCTCAAGCTACCCTTACAATCGATTTGTTTTCTGGCACAAATCCTACCTCACAAATGATTTTCAACGAATCACTCAACGCACAATAATAACAAAGATATAAGAGAAGTAATAATGCTCAGTACAAAATTTAGAACAAGCTAAGAGCAATTGAGAACAAATTAGGAACAATAGTGGTATGCTTTTTACTTTTCGAACTTTACTTATCAATCTCTTGATGTACCTTTATTTATTTGCAGACTAGAGATGAATATAGATGTTGCAAATCTTCTTCTAACCGTTGCTTGATTTCTTATAGACATTGCTAAACTTTTTCATTTCCATTTGTGATTAATCTGGATAAAGTTTGTTCAGCTTCACCTGACAGTCGACTAGTCGAGCTGTTATAGTCGACTAGTACCAATGAAATTCAATGCAGGTTTCATCTCCACTCTTCGATTAGTCGACTAGTGCCATGATAATCGACTAATTCACCTATCTGCCTGATTTGCAGTCGACTTGTAACATCTTAATCGACTTGTTTCATGCCCCACTTACATATCTGAATATTATTAGTCGACTTGCCACAATGTAGTCGACTATTGATGACTCCAATGGATAAATTTAATCAGATCTTCTCATAATCTTCATGTTTGAGTATTTCTTATACGTTGAAGATTATTTCATTCTTGATTTCACGATGATTTATATCTTGTCCATTGAAGATTAATGCTGTCTTGATTTACTTTAATCCAAAACACCTGAAATAATTTCTTAACCAATTTTATACATTTTATTATTATCAAAACATAAGTAGGATTTAATTTGTCAATCACCATTGGTCCAACAATCTCCCCTTTTTTGATAATGACAAAACACTTAGAAATTGTTTAAGAAATGAAAACAAAGAAGCATTGATCAAGGTTTTATGCCTTGTCTTTTTAGTAAGTTTGACTCCCCCTCAATCATATAAATCATTGAGTTCAATAACCTTGTATAATCCATAATTGTAATTTCAAATCAAAATAGATTAAAAAAACATGTTATGAACCATATAAGTCAAACCAATTTTAACACATAGTACTCCAAAACAATTTTAACACATAGTACTCCCCCTTTTTGTCTTAATCAAAATAATTAAGAAACCACAATCACATTAAGAAAGGAACAAACCATCAACATGCATGTCCATAATCTCAAATAACCATTCAATACAAGATGAAAATCACAAACAATATGAAGAAAACACATATGAAATGTTGGTCTAAAGCAATTGCAACAACCAAAATCTATTGGATCGCGTACAGTCCGAGTATTCACAATACACTGCAGAAAAGGTCATACAACAATATGAAGTATAATCGAATATACTTAGGATGTACGAAAATACCTTTATGCCGTGGGTGGGTTGATTCTTTTCAGATTCCAAGACATTGCAATGTGCGAATGCCCTCTACCGATATCTACACGAGTATGCACGATCCAGACTGCAAATGTGGTGTGTTAGCATGTCCTGAAACACTTTCTGAATGTCGCATGTTTTTCCTCTCGAATGGTGGCTAGGGTTTCGTGTGACAATAGTGTCTCATTCTAATGAGACCTAAGTTTCTCTATTTATAGAGAAACCATAATCCCATTGAAGCCCAATAAGTTTTGGCCCATTATATCTCATATAATAAAAGCCCAACAACTTAATTCAATCTAGCCCAATAAATATATCTACATATATTTATTCAATACCTAATAAATTAGGCCCAAGAGAATAATCCCAGATTACATCACTCTTTGTGTGCGACCTTGTAGGCTCATTTGATGTTGGCAATGGGCTTGATCACACTTCAAAGCCCATAAGTCATAAGCGGCCTCTAACAAGACATTATGACTACCCAAATCAAACGAGGATAGATAATCCGATTTAACATGTAACTATGGTTATAAGCTCAGTCCTTTTGTAACACGATATCAAGATTAATCACAAGGCATGGTACATGTCAACCTTTGATTAATCATTGTTTCTTGATCCCCAAGTTGACTGATTATAATAAATGACATTGATGACTCCTCATCAATTCATTTGAGCACGGCCATGCATTTCTTCAGTCAAACTTGTCAAAAGGCCCAAATGACATCTCTCTCATTTAAGAGAGGTACAAATCCCTTCTACTTCATTCACATCCCTTCGTATGATTCATTTAGTGTCCAACATAAGACTACTTGTTATTCGGTTAAAAATAACTTAGTCTAATATCAAAACACCGAATTCTTTATGTAGAGAACCATGATGACTTCAGGTCAAAGAACTAAAGTCAAACCATATTAAGAATCACTAATGACATGAAACCATGTAGTATTCTTTATGTGGGTCGGTCCAATATATGTTCTCTACCATATATCTATGTTTCTGATTTGATATCTCATATCCATGATCAGTAAAACATGATCATCAACAAGAACACATACTAGCCTTAATTCATTATTGTTGCACCAATAATGATCGACCAGGGACAGTCTAGAATAGTCTTATAACGCTTATGGTTTTACTATCAAGTCACATAATTGATGACATAAGTCTAAAACCATTCATGGAATGTAAATCACATTACATAAATGAAATACACGCATATATGAAAGGAATACCTCATAATATATTATTAACAAGTCAAAATGTTAATACATGAATCACAAATATCCATTGGTCTATGGCACACTACTAACAAAATCAAGATGAGGAATCATCATGTCTACAACCTAGCTTATCAAAAATTTTCATAATGCTCTTTTCAGAGATTTGGAGAAAAATGAGTTTTTAAATAAGACCTAGGTGACTTATAGTCGACTGGTAGGGTATTAGTCGACTAATAAAAATAAAATGAAGAGTAAGGGTTGTCTGATGTAAAACTAGTCGACTGGTCGAAAAGGGTTAGTCGACTGGTTGGAAAAAGTGTGTATTAGTCGACTAGGTGAAGACTAGTAGTCGACTATAACTATGATACTTCAACAGGCAACAGAATAAATTGAATAATTCCTCAACTTCAGTTGACTACTTAAACTCCAATTAGTCGACTAGAATATTGCTAAACTCCACATAAATCATCTTTTAGCCTAAATGTAGATCATGATGATATATTCTCAGATGGAATTGCATATTTGCCTAATATTTTGACCATTTTGTTGTGCTAATGTATGCAGAAAATCAATTAATAGAATTCAAATCACACATACCAAGCCTCAATTTTATGTTCATAAACACTTCTTCTTTAAAAGGCTTTGTAAAAATATCAGCTAATTGATCATTAGTAGATACATGTTTCAAACAAATGTCACCTTTCAAACAATGATCACGAATGAAATGATGTCTAATTTCTATATGCTTTGTTCTACTATGTAAAATTGGATTTTTACTCAAGCAAATTGCACTGGTATTATCACAATAAATGGGAATATTTTTAACAACAATACCATAATCAAGCAATTGATGTTTAATCCAAAGAACTTGGGTACATGCACTTCCAGCAGCTACATATTCAGATTTAGTAGTGGAGATGGCTACACTAACTTGCTTTTTACTAGCCCAAGAGATCAAAGATGATCCTAAGAAATGACATAACCTACTAGTGCTTTTTCTATCTACCCTACAGCCACCATGGTCAGCATCATTATAAGCATACAAATCAAACGATTCACAACTGGGATACCATAAACCATGATTAACAATCTTACTCAGATATTTAAAAATTCTTTTGCAAGCACTCAAATGAGAAATTTTGAGACAAGATTAAAATCTAGCACAAAGACATGTAACAAACATAATATCTGGTCTAGATGCGGTTAAATATAAAAGAGAGCTGATCATACCTCTATAAAGTTTTGTATCAACATCTTCTTCATGTTCAGATTTTTCTAAGATCAGATTTGTTGCCATTGGTGTTGTTGCTACTTTGCATTCTTCCATTTTGAACTTCTTTAGAAGCTCTTTGGTATATTTTGATTGGTGAATGAAGATGTCATTTTTGTCTTGCTTAATTTGCAACCCAAGAAAGAACTTGAGTTCTCCCATCATGCTCATTTCAAATTCACTTTGCATGAGATCACTAAATTCTTTACACAAAAATTCATTAGTAGCACCAAAAATAATATCATCAACATATATTTGACAAATTAGCATATCTTGATTAACATGTTTTATAAACAAAGTATTATCAACCTTGCCACGAATATAACCATTTTGAGTTAGAAAAATACTTAACCTTTCATACCATGCCCTAGGTGCTTGCTTTAATCTATAAAGTGTCTTCTTAAGCTTGTAGATATAGTCTGAATGTTCATGATCTTCAAATCCCGGTGGTTGTTTGACATACACTTCCTCTTGAGTGTATCCATTGAGAAATGCACTCTTGACGTCCATTTGATTTAATTTGATCCTTTTATGTGAAGCAAAGCACATAATAATATGATCGTCTCTAATCGAGCCACAGGTGCATATGTCTCATTATAATCAATGCCTTCTTCTTGATAAAATCCTTGAGCTACTAACCTTGATTTATTCTTGATTGCTTCACCATTTTTATCATACTTTATCCTTTTTACCAACTTGACTCCAATAATGATTTTGTCCTTTGGTGGAGCTACCAAATCCCATACATTATTCCTCTTGAATTTATTAAGCTCTTCTTGCATAGCCAGCAACCAATTCTCATCTTCAAGAACCTTTTTTATGTTATTGGGTTCCACTAGAGAGATGAAAGCTGAATTGTTTATGTGCTCATAAACATTTCTCCTAGTTCTTAAACCATCATTCAAGCTATCAATTACTTGCTCCATAGCATGATTCTTTGCTTTTGCCCATGTTTTAATGTTGGGTATATGGTCTTCGTCATCTAACTCCATTTCTTCAATCTTGGATTTAATTTCTTCAACTCCATTTCCTAAATTTCCTGCATCATCATCAAAACAAACCTTTCTCGGAGGTGAAATCATATCATCGAATTTAACATGAATACTCTCTTCAACACACTTAGTTCTATTATTATAGACTCTAAATGCCTTACTAGTTAGTGAATAACCAAGAAACACACCAACATCAGATTTTGAATCAAATTTTCCTAAATTGTTCTTTCCATTATTATGAATGAAAACTTTGCAACCAAATGGATGAAAATATGAAATGTTAGGTTTCTTACCTTTCTATAGCTCGTATGGTGTCTTGTTTTTGTCTCTTCTAAGATGCACTCTATTGATGACATAGCACGCGGTGTTGATTGCTTCCGCCTAAAAGGGTTTAGGAAGATTGTATTCATTCAACATTGTTCTACTCATTTATTCAAGTGAGCGATTCTTCCTTTCTACTATACCGTTTTGTTGTGGTGTTCTTGGTGTTGAGAAATTGTGCTCCATTCCATATTTGTCACAAAGCCTTTCAAATGGCTCACACTCAAACTCACCTCCATGATCGGTTCTAATTGCAACAATTGTCAAATTCTTTTCATTTTGAACCAACCTACACCACTTAGAGAACTCTTTAAAAGCATCACTTTTATTTACAAGAAATCTCACCCAAGTAAATCTAGAAAAATCATCCACAATAATAAGAACATATAATTTACCACTAAGACTAGTATGCCTAGATGGTCCAATTAAATCCATATGAACAAGTTCAAGAATTCTAGAAGAACGAATTTCTTTCTTTGGTTTGAAAGATTCTCTAACATGTTTGCCTTTCAAGCAAGATTCACACAAGTGATCTTTAACAAATTTTATCTTAGGCAAACCTCTCACAATATCATTTTTAGAAAGCTTAGAGATTAAAGGCAATGGAGCATGTCCTAATTTTCTATGCCATAAAAATGCATTTTCTTCTAATGTCACCAAACACTTTTCATTAAAAGAACTATAATCATGTAAGTCAACAATATAAGTATTACCATGTCTTAAACCAATGAAAGCCACATTTTCATTTTTCGTAACCATGCAATGAGATGATTCAAATGTCACATTAAAATTCATATCACATAATTGAGAAAGACTTAACAAGTTATGTTTTAATCCATCAACAAGCAAAACATTGTCAATGGTAGGCAAAGGTTCCTTACCCATTTTACCAATACCAATGACTTTACCTTTGTTGTTGTCTCCAAATGTGACATATTCTTGATTCTTTGGCCTAATTTTTTCAAATAGGTTCTTGTCTCCACTCATGTGTCTTGAACATCCACTATCAATATACTACGTGCTTGGTGGTTTTTCATCACTTGCTTGTACCTACAATAGAAACATTCTTTCTTTTTATAGGTACCCAAGCTATTTTGGGTCTATTTTGGTTAGCCATATGAACCACATTAGGAGGTGTTGTTCCTTTTACCACCCATATTTTCTTAACATTAATACATCTCCTAATACTCTTACATGCAATTCTATATGACCATCTTTCAAACATTTAACACATTTAGCAACTTTTCCATCTTCGGTAAATTTAGAAATCAAAGAACAATCTCTATCAAAAGGATAATATCCTAAACCATGTTTAGAAATTGAATATCTTTGTAAAGACAACATCTTTTAAAACTTCTCATTTCTACCAGCAAATTTTCCAACCACATAAGAAAACTCCTTTCTAAGTCTATCAAGTTCACTAGTAAGATTTTCTTTTTTAGCAAGGCATGCAGAATGATCTTCCTTAGGGCAATCTAAATCATCAATAGTCTCATGTAAAATACTATTTTCAACAACTAGTTCTCTTATTTTCTTTCTCAATTTCTTGTTGATCTCAATAGCTTCTTCAAAATCAATTTGTAAAGCATTAAAGGAATCTTTAAGATCTTGATCAATTACCTCATCTTCATCATCACTTGTTAAGGAGTTATTTGTCATGAGAGCTAAGTTGTTTTCATCATTTCTTTGATATGCTTCCTCATCATCACTCCAAGTGGCTACTAAGCTAGCTTTCTTTTTCCCTTTGTCAAACTTGTCTTTTTTCTGGATATTTGAAGTGACGGATGAGCTTTTGCATTCTCTAGCATGTTGTCCTCTTTTTTCACATTTTCAACATTCTTCATTGCTCTTGGACCTTCTTTCCATGTTGTACTTCTTTCTTTCTTCATTTCTTCCACCACGTAATTCTTTCTTCCTATTCTTGAGTAGTCCTTTGAACTTTCTCAAGTTTCTGGCATACATTGTTATTTCTTCATCTTCTTCTACTTCATCTATTTCTTCGTCACTTTCATCAAGAGAGGAAACAATAGCTTTTAAAGCGATTGACTTTTGTGACTTACCTCTTCCTCCTCTTGATTTGAGAATGATCTCATAGTTTATAAGTGATCCCACCAAGGCATTGAATTTTAAATGATTGAGATCCTTAGACTCCATAATAGCGGTGACTTGTGAATCCCATTCTTTCGGTAGTGAACAAAGAATTTTTTTCACCTTCTCGCTATCCGTCATGTGCTTTCCAAGGTTGCCTAATCCATTGATTATTTCTGCAAAATGATCAAGCATAGTAGAAATAGACTCACCTTCTTTCATGACAAACATTTCATAGTCATGGAGAAGCATATTGATCTTTGTCTCTCGAACTTGATTGGTTCCTTCATGAGTGATGCGAAGTCTTTCCCACATTTTTTTAGCACTAGTGCATGAGTTCACTTGATTTCTCTTCTCAACAGTGAGAGCACAATATATCAATTTCATAGCTTTTGCGTTGATGTAAGCTTACTTCCAATCATTGTCATCATACTCCAGCTCCGTCTTTACCTCACCATTTTCTTTCAATGGAACATGTGGACCGAAGATGATGATCTTCCAAATCTCTACTCCCTCGCTTATAATATGTTATTTTATAGGATTTTTTCAAGAAGAATAGTTAGTACCATTAAACAAAGATGGGCGATTATTGGTGTTACCTTCTTCCGCTAAATTATTGTGTGTCATCTCTGGATTCTTCTGCTCTGATACCAATTATAAACGATCTAGAAGGGGGGTTGAATCGATCTTTGAACCTTTTTCGTAAAGTTCTATAAGAAAATCAGAATTTAATACACACAAAACAATTTAGACAAATTTAAATGTAAAGAGTAGGGAAGAAAGGCAAACATTGTTTTTATAGAGGTTCGGTGCTAAGACCTACGTCCTCTACCTAAGCTCCCACTTAGGATTTGACAAATCACTTTACTGCACACTTTTTAGTTTAGTGTGAACTTTTGCAACTCCTCTTGATTTCCAGCTCAAGCTACCCTTACAATCGATTTGTTTTCTAGCACAAATCCTACCTCACAAGTGATTTTCAACCAATCACTCAACTCACAATAATAACAAAGATATAAGGGAAGTAATAATGCTCAGTACAAAATTTGGAGCAAGCTAAGAGCAATTGAGAGCAAATTAGGAACAATAGTGGTATGCTTTTTGCTTTTTTGAACTTTACTTATCGATCCCTTGATGTACCTATATTTATTTGCAGACTAGAGATGAATATAGACGTTGCAAATCTTCTTCTAGTCGTTGCTTGATTTCTTATAGACGTTGCTAAACTTTTTCCTTTCCATTTGTGATTGATTCGGATAAAGTTTGTTCAACTTCACCTGATAGTCGACTAGTCGAGCTGTTATAGTCAACTAGTACCAACGAAATTTAATGCAGGTTTCATCGCCGCTCTTCGATTAGTCAACTAGTTCCATGATAGTCGACTAGTTCACCTATCTGCCTGATTTGCAGTCGACTTATAACATCTTAGTCGACTTGTTTCATGCCCCACTTACATATCTGAATATTATTAGTCGACTTGCCACAATGTAATCGACTAGTGATGACTCCAACGGATATATTTAATCAGATCTTCCCATAATCTTCATGTTTGAGTATTTCTTGTACGTTGAAGATTATTTCCTTCTTGATTTTACAATGATTTATATCTTGTCCATTGAAGATTAATGCTGTCTTGATTTACTTCAATCCAAAACACCTGAAATAATTTCTTAAACAATTCTATACATTTTATTATTATCAAAACATAAGTAGGATTTAATTTGTCAACCACTATTGGTCCAACAAGAGATACTGTCCTGATGTAGAAGATCGGAGAAAAGTGAACATTGAGTTTGCTAATTTTCCAGATGGTAGACAAGGGTTTAATGATTACGACTCTATAAATGATAGAGGTATCCTTGATGCAAAATCTTGATGGCTAGTTTATGGTATTCATGCTCCAATTCTTCAAAAGATTGCTCTCAAGTTACTTGGACAACCATCGTCTTCATCTTGTTGTGAAAGAAATTGGAGTATTTACTCTTTTATTCACTCCCTTAAAAAGAACAAGATCAAACCTAAGCGTGCTGAGAGTTTAGTATACATTCATACTAATTTGCGACTCCTTTCAAGAAAATCTTCACATTACAAACAAGGAGAAACAATGATGTGAGATATTGCAGGAGATGAGTTTTCACCAATTGATGATGATCATGAAATCCTTGAAGTTGTCAATCTTTCACTTGATGAACTAGAGTTAGAGAGTATGATCTTTGTTGATGAAAACAATGTCAATGTTTGACAGTAAAGTGATTAGATGGTGGATGCTTTAGTTAGATTTTTTGGTTGTAAATACCCATGTGAATGACTAATTCTACTTTTGGATAGGAGATTGTTGACAAATTGCTTAATGGAATATATGTTCTATGTTTTTTTAGAGAAACTTATAAAATGCCAAATATGTATGAACTATCAAAATGTTGGAAGTTTTGAAATACATTAATCAATATATATATATATATATATATATATATATATATATATATATATATATATATATATATATCATATTATGAATTCTGAATTTTTTCTTAATTCTAAATTATATAATATATGTATATGTTGTGTCCGTATCCACCAAATTTTAGAAGCTGGTGTGTCCCCGTGTCCGTGTTCTTGTCTGTGCTTCTTAGTTACTCGCCCTAGTTTCCTTAAAATTATTCAAGTTACTTAACCAGTTTGGTTTCTCATCATTGCTGTCAAGGATAAATTCTCCAAACAAGCATTTTTAATTTTACTTGATCTTTGCCATTTTTATAGGCTTTTACTTTTTCAATTTCTGCAGCTAAAAGAATGATTACTGATCAAAGTTTTTGGAGGCAATTACACCGTACCAGAAGACAATCTATATTCACAAGATAAAGATCTGCAACCTGAAATTTGGGCCCTCGAGTTCAGAAATCCATGCCGATGTAGTTTTGACGCAGAAAGACCATCCTATTTCCTGTGTGCTGATGTTGGACAAGTTAGCACCTTCTTTGGTGTATCCTGAGAATTCCCCCCGTCACATATAGTGTTACCAATTTCGACTAGCAACGATTCTGTAACTTTTATATCTCTCTTGGTATTCTAAGATTCTGCATTAATACCATCTATGTACTTAGATATATCTTCAACTGGATTATCAGGATGAATACGAAGAGGTGGATATTGTCACCAAAGGATTGAAGGAGGGAACTACGGATGGAGGGTTTATGAGGGACCATTTTAGCAGTGGCAATAAATCGGCCAACTCCATAAAGTCAGTCTTTCATGTAATGGGTTACAATCACTCTGATGTAAACAAAGCTGAAGGATCTGCATCAATCACTGGTGGCTGTTTCTATAGGTTAACAACCGATTCATGTATGTACGGGAGGTGGGTGCACTAGATTCTTTCCATTTTTCTTGGAGTAACATATTGTTTAGGAGTGAGCAGCAGGAGCAGCAGCTTATGCCTCAAGGGAAACTAAATCCCCTGATTTATTAACTAGAATCTGTACAAACCAATGCTGTTTAAGGTACCTATATGCAGATTTATATGGCGGGGGTATATGGGCAGGAACACAAATACCAAAAGGTAGTGGAGACTTCACTTCTACAAAGCTTGCTGTGAGCCTTGCTCATTACTTACCCCTCCAATGCACATCATTTCCTTCGTTAGGATTCATATTTTCCTTGGGTCAGGACAACAGGAAAGACATTTTTATTCTGACCAGCAACGGTGTATATAGAGTTGCTCGTCCTACTAGATGTAACTATGCTTGCTCCAAAGAAAAGACATCTCCTTTTCCTCCTCCCATGTCAACACGGTCAGGCGTCGATTGTTCGTATGGACAGGCATTGATCAGCATCTTGTGTTCTTCACTGTTACTTTTTTCATTCAGTGTTTCCTGCACAGACTGTGTCCTCTTAGCCAGATAAAACTACTCACAAGAGACTGAGGGTGGTATGATGCAAGGATACTGTCTTGTGTAATTCCTCACGTTGTTTATGCTTACGAATTACTATTTGTTTATGACAACAATATTCCTAAAATGCTAATATAACCATAAAAGGAAAAGATACTAACCTTAAGTACCGCATATTAAATGCTTTTTTTTTTTTTGTTGACAAAAATGTATAATACTGAAATCATTTCAGATTTTACAGCAACTTGCAATGCCTACCTCCCGAGTATCGACCACTTCCATGCAAACATTAGATAGCAAGCTATTTCCTATCTTGGCTCTTCCCATCTTACCCCTCTCCAACTATCAAATTTACATCTCCGTGCCCTCCATTACCCAATCCACAAAACCTAGAACCCATTCTCAGCTCCTTCTAGCGCTCAAAAAGGATGTGTGGACACGAAACCAGACCCACAAGACAGCTCTGTCTCAACCCAAAAAAGGGACCCAAGAACCTGTCTTTATCGACCATAGCGTGGACATGGACGAGCTTTCGGCCTCCATAAGCCAAACCCGGAACGAGCATGAATTGCACTGCCTGTTGTCTCCTTACAAAGACAGACAACTCTCTATTCGTTTCATGGTATCTCTTATGTCCCGAGAACACGATTGGCAAAGATCACTGGCCCTTCTGGATTGGGTCAATGAAATTGCGCGCTATACACCGTCGGTGTTTGCTTACAATGTGGTTCTGCGGAACGTGCTCAGAGCGAAACGGTGGGAGCTTGCACACGGATTGTTTGTGGAAATGCGTGAGAGAGCTCTCGCACCTGATAGGTACACGTATTCGACGTTAATAACTCATTTTGGGAAAGCGGGCATGTTTGATTCTTCGCTGTTCTGGCTTCAACAAATGGAACAAGACCGTGTTTCCGGTGATCTTGTTTTGTACAGTAACTTAATTGAGCTTGCTCGCAAGTTGCGTGATTATTCTAAGGCTATCTCCATATTTATGAGGTTGAAGAGAAGTGGGATTACTCCGGATTTAGTAGCTTACAATTCTATGATAAATGTTTTTGGGAAAGCTAGATATTTTAGAGAGGCAAGGTTGTTGATAAAGGAGATGAGGGATATTGGTGTGACGCCAGATACTGTGAGTTATTCCACACTTTTGAGTGTTTTTGTTGAGAATGGGAAATTCGTGGAGGCTTTGTCTGTTTTCTCTGAGATGAATGAGGTTAAATGCCCTCTTGATCTCACTACGTGCAATATTATGATTGATGTTTATGGGCAGCTTGATATGTCCAAGGAAGCTGATAGGCTGTTCTGGAGCATGAGGAAGATGGGCATCGAACCAAATGTTGTTAGTTATAATACCCTTTTGAGGGTGTATGGTGAAGCGGAGCTATTTGGGGAGGCCATCCATTTATTTAGGTTGATGCAAAGAAAGGATATTGATCAAAACGTAGTTACATACAATACTATGATAAAAATTTATGGCAAGTCACTTGAGCATGAAAAAGCTACAAACCTTGTGCAAGAGATGCAGAAGAGAGGAATTGAACCAAATGCCATAACATACTCAACAATCATTTCTATCTGGGAAAAGGCAGGGAAGTTGGACAGGGCAGCAATGCTATTTCAAAAGTTAAGAATTTCAGGGGTCAAGATTGATGAAGTTTTATATCAAACAATGATTGTTGCTTATGAGAGGGCAGGTTTGGTTGGTCATGCTAAGCGTCTACTTCACGAGCTCAAACGTCCAGTCAATATTAATAGGGAGACTGCTATTAGAATTCTTGCCAGGGCTGGCCGGATAGAGGAGGCCACTTGGGTTTTTCGTCAGGCTTTTGACGCCGGAGACGTAAAGGATATATCTGTCTTCGGATGCATGATAGATCTTTTCTCTAGGAACAAAAAACATGCAAATGCCATTGAGGTTTTTGAGAAGATGAGAGGAGCTGGATATTTCCCTGACTCAGATGTGATTACTTTGGTCTTAAATGCTTATGGGAAACTGCGGGATTTTGAGAAGGCGGATGCTTTGTACAGGGAAATGCAGGAAGAAGGGTGTGTTTTCCCGGATGAAGTTCACTTCCAAATGCTGAGTCTTTATGGAGCTAAACAAGATTTTTCGATGATAGAGTCTCTTTTTGAGAGGCTGGATTCTGATCCGAACATGAACAAAAAGGAGTTATATCTTGTTGTTGCCAGTTTGTACGAGAGAGCAAATAGATTAAACGAGGCATCACGAATCATGAACAGAATGAGATGAGTAAACAAGGGATGCAGAGATCGTGACCATCTTAAACTTGCAATATATGTTTCTCTTGTAGATTATGCCGACTATTCTATATTGCAATTTTTCCCTGGTGTTTAATTTGTAAATGCTTTACTTGGGACATTCGGCATTTCAAAACGTCATATTGTTAATGACATCGCCTTGTGTCCGCCTGACCTGTACACTACAAGAAAAACATGAATTAACAAGGGAAAATTATTGATGTAAAGAAATTGTTGCAAATTAAAATTATCTGAAAATTTTTCGTTTAGTGGTGGTAGCAATATTTGTGGCTAAATTCGGTAGAAAATAAATTTGCGATAGAATTTACCGACGGTATGAAATGACCATTAGGATCATGCTATGTGAAAGTGGACTATCTCATAGATACTGGGTAGAAGCAGTATCCACGGTATGTTATTACTTAACAGATGTTTTATAAGACTTATTTTAAAAAAGACCCCCTATGAGTTGTGGAAAGGAAGAAAACCAAATGTTGCTTATTTCCGAACATTTGGTTGCGAGTGTTTAATGCTAAACATTGGAAAAGACAACCTTGAAAAGTTCAATGTGAAATCAGACGAAGCTATTTTCTTAGGTTACAGGATCTCTAGTAAAGGATTCATAGTTTACATTAAAAGAATAAAGAAGATAAAAGAATCCATACATGTGGTATTTGATGAAGCACTACCTTCGAAAACAACAACTAACTCAGATGATGAAGATCACCTTTTGTTTCCTGAAAATACATATAAGAATCAAATTACACATATAATACCTTCAAAACCACAAAATCAAGAAGACCTCTCTAAAGCTATAATAGAGTTAGCTCCTTCATCGTAGCAGGAGCCTATACAATAAAAAACACCGAGAGAATGAAGAGGTCTTGATACACATCAATATATGCTTAGGAATCCTTCTAAAAGTCTAAAAACAAGATCATCGTTCAAGAACAACTTTGTGACTCTCATCTCACAACTAGAACCAAAGTCTGTTGAAGAAGATCTTACTTATGATAATTGGGTCTTAGCTCTGAAAGACGAGTTAAATCAATTTGACAAGAATAAAGTATGAAATCTGGTGTCTTGTTCACAAAACAAGTCAGTTATTAGAACTCGTTAGGTATTTCGAAACAAACTTGACGAAAATGGTAAGGTAGTAAGAAACAAAGCTAGACTTGTAGGTCAAGGTCATAATCAATAGAAAGGTATTCATTTTGATAAAATTTATACACTTGTTGTTAGATTGGAATTGATTAAAATTTTACTTGTCTTTGCATGCTATAGAAACTTCAAGTTGTTCCAAATGGATGCTCAAGGTGCATTCTTAAATGATTACATTAATGAAGAAGTATTTAACAAGCAACTCTCAGGTTTTGAAAATGAAAACCATTTGATTACGTGAAAAAAGTTATCCAAAACTCTGTATGGTTTAAAATAGGCTCTTTAAGCATAGTATGAGAGGTTAAGTAACTTTCTGCTTGAGAATAACTTTGAAGGAGGAAAGGTCGATAAAACCTTATTTATTTAGAGACAAGAGAATGATTTACTCACATTGTAAATATATATTGATGACATAATATTTGGTGCTACTAGTTCATCCTTCTGTGAAGAATTCTTAGCATTAATATAAAGAGAGTTTGAAATGAGCATGATTGCAGAATTATCTTTCTTTCTTGAATTACAAATCAGACAAACAAAAAAAGGAATCTTCATTAGCTAAGACAAATACACAAAGGAACTCATCAAGAAATATCATTTTAAGAATGTCAAACTGATGGGTACTCTCATGTACATTGAGCTAAACTTGATAAAAATGAAGAAGGAAAAGCCACAGATGAGACAAAATATAGAGGAATGATTGGATCACTACTATATCTTACAAGCTTAAGACCAGACATGATGCTTAGTGTGTGTCTTTATGCACACTTTCAATCAATTATAATAGAAAGTCATCTTCAAATAGCCAAAAGAATCTTTTGATATCTCCACAGAACTAGGGATTTTAGACTATAGTATCCAAAAACTGATTCATTTGACATATTGGGCTATTATGATGTAGATTATATAGGTGATAAATTCGATCGAAAAAGCACAAGTCGTCACTATTAATTTCTTAACATATATCTAGTATTTTGGTCCTACAAGAAACAAAATTACACAGTGCTTTCGAGGCCTGAAGCGGAATACATAACAGTTGCCAATTGTTGTGCTAAAATCTTATGGATGAACCATCAAGTATAGGATTTTTCTCTAAACTTTTTTTATATTCCTATATTATGTGATAATACGAGTGCTATAAATCTTTCTAAAAATCCCATGCATCATTCTAGGATTAAGAATATAGAAATCAAACATCATTTTCTTATAGATCATGTTTTAGAATGAACTATTGATCTTTTGCATGTTAGTTGTGAGAATTAAGTAATTGACATTTTCATCAAGCTACTCTTTGAAAATAAATTTTGCGTATTAAGAAAAAAGATTGCATTTAAAGATACGAGCGAAGTTCTGACAAACAGCTGTACGAATTTGTCAAAAGATACACAAAAGATCGCACTTCCCGTATTAGCATACGATCATTCATCTTCACACGAGATCAACACTCAAAAAACACCTAATATACTAGAAATATACTTCTCTCCTCTACTTAGCCTCATTTTTATTCGAAGTGTCGCTCTTGACTCTCTGCGTTCCAACTCTTTGTTTTCATCTCTAATCTTCTAAACCTCATCCATCACTCTTACTATGACACAAACCAGATCAAAATGATAAAAGAAAACTCCAACTTCTACTGATAGTCACGATGAAGCTTATATTACTGAACCTATCTCTAGGGACGTCAAATTTTAACCTGACTTGGCCTGATTTTGTTCTGGGCCACGGGCTAAAAGTGGTTGGCTGGACTAGGCCATAGGTAGAGGTTAGGCCTGCGCATGACTTGACGGTTACTTCAAAAATGTAATGTCGTCATTTTTGACATTTTAAAAAAAGTTATAAGATGAGTCAGGTTGGCCTAGCCCCTTTAGCCCATTAGGCCATAGGCTAACTTATCCTGACCTGTCAGGCCACGGGTTACCCTAATCTATGGTCGGGTCGGGCTAGGAGTAGCCTGGGCCTGACCCAACCCATTGACATTCCTACCTATCTCTTCTAAGCCCTAACTATTATAAGTACACTGGGTTATAAATGAGGATGATTTAGATGAAGAAAATTCTCGATTGATTAGATAACTACGAACCAAAGGAAGTCCTGCAAAGCAAGCTGAGAACATTTCTGAACAAAAAGAAAACCCTGATGCTGAAAAGAAAGAGGAAGAAGAACCCAGAAAAAGAAAAAAAAAGAAAAAAATGAAGAAATCAAAAAGGGAAAAGCACATGTGACTGAAGAAACTATTGATATAAATAAGTTGTTCCATAAAGAGATGATTCCTAAAGAAAAAAGGCAAATAAGTTTTAAAATAGTTGCACAAAAAGGAAAAACAATAATACCACAAAAAATATTTCAATCAACAGAAACTGAAGTTCCATATAAAATGCAGTACAAGAAAAGAAAGGTTGTTGCTGGTCGGATTTTGCCTCCCATGATGTTTGATGACATAGGTATACCTATTTCTCCTTACTTTGTCACCATTGGTTGGAAAAATTGTTTGAAATAAAATGAGATAGTATGCGACTAGCTAGTCAAGATATTCTACTTACACATGAAAAAGGAAGAAATTAATGAAAAATAGCCATTTTCTTATGAGTGCATGAATGTGAAATTTTAATTTATGAGAAAATCTTAGGAGATATGCTAGAAGTAGCTCCTATGGGAGAACTAATTTTTCCTGTCATAAGTGAGATGATGATCGGGAGTTAATCGAAGTTGTCAAATTCATCTGCATTCATGTTGAAAACAACCAAGACGAGAGACCTTGGAGCAAGTAATTAGACTTGATACTACGATGCCTTGCATCGCTTTCAACTATTTCAATTTTTTCCCTGGAGTAGCTCAGTTGAAAGGTGCAACCTACTGGACACTTATGTGGTGTATAATTTGCTAAAAGGGAACAAAGTGAATCTTCCAACTATGATCTTGAGATTCATGTTGAATAAGGGGAATTATAAAAATACCACCAGATGCCTATCTTATGGAATGTTGCTCACCAAGATTTTCAACCATTATTAGGTTCCTTTTGTAAATCTGAATTGGCATGCATCGACTAAATTTCACCTTTCCATTCCCTATCAATTTGGATATAGATTGCAAAACAATGTTTGGGTAAATAAAAGATCTGAAAGAGTAACATAAAACTTAGATTTTGCTCCAGAACAGAGCCAGCCCCAGGCAAGGGCAGGCAAGGCACCTGCCCAGGGCCCACCAATATAAAGGGGCCCTTTAAGGTCTTAAGTATTTAATGGCATTTCATGAAGAAAATCGTTAGTTTATTCAGTGACTTATGATTGTGAGTAATAAAGGGTCTTAAACAGGAGAAAAGTTGGTGTCTTGGTTAGATAAAGGCTTACAACGTTCTTAGTATTTAGTAAGTTAACTTTGAAAGTTAATGTTTGTTAATTATAAATAGTTTTTCAAACAGGAGAAAATGTTGGTGTCATGGTTAGATAAAGGTAACTTTGAAAGTTAACGTTAACTTTTTTAATTAGAAATAGTTTTGAAGTATTTAAGTTATATTTTTACTTCTATTTTTTTAATTTTTAAAGTACTTCAACTCACAAATTAACAACAAAAATTTTACGATTACATCTTCGAATTATGGGTATAATTTAAAAGTAAAATTTCTAATTTTTAATATATTTTAGCTTATTAAATATTTGAATATGTTATAATTAATTTGTAATTTGTCATTAATGTGGACATTATATTAGCATTTTAAATCATAACATTTATATTAAATAATATTGTATTTATTTTGTATCTTCTTTTTATTTTAGATTACTTATTATTTATAATAATTTAATATTAATAAATAATTTAATTTTTGGAATTGTAATTTTCATTATACTTTGCCACAAGTAATGTAATAATTGTTAGATTTATGTTCTTGTAGAGTTCATTTAAGTTTAGTGATAATATGACCAAATCAAATAATTTAAACTACTCAATTCAAAGACTACATAAATGGTTTTCTTTTATTATAAAAATACATATAATTATATTAAACATGTCGTAATAATAAAATAATAATAATAATATTCAATCATTTTCACGGCTTATAGAATAGGATAATATTTGAAACTTAGAATATTATTTACTATATTTTTCTAAATATGTTAATTTCTTATATTTTTAAAATTTAGTGTGTCTCTATCATTAAAATTTACTCTTTGTTTTTTTAATTTTAATATTAGATATTAAATTTTGCTATTTATTTTTTCCTCTATCATAGATATAATATCATTTATATATCTTTATGATATATTGTGAAGCTATTAGAGTTTGGTTGTGTCAGCATGCTTCTTTCAGTTTTATACAAGTGTTTTTGTTCTTTTTCTAATCCAACTGTATTATAATTGGTTTATATTATGTTGCCTAAAAAGTATTTGCCTAGAAGTGAAAAAGGAAAAAAAATAGCACAGTTGATAGAGTCCCAAAAAGGAACAATTAATAAATTTATTAAAAGAGTGAGTTCCTCTAGTGAGAGTCCCGATGAATTAAGTGAATGTGGTTTTGAACAACATAAAAGATATTGAAAATTTATTGTTAATAATATTTGCAATCCAATATTGTTATTTGATTACTACTATTGCTATTTTGTTATTCTTGTTATTATTTTTAATTATTTTATTGTTAATAATATTTTATTAGCTGATGTAATGATCATTTAATATTTGGTTGATAATGTAGACTTATAAATTGAGTCATTTATACTTCACATAAATATGTAAATTTAAGTATATTGTTAATTCATTAGGACCTTTTTTTCATTTCGCCCAGGGCCTATAAAACGATAGAAACGACCCTGCTCCAGACCAACAAATTCTTGTTTCTCCTCGGGATGAAAATAGTGCAAATCTTCAACATCTTAAGGATATTCAAGCCAATCAAAAGTAAAACTCTTTTCTTACTAAATTTGAGGCTGTTAAGATAACATACTATTTTATAAAAATTCCTGTGTTAAATAGTTAAAGAAATACATCTCCAATTCCATTTTAAATTCAATTACTTATTATGAAAAAATTATGTAACAAGATCAATAGTTTATAACCATTCAATGCATTTTTACTCTCAATCAATTTCACTTATACGGTGTTTTGGATGAGTCACGATGCTATGAATCTTTCAGAGAGAAATGGACTACCACCTGCTGGCTATGGTGTCCAATTTAGTTAATATATTTAAGCGTTATATCATAGACTTTATAGGACATAAGGTATGTTACAAAATACTTTTACAGCATTATTGGGTGTCTGGAAAAATCATCGCAAAAAGGTTATCAACCACCCTGGATAATGTATCAATCCAAATAAGCATGAATAAATGGTAAATGTACACCGAACTAGTTTACAAAATTAGTGAGTTCTCAACACCATGGATAGTGTGTGTATCAATCAATCCAAATTGATAAATGTATATAGTTTATTATTTCTCCATAATTAATTAGCCATAATCATCCATCCAATCCCTATTTGACTATTATCATGCCAATTCACAAGTATCCTTCCATCACATGAGCAAACACAACCTCCTATAAGCCGGAAAAGTAGTATCAAGCAAAGATGAAAACAGAGGAAAGTTCATCTCCTTACAAAACAACATCCAATTCATCATTTAACACAAGTTTAGCATGTACTTTGTTTACTCGCAACCAAGATTGTTACCCATCAACGTAAAATCCTCGTGGAAGCAAGACAAGACCAAGTCTCCTTACAACATGTACTTAACACCAACTTCATCACCGATCAAAAAAACCCCAATATAAACCCAACAAACTACCACATATATAATTGTCCGCACTCAAGAACGTAAAGGAGTCGCCTTGTACTCAATCTCAGGTCCCTCTCAATGTCACCATCTTCAAGTCAAAACATCAGCTAATTCCTACACTAACCCGATTAACTTACAGGTCCTCGCCACCCACCAAGTTTGTCCCCCTTCTATCGCGGCGATAGATAGAGCTCAACCCCCAAAAAAGGTTTCTATTTCTACCTACGTCGCTTTCACACCCTCTCCGCCTCGACCCACCTCACCTACATGTATAATCTCCTCTCCAAACTCACGTTTTCTGCGAACTAACCACATTTCCTCTTCTGGGTAGTGGCGTTTTCGTCGTTAGCATGAAGAGATTGAAGAGTTACTATATGCACCTACGCCATCAGCAAACAAACGAACGCCGCCGTTGGATTTTTCCCCTTGCAATTGGGTCCGTTGTCTCTCTGTTTCTGCTCTTCCTCACTACTCTCACTTCCTCAGATGGCTCGCCTTTTGTCCCATTTTCAAGATCATTCTCTGTTTTGGGTTCTAAATTTGTTGAAACAAAGCTACATCCAATACCTGTCTCTACTCTTCCTCCTCCTCCTCGATTCGCGTTCCTGATCTCTGGGTCAACTGGAGATGGGAACATGTTGAAGAGGACGTTAATGGCGTTGTATCATCCGAGAAATCAGTATGTCGTGCATTTGGACAGAGCATCTTCGACTGAGGAAAGGCTGGATCTTGGTGAATTCGTGAAGCACCATCCCGTTTTCGTCAAATTTGGAAATGTGAAAATGATCGCGAAAGCGAATCTTGTCACTTACAGAGGACCCACTATGGTCGCAAATACACTGCATGCTGCGGCGATTCTGTTGAAGGAAAGCGGCGATTGGGATTGGTTTATTAATCTGAGTGCATCTGATTATCCACTAGTAACTCAGGACGGTAAGCGAAGTACTACATTTGTCGGATTCTATATTTGGTTGATCTTTGATGTGACTTCTGTTGTAATGAGTTGTGTTTTTTAATTGGTTGGATTAGATCTGCTTCACACCTTTTTGCATCTGCCGCGGGATCTTAACTTCATTGATCATACGAGTAATATTGGTTGGAAAGAGTGAGTGGGAACTTTGATTCTGTTGAGGCTTTGTTCTTGTTGTGTTGGTTAAGTTGCGGGATTGATTGGGTATAATGGTACTTTTGTGTAGGTTTCAAAGAGCAAAACCAATCATCATTGATCCCGGTTTGTATATGACAAAGAAAGCTGATGTCTTTTGGGTTACTCAGAGGAGGAGTGTCCCAACGGCATTCAAACTGTTTACAGGTGCGAATTTGAATTATGGTTGAAGAAGATATGCTTGCTATCACTTCCATTTGTTTCTCTGGCCTATTTGGTACTAGTTTCCTCATTTTGTTTGTTTATAAAAAAGCCTTAATGAATCAATTATTCTTCTTTATATCGATAATGAGTTAATTCAGCTTGATATTATCTTTCAATCGATTTCAAAAAATAAAAAATAATATGCAAAGAGGCCGGGCCAAGTTTTGGTGGTGCGCAATGGTGTGATTCTTTGCTGAAAAATGAAAACTTACGATATAGAACAGAGATCCAATATCTATTTTTTATTCTCAATTTTCGGTGAAGGGAAAATTATCTAAGAAAACCGGTCTTGGTCTTTTCTTTGGATTGAATGTAAGTAAAGGATTAAAATTGATGTCAAATTGTATTGGGGGTTTTTTGACACACTCAATGTTAGGAAGTTTAGCTGAGTTCTGAAATTTTTTTTCTTGTCTCTGTTCTTTTTTCCCCACGTTCAAAATCTGATTTTTTTTTTTTTCCTTTGGTGAAATCATCCTCGGATTGCTCTATAGATATGTGTACAGTAGTTAGTACATGACTTCAAGAAGACTTATTTTTTCTGAGAATTTACATTCAGGTTTCTAGATGATTGCTTTAGTGTGTTTTGAACTAGAAAATAAAGAGAAGAGTACCATGGGGATAAGCAAAACTAGCTTATCCAGCCTTGTCACTTAACTGTGGATTGATTCTAGGTGGGAATGAGAACTAGCGGATGAAGTTGGTTCTGGGAATTAATGTTTCAGTCTTCATTGTTGTACTGCACAGATTTGTTTGAAGGGATAAAGCTTTTCTAGTTATACCTATTGTTTCTTCACTACGAATGATGTCATTTTACTGATGATAATCGACAAGATGCTTAATGTTGATTGAAAATGTCGTATATTGAAAAAGTTGATGAACCTCAAGTTGAAAGTTGCGAATTTCTGGAATTGAAATAACAACAACAACAATATTATCCCACTATGAACCCCGTTGACATGTGGGGTTTAGGGAGGTCCAAAAGTAGCCTTATCTCTAACTAGTAAAGAGACTATTTTTAATAGACTCATAGGAAAAAAATGTATTTGAAAATGGTTAGAAGAAAACAATAGACAAATAAACTAACAAATAACTGTATAAAAAATAAAAGTAAGTATATAAATAAGCAAACAAGAAAGAAAAAGTTGATGAAGCTCAAGTTGAAATGCTGTTGCTTATTATTAGGCTAATGATCACAGGCATATGGTAGCTCTGTATTGAACTGAGCTGTACAGGAGATTTCTGAAAAATGGCATGTTATTTTGAATGTGTTCAAGAGTCGTTTTAGTTTCCATTTGTCTCCTTTCCCCTCATGTCTAGAGATCTTAATTTGAACTTTTTTATTACATGCAACTTCTCATCACGTCTTGTATAAGTAGTTTCTCATCTGAGACATTGTGAAAATCTTGCCGAGTCGTAAAAGGTAAACCTTTCATGGAATGTTTATGCTACTGGTAATCATGTATAATCTACAGGGTTAATCAATTTTCTGGAAGATCAAACAAGTAGGGTTTCCACATTTTAGGATCTTTTACATGGAATTCCTGGTCCTTGTTGCTTAAGTTAATGAGGTAATAAACTGCTTCAATATTTGGGTAACCTTTCTTTTAAGAAATAGTTAATATTGCTCGACTGTTGCAAATAGCATGCATGGCAGTAAATTATTGGGTAAAGAACCTAGTACTTACTATGATTTGGTTAGAAGAGTTCACCTGAAAAGCAGGGTATGTAAGCAACTCTTTCTTAGTATGTTTGCTAAATGTAATCAAGAGTAACTGTCTCTCGAGAACACCTAATTTTCTGTCGAATAATTTATTCTTTTCTCAAAGTTAGTCTTGGACTATGCTTATTTTTTAGATCATATAATCAAAATTTATCTATTCGCGTAGGTTCTGCCTGGATGCTACTGTCTCGACCGTTTATTGATTACACCATATGGGGATGGGACAATTTACCTCGAACTGTACTCATGTACTATGCCAATTTTTTATCTTCACCTGAAGGTTACTTCCACACAGTCATTTGTAGTGCTCAAGAGTTTCGAAACACAACTGTGAATAGTGATCTGCATTTCATATCGTGGGACAACCCTCCCAAGCAGCATCCACACTTTCTCAACCTTTCTGACATGCAAAAGATGATTGACAGTAATGCTCCTTTTGCGCGGAAGTTTCACCAAGATGATCCAGTGCTTGACAAAATTGATTCTGAGCTCTTATCTCGTGGTCCTGGCATGCTTACACCCGGTGGTTGGTGCATAGGTAGCAGGGAAAATGGTACTGATCCATGCTCGACTATTGGTGATATCTCAATCCTTAGACCTGGTCCCGGAGAAAAAAGGTTGGGGACCTTGATCAGCTCTCTCTTGTCAAATGAAAATTTCCGACCTAGGCAATGCAAGTAATACGCATGAAAAGCAAGAAGTTATCTGTTAATCATTGCTTTAGTTAATTGCAGAAGAAGAGAGATTGCTGGCAATCAACAATTCATTTTGTATCAAGGCGGGAAAGAGCTGAAACTTTACAAGATGGGTTTGTTTGGAGTGACATTGGTGGACAAATTTCACGGTTGATATCCATTACATGGCTGGGACAAGTTTGACTGTATTCTCTTGGTAATGGTATAGATCAATGTGACTAGGCAGCCAAAGTTGTTACACTTAGTTTATGGTTGTATATTTGGTGATTGACTCCTTCCTCGTCTACCCCAAAAGATGTTTTTTACTGGAATGATGACGTAGGACATTTGCTTATGCTGATGTTAAAGAAAGAAGGAAAATGTTAATGGAACTATGTATCACTGATGTTAAAGAAAAAAGGAAGGAAAATGTTAATCAAACCGGACTGCTTTTATGTTCATAGCAGAAGGTGATACAAGATTAAAGTTAAAAGTTTATATCTTTGGTCTAGTGAGTGATAACGAATATGTATATACAGACAGACTCTTCACTGAAAATGAGCCTTGTCAGCACAACCAGGCTGCTGTTAATCTTTGAATCTTTCGTAAACATTAATGTGTTTTGTTTTAGTAGGCAATGATTCTGATTCCGATATAGTGAGTGGGGTTACATCAGACGTCTGAATATCCAACAATTTTGTCCACGTCGACTGCAAGTTGTTTACCAATTGCTTCATCTAGACTGGTAGAAAATTGCTCTACAAGGGGAATCGTGATCGAATTTTGCTTGCTATTGATCATTTGATTGACACGAGGAGCAAGTGTTTATCCTTTTAGGCTTTCACCTTTCTAAAGAACAGGAGGAGGGTCTTCATAACTTGAATTTACATGAATATCAATTGCAAAACCTCATCTTATCCCAATAACTAAGGACTCTAATGATCTCACAGCTGCCCCACAGATTTCAACATCCTTTACTTGCAAAAATCCCCAGCTCAGACTACTTCTAGAAGTCAACTGAAATAAATACAAAAAAAAAGAAAAGAAGATAGACTCAATTGATAAGTCTAGAGTTGCCCGCCAATAAAGTAAAGTATACTTTTGTAGAGTCCGCTTCCGCTTAGAAATTATTAAATTTCCAGATTGACAATGTCAAATAGAAACAGATTATTATTGGTTCTCTTCTTGAAGGATTTCATTGGTGAGACAGGTTCGTTTGACTAGGTTGGCATTTCCCATAAACACTTGGGCTCGATTATCTTTTTTTAACAGCGATAATTCTGCTGAAAAAAATGCCATTTGTTCTTTTAAGAGAGACCTCTTCATATGACGAAAATCAAAATGGTCTGCGCAGACAGAAAAAGTACTCGATCGAGTTTTGGTTTTTCTTTTTCCATTGCATAACTTTCCAATTATTCTTTTTGGCTGATATATATATTCTCTATCTCCTCCCCTATTTTAAACCCTTGATTTTAACGTCTCACCATCTTAGCCTAATTTATATTTCATGTTTGATACTGAAGATTTTTCTACTTGATATGCAAAAGGTGAACTCCATATTTGAAAACTTTTTGATAAACCTGCAAGTGATTGTGTTGGGTAATTCCCAGGTTAAAGGCCCAACACTTGAGGCTAGGTTAAACGTGGGGAAGTGTGTTGGGTTTCTTACTAAATTATTCTTTGTAGGATTTCCAGGAGTTGTTTATGCAAGTTTCAGTCACTACACAGCTGGAAGCCATGTTAAAACTTGAATCATTCTCATATGTTACTCTCTCTTATATCATTCATTGACGTCACTTGGATGATGAGTGACTCGCAACGCTCCTAGCTGATAATTATGTTTATAACTACAAGCCTAGCTATCTTCCCATATATTTACTCACGAATTTGTCCTCAAGTTGGATTAACAGGTGAATGAATGATCTGTAATCCGAGCCTAGCTATCTTCCTCAATGACTTTGACGAAGCGAATAAGACTGCTGGAATCCTCATTCTGACCTCTATAGCCGAAGGATCGGAAAGTTGGGAAAGAAAATCCTGAAACTTCTTGTACTTTTAACAATTCCTGACGAAGTCCACAAATCACAACGTCATTGTAAAACGTATAAGAAAAGAATATATGACAATGGAAAAGGTGAAAAAGGATTAAGATCAACATGTTTCCCTTTGCTTATTGTCCACTAGAAAAGCAGTGATAGGTGTGATAATGCAGAAATGAGAAGTACCAGGTAAAACGTTAAATCCTTCTCCATCTCTATCAAGAGAACACTTTTCAAACGTGAAGCCGTTTAACGATACTCCATAATCAACTTAACGAAGATGAATTCATTTACAAACAAAAGCGGTAACAACATGAAGGATAATTATTGAACCATTCCAAGAATACACAACAAGATATAACTATTCGGCAGATTAGTGCAAACCTGGTGTTGAACGGAGAAGTGTGGATTAATTAAAGGTGATATCGTGATGCTAATCGGGGAAAGAAGTTAAAAGGTATCTTGTCATAGGGTGGTGGCACTTGCCGGAACTTTACAAGATGATGAAGGGAACAGACAGATGCCACCACTCCTGCGACAAGATTCCCCAAACCTCTAATTACGATATTCCTACATTACTTAAACATGTGTATATGTATATGTGGACTTGGATATATAGACAGAACCAAGATAGCTCAGATATTTTTATTAAATCTTTTTCTCCCATGTACAGAGATTGATAATGGTTCTTTGACAACTGGGTTAATAAAGGTCAATGAAATAGGGTTTTACATCATATTTCCGGGGCCCAGCAGTTAAATTAACTACTGCTAGTCTATCAAGCTTCGACAAGTTCTTGTCCTTGAGGGTTTTCAGGTTTTGTAATGCAAATAGTCCTGGTGGTCCCTTTAATTATTTGGCTCATTTGCTTGTGCAACTTGTAATTGCCTGCTTAATTATCGACACGTCTATTCATCCTCGGATTAAATTGTCTTGCTTCATGTAGTCTCTCAGGAATTGAGGATTAGATGATCATATATACTAAATTGACTCCGAAATACCGACCAAAGGGCAGTTGTGTAGAAGTTTTGGGGCAAATTGTTGGTACCCTGTCGGTGAACATATGGCTAGTTGATACTCCCACAATGTAACCCAATACTCGGGGGTTTGTGTGGTCGCCCCGCCCCTTACTGCTAAGAGCATTCTATGGCAGATTGGTTTCCTTACAAAGCATACCATGTCTAAAGGGCGCTCTTCTGGACATCTCATCTTAGTTATTCGATTCCCCATGTAATATGGGGCTCAAAATTAAGATACGAAAAAGAAAATAATCATTCACTCTCAACACTTTCTGGAATAAACAATAAAAAGATTAAAAAAAACACACATTTAAACATTAATCAATTTTAACGTTATTTTTAAGTTTCTCTCAAATTTTTTGTTAAAAATTAACTTAGATATTATCGTATTTATGTTGGACAGCCGCCTTATTTTGTAAAAATACGACGAACAAATCTTGATAGACTTGCACGTCACACGAGACAAAAGATGCAAAGGACATATTTGCTCGTTATCACGTCTAAAATTCCATTCTATAAACGACAGGACAAACTATAAATGACAGGACAAACTAATGAAAATTCCAAAATCTTATACAATTTTGATCTTTTGTTTACAAGTTGCAACAATCTCCATACCATTGTTTAGGTGGCAATCTTCTGTCATGTGTTGCTATGTATTTTGTTTTGTTGTTTGCAAAACCTTGACAAGTTGACTCTTTCTTTTGTAGAGAGTGAACAACAACAAAGTTTTGTTAGTTTTAGACCCTTAAGTTCTAATAGTGAAATCGTACAGACATTGGCGAGTATCAAATATTAATAATCGAGATGATGAAACAAAGTAAAAACTTACGAGTAGGTAAGGAAAATAGGCATTGTCAATAAGTTGGTATATGCATTAGTATATATTGGCAAAAATTTTCGATAAGAAGTAAGATTCAAATGTGAGACTAAAAGATAAACTTGAGAAAGATTTTGATTTGAAGGTTAACTGGATCATATATTCGAGGGAGACATGTGAGAGCTTTGGACTTAATATGTGCTCAGATAGATAGACCATGAATACTGGACTTAACAAGAGTAAGCATTAGATTATACCAGTATGCTATGAAAAACTTTTGACTTGAATGACTCATTATCAATAGATAGAGATAAATAGCAGATCTTAGATGGTGTGACAGATAGATCATAGTAGATTTATATCAACTTTAAAAGATAAAGATAATCACTACAATAGAATAGACTATTAGTTAAGTTTTTTTGGTGACATTTTTTTAATTGTCACCAAATGTAGACTTTTGACAACAATATTTTATTTCGTAGCCAAAAGTCTCAAATTTAGCAACGTTAAAGTAAATTGTGTTGGTTTATTCCCTATTGGTTGTAGTTTAGTGATAAGTTATTCAAAAGGCATTCTTTATTTTGTACATGTTTAGATATATATGATAAAGTCCATGGAATAATTTTACATTGCAAATGAAATTAAAATGAGATTATAATTATGAGATTTATATTGCATTTATGTATTATTCGTAAATGTTCCTAGTCATTGTTATATTAAGATTGGACATTAATAGAACGTAAAAAGACTAGTGCATGTTTTGTTCTTCCTTATGAAGGAAGTAGTTGATCTAATAGGCTAAAGTATAGCGATACTTAAACAAACGTGTGAGTGTTTGCTAGAGAACAAGTTCACTGAACATACCGATATGAGAAATCCATTTAGAACATTACTTGTATGTCTATGAAATTCTCATTATGATGATTGTATAAGTGATCATTTGACTTGAGGTCATTAAAGTTATCTTGTATGGAGATTGTTATGTTTTGATACTACTCGTGATCTATTTTATCAAAGGTCGTTTAAACGGTAATCATTGGATGTAGCATGAACTATATGGAGATAGTTGAATAATTAAGATAGGATTCATCACTCTAAAGTAATTAGGGAGAATATTCCATTGTTCTCGATTAATATTGATTCATGAAATCCTTGGCCAAGGTGAAATGATATTTTGTTAACAATTTATAAATATCAATTATTGAATCAATAGTTAAGGGCAGAGAACTAATATAATTGGATTTAAAATAGAGTAGACATTATTCCCATGTTCTATGTCTAATTGGAACATTGGTTGATGAAAGGATTGAATTACATGAAACAATATGCACGGAAAGGTTAGTCAAAACTACTTTGATATTCCTAGATATTTGGATGGTCATGATATGTTGTTAGAAGTCAATCTTGATCTATGATTATAAATTGTTTATTTGGAGAATTAAAGATAAATTAAAAAGAGTTTTAATTTATCTAATTCTAATTATGAATTAGAAATATAATTTATAATCATTGCTAATATATTTAGGAACCTAATGGGTCTCACATATAGAATGAGTTGGAGAGAGCAAAGTTGATTTAATCAAGTTATACTTGATTACAAAGTTTGAGAAACTTTATGATTAAATATGAGATATTTAATAAATAAGGATCAATATAAGATATTGAATCTTATTTGAGCATAATTGGTATTAATTAGAATTATTAATAATTCTAATTAAAATTTAATTGAAATTAGAATTTAATTTCAATTAAATTACTAAAATCTCTATAGAGCTAGAACTTTATGCTTAACCATCTCTTAAAAAGTTATAGAGTTCTCTTAACCTATTCTGTGGATACCGTTAAAGGTCAGATACTAGTGCGATTACTGTGGTTGAGACGGATCGGTTTTGAAAACAGTTCGAGGGATGCATTAAGATAAACATCAAGCTTCAGAATAAGGTACGAATTAAATTTTTGCTTTATTATGATTCGTGTTAATCATTTTATAGAATTAAATAGATCTTATTTTTCGTAAAATCAAAAGTCACGAATAGTTTCGTGATTATTTTGCTACAGTTCGAATCAGATCCCGATATGATTTCCCAATAGTGGTGTCAAAGCCTAATTTATTCCTATAATTTTATTAAAATGTTTGATTATTATTGGTTATATTTTTGGAATTGATTTAGAATAAGAACTGGTCGGGTCGGCTGTGCTAGGCCCAGGCCCAAGACATTCAATCTATGCATCCATGGCCCATTCACAGGAGTTAGTCTCCCATGCTAACACAAAGACCTACATAACGACCTAAACCTAACATCCACGTCGTATATAAGGTACTATTCTACCATGATAAGAGGTAGGCGACACAAACCCTAGTTTTTCTTGCTCTAAGCGGCTGCACCCTTTACAAAAATACTAACTTGAGCGTCGAAGGGGCTGATCAGGACACCACCCCCGACAAGCCTTCCTTGTTTTGCAGGTATATTCACGTCGAAGAACAACGCAGAAGGTTGCCAACTCATGGATCCAAACGGCAACGCACCGTTCAGCTCGAATTCGGCAGAACCAATTGGCGCCCACCATGGGGCCCGGTGTCAGGGCACCACGTTTAGAACCACCTCAGATAAGTCAATCGGCGGCGGCCAATTCTGACTGTTTTTGTTTAACAATTTTGGAAATTGTTTCCTCAAAACTATTGTTCTCGACTAATGCTTGTGGTTTTCAGTTCAGCCGAAATCCTTACCGTTTTAAATCTACGCACATATGAGTTCTGTTTTTTGAATACCCGTAGTCGAAAATTCAGTGTATGTCTATGTATGTTTTGTGATGTTGTGCATTGCTGAAATCCCTAATTTTCCAATTTGTTTTTCCATATACTTGTGATCTTTCTTTCTTGTGTTTACTGCCTTTCGTTTGTGAACAAGAAAATGGACAGTTGTCGCCCATCAAAATGTCATCTCTAGTGACCCGGTAGGCCACGTACGACGTGATGCAAAAAGGCATCGTGAGCGACGCCTTTCTTCTGGATTTATCTAGCGCCTGCATATGCGAGCAAGATGGGCGATGATATAAATGGGTCGCCTGCGATGCCACTGGTGGGCATCGATAGCCATGACACAAGGTGTCGTTTGACCCATGGAAGACAGTAGGGAGGCGACGGTGAAGAGAAAAACGGAGAAGAGATTTGAGAACCGTTGGTCGGAGACCCGATGGTTGAGGGTGAAGAGGCATGGCTTAATGGTAAGCGACGTGAGTTGAAACATAGGTTATGGTTCGAAGAATGTGAGAGAGATTCGAGCGACGTAAAGATCAGTGGTTATGTTGGAAGCCCGGTCGTAAATGGGAAGGACTATATTCACCATTAGATAAGCTCTGCTCCAATCATTTACTTGTTTTATACTTTATTATCGCTTATGCTCTTGTACAACGTAACTTTTGGATATCTTTTTCCTAGCCCTGCCGATCAGGTTTTTTAATGGCCCACGCTCTCATCATCATTAACAAAGGGTTTTCAGATTTTCCGACAAAAGAGCCTCACCAAAATACGCTGGAACAAAAAGACGGACTGATTGCCCTAACACTTCGCTCGGCCTCGACATTGCTCGGCTACGTGCCTAGAGCCCGGCCAAAGCGCCTCGACATTGCTCGGCTACGTGCCTAGAGCCCGGCCAAAGCGCCTCGACATTGCTCGGCCACGTGCCTAGAGCCCGGCCAAAGCGCCTCGACATTGCTCGGCTACGTGCCTCGAGCCCGGCTACGTGCCTCGACATTGCTCGGTTACGTGCCTAGAGCCCGGCCAAAGCGCCTCGACATTGCTCAGCCACGTGCCTCAAGCCCGGCTACGTGCCTCGACATTGCTCGGCTACGTGCCTAGAGCCCGGCCAAAGCTCCTCGACATTGCTCGGCCATGTGCCTCGAGCCCGGCTATGTGCCTCGACATTGCTCGGCTACGTGCCTAAAGCCCGGCCAAAGCTCCTCGACATTGCTCGGCTACGTGCCTCGAGCCCGGCTACGTGCCTCGACATTGCTCGGCTACGTGCCTCGACATTGCTCGGCCACGTGCCTAGAGCCCGGCCAAAGCTCCTCGACATTGCTCGGCTACGTGCCTCGAGCCCAGCTACGTGCCTCGACATTGCTCAGCTACGTGCCTAGAGCCCGGCCAAAGCTCCTCGACATTGCCCGGCTACGTGCCTCGACATTGCTCAGCTATGTGCCTCGAGCTCGGCTACGTGCCTCGACATTGCTCAGCTACATGCCTAGAGCCCGGCCAAAGCTCCTCGATATTGCTCGGCTACGTGCCTCGAGCCCGGCTACGTGCCTCGACATTGCTTGGCTACGTGCCTAGAGCCCGGCCAAAGCTCCTCGACATTGCTCGGCTAAGTGCCTCGAGCCCAGCTACGTGCCTCGACATTGCTCGGCCACGTGCCTAGAGCCCAGCCAAAGCTCCTCGACATTGCTCGGCTATGTGCCTCGACATTGCTCGGCTACGTGCCTAGAGCCCGGCCAAAGCTCCTCGACATTGCCCGGCTACGTGCATCGACATTGCTCGGCTACGTGCCTAGAGCCCGACCAAAGCTCCTCGACATTGCTCGGCTACGTGCCTCGACATTGCTCGGCTACGTGCCTAGAGCCCGACCAAAGCTCCTCGACATTGCTCGGCTACGTGCCTCGAGCCTGGCTACGTGCCTCGACATTGCTCAGCTACGTGCCTTGAGTCCGGCCACGTGCCTCGACATTGCTCGGCTACGTGCCTCGAGTCCGGCCACGTGCCTCGACATTACTCGGCTACGTGCCTCGAGCCCGACCTCGGGCATTGACATTCAACTTTCGACAAATTTTCGACATAGCTCGCTCTTGAGCACAGCTTGGGTCTCGACATAACGTTTTCAAGAAAGCTTGGCCCTCGAGCAAAGCTCGGGCCTCGACATGCGTTCGACCCTTGAGCAAAGCTCGGGTCTCAATATCAATCGACAGGGCTGCTGAGACAAAGCTCCTGCAGCCAGGTGACGTCAAGCCACAAAACCTTGGCACCGTTTGGTTTTTCGCCACGAATCGACCCACAATAATTCTGGGAACTTGACATCAATCGGTCGAGCTATCAAAGCGTTATTATGGGAACCTGATGAGACCTAGAAGGCCGACCTTGCCCGACCGAACGTACTGGTTCGCAGCGTACTATTCGAAAAAGCAGTCTCTCACACAATGAACTTCATCCAACAAAATTAAGAAAACAATAAAGGGTAAGAACTGTTTCTATTTCCAACAAGTTTGCCCTGGTCACAGGCTCGACCAGATGAGCCTTCTTATTCTAGAAATACTATCTTTCTATCCTACCTCTGCAAAATTATCAGTGAACCTCTCCATGGCAAAGTCAAATAATCTGTCCATTATAGGCTCTGATATATTTGTGCTGACAAGTCCTGTGATAGCCAAATTCTTTACAACCCACAATTTTCACCACAGCGAGTCCTCATGAAAGCAACAGCTCGACATACTCATGACAGCAACAGCTCGGCATACTCATGACAGCAACAGCTCGGTATAATCCTCAAACGACGAGCCGTCCGACTCATCGGAGACGCAAGCATCGTGGCAATCCCTCAGGAGGGAAAGTGACAAATCATGCGCAAATCCTAAGCGCCCCTCGGCTAGGTCTAGCTCTTTCCACCACTTGACTACATTAATCCTCTCCTCCCCCCAATAGAACTTCGCAACTCCATTAACTTGTTCTCGGCCTCCGGTTCGTTCTTCATCTTCTCCGGCACCTCAGCCATCTCCGCCATCATCTCCCGCAGCTCAATTACGGACAAGACGACAATGCAAAGGATGGAGGCTGGAAAAAAAACAACGAATGAAGAAAAATCACCAATTCTGAAATTTATAGTGTCGACAGAACGGGACTACCAATTGACAATCGAGCACGTGGCGAAAATCCTATCCAGAGCAGAGCACGTGGACAAATATGAGTGGAGAGATGTTAAGGCTGTGAAAGACCCGAAGCGACGGAGCAGATAAAGGGTCACGCGTGACAACGCGTGGCAACGACACAGCAGTCAAAAGGACGCGTCTCCCAGAATTTTGAACGACGCCTGGAAGATACGGACCGACAGTAATAATTGCACTTAATGCCTCATTTCAGCCCCTACTCTTGCCCGGTCGGGGGTAATGTTGAGGTCGGTCGACCTTGTCGTTATAACCGATCGATCTGCTACATTGCTACAACCGATCGGTTGGTTCTATCATCACCTTCGACCGGATCGCCGAGACATTGCTGATTGCACCTATTCAGTCGACCGCATCAAGTAATAACCTATCGATCAAGCCTAGCACGAGCTACCTAGGAAGCACGCTGCCTGTTATTTACATACTCCTTCGACCCTTTCTCGGACTCAGGCTCGAGGAGTAGGGGGCTTATGGTCGGGTCGGCTGTGCTAGGCCCAGGCCCAAGACATTCAATCTATGCATCCATGGCCCATTCACAGGAGTTAGTCTCCTATGCTAACACAAAGACCTACATAACGATCTAAACCTAACATCCACGTCATATATAAGGTACTATTCTACCATGATAAGAGGTAGGCGACACAAACCCTAGTTTTTTTTGCTCTAAGCGGCTGCACCCTTTACAAAAATACTAACTTGAGCGTCGGAGGGGTTGATCGGGACACCACCCCCGACGAGCCTTCCTTGTTTTGCAGGTATATTCACGTCGAAGAACAACGCAGAAGGTTGCCAACTCATGGATCCAAACGGCAACGCACCGTTCAGCTCGAATCCGGCAGAACCAAGAACAATTCATATTTTGAACCCAAAATTGTTCTTATTATTGATTTGATTTCAATGCTTCGGATATTACAAAAAGTTTTACGACTATTCTTGTTTAACAAATTTTGAAATTGCTTCTCCGAAGCTATTAACGAATGTTCTTGTTTTAGGTATTATTCTCTATGTTATATGATTGCGCCGAAACTAAATCTATGCTTTTTATGTTTATTTCTATAGTCTGTATCCAAACAATGGGTTTAGGATTTTATGTAATCTTTATACCAAGCCTTGCGGGTGTTGTTTGAAATCCATAATCTTATTTGCCTTCTGATTGCATCTATTGTGTGATGTTTTTGAAAATTGTTTCCAGAATGTATGTGCGTGTTCTTTGCTTCTCCGATAAATCCCTAATTGTTTTTTAGGTTTTATGTCTCACGTTTGAAAGAATATAATGGGCACTGAGTCGCGTGCGATGCAAATGTCACGACACTTCATGAGCTATGCTTGGGTTCCTTTGGCGAATGAATGGGTTTTCTGTATTTTTTTCTCCTTTTGTTTGTGTTTACTGCCGAAGGAGTTGCTGGGCGATTGTCTCCAATGGAGAACACGATGGGCGTTAATCGCCCATTGTAGGCAACGTCATCCTCCTTGGATGTGAGCGTGGAGAGATCAGTCGATGGTGAAGAACTAGACGCAGAGGGCGGCGATTTGAGAAACTTCGGTTGGAGACCCTACGATTGAGGATGTTGCATCGTGGTGTGGGAATGTGGAAGCGGTCTGATGTTAATGGAGAGACGTGGGCGGTGGTTCAGCGGGATGACAAACGTGGGACAATTGAAGATGGTAAAGTCCTTTTGATCTAATAGCTCATGTAATTCGAACGAATGATAACTAGTGAATTTGTAAGTTTATGGTAGTGCAATATGTTAGAGGGAGATTTGAGAGAAATACTTTAACTATTGGCCCTAATTTTTTTTATTGATTAAGCATGATTTAAATTAATTTTGGAGGTCTTGATAGATTAATTATTTTGGAGTAATTAGCATGTAAATGTTAGTAAGATTTTGTTGCTTAAGTTGGTTAAATTAGTGTTAAGGGTGTATAATCAAAAGGGAAAAATTGGCAAGTCACTAAAGGTTAAAATACATAAGGCTTATATTAGAGGGAAAAAGGGACATTTCATGATTATTAAGAGTGTAGAAGAAGAAGAAAAAATTGTTGGCTTATTTGAGAAGAGAGAAGCACGAGAAAAGCTAGAGTTTGTGGAGCTCTTAAAGAATTTGAAGATTTTGAAGCTTCAACAAGTAAGTTATGCTTCAAATTTCATGGGTCGGGTTAAATGAAACTCAAATAAAGCTGAATATATGTGGGAAGTTGATGATGAATGTTATAGGCAAATGTTCTCTTTTAGGGTTAATGATCAAAGATAGATTATAATGTATTTGTAAATGATATTGGGTTGAAATAAAGTTAAAATGAAGTAGAAGAGACGGTTTAGGGTTAAGATGGGCTATATGTGAAAGGTGGAAAGTAAAAAGATGAAAAATGTCATAAAACAAGTAAAAAGATGCCCAGAAGTTCACCACGACGAACTCAATTTTCCTACATGAACATATTTTTGTATTTTAGGCATAGATTTTGCTGTAAACATCCCAATGGATTGATTTTTAATTTGGTGTAAACTAGAGACATAGGGCCACAAATTATATGAATTAATCGAGTCTAAATTCAGTCTCTAAGAATTCCAATTTTAGGATGCAATTGGAGTATAGAATTTTGTTTTAACATAAGAAATAGTCCAAATTGTTGAGGTATGACTTTCCGATTTCTAAACCAAATTGAATGAAATTTTGGTTATTATTTAAAGAAATCAAGTGAGGCAAGAAAGGCAAGAGCAGCAAGAGGAAAGACATCCCCAAGCAAGTTTATAAGCAAGGAATTCAAGATGGGTACATGTTTATAATAGAGTAAATAAGCCACATAATGTTTTCTTTGAATCACGAAAGTTTAATGATTTCAGTTGCATCATAAGTGTTGCATCTTTTGATTCTTGAATGAATTAAGAAATTGTTATATGTTTACTACATGAATTGTGTTGATGATTTTTTGAAAAGATTTTGAAAATGAATTTTTTTGAAAGGATGCAAGTTTATGAAATCAAGTTTTTAGAAGTAGTTTTCGAAATATCTCAGGTGCATGAAAAACAAGTTTCGAAAATGTTCCATTTGGGAAAACTATTTTCGATTCATAAATTACATGTTATATGATTTTAGTGTAGTCCATTCAAGAATGTCACGTGCACGTTGATCAAGTAAAAGTTTCTCCTGCTTGCTCGCCAGTGGCACGAAGCTCCTTCATGGACTCCCTCATGTTTACGTTTACGCAAGACCATTATATGGGATTGCGATAGTATGCCAAGTTTACAGCTACACAAGACCATTATGTGGAAATGTGTAGTTCGTTATGTTCGTGGATCTACCCAAACCATTTTGTTGTGCTTATGTGCTTATGAACTGTTAACAAGTTTGATGCATACATGATTTGCAATTGCTTATGAATTGTTTGATAAAATGATAATTTTGAGAAATAAGTGTTTGGTGATATTTACATGCGAAATTTCTATGGTTTCCAAAATGTATAATGGAAATGAGTTTTGAAAATGGTTTCTGCCTGTTTCCCGATTATAAATCTGTTACCTACAAGCTTTAAGCTCACCCTCATTCTTCCCCCCACTATTCAGGTGATGAGTAAGAGATCGACTAGGTCCATAGTTATGGCATCACTCCGAATTAGCATCTTTTGTATTTTTAAGTTAGATTTTTGGGATTTTAAGGCTTTAGTTACATTTCAAGTATATTTTCGTATTTTTGGATTATGAAGCAAATGATGTATTTGTGACTTGAAATGCCATTAAAGCTTTGTAAAACTCTTACTTTCAATATTAATGAAGTATGTGCTTGGATTCATCTATGTTTTTTCTTTTTTTTGCAAAGTATCTGATTATGAAAATGAGATTAAGATTTTGAGAACTTGTTTGTGGTTAGGTTCTTATCCATTTTATTTTTGGGTTGAATTGATGAATGTGGTTAAAGGTTTTTAAATTGGCATTTAGTAAGATAGGTAGTTTTGGGTTGTGGGTTCTGCTACAGGGGTTTTTGTGGTGGCAAAGCCAAAAGTTCACCGCGACATAATTCTATCGAAGGAAATTTTGCTTTTCTTGTGGCGACAAAATTGACCCGAAGGGTCTTTAAAATTTTCTCGCATATGTTCGCCGCGGTGAAGCCTGCTTTTGCTTCCAAAGGATTTTTCTTTTAAATTTCCAAATTCTAAGCCTTCCTCCATGCTCAAGCTTCATGATCCCATGTCCAATGTTAGGCTTTGAAAACAGGGTCCAACATTAACATTAAACACTTAACTATAAGAGAGCTAGTGTTAATTTTTTAAAAGAGTCAAAGTTAATGACTTAAGGATGTGATGCTTACTTGAAGTATGCGTTATTCACTAAGTTTAGAATTAAATTGGATAATAGAAGGTTATTAGATATCCAAAAGGTTGGATATAATTTACAGACCTATTTAACAAAATGTTTGTTTCAATCAACACTTATAGGAGAATAGTTCTCAAGATAAGAAGTGATAGTAAGATAAAATTTTAAAAGTTCAAATCTCATGACAACACATCCAATTGGAACTGCCTTTGTTGATATATTTGATGCATAGTTACAAGGCTACGAGACATTGAAAGATTAACTTTTTAATGAATTCAAATAATTTGTTTTTGAGATGGTTGTGAATTTATCATATCTACAAGAAAGTTAGTGGGAGTATAGTTATCCTCTTTAGTGTGAGTTTGTTAAAACATATTACTTATAGAGAACAACAATTCTAATTTTTAATTGTTGAAAATATAATTGTCCAAGAGCAATTCTTATTAGATATGGAAAAGATACCAACTTAATTATAAGAATTAGATCTATAGAAATATATTGGAAGTTGTTCACCTATTCTAAGTCTAAGTACATAGATAATATGCTAAAATTGTTTAGTATTTGAGATATTTGATACTTAAGAAATATTAAAGATTTAAATTTTTTATGTGTGAGTTGATTGAGTTCAAGAAGATAAGGATATTTACTATAGAAATAAATCCTAATTAAGGTTTATTTTGCTTAGAACAATATCATTTTAAGACTAAAAAGGATCCAATGTAGCAATGGTTGCTAATTAAGCAATTATATATTTTTCATTTAGCAGAAATGATTAATTGGATCAATAAGTTCTTTAATGAACGTGATATTTTTCTTTGCATTGTTTAGGATAGTAATGTACTAAGGAACATTAGAGCCATTGGGCATGTCAAAGGAGCAAAGGTCTCACAAAAATTCAAAGGTGTATTTAAGAAAAAGTTTCTTAATTATTATGATAATTAAGATGAAAGTTGTAGGATTTAAGCAAATGCTCTCTATAGATAATCTTGTAGAATTCTCTCATTAAGCCATTGTCCTCGTAGTAACAAAATCATCATATGATGATATGGTATAAGATACTTGGGTGATTACTTAGTGCAAGTGCGAGATTGTTGGTTTTTGCTTAATAGTCAATGGGCGTAGTTTAGTAATAAAATAATTTAAAGACATTCTTTATCTTGTGCATGTTTATATGTATATGATAAAGTCCATGAGATAATTCTATATTACAAATGAAATTATGATGACATTATAATGATGATATTCATATTAAATTTATATATTATCCCTAAGTTATTCCTAGTTATTTTTCTATTAAAACTGAACATTAATGTTGGACCTCGAATTTTTCTTAGAAGATTAGAACTATTAAATGAGAAATTTTTGGCGATTAGTCATGAGTAAAGAACAAGTGATGAAAATTTTGAATTAGAAATGATAGACAAGATTAAAGTAGTAAAGAAGAAGTGTGGATAGATTCATGTTTTGCTTTGTTGCTTTTGGTACATGAGAGGTTATGAAATGGGAAAAATTAAAGTGAAAGTTAGAAGAAAAATGAAGTTGAATATGTGTAGTAAGTTTATGAAAGATATGTATACTTGTGTATTTTCTGTTATTGGTGTTCATGATTAATCATGGATTATAATTTCTTTATGGACGATATTGACTTGAGAATGAGGAGTAAATGAAGTAGAAAAGGTGATCTTGGTATGAGTTGTGTTAAGCAAAGTTTTTGAAACAAAATGGGTAGTTTGGAAAATGTTCACTGAGTTTATTTCAGTCTTTTAGTCATAACTTTTTCTCTAGTTATCTACACAAGATGATTATTAATTTGCATTAAACCAGAGACATATGGCTACATTTATCATGAAGACATTGAATTTAAATCCTATCTTTAAGAATATCAAAATTTGACATGAGGTTGAGAACTGGCAGTACATTGGTGGATGAATGTAAAATTCGTGTTCTGAATTTGATGGAATTTCTAGATTGATTTAGACTGAATTAGAGAAAGGTGTCTTCTAAAACGTTGTAGGTCTTTCTTTTAACTTTCCAAAGGTATAATGCATGAAATTTTTGGACATCTAAGTCGAAAGTTATGGTCCTTAGAAGGGAAGATGTTTAGGAGTATAAAGTGGTATCGTTTGTAAAGATATATCGTTTGTGATGATGTCATATCGTCTATGATGACATCATATCGTTTATAAAATTGTATCCTTTGTGATGATGTCATTCGTCTTAAGAGTTGCATTGTCTTAAGTTGACTTTGCTTCGTCTTAAGTTGACTTTAGTTTGTCTTAAGAGTTCTATCGTCTTAAGTTGACTCTGCTTCGTCTTAATAGTTGCATTGTCTTAAATTGACTTTGCTTCATCTTAATTTTACTCTGCTTCATCTTAAGAGTTGCATCGTCTTAAGTTGACTTTGTTTCATCTTAAGTTGACTTTGTTTTGAATGCTTTTTGCTTCATCTACTCTTTGCTTTGTCTACTCTTCGCTCCATCTGCTTTTTGCTTCGTCTACACTTTGCTTCGTCTGCTCTTTGCTTCGTCTATTTTTTTGCTTTGTCTGCTCTTTGCTTCGTTTGTTTTTCTCTTCGTCTGCTCTTTGTGTTTCATCTGTTTTTCTCAATTCGTCTCACCCTTCGTCTTAGGTTGACTTTCTGCTTCGTCTTACATTAACCGGAACATATTCTGATCCAAATTTGACACTTTAGACGATATAATCTATCTTCGAAGTTCTCATAAAATTTGTAGATGTCGAAGTCTTCTATCAAACCTTCTTAAGATGATCTTAATCCGACATCTATACAAAAGTTATGCCATTTGTCCCGCGACTGATTCAATATGATTGAGGGAAAAATCATGTTTGATTCTTTTAGCCATAACTTTGTTATCTGACCTCCAAATATTGTAATTCTTGAACCAATAGCTTCTTAACACATTTTTCTGTCCCTCCATAGAATTTGATAGCTTTTTGTGGGAATTCAAAAAAGATGGATTGAATCAAAGTAAGAGTATTGGTTGGAAGAGTATGAATGAGATGTTTTACTGAACATACTTCGGTATTTTAATGATGTCTTCATCGGTATAGCTTCAAATAAGATGATCCTTGTTTCAAGATAAACTAGAGACATAGAGCTACAAATGGTATGAAGAAATTGAAATCTAATTCAGTCTCTAAGACTTTCAATTTTTGGGACGAATTTGAGTATAGTGTATTGTTTCAATATAAGAACAGCCCGAAAATGTTTGGGGCAATACTTTTAGAGTTCTGAACTAAATGGATTGATTTTGGTACCATTAGAAAGTTAAGACAATGGAGAACGTTTTTCTAAAAGAAAATGTTATGTCAGAATGTTCAAGGGTACTTTTGGTAAGACACTTAAGCATAAAAGACATAAGACATAAATGGAAGGACAAATGGGACATTTCTCGATCATTAAGGGCATAATTGGAAGAAAAAGTGTTGTCTGGAATTTTAAGAAGAGAGAAGAACGAAAATTGAAGAGAAAAAGAGAGAGTGTCATGAAGAAGAGAGAGAAATACGAAGCGAAGAAGAGAAGGAGAGAAAGAATAGAAAACAGGTTAGGGTTTCAATTGTGTTAGCCGTCAAGAGAGATTTTGAGGTTGTTCAAGAAAGGAAACAAGTAGAGGAAGAGAAAAGCTTCTCTTTGAGCTAAAAATCTCTTCATTTGGTAAAGAATGAAGGTTAGATCATTTTAAAACTTTTAAATTTTTGGAAGGATTTTAGTTCATGGAGTTTAAAAAGTGCTTGGGTTTAAGTATTCTAGAACCAATTTTAGTGATTGTACTTGAAGGATTTTCAATTAAAAACCCTATTGAGTGTGATTTTTATTATTGTATAAAGGAATCAAAATAGGCAAGAGGAACAAAAGAAGAGGCATTTTTTAGCAAGTCTATAAGAAAGGAAATCAAGGTGGGTACATGTTTATAATAGAGTAAATAAGCCACTAAATGTTTTCTTTGAATCAAGAAAGTTGAATGATTTCAATTGCATCATAAGTGTTGCATTTATTGCTTCTTGAATGAATTGTGAAATTGTTATATGTTTGCTACATTAATTGTGTTAATGATTGATGAAAAGACTCTGAAAATGATTTTTTTTGAAAAGATACATGTTTATGAAATCATGTTTTCGAGAATGGTTTCCAAAATATATCAAGTATACGAAATGCAAGTTTTCAAAAAGTACCATTTTGGGCAACAAGTTTACAAGTTATGAAATATGTGTTATGTGGGTTTGTGGTAGTCCATCAAGAATGTCACGTGCACGTTGACCAAGTTATAGACTTCTCTTGCCTGCCCACTAGTGGCACGGCGATCCGTCATGGACTTCCTCAAGTTTACGACTACACAAGACCATTATATGGAAATATGTAGTGCGTCATGTTTATGGATCTACCCAAACTATTATGATGTGCTTATGTGTTTATGTTATGTAAACAAGTTTGATGCATTCATGTTTTATAGTTTGAGATTTTGACTACATGATGAGAATTTTTAGAAACAAGTGCTTTATGAACTAAATGAGAATTTTCTATGACAAGTGAACTTTTTCAATAGTTTTTGCTTATTTTTTGTCATAAATTGTTACCTACGAGCTTTCAAGCTCACCCCCTTTCTATTCCATCTTCAAATGATAGCTAAGAGATCAAGTGATCAAGAGCCTAAGGGAATTTCTTTAAATTTGCTATTTTTGTATTTTTGTAATAAGCCAATGGTGTGACTTTTGATATGTAAACAAAGTATTTCAAACTCTGTTGCTTTAGAAATGAAATGATAGATTGAAGTAGTTTAGTTATGTATGTTCATATTGACTTCCTTGTAAAATGGTTAAAGAGACTTCATTGGGAATAAGTTCTGCTCTGTAATTGGCTCAAGTGATTACTGAAACTCTGATGGATTTCATTGGAATAAGCTCACATCTTATGGTTTCAAGAGTTGGGTTCTGGAAACGGTGCCGAACAATTAGTAAAACATAAAAAGACTAGCATACATTATGTTTTTTCTTATGAAAGAAGTAGTTGATCTGATAGGTTAAAGTATAGAGATACTGAAACAAACGTGTGAGTGTTTATTAGAGAACAAAGTCATTGAAGTGGCCTGATATAAAAAAAATCAATTTGGAATATTACTTGTATGTCTATAGAAATTCTCATTATTACAGATTGTATAAGTAATCCTTTAACTTAAGGTCTCCAAAGTTATCTTGTATAAGAATTGCTATATTTTGATACTATTTACGATTTATTCTAATTATAGGTTGTTCAGTCGACAGTTATTAGATATAACATGAACCATATGGAGGTAGTTGAGTGATCAAGATAAGATTCATCACCTTAAAGTAATTAGGAAAAATGTTATGTTGTTGGAATGACACCTTGAAAATAGTTTACAAATGCCATTAATTTAATCAATAGCTAAGCACGAAGAACTAATATGATTGGACTCAAAATGGAGTAGGCATTTCATGCTCTATGTCTAATTGAAATATTGTATGATGAAATGATTGAATAATACTTGGAACTTTAGGATGGTTATTATGTGTTATTACATGACAATCTTGATTTATCAATATAAATAATTTAATTAAAGAATTAAAGATAAATTAGAGGAATTTAATTTATCTAATCCTAAATATTATTTAAAATTATAATTTATATTTATTGTCAATATATTTAAGAACCTAATAGGCTACATATAAAGAATAGGTTGAAGAGAAAATATAATTTAATCAAGTTAAACTTGATTGTAAAATTTGATAAACTTTATAATTAAATGTGAGAAATTTAATAAATAATGATCAATATAAGATATTGAATCTTATTTGAAAATAATTAGCATTTAATTAGAATTATTTATTTTAATAATTTAATTGAAATTAGAATTTAATTTCAATTAAAATATTAAAATATATATAACTTATTATAAATAAGCTTAAGCTGAGCTAATATTTCTTGCTTAGCCCATATGTAAGAGTTACAAAGTTTTCTCAACCTATTCTATCGATGCCATTAGAAGTCGAATACTTGTGTGACGACAGTGATCGTGATGAATCAATTTCGGAAAGAGTTCATAGGATATGACAAGAAAATGATTAAGATTCATAATAAGTTTTCATACTTTATGATAATTTATGTGTTAATCATTTTATAAAATTAAAGTGATCTTGATTTTTACGGAATCAAAATACCAAAAAATTTCATAATTTACTGTAGTCGATATTGGATCCATTCCGAATTTTCAACCCTGGGTTTCTTTTTTACAAAGATATACGGATAGTATAATAACTAAAATTAAAAACAAGTTCTCTACTAATTAAGGATAAGATTGTGTATTACTGAAGCTTCCTAGATCTTGTGTATGAACAAGATTTATGTTGTTGTTGTTGTTGTTGTTATTATTATTATTATTACTATTATTATTATTATTATTATTATTATTATTTTAAAAAATAATAGGAGAAGTACAAACATACTAAGTTACTAAGCGGAGAAAGGAAATCCTAGATATATCCTCTAGAAGGATAGTAGCATAACCCATAGGCGAGTTTTGATATTAATAGACGCTTAGTTCTAGAGACTTGGCCTGGTTGGCTAGCTAATCCGCAACTCGATTAGCTTCACGGTAAATATGTCTAACCTTCACTATCCATTGACGTTGTTGTAAGTGGTGAATTCCTAAAATAAAGTTGTTAAAGGGAGCCGACGGTGGAGTGGAGGATGCTGAGAAACTGATAACAGTAAGGGAGTCAACGACAAGTTCCACTCGCCGATATCCCAGACTTCACGCCAATGAGAGGTCGGTGTATACTCCCCAGAGTTTGGTGCAAACTGAAGTGTAATACCCAATATTGTGTCCAAAGCCACCTAGCCATTTTCCTTTGTGGTCCCAGAGGAGACCTCCTGCTGTAGCCCGTGATGTCGAGGTGCTATATGCTCCATCTGTATTGAGGCAGATCAAACCCTGTGCAGGAGTAGTCCATCCCACCAGGGTTTCCACACGCTGCGGTGGACTCATTAGTGCACGTGCAACCAAGAGTTTCGCTTGAACAAACAAATGGACATATTTAAAGATGATAATATGAGGATGCAGCGGCCATGTAAACTGAGGTTCAAAAATTGTTTTGTTACGCCAAGTTCATAAATACCAGCATGCTGTTCCAAAAACTAATGCCTACTCTAAACCTTGTACGGTCTGATGTTTACGAAGGTTCTCTATCACCCAATGATTTTTATCCTTATAGAAGAAATCAGCGGTGAGCATGGACGTAGCTGCATAGGGGCCAGTGGTGCACTGGCCCTCCCAAAATTTTTAAAAAATTAAATGTTATATATATATATATATTTACATATATGAGGATGAAGTTATTTGAGGGGCTAATAGTATATTAGGCTATCTAAAATTTAAATAAAATGAATATTTAGACCTTTCTATTATAAATTTCTGGCTCCGTCACTAACGGTAAGACTGTACGGACAAAATCATTCCAGAACGGACAAAATCATTCCAGATTTATTATGATTAGTAGTAGGATGCTTATAATAACTGAAATCGTGAGCAAAGACGATCACGCTGTACATCCGAAACAAACCACAATCATTAGGCCCTTGATTTTGAGAAAAGACATGGCAGTCACTTATCAAAGTTACCGCTCATACATACGGTTGTTTTGTGTTTCTTTCTTACACAATCCAAATTGTTATCTCTTTTTGCAGCCGCTCACTTCTATTCTTATGTCTACTTGCTCACTTGTTTCCCAACTGATCACTCTCCGCTGGTTCTTTGTCCTGTTCTGCTTCCTTTTTTATGGATGAATCCTCTCGGGCTTCTTGTTCTTTTTCGGTGGAAGAATCTTTATGTTTCACTGTTTCTTCTTCTTCTTGTTTTTTAATTTCAAGACCTCTGATAAGACTCTCCAGACAAGTCTCGGGATCTCCTGGAAAAGTCTTTGGCATCAGATGCTCTGCGACATCGGCAGGAGTCATTTGGACTTCGCCCAACAACTTGCTAATCTTTGTGAACAATTGATGTGATTCGAGTTTCAGGTAGTTGTCTGCCAAAACCTTGAAAGCTTCGAAGTTACAATAAGAAAGCTCTATGTGTTTATCCATCCTACCTCTCCTGATCAAAGCAGGATCAAGTTTCTCCTTGAAGTTGGTTGTGAAGACAATTAATCTCTCTCCTCTGCAAGCTGACCAAAGCCCATCAATGAAATTCAGCAGTCCTGATAGTGTCACATGACTGCTTGTGTTTTCTTCTTTCTGCTGCTTGTGATTTGGGTCCTTGGGCGTGGCGTCTTTCTCTTCCTCTTTCACCTTCTTCTTTCTCTGACCGGTTAGATCAAGAGAACAATCTATGTCCTCTATAACAATCACCGATTTGCTTGAAGTCTCAATTAGTAACTTTCTAAGCTCGGTGTTGTCCTTAACAGCAGTCAACTCCAGATCATAAATGTCATAGTTCAGTAAATTGGCCATAGCCGCAATCATTGTCGACTTACCAGTCCCTGGATGACCATAAAGTAGATAACCTCTCTTCCAAGCCCTGCCAATTCTGGCGTAGAACTCTTCTGATTTGCTAAATGTGATCAAATCATCAACAATTTCCTTCTTCTTTTTTGGTTCCATGGCTACTGTTTCAAAAGTCGCAGGATGTTGGAACACAACACAGCTCCAATATGATCCACTGTTAGTGTAAAGCTTTCTTTGCCGGTTTTTCACCTTGATTGCCATACCCTCTTTAAGGACATGGGGCAGATACGATCCAATTACGAGATCTCTGTGCCTCTTATGGAAAGTGAGCTTGTAGTATCTTCTCTCTTCTGAGGATGGATAGAAAGAAATTGTCTGATTCTTGGAGTAGTGCTTCCCGGATGCCCACCGTAGTTTGACACCTTGGAATTCATCAGCAACCTCTTCAAAATCGTCCATGCTTAGAGTAAGTGTCTGGTTGGTCTTTATTGAATCGGAAGCTTTAAGTCGCTTGGCTTGCATTGAGGAATTGTAGCCAAGGAAAGTTTCTATAGCAGAGTAAGCTTCGCTGCGCATGAAACGCTCTCCGGTGAACTCGTTGAAGGTGATCTGAAGATACGGATAAAAGAAAGTGAAGACTTTTGAGCAGTATTTTTCAACCCACTCTCGTAGTTCGTATGGACAGTATTGTTTAATCATGGCCCAGATGAACATGACACTAGCAATGATCGATCCCAGATTAGCAAACATTTCCCCTGACTTCATGTTGTCGGCTCCCAAGGGCAATTCTCTCTCAGAAGAAACACCAATGGAAAAGGGGAAGGGAAGGAAAAGAAAATACTCAGAAACACAGAAGAAAGCTGAAATTTTTGAAGGAAGAGGAATCTGTGAAACTCAAATACTGGAGGGTGTGCGAGTGAGAAGGTATAAATAATATAGGCACCCAAAAATAGAGAGCAGGTAAGGAAACCAGGCACGAAATTTCTAGATTCCAAGTGAAACATACATATCGTATTGCCCAAGTTAGAAGACGTGGAATAGGCAGCTGATCATTGATGTCATAGTCCTTCATGTCAGCATTACCCCCATTTCTTTTGTCCGGTTTTGAATTTTTGGACGGCTAGAACAAACGCTCATTTAACAAATACTAAAGCCAAGTCCTTTTTTAGACTTCCATATATGTACATTATAAAAAAACTAATTTAAATTTACATCTCTATATACAGAACACGCTACATATACGAGGAATTATACAAAAATTTTATCTGGATCTTTCAGTCTTAACTGACCGACATTTGAGTCATTTTTTCGATCTAAAGGTACAAAAAATTATATTTCTTCTAGAGTCTCTCTGTCACTAATATCCTCTCCCATTTTGATGAGTTTTGTGAACTCAGTGAGCTACTCATCATCAATGGCTCAGTTATAAAACAACACATACAATTTATGTAATCACATAATTCACATCATTTCATTAATAATCATATAGCATCATATGCCACTTTGTTCACTTATTTCACATTTCACATTCAAAACAGTCAAAAAGTCCATTTTGATCATTTGAAACATATATATCAATTTTATATGCAATGCTCATGAGACTTACTTTCATTTATTACTTTGTTATGACTGAGTGCCTTTTACTAGCCCATATCTCTTGTGGATCCCGAGCTTGTTTAAGATATTGTCCCATATCCCTTAGTAGATACCGGGTACATTAACAACTGAGTCAGATGCTCTTATCACATTCTAAGCTTTAAGCTTTTTTCCAATTGCTACTTCAGTCATAACAGCCTTTATGTTGTCATATATTCATGTAATGAAATGCATCACATTCAGATTCACATTTATCATTAGACCTTAATATGACATTTAACAATAATGTTGAGTATTACTTATTTTGTCAAATTCACAAACAAGAACCACTTTCAATATATTATTCATGCATTAAGCACTTCGGACATTCAATGTCCGGAATCAATACAATCACATTCATATAATAATTCAATATAGAATTTAAAACAAACAATTAATCAAGTGAGACCATCTAGGTTACTCATAGGATGCTCCAGATAGCTATTACCTTGACGTCCCGACAATGTCTAAATGTTGTCGCTCTATTTGCTCTTTTATATACACACATTTTCACATCACTAATTTGCACATTTCCATAAATACCCAATCATATACATATGTATAAATTGTTGGACCTTGAAAAATTTCAATTATTATCGACTTGTTTGTTTAATTATTTATTTATGTTTTGATTGTTGTTTATTTATTTATTTTTAGAATTGGGCAATTAAATTTCGTAAACATGAATAGAGATTAGATTTTGATGGAAAGATTAGAATTAAGTTAGAATTAACATGGTGTTTAAGAAGATTAAAAGAGTTAGAGACATAAAAGATAAAGAATTGGAAAAATGGGAAGGAAAAGATAAATGAAGGATAAAATGGGAAAAGACTATTTAAATTAGCTTGAATTAGAAGAAAAGAGGAGAAGCATCGTGGGTGTAAGAAGAAAAGAGGAAGAAGAGAAAGTCAAGCTAGGGTTTTAGAGACCTTGAAGAGTTTGAAGCTAAACAAATAAGTATAAGCATTAACCCTTCTTGATTGTTGGATGAACCATATTTAATGATAGTTAGAAGTGAAAATGAAGTTGAATGTGTGTAGAAAGTTGTTGATGAATGGTATATGAAAATGTCTTAATTTTTTAGGGTTAATGATCAAAGATAGATCATGATATATCTGTCAATGATTTTAGGTTGAAATGAAGTAGAAAGGATGTTTTTTGTTTCACATTTGTTAGGTGTAAGATGTTGGGGGTAAGAAATTTGGAAAATGGGACAAAAGGGCTTGATATTCGTAAGTTTCTGTGGAAGTTCGCCTCGGCGAACTTCTTGCTTTGCCACGACGACATCTAATTTTCCCACACTAAACATGGTTCGATATTTTGAGCATAACTTTTTCTGTAGTTATTCAAATGGAGTTATTTTTTATTTGGAGTAAACTAGAGACATAGATCTACAAGTTGTTTACAGAAATCAAGCTTTGGTACAATCTTTAAGAACCTCAATTTTGGATAGAAATTGAGTATAGAATATTGTTTCAGTATAAGGACAATCCTAGCATGTTTGGAGTATAACTTTCAAATTAATGAACCAAATTGAATGATTTTGGTATCATGACAAACTCAAGACCAGGGGGAACATGTTTCTAGGAGAAAATGTTCTCAAATTTCTTTATTTGCCTGATCATAATGATCATGGAAAATTGACCCGAAAGTCTAAATTTTGAAAGGGGTTATAGTTCAATTTTAACATGTTTTGATTATTAAGGCTTTATGAATTTTCATTTTGAATTTGGATTGAATGAGAAATTGTTGTGTAACATCCCACCCTCAATTGGAAGGACAATATAGTAAATTTGACATAGGATGGAATAGATTTGGAGTGCATAGGACTTTTCATGCATAATAGGATTGGTCCACAGTCACATTTGTGCACATGAAATTACTGTGCATGCATACATGATATTCCCGGTTTGCGTGTCTAAGATAATTTTATTGGGATTAACGTGGTTAATGGGTTTGAAAAATTATTCTGAGTGCGCCATAAATTGTTTTCTATTTTAATGGATTTTTAGAATTTTTTTTGGATTTTTCCGGAGAAAATTCCCGGACAGAAAAAATCGCCAATTGGTGAACCTATTGATTGTCGATGAATAACATTGCTACCCAATGGCACTGTCATATTGGGTATATTATTTTGGAATTAAAATTAGGGTCATTTGGGTTGGTTGGGGTTAGTTTTTGATCTGGATTAAAGAATGAATAAGTTGACTTTTCTTTAAAAAGCTTTGACCAATTACATTTTGACACCAAAAGCCTTCATTTAATGTCCCTTGCTTGGTCTTATCGGTTGTGACTAAAGAAAAACATAAAAAGGGTGCTTTTACTTGTGTTTTTAAGCTCATCTGAATCTAGCTTCAAGCTTTCCCCCTTCTCCATCGATTTTCTCCTTCTCTATTATCATTGATTTTTGCTTCTTTCTTCACCTTCCTCCAAACTACTTCATGCTTATTGTCTTACCATCATGCTGAGTTCTTGTTGGAGGTTAGAAGAAATGGTTAGAAGGCATAGTTAAGCAAAGAGTTGAAAAGAAGTGAAGGTTGGAAGCTAATTAGGTAGGTAAATAAATTAAGCTTTAAATGATGTTTTCATGATGGTTTAAGTATGATTTTAATGCCATGGTGGTTAGATGTAACATCCCCTCTCCTATAGGAAGGGTATTTTGGTAATTAGGATGGGTTCGGGATATCTCGGCATCTTGCATCAAAGATATAGTCTCTATAATTCTTGACGGGTTGCATGCATGCACATATACATGCATTCATGTCATTTTCCTTAGGATTGAAATGGAACTCTTGTGTGAAATTAATGGGGAAATTGAGTTTGGAAAATTATTTGGACTGTGCCATTAATTGTTTTACATTTTTAGGGATTTTAAGGAATTTTTCTGGATTTTCCTAGACAATTCCGGACCAGAAAAATCGCCAATTGGCGAATCAGTCGATTCTTGGTAGCAAAGATTGCTACCCAATGGTACAGTAATATGGGGTATATTATTTTGGGACTGAAAGTAAGGTTATTAGAGTTAAATGGAGTAAAATTTTAGACTGGATTAATTAACTAATATTTTGACTTTTCAAATAATAAAAAAAAAAGAAAGAAGAAAAGGAGCCAATTACATGTTGCCATCTAAAAGCAACATTTAATGCTTCTTTTCATTGTTCTGGAACGTGTAAGTGTTTAAAGGAAGGATAAATGGTTAGACATTTTGGTTATCTCATCCGAAACTCTTACAACTTAAACTCTTCATAAAACCATCGACTTTGTTTGCTCTTTACTCATCTTTCTTCATATCTTTAAGCTATCATCTTTGATTCCATCAAAGCTAGATGATGATGAGTATGGTACATGCTTGGGAAGGAAAGGTAGTTGAGACCTTGGTGTAGGATTTAGAAGTTGGTTCTTGTAGGTTTGAAGGAGATTTGGTGTTAGGTAAGTTTTCATTTAAGGGTTGAGTTTTAAATGAGGTTTGCATATGGAATTTAATGCTGCCAATTTTTCAGTGTTAGCCCTAGTGTATGTATGACTGTAGTGATATTTAATTTGAATTTATTTTGATGTCTAATGAGGTGAAAAAGGTATTGAAAGTGATTGAACTAAGGTTAGCCTTGAGTCTGGAAAATTGGAATTTGAATTGATGTTACTGTTTTATTCATAACTTATAGTATAGAAATGCAAATGAGGTAAAGTTAGTGGCTACTGAAACTTTGGGATGTTGGCTTCAATTTAGTGTGAAATAGGTGTTGTTGAATTTCAATGATAGAAGGGTGAATTTTGCATGGAAAGTTGCTGTTCCATTGACCTATGAACAGTAACCGCAACATAATATCTGAGTTTTGTTGATTTTATGAATTAATTGAGATGGAATTAGGAGAATGATCTTCATGGAAGTTGTAGCATATATGATTATCTTTCCATTGCCTCTGATCTTGCTATTTTTCGAGTTGTATGTTAGGAGATATGACCTGATTACTGATGACTGTTTTCATGCATTGGCTGAAACCTAGCTGGATTGGCACATTTAGTGCATTTTCGGGTTTGGAGGAATTTTAGGAATTTTTGTGACTTGATTTGGGGTTTGCATTGTACTGAAGAGTTTTAGATATCAGATTGATCTTGAAAATGGTATATGGCTTATAAGTTTTGGAGGTCAGATGTGGGAAATATGGAATTTCAAAATCTGGACCTACATTGTGATATTAAGTGTTGTTTAGGTCAGAAACTTGCATGACAGATTTGAAAATGTTAGAGGCTGAATTGGAGTTTGGTTATTTCAGGAAGAATTGAAGTTTGGGATTCTATCTTTTCAGGGTATAAAGCTCTGATTTTAATGACTTGTCTACAGGGAGTTATGTTGGTTATAAATTTACTGCTCAAATTGCATGGTTTCAGGGACAGTAACATTGAGTGAATTAATTGACTTGGTTTGCAATAGAATTTGAATTTGGGTTGTTCATGAAAGTTGTAGAGGACATTGTGAACTTATTGACCATATTTTTGTGGTAATTTATTACTGAAGAATATGTGAGTTGTGAAATTGTTAATGTACTGCCCTGTGTTAGTTGAGAATTGAGTAGGCAGAAGGTTTGATGGGATTTTGACATTCTTAGGGTTGGAATTGATTTTATGGTCTTCTTGAGAGTTGTAGAGCTTTTCATAAGCTTTCCAATGAGGTATAGTGGGTATTTTTCTGAGTTGTGTGCTTAAAGCTAGAAAGTTGGAAGTTAAGTTTGTAATCTGGAAAGAAGGAAAGCAAGAGAGGGGTCACCTCGCGAGGCGACAAGTCGCCTCATGAGGCGAGACGGGCTCGCCATCTCGCGAGGGCGAGATTGCGCCTCGCGAGGGCGAGCATTAGGGGTCGGTCGCGAGGGCGACGCCCTCCCAAGGATCGCGAGAGGCGATTTCCTGCGTCCGTATATATATATATATATATTTTATTTTATTTTGATTATTATTTGATATTAATTGGTAAAATTGTTCTTTTGTCAATTACTTTCCCGTCCGACGTCCGATTGACCTAATTCCAGAGGCATCGGATTGGTTGAATATTTAATTTCATTTTCTGAGAAAACGGGAATTTTTAGACGGGAATTGGACGTAGCCCCTATTGACGGAACTTGTAAACACTGTTTTATTTAATTGGGGACCTATAGAGGTCCGAATTGCGCACCGTCAGCGCCTATGGATTTCTAATTTTCATGAATTTTATTATGAGGAAATATTGGATTAGGGCTGGATTTGCCATGAACATGCATTATACATATTTCTTGATTTCATGTGCATTGTTTAATCATTTACACAAATGGTAATGAGTATTCATTTAATTTGCTATAGAGACTCCAAGGGACCATCGTTCCACAGATTTGGCGAGACTTCCGGCGTTAGCGTGGAAGTTATTAGGTGAGTAACCTAGTTGGTTATTCCAATCATGTGTTAACTGTGAATTGATTGCCTACGGGAATACATGAATTATTGTTGTGACTGGCCTACGGGGATTACATGAATTATAAGCGTGATTGATTGCCTACGGAATTATGTGGTATTATCGACTATGATTTACATAAGGTATCTGCTTAATTGACCGCCTACTTGAACCGTGTAATACCATGTATATTGTTATGGGACATGTGCATTCATGCACAAATACATCACATCGTTAAAGGAAAATTGTGAACCGAGGCGCCATCAGATCGAACCGAGCCTAGAGCTCGATATCTTGAACCGAGCCTCGAGCTCGACGGAGATACTTCTCCCGACGCCGCGTCTATCTTGATCAACATTATCGCTTCGGTCCACAATCTCGAAATGAACTGGAAAAAGAGTCACATGTGCATTGCATCTTGGATTCTATATCGACAATATTTTTACAGGTGTATATTCTTTGTCTTGTGGTCGTAATTATTCGTGATCGTATTCATGTTGTGTTTTGTATAATTCTGCGTATATCTTGTTTCATGCTTATATGATGCGTGAATTGGGAGAACCATCGATGATGGTTTCTCATTGAGTTCGCAAACTCACCCAAAATTGCAACTTATTTTCGCACCTAGCATAGACAGATAGCTCCCTCGGACCGTAGAGCCGTATACTGATGGATTGGCGAGAAAACAATGGCTCAAAGGTCGGTCGGTGGGCTTTCTTTTGGAGACCGATAGTTAGATCTGGTTATTGTATAAGACAAGATGTGAAACATGTGTAACTTAAAAATCTTGTGAGCCAGTGAATTATTAAGTTTTGAATGAATGAAATGGAATCTAGTTTGGTTTTAAAAGTAGCCGCTTCTTATTCTTGTCTTATGATTGTGATGCCATGAGGAGTGTAGTAGTTGTTGTCGGTAGTGGTCTCTTGTCGTAGGATATGTATCGGAATGACTACGGGCGTTCCGGTGGATACCCTATGGTAAGGGGCGCTACATTTGGTGGTATCAGAGCATGGTTTGGCATCTTTTGGGAATAGTAACAATATAGGTATGAATCGGATGGAACTGTTGAAACTGATCAGAATTTTTGTTTTGTTTTAGGTCTTGGTACTAGGTGATCAGGTTGAGCAGCCAGCTGACCAGGGATCCGTGGGAGCAAGTAGAGAGTCGTCTATGCCTCGTACTGAGGAGTTGCCTCCTCGAGTTCCCGTGAGGCGAGAAAGGAGGTATGACTTCTCGCATGCGGCAAATGTAGATTTCTATGGCGATGAGACCCGCCGAGGTGAGGATGGTTGGAGAGGACAGAGAGAGTCTTCGACCAGATGGACTGCGAACCTGATGAGAGGTTCGATTATGCAGTATCACTGTTGCAGGGCCCAACATATAAGTGGTGGAAGATGCGCAGCGGTACCACCGGGCCTTGCTTGTCGATACGTAAATTTGAGTTTCGAGGGCCTTGAGGATAATTATATGCCCAAGGTCTATCTTGATATGAAGATGCGGAGTTTCGGAACTAAAGCGAGGTAGGATGTCGGTGGTGATTATGAGGTAAAATTTAATGAGTGATAGATTATGCTACCGTGATGGTCCCGATCGAGGCCGATAAGTCTGGGAGGTTCGAGAATGGCCTCAACACCGAGATCCGTATCAGTTGGCTTGGTGGGACATGGGTACATTCATTGAGTTGAGGGTTGCTGCCGCTAGAGAGTGGAGCGGTGATGAGACAGAGACAGTGAGATTGGGTCCCGGTAAGCGGCCCAATGATAGTCGAGGCGCCTCTGGCGGAGCTTTAGTAAGCGCCAGAGCGGGACTTTCAGTCTCCGGAGGTTCGAGACGATCTGGATTTGGGCGAGGGGAGATTTGGATCGACCGGTAGTGGTAGTGGCGAGGCTCTGGCGATTTCTCCAGTGTGCCCGCATTGTGATAGAAGACACGATGGGGAGTGTTGGTGGCTTCTTGGGGCTTGTTTGAGGTCTTGCTCGACCGAGCATCGTGTCGTGGATTGCCTGATACATTGAGAGTTCAAAGCATCTTGGGAGTGGACGAGTGGGAGTTCCACTTGTCTGTGAGAGTAGTGTGGGTGGATCCGGACGGAGGGGCCGAGGTAGAGGCCGTGGTAGAGCTGAGGGGTCCTTTGTGAGGACTGAGGGTCGGGGCAGCCGACCACAGTCCCAGGCCAGAGTGTATGCCATGACGCGGCAGGAGGCTCAGGATTCCCCTGATGTTGTAGCTGGTATGCTTCTCCTTTCTGATATTGAGGCATTTGCATTGCTGGATCCTGGATCCACGCATTCTTTTATTGCACCTCATATGGCATGTAGATTGCATGGGGATAGGGAGATGTTACGGTATGGGTTAGAGGTGAGTACACCTCTAGTATGACTATCGCATTGGGAGAGGTCGCAGGGATGCTCGATTGATTGATCAGCGATTGAGGCGCACCTTATAGTGTTGCCTCTGAGAGAGATCGATGTCATTCTGGGGATGGATTGGCTTACTGCTCATAGGGCTATCATGGACTGCTATACCAAGGAGGTTGTGTTGGAGTCTCCCGTCACCTAGAGCGGTGTTGAGGAGGAGTTAGCGAGCGGTGCCGGCCGGATGATCTCTTTCCTTAGTGCCCTGAGGTTGATGCAGGAGGTTGTGAGGCCTATCTTGGCTCATGTGATTGACACCAGAGTTGAGGCAGAGGCTTAAGGTATTCCCGTGGTTAGGGAATTTCGGATGTGTTTCTGATGAGTTCTGGGTTTGCTGCCGGATCGGAGACGAGTTTACCATTGACCTCGTTCAGTGTACCGCTCTATATCTATACCTCCATATAGGATGGCACCTGTGGGCGAGGGAGTTGAAGGTTCGATTCAGGAGTTCTTTGGAGAAGGGTTCATTAGACCTAGTGTTTCACCGTGGGGAGCTCCAGTTTTGTTTGTGAAGAAAAAGGATGGGACTTTGAGACTGTGCATCGATTATAGGCAGCTAAATCGGGTGACAGTAAAGAACAAGTACCCACTGCCTAGGATCGATGACTTATTTGATCAGTTGCAGGGAGCTCAGGTGTTCACCAAGTTAGATCTGCGATCTGGTTACTATCAGTTGAAGATTGCAGAGGCCGATGTGCCTAAGAGTGCATTTAGGAGCAGGTATGGGCATTTCGAGTTTCTAGTGATGCCGTTTGGGTTGACAAATGCCCCGGCAGCTTTTATGGCCTTGATGAATAAGGTATTTCAGCCCTACCTGGATCAGTTTGTTATAGTTTTCATTGATGACATTTTGGTGTATTCGAGGGATAGACGGAGCATAGTGAGCATTTGAGAATTGTGTTACGAACGATGAGGAGAGGTAGCTTGTTCGCCAAATTCAGCAAATGTGAATTTTGGCTGGATCAGTGATCTTTCCGGGGCATATAGTGATTTGGTGAGGGTATTCAGTAGATCCGAGTAAGGTAGAGGCGATCTTTGCGATGGGAAGCTCCTAGGAATGTGCCGAGATTGGAGTTTCCTCGGATTGGCTGGTTATTACGGAGGTTTGTCGAGGGTTTTCATTGATCTCACCCTCGACAAAACTTCGAGGAAGAATATGCCATTCGGATGGACCGAGGAGTGTCGGAAGAGTTTTGAGGAGTGAAACATCGGTTGACTCTTGCCGGTGTTGGCTATTCCATCTGGACCGGAGGATTTGAAGTGTCAAAGATGCATCACATCGTGGATTGGGATGTGTTACGATGCGGATGGTAGAGTCATTGCCTATGCCTCGAGACAGTTGAGGACTCATGAGGTAAACTATCCTGCTCATGATTTGGAGTTAGGCTGCGAGAGTATTTGCATTGAAGATTTGGAGGCATTACATATGGTGAGACCTTTCAAATCTTTACCGACCATAAGAGTTTGAGATACCCATCTTGAGCCGAGAGAGTTGAATTTGAGATGAGGAGGTGGCTTGAGTTGTTGAAGGATTACGACTGTATTATTGAGTATCACCTGGAAAAGCTAATGTGGTGGCGGATGCTCGAGTAGAAAGTCACATACTGATCAGGCTGATTCGAGCAATGAGATTGCCTAATTTGATTCAGCTTGAGAGCTTTGAATGTGCGTATGAATTTGGAGCGGGATGGAGTATTATTGGCTACATTGAGATTGAGACCGATGCTACTGGACAGGATTAGGAGAGTTCAGGATAAGGATCCTGTTATGGTGAGACTGATTGAGAAAGTGAAAGCTGATTCGAGATCTGAGTTTGATGTGAGAGATGAGACTCTATGGGTAGGCGGAGACTTTGTGTGCCTGATGTAGATGATCTGAGGCGAGAGATACTGGAGGAGGCTCATATGGCCACATATGCTATGCATCCTGGTACTACCAAGATGTATAACACCCTTAAGCAACATTTCTGGTGGCCTGGTATGAAGAAGCAGGTGGCGAGTATGTGTCCAGTGTTTGACGTGCCCGTGAAGTTAAAGTGAGCACCAAGCTCCATGGGGAAGCTTCATTCGTTGCCTATTCCGGAGTGGAAATGGGAGCGGATCACCATGGATTTCATTATGGGGTTGCTTAGGGCGCCGAGGCAAAGATGATGCTATCTGGGTCATAGTGGACGGTTAACTAAATCGGCTCATTTCTTGGCAGTGAGGGAGAATAATACTATGGATCAGTTGGCCCAGAAGTATGTGACGGAGATAGTGAGACTGCACGGGGTTCCAGTTGCGATAGTGTCTGACAGGGATCCCAGATTCACCTCGAGGTTCTGGCAGAGTTTGCAGTTTGCTATGGGTACTAGGTTGAACTTGATCTGACGTTTCATCCTCGAACGGATGGGCGAGTGAGAGGGCGATTAAGACTGTTGAGGATATGCTTGGCATGTGTATTGGAGTTCGAGAGGAGCATGGGATCGATGTTAGCCCGATTGAATTTGCATATAACAATCATTACCATAGTAGCATCGGGATGGCTCCATATGAGGCACTGTATGGGCGGCCGTGTAGATCGCCTTTGTATTGGGATGAAGAGGGTGTGAGGATGATTGAGGGTCCTGAGCTGATTCAGGATACGGTTGATAAAGTGCAACCGACACGAGTCGCATTAAAGCGGCTCAAGATGAACGTAAGAGCTATGTTGATCGGCATGGGAGGGACATTGAGTATAATGTGGGCGACGAGTATTCTTACGGGTGTCACCGTGGCGTGGTGTCTTGAGATTTGGGAGAAAGGGTAAGTTAAGCCCTAGGTACATTGGTCCATATGAGATCACCGGAGGATCGGACCTTTGGCCTCTGAGCTAGCTTTACCGAGTGAGATGTCTCGATTATGGCGTCTTTCATGTGAGTATGCTCCGAGATATCGGTCGGATCCGACACATGTGATACCGGCTCGGAGATTGAGGTCTCCAAAGATGTCGAGTTATGTGGAGGAGCCGATTCAGATTATCGGGTCTCAGGTGAAACAACTGAGGAATAAGAGTATTCCACTGGTGAAGGTTCTCTGGAGGAACCATTCGACCGAGGAGGCTACAGGGAGACCGAGGAGCATATGAGGAGACAAGATCCTCACCTTTTGATCGGTCGGTAAGAATTTCGAGGACGAAATTTTTGTTAGGAGGGGAGAATTGTAACATCCCCTCTCCTATAGGAAGGGTATTTTGGTAATTAGGATGGGTTCGGGATATCTCGGCATGCGCATACAGCATATAGTCTCTATAATTACTGACGGGTTGCACATGCACATAGTATACATGCATTCATGTCATTTTCCGGCTTAGGATTGAAATGGAACTCTTGTGTGAAATTAATGGGAAAATTGAGTTTGGAAAATTATTTGGACTGTGCCATTAATTGTTTTACATTTTTAGGGATTTTTAGGAATTTTTCTGGATTTTTCCGGAGACAATTCCCGGACCGGTAAAATCGCCAATTGGCGAATCAGTCGATTCTTGGTAGCAAAGATTGCTACCCAATGGTACAGTAATATGGGGTATATTATTTTGGGACTGAAAGTAAGGTTATTAGAGTTAAATGGAGTAAAATTTTAGACTGGATTAATTAACTAATATTTTGACTTTTCAAATAATAAAAAAAAAGAAAGAAGAAAAGGAGCCAATTACATGTTGCCATCTAAAAGCAACATTTAATGCTTCTTTTCATTGTTCTGGAACGTGTAAGTGTTTAAAGGAAGGATAAATGGTTAGACATTTTGGTTATCTCATCCGAAACTCTTACAACTTAAACTCTTCATAAAACCATCGACTTTGTTTGCTCTTTACTCATCTTTCTTCATATCTTTAAGCTATCATCTTTGATTCCATCAAAGCTAGATGATGATGAGTATGGTACATGCTTGGGAAGGAAAGGTAGTTGAGACCTTGGTGTAGGATTTAGAAGTTGGTTCTTGTAGGTTTGAAGGAGATTTGGTGTTAGGTAAGTTTTCATTTAAGGGTTGAGTTTTTAAATGAGGTTTGCATATGGAATTTAATGCTGCCAATTTTTCAGTGTTAGCCCTAGTGTATGTATGACTGTAGTGATATTTAATTTGAATTTATTTTGATGTCTAATGAGGTGAAAAAGGTATTGAAAGTGATTGAACTAAGGTTAGCCTTGAGTCTGGAAAATTGGAATTTGAATTGATGTTACTGTTTTATTCATAACTTATAGTATAGAAATGCAAATGAGGTAAAGTTAGTGGCTACTGAAACTTTGGGATGTTGGCTTCAATTTAGTGTGAAATAGGTGTTGTTGAATTTCAATGATAGAAGGGTGAATTTTTGCATGGAAAGTTGCTGTTCCATTGACCTATGAACAGTAACCGCAACATAATATCTGAGTTTTGTTGATTTTTATGAATTAATTGAGATGGAATTAGGAGAATGATCTTCATGGAAGTTGTAGCATATATGATTATCTTTCCATTGCCTCTGATCTTGCTATTTTCGAGTTGTATGTTAGGAGATATGACCTGATTACTGATGACTGTTTTCATGCATTGGCTGAAACCTAGCTGGATTGGCACATTTAGTGCATTTTCGGGTTTGGAGGAATTTTAGGAATTTTGTGACTTGATTTGGGGTTTGCATTGTACTGAAGAGTTTTAGATATCAGATTGATCTTGAAAATGGTATATGGCTTATAAGTTTTGGAGGTCAGATGTGGGAAATATGGAATTTCAAAATCTGGACCTACATTGTGATATTAAGTGTTGTTTAGGTCAGAAACTTGCATGACAGATTTGAAAATGTTAGAGGCTGAATTGGAGTTTGGTTATTTCAGGAAGAATTGAAGTTTGGGATTCTATCTTTTCAGGGGTATAAAGCTCTGATTTTAATGACTTGTCTACAGGGAGTTATGTTGGTTATAAATTTACTGCTCAAATTGCATGGTTTCAGGGACAGTAACATTGAGTGAATTAATTGACTTGGTTTGCAATAGAATTTGAATTTGGGTTGTTCATGAAAGTTGTAGAGGACATTGTGAACTTATTGACCATATTTTGTGGTAATTTATTACTGAAGAATATGTGAGTTGTGAAATTGTTAATGTACTGCCCTGTGTTAGTTGAGAATTGAGTAGGCAGAAGGTTTGATGGGATTTTGACATTCTTAGGGTTGGAATTGATTTTATGGTCTTCTTGAGAGTTGTAGAGCTTTTCATAAGCTTTCCAATGAGGTATAGTGGGTATTTTTCTGAGTTGTGTGCTTAAAGCTAGAGAAGTTGGAAGTTAAGTTTGTAATCTGGAAAGAAGGAAAGCAAGAGAGGGTCACCTCGCGAGGCGACAAGTCGCCTCATGAGGCGAGACAGGCTCGCCATCTCGCGAGGGCGAGATTGCGCCTCAGGGCGAGCATTAGGGGGTCGGTCGCGAGGCGACGCCCGCCCATCTTGACGAGAGGCGATTTACGCCTCGCGTCATATATATATATATATATTTTTATTTTATTTTGATTATTATTTGATATTAATTGGTAAAATTGTTCTTTTGTCAATTACTTTCCCGTCCGACGTCCGATTGACCTAATTCCAGAGGCATCGGATTGGTTGAATATTTAATTTCATTTTCTGAGAAAACGGGATTTTAGGCGGAATTGGGCGTAGCCCTATCGAACTTAACTAAACACTGTTTTATTTAATTGGGGACCTATAGAGGTCCGAATTGCGCACCGTCAGCGCCTATGGATTTCTAATTTTTCATCGAATTTTATTATGAGGAAATATTGGATTAGGGCCGGGATTTGCCATGAACATGCATTATACATATTTTACTGATTTCATGTGCATTGTTTAATCATTTACACAAATGGTAATGAGTATTCATTTAATTTGCTATAGAGACTCCAGTGGACCATCGTTCCACAGATTTGGCAGAGACTTCCCGGCGTTAGCGTGGAAGTTATTAGGTGAGTAACCTAGTTGGTTATTCCAATCTATGTGTTAACTGTGAATTGATTGCCCTACGGGGAATACATGAATTATTGTTGTGACCTGACTGCCCTACGGGGATTACATGAATTATAACTGTGATTGATTGCCCTACGGGAATTATGTGGTATTATCTGACTATGATTTACATAAGGTATCTGTTTAATTGGACTGTCTACTTGAACTGTGTAATACCATGTATACTGTTATGGGACATGTGCATTCATGCACAAATACATCACACTGTTAAAAGGAAAATTGTGAACCGAGGCGCCACTGTACTGAACCGAGCCTAGAGCTCGATATACTGAACCGAGCCTCGAGCTCGACGGGAGATACTTCTCCCCAGACGCGTCTATACTGATCACTGTTATGCGCTCGGTCACAATACTGAAATGAACTGGAAAAAGAGTCACATGTGCATTGCATACTGGATTCTATATCTGACAATATTTTTACCTGGGTGTATATTTACTGTACTGTGACTGTAATTATTCTGTGACTGTATTCATGTTGTGTTTTGTATAATTACTGCGTGTATACTGTTTCATGCTTATATGATGCATGAATTGGGAGAACCATCGATGATGGTTTCTCATTGAGTTATGAAACTCACCCAAAATTGCAACTTATTTTTCAGACCTAGCATAGACAGATAGCTCCTCGGAATTTGTAGAGCCAGTATCTGATGGATTGGCGAGAAAACAATGGCTCAAAGGTCGGTGGGCTTTCTTTTGAGACCGATAGTTAGATCTGGTTATTGTATAAGACAAGATGTGAAACATGTGTAACTTAAAAATCTTGTGAGTTGTGAATTATTAAGTTTTGAATGAATGAAATGGAATCTAGTTTGGTTTTAAAAAGTAGCCAGTTTCTTATTACTGTCTTATGATTGTGATGCCATGAGGAGTGTAGTAGTTGTTGTCGGTAGTGGTCTCTTGTCGTAGGATATGTATCGGAATGACCTACGGGCGTTCTGGTGGATACCCTATGGTAAGGGGGCGCTACATTAGAAACATTGAATGGGTGTTATGGGGTATTTATTATGATTATAGATGCTTGAATTTAATGAAACTTATAGGTGGAAATGATGGGTATAGGGTTAGGTTGAAGTAAGAATTGATGAAGTAGTAGGAATGAGAGGTTTTAGCTTGATTTTAATTGAATATGTATGATTATTCTTGCATAATATTGATGAGGTAAGTGCTGCCAATTTTTGGTAGGTATGCCTAGTGAATGTAGGAATGATGTAGGGATTGATTTTGTGTCCAATTGAGATGCTTATAGTAGTAGGAATTGAATTGGCATGATAGGAAGTGAAGTTGGGAAGTAAAACTGAAATTGTGAGTTTGACCTACCATACTGTTTTGAGCATAACTCATTGTGTGGTTATGAAAATGAGGTGAGGTTGGTGCTCACTGAAACTTTGGTTTGTTGGCTACATTTTTGTGTGAAATAGGTATTGTCTAATTGTAAGTCTAAGAGGCTGAAATTTGGCTTGGAAAGTTGCTGCTGGGACTTATGTGAATAGTAACCGAGATATAGAACCTAGAGTTTTACTGATTTTTCTAAATTAATTGATATGGAATTAGGGAAAATGGTCTTCATGAGAGTTGAAGCCTACATTGTTAGATTTCCATTGCCACTGATCTTGTAATTTTTGGATCTGTATATTGGGAGATATGCATTGTGAAATATTGACTGTTTTTGAGCAATTGGTGTAACCTAGCCATCAGTGTAGGTTTTGTGAACATCCTGATTAGAAGTAATTTTAGCAATTTACGTGAATTGAATTGTTTGAGTGATCTTCTGAAAAATTGTAGAAGAAGTGATTATCTTGAAAATGGTATATAGCATGCTATTTTTAGATACCAGAATTGGGACTTATCCTTTTTCAAAGATTGGACTGAAGTTAGGTCATGGGCTGCTGATCAGGGCAGTAACTTGCAAGACTGTTTTAAATTGGTTAATGATGGAATTTGATTCTGAGCCCTTCATGAGAAGTGTAGTACTATGTTTTATCTTTTCATGGGTATAAAGTATGCAATTTTTTGACATTTGTACAAGAAGTTATACTGTTTGAAAAAATCACTGCCCAATTTGAGTACTTTCGGGGGCAGCAGCCTTCACTGAATTGTTTGACCTAGTTAGCTATTGAATTTGAATTTATACTGTTCATGAAAGTTGTAGATCACATTGTGATCTTGATGAGCATATTTATTCTGTAATTTTTGATTAAGGAAATGAGAAGTTATTGAATTTACAAAATACTGCACTGGTTAGGAACTTATTGACTGGATAGAAACTTGGACTGGCTTTTTTTTGACACCCTTAGAGGTGAATTTGGCTTTTGTGTTCTTCATGAACATTGTAGATCTCTCTTTTCTCTATGAAATAGACACTAAGTTTGTCCAGTTTGGAGTTCAAAGTAAAGAGTTATGACCTAGGCAAGTTTGGAAGTCGAAAAAAGGAAAGTATCCAATTAGGCCTTTGTAGGCGTCTGATCGACTCTGATATGTTCTAGTCGACTAGGATATGTATTTTTGCTGAACTGACTTCCCTCCACTCTTTTGCTTATAACTTTTCCGTCCGACGTCCGATGGACCTGATTCTTGAGGCATCGGATTCGTGAGACATTGAATTTCATTTCATGGGAAATTGAGAATTATTGGACGGGAAATTGACGTGAGTTCGGTTTATTATTTTCTGGTCACTGTTTATAGAGGTCAGAATTGAGCGCCATCAGCGCCATTGGATTTCTTATTTTTGAAACGGATTTTTTCTGTGAAAAAAGATGAGATTAGGGTCGGGAATATCATGATCATGCATTGTGCACCTTCTAAGTGTTACATGTGCATTCTGAAATAGTTCTGATTGAGCAATTGATAATGTTTGTTTACTGTCACTGTTATAGAGTCACACTTGGAGTGTCGGTCCACCGACGTCACCGAGACTGCCAGAGTTTGGCTCGTAAATACAGGTGAGTAACCTAGTTGGTTTCTCAAATTCCTGAATGTTTAAATGCCCTATGTGAATTACTTGCCGAGGTGATTTACATAGATTACTGAAACATATTGGATGGAATTTCATGTTTTCTTGTCTTGAATGGAACTACTTGTAAAGGTGAATTGTATGGCTACTGAACTGTATAGGATGAAGTTGCGTGCTTTCACTGTATTGGATTGGACTACTGCCTGAAACTGAAAACTGTAATACTGGGCTTTTATAGCCATATCATTTGGATTCTTGAGTCTTTGTAATACTAGGCTTTTATAGCCATACTCATAAACCATCGAGTCTTGCATTACATGCATAAATGCATGAGCAGATAATGGACGTTGTGACCCAAGTTGCGATTATTCTTGACCGCCTTGAGTCCGGGGATTTATCCACGAATACTATCTTGGCCGCCTCGAGCCCGAGGGGAGAAATCACGACGCGTCCTCATTTGAATCTTGTTGAGCACTTGGGCACAACATCAATAATTGGAAAGAGTCACATATGCATTGCATTCACATGAATATTTGTTTTGTGAAAATTACTGATTACGTGATGGCATGATTTATCAGTAAAGCTGTTACATATTATCGCAAATTATTATTTATGCTGTAAATTATTATATTCTTGCTAATTGAATACTCTTGTATTATATTGTATGCGCCGTATGCGTAATGCATGATTTGAGTAAACCATCGATGATGGTTTCTCACCGAGTTCATAAAACTCACCCAAAATTTGCATATATTTTTCAGTCTTGAAGAATACCGGTTGACACGGAGTATGTCTCTTGTAGGCAAGTGAAGTATAGAGGTCGGGATCGGTCAGTATGCGCATTAGTGTTTTATCGAATTGTATTTACGCAATCATTGTGCAACAAGGCTTTGTATTTATAACAAGCCCATTGTGGTTGTCTTGTTTTACACATTGGTGATTGTAAATTATTATTGGATGACCGTAATAACGAAAATGATTAATTGTGAACATGGGCTCGGGTTCCTTCTTATTTATCTTTGCGTTAATGAATGGTTCAAAAAAAATAAAGAGAGAGAAAATATTATACTGAGTTTTAATCGGCTGATGTAATACGCCACCCTCGCGGGGCACGGACTCGGATATCACTAACGATATCGGGTTCGAGTCACTCGGGAGTGGGGTGTTACATGTAGGTGGTATCAGAGCCCAGTAGTACGTAATGTATCTGGATACAGCCTGAAACATAGGTTGCATGCATTTGAGTTGTGTCGTTGTAGACCGTGGCAACTGATCCCTAGTATGAGTTGCACGAGTAGAAATCCTACGTGTGCATATGTGTTAAGGTGAGACTGTATGAGAGAGTAAATCCCTGAAAGTGTATAAGCAATTAGGAAAGGAAAAAGGAAAAAGGGGATAAGGAGATTGTTATTGTACTATGGTTAGAAACCCTCGTCTGTAATAGTAGTATGACTGTGTTGGCCTAGACTGAGTAAGGAAAGAAGTGATATCACAATGAATTCCCGGATTAAAATGGCAAGATTTGTGGTGATAGAAAAACGAATATGTCTAGAACTTGGAGAGGTCCACTGGAGATATGAGAAGCATATTGGTTATATTAGGCCTAAGTGTGATTAAAAGTCCGGGATGACGAAGTAATTAGAGCTCTGACTGTATATGCGATGAAATGGGAAACATTGGAACTGAGTAAAACGTAGATGGTCCGATCAGGCAGATATTGTTTCGTTGCATTTGTGTTCGATATCAGTAGATATCAGAGATAGATGATGATAGTGAGATTGTAATAAGATCAATATTGTACCGTAACGATCTACTTAGAACTGAAAGAACTGAAAGAGCAAAGTGCCTAGTAGGGTAAGAAAAAGTAACTGAAATGAACTCGTGAAACGGTTATGATTATGAGCGCATAAGCTTGAGACTGAAATAGGTATGCGAATATTGTGCTAAGCGTTTGGAAATCAGTATAATAAGATCGTAAGGGAAAAAGACAGATGACACTTTTCTCTTGATTGTGTATCGGAAATTCTGAATGGTTAAAAGATGTATATGGACACGAAATGGTAAATGGATGAGTAAATAGATAGAGATACAATAGAGTTGCATCAACGATTTTGTCATATTTTGGGACCGTGAATACCTATTATAGATTGTTTGAGGATACTAAAGAGATACGTAGTAATAATGAGATGACATTGTATAAGCCAGTGGATATGACCTTAAAAGATCAGTGTCTGAGAATGATATGGAAATGAAACTAGGAAATGAAAAAAAGAAAAAAAAGTGAAAGAAACAATGATAGTGATATATGATATGAAAAGAGTTGTCACATTTAAGTCGATTCTGGTTGGGAGTATCTATTAGACGATAAAGTTGATCATGATTAATGAAGCGTAAGTGAAAGATACATGGAAATAACGAGAGGAGATGATTGGTGAATGGCTATAAGTGTAAAGTTCATAATGGGTTAAAGTAAGACATAGGAGGACTGAGTGTACATGTAGGAGAAGAAATGAAAAATGATTATGGCATCAGTCATTTATTTGAGGATTAGCATAAATGGAAAGGAGTTTTACGGAAATCTGAATTGTATAGGTTACTAATTGGTTTCCGGATAAAATGCTAAGGTATAAATTACTGAATAAGTGGTAAAGAAAGTGTTTATGTGACTGTCACAAGGAACCTTAGTGTAAGGAATGTTCTGATCTTTAAATTATGGCATAAAAATTGTTCTGGTTGAGATAGTGCTCAAGAATGATTGAAAAGCAATAGGGACATTAATTGGCTGATGAGACTTTCGTGAACAACATAAAGATGGTAGCAAGACTACTGGAAAAACGGAAAGAAGTATGAAAGTGAAATTGAGGTTATCTGTACTGTGTGTACGGAAATGTAAAGTATCCTACAACATGAGGGGAAGTTTAATTTGAGGCGATCCTATTGCAATGTGAAGCGAATAGAGCTCCATAGGTGAGGCAAAATTGTAAAATGGTCCCGAACTGTAAAGTGAAATACTCAAATGAAGTGGAAATGGATGGAAGTCCAAGTACAGATGATTAGGTAAGGGTATATATATATATCGATGTGGATGATAGGAAATCGATTGAAAAGAGAAAATGAATAGAGACAAGAAGTCCTAAAGGGAAACTGATAATGACGTGATGTAGTGATATCTTCATAAAGGGACTTGCAAATACACTAATTGTGGACCGAATGAATTGAATGATGATTGGTGATGTATGGAAAAGTTTAAGAGGGAATGATGCAAAGTAAACAAATGGTAGTGACGATAATTATCGACAGAATATGTTTGAAAGGATTAAACAGTGAAAAGTAAAAGAATAATGGAGGAATTTGATACTAATGATGAGCATTGGAGAAGGGGGGGGGGCAGTGTGAGATGAACTGAGACATTATGTTCAAACAGTATTAGATAAATTGAATTGACTTTGATAAATGGTATTGGTGTTATGATCGAAATTGTTTAAAGCCTTGGAGACTCTAGATTCCTATAAGGATACACTGTCCTTAATTGAGGAAAGAGACAGGCATAAATACCCACAATCTTTGAAATGAGCGGACAATTCGCCTACTAAACTCAAATAGTGAACAGATAATGCTGCAATGAACAGATCAATTACAGACATTGGGATTTTCAAAGTATGTCAAGTAGAGTATGGGTAATTGTGAAGTGTTTCTGAAAAATTGAAGTTGTAGATCTAGTGATAAGAAAGGTTAAGAGTGTAGAAATTAAAGTGGTGAATCTTATGATGAGTTTGAATATGCGAATGAAATGAAAAAAAAATAGTGAAAGATTCAAAGAAGAGGTATGTGTACCCGATAAAAAGTGTTAGAATAAGAAAGTGAACAGTCGAAGTTAGACATTATAGTAAGCATATGCGAACAGTGAAATTGAATAACTATAGCTATAGAATGAAGTGATTATAGATTCAAGTGCTTATAAGTTTGAATGTTCAACAGGAGAAATGTTTAAGTGGTTTGGGTTTCACAGGATTATGATCGTCTTATAGAGTTCTGATTTACTGCTACACTGCACAGTGCCTAACAGGAGTCAAAGACCATAATGGCCTTGAAACTGTGATGGGTGAAACAAAAGAACTCAGGAAAGTTGAATGGGTTAGTGGAGGTGGAACCAGATAGGACAAATGAAATAGAGTAATGCGAATTGCGTGCGTGAATACTATAGAACAGTGAACTGTCTAAGAATTTGAATTAAGAGTCACTGGATTATAAAGCATGACTGCATTAGGTAAATTATCGCTGGTTATAGTGAATTGGAGCTAAATGTCCTTGTATTAGTACCAAAGAAATATGAATCATCCCTGACGAGATAAAGGAGGTTATGGTAAGTATCTGTACTCAATGGTATGCGAATTAGACTGCATGGTACTGGAGAGAAAGGTATTGAATTGATAAAATATGATAAGTGAACAGGCTCGGAAATTAATGGCTACTCCGAAAATGGCAAGTGAAATAGTATGATAGTAAGGTCACCAACTGACAGCCTTGTTAACTTCGTCTATTGTGATGAGTGTTAATGAATTGGCCAAATAAAGGAATTTGACAACCGATCGTGTAGTTCTTTGTGACCTTTCGGAAAATGAATCATTGAGTGAAAAGTATATGGAATTTGTAGAGACATTTGATAAGCGCCATAGTGAATCTGTTGATTGAAAATTTCGAGGACGAAATTTTATAAGGAGGAGGAATTGTAACATTCCACCCTCAATTGGAAGGGTAATATAGTAAATTTGACATAGGATGGAATAGATTTGGAGTGCATAGGACTTTTCATGCATAATAGGATTGGTCCACAGTCACATTTGTGCACATGAAATTACTGTGCATGCATACATGATATTCCCGATTTGCGTGCCTAAGATAATTTTATTGGGATTAACGTGGTTAATTGGTTTGAAAAATTATTCTGAGTGCGCCATAAATTGTTTTCTATTTTAAGGGATTTTTAGGAGTTTTTCTGGATTTTTCCGGAGAAAATTTTCGGACCGGAAAAATCGCCAATTGGCGAACCAGTCGATTGTCGGTAGCGAACATTGCTACCCAATGGCACTGTCATATTGGGTATATTATTTTGGAATTGAAATTAGGATCATTTGGGTTGGTTGGGGTTAGTTTTTGATCTGGATTAAAGAATGAATAAGTTGACTTTTCTTTAAAAAGCTTTGACCAATTACATTTTGACACCAAAAGCCTTCATTTAATGTCCCTTGCTTGGTCTTATCGGTTGTGACTAAAGAAAGACAAAAAAAAAGGGTGCTTTTACTTGTGTTTTTAAGCTCATCCGAATCTAGCTTCAAGCTTTCCCCCTCCTCCATCGATTTTCTCCTTCTCCATTATCATTGATTTTTGCTTCTTTCTTCACCTTCCTCCAAACTACTTCATGCTTATTGTCTTACCATCATGATGAGTTCTTGTTGGAGGTTAGAAGAAATGGTTAGAAGGCATATAGTTAAGAAAAGAGTTGAAAAGAAGTGAAGGTTGGAAGCTAATTAGGTAGGTAAATAAATTAAGCTTTAAATGGTGTTTTCATGATGGTTTAAGTATGATTTTAATGCCATGGTGGTTAGAAACATTGAATGGGTGTTATGGTGTATTTATTATGATTATAGATGCTTGAATTTAATGAAACTTATAGGTGGAAATGATGGGTATAAGGTTAGGTTGAAGTAAGAATTGATGAAGTAGTAGGAATGAGAGGTTTTAGCTTGATTTTAATTGAATATGTATGATTATTCTTGCATAATATTGATGAGGTAAGTGCTGCCAATTTTTGGTAGGTATGCCTAGTGAATGTAGGAATGATGTAGGGATTGATTTTGTGTCCAATTGAGATGCTTATAGTAGTAGGAATTGAATTGGCATGATAGGAAGTGAAGTTGGGAAGTAAAACTGAAATTGTGAGTTTGACCTACCATACTGTTTTGAGCATAACTCATTGTGTGGTTATGAAACTGAGGTGAGGTTGGTACCCACTGAAACTTTGGTTTGTTGGCTACAGTTTTGTGTGAAATAGGTATTGTCTAATTGTAACCCTAAGAGGTTGAAATTTGGCTTGGAAAGTTGCTGCTGGGACTTATGTAAACAGTAACCGAGATATAGAACCTAGAGTTTTACTGATTTTTCTAAATTAATTGATATGGAATTAGGGAAAATGATCCGCATGAGAGTTTAAGCCTACATTGTTAGCTTTCCATTGCCACTGATCTTGTAATTTTTGGATCTGTATATTGGGAGATATGCATTGTGAAATATTGACTGTTTTTGAGCAATTGGTGTAACCTAGCCATCAGTGTAGGTTTTGTGAACATCCTGATTAGAAGTAATTTTAGCAATTTACGTGAATTGAATTGTTTGAGTGATCTTCTGAAAAATTGTAGAAGAAGTGATTATCTTGAAAATGGTATATAGCATGCTATTTTTAGATACCAGAATTGGGACTTATCCTTTTTCAAAGATTGGACTGAAGTTAGGTCATGGGCTGCTGATCAGGGCAGTAACTTGCAAGACTGTTTTAAATTGGTTAATGATGGAATTTGATTCTGAGCCCTTCATGAGAAGTGTAGTACTATGTTTTATCTTTTCATGGGTATAAAGTATGCAATTTTTTGACATTTGTACAAGGAGTTATACTGTTTGAAAAATCACTGCCCAATTTGAGTACTTTCAGGGGCAGCAGCCTTCACTGAATTGTTTGACCTAGTTAGCTATTGAATTTGAATTTATACTGTTCATGAAAGTTGTAGATCACATTGTGATCTTGATGAGCATATTTATTCTGTAATTTTTGATTAAGGAAATGAGAAGTTATTGAATTTACAAAATACTGCACTGGTTAGGAACTTATTGACTGGATAGAAACTTGGACTGGCTTTTTTTTGACACCCTTAGAGGTGAATTTGGCTTTTGTGTTCTTCATGAACATTGTAGATCTCTCTTTTCTCTATGAAATAGACACTAAGTTTGTCCAGTTTGGAGTTCAAAGTAAAGAGTTATGACCTAGGCAAGTTGGGAAGTCGGAAAAAGGAAAGTATCCAATTAGGCCTTTGAGGCGTCTGATCGATTCTGATATGTTCAATCGATCTAGGACATGTATTTTTGCTTTGAACCGACTTCCTTCACTCTTTTGCTTATAACTTTTCCGTCCGACGTCCGATGGACCTGATTCTTGAGGCATCGGATTAGTGAGACATTGAATTTCATTTCATGGGAAATTGAGAATTATTGACGGAAATTGGCGTGAGTCGGTTTATTATTTTACGTCACTTTGCTTATAGAGGTCGTAATTGGCGCCATCAGCGCCATTGGATTTCTTATTTTTGAAACGGATTTTTTCTGTGAAAAAAGATGAGATTAGGGTCGGGAATATCATGATCATGCATTGTGCACCTTCTAAGTGTTACATGTGCATTCTGAAATAGTTCTGATTGAGCAATTGATAATGTTTGTTTACTGTCACTGTTATAGAGTCACACTTGGAGCGTCGGTCCACCGACGTCACCGAGACTGCCAGAGTTTGGCTCGGAAATACAGGTGAGTAACCTAGTTGGTTTCTCAAATTCCTGAATGTTTAAATGCCCTATGTGAATTACTTGCCGAGGTGATTTACATAGATTACTGAAACATATTGGATGGAATTTCATGCTTTTACTGTACTGAATGGAACTACTTGTAAAGGTGAATTGTATGGCTACTGAACTGTATAGGATGAAGTTGCGTGCTTTCACTGTATTGGATTGGACTCTTGCTGGCTGAAAAATCAGAATCTGGGCTTTATAGCCATATCAACGATTCTTGAAAATCGTAATACTAGGCTTTTATAGCCATACTCTCAGAAACCATCGAGTCTTGCATTACATGCATAAATGCATGAACAGATAATGGACGTTGTGACCCAAGTTGCGATTATTCTTGATCGCCTTGAGTCAGGGGATTTATCCCTGAATACTATCTTGGCCAAGACCTCGAGCCCGAGGGGAGAAATCACAGAGCGTCCCCAGCGAATCTTGGTGAGCACTTGGGCACAACATCAATAATTGGAAAGAGTCACATATGCATTGCATTCACATGAATGACTGTTTTGTGAAAATTATCGATTACGTGATGGCATGATTCTTCAGAAATGTTACATATTCTCGCAAATTATTATTTACTGCTGTAAATTATTATGTTACTGCTAATTGAATACTACTGTATTATGTTGTACGCCATGTGCGTAATGCATAATTTGAGTAAACCATTGATGATGGTTTCTCACTGAGTTCGCAAAACTCACCCAAAATTTGCATATATTTTTCAGGTCTTGAAGAATACCCCGGTTGACACGGGAGTATGTCTACTGTAGGCAAGTGAAGTATAGAGGTCGGGATCAGTCCGTGTCTGCATTAGTGTTTTATCGAATTGTATTTCGCAATCATTGTGCAACAAGGCTTTGTATTTATAACAAGTCCATGGTGGTTGTACTGTTTTACACATTGACTGATTGTAAATTATTATTGGATGACTGTAATAACTGAAAATGATTAATTGTGAACATGGGCTCAGGTTCCTTCTTTATTTATCTTTGCGTTAATGAATGGTTCAAAAAAAAAATAAAGAGAGGAGAAAATATTATACTGAGTTTTAATCGACTGATGTAATACGCCACCCTCGCGGAGCACGGACTCGGATATCACTAACGATATCGGGTTCGAGTCACTCGGGAGTGGGGTGTTACATGTAGGTGGTATCAGAGCCCAGTAGTACGTAATGTATCTGGATACAGCCTGAAACATAGGTTGCATGCATTTGAGTCGTGTCGTTGTAGACCGTGGCAGCTGATCCCTAGTATGAGTTGCACGAGTAGAAATCCTACGTGTGCATATGTGTTAAGGTGAGACTGTATGAGAGAGTAAATCCCTGAAAGTGTATAAGCAATTAGGAAAGGAAAAAGGAAAAAGGGGATAAGGAGATTGTTATTGTACTATGGTTAGAAACCCTAAATGCGTAATAGTAGTATGGTGTGTTGGCCTAGGCGAGTAAGGAAAGAAGTGATATCACAATGAATTCCGGATTAAAATGGCAAGATTTGTGGTGATAGAAAAGCGAATATGTCTAGAACTTGGAGAGGTCCTTGGAGATATGAGAAGCATATTGGTTATATTAGGCCTAAGTGTGATTAAAAGTGCAGGATGACGAAGTAATTAGAAGTCATTGTATATGCGATGAAATGGGAAACATTGGGCCGAGTAAAAGCGTAGATGGTCCGATCGGTGAGATATTGTTTCGTTGCATTTGTGTTCGATATCGAGATATCGAGATAGATGATGATAGTGAGATTGTAATAAGATCAATATTGTCTAAGTAACGATCTCTTAGAACCGAAAGAACTGAAAGAGCAAAGTGCCTAGTAGGGTAAGAAAAGTAATCAAAATGAACTCGTGAAGCGGTTATGATTATGGTAGCATAAGCTTAAAATGAAATAGGTATCTAATATTGTGCTAAGCGTTTGGAAATCAGTATAATAAGATCGTAAGGGAAAAGACAGATGACACTTTTCTCTTGATTGTGTATCGGAAATTCTGGCTGGTTGAAAAGATGTATATGGACACAGAAATGGTAAATGGATGAGTAAATAGATAGAGATACAATAGAGTTGCATCAACGATTTTGTCATATTTTGGGGACTGTGAATACCCTATTATAGATTGTTTGAGGATACTAAAGAGATACGTAGTAATAATGAGATGACATTGTATAAGCCAAGTGGATATGACCTTAAAATGATCAAGCTGATACAGGAATGATATGGAAATGAAACTAGGGAAATGAAAAAAAAAGAAAAAAAAAGTGAAAGAAACAATGATAGTGATATATGATATGAAAAGAGTTGTCACATTTAAGTCGATTTACCGTTGGGAGTATCTATTGGACAGTAAAGTTGATCATGATTAATGAAACGTAAGTGAAAGATACATGGAAATAACAGAGGAGATGATTGGTGAATGGCTATAAGTGTAAAGTTCATAATGGGTTAAAGTAAGACATAGGAGGACTGAGTGTACCTGTAGGAGAAGAAATGAAAAATGATTATGGCATCAGTCATTTATTTGAGGATTAGCATAAATGGAAAGGAGTTTTACGGAAATCTGAATTGTATAGGTTACTAATTGGTTTCCGGATAAAATGCTAAGGTATAAATTACTGAATAAGTGGTAAAGAAAGTGTTTATGTGACTGTCACAAGGAACCTTAGTGTAAGGAATGTTCTGATCTTTAAATTATGGCATAAAAATTGTTCTGGTTGAGATAGTGCTCAAGAATGATTGAAAAGCAATAGGGACATTAATTGGTGATGAGACTTTCGTGAACAACATAAAGATGGTAGCAAGACTCTTTGGAAAAGCGGAAAGAAGTATGAAAGTGAAATTGAGGTTATACATGCTTGTGTATGCGAAAATGTAAAGTATCCTACAACATGAGGGAAGTTTAATTTGAGGCGATCCTATTGCAATGTGAAGCGAATAGAGCTCCATAAAGAGGCAAAATTGTAAAATGGTCCCAATCAGTAAAGTGAAATACTCGAATGAAGTGGAAATGGATGGAAGTCCAAGTACAGATGATTAGGTAAGGGTATATATATATATCGATGTGGATGATAGGAAATCGATTGAAAGAGAAATGAATAGAGACAAAGAAGTCTAAAGGAAGCCGATAATGGCGTGATGTAGTGATATCTTCATAAAGGGACTTGCAAATACACTAATTGTGGACCGAATGAATTGAATGATGATTGGTGATGTATGGAAAAGTTTAAGAGGGAATGATGCAAAGTAAACAAATGGTAGTGACGATAATTATCGACAGAATATGTTTGAAAGGATTAAACAGTGAAAAGTAAAAGAATAATGGAGGAATTTGATACTGATGATGAGCATTGGAGAAGGGGGGGGGGGGCAGTGTGAGATGAACTGAGACATTATGTTCAAACAGTATTAGATAAATTGAATTGACTTTGATAAATGGTATTGGTGTTATTGTAACATCCCGTTACTGTTAGCAAGGGTATTTTGGTATTTATGAGCCATACTGATAGGTTTCACTGCATTCATTGGTGAGCATGATCTTGGCCTCTAATTATAGAGGAACAGCTTATTGCATATGCATTTATTCTTAGATGCGTGCATTCATGATTTTCGAGTTTGATTGTGACTATGGATATTTGGGTGATTGGATTGGGAGTTAATTGAGAAATTAGAGTAATTAAGTTCAATGGTGATTTAATCTTGTTTATGGGTGATTGGTAATTTATAGAGACTTTTAGAAAATTTTAGGAAATTAGGAGAAAATACCGGATGGAAATATTTGAGTGGTCAATGGATTATCAGATAGTATTGAAAGGGCATCGATGGCAATGAAAAATTGGAATTTTCTAATAGAAAATTTATGTGTTAAGCCATTGAAATTGAGAGACCAAATTTGGGTGATTTGGAGAGTTGGGCTATAAATACTAGGGTTGAAAGAAATTTGGGAAAAGTTTGCTAAGGCATTTTCGGTTTCTCTTCTTTCCCTTTACGGTGATTTCGATTCCTCCCAGCGGTGAGAGATCCTTTGATTTCTTTGGCTTCTTCCTTATGGTAATTAGTCTAATATGTCTCTCTTGATTGATAAAGGTTGGAAGCCTTGAGATTGGTAGATCGAGGATTTTGAAGGATTTCTAGGGTTTGGTGATTTTGAGAGATCGTGGATTCGATCTGTGATTGGTAAGTTTTATGGTTTTAATGTTGTCATTAATGGTTTCTCTGCATTTATGGCATTTATTATGTCCGATTGGGTGGTTGAGAGTGTTTATTGATGGGTTCTACTGGGTGTTATCGTGAGTGTGTAAGAGTTAAGGGATTGGTGATCGTTGTAAGCTTGAGGCTTTCATCAAGAAAGTTTGCTTCTTTCTTGCCTTAGATAGTACGATTAGTTGGTGATTGAGTTATATTGATGATTGGTTTAGATATTTGATGATTATATATATATTAAGGTTTAAACGATGAAATTGATGAGTTATGTGTGTTGATAAATTAAGGAAATGGTTCTTGGAAGGAATAGAAGCTAAGGATTTGTTGTATTTTGTGTATCGAATTAATTGAGAGTTGTTCACAGAGGAAAATTTGAGTTAGAGTTTAGAGTCGGGGATCTGGAACCTTTGGAATTGTGTTTAAGGATGTGTTGGGAAGAAGGAGAACTGGTAGAGGCGAGAGCTCGGTGAGGAGCGAGAATGGTAGAGGCGAGAGCTCGGTAGAGGCGAGAATCTGGTAGAGGCGAGAGCTCGGTGAGGGGCGAGCTGGTAGAGGAGCGAGAGCTCGGTGGGGCGAGAACTGGTAGAGGAGCGGAGCTCGGTGGGGGCGAGAATCTGGTGAGGAGCGAGAGCTCGGTGGAGGCGAGGCTGGTGGGAGGCGGAGCTCGGTGGAGGAGCGAGAGGCTGGTGGAGGCGAGAGCTCGGTGGAGCGAGGCTGGTGGAGGAGCGAGAGCTCGGTGGAGCGAGAATCGGTGGAGGAGCGAGAGCTCGGTGGGAGCGCGAGGCGGTGGGAGGCGGAGCTCGGTGGGACGGGCAAGAATCGGGTGGGAGGCGAGAGCTCGGTGGGCCAGGCGAGAGGCTGGTGAGGAGCAATAACTCGAGGCGGCTATGGGCATCTGGGTGAGCACCAAAGCACCCAGGTGCGACCTCCACCCTAGTTGTCCAGAGAGGTGTGTTTGAGGTTTTGGAATTGGGACTTAGAAATTACAAATTCGATCGACTAAGGATTAAATTCAAATTGGAGTTTTAAATTGGAAATTGCAATAGAGGTTTTGACCAATGAATAGGAAATGGTTATAGAGAATATGAATTGAGGAAATTGGTGAATTCTAGGAATGGAGCAATTCTTGTCGATCAGCCGAACTAAGAGTCGTCGAATTGGACCTAAGAGTCCAAAATTGGGTATTAGCACCGAAATCGTGAACATGCATTGTACATCATTTCATTGAGACATATGCATTCTTGTGCAGTAAATTGAGCATCTAGTAATGGGACCGTGCTTTCTTTATTACGGAGGCACTGCTGGACCGTCGTTCCACGGACATTCTTTGGGACTTCGAGCGTGAGCTCGGAAGTTCTGGTGAGTAACCTAGTTGGTTTCTCAAATTTACGGGTGCTTACATGCTTCTTGTGAATTACATGCAAAGGTGAATTATATGACTACCGTATGACTCTTGGCATGTAATGGATTGAATTGCATGTTTCTTGAATTGAATCGTCTTCACACGTGATCTTTGATCAACACCGGGCTTTATAGCCACACACGTAAATTATCGAACATGGTCTTGCATGCATAAATGCATGATCACATAATGGAATGTGTCCCAAGTTGCTATTTTCACCGAAATGAGCTTTGAGCTCATACATTTATCTTGACGGCTTGGCAGGGGAGAAATCACACAGCGTCCACATCAGAGTATCTTGTTGAGCACTTGGGCACAAAACTGAATAATCGGAAGAGTCACATATGCATTGCATTTACATGATTGATTGTGTTGTGACGACTCTTGAAATACGTGATAATATGAAATCATGGTATCTTCGTTATTGCAAATTGTTACAAATTCTCGCTTATTGTTACTTGTCTTTGTAAGTGGCTACTTATCTTCGCAATCGTTATAGATGTTATATTATATTGGTAATGAATATTCTTGTATTATCTTTGTACGCCAGCGCCGTAATGCATGATTTGAAGCGAACCATCGATGATGGTTTCTCATTGAGTTCATAAACTCACCCGAAATTGCAACCTATTTTCGGAATTTAGAGTAGACTCTAGCTCTGAAGACCTTTCTTTCTGCCGTCTTGAAATTTGGCGAGGATTGTGATGGCTCAAAGGTCGGTCAATTTGGGTTAGCATTTTGAGGATGACTTAGGATAGACAACATGTCGGTTTTCCTTTTGATTTTGTTAGGAGATTGATAGATTTGTCTATTCGGTTTGAATGATTGTATTGGATAAATTACATTTTGGATATTAATTTTCGATTTACGATTTATTGCAATTATTCTCGCGATGCCATGTGGATTTTAGCGAAATTTTCCGGTAGTGAACCTTTATCGTGGGATACGTGTCGGGCGACCTACGGGTTTCTCGATGTGTACCCTACGATGAGGGGCGCTACATTAGTGGTATCGAGCATGGTTTGGCATCTTTTGGGCATAGAGTGTTATTAAGCCGGAATCCTTTGTGTAAGAATAGCGAGTGATCCAATTTCTTATCTGCTTTAGGTCATCCGTAATGGGAGATCGAGTAAGCGACGGTGACCAAGAATCTGTAGGAGCTAGTAGGAGTCCCTATGCCTCTTTCGGAGGAGTTACCTCCTCGAGTTCTGTGAGGCAGGAGCAGCGACGATCGATCGGCTAGCAAGCGGCGATTGATTTCTATGGTATGCTTGACCTGCGGAGGCCGAGGATGGCTTGAGAGGGCTGGCGAGTCCTCGACCGGATGGGCTGCGACCACGAGGAGAGATTCGATTACTCTGTCTCCTTGCTTGAGGTCCTGCATATCGGTGGTGGAGGGCTGTCCTGCAAGCATACCACCGGCCACACTCGACATGGGATGATTTTCCGAGGGCCTTGAGGACAATTTCATGCCCAAGTCTATCTGGAGATGAAGATGCAAGAGTTCTTAGAGTTGAGGCGAGGACGGATGGTGTGGTGACTATGAAGTTGATTCAACGAGTTGATGGGCTATGTACTTCGATTACTCTTGAGGCCGACAGATGCCGGAGATTTGAGGTGGACTCAATTTGAGATTCGCACCTGGTGGCGGATCGATATGAGCTCATTTACCGAGTTGAGAGCTGCAATTGTCGAGGATAAACATTTCTTCTGACGAATCTGTTGAGGCCGGACGGGGACCCGACATAAGAGACCTAGTGATAGCTGTAGGCGGTCTTAGCGAGAGGTTATAGTAAGCGTCGAGCAGCCCTTCAGTCCACTGGAGGGCGAACAGGCTGGTATGGGCGGAGGGGCGGTTCGCACAGGATCGCTAGTGGTGGCGGTAGCGCCAGAGGGTCAGGACAGGCTGTCCCAGATTGTGAGCACTGTGGCAAGAGGCACAGTGGAGAGTGCCGATGGTTATCGGGAGCCTGCTTGAGGTGTGGCTCGATGGAGCACCTAGTGAGGAACCGCCTGAGACTTTGGGGCCGATCTACTATGACCGCGGATCGAATAATACCACGGTCCAAATGAGCCGTGGTGGTGGATCGAGATGGAGAGGCCGAGGTCGAGGCCGAGGCCGAGTAGAGGGTTCTATAGTGAGGTCAGAGGGACCGAGTGGCAGGCAGCAATCACAGGCGAGGGTCTATGCCATGACACGGCAGGAGGCCCAGGACTCACCGGATGTTGTTGGGGTATGCTTCTTATTTACGGCATAGAAGTATATGCATTGTTGGATCTGGATCCACCCATTCCTTTATTGCACCGCATTTAGCATGTAGACCGCATGGGAATAGGCGAGGTTACAGATATGGGTTGGAGGTGAGTACACCTCTGGGTAGTCTGTTGTATTAGGAGAGGTATGTATAGGATGTTCGATCCAGTTGACCGAGCGGTTTGAGTCTTGATTTGATTATATTGCCTCGAGAGAGATTGGCGTGATATTGGGGATGGATTGGTTGGTGTGCATAGGGCATTATGGACCGTTACGCCAAGGAGGTCGTGTTGGAATCTCTGGCCAGCCAGTGGTGTTTAGAGGAGTCGGTCGGCGGTCTGCGAGGATGATATCCTTTATGGCGCCACGAGATTGATTCGGGGAGGATGTGAGGCCTATTTGGCTCACGTAGTGGATTCTAGAGGGAGCGGAGATTGGAGGAGGTTCCGTAGTGAGGGACTTTCTGGATGTATTTCAGGAGTTCTGGGTTTGCCGCCAGAGCGAGAGATAGAGTTTGAGATCGATCTCGTTCCCTGCCGCTCTATATCGATCCCTCCGTATAGGATGGCACCGGTGGGCCCGAGAGAGCTTAAGGCTCGATTCTAAGAGCTATTGGACAAGGGTTTATCGGACCAGTGTTTAGCCATGGGGAGCTCCAGTCTTCGTTTGTAAGAAGAAGGATGGGACTCGAGGCGTGTATTGACTATAGGCGGTTGAATCGGGTGACGATGAAGAATAAGTATCCTTGCCTAGGATTGATGATCTATTTGATCGATTCTGAGGAGCTCAGTGTTCACTAAGTTGGACCTTGATCTGGTTACTATCGGTGAGGATTGCGAGGCCGATGTGCTAAAGAGTGCTTTCCGGAGTAGGTATGGGCACTTGAGTTCTTAGTGATGCCGTTTGGGTTGACTAATGCCCCGCAGACCTTTATGGCTTTGATGAATAGGATATTTCAGCCTACTGGATCGATTTGTGATTGTATTTATTGATGACATCTTGGTTTATTCGAGGGATAGTCGAGAACGCCGAGCATCGAGGATTATCTTGCAGTCGTCAGAGAGAGGCGATTATTACGCCAAATTTGCTAAGTCGCGAATTTTGGCTTGATGAGATGTATTTACGGGACACGTGGTGTGCGGTGAGGGTATCGGTGGATCCTCACAAGATAAGGCGATGATGAGCCGGGAGGCCCTAGGGTATGCGAGTTGCGAGTTTTCTAGGATTGGCGGATATTATCGGAGATTAAATCGAGGGTTTTCGTTGATCTCCGCCTTTGACGAGTTATTGAGGAAGAATGTACCGTTCGGATGGACCGAGGAATGCGGAAGAGCTTTGAGGAGCTGAAACATCGGTTGACGACCATGGCGGTGTTAGGTATTCCTTAAGGAATGGAGGTTTTGTGGTTTACTGATGATGCCTCGCATCGAGGATTGGGATGTGTATTGATGCGGCATGGGAGAGTTATAGCGTATGCCTCGAGGCGCTTGAGGCCTCACGAGGTAAATTATCCATCCATGACTTGGAGTTAGCTGCGATGGTATTTGCCTCAAGATCTGGAGACATTATTTGTATGGTGAGATGTTCGGATCTTCACCGATCATCAGAGTCTGAGGTATCTGCTTTGAGCGAGAGGATCTCAATCGAGACGAGAGGAGATGGGTAGAGTTACTGAAGGATTATGATTGTACGATTGAGTACCACCAGGAAAGGCCAATGTGGTGGCCGATGCACTGAGTAGGAGATCTTATGGGAGTGCAGCTCAGATTCAGGTTGATAGATTGCCTAGTCTGATTCAGCTGAGAGCGCTGAATGTACAGTTGGATCTGGGTCAGGATGGAGCACTGATTGCTACTCTAAGGCTTAGGCCGATGCTGCATGACAGGATTCGGAGGGTTCAGGATCAGGACCCGGTACTAGTGAGACTGATTGATAGAGTTGGTGGTGTCGATTCGAGTTCGAGTTGAGAGATGGGACATTGTGGATGAGGCGAGGTGTGTGTGCGGATATTGATGATCCGAGACAGAGATCCTAGAAGAGGCTCATGTGGCGCAGTCGCTATGCATCTGGTTCACCAAGATGTATAATACTACGAGGCGGCATTTACGGTGGCTGGTATGAAGAAGCAAGTGGCGATGCGTGTCTAGATGTCGATATGTCAGCGAGTTAAGGCGCGAGCATCGAGGCTCCGATGGGAAAGTTGCATTAGTTGCCCATTCGGAGTGGAAGTGGGGCGAATTACTATGGACTTCGTGACGAGGTTGCCTAGGACACCGAGGCAACATGATGCTATCTGGGTCATAGTGGACCGATTATTAATCGGCTCACTTTTGCCGATGAGGAGAGTAATACTCTCGTCAGTTGGCCCGTATGTTGCGCGTAGATTGTGCGGTTGCATGGGGTTCCGTTGTCAATTGTTTGAGCATAGGATCCTGTGTTCACATTGAGGTTCGGAAGAGCCTCTGATTGCTATGGGTACTAGATGAATTTCAAGACCGCATTTCATCCTCGAGACGAGATGGACGAGTGAGAGGACGATCAGATCGCCGAGGACATGCTTGAGCATGTGTCTTTGGAGTTGAGAGGCGTGGGATCGATCTTGGCATTGATAGAGTTTGCATACAACAACCATGTCGAGCGATATTTGGATGGCACCGTATGAGGCCTTGTATGGCGGTAGTGTAGATCACCATTGTATTGGGATGAAGAGGGTCGAGATTGATAGAGGGACCCGAGCTGATCCAGATCTGATAGATAAGATACTGATTGATTGAGTCGCATCAAGGCGGCTCAAGATGCATGTAAGAGTTATGCGGATCGAGATCGGAGAGATATAGATGCAGTGTGGGTGATCGAGTGTTCCTTGAGTGTCTCCTTGGAAAGGAGTATTGAGATTTGGCCTTAAGGCAAGTTGAGCCCTCGGTATATTGGTCCCTATGAGATTCTTGAGAAGATTGGACCACCGGCTTCTGATTGGCTTTACCGAGCGAGATGTCCCAGCTTGCATGATGTATTTCATGTAAGTATGCTTGACGGTACATCGATCGGACCCGACATGTGATTCCGACCGGGACATCGAGATAGCCGGTGATATGAGTTATGTAGAGGCCGATGCGGATCATTGAATCACGGTCAAGCAACCGAGGAACCGTGTGATTCCATTGGTGAAAGTCCTTTGGAAGAACCACTCTTACGAGGAAGCTACATGGGAGGCGGAGGAGCTTATGAGGAGCCAGTATCCTCGTTTATTTGATGGGACGGTATGAAATTTCGAGGACAAAATTTTTATTAGGAGGGTGAATTGTAACATCCGCTTCTTGTTAGCTAGGGTATTTTGGTATTTATGAGCCATCTTGATAGGTTTCACCGCATTCACCGACCGAGCATGATCTCGGCCTCTAATTATAGAGAGGAAACTTATTGCATATGCATTTATTCTTAGATACGTGCATTCATGATTTTCCGAGATTTGATTGTGACTATGGGTATTTGGATGATTGGATTGGGAGTTAATTGAGAAATTAGAGTAATTAAGTTCAATGGTGATTTAATCTTGTTTATGGGTGATTGGTAATTTATAAAGACTTTTAGAAAATTTTCGGAAATTAGGAGAAAATACAGATGGAAATATTTGAGTGATCGAATGGATTATTTGTATAGTATTGAAAGGGCTGTCCAATGGCAATGGAAAAATTAAATTTTTCGATAGAAAATTTATGTGTTAAGCCATTGAAATTGAGACTGAAATTTGGGTGATTTGGAGAGTTGGGCTATAAATACTAGGGTTGAAAGAAATTTGGGAAAAGTTTGCTAAGGCATTTTCGGTTTCTCTTCTTTCCCTTTACGGTGATTTCGATTCCTCCCAGCGGTGAGAGATCCTTTGATTTCTTTTGGCTTCTTCCTTATGGTAATTAGTCTAATATGTCTCTCTTGATTGATAAAGGTTGGAAGCCTTGAGATTGGTAGATCGAGGATTTTGAAGGATTTCTAGGGTTTGGTGATTTTGAGAGATCGTGGATTCGATCTGTGATTGGTAAGTTTTATGGTTTTAATGTTGTCATTAATGGTTTCTCTGCATTTATGGCATTTATTATGTCCGATTAGGTGGTTGAGAGTGTTCTTGATGGGTTCTACTCTGGGTGTTATCGTGAGTGTGTAAGAGTTAAGGGATTGGTGATCGTTGTAAGCTTGGAGGCTTTCATCAAGAAAGTTTGCTTCTTTCTTGCCTTAGATAGTACGATTCGTTGACTGATTGAGTTATATTGATGATTGGTTTAGATATTTGATGATTATATATATATTAAGGTTTTCGACGATGAAATTGATGAGTTATGTGTGTTGATAAATTAAGGGAAATGGTTCTTGGAAGGAATAGAAGCTAAGGATTTGTTGTATTTTGTGTATCGAATTAATTGAGAGTTGTTCAGAGAGGAAAATTTGGGTTAGAGTTTGAGTCGGGGATCTGGAACACTTGAATTGTGTTTAAGGATGTGTTGGGAAGAAGGAGGCTGGTAGAGGCGAGAGCTCGGTAGAGGCGAGAACTGGTAGAGGAGCGAGAGCTCGGTGAGAGGCGAAGCTGGTAGAGGAGCGAGAGCTCGGTAGAGGAGCGAGAGCTGGTGAGGAGCGAGAGCTCGGTGGGGCGCGAGAACTGGTAGAGGCGAGAGCTCGGTGGAGGCGAGAATCGGTGAGGAGCGAGAGCTCGGTGGACGGGCGAGAACTGGTGGAGAGCGAGAGCTCGGTGGAGGAGCGAGAACTGTAGTGGGAGGCGAGAGCTCGGTGGAGGCGAGGCTGGTGGAGGAGCGAGAGCTCGGTGGGGGAGGAGGCTGGTGGAGGAGCGAGGCTCGGTGGAGGAGCGAGGCTCGGTGAGGAGCGAGGCTCGGTGGGAGCGAGGCTGGTGGAGGAGGAGCTCGGTGGAGGAGCGAGGCTGGTGGGGAGGCGAGCTCGGTGGGCGGGCGAGGCCGGTGGAGGAGCGAGAGCTCGGTGGGACGGGCGAGGCTGGTGGAGGAGCAATAACTCTGAGGCGGCCTATGGGCATCTGGTGAGCACCAAAGCACCCTGGTCGCGACCTCCACCTAGTTGTCAGAAGAGGTGTGTTTGAGGTTTTGGAATTGGGACTTAGAAAATTACAAATTCAATCGACTAAGGATTAAATTCAAATTGGAGTTTTAAATTGGAAATTGCAATAGAGGTTTTGACCGAATGAATAGGAAATGGTTATAGAGAATATGAATTGAGGAAATTGACCAAATTCTAGGAATGGAGCAATTCTTGTCGATCAATGAACTAAGAGTCGAGAATTGGACCTAAGAGTCCAAAATTGGGTATTAGCATCGAAATCGTGAACATGCATTGTACATCATTTCATTGAGACATATGCATTCTTGTCACGGTAAATTGAGCATCTAGTAATGGGGCATTTCATTCTTATTACGAGGCACCGCTGGACCGTCGTTCCACGGACATTCTTTGGGACTTCGGTAGTAGCTCGGAAGTTACGGTGAGTAACCTAGTTAGTTTCTCAAATTTACGGGTGCTTACATGCTTCTCGTGAATTACATGCAAAGGTGAATTATATGACTACCGTATGACTCTTGGCATGTAATGGATTGAATTGCATGTTTCTTGAATTGAATCGCATCTTTATTACGGATCTTGGATGAACACTTTGGGCTTTATAGCCACACACATAAATTATCGAACATGGTACTGCATGCATAAATGCATGATCACATAATGGAATGTGTCCCAAGTTGCTATTTTCCTTTGAAATGAGCTTTGAGCTCATACCTTTGTCTTGACTGGCTTAGCAGGGGAGAAAATCACAGACAGCGTCCACACCGTATCTTGGTGAGCACTTGGGCACAAAATGAATAAGCGGAAAGAGTCACATATGCATTGCATTTACATGATTATTTGTGTTGTGACGACTCTTGAAATACGTGATAATATGAAATCTTGTAGATCGTCTTGTTATTGCAAATTGTTACAAATTCTTTTTTATTGTTACTTGTCTTTGTAAGTGGCTCACGATCATAATCGTTATAGATCGTTATATTATATTGGTAATGAATATTCTTGTATTATCTTTGCCAGCGGTAGCGTAATGCATGATTTGAAGCGAACCATCGATGATGGTTTCTCATTGAGTTCATAAACTCACCCGAAATTGCAACCTATTTTTCGGAATTTGTTAGAGTAGACTCTAGCTCAAGACCTTTCTTTCTGCCGTCTTGAGCTCTTTGGCGAGGATCGTGATGGCTCAAAGGTCGGTCAATTTGGGTTAGCATTTGAGGATGACTTAGGATGAGCAACATGTCGCTTTTCCTTTTGATTTTGTTAGAGAGGCCGATAGATTTGTCTATTCTGGTTTGAATGATTGTATTGGATAAATTACATTTTGGATATTAATTTTCTGATTTCTGATTTATTGCAATTATTACTGCGATGCCATGTGGATTTTAGCGAAATTTTCTGGTAGTGAACCTTTATCGTGGGATACGTGTCGGAGCGACCTACGGGTTTCTCGATGTGTACCCTACGATGAGGGGGCGCTACAGTTATGATCGAAATTGTTTAAAGCCTTGGAGACTCTAGATTCCTATAAGGATACACTGTCCTTAATTGAGGAAAGAGACAGGCATAAATACCGACAATGCTGAAATGAACGGACAATTCTGCCTACTAAACTCAAATAGTGAACAGATAATGCTGCAATGAACAGATCAATTACAGACATTGGGATTTTCAAAGTATGTCAAGTAGAGTATGGGTAATTGTGAAGTGTTTCTGAAAAATTGAAGTTGTAGATCTAGTGATAAGAAAGGTTAAGAGTGTAGAAATTAAAGTGGTGAATCTTATGATGAGTTTGAATATGCGAATGAAATGAAAAAAAAATAGTGAAAGATTCAAAGAAGAGGTATGTGTAAATTCGATAAAAGTGTTAGAATAAGAAAGTGAGCGATCGAAGTTAGACATTATAGTAAGCATATCACGAAAGTGAAATTGAATAACTATAGCTATAGAATGAAGTGATTATAGATTCAAGTGCTTATAAGTTTGAATGTTCAACAGGAGAAATGTTTAAGTGGTTTGGGTTTCACGAGATTATGATCGCGTCTTATAGAGTTACGATTCTTGCTACCTTTGCATGCGATTACTAACAGAATCAAAGACCATAATGGCCTTGAAAGCGTGATGGGTGAAACAAAAGAACTCAGGAAAGTTGAATGGGTTAGTGGAGGTGGAACCAGATAGGACAAATGAAATAGAGTAATGCGAATTGCGTGCGTGAATACTATAGAACAGTGAACTGTCTAAGAATTTGAATTAAGAGTCACTGGATTATAAAGCATGACTGCATTAGGTAAATTATCATTTGGTTATAGTGAATTGGAGCTAAATGTCCTTGTATTAGTACCAAAGAAATATAGATAGCCACTGACGAGATAAAGGAGGTTATGGTAAGTATCTGTACTCAATGGTATGCGAATTAGACTGCATGGTACTGGAGAGAAAGGTATTGAATTGATAAAATATGATAAGTGAACAGGCTCGGAAATTAATGGCTACTCCGAAAATGGCAAGTGAAATAGTATGATAGTAAGGTCACCAACTGACAGCCTTGTTAACTTCGTCTATTGTGATGAGTGTTAATGAATTGGCCAAATAAGGGATTGGACAACTGACTGAGTGTGGTTGTTGTGACCTTTCGGAAAATGAATCATTGAGTGAAAAAGTATATGGAATTTGTAGAGACATTTGATAACTGCCATAGTGAACTGTTGATTGAAAATTTCGAGGACGAAATTTTTATAAGGAGGGGGGAATTGTAACATTCCACCCTCAATTGGAAGGGTAATATAGTAAATTTGACATAGGATGGAATAGATTTGGAGTGCATAGGACTTTTCATGCATAATAGGATTGGTCCACAGTCACATTTGTGCACATGAAATTACTGTGCATGCATACATGATATTCCCGATTTGCGTGCCTAAGATAATTTTATTGGGATTAACGTGGTTAATGGGTTTGAAAAATTATTCTGAGTGCGCCATAAATTGTTTTCTATTTTAAGGGATTTTTAGGAATTTTTCTGGATTTTTCCGGAGAAAATTTCCGGACTGGAAAAATCACCAATTGGCGAACCAGTCGATTGTCGGTAGCGAACATTGCTACCCAATGGCACTGTCATATTGGGTATATTATTTTGGAATTGAAATTAGGATCATTTGGGTTGGTTGGGGTTAGTTTTTGATCTGGATTAAAGAATGAATAAGTTGACTTTTCTTTAAAAAGCTTTGACCAATTACATTTTGACACCAAAAGCCTTCATTTAATGTCCCTTGCTTGGTCTTATCGGTTGTGACTAAAGAAAGACAAAAAAAAAGGGTGCTTTTACTTGTGTTTTTAAGCTCATCCGAATCTAGCTTCAAGCTTTCCCCCTCCTCCATCGATTTTCTCCTTCTCCATTATCATTGATTTTTGCTTCTTTCTTCACCTTCCTCCAAACTACTTCATGCTTATTGTCTTACCATCATGATGAGTTCTTGTTGGAGGTTAGAAGAAATGGTTAGAAGGCATATAGTTAAGAAAAGAGTTGAAAAGAAGTGAAGGTTGGAAGCTAATTAGGTAGGTAAATAAATTAAGCTTTAAATGGTGTTTTCATGATGGTTTAAGTATATATGGAGAGCATTAGGATTAAATGGATCCCAATGGGATTGGGATATGTCCCGATGAGATCGCAACATCAATATTGCTAAGAAAGGTTTAGGAGTCAAGTTTCAAAGACAGGGGCCGATAGAGTTTGTAGACCCAATTCAGTTTGATGGACAAGCTTAATAATTGTATATATATGTTAATTAATTAAGTAATTAATTAATTAATATATATATATATATAAAAACGTGGAGGATAAAAGAAGGGAATGGAAGCTTCCAAAGTTGCTTAGTCATTAAGTTGCATTTAATGACAAAATGACAAAATAAAGGTGATAAAGTGTGATGCTCGTAGGTGAGGTGATGAGAGGATGCGATCCTCATCTTTTCTTCATCTTATGAGAAGGTTTTGAAGAAAAACCTAAGGTCTCTTGGAGAAGTGATCTTCGTGGGTTAAAAGAAAGAAGAAAGCAAAATGGTTTTAAAAGCTTCTTTCTCCATCATTCTCTTCTTCATCTCCAAGCAAGCTTCATCCTCCTGCAACGTTAATCCAAGCTCTCCAGGATAGAGGTAGGGTCTAGCAGCCTTTAATCTGTTCTAGCTATTCCCGGGTCAAAGGGGTTTGATTCGGTTAGATTTTCTGATCTCTGCGTGGATCACCTTTAGAGATAGTCTCTTTTGGCTATTTAGGTTGATGTCTTCATACCGATACCTGGATCCTGGGATTCGGAAAAGTCCTAGGAACAAAAATTTTTGTTTTCCGCTGCCGGTACATGTGATGTACCTCCCGGGATTTTCCTACAGTGGTATCAAAGCGTCTGGTATCCCGTATGAAGCTAAAACCTAAGCGAGATCAGAAACCCTAATGGAATTTTCTGTTGATGCATGCTATCTGTTCAGATTTCGAATTTATATTGTGATATGGTTTTCAAAATTTTTCTGCCCAGAATTGTTCATAACATGTTAGAGAATATGTCTATGAAATTTGAGAATTTATCGATTTGATTTGATATAGTTGTGCTAATTAATCCCCTTAGGTTACAAATGCTATTTTGTGAAACGATTCTGGAACAGGCATGAGTATAAAATCGAGAATAAATTCTAGAAAACTGGTTTTTCGGATTTTCCTTCACCTACATGTCTCTAAGATGTTGGTGAATGTCTATGATAATGGAAATTGGATTTCAAGGTGATTGGATATTTATTCACGAATTTATTCTATGCTGTTGGGAATTGCTGTGCTGATGAACACAGATTTTGAATCGGATTTGTTATTTAGGTTGACTGAGTTTTTGATGGCCTAAAATCCTGAAAAAATTCATGTAGCATTTTCTGAACATGTAGTAACCTATGTAATTTTTTCATGATTTATTGAAATTTTTTCATTGATCATTTCGAGCAATGTACAGAACTGGACAGTTTTGTGAAAATTGTTGGGACTGTTTTGCTTGGCTTGATTGAGTGTGCTTTTTCAGTTCCAATGCCTTGAACCATTTTTAATGTGATTAAAAATGTGTTATCTTGATGTAGTATGATTGCCAAACTGAATTGCTTGAAGTTGTTTATCCTAGAATTTTCGGATGCCTAATTGATCACAATAGCGTCTCGTTAGCATGTTGCATTATCTTGTTTGTTTTGACCGTCATATTTTTTATGGCATGTGCTGAAGTAAATTTGATGATGTATGTGCTAGCTAGAGATGCTTAGGTTGATAATTAGGGTGTTCCTAAATTATTTGGAAATTAATGAGTTTTGACTCATTTCAAGCTTTTCATATAGTTTGACTATTTAAGGCATTCATGAATCAATGAAGTGTTCATTGAGGCATCAATTCACAGATATTACCCTAGGTATGATGGTGTTGAGAATTGGAATTGTACTGATTGAGGAATTAGCCGATTAGAGATTTTAGCAAAATTCCCTGAATAAGTCGATTTGTATATGGTATAAGTCGACTTGTTCAAGATTTTTGGATAAGTCGACTTGTTCAAAATTTTTGGATAAGTCGACTTGTGGATAGAATAAGTCGACTTGTTCAAGATCTCAGTATAAGTCGACTTGTAGTACCTTGTAAGTCGACTTGTTCATGGGCAGATGACATAAGTCGACTTGTGTCCTCTAAAGTCGACTTGTGTGTGGGCGAAGCATAAGTCGACTTGCATTTGATGAAAGTTGACTTGTGGCATGCATAGGTGGGATGATGGATGATTTTAGGTATAGACTCAATGTGATTGATGAAATGCCCTAAATCATATCATATAGTCATGGTGACTATAATCCTACGGCTTGGAGAAGAAGTAGATGAGACCCAAATCCCTCTCGGTATATGAAAACTAACGCCTTCCATTAATATGGTAAGAACCGAGTTTTATAGGGTTGGGTTGTTGAGCTAACCTCAAGCTCACTCTATACGGATATGTTCGAACCATGAAAATAAGATTTTCGGATTAATGGGTCGGTTTTCCTAGAAACGTTGATTTGTTGAGCTAACCTCAAGGTCAACGTGGACAGAGGCGAAATTGGGTAGCATACATCAGATGTATACGTATCAAAGAGTTGATACCCAATGTAAGTGCACACATCAACAAGTTGATAGCACTGATCGATAGTTGTGTCTAAGATGTAATTGGTATATCTGATACCTCCCGAGACATAAGGTGGCTTGTTGGGTAAACCCAAGGTCATTCTTAATGTCGGTTATCGATGATACAATTGGTATGACCGATACCTACCGATTGACCTAAGTTGTGGCTTGTTGGGTAAACCCAAAGTCACTCTTAGCAATGTCGGATATCGACCCACTAGGACTTTATGTCACTTTGTTTCTTTGGATTCGTAAAGAGGGTTATGGATTCTAGGAAACTAGTGGGAGCCATATGCATATCATGCAAGTCCTTATGATCATGCAGGCATATCTATTTTATCATTCCTTCTCTCTATCGCGCTAGGTTGATTGAAGAAGTCTTTCAGTGTGAATTTTCGCTCTCTATTTTGGACCGAATTTTTTTGATTGGCTGAGGAATCTGAGAATTGTTCTTAGATCGAGGAACTGGGATCGTCTAGATGTTCCACTTCCATTGCACTCTTGTCGATGCTTCGATAAGGATCGAAAGCATATTGTAAGCATCTAAGGGACGATGATATGGATACTTGCTTTATGCTTGCCTCGATGTCACTAGAGCTGCAGGAGCAAAGACGAGTCCATGGATGCTCACTCTATAGTATTTCATCTTAGGGAGCCGTTTGATGAGTAAGCTCGATGCGAAAGGTTCGAGACCTCGAGGCTTCTCTTCACCATTAAAGATGGCTCCAGGGATATCTGGCATGCGGTATGCCACGAAGATGAATGGCTATATTGAGAGATTGGCGGTCTTAGGATTTGTAATGGATTATGAGTTAAGTAGAGACTTAATTACGGTTGGATTGTCGGACAGATTATTCACGCCGTGTTAAACTATCGATGAACCAAATATCCACAACAATTCTTGAAATGATCAATCTGCTTTCGAGACAGTGACGAGCTATCGAAGGATAGCAAGCAAGTGCTAATGGTGGATGCTTCTTCTTATAGTTCAAAGAAGAAAAGGGCGAAACCAAATGGAAGTGCCATCGAAGGAAAACCAAAGAAACGCCCCAAAAGGATTTTGCTTTCATTGTGGCAAGACCGCCACTAGAGGCTAAACCGTAAAATCTATCTCGAGTCCTTGAAGCGAAGAAGGCATCGATGCCTCTACTCCTTCAAATATGTTTGTCATTGAGGTTATCTTGTTTCGATCAAAACATATGGGTATTTGATACGGTTGTGGCTCATACATATGAAATGATATCTGAGGCCTCGGGGACGATGAAAGCTCATTCAAGGAGAACTAGACCTTTGTGTAGGTAATGGAGCAAGAGTTGCTACATTAGCCGTGAACACTTATGTCTTGTTACTCCCTCTTGGCTTATATTCAAATTGGATAATTGACATTTTGTACCTGTTTTAAACAAAGAACATATTGTATGTTTTATGTTTAAATAGAGCTGATTTCCATTGGACTTTTAGTAGCAATGGTTGTTATATTAGTTGCAATGGAATGCTCTATGGTACTCGTACATTATGCAATGGAATTGACATATGAGATATGTCATATCCAATTATGAATGCCAATGATGCGAAAAGACATAATCGAGATAATTTAAAATCAACTTACTTATAGCATTATCGACTTGGCCATATAAATGAGACACGCATCGCTAAGCTCCATAAGAGTGGCAGTTTAGGGTCATTTGATTATGAATCATATGACACATGCGAATCTTGTTTATTAGGCAAGATGACTAAGTTATCCTTTAAAGGAAATGGTGAACGAGTGAATGGAATATTAGACCTAATACATTCGGATGTATGTGGTCCGATGTCCATCCATGCCAGAAGTGGTTGTCTTTACTTCATTACTTTTATCGGTGATTATTCACGATATGGGTACTTGTATCTGTAGAGATACAAATCTGAAGCGTTTGAAAAGTTTAAACAATTCAGAAATGAAGTAGAAAACTAACTTGGTAAAAGTATGAATACATTACGATTTGATCGTGGTGGAAAATGTTTAGACCAATAGTTTTTGATTATCTCAGAGATAATGGGATTTTATCTCAGTATACTCCACCTTACACGCCGCAGCACAATGGTGTGGCTGAAAGGAGAAATCGAACCTTGTTAGACTTAGTGCGATTGATGATAGGTTTTACGAGCTTTGGGAATATCGCTCAAGACAAATTGCTTACTTGTTAAACAGAGTTCCATTAAAGGCAGTTGTGGTTACTCCATATGGAGATATGGACTAAATGAAAGCCCTATCTTTCTCATCTGAAAGTTTGGGGTTGTCCTGCTTATGTGAAGCGGACACAGTCAGATTAACGATGCAAAATCGATAAGTGTTTGTTAAATGGAATATCAATTCTACCTTGCTTAGGAACAAAAGTTGTTTGTTTCCAAGCATCTGTTTTCTTAAAGAAAGAGTTTCTTTTACAAGAGGACGGTGGGAGCAAAGTTGAACTTGAGAAGTTCAAGATGCTCGAACAAACATAGATCAATCGCTCAATTTGAAGCGTAACTCATATAGATGAGGTAACAGTTCAACCTTCTACTACACACAAATTTCGAGGTTAAGTAGGATACGACTTGTTCCGAGAGATATGAATTTCTAAGTAAGTGAGCAGAATGACGTATTGCTCATATGAGATGATCGCCTACTACCTATGAACGAGGTTCGAAAAGTTCGAGTCGGAACATGGCTTTGCGCCATGAAATCAAATGGATTCCATGTATGAAAACCAAGTATGGACTTTGGTTGTTACACTGAAGGATAAAACCCACGGGGTGCAAAGGAGTTTTCGAAGAAAACCAACATGGATGGTAATTTGATTACCTATAAAGCAATGCTTCGGTTAAAGGATTTCGTCACGCATAAAGAGTTGACTATGACAAAACCTTGACCCGTAGCAATGCTTAAATCCATTAGGATACTCCTAGCCATTGCCACTCATTATGATTATGAGATATGGCAAATGGATGTGAAGACGACTTTCACGAGAGGAAATCTGCCGAGGATGTGTATGACACAACACGAGGGCTTCACTTCCATCGATGGCGAAAAGGTATGCAAGCTTCGTAAATCCAGTTTGGATTGAAGCAAGCATCCAGAGTTGGATTATCCGCTTTGATGAGTCAATCAAAGAGTTTGATTTCTCACAAAATCCGGATGATCATTGTGTGTATAAGAAGGTTAATGGGACTGCAATCGTATTCCTTGTGTTGTATGTAGATGACATATCGTTACTAGGAAGCGATGTCTCTATCCGCAATCGCTTAAAATTTGGTTGTCCAATCAATTTGCGATGAAAGACCTTGGTGAAGCAACTTATATCCTAGGGATAAAGATTTCTAGAGATAAATCAAAAGGTTGCTTGGTCTTTCACAATCATCGTACATAGATGAGATGCTAAAGAGGTTTAGCATGGAACAATGCTATGTCGAGGCCCGATGTATCGTATGTTCTAAGTGTTACTGGCGGATACCAATCGGATCTGGTGAGGGTCATTGGGTGGTGTCAAGAATATCCTCAAGTACTTGCGAAGCCTAAGGATGTTTTCTTGATCTATGGAGATGGAAATCTCAGTGGCGAGCATTCGGATGCTAGTATTTAATCGATAAGGATGATTACGAATCACAATCGGTTATATACATTCACACCGAATAGCGTGGCGGTCGGTTTGAAAAGTTCCAAACAAGAGAGGACCGCTGATTCATCAATCGAGGCAGAGTACATTGCCGCATGAGATGCGCAAAGAAGCGGTTTGGATCGAAGTTCATTCTTGAACTTGATCGGTCCCTAGGCGTGATGGGCCCATAGGCTTGTATTGTGATACAATGGGGCTGGTTCGCAGCAAAGGAACCAAGGTCTTATCGACGATCCGAACTCGTACTTCGCCGATTTGGGAGATCATTAGTCGAGATGATATCCTGATAGAGAGAATTTCCACAGAGCAAAGTGTTGCTGTTCCGTTGACAAAGCCATTGTCACAGGAGAATTGTGATTCTCATGGACTCGCTTTTGGTATTAGATACTAAGGCGATTGACTTTAGGTCAAGTGGGAGATTTGTAAGTGATAAGTCGACTTGTGCCATGTGTAAGTCGACTTACACATGTATGGTACCGATAAGTTGACTTGTTCATTCGATAAGTCGACTTGTTCAAGGTCGGTACTGTTTATTTGTGCCCTAAAGGCAATCCCCTTTAGCGCGTTTTATTCAAAGTCGTGTGCAGACTTTATGAATAAATAAAGAAAAGGCATTATTCATTAATTTGATATTCATAAACATTGTTTATGAATTGATTTGATCTTTAATCAAATTAATGAAGTCCATGATATATGACATAGCATGAAGGAAATTATGATGTGTTCATACTCACGAGATTCCTATCATGTGCAATTATGTCAAGATCTAAATTCTCCTAGTCATAGGATTAATGAGACCGGACATCATTAATCCGGATAGACTAGCACATGTCATATTCCTTGATTGGATCAGCGGTGGATCTCGAAACTGTAAATATGAGATATTTAGAATTGACATGTGGATGCTTACTAGTGGTAGTAAGTTCATTGGATGACCCGCCATGAGATCATCACATGGATATCTTATCTAAGTGTCGTTGATAATCTCATCATAGCAATGGTGCAAGTATCCTTAGACTTGAGGTACTCGAGGATATCTTGAATCTTGATCCTGTGCTTTGACTCCATTCCTTGTTGCCTTCCAGAGGTAACTCATAGGGTGGTGCTTGGGTGCGACTTGAGGTATTGAAGATAATTGAGTAGCCAATAAAGGATTCACCACTTCTTTGGATTAGCGAAGAGATACCCACGGCCTCTTGTCGGGATCATTACTAAAATTTACCACTTGTATGTCATGAAGAGTGTCTTCATTGACATATAAAGTAATGAGTCCCAGGACGAGAACTGATATCACTTGGGCTAGACTCAGTCTAGTGAGAGTTGACACTTTGACCATACTCATAACCAAGTGGGGTATAGGATGGTGAAAGGATGAATTGCACGATAATTGTACATGGAAGGGTTCGTGATCCGGTTCGTGATGAATACATCAAACCGATTACTTTTCGGTCAATTGGGGTCATGATGTGTTGCTAGATACCGCTCATGACTTGCTCAGATTAATTGTTAATCTAAGTGGCCAACATAACCGGAGCCTAAAGGGTCACACGATAAGAGTGTTTCGAGAATCAGTAAAATAGTAATTGGACGAGTTCCAATTATGGAGAGCATTAGATTAAATGGATCCCAATGGGATTGGGATATGTCCCATGAGATCGCGACATCAATATTGCTAAGAAAGGTTTAGAGATTTGTTTAAGACCGGGGCGATAGGTCGATAGACCCAATTTAGTTGATTGGACCGCTTAGTAATTGTATATATATGTTAATTAATTAAGTAATTAATTAATTAATATATATATATATAAAACGTGGAGGATAAAAGAAGGGAATGGAAGCTTCCAAAGTTGCTTAGTCATTAAGTTGCATTTAATGACAAAATGACAAAATAAAGGTGATAAAGTGTGATGCTCGTAGGTGAGGTGATGAGAGGATGCGATCCTCATCTTTTCTTCATCTTATGAGAAGGTTTGAAGAAAACCTAAGGTCTCTTGGAGAAGTGATCTTCGTGGGTTAAAAGAAAGAAGAAAGCAAAATGGTTTTAAAAGCTTCTTTCTCCATCATTCTCTTCTTCATCTCCAAGCAAGCTTCATCCTCCCGCAACGTTAATCCAAGCTCTCCAGACGTAGGTAGGTCTAGCAGCCTTTAATCTGTTCTAGCTATTCCGGGTCAAAGGGTTTGATTGGTTAGATTTTCGATCTCTGCGTGGATCACCTTTAGAGATAGTCTCTTTGGCTATTTAGGTTGATGTCTTCATACCGATACACGGATCACAGGATTCGGAAAATCACAGGAACAAAATTTTGTTTTCATTGCGGTACATGTGATGTACCTCCCGGGATTTTCCTACACATTAGTGTTTTACCGAATTGTATTTCGCAATCATTGTGCAACAAGGCTTTGTATTTATAACGAGCCCATTGTGGTTGTACTGTTTTACACATTGACTGATTGTAAATTATTATTGGATGACTGTAATAACTGAAATAATTAATTGTGAACATGGGCTCAGGTTCCTTACTGTTTATGCTGCGTTAATGAATGGTTCAAAAAATAATAATAAAGAGAGGAGAAAATATTATACTGAGTTTTAATCGACTGATATAATACGCCACTCTCGCGGGGCACGGACTCGGATATCACTAACGATATCGGGTTCGGGTCACTCGGGAGTGGGGCAACATGTTGTGTTTAGGAAATCAAGAAAACCTTACCTAAGAGCAAGAGGGAAAGGCAATCTTAAGTTGGATTTTGCAATCGAAATTAGGTGGTAACGTATTTATAGTTATTGTGTAATTGGACAAATTCTTGCCTATGTATGTATATGTTAATTTGCTTAAACTTGATTCACTTGATATTGAAATCGCTGTGAATGTTTGAAAATGCATTATGTAACACCCCACTCCCGAGTGACCCGAACCCGATATCGTTGGTGATATCCGAGTCCGTGTCCCGCGAGGGTGGCGTACTACATCAGTTGATTAAAACTCGGTATAACATTTTCACCTCTCTTTCTCTTTTTTTTTGAAACCAATTATTAACGCGGCATAAACAGTAAGAAACTTGAGCCCATGTTCACATTTAATCATTTTCGCTTATTACGATCATCGAAGAATAATTTACAATCAGTCAATGTGTAAAACAATAAAACCACAATGGGCTCATTATAAATACAAGCATCCTTTACAGAAAGTTCAGTATACAATTATGCGACGCTAATGAAGACACGAACTGATCCCGACCTCTATCCTTCACTTGCCTACAGTAGACATACTCCCGTGTCAATCGGGGTATTCTTCAAGACCTGAAAAATAGATGCAAATTTTGGGTGAGTTTTGCGAACTCAATGAGGAACCATCATCGATGGTTCACCCAATTCATGCATATCGCAAGCAATTCACGCCATCAAGTATCCTTTCAGTATTAACATATAACAATTTACAGAACCCATGCAATTTCGTAAATTAGTTATCACATTTGTATGCAATGCACATGTGACTCTTTTCCAGTTTATTACAGTGTTGTGACCGAGCGCTTAACAGTGATCAGTATTCAGTACACGCGTCTAGGGAGTAGGAGAGCCCTCTGGGTATGCACTAACTCCCCTCGAGCTCGAGCTCGGTTCGATAATGATGAGTAACGATGGCGACTCAGGTCACAACTATCATTATTATCAGTTTATGCATTGATGTATGCAATGCATATGCCCAATTTAACAGTCAGTATAAAATAGTCTGCCTCAGTAGAGGCGTCGAAATGCAGTACAGTGTAGCAAGCAATGGATCACAGTATAACCAGCAATCATAGTATATCACAGTACATCACAATTGATCACAATACAGTTAAGCAGCAACGGTACAATCAAATTATGTATCACAGTGTCACACAGTGGAAGCCAGTCAGTTCACAGAATCACAAACAGACATACTTCTATGTCAGATCTTCCAATTCATCGGACCCTCCGTCCGGAATCCAGAGGCAGTAAACAATCGCAATTCTGATCCCACCATTATTCTCCACAGAGTTATAAGTGCAGAATTATAAATACTTACTAATCGAGGAACCATCTAGGTTACTCACCTGTACTTCCGAGCTAATACCTGAAAGTCTTAGTGACATCGGTGGACCGACGCTCCAAATGTACCTCTAAAATAGTTACAGTATATAAACATTACCAACTACTCAATCAGAACTATTTAATAATGCACATGTAGCAGTTTGCAGGTGCACAATGCATGTTCATGATATTCCCGGCCTTAATCTAATATTTTTTCCATAAGAAAAATCCGTTTAAAAATTAGAAATCCAATGGCGCTGACGACGCTCAATTTGGACCCCTATAGGTCCCCAATTAAATAAAACAGTGACTAAAGAACCCTTATCCGGATACCCGTCAATTTTTCGTCCAAAAATTCCCAATTTTCCATGAAATGAAATTCAATGTCTCACGAATCCGATGCCTCAAGAATCAGGTCAATCGGACGTCGGACGGACAAGTTATAAGTAAAAGAATAGAAAAAGGTCAGTACAAGTCGATTTATCTGAGAATACAAGTCAACTTACTCTACTGTGTATGAATAAGTCGACTTACTGAAGATACTAGTCGACTTACATTACTTCCATAATAGATCTGGAAAACTTTTTCCAACATGTCAACTTTCACAGGGCATAATTCCTTACTCTAAACTCCAAATTGAGCAAACTTGGTATCTATTTCATAGAAAAAAGAAAGATCTACAATGTTCATGAAGGACACAAAAGCCAATTTCACCTCTAAGGGTGTCAAAAATGCAATCAAAGTTACTGCCCAATCAAAGAGTTCTAAAACAGTACAGTATCTTGTAAATTCAATAACTTCTCATTTCCTTTGTCAAAAATTACACAATAAATATGCTCAGAAAGATCCCAATGTGATCTACAACTTTTATAAACAATATGAAATCAAATTCAATGGTTAACTAGGTCAAACAATTCAGTGAATGCTGCTGCCCCTGCAAGTACTCAATCTGGACAGTAATGTTCTAAACAGTATATCTCCTTGCACAAATGTCAAATAAATGCATACTTTATACCTATGGAAAGATCAAACACAATGCTACACTTCCCATGAAGGGCTTCAAAGCCAATTCCATATCTAACAAACTTAAAACTTTCATGCAAGTTAATGATCAGGGCAGCAGTCAATAACCTCATGCAGGTACAGATTTTGAAAATTCATAACTCCTAAATTTGATCTCCAAAAATTGCATGCTAAATACCATTTTAAAGATAAATGTTTCCTCTACAACTCTTCAGAGGATCACTCAAGCCAATTCAATTCACAAAAATTTCTAAAATTGCTTCCAATCAGAAAGCTCACAAAACTGACGTTTCATCTAGGTTTCACTAAAATACATTTTACCAGCCAATGGTCATCAATGCATATCTCCCAATATACATATAGAAAAATTGAAAGATCAGTGGCATTGGAAAGATAACAATACAGGCTTCAACTTTAATTTAGACCATTTTCCCTAATTCCTTCTCAATTAATTTATAAAAATCAGAAAAACTCTTAGGTCATCAATCCGGATACTGTTCACCTAGGTCAAAACAGTAACTTTCCAAGCCAAAAATCAACCTCTTAAGGTTAAAATTAGACAACACCTATTTAACACAAAAATGTAGCCAACAACCCAAAGTTTAATTGGGCATAAACCTCGACTCATTTGCATAACCACACAATTGGTTATGCTCAAATCAATACAGTAGGTCAAAAATTCATTTTCCAGCTTTACTTCTCCAATACACTTCCTATCATGCCAATTCAAATTCTACTACCATAAGCATCTCAATTGGACACAATATCAGTCCCTATATCATGCCTACATTCACTAGGAATAACCACCATAATTTGGCAGCACTTACCTCTTACATTTCAAGCAAGAATAGTCATCAAAATTAATCCAAAATCAAGCTAAAACCAAGTTAGAACACATTCTTCATGCTAACTTCATCAAGTCATAATCAAACATAACCTTATATCCAACAATTTAAACTATAATTTTCATGACATTCATGCATCATAACTCATATTGAATGAACCATAATTCCCAATTAAAGCATCAAACTACTACAACTTCAAAAACATAATGAAATTCTTACATAATTAAAGCTTCCTTTTAAATGCTTCAACTATCAACAACTTTTCCACTTCACTTCACACACACCATCGCCATCATAGTAGAAACTAGAAGGTTCAAGCTTGCAAGCATGAAAGGTTGGAGGAAAGTAGCAATTTAAGCTAGGAAAATTGAGAAAATTTCGATGAAGGGGAAGAGAAAGAAGGGTTCGTATGAAAAATGAGATAAGCAAACAAACTCACCATTTTCCTTCATTAATCAAGGAACATCCGAGAATACATGCCAACATTAAATGAGATGGGTATGTGTGAACATGATACTTGACTAAGTTAAAGAAGAAAAAGACAAAAGTCAAGTAATAACTTTAAACAATTAAAAACAAATTATTGGATAGGATTTAGAAATCCTTCTACAATTTGACCCATTCTGGTCCAATGACCCTAATTTCAATTCTAAAATCATATTCCCAATATGACAGTGCCATTGGGTAGCAGTTTTTGCTACCGAAAAGTAATCGGTTCGCCACTTGGTGATTTTTTTTCCGGTCCGAGACTTTTCTTCGAAAAAATTTTAGAAAAATTTCTATAATTCCCGTAAAATGTAAAATACATAAAAACGCAGTTCAATAAATTTTTCAAATACAATTTCCACATTATTCACAATAAAATTCTATTAGGCACGAAAATCGGGAATGTCATGTATGCATGTACAGTTATTTCATGTGCACAGATTTCACTGGTTACTAGTACCAGTATGCATGGACAATACGAATAAATCCCTATCAATCTCTTCCTATACCAATTTACTATTTTACCCTTCCTGTCGGGGGTGGGATGTTACACATTATGATTTATAAATTGTGATCAAGTTATTCCATTGAGACATGTAATGGCATTTTGTATAAATGAAAAGATGAGAAAGCATGAAAGTATGAGCATAAGATAAAATGATTTGAACATGGTTATGTGCTTTTGTTTGGGCAAGAGTAGAACCATTCTATTCTTCACATGCACGTTGACAAGAGCTTTCTCCTGGTTGCCTGCTTGTGGCATATGAACTTTGAAAATGGACTCATTCTGTTTATAGTGTAAACTTCAGCTTCTCCATTCTGTTTCTATAGAACCCTCGAGCTATTTGTTTGTACATTGCATCCTTAAATTGTCAAGTATGATGTATTTATGTGCTATGCGTAATGGTTAATTCCTATGTTATGAGATATGAGATGGCTTGCTTAATTATGAGTTTTTGGGCTAAATTGAGAATGCCTAAATTGTTAGATACATATATATATATATATATATACATATGCTTGAATTTGTGGTAAATTACCAATGGTTATAAATATATTAGTCATTGAGCTGTGTAGCTCATCTCATTATTTTTCCCTCCTCAGGTATGGAATAAAAGGACACTTGATCCTTGCAAGGCATCAAAAACCCCAGGATAGTTAGAGACTTTGTACTAAGTTAGTGACTTATCAGACAGCTTTATAGGCATATCAACATTGAGCATCATCCTGTATTTGTATTAAGCTTTGATATGTATGATGTTATGTAAGCATGGAATTAGTAATGAAAAGAAGAATTGAAGTTTCTTTTGAGTATGACTATGTCTATCTTGTGGTTAAGATTGGATGGCTAGATTTGAATGTATGTGTTTATTTAGAATGCTTGAATGTTGGAGTATGGGATTCGGATTTTGAGGATTTCGCTGCCAAAAAACTTTCTGAAGGTGACTTCACCATGGTGAAGAATGACTTTTATTACGGCATAATTGACCTGAAGGGGTTAGGAGATTACTGTTGGAGTTATGTAAATATAGTGCCTTGGAAAGCAAGTGTATTTACATGTAACTTTATCTTCTTGATTCTGATTTTGTAATGAAAATATTTATTATTAATAAAACAAAAGAGTTTGGTTTTATCTGTATGAGCATTATATATCTGGTCATAAGGTACCAAGATTCTTTTGTAAGTAATATACATATACATAGAGATGTATGGGAAACAAGTATATTATTAAAATCAATTAATTGATTCACGGTTGAATAATCAAGTTGGTAAACTTGATTATGGTTTGAGACGATAGAAGTTGCGATTTATCTCCATATAAGTAAAGGAGTTTACTTGAGGAATGATGAGTTTCATATCATGATAGTAGTTGACTATCGATAATGACACTATTAAATGAATTGGAATCAAGTATATTTTCAAGAATAAAGTGAACATTACTTTAATCTTAAAATATACAACTTAAGCATTAAACATTATGAACCATAATCTTGATGAGTGGTGAACTCATATATGTTTCATTATAATTCTTGATATGATCGGAATGGATTTTTACAGAGTATTAATCCGATTATCGCATGTTGGAATTATTAATTGAAACATGTATCGGGAACATTCACTCAAATAAAGAGTTAATAGTGTTATCATCTCTTCTAGATGTTTTAAGGAGATTTGGTGATTAAATTGGCGACAGTATTTTGATGGACTAGCTACCCATCAAGTCTTAACACTGAGATGAGATCTTATGCGTTAATCACCATATAAAGTAAAATGAGAGATCTAGAAGGAAAAACCAACATAAGGGAAAAACGGTAATTTTACCCTCTATTGTTCGGATGGATATAATAAGATTCTAAATAGGGTTTGCAATTGGACATATTCTCATAATATTTAATAATTCAAGAGTTCAACTAATTGTCTTTAGTGGAATGACATTTAGTTAATAAGCTAGAATTAATTCCAATGAGATTGAATTAATTCTGGGCTTATTGGAGCTTGAATCATCAAAGTCCAATAAGATTCCCCACTTGGCTTTAGGGAAGGTTATCAAGCTAAGTAAGAAATATAAATGAAGGTTAATTAGAAGCCCATAATTGAATCTTGGGCTTGGTCTAATTAAAGAAGCCCAAATGTACATTTAGTAATGGGCTTGGTTTTTGGTTTAATGTAATTAATTAGATTAATTATATTAAAACAATTTTTTTTGAAGAAGATAGCAATTTTGGTTATTCCTAGGTTAAATGTGTAACCACACATTTGACATTAAAATTCTAAATAAAGATGGTCTTTATTATGGTTAATCATCATTAAATGGAGTTATGAACTTACCATTAAATGGTTTAATGGTTATCTTTTAATGTTGGCTTGTAACCTATTTGCATTCATTAGATTAAAGATGAAAGATATACATTAGATGGACCATCTTCCTTCTTTCTTCTTGGCAAAATCGAATTGGGTATTGAATTTTAGGTTATGATTTTTTCAAATAGCCATCATAAAGATAAATGAAGATAATCTCATTTATTGGCTATTTTATGAGTGATTAATGAAAGAAGTGATGCATTTGATGCCTCTCTCTCCTTCCATCCATGCATATACGAAATTGGTAGGCAAGAAAGAGTTCTTGCATGTTCTTTACACCTTCTCTCCTTTCATGAAAGAGAGAATCGAAAATACCAATTGAAAGAGTTTCAATTTTGCTTCTTCTTCTTCTAAGAAAGTCTCCTCCAAACCTTTATTCTCCTTTCCCACCAAAGGATTTTGTTAACCTAATTGTCCTTGAAGAACAGGTGGCAAATCTAATTGGTTGAGGATGCTACAACAAGGACAAAGTAGATTGCTAAAGGAAAAGAGTCAAAAGCAAAGGATTTGGATACACGAAGAAGGAGGAGATAGCGCAACGAGGATTTAAAGCTGTAGCGAAGGAGTCAGTAATACTCCTGATCTTGTTTATATTTTATTATCCTTATACCATATCATGTATGGATTGGCATGTTGATTTGTATTTGTTGCTTCCGCTGGAAGTAATGATTTCTTAAAAGTTTTGAAATCTACCGTTTTTCCAAACAAAGCATGTTTTTTTTTCCGATCCAACAATTGGTATCAGAGCCAGTTTCTAATGCATGATTTCGGTTCCTATATATTGGATGCATGGATTGACAATCTTTTTGTGTATGTTGCATATCTTTATGTGATAGAAATATACATGGTGTATGTTTGCTCTTTTGGTTGTCCATAGAAGTTAAATTTACCTAGTAAGATTTCTTCATTGGTTGTAACAAGGAGGGTGGTCTATCATCACCATGTTTCGTCCTTGGTTTCTTTTTTCTATTTTCTTTGATTTTGTAATATACAAGTTGATGTAATGATGAAGATGGAGCAGCCATGGATTGAAGAAATGGAAAGGTAAAATTTTCGGTGCATCCTTTTGTGTATTGGCATAAGTTTTGTGAAAACATAAGTGCTGGGTTTTTGTTTCAAAGAATCAAATTTCGATTTTACTAAAATACTAAGTGCTGGTTTTTTATTTTCATGAAATGAGCTTCGGTTTTAATTAAAACTAGTGCTAGAATTTTTTTTCAAAACAAAGATTTGGTTTTCTAAAAATCTGGTGCTGGAATTTTATTTTTCAAAGTGACAAAATTTGATTTTCATATATGCCATTACATTTTGTTTACCGAATGGGCCGGATCATGTTTGTGAAGAGTTCGAAGCGGAAGATCCAAGTCCAATAAGAATACTTTGGGCCTAAAAGGCTTGTAATTATTTAATTTTTCTAGGATGGACAATCAAAAGTGACTTTATTAGTTCATGTGATGAATGGAGAAATGAATGCTTCTAATATGTGATATTATGTGATTGCATGTCATTTAGAAAATTGCCAACCCTAGGCTTTGCCATGCATTCATTATGTATAAGATATATAATGAAACAATATAGGATGGATAATAAATTGCATCTAGACAAGATGATATTTAAAACTTAAAGCCCAAAAAGATTGAGTGGGAGAGGATGCTCCTGTAAGAGTCCACGGTCTCCAAATGATGGTCTGTTTGCATGTGGTGAAGTGTTACTCCCCATCGGAGGGCATGGATCCTAGATCTTGCATGGTTTGGGTCTCCTTAAGGATAAGTCCACTTAATGATAGCAAATGTGACCTCCCATCGAGGCATGGTTTGTAGGTATCTTTAGTGAATGAATCAAATGGTTAAACACTCAACATTTTTTATCAATAAACTGCCCACTGTAGCTCTGTTGGTAAAAGTATGGACCAAATTAAGACGCTTCTTAAAAAATTGTGAAGTGAATCACATGTTAATACAATACTAATAAAATGATATAGAATGCACGAGAAGGGGTGTTGAATTGTGTATTCCATTTTTTGAAAAATCTTTCAAAACTGTTTGTTAGAAATAAAATTCTTTACAAAACTTCAGATAAATTCTAATTAATCAAAACTTTGAAAACTTTGTTTACTGATTAAGTTTTGATAAAACTTGAATCTAAAATAGAGATAGAGTGAGAGTAGTCGACACAGCAATTTATCCTGGTTCACCCCAAACCGTGGGCTATGTCTAGTCCTCAGAGTTCTTTCTGAGATTTTCACTATCTCTTTCAACGTTACAAGTATTCTTTGCGAGCCTCTTCAGGTCTCTACAATCAGTATTCTTTCAGACTTAGCCTCTGCAGGCTATCTGTACTACTTTTGCTCAGAAAAGTGTTTACACACTTGTTACAGTAAAATAGCTCTCAGCTAATTTGAACATAATGCTTTTTTGCTAACTTTCGCTAATTTTTTCTCACTTTGTCTAACTTTGGCTAACTTTGCAATCTTCGACTTCGACTTCGACTTGTATTTATAGACTTCGTCTCCAACTGTTTCTTGATTCTTGTTTCTTGAATCTTTAAAAAAATGATTATTTAGTTGAGTTCTGTAACTAACTCGAACTAACTACTTCGTCTTCTTTTCGAATTCCGCATTTGTTTTTCTTCGTCTGTATTTTATCGTTTGTGCTTCTGCGTCTGCGTCTGTTTTTACTTCGTCTGTGTCTGCTTTTACTATTTTGCGTCTTCGTCTACTTTACTATTCACATCTGCGTCTGCGTCTGCATCTGCTTTGTTTAGAGTCTGCGTCTGCTTTTCATTTAGCGTTTGTTTCATTTAGCGTCTGCGTCTGTGTTCCTTCGTCTGGATGACTTCTTCTGTATGTCTGACTTCGTCTGCTTTTGTTTTTCTTTTATTTTTCTCTTTTGTTATACATCAAAATCATATCTAAGTAAAGTTATTTGGACTTAACAATCTCCCCCTTTTTGATGATAACAAATTATATACAAAAGAAAACAAAATACAATGTTTGGAAAAGAACACAAAAAACTTATCTTCAGAACTTCTTCTTTGACTTCTTCCTTTCTTCGTCTGCTTCAGTCACACCTTCTTCTTTAAACATTCTGAACATCCTCTTCTCTTCTACTCATTCTCTTCTCCCCTTGTTCATTCTCTTCTTTTATGCTCTTCTCCCCCTATTTGTTATAATAAAAAATGATTAACGATGATGGCTCTTCAGCAGTTCTGTCATCATCTTCTTCAGGTCATTCATCCTCTCCTTGATGTCATTGACTTCACCACGTAATTTGCTGATTTCAGCTTGGGAGTCCAACTGTTGGAACCCCTCCCTGGTGCGACACGTGTCCGACGTCCTACGTGACATCTGAACGCGCATCCCACGAGGAAGGGATCCCTCACCACGAAAGAAACCTCGAATTGAACTTAAGTGCACGTCATCCGAATAAACCTTGATAAATTTACCCTAATTATCCTCCAATAAAATTTGATCTGCTTAGGGCCCATAATTACTCCTATGCCTAAGCTAATCCAAAAATCCCATGCCTCTAGGTCAAATGAAAACAGAAAATGCCTCAATCGGATCTTTATATCTCACAAAAACGCAATTTCGCACAAAACTGACACACATTGGCCATAAAGTCCAACGATGACCCGACACTCTCATTTTACCAAAAAGGAATAGAAAATGTTACTAGTTAATTAATACTTCAAATTTCATGCAAATCGGAGGTCAAATGGATAAGAATCAAGGAAAATAAGAAAAGATATTATATTTGCTTTAAAATCAATATATTTTACATTTTTATAACCTTTCACCCCAAGTTCAAATTGCGAAGAGTCATTGATTATTTCATGAAAAAAACAAAATTCATTTCAATCATTAAAAAAAGTAAAGATCTGATTAAAGTTGTTGTTTAGCTAATTACCATATGAATTGTGAAAATGACCAAATGAATAGTAAAAATGACCAAATAAATAGTGATCAGAAATTTTCAAGAGCCCATAACTTTTTCATCTTAAGTCGGAAATTAACCTATTTTATACCGTTTTAAAGATCTTGACAAGTTCTACAAACTTTAAGAAATACCTCTCACTCCAATTCTTACTCTAACACGCCCTAAAACCCAAAGCAAGGTGGCTGCCCATTTTAAAAAAAAAATGGACAGCACCTCCCCTAAAAATGCACTAGCCAACTCTTCTATTTTCCAACCTAACTTCCACCTACACAAAAACACTTCAATCTCCCAAATTTTCATACATATCCTACAACCATACCACATCAAACTCCAAATGGCAACAACACACTCTTAGGTATCTAGCATTTCATCATTTCAATATCTTAAAGAACTACCATCTCATCTTTGCTTCTATCTATGTTAACCATACATCCATACATGCTTAGGAATCATATACAATATACAATGAAAACTTCAAAAAAAAAACCTTAATATTTACATGAAATAAGCAAATACAATGCTTTAAGGAGCATTTTAGCCCGATTACAAACATTCCAAAGAAAGTTTACAAAATCCAAACTTTGTCTAAAATGCTAGCCAAAGCATTATTTTCAAAAGTATGACTTCAAAAATAAAAGCATCGGAGTAATGCCTTATTCCCGATGCGACGACCCGATTTCTCGCTCAATACCTGTGGAGGGAGGAAGGGGGTGAGCACGACTCAAGTGGGTAACAGTTTAATATCCAAGCACAAGCTAAAACATTCATTAACAATTAAATTTTTCCAAGTCAAAGGAATCTCATTTACTAATGAATGAAACATTTACAGAAAGCAACAAATATCATACAACAGTACATAATCACATAACAAACGGTTTGAGTGATCCTAACATGACGTACTACACATGTTCGACAAGCGACCATGTGTAGCCGTGAACAGAGGGGAGTCCAAAATCGGAGCTCCTATGCCACTAGCGGGTAGCCGGGAGAAGGCTATAGCAGACAAGTGCGCACTTGCTAACAGAGGGGATCACTACAAACCCAATTAATCATGCAATTCACATTAGGCATTTATCCAAGATCACATACTCAAATCTTTTTTCCACTTTCTATCAGTTTTCCAATCATTTTCCATACTTCTTCCATACTTTTTCCATACTTTATACTATTCACAAAGATTCGCCACACATGGTCATTAATCACACAATCTTGACAACAATTTACAAATAGTTACACAATGTAGTTATATAATAAGGCATATAATCCATTTCTCAACTATTACAAACACCACTTTATTCAAACTTTGAAAATCATAGGAAAACATTTAAGAGATATTTAGGTAGCCTATTACTCAAGTATTAAAAAGTTACCCACCTTGACTTCTTTGATTCGGAACTTGGATATCTTGACCCAATTGATTATCTCGACCCTCCTCAATTTCCAAGCGCCTTAAATGACCTAAAACAAAGCATAAGAATGCTAATTAATAAAAAGCACCTATGCTGGAATTTTCCAAGACTATAGAAACTTGACTTTAATCTAACCTAACCATTCCTAAACCTTTCCTAAGCTATACTAACCATAACCCCTATCAATTTACTACATTATTTTCGAAAATTCTTAATTCCTAGGGCCATACACCCATGCTGATTTTTTAACTAAGCCACTATACTTCTTCTTCTTTTTTTTTTCACCAATACTTTTCAAACCACCATTATGAATCAAGCTAACAACAAAACCAAGAAATTTTCGAAATCTCTTACCTTCTCAACACCCACGAAATCTCTTCTTTTTGCTTCTAAAGATGGATAAACTTTCCCTTGCACTTCCTACCACGTGAATCAACCTTCCTCAAGCATAAAAACCCTACCTTATTCTCTTCTTCTTCTTCTTCTTCTTGAAGGCCGAAACTCACTCTTCCATTTCTCTTCTTTGTGAAAAAAAACGACAAGCTCTCTCTTCTATCTTCTAGCAACTTCGTGGGTCTTCTCAAATAAACCTAAAACTCACTTAACCTAAGCACAAAAACGACATCACTTTAGCCTCCTTCCTTTGCATTTTCGTTGGCCACTCCTTTAAAACTTAAAATTCCTAAGCTTTCTTCCTTTAACCTAACCCTAACTCTTTAACTTAAACCTAACTCTTTAACCTAAGCCCAAGTCTTCAACCCCAAGTCTTTTCCTTCCTTATAACCTTTCCCAAATTTTCATTTTCCCTCCTTCCAACTTAAATTTTTGTGGGCTCCCTCTTAAAAGCCCAAATGCTTCCTTTCTTTTTCATTTACTTCACCTTAAAAACCCTAGTCCACTTATATGCTTCCCCATCATTTAAAAGACATGCCAAAGGCCTAAAAGCCCACTTTAATAACCTAAAGCCTTAAAACCTTATAAACACTTCCTAATTTATCCTAACACTATTTTATGGCCTCATCTACTATTTTCTTATTATGTTAAAATCTAACACCAAAATTAAAATTCTAATTTAACTAAATTCCGTCAATTAATAATTATTGCACTAAAATCTCTAATTATTCTAACCAATAGGAAATCTAATAAAACCCTAATTTCATACTAACCAAAAGACAATTTAAATTGCAAACCTATTTAATAGGGAAAAAGGGATCGGGGTCTAACACCAACGGTGAGGAGGATTGTTCAACATCTGCTGAGGGAGCAGTGAACGGAATTGTCGTAGTATAAGCATCAGAGGTAGGAATGTATTCATCATTGATCTTAATAGTTAGTGGACGAATAAATGTATCAGATTCAAAGGCAGCATCAACAACTGTCTTCCTTGCAGGGGTATGCCTTCAGCTTCAATAGACAGTGTACCAGATAAAGGTCTAATATACAAAACTGTCTGAACAAAGAATTCTATAAATGTCCCTGTGATAACTCTTCCCCCCACTGGACAGTCTTCTTGCTTGTCAGTATAGCTGCAACTCGCTTCATTTTTATTCTCATTCGAAGCGTATGCATCATCAATTCTACGCACTTCTTCTTCAATTTGATTTGTGGACAGATCATCACGAACTTTTTCAGGGAATAGCTTTGACTTCCCCTTAGTCAAATACAAAGGATATCTTGGCTGGATATCCGGTACAATCTTTATTTCCGTGTTTTCTGTGATCGGAAAAATAGTACACGGCTTGCAGGGAATTTTTGTAGGGTATGGCTTCGTAGCAGCATCCCTCATAGCATAGTAGAACATCTTTTCATCTTCTTTCAGTAAGTCCCATGTGTCACTATTTATTGACATAGGTTGTACGAGAACTACTGTCTTTTTCATTGGTTGACTATCGATAGCGATAGCAGTTGTCCTGGTAACATAATGAAATATTTTGATCTTCATCTTTTGTTTTTTCAAAAACTTATGATAGTTGTATACCATCAGACAAGGTTTATCTTTATCCAAGTCTGATTCTGCTGTTGCCTCTGGTTGAGCTTCAATAGGATTCTCCTGAACCAGGCTTTGCTCCACTGGTTCCTTCTGTTGAGCAATGGAGATTTCCTGAACTCTGCTCTGCTCAGTTTCTTTTTCTTTTTAAGCAGCATCAGAGGTTTCTTTCTTTCGACTAACCTCCTCAGCAGTTGACACGGTCTTCTTCCTACTAATCTTCTTAGTCTTGTCTTCTGCTTCAGTCAGCCTTGAAGTTTTTTGTACTTGAGATTTTTCTCTTTCAGATTCTGATTTTCTCTTCTTGTTAGTCTCTTTAGTTTTTCTGGCTGTATCCTCTTTCAGAATAGAAACTAACGACCTTGTCGCTTTAGGTGCACGAGATTGAGGAGTTTGTTCCTGACTCTGTTCTCTGGCATTCTTCTCTTCTTGTTGCCTTAGAGTCCGAATCCTCAGTGATCTCTTCGCCTTCTTCATAACTTCACTTAAAAGACTTTCTCCATGTCTTTTTGACGCACCTTCTTCTGTCCTTCGCGGTAGACTTACTTCGACCTGAGGACTTGCCCGTTTTATCAGCGATCTTCCCGTAAGTCTTCTTATTTCTTCCGCAGGCAATCTTATACTCACTTGAGTTCGGAGACTTGAAGCGGGAGACTTCTTCGATACATGCTCCCCTCAGTTCTTGTTCTCCTTAAAGAGTCTGTTTCTTCTCTGATCACTGTCCTCAGACCCATTCGCTGTATAGTGATTGAATCAATCTTATTTTTCACTGGAACAATACTTTTATTTTCTCTGTGGAGAGGGATTCCGGATTCCTTAAAAATCCTTGTAAGAAGTATGCCGTAAGGATAGCTATTTGTATCCTTCATCCCCTTAGTCATATAATGAAAAATTAAGAAGGGTAAATCGACAGGATTGCGATTCAACAGGTAGAACAAGCATTGTTCATCCAGGGTAGTCACTAAATGTCTAGAACCTACTCTGGGTAGAATGCAATTAAACAAAATCGCATGGAGAACCCTAGCTTTTGGGACCAGATTCGAAGTCTTCCTCTCCGAAGGATCATTGGCTCCATATAATTGTCTTATGACATCTTCTTCTCTCATACCAACCTGAGACATCCAACCGGTCTTGGTAGATAGAATCTCACCAACCGATGGACAATCGGTCACCTTCTTTATCAGCTGCTTAGTCACAACAACAGATATACCATCTACTGAAGATACCACAGTGTTGTCTACAAGCTGAGCATTCTTCCAAAAATCAAAAACCTCATTTGTGTATACTGGTTCTTGTACCTGGAAGAAATTCCTCCAACCAACTCTTACAATCTCCGGTTCTACATCCATACCATCATTTCTCAATGACTCGAAATCCACATGTCTTTCGAATATCATAGCTGCTTCCATTGTTTCAGAACGAAAATTGTCTCTGGTTAGCTTTTCGTCTAGGGTAGGATGATTGAGAGAATTTGGAAAGCAAGATGAACCGTCTGGTGATGTGAGTAACCGCAATGATATCAACTTCAGGCAACTTGAAAGGTCTTATCACGCGTATTCTAGAATCATAGGGATTCTGAAGATCGTGGCGTTTCCTCAAAACTTCCTTGTCAGAGAAGTTACCAGCTGTAACTCACTGTACCTGACGCCGTTAGTTTTGACGTCCCTTTAGCCTGACTGTTCACTTAACATGACCATGTTAAGGTTACGTCTGATCTTCTGGAAACGTTCTTCACTCAATGGTTTAGTGAAGATGTTTGCCCACTGAGACTCTGTTTCGATGAACTGTAGACGCACCACCTTCCTCTGAACATAGTCTCTCAGAAAGTGATGTCTGACTTTGATGTGTTTCACTCTAGAATGCTGAATTGGATTCTTTGACAGATTGATTGCACTTGTGTTGTCGCAGTAGATTGGAATCTCCTCTTCTCGAACTGAATAGTCTTCAAGTTGATATTTGGTCCACAACGTACATGAACAACGACTTGACGACATATATATTACTTGGCGGTTGATGAGCTATCGAGCTTTGTCTCTTGCTTGACCAGGAAACTAGGTTTGCGCCAAGAAAGTGACATCCTCCACTTGTGCTCTTTCTTTCGATTCTATCTCCGGCATAGTCCGCATCACAATATCCAATTAACCTGAAATCTCTACCTTTCTCAAACATTAAGCAAAGATCAGTAGTACCTGCAAGATATCTCATAATTCTTTTAACAGCAATAAAATGAGACTCTCTAGGATCGGCCTGAAATCTTGCAAACAAGCATATACTAAACAAAATATCAGGTCTACTTGCTGTAAGATACAGTAAAGAACCGATCATCCCTCTATACATGGTTTGATCCACCTTCTTACCAATTTCATCTTTCGACAAAAGGTTTGAAGGATGCATCGGAGTAGTCATTGGCTTCACATTCTGCATATCAAATTTGAGCAACAATTCTTTCACGTACTTTTGTTGATGAATAAAGATCTTCTCTTGATGCAGCAACTTGCAACCCAAGAAAGAACTTTAATTCACCCATCATGCTCATTTCAAACTCTTTCTTCATTAGACTCTCAAACTTCATGCATTGCTTGTTTGAAGTAGCTCCAAAAATAATATCATCAACATAAATCTGAACTAAAATAAAATCATTCTGAAAATTTTTCCTAAAGAGCGTCTTATCAACTTGACCTCTACTAAAACCATTCTCAAAGAGAAAAGTACTCAAACGATCATACCAAGCTCTAGGAGTTTGCTTCAGTCCGTATAAGGCTTTATGAAGTCTATAGATATGGTCTAGATTCTTAACATCCTCGAAACCAGGTGGTTGCTTAACATACACCTCTTTGTCTATAAAACCGTTCAGAAAGGCACTCTTCACATCCATCTGAAACAGCTTTATGTTATGACACATAGCATATGCCAGCAGAATCCTAATGGCTTCAAGTCTTACTACTGGAGCATACGTCTCATTGTAGTCTATTCCTTCTTGCTGATTATAGCCTTGTACTACTAATCTAGCCCTATTTCGACTCACTCTTTCTGATTCGTCTAACTTATTCTTAAAGACCCATCTGGTTCCTATGATGGATTTCTTAGGGGGTTTCGAAACTAAGGACCACACATTATTTCTAGTAAATTGATTCAGCACCTCTTGCATGGCTAACACCCAAGCTTCGTCTTGAAGAGCTTCCTCAACCTTCTTAGGTTCTATTTCAGAGATAAAAGCTACATTAGCTTCTCTTCTGAATCTGGACCTTGTTTTAACTCCTTCTGAGGTCTCTCCTATAATCAACTCTTCTGGATGAGAACTTTTATATTTCCAATCTCTTTTCAGTCTGATAGTTTCTGGAATATCTTCTACTTTTTCTACATGAGTTCCTGATGATGGAGTTTCTGTACTGTCATCTAAGTTCTTTGAAGGACCTTCACTCTCCATGTCATCTTCCTTATGGGGTTGGGAACTATCATCAAACTTGACATGGATGGTCTCCTCAACTGTCTTTGAAGTAAGGTTGTACACCCGAAATGCCTTAGACGATAATGAGTAGCCTAGAAAGATTCCTGGATAGGTCTTTGAATCGAATTTATCCAACAACTCCTTTGTATTCAGAATAGAGCATTTGCACCCGAATAGATGAAAGTAAGATATATTTGGTCTTCTTCCATTCCATAACTCATAAGGAGTCTTCTTCAACATGGGTCTCAACAGAATTCTATTCTGAATATAGCATGCTGTATTCACAGCTTCTGCCCAGAAGTATTTAGGAAGATTCTTTTCACACAGCATGGTCCTTGCCATCTCTTGAATAGTCCTGTTCTTCCTTTCAACAACTCCATTCTGTTGTGGAGTCCTGGGAGTAGAGAAATTGTGGAAAATTCCATTCTCTTCACAGAATAATGTAAACTTCTCATTCTCAAACTCTCCACCACGGTCACTCCTGATACTGGCTATAGACACTCCTTTTTCATTCTGTAACTTTCTGGATAAGGTCATAAAGCACTTAAAAGATTCATTTTTGTGTGATAAAAACAATATCCAACAAAATTGAGTAAAGTCATCAACAATAACAAGTCCATATTTCTTTCCGCCAAGCCTTATTGTCCTTGTTGGACCAAATAAATCCATATGTAACAATTCTAAAGGTCTAGATGATGTTACGAAATTTTTAGAAGAAAAAGAAGTTTTAACTTGTTTTCCTTTCAAACAGTTTTCACAGAAAAACTCTTTGTCAAAACTTATTTTTGGCAATCCTCTTACCAAATCATGTTTTGCCAACTTTGAAATATGTTTAAAAGAGACACGACCTAGCTTTTTATGTCAGATTAGTCTTTCTTCTTCAGAAGATAGAAAACATGAAACATTTTGACTTTGAAAATCTTCTAAATCAATTTTGTAAAGATTGTTTCTTCTCTTAACAGAGAAAAGTATAGACCCATCTTTGTTTCTGACTTTGCAAAGATTTTGATTGAATGTGACAGTGAAACCAGAATCACACAATTGACTGACGCTAATCAAGTTATGCTTTGGACCATCAATAAGCAGTACATTATTTATGCATGCGAAGGAATCTTTACCTATTTTACCGATTCCAATGATCTTGCCCTGCTGGTTGTCTCCGAAAGTTACCGATCTTCCCTTCTTATACTGAAGGTCTAGGAACATAGTCCTTTTTCCCGTCATATGTCTCAAGCATCTACTGTCTAAATACCAATGGTGCTTGCCGTATTTTCCAAGGAAGGATATCTGCAGGAGAAACTATTTTATTTTTCGGTACCCAAATTTTCTTGGGTCCTTTATGGTTAGTAGTATGCATATGATGAGTTCTTTGATGCATATAACTAGAACTGTAACATCCCATCTCCGATGGGAAGGGTCTTTTCATAAATTGGGACGGGTTAGGAGTATTGAATTATATCTCGGCTTGAACATACAACTTATCGCCTCTATGATTGATGGTTTGTTGCACTTGCACACGGTAAACATGCATTCATGACATTTTCCGGCTTAGGTTTCAAATTGAGATCTTTTGTGAAATTTATAGGATAATGGTACTTGGAAAATTATATGGAGTGCGCCATTGAGTGTTTTACATTTTTAGGAATTTATGAGAATTTTTCTGGAATTATTCGGAGAAAATTCCCAGACTGGCAAAATCGTCGGTAAATGGCCTAAATGTGTTTTTGTAGTGAAAAATGTGGTTTTCGTGTTTAAAAAATTATTGGGAGTGGACTGTCATATGTCTTACAATTTTGGGCAATTTAGGTAATTTTCAAAAAAATGGTTCGGGGTTCTTGCCCGGACTGGAAGATTTCAACAGACTGAGTGAGTGAGTTGTTTTGTGCTGAACAGGATTGCCTAATGACATGAGATTAATGGATAATTGATATTAGGGAATTATTTTAGTGTCATCATTAGAGTTTAATTGGGATTAGTGCTTAATTAACTAAGATTAGCTAAATTTTGTCTTTTCTTCATTAAAATGCTAAGTGTCCCTTTTTAATTAATGAGTTTTGTCTTCATTTATCATCACCTACGACACTCCTTATGCTTGAAGTCAATAAATTAGTTTTAAAATATCACTTATGCTTGAGTTTTCCTTTTCAATTACGACTCTTCTTTTAAAGGAAACAAAGTGAAAGTTGGGTTATACTTTGCACCATCCGAAACATTGCTCCTTTTCCTTGGTGTGATTTCTTCTCCATTGAATTTCTTTCCTCTCATCCCATACAAGACAAGAAGGTCTTCCTTGGTTCCTTGCTTTCTTCTCTCCACACATGAACCAAGTTGTATCCATGGGAAGATGATGACAAGCATGTTTGGTGGGATAGCCTTAGGTTTTGGGAGAAGTTGAGAAGTGTGAGTGACTTGGAGATTTGAGAGCTTATAACTTATTTAAGGTAAGAATTGTGTTTGTTCTTATTCTTTTGGTAGTTAGAAGCATTTATGGGGAGCACTTGTGCATTTACTTCATGATGAAAGTGGTAAGTTTTAATGGGTTTAATCCATACTTGTGTGAGGGAATGGGTTATGGTAGTTAAAGAATGTGAAAGAGATGTTTTAATGCTATTTATGATGTTTAATGAATGGAAATAAATTATGGTAGTTGGTTATGTGGGTGCTGCAAAATTTTGAATAATTATATAGGTATATGTTGTGATGAATTTGTGGTTGAATTAGAGGTATAATTGGATGCTTAGTGATGTGTTATTGATGTTAGAAGTGATAGGAGTTAGGTTAATGTTGAAAGCTGGAAAATGAATCTTTGACCTATTGTAATGTTTTGATCATAACTAATTGTATAGGTGTGAAAATGAGGTGAGGTTTGTGCCTAATGAAACTTTGGGATGTTGGCTTCAACTTTGTGTGAAATAGGTGTTGTTAAATGGTAAAGTTAGAAGGGTGAATTTTTGCATGGAAAGTTTCTGTTTGTAGGGTTTGTGCACAGTACCCGCATATATGACCTGATTACTTTGTTGATTTTTCTAAATAAATTGAGATGGAATTAAGGAAAATGGTCTTCATGGAAGTTGTATCATATTGAGTTAGCTTTCCATTTCCACTGATCGTGCTAATTTTAGATTTGTATATTGGGAGATATGAACTGATTACTATTGACTGGTTTTGGAGCATTTTGATGAAACCTAGCCTAGGTGTTGAGTTTGTGAGCTTGCGGATTGGAAGTAATTTTAGCAAATTATGTGAACTGAATTGGTGTGAGTGATCTTCTGTAAAGTTTCAGAGGAAGGAATTATCTTGAAAATGATATATGGTGTGTAATTTTTAGAGGTCATATTTGGGAGTTATGATTTTTCAAATATTGAACTTGCATTAGGTTATGAATTGCTGATCATGGCAGTAACTTGCATGACAGTTTTGAAATTGTTAGAAATTGAATTGGATTTTGAGTTCTTCATGAAAATTGAAGTTTAAGATCTTATCTTTTCAGGGATATAAGGTAGTGAATTTTGTGACATTTGTGCTAAGAGTTATGCTGTTTGGAAAATTACTGTCCAGATTGGTTGATTTCAGTAGACAGATTCTTTGTGGAATTGTTTGACCTAGTTAGCAAGTGATTTTGATTTTAGGTTGTTCATGAAAGTTGTAGATGACATTGTGAACTTATTGAGCATATTTATGTGGTAATTTCTGGCTGAAGAATCTGAGAGTTATGGAAATTGCAATGTACTGTCTGTTTTAATGGGATTTGAGTAGGCAGTAGCTTTGAAGGGATTTTTGATACCCTTAAGGGTGAAATTAATTTTTATGGTCTTCTTGAGAATTGTAGAGGGTTTCATGATCTTTCCAATGAGATATAGTTTGTATTTTTCTGAATTGTGTGCTAAGAGATATGAGTGTTGGAAGTTGGATTAGAAATCAGAAAAAAGGGGGAATGAGATTGTGGAATCACGCCCGGTCACTAGGGCGACGCCTCGCCCTAGTGACGAGGCTCGAATGGACGGCATCACTAGGGCGACGCCTCACCCTAGTGACGAGGCTGGATCAGTCGGCCTCGCGAGGGCGACGCCTCGCCCCCGCGAGGCTGGTTTTTCTTATTTATTATTATTTGATTATTTGGTATTTGGTGATTCTTTTGTCAATTTCTTTTCCGTCCGTCGTCCGATTGACCGGATTCTTGAGGCATCGGATCCGTAGAACATTTAATTTCATTCTGTGAGAAATTGGGAATTTTTGGACGGGAAATTGACGTGGCCCCGGGTAACGGAGCATTTAATCATTGTTTTGTTTAATTGGGGACCTATAGAGGTCCGAATTGCGCACCGTCAGCGCTAATAGGTTTCTAATTTTTAGACGGATTTTTCTAATAGAAAAAAATGAAATTAGGGCCGGGAATGTCATGAACATGCATTGTGCACCTGCAAATTGCTTCATATGCATTATTAAATAGTTCTGATTGGACAAGAGGTAATGAGTATATTTTCTGATTATTATAGAGGCACATTTGGAGCGTCGATCTACCGATGTTACTGAGACTTCCAGATATTAGCTCGGAAGTACAGGTGAGTAACCTAGTTGGTTCCTCAATCTATATGTGATGAAAATGATTTGGTTATGCCATGTGGAGATAATGGAGGGATTATGTGTGTTTGCTTTTGAATGATTTCGGATCATAGGTGTCCGAAGTATTGGAAACTTGTTATCGAAGTGCTATTTGTGTGTAATTGTTTGTGAGTGTTTACATTGGAGATCTCGGACCAAAGTTCCGAGAAAATGGGAAATTGATATTGAAGTGTTAATTGTCTGTTTCGATACATTGGATGTGACTGTCAATGTGATATGGTAGGATGCAATAAATTGGAAATGTATATAACTGAAACACCAGACCGAAGGTCCGAAGAAACAGAAATTGGTCACTAAACTATAACTGACTGTAAATGGGAATTAGAGCATATGCATCCATGCATGATGGCATGATCAGATAAAGGCAGTTGTGACCGGAGCAGCCACCGTATCAGGGTATATCACGCCCAACGTATATGAGAGCTTTCAGCTCAACGTACAGGACCTCAGGTCCAACGTATTCAGAGCCTCAGGCTCAATGTACCAGGGCTTAAGCCCAATGTTTTCAAAGCCACTGGCTCAACGCAATGTGCCCGTTACTGGGACAGTTTCAGGCGTACGATCACAACAACGAAACGAAAATGAAAAGTGTCACATGTTCATTGCATAAATGATATGACTAAATATGGATGGTATGAAAGGCGATATGCTTTACATTTGTGAATTGTGATAGTATGTGATATTTGGTAAATTGATTGAATATGTATGAATTGAGTGAACCATCGATGATGGTTTCTCACTGAGTTTGCAAACTCACCCAACATTACAAATATTTTTCAGGAATTGAAGAGTACCCCGTTAGTGAACCGGGAGTATGATTACTACAAGAGAGTCGGTGTTCGATGTCGGGATCAGTTCACGCTCAGATTTGTGTTATTTTGACTTATGTGTAAATTTATATTCCATAATAGTAATCTTGAATTGTTTGAGGGCCCTAATTGATAAATATTGTTTGAAAAATGATCTTTGATAAAGTGTATGACTGAAATGGGTTTTCGTATCACGGGCCCAAATCGTTTATTCATAATTCCGTGCACTCGACTGTTTCAAAAAAAAATATCATAATGAGTTTTTACACTGCATTGACTGCTCTAGCACACCACCCTCGCGGGTTGCAGGCTCGGATATCACCGTCGATGTCAGGTTCAGGTCTCACGGGAGTGGGGTGTTACAAGAACGTTGATCAAAACGAGATTTATTATGGTTTCTCTTTTGAAAGAAAGGTTTTTTTATGAGACTGAGTCTTGTTACCTGTAAACCCTAATCCGGTTTTATCACTCGGATATCTACATTTTTCAAGCATCTCATTCATTTTCTTAGTGCTCTCTGTGAAGGTAGCTAAATCAGCTGACAGATTCTTAATTCTTAGTTTAAGCTGATTAATCTCTTCTGATCTGTCTATGACTTTATTTTTCTCCTCTAATTGCTTCTTTAGACAGACATTTTCTCTCTCTATTACTTCAATACGTCTAATATTTTCTGCATACTTTTTCTTTAACAGTTTGTATTGTTTCATAATAACATGAGAATCTTCTAACAGTTCTGAGTAGGCATCATGCAAATTATCGTAGTCAGATTTTAGCTCCTCATCACTATCTTCCTCGGCTACCAGGCAGATGTTTGCATGTTCAGACGGCTCAGAACCTGTATCTGATTCTGATGAATCTAGGTCCTCCCACGTTGCCATAATGCTTTTCTTGCCTTCTCTACTCTTCTTTGGTTTCTTTTTTAGAGTCAGACATTCGGACTTGTAGTGTCGCTGATTGCACTCGTAGCAGATGACAGATGACTTCTCTGGCTTAGCTTCATCTGTGACATTCTTCTTGAAAGTCTGGTTTGCTCTGAACTTCTTATTCCATATGCATCTTATCTTTCTAGAGATGAAAGATAACTCGTCATCTTCATCACTTGAATCTGGTTCTGATTGGCTGGAGTCGTCATCCTTTGATTCTTCAATCTTTAACGCTTTTGATGATTTCCTCCGTCTTTGAGTCTTGTGATTCTTATGTCCGGCCTTCAGCGCTATCGACTTGTCCCGTTTGGGCTTGTCTTCAGCATCGAGTTCAACTTCATGAATCTTCAAGGATCCAAGCAACTCGTCAAGTTTTAGCACGCTCAAATCTTTGGCTTCTTGCAACGCAGTAACTTTAGGTCTCCACCTCTTTGGAAGACTTCTTAAAATCTTTCGAACATGGTCTTGATTGTTGTACGTTCTTCCAAGAGCTTTCAATCCATTGACAATTGTTTGAAATCTTCCAAACATTTGATCAATAGATTCTTCATCTTTCATCCTAAAAAGTTCATACTGTTGCACAAGAATACTTATCTTAGATTCTTTAACTTGGCTTGTGCCTTCGTGAGCGATGGACAATGTGTCCCACATCTCCTTCGCGGTATCGCATCTGAGGACTTTGTCATACTCGCTTCTGCTTAGGGCACACGTCAAGAAGAACTTCGCCTTTGAGTTCAGTTGTATTCTTGCCTTTTGGTCAGCCGTCTATCTGACTCGTGGAATGGAATTGCCATCTTCGTCTACTGGTGTATGAGGTCCATTCTCTATTACGTCCCAAAGGTCGACATGAGTAGATTCTATGAATAGCCGCATCCTATCTTTCCAGTAATGATAATCTTCTCCGTTGAATGCTGGAGGTCTAGTGACTGAGGCTCTTTCTACGATGTATGCATGTGATTCCGCCATTATCTTTGATCCACACTTTGCTAAAGTGATCCTTGGATACTAGGCTCTGATACCAATTGAAGTGAATCACACGTTAATACAATACTAATAAAATGATATAGAATGCACGAGAAAGGGGGGGGGTTGAATTGTGTATTCCCCTTTTTGAAAAATCTTTCAAAACTGTTTGTTAGAAATAAAATTCTTTACAAAACTTCAAATAAATTCTAATTAATCAAAACTTTGTTTACTGATTAAGTACTGATAAAACTTGAATCTAAAATAGAGATAGAGTGAGAGTATTCGACACAGCAATTTATCCTGGTTCACCCCAAACCGTGGGCTACGTCCAGTCCTCAGAGTTCTTTTTAAGATGTCCACTATCTCTTTCAACGTTACAAGTATTCTTTGCGAGCCTCTTCAGATCTCTACAATCAGTATTCTTTCACACTTAGCCTCTGCAGGCTATCTGCACTACTTTTTTTTTCAGAAAAGTGTTTACACACTTGTTACAGTAAAATAGCTCTCAGCTAATTTGAACAGAATGCTTTTTTGCTAACTTTCGCTAACTTTTTCTCACTTTGTCTAACTTTGGCTAACTTTGTAATCTTCGACTTCGACTTGTATTTATAGCCTTCGTCTCCATCTGCTTCTTGATTCTTGTTTCTTGAATCTTTAAAGAAACGGTTATTCAGTTGAGTTCAGAACTTAACTCGAATCGACTCCTTAAATCTTCTTTTAATTCGCATTTGTTTTCTTCGCCATATTTTATAAATCGTGCTTCTGCGTCTACGTCTGTTTTTACTTCGTCTTTGTCTGCTTTTACTATTTCGTGTCTTCGTCTGCTTTACTATTCGCATCTGCGTCTGCGTCTACTTTGTTTAGCGTCTGCGTCTGCTTTTCATTTTGCGTCTGTTTCATTTAGCGTCTGTGTCTGTGTTCCTTCGTCTGTATGACTTCTTCTGTATGTCTGACTTCGTCTGCTTTTGTTTTTCTTTTATTTTGTTCTTTTGTTATACATCAAAATCATATCTAAGTAAAGTCATTTGGACTTAACAAATTGGGCATGAGATGCTTGGTAGTTTTTGAGTGGGAGGGTCCCAGTTTTTCTTTTAATGGATAAGATGGCCCATCGTCACTTAGTTTGTTATAGATAAGAAAAATAACCGTCGTATAATGTTTTAGTTTTTTTAAGTTTTGTTAAATCTATCATCATGCATACATGCATCATGATTTTATACAAAGTTCCATAAATTGTTGACTAGTATGCTCATGTTTTAATAATTTATATTTTCAGACATAATCAACAAACAAAATGAATCCACTCAGCCTGCTCTTGACTAATAACAAATTGGAAAATGGAAAACAGAGACAATTTTAATGAATGGAGACGTAACCTTGACATTGTTCTTCAATATGAACATATTTCATGGGTGTTAACTGAAAATGAGCCTACACCTCCAAGTAGAGATTCAACTCCTGAGCAAGTCCAACAACATGAGCGTTGGCAGAATGCTGACAAGACTACTAAGTGTTATATTCTGGCTTCTGTCAGCGGCATGTTGCAAAGCAAATTGCTTGTATGAAAACTGCTAGTACAATGGTCCATCACCTACATGAGATGTTTAATGTGAGGACTAGGTCTCCAAGAGTGAAAGCTATCCAAACCTTTCATAATCTCGCATGAAACACAGTGAATCAAAAGCGGGATTACATGATGAAGGTAATCTCTGTGGTCATTGAGGCTAAGATGCTTGGGGCGGATATGGATGCGGACACGCAGATGATTATGATCATCAATAGCTTAAACTCTTCTTTTCAGCAGTTTAAGTTGGACTTTGAGCTCAACAGCAAGGATTACACCTTGAGTGAGTTGATGAATACCCTCCAGAGCACGGAGGAGATATTGAATATTAAGGATCATAGGCCAGAAGCTAATGTAGCTTCTTCTTCTAAGCCCAAGGGTAAGGGCAAGGAAAAGAAGAAGGGTCCAATGAAAAAGAAGGCCCCAACAGTGGTCAAGGCCAAATCCATGAAAAAGAAGGCCAAAGAGAACATCAAAGGAAAGTGTTTCCACTGTGATGAGATGGGCCACTGGAAAAGAGACTGTCTAGTCTACCTAGAGTCCCTTAAAAGCAAACAAGGTATGGGCTTCCTAAGTTTGTTAGGAACTAGAAATGTGGCAGATTTATCTACTTCTTGAATATTAGATTCAGGAGCCACTAACCATGTTTGTAATTCTTTGCAGGGGTTCCAGTAAAGGAAAAGACTACCTAATGGCCAGTTTCAAGTCAAGATAGCAGATGGTTCCTATGTTTCAGCAGAATCAGTGGGAGTAGTTATCTTGGACTTTCCTAGTGGTCATAGGTTATATTTGGAGGATGTTTATTACATGCCAATGATTGTAAGAAGCATGATTTCTATTTTTTGTCTAATAAAATCTGGTTATTCCTTATATTTTGAAAAGGTTGTTTCAATATATGAGAATAAGGATTTTATTTGTGATGCGATAACTAAACAGGGATTTTTTTTATAGAACCTATGAAAGGCTCACTAAACACCACAGAATTGATAAAACCAAGACAATCCAAAATCTCTAGCATTAATTCAAAGTATCTGTGGCACTTAAGAATGAGTCATATCAATCAGAAAAGACTTGACAGGCTAGTAAAGGATGGGATCCTTATGGGCTTGGATAGTGATCCATTACCCACCTGTGAATCTTGTATTGAAGGAAAAATGACCAAAGCCTCATTTCTTTCTAAAGGAAACAGATTTGAATCCACATTGGACCTGGTACATACTGATGTGTGTGGGCCCATGAATGTACAAGCTAGAGGAGGTTATGAATATTTCATAATTTTTATAGATGATTACTCAAGACATGGCTATTTGTATTTGATGCATAAAAAGAGTGAATCTTTTGAAAAGTTCAAAGAATTCAAAGCTGAAGCTGAGAAGCAACTTGGCAAGTCATTAAAACAGCTTCGATCAGATCGAGGTGGTGAGTATTTATCTGGAGAGTTCCAGCAATATTTAGTTGATAATGGAATTGTTTACAATTTTTCAGCTCCTCGTACACCTCAACAGAATGGTGTAGCAGAGAGGAGAAATAGAACTCTATTGGAAATGGTAAGATCAATGATGTCCTACGCTAGCCTTCCAGAATCGTTCTAGGGATATGTCATATAAGTAAAGGAGTTTACTTCAAGGGAATGATGAGTTTCATATAATGATAGTAGTTGACTATCGATAATGGCACTATTAAATGAATCTGGAATCAAGTATGTTTTCAAGAATAAAGTGGGCCGTTACTTTAATCTTAAAACATACAACTTAAGCATTCGCTTATTATGAACCATAATCTTGATGAGTGGTGAACTCATATATGTTTCATTAATTGAAACATGTATCAGGGAACATTCACTCAAATAAAGAGTTTATAGTGTTATCATCTCTTCTAGATGTTTTAAGGAGATTTGGTGATTAAACTGGCGCCAGTAGTTTGATGGACTAGCTACCCATCAAATCTTAACACTGAGATGAGATCTTATGTGTTAATCACCATATAAAGTAAAATGAGAGATCTAGAAGGAAAAAACCAACATAAGGGCAAAACGGTAATTTTACCATTTTTTGTGCGGATGGCTATAATAAGGTTCTAAATAGGGTTTGCAATTGGACATATTCTCATAATATTTAATAATTCAAGAGTTCAACTAATTGTCTTTAGTGGAACGACATTTAGTTAATAAGCTAGAACTAATTCCAATGAGATTGAATTAATTCTAGGCTTATTGGAGCTTGAATTATCAAAGTCTATTAAGATTCCCCACTTGGCTTTAAGGAAGGTTATCAAGCTAAGTAAGAAATATAAATGGAGGTTAATTAGAAGCCCATAATTGAATATTAGGTTTGGTCTAATTAAAGAAGCCCAAATGTACATTTAGTAATGGGCTTGGTTTTTGGTTTAATGTAATGAATTAGATTAATTATATTAAAACAATTTTTTTTAAGAAGAAGATAGCAATTTCGGTTATTCCTAGGTTAAATGTGTAACCACACATTTGTCATTAAAATGCTAAATAAAGACGGTCTTTATTATGGTTAATCATCATTAAATGGAGTTATGAACTTACCATTAAATGGTTTATTGGTTGTCTTTTAATGTTGGCTTGTAACCTATTTGCATTCATTAGATTAAAGATGAAAGATGTACATTAGATGGACCATCTTCCTTCTTTCTTCTTGGCAAAACCGATATTGGGTATTGAATTTGTAACATCCCACCCCCTACTGGAAGGGTAGAATAGTAAAATTGGCATAAGGTGAGATTAATTGGGATGTATGAGTAGTGTTCATCATACTGGTACTGGTGATCCGTGAATTTGTGCACATGAAATTACTGTACATGCATACATGACATTTCCGGTAATTGGGCCTAAACGGCATTTTAGTGGGATTAACGTAGTTAATGGGCTTGGAAAATTATTCTGAGTGCGCCATAAATCGTTTTCTATTTTTAGGAATTTATGGAAATTTTTCTGGAATTTTTCGAGGTACTTGCCCAGACCGGAAAATTTCAACTGGCTGACTGAGTTATGTTTTTTTTCGGGACCGAGAAGTACTGTCTAATGGCATTGGGAATTGAGGTAAATGATTTAGGAATTTTTTTTTTTAAAAAGCCATTAGTATAAGATGGCTTAAAGCATAAGTGGGATTAATGTTCTTTAATTAAAGAAGATTAATTAGCCTTTTTGTCTTTTTCCCATTTTTAGTGCCAAGTGTCTTCTTAATTGATGAGCTTTGTCTTCTTATACTTATCTTCTACGACTTCTCCTTGGCTGTTTGAAACAAAGGAAGCACTTGAAAACTCATTTATTCTCCTCTCATTATTGTTTCCTTTGAAAGCTCACTTGAAAACTCATTATTGTTCCCTTCGATGGTCTCTTCTTCTTCATTGGATTTTTTTTCCATTCACCTAGCAAGTTGCTCTCCTTTCTCCCACCCTAAGTGTTTCCCTTCATGTAAACAAGTTCAAGCCTCCTACCCTTCCAAGATAGACGATCGTGTGTGCTTGTGTGGGGTGAAGTGAGAGTTGAAAGCTTGGTTTTGTAAGTATTTTAGCTAAGCTTTAATGATACTTGGATTATAAAGTTAATGCCTTAGTTGGTAGATGCATTCAATGGGACTTTTAGTGCCTTTATTATGATTCTTGATGCTTTAATTTGATGAAAGTTATAGGTAGAATTGTTGGGTATAAATGTATGGTGTGTTAGGATAATAAAGAACATGGTTGAGATTGGTTGTAGTTTAATGTTTTTGCTTGAATATTGATGACTAATCTTGCATGTAAATGAAGAGGTTAGGGCTGCCAACTTGAGGTAGGTATGCTTAGTGAGTGTATGCATGACCTAGGGACTGATTTCTTGTCCAATTGGGATGCTTATGGTAGTAGAAATTGATTTGGCATGATAGGAAGTGTAGGTTGAAGTTGGAAGCTGGAAGTGACTTTTGACCTATTGCAATGTTTTGATCATAACTAATTGTGTAGGTGAGAAAATGAGGGGAGGTTGGTTCCCAATTAAACTTTGGGATGTTGGCTTCAATTTAGTGTGAAATAGGTGTTGTTAAATTGTAATGCTAGAAGGTCGAAATTTTGTATGGAAAGTTTCTACTTTAGGGTCTGTGAACAGTAACTGACACTATGACCTGATTATTTTGACGATTTTTCTAAATTAATTGAGATAGAATTTGGGCAAATGGTCTTCATTAAAGTTGTAGCATATTGAGTTAGCTTTCCATTTCCACTGATCTTGCATTTTTTTGACATGTATATTGGGAGATATGAACTGATTACTATTGACTGGTTTTATGCTCTTCGGAGAAACCTAGGCTAATTGTCGATTTAGTGAGCTTTCGGATTGGAAGCAATTTTAGTAATTTTTGTGAATTGAATTGGAGTTTGAATTGTACTGAAGAGTTCTAGATGACACATTGATCTTGAAAATGAGATATGGCATAAAATTTTTAGAAGTCAGAGTTGGGAGTTATGATTTTGCAAAAACTGATCCTACATTAGAATGTGAATGGCTGACCATGGCAGTAACTTGCATAGTGGTTTTGAAATTGTTAGAAATAGAATTAGAGTTTGAGTTCTTCATGAAACTTGAATTTTGTGATCTTATCTTTTCAGGGATATAAGGTAGAGAATTTGGTGACATTTTTGCTAAGAGATATGCTGTTTGGGAAATTACTGTCCAGATTAGTTGATTTCAGTAGACTGATTCTTTGTTGAATTGTTTGTCCTAGTTAGTTATGGAATTTGGTTTTGGGTTATTCATGAAAGTTGTAGATGATCTTGTGAACTTATTGAGCATATTTATGTGGTAATTTATGGCTCAAGAATCAGAGAGTTATGGAATTTGCAATGTATCGTTCTGTTTTAATGGGATTTGAGTAGGCAGTAGCTTTGATGGGATATTTGACACCCTTAGGGGTGAAATTGATTTTTATGGTCTTCTTGAGAATTTTAGAGGGTTTTATGATCTTTCCAATGAGATATAGTTGGTCATGTTCTGAATTGTGTGCAATGAGTTATTGATGTTTGAAGTTGGATTAGAAATCAGAAAATAAAGGGGGAAAATAAGGGTTATATATATAGATATAAATTGTTGAGTTTTGGTTTCTTTTGTTAATTTCTTTTCCGTCCGACGTCCGATTGACCTGATTCTTGAGGCATCGGATTCATAGAATATTGAATTTCATTTTCTGAAAGATTCGGGATTTTTAGACGGAAAATTAACGTGGCCCTGGGTAACGAAGCCTTTAATCACTGTTTTGTTTAGTTGGGGACCTATAGAGGTCCGAATTGCGCACCGTCAACGCCAATAGGTTTCTAATTTTTAGACGGATTTTTCTAATGGAAAAAAAGAGATTAGGGTCAGGAATTCATGAACATGCATATTTTTACCTACATGTGCATCAGCAATTCATTCGGATTGAATCGTTAGTGATAGTTGCCTTCTCTGATTCTTATAGAGGCCCAAGTGGAGCGTCGTTCGACTGACGGGGCGGAAACTTCCGGCATTAGCTCGGAAGTAATATGTGAGTAACCTAGTTGGTCATCTCAATCTATGTGTTTACTGTGACTTGATTGCCCTACGGGGATTCTTATGCACTGTGTTTACTAGGACTTGATTGCCCTACGGGGATTATTGTGCACTGTGTATACTGTGACTGAATATTGTTCCTGTGTTAGCCCCAATTTTTTTTTTTAAATTTAAGCATGATTAGATTAATTGAGTAAGTTAAGTTAGCGTAAATTGAATTGAGATTTAATTAACATGTGATAGCATTAATGAGTTGGGTGAAGAATTAATGGAATTAAATGAGTTAGTTAGGTTTTAATGAGGTAGGAAAGAAAAGAAAAATAAAATGGGCTTAAAGATAATTGGGCCTAAGTAAGTTGTAGGACAAAGAGGAAATAAAGAGGAAGAAGAAGAAGGAGTTAGACTTGGGCCTTTGGGCTGGGTTAAATGAAGAAGGAGTATAAAAGGAGAAAGAAAGAAGTAAGTTAGGAGGGAAAGGAAGAGGAAAAACGAAAATAGAAGAGGAAGAGGAAGAGAACATAGTAAAGAGGAAAGAAGAAGGAGAAAAGAAAGCCTTGGCTAGGGTTTTGATTTTTTCAAGAGATTTAGCAAGTGTTTGAAGAAAGTTCAAAGAGAAAGAAGATAGAGGAGGAGCTAAGCTTCACTTTGAACCAAGAAACCACTTGTTTGGTTAAGGAATCAAGGTAAGTTATATTTTCAAGGTTAAGTTTTGTTGGTTTTATAGTTTAAAAGCTTAGAAAGAAGATGGGTTTAGTGATTCTAGGGTTAATTTCATGATTTAAGTTCATGGGGTTTTCAATTTTAGAAACCCTAAATGATATGAGGTTCTTTTCTTGTTATGGTTGAAGTGGGACAAGAAAGAAGAGAAGAGCAAGAGGAGGAACTCCATTAGCAAAGATTTAACAAGTCAAAAGGTGGGTTTCATATTTATCTTTATGTATATAAGCTACAAATGCAAATTAATGCATGACATTAATGAGTTTCACCTACTTGAAAGTTATATTAAATATGTGTGATTTAATGATTGCGAAATGCTTGATGAATGAATATGATGAAAGGCATGAATGATGTATGAAAAGATGATTTCAAAGAACGATGAATTGGACAAGAACAGTCCAATTTTATGATTTTGCATGATGGTTATGTTATGTGGGTAAGGTATAGTCCTAAGAACCGCCACGTGCACGTCGACCACGAAGCCTTCGTCCCACCGCCTGATTGTGGCATAGGATGATCCAACATTTGGACTCCTCAAGATTTGCCCATATAGACACATAAAATGAGACTATATGGTTGCCAAGAATAAGGACTTACCGAGCCATTTGATGTGTTGTTTATGTGAATTACATGAAAATGCAAGAATTATGAATGTTTGAATTGTGAAAAAATCATGTTTGAATATTGATGAACTTTGCATGATGCATGTATTATAATTTAATGAATGAATGCAAAAGTATGAATAACTAAATAGACTTGCTTGATAGATAAATATAAATGTGTTACCCACGGAGTGAAAGCTCACCCCTCAACTCTACAGAAATGAGAAGGATCCCGAGGAGCAAGCTTAAAGGCACTTACTCCAAGATTTTCTTTTGGTTTTGTATTTGAAATGATTTTGGTAAAACAATGCTTTAGTAGCATTTTAAGAATGATACTGTATTTTGAAACTTCATTGTAATTGGGCTTAAAATGCCCACTAAAGCATTGTATGAATATGACATGAGTTGATGATGATGGAATGAATGCAAATGAAATGCAAGTATGCTAAGTTCAAATGTATTTTGAGAAATTCGTGCATGTTTAAGAAAATTGCATCATTATTATAGTTTGGATTTGATTAGATGATTAAGAGTGTGGCTGTTGCTTAGAGTGGCATTTGAAGATACCTTAGGGTTTAAACATATTATATGAGGTTGTATGATGAGTTTTTTTTGCAGGTAGAAGTATTAGGATTGATAAATTGGTTAGTTGTATTTTCAAGGGAAGTGCTGCCAAATTTTCCTAAAACTTGACAGAACTTCGCCCCAGTTTTTGACCTTTGTAGGACTTGAATTAGATAAATGAGCCTTCATGAATATTGTAGTAGAAGATTAGAGCTTTCCAAGGGTATATCGTTTGCTAAATTTGGATATCGGAGTCAAAAGATATGATCTATATAAGTAGACATGTGCTGGATAGAAAAACCAGTGATAGAAAAACCAGCTGATAGAAAAACCAGCTGAAGCAAAAGCAGACGATATGGACTTGATATCGATATATTTAGACAACATTTCCTTCTTAAAAGTTGTAGATCTCTCTTTTCTCTATGAGATAGATACCAAGTTTGTCCAATTTCGATATCAGAGTCAAAAGATATGATCTATATAAGTAGACATGTGCTGGATAGAAAAACCAGCTGATAGAAAAACCAGCTGATAGAAAAAAACCAGCTGAAGCAAAAGCAGACGATATGGACTTGATATCGATAGATTTAGACAAAATTTCCTTCTTAAAAGTTGTAGATCTCTCTTTTCTCTATGAGATAGATACCAAGTTTGTCCAATTTCGATATCAGAGTCAAAAGATATGATCTATATAAGTAGACATGTGCTGGATAGAAAAACCAGCTGATAGAAAAACCAGCTGATAGAAAAAACCAGCTGAAGCAAAAGCAGACGATATGGACTTGATATCGATAGATTTAGACAAAATTTCCTTCTTGAAAGTTGTATATCTCTCTTTTCTCTACGAGATAGATACCAAGTTTTTTCAATTTGGATATCGGAGTCAAAAGATATGATCTATATAAGTAGACATGTGCTGGATAGAAAAACCAGCTGATAGAAAATCCAGCTGATAGGAAAACCAGATGATAGGAAAACCAGATGATAGGAAAACCAGATGATAGCAAAAACAGCTGATAGAAAAAAACCAGATGATAGAACAATCAGCTGATCGAAAAACCAGCTGATCGAAAAACCAACTGATAGGAAAAAAAACCAGATGATAGCAAAACCAGCTGATAGGAAAAAAAAAACCAGATGATAGAACAATCAGCTGATCGAAAAACCAGCTGATAGGAAAACCAGATGATAGGAAAACCAGATGATAGCAAAAACAACTGATAGAAAAAAAACAGCTGATAGAAAAATCAGCTGATAGAAAAAACCAGATGATAGCAAAACCACCGATAGGAAAAACCAGATGATAGCAAAACCAAATGATAGAAAACCGGATGATAGAAACCAGACGATGAAAACCGGATGATAGAAAAGTGGACGCTACAGAATGTAAGAGATAGAATCAGCCTTTGTAGTCTTCACGAGAGTTGTAGATCTAGATGTCTACTTTCATATGGTGAAAGAATGAACACATGTAGACCTCTAGATTAAAAATTATAGAAATCGCGCAAAAGAGTTTCACTTGATTTTAAGTGAGCAAGGTCCATTGTTTTGGGCATAATTTTCTCATACGACCTCCAAAAGAGACGAGGCTTGAACCGTTAGTTTTCTAAGACGTGCATCTGTCCCCATATTAAAATTTATATCATTTGGAGTTAAATTGAGTAAGTTTGTATTAAAAGAAGTGGGAGGTCAGTTAAGAGAGCATGTTTCGGGTATGAACTTCTTTAGTTTTTGTTGATATCTTGAGTTATAGAACTTGGATTGAAGAAATTCTTTTCTTAATTTAAACAAGAGTCATAAGAGTATGATGTACAAGGGAGATCAATATGCAATTAGGGTTAAGTTAAATGAACCCTACAAGACAAATGATCAAGTATCATGTTCTTTGGTTCAAGATTTGGATTCCGGTAACGGGATCTAACAGTTGGGGTTCGGTCTACGGGTCGGGTCCTAACATTGTGGTATCAAAGCGAAACCGGTTTAGGGTTTCCTAGGAACCTTAGTGGGATTGTCTAAGGGTCAAGTCATCATGCATTTCCTACATGAATTATATGAAGTATGTGCACTGCTTAAATGCATAACATGCAACATTGTTTTCAAATGAGTGAATTGAATTTATTTTACGTGAACTAAAGATTTTCACTGATTTTAAATTGAAGGAGTAATGTCACCGAAAGAGAACTCGAGGAGCTCAATCTCGCCCAGCTCTCAGCGGAAGCACGGATGAGTCGTATGTTCCGCAGGATCAGGACCATCCTATTTGCACTCGATGCACCAGTGTGCAACACGAGGCGCCCGCCTCCTCCTCAAGTGAACCCCATGGATCCCCAGTTCTTCCAGGCCTTCGCCCAGGCTTTTACTTATGCCATGGGTCAAGGAAGGCAAGCTCAAGTGCCAGCTCCAGTAGAGAGGAGCGGCCAGTATGATAAGCTCCGAAAGTATGGAGCAGTTGACTTCACCGGGACCACTAATCCCGAGGAAGTCAAGATGATCAAGAGGACCGAGAGGGTCCTAAACCAGATGAAGTGCAATGATGAAGAGAAGCTCGATTATGCGCTTAGCTTATCGCAGGGGATGCACCGACCGGTGGGAGTCGCGTCCCAGCCTGTGAAGTACCTCCCAGATCGACATGGAGGAGTTCTAGAGGCCTTCCGAGGAAATATTTTCGATGGTCTACATGCGAGGATAAGGCAAGGAATTTTGAATCTCGCTCGAGAGGAGTTGAGTGTGGCGAGTATGAATTGAAGTTTACTCGCTTATCACGGTATGCAGCCAATATCGTGGCAACCGAGGAAGACAAATGCCTAAAGTTCGAGGTGGATTGCACCTAGGGATCAAGGAAAAGGTGATAATTCACAACTTCCGTGATTATCAAGAATGGTTGATGCTTGCTCTTCAAGCGAGAAGTTAGAGAACATCGTATGAAGTGACTAAGAAGAGGAAGAACAGAGCAGCTTCTCAAGAAGGGCATGAGTGCTCCAAAGACCGCAAGGAGCACTAGAACTCATTATACCCAGAGAGGTGGGTAGCAAGTGGCCCCACTAAGAGTAAGCGACCTAGGGTCGCCTCAAAGGCAAGCTTCTAGTGTGGCAAGTCTAGGATGGTCAGCAGAGGAAATCCCAGTGTGACCACCGTGGGAGATTTCATAAAGGGAATGTCTGCTCAAGATAGGAGCATGTTTTGGTCAGGCCAAAGGGGGCACCAATCAAGGATTGTCCCAGTGCGGTTAGGCAGAAGGGTCTCATCTCAGCCCCAAGAAGGGCGTAAACAAAGGGCATCTCGGCCAAGCAGATAATGTGGGCGCTTCAGAACTGCAAGAAAGACATATCCGCAGGAGACTTAGAGGCCAGAGTCAGCACCACTCGAGTCTTTGCCATGACCAGGGAAGAAGCTGCGGCGCTCCGAAGTTGTGGACGGTATGGCTCAGCTTATTTGACTCTCTGCTTATGTGTTGATTGATACTGGCTCCACCCATTCATTTGTATCTGCAAGTATGAATATGCATGTTGTGTGTCCTGAGATTTTGGACAATTTTCTGGTTGTTAGTACTCCTTTAGGGGGTAAGGTGGTGATTAGTATGATTTATAAGAATTGTGAGCTCAGTATCGACGGTGCTAGATTGGTAGTAGACTTACTACCTCTAGACCTTCAAGGATTGGATGTTATATTGGGGATGGATGTCATGGAGAGGTACAAGGCGAAGCTAGACTGTAGTTTGAAAGAAGTAGAATTTGATCTGGGAAATGATCAGAAAGTGGTCTTCAAGGGGGACAGGAAACTGCCAGTGCCGAGGATCATTTCGGCTCTGTTAGCTGACGGTATGATGAGCCAAGGGTGTGAGGCCTTCTTGGCGCATATAGTGGATCCGTATGAATGTGGGCAAATTAGAAGATTATCGGGTTGTGAGGGAGTTTCCTGATGTATTTCCAGAAGAATTATCAGGGTTGCCGCCGGTGAGGGAAATTGAGTTCGAAATTGACTTGATTCCTGGAACCGCGCCAATCTCCATGCCACCTTATAGAATGGCTCCAATTGAATTGAGAGAGCTCAAGGAGCAATTGCAGGAATTGTTGGAGAAGCAATTCATCAGGCCGAGTTCTTCACCTTGGGGAGCTCCGGTCCTATTTGTTAAGAAGAAGGATGGAACCTGGCGGATGTGTATAGACTACAGGAAGCTTAACAAGATGACGATTCGGAACAAGTATCCGTTGCCACGGATAGATGATTTATTTGATCAGCTACAGGGAGCAAGGGTCTTTTCGAAGATTGACTTAAGATCGTGGATATCATCAACTCCGAATCGTGGAGTCGATGTAAACAAGACAACTTCGGGACCCGTTACGCACTATGAATTGTGGTTATGCCCTTCGGATTGACCAATGCCCAACCGCCTTTATGGATCGATGAATAGGGTGTTTAATGAATTCTTAGATCGGTTTGTCATTGTGTTTATTGATGACATTCTGTCTATTCTAAGGATGAAGGAGAGCATGAACAAAGATCTCGTGATAGTATTGCGAGATTGAGAGAGCAGAGCTATATGCCAAATTCAGAAGTGTGAATTTTGGCTACATGAAGTGGTTTTCCTTGGACATGTAATTTCCAAAGAAAGGGATTCATGTTGATCCGAGGAAAATAGAAGCAGTAGTGAATTGGCAAGAGCCAAAGACAGTGAAAGAGGTAAGAAGCTTCCTAGGTTTGGCAGGTTATTATAGGAGATTCGTGGAGGGATTCTCAATAATAGCTGCCCCTATGACTAAGCTGTTAAGAAAGAATCAGCAGTTCATATGGAGTGAGGAATGTCAGAAGAGCTTTGAGGAGCTCAAGAACAGATTGACGAGTGCTCCAGTATTGATTTTGCCCAATGGAGACCAGGGGTATACGGTGTACAGTGATGCTTCGAGGAAGGGTTTAGGATGTGTGCTGATGCAGGATGACAGGGCGATAGCCTATGCTTCACGGCAGTTGAAGCCATATGAGTTGAATTATCCGACTCATGACTTGGAGTTAGCAGCGGTAATTTTTGCCTTAAAGATTTGGAGACACTACTTGTATGGGGTTCAGACAAGGGTCTTCACGGACCACAAAAGTCTTAAGTACATTATGAGTCGAAAGAGTTGAACTTAAGGCGAGACGATGGTTGAGTTGCTCAGGACTATGACCGATGATAGAGTATCATCCGGCAAGGCGAATGTAGTGGCGTATGCTTTGAGCAGAAGTCATCCACAACTTATGTAATCGGTTTACTTGCCTCTGCTGGAACAGATGGCCAAGTTGAAGATCGCTTAAAGCGTAATGAAGCGATGGTGTTATTGCTCAATTGAGTGAGACCTATCCTTAGGGAGAAGGTCAAGGAGTTACAGGCGCAGGATACGTAATTAAGTAAGTCGAGAGATGAAATTGACGGGGTAAGCAATGTAAGTGCAAGTAAGGGATGATGGTTAATGATAGTCGGAAGCAGGTTGTGTATTCAATGATAAAGCGATTATGATGAAATCATGGATGAGGCACACAATGCGCTTATTCCATGCACCCAGCAAAGACTGTAATGTACAGAGATTTGAAGGAACACTTCGTGGAAAGGCATGAAGAGGATGTAGTGAATATGTGAGCAGATGTCTAGTGTGTCGCAAGTCAAGGTGAACACCGTGCACCTTCAGTATGCTAAGGCCATTGTCCATTCCTGAATGGAAGTGGCAAAGGATCACGATGGATTTTTGATGGGTTTGCCGAGACCAAAGAAGAGGCATGATGCCATTTGGGTTATAGTTGATCGGTTGACCAAGTCAGCCCATTTTCCGCAATCAAACAAATGATTCATTGCAAGTCTTAGCCCGGAAGTATATCGATGAAGTGGTAAGGTTGCATGGAATTCCGGATTCTATAGTATCCGACAGGGATCCGCGATTCACATCGAGATTTTGGAGAAGTTTGCAGGAAGCATTAGGAACTAAGCTGAATTTCAAGACGGCGCTTCATCCCAGACGGATGGTCACCGAGAGGACAATTCGGACACTAGAGGGATGCTTAGAGCATGTGTCATGGACTTCAGAGGAGCATGGGATGATCATTTGCCGTTGGTCGAATTTGCCTATAACAATTGCACTATTCGAGCATCAGATGGCTCCTTATGAAGCCCTATATGGCGAGAGATGCAGGACTCCCATATCTTTGGGATGAAGAAGGTGAAAGGAAGCTAGTGGGACCGAATTGGTCCAGATGACAATGGATAAGATTGATCCGATTAAGCAAATGACTTAAGGCAGCCTGTGATGTAATGAAAAGCCATCCGATGCTCATCTGAAAGAAATGGAATATGCGATGGGTGACAAGGTGTTCCTTAAGACGCTCCATGGAAGGAGTTATGAGATTGATGAAGGGAAGTTAAGTCCTCGCTATGTGGGTCCGTATGAAGTATTGAGAGGATTGGGCGTTGGCCTCTGGTAGCATTGCCGCCAAAATTATCACAGATTCATGATGTATTCTATGTTTCGATCTTTGAGAAGGTATAGATCGACCCTTCTCACATCATCCGAGCCTCGAAGTTCAAATGAGTGATGATCTCGAGTTATGAAGAAATGCCCGTGGCAATTCGATAGTAAGGATAAGATCCTCGTGAACAAGAAAATCAAGCTAGTCAAAGTCCCGTGGAGAATCATGCATTGAAGAGGCGACGGGAGCCTCGGAGGCAATGCAGAGCAATACCCACACCTCTTCATGAACTGTAAGAATTTCGAGGACTAAATTTCTTAAGGGGAAATGTTAGCCCCAAATTTTTTTAAATTTAAGCATGATTAGATTAATTGAGTAAGTTAAGTTAGCGTAAATTGAATTGAGATTTAATTAACATGTGATAGCATTAATGAGTCAGAAGAATTAATGGAATTAAATGAGTTAGTTAGGTTTTAATGAGGTAGGAAAGAAAAGAAAGATAAAATGGGCTTAAAGATAATTGGGCCTAAGTAAGTTGTAGGACAAAGAGGAAATAAAGAGGAAGAAGAAGAAGGAGTTAGACTTGGGCCTTTGGGCTTGGGTTAAATGAAGAAGGAGTATAAAAGGAGAAAGAAAGAAGTAAGTTAGGAGGAAAGGAAGAGGAAAACGAAAATAGAAGAGGAAGAGGAAGAGAACATAGTAAAGAGGAAAGAAGAAGGAGAAAAGAAAGCCTTGGCTAGGGTTTTGATTTTTCAAGAGATTTAGCAAGTGTTTGAAGAAAGTTCAAAGAGAAAGAAGATAGAGGAGGAGCTAAGCTTCACTTTGAACCAAGAAACCACTTGTTTGGTTAAGGAATCAAGGTAAGTTATATTTTCAAGGTTAAGTTTTGTTGGTTTTATAGTTTAAAAGCTTAGAAAGAAGATGGGTTTAGTGATTCTAGGGTTAATTTCATGATTTAAGTTCATGGGGTTTTCAATTTTAGAAACCCTAAATGATATGAGGTTCTTTTCTTGTTATGGTTGAAGTGGGACAAGAAAGAAGAGAAGAGCAAGAGGAGGAACTCCATTAGCAAAGATTTAACAAGTCAAAAGGTGGGTTTCATATTTATCTTTATGTATATAAGCTACAAATGCAAATTAATGCATGACATTAATGAGTTTCACCTACTTGAAAGTTATATTAAATATGTGTGATTTAATGATTGCAGAAATGCTTGATGAATGAATATGATGAAAGGCATGAATGATGTATGAAAAGATGATTTCAAAGAAACGATGAATTGGACAAGAACAGTCCAATTTTATGATTTTGCATGATGGTTATGTTATGTGGGTAAGGTATAGTCCTAAGAACCGCCACGTGCACGCCGACCATGAAGCCTTCGTCCATTTTGCCTGATTGTGGCATAGGATGATCCAACATTTTGGACTCCTCAAGATTTGCCCATATAGACACATAAAATGAGACTATATGGTTGCCAAGAATAAGGACTTACCGAGCCATTTGATGTGTTGTTTATGTGAATTACATGAAAATGCAAGAATTATGAATGTTTGAATTGTGAAAAAATCATGTTTGAATATTGATGAACTTTGCATGATGCATGTATTATAATTTAATGAATGAATGCAAAAGTATGAATAACTAAATAGACTTGCTTGATAGATAAATATAAATGTGTTACCCACGGAGTGAAAGCTCACCCCCTCAACTCTACAGAAATGAGAAGGATCCCGAGGAGCAAGCTTAAAGGCACTTACTCCAAGATTTTCTTTTGGTTTTGTATTTGAAATGATTTTGGTAAAACAATGCTTTAGTAGCATTTTAAGAATGATACTGTATTTTGAAACTTCATTGTAATTGGGCTTAAAATGCCCACTAAAGCATTGTATGAATATGACATGAGTTGATGATGATGGAATGAATGCAAATGAAATGCAAGTATGCTAAGTTCAAATGTATTTTGAGAAATTCGTGCATGTTTAAGAAAATTGCATCATTATTATAGTTTGGATTTGATTAGATGATTAAGAGTGTGGCTGTTGCTTAGAATGACATTTGAAGATACCTTAGGGTTTAAACATATTATATGAGGTTGTATGATGAGTTTTTTTGCAGGTGGAAGTATTAGGATTGATAAATTGGTTAGTTGTATTTTCAAGGGAAGTGCTGCCAAATTTTCCTAAAACTTGACAGAACTTCGCCCTAGTTTTTGACCTTGTAGGACTTGAATTAGATAAATGAGCCTTCATGAATATTGTAGTAGAAGATTAGAGCTTTCCAAGGGTATATCGTTTGCTAAATTTGGATATCGGAGTCAAAAGATATGATCTATATAAGTAGACATGTGCTGGATAGAAAAACCAGCTGATAGAAAACCAGCTGATAGAAAAACCAGCTGAAGCAAAAGCAGACGATATGGACTTGATATCGATATATTTAGACAAAATTTCCTTCTTAAAAGTTGTAGATCTCTTTTCTATGAGATAGATACCAAGTTTGTCCAATTTCGATATCAGAGTCAAAAGATATGATCTATATAAGTAGACATGTGCTGGATAGAAAACCAGCTGATAGAAAACCAGCTCATAGAAAAAAACCAGCTGAAGCAAAAGCAGATGATATGGACTTGATATCGATAGATTTAGACAAAATTTCCTTCTTAAAAGTTGTATATCTCTCTTTCTCTATGAGATAGATACCAAGTTTGTCCAATTTCGATATCAGAGTCAAAAGATATGATCTATATAAGTAGACATGTGCTGGATAGAAAACCAGCTGATAGAAAAACCAGCTGATAGAAAAACCAGCTGAAGCAAAAGCAGACGATATGGACTTGATATCGATAGATTTAGACAAAATTTCCTTCTTGAAAGTTGTAGATCTCTCTTCTACGAGATAGATACCAAGTTTTTCCAATTTGGATATCGGAGTCAAAAGATATGATCTATATAAGTAGACATGTGCTGGATAGAAAAACCAGCTGATAGAAAAACCAGCTGATAGGAAAACCAGATGATAGGAAAACCAGATGATAGGAAAACCAGATGATAGCAAAAACAGCTGATAGAAAAAAACCAGATGATAGAACAATCAGCTGATCGAAAAACCAGCTGATCGAAAAACCAGCTGATAGGAAAAAAAACCAGATGATAGCAAAACCAGCTGATAGAAAAAAAAAACCAGATGATAGAACAATCAGCTGATCGAAAAACCAGCTGATAGGAAAACCAGATGATAGGAAAACCAATAGCAAAAACAGCTGATAGAAAAAAACCAGCTGATAGAAAAATCAGCTGATAGAAAAAAACCAGATGATAGCAAAACCAGCTGATAGGAAAAACCAGATGATAGCAAAACCAGCTGATAGAAAACCAGATGATAGAAACCAGACGATAGAAAACCAGATGATAGAAAAGTGAACGCTACAGAATGTAAGAGATAGAATCAGCCTTTGTAGTCTTCACAAGAGTTGTAGATCTAGATGTCTACTTTCATATGGTGAAAGAATGAACACATTTAGACCTCTAGATTAAAAATTATAGAAATCGCGCCAAAAGAGTTTCACTTCGATTTTGGAAGTGAGCAAGGTCCATTGTTTTGGGCATAATTTTCTCATACAACCTCCAAAAGAGACGAGGCTTGAACCGTTAGTTTTCTAAGACGTGTATCTGTCCCCATATTAAAATTTATATCATTTGGAGTAAAATTGAGAAAGTTTGTATTAAAAGAATTGGGAGGTCAGTTAAGAGAGCATGTTTCGGGTATGAACTTCTTTAGTTTTTGTTGATATCTTGAGTTATAGAACTCGGATTGAAGAAATTCTTTTCTTAATTTAAACAAGAGTCATAAGAGTATGATGTACAAGGGAGATCAATATGCAATTAGGGTTAAGTTAAATGAACCCTACAAGACAAATGATCAAGTATCATGTTCATTGGTTCAAGATTTGGATTCCGGTAACGGGATCCAACAGTTGGGGTTCGGTCTACGGGTCGGGTCCTAACATCCTGTGACTGACTGGTAAATGACTGTGAATACTGGTATATGCATCGCATACATCACTACATGAACTGATAATAACGGTTGTGACCGCATCACCTCACTGATACTGATATCGAGCCTTGAGCTCGAAGGGAGAAATCCACTCCCCTCATCGATCTCGATATCGAGCCTCGAGCTCAAGGAGAAATCCACTCCCAATCGCCATCGATTATTGTAAAGCGCCACCACAACACCGAACTAAACTGAAAGCATCACATGCATCGCATACGCATCGAATCAATAACCGTATGACTACTGTGATTGTTGTGATTGACTGTATTTTGTGATCGCATACTATTGTACATCAAACCGCCTGATTACTATAGATTGTTAACTGATGCATGAATTGGGAAAACCATCGATGATGGTTTCTCACTGAGTTCGCAAAACTCACCCAAAATTTGCATATATTTTTCAGGTTTTGAAGAATACCCCGCTGACACGGAGTATGACTATGAGAGGTGTGAAGGATAGAGGTCGAATCAGTTCGTGTCTGCATTAGTGTCTTAGCAAATTGTGTTCCGCAATCACTGTGTAACAATGCTTTGTATTTCTACTGAGCCCATCGTGGTTTTAATGTTTTACTCATTGACTGATTGTAAATTATTCTTGGATGACTGTAATAACTGAGACTGGTTTATTATGAACACGGGTTTTAATTACTTACTGTGTTTGCCGCGCTAACGTGGAATCAATGGCTTCAAAAAAAAAATATATACTGAGTCTTAATCGACTGATGTAGTACGCCACCCTCACGGGGCACGGACTCGGGTATCACCAACGATATCAGGTTCGGGTCTTGCGGGAGTGGGGTGTTACATTTAGGTGGTATCAGAGCCCAGTAGTACGTAATGTATCTGGGCACAGTCTGAAACATAGGGTGCATGCATTTGAGTCGTGTCATTGCAGACCGTGGTAACTGATCCCTAGTCTGTGTTGCACGAGGAGAAATCCTACGTGTAAACACGTGTTAAATGATTAAGTGTTAGAATAGTGGAAATGTGAGCCCATGAATGTGTAGGGGCAATGAGAAGAAGTGAAAAAGGAAAAACGAATAATGAGCGTTATATATGGTACTGTGATTATAAACCCGAAATATGGTATACGATGACTAAGTTGGTCTAGATCGATTAAGGAAAGAAGTGATATCACAAGTAATTCCAGTTAAAATGGAAAAATTATGGCGATAGGAAACGAATATGTCTAGAATTGGAGGAAGTCCACTGGAGCTACGAGAAGCATATAGTAGACCTAAGTGAGATTAAAAGTCCAGGATGACAAAGAAATTAGAGCTCGATCGAGATGCGATGAATCGGGAAATCTTGAACCGAGCAAAGTGTAGATGATCCGATCAGTGATATTGATTCATCGATTTGTGTTCAATATCAGAGATATCATAGGTAGATGAAGATTGCAAAATTGTAAAAAGGTCAATATTGTATCGTAACGATCTACCTATAACTGAAAGAACTGAAAGAGCAAGGTACCTAGTGCCTAGTTGAGTAAGAAAAAGTGGAAGATAAAAGTGTACAAATAAATTGAAATGAACTCGTAAAACGGTTATGAATATGAGTGCATAAGCTTGAGACTAAAATAGGTGTGTGAATATTGTGCTAAGAGTTTGGACAGCAGTATAAGGGAAAAAGACAGACTGACAATTTCTACTGATTGTATATCGGGGAATTCTGGATGGGTTGAATATGGATTTGGACACAGAAATGATAAATGGATGGGTAAATATAGAAATGGATGGAGATGCAGTGGAGTTGTATCAATGATTTTGTCGATATCAAGACTGTGAATACCTTATCATAGATCGCTTGAGGAAAATAAAGAGATACGTAGTAATAAGGAGATGAGAGATGTATAAGTCAAGCCGTTATGACCTTACAAGGTCAAGCTTGCACGTGACGGATATGGAAATAAAATGATGAGACATATAGTCCAATGATAAGTAAAAAAATGAAATAATGATAGTGATATAAGGAAGAGTTGTCGCATGTAAGTTGGGAATATCTATTGGATAGTAACGTTGATCGTGATTAATGAAACATATGTGATAGATACATGGAAATCATAGAGGAGATGATCGGTGAATGAGTACAGTGGCTATAAGTGTAAAGTTCATAATGGGTTAAAGTAAGACATGGAGGACTGAATGTACCTTTATGAGAAGAAATGAGAAATGATTAAGGCATCGCTATTTATTCGAGGATTAACATAAACGGAAAGGATTTTATGGAAGTCTCAATTATATAGGTTACTAATTGATTTCGGATAAAATGTTGAGGTATAGATTACTTGAATAAGTGTGAAAGAAAGTGTTTATGTGATCGCACAAAGGAACCTTAGTGTAAGGAATGTTCTGATCTTTTAAATTATGGCATAAAATTGTTCCGATTGAGATAAGACGATATAGTGAAGAATGATTGAAAAGCAATTAGGATACTAATTGGCTGATGAGATTTTCGTGAAGTATAATGATGGTAGCAAGAAAGGAAGTATAGACGAAATCAAAAGTGAAATTAAGTCATACCTCAAGAGGAGATTTAGACATAACAAGTGAAACATACGATTGAGGTTATATGTATTGCGTGCGTATGGGAATGTGAAGTATCCAACGACATAAATGGAATGTTAATTTGAGGTGATGCTATTGCAATGAAAAGTGAATGGATCTCCTTCGAACTGCGAAGTAAAATACTTAAACGAAGTGGAATTTATGGAAGTCCAAATATGGATGACTAGGTATTGGCACATGTCGATGTTACCGACAGGAAAACAAATGAAAAGGGTAAATGAATGGAGATAAGAAGTTCAAAAGGGAAACTGACAATGATGTGATGTATGGGAAAGTTAATAAGACTCTAATAGGGAATGATGTGAAGTAAGCAAATGATAGTGATTATGATGATAGACGGAATGTGTTTGAACGTGTTGAACAGTGATAAATTAAATTGACTATGATAAATGGTATTGGTGTTATCATCGAAATTGTTTAAAGCTTTGGAGACCTTGGATTCCTATAAGGTATACATCATGAAATTTGAGAAAAGTTTGGAGTTTGAACGACATACACAACTGAATATTATACTGATAAAGGTCTATTGTAGTCTCAAATAGTGAACAGACAATTCTGAACTGAACAGAATAAATACAGATATTGGGGTTTCCACTCAAGAAGGCCAAATGTCACGTAGAATATAGAGCAAAAAGGAAGTGTTACTAGACCATGGAAGTTTGTAGATAGTGGAGCTAGATAGAGTTAAGAAAGGCTAAAAGTTCCAGAGTCAAATGATGATTTCTATATCGATCCGACATTCGAGTAAAATCGGGGAAACAAAGATTGAGTGATTCAAGGAAAAGTATATGTACCGACAAAATGAATTGAGCAAAGGAATTGGTGAGCAAGGAAATTGAATAATCGGCGAAGCATTCTCGTAGAATATGCTGAAGAGTGAAATTGAGTTACTACGGTATAGAATGAAGTGATTATTGATTTGCTTGTAGGTGTGAATGTTCAACAGAGAAATGCTTAAGTGGTTTGAGTTTCACAGATTATGACCATGTTATAGAGTTCGATTTCTTCAGAGGATATATCGCTACACTGCATGTTGTTTAACGGGAGTCAAAAACCATAATGGATTTGAGACTGTGATGAGTGAAACAAAGGAAAGTGACTCAGGAAAGCTGAATGGGTTAGTGGAGGTGGAACCGGATCGGACAAATGAATTAGAGTAAAGTACATATCCGAATAAAGTGCGTTAACACTTTAGAACAGTGAATTGTCTAAGGAGAGTTAAATTTGAACTAAGAGTCAATGGGATATAAAGTATGACTGCATTGGGTAAAGTATCACTGGTTATAGCGAAATGGATCTAAATGTCACTGTGTTGGTATTAAAGGAAAGTGAATCGTTAGAGACTAGATAAAGAAGGTTATTGTAAGTATCACCTTGAAAAGATGTACTCCATGGAATACGACTTAGTCTGTATGTTATCGGGAGAAAAAGATATTGGACGGTATAGTGAGAAACAGGTATTGAATGGATAAACGTGATGATTAGTGAACAGGTTCGGAAATAATGAACTGAGTCATAGCATCGGAACTAAAGGTAGCCATAGCAAGTGAGATAGTCAAGATAGTGCGATCGCCAATTGATAGCCTTGTAGAGTCCGTCGACTGTGCTGAGTGATAATGAGTTAGTCAAATAAGTGACTGAATAATTTACTGAGTATGATTACTGTGACTTTTCGGGAAAATGAATTATTGAGGAAAAAAAAGTGTATAGAACATGTAGGGACATTTAATAACTGCGCTGAATCGTTAATCAAAATTTCGAGGACGAAATTTTTATAAGGAGGGGGGAATTGTAACATCCCACCCCCTACTGGAAGGGTAGAATAGTAAAATTGGCATAAGGTGAGATTAATTGGGATGTATGAGTAGTGTCCATCCATACTGGTACTGGTGATCCGTAAATTTGTGCACATGAAATTACTGTACATGCATACATGACATTCCCGGTAATTAGGCCTAAACGGCATTTTAGTGGGATTAACGTGGTTAATGAGCTTGGAAAATTATTCTGAGTGCGCCATAAATCGTTTTCTATTTTTAGGAATTTTTCGAGGTACTTGCCCGGATCGGAAAATTTCAATTGGCTGACTGAGTTATGTTTTTTTTCGGGACCGAGAAGTACTGTCTAATGGCATTGGGAATTGAGGTAAATGATTTAGGAATTTTTTGTTTTTTAAAAAAAGCCATTAGTATAAGATGGCTTAAAGCATAAGTGGGATTAATGTTCTTTAATTAAAGAAGATTAATTAGCCTTTTTGTCTTTTTCCCATTTTTAGTGCCAAGTGTCCTCTTAATTGATGAGCTTTGTCTTCTTATACTTATCTTCTACGACTTCTCCTTGGCTGTTTGAAACAAAGGAAGCACTTGAAAACTCATTTATTCTCCTCTCATTATTGTTTCCTTCGAAAGCTCACTTGAAAACTCATTATTGTTCCCTTCGATGGTCTCTTCTTCTTCATTGGATTTTTTTTCCATTCACCTAGCAAGTTGCTCTCCTTTCTCCCACCCTAAGTGTTTCCCTTCATGTAAACAAGTTCAAGCCTCCTACCCCTTCCAAGATAGACGATCGTGTGTGCTTGTGTGGGGTGAAGTGAGGAGTTGAAAGCTTGGTTTTGGTAAGTATTTTTAGCTAAGCTTTAATGATACTTGGATTATGAAGTTAATGCCTTAGTTGGTAGATGCATTCAATGGGACTTTTAGTGCCTTTATTATGATTCTTGATGCTTTAATTTGATGAAAGTTATAGGTAGAATTGTTGGGTATAAATGTATGGTGTGTTAGGATAATAAAAGAACATGGTTGAGATTGGTTGTAGTTTAATGTTTTTGCTTGAATATTGATGACTAATCTTGCATGTAAATGAAGAGGTTAGGGCTGCCAACTTGAGGTAGGTATGCTTAGTGAGTGTATGCATGACCTAGGGACTGATTTCTTGTCCAATTGGGATGCTTATGGTAGTAGAAATTGATTTGGCATGATAGGAAGTGTAGGTTGAAGTTGGAAGCTGGAAATGACTTTTGACCTATTGCAATGTTTTGATCATAACTAATTGTGTAGGTGAGAAAATGAGGTGAGGTTTGTGCCCAATTAAACTTTGGGATGTTGGCTTCAATCTAGTGTGAAATAGGTGTTGTTAAATTGTAATGCTAGAAGGTCGAAATTTTGCATGGAAAGTTTCTACTTTAGGGTCTGTGAACAGTAACCGACACTATGACCTGATTATTTTGACGATTTTTCTAAATTAATTGAGATGGAATTTGGGAAAATGGTCTTCATTAAAGTTGTAGAATATTGAGTTAGCTTTCCATTGCCACTGATCTTGCATTTTTTTGACATGTATATTGGGAGATATGAACTGATTACTATTGACTGGTTTTATGCTCTTTGGAGAAACCTAGGCTTATTGTCGATTTTGTGAGCTTTCGGATTGGAAGCAATTTTAGTAATTTTTGTGAATTGAATTGGAGTTTGAATTGTACTGAAGAGTTCTAGATGACACATTGATCTTGAAAATGAGATATGGCATAAAATGTTTAGAAGTCAGAGTTGGGAGTTATGATTTTGCAAAAACTGATCCTACATTAGAATGTGAATGGCTGACCATGGCAGTAACTTGCATAGTAGTTTTGAAATTGTTAGAAATCGAATTAGAGTTTGAGTTCTTCATGAAACTTGAATTTTGTGATCTTATCTTTTCAGGGATATAAGGTAGAGAATTTGGTGACATTTGTGCTAAGAGATATACTGTTTGGGAAATTACTGTCCAGATTAGTTGATTTCAGTAGACTGATTCTTTGTTGAATTGTTTGACCTAGTTAGTTATGGAATTTGGTTTTGGGTTATTCATGAAGTTGTAGATGATCTTGTGAAATTATTGAGCATATTTATGTGGTAATTTATGGCTGAAGAATCAGAGAGTTATGGAATTTACAATGTATCATTCTGTTTTAATGGGATTTGAGTAGGAAGTAGCTTTGATGGGATATTTGACACCCTTAGGGGTGAAATTGATTTTTATGGTCTTCTTGAGAATTGTAGAGGGTTTTATGATCTTTCCAATGAGATATAGTTGGTCATGTTCTGAATTGTGTGCAATGAGTTATTGATGTTTGAAGTTGGATTAGAAATCAGAAAATAAAGGGGGAAAATAAGGGTTATATATATAGATATAAATTGTTGAGTTTTGGTTTCTTTTGTCAATTTCTTTTCCGTCCGACGTCCAATTGACCTGATTCTTGAGGCATCGGATTCATAGAATATTGAATTTCATTTTCTAAGAGATTCGGGATTTTTAGACGGAAAATTGACGTGGCCCCGGGTAACGAAGCCTTTAATCACTGTTTTGTTTAGTTGGGGACCTATAGAGGTCCGAATTGCGCACCGTCAGCGCCAATAGGTTTCTAATTTTTAGACGGATTTTTCTAATGGAAAAAAGAGATTAGGGCCAAGAATTCATGAGCATGCATATTTTTACCTACATGTGCATCAGTAATTCATTCGGATTGAATCGTTAGTGATAGTTACCTTCTCTGATTCTTATAGAGGCCCAAGTGGAGCGTCGTTCGACCGACGGGACGAAAACTTCCGGCATTAGCTCGGAAGTAATATGTGAGTAACCTAGTTGGTCATCTCAATCTATATGTTTACTGTGACTTGATTGCCCTACGGGGATTCTTATGCACTGTGTTTACTGTGACTTGATTGCCTACGGGATTATTTGTACATTGTATATACTGTGATGAATATTGTTCTGTGGATCGATCGGTAAATGACTGTGAATACTGGTATATGCATCGCATACATCACTACATGAATCGATAATAACGGTTGTGACCGCAACACCTCATCGACATCGATATCGAGCTCGAGCTCGAGGAGAAATCCACTCCCCTCATTGATACCGATATCGAGCCTCGAGCTCGAAGGAGAAATCCACCCCCATCGCCATCGACATCAGAAGCGCTCGGTCACAACACTGAACTAAACTGAAAGCATCACATCGCATCGCATACGCATCGAATCAATAACCGTATGACTACCGTGATTGTTGTGATTGATCAGTATTTTGTGATCGTACACTATTGTATTCTCAAACGCTGATTACTATAGATTGTTAACTGATGCATGAATTGGGAAAACCATCGATGATGGTTTCTCACTGAGTTCGCAAAACTCACCGAAAATTTGCATATATTTTTCAGGTCTTGAAGAATACCTCGGTTTACACGGGAGTATGACTACTGTAGGCAAGTGAAGGATAGAGGTCGGGATCAGTTCGTGTCTGCATTAGTGTCTTAACAAATTGTGTTCCGCAATCACTGTGTAACAATGCTTTGTATTTCTACTGAGCCCATCGTGGTTTTAATGTTTTACTCATTGACTGATTGTAAATTATTCTTGGATGACTGTAATAACTGAGACTGGTTTATTATGAACACGGGTTTTAATTACTTACTGTGTTTGCCGCGCTAACGTGGAATCAATGGCTTTAAAAAAAAATAAATACTGAGTCTTAATCGACTGATGTAGTACGCCACCCTCGCGGGGCACGGACTAGGGTATCACCAACGATATCAGGTTCGGGTCTTGCGGGAGTGGGGTGTTACAGAATTTTAGGTTATGGTTTTTTCAAATAGCCATCATAAAGATAAATGAAGATAATCTCATTTATTGGCTATTTTATGAGTGATTAATGAAAGAAGTGATGCATTTGATGCCTCTCTCTCCTTCCATCCATGCATATACAAAATTGGTATGCAAGAAATAGTTCTTGCATGTTCTTTACACCTTCTCTCCTTTCATGAAAGAGAGAATCGAAAATACCAATTGAAGGAGTTTCAATTTTGCTTCTTCTTCTTATAAGAAAATCTCTTCCAAACATTTCTTCTCCTTTCCCACCAAAGGATTTTGTTAACCTAATTTTCCTTGAATAACAGGTGGTAAATCTAATTGGTTGAGGATACTACAACAAGGAGAAAGTAGATTGCTAAAGGAAAAGAGTCAAAGGCAAAGGATTTGGATACACGAAGAAGGAGAGATATAGCGGCGAGGATTTAAAGTCAGAAGCGAAGGAGTCGGTAATACTCGATCTTGTTTATATTTTATTATCCTTATACCATATCATGTATGGATTGGCATGTTGATTTGGATTTGTTGCTTCCGCTGCAACTAATGATTTCTTAAAAGTTTTGAAATCTACCGTTTTTCCAAACAAAGCATGTTTTCTTTTTTCGATCCAACAATTACCCCCAGGTATTCGTTGTGGCAAACCTGCCATGATACACGCTGCCACTTCTCTTTGCTATTTGAATCCTATTGACCCTCCTCCCACGTGATCCTTACTCGATGGGCCCGAACGATCACCTCGAGATAGGGAACGGGACTCAAGCACAACATTGTTTGGTATAAGAGTAAGAGTTGGACTCCAAAAATAAAGGTAACGAAGATAACGTTTTATGACTCCGAATGATGGGGTCCAAAAATGGGGTCCAACATAAATGACATGTATAATGCATGCTCGATGACAATCTCAGGGATATTTCCTTAATTCACATCTTATGATCATCCATAAATCATATCTTGTAAAATCTGATTATCCTAAGTTCCTCAATCAACATTTACTGATCCTTTCTAGTGAATTCAGATGACCATAAAATTTGGTGGAGAGTAAGGAAAAAGTGTGAGGAGTTTATGGTTTAAAATTTAAGTCATTCGAAGGTCCAGAGAAGAAATTATGGTCAAAAGAATGAAGGGTGTTTAAAACTATCAAAAGCATTGCATCTTCACTGTCACAACCTTGAACTTCCTGTTGATTCCTCTCTGTCATGATTGTGCTTATGCATGTTCGTGCATTACCTGATGTTCCCTCTTTGTCATGATCATGCTTGTGCACGATCGTGCACTACCCGATACCTCCACTTTGTCACGATCATACTTGTGCTCGATCGTGCAACTCCCCTAAGGTTTCTTCTCTATCACGATCGTGCTTGTGCACATCGTACACTATCCTGATGATTCCTTTCTGTCACGATCATGCTTGTACAAGATTGTTAATGACCTAATGATCAATATTCAAGCTTCATTCAACTACTCTCTAAAACATACTTTTAGATCAATATTGCATGGCCATTTTGATATAGAAAATGAGATATTTAGGCCAAATATTCTTCTAAACAATTATTCCCTTATGTCTTAAGTTTCTAATTGTAACATCCCATCACCGATGGGAGGGGTATTTTGGTAAATTGGGACGGGTTAGGATTTTGTATTGCATATTTTGATTTGTTCATACAGTTGGCCTCTAATTATAGAGGAATGAGTCATTTTGCACATGCACATATAGGTACATGCATTCATGACATTTCCCGGCATTTATTTGTGAATTTGATGTGTTTTGGGAATTCTGAGACAATTGTGTTTCAAATTGAATTGGAAATGCTTAGGAGTGATTTTCAATTGTTAGAATGAGCCTTAGAAATTTTCTGAAAAATTGGGAGAAAATGTCCGGATCGAAAATTTCTCGAGTGATGGACTGATTGATTGTATAGTACTTGAATAACTGTCCAATGGCCATGGAAAGTTAGATATATGATTGTAGAAATTAATATGTCGAGCCATTGAATTTGGACACGAATTGGACTGGAAATAAATTTGTGAAAATAGAAAGTGATTTAAATGTATAGTGAGGAAAAAGACAAGTGGTATGATTCTATTGTTATAAGAGAAACCCCTTTAAATGCCTTAAGTTTAAATTGTTTCCTTGGAAGACTTCAAAAATCTCTTTTGCTGTAAAATTGATTTCCCCCATCTTAGGGTATATCTTCATCTTTTTCCTTTGGTGATTTTCGATCCTCTCTTCAAGAAGATTCTAGCTTGTCCATTTACTTGCTTGTTTTCTTGCGCAAAGACCAACCCTAACGTTTGAAAAGATGAAGATTTGTGAGGTTTTAAGTGTTGGCCGTGGGTTTTAGAGTAAGGTAAAGAGTTGGAGGATTTTTGGGAGTTTTGAAGAGTTGGAAGTTTGATTGGTAAGTAAGTTAGTTTTATGTTGTTTATTTGTTAGTTAAAATGCAATTATGATGTTTAATGGGAAAGATTGGGGTAGTTGGGTGAGTTATGGTTGATTTTAGAGAAAGAATATGTGAAATGAGGTTCGGGGACGAAGAACAGGCCGCGGCGTGCTCTAGGAGCCTCGCCGCGGGGAGCCCCAAAAAAATTTTCCGCCACGACGAGCTGCTTCCTGTCGCCGCGGCGAGCGACCATTAGTCGCGGTGAGCTCCTGTCTTCTGAACTGCTATGCTTTAGTATTTCGGACATAACTAATGATGTAGGCCTCCAATTGAAGTGATGTTTGATTCGTTATGAACTAGAGAAAGAGTTCTAAAATTGGTATAAAGAAAGAAAGTTTGGATTTAAATTAGTAAGATCTTTATTATTGAATGAAAGTTGGGTTTAGAGTGCTATTATAACCTAAGAGTTGTTTCATGATTATTGGAGCTTCATTTTGAGACTGATGACTTATATTAAATGCTTTTGAAGTCTATAATGGGTGAAATTGATAAAATGAATAGTAATTTTGGCTTTGAGGCCTTCTTTGAGAATAAGGGTATTGTCTAAATATGATAGCGTCTATAGAATGAAAAATCAGTTTTGAGGCAAATGAAAGTGAAAATTGGGAATTAGCGCCGGGAAGGTTATGAACATGCATCGTACATTCTGTTAATTGCGACATGTGCATCATTGGATTATTCTGATTGTGCATTTAGTAATGAGAAATCATTTGACTGTTCTAGAGGCACCGTTGGAACAACATTCCATGAATATTGCTGGGACTTCCAGGCAGTAGCTCGGAAGTACAAGTGAGTAACCTAGTTAGTTCCTCAATTTTTAATTGTTTATAATTCTGTACTGATAATTCTGTAGAGAATAAGGGTGTTTATATGAAGACTGATTATGACTGCAATGTTGAACCGAAGAAATGGGAATTTGACATTGAAGTGTAAACTGGCTGTGAAAGGTGATTTGTGACTGTATGATATTATGTATACTTTGATAAATGGGTTTTAGTGGCAATGTGAATTGTGATACATTGGGCATGTTGCATTTCATACATAAATACATAAACGGATAATAATAGTTATGACCTGAGTCGCCACTGATACTGAAAAGAGCCTTGAGCTCGAACACTGATACTGAAAAGAGCCTTGAGCTCGAACATTGATACTGAAAAAGAGCCTTGAGCTCAAAGGGAGTTAGTGCATATCCAGAGGGCTCTCCTACTCCCTAGACGCGTCTACTGAACACAGTACACTGTTTAAGCGCTCTGTCACAACATTGTAATAAAATGGGAAAGAGTCACATATGCATTGCATACACATTGTGATGGATTGAATTCAGTGAATGGAAAATAGGCAAGAGTGCATGATACGGTTGTGATAACTGACCTGCGAAATTTCTGAGTTCTGTGATTGCATAAGAATCTATAAATTGCTATATGGTTTTCTGATATATGTGTTATTGTGATATGTTGTACGCTATTTGTGTAATGCATGAATTGGGTGAACCATCGATGATGGTTTCTCATTGAGTTTGCAAACTCACCTAAAATTGCAACTATTTTTCAGGATTTAAAGAGTACCCCGTTAGACAAACGGGAGTATGCCTACTGCATGCAAGTCAGAGATTTAGGGTCGGGATCAGTTCACGTCTGCATTAGTGTCTTTCTGTCTTATGTAAATTGTATTTCTGCAATGTCCGCAGAATAGTACTGTTATTTCAGAGGGCCCCAATTGGTAAATGTTGTATTTGTAATGTAATTACTGAAAGTGTTTAGGAGTGGTATTGGGCCCAATTTAGCTATGGATTTTTGTGCATGAATTGGTTTAAATACTGTTGAGTGTCTATTATGACCAAAATTGTGTTATGATTGAAAATGTTTTCTTATTAAAGCGGGCCTAAATCGTTTACTGAATTCTGCGCATACCATTGTTTTCAAAATAAAAATGTTTTACTGAGTTTTTGAACTGTAATTGATTGCTCTAGCATGCCACCTTTGTGAGGCACGGGCTCGGATATCACCCTCGATGTCGAGTTTGGGTCTTACGGGAGTGGGATGCTACACTAATGACTCTAATTTCATACAATTTGGTTCAGTATTCTAAAATTTATACATAAAATACTACCGAATGTTCTCAAACTACAACAACACTAGCACTGAAATTCAAGTCAAATTTCAAAACCCTTATCGATAGAATTCAAATTAGATTTCTTCATGAAAATTGTAGCCATATTCTCTAATTGAATTAAAATAAAAAATAATCCCATTTGGATTTCTCTAGATCAAGATATGGAAAAAATATAGAAGAGTATTTAGTGGAAACACTACATCTATAGATTCTAGCACACTTCATCATCATTTCATCCTAGTTCATTTCTTTTGCTTAGTCTATCATTTCTAGCTTATATTCTCATTATTTCATCTTCATTCTTACCTCCATTTTAGCTCAGTATCAATCCCAAACAATTTATATTCTATGTTTGATCATAATACCAAAATAGAACATATAATATACACACATTCATCATATTTTCTACAAACATATCTTACTCCATTATCACATTCATTTCACTTCTAAACTATCACACTAAAATTTAAAACATGATTTCTTTATTATTACTCATCATAGTATCAAAGAAACAAGGCATCAACATTCCCATTCTTCATCCACGATGCACATGTATAATGACCACTATTCTCATGATCATTTAATTTTAATTAATCACCATATTTGTTTCATAATCATACAACTCATGGGAATTAACATATTACTCACAAAAATTCCAAGTTCTTGAAAAACACTAACAAGCCCTAACTTCTTATACAAACTACATACATCATCATGGAGGTTGGGAGGTTTAGGTTTTCTTGTGGAAAATGAAGAAGACAGCAAGGTGAGGGTAGAAAATGAAAGATGAGAGAGCTAGGTTTAACATTGATGGAGGTGAGTAAAAATATTCGTGAAGAAGGTGAAGAAGAAAGCCCTGAAGAAGAAGAAGAAGAAAGCAAGATTCAAGACAATTTAGTGGTATTTCAATGTTAAAGAGAATCGTGGGATAAGGACATGGCTTGGCAAATGACAATTGCCACCTGTCCAATCTCTACAGGTTTAAACTAGGTTTTCTTATTTAACCCATCCAATCAACTTTAATCCCTACTCCCATTGTCTCCCAATTTTTAATGACACTTATCAATAAATCCCAATGTCATTTATAAAAATTTCCTCTATCATTTAACTCTTATTTTTACTACCATTTATCATTTGTTTTGTCTTTTGGCATTTTTTCTAGTTCAAAAATACCCAAAATTTCATAATTTTTTCCAAATTTCACCAAAAATTTTAAATTAATAATTATACTCTCCAAATAAAATTTCAATATAAAAAATCCACAATTCTTGATATAATCACATTTATAAATCAATTATACCTGAAAAATGTCAATGAATGCATGTACAATCATTTTAAAGTGCAAAAATTAATATTCGCATGTGTGTGTATGCTACATTATGTATGAGCATGAAATGCAAGTTCTAACTTCTCAATAATCTCTCACGAACACTATTCTAGGGTTCTAACCCTTAACATAAGATAACAGGATGTTACAATTCTCCCCTCCTTAACAAATTTTATCCTTAATTTTTTTACCTAATTGTTTGAATAGGTGGGGGTATTGTCTTCTCATATGATCCTTCATTTCTCAAGTTGCTTTCTCACTCGAATGATTCTTCTGAAGGACTTTTTGTAACATCCCATCACCAATGGGAAGGGTATTTTGGTAAATTGGGACGGGTTAGGAATGTTTCAATATATCTCGGCATGCACATGCATCTTATATCCTCTATATAAATATGAATGGTAATTTTTGCACATGCACATGATTGTACATGCATTCATGACATTTCCCGGCATATGTGTCTAAATGAAACTTTTTGTGAATTATGTGATATTTGTGTTTAAAAAATTGAATTGAAGTGCTCTAGGTGTGTTTTATATTTTTAGGGATTTGTGGGAATTTTTTTGGAATTTTTCAGGGTACTTGCCCGGACCGGAAAATTTTCAACTGGCTGACTAAGTGGGTTTCCCGTACTGAAAAGTATTGCCTAAGGGCACTGAAATATTGGATAAAGGATTTTTGGGATTGTTGTAGAGCCATTAGCATTAGTGGGATGAAAGATTAATTTGGATTAGGGTTCTTTGATTAAAGGCTATTAATTGATTTTTTGTCTTTTCTCCATTTAGGACAAGTGTCTTCCTTCATTTATTATACTTGTCTTATTCCATTCAATTACTTACAACTCTTCTCCTTGACATGTTTAAAAAAATTACTTTGAAAGCCTAGGGCTTCCTCTCATCTGTAGCTTTGCTTCTTCTTCCTTGGTGTTCTCTTCTCCTTCCTTCGTTGGTGGTTGTTCTTTCATCATATTGTCTACTTGCTTGCTCCTTCTTCCTTCACCTACTAGCTCAAGCCTTGTGAAGATGATGATTTGTATATGTAAAGAGTGGTAACCGTAGTTGTGAAGAGAAGTTGAGAAGTTTGAGTGACTTGGAGAATTGAAGAGTTTGCAACTTGTTTAGGTGAGACTTGATGTTTATGTTCTTTAATTTAGTAGTTAGAAGCATTCATGGGGATTAATTATGCATTAATTTCATAAAGATAGTGGTAGGTTTGTATGGGTTTAAGTGTATGCTTGTGTGAGGGTAATTGACATGGTAATTAAAGAATGTGAATTTAGTGTTGTTAATGATGTTTATGATGTTAGATGAGTGGAAATGAAGTAAGGAAATTGTGTATGTTGTTGCTGCCAAATTGTGATGGATTACTCAAGTAATTGTTTTGATGAATTTATGGCTGAATCAGAGGTCCAAATGGATGCATATTGATGTAGGTAAAGTGAGGCAATGAAAAGAGTTGAGGTAGGGAGGAAACTTGGAAAATGTGACTTTGTGTAGGTTTCAGTTTTTGGCTCATAACGTTTGATATGGTTGTCCAATTGAGCTGAGGTTTGTTTTAAATTAAACGTAAGAAGTATGGCTAGATTTCATATGAAGGAAGTTTTGTCCAATTCTGACCTTAAGGATTTTAATTTTGGCATGCAAAGTGAATTGTTAGGTCTTTGTGTGAAAGATCCCAACCTTGTGACCTGAAACTTTGATGATTTTTTTAGGATTGAATTTGCTACTTTGTTCTTCATGAAAGTTGAAGATTTTTGTGTTAGCTTTCTGACGCCACTAAGTATGAATTTAGTTGATGTGTAGGTTGAAAGTTATGGTCTGTTAATGTTCAAATGGTAATTCAGTCCAAATTGTGTTTTGGTGTGCAATGCTCTAAGTGAATAGGTTTTGTGCTATTTATGTTCTGGTATTTATTTGGGACTGTTAATGGTGAAATTGGCTTAAGTAACCTTCTGGAAAGTTGTATAAAATTGTTGTAGCTTTCTAATGAGGTATTTTCTGTGAATTTTGGATGTAAGGATTGTCAGACATAAATTTGTAAAATTTTGTTATGGTTTAGGTTAAATGCTGTTTTCTTGGACAGCCACAGTAATGGGAGATTTTAACCTAGTTAGAGATGGAATTAGGTGCTAAGTTCTTCTTGAGAATTGTAGTAAATTGTCTAATATTTTCATTGCTATATGATATGTAATTTTTCGATAATGGGTTGGAAAGTTATGAATTTTGAAAGATTGGGTTTCTGTTGAGAATGATTTAGATAGGCTGAAGCTTTGATTGAGAGATTGAGTTGTTTAATGATGGAATTGGCTTTTAGTTTGTTCATGAAGGATGTATAATTTGATTTGCTCTTTTTATTGATATACAATTTGGAATTTGTGACAAAGAGGATGAAAAGTTATGATTTTTACAAAAATGTTGTTCTGTTGTCGCAATTTTGTAATTTGGCAGAAGTTTTGAGTGCATTTTTGACACCCTTAGAGGTGAAATTGGATTTTTCACTCTTCATGAAACTTGTAGGATTTTTCATGATCTTTCCAATGAAACTAAGTTTGTGATTTTTCAATGTCTATGCTAAAAGTTATGAATTATGGAAAGAGGGAAGGTTTAAAAATGATTTTGAGAAGATTTAAAAAAAATGAAAATTGGTCAGTCACTCGCACCTCGCGAGGGCGAGGACGCTGTCCTCGCAAGGGCGATTGTATATATATATATATATATTTATTTAATTATTATTTGATTATTTGTGATTATGTGACCTAATTGCTTCTTTGGTTAATTACTTTTCCGTCCGACGTTCGATTGACCTAATTCTTGAGGCATCAGATTCGTATAATATTTAATTTCATTTATTTGTGAAATTGGAAATTTTTAGAGCTGAAATTGATGGGGATCGGTTAGGTCGAAGTGAGGGGTCCGGGAAATAATTTTTCTAATTCGTATTTTATTTATAATTGGACCTATAGAAGTCCGAATTGAGTGATTCTTGTGGCTAAGGTTTCCTAATTTTTAGACGGAATTTTTGCGAAGGGATTTTGTGAATTAGTGCCGGGAATGTCATGAACATGCATTGTACACGTTTTAATTGTTCCATGTGCATTGCTTGATACTTCTGAACATACATTGAGTAATGTGTGATTATTTTGTTTATTATAGAGGCACAGTTGGAACGTCATCCCACAGACGTTGTCGAGACTTCCCGGCATTAGCTCGGAAGCTATTTGGTGAGTAACCTAGATGGTTCCTTAATTATAATTTGTTAATGTTTTGCACTTATAAAACTGTGGAGAATAATGGTGGGACTATTGCGTTGTCTATGCCTATATTCCGGACCGAAGGTGTCCGATGTATATGGGATATTATGACATAGGAGTGTCCAGCTATGATTGTGATTTTGTGAACTATTTGTTGACTGCATTGATTTGGGATGAATTTGGATGTGGTCTTTGCTTGATATTGTCATATGCATCCCATGCATAAATGCATGATCAGTAATTTGGCAGTTGTGACTGGAGCAGCCACCGTGAGCTTCAAGCTCAACGTAATTGGGCCTCGAGCCCACAGTGACTCAGAGCCTCAGGCTCACCGATTAATGCGCCCTTAATGGGACAGTTTAGGCGCTCGGTCACAACAACGTAATAAATTAGAAAAAGGGTCACATACGCATTACATATGCATTTGATTGAATGTTTTGATTGGGTGAAAAGTAAATTGCTTTGTGCCCATGTGAATAATCATGTGGTACTTCTGAATGGATTATTATGGTATAAATGTGATCTGTTTGTGTATGCATGAATTGAGTGAACCATTGATGATGGTTCCTCACTGAGTTCGCAAACTCACCCAAATTTGCAAATTATTTTTCAGGACCGAGAGAGTAGACTCCTAGCTCCAGAGGAACTTTTCCTGCCGTGTAGATCGTGTTGGCAAGAGAAGTCATAGCACACAGATACGTCAGCTGGCATTTTTTAGGGATGACCTAGCTAGGTTTTTTAGTAGTTTTCTTTGAAGCTATGTACAGATAATGAAAAACTGACAATTATGTACATTACTGCTGTTGATGTTATGAAATGAAAAAGAAAATTTATGGTTTTTTTTAAAAGGGGGTGATTTTCATACTGATGCTTTATGATTATTGATGCCATGTGAAGTGTTAGTGATTGTTCGTAGCGCACCCTTATCGTAGGGTGTGTATCGAAATGACCTACGGGTATCCTAGTATATGTCCTATGGTAAGGGGGTGCTACACTTTCACCAATGGATTGACTGAGTTTCTCATGTAATTTGTTTGATATTTCACTATCTTGATCAGCTCCTTAACATAATTCAGGTTATTAGCTATTTTGATCTTTTGAGCTGGTAACACATGCATTGGATCAGATTAGTATCTTCTGAGCATACTCAAATGAAATACATTGTCTAACTGAGACATCTCGTTCGGTAAAGCTAACTTGTATGCCAATGGTCCTCTTCTCTCATTGATCTCATAAGGACTAATGTACCTAGGGCTTAACTTACCCTTTTTATCGAACCTCAGTACTCTTTGCTAATGCGATCCTCTCAGAAATACTTTATCTCCTACACTGTATTTGTTGGACCTCGATTTTTAAGTGGAAGTTATAAATAATAAATGATATAAAGTAAGTGTTTTATATATGTATTGTGTAATAGAAGGATTTATGCTTTAAGGAAATGTATGAAAAAAAAGAATTGTTGATTTTGATAAATTTGGGATTTGAATAAATTTGTATGAGTTATGAAAAAGTTAAAGTGAATGAGAGGATTGAAATGGAAGTTAGAAATCAAGAAATAAAGAGAAAAAGTGTGAAAGTGTATTTTTAAACCCTTTGCAGGTTTGGGTTTGTTAAAATGCAGCCGTTATGTTGCCAAAATTTTTAAGACAAAGGAAAATAAAAAGAAGATATATGATGTTATCAATAAGATGATATTGATAAATTGTATGTTAAGAAGCTTAATAAGATTTGAGATTTGTATAAGGTTGATATTTCCAAAAGTGGAAATTATTTGTTGTGATTTGAATGAGATCGTCTATAGATGAAAGAAATGAAAAAGAAAGAAAAAAAAAACGAGAAAAAAATACACCGATTTTTATACCGTTTCGAATTAGGTTATGTTTTAGGTTCCAACGCGAAAGCTTTTTCTAAAATTTCGTTACTCGGATGTCGGACATTAGTGTCGGTTCTTTTGAACTGCTTGCTTGATTCGTCTTCGCTGTGTTTCCGATTCGTTTGTTATCTGATTTTCTGATTCCCTTCGTTTTGTAAATCTGATTCTTCGATTTCGATTATGTTTATTTTCTGATTCGATCCGTTAGATTCGATTCTTTCGCCTTATGTTTTTCTGCTTCAGAATTTGAATTCCTTCGTTTGCTTCCGATTTGTGTCGTTCCGAATGCTTTTGCTTCGTTTTTCCAGTTGGGATCTGGTTCCGAGATCGGGTCCCAAAAATATTCCATATCCCTTCGACGCTAGTCCACATAGCTCTTCTGTCTATCCTGAGCTACTTAAATTCGACTTCAGATTAGTTTCACTTTATCCACAATATCTTGAATTAGTTTTGGGCCTTCAACCATTCTCACACCATTTTTTCCCAATATAGAGGTGATTGACATTTTCTGCAATACAGTGCCTCATGCGGTGTCATTTCAATACTACTATGATAGTGGTTATTATATGCATACTCAATTAAAGCTATGTATTGATCTCATGCTCCTTGAAACTCCAATACATATGCCTTGAGCATATCCTCAACAATCTTGATTGTCCTCTCACTCTATCTATCTGTTGGAGGATGAAATGCAGTACTGACATTTAACATTGTACCTATAGTTGACCATAAGCTCTTCCAAAATATTGAAGTAAATCTGGGATGCCTATATGATACAATGGACACTAGAACCCGATACTATCTGTTGAGCCCCGTTTTTGGAGCACAATAATCGTTCCTGAGTTATAAAGCGTGAGCGATTCCTCGTAGGGTTATTCCTATAACCCTCACTTTCTCGGAATCAATCCTTTTTGTAATCAACACCAAAGGCTATCAATTTTATGGAGAGGTATAAAAATGTGTTAGAATCCATTGCTTCAAGAATCACTTCATTTGGAAGTCAGATGAGGAAGTTATGTCCAAAAAAATCAAACATGTTTATATCTTCAATCATATTGTACATGTCTTGGTGCAATTGCCATACCTTGCAATAGAGACGTAAGATTGAGGTTGTTTATGGATGGTTTGAAAGAGAACATCGAGCTCTACAACTTTTATGAAGAACTCAAAGCAAGATTCTGTTAGAGTAGTGCCCTAAAGGCAATCCCCTTTAGCGCTTTTTGTTCATAGTCATGTGCAGACTTTATGAATAAATAAAGAAAGGCATGTTTCATTTATTTGATATTCATTTTGTTATGAATTGATATTGATCTTTAATCAAATTAATGAAGTCCATGATATATGACATAGCATGAAGGAAATTATGATGTGATCATAATCCTGAGATTCCTATCATGTGCAATTATGTCAAGATCTAAATTTTCCTAGTCATAGGATTAATGAGATCGACATCATTAATCCCACATACTAGATATGTCATACTCCTTGATTGGATCAAGCAAAGGATCTCAAAACTGTAAATATGAGATATTTAGAGTTGACTTATGGATGCTTACTAGTGGTAGTAAGTTCATTGGATGATCGCCATGAGATCATCACATGGATTTAATGTCACTGATAATCTCATCATAGCAATGGTGCAAGTATCCTTAGACTTGAGGTACTCAAGGATATCTTGGATACTGATCCTGTACTTTGACTCCATTCCTTGTGGCCTTCCAGAGGTTACTCATAGGGTGGTGCTTGGGTACAGCTTTGAGGTATTCAAGGTAATTGAGTAGCCAATAAAGGATTCATCACTTCTGTGAGAATAGAAGAGATACCCTGGCCTCTTGTCAGGATGATTACTTTAAGTCTCTGGCCAGAGCATGACTATGTCATGAAGAGTGTCTTCATGGACATATAAAGTAATGAGTCCTCGACAGAACCGATTTCACTTGGCTAGACTTAGTCTAGTAAGAGTTGACATATTAACCATACTCATAACCAAGTGGGGTATAGGATGATGAAAGGACGAATTGCACAAGAATTGTCATGGAAGGGTTCGTGATCCGGTTCGTGATGAATTCATCAAACCGATTACTTTCCGGTCAATTGGGGTCATGATGTGTTCTTAGATACCGCTCATGACTTGCTTTCGATTAATTGTTAATCTAAGTGGCCAACATAACCGGAAACCTAAAGGGTCACACGATAAGAGTGTTTCAGAGGATCTCAAAATAGTAATTGGACAGAGTTCCAATTATGGAGAGCATTAGATTAAATGGATCCCAATGGATTGGGATATGTCCCGATGAGATCGTGACATCGATATTCTTGAAAAAGGTTTTGGTGGTTTTCCATGCCGGGTCCTAGGACCGACCCGATGTGTTGGACCACTTCAGCAATATATATATACATATATATATGATTAATTAATTAAATAATTAATATATATATATATATATATGTAATACGTGGAAAGGGAGGAGGAGAAGCATGGAAGCTTCTTTTGGAAGCTTAGTCATCATCTTCATTTAATTACTAAAAGACAAAATGATATAAAGAAAGATAGAAAGAAGATGATGTTCGTATGGCTTGGTAGAAAGAAGAAAAGAGAGAGTCTTTTCTTTGTAAAAAGAAGTGTTCTTCGTTGGTTATGAAAGAGGGAGAAGGTTTTTTGTGAAAACCTAAGTCTTTCATCTCTCATCTCCATCAACATTCAAGTCTTCATCTTCTCCTCCAAGCTTCTTCTTCATCTCTTCAACGTGATCCAAGCTCTCCAGGATAGAGGTAGGCTCTAGCAGGCTTTATTCTGTTCTAGCTATTCCCGGGTCAAAAGGGTTTGACTCGGTTAGGTTTTCTGATCTCTGTGTGGATACCTTTAGAGATAGTCTCTATTGGCTATTCAGGTTTGAGGTTTTCATACCGACACCGAGATCTTGGGTTTCGGGAAGGTCCCGGGAATAAAATTTTTTTGTTTCCGCTGCTGGAACATGTGATGTTCCTCCCGGGATTTTCCTACAGTGGTATCAGAGCGTCTGGTGTCGTGTATGAAGCTTTAACTGAAGCTAGATCACAAACCCTAATTGCTTGTGATGTTGTAGCATGCATTCTGTTCAGATTTTGAATTGCTATAGAGATAGGGTTTTCAAAAATTTTCTACCCAGGAATGTTCATAACATGTTAGAGAATATGTCTATGAATTTTCAGAATTTATCGATTTGATTAGATAAAGTTTTGCTAATTATTTCCCTAAGCTTACAGATGCTGTTTTTGAAACGATTCTGTGAACAGGCAGTAGTATAAAATCAAGAATAAATTCTAGAAAAATCTTTTTCTGGATTTTCCTTCACCTAAATGTCTCTAAGATGTTGGTGAATGTCTGTGAGCATGGAAATTGGATTTCAAGGTGATTGGATATTTATTTTCGAATTTTATTCTATGCTGTTGGGAATTGCTGTGCTGATGAACACAGTTTTGGAATCGGTTTTGTTATTTTGGTTGACTGAGTTTTTGATGGCCTAAAATCCTGAAAAAATTCATGTAGCATTTTCGGAACATTTAGTAACCTATATAATTTTCTCAGAATTTATTGAAATTTTTTCATTGATCATTTCAAGCAATGTACAGAACTGGACAGTTTTGGTGAAAATTGTTGGGACTGTTTTGCTTGGCTTGATTGAGTTTGCTTTTTCAATTCCAATGCCTTGCAGCATTTTTAATGTGATTAAAAATGTGTTAACTTGATGTAGTATGATTGCCAAATTGAATTGCTTGAAGTTGCTTTTCCAAGAATTTTTGAATGCCGAATTGGTCACATTTGTGTCTCGTTAGTACATTTCATTTTCTTGCTTGTTTTGGCCGTCACAATTTTTATGACAAGTGCCGGAGTAGTTTTGAGAGTGTATACACTAGCTTGAGATGCTTAGGGTGAGAATTTGGGTGTTCTTAAATTGTTTGGATATTTATGAGTTTTGACTCATTTTAAGCTTTTCATGTATGGTTTGACCATATAAGGCATTCATGGATCAATGAAGTGTTCATTGATACATCGATTTACAGATATTACCTTAGGTATGATGGTATTGAGAATTGGAATTGCATTGATTGAGGAATTAGCCGATTAGATATAATAGCAATTCTTGTTGGATAAGTCGACTTGTATTGTACATAAGTCGACTTGTTCAAAGTTTTTTGATAAGTCGACTTGTATTGTACATAAGTCGACTTGTTCAAAGTTTTTGCATAAGTCGACTTATATCAGACAAGTCGACTTGTGCGTGGGCAGGAGCATAAGTCGACTTATATCAGACAAGTCGACTTGTGTGTGGCGAAGCATAAGGTGACTTGCATTTGATGAAAGTCGACTTGTGACATGCTCAGGTTGGATGACGGATGATGGATGATTATAAGGATTGATTCAATTTGATTGATGAAACCTAAATCATGCCATATAGTCCTAGTGACTATGATCCTTCAGCTTGGAGTCTAGAGTTTCTAAATCCTCCTTGGTATATGAAAACTAACGCCTTCCATTAATATGGTAAGAACCGAGTTCTTATAGGGATGGGTTGTTGGGTAAACCCAAGCTCACTCTATCTGGATATGTTCAACCATGAAAATATGATTTTCGATTAATGGGTTGGTTTTCACCGAAGCGTTAGTTTGTTGAGTAAACTCAAGGTCAACGTGGACGAGAGGTGAAATTGGGTAGCATACATCGGATGTATGCGCATCAAAGAGTTGATACTGATGTAAGTGCATACATCAACAAGTTGATAGACGATCGATAGTTGTGTCTAAGATGTAATTGGTATATCTGATACCTCCCGAGACATAAGGTGGCTTGTTGGGTAAACCCAAGGTCATTCTCAATGTCGGTTATCGATGATGCAATTGGTATGTTCGATACCTACCGATTGACCTAAGTTATGGCTTGTTGGGTAAACCCAAGGTCATTCTTAGCAATATCGGATATCGACCCACTAGACATTATGTCACTTTGTTTCTTTGGATTCAGTAATGAGGGTTATGGATTCTATGAAACTAGTGGGAGCTTTTTGCATATCATTCAAGTCCTTATGATTATGCAGCTATTCCTATTCTAACATTCTTCCTCTCTATCCGTGTAGGTTGTTTGAAAATGTCGTCAAGTGTGAATCTTCGCTCACTTATGGATTCCAACAAGTTAACTGGACCGAATTTTCTTGACTGGTTAAGGAATCTGAGAATAGTTCTCAGATCTGAAAGTCTGGGATATATCCTAGATTTTCCGCTTCCAGATGCACCTGCTGTCGATGCTTCTGATGATGATCAGAAGGCATATAGTAAGCATCTAAAGGACAGTGACATGGCGACTTGCATTATGCTTGCGTCGATGTCACCTGAGCTGCAGAAGCAGCACGAGTCCATGGATGCTCACACTATAGTTTTTCATCTTAGGGAGCTGTTTGACGAGCAAGCCCGGTCCGAAAGGTTCGAGACCTCAAGGCTTCTCTTCACTACCAAGATGGCTCCAGGGACATCTGCTGTGCAGTACGCCCTGAAGATGAATGGCTATATTGAGAGATTGGCCGTCTTAGGTTTTGCAATGGATCATGAATTAAGTATAGACTTAATTCTGGTTGGATTGTCCGACAGCTATGCACGATTAGTGCTAAACTATCGGATGAACCAAATATCCACTACAATACTGAAATGATCAATCACTTTCGAGCAGTGAAAGGACTATCAAGAGTGATAGTAAGCAAGTCTTGGTGGTTGCTTCTTCATCTTTTGGGTCCAAGAAGAAAAAGAACCCAAAGAAGAAGAAGGCAAAAAAACCAAAGGGAGGCGCCATCAAGAAGAAGACCAAAGAAGCTGCCCCAAAAGGAACTTGCTTCCATTATGGTAAAATGGCCATTGGAGGCGCAATTGCAAAGTCTATTCGAGTCGCCGAAGCGTAAGAAGGCATCGATGCCTCGACTACTTCAGGTTTGTATGTCATTGAAGTTAATACTGTTACTGATCACAACATCTGGGTATTTGATACTGGTTGTGGCTCACACATATGCAATGATATGTAGGGCCTTCAGGACAGTAGGCAACTCATGAAGGGAGAAGTAGACCTACGTGTTGGAAATGGAGCAAGAGTTCTTTGCATTAGCCGTAGGAACCTATGTTTTGTCTCTCCCTCCGGGCTTGTCTTTGGAATTGGATGATTGTTATTTTGTACCCGTTTTGATAAAGAATATATTATGCTTTCTTATGCTGAATAGAATTGGATTCCATATGAATTTTAGTAGCAATGGTTGTTCTATCAATTTAATGGAATGCTTTATGGAACTGGTACATTGTGCAATGGTATTTACATATTAGATATGTCTAATCCAATTTTAAATGTCAATGACACCAAAGGGCATAAAAGAGATAATCTAAAGTCAACTTACTTATGGCATTGTCGAACAGCCATATAAATGAGACACGATCGCTAAGCTCCACAAGAGTGGCGGTTTAGGGTCATTTGATTATGAATCATATGACACATGCGAATATTGTTTATTAGGCAAGATGACTAAGTTACCCTTCAAGGAAAGGGTGAGCGGCGATTGGAGTATTAGACCTAATACATTCAGATGTATGCGGTCCGATGTCCATCCATGCGAAGTGGTTGTCGTTATTTCATTACCTTTATCGATGATTATTCACGATATGGGTACTTGTATCGATGAGATACAAATCAAGCGTTGAAAAGTTCAAACAATTCGAAATGAAGTAGAAAACCAGCTTGGTAAAAGTATCAAGGCATTACGATCCGATCGTGGTGGAGAATACTTAGACCAACAGTTTCAGGATTATCTCAGAGATAATGGCATTTTATCTTAGTGGACTCCTCCTTACACACCGCAGCACAACGGTGTGGCTGAAAGGAGAAATCGAACCTTGTTGGACATGGTACGATCAATGATGGGTTTCGCAGTTACCAAAATCGTTTTGGGGTATGCGCTAGAGACATTGCTTACTTGCTAAACAAAGTTCCTCTAAGACAGCTTGATGTTACTCCATATAAGATGTGGACTAACGAAAACCTTATCTTTCTCATTTGAAAGTATGGGGTTGTCACCTTACGTGAAGCGGATTCATCGAGATAAGCTTGAAGCAAAGTCGACAAGTGTTTGTTTGTAGGATATCCTAAAGAGACCATGGGATATCAATTCTACCTTGCTGAGGAACAAAAGGTGTTTGTTTCGAAGCATGCTGTCTTTATAGAGAAAGAGTTTCTTCTACAAGAAGACAGTGGGAGCAAAGTCGAACTTGAAGAAGTTCAAGATGCTCAAACAAGCACAGATCAACTGCCTGAACCTGAGACTGTCACTCATTCAGATGAAGTAACAGTTCAACCTTCTGTTGCATACGAAGTTCGTAGGTCAAGTAGGATGCGCATTGTTCCCGAGAGATACGGATTTCTCGTAAGTGAACAGAATGACGTATTGCTCATAGAAGATGATGAGCCTGCTACCTATGAAGAGGTTCTGAAAAGTTCAGAGTCTGAAAAATGGCTTTGTGCCATGAAAGCCGAAATGGATTCCATGTACATAAACCAAGTATGGACTTTGGTTGATGCACTGAAGGATAAAACCTATAGGGTGCAAATGGGTTTTCAAGAAGAAAACCGACATGGATGGTAATGTGATTACCTACAAAGCAAGGCTTGTGGCCAAAGGATTTCGTCAAAGACAAAGAGTTGTCTATGACGAGACCTTCAGCCCGGTAGCAATGCTTAAATCCATTCGGATACTCCTAGCCATTGTCGCTCATTATGATTATGAGATATGGCAAATGGATGTGAAGACGACTTTCCTTAACGAAATCGGCGAGGATGTGTACATGACACAACCAGAGGGCTTCACTTCCAGTGATGGCGAAAAGGTATGCAAGCTTCAGAAATCCATCTATGGATTGAAGCAAGCATCCAGGAGTTGGAACATCCGTTTTGATGAGTCAATCAAAGAGTTTGGTTTCTCACAAAATCCGGATGAGCATTGTGTGTACAAAAAGGTTAATGGGAATGCAATCGTTTTCCTTGTGTTGTATGTAGATGACATACTGTTACTAGGAAACGATGTCTCATTGATGCAATCAGTCAAAATTTGGTTGTCCAAGCAATTTGCGATGAAAGACCTTGGTGAAGCAACTTATATCCTTGGGATAAAGATCTATAGAGATAGATCAAAGAGGTTGCTTGGTCTTTCACAATCATCGTACATAGACAAGATGCTAAAGAGGTTTAGCATGGAGCAATCCAAGAGAGGGTTTCTTCCCATCACTCATGGGATAACACTCTCGAAATTTATGTGTCCTAAGACACAAGATGAGAGGATTCGCATGGATCAGATCCCGTATGCATCTGCAGTAGGATCGATCATGTATGCTATGTTATGTCACGAGGCCCGATGTATCGTATGCTCTAAGTGTTCGAGCGATACCAATCGGATCTGGTGAGGGTCATTTGGGTGGTCACAAGAATATCCTCAAGTACTTGCGAAGGACTAAGGATGTTTTCTTGATATATGGAGATGGAAATCTCCAAGTGGCGAGCATCGGATGCGGTTTCTAATCGACAAGGATGACTCGGATCCCAACGGGTTATGTTTTCACGCTAAGCGGCGGAGCGATCGGTTGGAAGAGTTCCAAACAAGAGACGATCGCGATTCGACGATCGAGGCAGAGTACATTCTTTGCATCGAGGCGGCAAAGGAAGTCGTTGGATCGAAGTTCATTTCGAACTTGGTGTGGTTCCTAGTGTGATGGACCCATACGGTTGTATTGTGACAACAATGGGGCTATTGCTCGAGCAAAAGAACCGAGGTCTCACTAACGATCTAAACACGTACTCATGCAGATATCATCGATTCGAGAGATCATTGCTAGAAGTGATGTCGCGATCGAGAGGATTCCACAGAAGCGTAACATTCTTGATCCGTTGACGAAGCCATTGTCACGTAAGAATTTTGATTCTCATGTACTCGCTTATGGTATTAGATACCAAGGCGATTGACTTTAGGTCAAGTGGGAGATTTGTTAGAGTAGTGCCTAAAGGCAATCCCTTTAGCGCTTTTGTTCATAGTCATATGCGGACTTTATGAATAAATAAAGAAAGGCATGTTTCATTTATTTGATATTCATTTTGTTATGAATTGATATTGATCTTTAATCAAATTAATGAAGTCCATGATATATGACATAGCATGAAGGAAATTATGATGTGATCATAATCCTGAGATTCCTATCATGTGCAATTATGTCAGTATCTAAATTTTTCCTAGTCATAGGATTAATGAGACTGGACATCATTAATCCGGACATACTAGCATATGTCATACTCCTTGATTGGATCAAGCAGTGGATCTCAGAAACTGTAAATATGAGATATTTAGAGTTGACATATGGATGCTTACTAGTGGTAGTAAGTTCATTGGATGACCTGCCATGAGATCATCACATGGATTTAATGTCGGTGATAATCTCATCATAGAATGGTGCAAGTATCCTTAGACTTGAGGTACTCGAGGATATCTTGAATCTTGATCCTACTGACTCCATTCCTTGTGGCCTTCGAGAGGTTACTCATAGGGTGGTGCTTGGAGTGCAGTTTGAGGTATTGAAGGTAATTAAGTAGCCAATAAAGGATTCATCACTCGTGAGAATGTAAGAGATACCACAACCTCTTGTCGGGATGATTACTTTAAGTCTCTAGCGAGCATGACTATGTCATGAAGAGTGTCTTCATGGACATATAAAGTAATGAGTCCTCGACGAGAACTGATTTCACTTGGGCTAGACTTAGTCTAGTAAGAGTTGACATATTAGCCATACTCATAACCAAGTGGGGTATAGGATGATGAAAGGACGAATTGCACGATGAATTGTACATGGAAGGGTTCGTGATCCGTTCGTGATGAATTCATCAAACCGATTACTTTCCGGTCAATTGGGGGTCATGATGTGTTGCTAGATATCGCTCATGACTTGCTCAGATTAATTGTTAATCTAAGTGGCCAACATAACCGGAAATCTAAAGGGTCACACGATAAGAGTGTTTGGAGGATCAGAAAATAGTAATTGACGAGTTCCAATTATGGAGAGCATTAGGATTAAATGGATCCCAATGGGATTGGGATATGTCCCGATGAGATCGCGACATCGATATTGCTGAAAAAGGTTTTCGGTGGTTTTTCCATGCCGGGGCCCGGTAGGACCGACCCCAGTGTGACTGGACCACTTCAGCAATATATATATACATATATATATGATTAATTAATTAAATAATTAATATATATATATATATATATGTGTAATACGTGGAAAGGGAGGAGGAGAAACATGGAAGCTTCTTTTGGAAGCTTAGTCATCATCTTCATTTAATTACTAAAAGACAAAATGATATAAAGAAAGATAGAAAGAAGATGATGTTCGTATGGCTTGGTAGAAAGAAGAAAAGAGAGAGTCTTTTCTTTGTAAAAGAAGTGTTCTTCGTTGGTTATGAAAGAGGAGAAGGTTTTTGTGAAAACCTAAGTCTTTCATCTCTCATCTCCATCAACATTCAAGTCTTCATCTTCTCCTCCAAGCTTCTTCTTCATCTCTTCAACGTGATTCAAGCTCTCCAGACGAGGTAGGCTCTAGCAGCCTTATTCATTCTAACTATTCCCGGTCAAAAGGGTTTGATTCGGTTAGGTTTTCGATCTCTGCGTGGATACCTTTAGAGATAGTCTCTATTGGCTATTCAGGTTTGAGGTTTTCATACCGACACCGGGATCCTGAGTTTCGGGAAGGTCCCGGGAATAAAAATTTTTTGTTTCCGCTGCTGGAACATGTGATGTTCCTCCCGGGATTTTCCTACAGATTCTACATCTAAAAGGATCAAAATTGAAATTTACTGTTGCTATCCTATGCATGTCTGTTAAACGGACATACATGTCCGTCTAACGGACATAAAAGGGCTTGGGGTGCCTTCTAGACTTGAAAAGGTCCGTTTAATGGACCTAACGTCCGTTTAATGGATATGGACTTGGCTGGGGTCCTTTTTAGACCTGAGAAGGCTCGTTTAATGGACCTAATGTTCGTCTAATGGACATTTGTGACACCCAAACCCCTTTAAAGCTTCTCCAATGCTTCCTACATCCATTCTAACATTACTTTCACTCATAATCTCCTCAGATTCACCTCTTCTAGTGCAATACCACTTCATACCCATTCAAACGCCAACTTTGTTCCATTATATCCTCTAATCCCTACTCATTTGATTTATCAAAACCACTAATTCATCTCATTTACCATAGTTGTCCTGGGTATACATCCCATGCAGCATCACCACTTATAATGCTCATATCTCTCATCTCTGATATCCAAAATTTGCATACTTTACACCGTTGGAAAGCTAAGAGGATAAACTACAGTTTTAAGAAGACTACTTTGTCTAATATGGCCTAGATTAATTCACTTTTCTTCATGAAGTCAGCACATAATTTTACCCCTATGAAAACTTGAAAATGTACAACTACAAGGTAAATAAGCATATACGCAAGGGAAACTTCTTCAACATTACATTAAAGTCTTAACACAAGATACAAAATACATTTGATGCTCAATTTTTGATTTGTTTATAAAGATATTCAAAAGTCTAGCCACTAATTTAGTACAAAAACTATATTGGAATTTGTCCAAATGCCTTGTAAAGATCACTGATCTTCTCGATTTGCACTTGAGGAGGAAAAATGATGGGTTGAGCTACACAACTCAGTGGCTAATTGATTGAACCCAAGTTTATCTTATTGATTGGCTACATTTTCATAACTGTTAATGCACTTTTTGACTCCTAATTGTAACTTTTGTGCTTAAATTATTTCCTTATATTGAGCTCATATGATTTGCAATTTGTTAGTAAAATTGTCACAAATTGATATTAATTGCATTATAATTTTTCCAAGGACAATTGATACTGCAAATTGTTGTTTTATATTGTAGGGGAAAAGAAGAGTCAAAAGCATCCGAAGAGTCAACACGTCGCGGCACATGAAGAAGTTCGCACGCCGCGACGTGCTACGAGTAACACACCACGGCGAGCAATCCAGGAAGGCATACTGCGACATCAAGGAAGTGTCTCGCCCCGGCGAGGATCAAGAAGTACACGCCGCGACGCCTGCAAAGCATCTCACCGTGGCGAGGATCAAGAGGAGCACGCCGCGACGTCTAACAATTCACACTCCGTGGTGAGAGAACAAGCAGCCGCACGCCTCGACGTCAAATAATTCAGTCGTCGTGACGTGCAGACGGATACCCGGACTCTAAATAGAAATTTCTCTCACTGTACCTACCCAGCCCGTGACCCATCCTTTAAATCTTGTCGAATTAGGTTAGAACAATCATCTTTTGGAGGATCGACATTTATTTGGGGAGAAACAAGGAGACCAGCGAGCAAAGAGAGGAGAAGAGGAAGCACTCATGTCTACCATCCAGGGTTCCCTTCGGGGTTCCTTGGGGACAATTTCACATAGGTTTTGTTTTCCATTTTCACTGCCGACTCCATCATAGCTAGCTTGGGTTCGTCACGAGTTGTGAAGTTTTCGATTACAATGCGTGGTTAGGCATTCATTTTCTCCTGAAAATGCAGTGATGGTTGAAGTTCATCGAGCTTTAAAGGGGAGTAGCTTAATCCGTAGTTTAGCTATGATTTATGAATGCCTAGGTCTAGGATTTGTAACTTGTAGTGAAGCTACTCGATTATAACTTAATTAAATGTTAGACATTTAATATGTTGTTTGGATTAGTAGTTTACATTGTCATGTTTAACTATTTTTTATAAACAACCGAGTTGGGGTTTATTGCTTTGTAGTTAGATTTGCTTGATTAGAGTTTAATCAAGTGTTGAACAATGTAATGTGTATGGATTTGCTTATGCAGAACTTTGAGTTTAAATATAAGAAGTGTTGGAACCCGACCCGGAGACCGGACCCCAACTGATTAAAACCTCACACTATCACTCTTGCTTTAATTCCACATTTATTGGACCCGTCTCCAAAGCCCAATTTCCCGAGTCCTGAAGCCCTGTGCTTACAACCTTGCAGGGTCCTTAGCTGTAACTCCACATTCGTGGTGAGCGCACACTACGTAAACACCAAAATCAAAGGTTGACTTATTCATATGAGTTGTAGCCCTAAACCTCAAGTTCGTTTTTCAATAAGAAACACCTCAAATGGAGTTGTATAACTCAAGTTATGCTTTAAAAACCTAAAAGAGTTCATACTCCAAATATGATCTCCAAACCGACCTCTCAATTGTTTCAATGTAAACTTTTTCAATTTGACTCAAAATGACACAAAATTTGGTGGAGAGAAAGATATATTCCTTAGGAATCTAATGGTTCATGCCTCACCTCAATTGGAGTTCGGATTAGGGAATTATGCCCAAAAATATCAAGTATGTTCACATCCTGAATCAGTTTGAAACTCTTTTGGCACGATCACCATAACTTTTGATTTATAAATCTGATTTCTTTAGTTTTTGTACCATTAGAAAAAAGACATCTAGATATACAACTTGCATGAAGACTTCAAAACGAGAATCGGCCTCTAAAAATTCGAAAATGCACCATCTTTCCCGTAGCTGTCCGTTAAACGGACAGTCATGTCCGTTTAACAAACAGGTACGGGTGAAATGGTACCAAATGGATCGCAAATGTCCGTTAAACGGACATGCAAGTCCGTTTAATGGACACGGGCAAGGGAAGGGGTGTTTCTACACTTGAAGCTGTCCGTTTAACGAACATTCATGTCCGTTTAACGGACACGCAAATTCTCAAAACTTCAAATCTTCATCCAATGCATCTCAAACTTCAACCTAACTTCATAACCATTTATACCCTTCCAAATTTACTCATTCCAAAACCTAAACACTTCATAACATCTTAAACTTCAAGTTTAATTCATCAACTTCAAAATCTCTAGCTCCATTGATTCATCAAATCATGGATTTCAATCATTTTTCATCAAAGTTATCATAACCTAATAAGCTACATGAACAACCAAAATGGACCTTAGTTGTTATCTTTCAATTGTCATAACTTGCTCCAAATTCTAAAAATTTCATATTTTACCTCAATAGAAAGATAGCAAGATGCTCTACAACTCTCATGAAGGATGCAAATATCAATTCCATCCTTAAAGAAGGCAAAAACTCACTCAAAGGTACTGCTAATCTAAAAACCAATGTAACAGTGAAATGGCAATTATGGACAGTAACTGGTATAGCTTTAACCCCCATAAGTTTCTATTCCTAACTCCAATTAAAGCATACCATACACCATTTGAAAGCTCTAAAGATATGCTACATTCTTCAAGAAGACTGTTGGACCCCGAACTTTTGATGAAAATTAGAAATATTACAATGAATTTAAGTGAGAAAGAATTGGTGAGAAAATGAGAATAAGAATAAGAAAGAAAAAAAATTATATCGAATTTCGGGATAGTTTGCGTCTAAGGAATTCCAACGTGATGCTTGTCTTTGTTTTTTTTCCTCCGGATGTCGGCTTTGTTTGTATTCGATTCGCATTTGCTTTGCTTCCGCTTACGTTGTGATTGAGTTTGTTTTGCTATTGGCTTCGCATTGTGTTTACGATTGAAATTCGATCCGAAATTTCCGTTTCCAATCGATTCTGTTTCCGTTCTTACGTTTTCGGTTGGGATCGGTTCCCGGATCGGGTCCCAATAGGAAAAGCGAAGAGCAACGAATCGAACAAACAAAGAACATTGAATCAAAGACAAGCATCGCGATTGGAATCCTTAGACGAAAACTATCACGTAAATCGAATAATTTTTTTTCTTCCTTATTCTTATTCTCATTTTCTCACCAATTCTTTCTCACTTAAATTCATTGTAATATTTCTAATTTTCATTAAAAGTTCGGGGTCCAACACTTCTCCCCCTCTTAAAAGAATTTCGTCCTCGAAATTCATACTTACTTAAACTCTAAGTAACTCATTCTTGCATAAATTTCTTTCTAAACAATGATCATCAAGCACTTTCTTACTAATTTCTTTCCAAAAATCAAAATCAATTACTCTTTTATCTAAATTACTCATCATATATATCTCAATCTCTCCACAATTTCTCAATTCTTGAATCTCATACCACTCATATCCAAACCATTTCATCCCAATTCATCAAAAATTTCACACCTCAATTTCATTTACTAAAATCAATCATAATTCGTGTCACTCAAATCAAATCAATCACTTTAATTCTTCAAATAACTCATGACAAGTCATACACATCAATTTCACATTCCTAAAATCGATCATGATTCTCGTCACTTTAATCCAAAATCAATTTAATTCTCCAAATATTTCAGACATACCTTCATATCATTTACTCCTATCCTTCAAGTATTTCTTATTTCATCTCATAAATGTGTAAAGTCGAATCATCCAAATTTATTTTAAAATTCTCATCGCATAATGCCATCATGAACTTCAAATCTCAAGTTCATTAACACACACCTAAAATCAATCAAATTTCTTAACCTCACTCAGACAATCACTAAATTCATTCTTCAAAACCATATTTCCCAAGTATGATCATAATACTGGGCTCTGATACCATAAATGTTGGATCCCATTTCCGAAATCCAACTACTCATACAGATTCCCTCATACGTACGCATGATTCCTTATAAACTCTTCTTGCTCTGATACCATCTACTCCCCCTCTTAAAACCCAAGTTTTATAACCACGATTGTTCTAGATTTTATATGGAAGAACCACGATTGTTCTAGAGAAAAGAAGAAATAAGAAGAGAAATGAAAGAATATAAGAAGAGAATGGGAGAGTTTCGGTAATGGCGATGAGAGGAGAAAGAAAGTAAGTGAGTTTTTGCCTTTATAAATCTTAGAGAGAGTTTTTGATGATGTTTCAAGAGGAAAAGGGTAGAAAAGCTTGAAAGCTTCCCTTGGGCTTTGTAAAAATCCGAAAATGAAGAGAAGAAGAGGTAAGAGAAATTCTTCTACTTTGAATTTTTGATAAGTTTTTGGTTTAGAATCATTAGAAATGATGTGGGTTTACTAATTCCATGATCAATTTTAGATAATACATGTTGAAATTGATTTAATTTTGGATGAAAATTTAATTAGGATTATGCCCAAATTTTATAATTTGGGGTTTTTGGAAATTGTTAGTGTAGAATCATGGAAAATACTATGGATTGATGATAAGTGAAATTAATTTTGAAGAAATTGTATTTTATGGTATTGAATTTGGATAAATTGGTTTAGGCCAATTTTAAGATTTGGGGAATTTTGAAATTGAGGATCTAGATATTTTGGAATTAGTGTGAATTGATGAATTGTGAAGTTAGTTTTGAAAATTAAGTTATTTATGAGATTAAATTTGAGTGTATTGGTTTAGGTCAAATTTTGAAATTGAGGATTTTAGAAATTCTGATTTTAGAAAACTTGGAAGTATGATGTTTATGAATTTCCGATAGTTAATTTTGAGAATTATGCAAATTATGATGTGGAATTTGAATGATTATGGCTTAGGTCAATTTTAAATTGAAAGAAGGAAAGAAGCAAGGATCAATTGGAGCTTGAAATCAAGTTTGACATTTAATTAGAATTGGGTAGCATATTTATATTTTGATTTGTAAGCTTAATACTTAATTTTGAAAAATTAAAAGAAAGAAAAAGTTTGAAATTTTGATCACTTATTGTTTTGGAAATGTTTGAAAATAAGAATTGTTTTAAGGTCTGAAATTATGATTCTAAGTGATTTCGAAAAATTATTACAAGCTTAAATTCATTATTTTAAATGATTTGCTAAATCGTTAGAAATTTCGAAGCTGTATTTGTTGTGTCTGCATTGATAATTATGCATATTGTTGCAATTATTGATTAATTGAATTAATTGAATTATATGATATGTGAATTTGTGAGATTGTTTTAAGTTGATGAAATAATGTTAGAAAACTAAAATTTTGGAAAGTGCCTTGAGCAATTTGAATTTCCGTTTTCGATATGTGTTATAATGGGTTTGGTAGGTCTTTTGGTGAGTCGTATTTGTCTTCATGTGTATAGCCTTCTCCCGCTGCCCATTAGTGTACGGAGCTCGATTCGGACTCCTTCACGGCTACACCGGACGTATGGGGAAAGTGTAATGCGTTACATTCACGATGCCTGCAGGACGCTCTGGAGGCATGCGATCTGTCTAACTGGACTAGCAGGACCATTCTGATATGTTATGTGTTTTCAATTTTGTTTCTGTATGTTGCATTCATATTTATGAAAATTCGAGAATTTTTGAAAAAAATAAGAAAAAGTGAGATGATTATGAAAAGTTTGAAAAATATGAAAAAAAGGGTTTGAGGAAATTGTTTGAAAAAAATTGAAAGTTTGAAAAATTAGCCCTTTTGGCGAAAGATTATGAAAAATGGTTTCGGCTTATTTGTCACTTTATAAATGTATTATCCACGAGCTTCCGAGCTCCCCCCCCCCCTTTCATCTCCATCTCCAGGTTTCGAGCAGGAGATCGGATGAAAGAATGTGAAGACGTCAGTTTCGACATTTGTATAAGTTAGATTTTGAGTAATCTAAATTTGAGTATGGACATGTATATGGCTTTAGATAAGTTTGGGAAAAATGTATTTGTGTACAAAGTTGAGAATTGTGAATGATTGTGAAATTTGTATATGAAATTATGGATAATTTGGGAATATATATGTATGATTGATTTGGGAATTTTGATTGAATTATGAGTTTGGTATTGAATTGAGAATTATGGAAGTATTCGATTTAGGTTTGCGTTTTGCTGGTGTTTGGGTTCTGGATGGGAGAGTCCGATGATTCTGAGATCTGTTTGGCATTTAGAAGTGTATTTCTTTACCCTTGCGAGGTTTGGGTTAGGATAAAGGCGATCGTTATCTTTGCCAAATTTCGATAAAATTGGATGAAAATGAGATTTTGGATTTGTATTATTTGTTTTTGCATGAGATCAATAAGATCAGAAAATGAGAATAAGAATAAGAAAAAAAAATTCATTCCGAATTTTGGGACGTCTTAGGGTTTCCAACGCAATTATGTTCATTCGATAAGTTTTCTTTGATTATTGTTCTCGGATGTCGGATGTGTTACGCTTGATTTCGTTTAAACGAAATCTATTCGTTTGATTCGATTAGTTATTGCTTCGCTTTCATTTGCTTCCGTTTGATTACGTGATTGAGTTCGCTTTACTATTAAACTTAGTATTTTGTTTAGATTGAAATTTCGATGCAAAATTCCCGTTGCCATTAGCTTTCGTTTCCTCCGTTTTTCGTTTTCCGGTTGGGATCCGATTCCCGGATCGGGTCCCAACATTTATGGTATCAGAGCAAGAAGAGTTTATAAGGAATCATGCGTACGTATGAGGGAATCTGTATGAGTAGTTGGATTTCGGAAACAGGATCCAACACAGGATAGACAGAAGAGTTATGTGGATCAGCATCGGCGAGAGATGAAGTATAGTGTGGGTGATAGAGTGTTCCTCCGAGTGTCACCTTGGAGAGGAGTTCTGAGATTTGGCCAGAAGGGCAAGTTGAGTCCTCGGTATATTGGTCCTTATGAGATCCTCGAGAGGATAGGACCATTGGCTATAGATTGGCGTTGCCGAGTGAGATGTCCCAGTTGCACGACATGTTTCATGTTAGTATGCTCCGACGGTACCGATCAGACCTGACTCATGTAATTCCAGCTCAGGAGATTGAGGTGGCCAGTAATTTGAGTTATGTCGAGGAGCCGGTACAGATTGTGGAATCATGGGTCAAGTAGTTAAGGAACAGGGTGATTCCATTGGTGAAAGTCCTCTGGAAGAACCACTCTTCTGAGGAAGCAACTTGGGAGACTGAGGAGCTCATGAGGAGTCAGTATCCTCATCTATTCGATCGGACAGGTATGAAATTTTGGGACGAAATTTTTTTTAGGAGGGGAGAATTATATCATCCTGTTACCGATGTGATGGGCATATTGGTAAATTAGGATGGGTAGGATTTCGTACTGCATTTTATTAATTGAGCATTCATTGACCTCTAATTATCGAGGAATGAGTTAATTGCACATGCATTTTTAGGTACATGCATTCATGGCATTTTCCGGCATTTAATTATGAGCATGAATTGGTTTGTGAATTTTCGAGGTAATTATGTTTAATTGTGTTTTGTTGGGAATTTTGGAATAATTGGGTTTGTATAGTTGAATTGGAGTGTCTTAGGAGTGATTGTCAATTGATAATGTCCCATAGGAAATTTCTGGAAAATTCGGGAGAAAATGCCCGGACCTGAAATTTTTGAGTGACAGACCGGTTGACCGTATGGTACCGAAATTATTGTCCAATGGTAATGGAAAATTAGATTTGAGGACTTATGTCTTATGAGCTTTAGGTTTAAAAAAAAAATCAACCTTTATATACTTTAGGTTTTGAAATCTAGAAAAGGCATCTTTTCTACTCCTAGGGCACGAATCCTCTTTTTCTTCGTTGGTGATTTCCGACCCCTCCCTTCTCGATCGTTGCTTGCTTTCTTCCCTTTTGTATGAGCCTAGCTTGTTCCTTGAGAGAATGAAGATTGGTGAGCATTAAGGGTTCACCGTGGGTGTTACGCATTGGAGAAGGATTTTTCGAAGGTTTAAGGATTTGAGGCTTGATTGGTAAGTTTAATGGCTTTAATGTTGTTATTTAATGAGTTTGATGCATTAATGGTATTTATTGTGGAAGATTGGGTAGTTTAGAGTGAGTTAATTCTAGTTTTAGAGAGAGAAATGGTGAAAAAAGTCGATCGAAGAAGACGATGGAGTCCGCACATCGCGACGTCTGAGAACAGCCTCAACACGACGAGTAAATAAGTACTCACCACGACGAGTGCGCTCGTCGCGACAAGCAGGTTGTGACCTCGTCGTGACGAGCAGGGCGAGCGCCGCGGTGAGCGACCCTTTGTACGCCGCAGCGAGGGATTTGAGACCGCGACGAGGACCAATTTCTGAATGGATGTGTTTTAATTTATGGGACGTAACTGATGGTGTAGACCTCCGATTGAGGTGATTCTTGATTCGTTATGAACTAGAGAAAGAGGTCTACAATTGAGAAAATGAATGAAAGTTAGAATTTAATTTAGTATGGTCTCACTCATAGAGAGAAAGTCGATTATAGTTCCTATTACAGCCTAAGAATTGTACTATGATAATTAGAGTATAAATTGGGGTCTTCAATGGATGATTTTGACACAATGAATAGGTTTTCTTGGAAATTACTATAGGGTGTGTAATATGATGGATTGAACTGTTGGGCCCCAAATTGTTTTTCTTGATGTTATTAAGTATGAATAAATTTGATTGTGTTATTTGTTGCATAGTTGAATTTATTGGAGGTGTTAGAGGAAAATTAAGAATTTATTTGAGTTTAGTATGGAATAAGTGTTTATGAAAGAGTACAAATGTTTAAGGGCAAAATGGGCAAGGCACTTGAGTTAGGATGTTTAAGGCTAAGCAAAGGAGGGCATTTTAGTCTTTGTATCTTCTTATAGGCTTAAGGAGTTAAAAGAAGAGGAAAAGAAAGAAAAGAAAATAGAAAGAAGAGAGGAAGAGAAGAGAGTATCGTTGGAAGAGAGGAAGAAGAAGTGAAAAGGAGGAAAGCTAGGGTTAAGGATTTTCAAAGTTTTGAAGCATTCATTAGGTAGGTTAAGCTCTTTTATTCTTGTTTGAGATGGATTGAACCTTAGTATTTCTTGAAATGAGGTAGAATCGTTTGAGTTAGGTTTTCGGAAACTATGGTTAAATCTTTTAGGGTTGATGATCATGTTGTTGTTATGAATGATTTTGAGGATAGAAATGAATTTTAGGAGGTGTTTTAATGTTTAGATGTGTTTAAAATTGAAAGATGGGAGGATTATGGTTGAGAAAGGTGAAAAAATTGAGTTCGGAGCTTTCTCGCCGTCGCACGTCGCGATATGCGGATGTGCACGTTGCGGCGCGCTCCAGCTTCTCGTCGCGGCGAGCGGCCAATTTCCTGTGGCAACATGTTTTGGTATTTTGGGTATAACTTTTGATGTAGATTTCCAAATGAGTTGATTCTTTTTGCGTTGTAAACTAGAGACATAGGGCTACAACTTTCATGAAGAAATGAAGTTCTGAATCAGTATCTAAGAATCTTAAAATTTGGATGGAAGTTGAGTATAAAATTCTTGTTTCAGTTTTGGTTGTAGTTTGAACGGTTAAAGTTTGATTTTCCGATTTCTACCCCAAATTGATTGGGATTTTGGCTATTTGATTAAGGAAATCAAGTGAGGCAAGAGGAACAAGAGGAAAGGCATTCCTAAGCAAGTTTTAAGCAAGAATTCCAAGGTGGGTTCATGTTTATAATAGAGTAAATAAGTCACTCATTGTTTTGTTTAATCAAGAAAGAGTTAATGCATTTAAATTGCATCATCACAATTGCATTACATACTATTATGAATGATTATAGGTTGTTAAATGATTTGCATTCATGAATTATGAAAAGGATTCCAAAAAGGGGTTTTTCTCTTCTCACGAATACATGTACATGAAATCATGTTTTACGAATATATGACAAGCAAGTTTACAAGCAAGTACCAGTTTGGCAAACAAGTTTACAAGAACATGAATCATGCATATTTATGTGGGTTTGCGGTGTCCCTCACGAATAGTCAAGTACACATTTACTCACGAAAAGGCTTCTCCCGCCTGCCCGCTAGTGGCCCAGGGTTTCTCACAAGGATTCCCTCACGAAACTACATCTACACATCAACATTTCGATGGTATGTGTAGTACGTCATGAACCAGGGACAACCCAAACCATTATGTTATGTTATGTGTTTATGATTTGTTGTTATGTGTCATGAATCATGAATTGTTCAAGAATCAAGCATTTTTCAAGACAATGATTCATACATGCTCAATTGTTATGACTTCAGCAAGTACCACGGCAATGAGTTATTTTTGAATACTTTTGTTTATTTATATATTATAAATATGTTCTCACGAGCTTTATAGCTCACCCCCTCTAATTTCCCCCATTCAGGTGACAAGCAAGAGACCGAGTGAGTCACGAGTTACGGCGGCACTCCATTTTGTCATGTTTATTTTTTTAAGCTTTAGTTTCATTTTAAGTACTATTGGTTCAAGAGTATTTTGTAGTTTTGGCTCTTAAACTCAAAGTTGTAATTTGGTTTGAGTTATTCTTAAAGCTTTATGAAACTCATCTTTTGGAGCATGAATTATAGATTTGTTTGTTTAAATCACATGAAAGCAGGTTTCAAGTTTATTTTCCAGTAGGCCTATTATTCTTTCGCGGGTCTTTTCCTTCAACGTATAATTAACATGTTTCACATCACGCTCTCATGTCCAATGTTGGGCTCCGGCAGCGGGGTCTAACATGTTGTGGTATCAGAGCGCCTAGGTTTTTAATCTAGGGCTGCATGACATTGCTTTCAAGAAATAATTTGCATTGTTTTACACGATTGGAATTGTTTTTGCATATTTTGGAAACTTGTCTTACTTGAACTGAAACTTTCAATGGTTTTCTATTCAAAGAGTGAACATGCCACCTCGAAGGAGAACTCGGGAAGCTATGACTCGATCTCATTCTCGTCAGGGGAGTACGGATGAATCCCATATTCCTCGGGATGTCGGGACACATTCTGTTCTAATTTCAGAGGCACCTAATTTGCAACAAGAAGTGCCTCCACTGCCTCCTCCTATGCCTCAGGGAACTCCTATGGATCCGAGTTTCTTTCAAGCCTTTGCTCAGGCTTTTACGTATGCCATGGGTCAGAGATCACAGATGCCAATGCAAGCTGCAGTAGACAGGAGTGGACAGTATGATAAGCTCCGGAAGTTTGGGGCTGTGGATTTCAGTGGGACTACAAATCCAGAAGAGGCTGAAGCTTGGTTGAAGAGGACCGAGAGGGTTCTAGTTCAGATGAGATGCTTAGATGAGAAGAAGCTAGATTATACAGTCAGTTTGTTGTAGGGAGATGCACTGCATTGGTGGGAATCAGTGCCTCACAGTCAGGTTGTTCCTTCGGTGCTGACATGGAGGGATTTTATAGAAGTGTTCCGAAAGAAGTACCTATCTAGAGTGTATGTGCAGGATAAGGCCAGGGAATTCCTGAATCTTATGCAGAGGGACATGAGTGTGAGCGAGTATGAGCTGAAGTTCACAAAGCTTTCCCGTTATGCATCCAATATTGTGGCAACAGAGGAAGACAAGTGTCGTAAGTTTGAGGGAGGTCTTCATTTGGGGATCAAGGAGAAAGTCCTGATTCACAATTTCTGTGACTACCAGCAGTTGGTGGATACTGCTCTCTAGACTGAGAAGCTGGAGAATATCATAAATGAAGCGAACAAGAAGAGGAAGAACAGGGAGCAGACTTTCAAGAAGGGTACTAGTGCTCCAATGCCGGAGAGGAGCACGAGGAGCTCTCACAGTCAGAGCGAAGTAGGTAGCAGTGGAGTTACCAGGAACAAGCAGGTGAGGGCAGTATCAGGGCAAGTCTCTAATGTGGGAGGCATCGGTAGAGCTGGAAGGAGTTGGTACACCCACCCCTTATGTGACCAGTATGGGAAACATCACCAAGGAGAGTGCCTCAGGTTACTGGGAGTTTGTTTTAGATGCGAAGAGAAGGGACATATAGCCAAGGATTGTCCACAGGCACCGAGACAAGAGGGGTCGCAGTTTCAAGCTCCAAGGCGTGCAGAAACAGTGAGAACTAGGCCAGTTACTAAGGTAGGCAGCTCTGGGACTGCAAGGAAGGCTATTCCTCCAGGAAGGCCAAGGGGTCAGGCGCCGACAAGAGTGTTTGCCATGACTAGGGAGGAAGCTGCAGCTGCACCTGAGGTTGTCACGGGTATGACTCGATTATTTGATTCAGCAGTATTTGTTTTAATTGATTCTGGTTCCACGCATTCCTTTGTTTCTGCAAGCATAGCATTACATGGTGTGAATTCTGTGTCGTTGGATAGGTCTTTGATTGTTAGTACTCCTCTAGGGAGGAATGTGGTGATCAGTCAGGTGTATAAGCAGTGTGAGCTCTTCATTGATGGTGCTAGATTGGTAGTGGACTTACTACCGCTAGACCTTGGAGGGTTAGATGTTATCCTGGGGATGGATACCATGGAGAAGTATCTGACAAAGCTAGATTGTGGTCGGAAAGAGGTAAAGTTTGATCTGGGCAATGGTGAGAAGGTGATCTTCAGAGGGGACAGGAAGACACCATCGCCAAGATTGATTTCAGCTATGTTAGCTGAAAGAATGATGGGCCAGGGGTGTGAAGCTTTCTTGGCACATGTTGTAGATTCCGATGTGAATGAAGGGAAATTAGAGGACTTTCCGATTGTGAGGGAATTTCCAGATGTGTTCCCAGATGAATTGCCAGGTTTACCGCCGGTAAGGGAAATCGAGTTTGCCATTGACTTGATTCCCAGAACCGTGCCAATTTCAATACCACCGTACAGGATGGCTCCGGCTGAGTTGAGGGAGCTTAAGGAACAGTTGGAGGAACTGTTAGAGAAGGGGTATGTCAGGCCGAGTTCGTCTCGTTGGGGAGCACCGGTTCTGTTTGTTAAGAAGAAGGATGGATCATGGCGGATGTGCATTGACTATCGAAAACTCAACAAGGTGACAGTTAAGAACAAGTATCTATTGCCACGGATTGATGATATGTTTGACCAGCTGCAGGGAGCAAGGGTTTTCTCTAAGATCTATCTCAGGTCAGGATATCATCAGCTCAGAATTAAGGAGTCTAATGTAAGCAAGACAGCATTCAGGACCCGTTATGGGCATTATGAGTTTTTGATTATGCCATTCGGCTTGACCAATGCTCCAGCTGCTTTCATGGATCTTATGAATAGGGTCTTAAAGGAGTTTCTGGATCAGTTTGTCATAGTGTTTATAGATGACATTCTGGTGTATTCTAAGAGTGAAGAAGAGCATGAGGAGCATCTCAGGATTGTATTGCAGACTCTTAGGGAGAGAGAGCTTTATGCCAAGTTCAGCAAGTGTGAGTTTTGGCTTCATGAGGTGACTTTCCTTGGACATGTGATTTCGCAGAATGGTGTACATGTTGATCCGAGGAAAGTTGAAGCAGTAATGAATTGGCATGTACCCAAGACAGTGACAGAAGTGAGGAGTTTTCTAGGTCTGGCATGTTACTACAGGAGGTTTGTAGAAGGATTCTCCATGATAGCTGCTCTGATGACCAAGCTATTGAGGAAGAGTCAGAAGTTTATCTGGACCGATGAGTTACAGAAGAGCTTTGAGGAGCTCAAGCACAGGCTGACAAGTGCTTCAGTGCTGATTTTGCCTTCTGGTGATGAGGGCTATACAGTATATAGTGATGCCTCGAGGAAGGGTCTAGGTTGTGTATTGATGCAAGGAGACAGGGTGATAACTTATGCTTCAAGGCAACTGAAGCAGTATGAGTTGAATTATTCGACTCATGACTTGGAGTTGGCAGCAGTGATCTTTGCCTTGAAGATTTGGAGGCATTATCTTTATGGGGTTCAGACGAGGATCTTTATCGATCACAAGAGTCTCATGTACTTACTGAGCCAGAAGGAATTGAATTTGAGGCAGAGAAGGTGGATTGAGTTAATCAAGGACTATGATTTGTTGATTGAGTACCACCCAGGCAAAGCGAATGTAGTGGCTGATGCTTTGAGCAGGAAGTCTTTTATTGCTCATGTTCAGACAGTTTATCTTCCTTTATTGGAAGAGAGGGCCAAGCTTAAGATAAGCTTGAAGCAGGAGGAACCAAATTGCCTCCTAACTAATTTCAGAGTGAGGCCGGTACTCAGAGAGAAGGTTAAGGAGTTGCAGGCACAGGATGCAGATTTGAGCAAGCTTCGGGAGGAAATTCAGAATGGTAAGATTTCTGAAGTAGTAGTGAGAGATGATGGACTCATGACAGTGGGGGACAGACTTTATATTCCAGATATCAAGGAAGTTAAGGATGAGATTTTAGATGAGGCACACAGTGCGCCTTATGCCATGCACCCAGGTTGTAAGTACAAGTCGACTTGTACTACTGATAAGTCGACTTGTTCTTGAAAAGTACCGATAAGTCGACTTGTACATTGGATAAGTCGACTTATTTAAGGATGATCGTTTATTTGTGCCTAAAAGGCAATCCCTTTAAGCGCATTTTATTCACAATCGTATCTGCATCGAATGAATAAATAAAGAAAAGGCATAATTCATTAATTTGATGTTCATGAACATTGTTTATGAATTGATTGGATCTTTAATCGATTAATGAAGTCCATGATATATGACATAGCATGAAGGAAATTATGATGTGATCATACTACCGAGGTTCCTATCATGTGCAATTATGTCAAGATCTAAATTCTCCTAGTCATAGGATTAATGAGGCTGGACATCATTAATCCGGATAGACTAGCACATGTCATATTCCTTGATTGGATCAAGCAGTGGATCTCAGAAACTGTAAATATGAGATATTTAGAATTGACATGTGGATGCTTACTAGCGGTAGTAGGTTCATTGGATGACCTTCCATGAGATCATCACATGGATATCTTATCTAGTGTCAGTGATAATCTCATCATAGCAATGGTGCAAGTATCCTTAGACTTGAGGTACTCAAGGATATCTTGTTGCCTTCCAGAGGTAACTCATAGGGTGGTGCTTGGGTACAGCTTGAGGTATTCGAAGATAATTGAGTAGCCAATAAAGGATTCACCACTACGGATTAGCGTAAGAGATACCCATGGCCTCTTGTCAGGATCATTACTTGGAAATCTCGGCGAGTGAATATGTCATGGAGAGTGTCTTCATGGACATATAGAGTAATGAGTCCTAGGGCGAGATCTGTTATCACTGGGCTAGACTCACCTAGTAAGAGTTGACACTTCGACCATACTCATAACCAAGTGGGGTATAGGATGGTGAAAGGACGAATTGCACGGTAATTATACATGGAAGGGTTTGTGATCTGGTTCTTGATGAATACATCAAACCGATTACTTTCCGGTCAATTAGGGGTCATGATGTGTTGCTAGATACCGCTCATGACTTGCTCGATTAATTGTTAATCTAAGTGGCCAACATAACCGGAGCCTAAAGGGTCACACGCTTAAGAGTGTTTCAGAGAATCAGAAAATAGTAATTGGACGAGTTCCAATTATGGAGAGCATTAGGATTAAATGGATCCCGATGGGATTGGGATATGTTCATGAAATCGCGACATCAATATTGCTAAAAAGGTTTTGAGTCGCTTTGAAGATCGGGCCCTAGAGGCAGTAGGACCGACCCAGTTTTGATCGATCTGTTTAGCAATTATATATATTAATTAATTAAGTAAATAATTAATTAATATATATAAATATATGGTTAGGTGCGTTGGAAGGAGAAAGGAAGAGATAAAGCTTTGACTTTTCAAAGCTTTATACATTATTCCTTTATGAAATGAGTGGCTATTAAGCACACACTTGGCCATCTCTTATTAAACTCTTTTAAGAGTTAAAGAGAAAAACAAGAAGGCTAAGGTGGTGATGATCGACGGTTGCACATGGAGAAGGAAGAGATGGAAGCTTAAGGGTTAAGCTTTCTTTTAGAAAAATGGTTTTTCATGTCTTTCTCCTAAAGCATCATCGATTTCTCATCTTCTTTCAAGCAAGTCTCCAACGTTTCATTCAGCTCTCCAGGACAGAGGTAGGGTCTAGCAGCTCTTAATCTGTTCTAGCTATTCCCGGGTCAAAGGGGTTTGATCCGGTTAGGTTTTCTGATCTCTGCGTGGATCACCTTTAGAGATAGTCTCTATTGGCTATTTAGGTTTATGTCTTCATACGGATACCTGGATCCTGGTTCGGAAAGTCCCTAAACAAAATTTTGTTTTCCGCTGCGGTACATGTGATGTACCTCCGGGATTTTCCTACAGTGGTATCGAGCGTCTGTATCCCGTATGAAGCTAAAACCTAAGCTAGATCAGAAACCCTAAGTGCTGTTGATGTTGATGCATGTGTTCTTCCCAAATTTCGTTTCTGTATAGAGATGCATTTTTTGAAAATTTTCTGCCCAGAAATGTTCATAACATGTTAGAGAATATGTCTATGAATTTTCAGAATTTATCGATTTGATTTGATATAGTTTTGCTAATTAATTCCCTAAGGTTACAGATGTTGTTTTGTGAAACGATTCTGGAACAGGCAGTAGTATAAAATCGAGAATAAATTCTAGAAAACTCTTTTTCTGGATTTTCCTTCACCTACATGTCTCTAAGATGTTGGTGAATATCTGTGAGCATGGAAATTGGATTTCAAGGTGATTGGATATTTATTCACGAATTTATTCTATGCTGTTGGGAATTGCTGTGCTGATGAACACAGATTTTGAATTGGTTTTGTTATTTAGGTTGACTGCGTTTTTGATGGCCTAAAATCCTGAAAACATTCATGTAGCATGTTCTGAACATGTAGTAACCTATATAATTTTCTCAGGATTTATTGAAATTGTTTCATTGATAATTTCAGGCAATGTACAGAACTGGACAGTTTTTGTGAAAATTGTTGAGACTATTTTGCTTGGCTTGATTGAGTGTGCTTTTTCAGTTCCAATGCCTTGCACCATTTTTAATGTGATTAAAAATTTGTTATCTTGATGTAGTATGATTGCCAAAGTGAATTGCTTGAAGTTGCTTTTCCAAGAATTTTTGAATGCCGAATTGGTCACATTTGTGTCTCGTTAGTATATTTCATTTTCTTGCTTGTTTTGGCCGTCACAATTTTTGTGACAAGTGCCGAGTAGTTTTGAGTGTATACACTAGCTAGAGATGCTTAGGGTGAGAATTTGGGTGTTCCTAAATTGCTTGGATATTTATGAGTTTTGACTCATTTCAAGTTTTTCATATAGTTTGACTATTTAAGGCTTTCATGCATCAATGAAGTGTTCATTGAGGCATCAATTATCAGATATTACCTTAAGTATGTAGGTGTTGTGAATTGGAATTGCATTAATTGAGGAATTAGCCGATTAGAGTTTTTAGCAAAATTCCCTGAATAAGTCGACTTGTATGTGAAATAAGTCGACTTGTTCAAGAGTTTTGGATAAGTCGACTTGTGTATAGAATAAGTCGACTTGTTCGATTCTCGATATAAGTCCACTTGTAGTACCTTATAAGTCGACTTGTTCATGGGCAGGTGAAATAAGTCGACTTGTGTCATACAAGTCGACTTGTGTGTGGGCAAAAGCATAAGTCGACTTGCATTTGATGAAAGTCGACTTGTGGCATGCTCAGGTTGGATGATGGATGATTATAAGGATTGATTCAATACGATTGATGAAACCTAAATCATTCCACATAGTCTTCGTGACTATAATCCTACGGCTTGAAAAAGAAGAGACTCGAAATCCCTCCTCGGTATATGAAAACTAACGCCTTCCATTAATATGGTAAGAACCAGAGTTCTTATAGGGTTGGGTTGTTGAGCTAACCTCAAGCTCACTCTATACGAATATGTTCAAACCATGAAAATAAGATTTTCGGATTAATGGGTCGGTTTTCCTAGAAGCGTTAATTTGTTGAGCTAACCTCAAGGTCAACGTGGACAGAGGCGAAGTTGGGTAGCATACATTAGATGTATGCGCATCAAAGAGTCGATACCCAATGAAGTGCACACATCAACAAGTTGATAACACTGATTGATAGTTGTGTCTAAGATGTAATTGGTATATCTGATACCTCCCGAGACATAAGGTGGCTTGTTGAGCTAACCTCAAGGTCATTCTTAATGTCGGTTATCGATGATGCAATTGGTATGACCGATACCTACCGATTGACCTAAGTTGTGGCTTGTTGAGCAAACTCAAGGTCACTCTTAGCAATGTCGGATATCGACCCACTCAGACATTATGTCACTTTGTTTCTTTGGATTCAGTAAGAGGGTTATGGATTCTAGGAAACTAGTGGGAGCCATATGCATGTCATGCAAGTCCTTATGATCATGCGAGCATTTCTATTCTATCATTCCTTCTCTCTATCGCGTTTAGGTTGATTGAAGAAGTCCTTGATTGAATTTACGCCTCTATTCGGACTAAATTTTCTTGATTGGCTAAGGAATCGAAATTGTTCTCGGATCCGAGGAACCGGGATACGTCCAGATGTTCCACTTCCAGATGCACTTTCTTTGTCGATGCTTCGATAAGGATCGTAAAGCATATCGTAAGCATCTAAAGGACAGTGATATGGATACTTGCATTATGCTTGTCTTGATGTCACCAGAGCTGCAACAGCAGCACGAGTCCATGGATGCTCACTCTATAGTATCTCATCTTAGGGAGTTGTTTGATGAGTAAGCTTGGTCTGAAAGGTTCAAGACCTCAAGGCTTCTCTTCATCACAAAGATGGCTCCAAGGATAACCGCTAGCATGCGGATGCCACAAGATGAATGGCTATATTGAGAGATTGGTCGTCTTAGGATTTGTAATGGATTATGAGTTAAGTAGAGACTTAATTCTGGTTGGATTGTCTGATGGTTATTCACAGTTCGTGTTAAACTATCGGATGAACCAAATATCCACAACAATTCCTGAGCTGATCAATCTGCTCGTAACGATTAAGCGAGCTATCAAGATAGATAGCAAGTGCTAATGGTGGATGCTTCTTCTTCTAGTTCAAAGAAGAAAAAGGCCAAGAAACCAAAGGGAAGTGCCATCAAGGAAAAATCAAAGAAACTGCCCCAAAAGAATTTTGCTTTCATAGTGGCAAGACTAGCCACTGAGGCGTAAACCGTAAAATCTATCTCGAGTCCTCGAAGCGTAAGAAGGCATCAGATGCCTCTACTTCTTCAAATATGTTTGTCATTGAGGTTAATACTATTCCTGATCCAAACATATCGGTTTTTAATACCGGATGTGGCTCATACATATGAAATGTTATGCGAGGCCTCGTGGACGATGAAAGCTCATAAAAGGAGAACTGGACCTTCGTGTAGGTAATGCAGCAAGAGTTGCTACATTAGCCGTATGCACTTATGTCTTGTTACTCCCTACTGGGCTTGTATTCAAATTGGATGATTATCATTTTGTACCCGTTTTAAACAAACAACATATTGTATGTTTTATGTTTAATTAGAGCTGATTTCCATTTGACTTTTAATAGCAATGGTTGCTATATTAGTTGCAATGGAATGCTCTATGGTACTGGTACATTATGCAATGGAATTGACATATTAGATATGTCATATCCAATTATGAATGTCAATGACGCGAAAAGACATAATTGAGATAATTTAAAATCAACGTACTTATGGCATTGTCGGCTTGGCCATATAAATGAGATATGCATTGCTAAGCTCCATAAGAGTGGATGTTTAGGGTCATTTGATTATGAATCATATGACACATGCGAATCTTGTTTATTAGGCAAGATGACTAAGTTATCCTTTAAAGGAAAGGGTGAACAAGTGAATGGAATATTAGACCTAATACATTTGGATGTATGTGGTCCCATGTCCATCCATGCCAGAAGTGGTTGTTTTTACTTCAATACTTTTATCAGTGATTATTCACGATATAAGTGTCTGTATCTAATGAGATACAAATCTGAAGCATTTGAATAGTTCAAATAATTAAGAAATGAAGTAGAAAACTAACTTGGTAAAAGTATGAAGACATTACGATCTGATCGTGGTGGAAAATACTTAGACCAACAGTTTTGGATTATCTCAGAGATCATGGGATTTTATCTCAGTTCACTCCTCCTTACATGCCGCAGCACAATGGTGTGACTGAAAGGAGAAATCGAACCTTGTTAAACATGGTGCGATTGATGATAGGTTTTGCACAGTTTTGGGAATATGCGCTTGAGACAACTGTTTACTTGCTAAACAGAGTTCCATCAAAGACAGTTGATGTTACTCCATATGAAGATATGGACTAACAGAAAACCCTATCTTTCTTAGCTGAAAGTATGGGGTTGTCCTGCTTACGTGAAGCGGACACAGTCAGATTAGCTTGATGCAAAGCTGACAAGTGTTTGTTCGTAGGATATCAATTCTACCTTCTTTGAGGAACAAAAGTTGTTTGTTTCAAAGCATCTGTTTTCTTAGAGAAAGAGTTTCTTACAGAAGAGGACGGTGGGAGCAAAGTTGAACTTAGAAGTTCAAGATGCTCGAACAAACACGTATCAACGGCTGAACTTGAAACTCCACTCATATAGATGAGGTAACAGTTCAACCTTCTACTACACACAATTTCAGAGGTTACGTGGATACGCCTTGTTCGAGAGATATGGATTTCTCGTGAGTGAGCAGAATGACGTATTGCTCATAGAAGATGATGAGCCTACTACCTATGAAGAGGTTCTGAAGAGTTTAGAGTCTGAAAAATGGCTTTGTGCCATGAAATCTGAAATGGATTCCATGTACATAAACCAAGTATGGACTTTGGTTGTTACACGAAGGATAAAACCCACGAGGTGCAAAGAGGTTTTAAGAAAACCAACATGGATGGTAATTTGATTACATATAAAGCAATGCTTCTGGTTAAAGGATTTCGTCACAGACAAAGAGTTGACTATGACGAAACCTTCAGCCCCGTAGCAATGCTTAAATCCATTCGAATTCTCCTAGCCATTGCCACTCATTATGATTATGAGATATGAAAAATGGATGTGAAGACAGCTTTTCTGAGAGGAAATCTACCCGAGGATATGTATGACACAACCTGAGGGCTTCACTTTCATCGATGGCGAAAACGTATGCAAGCTTCAGAAATCCATGTTTGGATTGAAGCAAGCATCCAGGAGTTCGAATATCCGTTTTGATGAGTCAATCAAAGAGTTTGATTTCTCAAAAAATTCGGATGATCATTGTGTGCATAAGAAGGTTAATGGGACTGCAATCGTATTCCTTGTGTTGTATGTAGATGACATATCATTACTCGGAACGATGTCTCTATCTTTGTCGCTTAAAATTTGGTTGTCCAATCAATTTGCGATGAAAGACCTTGGTGAAGCAACTTATATCCTTGGGATATAGATTTATAGAGATAAATCAAAAGGTTGCTTGGTCTTTCACAAGCATCGTACATAGATGAGATGCTAAAGAGGTTTAGCATGAAACGATGCTATGTACGTGGCCCGATGTATCGTATGCTCTAAGTGTTACGAGCAGATACTAATCGGATCCTGGTGAGGGTCACTAGGTGGTTGTCAAGAATATCCTCAAGTACTTGTGAAGCACTAAGGATGTTTTCTTAATCTATGGAGATGGAAATCTCCATGTGAGCGGGCATTCAGATGCCAGTATTTAATCTAATAAGGATGATTCTGAATCATGATCAGGTTATATACATTCACACTAAATAGCGTGGCGGTCAGTTGGAAAAATTCCAAACAAGAGAGGACTGCGATTCATCAACCGAGGCAGAGTACATTGCGCGTGAGATCATGAAAGGCGGTTTAGATCAAGAAGTTCATTCTTGAACTTGATCTAGTCCCTAGCTGTAATGGGCCCATAGGATTGTATTGTGATACAATGGGGCTAATGCGCAGGAAAAGGAACCAAGGTCTTATCGATGATCGACAATCCGAACTCGTACTCCACCGATTCGGGAGATCATTAGTCGAGATGATATCTTGATAGAGAAAATTCCCACAGAGCAAAGTGTTGCTGTTCCATTGACAAAGCCATTGTCACAGGAGAATTGTGATTCTCATGGACTCGCTTATGGTATTGGATACTAAGGCGATTGGCTTTAGGTCAAGTGGGAGATTTGTAAGTACAAGTCGACTTGTACTACTGATAAGTCGACTTGTTCTTGAAAAGTACCGATAAGTCGACTTGTACATTGGATAAGTCGACTTATTTAAGGATCAGATCTTTGTTTATTTGTGCCTAAAGGCAATCCCCTTTAGCGCGTTTTATTCACAGTCGTATGCAGACTGAATGAATAAATAAAGAAAAGGCATAATTCATTAATTTGATGTTCATGAATATTGTTTATGAATTGATTGGATCTTTAATCAGATTAATGAAGTCCATGATATATGACATAGCATGAAGGAAATTATGATGTGATCATACTACTGAGGTTCCTATCATGTGCAATTATGTCAAGATCTAAATTCTCCTAGTCATAGGATTAATGAGACCGGACATCATTAATCCGGATAGACTAGCACATGTCATATTCCTGATTGGATCAAGCGGTGGATCTCGAAACCGTAAATATGAGATATTTAGAATTGACATGTGGATGCTTACTAGCGGTAGTAGGTTCATTGGATGACTGCCATGAGATCATCACATGGATATCTTATCTAGTGTCGGTGATAATCTCATCATAGCAATGGTGCAAGTATCCTTGACTTGAGGTACTCAAGGATATCTTGAATCTTGATCCCGCTTTGACTCCATTCCTTGTTGCCTTCGTGAGGTAACTCATAGGTGGTGCTTGGGTGCGACTTGAGGTATTCAAGATAATTGAGTAGTCAATAAAGGATTCACCACTACGGATTAGCGTAAGAGATACCCATAGCCTCTTGTCAGGATCATTACTTGGAAATCTCGGCGGAGTGAATATGTCATGGAGAGTGTCTTCATGGACATATAGAGTAATGAGTCCTAGGGCGAGATCTGTTATCACTGGCTAGACTCGGTCTAGTAAGAGTTGACACTTTGACCATACTCATAACCAAGTGGGGTATAGGATGGTGAAAGGACGAATTGCACCAGAATTGTCCATGGAAGGGTTTGTGATCCGTTCTCGATGAATACATCAAACCGATTACTTTCCGTCAATTGGGGGTCATGATGTGTTGCTAGATACCGCCATGACTTGCTTCGGATTAATTGTTAATCTAAGTAGCCAACATAACAAGGAGCCTAAAGGGTCACACGCTTAAGAGTGTTTCGGAGAATCAGTAAAATAGTAATTGGACGAGTTCCAATTATGGAAACATTAGATTAAATGGATCCCGATGGGATTGGGATATGTTCCGATGAGATCGCGACATCAATATTGCTAAGAAAGGTTTTGAATTGTTTTGACAAAGGGGCCCGATGAGCGGTAGGACCGACCCCAGTTTGACTGGACTGCTTTAGCAATTATATATATTAATTAATTAAGTAAATAATTAATTAATATATATAAATATATGGTTGGGTGCGTTGGAAGGAGAAAAGGAAGAGATAAAGCTTTGACTTTTCAAAGCTTTATACATTATTCCTTTATGAAATGAGTGGCTATTAAGCCACACACTTGGCCATCTCTTATTAAACTCTTTTAAGAGTTAAAAGAGAAAAATAAGAAGGCTAAGGTGGTGATGATCGACGGTTGCACATGGAGAAGGAAGAGATGGAAGCTTAAGGGTTAAGCTTTCTTTTAGAAAATGGTTTTCATGTCTTTCTCCTAAAGCATCATCGATTTCTCATCTTCTTCAAAGCAAGTCTCCAACGTTTCCTTGACTCTCCAGAGACGGTAGGGTCTAGCACTCTTAACTGTTCTAGCTATTCCGGGTTAAAGGGTTTGATCCGGTTAGGTTTTCTCGATCTCTGCGTGGATCACCTTTAGAGATAGTCTCTATTGGCTATTTAGGTTTATGTCTTCATACGGATACGGATCACAGGTTCGGAAAGTCCCTAAATAAAAATTTTGTTTTCTCTGCTGCGCGTACATGTGATGTACCTCCGGGATTTTCCTACGGTAGCACCGAATGTCTGAGATTTGAGAGAGCATTTACGGTGGAAGGGCATGAAGAGGATATAGCGAGTATGTCGAGAAGTGTCTCGTGTGTCGCAATTCAAGGTTTGAACATCGAGCGCCTTGAGTAAGTTAAGGCCATTGTCCATTCACGAGTGGAAGTGGCAAAGAGTAACCATGGATTTTCTGATGGGTTTGCCTAAGACCAGTAGGAAGCATAATGCCATTTGGGTTATTGTGGATAGGTTGACGAAGTCAGCCCATTTTCTAGCAATCAAGCAGACTGATTCGTTGCATGTGCTAGCCAGGAAGTACATTGATGAGGTAGTGAGATTGCGTGGGATTCTAGATTCCATAGTTTCTGATAGGGATCCTCGGTTTACTTCGAGATTCTGGGGAAGCTTGCAGGAAGCTTTAGGTACTAAGCTGCATTTTAGTACGACATTTCACCCTCAGACGGATGGTTAATCTTAGAGGACCATTCGGACACTTGAGGGAATGCTCAGGGCATGTGTAATGGATTACAAGGGAGCTTGGGATGAGCATTTACCATTGGTCGAATTTGCTTATAATAATTCGTACCATTCGAGCATTCAGATGGCTCCATATGAGGCATTGTATGGAAGGAGGTGTAGAACTCCTATATGCTGGGACGAAGAAGGGGAGAGGAGACTGGTAGGACCAGAGTTGTTTTAGATGACAGTGGATAAAGTCAATCTGGTTAAGCAACGACTTAAAGCAGCCCAGGATAGGATGAAGAGTTACACTGATGCTCATCGGAAGGAGATGGAGTATGAATTCGGTGAGAAAGTGTTCCTCAAGACGTCTCCTTGGAAGGGAGTAATGAGGTTTGGCAAGAAAGGCAAGTTGAGTCCAAGATATGTGGGTCCTTATGAGATTCTTGAGAGGATCGGACCACTAGCTTACAGGTTGGCGTTGCCGCCAGAGTTGTCTCAGATTCATGATGTTTTTCATGTTTCCATGCTGAGAAGGTATAGATCGGATCCTTCTCATGTCATTCAGGCTACAGAAATTCAGTTGAAAGATGATTTAAGTTATGAGGAGATTCCAGTGGAGATTTTGGATACCGAGGAAAAGGTCCTCAGGAACAAGACGGTTCAGATAGTAAAAGTCCTGTGGATGAACCATTCAATGGAAGAGGCCACGTGGGAGCCATTGGACGCCATGAAGGAGAAGTATCCACGTCTCTTCGATGATTCAGGTAAATTTCGAGGACGAAATTTTTTTTAAAAGAGGGAGAAATGTTGGGCCCCAAATTGTTTTTCTTGATGTTATTAAGTATGAATAAATTTGATTGTGTTATTTGTTGCATAGTTGAATTTATTGGAGGTGTTAGAGGAAAATTAAGAATTTATTTGAGTTTAGTATGGAATAAGTGTTTATGAAAGAGTACAAATGTTTAAGGGAAAAATGGGCAAGGCACTTGAGTTAGGATGTTTAAGGCTAAGCAAAGGAGGGCATTTTAGTCTTTGTATCTTCTTATAGGCTTAAGGAGTTAAAAGAAGAGGAAAAGAAAGAAAAGAAAATAGAAAGAAGAGAGGAAGAGAAGAGAGTATCGTTGGAAAAGAGGAAGAAGAAGAGAAAAGGAGGAAAGCTAGGGTTAAGGATTTTCGAAGTTTTGAAGCATTCATTAGGTAGGTTAAGCTTTTTTATTCTTGTTTGAGATGGATTGAACCTTAGTATTGCTTGAAATGAGGTAAAATCGTTTGAGTTAGGGTTTTCGGAAACTATGGTTAAATCTTTTAGGGTTGATGATCATGTTGTTGTTATGAATGATTTTGAGGATAGAAATGAAGTTTAGGAGGTGTTTTAATGTTTAGATGTGTTTATAATTGAAAGATGGGAGGATTATGGTTGAGAAAGGTGAAAAAATTGAGTTTCGGAGTTTTCTCGCCGTCGCACGTCGCGACCTACTGATGTGCACGTCGCGACCTACTGATGTGCACGCGTCATGGCCTGCCAAGCTTCTTCGTCAATGTCATGACGGCCAATTTCCTGCGACGACATGCTTTGGTATTTTAGGCATAACTTTTGATGTGGATGTAAAAATGAGGTGATTCTTTTTGCGTTGTAAATTAGAGACATAGGGCTACAAGTTTCATGAAGAAATGAAGTTATGAATCAGTCTCTAAGAATCTTCAAATTTGGATGGAAGTTGAGCATAAAATTCTTGTTTCAGTTTTGGTTGTAGTTTGAATGGTTAAAGTTTGATTTTCCGATTTCTACCCCAAATTGATTGGGATTTTGGCTATTTGATTAAGGAAATCAAGTGAGGCAAGAGGAACAAGAGGAAAGGCATTCCTAATCAAGTTTTAAGCAAGAATTCCAAGGTGGGTTCATGTTTATAATAGAGTAAATAAGTCACTCATTGTTTTGTTTAATCAAGAAAGAGTTAATGCATTTAAATTGCATCATCACGATTGCATTACATACTATTATGAATAATTATAGGTTGTTATATGATTTGCATTCATGAATTATGAAAAGGATTCCAAAAAGGGTTTTTTCTCTTCTCACGAATACATGTACATGAAATCATGTTTTACGAATATATGACAAGAAAGTTTACAAGCAAGTTTACAAGCAAGTGCCAGTTTGGTAAACAAGTTTACAAGAACATGAATCATGCATATTTATGTGAGTTTGTGGTGTCCCTCACGAATAGTCAAGTGCACATTGACTCACGAAAAGGCTTCTCCCGCCTGCCCGCTAGTGGCCTAGGGTTTCTCACAAGGATTCCCTCATGAAACTACGTCTACACATCAGCATTTCGATGGTATGTGTAGTACGTCATGAACCAGGGAAAACCCAAACCATTATGTTATGTTATGTGTTTATGATTTGTTGTTATGTGTCGTGCATCATGAATTGTTCAAGAATCAAGCATTTTTCAAGACAATAACTCATACATGCTTAATTGTTATGACTTCAACAAGTACCACGATAATGAGTTATTTTTGAATACTTTTGCTTATTTCTATATTATAAATATGTTCCCACGAGCTTTATAGCTCACCCCCTCTAATTTTCCCCATTCAGGTGACGAACAAGAGATCGAGTGAGTCACGAGTTACGGCGGCACTCCATTTTGTCATGTTTATTTTTTTAAGCTTTAGTTTCATTTTAAGTACTATTGGTTCAAGAGTATTTTGTATTTTTGGCTCTTGAACTCAAAGTTGTAATTTGGTTTGAGATATTCTTAAAGCTTTATGAAACTCATCTTTTGGAGCATGAATTATAGATTTGTTTGTTTAAATCACATGAAAGCAGGTTTCAAGTTTGTTTTCCAGTAGGCCTATTAATCTTCCGCGGGTCTTTTCCTTCAACGTATAATTAACATGTTTCACATCACGCTCTCATGTCCGATGTTGGGCTCCGATAGCGAGGTCCAACATGAACTGAATTCTAGGAGTGAAATAAATCATTATTGATCAATTGAGTGAATTAGATTTGGGCATAAGATTACGAAATTAGGTTCTAGCGCCGAAAAATCATGAACATGCATCGTACATCTTTTAGTTAAGAAATGTGCATCATTGAATTGTTTTGATCGAGCATCTAGTAATGGGAATTTCTTTAACTGTTATAGAGGCACTGTTGGATCGTCATTCCATGGATATTGCTGTGACTTCCAGGCAGTAGCTCGGAAGTTACAGGTGAGTAACCTAGTTGGTTCCTCAATTTCTGATTGTTAAATGTTCTGTGTGGACTGTTTGCAAATGTAAATTATATGATTATGGGAATTGTTAGGATTGAAATGCATGCTCTTGATAAATTGGATTTAACTGCTACGTGATTCTGAGAAATTGTGATACATGGGCTTTTTCTGCCATCTGATTGTGAATTATTGGGCATATGCATTTCATACATAAATGCATGAACAGATAATGAACGTTGTGACCTGAGTCGCCACTAATACTGAAAAGAGTCTTGAGCTCGAACACTGTTACTAAACCGAGCCCCGAGCCTCGAGCTCGAGGGGAGTTAGTGCATCCTACATCAGGGCTCTCCTACTCCCTAGATGCGTCTACTAAACACTGTCACTGATTTAGTGCTCGGTCACAACACTGAAATAAACTGGAAACGAGTCACATATGCATTGCATACAATTGTGATAATTACTGAGTTTTGTGATGGCATAAGAAATTGTAAACTGTTATATGATATTTTGAATGTTACTGTGATGTGTTGTACGTAATTTACGTAATGCATGAACTGAGTGAACCATCGATGATGGTTTTTCATTGAGTTCGCAAACTCACCCAAAATTGCATCTATTTTTCAGGACTGATAGATTAGACTCCTAGCTCCAGAGATAGACTTGTCCTGCCGTGTGAGTGTTGGAGTTATGTAAATATAGTGCCATGGAAAGCAAGTGTATTTACATGTAACTTTATCTTCTTCAGTTACAGTTTTGTAATGAAAATATTTATTATTAATAAAACAAAAGAGTTTGATTTTATCTGTATGAGCATTATATATCTGGTCATAAGGTACCAAGATTCATTTGTAAGTAATATACATATACATAGAGATGTATGAGAAACATGTATATTATTAGAATCAATTAATTGATTCACAGTTGAATAATCAAGTTGGTGGTTTGATTATAGTTTAGACCGTAGTGTTGCGATTTATCTCCATATAAGTAAAGGAGTTTGCTTAAAGGGAATGATGAGTTTCATATCATGATAGTAGTAGACTATCGATAATGGCACTATTAAATGAATTGAATCAAGTATGTTTTCAAGAATAAAGTGGGTCGTTACTTTAATCTTAAACATACAACTTAAGCATTCGCTTATTATGAACCATAATCTTGATGAGTGGTGAACTCATATGTGTTTCATTATAATTCTTGATATGATCGGAATGGATTTTTACAGGTATTAATCCGATTATGCATGTTGGAATTATTAATTGAAACATGTATCGTGAACATTCACTCGAATAAAGAGTTTATAGTGTTATCATCTCTTCTAGATGTTTTAAGGAGATTTGGTGATTAAACTGGCGCCAGAGTTTGATGGACTAGCTACCCATCAAGTCTTAACACTAAGATGAGATCTTATGTGTTAATCACCATATAAAGTAAAATGAGAGATCTAGAAGGAAAAACCAACATAAGGGCAAAACGGTAATTTTACCCTTTGTTGTGCGGATGGTTATAATAAGGTTCTAAATAGGGTTTGCAATTGGACATATTCTCATAATATTTAATAATTCAAGAGTTCAACTAATTGTCTTTAGTGGAATGACATTTAGTTAATAAGCTAGAATTAATTCCAATGAGATTGAATTATTTACGGGCTTATTGGAGCTTGAATTATCAAAGTCCAATAAGATTCCCCACTTGGCTTTAAGGAAGGTTATCAAGCTAAGTAAGAAGTAGTTTGGAGGCTTTAGAAGTCCATAATTGAATGATGGGCTTATACTAATTAATGGTTAATTGGAAGCCCATATGTTCATTTAGAAATGGGCTTGTTTTGGTTTAATGTAATTGATTATATTAATTATATTAAAACAATTTTTTAAATGGAGAAGAAGCAATTTCGAAATTGTGTTAGGTTAGATGTGTAACCACATTTGACATTAAAATACTAAATAAAGATGGTCTTTATTATGGTTCATCATTATTAAATGGAGTTATGAACTTACCATTAAATGGTTTAATGGTTGGCTTTTAATGTTGGCATGTAACCTATTTGCATTCATTAGATTAAAGATGAAAGATGTGCATTAGATGGACCATCTTCCTTCTTTCTTCTTGCCAAAACCGAAATGGGTATTCAATTATAGGTTATGGTCTTTTCAAATAGCCATTTTAAAGATAAATGAAGTGTCATTTATTGGCTATTTGATGAGTGATTAATGTAAGTGATGCATTGGATGCCTCTCACTCTTTCCATTCATGCATATTTCAAATTGCGATGTAAGAAATGGTTCTTGCATGGTTTTAGACATTCTCTCCTTTCATGCAAGGTAGAACCGAAATTCCTAAGTGAAAGAATTGAAAGAGTTTCAATTTTGGTTCTTCTTCTTCTAAGAAAATCTCCTCCAAATATTTCTTCTCCTTTCCCACCAAAGGATTTTGTTAACCTAGTTGTCCTTGAAGAACAAGTGGTAAATCTAATTGGTTGAGGATACTACTACAAGGAAGAAGATAGATTGCTAAAGGAAAAGACTCAAAGGCAAAGGATTTGGATACAAGAAGGAGAGGATAGCGCAGCGAGGATTTAAAACTGTAGTGAAGGAGTCGGTAATTCCTTTTATCTTGTTCTTGGTTTTATTATCCTTATACCATATCATGTATGGATTAGCATGTTGATTTGGATATATTGCTTCCGGTGCAAGATGATTTCTTAAAAAGTTTTGAAATCTATCGTTTCTCCATACTAAGCATGCTTTCTTTTCCGATCCAACAATTGGTATCGAGCCGATTTTCATGCATGATTTGGTTCCTATATGGTGGATGCATGGGTTGGCAATCTTTTTATGTATACTGCATATTTTTATGTGATAGAAATATATATGGTGTATGTTGCTTTTTGGTTGTCCATAGAAGTTAAATTTTATCTTGTAAGATTTCTTCATTTGGTTGTAACAAGGAGGGTGGTCTATCATCACCATGTTTCCTCCTTGGTTTCTTTTTTCTATTTTATTTGATTTTGTAATGTACAAATTGATGTAATGATGAAGAAGGAGCAGCCATGGATTGAAGAAATGGAAAGGTAAAATTTTTGGTGTATTCTTTTGTGTTTTGGCATAAGTTTTGTGAAAACTAAGTTGTTGGAATTTTTGTTTCAATGAATCATATTTCAGTTATGATTGGAAAACAAGTGCTGGTTTTTTGATTCAAAGAATCCAATTTCGGTTTTGCTAAAATACTAAGTGTTGTTTTTTAATTTTCATGAAATGAGTTTCGGTTTTAATAAAACAAGTGCTGGAATTTTTTGTCAAAACAAAGATTTGGTTTTCTAAAAATCTAGTGCTGGAATTTTATTTTTCTTAATGACAAAATTCTAATTTCATAAATGCCATTACATTTTGTTTACGAATGGGCGGATCATGTTAGCGAAGAGTTCAAGCGGAAGATCCAAGATGAAGAAGCATTTTGGGCCTAAAAGGCTTGTAATTATTTTATGTTTCTAGGATGGACAATCAAAAGTGGCTTTATTAGTTCATGTGATAAATGGAGAAATGAATGCTTGTAATATGTGATATTATGTGATTGCATGTCATTTAGAAAATTGCCAACCCTAGGCCTTGCCATGCATTCATTATGTATGAGATATATAATGAAACAATATAGGATGGATAATAAATTGCATCTAGACAAGATGGTATTTAAAACTTAAAGCAAAAAAAGATTGAGTGGGAGAGGATGCTCCTGTGAAAGTCCACGGTCTCCAAATGATGGCCCGTTTGCATGTGGTGAAGTGTTACTCCCCATCGGAGGGCATGGATCCTAGATCTTGCATGGTTTGGGTCTCCTTAAGGATAAGTCCACTTAATGATAGCAAATGTGACCTCCCACCGAGGCATGATTTGTAGGTATCTTTAGTGAATGAATCAAATGGTTATACAATCAACATTTTTTATCAATAAACCGCCCACCGTAGCTCAGAGGGTAAAAGTATGGATCAAATTAAGACGCTTCTTAAAAATTGAGCATGAGATGCTTGGTAGTTTTTGAGTGGGAGGGTCCCAGCTTTTCTTTTAATAGATAAGATGGCCCACCGTCACTTAGTCTCATTATAGATAAGAAAAATAACCGTCAGATAATGTTTTAATTTTTAACTTTTGTTAAATCTATCATCATGCATACATGCATCATGATTTTATACAAAGTTCCATAAATTGTTGACTAGTATGCTCATGTTTTAATAATTTATATTTTCGCACATAATCAACCACAAAATGAATCCACTCACCCCGCTCTTGACTAATAACAAATTGGAAAATGGAGACAAGTTTAATGAATGGAGACGTAACCTTGACATTGTTCTTCAATATGAACGTATTTCATGGGTGTTAACGAAAATGAGCCTACACCTCTAAGTGGAGATGCAACTCTGAGCAAGTCCAACAACATGAGCGTTGGCGATCGCTTGACAAGATTACTAAGTGTTATATTCTGGCTTCTGTCAGCGGCATGTTGCAAAAGCAAATTGCTTGTATGAAAACTGCTAGTGCAATGGTCCATCACCTACATGAGATGTTTGGTGTGAGGACTAGGTCTGCAAGAGTGAAAGCTATCCAAACCTTTCATAATCTCGGATAGAAACACGGTGAACCAAAAGGGATTACATGATGAAGGTAATCTCTGCGGTCACTGAAATTTGAGATGCTTAGAGGCGGATATGGATGCGGACACGCAGATGATTATGATCGTCAATAGCTTAAACTCTTCTTTCAGTAGTTTAAGTTGGACTATGAGCTCAACAAAGAAGGATTACACCTCGAGTGAGTTGATGAATACCCTCAGAGCACGGAGGAAATATTGAATATTAAGGCTCATGGGCGCCGGTTAATGTAGCTTCTTCTTCTAAGCCAAGGTAAGGGCAAGGAAAGAAGAAGGATCCAATGAAAAGAAGGCCCAAATAGGGTCAAGGCCAAACCCATGAAAAGAAGGCCAAAGAGAACATCAAAGGAAAGTGTTTCCTTTGTGATGAGATGGACCACCGGAAAGAAGCATCCGATCTACCTAAAGTCCCTCAAAAGCAAACAAGGTATGGGCTTCCTAAGTTTGTTAGGAACTAGAAATGTGGCAGATTTATCTACTTCTTGGATATTAGATTAGGAGCCACTAACCATGTTTGTAATACTTTGCGGGGTTCCAAAGAAGGAAAAGACTTCCTAATGGCGATTTCAAGTTAAGATAGCGAGATGGTTCCTATGTTTCAGCAGAATCGGTGGGAGTAGTTATCTTGGACTTTCCTAGTGGTCATAGGTTATATTTGGAAGATGTTTATTACATGCCAATGATTGTAAGGAACATGATTTCTGTTTTTTGTCTAATAAAATCTGGCTATTCCTTATATTTTGAAAAGGTTGTTTCAATATATGAGAATAAGGATTTTATTTGTGAAGCGATAATTAAACAGGATTGTTTTTATAGAACCTATGAAAGGCTCACTAAACACCACGTAATTGATAAAACCAAGACAATCCAATATCTCTAGCATTAATTCAAAGTATCTATGGCATCTAAGGATGGGTCATATCAATCAGAAAAGACTTGACAGGCTAGTAAAGGATGGGATCCTTATGGGCTTGGATAGTGATCCATTACCCACCGTGAATCTTGTATTGAAGGAAAATGACAAAGCCTCATTTCCTTCTAAAGGAAACCGATTTGAATCCACATTGGACATGGTACATCTTGATGTGTGTGGGCCCATGAATGTACAAGCTAGAGGAGGTTATGAATATTTCATAACTTTTATAGATGATTACTCAAGACATGGCTATTTGTATTTGATGCATAAAAGAGTGAATCTTTTGAAAAGTTCAAAGAATTCAAAGTGAAGTGAGAAGCAAGTTGGCGCCATTAAAACAACTTTCGATCGATCGAGGTGGTGAGTATTTATCCGAGAGTTCCAAGAATATTTAATTGACAATGGAATTGTTTCCAATTTGTCAGTTCCTCATACACCTCAACAGAATGGTGTAGCAGAGAGGAGAAATAGAACTCTATTAGAAATGGTAAGATCAATGATGTCCTATGCTAGCCTTCCAGAATCATTCTAGGGATATGCCATACAAACGACAACATATCTTCTTAACTTTGCTCCATCCAAATCGGTGCCTAAAACACCTAGGGAGTTGTGGACTGACCGAGTGCCTTCATTGAGGCACTTGAGGACTTGGGGCTGTCCTGCCCATGTTCTAAGGCCTGAATCTACAAAGATGGAACCAAGGTCAGAAGTATGTTTGTTTGTAGGATATCCTACAGGAACTCGAGGTACTATTTTTACAGTCCTCATGATAAGAAGGTATTTGTGTCGACAAATGCAAACTTCTTAGAGGAAGAGTTTGTGAGAAATCACAAAGGAAGAAGTGAAGTAGTACTAAAGGAGTTAGCAATTTCATCCAAACCAAGAGTTATTTTGGATATGATGAGAAAGATGTCGAAATGGATTCAAGAGTTGAATCGGAAGTTCAACCCGAACATCAAGATGTGCCTAGACGTAGTGGGAGGGTTGTGAGACAACTAGATAGGTATCTCGGGTTTAGGAGAAGGCTTAATTGCCATCTCGCACCAAGAAGAAACAGATCCTGTTACGATTACATACGTGCTATTAATGATGTTGATGCGGAAAATGGCTCAAGGCAATGGAATCGGAAATAGATTCTATGTATACTAATGAAAATGGGTCCTTGTAGATCTACCACCGTGTCTAAAACCATAGGTGTAAATGGATCTACAAGAGGAAAATGGGATCGGATGGAAAGGTAGAGACCTTTAAAGCTAGATTGGTAGCTAAAGGCTATACTCAAAAGGAGGGTATAGACTACGAGGAGACTTTTTCTCCGGTTGCCATGCTTAAGTCCATCAGGATTCTTTTGGCCATAGTAGCCTATTTCGATTATGAAATATGGCAAATGGATGTCAAGACCGCATTTCTGAATGGAGATCTTGAGGAGACCATTTATATGGCCCAACCAGAAGGATTCATTGAGCTAGGTAATGAGCATAAGGTTTGCAAGTTGCAAAGGTCCATTTATGGACTTAAGCAAGCATCTAGGTCTTGGAACATTAGGTTTGATAAGGCTATCAAAACCTATGGGTTCATACAAAACCTAGATGAGCCTTATGTTTACAAAAGAATATAAGAAGGTAAGGTTACTTTCCTAATCCTGTATGTTGATGACATTCTGCTCATTGGGAATGATGTGGGAATGTTATCTGCGGTTAAGGGATGGCTGAATGAACAGTTTTCAATGAAGAATTTGGGAGAGGCTACCTATGTTCTAGGGATCAAACTTATAAGGGATCGTAAGAACAAGAAGATAGTTTTGTCTCAACTAACCTACATTGAGAATATGCTCAATAAGTTCGCCATGCAAGATTCCAAGAGGGGTTTCACTCCTACTAGACATGGAATCAAACTTTCAAAGGAACAAGCACCTAAAACCCAAGAGGAGGTTGAACGCATGAGTAACATTCCATATGCTTCAGCAGTTGGTAGTTTGATGTATGCAATGCTGTGTACTAGACCGGATATACATTACGTGAGTGGGATTGGTAGCGATTTCATCCAATCCAGAATGGAACATTGAATCATGCGGTTAAGTGTATATTTAAGTATCTTCGTAGGACGAAGAACTTAATGCTTGTTTACTCGGAAGTAATCTTATTCCGCGGGATATACGGATTCGATTTCCAATCGATGTTGATTCAAGGAAATCAACTTCGGTTCTATATTTACTTTAGGAGGTGGAGCCATAGTTTGGAGGAGTGTCAAGCAATCTTGTATTGCCGATTCGACTATGGAGGTCGAGTATGTTCTCGTCAGTGAAGCGTGAAAGGAAGCGATCGACTCGGAAGTTCCTAAATGATTTGGAGGTAGTTCCAGAGGCAGAAAAAACCATTACACTTTATTGTGATAATAGTGGGGTAGTGGCTAATTCTAAAGAACCTCGGAACCACAGAGCTGCCAAACACATTGAGCAAAAGTATCTTCTCATAAGGGAGATAATACAACGTGGAGAAGTGGATGTGGTAAAGATTCCTACAGAGCAAAACCTTGCTGATCCGTTCACAAAGACATTGACTCAAAAGAGCTTTGAGGTTCACCTAGAAGGGATGGGAATGAAGGATATGTCAAACTTGCTTTAGGGCAAGTGGGAGATTGTTGGAGTTATGTAAATATAGTGCCCTGGAAAGCAAGTGTATTTACATGTAACTTTATCTTCTTCAGTTACAGTTTTGTAATGAAAATATTTATTATTAATAAAACAAAAGATTTTGGTTTTATCTGTATGAGCATTATATATCTGGTCATAAGGTACCAAGATTCATTTGTAAGTAATATACATATACATAGAGATGTATGGGAAACATGTATATTATTAGAATCTGAATTAATTGATTCACAGTTGAATAATCAAGTTGGTCGTTTGATTATGGTTTGGACTGTAGTGTTGCGATTTATCTCCATATAAGTAAAGGAGTTTACTTAAAGGGAATGATGAGTTTCATATCATGATAGTAGTAGACTATCGATAATGGCACTATTAAATGAATTGAATCAAGTATGTTTTCAAGAATAAAGTGGGCCGTTACTTTAATCTTAAAACATACAACTTAAACATTCGCTTATTATGAACCACAATCTTGATGAGTGGTGAACTCATATGTGTCTCATTATAATTCTTGATATGATCGGAATGAATTTTTACAGGGTATTAATCCAGTGTCTGCATGTTGGAATTATTAATTGAAACATGTATCAGGGAACATTCACTCAAATAAAGAGTTTATAGTGTTATCATCTCTTCTAGATGTTTTAAGGAGATTTGGTGATTAAATCTGGCGCCATAGTTTGATGGACTAGCTACCCATCAAGTCTTAACACTAAGATGAGATCTTATGTGTTAATCACCATATAAAGTAAAATGAGAGATCTAGAAGGAAAAACCAACATAAGGGCAAAACGGTAATTTTACCCTTTGTTGTGCGGATGGCTATAATAAGGTTCTAAATAGGGTTTGCAATTGGACATATTCTCATAATATTTAATAATTCAAGAGTTCAACTAATTGTCTTTAGTGGAATGACATTTAGTTAATAAGCTAGAATTAATTCCAATGAGATTGAATTATTTCTAGGCTTATTGGAGCTTGAATTATCAAAGTCCAATAAGATTCCCCACTTGGCTTTAAGGAAGGTTATCAAGCTAAGTAAGAAGTAGTTTGGAGGCTTTAGAAGTCCATAATTGAATGATGGGCTTATACTAATTAATGGTTAATTGGAAGCCCATATGTTCATTTAGAAATGGGCTTATTTTGGTTTAATGTAATTGATTAGATTAATTATATTTGATGTAAGTCTCATTTATTGGCTGTTTGATGAGTGATTAATGTAAGAAGTGATGCATTGGATGCCTCTCACTCTTTCCATTCATGCATATTTCGAAATTGAGATGTAAGAAATGGTTCTTGCATGGTTTTTAGACATTCTCTCCTTTCATGCAAGGTAGAACCGAAATTCCTAAGTGAAAGAATTGAAAGAGTTTCAATTTTGGTTCTTCTTCTTCTAAGAAAATCTCCTCCAAATATTTCTTCTCCTTTCCCACCAAAAGATTTTGTTAACCTAGTTGTCCTTGAAGAACAAGTGGTAAATCTAATTGGTTGAGGATACTACTACAAGGAAGAAGATAGATTGCCAAAGGAAAAGACTCAAAGGCAAAGGATTTGGATACAAGAAGGAAAGGATAGCGCAGCGAGGATTTAAAGCTATAGCGAAGGAGTCGGTAATTCCTTTTATCTTGTTCTTGATTTTATTATCCTTATACCATATCATGTATGGATTAGCATGTTGATTTGGATATATTGCTTCCACTGCAAGATGGTTTCTTAAAAAGTTTTGAAATCTATCGTTTCTCCATACTAAGCATGCTTTCTTTTTTCGATCCAACAGTGAGCGTGTTGGCAAGAGAAGTAATGGCGCGCAGGTCGGTCAACTGGGATTAATTTTGAGGATGACGTAGTATAGACTTTTATATCAGTTTCCTTTTTGGAGTATTGTATTTAGACTGTAGGGAACTGATAGACTTTTCTATATTTCTGTTTGATTTTATGAAATGAGAAAAGCCTTTTTGTTTCTAAAATTTAGTGATTTTGTTATTGTGGTTTACTTATATTGATGCCATGTGCATTATAGAAATGATCGAACGTAGTGCACCCTTATTGCGGGACACGTGTCGGACCACCCACGGGCGACCCGGTGCGTACCCTGCGGTAAGGGGGTACTACAATCAACCACTATATTTGCCTTTCCTGAAACATAGGCTATGGAGTATTTTTGACCTTGCTTAAAACAAGAGTAGGAAATTGGTAAAATTCTCTTTCTTAGAAATAAATCAAAGCAGACTGAAAGAGTGCCAAGAAAATAAACACTATGAGAATTTAATCCAAGAGATTGAGGAAAAGAGATTTAACTCAAGGCAAGGTGTTTGCTCTCATCTCACTTGTTTTTGGAATAATTTCACTCTAAAATCTGCTTAGTCCATTCTCTACCACAAGCTTGTGATAGTTCTACCTCTCCACTACAAGAACTATAATTTCTAAAATCAAGAGGACTTTTCAAGGTTGTAATGTACAGAAGGCTAGATGAAATGGATGGAATAGAAGAAAGAAAATATGAGTACATGCACCACAATTATGAAATGAATGTCAACTGTAAGACAATATTTACACAAATGACAACTTAATCTATTACTTAACATTTCTTTTTAAAAAATACTTTCAGGATATTATTTTTTTCTTTTTTAATCCTTTTGAGAAATAGTTTTTTTTCATTGGCTTTTCTCAATAACCAATTTCTTGAGAGAAAAATGTTACAAGGCTAACTAGAAGATAACGATAAATAAAATATTAATACTATAAAAAGATGTGTGCATGTACTCAAAAATATGGCTTAAGGGGCTAGCAATAGATAAGTGTTTATGGGGTTTGTGTTTAGGTCAACAGGGTTTTGAAAAAGTGCCTCTATCATATTAACAAAATTCTAGTTCATCAAACTTTGATTAAGAATTAAAACAAGTTCTATAGAGATATGAAATTAAGCAGATACACACAACAATTAAAGAATTCAGGCCCAAATATCCTTCCAACAAGTTTAATATCTCAATAACAATCTCAAGGTTTAAAGACATAAAGTGCTACTTTATCAACATACCCTCGCTTACTTTGTGTTGAAAACATTGAAAATGAAATTAGCCAAAACCGACTATCATTTAAAGAATAGAAGGTATTTTGAAAAACACAGGGTTCACTTTGAAACTTATAAAATCTTTGAGATACAAGCGTGGAAAGAATCTAATTAGGGAGAATTGTTGAATTGAGGCAATTTAAAAAACAGCTTCTGCAAGAGCATGGCGTCGCGGCAAAAAATTTAGTACGCAACGTCGCCACAGTGAAAAAATTAATTCTGCACGTTGCCGCAACAAAGATAGAGTACGCCGTGGCAAAGAATTACATAAACATTTTAAGCAAACGATTGGCCTCAATCACCAAGTTTAAAATTTTAACATTACGCACAATTGACTTGCACAAGCAGTTAAATGGCCGAAAATGATGCATAATGCACAACAAGAATTGCAAATTGAAACATTAGGATTGCAACTTGAAACATAATTCCCCCACACTTAAACATCATATTGTCCTCAATATGAAGAACAATTAACACAAATATGCAATCAAGGAAATATGGAAGGCTCATTAGCAACACATCGGAAGTACAAAGAGAATTATATAAAAATTGCGTTCAAAAAGTTTGGCGATTACAAAATTGAACTGAGCATTTAACAAATTAAAAAAAATAAAACAAAAGGAAGGAAAAAACAAGAATAAACACTCGAACTACTTCATTGGATGATCATCCCCAGCGTCGAAAGGATCTGCTCCCGATGGGCTAGCACCGATAAGTGGCTCATCTTCATCAGAAGGGAACTGGAAATGAAAGTGCTCATTGAGCAAGGCATCCATCCACCGACGATACCGCTAATCCCGATCTTGCCGGGCAATTGCCTGAAGTAAAGAGGCCATCGACTCAGCTAGAGAGTGTCTATAAAGTGACAAGCTCAGGAGGGGTTGTTTGGTAACAACATCAGGAAGTGGGGTGGACTGGGGAGGAGGTTGGATTTGGGGTTGTTTTAGGTAGATTTATCAAAACAGAGGAGCCGGGTCAAAATAGCTATCATTGTTGAATTTCGGGATGTTGTAGGCCCAAAATATGTCTGTGATGAGGTGGGGGAAGTGATGGCGTTGGTGAGTTTGGCAGTGGTGATGGAGTCGTGGAGGGCAGAGACAATGGCTGTTGGACCCTGAAGCTTTCTATAAGCTAGGACTATTAAATGAGAAACTATTGGCAATTAGTTATGTGTAAAGCAAAGGAGAATCCTTGAAATTTAAAAGGAATAGAAAAGATGGTTTAGATACATGATGAGTTATATGTGAAATATTGGAAGTTAAAAGTTGGAGAGTGCAGTTGAAAAATGTTCTTTGAGCATGCTATGTTGTTTTGGCCATAACTTGATGTCTAGTTATCCCAATGAGATGATTCTTGATTTGGAGTAAATTAGGGATATAGGGCTATAAATTGTCTGATGAAATCAAGTTTTGATTCAATCTCTAAGAAAGTCAATTTTTAGATGGAATTCATGCGCAAGATAATGTTTTAGTATAAGAACAGTCCGAAATGTTTGGAGTATAACTCTTAGACTATGGAACCAAATTAAATGATTTTGGTGTCATTAGAAAATTAATACAATGAGGAAAATTTGTCTAGAAGGAAGTTTTATCAAATTCTTTCAATTTCATGATTAGAAAATGCCTTGCTTTTTGGAAAGAGTTGGGCAAGGATTTAAATAAATTTTGAGGTCCTAATAAAGTATTTGGTGGAATTAATTAGCATATTAATGGCAGTTAATTAGCATGTTAATTTGAGTAAGATCATATGGCATGGATTAAATTGAATTAAGGTGGTAAGTTTGCTTGAGGGGAAAAATTGGAAGAACACTTAAGCATGTAAGTTACAAGGCTATTATGTAAGGGTAAATGGGTCATTTTCCATTCATTAATGGCATTATGGTAAACAAGACATATGGGATTGTATATAAGGGTGAGTGGTGCACGAAATTGGGGAGAAAAATGAAAGAAAAGAGAGAAGAGAGGGAGAGCTTGGTGGAGAAGGAAAAGAAAGAAGAAGAAAGAGAGAGCTAGGGCTTGCTTTTTCATAGACTTCAAGAGGGCTTTTGATGGTTATTCATGAGGGAAAAGATGGAAGAAGATGAGGGCTTCCATTAGAGACAAGAAAGTCCTCATTTGGTGAAGGACCAAGGTAAGAGTGTTTTTGATTTGTTGAGTTTTTGAAAGGGTTATAGTTTGGATAGCTTAAGAATGGTATGGGTTTAAGAATTTTAAGATCAACTTCATGATATGTTTCTTTGGGGTTGATCAATTTGGATGTCTTTTGATTTGGGGATTTTGTGGCTATTGTTAAAGGAGATTAAGAGAGGATTCAAGAGGAGCAAGAGGGGAAGCATGTTCAACAAGTTTATAAGCAAGGATTTAAGGTGGGTATCGTGTTTATAATAGAATTAACGAGCCATAAATGTTTCCTTTTAAAGCCAGAGAAGAAAATGATTTCAAATTTTTCATATTTGTTGCATTATTTCTTGTGAATGATTTGCGAAATTGTTATGTGATTGATATGTGAATTTGGTTGATGAAATGTGACATATTTCATGATCATGAATAAATGTGTTTTTGAATTATGCCATTATGGAAAAATGTCAAGAAAAATCAAGTTTTTCGAAAAGTGCCATTTTGGGTAACAAGTTTTGAAATACATGTTGTGTGGGTTTTGATAGTCCATCCAAGAATCGTCACGTGCACATTGACCCAAGAATAGGCTTATACCACCTACCCGCTAATGGCATGGAGCTCCTTCAAGGACTCCCTCAAGTTTACGACTACTCAAGACCATTATATGGAATTGTGTAGTTCGTCATGTTTATGGACTTACCTAAACCATTATTATGTGTTTATGAATTGTGACAAGTTTTGATGCATTCATGGTTTATAAACAAGTTGAAAAAAAATGCATGAGGTGTGTTGTTGCGATTTTGATTTCTTGACAAGAGTTTTGAAAAAAGTGAGATTTATGATTCAATAAGCATTTTGTAACAATGGACTTTTTGAAAAAAAATTTGCTTGTTATTTGTTATAAGCATGTTACCCACAGGCTTTTAAAGCTCATCCCCACTCTCTTTCCCCAATTCAGGTGCTGAGCAAGAAAAAGAGCGAAAGAGGCATAAATCCGAATTGACATGTTTTGTTGTTTATTTGAAATTAAATTATGTAATTTCAAAGTTGTAATTGCATTTTGAGTAATTGAATGTTGTAATTTGTGATTTTGTGAAATATTGTAACATGGCTTGGAAATGCCATTAGAGCTTGTAAACTCTTATATATGATGTGAATGAAATATGAAATCTTGTATAGATATGAATTATGGAATTGTGTATGATCATAATGAAATATGAAATTGTGTATGGATGATTGTCACTGTTGAATGCGAAATTGGGTATGGATCAAGGTGGAGTTGAAATATGGATTAATTAAGGATGAGGTTAAATGGGAATTAAGTACATTTGAAGAAGTGATCCATGTGAGTTAATGAACTTTGAATATGAATTGATATATATATAAGTGAGGCAATATGAACAAGAAAGATAGGAATGTTATGATGATAATCATGAGATGTTTGAATAAAGTGAAGTGATGATTTGATGAAACTCTATTGGTAGTTGAAATTAAGTACGCTTAAAGAAGTGATCCAACTGAATTGATGGACTTTGAATAAGAGTTGCCATTACTTATAATTGAAATGTTATGGAAAAGAAGGATTAGTATTTGAATGCATAAAATGTTAGAGTAGTGCCCTGAAGGCAATCGCCTTTAGCGCATTTTGTACAAAGTTGTGTACATACTTTATGAATAAATAAAGAAAGACATATTTCATTAACTTGTTGTTCATTATTTATGAATGGATATTGATCTATAAGCAAATTAATGAAGTCCATGATATATGACATAGCATGAAGGAAATTGTGATGTGATCATACTACTGAGATTCCTATCATGTGCAATTATATCAGTATCTAAATTATCTCTAGTCATAGGATTACTGAGACTGGACATCGGTAATCCGGAGAGACTAGTACATCTCAAGCTCCTTGATTTGATCAAGCAGTGGATCTCAAAAACTGTAAATATGAGATATTTAGGGTTGAGATGTGCATGCTTACTAGAGGTAGTAAGTACATGATCATCACATGGATGACCTGCTAAGAGATCATCACATGGATGTCCTATTCTCATGTCAGTGATAATCTCATTATAGCAATGGTGCAAGTATCCTTAGACTTGAGGTGCTCAAGGATATCTTGATACTTGATTCGTGCTGACTCCATTCCTTGTTGCCTTACGAGGTCGCCATAGGGTGGTGATTGGGTGCGACTTGAGATATTCGAAGGTAATTGAGTAGCCAATAGAGGATTCACCACTTCTGTGATAGCAGAAGATGATACCCATGGCCTATTGTCAGGGTCATTACTTGGAAGTCTCTGGTCGGAACATATATCTCATGAAGAATGTCTTCATTGACATATAAAGTAATGAGTCCCAGGACGAGAACTGAAATCACTTGGACTAGATTTGACGTAGTCAGTCTAGTAAGAGTTGACACATTGCCCATACTCATAACCAAGTGGGGTATAGCATGGTGGAAGGACGAATTGCACGGTAATTGTCTATGGAAAGGTTCGTGATATGGTTCATGATGAATACATGTTCATTCGTCAAACCAATTACTTTCCGATCAATTAGGGGTCATGATGTGTTGCTAGATACCGCTCATGACTTGCTCAGATTAAGTGTTAATCTAAGTGGCCAACATAATCGGGAACCTAATGGGTCACACGCATAAGAGTGTCTCGGAGAATTCGTAAAATAGTTTTGGACAGAGTTCCAATATATGGAGAGCAAAAGGATTAAATGGATCTCGATGAAATCGAGATATGTCCCGATGAGATCGCGACATCGATATTGCTGAAAAATGTTACCGGAGGTTTTTCCCATACCGGGACTCGGTAGGCCGGTAGGACCGACCCCAGTATGACTGGACCACTTCAGCATTAATATATATATATATATATATATATATATATATATATATATATATATATATATATATATATATATTAAAGAATTAATTAATATATATATATATATGCCATACGTGGATGGAGGAGGAGGAAGCTTTATCTTTTAACTTTAGATATATATATATAAAGGCTAACGTGGGTGCATGACTCACCATTAGCATTTATTGTCTCTTAATGGTTAAAGACAAAGAAATATAAGATAGAAAGATGAAGGTGATGTTCGTGGGTTTTGGATGAAGGCAAATTGAAAAGTGTTTTCAACTTTCTTTCAAAGGAAACCAACGATTTTCCTCTCCTCTTCAAGCTCCTTCATCGTCTTCTTTGTAGCTCTCCAAGGACAAAGGTAAGAGCTAGCACTCTTTAATTTGTTCTAGTTATTCCCAGGTCAAAGGATTTGTCCCGATTAGGTTCTCCGATCTCTGCGTGGATACTGTTAGAGACGGTCTCCTTTGGTCGTTATGGTTTGAGTTTGTTGTATAGACACATGGATCCTGGCTTTCGGGAAGGTCTCGGAACAAAAAAAAATTTTTTCCGCACCATGGGCATGTGATTCTCACAACGGGATTTTCCTACAGTGGTATCAGAGACACTTGTGTCGTATATAACGAAGAAACCATGACTAGGTCGGAGTTGCCTATTGCTTGTGACGATGATGCATGTTGATTGTGTGAATTTCGAATTCAGTATAGAAATATAGTTTTCTAATTTTTCTTGCTCATATATGTTCACAAGATGTTGTTGCATATGTCTATGGAAGCTCGGAATTTATCAATGTGATTTGGTATGGTTTTGCTAATTTATTCCCCAATGTTCTGGTTGCTGTCTTTGTGCACATTCAATGAACAGGCATGCTTATAAATTCGAGAATAAATTTGAGAAAAAACATTTTTCTGATTTGCTTTCACGAACATGTCTCTAAGATGTTTATAAATGTCTATGAGAATGGAAAAATGTTTTCAAGGTGATTTACTATTTATTTGAGAATTTATTGTGTGCTTCTGGGAATAACTGTGTTGAGGAACACAGATTCTACATTGGCTTTGTTGCTGAGGTTGGATGAGTTTTTGTTGGAAATAAATCCTGAAAAAACTCATGGAACATTTTGTGAACATTTTGTAACCTCTGTAATTTTCTCATAATTTATTGAAAATTTTTCAATGAGTTTTACAAGCAAAACACAGAGCTTGGCAGTTTTGAGAAAGTTGCTGGAGCTGTTTTGTTTGGAATGATAAATTGTGTATTTCTCAATTCCAATGCCTTGGATCATTTTTAATGTGATTAAAAATGTTTTATATTGATTTTTGATGCTTTCCAAATTGAATTTCTTGAAATTGGGTTTCCAAATATTTTTCAGATGTCAAATGTGTCACATTAGCGTCTCGTTAGTGTATTTCGTTGTCTTGATTATTTTGGCCGTCACAAATTTTGTGACATGTGCCGAAGTAGTCTTGATAAAGTTTAGACTACCTAGAGATACTTAGGGTGATAGTTTGATGTTCTCAAATTATTTGGAAATCTAAATAAATAAGAGTGTATTCATCAATTTCAAGTTTTTCATGTATAGTTTGACTATATATGGTAAGCATGGAACAATGAAAGTGTTTCATTGGTACATCATAATAAAGGATATTACACTTAGTATTATGAATTGAAACTGCACGGATTGAGAAATTAGCCGATTAGATAGCAATTCCACATGGATAAGTCGACTAATAAAGATACAAGTCAACTTGTCCGTGCACTGTAGACGCATAAGTCGACTTGCACAATGGTACAAGTCGACTTGTTCGTGCACAGCGCATAAGTCGACTTACACACTAGCATAAGTCGACTTACACACTTAGCATAAGTCGACTTACACATACACAAGTCGACTTACAACATGCAAAGGTGGGATGATGGATGATTTTAGGTATAGATTCAATGTGATTGATGAAATGCCCTAAATCATTCCATATAGTCATGGTGACTATCATCCTACGGCTTGGAGGAGAAGAAGATGAGACCAGAAAACCCTCACACATCATATGAAAACTAACGCCTTCCATTAATATGGGGAGAACCAGAGTTCTTATAGAGTTGGGTTGTTGGGTAAACCCAAGCTCACTCTATACGGATATGTTCGAACCATGGAAATAAGATTTTCAGATTAATGGGTCAGTTTTCACTAGAAGCGTTGATTTGTTGAGTAAACTCAAGGTCAACGTGGACAGAGGCGAAATTGAGCAGTGTGCATTAGATGTACGCGCATCAAGAGTTGATAACCCAATGTGTGTGCATACATCACGAGTTGATAGCACTAGTCGATAGTTGCATCTATGAAGCAATTGGTAGGATCGATACCTGCCGATTGATCTAAGGTGGCTTGTTGGGTAAACCCAAGGTCATTTTAGTAATGTCGGATATCTATGATGCAATTGGTATGACTGATACCTACCGATTGACCTAAGGTGGCTTGTTGGGTAAACCCAAGGTCATTTTAGTAATGTCGGATATCGACCCACTAGGACATTTTGTCATAATGTTTCTTAGATTCGTAATGAGGGTTATGGATTCTTTGAAACTAGTGGGAGCCATATGCATGTCATTCAAGTCCTTATGATCATGCATGTAATTCTATTCTAACATTCTTTCTCTCTTTCCCTTTAGGTTATTGAAGATGACTTCCAGTGTGAACTTACACTCGCTTATGGACTCCAACAAATTAACCGGACCTAACTTTTTAGATTGGCTGAGAAATCTGAGAATTGTTCTCAGGTCAGAGGAACTGGGATATGTCCTAGATGTTCCACTTCCTGATCCACCTACTGTTGATGCTTCTGATGAGGATCAGAAAGCATATCGTAAGCATCTTAAAGACAGTGACATGGCTACCTGCATTATGCTTGCCTCGATATCACTAGAGCTGCAGAAGCAGCATGAGTCTATGGATGCTAATACCATAGTGTTTCATCTTAGGGAACTGTTTGATGAGCAAGCTCGGTCTGAAAGGTTCGAGACCTCGAGGCTACTCTTCTGTAGCGCCCCCTCACCGCAGGGTACACATTGGGACGCCCGTGGGTCGTTCCGACGCATATCCCACGATAAGGAAGTGCTACTACGAAAACAATCTCTAAACACTCGCATGGCATCAATACACTAAATTCCACAATATGAAAATCACTGAAATTTAAAACCATAATAATCATTCATTTATAACATCAATCCCAAAATATAGACCGATCTATCGGTTCCCTACGAAGCTAAATACATCTCAAAGGAAACCGATACAAACGCTCTATACTAAGTCATCCCAAAACAATGTTCCCAAAAGAAGTCACCCCAACCGACCGACCTATGATCCATCGCCGTCCTTGATCACGAACACTCACCGCAGAAAACGCTCTATCCCGGAGCTAGAGTCCTACCGACGCATCTCTGAAAAATATATTGCAATGTTGGGTGAGTTTGCGAACTCAATGAGAAACCATCATTGATGGTTCATCCAACACATGCATATACATATACTATATCTCAAATTACACTTTAACGCTTTATAAACACTATTCACAATTTACACATTATATTATATCACACGCAATATCACAATGTGCACTTTACATCGTCACATAATTCTCACATTACACTTCACAATTTACACAATTACAATATCACATATCAATCCACATTTTTCGTATGTCACTCGCATTCTCCATCACACTATACACTCAGATGCATATGTATGCAAAGTCTCTTGTTATGACATTGTTGTGACTGAGCATTTATATTCACATTTTGGCAAGTAGGAGAGCCCTCGTGGTATGCACTCACGCCCACTCACTTTAGGGATAGGAGAGCCCTCTGGTATGCACTATTCCTTTTCACAATGATCACAATTTAGGCAAGTAGGAGAGCCCTCCGGGTATGCACTCATCGCCGATTTGGCTCTAGGCCCTCTCACGATAATCGAGCTCAAAGCTCAATCACGTGCTCTAGTCACAACGGTAAATTTTACAGCTCATATCATGCTAGGCATGCGCTCACACTTACACAAATACTAGCACATTTATCTCACTTCACTCACTTGTCACAATCAGAGCTCTTATTCACAATTATATACACCGATTCTCATTCACATGAATTCACATTTATGTAGATCACACTTGGTACAATCACTAACACTTATCGCATTTAGCTCATTCACTTCACATGTATATCACTCACCTTTACACTTAATTTATACATATTCACAGCACATATAATCACTTAAAAGTCGAGGAACCAACTAGGTTACTCACCAGTAACTTCCGAGCTAACGCTCGAAGTCCCAAAGAATATTCGTGGTCTGACGATCCAACGGAGCCTCTAAAACAATCAAACAATTTCTCATCACTAGGTGCTCAATTAAAGATATTCAATAATGCACATGTCTTTAATTCAAACTTGTATGATGCATGTTCATGATTCTACCGGCACTAAACCCAATTCGCTATCGCCACTTTACAACCAAATTCACTATTCACTAGGTCAATAGCATTCCCTTTAATTCAATTTCACTCACTCAAACTCTAATCATACTCCGCTAGTTACAACGTAACTCTTTGGTCACATTAGAAACTATAATGGACTCTCTTTCGATACTTGCAATCCCGTAAATCAAAATTCAAACTCTCAATCTTTATCACAATGATAGACCTCTTTCTCTAGTTCATAACGAATCAAGTATCACCTTAATTGGAATACCATAGACCAAGATATCATCACATCATCAAACATGTTCAAGAAAACATCTAGTTCATGTTCCTCCACCAATACCCTTACTTTGACTCACTTAATCATTTCCAATTTAATACTAAAACCCATAAATTGTTTGTGGAGAGATTAAGAAATGTGTTAGGAATCCAATGCTTCAAGAATCGGGTCATTTAGAGTTCTATAACTCAAGTTATCCTCAAAACAACGATCTATGCATGCATCGCTTTCCTTCCGTCGATTTTTGCTTCAGCTGGTTTTCGCTCAGCTTATTTTTGCTTCAGCTGATTTTCGCTTCAGCTGATTTTTGCTTCAGCTGGTTTTTGCTTCAGCTGATTTTTCATTCCTTCTGATTTTTGCTTCAGCTGATTTTTTTCTGCCCAGAACATGTCCACTTATATAGATCATATCTTTTGACTCCGATATCCAAATTGGACAAACTTGACATCTATCTCATAGAGAAAAGAAAGATCTACAACTTTCAAGAAGGAAATTTTGTCTAAATCTATCGATATCACGTCCATATCGTCTACTTTTGCTTCAGCTGATTTTCCTTCAACTGATTTTCGCTTCAGCTGATTTTCCTTTCAGCTGGTTTTCGCTTCAGAACATGTCCACTTATATAGATCATATCTTTTGACTCCAATATCCAAATTGGACAAACTTGACATCTATATCATAGAGAAAAGAAAGATCTAAAACTTTCAAGAAGGAAATTTTGTCTAAATCTATCGATATTACGTCCATATCGTCTGCTTTTGCTTCAGCTGATTTTCCTTCAGCTGATTTTCGCTTCAGCTGATTTTCGCTTCAGCTGATTTTCCTTTCAGCTGGTTTTCGCTTCAGAACATGTCCACTTATATAGATCATATCTTTTGACTCCAATGTCCAAATTGGACAAACTTGACATCTATCTCATAGAGAAAAGAAAGATCTACAACTTTCAAGAAGGAAATTTTGTCTAAATCTATCGATATCACGTCCATATCGTCTGTTTTTGCTTCAGCTGATTTTCCTTCAGCTGATTTTCGCTTCAGCTGATTTTCCTTTCAGCTGGTTTTCGCTTCAGAACATGTCCACTTATATAGATCATATCTTTTGACTCCAATATCCAAATTGGACAAACTAGACATCTATCTCATAGAGAAAAGAAATATCTACAACTTTCAAGAAGGAAATTTTGTCTAAATCTATCGATATTACGTCCATATCGTCTGCTTTTGCTTAAGCTGATTTTCCTTCAGCTGATTTTCGCTTCAGCTGATTTTCCTTTCAGCTGGTTTTCGCTTCAGAACATGTCCACTTATATAGATCATATCTTTTGACTCCAATATCCAAATTGGACAACCTTGACATCTATCTCATAGAGAAAAGAAAGATGTACAACTTTCAAGAAGGAAATTTTGTCTAAATCTATCGATATCACGTCCATATTGTCTGCTTTTGCTTCAGCTGATTTTCCTTCAGCTGATTTCCGCTTCAGCTGATTTTCCTTTCAGCTGGTTTTCGCTTCAGAACATGTCCACTTATATAGATCATATCTTTTGACTCCAATATCCAAATTGGACAAACTTGACATCTATCTCATAGAGAAAAGAAAGATCTATAACTTTTAAGAAGGAAATTTAGTCTAAATTTATCGATATCACGTCCATATTGTCTGCTTTTGCTTCAGCTGATTTTCCTTCAGCTGATTTTCGCTTCAGCTGATTTTCCTTTCAGCTGGTTTTCGCTTCAGAACATGTCCACTTATATTGATCATATCTTTTGACTCCAATATCCAAATTGGACAACCTTGACATCTATCTCATAGAGAAAAGAAAGATGTACAACTTTCAAGAAGGAAATTTTGTCTAAATCTATCGATATCACGTCCATATTGTCTGCTTTTGCTTCAGCTGATTTTCCTTCAGCTGGTTTTCGCTTCAGCTGATTTTCCTTTCAGCTGGTTTTCGCTTCAGAACATGTCCACTTATATAGATCATATCTTTTGACTCCAATATCCAAATTGGACAAACTTGACATCTATCTCATAGAGAAAAGAAAGATCTACAACTTTCAAGAAGGAAATTTTGTCTAAATTTATCGATATCACGTCCATATCGTCTGCTTTTGCTTCAGCTGATTTTCCTTCAGCTGATTTTCGCTTCAGCTGATTTTCCTTTCAGCTGGTTTTCGCTTCAGAACATGTCCACTTATATAGATCATATATTTTGACTCAATATCCAAATTGGACTAACTTGACATCTATCTCATAGAGAAAGAAAGATCTACAACTTTTAAGAAGGAAATTTTGTCTAAATCTATCGATATCACGTCCATATCGCTCGCTTTTGCTTCACTGATTTTCCTTCACTGATTTTCCTTCCTTCGATTTTTGCTTCACTGATTTTTCTGTCGGGACATATCACCGAACACTAAAAGTTTTCTCAACCACTCATTTAACACTATAACAGAATTTATTCCTCCCCAACTACCCAGGATTTATGAACAAACACATGAAATACATCTTTCCATGAAAACGATGAAATCTCTCAACTTTATTTCATAAATCTCTAATAGCAAGGGGTTTCTCTAACACTTACCGTTGAGAACTCAAACAGATCTTCAAGCTCTAAACTCCACACCTAAAAGATCAGCTTATGGATTCTCCTTAGAGTCGACAACATCAAAGGTAGAGAAAGGTTGGTGAAAGAAAGAAAGAACACCAAAGTCCCTTAAAGATAATTTGGGTAGAAAGCTCTATGTCTCCTAGAGAAAAGTTTTAGGAAGAAAATGAATAAAGAAGGCTTGGACAAGACTTAACCCATCAGCCCTCAAGGAATAGTGACCACCTACTCCTAGCTAGGGTACAAAGTCCAAGTACACATGTCACTTTCTTAATGAATAAACTATAACTTAGTTACTTTTGAACTAACTCCATTTAGTTCTCCCCTTTCCAATATAACCAAACTATCTCCAACACTTCATTTAATTAATTCTTGCTCCCAACTATAAATATATCTTCCAATACACCATACATTTACCAAAGATATACAAATACAATAATTTCACCAAAATTCATAATCGTAAGATTTCATTAACCCAATTATTTCAACATTTTAAATAATCACAATTCACAAAATCATCTCAATTTCACTTTTCCAAACACAATCACTATCAAATGCCTAACAATCATGAATACATGTCACTATGTATATGCATGTGCAAAATGATCTATCTCTCTAAAATCAGAGGCCACAAAACACTCGATCACAAATTAAGCACTAACAACTCTACACTCATAACACGATGCTCATCGCATCGGTAACGGGATGCTACAATTCTCCCCTCCTAAAAGAAAATTTCGTCCCGAAATTTCATACCTGACTGGTCGAACAGATGAGGGTACTGCCTCCTCATGTGCTCCTCAGTCTCCCAAGTTGCCTCCTCTGAAGAATGGTTCTTCCATAGGACTTTCACCAATGGAATCACCCTGCTCCTCAATTGCTTGACCCACGATCCGATAATCTGCATTCTGCTCCTCAATATAACTCATATCACTCGCTATCTCAATCTCTTGAGCCGGAATCACATGCGACGGGTCTGAGCGGTATCTCCGGAGCATACTCACATGAAAAACATCGTGTAACTGGGACATCTCACTAGGCAACGCCAATCTATAGGCTAATGGTCCAATCCTCTCAGTAATCTCATACGGGCCGATATAACGGGGACTCAACTTGCCCTACGGCCAAACCTCGTAACTCCTCTCCAAGGAGACACTCGAAGGAACACTCTATCACCCACAGCATACTCTATCTCTCGTCAATGCTGATCCACATAACTCTTCTGTCTATCCTGAGCCGCCTTAATGTGACTCCTAATCACTCTCACGTTATCCATCAGATCCTGGATCAGCTCGGGGCCCTCAAGCATCCTCACACCCTCTTCATCCCAAAAAGAGGTGATCCGCACTACCGCCATACAAGGCCTCATACGGTGCCATCCCAATCTCGCTCTGCATCGATTATTGTACGCAAACTCAATCAGAGCCAAGTATTGATCCCAAGCACCTTTGAACTCTAATACACAAGCTCTCAGCATATCCTCAACAGTCTTGATAGTCCTCTCACTCTGCCCATCTGTCTGAGGATGAAACGTCAGACTAAAGTTCAACCTCGAACCCAATACGATCGCAGTTCCTCCGTAACCTCAAGTAAATCTGGGATCCCGATCAGACACTATAGACACTGGGACCCCATGCAGTCGCACAATCTCTGTCACATACTTCTGAGCCAATTGATCGAGAGTATTGTTCTCTCAAGATCGGCAAGAAATGAGCCGACTTGGTCAATCGGTCCACTATGACCCAATCGATCACGCCGCCTCGGCGCCCTCGGCAACCCCATAATAAAATCCATAGTGATTCGCCCCACTTCCACTCCGGAATGGGCAACGAATGCAACTTACCCATCGGGCTCGGTGCTCACTTAACTCGCCGCACGCCAAACATCGAGAAACAAACTCGCCACTTGTCTCTTCATACCGCCACCAAAATGCAACTTGAGAGTATTATACATCTTGGTGACCTGTGGTGCATCGCATAAGCGGCTACATGCCTCCTCTAAAATCTCTTGTCTCACCACCCACATTAGGCACACACAATCTCGACCCATCCAAAGAGTCCCATCTCTCAACTCAAATTCAGCAATCAACCCCGCCTCGACTCTATCCATCAATCTCACTAACACCGGGTCCCGATCCCGAATCGCCGGATCCGATCCTGCAACATCGGTCTCAATCTCGAGTAGCCGCCAAGGCTCCATCCCGAGCCAAATCCATCTGCACATTAAGTGCTCTCAATCAACTAGGCACGCAACCTCGACACCAATCGAGCTACACTACCATGCGATCTCCTACTCAAGGCATCGCCACCACATTGGCCTTCCCCGGTGGTACTCAATAGTCTGCATCGTAATCCTTCAACAACTCACCCATCTCCTCTCATCTCGATTCAACTCTCACGACTCAACAGATACCTCAAGCTTTTATGATCCGTGAAGATCTGGAACATCTCCCATACAAGTAATGTCTCCAGATCTTCGTGGCAAACACAACCGCAGCCAACTCTAAATCATGCCTTTGGTAATTCCTCTCATGAGACCTCAACTGCCTCGAGGCATACGCTATCACTCTACCATGCCGCATCAAGACACAACCCAAACCTATTGCGACGCATCATCGAATACCACATATCCTCCGGACCGATGGCAACGCCAACACCGTGCCGTAGTCAAACGCCTGAGCTCCTCAAAGCTCCTCCGACACTCATCATCCATCGGAAAACCACACTCTTCCTCGAAGTTTCGTCAAAGGCCGAGATCATCGAGAACCCTCGACAAACCTCCGTAATATCCTCGCTAGTCCGAGGAAACTCCTCAACTCGACACGCCTCCTCGGAACCTCCCAACTCTGCACTGCCTCAATCTTGTGAGGATCCACTCGGATACCCTCACCGGACACTATGTGTCCTAGGAACACCACCTCATCAAGCCAGAATTCACATTTCGCAAATTTGGCATACAACTGCCTCTCTCTCATAATCTGCAATACAGTCCTCAGATGCTCCGCATGCTCCTCTCTGGACCTCGAATACACTAGGATATCGTCAATAAACACAATCACAAACTGATCAAGGTAGGGCTGAAAGACCTTATTCATCAAGGCCATGAAGGCTGCCGGGGCATTAGTCAACCCAAACGGCATCACTAAGAACTCGAAATGCCCATACCTACTCCTGAACGCACTCTTAGGCACATCGGCCTCCGCTATCCTCAACTGATAATACCCTGATTTCAAGTCTAACTTAGTAAACACTCGAGCTCCCTGCAACTGATCAAATAAATCATCGATCCTAGGCAGTGGGCACTTATTCTTGACAAGAACCCATTAAGCGCCTATAATCGATACACAACCTCAATGTCCCATCTTTCTTCTTCACAAACAACACCGGAGCTCCCAAGGAAACACCGGGTCTAATGAACCCTTATCTAATAACTCCTGCAATCGAGCCTTAAGCTCCCTCGCCCACCGGTGCCATCCTATATGGAGGAATAGATATAGAGCGGTACACGAACGAGGTCTATCCCAAACTCGTCTCCCGATCCGCGGCAAACCCAGAACTCATCGGGAACACATCCAAAACTCCCCGATCACGGGGACATCCTCTAATCTCTCGCCAACTCTAGAATCGATCATATGGGCCAAATAGGCCTCACATCCTCTCTGCATCAATCTCGTGGCACTCATAAAAGAAATCATCCTAGGCGGCATTTGCCCGACTAATACCTCGAAAAACAGCTCTCGGTGACCAGAGATTCCAACACAACCTCCTTGGTATAACAATCCATCACACTCTATGGGCGATGGCGGTCCATACCTAGGATCACATCAATCTCTCTCAAGGATAGCACTATGAGATCTGACTCAACTCGCCTCGATCAATCACTATCACACATCCCTTATGCACCTCTCCCAACACTGTCATTACTACCTGAGGTGTACTCACCTCTAGCCCACACCGCAATCTCTTTATCACAATGTAATCTACATGCCACATGCGGTGCAATAAATGAATGAGTGGATCCAGATCCATCAATGCATATGCTTCAAAACCGAAATTAGAAGCATACCAAGAACAACATCCTGAGACTCTCGAGCCTCCCGCCGAGTCATAGATAGACTACGGCACGGGACCGCCGCCACGCTCTGTCCCTCGATCTCACCATCGATCCTCTCTGCTCGGCCTCGGCCTCGCCTCGACCTCTGAACCTCGATCCACCTCCACGGCTCACTGACTGCAGTGGTCGACTTGCCAGATCTACCCGTCATAGCAGACCGGGCCTCTACAAAGAAAGGACACTCTGAGTGGTGGTCCATTGAACCACACTTGAGACAAGCTCCAGAGTAGCCCTCCAAAGACTCTCCACTATGCCTCCTCTCGCGAGAACTCACACACGGGATACTCGTCCCCGAGCCTCTAGCACCACTACGGCCGCCATCGAACCAGATCAAAAATCGCCTCTCCTTAAATCGCTCGCTCGCCTCTGCCAGACGACACGAAAGTCCCGGCTTGGCGCTTACTAGATCCTCTACTCTCATCGCCTCGACTACCGCTCGGTCTTTTGCCATCGGGGCCTGACCAGACTCATTCGTCTCTGTCTCGGAAGCTGCTCAACTCTCACCGCAATGCCCTCAATCAATAAAGGAATCCATATCCGCTCTGCTGGCCGGGACGGATCTCAAAATTGAGTCCACCTCAAACTTCCTGCATCATCCGACTCAAGGCGACCACGTAAGAGGCATATCCCACTAACTCATTAAATCGAACCTCATAATCGCCATCGACATCCGCCTTGCCTCATTTCAAGAAATTCTCGCATCTTCATCTCTAGATAATCCTTGGGCATGAAATTATCTCTGAATGCCCGCAGAAATCATCCCAAGTCAATAAGCAGGCCTGGAAGAACCGCCCTAGCAGTCTTCCACCAACGGTAAGCCGGACCTCAAGCAATGACATCGATAGTCAAAACGCTCCTCGCATCACAACTCATCCGATCCAGACTCTCTCGGTCCTCTCTAACCATCCTCGGCCTCCGCAGGCTCAGACGCCATGAAGTCAACCGCCGCTGCATGCATTTATCGAACCTCCGCCTCCCGCCTCACGGGAACTCGGGAGGCAACTCATCAAAATGAGGCATAGGGGACTCTCTACTAGCTCCCACGGATCCTAGGTCAGCTGGTTGATCCACTTGATCCCCAAGAACGGATGACCTACAACACATAAGAATTCGATCAATTACCGCTTTTTGCCCTGAAATTCAGGCCTAAAATACACTATGCCCAAAAGATGCCAAACCATGCTCTGATACCACCTAATGTAGCGCCCCCTCACCGCAGGGTACACATTGGGGCGCCTGTGGGTCGCTCCGACGATATCCCACGATAAGGAAGTGCTACTACGAAAACAATCTCTAAACACTCGCATGGCATCAATACACTAAATTCCACAATATGAAAATCACTGAAATTTAAAACCATAATAATCATTCATTTATAACATCAATCCCAAAATATAGACCGATCTATCGGTTCCTACAAAGCTAAATACATCTCAAAAGGAAACCGATACAAACGCTATACTAAGTCATCCCAAAACAATGTTCCCAAAAGAAGTCACCCCAGCTGACCGACCTATGATCCATCGCTGTCCTTGATCACGAACACTCACTGCAGAAACGTCTATCCCGGGAGCTAGAGTCCTACCGACGCTGTCCTGAAAAATATATTGCAATGTTGGGTGAGTTTGCGAACTCAATGAGAAACCATCATTGATGGTTCATCCAACACATGCATATACATATACTATATCTCAAATTACACTTTAACTCTTTATAAACACTATTCACAATTTACATTATATTATATCACACGCATATCACAATGTGCACTTTACACCGTCACATAATTCTCACATTACACTTCACAATTTACACAATTACAATATCACATATCAATCCACATTTTTCAGATGTCACCGTCGATTCTCCATCACACTATACACTCAGATGCATATGTATGCAAAGTCTCTTGTTATGACATTGTTGTGGTGAGCATTTATATTCACATTTTGGCAAGTAGGAGAGCCCTCGTGGTATGCACTCACGCCCACTCACTTTAGTGGATAGGAGAGCCCTCTGGTATGCACTATTCCTTTTCACAATGATCACAATTTAGGCAAGTAGGAGAGCCCTCCGGTATGCACTATCGCCGATTTGGCTCTAGGCCCTCTCATCGATAATCGAGCTCAAAGCTCAATCATCGTGCTCTAGTCACAACGGTAAATTTTACCGCTCATATCATGCTAGGCATGCGCTCATACTTACACAAATACTAGCACATTTATCTCACTTCACTCACTTGTCACAATCGAGCTCTTATTCACAATTATATACACCGATTCTCATTCACATGAATTCACATTTATGTAGATCACACTTGGTACAATCACTAACACTTATCGCATTTAGCTCATTCACTTCACATGTATATCACTCACCTTTACACTTAATTTATACATATTCACAGACATATAATCACTTAAAAGTGAGGAACCAACTAGGTTACTCACCAGTAACTTCCGAGCTCTTGCTGAAGTCCCAAAGAATATCCGTGGTCCGACGATCCAACGGAGCCTCTAAAACAATCAAGCAATTTCTCATCACTAGGTGCTCAATTAAAGATATTCAATAATGCACATGTCTTTAATTCAAACTTGTATGATGCATGTTCATGATTCTACCGCACTAAACCCAATTCGCTATCGCCACTTTACAACCAAATTCACTATTCACTAGGTCAATAGCATTCCCTTTAATTCAATTTCACTCACTCAAACTCTAATCATACTCCGCTAGTTACAACGTAACTCTTTGGTCACATTAGAAACTATAATGGACTCTCTTTCGATACTTGCAATCCCGTAAATCAAAATTCAAACTCTCAATCTTTATCACAATGATAGACCTCTTTCTCTAGTTCATAACTAATCAAGTATCACCTTAATTGGAATACCATAGACCAAGATATCATCACATCATCAAACATGTTCAAGAAAACATCTAGTTCATGTTCCTCCACCAATACCCTTACTTTGACTCACTTAATCATTTCCAATTTAATACTAAAACCCATAAATTGTTTGTGGAGAGATTAAGAAATGTGTTAGGAATCCAATGCTTCAAGAATCAGGTCATTTGGAGTTCTATAACTCAAGTTATCCTCAAAACACTGATCTATGCACAGACTGTTTTCCTTCCGTCTGATTTTTGCTTCAGCTGGTTTTCGCTTCAGCTGATTTTTGCTTCAGCTGATTTTCGCTTCAGCTGATTTTTGCTTTAGCTGGTTTTTGCTTTAGCTGATTTTTCCTTCCTTCTGATTTTTGCTTCAGCTGATTTTTTTCTGCCCAGAACATGTCCACTTATATAGATCATATCTTTTGACTCCGATATCCAAATTGGACAAACTTGACATCTATCTCATAGAGAAAAGAAAGATCTACAACTTTCAAGAAGGAAATTTTGTCTAAATCTATCGATATCACGTCCATATCGTCTGCTTTTGCTTCAGCTGATTTTCCTTCAGCTGATTTTCGCATCAGCTGATTTTCCTTTCAGCTGGTTTTCGCTTCAGAACATGTCCACTTATATAGATCATATCTTTTGACTCCAATATCCAAATTGGACAAACTTGACATCTATCTCATAGAGAAAAGAAAGATCTACAACTTTCAAGAAGGAAATTTTGTCTAAATCTATCGATATCACGTCCATATCGTCTGCTTTTGCTTCAGCTGATTTTCCTTCAGCTGATTTTCGCTTCAGCTGATTTTCCTTTCAGCTGGTTTTCGCTTCAGAACATGTCCACTTATATAGATCATATCTTTTGACTCCAATATCCAAATTGGAAAAAATTGACATCTATCTCATAGATAAAAGAAAGATCTACAACTTTCAAGAAGGAACTTTTGTCTAAATCTATCGATATCACGTCCATATCGTCTGCTTTTGCTTCAGCTGATTTTCGCTTCAGCTGATTTTCCTTTCAACTGGTTTTCGCTTCAGAACATGTCCACTTATATAGATCATATCTTTTGACTCCAATATCCAAATTGGACAAACTTGACATCTATCTCATAGAGAAAAGAAAGATATACAACTTTCAAGAAGGAAATTTTGTCTAAATCTATCGATATCACGTCCATATCGTCTGCTTTTGCTTCAGCTGATTTTCCTTCAGCTGATTTTCGCTTCAGCTGATTTTCCTTTCAGCTGGTTTTCGCTTCAGAACATGTCCACTTATATAGATCATATCTTTTGACTCCAATATCCAAATTGGACAAACTTGACATCTATCTCATAGAGAAAAGAAATATATACAACTTTCAAGAAGGAAATGTTGTCTAAATCTATCGATATCACGTCCATATCGTCTGCTTTTGCTTCAGCTGATTTTCGCTTCAGCTGATTTTCCTTTCAGCTGGTTTTCGCTTCAGAACATGTCCACTTATATAGATCATATCTTTTGACTCCAATATCCAAATTGGACAAACTTGACATCTATCTCATAGAGAAAAGAAAGATCTACAACTTTTAAGAAGGAAATTTTGTCTAAATCTATCGACATCACGTCCATATCATCTGCTTTTGCTTCAGCTGATTTTCCTTCAGCTGATTTTCGCTTCAGCTGATTTTCCTTTCAGCTGGTTTTCGCTTCAGAACATGTCCACTTATATAGATCATATCTTTTGACTCCAATATCCAAATTGGACAAACTTTACATCTATCTCATAGAGAAAAGAAAGATCTACAACTTTCAAGAAGGAAATTTTGTCTAAATCTATTGATATCACGTCCATATCGTCTGCTTTTGCTTCAGCTGATTTTCCTTCAGCTGATTTTCCTTCCTTCTGATTTTTGCTTCAGCTGATTTTTCTGTCCAGGACATATCACCGAACACTAAAAGTTTTCTCAACCACTCATTTAACACTATAACAGAATTTATTCCTCCCCAACTACCTAGGATTTATGAACAAACACATGAAATACATCTTTCCATGAAAACGACAGAAATCTCTCAACTTTATTTCATAAATCTCTAATAGCAAGGGGGTTTCTCTAACACTTACCTGTTGAGAACTCAAACAGATCTTCAAGCTCTAAACTCGACACGAAAAGATCAGCTTATGGATTCTCCTTAGAGTCGACAACACCAAAGGTAGAGAAAGGTTGGTGAAAGAAAGAAAGAACACCAAAGTCCCTTAAAGATAATTTGGGTAGGAAAGTTCTATGTCTCCGAGAGAAAAGTTTTAGGAAGAAAATGAATAAAGAAGGCTTGGACAAGACTTAACCCATCAGCCCTCAAGGAATAGTGACCACCTACTCCTAGCTAGGGTACAAAGTCCAAGTACACATGTCACTTTCTTAATGAATAAACTATAACTTAGTTACTTTTGAACTAACTCCATTTAGTTCTCTCCTTTCCAATATAACCAAACTATCTCCAACACTTCATTTAATTAATTCTTGCTCCCAACTATAAATATATCTTCCAATACACCATACATTTACCAGCATATACAAATACAATAATTTCACCAAAATTCATAATCGCAAGATTTCATTAACCCAATTATTTCAACATTTTAAATAATCACAATTCACAAAATCATCTCAATTTCACTTTTCCAAACACAATCACTATCAAATGCCGGAACAATCATGAATACATGTCACTATGTATATGCATGTGCAAAATGATCTATCTCTCTAAAATCAGAGGCCACAAAACACTCGATCACAAATTAAGCACTAACAACTCTACACTCATAACACGATGCTCATCGCATCGGTAACGGGATGCTACATCTTCACTACTAAGATGACTCCAGGTTTATCTGCAGTGTAGTATGCACTGAAGATGAATGGGTATATTGAGAGGTTGCCCATCTTAGGTTTTGTTATGGATTATGAATTAAGTGTTGACTTAATTCTAGTTGGATTGTCTGATAGTTATTCACAGTTTGTGTTAAACTATCGGATGAACCAAATATCCACGACAATCCCCGAGTTGATCAATCTCGCCAAGACAATGAAAGCAAGCTATCAAGAAGGATAACAAGCAAGTGCTTATGGTGGACTCTTCTTCTGGTTCAAAGAAAAAGAATCTAAAGAAGAAAAGGTCTAAGAAACCGAAAGGAAGTGCAGCCAAGAAGAAAACCAAAGAAACTGCACCAAAAGGAACTTGCTTCCATTGTGGCAAGGCCGCCACCTTTGGAAGCTTAAACCGTAAAGTCTATTTGAAGAATTGAAGCGTAAGAAGGCATCGATGCCTCGACTTCTTCGTATGTTTGTCATTGAGGTTAATCTGCTTCGACCATAACATATGGGTATTAGATATCGGTTGTGGCTCACATATGCAATGATATGCGGGGCCTCGTGGACACGATGAGCTTTCATAAAGGAGAACTAGACTGCGTGTAGGAAATGGAGCAAGAGTTGCTGCATTAGTCGTAGGCACTTATTTCTTATCACTCCCCACTGGGCTTGTAATTAAATTGGATGAATGTTATTTTGTACCTGTATTAACAAAGAACATATTATCATTTCTTGTTTAAATAGAATTTGGTTTCCATGTGACTTTTAGTAACAATGGTTGTTCTATTAGTTTGAATGGAATGCTTTATGGTACTGGTACATTATGCAATGGAATTTACATATTAGATATGTCACATCCAATTATGAATGTCAATGACACGAAAAGACATAAACGAGATAATTTAAAATCAACTTACTTATGGCATTGTCGCCTTGGCCATATAAATGAGAGATGCATAGCTAAGCTCCATAAGAGTGGTAGTTTAGGGTCATTTGATTATGAATCATATGACACATGCGAATCTTGTTTATTAGGCAAGATGACTAAATTACCCTTTAAGGGAAAGGGTGAACGAGCGACTGGAGTATTAGACCTAATACATTCAGATGTATGTGGTCAGATGTCCATCCATGCCAGAAGTGGTTGTCTTTACTTTATTACCTTTATTGATGATTATTCTCGATATGGGTACTTGTATCTGATGAGATACAAATCTGAAGCATTTGAAAAGTTCAAACAATTCAGAAATGAAGTAGAAAACCAACTTGGGAAAGGTATCAAGACATTACGATCAGATCGTGGTGGGGAATACTTAGACCAAGAGTTTTTGGATTATCTCAGAGATAATAGGATTTTATCTCAATGGATTCCTCCTTACACACCACAGCATAATGGTGTGGCAGAAAGGAGAAATCGAACCTTGTTAGATATGGTACGATCAATGATGGGCTTTGCAAAGTTACCAAAATCCTTTTGGGGGTATGCAATCAAGACAGTTGTTTACTTGTTAAACAGAGTTCCATCAAAGACAGTTGATGTTACTCCATATGAGATGTGGACTAACAAAAGACCCTATCTTACTCATTTGAAAGTTTGGGGTTGTCCTGCTTATGTGAAGCGGATACAGTCAGATAAACTTGATGCAAAATCTGACAAGTGTTTGTTCGTAGGATATCCTAAAGAAACAATGGGATATCAATTCTACCTTGCTGAGGAACAAAAGGTGTTTGTTTCGAAGCATGTTGTCTTTTAGAGAAAGAGTTCTTTTTACAAGAAGACAGTGGGAGCAAAATTGAACTTGAAGAAGTTCAGGATGCTTGAACAGACGTAGATCAACTGCCTGAACCTGAAACTGTGACTCATACAGATGAAGTAACAGTTCAACCTTCTACAACACACGAAGTTCGTAGGTCAAGTAGGATACGCTCTGTTCCCGAGAGATATGGATTTCTCGTGAATGAACAGAATGACGTATTGCTCATAGAAAATGATGAGCCTACTACTTATGAAGAGGTTCTGAAGAGTTCAGAGTCTGAGAAATGGCTTCAAGCCATGAAGGCTGAAATGGATTCCATGTATGAAAACCAAGTATGGACTTTGGTTGAGGCACCCGATGGAATCAAACCCATAGGGTGCAAATGGGTTTTCAAAAAGAAAACCGACATGGATGGTAATGTAATTACCTATAAAACAAGGCTTATGGTTAAAGGCTTTCGTCAAAGACAAGGAGTTGACTACGACGAGACCTTCAGCCCAGTAGCAATGCTTAAATCCATTAGAATACTCCTAGCCATTGCCACTCATTATGATTATGAGATATGGAAAATGGATGTGAAGACAGCTTTTCTAAATGAAAATCTAGCTGAGGATGTGTATATGACACAACCTGAGGGCTTCACCTCCTATGATGGCGAAAAGGTATGCAAGCTTCAGAAATCCATTTATGGATTGAAACAAGCATCCAGGAGTTAGAATATCCGTTTTGATGAGGTAATCAAAGAGTTTGGTTTCTCACAAAATCCGGATGAACACTGTGTGTATAAGAAGATTAATGGGACTGCAATCGTATTCCTTGTGCTGTATGTAGATGACATATTATTGCTAGGAAACGATGTCTCTATGCTACAATCGGTGAAGATTTGGTTGTCCAAACAATTTGCCATGAAAGACCTTGGTGAAGTAACTTATATCCTTGGGATAAAGATTTATAGAGATAGATAAAAAAAGTTGCTTGGTCTTTCACAATCAACGTACATAGATAAGATTCTAAAGAGGTTTAGCATGGAGCAATCCAAGAGAGGGTACCTTCCCGTGACTCATGGGATAACACTCTCGAAATCTATGTGTCCTAAGACACAAGATGAGAGGATGCGCATGAGTATGATCCCGTATGCATCTGCGGTAGGATCTATCATGTACGCTATGCTATGTACGAGACCCGATGTATCATACGCTCTAAGTGTTACAAGCAGATACCAATCGAATCCTGGTGAGGGTCACTGGGTGGCTGTCAAGAATATCTCAAAGTGAGCGAGTATACAGATGCCAGTTTTCAATCTGATAAGGATTATTCCAAATCCCAATCAGGTTACGTATTCACACTGAATGGCGGGGCAGTTAGTTGGAAGAGTTTCAAATAAGAGACAACTGTCGATTCAACAATCGAGGCAGAGTACATTGCCGCTTCAGAAGCAGCAAAGGAAGCAGTTTGGATCAAGAAGTTCATTACTGAACTTGGTTTGGTTCCTAGCAGTGATGGGCCCATACAGTTGTATTGTGACAACAATGGGGCTATTGCGCAGGCGAAAGAACCAAGGTCTCATCAACAATCCAAACACGTACTCCGCAGATATCATCTGATCAGGGAGATCATAGGACGAGGTGATGTCGAGATCGAGAGAATTCCCCGAAGCGAGAATATTGCTGATCCGTTGACAAAGCCATTATCACAAAAGATTTTTGATTCTCATGTACTCGCCTATGGTATTAGATATCAAGGCGATTGGCTTTAGGTCAAGTGGGAGATTGTTAGAGTAGTGCCCTGAAGGCAATCACCTTTAGCTCATTTTGTACAAAGTTGTGTACATACTTTATGAATAAATAAAGAAAGGCATATTTCATTAACTTGTTGTTCATTATTTATGAATGGATATTGATCTATAAGCAAATTAATGAAGTCCATGATATATGACATAGCATGAAGGAAATTGTGATGTGATCATACTACTGAGATTCCTATCATGTGCAATTATGTCAATATCTAAATTATCCTAGTCATAGGATTCTTGAGGCCGGACATCGGAATCCGGAGAGACTAGTACATCTCAAGCTCCTTGATTTGATCAAGCAGTGGATCTCAGAAACTGTAAATATGAGATATTTAGGGTTAAGATGTGGATGCTTACAAGAGGTAGTAAGTACATTGGATGACCTGCTATGAGATCATCACATGGATGTCCTATTCTCATGTCAGTGATAATCTCATTATGGATGTCCTATATCTTGGATACTGATTCTATGCTTTGACTCCATTCCTTGTTGCCTTACAGAGGTCGTTCATAGGGTGGTGATTGGGTACAGCTTGAGGTATTCGAAAGTAATTGAGTAGCCAATAGAGGATTCACCACTTCGTGATAGCGAAGATGATACCCATGGCTATTGTCGAGGTCATTACTTGGAAGTCTCTGGTAGGAGCATATATGTCATGAAGAATGTCTTCATTGACATATAAAGTAATGAGTCCTCGGGCGAACTGAAATCACTGGACTAGATTTGGCGTAGTCGATCTAGTAAGAGTTGACACATTGCTCATACTCATAACCAAGTGGGGTATAGCATGGTGGAAGGACGAATTGCACGGTAATTGTCTATGGAAAGGTTCGTGATATGGTTCATGATGAATACATGTTCATTCGTCAAACCAATTACTTTCCGGTCAATTGGGGGTCATGATGTGTTGCTAGATACCGCTCATGACTTGCTCAGATTAAGTGTTAATCTAAGTGGCCAACATAGCAAGAACCTAATGGGTCACACGCATAAGAGTGTTTGGAGAATTAAGTAAAATAGTTTTAGACGAGTTCTAATATATGGAGAGCAAAAGGATTAAATGGATCCCGATGAGATCGAGATATGTCCCGATGAGATCGCGACATCGATATTCTGAAAAACGTTTACGGAGGTTTTCCCATACCAGATCTTGTAGGTAGGTAGAAGCAAACCCTAGTGTGACTGGACCACTTCAGCATTAATATATATACATATATATATATATATATTATTAATTAATTAAAGAATTAATTAATATATATGTATATATGCTATACGTGGATGGAGGAGGAGGAAGCTTTATCTTTTAACTTTGGATATATATATATATATATATAAAAAGGCTAACGTGGGTGCATGACTCACCATTAGCATTTATTGTCTCTTAATGGTTAAAGACAAAGAAATATAAGATAGAAAGATGAAGGTGATGTTCGTGGGTTTTGGATGAAGGCAAATTGAAAAGTGTTTTCAACTTTCTTTCAAAGGAAACCAACAATTTTCCTCTCCTCTTCAAGCTCCTTCATCGTCTTCTTTGTAGCTCTCCAAGGACAAAGGTAAGAGCTAGCACTCTTTAATTTGTTCTAGCTATTCTCGGGTCAAAGGGTTTGTCCCGGTTAGGTTCTCCAATCTCTGCGTGGATACCGTTAGAGACGGTCTCCTTTGGCCATTATGGTTTGAGTTTGTTGTATAGACACATGGATCCTGACTTTCGGGAAGGTCCCGGAATAAAAATTTTTGTTTTCTGCACCGTGGGAATGTGATGCTCGCACCGGGATTTTCCTACATAAGAATGATGGTGTATTACCTAAGGAAGTGAAATTGGGGCAAAGTTCCAGTTTTTCATAAGAATAAGATTTGTGTTCAGGATTCAAGGGAAATTCTGGAAAAATCTGGGTAGAATTAGAAAAAATGGTCTTCTTTGAAGTTGTATATGATCTTCTTATCTTTCCGACACTATAAAGCTTGTAATTTTTGGACATCGGAATGAAGAGATATGATTGTTAGAAGTTGGGATGCTACTTAGGATGTTGTGTGTATGACAGCTATGGTTATTGAGGGGAATTGTGGTTTTGATGAACCAAATGAATTAACAATTGAGAGTTTGATGAGATAAATATGTTGTTTGAGTTGTTATGAAGTGTTTTGGCATTGGAATAAGTGAATTTGTTAAGATTATAAGTGTCTATGATGTTAGATTGGATGTAAGAAGCATGAGAGAGGGTTTGGAGGGATTTTGGGAACCCCCATGTCTGTTTAACAGATTTTAGGTCCATTTAACAGACCTTTACGGGTCAAAAAGGACTCTTTGCATTACTCATGTCGATGTTCGTTTAACGGACTTTCTCGGGTCATTTGGGACTCTAAGCTCGATTCATGTCCGTTACACCTCAAACATTTCGGATTTTTCCTATGCTAACACATTTTCTAGCACTTTACTTCCATCCATAAATTGGCATTCTTAATGACTAAATTGAAACACGAGTCCTTCATAATATTTGTGGCCCTATCTCTCTAGTTCAATCCAAATTAAGAATCACCTCATTTGGATGACTATAGCAAAAGTTATGGCCAAAATACTTTAAACTCTTATTAATTCAAGACTGAACACTAAACCCAACTTCAATCTAGAAATTGAAAGTCTTAGAGGCTAAATTGAAATTCAATTCCTTCATATGACTTGTAGCCCCATGTCTCTGTATTATGTTTCAACAAGAATCAACTCAATTGGATCTCCACAGATCAAGATATCTCCAAAATATTGAATCCTGTTCAGAAAATTTTCCAACTCATTTTGAATAAATCAATCATCCTCAATTTAATCTTAAAAATCTATAATTTTTCATGGACAGATAGAGGGATATCTTAGGAATCCAACGCTTTAAAAATCAGGTCGATCAAAGGTCGGACAAAAAAGTTATGGCCAAAAGAATAGAAAGAGGTCGGTCAGGAAAAATTCCAAATAGGAGCTCGCACTGGCGAGCGGGCAATGCGCTTACGAGCGGGTCGCTCGCCAGGGTGATCGAGCAGGAGGGACCGAGCAGGAGCGACCGAGCAGGAGTGACTGAGCAGTAGCGACCAAGCAATAACGACTGTGCGGGAGCGATCGAGCGGGAGCGATCAAGCGGGGAGCTCGCCAAAGCGACCTTCCAACTTCTAAAATTCATAACTTGTGACTCAGAACTCCAAATTTTTCAACTTTGGTATTAATGGAAAGATAAAAGAAAGCTCTACAATTTTCATGAAGGACTTAAAAATCAATTCTATCTCTAAAAGGGTCAAAATCTCACTCAAAGTTACTATCCCCGTTTATTTCTCCCTAAACAGTATCACAACTTCTAAAATTTCTATCTTTCAACTCCAAGATCCAAAAATGTCATACTTCAAAATATAACCTACAACTTTTATGAAGGACAGAAAAATCAATTTGACCTCTAAGGGAGTCAAAAACTACTTCAAAGTTTTTGTCCACTAATAATCATGCCCAATAGTAACAAAAACTTCTAAAAATCATAACTTCCTATTCCATGGTCCAAAAATTTCATAATTTACATCAATGGAAAGATCAATGTAAGTGATATAGAAGGGGGGGTTGAATAGATCTTAAAATTCTTTGAAAATTTCTACAAGAAAATCAGAAGTTAAACACACAAAAATAATTTAAATAAACTTAAATGAAATAGTATAGGAAGAAGATCAAACACTCATTTTATAGAGGTTCGGTCTAAGACCTCGTCCTCTACCTAAGCTCCCACTTAGGATTTTGCCAATCACTTTATTTGCACACTTTGTAGTTGAGTGTGAACTTTTTACAAATTCACTTGAATTCTGGCTCAAGCAACCTTTACACACGATTTGTATTACGGCACAAATCCTACCTCACGTGACCTTTCCTCTAGCCACTCAATTTTAACAACACAATGTAAAAATTGAAGAACAAATGCTCAAGGTAATTTGTAACAATATAAGAGCAATAATGAGCAATGTGAAGCAATAAGAGAGTATTTGAGCTTATAGAACTTATATATCATCTCCTTGCTTCATCCTCTATTTATAGTCAAAGAAATATAGCTGTTGGAGCTCTTCTAGCCGTTGCTTGATTTGATATAGTCGTTGCTTGATCTTCTCCATTCCATTTTTAGCAAATTGGACCATTGGAGCTGAATCTGTGCTTCAATAAGTCGACTTGTCTAATACATAAGTCGACTTGTTTCAACCATTTACGCAAAACATGTACCTCCGCTCTCTAATAAGTCGACTTGTTATGTATAAGTCGACTTGTTTCCCTCGATAAGTCGACTTGTTTCCCGATAAGTCGACTTGTTTCACCCGATAAGTCGACTTGTTATGTATAAGTCGACTTGTCTGAGTTCATCTTCATATGTAAGCCATCTTGTAATGTGTAAGTCGACTTGTTTAGCCTTCAATAGTAACATTCGTTCAAATCCTCTAGAATCTTCATATTTTATGCCACTTATACTTAGAATGAACACCTTTCTTGATTTTTCAATAATTAAACATTTGCTCATCTTGTTTTATGTGATTCTTTCCTTGAGTAACACTGAAAATAATTTCTTAACTAATTCTAGATATTTTATTATTATCAAAACATAAAGGGATTTAATTTGTCAACCACCATTGGTCCAACAATCTCCCCCTTTTTGATAATGACAAAATATTTAGAAATTGACAAGAAATTTGAAAGTTATAAAATATGATCAAGGTTTCCCTTGTCTTGATGGTTAGTTTGTCTCCCCCTTAATTAAAGAATTAATGAATAAATATTAAAGCATGTTCACTCCCCCTAAATCAAATATCAATTTCAATCTTACTCCCCCTTTTTGTCATGATCAATAAATCCAAAAGATTAAAATAGCAAAAATCCAAAATTCAAAAGATAAATGCAATGAAACACATAATAGAAATGTCATACCAGCAAAAACAAGTAAATGAAATGAAACACATAAAGCAAGTAAACACAAGTTGAAATGTTGGTCAAGGCACAATGCAATACACATCAAGATGAAGAATCATCGTGCCTACACCCTAGCTTATCAAAAATCTTCTTGATGCTCTTTTCCAATCGGGTAAGAATGCTGCGATTTTCATCAATTTTCCTTTCCAGTCTAATCAAAGTATCTTGTTGATCATCATGACGCTCATTAATCTCATCCAATTGATTAATTTAAATATTTTCCCGAATAATTCATTTAAATTTTCCTAAGTAAACAACACGATGAATGTATCTTCGGATGTGATTGCATAAATGCCTTAAATTTTGACCATTTGATGTAAATGTAACCAAACATAAACTCAACCAAATGAATGTAAATCACACATTCCTAGTCTCAATTTAATATTCACAAACACATCTTCCTTAAGCGGTTTAGTAAAAATATCAGCCAATTGATCATTAGTAGAAACATGCTTCAAAACAATGTCACCTTTCAAGCAATGATCACGAATAAAATGATGTCTAATTTCAATGTGCTTTGTCCTACTATGCAATATAGGATTTTTACTTAAACAAATTGCACTTGTATTATCACAATAAATAGGAATATTTTTAACCATAATACCATAATCTAGCAATTGATGTTTAATCCAAAGAACTTGGGCACAAGCACTTCCAATTGCTACATATTGATTCAACGGTGGAAATGGCTACACCGACTTGCTTTTACTAGCCCAAGAAATTAAGGATGAACCTGAAATGACACAATCCACTAGTACTTTTTCTATCAATTCTACAGCCACCATGATTAGCATCACTATATGCATACAAATCAAATGAATCACAACTAGGATACCCTGAACCATGATTGACAGGTTCTACTCAAATATCTAAAATTCTTTTGCATGCACTCAAATGTGAAACCTTAGGACATGATTGAAATCGCACATAGACATGTGGCAAACATGATATCAGTCTAGAAGCGATTAAATATAAAGAGAGCCGATCATACCTCTATAGAGTTTTTGATCAACGTCTTCTTCATTTTCATGTTTTCCAAGACCGGTTTGTCGCCATTGGTGTTCTTGCCACTTTGCATCCATCCATTTTAAATTTCTTAAGAAGTTCCTTGGTGTACTTTGATTGATGGATGAAAATGCCATTTTTGTTGCTTGATTTGCAATCCTAGAAAGAACTTGAGTTCTCCCATCATGCTCATTTCAAACTCACCTTGCATTAAATCACTAAATTCCTTACACAAAAATTCATTAGTAGCACCAAACATAATATCATCAACATAAATTTGACAAATAAGCATATCATGATCAACATGTTTAATAAACAAAGTATTATCTATCTTACCACGAACATATCCATGTTGAGTTAGAAATGTACTTAACCTCTCATACCAAGCTCTAGGTGCTTGCTTTAGTCCATAAAGTGCCTTCTTGAGTTTGTATCGTGTCTGGATGCTCATGGTCTTCAAATCCGGCGGTTGCTTGACATAGACTTCTTCTTGAATATACCCATTTAGAAATGCGCTCTTGGCGTCTATTTGATTTAATTTGATCCTTTTATGTGGCTAAAGCACATAGCAATCTAATTGCTTCCAAACGAGCCACGAGGAGCATATGTTTCATTGTAATCAAGACCTTCTTCTTGATAAAATCCTTGAGCCACTAACCTTGATTTATTTTTATTGCTTCACCATTCTCATCGTATTTAATCCGATTTACCCACTTGACTCAATGATGGTCTTATCCTTTGGTGGAGCTACCAAATCCCAAACATCATTTCGCTTAAACCGATTAAGCTCCTCTTGTATAGCTAAAGCCAATTCTCATCTTTAAGCGCTTCTTCTATATTTTGGGTTCCACCAATGAAATGAAAGTGAATTACTCATATTCTCATAAATGTTTCTCCTAGTCCTTACTCCAACATTCAAATCACCGATCACTTGCTCCATAGGATGATTCTTTGCTTTTGCCCAAGATTTAGTGTCGGTACATGGTTTTCTTCATCCACTTCAATTCCTCAATCTTGGATTCAATTTCTTCAAATTTATTACCCGAACTACTGCATCATCATCAAAACAAACTTTTCTCGGGGTGAAATTATTTCATCAAATTTAACATGTATACTTTCTTCAACACATTTAGTCCTATTATTATAAACTCTAAAAGCCTTACTAGTTTGAGAATAACCAATAAATACACCAATATCGATTTAGAATCAATTTTCCTAAATTACTCTTTCCATTATTATGTATAAAACTTTACAACCAAATGGATGAAAATAGAAATCTTGGGTCTCTTACCTTTCCGAGTTAGTAGGGTGTCATATTTTGTCTCTTCATGAAATGTACCTATTGATGATGTAGCATGCGGTATTGACTGCTTCTGCCTAAAATGATTTAGGAAGATTGTACTCATTTAGCATAGTCCTGCTCATTTCTTCAAGTGAGCGATTCTTCCTTTCCACCACACCATTTTGTTGCGGTGTTCTTGGTGTAGAGAAGTTGTGCTCCATACCGTATTTATCGCAAAGATTTTCGAAAGGTTCACATTCGAATTCTCCTCCATGATCAGTTCTAATTGCAACTATAGACAGATTTTTCTCATTTTGAACCAATCTACACCACTTGGTAAATTCATTAATGGCATCATTTTTATTAGCAAGAAATCTTACCCAAGTAAATCTAGAGAAATCATCTACAATCACTAGGACATACAATTTTCCACTAAGACTAGCATGCCTAGATGGTCCAATTAAATCCATATGCCTGAAGTTCAAGAATTCTAGATGTGCAAATTTCTTTCTTTGGTTTAAAAGATGCTCTAACATGTTTTCCTTTCAAACATTACTCACACAAATGATCTTTAACAAAATTAATCTTAGGCAAACCTCTTATAATGTCATTCTTTGAAAGCTTAGAAATTAAAGGCAACGGTGCATGTCCTAATTTCCTATGCCATAAAAATGCATTTTCTTCTAGTGTCACTAGGCATTTTTCATTTAAAGAACTATCATCATGCAGATCTACAATGTACGTATTACCATGTCTTAAACCAATAAAAGCTATATGATCATCCTTCTTAACCATGCAATGTGATGATTCAAAACTTACATTAAAATTCATGTCACAAAGTTGAGAAACACTTAGCAGATTATGTTTCAACCCATCAACAAGCAAAACATTGCCAATGGTTGGCAAAGGTTCCTTACCCACTTTACCAATTCCTATGACCTTACCTTTGTTGTTGTCTCCAAAGTGACAAATCCTTGATTCTTTGGTTGAATTTCCACAAAAGGTTTTGTCTCCACTCGTGTGTCTTGAACACCGCCATCGATGTACCAAGTGCTTGACGACCTTTCATTCTTTGCTTGTACCTACAATATCAACGTTCTTTCTTCTTATAGGTACCCAAGCCATTTTGGGTCCATTTTGGTTAGCCATATAAACCACGTTGGGTGGTGTTGTGCCTTTTATAACCCAAATTTTCTTTATCTTAACACATCTTCTAGTACTTTTGCAAACAAGTTCTATGTGGCCATCTTTCAAACATCTAGCACATTGTGCAACTTTTCCATCTTTAGTAAATTTTGAAATTAAAGAACATTCTCTCGTTATATGGATCATATCCTAAACCATGTTTGGAGATAGTATATCTTTGTAAAGACAATAGTTCTTCAAACTTAGCATTTCCACCAAAAACTTTCCAACCACATAAGAAAATTCTTTTGAAGTCTATCAAGTTCATAAATAAGATTTTCTTTTCAATAAGACATCTTGGAATGATCTTCTTTTGGGCTATCTAAATCATCAATTGTTTCATGTAGAACACTATTTTCAGCAATCAATTCACGTATTTTCTTTCTTAATTTTTTTGTTAATCTCAATAGCTTCTTCAAAATCAGCTTGTAGAGAATCAAAAGAATCTTGTAGATCTTGGTCATTGAGAGTTACCTCATTTTCATCATCGCTTGATGAACTTTTTGCCATAAGCGTCAAATTGTTTTCTTCGTCACTTTGGTAGGCTTCCTCATCGTCACTCCAAGTGGCTACCAAGCTAGTCTTCTTTTTACCTTTGTCGTATTTGTCATTTTTCTGAAAGTTCGATGTTGATGACGAGCTTTTGCACTCTCTTGCGAGATGTCCCCTTTTTCCACATCTCCAACATTCTTCGTTACCTTTCTTTTCATCATAGCCTTTTGTTTTTCTTTCGATCTGCGAATCTCTTTCTTTCTACTGTTTTCCGCCATTTAATTCTTTCCTTTGATTTTTGAGAAGTCCTTTGAACTTCCTTAAATTTCTGGCGTACATAGCGATTTCCTCATCTTCTTCGTCTTCATCTACTTCCTCATCACTTTCATCAAAAGAGGTGTTAGCTTTAAAAGCAATAGATTTTTTAGGCTTACCTCTACCTCCTCTGGATTTGAGAATTATCTCATAGTTGATGAGAGATCCTACTAAAGCATTGAATTCTAGATGGTTTAGATCCTTCGACTCCATGATTGCGGTGACTTGAGAGTCCCATTCCTTAGGTAATGAGCGAAGAATCTTCTTTACCTTCTCACTATCCGTCATGTGTTTTCCCGGGTTGCCTAAGCCATTTATAATTTCTGCAAAACGGTCAAGCATTATAGAAATTGACTCACCTTCCTTCATTACTTAACATCTCATAGTCGTGGAGAAGCATGTTGATTTTGTCTCCGAACTTGATTTGTCCCTTCATGAGTGACTCAAGTCTCCCACATTTCCTTGGCGGTGGTGCAAGAATTTACCGGTTTCTTTCCTCAACCGTTAATGCACAAGATATCGACTTCATAGCTTTGGCGTTGATGTAAGCTTGCTTCCAATCGTTATCATCATACTCCACTCGGTTTTCAACTCACCATTTTCTTTTAGAGGAGCTTGAAGTCCGAAGATAATGATCTTCGATATTCAACTCCTCGCTTATAATGTGGTATTTCATAGGATTTTCCACGAAGAATAGTTAGAGCCATTAAACAAAGGAGGTTGGGTTATTAGTATTACCTTCTTCCGCTAGGTTGTTGTGTGCCATCCAGATACTTCGCTCTCGATACCAATTGTAAGTGATCTAGAAGGGGTTGAATAGATCTTAAAATTCTTTGAAAATTTCTACAAGAAAATCGAAGTTAAACACACAAAATAATTTAAATAAACTTAAATGAAATAGTATAGGAAGAAGATCAAACACTCGTTTTTATAGAGGTTCGGTGCTAAGACCTACGTCCTCTACCTAAGCTCCCACTTAGGATTTTGCCAATCACTTTATTTGCACACTTTGTAGTTGAGTGTGAACTTTTTACAACTTCACTTGAATTCCGACTCAAGCAACCTTTACACACGATTTGTATTACGGCACAAATCCTACCTCACGTGACCTTTCCTCTAGCCACTCAATTTTAACAACACAATGTAAAAATTGAAGAACAAATGCTCAAGGTAATTTGTAACAATATAAGAGCAATAATGAGCAATGTGAAGCAATAAGAGAGTATTTGAGCTTATAGAACTTATATATCATCTCCTTGCTTCATTCTCTATTTATAGTCAAAGAAATATAGTTGTTGGAGCTCTTCTAGCCGTTGCTTGATTTGATATAGTCGTTGCTTGATCTTCTCCATTCCATTTTAGCAAATTGGACCGTTGAGTGAATACGTGCTTCATAAGTCGACTTGTCTAATACATAAGTCGACTTGTTTCAACCATTTACGCAAAACATGTACCTCCGCTCTCTAATAAGTCGACTTGTTATGTATAAGTCGACTTGTTTCCCTCGATAAGTCGACTTGTTTCCCGATAAGTCGACTTGTTTCACCCGATAAGTTGACTTGTTATGTATAAGTCGACTTGTCTGAGTTCATCTTCATATGTAAGCCATCTTGTAATGTGTAAGTCGACTTGTTTAGCCTTCAATAGTAACATTCGTTCAAATCCTCTAGAATCTTCATATTTTATGCCACTTATACTTAGAATGAACCTGCTTTCTTGATTTTTCAATAATTAAACATTTGCTCATCTTGTTTTGCATGATTCTTTCCTTGAGTAACACCTGAAAATAATTTCTTAACTAATTCTAGATATTTTATTATTATCAAAACATAAAGAGATTTAATTTGTCAACCACCATTGGTCCAACAATCAAAACATAATCTAAAACTTTCATGAAGAACTTCAAAGCAATTTCAATCTCTAGCTAAGTTAATTGTTCAATCAAAGATCCTGTCAGATAATTGGTCATCCTATACCACATCCAAACTTCACAACTTCACATCTTCCAATTCTCACATCCACAAATAACATATGATATATCATTGGAAAGCTAGAAAATTTTCTATGACTTTCATGTAGACCACTTAACTCAATTCAAAACATATCAGTCGAGAAATTGCCTCAAAACACAGCATACACAATCCTACACTTAAGAGCATTTTCAGAAACCAAGCAAAATACACTTAAATTCAAATGATTATAACTTTCAATCTCGATATTGAAAAATATCATCCTTAATTGAGATAGAAAGGTCTCAACAGAAACTACAAGTTTTATGAAGATCATTTGATCAAAAACTACCTAGATCATCCCAGAAAAATTTACAAAGTTTCAGATCCAATTTAGCATTTTCTGCTACTATTCATCCTCAAAATTTCAGATTTTCACATTTCCAAAATCTAACACTTTCACTAATAAATTTCATAATACAATACAAAATTTTTCCCAAAACCTCACATCAAGTTCATAAAACTCAAAAACACCCATTTCATATATTATTCTTAAAATATCATTTCAATTTGTTCAAACTAGAATGTGCTCACATATAGCATTACACACAATCATTCAAAATCATGACTTTTCTTTTCCTTTACACATGACTAATTCACCACCAATTTCTCATTTCATGTCAAATTTTAACTCGCAATTCTAAGAGAAGTTTGGGGTCCAACACTATTGTACATAAAGATGAAACTATAGTTCAACCTTATACTACACAAAAGTTCGTAGGTTAGGAAGGATACGTCATGTTCCCAAGAGATACAAATTGCTCATAAGTGAACTTAACGATGTATTGCTCATAGAAGATGATGAGCCTACTACCTATGAAGTGGTTTTGAAGAGTTGAAAATCTGACAAATGGTTTCAAGCTATGAAATATCCATTTATGAAAACTAAGTACGAACTTTGGTTGACCCACCCGAAGGGATAAAACCCATAAGGTGCAAATAGGTTTTCAAGAAGAAAACTTATAGGTTAAGTTACGTAATTTGATCCAGAAAACGGTAATAAAATAGCTCGATAAATGGTCTAAATCAATGGTTTGAAGTCTGGGAGAAAAATAGATCTCAATTAGTATAGACCGAACCTATATCAAGCTTATGATAGGAAAGCCCGATATGAAAGTTATAAATAAAGATTAAGGTCTCTTGTAGTTGTTCATATCATTCATAAGCTTACAAATCCTCTGATCTATTAAGAACGCTTGCATCTTGAGAAAACTATAGAAGGTGTTAACCGAGTGCCCATGAACATTTTTTGTAAAGGTCCTAGGAGATTAGAGCTTATTTTGGCCTTAAAAATTGCTTCGGAAGTACAGATGGAATCGAAATCAGGCATTCTACATTTCCTTCATTTTTAACAGTTTCATGAACGATCTGGGACATGTAATAAGGTCTATCCTATGTGTTACAAAATTTTTTTGATGTAACTAAGGTGAATGAATCAAATACATGCCTCGTTTATTATGAAATTTTTAATAGCATCCATTGCCTTAAAGATACTGTCTAGTATTGTTAGATTAGAAAATTAATAACCTGCAATCATTTTTAGGACAATTCTTCTTTTCAAATATAAACATTAAAATGTAAATGGACTCACTTGTTGAGTTAATGATTCTTTTAGTGGTGACTTATAAATTATTGTCTGCTAAGTCTTAGGCCAGAGGCACACGAGTCTATAATCTTTTCGCTACTATTTTTCACTTGTTAATAAATCCTAATATTATCCATATTTTGTCATTTATAAGGATAATTGTATCAAACAACAACATATTAAAAACATCAATTTGCTAATATGTTTGATGTTAATTAATTATCCAAAAAACTATGAAATTTTGGGTACTAAAAATATTGTCGAATAACATATTATGCAAAAGTTAAGAATCTATTTGTTTTCACTATGATTTTTATTTTTATTTTAAATTCAGTAAAATTATAATTTTTGAATTTATTGTTTTTTGTCTTCCATTTTCACAACTTATAAAAATATACAAAAAAATTGTTTTATATTTTATCTTATCATAATTTGATCTATCATCAGCTAATATATTGTTTAATTATTTAATAGTTCATATTAATAATAATTGTGAGTAACACGTTCTTTAGATTTAAATATATTTTAAATATATTGTCTAAAATAAAATTTATTTTAATTATTAAAATATATTTAAAATAAATATTAGTTTATAAATAATTTTACTTATTTAATTCTTTGATTTAATAAAATTTAACGAACTAATATTTACTTATAAATAATTTATAAGATATTAAAATAATAATATTTTACTTAATTAATTTATCTCTAAATTTTATCTAGTATATAATTATTCTCAGTAATAAAAATATAACTAATTCAAAATTACAACCAATCATGTTTTATTTTAGTTTGAAAAAATACAAGAGCCAAGAATTACATGGAAAAAATAAATGAAACTAACTGGCCCCAAAATCAACTTCTAATAGAGAGAGATAATAAATGAGTTGATGATATTAAAATATTTGAACCATTCAAAGCTCAATCTCATAACGAACTCAAATTACTAGGTAAACGTGCACACCAATCTTAAATTCTTAATACATAATAACATAAATATTACAAAATTTTACTGTAAATATGAAATTTGAAGTTTTGAATATTTAAAAGTTCATTCTTATTTTTTCCTAAATAAAAACGGTTTAAGCATAATTTTTTCTTACTATATAAACATATCAACAAAGGATTAACTAATTAATTCTAACTAATTTTCGTATATAACATTTAAAATAATAGTTTGACTAGGGATTTTGGGTTTTGTAGGTAGACATATAAGCGAAATCAGGTAAAAAGAAAAACTTTTAAACTTACCTCTAAGTTCATTTCAAACTCGTAAACATTGTTATAGAAAAGACCTGTATGTCTAATTTGTATAGCATGATCCTTAATTAATCATCATATCTGAGCAATATCACAATTTCCTGGAGACAATACATGACACAGCACACGTTCGTCTCAATTGTCCACTCAGAACCAGATTCATTAGCGTAAACCCTACACTGAAGAATGTTGGTCGCCCCAAGACGAAGGACAGAACGTTATAACATACTCCTTGGACGCACAACTAACCAATGGAGCTGGCGTGTCAAAAGCATAGCTGTAGTAACTGGGGCAAGCATCCTTGAAAAACTTCGAGTATACGTTTGGTCTACATTTTTCAGGAATGCCATACTCGTTCCTGCAACAGAAAGAGTCGAGATTGAAAGCCAAGCAAGCGCTTTTGCAGGCCACAACCTCGCCATTGTTGTTGACAACTTGAAGCTCTGGAGGGCACCAAGTTTTCAAGTTCTTGGAGCACCCTCCGACGGTGCATTTGGGGGATATTTGCCTGCTAGTCACAGATATAGGAAGATTGTATCCATCAACCAAACTCACATCATAAAAGTCGGGCTTCCCTTTATCTCCTTGCAGTGATACTTGAAATAGGGTTGCCGGTGGTTTGCCGATTAGCCCATTGCATTGTAAACGTCCATCGCAGTCGCCTGTTTCACAAGCAGGTTGCCAGTTGGTGGCGAAATTGCAGCCTGTTCTTGCCCATATTCGCCCAGTCCAATCCCATGGAGCGTATATGCGTTGGGTATCACCAGAAGGAAGATAGAACCCGCCGTCCGAGATCACCGGATGACCCGTGTTGGGGGCTGTTGCCGGCCATATGGGGAACGGGCATTTGTTGTGCACGTAAAATGCAACTTGATGTGCACCTGCAATATGTATTTTATGCTTTTGAATGAGGCCATGACTAATTATATTGTTCATAGTAATGCAATGCCAGTTTCATGAGAGTACCTGCAGAAAGGAGACAATGGCATAAGAGAACAAAACTTGATATCGCCAACTTCATTTTCAGCACAAATCGTTGAGGGATACCGTGACGAGTAAACTAACATTTATAGATAAAAAGTTACTGTATAAGGGTTAGCTTCTTAGATTGTACTTTAAGGTTCGAAGTAGACAATCTTTGGTCACACTTAATCACCAATCCTCGCTTAAAAGTTAAAAGAAAACCAAACCAAGCAGCTTTTTCCTTTATATAATCCCATAATAAGGGTTCAACATCAGCACAGAACTTCAGAACACGTAAGGATGTTTTTCTTCAAGAGAATGGCAAGAATGACCTGTCTCCATTTGTATAGCACTCAATATTTCATCCCTTGCATCCTTATACTTTGTACAATTGCCGTGCCACCAGCCGTTGTAATAAATGGGCCAGAAATATATGGACATCGATGAGGGCCTATTTCCCCATTTCCGATGCGAACTTTATTGATCATGTAGCATGCATAATGTAATGATGGTTACTAAACAGGACAGATTGCAGTCAATTTTCCTGTCCTATATGACTCCAATTTAGATTCAAGAATATATATATATATATACAAAGGAGCTAAAAACTATTAATCTAAGCTACGCAAAACTCGGTGGTACTCAAGTCCCCGGATGAGGTCTTGGACATTCAAAGGGGGCTGTCGAGGTATACGAATTCCTGGACAAGTCCTTCCTACAATAGCTGCCAGTTGATCCACGCACTGATTCCCCTCCCGATGTATGTGTTAGATGCGCACCTCCTAATCCCGCTGGAGCAAGCCTTGAATACCTGCCAACAAAAAGTGATTACTATCAGTCTCAGAGATGGGAGATGAAATCAAATTAATGACGTCGACGGCATCTGTTTCTAAGATGACCCGACGGTAACCAAATTCTCAGGTGAGTGAGAGGCCTGAGTGGACACCCCATAGTTCGGCCATAATGAAAGGGCTGCGACCAATGTGCTGAATAAAACCGCCGCACCACTGTCCTCAACTATCGTGAATAAGACCCCCAGCAGTAGCTAATTTCGACCTTGGATTAAAAGAATTGTCCATGTTAAGTTTGACTCAGGGCTCTGGGGGTAAACCCCATCCTACGCTGTGACCCAGTGGGAGACCCCAATGCGGAACGATGGATCTTTACACTTCTCACGCTCGTTCAATCCACACAACGTAATCCAACACCGATTTCGTACCATCAACGGGTCACACAAAACTCTACTCGAAAATACTCTTGTTACGCCACTGCCACAGCATCCAGTAGGCGACCCCAAAGATTATGGGTCAGTCCCATTACAGCTCAGGGGAGGGCTTGAGAAGATTGTTGTGCACCCAGATGTCCTCAGGTTGCTAGAAAAAATCGAAGTCAATCACTGTGGGGGAAATTTCTTGCAAAAATTCCTACACTCGCGAACAGTCCCGAATGGCATGTAAGGTTGACTCCTCCTGATCGCACAAATGGCAGGTGCTATCGGACGCAATGTGTCAAATCACCCTTTGTTGGTTCGTGAGAATTTTTTTTTTTAGTCATGAGCGAAAGGAACATTTGGATTCGTTGAGGGCGCGACCATTTCCAAATTAATTTCCAGGGCGAGGTAGAGATAATTGAGTCGCTCCCTTCAATAATCTCATAAGTAAACGCGACCGTAAATCTTCCATTTCCAGTATGTAACCATCGGATGGTATCGGTTTCGGCTAGATCAGGATTGGGGTGTAACTCTGCTATATCCATGCAAATTGCAGCTGGAAGGTATTGCTGGAAAGTGGACCACTTCTAGTTGCCGTCCCTGGTTCTCATATCCGCGATTTTAGCGTACAAGTCTCCCACCGGAATGGGCACAGTCGCCACAGATAGTAACAGGCCCTGATCTTTCACCCAATTATCCAATCAGAAACAGATGTTGTGCCTATTACCCAGTGTCCAAGATATTCCGTGATAAACATACGGCCAAGTGGCGGCAAGTCCCTTCCAGAAAATCGAAGCTCCACCTTGATCAATCCTGGGAGGGATATGTTCAGCTTTGAATTTGTATTTAGACCGGAGGACCCAGCCCCATAAGTTCGTCGGATGCTTGAGCAGTGCCCAACCCATCTTGGTTAACAAGGCATCATTGGTTTTCTGAATGCGCTTAATGCCTAGTCCCCCGGACGCTTTGGGCTAGCACACCGTATCCCAATTAATAAGGTTCACTTTCCTCTGCCCTCCTGTTGATCTCCAAATAAAGTGCCTCATAATTGTTTCCAGTTCATCACATAATTGTCTAGGAATGCTCACCATTTGTATGGTGAAAACTAGGAGTGTCGAGAGCACAAATTGGGTTAAGGTGATCTGACCGACGAGAGATAGCTGTCGAGTGCGCCAACCGATAAGTTTCTTTTGCGCGTTATCCAGAATGTGCTGATAAGTGCTCTGCTTGGTGCGCTCATGAAACAAAGGAACGCTTAGATATTTGCCTAGGTTAGTGGTGTGCTGAATATGAAGCGCTTGGCTAATCCAACGAACAATAACTGACTTAACATTTTTGGAAAAGAAAATTTTTGTTTTGTCGATGTTGACCTTTTGTCTAGATGCCAGACAGAACTCCTCCAACGTCTGAGCGATCACAGGAGCTTGGGAATCTGAAGCTTCAGCAAATAGAAGAAGATCATCAACAAAGAAAAGGTTGGACAACGGTGGTCCTGTAGGGCTCAGATGTGTGAGTTTCCAGTTGCCGTGTCCCACATCTCTATAGATAAGATGTCCTAGATGTTCCATGCAAAGGACAAAAAGATATGGTGAGAGAGGGTCCCCTTGACGAATCCCACAAGAGGGGGTAATAGTATCTGAGAGGGAGCACTGTCACACCACCTATGTGGTCACAGTCATAACACACAAGACCAATATCTGCAAGAGTTTTGTGGATAAAGTCCCACCGAAGGCAATCATAGGTTTTCTCTAAATCCATTTTGATTGCCATGAAACCTTTCTGCCCTGTCTTGTGTCTCATCGAATATATAACTTCCTGGGCATTGATGATGTTATTAGTGATTTGTCAACCTGGAATAAAACTGCATTGATTCTCTCTCACTAGACGGTCTAAATGGGGTTTAAGTCTATTCATTATGACTTTCAAGAGAATTTTGTAAAGAACATTACACAGACTTATCAGGCGAAACTGATCAATACACATAGGGGAGGAATTTTTGGGAATGAGAACATGGAGTGTTTGATTAAAGTCCCTATCCCACCGTTCCTGAAGAAACAACAACTTGATGTACTCCGTCACTTTTGAGCCAACCCTCTCCCATTGTTGTTGAAAGAACAAAGCATTGAATCCATCCACCTCTAGTTCTTTGTTCGGATTCATGTCAAAAATTGCTCATTTGATTTCATTGTCCCGGATGGGAGTGTCTAGATCCTGTAAAGTGTGCGCAGGCAGATTTGGAAAGGCTCCTACAGTCCCGATTTGGACTGGAGGGATTTCCTCACTCGTAAACAGAGTGGTAAAATAATCATGAGCTATCTGCCACAGCTGCGTCGGATCGAAAAATATGTTCCCTTGAGAGTCCTTGAGGCTCTCAATCTTCAGCTTCTTACATGTAGCCAAGGTGAGGGTATGGTAATATTTAGTGTTCCGATCCCCTATCGAAATCCATTCACACCGAGCTTTCTGATGTCAGAAGATTTCTTCCTCGCTCAAGACTTGGCAAAGTTTCCCACTTAACTAATCCTCCAAGGCAGTCAAAGAATCAAAGTTGTCATCAGTAATCGCTTTCTGGATACCCTGAAGTCTAGCTAGCAACCGTTTTTTGCGATGAAAGATATTAACAAACTCTAAATGATTCCAGTGAGTGAGGCGTTGAGAAAATTTAGCTAACGAAAGGTTTATCTTATCTTCCTTCGCAAGCCAATGCTCAGCAACCAACGCATCAAATCTCGGGTGTGAGAGCCAGGCATTTTGAAACTGAAATTTCGTGAGCCCTGAGGATCATGAAGTCGATTGATGAAAACTGATCCACATGGGCCTATAGTCAGATCCTAGGAACGACAGATGATGATTGACTGCTTGGAGGAAGGAATGCATCCAGGAGGATGTCGCGAACAGCCGATCCAGCCGAGTTTGAACCGTGTCGCGCTACCACATAAATCTTGAGCCAGCATATCCCAGATCATGAAGGCTACAAGAGTGCACCCAATCTTGAAAATTTTTGTTTACGACCCGAGAGGCGATAGCACCCCCTTGCTTGTCTGCCATTTCCAGTTTGGCATTAAAATCCCCACCTACTAGCTAGGGACAATTTTGAGGTCGACCTATCCACTCCAGAGCTGGCCAGAGATGATTTTGGGAGGAGGGTGTTAACAATATAAGATTTCATTGTAATCTGTTTTTTCGTACAATACAGAAAAGATAACTAAATAGACTTAAGGCCCTAATTACATGCCTACAATACAGCTTTGCACAAGGAAATAATCAATTAGGTTTAATCTTCTCCTAACTAATCAGGATTCTCTAACACTCCCCCTCAAGTTGGATCATGGGGGTCAAGCATGTTCAACTTGGATAGTGACGTGTGGAAGTTCTGACTGCTCACCACCTTGGTTAGGATATCCGCAAGCTGATCTTCCGATTTCACGAATGGAAGCTTAACTATCCCTGACTCAATTTTTTCCTTGATAAAGTGCCGGTCTATCTCCACATGTTTTGTTCGATCATGTTGTACAGGATTATGAGAGATATTGATTGTTGCCTTGTTATCACAATATAGATCAGTACTCTCTTTTGGGGGAAACCCAATCTCAGTTAAAAGCTTTCGAACCCATAAGACTTCAGTAATCCCCCGAGTTATTCCCCTGAATTATGCCTCGGCTCTCGAGAGTGCCACAACCTTTTGTTTCTTACTCCGCCAAGTAACCAGATTCCCTCCCACAAAAGTGAAGTATCCGGAAGTGGATCTTACATGCGTAATGCTTCTGCTTGATCGGCATCGGTGTGAGGTCGTGATTCGGTGTGCCCATTTTTGGCAAACATAAGCCCCTTTCCTGGAGAAGATTTTAGATATCTCAGGATCCTCATGACTGCCTCCATGTGGTCCTTGCTCAAGTTATGCATGAACTGGCTTACGATCCCAACGGCATATGCTATATCCGGTCTAATATGGGCCAAGTAGATCAGCTTGCCCACCAGTCGCTGGTACCTCTCTCTTTTCTGCCGGCGTTTGGTCTGGGAAGATTCCCAACCGATGATTCTGAGCCATCGGGTCTCAGCCGGTTTACAATCCAGTAGCCCGACTTCTGTCAGGAGATTAAGTATATATTTCTTCTGAGAGATGAAGATGTCGTTGTCTGATCTTATCACCTCGATACCTAGAAAGTATCTCAGACCTCCCAAGTTTTTCATTTCGAACTCTCGTGATAGATTCTCCTGAAGGCTGACTATCTCCTCGGTATCATTCCCAGTTATCACCATATCGTCAACATATATAACCAATAGAGTAATGAAATGATCCCTCCTCTTGATGAACAAGGAGTGGTCGGAGTTGCTCTGGCTGTATCCATATTTCTTCATGGCTAGAGTGAACTTTCCAAACCAGGCTTTGGGTGACTGCTTCAGACCATAGAGGGACCGTTTCAGTTTGCACACCATGGGCGTGTCCCTGTGATCCTCGAACCCTGGCGGGAGATCCATGTATATTTCCTCCTCGATGTCACCGTGTAGGAATGCATTCTTCACGTCAAACTAATGTAAAGGCCATTCGTAGTTGGCGGCTACGGACAATAGAAATCTGATGGTGTCCAGTTTTGCTACTGGAGAAAAAGTCTCGGCGTAGTCTATCCCATAAGTCTGCGAGTATCCCTTGGCCACCAGTCTGGCTTTGTACCTCTCGATTGTCCCATCCACCTTGTATTTGATGTTGTAGACCCATTTGCAGCCCACGAATCGCTTCCCAGCTGGCAATGGGCACACCTCCCATGTACCATTTTTAGTTAGTGCCCTGATCTCCTCTTCCATTGCCTGTCTCCATAGGGGGTTTTCCTGTGCTTCTCTGATGTTTCGAGGAATCTCCTGTGAGTACACAGCATGGATAAAGGCCTGCAGTTGTAGTGATGAATTTGAAGCCACGTGATGAGCCACCGAGTACCTGGATTTACTTGTCCTTTTCGGACTGAACCTATTTGGCGGGATGCCCCTGTTCTGTCGAGGGGGAAGAGTATATGTACTTTGAATGGACAAAGGAGGGTCCGAGTTACTAACCTCAGGAATATTCGATGCCGGGGGTTCCTGTGGAGTGGATGAGAGAGATGGAGATGGGAGTTCTGGTGTGCGGTGCTCCGACTCTGGAGTGTATTCTTGTAGTGGTTCCAGCCAATCACACATCCAATTCATTCCCTCACTAGTGTTGCCCCTCTCCCCCTGAGGGAATGTATGGGAGGTTGGCGTAAAATAGTATTCCGTTTCCAGGAAGTCCACGTCTATGGTAACATAGTGTCGTCTTTCAGTCGGATCATAGCAATGATAACCTTTCTGAGTAGGGCTGAACCCAAGGAACACACATCGAACTGCGCAAGGATCAAGCTTGGTCCGTAAGTGCCTTGGGGTGTGAACAAAGGCGACGCATCCAAAGACCCAGGGAGTGAAGAGGAGTGAAACTTCTTGAGAGTGTCCAAGGGAGTCTCATTCTTCAGTGCTTGGGTAGGCAGTCGATTCATAACATATACTGCTGTTGAGATGGCGTCAGCCCAGTAGGTGTTGGGTACGTGGGCCTTAAAAAGGAAGGCTCGGGCACTTGCCAGTATGTATCGATTTTTCCGTTCCGCTACACCATTCTGTTGAGGGGTGTACGGGCACGTGGTCTTGTGAATGACCCCATTATGAGAGAAGAAGCTCTGTAGGGACTGGTGGATGAATTCACCTCCATTGTCGGTATGGAAGACTTTGATCGAGGTAGAAAACTGTGTTCGAATCAGTTGAAAAAAGTTCCTGATTGTGTTATGGGCATCAGATTTCTGGTTCAGAAAGTAAACCCAAGTAAATCTGGTACAATCGTCAATAAACAGAATAAACCATCGAAATCGAGAATTAACATGACTTGGGACGGGTCCCCAAATATCAGAATGTATCAACTCAAATGGAAAAACTGCTTTATTCTTTGAACTTGGATAAATAGTTCTGTGACTTTTGGCAAGTACACACGTATCACAATGTAAAGAATTTGACTCTGAAACTAATTTTGGGAACAACTGTTTCATATACTGGAAAGAAGGATGTTCCAATCTGCGGTGCCATAACCATAGTTGCCGGTGACTACTACCATGGGCCAAACAACTTGAGCATGTTTGTGAGACATCTATGATGTAGTACAACCCATTTCTCTCAGTACCACGCCCAATTATCGCCCCCGTACGAATATCCTGTAAGAGACAGAAAGAGGGAAACATCAGCACTGTATAATTCAGCTCCTTAGTAATTTGACTGACAGAGAGCAATTTAGTAGTTAGAGAAGGCACAACTAGACAGTGAGACAGGTTTAATTTTTCTGATAAGGTAACGTTCCCTGCTTCGATAACCGGATAGGCTAGGCCATTAGCATTGATCACTGCTGTTTTTCGAGGGGTGGTAGAGATTCGGATATCACGAGTCTCATTCGTCATGTGATCGGTGGCTCCAGAATCAATGAGCCATTCCATTTCTGGACTTAGTTGATGGGCTTGTACACATATTTTTCCCATCCCATTTTTTTTAGGCCCACACGGCCCTCCAAGCCCATCCCCTGTTTTATCACTTTCCAACCCATTTCCCATTGCCGTCGCGGGATGATGAACTAAGTTCTGACTGCATCTTTGCTACCACCCCAACGCGGCCGGGAGGCTGGTTGGTCATTCCCGCGAGTCGGCGGTCTTCTCGCCGAACGACGTTATAGGCCTCTTCCAGAGTGGGGGATTGCTGGGCTTTGAGGAGATCGCGTTTGATGGGGTCGAATTTCCCGTCGAGCCCCCACAGGAATGCAAAAACCCGATCTTCTTGTTTCTCTAAGTTGTAGGTTTTCCGATCGTCTGGGCATTTCATCGATTGAGGTTGCCTGAAATCGATTTCCCTCCAGATCCCTTGGACGGTCCAATAGTATTGATCTACTGACATATCAGCTCGATTCATTTAATATGCCCGTTGTTTGAGTTCGTATAATCTCAGCTTATCACCTCCGTTGTGATAGGTGGCTGCGATTTTGTCCCATAATTCCTTCGCGTTGGGGCAAAGAATGAATTGTGCGGCGATCTCGGGTTCCATTGAGTTGTGAATAAGGCTTCGAACAGATCCGTCCATCTGTTCCCAAGTTTTGTATCCAGTATCGTTTGGATCAGGAGTCACCGTCTTCCCGGTAATGTATCCCGTTCTTCCTCGGCCAAGTAGTACCAATTGGGCTGTTCTCGACCAAATTGCATAATTGTTGTCATTGAGTTTGATGTTGATGGTGGTTTCAGTGATTGGTTCAGGTTGTTTTTGCCGGAGGAGTTCTGCCACTTGGGCGAGAAAATCTGTCGGCATCTGGTTCTGTTTCGTGGGTGAGGCCATCGGTAGATGATGAGCAAGGTAAACAATTCTTTATTGAATCGAAACCCGCTCTGATACCATTTTAACAATATAAGATTTCATTGTAATATGTTTTTTCGTACAATACAAAAAAGATAACTAAGTAGACTTAAGGCCCTAATTACATGCCTACAATATAGCTTTGTACAAGGAAATAATCAATTGGGTTTAATCTTCTCCTAACTAATCGGGATTCTCCAACAGAGGGCTGGGGCTAGCATAAACCGCGGTAAAATCAAATGAGTAATCCTCGTAATTTACCGTGGTATGGATAAATTGCCGGTGAGCTAAAACTATGGGTAGGTGGAATTTTCCCTTCTAGAGGATCCAAATCCCACTTGCAAAGCCTACCGCTTCAACTCGAAAAGAAAAATCAAAACCTAAATTCTAAATCACAGCTTACGCTGGTGGTCCACTAATTATGGGTTCTAATAAAACTAGAATACCGATATTATAGTGGGTAATGTAATTTTGTAGGATGGACCGAAATCAAGATCCCCCTGCTCCTTGACAATTCCAAATTAATATTGACATAAATAGGATTAACAAGATTCGGTACCTCTCATGGGAGCGTCCTGATTGTCAGACGACATGGCCTGCATCGCAATTTCTGGGAGATTCCCATCCTGTAGAATTACTGTAGTAATATTGGCTAATCCTTTGATATAAGGGGGTTCAACAGATGGAGGGTCGATGGTCGCCTTTAAATGAGGGAGAGGCTCTGGGGTGGTAACTCCTTCCATTCGATGTATAGATTCATCTGCTTCTGCCTCCCTAGCTCCGAGCACCTGATCATAGATCATTTCTGTATGAGAAGGGATAACAATAGCTTTGTTTTGGATTGATGAGGTACGCTAAATTTGGATTTGGGGTTCGTTGCCGATGGTTACAGGTGTAGGAAGATTTCCACAAGAGCTTTCACCCTTATAGAGGATCTTCAAGCTTCCACGTGGGCCTTTGGTCCCTTTCCTGTCCTTGGGGCTAGTCCCTTAGGCCTTAAAAATGGTTCCTTGATCAAAGGCCTTGGTGGGCCCAAATATGGCCTTAGTAGAGATACGTTGGCCTGCTCCCATAGATGTGGGCGTAGGAGCTGCTGCAGCCGAACAAGTCTCGCTGTTGTCCATCTGTCCAGTATCAATCAGGGCATCAAACTGAGAACCTTCCCTTGGACGTGGTGCGTTGCTCTTCCCCACAGGCAGCTGACGTGGTTTGGGTGACAGCAGGGCATTTTGTGGCCGTTGGGGCTTGGGACGTGGCTTCCGCTGGATGTATAGTCAAGGCCCATAGGCGATGCTTTTCGGTGACTGTCCATCAGTGATATTATGTGTCAGTGTGCCGGCATGTGACACTCAACACCGTCGATGAGGTACCTGCATATGGGATGGGGTTGTGGGAGGAAGCTTGGGCTCGGTGGAGACAACTGGACGTCGAGTGGCCAACCTACCCGCAGGAGTAACAAAACTGCAGGAGGCCCTCATACATCACCGGCATTAATTCTCCATCCAGCTCCACTAAGGTTTTCAACGGTTGGGTAAGGTCGATGTCGACTGCGAGTCTGGCATAGCGACCTCTGTGGGCTTGGAGGGTAACCTCATCAATTTTAATCGTCTAGTTTCCTAGTGCAATGAGAATGTTGGGATGATATCGAGCAATCGGTAGGTCTGGGAGTCAGATCCATGTTACTGCTCACGTTATCCTCCCCTGCTTTGGACGAAATGAAGATAGCCATCTTTGAACCACCAAAGCTTGCCCATATATAAGTCAAGGTCCATCGATTAAGGCATGGTAATAACCTGCTTCATCCAAGAATTTTACCAAGTAAAACTCATACTCTAGATCAACTATTTTAATGGGTCCCCGAGGTTTCCAGAGAGTCCTCAGGCAGTTGCTCGATGCCTGGTATCCTATCTTTCAACTTAGGAGCTGGACCACCACCGCCTTTGTCCATTGAATGTCGAGTTTATCTTTAAAAGACTGAGAGAGTTTAATGTCGTTGCCCTGTTCACCTGTGAGGTGCACAATATCGTCCTCTATTACCGCTATCAGTTCCTCTGTTGGCCAGTGCAATTCAACCTCTCCATGTTGTTCGACAATTGTCCCTGCTACTGCGACTTTGTACGAAAGCGGAGGGAGTTGCTGTGTCAACGTTGGGGGATGCTGTAAGCCTTTGTTGCGCTTCCTCGTCTGGCTCCGTTTTGGCTGGGTGCCCTCAGGCTCGAGGGACTCGATGACCATAGTAACCTGAAAGTTCACCAATACACAAACCAGAAACTAACCCTTCTGCAAGAGTTCACCCAAGAACGATGAAGACGAAACACTACTGAAATCACGCCATCTTCCCGGCCTCTCACTAGAGCTTTCTCTCATAATATATTTTTTTAAAATAGAATTAGGTGAAACCTCCTAACTACGCCTCAATAGGTTGAGAGAGATTGTCTTCTTGTAATAAATCTCCTAAGTCAAGCGGTGGAAATGGAAGAGTGTTGGATCCATGAAGAAAATATCCAATATGTTTCGCAAGAAAATCTGCATAGCGATTAGCCTCCCTAGTCACGAAACAAAAATGTACGCTGTAGTAGCGATGACAAAACACCTTGATGCTGTTTAAAATATTTTTGTTACTGAGCCCGGAGTCTGGATGATCTTTTCAACGTTGCTTCGTATAATTCTGTCTAATATAAAAACGGTGCCGTCTTTTTTACAAAATTTGCAACGATGTCTTAAATGTTAGAGGTGCCTGTGGGATCCACCCACAGGCGTCGTTTACTTCCAAGCCGGCAAAGCCAGATTTTTCGTTTCTGAAGAATATGTTTTGTAAACAGAATATTTGCTTATTCTTAAAAAAAGCTTATTATTAAAATACTAATACTGAATATTATACCACTATAACTATTATTAGTACATTATTATTTCTATTCTTATTCTTATTCTTAGTATATAATTTTATTATTGTTATTATTTTTATTTTTATAATTATTGTGTAAATAACTTAATTGTAAACAAAGTTTTGCTTATTCTTAAAAAAGCTTATTCTTAAAATAATAAGGATAAATGTTATACCACTATAATTATTATTATTTCTATTCTTATTCTTATTCTTAGTATATAATTTTTTTTTATTATTATTATTATTATTATTATTATTATTATTATTATTATTATTATTATTATTAAGTAAATAACTTAATTGTGATGTGTTATAATTTTGAAATTATATATGGGTTATTATTATTATAATACTTATATTATATATCGGATATTATCATTATCATTATTATTATTTTATCATTATTATTGTTATTAAATTCCTTTTGGATATTTCAGTTATGTTATTATTATTATTATTATTAGCACTATAATTATTGTTATTGTTATTATTAATTTATTATAATGAGTAAATCTGGATTAGAATAATAATAATAATTGAGAAGTAGTTTCAAATGTGAACTAATTAATTTTATAATTATTAAATGTCTAATTAATAATAATGTTTAATTTTATTTATTTATGTATTTATGATTATTATTCGTAATTTTAGTAATTAAATGTATTTCTATTATTATAATTACCGTTAATTATTATTATTAACCCATTCTTTATTAAATTTTTTAAATTTATTATTTTATTATTATTACTTTATTTCTTCGTGTGATTATTACTATTATTATTACTATTATCGATCGTAAATATACTAATTAAATTTGGTTATATTATAATAATTCTTGTTAAATATTATTATTAAATTTATTATGCAAGATTTATAAAATTATTATCTATTATTACTATTAAAATCCTTATTAATATTATTCTTGTTAATTTGATTTTTAGTATTTTATTATTATTAAAATGATTATTATTTTTCATAACACTAATATTAATATAAGTACATAAAAGCAAGCGGAGGTAAGACAAAGAAAATAATTTATCAAATTTGAAAAATCAGAAAAGAAATATAAAAAAATTAACAAACTTAAAAACATTCAGTCTTTGAGATGGCGAGACCCTCGCACTGCTTTGAGTCTGAGGTTATTCCTCCACTCTTCTCGAGTCACGAGTAACATGTTGCAATTAATCATTCTTAATTTATTTTATATTATTTTTTTGTCCGGTTTAGTTTGTATACCCATTATTAAAAAGCTTATAAATTATTTAATAAAATATTGTATCAATATTGTTATTAGTGTTAGTATTATTATTATTATTATTATTATTATTATTAAATTCCTTATAATGATTAAATGCATATATCTTTATTATTATTATTAAATTTATTAATTAAGTTAATTTCTATTATTATAATTTAAATTGTTATAATTCATATTATAAATTTTATTTTTACGATTAAATTTATATTGCTTATAAAATTTAATTGTTATTATTATCATTTTCCACTTTAGTGTGTGAAGTTATTATTCAAAATCCTATTAATTAAGTAGTTAAAATTTTGATCAATATTAGTATTAGTATTAGTATTATTATTATTGTTATTATTATTATAAAACTCCTACTATCTGCATGGGTCGCTAGGGCGAGGCGACGTGTCGCCCTAGCGAGCCAGCCCAGAATGGATTGACTCATTACGACGTGTGTAAGCCCTACCGAACGACCCATTCTGGGCATACTAAGCTAGGCGACATGTCCCCTAACGAGACGACCCATTATTCGGACGTCGTCGTCTAGCGACAACATCCATTCAAAACATTGTTTTAAAATGTTTTTAATATTATTAGTATTGTTATTTGTATTTATTAGCATTCTTAATAATTATTACTATTTATTCAAATTTGTTATTATTATGTTAAAGTATTAGTATTTTTATTATTATTGTTATAATTTTTATTATTATCTTTATTATTATTATTAGTATTATAACTAATATTATTATTATTAAAAAATTTATCTTATTATTATTATGAGTATTATTTAATTTTTTAATGTTATTATTATTATTATTATTATTATTATTATTATTATTATTATTATTATTATTATTATTATTATTATTATTACTTATTACTTATGATTGATAAATATATTATATGAATTACAAATGTCTATTATTAGTGAAAACATAGTTAAAATTGGTATTATTATTTCGGTTGTTGTTTATGTTATTCAATTATATAATTCAATTAGTTCTTATAACTATTGCGGGAAAGCGAAATGAGCGTTTTTTCATTACATTATTAAAGCAAATAAAACGAAAATGAATTAACAACATTAGTTTTATTATTATTAATTATGTTATTATTATTAAGTGTATATATTTGTTTATTTATTTATTTATAAAACTGATTTTATTAATTTCTATCAATTTTATTATTATAATGTTATTATAATTATTTTATGATTTTAATTTCTTTCCATTATTAGAATAACTATTAAATATTAATATGAACATATACTTGTTGTTGCTATTATTATTATTATTGAAATTTAGTGCCATTATTATCATTAAAATTTATCTAACAACCAAATGAAATTTAATCGGAAATTTATTATTTTATTTGACATGAATAATAAAAACATAATTTTGGGAATTTCTTGTTAAATATGATTATTTAATTAATGCATACTATTAATAACATTAAATTTTATTATTATTACTCATAAATTCCTTATTTACATTAAAAAAAATTTATTTAATTTTCACTATGAAATCTATTTTAATAGCTAACAATTACATAATCAAACGAAAAACCAACCTGATCCTTCTTATTGGAGATGCCCTTTTTCATCTATTGGTTCCCTTGTTCTTCATCTTGTGTGTGTGAATCCTATGACTTATTTGCTTTCGTAGTCCTTTGGGTTCCATCCTCCTCCTCCCCATTCCAGCAGCTTAAATCAATGACATGTGTACCACTATTGTTTGCAGGAGCTGGAAATGCATAATCTTAGTTAAGCTGAAATGATGGCAACAGAAATGGTGAAGGCAGAGTGATGACGTGGCCATGTCTTAATTAATTGAATGTCATTATCATTAAAGACACTAGTTTATAACACACCTGCATTTGAAAATTGCAGTCATCATAACCGACCATGTTGTGTATAAAGCAAAGGCAATAAATATTATATGTTCATAATGAGGTGGTTCTTACTTACATCATTATAATAATCATTGTCTACAAGTACACAACTTTTCATCGCAAAGGCAATTCCCACATTTGCCAATGGAAAAACCAAGTGTAAAATTGTTGACATCTTCCATATTTCCACAACCAAATGTTTGTTGTGCCTGAAAATCAATATGCATGTGAACTCTTTCAAACAAAACAGAACATATAATTCAATTATGAAACATTATTGACTTGAGACCTGGCTGTGGCTGATTTACCTGAGTAAATCGGTCATCCGCATTCTTAGGTGGGATAACAAGATGTACATTCTGGTGACTTGGTCCAATAGCATTCACCTAACATGATAGATGATTCACATTTTCATAACACATTACATTGACAAATGTAGCAAACATTAGAAACACTCCTATGTTAATAAAAGCATACCTCCGACATTATTACGGTTGGATGTTGCTGTATGACATTGTTGATGATCGAAATTAACACGTATTGCACGCCATTTGGAAGACATTGAAGATTAATAATTACCTTGTCATGCCTCCAAATTTATAATAGCCCAAAGACAACTTAACAAAAACAACCTGAGATTCTTCTATGCGCTCTTGATGATTGGACCCCATAGTTGTCCATTCCTTATAAAGTGGAACTTGCACCTGCATTTCGTAATAGTCACAGGCATTCAACACATGAGATTAGGAAACCAAAATGCATAACACATGTATATATTGCTAATGACCGTCTACCAACCTGTTGTTGATGTAGTATAGGAGGTTGGCTGCTAGACATTAATCCATATTGCCATGAATTCGCTTCAGATTCCTGCATTAGGTCGGAAAGAACATATTACATTAAAATCTGCTATGAGAAAAAAATGCATACATCCGTTCACAACAATATGTGCAATAGTTTTACCTGCGTATTGGAAAGGGGGGTTGCTGTCGAAGTGCTACATTTCTTCGCATTCGTCCTCTTCTTTGTACATTTCTCTAGGCCACCCCTCATTCTCTTACTAGATGTAGGCTTTGTCTTCAACTTGACACCTCTTATGTGCTTCATGTGGGCAAAATTCAGGTCAACTTCATTCAGCACATTCACATCAGTAGTTGACCGTGACCGTTGGCTTAACTCATCATGCTGTCCTCTTAGGTTCTCGTCATCCACTATTTCTTCACCTTTCAATGTCTCATCAACCATGTTTAACATGTTCAGAAGATGTTGTTTAACAAGTTCATAGGTATCTCTCCTAGTTGCCGCTCTTGTAACCAACCGCGAGTTTAAGGTACACAATTCTTTATACCTTTTACCTGACAGCAACTTAGGGTCCATATCAGTTTCAATGATACTAGAGTGCTGACTACCATTCCTCCAACATTTCGCTTTCCTTGTCCATCGTTTTACTATGTATTTTCTTGGAATTGTGCTAATATTTTTTATGTTATACATCTTCAATACATGAGCGCATATGATCCCAGCAAACTCAAACTTTCCATAACTGCAATGAACTTCATCATTAGAAGAATCGTAACTGATGGAATGAGAGTACCTCTGCCCATCAATAGTAACCATGTACTTCTCAACCGAACCATCCTGACTACAAAGATTACAACTATAATCATGACACATAGTCCATTGATCTTGGAACCATTTAAAAACTTTTGGCATGTATACAGTTGCGGCATGCTTTAAAATTTTTACTGGTGCTGACAATGTTGGTCTGCTGACATTGCTCCTAAAATCAGCTTTTAACTCCTCATAACGGCGATCATCGAGCAGCCTGTGCATGTGAGTAAAGAATTGTAGTAAGTTGTCTTGATAAGCGACATACCCTTTCAAAGAATCGTTCATACTTTCAACTGCGTTGTGTTGTCATCATGTCGAACAGAATATTTTAGCCCATAAGCCAACGCCCACTTTTCCTTAATATGATACAAGCGTTGCAACCATTCATTGTCACGAAGTTCATATTTTCCGGCATCGATTCCATGCACCGACAAATTGTTCTTCTTCTTCACAGTCATATATGCATGCACTGAAGTCCCTTGAAAACTCTTTATACTTGCCGAACACACTACTCAAATGGATGGCAGCATTTTGGTAAATGTGCCAAATACATAGCCGATGATGAGTGTTTGGCCATGTTGACGCTAATCCCTTTGCAATTGCCGCATCTTGATCAGTCAGAACAGTTGTAGGTTGTTTGTCACGCATCGCCGTCTCAAATGTCTTGAACAACCACTCAAATGTAAGAGCAGTTTCATCATAGAGGAGTGCAACGCTAAAAACTGTTGTTTGCTTGTGATGATTGACACCGACAAACAACGCGAGTGGACGACCCTGACCGTTCTTCTTGTAAGTCGTATCGAAGCAGACAACATCACCAAAGTCTACGTTGTCATTCCTCATTTGAGCGTCAGACCAAAATATGTTCGTTATCAAATCATCTTCGTCGACTTGAATGGCATAGAAGAAATTAGGATCTTCCACCTGCATCTTATACAAATATTGTAACACCTCATGTGTATCTCCCTTTGTCATCTCTCTTGTCCGTTTAGTCCTCAAATAATTCTTGTAATCATCCCGAATGAAGCCAACATTATCTCTTCCACCTGCTTCCCTCACCATAAGATCATGGGATGCTTTCGGTTGAATTCCCACAGCATTTGCCATTTCAATTTGCAATACCACAGCTGAACATATCTTCCTATGACTTCTATGCAAATGTACCTTGTTCGGCGATGAAAGGTGGTGATTGTGCTCCTCCACAAATTCAATGACTTCAAATGATCCAGTTTGCAAACTATGAACTTTCATCATTGCCTCACACCCAAATCTTGTTCTTTGGTGGTGGAGCTCTTACACACGAGATCTCTTTTATCGAGGCATCCGTGACCACGAGCACTACTGACAAAGTAGCCTACAAATCAAGTTACCCTTTTATCTTTGTGACTTTTGCTTCGCTTAATTCCAAATCCCACATGCTTCCCATAAGTTAAATAAAATTGGTAGCTTCTTCTTACATCATGACTGCATGCCAATTTTTGGTACTAACTGTCTTCCAACCAATTGCCATGCGTTCATATTACAAAACCTAATCCCAATGCCAATATCATTCTGACCTTGCTCATCATCACATCCATAATTTAAACGACGACATGGTCTCGATGTACCTTCCATTTTCACACCTGTTAAATTAATACACGAGGACAATAAATTTCACATATGATTCATAACACAAGCAATAACGACAACTACATAAAACAGAGTTCATAATTTTTTTTTGTTTTCATCCATGTCTTAAACCATTCCATGTGTTATGTCATTCATATATCAGAAAAACATATGTGTATTGATGCTAAGTTGTTTCCAGTTAACAACCGATAGGTTTACTTTAACATGAACTATATCTTAATGTTTACCAAATCAATTGTAAAACATTTATTGTCATTGGTAGCAAGTTGCGTTAACAAAGGAAAACAAGTTAACAGAGTGTGAACATTTATTACCATTGCTAACCTTACAACATAGTTGCCTTAACACAAGAACCATACAACACAACCAACGGAGCTATCCCATATTAATTACCACTAACGTTATGTCAACAACCATTTATTAACACAAACATTCCAGATACATGACAATGAATAAGAAAAAGTTAAATAGACGGTTATAAGTTATATCACATGAAGAACATAAATGACTATACATTTCTTTAACAACCTACTTGTAAAAAAACAATATAAAAACACAACCATTTTCCTAATATCTGCACAACATTAAGTAATGGTTTTAAATGTTTTCACCTGAGAAGGAGAAGAAAGTTAAACACGTTGTTTGTAATCAGCTTGGTTGTTGGAGAAGAAGCTCTGTGTTTTTAGTTAAACAATAAACAACTTTCTAATATTACGAAGTAATTGAATGACGGGAATTGTTTGAGAGCATTTATTTGGAAATGACAACTCTTTCCCATGTCATGATTATTGTTAATTAATGAGTACAGAACTTTTTAATATTGCATATGTTAATTCATTTTCGTTTTATTTGCTTAAATAATGTAATGAAAAAAAAGTTCATTTCCGTTTCTTGCAATAGTTATAAGAACTAATTGAATTATATAATTGAATAACATAAACAACAACCGCAAATAATAATACCAATTTTAATTATGTTATGACTAATAATAGACATTTCTAATTCATATAATAAATTTATTTATCATAAGTAATAATAATAATAATAATAATAATAATAATAATAATAATAATAATAATAATAATAATAATAATAATAATAATAATAATAATCATAATAATAATAAAAATAACAATAATAAGATATAACAAATTTAATAATAATAATAATAATAAGATAAAATGATTTTAATAATAATAATTACATTAATAATAATAATAAAGATAATAATAACAATAAGAACAATAATAATAGAAATACTAATACTTAAACATAATAATAACAAATTTTAATAAATAGTAATAATTATTTTGAATGCTAATAAATAAAAATAACAATACTAATAATATTATAAACATTAAATTTTTTTTGAAAGGATGTTCTCGCTAAGAACACGTTGCCTCGCCTACTGAGAATTCGACTGAGAATGGGTTTGTCTCGCTAGGCAAGCCGACATGTCGCCTTAGCGAGACAGTGATGAATTTGACTCATTGAGGCGACACGTCATTATGTGAACGACCCATCTGGTTTGGCTCATTAGGCGACAAATCATCAGTGTGAGACGACCCATTCATTCGGTCGGCTCGCTAGGGCGAGGTGACGTGTCGCCCTAACGAGACAGGTCGAGATGGGCTGAATCGCTAGGGCGACGCGTCAGCCTAGCAATCGAATCCATTCCGGTTTTCTCGCTAAAGCATACGTCATATAATACTACTAGAGACATGCAGATTGTAGCAGTTATGATATATATAATAAAATTTATATATACTAATAAGTATATAAACTAAAGCAGGCAAATAATTATAATATATAAAATTTATAAGAATGATTATATTAATAAGAATCTTGAATTTAATAATAATAAGAACAAAATTAATAATAATAAGCAATTGTATAACATATATTACAAATAAAGATATATGCATTTAATCATTATAAGGACTTTTATAATAATAATAACAATAATACTAATACTAATACTAATACTAATATTGACCAAAAATTTAACTACTTAATTAATAGGATTTTGAATAATAACTACACACACTAAAGTCGAAAATAATAATAATAACAATTAAATTTTATAAGCAATATAAATTTAATCGAACAAACAAAATTTATAATATGAATTATAACAATTTAAATTATAATCATAGAAATTAACTTAATTAATAAATTTAATAATAATAATAAAGATATATGCATTTAATCATTATAAGGAATTTAATAATAATAATAATAATAATAATAATAATACTAACACTAATAAAAATATTGATACAATATTTTATTAAATAATTTATAAGCTTTTTAACAATAGGTATACAAACTAAACCCGGACAAAAAAAATATAAAACTAAATTAAGAATGATTAATTGCAACATGTTCCTCGCACTCTGAGAAGAGTGGGAGGAACAACCTCGCACTTAGTAGAGTGCGAGGGTCTGGCCATCACAAAGACTGAATGTTTTTAAGTTTGTTAATTTTTTTATATTTCTTTTTCTGATTTTTCAAAATTGATAAATTATTTTTTTTGTCTTACCTCCGTTTACTTTTTTTTTTTGAAAAAGAAAAATATTTTATTAAAATATGGGTCTACAAGAGTAGATACAGTGCAGTACACAAGGTATGTAATTAAGAGTTGTAAGACTCATGGTTTATATCGCATGTAGGGAGCGAAATTACATTCGATCATGCAAAGTTTTTGGAGATGAAGAGGTAGAGCAATTTACATGGCGAATTTTGTCGAATGACCACTGAAGCTAACTTTGCTAGAAATCATAAAGTCATTAACCTCTCGGTAAACATGAATGATGGACGATTTGAGGCCGAGAGCATACATCGAATATCTTAATGACGCTTCATACCTCCAGGCCAAAGTTACGAATTATAGTGCGATGGTTGCACAATGCCCTTATTATCTGTTTGAACTGTATTTTCTGGAACCCACAGCAACATAAAACCAAGGCCACAAACTATGGCCTCTATTTCCATGGAAAAGCTATCATTGTAATTCTGATCGACATTCAGCAAAAAAGAAAGAACCATTGGCAGTACGTACCACGAAACCCCAGCCTGAAGGTCCGGGACATCCAAGTGATGAGCCATCAGTGTTAAGAACAACAATACAATCATCCGGGGGTCTCCAACATAAAGTCATAATCTTCGGCTGGCGAGGTAAGTGAAATGGACAGTTAAAAGATTGGGATAAAGTCTCCAGCTCTCGTCTATCCTTTGAAAGTAATTTATGTACTCGCACCATATAGGAGATATGCTGCATAATTGAAAAAATCAGGGTTGAGACCGTTGTGGACTTACCCTCATATACGCACAGATTACGCATTTTCCACAGTTCCCAAAGGATGAAATAAGGTATGACCGAAATGATCACAGCTCGTGCAGTTTCTCCCCTTCCAAGCGTAGACCACTCCCGTATAAAAGGCCATAGTGCAGGGGGGAAAGATAAATGAATATCTAATAGGGTTGCAAAATGTCTCCAGACCATTCTGGCCGAGGGACACTCATAAAAAATATGCTGCACACTTTCGGCTGCTAAGGAACAAATACTACATCTCGATGGATTGAGAAAGAAACCCAACTTGTTCAATGTTTAGGAAAGGGAGAAGGAATTATAAAGGCATACACAAAATGGAGATTTTTTGGCGAAACTTATTCCAAGCTTGACGAAGAGAGATATTGATAGGGTTGCGGTGTTAAGTCAAACCAGACTTCACGTATTAAATAATTTTGATGACAAACAAAGAGAAATATACAAATGAAAATTAGATGGACGCATGAGAAGTAAAAAACAACTGAAGGAGAAAAATCAGCAAGTAAGAATCACCAAGCGAAAAGCGCATTTAAAGCTTTACAAGAGAAGCGGATGAAAGCTTTACAAGAGAAAAGCGGGAAAAGCTTTACAAGAGAAAAGGCATTTAAAGCTTTACAAGAGAAAAGCGGCGCAAAGCTTCTGAGAAAGCGGCGATACAAAATATCGACGGAAGAAAGAAACATCGGTTTGAGTTAGTTCTGAGTCAAACCAATAACCGCTTTTCAAGATTCAAGCGATATATTAAGAAGCAGTTGAAGAACCCGACTATAAATAAGAGTCGAGATTGAAGAAGATATAACCATGAAACCTTGAATATTCAACTTTGATTTTGATTATCTCGAGAAAAATTTATGAGCGATATTTCGAGTGAGCAGTGTTAAGAGCATTTCTATTGTAACAAGCTCTTTACTATTCTTTCAATTAGAAAGTGTTACGAGATAGCTGAAGAGGCTAAGAGTAAAAGAATACTTCTGTAAAGAGACCTAGAAAGGCTCGAGTTGAAAGAATACTTGTAAATGCTGAAATAGTGAAATCTCGAGAAGGATATCGAGGATGGGCGTAGCCCATGGTTTGGGGTGAACCGGGATAAATTGCTGTGTTTTCTTTCTACTCATATTACTTATATCGTAGTTTTCAAAATTAACAAATTTTTTCAAACTAATTACTGAATTGATTTGATAAGTTTTGAAAGAACAAGTAATTTTAAAGGGATTAACGAAAAATTTATCACAATTCAACCCCCTTCTTGTGTATCTTGATCATATTATTGTTCAATATATTAACGTGTGATTCACTTCAATTGGTATCGAGCACGGTGTTCAAGAATCACTTTAATAAAGTGTGAATTAAAGAAAATGGTGGAATCACATGTATATTGTCAAGGAGCTTGATCACTAGACCTCCAAAGATTGATGGTGAAGACTACCATTATTGGAAGGACCGGATGAGATTGTTTATCGAATCTACTCATATTGACCTTTGGGACATCATCGAGAACGGACCATACACACCTGAAGATGATGATAAAAATCAATTCCACGAGAAAGATGGACGGTGAAAGCGAAAAGCAAGATTTCAACTAAACTCCAAGGTAAAATTTTTCTTGAGTTATGCATTGAGCAGAAGCGAGTATGACAAAGTTCATGGATGCGACACTGCCAAAGAAATGTGGGATACATTATCAATTGCACATGAAGGAACAAATCAAGTCGAGGAGTCCAAGATAAGCATTCGGTGCATCGATGCGAGTTGTTCAAAATGAAAAGAAGAGACCATTGATCAAATGTTTGGAAGATTTCAAACAATTGTTAATGGGCTAAAAGCTCTTGGAAGAACGTACAACAGTAAAGACCATGTTCAAAAGATTTTGAGGAGTCTGCCAAAAAGATGGAGTGTTGGACCCCGTCTCCGAAGCCCAACATTCGGACCCATCCAGCGTAGAAGACCCACAACCGAACACATATGCTAATCACAAATATGGAAAAATTTCACTTTATAAAAATTCGGGGTTAGCTCTTGATAAAAAAAATGATCCCTCGGATCTCACGATTCCAACATGCAACTGGAATCGCTCAATTGAGTTAGGAATGAAGATGTTATGGTTAAAACACTATCTCAAGAAAACAATCAAAATCGAGCACTACCGACTTCGGGTAAGCATTTGAAAATATTAAAGGCTTAATCACTGATCGGTCTCTTCATAGAACTTATAGGTTTATGCCTCTAGTTTAATTTAAAACAAGAATCGCTTTGATCGGAGCTCTATAGCTCAAGATATTTTAAAAATTCTGAAGCATAGTCAGCCCTTATCAACTGATCGCCATGCTTCGTTTCAAACCACCATTTTCAATTTGAAAGAAAATCTGATAAGTCCAGTGTAGAAAGGTAGAAAAATCTTTTAGAAATCCAATGCTTCGAGAATGAGGTCGATCGGAGGTCTGTGCAAAAAGTCAATTCGGGTTAGGAATGAAGATGTTATGGTTAAAACACTATCTCGAAGAAAACAATCAAAACTGAGCACTACCGACTTCGGGTAAGCATTTGAAAATATTAAAGGCTTAATCACTGATCGGTCTCTTCATAGAACTTATAGGTTTATGCCTCTAGTTTAATTTAAAACAAGAATCGCTTTGATCGGAGCTCTATAGCTCAAGATATTTTAAAATTTCAAGCATAGTCAGCCCTTATCAAGCGATCGCCATGCTTCGTTTCAAACCACCATTTTCAATTTGAAAGAAAATCTGATAAGTCCAGTGTAGAAAGGTAGAAAAATCTTTTAGAAATCCAATGCTTGAGAATGAGGTCGATCGAGTGCATGCAAAAAGTTATGGCCAAAAGAAGGAAAAGGGTCGTAAGACAAAAGCAGAGCGATAAAATGAGGCGAAGATGGCGTCATCCTTAGCAAAAAATCAGACGGAGATGATGTCATCCTCGGCAAAAATCGACGCGGAGATGAGCAGAACATCGTCGATTTTTGCTCTGATAACATCGTCTGGTTTTTGCTCTGATGCATCATCTGGTTTTTGCTACGATGCATCGTCTGGTTTTGCTATAGTGCATCGTCTGGTTTTGCTACGATGCATCGTCTAGTTTTTGCTCTGATTACATCGTCGGTTTTTGCTCTGATCATCGTCTGGTTTTTGCTCTGATGCAGCTCCACTTGCAAAGGTCATAACTTTCCATTCGAACTCCAAATTTAACAAAATTGGTGTCTATTTCATAGAAAAGAAAGATCTACATTTTTCATGAAGATCACTGGCCCAAATTCCAACTCTATAAGGGTCAAAATGGTCACAAAGGTTCTGTCTAAAAATCATCATTTGACAGCACCTACATTTAATTCTAACCACTCCACCTACCATTTTAATCCCTCATAAATAGCTTATAAACATCTTAGAAGAACCTACAGCTACTTTATCACTCTCGAGGAGTCATAAAGCTCCCATACAATCCTCTAACAACACGAAATATCGAAAATGCAACATACCGAATTTACAAAACTTTTACAACTCCTAACCTTGGAAATTTTCCAGCAAGCTCTTTCAAGGCAAAACCCAGCAGACACCCAGCGAAATCTCAAACTTAAAAGAATGGTACACATGCTTCACACATGGGTCACAAATCAACAAAAACATATAATGAAGAGAGTACTAGAGCTCTCATTCTCTTTTCCAATCATAAGAAAGATTCATGCATAGCTTTGGTTACATATTGGCATATTCATCAAAATCAAGTACAAAACACAAAAGATGAGATGCTCAATGATCAATATGCTTACAAAGCTATTCAAAAGCTAGTTATTAACTTAATACAAAAGTTCCTAAGTTCTTGGGTGATGTCGATGCCTTGCAAGGTTCGACTCTCAACTTGAATTTTCACGAGGAGGGAGAATGGGGTGAGCAAAACACGGCTCAGTGGCTAACAAGTTTATAGCCATCGAGTAATGAGCCACACACACACACATCATTAATAATTCAAAACATTAGCAATTAACTCAACTCATCACATAAAGCATAACATGGAATCCTCTTGCAATTAAAACACATATTATGCATCATGAACACAAATAAATGATGGGATGCAAGCAATTGGCTCGAGAGTTCCATAAACACGACGAAAACCGAAGTTTACCGTAATCACGACGAGTCCATTTTTCGGATCTCGTATGTAACATCCCGTTACCGGTGTGACGGGTATGTCAGTAATTTGGATCGGGTTAGGATTTCGTACAGGCAAATGTGGCATTGCACATGCATTATAGTTTCGATAGTCATTGGTAAATGATTATTGATTTTCCAAGCATATATATATATATATACATGTATGGCAATTCCCGACATGATTGTGTAAATTGGAAATTTGGTTATTATCGTTCAAATGAGAATTGATTTGTGAAAATTGGAAATAAAGTAAAAGTGTACATATCAGGTTTTGAATATGGAATTGGAATGAAATTGAGTTTAGGGGAATTGGAAATTTAAATTTGAGTATGAGAGCGGGCATTTCCTAATTTTTTGAATTTATGGAAATTTTCTGAAATTTTAGAGAATCGAGTGCAGACCGGAAAATGATATATTAGATGATAAAGCTGGATTCGGGTCCGAGATTGATTGACAATTGATATGAGATTATTTGAGATATGATTTTAGGATTTGCTATTAATTGTTATTGCGAATCGGAAGAAATTAGAATCGAAATTGGATTGAGGTGGTTTTAGATTTGGACTTGTGGCAATTAAATTGCCAAACAAGCCCTAAGTCATTTTATATATATGCCTAAAGCATCGATTTAAATCGTTTGCTTTCAAAATGAATGAGTTTAAGTCATGGGTGGAGAGTAGCTTGGATTTGGAGATTCTTGGAGGATTTTCAGCGGTTGAAGCTTGAATCAAGTAAGTTTATACTTGTTTATGAGTTAAATCGTTTCATTTGATCATTGATTTGAGTATGAATTGGTTTAGAGAATTTGAAAGTTACGGATGATAGGGTTTTGAGATTTTCGTTGGTTTTGATTTGGGTTTTGATGAAAAATAGTTTAAATGATGGATTGAGGCTAGAAATGAGTTGAGTGTAGTATCTAAGTTGATTGGGAGTGATTTGAAGTGAATCGGATAGATTGTTATCGTAAAATCGAGAAATTTACGGGTTTGGACGATTTTACGGGTTATGCGTCATGACGATGTGATGAACACGCCATGACGAGCCTTTCCAGCGTGCTGCGTCCACGAAATAAATAAATAAATAAATTGTCGCCGCGACGAGCTGAAATCGGTTACGCAGCTGCGACAAGGGATGTTGTCTTGCCCATGACGAAGACTTTACATGTCGCCGCCGCGACGAGACCTAAGCGCCGTCACGGCGCGGATGTGGTTACGCCAGGAGAGAAAGGAAGTGTGGCGCGGCGAAGAGAGACTTCGCCCGGCGACGACCATCTTACTGGCGAGGACGCCTAAATTTTCGAGGTGGTGTTTGTTTTAAAGGGTTTATTCTTAATGAATTGGCTATGGACTAATTGAATTTTGAGTCTAGGAATTGCAAATTAGAAGAAGTGAAATTAAGTGATTATGAGATGATTGTTACAAGTAATGAGCTTGAGGATTGACTTCAATGAATTGGTGTCTAAATGATTATTGGAATTGAGTGGTAAGCGATTAGTGATTGTGATTCTAATTGATAATTGAGATCTGGAATTGTTATGGACTAGAGTGAGAGTGATCCAATTGAAATTGGGAATTGAATCGGAAAGTCATAACATGTATAGTATTGATCGAAATTGCTATTGATTATTGAATTTGGTATGATTGGTAATGTGTGATTTATTTGATTTGATATAGAGGTTCCGATGGATCGACATTCCACGGACAGTATTGGGACTTCCAGGCGGTAGCTCGGAAGTGTAGGTGAGTAACCTAGTTGGTTTCTCAGCCATATGTGTTTATTAATTATATGCATTGATTGCCGTGAGGAAGCGGATGGATAGATGTGTGATTGATTTGATTGATTTCGGACCATGGGTATTCGAAATATTTGATTGTGATATTGAAGTGCAAAGATGAGTAAATAAGTATGTGTAAATGCATGAGTAAATTGGATTGTAAATGTGTTAATGAAATGAAATGTAAAAGCATAGGAATGAAATATGGACTAAAAGTCCGAGGACATTGAAATGATCGGAAATAGTAATTAATTGAAATTGGAAATAGAAATGCAATAATTGGAAATTGGAAAGTGACATGTGCATTCATGCATAGTAAATGATCGATAATAGTAGTTGTGACCGGTGGTACCAGCGTATGCGAGCCACGAGGCTCGATGCATGCCCGTCCTTTGGGCTTTCAGGCACATCATGCCCAATGTATATGATAGAGCTTTAAGCTCAACGCCGCGAGACCTCGGGTCCAACGGTGATAGAGCCTCGGGCTCACCGCAGGCATATCAAGCCCAGCGATTTGAGCCAGCGCTCAGCGTAAATGATTTGGTATGCAGTCACAACAACGAAAAGAAAATGAAAGTGTCACATGTACATTGCATATGTGTATGGTGATTGAAAATGTAAATTATTTGCAAATGGTGAGAGATGTGAATAAGGAAATTGCATGTGATATTACCGTAAATGCTCACATGTATTATATGTATATGATTGTGAATGCATGAGTTGGGTGAACCATCGATGATGGTTTCTCACCGAGTTCGCAAACTCACCCAACATTGCAATTGTTTTTCAGAGGCGAAGAGTACCCGTTAGACCAACGGGAGTATGATCATTGCTAGCAAGGCGTAGTATCGGGTCGGGATCGATGTCGTCACATCTGCATTAGTATAGTGATTTGTTCAATGGGCCCTAACTAGATAAATGTAAAATTGTATTGTGTTTTAGTGATTACTAAAATGTGTTGAAATGGCATTGGAACCCAGTTGGGTCATGCCTTTACCTTATCTGTGATTGAGGACTATTGAGTGCCTTTTGTGACCGAAATCGTATTTGATTGAAAAGATTTTAAGCAAATTGGGCTAAAGTGTTTATTGATTTCAACTTGTTTAATTGTTTTGAAAAGAAAAGTGTTACAATGAGTTTTAAATTGATAATGATTGCTCTAGCATGCCACCCTCATGGTCACGGGCTCGAGATATCCTTTGTAGATGTCGGGTTTGGGTCTCATGGGAGTTGAGTGTTACATTTGTGGTATCGAGCCCGTAGTACAATCTTACATAGGCGTTTGAGAAAATGTATCTAAGTGCATGCATTTAAAGTCATGTCTTGGCAGACAGTGACGACTGATCCCTAGTCTAGCATATGAGTCTCATACATGAGCCTGTACTAGTGGTCTACATGATTAGAAATAGTGAAGAAAAGATGATATATAGAATGTGATAAATGGAAGTTGTGGATACCAAGGAATAAGAATAGATATATGGTACGATATGATAATTGGAGATTCAGTGTAATGGTACTGAAGAATACGACATTAGAGTTATATTGGAATGTATTAGTGAATGTGAAATTGATGTAACTATGTATATATGTAGTTTCGGATTGATAGAGGGAGTATAGAGATATGTGAAAGATGGCAAGATTGAAAGTGTATAAGTAAAGTGAATGGAAATAAAATGTTTTATGATTAGAGTTGCGCAGCGAGAGCGCGATGGGAGTTATGATTGGAAATCTATGACTTAGAGTCAAAATATGTTAAGTGAGAAAGTAAGAATGAATGTACATTTGTGATATAGATTTGAGTATGATTGCGTAAAACGAAATAATGAAAAGATCGAAAGGTGAGAAAATGATATTGGTAGATGAAAAAGTTGAAAAGTTGTTAAGGTTCCATGGATTTGCCTATCTGAATGCACACCTTGATAATGGAAATGATATCGGAAATCAATTGGTGAGTCAGTGGATAACCGCCAATCATAATTGTGTAGTTAAAAATTTATTTGAGTTAGAATAAGAAATGAAAGTGCTTATAGTGATTGATGGGAAAATGAATTACGACTACAATCAGGATATTATGGTAAAAATCCTCATGATTGAGGATTGGTGCAAAAAGGAGCAATGTGGTCAAAAAGCAAATGAGTTTGAGGTATCCTAAATGTAAGTGATATGAGTTGTTTTACTTCTATTTCTCGATGAGATGACGTGAAAAGGATATCCTATATGAATTGTGGCATAATTGATCCTCATGAGATATTAAGAGCTATAGTTAACCTTGATGTCTAAAGGCATTGATAATGACTGATAAGGAATGTGATGATTGTTGATGATTAGGAATTGAAAGAAGAATTTCCCTGAATTGGATTGAGTCGATTAAATGATTCAAATTGAAAAGTTTAGCAATGAAAGGACAAATTGGAGATAAATGTGAAATGAATGAAAATTCGTTATTGGGAGTGTAAAAGATAGAATAAGTTATTTAGAAGTATGTGTTATGTTAATGTATAGACTACGACTGTGTAATAGGATTCTTGAATTAGTTGTGATTATGAGGAGCATAACGGTTCAGGTATATTTTGTCGTGAAGCATAAAGAGAATTTGATGAATGTATTATTAACCCAGTTTATAATGATAGCGAATAAATTGAAATAGGTGGAGAAGTTAGTGTAAGAGAATCTGTGTCTGAATATGCTAAAATGAGATTGAGAAAATGGTTAGAACATCATTCCTCGTTGAAAACGAATAATAATTTAAGAGTTTTGCAATTGATCATAGGTGTAAAGAGTTCGTTATTTTACTGAAGAGTGAAATGTTTATATTGAGTTGAAAGTGGATAGTGATTGTGATCATTGATGATCGATGGAATACATTTGAAAAAAATGAAGAAGATAAATTGGTACAGTTGAGGAAATTATATAGCACACAAGTTCCATAAGAGTATCTTTGACCGTGATTGAACCATTAGTGGATGAATTATTATTTGAATATCGTATTGGGAGAGATAATGACGATAGGGAATTGATAAAATCTTGAAATTGCAAAGGGTATTTATATAAGGAATTTGGAGTTGTGTTAGAACCGATTGTATGATAAATATGTTCGAAATTGTTAAAGGTTTTCGATTTTAGTTCTGATGAAAATGTTAGAGAAAATGTGTGAAGTGTATGACATGATTGTAAAAGAGAGACATTTGGAGATTTTACATTATATGCGTATGTAATAAATTGTAAAGATTTAAAATGTGATCGATTGAAATAATGTCTGAGATTTTATATGTGTGGAGATCAAGATAATCTTATAGGCCACATTGGTATTTGATGATTTGGAAATTTAGTGTATCGAACATGTTGTAACTGTTTGAGGTTCTATTAAATGCAAAATTTGTTTGGATGTATATCGTTTGTAAAGCAATAATGATTAAGATATATGAGTGAATTGGGAAAAAGGATTATGTGTTTGAATGTTTTAAAAATTTTGTTAAGGAAGCAAATAATTAGGCGATAAGGTTATGAGACCTAATGTAAGATTGAGTGTAAACTGTCAAGTTGGTAAAATACAGAAAGAACGTATTAGTGAGTGGGATTCCAAAACAAGTATGCAAGTGTGTATTGAAAGCATGGCAAAATTCGAATTGAGAATGTTAAATTTGTGGACCTTATCGAGGAATTGTGAATAGGAGAAAGGTGACTGGACTAAGAAGGATGAGTAAAATTCATTAAAGGAACTGTTAGTGAAAATTCAAGGAATACTCGAAGTTATAAGTTCTAGTAAGAGTGTAATAGAAGGGTAATAGAAAATAGAATGTAATATTGAGAAATTATGAGTATGTTTGATTTACATAATTGACTGTTGTTATCAATGTGAAACTAGTATGTTGTTGGAGTTCATAAGGTTATGTGATTAATGTATAGATTAGATTGATTGTGAAAATAGTAATTGCTAAATTGGGGGCATTATCTGAAAAGTGTATTAAAGGTCATATATCCATTGTTCGTCCGGACAGGAAAGTGAACAGGACCTAATGTGTTGAAGGCCCCTAATGATTTGAGTTAAGATTGATAGGTGATTTGAATCAGTAATAGTGGTTAAGAAATCCAAAATTTATGAGAATGAGTCAAATTAATTATTATTGAGGTTATTACAATATAAGCTGATAATGGATTAAAAAAATGTTTCAAAGTATATCGCCTCGGCCAAGATACACTTAGATGAGATAGAGGCGAAATTGAGAAACAAAATTAGTTATTAGTGGCCTCAATATGACCGTGTTGTGAATCGATTTATGGATTGACAAATCGATCTAAGCCTAAAAGATGAATTGGATTAAGTAAGTGCCATATGGATGAAGCAGGGAATATTGATATGATCGGATGTGTGATCGAATATGTGTATTATTGGTATTGAATATGAAGAATTGTGAGTAATGATAGAAAATCGTTAAAACAATGTAGAGTTTAAAAAAAAGGGTAAGTGATCGTATTAATTCGGTAAAGTGGCGGATATTAGTTTTGTGTTATCGTGATAAAAGTTCCCCATCCATCGATAAATTGTATATGAAATTTTGAGGACAAAATTTTATAAGGAGGAGAATTGTAACATCCGTTACGGTGTGGCGGTATGTCGATAATTTGGATCGGGTTAGGATTTAAATGCAGCAAATGTGGCATTGCACATGCATTATAGTTTCGATAGTCATTGGTAAATGATTATTGATTTTCAAGCATATATATATATATACATGTATGACAATTCCAGACATGATTGTGTAAATTGGAAATTTGGTTATTATCGTTCAAATGAGAATTGATTTGTGAAAATTGGAAATAGAGTAAAAGTGTACGATCAGGTTTTGAATATGGAATTGGAATGAAATTGAGTTTAGGGAATTGGAAATTTAAATTTGAGTATGAGGCGGGCATTTCCTAATTTTGTGAATTTATGGAAATTTTTCTGAAATTTTAGAGAATCGAGTGCAGATGGGAAAATGATATATTGGTGATAAAGCTGGATTCGGTCAGAGATTGATTGACAATTGATATGAGATTATTTGAGATATGATTTTAGGATTTGCTATTAATTGTTATTGCGAATCGGGAGAAATTAGAATCGAAATTGGATTGAGGTGGTTTTAGATTTGGACTTGTGGCAATTAAATTGCCAAACAAGCCCTAAGTCATTTATATATATGCCTAAAGCATCGATTTAAATCGTTTTGCTTTCAAAATGAATGAGTTTAAATCATGGGTGGAGAGTAGCTTGGATTTGGAGATTCTTGGAGGATTTTCAGCGGATTGAAGCTTGAATCAAGTAAGTTTATACTTGTTTATGAGTTAAATCGTTTCATTTGATCATTGATTTGAGTATGAATTGGTTTAGAGAATTTGAAATTACGGATGATAGGGTTTTGAGATTTTCGTTGGTTTTGATTTGGGTTTTGATGAAAAATAGTTTAAATGATGGATTGAGGCTAGAAATGAGTTGAGTGTAGTATACTAAGTTGATTGGGAGTGATTTGAAGTGAATCGGATAGATTGTTATCGAAAATCGAAAATTTCGGGTTTGGACGATTTTACGGGTTCGCACGTCATGACGATGTGATGAACACTTGTGACGAGCCTTTCCGGCGTAATGTCGCGACGAATAAATAAATAAATAAATTGTCTTGTGACGAGCTGAAATCGGTTACCTGACGCGACGAGGATGTTGTCTTGTGCAAAGCACTTTCTGTCGCGCCGCCGCGACGAGACCTAAGCGCTTGTCGCGGCGGCGGATGTGGTTACGCCACGGAGAGAAAGGAAGTGTGGCATGGCGGCGGGAGACTTCATGCCGGCGGCGACCATCATTGGCGAGGACGCCTAAATTTTCGAGGTGGTGTTTGTTTTAAAGGGTTTATTCTTAATGAATTGGCTATGGACTAATTGAATTTTTGAGTCTAGGAATTGCAAATTAGAAGAAGTGAAATTAAGTGATTATGAGATGATTATTACAAGTAATGAGCTTGAGGATTGACTTGAATGAATTGGTGTCTAAATGATTATTGGAATTGAGTGGTAAGCGATTAGTGATTGTGATTCTAATTGATAATTGAGATCTGGAATTGTTATGGACTAGAGTGAGAGTGATCGAATTGAAATTCGAGAATTGAATCGGAAAGTCATAACATGTATAGTGTTTATCGAAATTGCTATTGATTATTGAATTTGGTATGATTGGTAATGTGTGATTTATTTGATTTGATATAGAGGTTCCGATGGATCGACATTCCACAGACGATATTGGGACTTCGGTGGTGGCTTTTCGGAAGTGTAGGTGAAATAACCTAGTTGGTTTCTCACCATATGTGTTTATTAATTATATGCATTGATTGCCGTGAGGAAGCGGATGGATAGATGTGTGATTGATTTGATTGATTTGGACCATGGGTATTGAAATATTTGATTGTGATATTGAAGTGCAAAGATGAGTAAATAAGTATGTGTAAATGCATGAGTAAATTGGATTGTAAATGTGTTAATGAAATGAAATGTAAAAGCATAGGAATGAAATACTGACTAAAAGTCCGAGGACATTGAAATGATCGGAAATAGTAATTAATTGAAATTGGAAATAGAAATGCAATAATTGGAAATTGGAAAGTGACATGTGCATTCATGCATAGTAAATGATCGAGATAATAGTAGTTGTGACCGGTGGTACCAGCGTATGCGAGCCACGAGCTCGATGCCTTGCGCCGTCCTTTGGGCTTTCAGGGCACATCATGCCCAATGTATATGATAGAGCTTTAAGCTCAACGCTTGCGGACCTCGGGTCCAACGATGATAGAGCCTCGGGCTCACCGCAGGCATATCAAGCCCAACGATTTGAGCCACGGCTCAGCGTAAATGATTTGGTATACGGTCACAACAACGAAAAGAAAATGAAAGTGTCATGTACATTGCATATGTGTATGGTGATTGAAAATGTAAATTATTGCAAATGGTAGAGAGATGTGAATAAGGAAATTGCATGTGATATTCTGTAAATGCTCATGTATTATATGTATATGATTGTGAATGCATGAGTTGGGTGAACCATCGATGATGGTTTCTCACCGAGTTATAAACTCACCCACATTGCAATTGTTTTTCAGAGGCGAAGAGTACCCCGATTAGACCAGCGGAGTATGATCGCCTAGCAAGCGCGTGAGTATCGGGTCGGGATCGGTGTCGTCACATCTGCATTAGTATAGTGATTTGTTCATGGGCCCTAACTAGATAAATGTAAAATTGTATTGTGTTTTAGTGATTACTAAAATGTGTTGAAAATGGCATTGGAACCCAGTTGGGTCATGCCTTTACGCTTATCTGTGATTGAGGACTATTGAGTGCCTTTTGTGACTGAAATCGTATTTGATTGAAAAGATTTTCGTAGCAAATTGGGCCTAAAGTGTTTATTGATTTCCGCTTGTTTAATTGTTTTGAAAAAGAAAAGTGTTACAATGAGTTTTAAATTGATAATGATTGCTCTAAAGATGCCACCCTCATGGTCACGAGCTCGGATATCCTTTGTAGATGTCGGGTTCGGGTCTCGCGGGAGTTGGGGTGTTACATTTGTGGTATCAGAGCCCAGAAGTACAATCTTACATGGGCGTTTTGAGAAAATGTATCTAAGTGCATGCATTTAAAGTCATGTCTTGGCAGACAGTGACGACTGATCCCTAGTCTAGCATATGAGTCTCATACATGAGCCTGTACTAGTGGTCTACATGATTAGAAATAGTGAAGAAAAGATGATATATAGAATGTGATAAATGGAAGTTGTGGATACCAAGGAATAAGAATAGATATATGGTACGATATGATAATTGGAGATTGATGTAATGGTGCTTTGAAGAATCGACATTAGAGTTATATTGGAATGTATTAGTGAATGTGAAATTGATGTAACTATGTATATATGTAGTTTCGGATTGATAGAGGAGTATAGAGATATGTGAAAGATGGCAAGATTGAAAGTGTATAAGTAAAGTGAATGGAAATAAAATGTTTTATGATTAGAGTTATTGTGAGAGCGCGATGGGAGTTATGATTGGAAATCTATGACTTAGAGTCAAAATATGTTAAGTGAGAAAGTAAGAATGAATGTACATTTGTGATATAGATTTGAGTATGATTAAGTAAAACGAAATAATGAAAAGATCGAAAGGTGAGAAATGATATTGGTAGATGAAAAGTTGAAAAGTTGTTAAGGTTCCATGGATTTGCCTATCGAATGCACACTTGATAATGGAAATGATATCGAAATCAATTGGTGAGTCGGTGGATAACCGCCAATCATAATTGTGTAGTTAAAATTTATTTGAGTTAGAATAAGAAATGAAAGTGCTTATAGTGATTGATGGGAAAATGAATTACGACTACAATCGATATTATGGTAAAAATCCTCGTGATTGAGGATTGGTGCAAAAAAGAACAATGTGGTCAAAAAGCAAATGAGTTTGAGGTATCCTAAATGTAAGTGATATGAGTTGTTTTACTTCTATTTCTCGATGAGATGACGTGAAAAGGATATCTATATGAATTGTGGCATAATTGATCCTCATGAGATATTAAGAGCTATAGTTAACCTTGATGTCTAAAGGCATTGATAATGGCCGATAAGGAATGTGATGATTGTTGATGATTAGGAATTGAAAGAAGAATTTCCTGAATTGGATTGAGTCGATTAAATGATTCAAATTGAAAAGTTTAGCAATGAAAGGACAAATTGGAGATAAATGTGAAATGAATGAAAATTCGTTATTGGGAGTGTAAAAGATAGAATAAGTTATTTAGAAGTATGTGTTATGTTAATGTATAGACTACATTTGTGTAATAGGATTCTTGAATTAGTTGTGATTATGAGGAGCATAACGGTTCGGTATATTTTATCGTGAAGCATAAAGAGAATTTGATGAATGTATTATTAACCCGTTTATAATGATAGCGAATAAATTGAAATAGGTGGAGAAGTTAGTGTAAGAGAATGCGTATGCGAATATGCTAAAATGAGATTGAGAAAATGGTTAGAACATCATTCCTCGTTGAAAACGAATAATAATTTAAGAGTTTTGCAATTGATCATAGGTGTAAAGAGTTCGTTATTTTACTGAAGAGTGAAATGTTTATATTGAGTTGAAAGTGGATAGTGATTGTGATCATTGATGATCGATGGAATACATTTGAAAAAAATGAAGAAGATAAATTGGTACAGTTGAGGAAATTATATAGCACACAAGTTCCATAAGAGTATCTTTGACCGTGATTGAACCATTAGTGGATGAATTATTATTTGAATATCGTATTGGGAGAGATAATGACGATAGGGGAATTGATAAAATGCGAAATTGCAAAGGGTATTTATATAAGGAATTTGGAGTTGTGTTAGAACCGATTGTATGATAAATATGTTCAGAAATTGTTAAAGGTTTTCTGATTTTAGTTCTGATGAAAATGTTAGAGGAAAATGTGTGAAGTGTATGACCTTGATTGTAAAAAGAGAGACATTTGGAGATTTTACATTATATGCGATATGTAATAAATTGTAAAGATTTAAAATGTGATCGATTGAAATAATGTGCAGAGATTTTATATGTGTGGAGATCAGTATAATCTTATGGGCCACATTGGTATTTGATGATTTGGAAATTTAGTGTATCAGAACATGTTGTAACCGTTTGAGGTTCTATTAAATGTAAATTTGTTTCGGATGTATATGCGTTTGTAAAGCAATAATGATTAAGATATATGAGTGAATTGGGAAAAAGGATTATGTGTTTGAATGTTTTAAAAATTTCGTTAAGGAAGCAAATAATTAGGCGATAAGGTTATGAGACCTAATGTAAGATTGAGTGTAAAGCTATCAAGTTGGTAAAATCTGAAAAAACGTATTAGTGAGTGGGATTCCAAAACAAGTATGCAAGTGTGTATTGAAAGCATGGCAAAATTGAATTGAGAATGTTAAATTTGTGGACCTTATCGAGGAATTGTGAATAGGAGAAAGGTGACTGGACTAAGAAGGATGAGTAAAATTCATTAAAGGCTGTTAGTGAAAATTCAAGGAATACTCGAAGTTATAAGTTCTAGTAAGAGTGTAATAGAAGGGTAATAGAAAATAGAATGTAATATTGAGAAATTATGAGTATGTTTGATTTACATAATTGACTGTTGTTATCAATGTGAAACTAGTATGTTGTTGGAGTTCATAAGGTTATGTGATTAATGTATAGATTAGATTGATTGTGAAAATAGTAATTGCTAAATTGGGGGCATTATCTGAAAAGTGTATTAAAGGTCATATATCCATTGTTCGTCCGGACAGGAAAGTGAACAGGACCTAATGTGTTCGAAGGCCCTGAATGATTTGAGTTAAGATTGATAGGTGATTTGAATCAGTAATAGTGGTTAAGAAATCCAAAATTTATGAGAATGAGTCAAATTAATTATTATTGAGGTTATTACAATATAAGCTGATAATGGATTAAAAAAATGTTTCAAAGTATATCGCCTCGGCCAAGATACACTTAGATGAGATAGAGGCGAAATTGAGGAAACAAAATTCGTTATTAGTGGCCTCAATATGACCGTGTTGTGAATCGATTTATGGATTGACAAATCAGTCTAAGCCTAAAAGATGAATTGGATTCGTAAAGTGCCATATGGACAGAAACAGGGAATATTGATATGATCGGATGTGTGATCGAATATGTGTATTATTGGTATTGAATATGAAGAATTGTGAGTAATGATAGAGAAATCGTTAAAACAATGTAGAGTTTAAAAAAAAAAAGGGTAAGTGATCGTATTAATTCGAAAGAAAGTGGCGGATATTAGTTTTGTGTTATCGTGATAAAAGTTCCCCTGTCCATCTGATAAATTGTATATGAAATTTTGAGGACAAAATTTTATAAGGAGGGGAGAATTGTAACATCCCGTTACCGGTGTGACGGGTATGTCGATAATTTGGATCGGGTTAGGATTTAAATGCAGCAAATGTGGCATTACACATGCATTATAGTTTCGATAGTCATTGGTAAATGATTATTGATTTTCCAAGCATATATATATATATATACATGTATGACAATTCCGACATGATTGTGTAAATTGGAAATTTGGTTATTATCGTTCAAATGAGAATTGATTTGTGAAAATTGGAAATAGAGTAAAAGTGTCTGATCGGGTTTTGAATATGGAATTGGAATGAAATTGAGTTTAGGGAATTGGAAATTTAAATTTGAGTATGAGGCGGGCATTTCCTAATTTTGTGAATTTATGGAAATTTTCTGAAATTTTAGAGAATCGAGTGCAGATAGGAAAAATGATATATTGGTGATAAAGCTGGATTCCGGTCAAGATTGATTGACAATTGATATGAGATTATTTGAGATATGATTTTAGGATTTGCTATTAATTGTTATTGCGAATCGGGAGAAATTAGAATCGAAATTGGATTGAGGTGGTTTTAGATTTGGACTTGTGGCAATTAAATTGCCAAACAAGCCTAAGTCATTTATATATATGCCTAAAGCATCGTGAAATCGTTTTGCTTTCAAAATGAATGAGTTTAAGTCATGGGTGGAGAGTAGCTTGGATTTGGAGATTCTTGGAGGATTTTCAGCGGATTGAAGCTTGAATCAAGTAAGTTTATACTTGTTTATGAGTTAAATCGTTTCATTTGATCATTGATTTGAGTATGAATTGGTTTAGAGAATTTGAAATTCGGGATGATAGGGTTTTGAGATTTTCGTTGGTTTTGATTTGGGTTTTTGATGAAAAATAGTTTAAATGATGGATTGAGGCTAGAAATGAGTTGAGTGTAGTATACTAAGTTGATTGGGAGTGATTTGAAGTGAATCGGATAGATTGTTATCAGAAAATCTGAGAAATTTCTGGGTTTCGGACGATTTTCTGGGTTCGCACGTCGCGACGTGTGATGAACACGCCGCGACGAGCCTTTCCAGCGTGCATGTCGCGACGAATAAATAAATAAATAAATTGTGCGCCGCGACGAGCTGAAATCAGTTGCACGCTGCGACGAGGATGTTGATGCCATGTGCGGCGACTTTTCATGCATGCCGCGACGAGACCTAAGCGCCGTCATGGCGGCGGATGTGGTTTCGCCATGAGAGAAAGGAAGTGTGGCGGCGCGAAAGCGGAGACTTCATTGCGACGACGACCATCTTGCTGGCGAGGACGCCTAAATTTTCGAGGGTGAATTGTTTGTTTTAAAAGGGTTTATTCTTAATGAATTGGCTATGGACTAATTGAATTTTTGAGTCTAGGAATTGCAAATTAGAAGAAGTGAAATTAAGTGATTATGAGATGATTGTTACAAGTAATGAGCTTGAGGATTGACTTCAAATGAATTGGTGTCTAAATGATTATTGGAATTGAGTGGTAAACGATTAGTGATTGTGATTCTAATTGATAATTGAGATCTGGAATTGTTATGGACTAGAGTGAGAGTGATCCAATTGAGAAATTCGGGAATTGAATCGGGAAAGTCATAACATGTATAGTGTTTATCGAAATTGCTATTGATTATTGAATTTGGTATGATTGGTAATGTGTGATTTATTTGATTTGATATAGAGGTTCCGATGGATCGACATTCCACGGACAGTATTGGGACTTCCAGGCGGTAGCTCGGAAGTGTAGGTGAGTAACCTAGTTGGTTTCTCAGCCATATGTGTTTATTAATTATATGCATTGATTGCCATGAGGAAGCGCGGATGGATAGATGTGTGATTGATTTGATTGATTTCGGACCATGGGTATTCGAAATATTTGATTGTGATATTGAAGTGCAAAGATGAGTAAATAAGTATGTGTAAATGCATGAGTAAATTGGATTGTAAATGTGTTAATGAAATGAAATGTAAAAGCATAGGAATGAAATACCGGACTAAAAGTCCGAGGACATTGGGAAATGATCGGAAATAGTAATTAATTGAAATTGGAAATAGAAATGCAATAATTGGAAATTGGAAAGTGACATGTGCATTCATGCATAGTAAATGATCAGATAATAGTAGTTGTGACCGGTGGTACCAGCGTATGCAGAGCCCACGAGCTCAATGCATTTGCGAATCCTTTGGGCTTTCGAGGGCACATCATGCCCAATGTATATGATAGAGCTTTAAGCTCAACGACACGACCTCGGGTCCAACGGTGATAGAGCCTCGGGCTCACCGCAGGCATATCAAGCCCAACGATTTGAGCCACCGCTCAGCGTAAATGATTTCAAAGCACGGTCACAACAACGAAAAGAAAATGAAAGTGTCACATGTACATTGCATATGTGTATGGTGATTGAAAATGTAAATTATTTGCAAATGGTGAGAGATGTGAATAAGGAAATTGCATGTGATATTACAGTAAATGCTACATGTATTATATGTATATGATTGTGAATGCATGAGTTGGGTGAACCATCGATGATGGTTTCTCACCGAGTTCGCAAACTCACCCAACATTGCAATTGTTTTTCGAGGCTGAAGAGTACCCCGATTAGACCAGCGGGAGTATGATCGCCGCTAGCAAGGCGAGTATCGGGTCGGGATCGATGTCGTCACATCCGCATTAGTATAGTGATTTGTTGATGGGCCCTAACTAGATAAATGTAAAATTGTATTGTGTTTTAGTGATTACTAAAATGTGTTCGAAATGGCATTGGAACCCGGTTGGGTCATGCCTTTACCTATGCTGTGATTGAGGACTATTGAGTGCCTTTTGTGGTGAAATCGTATTTGATTGAAAAGATTTTAAGTAGCAAATTGGGCTAAAGTGTTTATTGATTTCCGCTTGTTTAATTGTTTTGAAAAAGAAAAGTGTTACAATGAGTTTTAAATTGATAATGATTGCTCTAGCATGCCACCCTCGCGGGTCACGGGCTCGGATATCACTGTAGATGTCGGGTTCGGGTCTCGCGGGAGTTGGGGTGTTACATTTGTGGTATCAGAGCCCAGAAGTACAATCTTACATGGGCGTTTTGAGAAAATGTATCTAAGTGCATGCATTTAAAGTCATGTCTTGGCGAGGGCAAGTGTGATGATCCCTAGTCTAGCATATGAGTCTCATACATGAGCCTGTACTAGTGGTCTACATGATTAGAAATAGTGAAGAAAAGATGATATATAGAATGTGATAAATGGAAGTTGTGGATACCAAGGAATAAGAATAGATATATGGTACGATATGATAATTGGAGATTCAGTGTAATGGTACTGAAGAATACGACATTAGAGTTATATTGGAATGTATTAGTGAATGTGAAATTGATGTAACTATGTATATATGTAGTTTCGGATTGATAGAGGGAGTATAGAGATATGTGAAAGATGGCAAGATTGAAAGTGTATAAGTAAAGTGAATGGAAATAAAATGTTTTATGATTAGAGTTCGAGAGCGCGATGGGAGTTATGATTGGAAATCTATGACTTAGAGTCAAAATATGTTAAGTGAGAAAGTAAGAATGAATGTACATTTGTGATATAGATTTGAGTATGATTGCGTAAAACGAAATAATGAAAAGATCGAAAGGTGAGAAAATGATATTGGTAGATGAAAAGTTGAAAAGTTGTTAAGGTTCCATGGATTTGCCTATCGAATGCACACTTGATAATGGAAATGATATCGAAATCAATTGGTGAGTCGGTGGATAACAGCCAATCATAATTGTGTAGTTAAAATTTATTTGAGTTAGAATAAGAAATGAAAGTGCTTATAGTGATTGATGGGAAAATGAATTACGACTACAATCAAGGATATTATGGTAAAAATCCTCATGATTGAGGATTGGTGCAAAAAGAGCAATGTGGTCAAAAAGCAAATGAGTTTGAGGTATCCTAAATGTAAGTGATATGAGTTGTTTTACTTCTATTTCTCGATGAGATGACGTGAAAAGGATATCCTATATGAATTGTGGCATAATTGATCCTCATGAGATATTAAGAGCTATAGTTAACCTTGATGTCTAAAGGCATTGATAATGACTGATAAGGAATGTGATGATTGTTGATGATTAGGAATTGAAAGAAGAATTTCCCTGAATTGGATTGAGTCGATTAAATGATTCAAATTGAAAAGTTTAGCAATGAAAGGACAAATTGGAGATAAATGTGAAATGAATGAAAATTCGTTATTGGGAGTGTAAAAGATAGAATAAGTTATTTAGAAGTATGTGTTATGTTAATGTATAGACTACGACTGTGTAATAGGATTCTTGAATTAGTTGTGATTATGAGGAGCATAACGGTTCAGGTATATTTTGTCGTGAAGCATAAAGAGAATTTGATGAATGTATTATTAACCCAGTTTATAATGATAGCGAATAAATTGAAATAGGTGGAGAAGTTAGTGTAAGAGAATCTGTGTCTGAATATGCTAAAATGAGATTGAGAAAATGGTTAGAACATCATTCCTCGTTGAAAGCGAATAATAATTTAAGAGTTTTGCAATTGATCATAGGTGTAAAGAGTTCGTTATTTTCTTGAAGAGTGAAATGTTTATATTGAGTTGAAAGTGGATAGTGATTGTGATCATTGATGATCGATGGAATACATTTGAAAAAATGAAGAAGATAAATTAGTGCAGTTGAGGAAATTATATAGCACAAGTTCCATAAGAGTATCTTTGACCGTGATTGAACCATTAGTGGATGAATTATTATTTGAATATCGTATTGGGAGAGATAATGACGATAGGGAATTGATAAAATCTTGAAATTGCAAAGGGTATTTATATAAGGAATTTGGAGTTGTGTTAGAACCGATTGTATGATAAATATGTTCGAAATTGTTAAAGGTTTTCGATTTTAGTTCTGATGAAAATGTTAGAGGAAAATGTGTGAAGTGTATGACCTTGATTGTAAAAAGAGAGACATTTGGAGATTTTACATTATATGCAGTATGTAATAAATTGTAAAGATTTAAAATGTGATCGATTGAAATAATGTGCAGAGATTTTATATGTGTGGAGATCAGTATAATCTTATGGGCCACATTGGTATTTGATGATTTGGAAATTTAGTGTATCAGAACATGTTGTAACCGTTTCGAGGTTCTATTCGTACAGAAATTTGTTTCGGATGTATATGCGTTTGTAAAGCAATAATGATTAAGATATATGAGTGAATTGGGAAAAAGGATTATGTGTTTGAATGTTTTAAAAATTTCGTTAAGGAAGCAAATAATTAGGCGATAAGGTTATGAGACCTAATGTAAGATTGAGTGTAAACTGTCAAGTTGGTAAAATACAGAAAGAACGTATTAGTGAGTGGGATTCCAAAACAAGTATGCAAGTGTGTATTGAAAGCATGGCAAAATTCGAATTGAGAATGTTAAATTTGTGGACCTTATCGAGGAATTGTGAATAGGAGAAAGGTGATTTGGACTAAGAAGGATGAGTAAAATTCATTAAAGGCTGTTAGTGAAAATTCAAGGAATACTCGAAGTTATAAGTTCTAGTAAGAGTGTAATAGAAGGGTAATAGAAAATAGAATGTAATATTGAGAAATTATGAGTATGTTTGATTTACATAATTGATTTGTTGTTATCAATGTGAAACTAGTATGTTGTTGGAGTTCATAAGGTTATGTGATTAATGTATAGATTAGATTGATTGTGAAAATAGTAATTGCTAAATTGGGGCATTATCTGAAAAGTGTATTAAAGGTCATATATCCATTGTTAAATCCGGACAGGAAAGTGAACGAGGACCTAATGTGTTCAAGGCCCCAATGATTTGAGTTAAGATTGATAGGTGATTTGAATCGAGAATAGTGGTTAAGAAATCCAAAATTTATGAGAATGAGTCAAATTAATTATTATTGAGGTTATTACAATATAAGCGATAATGGATTAAAAAATGTTTCAAAGTATATCGCCTCGGCCAAGATACACTTAGATGAGATAGAGCGAAATTGAGGAAACAAAATTAGTTATTAGTGGCCTCAATATGACCGTGTTGTGAATCGATTTATGGATTGACAAATCGATCTAAGCCTAAAAGATGAATTGGATTAAGTAAAGTGCCATATGAATGAAAACAGGAATATTGATATGATCGGATGTGTGATCGAATATGTGTATTATTGGTATTGAATATGAAGAATTGTGAGTAATGATAGAGAAATCGTTAAAACAATGTAGAGTTTAAAAAAAAAAAGGGTAAGTGATCGTATTAATTCCAGTAAAGTGGCAGATATTAGTTTTGTGTTATCGTGATAAAAGTTCCCCTGTCCATCTGATAAATTGTATATGAAATTTTGAGGACAAAATTTTATAAGGAGGGGAGAATTGTAACATCCCGTTACCGGTGTGACGGGTATGTCGATAATTTGGATCGGGTTAGGATTTAAATGCAGCAAATGTGGCATTGCATGCATTATAGTTTCGATAGTCATTGGTAAATGATTATTGATTTTCAAGCATATATATATATATATACATGTATGACAATTCCGACATGATTGTGTAAATTGGAAATTTGGTTATTATCGTTCAAATGAGAATTGATTTGTGAAAATTGGAAATAGAGTAAAGTGTACTGATCAGGTTTTGAATATGGAATTGGAATGAAATTGAGTTTAGGAATTGGAAATTTAAATTTGAGTATGAGGCGGGCATTTCCTAATTTTGTGAATTTATGGAAATTTTCTGAAATTTTAGAGAATCAGTGCGGACCTAAAAATGATATATTACCGATAAACCGGATTCGAGTCCTAGATTGATTGACAATTGATATGAGATTATTTGAGATATGATTTTAGGATTTGCTATTAATTGTTATTGCGAATCGGGAGAAATTAGAATCGAGAAATTGGATTGAGGTGGTTTTAGATTTGGACTTGTGGCAATTAAATTGCCAAACAAGCCTAAGTCATTTATATATATGCCTAAAGCATCGATTTAAATCGTTTTGCTTTCAAAATGAATGAGTTTAAATCATGGGTGGAGAGTAGCTTGGATTTGGAGATTCTTGGAGGATTTTCAACGGATTGAAGCTTGAATCAAGTAAGTTTATACTTGTTTATGAGTTAAATCGTTTCATTTGATCATTGATTTGAGTATGAATTGGTTTAGAGAATTTGAAAGTTACGGATGATAGGGTTTTGAGATTTTCGTTGGTTTTGATTTGGGTTTTTGATGAAAAATAGTTTAAATGATGGATTGAGGCTAGAAATGAGTTGAGTGTAGTATACTAAGTTGATTGGGAGTGATTTGAAGTGAATCGGATAGATTGTTATCGTAAAATCGAGAAATTTCGGGTTTGAGACGATTTTACGGGTTATGCGTCATGACGACGTGATGAACACGCCGCGACGAGCCTTTCCAGCGTGCATGTCGCGACGAATAAATAAATAAATAAATTGTCTTGTGACGAGCTGAAATCGGTTACGCTACGCGACGAGGATGTTGTCTTGTGGCAACGACTTCTGTCATGCGCATTGACGAGACCTAAGCGCCTTGTCATGCGGCGGATGTGGTTACGCCAGGAGAGAAAGGAAGTGTGGCATGCGGCGGCGGAGACTTCATGTGGCGACGACCATCTTACTGGCGAGGACGCCTAAATTTTCGAGGGTGAATTGTTTGTTTTAAAAGGGTTTATTCTTAATGAATTGGCTATGGACTAATTGAATTTTTGAGTCTAGGAATTGCAAATTAGAAGAAGTGAAATTAAGTGATTATGAGATGATTGTTACAAGTAATGAGCTTGAGGATTGACTTCAAATGAATTGGTGTCTAAATGATTATTGGAATTGAGTGGTAAACGATTAGTGATTGTGATTCTAATTGATAATTGAGATCTGGAATTGTTATGGACTAGAGTGAGAGTGATCCAATTGAGAAATTCGGGAATTGAATCGGGAAAGTCATAACATGTATAGTGTTTATCGAAATTGCTATTGATTATTGAATTTGGTATGATTGGTAATGTGTGATTTATTTGATTTGATATAGAGGTTCGATGGATCGACATTCCACAGACGATATTGGGACTTCAGGCAGAGGCTTCGGAAGTGTAGGTGAAATAACCTAGTTGGTTTCTCACCATATGTGTTTATTAATTATATGCATTGATTGCCATGAGGAAGCGGATGGATAGATGTGTGATTGATTTGATTGATTTCGGACCATGGGTATTCGAAATATTTGATTGTGATATTGAAGTGCAAAGATGAGTAAATAAGTATGTGTAAATGCATGAGTAAATTGGATTGTAAATGTGTTAATGAAATGAAATGTAAAAGCATAGGAATGAAATACCGGACTAAAAGTCCGAGGACATTGGAAATGATCGGAAATAGTAATTAATTGAAATTGGAAATAGAAATGCAATAATTGGAAATTGGAAAGTGACATGTGCATTCATGCATAGTAAATGATCAGATAATAGTAGTTGTGACCGGTGGTACCAACGTATGCAGAGCCACAGGCTCAATGCACTTATGCGAATCCTTTGGGCTTTCAGGCACATCATGCCCAATGTATATGATAGAGCTTTAAGCTCAGCGCAGGACCTCGAGGTCCAACGGTGATAGAGCCTCGGGCTCACCGCAGGCATATCAAGCCCAACGATTTGAGCCACCGGCTCAGCGTAAATGATTTCAAAGCATGCGGTCACAACAACGAAAAGAAAATGAAAGTGTCACATGTACATTGCATATGTGTATGACTGATTGAAAATGTAAATTGACTGCAAATGGCTGAGAGATGTGAATAAGGAAATTGCATGTGATATTACTGTAAATGCTACTGTGTATTATATGTATATGATTGTGAATGCATGAGTTGGGTGAACCATCGATGATGGTTTCTCCGAAGTTCGCAAACTCACCCAACATTGCAATTGTTTTTCAGAGGCGAAGAGTACCCGTTAGACCAGCGGGAGTATGATCATTGCTAGCAAGCGAGTATCGGGTCGGGATCAGTGTCGTCACATCTGCATTAGTATAGTGATTTGTTCAGTGGGCCCTAACTAGATAAATGTAAAATTGTATTGTGTTTTAGTGATTACTAAAATGTGTTCAGAAATGGCATTGGAACCCAGTTGGGTCATGCCTTTCTGCTTATGCACTGATTGAGGACTATTGAGTGCCTTTTGTGACTGAAATCGTATTTGATTGAAAAGATTTTCGTAGCAAATTGGGCCTAAAGTGTTTATTGATTTCCGCTTGTTTAACTGTTTTGAAAAAGAAAAGTGTTACAATGAGTTTTAAATTGATAATGATTGCTCTAGCATGCCACCCTCGCGGGTCACGGGCTCGGATATCACTGTAGATGTCGGGTTTGGGTCTCGCGGGAGTTGGGGTGTTACATCGTAAGCCTAAAGCAGGCAGCCGAGAGAAGGCTAATGGGGGTCAACGTGCACGTGACTTCACAAAGGGGTTCTCTCTCGCCCAAACACAATCAATATGCTCACATATCAAAACACAAGATTCACATTTTACGCTTATCGCACTCTTTCAAAGCATCAAAGTTCCATTCTTTCCTCTCAAAACACAAAATTTCATTTTCAATATGCACATAGTATAACAAGATAGCACACATAGGGCTTTGCCCATTACACAATAACTATAAAGATGTTACCCACCTATCGCCGAAATCCGGATTCACGATTGCTCTTCCTCTCTCTCTTGAGTGAGGTTTCCTTGGTTCCTTCAATAAAACACATTTGAAACTCATTGGAAAAGTCGAAACATTCAAGAATCGATAAATCGATAACGTAAGTCTTAAACCTAACCTACCCATAGCCCATTTAAGCTAAAACAACCAACCCTAGCTTGGAATCACAAAACCACTCATCTCTTCTTTCTTTCTTCATTCCTACACAAACCCTAACCTTCATTTCATCCCATTTCTTAAATCTAACTCAAAGGAAGATAGATACTTACCTTAAGCTCTTGATTTCTCTTCTTTTCTCCTTCTTTATTCTTCTCCACAAGCCTCCCACGATTTTCTCTCTTCCTTTCTTCCTTGGCTAGCTCACGTTTTCCTTCTCTTCTCCTCTCCTTTGGATTCTACGACACTCTCTCTTCTCCTCCTCTTCCTTTAACTCTTCTTTAATTCCTTTAATTCATCCTACACCAAAACTACATAGTTTGGCTTTCCCTACATAAAGGCTTTTGGGCCTCCACCTCCCAAAGCCTACTTCCACCAAACCCACTTATTATTAATCCTCCTTCTACTTAATCCATTTACCTAAGCCCATACTTTCCAATATTAAGCCCAAGCTTTCATTTAATTTCTAACTTCTAATTTCCAAGCCCAACATAAAAATATTTACATAAACACATAATTAAATCAATTAAGACAAAATAAAATAATTAACGAATAAATCCATAAATAAATAATTAATTAATTCAAATAAAATAAAATAAAGTAAAAAAAAAATTTCGGGGCCCAACATGGAGACCCAAAGTAACTGCTGTACAAGAAGCCAAAGACTTAAGCGTACTAAAGCTTGAAGAATTGCTTGGATCATTGAAGATACACGAAGTAGAGCTTGATGCAGAAAATAAGCCCAAGAAAGAGAAGTCCATAGCGCTCAAAGCAGGTCAAAAGAATCACAAAATGCAGAAGAAGAAGACAAAGAGGAATACATCAAAGGCATTAAAGATTGAAGAATCAAAGGATGATGATTCCAGCAAGTCAGAATCTGAATCAAGTGATGAAGACGATGAGCTATCTTTCATTTCAAGAAAGATAAGAAGAATGTGGAAAAAGAAGTCCAAAGGAAATTCAACATTCAGAAGGAACAACGGCAAAGACGATGGAAAAGTCGAGAAAGCATCTATTACATGTTATGAATGCAATAAGCCGGGACATTACAAGTCCGAGTGTCCAATGTTGAAAAGACAACCCAAAAAGAGTAGGGATAACAAGAAAAGCATGATGGCAATGTGGGAGGATCTGGATTCATCAGAATCAGATACAAGCTCAGAAGCGTCAGAACATGCTAATATATGTCTGGTAGCTGAAGAAGAAAGTGATGAAGAGGTAACTTCTAGCTATAATAATATACAAGATGCATACTCAAAATTGTTAGAGGATTCTCATGCTATTCTGAAACAGTACAAGCTGTTGAAGAAGAAATATGTAGAAAACCTCAAACATACTCATGAGATAGAGAGTGAGAATATAAGTCTGAGAAACAAGTTGAGGAACTGAATAACAACAAAGTTATAGATAGATCCGAAGAGATTAAACAGTTGAAACTGAGAATCAATAATCTCTCGATTGATCTAGCTAAATTTATAGATAGTACAAAAAAGATGAATGAAATGCTAGGAAAATGTAGACATCCGAGTGATAAAACTGGATTAGGGTTTACTAAAAATAAGTCCCAGCATTACGTGAAATCAATTGTTCAAAAAGATAAGAAAAGATATCAATCAGGTTTTCAAAAAGGTCATCAACGTTTTCATTCTACTTCTTATTATCATTCATTACACCATACTAACCTAAAGGACCCAGAGAATCGGGTATCTAAAACAAGATAATATCTCCATGAAATCCTTCTTTGGAAGAGCCAAGAAGCACCATTGGTATTTGGACGGTGGATGCTCGCGTCACATGACGGAAAAAGGTCTATGTTCCTAGATCTTGATCAAGAAAGGAGGTTCGGTAACTTTTGGAGACAACAAGCGAGGCAAGATAATCGGGATTGGTAAGAAGGTGGATCAAACCTATTTAGAGGATGATTGGTTCTTTGCTTTATCTTCAATGATAGACCGACATTCTATTCAAAGTATGCTTGTGTGCAAGGTTTCAGCCGATCTAGAGAATCTCATTATATTCTTTGTAAAATGAATTTTGAGATATCTCATGAGTACTACCGATCTTTGCTTAATGTATGAGAAAGGTAAAATTTCAGGTTGAATGGATATTACGATGCGGACTATGCGGTGATAGGATCGAAAGGAAGAGCACAGTGGTGGTCGTCACTTTCTTGGACCAAACTCAGTGTCATGGTCAAGCAAGAGACAAAGCTCGATTGCATTATCAATTGCCGAAGTTTGAATATATATACATCTCAAGTTGTTGTTCACAAATATTGTGGATCAAGTATCAATTAGAGGACTACTCAATACAAGAGGAAGAGATTCCAATATCTGCGACAACACCGGCGCCATCGACTTGTCAAAGAATCCAATTCAACATTCAAGGGTAAAGCATATAGAAGTCGGACATCATTTCTTGAGAGATTACGTTAGGAAGAAAGTCGTCGACCTACAATTAGTAGAAACGAAATATCGATTAGGCGGATATCTTCACAAAACCACTAAGTGAAGATTGCTTTAAAGAAATCGACGCAACCTCAATATGGTGATGGTTACGGACCATTCATCCGGTTTTCATAAAGACAAGGCAGACATTTTGAGGAGTTAACGGACCATTCATCTGGTTTTTTTATAAAGACAAGACAGTGGAACGGTGGAGTTAACGACGTTAGACGGTTTCATATATAAAACTTCTTTCATAAGAAAAAGTTTTAAAGGGAAAAAGCTGTCAGATCATCGAGAAGTACAATAGTTCTAGAATTCGCTATAAATTCCCTAAAACTGACTTTTGGGATTTCTACCGAATTCAGAAATTGCTAGTTCTCTTAAATCTATCTGAAATTTCTTCAAGCAAGTTCCTACTCAATCAGAATCAGCAAGATGAATGTCAAGCCCATTTTGCGAGTTGATCCAGAATCGAGCTGGGGAAGATTGGTAAACTTCGAAGAACTAAGAAAAGAACAGATGGATATAGAGCCAGAGATAATAGCGGCAGGTTGGAGAAACTTCTTTCAAGTACGAGATGAAGTCTATCTCCAAGAAGTTTATGAGTTACGGAAGAATACTAAGTCGATGAGCGATACAATCGTGTCGTATGTAGACACACACTCTGTTATAATGAACGGGAGTTCTTGGAGAAAGTCCTTTGAATGTCCGATGGATGGAGTTCAACTCACTAATATGGCGAAATGGATGACTAAGCTTAAGATGAGCGAAGATGAAGTTAGTCGTCAACTTTATGGACAAAATAACCCAATCGAAAGGAGAGCCTCTTGGCTGGTACCAAAAGCAAGGGTATTGTTCGCGGTTACATGTGGTGTGTTTCTGAGAATAGGTTCACGACATCAGTGTCACTACCCTGGATGAACAATGTATTCTTCATCTTCTGAATCATCACCCAATAGATTTACCGTATTTGATTTATCAGTACATGGTAAAATCAATAAAGGATACAAACACTTGTCCTTATGAGATGTTGTTGACAAGAGTGTTCAGAGAATCTGGCATCAGATTGGATTGGGGAATTAGACAAAAGATATCTGTTAAAAGCTATATAGATTCAACATCTATTGCTAAAATGGGTCTGAGATTTTCAGACGAGAAAGGAGCGAATCGCTAAGGAAAGCAACAATTGAGGGGCGCGATCTTGAAGAAGTCTTCATGAAGGAAACAAGATCACATTCTCGGGAATCAAAGTCGAGAAGTGTTCAATTTTTGAATCGGTGACTTGAAGCGTAAAGGGAACCACTCTTGGTGACATTCCAAAGTAAGCAAGAAGGTCACCCAGAGCGAAAACTGTGCAACAGAAAGAAGCCAGTTAATCCAGAGAATCAAGCCAATCAAAGCATTATGAAGTGCAAAGATCAAAAGCTACAAAGTCGTTGACATCAATCCTTGAAAAAGATTGAAACTTCGGTCTCAAGGAAGTGGAGGAAAAGGAAGAAGAACACGAAAGAAAAAAATGCAACCTAAAAAGTCACCAAGGGGAAAGAAAATGAGTGCGACAAAAGAAGGAAGTCCAACAATAGAAACAAAGTCTAAGAAGGTAAGGCAAGAAAAGACTGTTGTTGATACGGTTGATATTGCTGAAGTTAATATGGAAGCTGTTACTGGTAACCTTAAGGATACTCACAATGTCCTTGATAATCCAATTTTTGAAGAAGTAGTTTCTACTACTTTTCAGTCTTCACTTATTTGCAAGCAAATTGCTACACATGTTATGAGAAAAAAGGTTACTCAAAAAGTCTTGAGTGTGATGACTAATGTTCCATCCAAATATTTAACTTTTCAAAGAGAAAGTTGGGAACACAGATTGGTTGTCACAGAGGAGAAGAAGACCAAATCTGTCATCATCAAGAGACAAACCAAAGAGATTTGTGAAAGCCTTCTTCAAATCGGTTGAATTTGATAACACATTCTACATCCGCTGGATAGGGATTACAAAAATTTCTATGATCAATCAAGAGAGTTGGAAGAACCATATCCACCGAGCCATTTGGAGCGTCTTACTTTTTATCCAATCTTTGATAAGATAAAGAATCAAGGTGGTACCGATTTACAACCACCAAATTTTGTTGAGCATGAGTGTGAAGAAACTGTCGAAAGTTCAACCGAACCGATTTTGGATGACATGACTTCGATCGATTGCGAAGTAGTGCAATTGATTGATGAAGCATGTGAAGAGAAAAGAAGTGGAAGTTCTATCTGCATTTATCAAGATCCGAGAACAAGCCAAACTAAGGCTACACGAGATGATCCACAGGAGGCACTATCGAAAAGGTCAATGTCGTTCTCTTCCGATTGGCAACTTAAAATGTTCTTATAGTATTTTACGTAACATTACGCAAAATCGACCTCCGTGGAGATCAACTTCGATTCTTGAAGCTATGCCTTGGCTTGGAAGCACATTTCAACGATACTTGATTCCTATGATCTTGATATTCTGATCGTTGTATATGTTCATCCGCCTCTCCTACAAGTTATTGAACCACATGTCTCAAACGTGGAAGCTTATACAACAACAACGATTCTTTGTTGTTGTGCATGTTGTTGAGACAGAATCCTCGACTGCAGCTGAATCATTGACTTTAAAGAAACAAGTTCAGAAACTTGATAAGGATATGAAAAAGATTAAGAAGATGCTGAATAAGTTGGTGAAACAGTTTGGGAAATAATTTTTTTTGATTAATAACAAATAGGGGGAGAAGGAAGAATAAGAAGGGAGAATCAACTGAAAGGAAAAGGCAGAAGAAATTTTGAAAGCAGAAGTTATTTTTGATTTATTCATATCAGATATTTGATACCTTTCATATTTCTCTATTTCACAATATTTGTTATCATCAAAAGGGGAGAATGTTAAGTCAAACCAGACTTTACGTATTAAATAATTTTGATGACAAACAAAGAGAAATATACAAATGAAAAGTAGATGGACGATGAGAAGTAAAAAATTGAAGGAGAAAAATCAGTCAAGTAAGAATCACCAAGCGAAAAGCGTAAGAAAGCTTTACAAGAGAAAAGCATTTAAAGCTTTACAAGAGAAAAGCGATTTAAAGCTTTACAAGAGAAAAGGTATTTAAAGCTTTACAAGAGAAAAGCGAAAGCTTTACAAAAGAAAAGCAAATGATACAAAATATCGACGGAAGAAAGAAACATCATTTGAGTTAATTCTGAGTCAAACTGAATAACCGCTTTTCAAGATTCAAGCGAATATTCAAGAAATGTTGAAGAACCCGACTATAAATAACGATCGAGATTGAAGAAGATATAAATTCATGAAACCTTGAATATTTCAACTTTGATTTTCAGATTATCTCGAGAGAAAATTGTGAACGATATTTCGAGTGAGCAAAGGTTAAGAGCATTTCTATTGTAACAAGCTCTTTACTATTCTTTCAATTAGAAAGTGTTACGATAGCCCAAGAGGCTAAGAGTAAAGAATACTTCAGTAAAGAGACCTAGAGAGGCTCAATCGAAAGAATACTTGTAAATGCAGTTGAAATAGTGAAATCTCGTAAGGATATCGAGGAATGGGCGTATACGGTTTGGAGTGAACCAGATAAATTGCTGTGTTTTTTCTTTCTACTCTCATATTACTTATATCATAGTTTTCAAAATTAACAAAGTTTTTTTTCAAACTAGTTACTAATTGATTCTATTTATAAGTTTTGAAAGAACAAGTAATTTCTAAAGGGATTAACGAAAAGTTTATCACAATTCAACCCCCCCTTCTTGTGTATCTTGATCATATTATTGTTCAATATATTAACGTGTGATTCACTTCATGCGGGACCGTACCAATTCATAGGCCGAGGAGAGGCTGAATTTCCGATATGCTTGGTTTCCAAATTCACCGATCGTGCTCGAAGAAAACTAACGTGAATGATTAGTTATAAATGTAGCGTGATTAGGTTGCAATAGAGGTAAAATGTTGCCCAGCAGTTCTTCTCGCTGGGAAAAGAATTCCCGTACAGATAGCATTGGGAGAGGAAGTAGTTGTACTTGATCCAACGAGGAAAAAGCTCCAAAACCTGACCAATTATCTGTCCAGAAATCCAGAATGGATAGTAACATGTACATGTTCCTGAGCAATCCGATCTACTTTAACAATTCTCCGCCAATGCGTTCTACGTCTTGCAGTCGGCGATAATGTGGTAACGAATTTAGCCCAAAGACCCACTTGGTTTTTTACCTTCCACCATAACTTAATCGAGAAGGCTGCAATAATATCCTCTAATTTCCGAAAAACCAACCCATTCTCATCTATCAGGAAGGAGAGGCGATCCCATGAGTGCCAATGTCATTTGTTTTCCTCAAAATAACTGCCCCATAAAAAATGTTGGAAAACCTTCTCCATTTTATGGAGGATGGATTTGGGAGGTTCAATAGCAGCGAATACGTGTTGTGGTATGGAGGATAAGACATGTTTGATCAAAATCATCCGAGCTGCAAGGGATAACCACTTATTCTTTCAACTACAAACTCGTTTCTCAATTGTCTCAACTAAATGAGTAAACATACGCTCTGTCTTTCGGCCTCAGAATAGTCTGCAACCTAGATATGGCAGGGGGAAAGAGCCTTGGCCCATTTGCAGGAGTTGCAGAACATCTTGTCGATGGTTGGGAGGCATATTCCGCGGGAGAAAACAACTTTTTTGCTTGTTAACCCTTTGGCCCATGGCTGCCTCATAGTCGGCAAGCAAGAGGTTAAATTGAGCTAGTGACCGTTTATCACTCCGGATAAAGATAATTAAATCATCGGCAAAGCAGAGATGAGAGAACCATAGGGCAATATCCTGCCTTGCATCACAAATGATTGCATGGAGCGGGTCAAAGCTTCCGAAACTAAGATAAACAAGTAAGGGGACAAAGGGTCACCTTGTTTAAGGCCACGGGACGACTGGAAGAAACCCACTGGACTACCATTCACCAGAATTGAGAACCAGCTGGATTGTAGGGTCCCAACAATCAGCCGAATAATCCCACCATTGAAACCAAATGCCGCCAAGATATCGAGAGAAATGACCAAGAAACACGATCAAAAGCCTTCATCATATCCAGTTTAAGAAGTATATTACCACCGCGAGCAGGGTGGTTAAGATATTGACTTAAGTCCTGAGCCATCAGTATGTTGTCCACAATGTCCCACCCAGGTAAAAAGGTCGACTGCTCCAGGGAGATCAACTTAGGTAAAACAGTTTTCAACCGTTCCGTAAGTATCCTCGTGAAGACTTTATTCAGGAAGGTGCAGAGACTTATTGGTCGAAAGTCGGTAAAAGAATTTACACTTAGCTTTTTCGGCAAAAGAGTGATCAACGTACTACTTACTGCACAAGGAACTGGAATCCCTGACATAAATTCAGTACAGGCATCAAAGAGATCGTGACAGATGATGTCCCAACAATTATGGTAAAAAGCTCCACAGTATCCATCAACTCCGGGCGCATTAGTGGACGATAAACTCATGAATGCTTTCTTAATCTCCTCCATTGTTACCGGTTGTGACAATAAAACATTGTTCGCATCCTCAACAAGCCTCGGTACGTTGCTAAGTAGCCTAGAAGTAGCTTTCTCCTCATCCTCAAATGCCTCCTGTGATAAGAGGGATTGAAAATATCTGACTGCTTCAGATTCAATGTGTGTCGGGTCTGTCAACCAAAGCCCATTACCAGCTCGAATCTTGTGTATCCCCAATCGCAGTCGTTTCTCTGCCAAAGAAGCGTGAAAAAAGGTGGTGTTGGCATCACCCTCCTTAAGCCATTTCAATCTCATCTTTTGAAGCATAAAATCCTCATGTTCTTTAAGCCGTAGTAACAGCTCAGCTTTTGATTTGTTCAGCCTCATTAGGACATCATTGGTCCCAGAGTCTTCGAACTCCCGTTCTAGCTACAGCACAGTGGACTCCGCCGTTTGCAGATTAAGGAAGACATCCCCAAACTTTTCTTTATTCGGTTGCATGAAACGAGTTTGGTAGCGGCGCTTTAGTGAGAACCGTAACATACCATGACATGCTATTGGCAGAGCCCAATTCAGTTTTACCAAATTGAGGAAGTCATCTCGACGTAGCCACATCCGTTGGAAGCGAAAGAGGCGTGGGCGTGAAACTTGCTTCGTGTCAAAATGGCACAACATCGGGCTATGATCAGACCCCGTTCGATTTAAGTTCTGAATTGAAGAAATCGGGAACAGATCGTCCCACTTCATAGATACTAAGGTCCGATCCAACTTCTTCATAACACGACCATTGGATCTAGTGCCTGACCAAGTAAAATCAGCACCCTGCGTGGGGAGTTCTAACAGGCTGCAAGAAGTGATGAAGGAGTTGAAGTCGTCCATGGAGGCAAGCTCAGGAGATCCAAGGCCACTATATTCATCAAGATGTCGTATAACATTAAAATCGCCCCCCAATAACCATGGGACATTAGCATGAGCAGCTCAAAAAGCATTTAACTCAGACCACAATTCAAGACGATCCCGCCTTGTCGATCTCGCATAGACTACAAAGATATAGAAAACTGTTGGCACATTAGCATGGGTTAATTGGAAGTGCATGACTTGGGCGGTACCATGAAGTAGCGTAGCAGAGTAAATATTAGAAAAAAGGGCCCAGATTTTGTTAGTGGCTGAAACATATCCAGATGTAAAGTGTAATTTTCGCAGTAGTCCATCCAAAACAGCAGGTTGTACCATTAGCTCAATCACAAAAACCGCAGATAATTTGTGCATCTTAGTTAGAGATTTTAGACGACGTTGGGAGGCTGTGTTACCCACCCCACGGATATTCCAAATTAGGCTACTAATCATGAGTGATTAGCAGAAGAAGTAGCCTTAGGAGCTCTCGCCAATCGGCGAAGAGATTCATTATCAAAAGTAACTTTTTTATTTTTTGATCCCACGGGACGACCCTGTTTCGGTATAGTTGTTTCTCCTTCAGATTGTACCAATCTGGAAATCTCCACGTTCTGTTGGCCGGAATTGGTACCAAGCCATAAATCATCCTGAACCTGAGGTGGAACAGGGTGCTCATAAATGGCCGGAGGAATTTCAATTGCAGCAGAAAAGGTTGGGAGTGGCGCAGCTAAATATGTATTAGTTGGAGCCACATTGGTAGAGTCCCCATATAAACCCATCGGAATGACTGTTGGATAAGCAGGAGCATTATGCGGAACATTAATGACAGCTGTAGTATTAGAGCAGATTCCCGATAGCACAAAATCAGGGGCAGTGAAAACAGAAGGTTTAGCATATTCAGTAGCTTTAACAACCACAGCAGTGTCTACCATTTCAGTAACGTCATTAGATCGGAGGATAGATGGTGTAGGTGGAACAGTATGGCCAGTGGCCTCATCAAGCGCAGACAATGACACAACAGGAGAGGGCAAATGAAAGCAAGATGAATTTGGATCGGGAGCAACGTCAGCGTTCTACTCCGGAGGTTGCGTATTACTTAAAGGCTCGTCGGACTCAAGAACAGAAGTAGGTGTGGGAGCAGAGGCAGCGGTAGGAGAATGAGCCTCAACTGGCACGGATAGGCCAGAAGCAATTGGCATTTCTTTAACCTTCCAAACCTGAATGGGAGGAGGATTGGAATCCACAGCTACATCAGAGGGAGAAGGCTTGGGCTGCTTATGGCGACAAACATCCATCGTATGACCTACCTTCTGACAGTGGCGACAATACGAAGGTAGGTTCTCATATGACACAGATTGGAAAAAAGAATACTCTTCCGTACCTAGCCTCAAGCGAGTCGGCAGTTCCTTCAACAAATCAACTTCAATACACACTCTAGCAATCGATGGCCGAGAAAGATTTAATGTGGGAACATCAATTTTCAGAGGAACCCCAATCATTGTCGCCATCCAATGAAGGTAGTTTTCATTGAAACAATGAATCGACAAACCCACAAAGGAAACCGAGATGGGAACAACAGAGGACTCATGATCGGGTGAAATTCGCGACCACTTAAAACACGATAAGGTGGTATCAAGCGTCCATAGAGCCCGCAACCAAAGAACGTTGGTAATCTTCCTCGAGATCAAAGCGAGATGAAAACATGGCGGAAATCAATCATGCCTAGAGTAAAATGACCCTTAAAACCGATTTTATCGAAAGACGATCTCAGAAAATCCATCTTCCGCCTACCTTTGATAAATTTCCCTACCAGCGCCAATTGGAAAGGAGCAGCAAGCTGAGCTTCTTCCTCCTTGGTAAGGAAGAAAGTTGGTTCCCCCTTTTACATCTTAGGGCGAGACACGATCTGAACCGCTGAGGGCTGCGGCTGCAAGATCATTCAGGGAGAAGGCTTAGCGCTCGTGAGAGCCTGGGCAAAGGAGCGTACGCCTTCCGGTGGAGTCGTCGGCGAGAGGCCGGCCATGGGTCGCCTCACAATCGCCACCTGAATCGCGTCGAATCGCCGTCTGAATCGCAATCGCAATCGCCGTCTAAAACTTCCCCAAAGGATTTTCAAATGTCTACCTCCGTTTGCTTTTATGTACTTATATTAATATTAGTGTTATGAAAAATAATAAACATTTTTAATAATAATAAAAATACTAAAATCAAATTAAGAATAATAATATTAATAAGGATTTTAATAGTAATAATAGATAATAATTTTATAAATACTACACAATAAATTTAATAATAATATTTAACAATAATTATTATAATATAACCAAATTTAATTAGTATATTTACGATCGATAATAGTAATAATAATAGTAATAATCACACGAAGAAATAAAGTAATAATAATAAAATAATAAATTTAAAAAATTTAACAACAATGGGTTAATAATAATAATTAACGGTAATTATAATAATAGAAATACATTTATTTACTAAAATTACGAATAATAATCATAAATACATAAATAAATAAAATTAAACATTATTATTAATTAGACATTTAATAATTATAAAATTAATTAGTTCACAGTTGAAACTACCTCTCAATTATTATTATTATTCTAATCCGATTTACTCATTATAATAAATTAATAATAACAATAACAATAATTATAGTGCTAATAATAATAAAAAAACATAACTGAAATATCCAAAAGGAATTTAATAACAATAATAATGATAAAAAATAATAATGATAATGATAATATCCAATATATAATATAAGTATTATAATAATAATAACCCATATATAATTTCAAAATTATAACACATCACAATTAAGTTATTTACGCAATAATAATAATAATAATAATAATAATAATAATAATAATAATAATAATAATAATAAAATTATATACTAAGAATAAGAATAAGAATAGAAATAATAATAGCACTAATAATAATTATAGTGGTATAATATTTATCCTTATTATTTTAAGAATAAGCTTTTTTAAGAATAAGCAAAACTCATTTACAATTAAGTTATTTACTTAATAATTATATAATAATAATAATAATAATAATAATAATAATAATAATAATAATAATAATAATAATAAATTATATACTAAGAATAAGAATAAGAATAGAAATAATAATATACTAATAATAATTATAGTGGTATAATATTTAGTATTAGTATTTTAAGAATAAGCAAATACTCTGTTTACAAAACATATTCTTCAGAAACGAAAAATTTGGCTTTGCCGGCTTGGAAGTAAACGACGCCTGTGGGTGGGTCCCACAGGCGCCTCTGGCATTTAAGACAGCGTTGCAAATTTTGTAAAGGAAATGACGCCATTTTTATATTAAACAGAGTTAGACAGAGTAGCGTTGGACAGACGATCCGGACTCCTGAGCCCTTGTCCTCCTTGTATAATTTATGTGATGGTCACTTCGCAAGTCGACTCAACCGGCAGCGTCGACCATGGGCAAGTACAGACAAGGCACCTGCCTAGATCCCATCATAAAAAAAGAGCCCCATCTTTAATGTATGATGTTGGCTTTCAAGAGGGTTAAATACATTTATTTCATAAGAGTAATAAATGTAGTAGTAAATGTAGAGAATGTTGGTAAAAGTTGTTAATGTTTTCAATTGTAATAAATGTTAGATAACGTTGGAAGCTTCCTAAATATTACTCCCTCTGATTCATAATAAGAGTCGTTTTAGATACATTTTAATTATTAAAAATAAGTGTCATTCTTGACTTTGTATGTATGTTTATAACTTTTCTTCCAAAATTAACCTTTCATTTCTCTCTCATCTTAATTATACAGATTACAATTTCAAGACAATTTCTTCCACAATTTCATTTAAGATGCTGATTACCGAGGTAATTTTATGAGCGTATTAATAAGGGTATATATATAATTTTATTAGCTTTCTTAATAAGCGTGTATTTTTCTAAAACGACTGTTGTTATGAAACGGAGGGAGTATCTTGGAAGCTATATTATCTTCAGTGGTAATGTAGCAACTTCCAAGATGAAAGTTAACGTTAACTTGTTATACTTATAAATAGTTTTGAAAAAGTTAGCGTTAACTTGTTATACTTATAAATAGTTTTGAGGTATTTAGCTGTACATTAACTTGTTATACTTATAACTAGTATTGAAATATTTAGGTCTATTTTAACATTAACTTGTTATACTTATAAATAGTTAGTATTTAGGAGTACGTTAACTTGTTATACTTATAACTAGTTTTGAAATATTTAGGTCTATTTTACCCTCTAATTTTTTTCTCCAACTTATGCATCTAAGGTACTCCAACTCAAAAATTGGCAAGAAAAATTTTCACAATTATGTCTTCTGAATTTTAGGTGTAATTTAAAAGTAAAGTTTCGATTTTTAATATATTTTAGATTATTAAATATTTGAATTTTTATAATTAATTTGTAATTTGTCATTAACATAGACATTATATTAGCATTTTAAATCATAACATTAATATTAAATGATATTATATCTATTTTGTTTCTCCTTTTATTTTTAAATTTCTTATTATTTATAAAAATAATTAAACATTAATAAATAATTTAATTTTTGTAATTATAGTTTTCATTATACTTTGCCACAAGTAATGTAATAATTGTTGGATTTGTATTCATGTAGAGTTCATATAATTTTAGTGATAATATGACTAAATCAAATAATTTAAGTTACTCAATTCAAAGACTACATAAATAGTTTCCTTTATTATAAAAATATGTATGATTCTATCAAACCTATCGTAATAATAAAATAATAATAAAAATAATATTCAATCATTTCCACAACTTATAGAATATGATAATATTTGACTTAGGAAACTTATAATATTTAATAACTTAGAATATAATTAACTATATTTTTCCTAAGTATGTTAATTTCTTGTATTTTAGAAATTAATTAATTTCTTGTGTTTTAGAAATTAATATTTCTCTATCATTAAAATTTGCTCTTGGTTTTTTCATTTTGAATGTTATTAAATTTTGTTATTTATTTTTTCCTCTGTCACAAATATAATATCATTAATATATCTTTGTGATATATTGTAAAGCAATCGGTGTTTGGTTATGTTTGCATGCTTTGGTTATGCCTGCATACTTCTTCCAGTTTCATATAGGTGCTTTTGTTATTTTTCTAATCCAACTGTGTTATAATTAGTTTATATTATGTTATCTAAAAAACATTTGTCTAGAAGTGAAAAAAGAAAAAAAGAAAACAAGTAAAACAGTTGATAAAATCTTAAAAAGGAGCAATTAATAAATTTATTAAAAGAGTAGGTTCCTCTAGTGAGTATCCCGAGGAATTAGGTGAAGGTAATTTTGAACATCATAAAGAAAACTTAAGTGATGAGATTCATATTCATGAGGATATTAGAAATTTGAGTGAGCATGATCATATACAAAATCCATCCACTTTAAAAAATTTAAAGGCAGATGAGCAAGTAAGCCCTACATTGGATATTTATAGTTCTCAAAATTGGAATAATCCTGATACTAAAGTAGGGGATATTTTAGTTAAAAAAGGGCTTGTAAGAGAATTGAATCTTGTGTTTCCTTTAGTCAATACCTCTCGTCATTTTTCATATTCTTATTATTATAGAAATTTGAGTGATGGAGATATTAGCGAGAAAATGGTTGGTTTATTCTAAAGATATAGATAAAGTATATTACTTTTGTTGTAAGTATTTCAAATCTAATAACAAATAAATTGAATTAGCAAATGATGGATTTAGAGATTCGAAGCATCTTAGTGAGAGACTTAAAGAACATGAGAATTGCATTGAACATATGACTAATACCTGAACTTGGAATGAATTAAGAGTAAGATTGAGCAAAAATTAAATAGTTGATAAGGATTTGCAACAAGAAATTGTAAAGGAGAAAGAACTTTAGAGACCAGTTTTGATAAGAATAATTTCTGTTGTGAAATATCTTGTTAAATATAAGTTATCTTTTCTAGGATCCAATGATAGACTTTACCAAAATGGTAATGGCAATTTTTTAGGATTGATTGAGATGATTGCTAGTTTGATGTAATAATGCATGATCATGTTAGATGTATTCAAAATCATGAAATTCATCATCATTATCTTGTTCACAAGATTCAAAATGAGTTGATTTCTATGTAGGCTCATAGCATTAGAAGTTTTATCATAGGGATCATTAAAGAGGTGAAATACTTTTCTATTATTTTTTATTGTACCCTAGATTTAAGCCATCAAGAACAAATGAGTTTATTAGTACGATGTGTGAATATGTCAAATAAAAAATAAAAATAAAGAAGTGTTTTATAGAGTTCTTGAAGGTAGATGACACATTTAGATTGGGAATTTTCAATTAATTATTAAATGCATTTAATTCTCTTGATCTTAATGTTTATAATGTTAGGGGTCAAGGTTATGATAATAGTTCTAATATGAAGGGAAAACACTAAGGGGTTTAAAAGCGATTACTTGAAATAAAGTCCAAAGCATTATATATGCCATATGCTTTTCATAATCTTAATCTTACTCTTACTGATATGACACATTCTTGTGTTAAAACTGCTTCATTATTTGGAGTTGTGCAATGCATATATGCATTATTTTAAATAAATCTGAGAGCATTATATATGTCATGTGCTTGTCATAATCATAATCTTATTCTTAGTGATATGCACATTTTTGTGTTAAAACTGTTTCAATTTGAGGAGTTGTGCAATGAAAATATGCATTATTTTAAAGTTCTCCAAAAAAGTGGAAGGTTTTGCTTGATAATATTTTTTTCTTAACTATGAAATCATTGTCTAACACTCTTTGGAAGAGTCAAATAAAAAGTGTTAAAGCTATTAGATTTCAAGCTCCTCAAATAAGATTGGCTTTAATATAATTATCTAGATCTTGTGATGATGCCAAGTCAAAAAGTGAAACAAAAACTTTAGTTAGTATAATTGAGAGTTTTGAGTTTTTACTTGGTATAGTTATTTGGTATGATATTTTATTTGATATTAATATGGTGAGAAAAAAGTTGCAATCTAAATCTATGTGCATTAATGCTACCATAAAGTAATTAGAAGGTGTGATAGTATTTTTTTGAGAAATATAGAGATGAAGGGTTTGGCTCTAGTATGAATATTGTCAAAAGTCTTGCACTTGAGATGAATATAGAGCCTACATTTCCAACTAGATGTTGTATCATTAGGAAAAGACAATTTGATGAAATTGACCACAGTGGAGAAATACAATCAGTTGAGGATTCTATCAGAGTTAATTACTTTGTAGTTGTTATGGATATGACAATTGCTTCATTGAAGAATAGATTTGAACAATTAATGGCATTTCATAATATTTTTGGATTCTTATTTGATTCAAAGAAGTTGAGGTCACTGGATGATAATGAATTAAAAGAATATTGCACTAATTTTACAACAACTTTTTCTCATGATAATATGTTAGGTGTGGATTTAAATGATCTTTTTTTTGAACTAAAAGTGTGCAAAAGACTTTGCCAAATGAGTTAATGTCATCATTTGAAATTTTTAAAATTTGTTAAATCTACGAATTATTATACAAATGTTTCAATTACTTATCGAATTCTATTGACTATGTCTGTAACTGTAGTATCAACTGATAGAAGTTTTTCAAAGTTAAAATTATAAAAAACCTACTTGAGGTCATCAATGTCATAAGAAAGGTTGAATGGTTTAGCTATGTTGTGTATTGAGAAGGACATGTCAGACAATATTGATCTTGATAATATTAATAATGATTTTGAATTTAGAAATGCAAGAAGAAATTGATTTTCATAAATTATGTCATTTGTGTATTTGTTAGTGCAATCCTCTTATGGTATGTTTGGTTCATGGTAATAGGTATTCTATTACCCTTTTATTCCTAATTATTAGTAATTTTGTGTTCGGTTTTAAAAAAACCCATAAAATAACCATTCTATAGATTAGGTATTCCTGGACAGTGGAGAATAGATAAAGATAATTAACCCTTGTCTTTACCTATTCTACACATGTCCGGAATAGGTAAATGTTAAACATTACAACATCATCCTCTCCTCCTCCCGTATTACTCTCACTCACGTAGTAGCACAATCTCTCTGCTCTCGCTTATGCCTAGTGGTTCTATTTTCCTCTTCACGCTCTCGTCTCTTTTCTCCACTCTCTGGTGTGGTTTGGTTCATGCTAGTCTCTGGCTCTCGCTCTTCATAGTGTCAACTGTTTTCTCCAACATTTATCAGTTGGCTACATTGAATCAGTAGGCATAACCTTTCCCCCAACATTTGTCACCGATAATTGCTTGTTTCTTAAATTTTTCTTGTAAACCTAAATTGACCCATTTGTAAAGGGAAACCAAATGCTAGTAGAGGGCACAAGTCTTCAGTTTCTCATTTTCATGAATCATGATCATAGATCTAGGTTATTAAAGTTGCAGAAGCAAATCTATTATTTGATATGCAAAGTTATGAATAGTGTTTATCTATAATCTGCATCTTCCATCAATCATTGTTCCTTAGCCACTCATTGCCTATGATTCATTTAAATATGTTTACATCAACTTATTTAAAGTTGGAGTGAAAAATCATTTGAACAGCTTGGGACGTGTTACTTGCTAATTGATATGATTGAAGGGTGTCTGAGTTATTAAGTGGTATGAATTATGTTAAAGATATGTTATTTGTGTAGCATTAAGATGGATTGTAGAGTGTCTGTGTTATCTAGATTATGGCACTAACTAGAAGAGTTTGTTCACAGATAGAGTTATATTAGAGCAAAAACTAGAAAAGGAGACCACTAGTAGTTAAAATTAATAATGAATGAATTTAGCGATTGACAAAATTTTTATTTCTTTCAATAGGCTATATATAGTATGAACGTAGTTAGAGAGACTAGTTTCCTGTGTTATCTTCATGTTGTGAAAGATAGGAAAATTTGTTAATCATCTTTAGAGATAAGATTATTATCGGTCTTAGTAGAATTTCATCATCAACAAACTTATTGGAACATTGATAATTTGAATATTGAATAGATGATGTTATTAGCAATTGAAACAAGTCATAAAAAATTCTTAAAATGCTTTAGTATGACAATTATGTTTATGTTAAACTATAAAAAGAAAATATGTAAGTTATAGAACTTCATTTACTTCAAGCATACTTCAAATTCTTTGTATCATTTTAGTGTCCATGAATTTGCATGGGGTGACTAGTTAAGTCCCTAGCCACCCACAAGCATGACTAATTAAGTCGCCCCTCTGACTAATCACACAAGGGGGTGATTAATTAAGTCACCTCTGTGACTAGCATTTAACTTAAATGTTAGTCATGCACGTTGGTGACTTTTAAGTTAGTCACACCACCTTTAGGGTGGTGACACTTATCCCCACTTTTCTTTAATTTTTTCCTTTTAATTTTTAATTTTTCTTTTCATGCAACTTTATGTGACTTTCCATTCAATGTAACATCCTGTCACCGATGGGAAGGTCATATTGGTAAATTGAGGCGGGATAGGAAACTACTGCATATATTGACTGAACATCCTGTTGACCTCTAATTTTGGAGGCCACGAGTCTTTTGCACATGCACATATAAGTACATGCATTCATGACTTTTCTCGGCATTTGATTTTGAATATGATATGAATTGTGATTTGAGAGATAATTAGATTTGATTGTGATTTATTGGAAATTTTGGTATAATTGGGTCTGAATAGTTGATTTGGAAATATTTTAGAGTGACTGTTAATTGATTGTGAACCTTATAAATTTTTCTGAAAATTTGGGAGAAAATGTCCAGACCGGAAATTTTTAGAGTGGCAGACTGATCAATTGTATAGGACCGAAATGACTGTCTAGTGGCTATAAAAAAATTAGGCATATGATTTTAGAAATTGATATGTCGAGCCATTGAAAATTTGGAGACGAGTTAGATTGGAAATGAGATTGAAAAGAGACAGAAATTTAAATGCTTTGCGAGGAAAAAGCTAAGCGGCTTAAGTGATTACCCTTTTTAAATGCTAAAGGTTATAACTGGAGAAGAAAGGAAAGTTTTCCTCCCTAGGGCACGACTTTCTCTCCCTTCGACTGATTCTCCTTCTTCCTCCCTTGGAGATTCTTGTTTGCTTCTTCCCTAATTGCAAAGTTTAGTTTAATCCTTGAGAAGATGGAAATTCATTCAGGTTGGGAGAAGCTCACCATTGATAGAGAAAGTGGGAAAAAGTTAGAGAAATTCCAGAGATTTGAGGATTCGTGGTTCGATCGGTAAGTATATGGTATAATGTTGTTAATTAATGTTGTTTGATGCATTTATGGCATTTATATTGTGATTGGAGTAGCTGAAGTGAATTAATATTGGTTTTAGAGAGAGAAAAAAGGGAGAAAACTAGTCGGAGAAGACGATTCAGAGGTTCACATGTCGCGGCGCCTGTGCCACGACGCGACGAGGAAATTTCCTTATGTCCTCGCCGCGGCGTGCATGAGGCCTCGTCGCGGAAAATTAATGTTTATAATTCGCTGCAGCGAGCAGGATGGAGGTCGTCGAGGCGAGCCCCGAAAGGCTACGCCACGGCGAGCCCTCCATTAGACACTGCGACGAAGAATTGGGACGCTGCGGCGAGCCCCTGTTTTCTGAAGTGAGGTAGTTTGGTTTTTGGGTCATAACTTTTGATGTAGACCTCCAATTGAGGTGATGTTTGATTTGTTGTGATCTAGAGAAAGAGGTTTATGATTGATATGAAAGATGAAAGTTTGAATTTAAATTAGTAGGATCGTAATTAGTGAATGAAAGTAAGAATGTGATTGTATTTTACCTAAGGATTGTTATTGAAAATTGGAGTATAATGTGAGACTTTGAAAATAAAGTCAATGCTACTGGGAACTTTAGAAACTGAGCATCAAAGAATGAATTAGATCTAGAAAATAGTGATGTTGGCTTTGAGGTACTACCATAGCGAAAATGACTTAATAAATTGACTGGAAATTAGAATTTAAATTGGAAGTTCTGTAATATGTTATTGAATTGAAATGAACCGATATTGATCAATTGAGTGAAAGTTAGATACTAAGTAAAAGAAAATAGAAAATGGGAAATGGTACCAGGAAAATCATGAATAGGCATAGTACATCATTTATTCAAGGCATGTGCATCATTAATTATTTTGACTGTGCATTTTGTAATGAATGGAATTATTTGATTATTATAGAGGCTCCGATGGATCGATAATCCACGGATCGTGCTGAGACTTCTAGGCAGGTAGCTCGGAAGTTCAGGTGAGTAACCTAGTTGGTTTCTCAACCTATATGTATTTAATTTTATGTACCTATGCCATGTGGAGTAAGGAAGGATTACGTGTGTTTGCTTTGATTGATTTCGGATCATAGGTGTTCGAAATATTTGGAATGTGTTATAGAAGTGTTATATGTGCATAATGAATTAGTTAAGTGCGAAATTGGACAAATGTATTAGGTTGTGACACGGTACTGTAAAATGAGGCATATGCATTCATGCATAATTGCATGATCAGATAATGACAGTTGTGACCGGTGGAGCCAACGTATATGAGAGCTTTCAGCTCAACGCACAGGACCTTTGGTCCAATGTTTACAGAGCCACTGGCTCAATGTATCAGGGCATATCACGCTCAACGTTTATCAGAGCCTCAGGCTCAACGCATTGTGCCTGGCCATCGAGACGATTTCAAAGCATCGGTCATAACAACGAAATGAAAATGAAAAGTGTCACATGTGCATTGCATATACAAATGATTGAACATGAATTGCATTAAAGGCGAAACGCCTTATAAATGTGAAATTGAATGCATGTGATTATCTGAATGTGTTAATATATATGATATGATGTGAATTGTGTGCATATACATGAGTTGGGTGAACCATCGATGATGGTTTCTCATTGAGTTCGCAAACTCACCCAACATTGCACCTATTTTTCAGGAATTGAAGAATACCCCGTTAGTGAAACGGGAGTACGATTACTGCAAGCAAGGTAGAGTTTAGCACCGGGATCAGCCTCATGTCTGCATTTGAGTCATTTTGGTTATAAGTGAAAAATAGTATTTTCGCAGATAAATATTGTTATTGTATTGGGCCCAAATTGGCTGTGACTATATGTGTGTATGAATGGTTTTATGACTGAAATTAGATTTTGACTGAAAATGTTTTTGTATCGTGGCCCAAATTGTTTACCGATATCTGCGCACTCTATTGTTTTCAAAAAGAAACTAATTGGTTTTTCGAGTTTTAAATTGATGTGACCGTTCTAGCATACTACCCTCGTGAGGCACGGGCTCGAATATCACCATCGATATCAGGTTCAGGTCTTGCGGGAGTGGGATGCTACATTTGTGGTATCAAAGCCCAGAAGTACAATCTTACATGGGCACTCTGAAACATGAGTCAAGTTACATGCAGAAAGTGACAACTGATCCTCAGTCTAGTATATGAGTCATATGCATGAGTATGTCTCAGTCGTTTAATCGGTTAAAAATAGTGAGGAAATGAGAATGTGTTGGAATGTGATAAATGGAAATTGTGGATATAGAGGAATCAGATGAAATACAATATTAGAGTTATATTGGGTATATCCTTGAATGTGAGATAGAAATAAAGTTATAGCTGTGGATTGGTAGAGGAAAATGAAAATAAAGATATGACAGAAATGGAAAGATTGAAAGTGCATAAAGTGGATGAAAATAAAATGTCCTTTGATCTTAAGAAGTTAAAATTGGGTTCGATTTCTGTGACGAGAGATATGAATAATGATGTATGACTCGGAGTCAGAAGAAATCAAGAATGATTGTACATCTGTGATAGTGATTTTGAGTGCAAAAATATATGGGTATGATGCAATAATGAAAAGATTGAAATGTAAGACAATGAAATTGGTAGATGAAAAAGGTTGTCAAGGTTTAGTTGTTTTGCCTATGTGAATGCACACCTGATTATGTTAGCCCCATGGCAAGTGAAGATATTAAGCTGCAATTGATGATTAATGGATAATCGCTAGTCGGAATTTTTGTAGCTTAAAATCATATATGAGTTAGAATAAGAAATGAAAGTGCTTATACTGATTAATTGGGATATTATGCATAGTTGAAATTGATCTTCTTGAGGTATTAAGAGTGACATATATATAGTGATGAAAAATAGTTGATTGATAAAGTTTTATGAACAGTATTAATGATTAATAGGTTTAGTTGATCTGATAATTTGATTTGAGAGTAATGATTGAAGAGATAAATTTGAAATGAAGTACAAGTAAATTTAGGAGTCCGAAGTCTAGTAGAGACTCAAGCGTAAGAGATAGAATATGTTACTAAAAAAGTGTGTATTACGTTAATGAGATGACTCCGATTATGTAAGAGAATTACTGAACATCAAGGAAATATTAATTGCGGATATGAGGAGAATAAAGGTTCGTGTATATTTTGTATAACTATGTTCTGAAAGTACGAGATTGATATGATGATTGTTTATTCAAGCCAGAGAGTGATCTACCGCAACTAAATTGGGTTATGTAGGGAAATTAAAGTAAGGAACATGTGTTAGAATATGATATGATGAAACTGAAAAAATTATAAGAAAATTGCTCCTTATTGGAGACGTTCGACATTTAAAGAGTTATATGAAGTATGGGTATAAGGAGTTATTGTATTACTAAAAAGTAACATGTCTCAATTGTGTTCAGAGTGGATAATGGATATAAGCATAAATGATCAATTGAACGCATTTGGAAAATGAAATAGATGAATTGGTATAGTTGAGGAAATTGGTTATCATGCAAGTCTCATAAGAGTAAATCTTAACCTGATTAAATGAATAAGGGATGAATTAGTATACGAACATGGTATATTGGGAGAATTAATAAAGATATAGGTATTGATAAAATGCGAAAGTTCAAGGGATATGTGTATGCAGAATTTGGAGTTAATTAGAACTAGTTGAATGCTGAATACGTTCTGAAATTGTCAAAGATTTTTCTGGTTTTGGCAAATTGACAAGAATGTTTGAGGAAAACGTGTAAATGTTATGACTGATGATTGTAAAGGAGACAATTGGAGAATTTGCTATATATATTCTGAAGTGTCCCAGTAAAGGTTATGATGCAATCTATTGAAATTGTATAAAGTGAATTTATGTACCGAGGGACAAATATAGCTTCATGGGCGGTATTATGATTGATGATTTGAAATCTGTTACACTAAGTGTTGCTTTAAAATCTTGGAGACATTAATCGTACAGAAATATTTTGAAGATGTCCATGAATATGCAAATCGATAACGATTGAGATATTTTGTGAATTTGAATGATTATTGAGTGTTGATAGTCGAGCTAGCAAAGGGGCAAAAAGAATGTATTATTAGTTATCGGAATTTCCAAATCAGTTGTGCATATAAGGAATTGGTAAAGACCAAATTAAGGTGTGTGAAATAGAATCGAAAATAACTCCATTTTTTAGGAAAGTGATATGTATAGTCGATTAAGAGATATGTGTGGTATCCACTACAGAAACTGTCAGAGAAAAATTTGAGAACCAATCAAATTTTTATGCTATTGTAAGAGTAAATCGAAAGAGGAATTGATAGTTTAGAGAGAAAAATCGAAATATTGTATGTGTGAAAGATTACATGTGTGAATAACCAACGGACTTGACTGTTGGAAGCATAAGTCATACTGGTATTGTGAGGTTTTAAGGGACATGAAATTGACGATAGTCGGATCGATTGAGGACATAACAATTGTTGTATGGGTGATACCATTTGAACAAAGGTATTATATTGATGAGTAAAATAAATTTGTAATGGGATTAAGAAATCCAAGTAAAAGGGCAATGATTTGAGTGGATCGAGGCTATTAGAATCTTATGAGATTAGTGTTTTAATTCTAAGGAGATGTGATCTGATAAGCGATAAATGAAATGCTCCGAAGTGTATTACCTCGGCAAAAATGCATAGATGGAGACAAAGGTAAATAGGGAAACTAAATTCGTGATTAAATGACCTCTATGTGATTGTGGTGTGATTAGATTGGTAAGATAGTTTAAAACCTAAAAGATGATTCGGATCCAAAATGTTACATAGACAGGATTAGGAAATATTGTTAGGATTCGATATAAGTGTTATTGATATTGAAAGTGATGAATTGAGAATAATTATGAGAAATTGGTAAGGCAAAAAGCGAGTGGTTCATTAATTGTTTTGATTTCAATTAATTGGCAGAAATTATTCGTGTATCAAAATAAGTGAAAATTGGAGAGGCAATGATCGAAAAGACTCCCCTGTCTTCTTGATTAATCGTATATGAAATTTCGAGGACGAAATTTTTATTAGGAGGGGAGAATTGTAACATCCCGTCACCGATGGGAAGGTCATATTGGTAAATTGAGGCGGGATAGGATATTACCGCATATATTGACTGAGCATCCTGTTGACCTTTAATTTTGGAGGCCACGAGTCTTTTGCACATGCACATATAGGTACATGCATTCATGACTTTTCCCGACATTTGATTTTGAATATGATATGAATTGTGATTTGAGAGATAATTAGATTTGATTGTGATTTATTGGAAATTTTGGTATAATTGGGTCTGAATAGTTGATTTGGAAATATTTTAGAGTGACTGTTAATTGATTGTGAACCTTAGAAATTTTTCTAAAAATTTGGGAGAAAATGTCTGGACCGGAAATTTTCCGAGTGGCGGACTGATCGATTGTATAAGACCGAAATGATTGTCTAGTGGCTATAAAAAAATTAGGCATATGATTTTAGAAATTGATATGTCGAGCCATTGAAAATTTGGAGACGAGTTGGATTGGAAATGAGATTGAAAAGAGACAGAAATTTAAATGCTTTGCGAGGAAAAAGCCAAGCGGCTTAAGTGATTACCCTTTTTAAATGCTAAAGGTTATAACTGGAGAAGAAAGGAAAGTTTTCCTCCCTAGGGCACGACTTTCTCTCCCTTTGACTGATTCTCCTTCTTCCTCCCTTGGAGATTTTTGTTTGCTTCTTCCCTAATTGCAACGTTTAGTTTAATACTTGAGAAGATGGAAATTCATTCAGGTTGGGAGAAGCTCACCGTTGATAGAGAAAGTGGGAAAAAGTTAGAGAAATTCCAGAGATTTGAGGATTCGTGGTTCGATCGGTAAGTATATGGTATAATGTTGTTAATTAATGTTGTTTGATGCATTTATGGCATTTATATTGTGATTGGAGTAGCTGAAGTGAATTAATATTGGTTTTAGAGAGAAAATGGGAGAAAACTAGTGGAGAAGACGATTGAGAGGTTCGTGACGTCATGACGCTTTGTGCCACGACGCGGCGAGGAAATTTCCTTATGTCCTCGCCGAGGCGTGCATGAGGCCTCGCCGCGGTGAATTAATGTTGTTAATTCACCGCGGCGAGCAGGATGGAGGTCGCCGCGGCGAGCCCCCCATTAGACACCGCGACGAAGAATTGGGATGCCGCGGCGAGGTTTCTGTCGCCGCGGCGAGCCCCTGTTTTCTGAAGTGACGTAGTTTGATTTTTGGGTCATAACTTTTGATGTAGACCTCCAATTGAGGTTATGTTTGATTTTTTGTGATCTAGAGAAAGAGGTCTACGATTGATACGAAAGATGAAAGTTTGAATTTAAATTAGTAGGATCGTAATTAGTGAATGAAAGTAAGAATGTGATTGTATTTTACCTAAGGATTGTTATTGAAAATTGGAGTATAATGTGAGACTTTGAAAATAAAGTCAATGCTACTGGGAACTTTATAAACTGAGCATAAAAGAATGAATTCGATCTAGAAAATAGTGATATTGACTTTGAGGTACTACCATAGCGAAAATGACTTGATAAATTGACTCGAAATTAGAATTGAAATTGGAAATTCTGTAATATGTTATTGAATCGAAATGAGTCGATATTGATCAATTGAGTGAAAGTTAGATACTAAGTAAAAGAAAATAGAAAATGGGAAATGGTACCGGGAAAATCAAGAATAGGCATAGTACATCTTTTATTCAAGGCATGTGCATCATTAATTATTTTGAGTGTGCATTTTGTAATGAATGGAATTATTTGATTGTTATAGAGGCTCCGATGGATCAATAATCCACGGATCGTGCTGAGACTTCCAGGCAGGTAGCTCGGAAGTTTAGGTGAGTAACCTAGTTAGTTTCTCAACCTATATGTATTTAATTTTATGTACCTATGCTATGTGGAGTAAGGAAGGATTACGTGTGTTTGCTTTGATTAATTTCGGACCATAGGTGTTCGAAATATTTGGAATGTGTTATAGAAGTGTTATATGTGCATAATGAATTGGTTAAGTGCGAAATTGGACAAATGTATTAGGTTGTGACACGGTACTGTAAAATGAGGCATATGCATTCATGCATAATTGCATGATCAAATAATGGCAGTTGTGACCGGTGGAGCCAACGATATGAGAGCTTTCACCAACGCATGTGACCTCTGGTCCATGTTTACAGAGCCACCGCTCAATGTATCGAGGCATATCACGCCTAACGCTTATCGAGCCTCGGCTCAACACAATGTGCCCGCCATCGACAGCTTTCAAAGCAGTCACAACAACGAAATGAAAATGAAAAGTGTCACATGTGCATTACATATACAAATGATTGAACATGAATTGTGTTAAAGGCGAAACGCCTTATAAATGTGAAATTAAATGCATGTGATTATCTGAATGTGTTAATATATATGATATGATGTGAATTGTGTGTATATGCATGAGTTGGGTGAACCATCGATGATGGTTTCTCATTGAGTTCGCAAACTCACTCAACATTGCACCTATTTTTCAGGAATTGAAGAATACCCCGTTAGTGAAACGGGAGTACGATTATTGCAAGCAAGGTAGAGTTTGGCGTCGGGATCAGTCTCATGTCTGCATTTGAGTCATTTTGGTTATATGTGACAAATAGTATTTTCGCAGATAAATATTGTTATTGTATTGGGCCCAAATTGGCTGTGACTATATGTGTGTAAGAATGGTTTTATGACTGAATTTGGATTTTGATTGAAAATGTTTTTGTATTGTAGCCCAAATTGTTTACCGATATCTGCGCACTCTATTATTTTCAAAAAGAAACTAATTGGTTTTTCGAGTTTTAAATTGATGTGACCATTCTAGCATACTACTCTGCTCGGATATTACCATCAATATCGGGTTCGGGTCTTGCGGGAGTGGGATGCTACATTCAACCTATTTACAAAATTCACAAAAATAATCCAATTAATATTCATGTAATATTCACACCATTTGTACTTAATTTATCTCACATTTGGATCAAAACACAAAGATTTGTAACCAAATTCAAGATATGAATGTACTTCTTTATCCTGATCCAGTAGGGTCATTATGCTTTTGCCTTTCTTTCTATATTCCTTAAGTTGGTGTTGGGTGATTTGAGTTAGGCTTTCATTTAAATTGTTTGTTTGAGTTTGGTTTTTATATTCTATAATCCCTTCTTTTTAACTTGTTTTAAGTATTCTTTTTAACTACTTTCTTGTCATTTATAGAAATTATTGAAGTTTTTTTTTTCATCTTGTCAAAGTAACAAAGATGTTGCTCAATTTTGAAGGAAGAGCTTTCCTTTCTGTAATGAATTGACTGGGATCTATGGAGAAGATCGTTCAACTGGAAATTATGCATAAACTGCTGCAGATATTCTTGAAGAAATGGAAAGGCAAGAAGGTGTAGGTGGTCAAATGAAGATGGTGAAGATCAATATGAGCATGGTTTGCATGACGTAGATGAGTCCTTTACCTAACCTCAAGCCTTAAATCTTGAAAGACAGGCTGAAAATATTTCAAAAAGGAGGAAAAAAAGGAAGAATGATACGGGAGAAGCAAACTATGCAGATTCACTTATTGGTGCTGCCAGGATGTTAGGCGATATCATGAATCAGATTCGAGATAAATTGTGTAAAAGTATTTGTTGGACCCCGAAATTTTCTTGAAAATTAGAAATTATAAAATGAAATTAAATGAGGAAATATGACATGATTCTTTGTAATGAATGAAAAGTATAAATGAATTTATGAGCATTTGATGAAATGAAAGACAATTGGGTTTCTTTGTGTTTGCATATGGTTGATAAAAGGATGAGGTATTGTGTTTTGTGTTTGGATATGGGAATTGAAAGATGTGGATAAATGAAGTGTTGTGCAGGTTGAAGATTTTGGCTACTAAAAATTTAGGGGAAATGCTGTCAAAATTTTATTATGGGCGAAACTATGACTAAGTTTTTGACCCTGTTAGAGTTAGAATTTGACAAAAGGGTCTTCTTGAAGATTTTAGTTTAGTTTTTGATCTTTTCATTGATGTATAATATGTTATTTTTGGTTGTGGATATTGGAAGATATGAAAATTGGAAGTTTGGATGTGGTATAAGATGACCAAATTATCTGGCAAAAACTTTGACTGAAACATTGACCTAGTTAGAGTTTGAAATTGCTTTGAAGTTCTTCATGAAATTTTATATTATGTTTTTATTTTTCCATTGATGTAAAGTATGAAATTTTTGGATCATGGAATAAGAAGTTATGATTTTTACAAGTGCTGTTACTGTTTAGGAAGATCATTAGTGGACAGAAACTTTGAGTGGCTTTTTGACTCCCTTAGAGGCCCAATTGATTTTTCTGTCCTTCATGAAAGTTGTAGGTTGCTTTTTGATCTTTGTATTGATATAAAATATGACATTTTTGGACCTTGGAGTGGAAAGATAGAAATTTTCAAAGTTGAGTTATTAATTAGGGTGGCATGATATTGGGCAGTAACTTTGATTGGGTTTTGACACCCTTTAGAGATGGATTTGGCTTTTGAATTCTGCATGGAAGTTGTAGAGATCCCTTTTAGCTTTCGTTTGATACCAAGTTTGAAATTTTTGGACTCTTGAGTCAAAAGATATAATTTTTGGAAAATTCAGATATATATTTGTGTTGAAAAAATAATAATAGAAAAAGGTTAGGGGGCTGCTCACCCAACACGCGACCGTTTTTCTCCGCACGACACCGTTTTCGGTCTCCTCTATGCGACGTCGTTTGATTTCTTCTATTTTTGTTATTTTCTCCCCTAATCCGATCGTTGTTCAATCTTTTGCTTATATTTTTTCGTCCGACATCCGATTGACTTGATTTTTGAAGAGTTTGATTCCTAAGACAATTATCTACATCATCATGGGAAATTTGTGGATTTTTTAGATTAAATTGAGGATGATTGATTAAATCAAAGTGAGTTAGATAATTTTCTGAACATGGTTTAGTCTTATGAGAAATTCTTGATCTCTGGAGATCCGATTGATCTGAGTCTTGTTGCAAAATAAAATAGAGACATGGGGCTACAAGTCATAAGAAGGAATTGAATTTCAATTTAGCCCCTAAGACTTTAAATTTCAAAATTTAATTTAGATTTAGTGTTCAGTCTTGGATTAGTAAGAGCTGAAAGTATTATGGACATAACTTTTGCTCTAGTCATCCAAATGAGGTGATTCTTGATTTGGATTAAACTAGAGAAATAGGGCTACAAATGTTTTGAAGGATTCGAGTTTCAATTTAGTTTTTAAGAATGTCAATTTTCGGATGGAAGTAAATCGCTGGAAATGTGTAGCATAAGAATAATCCGAAATGTTTGGAGTATAACTTTTGGAGTAGTGCACCAAATTAAATGATTTTGGTGGCGTTATGAAATTGAGACAATAAGGAACATTTCTATAGAAGGAAGTTTTAGCAAATTCCTTCAATTTGATGATTTGAAAAATATCCTAAGCAAAACATGATTTAATGAATTTTGAGACATTGATTTAATTTATGATTTTGGGGACTTAATTAGCATGTTAATGTGAATAATTAGCATATTAATTTGAGTAAGAGCATATGGGATAAATTGATTGGATTAAATGAATTAAAGTGTTAGAAATAAAAGTGTAAAGAAGGCATGAAGGGCAAAATTGGAAGGTTACTTAAGCTTTTAAGTTTCTAGACTTATAAGGAAGGGCTTAATGGTCTTTTTACACTATTTTAAAGGGCAAGGAGTGGGCTGTCATTTTTAAGAGAAGAGAGGCATGAAATTAGAAAGGAAAATGAAAGGAAGAAGAGAAAAGAGAGGTGAGTTTCGGATGGAAAGAAAAGGGAGAAGAAGAAAGAACAAAGAGAAGGCTTAGGGTTCGAAATTTTATGAGCTTCAGGAATGCTTTTTAACATGATTCAAAAGGGAAAAGGTGGAAGAGCATGAGAGATTCCCATGGAGCTAAGAAAATCCGAAAATGATGAAGAATAAAGGTAAGATTGAGATTTTTGATTTGTTAATTTTTGAAAGATTTTGGTTCATATGACTTAAGATTGGTATGAGTTTGTGTTTTAGAAGCTCAAATTTGGTGATTATGCTTTATGTGATGTTGAATTTTGGATGGTTATGAATTAGGGATTTTTGTCTTGGATTAGGGTATTGAAGTGAGGCTTTGGAGAAATTGAAGCTATGGAAAAGTTTTAAGCATGGAATTGAGGTGGGTACCATATTTATATTTTGATTTATAAGCCAATTATGTGATTTCGAAAAATCAAGAAGAGAAATGTTTTGAAAATTATTATTTTTGAATGATTAAATTCGTTGATTTTGTAATGATTTAAGAAATTGATAATGGATTGTTTTCGAATGATTGGATATATTGCTAAAATTGTTTTGAATGATTTTGATCAAAATTGATACGATTTTCGCATTCATTGTGTTTAAAATATTTGATAATTGCAATAATTATGAAATTATTTGTAACATCCCGACCCTGATAGGAAAGGTATATGGGTCATTTGGGTCAGGCTAGTTCGTTGCATTACATAGTCCGATATGAACCTGCATATGACCTCTAATTGTAGAGGACTGAGTCATTTGGCACATGCACATGTAGGTACATGCATTCATGGCATTTTCCCGACATTTGATTTTGTAAATGATTTGAATTGTGAATTTGTGAGATAATTAGATTGGATTATGATATGTTGGGAATTATGGAATAATTGGGTGTGAATAGTGGAATTGGAACTGTACTAGAGTGATCGTAAAGTGACAGTGAACTTTAGAAAAAGCCTATGGAATAATTAGGAGAAAATGTCCAGACCGGAAATTCTCCGAGTGGCGGACCGATTGACTGAATAGGATCGAAATAATTGTCTTATGGCAATGGGAAAGTCTGATTTATGATTTTAGAAATTAATATGTCGAGCCATTGAATTTTGGAGATAAATTGGACTGGAAATGACCATGAAAAGAGTAACAGATTTACATACCTTATGAGGAAAAGGGGCAAAAGACTTAGTGATTAACCTTTAAATACTTAAGGTTAAAAAGAGGAGAAGAAATGGAGGTTTCATTTCTTAGGGCTCGACGTTGATCTTCTTCCTTCTTCCTTGTGATCTTGTTTCCTCCTTCCCCGATTCTTGTTTCTTTACTACTCCTTGTGCAAAGTCTTGCATGATCCCTAAAGGAAGAGGTTGATTGTGAAGGTTTGGAAGCTAAATTGTGGAGGATAGGGTTGGAGGAGATTTCAAAGATTTGAGGATCAAGCTTGATTGGTAAGTGATTTTGGCTCCAATGTTGTTTATTTATTAGTAAAATACATTCATGTGTTGATTTTTGCGGAAGATGGGGTAGTTAAGGGTGTTTAATACTGGTTTTAGAGAGAGAAAGAGGAAAAAGGAAATCGAAGAAGACGAACCAGGGCCGCATGTCGCGACGAGGAAATGTTTAGACGTCGCGACGAGGAAACGCTTAGACGCCGCGACGAGCAAGGTGGGACGTTGCGACGAGCGTGAAATATTGACGCCGCAATGAGCTCCCTCCCACACGTCGTGACGAGCCCAAAGGAAGCGTTCACCGCGGTGAGCGTTGTTTCACGCCGCGGCGAGCGACTCCAGCACGTCGCGATGAGCTTCTGCACGTCGCGACGAGGACCAGATGTCTGAACTGTTTTAATTTAGTTTTTGGGGCATAACTAATTGTGTAGACCTCCAATTGAGGTGATGTTTGATTCGTTATGATCTAGAGAACGAGGTCTACAATTGGGGAAAAGAATAAGAGTTTGAATTTGGATTTTTGAAATCTCAATTAGTGAAAGATAGTTAAGAATGTGATTGTATTGCAACCTAAAGATTGTACTTGGTAATTGGGGTATAATGTGAGACTTTGAAAGTAAATTCATTGCTACTGGGAATTTTAGGAACTGAGCATAAGGAATGAATTTGACCTAGAGAGTAGTGCTAGTGACTGTGAGATAATACCCCAGCGAGTATGAATTGATAAATTGACTGGAAATTAGAATTGAAATTGGAAGTTCTATAATATGTTTTTGAATCGAAATGAGCCGATATTGATAAAGTGAGTGGGATACTGAGTAAAAGAAAAATGGAAGGTGGGAAATGGTACCGGGAAAGTCATGAATAGGCATAGTACATCTTTTATTCAAGGCATGTGCATCATTAATTATTTCGATTGTGCATTTTGTAATGAATGGAATTATTTGATTGTCATAGAGCCGATGGATCGATAATCCACGGACAGTGTTGGAGCTTCCAGACAACAGCTCGGAAGTTCAGGTGAGTAACCTAGTTGGTTCCTCAGCCTTTATGTGTTTAATATTTTGCAATGACACCATGTGGAGATAATGGAGGGATATATGTGTTTGTTTTGATTGATTTCGGACGACGGGTGTCCGAAGTATTTGAATGTGTTATTGAAGTGCAAACTGTGTATACTGTGTGTGAATGCTGCTATGAAATGAATTATGAAAGCTGTTAATGACTGAATTATTGGACCGAGGGTCCGAAGGAATGGAGGTTGGTCTTTGTGAAATGATTGTGAATGTGATTTGATACATGTGCATTGTATATATATATATGATTGAATGTGGGCCGAGAAAAAGGTGAAACGCCTTATAATTGTCATAAACGAATTCCATAATTGGTTAATAAATAATGGTTGTGACTGAAGCTGCCACTGAGAGGGATCAGTGCATACCCAGAGGGCTCTCCTATCCCTAATGTGAGCGGGCAGTAGTGCATACCCTGAGGGCTCTCCTACTTGCCTAAAATGCAATTACTGTTACTGAACTGAGCCTTGAGCTCGAGGGGAGTCAGTGCATACGTAGAGGGCTCTCCTACTCCCTAAGTGTATCTCAATTACATATCATTAAGCGCTCAGTCACAACTCAGAAAAGAATGGATATTAATGGGAAAAGTTCATGAGTGTAACTTTTATGTGTGAATGGAGAAAAAGGTGTTAATGTTGTGTATTCGTCTGATAAGTGTTATATGGTGATATTGAATGTGTAAAATTGACAATGCATGAGATAATTTATATTGTGATAATATGGGATATTGTATGAATTATGAATGCATGAGTTGAGTGAACCATCGATGATGGTTTCTCACTAAGTTCGCAAACTCACCCAATATTCGTCTGATAAGTGTTATATGGTGATATTGAATGTGTAAAATTGACAATGCATGAGATAATTTGTAACATCCCACCCCCGACAGGAAGGGTAAAATAGTAAATTTTCATAGGATGAGAGTGATAGGGATTAATTAGTATTATTCATACCTTATGTGACATATTTGTATTGTGAAAAATGACATTGTTGTACATGAAAATATTGTACATGCATACATTGACGTTCCCGGTTTATTTTGGTTATAACTGTAATTGGTTGAGAATCTCGAGAATTATGGGTTATTGATCTTAAAAAAATATTTGGAGAGTGTCAATAATGATTTTTCAATTTTGGAGAATTTTAGGAAATTTTTCTAGAATTTTTTGGGGTTAAATCTCGGACTAGAAAAAAATACCGGGTGACAGACTAATGGGTCGAGGGTAGTAGAATTATGGATATGTGGCTATATGGGTATTGGACAAGTGTAAAATTGTTGGAATTTGGGTTTAATTTATTAATTGATGTTATAATTTATTAATTGATGAAGATGTAATGGAGGCTTGACACATGGCATGATAATAGTCATGTATTTCTTTAAGTTGTCTTCTTTAAGCTTAGTCACTCCCACACACTCACGACACTCTCTCATTTTGGAGGTTTTTGGTGAGTTTCTTCTTCAATTTTCGTGGGCTCTCTTCTTCCCTTTCTTGGTGAGTTTTGATCATTCAAATTCCTTTGTGTTGAACATCTTATACCTCTTCCACTTTTCTCTTCTTTCCATCAAAGAAGTTGTTCTCTTTTCAACCCTAGAGATGGTGATTTACTTGGGTGGTGGAGCAAGATAAGTCTTGGGGTTTTCCTTGAAGAATTTGGAGATTTAGTGACTTAATTAGGTAAGTTTCATGTTTCATGTTATATGTATGGTGATTTGAAGTTAGTTTGATGAGAAGGTGAAGATTGAGTGTGAATGGAGTATGTGTTTAACTTGCTATTGTTTTGAGAGTGTATGTTAAGCCTAAGTAAATGTATGAATGGTCTAGTAACTTATTTCTTTTTCCTTAGGATGCTTATGCATGTGGAATTGGTATTAGAAGTGATAGGAGTTAAGTTTAAGATGAAAGCTGAAAAATGGATATTGAACCTATTGTAATGTTTTGATCATAACTCATTGTGTAGGCGAGGAAATGGGGTGCGGTTTGTGCCCAATTAAACTTGAGCTTGTTGGCTACAATTTTGTGTGAAATAGGTATTGTTAAATTGTAACTCTAAAAGGTCGAAAATTTGCATGGAAAGTTCCTGTTTTAGTGTCTGTGAACAGTAACCGAAACTATGACCAAAGTGTTTTGCTGATTTTTCTAAATTCATTTATATAGAATTTGGGAAAATGGTATTCATGAAAGTTGAAGCATATTAAGTTAACATTCCATTCCCACTGATTTTACTATTTTTCGAGATGTATCGTGGGAGATATGAACTGTTTACTCTTGACTGGTTTTTGAGCATTTTGTGGAAACCTAGACTAAGTGTGGATTTGGTGTATATTCTGATTAGTAGCAATTTTAGCGATTTCTGTGGATTGAATTAGCTTGAGTGATCTTCTGAAGAGTTGTAGAGGAAACATTTATCTTGAAAAGGGTATATAGAACGTAATTTTTGGGGATCATATTAGGGAGTTATGAATTTTCAAATCCTGAACCTGCATAAAGGTGTTAACTGCTGATCATGGCAGAAACTTGTATAAGAGTTTTGAATAGGTTATCGATGGAATTGGCTCTTAAGCTCTTCATGAAACTTGAAGTATCTGGTTTTATCTTTCCAATGATATAAGGTAGTGATTTTTTTGACTTGTGTACATGGAGTTATGCTTGATAGAACATTACTGTCCAGATTTGGTGATTTCTGGGGTAGCATCATTGATTGAATTATTTGACCTAGTTAAAAATTAAATTTGATTTTGGGTTGTTCATAAAAGTTGTTGATAACATTGGGATATTTTTGAGAATAATTATTGTGTAATTTTTAGACTAAGGATTTGAAAGTTACGGATTTTATAAACTGATGCACTGTTTGGCATGCTGGAGAAAGTTCTCCAGATCTGTCATGGGAGTAAGATAAGTCGACTTGTATCTTCAATAAGTCGACTTATGCATGCACAAAGAGAGTAAGTCGACTTGTATTCTCAAATAAGTCGACTTGTATAGACCTTTTTCCATTCTTTTGCTCATAACTTTTCCGTCTGACGTCCGATTGACCTGATTCTTGAGGCATCGGATTCGTGAGACATTGAATTTCGTTTTATGGGAAATTGGGATTTTTTCGGACGAGAAATTGACGGGTGTCCGAGAAATGAGTATTTCATCACTGTTTTAGTTAATTGGGGACCTATAGAGGTCCAAATTGAGCGCCGTCAGCGCCATTGGATTTCTTATTTTGAAATGGATTTTTTCTGATAAAAAAAATAGGATTAGGACCGGGAATATAATGAACATGCATTGTCCTTATTCTATAATTGTGCATAAATGGGAATTCTTATGCAAAGTGATTAATGTGTGCATGTGGCATAAATTGGTAGTGCAGGATAAATATCCGCACTCAGGCGTTCTCAGAGGAAACCAATGCAAATCTGGAGCGTACTGTGAGTAGACCTAGATGGTCTTATTTATTGGTTATTTGTTTTTGTTATATGTTGAATGAGTATTGATTTATTTTATTGATTGTAATTAAATATGGGTTCCGGACAGGAGATCCGGTGATTGATTATGTATTTGGAATTGCGTTATTGAAGTGCTCCTTGAATGTGAATGGGATGACCTAAGTGTAAATATTGAGATTGTTAAAATGTCTTGCATGCATAATTGCACATAAATGAAATGTGACTTCTTAATTGATGTCGAATGCCGGACTACGGTCCGATGATAGTAACTATGATTGATCGAGCATGCAAATATGCATAAGACATTTCACCGCATGAATACATGAAAGATAATGAGAGTTGTGACGAGTAGTCAACAATGAGTAAAGAGCTTCGTGCTCGACATCGATTCAGAGCCTCGTGCTCAACGACAATGAGCCCTTTATGGGACGATTTATAATGAGCCCTTTATGGGACAATTTACAATGAGCCCTTTATGGGACAGTTTACAATGAGTCCTTTATGGGACAGTTCACAATGAGCCCTTTATGGGACAGTTCACAATGAGCCCTTTATGGGACAATTTACAATGAGCCCTTTATGGGACGATTCCACAATGAGCCCTATATGGGGCGGCTTCAATGAGCCCGATATCCATGGGTACGGGACAGTTTAGGCACTCGGTCACAACAAAGTAAAGAAATGGAAAGTGGGTCTCATGCACATATGCATAACATGATTGATTTGATTGTACGGAATGGGAATGGTTGAATTAATTGTATTGAATGGGACCGCAACATCGTATTGAATGGGAATGTGACATCAGTTGAATGGAAATGATAAATTTGATTGAATGATTGATTTGATTATATTGAATATGACATTGTATCGACATAATGAAAATATGAAACTGTATGTGAATGTGAGGTGTGATAGGAATATGAAATGTGACTTAATGGAAATGAAAGTATGTGTTATATGTTATGTGACTGGGTGAACCATCGATGATGGTCACTCACTGAGTTCGCAAAACTCACCCAAAATTTGCATCTATTTTTCAGGTCTTGAAGAATACCCCGTTTGACACGGGAGTATGTTTCTTCGTAGACAAGTGAAGGATACAGTGCGGGATCGGTTCAGATTCTGCATTAGTGTCTTATCGGATAGTATTCCGCAATCATTGTGCAATAATGCTTTGTATTTATAATGAGCCATTGTGGTTCTATTGTTTTACATTAACTGATTGTAAAATTATTATTGGATGACTGTAATAACTGAAATGATTAATGGTGAACATGGGCTCAAGTTTCTTACTGTTTATGTCACATTAATGAATGTTTTATACTGAGTGATGTAGTACGCCACCCTCGCGGGGCAAGGACCTAGATATCACCGTCGATGTTGGGTTCGGGTCGTGCGGGAGTGGGGTGTTACATTTAGGTGGTATCAGAGCCCAGAAGTACGAATTTATCTGGGCACAGTCTAAAACATAGGTTAAGTTGCATTCATTTGAGTTGTGTCGTTGCAGACCATAGTAACTGATCCCCAGTCTGAGTCGCTCGAGTAGAAATCCTACGTGTGAACATATGTTATGTGATTAAGTGTGAGAGAAATGAGAATGTATCAAAATGTGAACCCATGAAAGGGTATGAGCAATTGGGAAAGGGAAAAAGAAAACATCGATAATGAGAATTATAATGTACTGTGGTTAGAATGACTATGTTGGCCTAGACTGATTAAGGAAAGAAATGATATCAAAATGAATCCCCTGATTAAAAGTGGCAATATTACGGTGAAAGAAAACGAACAATTTCTATAGCATGGAGAGGTCCACTATGGATATGAGAAACATATTGGTTAAAGTAGGCCTATGTGAGGTTAAAAGTTCGAGATGATTAGGAAATGAGAGTTGTGACTTGTATATGCGATGAAATGGGAAACATGGGAACTGAGTAAAACGTAGATGGTCGATCAAAGATATTGTTACATCAAGATTTGTGTTCGATATCAGTAGATATCATAGGTAGATGATGATAGCGAGATTGGAATGAGATCAATATTGTACCGTAATGGTCTACTTTAAACAAAAAAAAAAGAAAAGGGGGTGAAGTGATTCTAAGGTTGGAAAGAGATAGAAATGGTGAGATGAAAGTGTACAGATAATGAACTCGTGAAACGGTTGTGATCTTGACCAAAATGGTTATGTGAAAAAAATTGTGCTAAGAGTTTGTAAATCAGTATAAGAAGATAGTAGGGAAAAAGGAAGACTAGAAATTTCTACTGATTGAGCATTGGAAAATTCTGGATTAGTTGAATATGTCTATATGGAAACAAAAATGGTAAACAAATGGGAAAATAAATAGAGATGCAGTGTATTTATTTCAATATCGTGTTTTCGGTGATGTGCTCCCAGATGTCCTATCAATGTGAATACCCTATCGTGGATTGTTTGAGGAAAATAAAGAGAGACGTAGCAATAATGCGATGACATTGTATAAGCCAAGTGGATATGACCTTAAAAGGTCAAGCTGACACAGGAATGATATGGGAATGAAATTAGGGAAATGGAAAAAAAATAAATAAATGAAACAATGATAGTGATATATGAAAAGAGTTGTTGCATTTAAGTCGGTTTACCGTTGGGAGTATCTATTGGACAGTAAAGTTGATCATGATTAATGAACCGTATGTGAAAGATACATGGAGATCATAGAGGAGATGATCGGTGAATGATTAGAGTGGCTATAAGTGTAAAGTTCATAATGGGTTAAAGTAAGACATATGAGGACTTAATGTACCTTTATGCGAGGAAACGAACAAAAAAAAATATTGTGGCATCAGTCCTCTATTTGAGGATTAGCATAAACGGAAAGGAGTTTTATAGAACTCTGAATTGTATAGGTTACTAATTGGCTTCCGGATAAGATGAAATAAGTTCTGGTGAGGTGTAGATTATGGAACAAGTGTTAAAGGAAGTGTTTATGTGACTATCACATGGAACCTTAGTGTAAGGACTGTTCTGATCTTTAAATTATGGCATAAAATTGTTCTGATTGAAATAGTGCGTATAGTTAAGAATGATTGAAAAGCAATTAGGGACACTAATTGGCTGCAAGAGGAGATTTAGACATAACGAGTGAAATATACGACTGAGGTCATCTGCATTGTATGTATCCACCTACGTGAGTGGAATTTTAATTTAAGATAAATTGAACTAACTTTGATAAATGGTATTGAAGACTTTAGATTCCTATAAGGATACATTGTGTTAATTCAAGGAAAAAGACGGGCATAAATGACTAGTATACCGACAATTCCGAAATGAACAAACAATTCTGCCTACTAAATTCAAATAGTGAACAGATAATGTTGCAATGAACAGACCAATCACAGATATTGGGATTTCCAAAGAATGTCAAGTAGAATATGGATAATGGTGAAGTGTTTCTGGAAAATTGAGATACTGGATAAAGGTAAGAAAGGTTAAGAGTGCAGGAGTTAAAGTGGTGAGTCCTATAAGGAGTCTGAATATGCGAGTGAAATCGAAAAAAAAATTGAATAATTCAAAGAAGTATGTGTACCCGACAACAAGTGATAGAACAAGAAAGTGAACAGTCGAAGCTAGACATTCTAATAAGTATATGCGACAAGTGAAATTGAATAACTATAGGTATAAAATGAAGTGATTAGATTCACGTGTGTAGAGATTTGAAGGTTCAATAGGAAACGTGCTTAAGTGTTTGGACTGCAGAGGATTATATAATTATAACCTCATGATATAGTTTTGACTGAATGATTATAGAACTAATGGTGATCACAAGATGGAATTGTACACGCTGGTATTACACAAAAAAAAACCTAACAAGAGGCAAAGACCAATATTGAGTCGAGATGCTTGTGATGAGTAAAACAAAGGACAAAACTTAGGAAAACTACATGGGTTAGCTGAAGTGGATCAGGATCGGACATATGAAATAGAATTAAATGTATAAAGAACAGTGAATGTCAAAAGAAAACTGAATTTGGATTAAGAGTCAATGAAATATGAAGGATAAATGCATCAGGTGGATACCACCGGTTATAGTGAAATTATTGTATTGTACATATCACCTTAAAAAGGTGTACTCAGAATAGAAGTGGAAAAGAGAGTATCAAAGGACCAGGATTAGTCTGTATATTACTAGAGAGAAAGGTATTGGATTAATAAAACGGGATAAGTGAATAGATTCAGAAATAATAAACTGAGTCATAGCATCGGAACTAAAGGTAGTGGCTACTCTGATGTTGACAAGTGAGATAGGTAAGATAGCGAGAAAGTCACAGAGGAAACAGACTGTCTTACTGCGATCTTTTAGTAACGGAAGTATTGAGTGACGTAGTGTATGGGAACTCTAGGGACATATGATCACTGTCGTCTGGAACCGTTGACTGAAAATTTCGAGGACGAAATTTTTATAAGGAGGGGGGAGTTGTAACATCCCACCCCCGACAGGAAGGGTAAAATAGTAAATTGTCATAGGATGAGAGTGATAGGGATTAATTAGTATTATTCATACCTTATGTGACATATTTGTATTGTGAAAAATGACATTGTTGCACATGAAAATATTGTACATGCATACATTGACGTTCTCGGTTTATTTTGGTTATAACTGTAATTGGTTGAGAATCTCGAGAATTATGAGTTATTGATCTTAAAAAAATATTTGGAGAGTGTCAATAATGATTTTTCAATTTTGGAGAATTTTAGGAAATTTTCTAGAATTTTTGGGGTTAAATCTCTGACTAGAAAAAATACCGGTGATGTACTAATGGGTCGAGGTAGTAGAATTATGGATATGTGGCTATATGGGTATTGGACAAGTGTAAAATTGTTGGAATTTGGGTTTAATTTATTAATTGATGTTATAATTTATTAATTGATGAAGATGTAATGGAGGCTTGACACATGGCATGATAATAGTCATGTATTTCTTTAAGTTGTCTTCTTTAAGCTTAGTCACTCCCACACACTCACGACACTCTCTCATTTTGGAGGTTTTTGGTGAGTTTCTTCTTCCATTTTCGTGGGCTCTCTTCTTCCCTTTCTTGGTGAGTTTTGATCATTCAAATTCCTTTGTGTTGAACATCTTATACCTCTTCCACTTTTCTCTTCTTTCCATCAAAGAAGTTGTTCTCTTTTCAACCCTAGAGATGGTGATTTACGTGGGTGGTGGAGCAAGATAAGTCTTGGGGTTTTCCTTGAAGAATTTGGAGATTTAGTGACTTAAATAGGTAAGTTTCATGTTTCATGTTATATGTATGGTGATTTGAAGTTAGTTTGATGAGAAGGTGAAGATTGAGTGTGAATGGAGTATGTGTTTAACTTACTATTGTTTTGAGAGTGTATTTTAAGCCTAAGTAAATGTATGAATGGTCTAGTAACTTATTTCTTTTTCCTTAGGATGCTTATGCATGTGGAATTGGTATTAGAAGTGATAGGAGTTAAGTTGAAGATGAAAGCTGAAAAATGGATATTGAACCTATTGTAATATTTTGATCATAACTCATTGTGTAGGTGAGGAAATGGGGTGGGTTTGTGCCCAATTAAACTTGAGCTTGTTGGCTACAATTTTGTGTGAAATAGGTGTTGTTAAATTGTAACTCTAAAAGGTCGAAAATTTGCATGGAAAGTTCCTGTTTTAGTGTCTCGTGAACAATGAATCAAACTATGACCAAAGTGTTTTGCTGATTTTTCTAAATTAATTTATATAGAATTTGGGAAAATGGTCTTCATGAAAGTTGAAGCATATTAAGTTAACTTTCCATTCCCACTGATTTTTTCTATTTTTCGAGATGTATCGTGGGAGATATGAACTGTTTACTCTTGACTGGTTTTTGAGCATTTTGTGGAAACCTAGACTAAGTGTGGATTTGGTGTATATTCTGATTAGTAGCAATTTTAGCGATTTCTGTGGATTGAATTAGCTTGAGTGATCTTCTGAAGCATTGTAGAGGAAACATTTATCTTGAAAAGGGTATATAGAACGTAATTTTTGGGGATCATAGAGTTATGAATTTTCAAATCTCGAACTGCATAAAGGTGTTAATCACGATCATGGCGAAACTTGTATAAGAGTTTTGAATAGGTTATCGATGGAATTGGCTCTTAAGCTCTTCATGAAACTTGAAGTATCTGGTTTTATCTTTCCAATGATATAAGGTAGTGATTTTTTTGACTTGTGTACAGGGAGTTATGCTTGATAGAACATTACTGTCCAGATTTGGTGATTTCTGGGGCAGTATCATTGATTGAATTATTTGGCCTAGTTAACAATTAAATTTGATTTTGGGTTGTTCATGAAAGTTGTTAATAACATTGGGATATTTCTGAAAATAATTATTGTGTAATTTTTAGACTAAGGATTTGAAAGTTACGGATTTTATAAACTGATGCACTGTTTGGCATGCTGGAGAAAGTTCTCCAGATCTGTCATGGGAGTAAGATAAGTCGACTTGTATCTTCAGTAAGTCGACTTATGCATGCACAAAGAGAGTAAGTCGACTTGTATTCTCAAATAAGTCGACTTGTATTGACCTTTTTCCATTCTTTTGCTCATAACTTTTCCGTCTGACGTCCGATTGACCTGATTCTTGAGGCATCGGATTCGTGAGACATTGAATTTCGTTTTATGGGAAATTGGGATTTTTTTGGACGAGAAATTGATGGGTGTCCGAGAAATAAGTATTTCATCACTGTTCTAGTTAATTGGGGACCTATAGAGGTCCAAATTGAGCGCCGTCAGCGCCATTGGATTTCTTATTTTGAAATGGATTTTTTTTGATAAAAAAATAGGATTAGGACCGGGAATATAATGAACATGCATTGTCCTTATTCTATAATTGTGCATAAATGGGAATTCTTATGCAAAGTGATTAATGTGTGCATGTGGCATAAATTGGTAGGCAGATAAATATCAAGACTCAAGCGTTCTCGAGAGGAAACCAATGCAAATCTGAGCGTCTTGTGAGTAGACCTAGATGGTCTTATTTATTGGTTATTTGCTTTTGTTATATGTTGAATGAGTATTGATTTATTTTATTCATTGTGATTAATATGGGTTCTTGACGTGAGATCCGGTGATTGATTATGTATTTGGAATTGCGTTATTGAAGTGCTCCTTGAATGTGAATGGGATGACCTAAGTGTATATATTGAGATTGTTAAAATGTCTTGCATGCATAATTGCACATAAATGAAATGTGACTTCTTAATTGATGTCAAATGCCGGACTACGGTCCGATGATAGTAACTATGATTGACTGAGCGCATGCAAATATGCATAAGACATTTCACTGCATGAATACATGAAAGATAATGAGAGTTGTGACCAGAGTAGTCAACAATGAGTAAAGAGCTTCGTGCTCATATACTGATTCAGAGCCTCAGGCTCAACGACAATGAGCCCTTTATGGGACAGTTTATAATGAGCCCTTTATGGGACAATTTACAATGAGCCCTTTATGGGATAGTTTACAATGAGCCCTTTATGGGACAATTCACAATGAGCCCTTTATGGGACAGTTCACAATGAGCCCTTTATGGGACAGTTTACAATGAGCCCTTTATGGGACAGTTCACCATGAGCCCTATATGGGACAGTTTTAATGAGCCCGATATCCATAGAGTGCACGGACGCTTTAGGCACTCGGTCACAACAAAGTAAAGAAATGGAAAGTGGGTCTCATGCACATATGCATAACATGATTGATTTGATTGTACGGAATGGGAATGGTTGAATTAATTGTATTGAATGGGACTGCAACACTGTATTGAATGGGAATGTGACATTGTGTTGAATGGAAATGATAAATTTGATTGAATGATTGATTTGATTATATTGAATATGGCATTGTATCGACATAATGAAAATATGAAACTGTATGTGAATGTGAGGTGTGATAGGGAATATGAAATGTGACTTAATGGAAATGAAAGTATGTGTTATATGTTATGTGACTGGGTGAACCATCGATGATGGTCACTCACCGAGTTCGCAAAACTCACCCAAAATTTGCATCTATTTTCAGTGTCTTGAAGAATACCCGCTTGACACGGAGTATGTTTATCATAAGCAAGTGAAGGATACAGTGTCGGGATCTGTTCGTGTCTGCATTAGTGTCTTATCGGATAGTATTTCGCAATCATTGTGCAATAATGCTTTGTATTTATAATGAGCCATTGTGGTTCTATTGTTTTACATTAACTGATTGTAAAATTATTATCGGATGACCGTAATAATCGAAATGATTAATGGTGAACATGGGCTCAAGTTTCTTACTGTTTATGTCGCATTAATGAATTTTTTATACTGAGTGATGTAGTACGCCACCCTCGCGGGGCAAGGACCTGGATATTACCGTCGATGTCGGGTTCAGGTCGTGCGGGAGTGGGGTGTTACATAATTTATATTGTGATAATATGGGATATTGTATGAATTATGAATGCATGAGTTGAGTGAACCATCGATGATGGTTTCTCACTGAGTTCGTAAACTCACCCAACATTGCAATTATTTTTCAGGGATTGAAGAGTACCCCGTTAGACAAACGGGAGTACGATTGCTTCAAGCGCGTAGTCAGCGCCGGATCGCCTCATGTCTGCATTTGAGTCATTCCGATTTTTATGTAAATTTGTAATTTCGCATGATTTGCACTGCCAATTGATTAATGTTGTATGGTAAATTGATTATTGAAATAATGTTTTGACTGAAAATGTTTTTGTATCGAGGGCCTAAATGGTTTACTGATTTACGTGCACTCGATTGTTTTCAAAAAAGGAAAAATGTCTTACTGAGTTTTAAACTGAATTGACTGCTCTAGCATACCACCCTCGCGGGTCACGGGCATCGGATATCACCATCGATATCAGGTTCGGGTCTTGCGGGAGTGGGATGCTACATTTGTGGTATCAGAGCCCAGAAGTACAATCTTACATGAGCATTCTGAAAAAAATGTGTCAAGTGCATGCATTTAAGTCATGTCACGGCAGACAGTGACAACTGATCCCCAGTCTAGCATATGAGTCACATACATGGGCATGTATCAGTCGTTTAAGCGGTTGAAAATAGTGAGGAAATGAGAATAGGTTAGAATGTGACCAGAGGAAGTTGCGAATATTGTGAACTAAGGAAAAGTGTATGATTCGATTAGACAGATGAAAATTTAGTGTGTTGGTGTTGGTGGATATATTGTGAAACGCAATATCGGAGTTATAATGTGGTATATCCTTAAATGTGGAACAGATATAAATATAGAATTGTGGATTGATAGAGGAAAATAGAGATATGTTAGAAAAGACAAGATTGAAAGTGTATAAACATAGTGTATGAAAATAAAATGTTATAATTGGGATTGATTACCATAATGAGTGTTATGAATAATGATTTATGACGGTGAATCGATTAGGTTAGAGGGAAACCAAGAATGATTGTATATCTATGATATTGATTTGAGTGTGAGAATACGTGGGTATGAGGCAATTATGAGAAGATGGAAATGTAAGATACTGATAATGACAGATGAAAAAGTGGTTAAGGTTCAGTTGATTTGCCTAAGTGAACGCACATCTGATAATGGGGGCACCATGGCTAGCGAGGTAGTGGATAACCGCCAGTCATAGTTCTTATAGTGTAAAGTTCGATATGACTTAGAATAAGAAATAAAAGTGCTTATAGTGATCTATTAGAATGAATTGAGATTGTAAACAGGATATGAATGGAGGCATAGATTGGATAGTGTAAGTGATTAATTGGTGAATTATTTTACATCTGTCTCTCGACGTCGATGAAATGATTTCGATGGTATGTACCTTAATGAATAGTATTTAAAAAGGATGTTCTGATTTATATGAATTGAGGCATAATTGATCTTTATGGGATATTATGAGTATAGTTAAAATTGATTTCTTAAGACATCGTGAATGTCTGGCAAGAAATGTGACAACTGTTGATGATTAGGAATTTCGTGAGCTGTATTGATGAAAGTAGTAAGAATTCTTCTTTCAAAGAAGAGTTTCCCTGAATTGGGTGAGTTGATTAAACGATTCAATTGAAAAAAAAATTACCAAAAATTTGAAATGAATGAAAAGTCATTACTGGGAGTCCTAATCCTAGCGGAGACTCAAGAGTAAGAGATAGAATATGTTACTGAAAGAATATGTATTATGCTAATGTAAAGAATCTGACTGTGTAATAGGATTATTGAACAGTGACGAGACATTAGTTGTGCAATTGAGGAGGATATCGGTTCATGAATATTTTTGGTGTAAAAATGTTTTGAAAGTACAAAATTGATATGATAAATGTGTTATCAACTCAGTTTGTAATGATGGAAATAAATTGGATTATGTGGAGAAAGTAGAGTAAACGAACATGTGTTAGAATATATTATGATGAAATTGTAAGAAAAAAATAGTTCCTCATTGGAGACAATCGATATTTAGAGAATTATACCAATCAATTATGGGTATAAGGAGTTTATTGTATTACTGAAGAGTAAAGTGTCTTAAATGTATTTAGAATGGATAGTGACTATGATCATCGATGATCAATTGAATGCATTTGAAAAATGAAGTATATAAATTGGCACAGTTGAGGAAATTGTTTATCATGCAAGTTTCATAAGAATGAATCTTAGTTGACCAAATAATAGTGGATGAATTAGTATTCGAACATGGCACATTGGGAGACTTAATGTCAATGGAGGTGATGATAAAATGCGAAATTTCAAGGGACATATGTATGCGGGAGTGGGATGCTACATTCTTTGTTTTCGAATGATTTTGAATAATTTGATGATGTTGCTAAAATATTGCATACATTGTGTTTGTATGATTAAGAATGTGTTATGTGAATTGGTTTGCTATTGTAAATTTTTGAATGTGAATGAGTATGAAATATGATATGATATGAAAGATTGAATTTTCGAAACATGCCTCGGGCAATCTGATTTTCAAGTGTGAAATGTATTATTTGGGTTTGGTTAGGTCCCATAAGTTTGAGTCAAGTGCACTTGTCATGTTTTTATAAACTTCGCCCGCCTGCCCGCTAGTAGCATTGGAGCTCCATTACGGACTCCCATAAGTTCACGGCTACATTGGACCGCTATGCGGGAAGGTGTAGTATGTTCTGTTCACGGATGCACAGGACCGTTATGAGGGAATGTGTTGTACGTTCTGTTTTGGACCGACCCAAACCATTATGATGTGCTTGTGTGTTTTTGATTTTATTTTTAATATTATGCATTCATGCTTTTGAATTGTTCGTGAATTCATTGATAAATCGAGAATTTTTTTGAAAAAGAATTATTTGATAAATTTTCTACTGTGAAATACTTTTTATAATGGCAAAAGGTTTTGCAAATGTTTTTGCTTATTTTTTGATTTATAAACATGATATCCACGAGCTGTCTAGCTCACCTCCTTTCATCCCCATCTCCAGGTATCAAGTAGGAGATCAGATGAAAGAAAGTCAAGGCTTTTGATCGATTTTTGCATAATTTGCAGTTTGTGTAATTTGAATTTTGATATTGGTTTTGTGTATGGCTTGGAATGCCATTAAGGTTTTTGTAAGCATTTAATTGATGATGTATATATGAATTATGAAGTTGTGTATTGAATTGAGATTTGAAGGTAACTGATTGAATTATGGATTTGTATATGGAATGGAATAGTGAATTATGGTTATGTAGATAAATTGCATATTGATTGTGTTTTGGATTCCGGATAGGAGATCCGATGATTCTGATTTTTGATTCAGAATTATTGAAGTGTTATAGGTTTAGAAATGTGTTTGTTTATGATGGAATTCCGGGCAGGAGGTCCGATGAATTGTGATGTTTGAGTTGATATATTGAAGTGCCTTTTGTGTATGAATTGTGGATTTAGAGATATGTGTGTTAAGTGTCTTTTGGCGAAAGAAAAATAAGAATTGGTTAAAAAGAAGATTTATGAGATACGTATGAATGGGAAAGATAAAATATTTGAGTTTATGGAATTGGGAAATTCCAAATGGGAAATTGGAAAGGTTCTGAATAAAGAGGAATAAAAAAAATGAAAAAGAAAGAAAAAAATTTATACCGGTTTTGGATTGGTTGTCTAAGGTTTCCAACGCGCGTTTTTTTAAAGTATGCGTTCACGGATGTCGGAAAAATTGACTGAATTCATTTGAATCATTTGTGTGATTCGTTTTCGATTCTTTCGCCTTTGATCCGATTTGCTAGCTTTTCGTTTTTTCTTTCGTTTCCGCTTTTGATTTTTGTTTTGCCATTTGTTTTGGTCCACTTTCGGTTTTGAGATACGCTTGATTTGTTAATCTTCCACTTTGTTTTCTGATTTATGTTTCCATTCCTTCGATTCGTTTCGATTTGTGATTCGTCGTTCTTCCGCTTTGTTTTTCATTATTCCGGTTAGGGCACGGTTTCGAAATCGGGTCCCAACAGTATTAAGACTGAAATGCATGTTCAATAAAGAGTTGAATAGTTATATAGTGCATTGGTTGAGATAACGGGGCTCACAGATGATAAAAGGGATATTGCTTTAGGCAAAATTCCTAATCATCCTACACAAATGCTTATGTTTTTCACTGTTCCACCATCTCAAAGACTTGGGTAGGTGAGGAGGTTTCTTGCCACACATTGAAGGTTATGTTGAAGTTTAAATGTGTTGTCTAGTCATTTAAAATAAAGTTGAAACTTAATTTTGTTTCAACTAAATAACTTTTTACTAATTTAAAGCCCTATGTTATATTTATTTTCAATATCATTACACTGTTATTTTATATTGCAATTGTGACTATATAATGAATGTGTTAATGGCTTTTTTATATTAATTTTAAGTATATAATTTGCTAAACTCTTGTCCATTTAATGTTTAAATTACACTAATCAAGAGTTATTTGTTTTTAATTTAGGCACATATTGGATGAATAAAAATGTTAGCGTTTGTGGAAGATAACACAGAAAGTTGTGCATGAGAAAAGAGATGGGCTGGAATTATTCAAGACATAAAAACAAATAGAGAGAGGCATAGAGATTGAATAGGAAAGAAACAAATAGCTGGTGGCGGCAAGAAAATATAAAATGAAGAGAGCAAAAGGAGAGTGGTGGTGCAGACAATGAAGGGAAGAAAACAGATGCAGACAACAAGAAAAACAAAGAAGCGTGAAAAGGGTTACATGAAAAGCTGACTTGCTGAAAAGAGAGAAAATAAATCAGCTGGTCGGTGGAGAGATTTATGGCGTAAAAAAGGTGTTGGGCCAAAACTGATAAGAGAAAATGAAGAAATAAAGACAAAAGGAGATAGTTGGTGGAGACTCATGCACACCACTAACAAATACTCTCTACTTACGTTACAGACCACCCATGAAAAATACACTAAAAAACTCACACACGTTAGTTGAACAACATACACATTAGCTGAAAAAAAAAACATTAGCAGATGGAAGGGAGCACGATGCAACTGTGGGAAAGAGACACACTCCGTTGATTTACATCACAACATTACACACCACTCATTGATTCCACACACGATTTAGCCTTCATTGATTGCTAAGCATACTACAGCCCCACTTAAAACGTATACTATTCCACTCATTGATTCACTCATTCACAACAACGTACGAAGCAGCACCTGGTGACAAAAGCAACAAACGAAGGCACGTTAAAGAAGCTACGTTAAAGCTGGTGGAAGCATCCAGTGGTAGCAACTACATTGAAGCAAGAGGGGGGCGTGAGTGTTGAAGGAAGCTGGTGGCATAGAAAATAACGTAGCAGCAGGTGGCAAGATAGTAAGGGTGAAAGCAGTTGGTGGAGAAACATGTTAAGGCAAGCAGCTGGCTGAGGTGGCAAGCAACGAAAGCAATAGCTGGAGGCAAGGAAGGAAGTAGCTGGTGGATGTAAGAATTGAAGTAGCTGGTGGAAAAAATACACTCATGCACAGCCCTCACTCACCATACTCCCCTCCACTCACATTGCATCATCATTTAACACTCTCCAAACACACGTTGAGCTGGTGGAAAGGAACGTGGTAGTTGGTTGGGTGGAGATAAAACGTTGGTAGCTTGTGCTTTAGAAGGGAACGTGAAGCAGTTGGTGGAAGGGGTCACTCATTTCACAACAACACAAGCAGCTGGTTGGTTAAAACACAAAAACATTGAAGCTAATGGCGCGAGAAAATTTAGCTGTGGAAAAAGGGGGTGTTTTTAATTTGTTTTATTTTTTAAATTTCGTATTTATTTTAATTGTGTGGATTTAATCAATGTAAACATATATTATGACTATGATTTATGTTACATTGAAGAATATGTGTGCGTAAGTTTTTCTTTTCGGTTAAGGTCAAGATTGATATTGGATTAGGATAATTTTTGTGGTATTGATTTTTGTTTGATTGAATGCATATTTTAGTCCTAATTTAGCTTGATCACCTAAATTAAGACCTTAGATGATTGAATGCCACAATCAACGGGATTTGATTTTTTGAAAAATTAATCAAGCGACATATTTGAAACTAAAGTGTAGTCCAACCTTAGGATCTTATGTGATGATACCTCGGATTAATGAACTTAATTTTAGGCTTCTTGTATTTAACACATTTTATTCCAAATTATCTATGAACCAAGTAGGTGACTTAGATTTAGAAGAAAAGGGAACACCCATGAACATTGGGTTCGACTTGCTTAAGTGAAGTATTTCTTAAATCAATCAACCGTTTCAATTTTATTTTTAGTGTCCAATCTAATTGAAATCTAAAACCTTAATCGATTTTTGTCATTTGATTAAATCTAGTCGTTTTAATTCAAACCTTGCATTTTTCATATTTCCTTGATTTTCTTACTTTATTTTATTTTATTTTCAAATCAATCAATTCTTGATTGTCTGAGTAATTTTTTATCATTTAATTTAACTGTCTTACGTGTTGAAATTCCCTTGGTTACGATATTCGGTTATTACCATTTTATATTACTTCTCGACGGGGTGCACTTGCCTCTAATTAGTCTAGATAGAATTTAATTTATATTGTTTTCTTTAGACCGCAAAAAGTTTTTGACGCCGTTGCCAGGGAATAAAATCTTTATTGTGAGTCATTAGGTTAGACGGTATTAATTGTTTCAGATTTAACTCTTGCATCATTTTTTATTTGCGTATTTTAGTTGTTTACTTAATTGCTTTATTTCGGTGTGTTTTGTTTTCCATTCTTAGTTTTGTTATTATTTGTTTTTTATTTGTTCCATTTTGTTTATACACACTCGTGGTCAAAAGCCCAAGAATTTGCTACTAGATACTGAGATTGAAAAAACTGCTCACAAGTTGTGCAAGGAAACCAGATTGGCTTGGAATAGTAACATCGAAGAAAGGATTAGAGAAGAGCAGTCCATAGAGATGGAACAACACGAGGAGAGGTTGATGCCACATACTAAAGAGAGAAGGGAGTCGGCTATGATGGATTTGACTATGGGGCACAACAATAGAGCCATGCCTTCTATTGTAAGGCCCATTTGGATATGTATAGATCAAGATATGGCTAAAATAAAGATGTATGTTTCCTAAAAACACTCCACCTAGCATATTCCAACACACTTCATCATCATTTTCATCCTAGTTCATCACTTTTTCTTAATCCATCATTTTTAGCCTATGTCTTTATTATCTCCTCTTCATTCCTACATCCATTTCAGCTCAATTTCAATACAAAATCATCTATACTACTACTCATAAGTTGTTATTTATCATTTACATAAAAACAGAACATGATGTATCCACTTGTTCGTCCATCACAATTCAAACACCATTTTCACAATCAATCCATCGCTAAATAATCATTGTAAAAGCTTCTATTAATTAACTCATGAATAACATTAACACAATAAAATTTAGAACATAAATCTCTTTATGTTTACACCAATGTTAAAGCATATATGCAGCTTCATGTTCATGGTCATCAAATATCAAATCATTCATCATATTCGATTCATTTACAACTACTTATGAAGAGCAAAGTATAACTTACTTGTTAAAATATAATAATAAGTAGATAAGTAATAGTAATAACAAGAATAATAATAATAATAATAATAATAATAATAATAATAATAATAATAATAATAATAATAATAATAATAATAATAATAATAATAATAATAATAATAACAACAACAACAACAACAACAACAACAACAACAACAACAACAACAACAACAACAACAACAACAACAACAACAACAACAACAACAACAATAATAATAATAATAATAATAATAATAATAATAATAATAATAATAATAATAATAATAAAAAACAATATAAATAAATAAATAAATAAATAAATAAATAAAATTAGTAATAATAAGAAGAAAATTAATATTAGTATGGATTTAATAATTATTAATAATTAATAAAATTAATATTAATAAGAATAATAGTTAGTATAAAACCGTTAACCCCTAATTTTTTCTTGATAAATAAGTATGATTTACATTAATTATAAGGTCTTTATGAATGTTTAAGGAGTTAATTATTGTGTTGATGATAGAAATATTTTATGATATATGTTGATTGAATTAAAGTGTTAAGGTTATAAGAATGTTCAAGGGTAATTTTGGCAAGGCACTAAAGGTTAAAGGAACCTAAAATTATAAGGAAGGGTAAAATAGACTTTTTGCACACTCATTAAGGGTAGGATTGGAAGAGGAAAATGTGGCCTTACATTTAAGAGAAGGAGAAAACATGAATTGGGAGAGGAGAAGAAAAATAAGAATGACAAAGAAGAGAAAACAAGTTAGGGTTTTAATTTTCTTGGCCTTCAGGAGAGATTTTGGGGTTGTTCAAGAAGGGAAAAAGATAGAGGAAGAGAAGAGCTTCCATTTGAGCCAAAGATCTCTTCATTTGGTGAAGAATCAAAGAAATCAAGAAAGATAAGAGAAGCAAAAGTAGAGACATTTTGAGCAAGTCTTTAAGCAAGAAAATCAAGGTGGGTATATGTTTATAATAGAGTAAATAAGTCACTAAATGTTTTCTTTGAATTAAGAAAGTTTAGTGATTTCAATTGCATCATAAATGTTGCATCTATTGCTTCTAAAATGAATTGAGAAATTGTTATATGTTTGCAACATGAATTGTGTTGATGATTTTTGAAAAGATTTTAGAAATGATTTTTTTTGAAAAGATGCAAGTTTATGAAATCAGGTTCAAGTTTATGATTTTCGAAACATCTCATGTCTATGAAAAGTCAAGATTAAAAAATTTACTATTTTGGGCAACACGTTTACAAGTTATGAATTATATGTTATGTGGGTTTGTTGTGGTCTCCTAAGTTAAGTCACGTGCACGCTGATCAAGTTAAAGGCTTCTCCTGCCTGCCCGCTAGTGACATGGAGTTTCTTTATGGACTCCCATAAGTTCACGGCTATGCAACCATTATGTGGGATTGCGTTAGTACATTCTATTCACAGCTACACAGGACCCTTAGGAGAAATGTGTAGTATGTTCTATTTTGGATCTACCTAAACCATTCTGATGTGCTTATGTGCTTATGATCTGTGAACAAGTTTAATGCATTCATGTTTTATGTTTTGTAAATTTATCTACACGATAAGAATTCGAGAAACATGTGTTTTATGAACTCAAAGAGAATTTTCTTCGACAAGTAAATGCTTTCAAAGGTTTTGTTTGTTTTCTATTATAAAATATTACCCACGAGTTTTCAAGCTCACCCCCTTTTTGTCCCATCTTTAGGTGATAGCTAAGAGACTAAGTGATCATGAGCTTAAGGTCATTTCTCCAAATTTGTTTATTTTGTAGTTTAAGTTGATTTTGGGAAAGCAAGAAGTTTGTTTTGAAGTGAATCACACGTTAATACAGCACTTAGAAAATGATATTAGAATGCACGAGAAGGGGGGTTGAATTGTGTATTCCCCTTATTTATAAGTCTTTTGAAAACTATTTGTTAGAAATAAAATTCTTTACATAATTTTTATAGATTCTGATTAATCAAAATTTTCAATACTATATATATAAACTAAGTAATGATAAAATTTGAAACTAAAATAGAGATAGAAAGTAAGAGCGGTAGACACAAAGATTTATCCTGGTTCACTCCAAACTGTGGGCTACGTCTAGTCCTCAGAGTTTCTTCTGAGATTTCACTATCTCTTCAATTGTTACAAGTATTCTTTCCGCGAGCCTCTTCAGGTCTCTACAACTAGTATTCTTTCACACTTAGCCTCTGCAGGCTATCTGTACAACTTTTCTTCTCGGAAAAATATTTGAACACTTGTTACGTAAAAATAGCACTCACTAAATCACTTTTCACGTAGTAATTTTTCTCGCTATTTCGTAAGTATCTGTAAGTATGTAACTTTTTGTAACTCTTTGTAACTTTTTTGTGTGTGTGTAACTTTGCAATCTTCGACTTCGACTTGTATTTATAGCCTTCGTCTCCAACTGCTTCTTGATTCTTGAATCTTGAATCTTGAATCTTGAATCTTGAATCTTGAATCTTGGAACTTGAATCTTGAAACTTGAATCTTGAAAGAAACGGTTAATCAGTTGAGTTCTGTAACTAACTCGAACTGACTCTTGTGTCTGTTTCTTTTCTGCGTCTGCTTTTGCATCTGCGTCTGCGTCTGCGTCTACTTTGCATCTGCGTCTGCGTTGCTCAGCGTCTGCATCTTTCCCGCGTCTTTCATCGTCTGTGTCGTCTTCGTCTGTGTTGACTTTAACTATTTCAACTTCGTCTGGGTCTTAATTCGTCTGTGTGCGTCTGTGTCCGACTTCAGTTATTTCAACTTCGTCTGTTTCTGAGTTCGTCTGTGTGCATCTGTGTACAACTTCATCTGTTTTGTTTTTCTTTGTATTTGATCTCTTTTTGTTATACCTCAAAATCATATTTATTTAACGTTATTTTGACTTAACAATCTCCCCCTTTTTTAGTATAACAAATTATATACAAGAAAAGAAAACAAAATTTACAGATGTTGCAAAAGTAAAACAAAACTTATCTTTTTCCTTTCTTCGTCTGTTGTGGTCACACCTTCTTTGTCTGAACATCCTGTCCTCTTCGCTCATTTTCTTCTTTTTTGTTCTCCCCTATTTGTTATAATAAAAATGATTAACGATGCTTGCTCTTCAGCAGCTTCGCTATCATCTTTTCGGATCATTCACCGCCTCCTTCATGTCGCTGAGTTCACCACGAATCGCTAACCTCATCCGTGGATCAATCGATGAGGAGGCTTGATCAACATCTCGCGATGGAGGAGTGAAGGGAATTGAAGTAGTGTAAGCATCGAGGATGGAATGTAGTCTTCATTGATCTCAAAGGTAGGTGGACGAACGAACGTTTCAGCTTCAGGAAGATTTAAGCCAAAGGAACAAAAGATCAAGAATCGCCTTCCTTGCGGGGTGATGCTTGTGATTGAATAGACAGTGTATTAGACAATGGGCTAATACATAGAACCGTCTCAACAAGGACTCAATAAATGTTCCTGTTCTTATTCTTCCCCCTACGGGACAGTCTTCCTCCTTATTAGTATAACTGTAGCTCACTTTATCTGGATTCTGTGCAGAAGCGTATGCCTCATCAATTCTTCGCACTTCTTCTGCAATTTGATCTGCGATGCATCATCACCGCATCTTCTTCAGGAAATAATTTTGACTTCCCCCTAGTCAAATCTAGTGGATATCTTGGCTGTATATCTGGTGCAACCATTATCTCTGTGTTTTCTGTTATTGAGAAAATAGTACACGGTTGGCAGGGACGTTTTGAAGGATATGGCATAGTAGCAGCAAACCCCAAAGAATAGTAGAATATCTTTTCATCTTCTTTGAGTAACTGCCATGTGTTACTATTATACCATAGCCACTATCTTCTTCACTGGTTGAACACCGATTGCAATAGCAGTCCTACGTCTGGTAACTACTTCCACCATTTTGATCTTCAACTTCGCTCTCAAAACTTACGGTAGTTGTATACCATCGTATACCATTTATCATCATCCAATCGACATCGTTGTTGCCTCTTGTTGTGCTTCAGAGAGTCTCTGAATCGGGCTTTCTCTCTTGGTTCCTCCTGTTGAGCAATAGGTGTTTCTGAACTGCATTTTCCTCCACCGTTCCTTCATTGAACAATAGGGGTTTCTGAACTGCATAATCGCTTCAGCTTTTGTTTCTTCTTGAATAGCATCAATAGTTTCTTTCTATTGACTAACTTCCTCAGCAGTTGAAATGGTCTTCTTTCGATTAACCTTCTTAGTCTTTGCCTCTGCTTCAGTCAGTCTTACCGATTTCCTTGCTGGAGATTTTCCTCTCTCAAATTTTGATTTTCTCTTCCTCTCAGTCTCTTTGGCATTTCTGGCTGTATCCTCTTCCAAAATAGAGACTAAGGATCTTGTGGCTCTGGGTGCACAAGATTGAGAGGTTTCTTCTCACTGCTTCTCCGCAATCTTTTCTTCTTGTTGCCTCAGAGTCCTAATCCTCGGTGATCTCTTTTCTTTCTTCATAACTTCGCTCAAAAGACTTTCTCCTCGTCTTTTTGGCGCACTTTGTTCTGTCCTTTGGGATTGGCTTTCTTCGAGGTGAGGACTCGCCTGTTTAATGAGAGGTCTTCCTAACACTCTCCTTAGTTCATCCGCAGGCGATCTGGTACTCACTAGAGATTGAGAACTTGAAGCGGGAGTCTTCTTCAATACACGCTCCCCCTCAGTTCTTGATTTCCTTAAAGAGTCTGCTTGGTCTTTATCTACTGTGCTCAGACCCATTCGCCGTATCGTGTGTGCATCGATCTTGCTCTTCACAGGAACAACTCTTCTAAATCCTTGGTGCGGACGCATACCAGATTCCTTAAAAATCCTCGTCAGAAGCATACCATAAGGATAACTAGTTGATTCCTTTATCCCCTTAATCATATAATGAAGGATTAGGAAGGGTAAATCTATGGGATTTCGATTCAGTAGGTAGAACAGACATTGTTTATCCAGAGTGGTAACCAAATGTCTTGAGCCAACTCTGGGTAGAATGCAATTAAACAAAATTGCGTGAAGCACCCTAGGCTTTGGAATCAAATTGGATGTCTTCCTCTCCCATGGATCATTGGTGCCATATAGTTGCCTTCTAATATCTTCTTCTTTCATACCGACTTGGGACATCCATCCGCCTTGGTAGATGCTTTCACCAACCGATGGACAATCGGTCGACTTCTTTATAAGCTCCTTTGTCACAACAATGATATGCTATCTATAGAAGATACGATGGTGTTGTCTATTAGACGCAGCGCCTTCCAAAACTCATATACCTCATTCGTATATCTTTGGTTCTTGCGTTTGAAGAAGTTCCTCCAACCAGCTCTTATGATTTCGGTTCTACATCCATGCCGTCTCTTCTTAGTGACTCAAAGTTCACATGTCTTCCATAAATCATAGCTGCTTCCATTGTGTAGAGAAAAAACTGTCTTCTAGAGAGCTTTTTGAGTGAGATGTTTTGAGAGAATTGGTAAAGCAGAAATGAACCGTCAGGAGATGATGAAAAGACCGCAATAATTTCACCTTCAGTCTACTTATAGGATTATAGTCCGGTGAGTTCTAGAATCATTAAGAACCTCGAGATTATCGATTTTCCCTAAAAAATCTTCCTTGTGAGAGAAGTTACCAACAGAACTCATCAGAACTAACGCCGTTAGTTTTGACGTTACTTTAGTCCTCGACCATTCACTTAACATAACTATGTTAAGGTTGGTCTTATCTTCTCGAACCGTTCTTCACTCGATGGTTTGGGAAGATATCCGCCCACCAAGCTCGCTTTCAATGAATCGTAGAAGCACCACTTTCCTCCTCAACATAGTCTCTCGAAGTGATGTCTCGACTTTTATATGCTTCACTCGAATGCTGAATTGGATTCTTTGATAGATTGATTGCACCGGTGTTGTCGCAATAGATTGGAATCTCCTCTTCGAATCTGAATAGTCTTTGAGTTGATACTTGATCCACAACGCTTGTAAGCAAAGAATCATGCAGTATATATATTCCTTCACGGTTGATAGAGCAATTAAGCTTTGTCTCTTGCATGACCAGAGACTAGATTTCCTTCAAGAAAGTGACATCCTCCACTTGTGCTCTTCCTTTCGATTCTATCTCCCAGCATAGTCCGCATCGCAATATCCGATTAACTCAAATCTTTACCTTTCTCAAACATTAAGCAAAGATCGGTAGTACTGCGAGATATCTCAAAATTCTTTTAACAAAGAATAAATGAGACTCTCTAGATCGGCTTGAAATCTTGCACACAAGTATACACCGCATAAAATATCAGTCTACTAGTCAGAAGATACAAGAAAGAACCGATCATCCTCTATATAGGTTTGATCCACCTTCTTACCAAGTTCATCTTTCACAAAAGGTTTGAAGGATGCATCTGAGTTGCCATAGGCTTCACATTATTCATATCAAATTTATTCAACAACTCTTTCACATACTTTTGTTGATGAATGAAGATCTTCTTCGGTTTGCTTAACTTGCAACCCAAGAAAGAACTTTAACTCACCCATCATACTCATTTCAAATTCTTTCTTCATTAGACTCTCAAACTTCAAGACAACTCTTTTGAAGTAGCACCAAAATGATATCATCAACGAGATCTCATACTAAGATAAATCATTCTGAAAATTCTTCCTAAAGAGCGCCTTATCAACTTGACCTCTCTGAAATCATTTTCTATTAAAAGGTACTCGACGATCATACGAAGCTCTAGGAGCTTGCTTCAGGCCGTATAAGGCTTTATGAAGTCTATAGACATAGTCTGGGTTTTTAACATCTTCGAAGCTAGGTGGTTGTTTCACATACACCTCTTCATCTATAAAGCCATTCAGAAATGCACTCTTCACATCCATCCAAACAACTTTATATCATGACGCATCACATATGCCAACAAAATCCTTATAGCTTAAAGTCTCGCCATCGAGCATATGTTTCATTGTAGTCTATTCCTTCTTGCTGATTATAGCCTTGTGCTACTAATCTAGCCTTATTTTGACCCACTCTTCCTGATTCGTCTAACTTATTCTTAAAAACCCATTTGGTTCCTATAATGGATTTCTTAGATGGTTTCGGAACTAAGGACCAGACGTTATTCCTAGTAAATTGATTCAGCTCCTCTTGCATGGCTAACACCCAAGCTTCGTCTTGAAGAGCTTCCTCAACCTTCTTAGGCTCTACTTCAGAGATAAAAGCTACATTAGCTTCTCTTCTAAATCTGGACCTTGTCCTAACTCCTACTGAGGTCTCTCCGATAATTAACTCTTCTGGATGAGAACTTTTATACTTCCAATTTCGTCTTAGTTCAATAGTTTTCGGAATATCCTCAATTTTGTTCTCATGAGTGTCTGATGAAGGAGTTTCTGTGGTATCATCTAAGTTCTTTGAAGGACCTTCATTCTCCATGTCATCTTCCTTATGGGGTTGAGAACTTGACATGGATGGTCTCTTCAACAGTCTTTGAAGTAAGGTTGTAAACTCGAAATGCCTTAAACGATAATGAGTAGCCTAGAAAGATTCCTGGATAGGTCTTCGAATCGAATTTATCCAACAGCTCTTTTGTATTCAAAATGGAACATTTGCACCCGAATGGATGAAAGTAAGATATGCTTGGTCTTCTTCCATTCCATAACTCATAAGGAGTCTTCTTCAACATGGGTCGCAACAGAATTCTATTCTGAATATAGCATGCTGTATTCACAGCTTTTGCCCAGAAATACTTAGGAAGATTCATATCACATAGCATGGTCCTTGCCATCTCTTGAATCGTCCTATTCTTCCTTTCAACAACTCCATTCTGTTGTTGAGTTCTAGGGGCCGAAAAGTTGTGGAAAATTCCATTCTCCTCACAGAATACTCTAAACTTCTCATTTTCAAACTCTCCACCATGGTCACTCCTGATACTGGCTATGGACATTCCTTTTTCATTATGTTACTTTCTGGATAAGGTTCTAAAGCACTTAAAAGACTCATCTTTGTGTGATAAGAACAATATCCAACAAAATCGAGTAAAGTTATCAACAATAACAAGTCCATATTTCTTTCTGCCAAGACTTATTGTTCTTGTTGGACCAAATAAATCCATATGTAACAATTCTAAAGGTCTAGATGAGGTTACAAAACTTTTAGAAGAAAAAGAGGTTTTAACTTGTTTTCCTTTCAAACAATTTTCACAGAAAAATTCTTTGTCAAAACTTATTTTTGACAAACCTCTTACCAAATCATGTTTTACCAATTTTGAAATATGTTTCAAAGAGACATGACCTTGCTTTTATGCCGATTAGTCTTTCTTCTTCGAAGATAGAAAACATGAAATATTTTGACTTTGAAAATCTTCTAAATTGATTTTGTAAGATTGTTTCTTCTCTTGGCGAGAGAAAGTATAAACCCATCTTTGTTTCGACTTCGCAAAGATTTTGATTGAATGTAACTATGAAACCGAATCACACAATTGATCGACGCTAATCAAGTTATGCTTCGACCATCAACAAGCGAGATATTATTTATGCATGCAAAGGAATCTTTACCTATTTTCCGATTCCAATAATTTTGCCTCACTGGTTGTCTCCGAAAGTTACCGATCCTCCTTTTTATAATCAAGGTCTAGGAACATAGACCTTCTTCCCGCCATGTGTCGCGAGCTTCCAATCGCCTAAATACCAATGGTGCTTCTTTGTATCTTCCAAGGAAGGATATCTGCAGGAGAGACTATTTTATTTTTTGGTACCCAAATTTTCTTGGGTCCTTTACGGTTAGTAGTATGCATATGATGTGATCTTTGATGCATATAACTAGGACGTTGATTAAAATGAAATATCCTATAACTTCCTTTTTGTAAACCCTAATCCAATCTTATCACTCGGATGTCTACATTTTCTAAGCCTTTCATTCATTTTCTTTGTACTTTCTGTGAAAGTAGCTAAATCAGCTGATAAATTCTTAATCCTTAGTTTAAGTTGATTGATCTCTTCTGATCTATCTACAAACTTCCTTTTATCTTCTAATTGTTTCTTTAAATAAATATTTTCTCTCTCTATTACCTCAGTATGTCTAATATTTTCTATATACTTTTCTTTAACAAATGTCTTGCTTTGTAATAACATGAGAATCTTCTAACAATTCTGAGTAGGCATCATGCAAGTTATCGTAGTCAGATTTTACCTCCTCATCACTATCTTCCTCGGCCATCAGGCAGATGTTCGCATGTTCTGATGACTCGGAACCTGTATCTGATTCGGATGAATCAAGGGCCTCCCAAGTTGCCATCATGCTTTTCTTTCCTTCTCTACTCTTCTTTGGTTTCTTCTTGAGAGTAGGACATTCGGACTTAGAGTGTCCGGGCTGATTGCACTCGTAGCAGATAATAGAAGACTTCTCTGGTTTAGCTTCATCTTTCCCATTCTTTCTGAATTTCTGGTTCCCTCTGGACTTCTTCTTCCACATGTGTCTTATCTTTCTATAGATGAAAGATAATTCGTCATCTTCATCACTTGACTCTGATTCTGATTGGCTGGAGTTGTCATCCTTTGATTCTTCAATTTTCAACGCTTTTGATGACTTCCTCCTTCTCTGAGTCTTATGATTCTTTTGTCCGGCTTTCAGTGCTATCGACTTGTCCCGCTTGGGCTTGTCTTCAGCGTTGAGTTCAACTTCATGAATCTTCAAAGATCATAGCAACTCATCCAGCTTTAACACGCTCAAGTCTTTGGCTTCTTGCACCGCAGTAATTTTAGGTCTCCATCTCTTAGGAAGACTTCTTAGAATCTTTCGAACATGATCTTGATTGTTGTACGTCCTTCCAAGAGCTTTCAATCCATTGACAATTGTTTGAAATCTTCCAAACATTTGATCAATAGATTCTTCGTCTTCCATCCTGAAAAGTTCATATTGGTGCACAAGAATACTTATCTTGGATTCTTTAACTTGCTTGTGCCTTCGTGAGCAATGGACAATGTGTCCCACATCTCTTTTGCGTTGTCGCATCCGTGGACTTTGTCGCACTCGCTCTTGCTTAGGCACACGCGTCAAGAAAAATTTTGCCTTTGAATTTAGTCAGTATTCTTACTTTCTCGATCACCATCCATCATCCGTGGAATAGAATTGCCTTCTTCATCTACGAGTGTATAGGGTCCGTTCTCTATTACGTCCCAAAGGTCGACATGAGTAGATTCGATGAATAGCCACATCCTATCTTTCCAATAGTGATAGTCTTCTCCGTTGAATGCTGGAGGTCTAGTGACTGAGGTTCCTTCAGCGATGTATACATATGATTCCGCCATTATCTTTAATCCACACTTCGCCAAAGTGATTCTTGGATACCTTGCTCTGATACCAATTGAAGTGAATCACACGTTAATACAGCACTTAGAAAACGATATTAGAATGCACGAGAAGGGGGGGTTGAATTGTGTATTCCCCTTATTTATAAGTCTTTTGAAAACTATTTGTTAGAAATAAAATTCTTTACAGAATTTTTATAGATTCTGATTAATAAAAATTTTCAATACTATATATATAAACTAAGTAATGATAAAATTTGAAACTAAAATGGAGATAGAAAGTAAGAGTGGTAGACACAAAGATTTATCCTGGTTCACCCAAACCATGGGCTACGTCCAGTCCTCAGAGTTTCTTCTGAGATTTCACTATCTCTTCAATCGTTACAAGTATTCTTTCCGCGAGCCTCTTTAGGTCTCTACAACCAGTATTCTTTCACACTTAGCCTCTGCAGTTATCTCGCATAACTTTTCTTTTCGAAAATATTTGAACACTTGTTACAGAAAAATAGCACTCAGCTAAATCACTTTTTCACGTAGTAATTTTTCTCGCTATTTCGTGTAAGTATCTGTAAGTATGTAACTTTTTGTAACTCTTTGTAACTTTTTTGTGTGTGTGTGACTTTGCAATCTTCGACTTCGACTTGTATTTATAGCCTTCGTCTCCAACTGCTTCTTGATTCTTGAATCTTGAATCTTGAATCTTGAATCTTGAAACTTGAAACTTGAATCTTGAAAGAAACGGTTAATCAGTTGAGTTCTGTAACTAACTCAAACTGACTCTTGCGTCTGCGTCTACTTTTGCATCTGCGTCTGCGTCTGCGTCTGCTTTGCATCTGTGTCTGCGTTGCTCAGTGTCTGCATCTTTCCCGCGTCTTTCATCGTTTTTGTCGTCTTTGTCTGTGTTGACTTTAACTGTTTCAACTTCGTCTGTGTCTTAATTCGCCTGCGTAATGCTCATGTCCAACTTCAGCTTATTTCAACTTCGCCTGCTTCGAGTTCGTCAAGGCGTCGTGTACAACTTCGTCTGTTTTGTTTTTCTTTATATTTGATCTCTTTTTGTTATACATCAAAATCATATTTATGTAAAGTTATTTTGACTTAACATGTTTGTTCAAGGATCTTTTGTAATTTGAGATTTTGAGACGATGATGTAATGTGGCTTGGAATGCTATTAAAGATTTGTAAAACTTTATTCTTTTGATGTTAATGAAATGTGAATGGTGTATGGATGATGTGAGTTGAAATTACATATACGTAAAGAAGAAATCAACTTGAGTTGATGATTTTGAAACATAAATCGTTATGTATGTATGTATGTATGTATGTATGCACAAGTGAGATGCTATGGAAAGGAAGATAGGAATTACTGTTGGACCCCGAATCCGGAATCCAACTCAAACCAAAACCATAACACTTACTAACCTGTTTGATACCGCAGATGCTGGGCCACGCTTTCGAAACCCAACCTCAGTACAAAAATACCGACTTACTGAAGCGTGATCTGCTGAAATCTCTTCTTTCTCTGCTACTAAATATGATGAGCCCCGAACTCGGAATCCGACCATTGAACCAGAACATTGGCGTATATAGAAATACATATGCATAACCAAGATTTTCAGTCCAAAAATCATACCATAACCATAACTCCCTCAAGAAAACCAAATTCTCACTCAATATCAAAGGATAGAATGCTACAAGCTTTAATGACATTCCACGCCACAATACAATACCAAGATCGAATATCCGAATATACAAAAATACAGATCCCATAATTCCTGATGCCAATATAAATTAGAACAATACAATATGTACACAAATATAATCAAAACCTTCACTTCCTTCACTCGATCTTCTTCTCATCACCGTGGATGGAATGAAGGGGTGAGCTTATAGCTCGTGGGTAACAGGCTTATAACGAAGAACAAGCAAAACTGTTGGAAAAATTTCATTTGTTATACAAAAATCATAATCGGTTCATAAAAAGCTTTGCTCCCAAATTCTCAGTCAAATCCGAAATTCTGAGTTCAAACCCATAGTTGAAAAGTATCATTGCATAGTGAAAAATATTATCATATCAACACAACATTTTCAATCAATCATCAATATCAAATGCTCAATTTATACACATACTTGACAATTCATAGATGCAATGCACAAACAAATGGCTCGAGGGTCCATGGAAACAAAAGGGAGAAACCGGAGTTTACACCCTGAACGAAATGAGTCCATTCGGAGCTCATATGCCACAAGTGGGCAGCCGGAGAAGGCTCTTGTCGACATGCACGTGATTTAACTAAATGGTTCCACTCTCGCCCAAACAAAGCACATAACGAATCGTTTCATGCTCAAAGCATGTTATCAAAGCTTTTCATTCTTTTCATGCTTTCATTTCTTACAAAAGGCCATAATGCCTATCAAGGCAGTTCATAAACATGATCATAATGCATTTAAAATATTTTGTACTCATAATTCATCAGAAACGTTCATATGCTGAAACATGTAGAAATTTTGCAAATCATTTAATAGAAACAAAACGATATTTATGAAGTATTTGAAATCATTCTTGATTTGGGAGAAAACTTTAGTGGCTCATTACTAAATTATAAACATGAAACCCACCTGAATTCCGTTGCTTATCAGATGCCTCTCCTTTGATCCTCTTGCTTTCATTGATCCCCTTTATCAAATGCAAATTTCCTATTCAAATAGGAATACAAATTAAGGATCCAATTATTGCATATCGACTAAGATAAATTCTAAACAAACCCAAACTCGCTTAAAGTCCACACATTCGGTCACTTTTTCCATCAAAGTCCTCATTGTCTTACGCTTCTATTGTCCTCAAAATCATTCAATAAGGTGCAAAAACCCAAAAAGTTATACCCCAAAACATATTGAGACTATCCTTAAGTTGATACAAGAATCTATACTCAACTTGTGACCAACATTCAAGATTCTTATAGACTGAATTTCAATTTCATTGCTTCATAAAACTTGTAGTCCTTTATTTCTAGAACACAACAAATCTGAAATCACCTCAATTGGACATCTATACCAAAAGATATGCCCAAAATACTAAAATCTTACTTTCGAAAATGGGGGCTCGCCATGACGTCAGTCGCTTGTCATGCGAATCTAATCGTGTTTCGCCATGGCACACGCACGCCACGTCGTCTGCTCCTCGCGGCGAACTAATGTCTCACGTCGCGACGTCTCCTTTCGTACGTCGCGACGTCCATGGCATGTCACACGTCGCGATGAATAATGTAAAATCATTTACACGTCGCGACGTGACTCCCTTCCTCACACGCTGCGGCGCTATTCATACGCACGTCGCGACGTCTGGTCTGGAGCTCGACTCCGAAATCCAGATTTCTGCAGATCCCAATTTCGATTCTTTCCCTTAACCAAATCCAACACATCTAAACAATAGATCAAGTCTTATACTACATTTTTAACCCAGTAACAGCTCAAAAACAAGCACAAATCCATCAACTCACGAAATCTAGCCATTTCTATTATGCAAACCCTAAATCTCCGATTAACACCCATTCCAAACGATTCCAAAGTTAAATCTTACCACAACAAGATAGATCAAGCTTAAACTTACTAGGAAACGTCTTCAATCTGTCGAAAATAGCTGAAATCGCGAAACCCTATTTCTCTTCTCTTCTTCTCCACCGACGGTGCTCCTTCTCCCTCTTCTTTTTCTTTCCTCTTCTTTCTTTCTTTTCTCTTTTTCTCTTTTCTTTCTTTTCCATCTTTCTTCTATTTATAATTTCCTACTTAATTGTAAAATGTCCATTATGCCCCTTTCCTTTAAGCCTTAATTCTTATAACCTAAGTATCATGACCAAAATGCCCTTATTCATTCTTACCACTTTTAATACAACCAAACCACATACTAAATTCTACAAGTAGATCCAAACTTTTCATCCATCAACCTTAATTATCCAATAATCTTCTCAATTTAATCAAACTAAGGCAGAAACACATAACTATCACAATTCATACTTAATGACATCATTAAAAAAAATTCAGGGTCTAACATTTCTCCCCCTCTTAAAAGAAATTTCGTCCTCAAAATTCTTGTCTGATCGAACAGAAGTGCAGGATGCTCTTCCATTCCTTCGTTAGCTTCATTACTCGAATACTTTCTTCCACAAGATCGTGGTCAACAGATTCACTTGGTCTTTCAACCTCTTAATGGCCATTCACTGTCTTAACTAATTCTTCATTATTCTTCGAATCACTTTCACTTTTTCCCACTTCCTAAGTCGATAAAACTGATATCATCTCAATCCATGTCTCCTTCTAATACTCGAATATATCACACTTCGAATCCAAGACATCTCTTGTCAGAAGCACTAACTCATAATAATTTCATAAAAACCCAATTCAAAGCGACTTAGCGAATTCTTTGTCTTAACTTGAGCACAACTTGTACCCCATGTAAGCACATCTGGCACACCTTCTAAGGTGATATCCTCAGAAACAAATTACCTTTCACTTGATAATTCACATCACTTTAATATCAGTACATTTACCTCTTACGATTATCTCACTACATTCTATTTCCTTGGCACGAATCCACCTAATTCGTCCATCCTTCTTGAGTCACTTAATAACACCAGTCCATAACAATTCCAATATTAGCCTTAGATAACCAGTAGGCCTTACCCATCAACAAAAGCGATGACTCTTTCTATCACCAAACTCCTTATACAGTATTCTATCGCAATCACCATGACAACGATTGTGATGCTTAACGTCGAATAGAACCGTACATTGGTCTCATATTCTCACAAACTCCAAACTAGAACCTTGAAGCATATCTCCGATAGTTAAAACCGTCGACGATTCAAACTTTCAATCACTGGACATATTCCTTTTAGGACGTATAACTTAAATCACCACTTGCACTTGTCTAATAATCTCTTTGTTCAATCATCTTTGCCGAACCACCTACTTTTTGTCTCAATCACCCGGTATCATTTTTCCTACTCAAATTCAAAATGCTCATTCGTTTTCGATTCCTTGGTAAGGTTTACAAGTCCTAAATCCTCAATTTGCACTTTGTTCCTGCAAAACTGATCTTACATTTTCCGTGCCTAATGGCACATCACTTTTCTGTTTTAAATTTTAATCTGATCTCTTATGCAACCATCCTTGTATACCATACCACTGAAATTTTCTTACCTTACTCTTTGAATACACTTAACATATCATCGAACGTCACTTGGATTGCTTTAATCTTTAATACCATAACTTGAACCACCATTGTCTGAACTCCATAAGTCCACAACTGGTTCTAACAATTCCTCAATTAACTAATTTCTCCACGAAACAATATCACCTCTTGTTTTTTTTTTGATTCCCAATTGTTTTACGTTTCGTGGTGATTTTCTCCATTCTTTAGATTTTCTCATAATTTACATTGACGTTCTCTAATGTCTGCTCATTCATACTCGTTGCTCCACACACGCTGGTCTATTTGCAATCTTAACTTCCGGTGCTTGTCACACCTTCATCTGATAACTTGCATTTCACGAACTTATTTATCCAGAACATAACGTGAAATTATATACTCCTCATCTTGGCAATTAATACCTTCTCAACTTTAGGAATCCACCCTCATAGTCGAATCCTTTACATTAAATCAAAATACATACATTCTCGAGTATATTCTACCTCTTTACTTGAGTCTCCGCTAGGGATAGAACTCCAATACTCACTTTCGAATCATTACATATTCCTTTTTGATCAGCTCTTTCATTGATCATTCTTCATATAAACCATCTGATCTGCTTGATCTTGCTACTATCATATATACTATTCCTACAAATATTTATCAATCACTTGCTATTATCATCACATTATCAGTTACCTTTAATCCCTCGAGAAGAACAATTTCTCTCATCTTCGTAAGCTGATATTGTTCAAGTTACTCAAAACTCAACAGAGTAACAAACATACTTGCTATCGCATATGCTTGGCTGAGCATCATCAAAGTCATGTCATTCTATCCACCAACTTACTCCTTCAAATTACTAATTCATATCTTACGCAATTAATACCTTGATCGCCATTGATCTTAGACAACAGTTCACTCCTTATCGAACATACTAACACAAAGTTTTATGCTAGTTTTTCCTGAATTCACTTTTTCTCATGCTATATCAATTCATCTTGAGTCAATTACCATATTGAGTACATAGGACTCACTTCCTTGCCTTACAGAAGCTTAATCATTTTTTTTTGGGGCCACCGATTCGTCAGCACTCTCCTCTCTCATCAGAGAGTCGGGTGCAACTGATTCTTGCCGAACTCCTCGTATCCTTCTACGAGATGAAGTTCTTCATTCTTTCTCTCATCACGAAAGAGTATCATCATTTTCTCACCTCAAATCATATCCACAAATCAATATTCCTTAACACACTTCACTAGCTAAGGGTCCCATTTCTTAAGGAATCCATATGAGCCAATCATCATTTCATACTCAACCTATTGATCTGCCATATTCTTCATCCCATTTTTCAAACTTTTATCTCACACATGGAGATTCAACATCAACTTACCCCAATTCATCACGAAATTCAAATCTCAATTTCGTAACACATTCCTAAAATCAATCAACATTCTTGTCAATCTAAGTCAAACAATCACCTTAGTTCCTCACATAATTCATGAAAATTCCTCCACAGCAAAATCACATTCTCACTAGTCCTTCAGACACTTTACAAACATAAGCGCCCATGCAAGATCATAGTGATGGGCTCTGATACCACAAATGTTGGACCCCGAATCCGGAATCCAACTCAAACCAAAACCATAACACTTACTAACCTGTTTGATACCGCAGATGCTGGGCCACGCTTTCGAAACCCAACCTCAGTACAAAAATACCGACTTACTGAAGCGTGATCTGCTGAAATCTCTTCTTTCTCTGCTACTAAATATGATAAGCCCCGAACTCGGAATCCGACCATTGAACCAAAACATTGGCGTATATAGAAATACATATGCATAACCAAGATTTTCAGTCCAAAATCATACCATAACCATAACTCCTCAAGAAACCAAATTTCACCAATATCAAAGGATAGAATGCTATAAGCTTTAATGGCATTCCACGCCACAATACAATACCAAGATCGAATATCCGAATATACAAAAATACAGATCCCATAATTCCTGATGCCAATCTAAATTAGAACAATACAATATGTACACAAATATAATCAAAACCTTCACTTCCCTTCACTCGATCTTCTTCTCATCACCTGTGGATGGGAATGAAGGGGGTGAGCTTATAACTAAATGGGTAACAGCTTATAACGAAGAACAAGGAAAAACTTGGCAAAAATTTCATTTGTTATACAAAAATCATAATCGGTTCATAAAAAGCTTTGCTCCCAAATTCTCACTCAAATCTGAAATTCTGAGTTCAAACCCATAGTTGAAAAGTGTCATTGCATAGTGAAAAATATTATCATATCAACACAACATTTTCAATCAATCATCAATATCAAATGCTCAATTTATACACATACTTGACAATTCATAGATGCAATGCACAAACAAATGGCTCGAGGGTCCATGGAAACAAAAGGGAGAAACCGAGTTTACACTCGAATCTAAATGAGTCCATTCGAGCTCATATGCCACAAGTGGGCAGCCGGAGAAGGCTCTTGTCGACGTGCGTGATTTAACTAAATGGTTCCACTCTCGCCAAACAAAGCACATAACTAATCGTTTCATGCTCAAAGCATGTTATCAAAGCTTTTCATTCTTTTCATGCTTTCATTTCTTACAAAAGGCCATAATGCCTATCAAAGCGCTTCATAAACATGATCATAATGCATTTAAAATATTTTGTACTCATAATTCATCGAAACGCTCATATGTCAAACATGTAGAAATTTTGCAAATCATTTAATAGAAACAAAACGATATTTATGAAGTATTTGAAATCATTCTTGATTTGGGAGAAAACTTTAGTGGCTCATTACTAAATTATAAACATGAAACCCACACGAATTCCGCTGCTTATCGATGCCTCTCCTTTGATCCTCTTGCTTTCATTGATCCCCTTTATCAAATGCAAATTTCTATTCAAATAGGAATACAAATTAAGGATCCAATTATTGCATATCGACTAAGATAAATTCTAAACAAACCCAAACTCGCTTAAAGTCCACACATTCGGTCACTTTTTCCATCAAAGTCCTCATTGTCTTACGTTTCTATTGTCCTCAAAATCATTCAATAAGGTGCAAAAACCCAAAAAGTTATACCCCAAAACATATTGAGACTATCCTTAAGTTGATACAAGAATCTATACTCAACTTGTGACCAACATTCAAGATTCTTATAGACTGAATTTCAATTTCATTGCTTCATAAAACTTGTAGTCCTTTATTTCTAGAACACAACGAATCTGAAATCACCTCAATTGGACATCTATACCAAAAGATATGCCCAAAATACTAAAAATCTTACTTTCGAAAAACAGGGGGCTCGCCGCGACGTCAGGTCGCTTGTCATGCATGAACGAATCGTGCTTTCGCCATGCACACACGCACGCCACGTCGTCTGCTCCTCGCGGCGAACTAATGTCTCACGTCGCGACATCTCCTTTCGCGTCGCGACGTCCACGACATGTCACACGTCATGCGATTTAATAATGTAAAATCATTTACACGTCGCGACGTGGCTTCTTCCTCACACGCCATGCGCTTATTCATACGCACGTCGCGACGTCTGTCTGGGCTCGACCAAACCCAGATTTCTGCAGATCCCAAATTCGATTCTTTCCCTTAACCAAATCCAACACATCTAAACAATAGATCAAGTCTTATACTACATTTTAACCCAGTAACAGAGCTCAAAAACATGCACAAATCCATCAACTCACGAAATCTAGCCATTTCTATTATGCAAACCCTAAATCTCCGATTAACACCCATTCCAAACGATTCCAAAGTTAAATCTTACCACAACAAGATAGATCAAGCTTAAACTTACCAGGAAACGTCTTCAATCTGTCGAAAATAATGAAATCGCTAAACCCTATTTCTCTTCTCTTCTTCTCCACCGACGGTGCTCCTTCTCCCTCTTCTTTTTCTTTCCTCTTCTTTCTTTCTTTTCTCTTTTTCTCTTTTCTTTCTTTTCCATCTTTCTTCTATTTATAATTTCCTACTTAATTGTAAAATGTCCATTATGCCCTTTCCTTTAAGCCTTAATTTTATAACCTAAGTATCATGACCAAAATGCCCTTATTCATTCTTACCACTTTTAATACAACCAAACCACATACTAAATTCTACAAGTAGATCCAAACTTTTCATCCATCAACCTTAATTATCCAATAATCTTCTCAATTTAATCAAACTAAAGCGTAAACACATAACTATCACAATTCATACTTAATGACATCATTAAAAAATTCGTGGTCTAACATTTCTCCCTCTTAAAAGAAATTTCGTCCTCAAAATTCTTGTCGTTCGATCGAATGTATGCGGATGCTCTTCCATTCCTTCGTTAGCTTCATTACTCAATACTTTCTTCCACAAGATCGTGGTCAATGATTCACTTGGTCTTTCAACCTCTTAATGGCCATTCACCGCCTTAACTAATTCTTCATTATTCTTCAATCACTTTCACTTTTTCCCACTTCCTAAGTCGATAAAACTGATATCATCTCAATCCATGTCTCCTTCTAATACTCGAATATATCACACTTCGAATCCAAGACATCTCTTGTCAGAAGCACTAACTCATAATAATTTCATAAAACCTAATTCAAAGCGACTTAGCTTAATTCTTTGTCTTAACTTGAGCACAACTTGTACCCCATGTAAGCACATCTGGCACACCTTCTAAGGTGATATCCTCAGAAACAAATTACCTTTCACTTGATAATTCACATCACTTTAATATCAGTACATTTACCTCTTACGATTATCTCACTACATTCTATTTCCTTGGCACGAATCCACCTAATTCGTCCATCCTTCTTGAGTCACTTAATAACACCAAATTCATAACAATTCCAATATTAGCCTTAGATAACCAAGAGGCCTTACCCATCAACAAAAGCGATGACTCTTTCTATCACCAAACTCCTTATACAGTATTCTATCGCAATCACCATGACAACGATTGTGATGCTTAACGTCGAATAGAACCGTACATTGGTCTCATATTCTCACAAACTCCAAACTAGAACCTTGAAGCATATCTCCGATAGTTAAAACCGTCGATTTATTCAAACTTTCAATCATTTGGACATATTCCTTTTAGGACGATAACTTAAATCACCACTTGCACTTGTCTAATAATCTCTTTGTTCAATCATCTTTGCCGAACCACCTACTTTTTGTCTCAATCACCCGGTATCATTTTTCCTACTCAAATTCAAAATGCTCATTCGTTTTCGATTCCTTGGTAAGGTTTACAAGTCCTAAATCCTCAATTTGCACTTTGTTCCTGCAAAACCGATCTTACATTTTCGTGCCTAATGGCACATCATCAGGTCTCGAATTTTGACTCCATTCAAAGACTCTTTCTTGAGCTTGATCGATAACCTCTATCTCCTAATTCATACTTCACTACTATGGAATTTTCTATTAAATGCATCTGATTACAACACTAGCTTTACCATTTTTGCACTCATTCGCACAGTCTATCTGCCTGTAACTTTACCCATCGTCTCATTCTCGCATTCAAATTCTTCACCTCAAAAGTACCGTAATTGCATGATCTGCTTATCTGACGCATAGTCAAAATATTTCGCATATATATCGATTCAACTTTCCAAAGAATCACTACTGACAGAAAATTCAATTCATGTATCAACAATCAACCTATGAGGTTTCAATTGTCTCTATGCACATGAATTCTCTTCACTTTTCTGTTTTAAATTTTAATCTGATCTCTTATGCAACCATCCTTGTATACCATACCACTGAAATTTTCTTACCTTACTCTTTGAATACACTTAACATATCATCGAACGTCACTTGGATTGCTTTAATCTTTAATACCATAACTTGAACCACCATTGTCTGAACTCCATAAGTCCACAACTGGTTCTAACAATTCCTCAATTAACTAATTTCTCCACGAAACAATATCACCTCTTGTTTTTTTTTATTCCCAATTGTTTTACGTTTCGTGACTGATTTTCTCCATTCTTTAGATTTTCTCATAATTTACATTGACGTGCTCTAATGTCTGCTCATTCATACTCGTTGCTCCACACACGCTGGTCTATTTGCAATCTTAACTTCCGGTGCTTGTCACACCTTCATCTGATAACTTGCATTTCACGAACTTATTTATCCAGAACATAACGTGAAATTATATACTCCTCATCTTGGCAATTAATACCTTCTCAACTTTAGGAATCCACCCTCATAGTCGAATCCTTTACATTAAATCAAAAATACATACATTCTCAGTAGTATATTCTACCTCTTTTACTTGAGTCTCCGCTAGGGATAGAACTCCAATACTCACTTTCGAATCATTACATATTCCTTTTTGATCAGCTCTTTCATTGATCATTCTTCATATAAACCATCTGATCTGCTTGATCTTGCTACTATCATATATACTATTCCTACAAATATTTATCAATCACTTGCTATTATCATCACATTATCAGTTACCTTTAATCCCTCGAGAAGAACAATTTCTCTCATCTTCGTAAGCTGATATTGTTCAAGTTACTCAAAACTCAACAGAGTAACAAACATACTTGCTATCGCATATGCTTGGCTGAGCATCATCAAAGTCATGTCATTCTATCCACCAACTTACTCCTTCAAATTACTAATTCATATCTTACGCAATTAATACCTTGATCGCCATTGATCTTAGACAACAGTTCACTCCTTATCGAACATACTAACACAAAGTTTTATGCTAGTTTTCCCGAATTCACTTTTCTCATGCTATATCAATTCATCTTGAGTCAATTACCATATTGAGTACATAGGACTCACTTCCTTGCCTTCTGAAGCTTAATCATTTTTTTGGGGCCACTGATTCACAAGACTCTCCTCTCTCATCGAGAGTCTCAAGCTGTTCGATTCTTGCCGAACTCCTCGTATCCTTCTACGAGATGAAGTTCTTCATTCTTTCTCTCATCACGAAAGAGTATCATCATTTTCTCACCTCAAATCATATCCACAAATCAATATTCCTTAACACACTTCACTAGCTAAGGGTCCCATTTCTTAAGGAATCCATATGAGCCAATCATCATTTCATACTCAACCTATTGATCTGCCATATTCTTCATCCCATCTTTCAAACTTTTATCTCACACATGGAGATTCAACATCAACTTACCCCAATTCATCACGAAATTCAAATCTCAATTTCGTAACACATTCCTAAAATCAATCAACATTCTTGTCAATCTAAGTCAAACAATCACCTTAGTTCCTCACATAATTCATGAAAATTCCTCCACAGCAAAATCACATTCTCACTAGTCCTTCAGACACTTTACAAACATAAGCGCCCATGCAAGATCATAATGATGGGCTCGATATTACAAATGTTGGACCCGAATCCGAATCCAACTCAAACCAAAACCATAACACTTACTAACTCGTTTGATACCATGATGTCGGGCCACGCTTTGAAACCCAACCTCAAGACAAAAATACCGACTTCAAGCGTGATCTGCTGAAATCTCTTCTTTCTCTGCTACTAAATATGATAAGCCCGAAACTCTAATCCGACCATTGAACCGTAACATTGGCGATATAGAAATACATATGCATAACCAAGATTTTCAGTCCAAAATCATACCATAACCATAACTCCTCAAGAAAACCAAATTCTCACTCAATATCAAAGGATAGAATGCTACTGAGCTTTAATGGCATTCCACGCCACAATACAATACCAAGATCGAATATCCGAATATACAAAATACAGATCCCATAATTCCCGATGCCAATCTAAATTAGAACAATACAATATGTATACAAATATAATCAAACGCTCACTTCCCTTCACTCGATCTTCTTCTCATCACCTGTGGATGGGAATGAAGGGGGGGTGAGCTTATAGCTCGTGGGTAACAGGCTTATAACGAAGAACAAGCAAAACTGTTGGCAAAATTTCATTTGTTATACAAAAATCATAATCGGTTCATAAAAAGCTTTGCTCCCAAATTCTCAGTCAAATCCGAAATTCTGAGTTCAAACCCATAGTTGAAAAGTGTCATTGCATAGTGAAAAATATTATCATATCAACACAACATTTTCAATCAATCATCAATATCAAATGCTCAATTTATACACATACTTGACAATTCATAGATGCAATGCACAAACAAATGGCTCGAGGGTCCATGGAAACAAAAGGGAGAAACCGGAGTTTACACCCTGAACGAAATGAGTCCATTCGGAGCTCATATGCCACAAGTGGGCAGCCGGGAGAAGGCTCTTGTCGACGTGCACGTGACGAACGAAATGGTTCCACTCTCGCCCAAACAAAGCACATAACGAATCGTTTCATGCTCAAAGCATGTTATCAAAGCTTTTCATTCTTTTCATGCTTTCATTTCTTACAAAAGGCCATAATGCCTATCAAGGCAGTTCATAAACATGATCATAATGCATTTAAAATATTTTGTACTCATAATTCATCAGAAACGTTCATATGCTGAAACATGTAGAAATTTTGCAAATCATTTAATAGAAACAAAACGATATTTATGAAGTATTTGAAATCATTCTTGATTTGGGAGAAAACTTTAGTGGCTCATTACTAAATTATAAACATGAAACCCACCTGAATTCCGTTGCTTATCAGATGCCTCTCCTTTTGATCCTCTTGCTTTCATTGATCCCCTTTTTATCAAATGCAAATTTCCTATTCAAATAGGAATACAAATTAAGGATCCAATTATTGCATATTGACTAAGATAAATTCTAAACAAACCCAAACTCTGCCTAAAGTCCACACATTCGGGTAACTTTTTCCATCAAAGTCCTCATTGTCTTACGTTTCTATTGTCCTCAAAATCATTCAATAAGGTGCAAAAACCCAAAAAGTTATACCCCAAAACATATTGAGACTATCCTTAAGTTGATACAAGAATCTATACTCAACTTGTGACCAACATTCAAGATTCTTATAGACTGAATTTCAATTTCATTGCTTCATAAAACTTGTAGTCCTTTATTTCTAGAACACAACGAATCTGAAATCACCTCAATTGGACATCTATACCAAAAGATATGCCCAAAATACTAAAAATCTTACTTTCGAAAAACAGGGGGCTCGCCGCGACGTCAGGTCGCTTGTCGTGGCGAACGAATCGTGCTCGCCGCGGCACACGCACGCCACGTCGTCTGCTCCTCACGGCGAACTAATGTCTCACGTCGCGACGTCTCCTTTCGCACGTCGCGACGTCCACAACATGTCACACGTCGCGACGAATAATGTAAAATCATTTACACGTCGCGACGTGACTCCCTTCCTCACACGCTGCGGCGCTATTCATACGCACGTCGCGACGTCTGGTCTGGAACTCGACTCCGAAATCCAGATTTCTGCAGATCCCAAATTCGATTCTTTCCCTTAACCAAATCCAACACATCTAAACAATAGATCAAGTCTTATACTACATTTTTAACCCAGTAACAGCTCAAAAACATGCACAAATCCATCAACTCACGAAATCTAGCCATTTCTATTATGCAAACCCTAAATCTCCGATTAACACCCATTCCAAACGATTCCAAAGTTAAATCTTACCACAACAAGATAGATCAAGCTTAAACTTACCAGGAAACGTCTTCAATCTGTCGAAAATAGCTGAAATCGCGAAACCCTATTTCTCTTCTCTTCTTCTCCACCGACGGTGCTCCTTCTCCCTCTTCTTTTTCTTTCCTCTTCTTTCTTTCTTTTCTCTTTTTCTCTTTTCTTTCTTTTCCATCTTTCTTCTATTTATAATTTCCTACTTAATTGTAAAATGTCCATTATGCCCCTTTCCTTTAAGCCTTAATTCTTATAACCTAAGTATCATGACCAAAATGCCCTTATTCATTCTTACCACTTTTAATACAACCAAACCACATACTAAATTCTACAAGTAGATCCAAACTTTTCATCCATCAACCTTAATTATCCAATAATCTTCTCAATTTAATCAAACTAAGGCAGAAACACATAACTATCACAATTCATGCTTAATGACATCATTAAAAAAAATTCAGGGTCTAACAATTACAACTGATCAGATATAATTGAAGGTGATGAGACAAATGAGTAAATATTTGAGAGTTTAATAAAACCATTTTGGTAGCTGAATGGTTATGCTGAGAACATTCTAAGTTTGCATAGTGCAAAATCTTAAGTCTTCCATAAGGGAAAAATTTGTGTTTTGACTTTAGGGCAAAATCTAGATTGATTTAGGTTGAATTTGACAAGTTGTCTTTATGGAAGTTGTAGCTTGTCTTTATAGCTTTCTAATGCTATAAAATATGAAATTTTTGGATATCGGAGTCAAAAGTTATGGTCCTTATTAGTAGAGGTGTTTAAGAGTATAGGACGTATCATCTGGTGATGACGTGTTGTTTAGTGAGGACGCATCGTCTGGTGAGGACGTATCGTCTGGTTATGACGTATCATCTGGTGAGGACGCTTCGTCTGGTGAGGAAGTATCATCTGGTGATGACGCGTCGTTTGGTGAGGATGCTTCGTCTGGTGATGATGCTTAATCTAGTGAGGACGCATCGTCTGGTGAGGACGCTTTGTCTGGTGAGGACGTATCATCTGGTGAGGACGTATCATTTGGTACCTTAATCTTGTCTATCTTTTCAAATTCAAGAATTCTCCTTTTTCTTTACTCCTGAGTAATCACTAAAAAATTTTCATTTAATAGTTCTAACTTTTAAGAAAAGTAAGGGGTGCAACATTAGACAATGTTGAAGAATTTAAAAATTTTGACATTGATAAGACACAACGTCCTTTAAAAATAAAAATTTGATTTTTATTATTAGAAGAAGTTGATGCGAACAATAAGAAAAATGTTGTTAAATGACAGATATTACCGACAAAAAACCTAAGGTTTATGTCAGGAAGTCAGATTGACGACGAAATTTACCAGTTGACAAAGGCGTCTTAAAAATGACCATATGTAACAATTTCCAACTAATAATAGAATATTCGTCAGTAAATTTACCGAAGGATGTTTAATGTAGCCGTTGGTGAATATACCAATAATTGTTTGTTCAATCGAGCATCGGTAAATTTCCGATGGTCAAGATTTCCGTCGGAAGATGATTGAGCCCAAGTTTATCTTATAAATTGGCTACACTTTCATGGCTATTAATATACTTTTTGACTCTTAATTCGTGATTTTGTGCTTAAATTAAACCCTTACGGTGAGCTTATATTTTATGCAATTTGTTAGTAAAATTGTTGCAAATTGACATTAATTGCATTATAATTTTTCTAAGAGCAATTGATACTACAAATTGTTATTTTGTATTGTAGGAGAAAAGGGAGTCAAAAGGATTAGAAAGCCAACAGGACGTAAGCTCCTCCATGCACGTCGTGACGCATCCAGAAGAAGGCAAGTCATGACAAAAACTAATTATCTCGCCGTGGCGCATCAATAAACAACAACGCACCGCGGTGTCGATTAATTGTTCCGCCACGGCGAGCGATCCAAGAAGTACACGTTGCGGCACAGCTCCTTCCTCGTCACGGCCAACGGTCGGGTATCCATACTTAATTTAGAAAATCCTCTCACTATTCTAACCCGACCCGCGACCCATCCTATAAAAACCTTGCCAAATTAGGTTAAAAGGGGGATCGACATTCAGCAGAAGAGAGGATACATACGAGTTAAGAGAGAACAAAGAAGAAAGAAGAGAGACTCACGACCTTATCACCTAGGGTTCCCTTCGGGGTTCCCTGGGGAAAATTGTTGCATAGGTTTATTCTTTCATTTCCACCGCCGACTCCACCATGAGTAGCTTGGATTCATCACGAGTTGTGAAGTTTCCGGTTGTAATGCGTGGTTAGGCATTTATTTTCTCCTGAAGATGTAGTGACGACTGGAGTTTATCGAGCTTCAAAGGGAAGTAGCTTAATCTGTAGTTTAGCTATGGTTTATGAATGCCTAAGTCTAGGATTTGTAACTTGCAGTGAAGCTACTTGATTATAGTCTAATCAAATGTTGGACATTTAATGTGTTGTTTGGATTAGTATTTTACATTGTCACATTTAACTACATTGTTATGAACTTCTGAGTTAGGGTTTATTGCTTTGTAGTTAGATTTGCTTGATTAGAGTTTAATCAAGTACTGAACAATGTAATGTGTTATGGATTTGTTTATGTAGAACTTTGAGCTTAAATATATGAAATCTCATATATATCACTTGTGATCTTGTTGATTCTCTTTTATCTGCCTAGTTGTGTTTGATATTGACTTGACGCTAGATTTCATTTGACCCATTGCATTGGCAATTCCACCGCACACACTAAGATGCACTTAACAAGGTTTTAATTAACGGAGTTCATTAATTAAAACCTTGGACTTAAAGAGTCCTTTAAGGTTCTAAGGCTTAAGAGCACTTAATGGGATCTTGAGAAATAGAGTTCATTAATCAAGATCCTGGACTTAAAGAGAGTCCTTTAAGGTTTATCATTTCAAACTTAGTGTTTGCTAATCCCATCAAATTAGTTTTGAACTGTGATAGCCAAAGCTCATTTTCAAGAGGATTTTATCATTTGTCTTAATATTTTCATTTTATTTTTTCAAAAACCCACAAATACTTTTTACATGCTTTTTACAATACTTTTTAGTTCATTAATATTTTCAAAACTCAAAACCTCCCCTTTCCTTGCTGATTTCAGTTGCGTTTTATGACATATAGGCTAGCTTAGGTCCATTTCATTAGGTTCCGATTAAGTGAGACGACCCGAGGTTGCATCCTGTACTGCAGTCCTTGGAATTTAATTATTTTTGATTCGGTTTTCAAAGGATTGATCATTTAGATCAATACGAAGTGCCGATCAGAAGATTTACAGACGATGTTGGTTATTTTGCCAGTATTTTTTTACAACATTACTGACGATTATGTTTGTTTTGTTGGTGATCATACTAACAATTTTTCTGTAAAAAATATCGTTGGTAAAATTGGTGAATATTTCTGATGGTTTGTGGTGTTCCATCAATAAATATAATTTATTTTACCGACGTACTAATATTTTTCATTGGTAAATATTTACAAAAATTTTAAAAATCCCATCATTAAATTTTATTTGATGATCAGTTGATGCATAATTAAATAGTTATGAATTATCTGTGCATAATATTTGATTTGTTTATACATTTAATTTGTTTAAACAAAAAGTTGATTGATGATATAAGGTTAAAATTATTTTAATTGATAATAAAAAACATTAAATTGAATATAATAAGTATTTGTAATTCAAATAAAATGACTACAAGTACACTATTGATTTGGTGACCGTGGATGCTTTGATTGCTACGATTAGCTGCTACCCATCCCCTTCAACTCATCCACTCATTACGGAGTTAAGCTATGTACTCCATCGACTATTGCAATTGAGTTGCCAATGTCCGCACTGTGCTCCGAAGCTCATTGACTTCATTAGTTATCAACCGCCTATTAAATGTTATTGTACTGGACGTGGTGGATTGCGAATAACATGGATTCACAAATGAACCTAAGTCAAATATCCTTCCATAATGGTCCCTATCACCCACTGCATGAAGATAAGTTTGAGTCTTATTAACATCTTCAGACTATTGAGACTGTCACTGAATGCTTTCTTATATTTGATCCTATCAGAAGGCAATGTTTATATCAATAAGTGATAATTATTAAGCAGTACTATTAAACCATATATTTCTCATGCATTTAATTATCTATATCAAGTATTGACGAACGTCACACCGTCATACTTCTTAGTGCGAGTGTGCAAAAAAAAATTGAGGGGGTGTAGGTCTCATTCCTATAGACTTTTCCTGTATAAAAATAAAATCTTATAAGTTAACTAAAATTTATAAAAATTTTGGTAGAGTTTCCTCTACTTTTATGATATTTACCCTCTATTGAACAAAGAAATTAACTTAACAACACAACCATATATAGCACCAAACATTTATAACATTATCATTCTGCATAATACACATGTTTTGATTCCAAAATTCACACATCTATTTAAATTGAAATAAAGCAAAGTAAAAAATAATAATATAAATGTAAAGTGTGAATACTTACAAATCTCTCTACATGCTCTTGGTGAGTAATAGATCCTCCCGTATGTACAGGAAGACTCTCTCCTCCCAGTCCTCCATATATGTTAGTAAAATTAAGCTCTAAAATGGACATTGCCTCAGGTGATGTCCAATACTACTGCCAATAACTCCATATTTGTTCCGAAATATAAGGCAGTCATACACCAACCTTGTATATCGCACCAACCAAGTCCTAATAACGTGTACGTGCTCGTCCCGCCCATACTTTATTAATGACTGTGTCAAATTTAGAATCCTTAAAAAATTCTTTTTGAAACAAAAGGAAAAACATTTGATAAATACCTATAGTGTAATAATATTTATCTAATTAATGTATAAACATCAATTAAAAAAGAAAATAATTTTTTTGTACCTCAAACTCTTGATAGTAAAATTCTTTTGTGGCCTGAGAGATATTCTTCCATACATAACCCTCAAGATCAATCTTCTCCTTAAATTTGGATGTCATGTTTCTTAAGTACGGTCCAAATGGAATCAACCTATTATTAAAACAAATAATTTTATACCATTTTTAAAATTTCAACCTATAGTTTAATTATAAACATATAGTGTTTTATGTATGTTCACTTACAGATTATTAACAATTGTGATGTAAGTTCTTCGATCAGGTCTCTCAACTCTAGGCTGGTGGCCACCTCTTTCATCCAGATCGTTTGCCACTGATATCTCTGTCACTATAAGGGTGGTGGATGATGTAGGGGTGATGGATGGTATAGTAGCAAGTGTAGAAGGTGATGTCTCATTTGCTAGTGTAGTAGATGGAGGGGGAGGAGGTACAGTAAAACCTCTATAAATTAATATTGTTGGGATCATGATATTTATTATTTTATAAAGTTATTAATTAATCGATAAATCAATATTTATTAATTTAAAGATATTTTTTGTAATTGATTGATGTTAAATTTTGATTACATCAAAAGCATTGTATCTTAGAAAATTCATTTTCATATTAATTGAATGAATCTAAAACATAGATTCATTGTACATAATATTAATAAAACTAATAAATAATGTTCATTGTTTCTTAATAATTAAGTATTATTCATTGTATTTTACTAAAACATTCAATGTACATATGTACGTATGATTTCTTAATAATTAAGTATTATTCATTGTATTTTAATAAAACATTCAATGTACATATATACGTATGATGGAGATAGAAAATATTTTATAAACAAAATAGAAAAAATTTTGAAGCCACACCCAACAATGGCTCCTCATCTAAAAGGTGTCACGAAATCAACAATCACGGATTAAATACGCAAAGAATTATGTGAGTACAAGAGAGATCATTCGACATGCACTCAAAAAGATATGCAATTATGGCTTGAAGAAAAGTTTCATTTGAAAGTTAGTCAAGGTACAAACAACACTAGAATCATATTTCACTAAATTGTCTTAGTTATATTTGTGTAATTTTATATAATTATTAATTTATGATATTAATGGGACCCTATATTTACATAGCGGTATTTTGAAAATATATTATCTTATCGAAATTTGTTGAATTTTCAACTGGCCCAAGTCAGGACCGGAGAAAAATATTATCTTAGAGAGTTTATTAATTTACCGAGTATCAATTTAAGAAGTATAGTGATATCTTAGAAAAGATTTTGAGGACTGGATGTAGTCCATGATTTGGGGTGAACCAGTATAAAACTACTATGTCGATTCTTACTCTCAACTTTCAACTTTTAATTTCTATTGTTGATACAAATACTTAGAAACAGATTGCAATTCTTCATAATACTGTTTTTCAATCGTTTGAGAAACCAAGTGTTTTTAAAAAAGAAGTTTGTTTAAAAGGGGATTGTATTAAAAAACGGATACACAATTCAACCCCCCTTCTTGTGCGTTTTGTATATCAAATATTAAGTCTATACTAACATATGATTCATTTCAATTGGTATCAGAGCTCGATGTCCAAGAACCATCATATCAAAGTGTGGATAAAGATCCATGGCAGAATCACACATATATATAGCTAAAGGTGCCTTCGTCATTAGACCTCCTGCATTCAATAGAGAAGACTACCATTATTGGAAAGATAGAATGAGGCTCTTCATTAAATCTACTTATATCGACCTTTGGGAGATAATAGAAAATGGACCATATATACCTGTAGATGAAGAAGAAAATGTTGTTCCACGAATCAGATGGTCTGTAGAATAAAAAGCTAGATTCCAACTAAATTTGATGGCCAAGTTCTTTTTAAGCTGTGCCCTAAGCAGAAGTGAGTACAATAAAGTTCACGGATGCGACACTGTGAAGGAGATGTGGGATACGCTATCCATCGCACACGAAGGCATAAATCAAGTAAAGGAATCCAAGACAAGCATTCTTGTACACCAGTATGAGCTGTTCAAGATGAAGGACGAAGAGTCTATCGATCATATGTTTGGAAGATTTCAAACTATAATCAATGGACTTAAAGCTCTTGGTAGAACTTACAACAATCAACATCATGTTAGAAAGATCCTTAAAAGTTTACCGAAGAAATGGAGACCAAAAATCACAGTTGTACAAGAAACTAAGGATTTGAGCATACTGAAGCTTGAAGAATTGCTTGGATCTCTGAAGATACATGAAGTTGAACTCAATGCAGAAAATAAGCCTAGAAGGGACAAATTCATAGCATTGAAGGTTGGACAGAAGAATCATACGAATCAAAGGAAGAGGAGCTCATCGTCGAAAGCGCTGAAGATTGAGGAAGTCAAGGATGACGATTCCAGTTAATCAGATCATGTTTCAAGCAAAGAAGATGATGAACTATCCTTTATCTCGGGGAAGATCAGATGCATGTCAAAGAAAAAGGCAAAAGGAAACAAAGAGTCCTACCTCAAGAAGAATAGCAAAGATGAAGGGAAGAATGAGAAAACATCCATCATATGCTATGAATGCAATAAACTGGGACATTACAAGTCCGAATGTCTATTATTTAAAAGAAAGCCAAAAAAGAGTAGAGAAGGCAAGAAAAGCATGATGGCAACCTGGGAAGATCTAGATTCGTCTGAATCAGATACTGACTCAGAGGCATCGATGCAAGCAAATATTTTCCTGGTATCCGAAGAAGAAAGCGATGAGGAGGTAACCTCAAAACTTAATGAATTACATGATGCATACTCAGAATTACTAGAAGATTCTCATGCAATTATAAAGCAGTATAAATTGCTTAAGAAAAAGTACGTAGAAAACTTGAAAAACACGCAAATGTTAGAAAAGGAGAATGTCTGCTTAAAGAAACAAGTAGACGAGATGAAGAAAAAGGTAGTTGCAGATAGATCTGAAGAGATCAATAAGTTGAAACAAAGAATAAATAGTCTTTCAGCTAATCTATCAACATTTACAGAGCGTACTAGAAAAATGAATGATATGCTAAGGAAATACAGACACCCTAATGATAAAATTGGATTAGGGTTTGCTAGAAACTATACTCAACATAAAAAGAATTCTGCTCCCTTTAGGAAGAAATTTCATCAGCCTCATCATCATCAGAAATGTCATCAGTTGCATAATCATCATACTATGAATTATGTTAGAAATAACCCTAAAGGACCTAAGAAAATTTGGGTACCTAAGAGACAAATAATATCACCTATAGATATCCTTCCTTGGAAGAAGCAGCCAGCACCATTGGTACTTAGACAGTAGATGCTCACGACACATGACGGGAAGAAGGTCTATGTTCCTAAACCTTCAGTATAAGAAAGGAGGATCAGTAATTATTGGAGACAACCAGCAGGGAAAGATAATTAGAATCGGTGAAATCGGTAAAGATTCCTTTGCATGCATTGATAATGTGCTGCTAGTTGATGGTTTAAAATACAATTTGATTAGTGTCTGTCAATTATGTGATTTTGGTTTTAAAGTTTCTTTCAATCAAAATTCTTGTGAAGTCAAAAACAAGGATGGGTCTGTAGGAAAATCCCAGGATGTACATCACATGTACAAGGTGCGGAAAACAAAAATTTTTGTCACCGGGACCTTCCCGAAGGCCAGGATCTATGTGTCTGTATGAAGACTCAAACCTGAATAGCCAATAGAGACTATCTCTAAAGGTATCCACGCAGAGATCGAAAACCTAACCGGACAAACCCTTTGACCCGGAATAGCTAGAACAAAGTAAAGGCTGCTAGACCTACCTCGTCCTTGGAGAGCTTGGATCAACGTTGGAAAGCTTGAAGAGGAGATGACAAAAACTTGGAGGAGAAGATGAAGAAACGATGGAGAAGATGAAAGGCTTAGGTTTTTCTCAAAAACCTTACTTTCTTCTTTCAATCCACGATGATCTATATCAAAGAGTGAAGAAACTCTTTTCTTCTTATGCTTCTTAATCAAAAGCAACGATCATCACTTCTCTTTCTTCCATGTTTTTGTCTTTATTCATTAAATGAAGTAATGACTAAGCTTAAAAAAAGGAAGCTTCCTCCCAAAGCCACGTAAATGCATATATATATATATTAATTAATTAATTCTTTAATTAATTAATTATATATATATATATATTGTTGAAGTGGTCGATCACACTGAATTGGTCCTACTGGCCACTAGGGTCTCGATGCAAAAACGCTCCGAGACCTTTCTTAGCAATATCGATGTCGCGATCTCATCGGGACATATCCCATCTCATCGGGATCCATTTAATCTAATGCTCTCCATAATTGGAACTCTGTCCAATTACTATTTCTGATTCTCTGAATCACTCTTATCGTGTGACCCTTTAGGTTCCGGTTATGTTGGCCACTTAGATTAACAATTAATCTGAGCAAGTCATGGCGGCGTCTAGCAACACATCATGACCCCCAATTGACCGGAAAGTAACCGGTTTGATGAATTCATCACGAACCCTTCCATAGACAATTCTGTGCAATTAGTCCTTTCACCATCCTATACCCCACTTGGTTATGAGTATGGTCAAGTGTCAACTCTCACTAGACCGAGTCTAGCCCAGTGAAATTAGTTCTCGTCCTAGGACTCATTACTCTATATGTCAATGAGGACACTCTTCATGACATATTCTTTGCCAAGATTACAAGTAATGATCCCGACAAGAGGCCACGGGTATCTCTTACGCTAATCCGAAGTGGTGAATCCTTTATTGGCTACTCAATTACCTTGAATACCTCAAGTGTACCCAAGCACCACCCTATGAGCGACCTCTGAAGGCAACAAGGAATGGAGTCAAAGCACGTAATTAGTATCCAAGATATCCTTGAGTACCTCAAGTCTAAGGATACTTGCACCATTCTATGATAAGATTATCACCGACACTAGAAAAGATATCCATGTGATGATCTCATGGCGGTCATCCAATGTACTTACTACGACTAGTAAGCATCCACATGTCAACTCTAAATATCTCATATTTACGGTTTACGAGATCCACCGCTGATCCAATCAAGGAATATGACATGTGCTAGTCTAACCGGATTAATGATGTCGATCTCATTAATCCTATGACTAGGGAAAATTTGAATCTTGACATAATTGCACATGATAGGAATCTCGATGGTATGATCACATCATAATTTCCTTCATGCTATGTCATATATCATGGACTTCATTAATTCGATTAAAGATCCAATCAATTCATAAACACTTGTTCATGAATATCAAATTAATGAAATATGCCTTTCTTTATTTATTCATAAAGTCATACCGACTTTGAATAAAACGCTAAAGGGATTGTCTTTAGGGCATTACTCTAACAATCTAACGATCTTGGACATCCATAAGTCGACTTACCTTTGGTGAACAAGGCGACTTATCGATCTAGAAACAAGCATAAGTCGACTTACACTTACAAATCTCCCACTTGACCTAAAGCCAATCGCCTTGGTATCTAATACCATAAGCGCGTCCATGAGAATCACAATTCTTACGTGACTATGGCTTTGTCAACAGATTAGCAACACTTTGCTCTGTGGAATTCTCTATTAAGACATCACCTTGATCGATGATGTACGAATCGATGGAAGCGGCGAGTGCGTGTTCGGATCGTTGATGAGACCTTGGTTCCTTTGCTCGCACACTAGCCCCATTGTATCACAATACAACCTATGGGCCCATCACGGTAGGAACCGGATCAAGTTCGAAATGAACTTCTTGATCAAACCGCTTCCTTTGTTTGCATCGATGCGGCAATGTACTCTACCTCGATTGTTGAATTAGCGATCCTCTCTTGATTGGAATTCTTTCCAAGCCGACCGCCAGCCGTTCGGTGTGAATGTATATAACCCGATCGTGATTCGAATCATCCTTATCGATTAAAGCGGCATTTGTATGCTCGCTCACTGAGATTTTCATCTCCATATGTCAAGAAAACATCCTTAGTGCTTCACAAGTACTTGAGGATATTCTTGATACCACCCGATGACCCTCACCAAGATCCGATTGGTATCTGCTCGTAACACTTAGAGCATATGATACATCGGGTCTCGTACATAGCATTGTTCCATACTAAACCTCTTTAGCATCTTATCTATGTACGTTGATTGTGAAAGGCCAAACAATCTCTTTGATCTATCTCTATAAATCTTTATCCCAAGGATATAAGTTGCGTCATAAAGGTCTTTCATGGCAAAATGTTTGGACAACCAAATCTTAACTGATTGTAGCATAGAGACATCGTTTTCCTAGTATTAATATGTCATCTACTTATAACACAAGGAATACGATTGCAGTCCCATGAACCTTCTTATACACACAATGTACATCCGAATTTTGTGAGAAAACAAACTCTTTGAGTACCTCATCAAAACGGATATTCCAACTCCTGAATGCTTGCTTCAATCCATACATGGATTTCTGAAGCTTGCATACCATTTCGCCATCATAGGAGGTGAAGTCCTCTGGTTGTGTCATATACACATCCTCGGGAAGATTTCCATTCAGAAAGTCGTCTTCAAATCCATTGCCATATCTCATAATTATAATGGCGGCAATGGCTAGGAGTATCCGAATGGATTTAAGCATTGCTGACGGGTGAAGGTCTCGTCATAGTCAACTCCTTGTCTCTCAAGAAATCCTTTGGCCACAAGCCTTGCTTTATAAGTAATCACATTACCATCCATGTCGGTTTCTTCTTGAAAACCCATGTGCACCCTATGGGGTTTATTCCTTGGTGCAACAACCAAAGTCAAACTTGGTTTTCTTACATGGAATCCATTGATTTCATGGCACAAAGCCATTTTCGGACTCGAACTTTTGTAACCTCTTCATAGGTAGTAGGCTCATCATCTCGTATGAGCAATACGTCATTCTGCTTCCCCACGAAAATCCATATCTCTCGAGAACAGGCGTATCCTACATGACCTCTGAAATTCTTGTGTAATAGAAGGTTGAACTATTACCTCATCTATATGAGTTACAGTTGTAGGTTCAGGCAGTTGATCTGCGTTTGTTCGAGCATCTTGAACTTCCTCAAGTTCAACTTTGCTCCCACTGTCCTCTTGTAAAAGAAACTCTTTCTTTAAGAAAACAAAGATGCTTTAAAACAAACAACTTTTGTTCCTCGGCAAGGTAGAATTGATATCCCACGATATCCTACGAACAAACACTTGTCGGACTTTGCATCGTTAAGCTAATCAGATCCGCTTCACGTGGCAGGACAACCCCAAACTTTCAGCTAAGAAAGATAGGGCTTTATGTTAGTCCACATCTCATATGGAGTAACATCAAGCTGTCTTTAATGGAACTCTGTTTAACAAGTAAGCAATTTGTCTCGGCGCATACCCCAAAAACTGCAAAAACCTATCATTAATCGCACCATGTCTAACAAGGTTCGATATCTCCTTTCAACCACACCATTGTCTTTGCGGCGTGCGAGTGGAGTGTCTTGAGATAAAATCCCATTATCTACGAGATAATCCAGCTGTTGATCTAAACATTTTCCACCACGATTAGATCGTAATGTATTCATACTTTTACCAAGTTAGTTTTCTACTTCATTTTGAATTTTTGAACTTTTCAAGCGCTTGATTTGTATCTCATCGGATACATAGGTACCCATATCGTGAATAATCATCGATAAAAGTAATGAAGTAAAGACAACCACTTCTGGCATGGATGGACATCGGACCACATACATCCAAATGTATCAGGTCTAATATTCCATTCACTCGTTTTCCCTTTCCCTTAAAGGATAACTTGGTCATCTTGCCTAATAAACAAGATTTGCATGTGTCATATGATACATAATCAAATGACCCTAAACTGCCACTCTTATGGAGCTTAGCGATCGTGTCTCATTTATATGGCCAAACAATGCCATAAGTAAGTTGATTTTAGATTATCTCGATTATGTCTTTTCGTCATTGACATTGAGAATGGATATGACATATCTAATATGTCAATTCAATTGCATAATGTACCAGTAGCATAGAGCATTCCATTCGAACTAATAGAACAACCATTGCTACTAAAAGTCCAATGGAAATCAGCTCTATTGAAACAAAAAACAGACAATATGTTCTTTGTTAAAACAGGTACAAAATGACAATCATCCAATTTGAATATAAGCCCACTAGGGAGTGACAAGACATAAGTGTCTACGGCTAATGTAGCAACTCTTGCTGCATTACCTACACGAAGGTCTAATTCTCCTTTTATGAGCTGTCTACTTTCCCTGAGGCCCTGCATATCATTTCATATGTATGAGCCACAATCGGTATCAAACACCCATATGTTTTGATCAGAAACAGTATTAATCTCAATGACAAACATATTTGAAGGAGTAAAGGCATCTGATGCCTTCTTACCTTCAGAACTCGAGATAGACTTTGGTTTAGCCTCTAGTGGCGGTCTTGCCTGATGAAAGCAAAATCCTTTTGGGGCAGTTACTTTGGTTTTTCCTTGATGGCACTTCCATTTGGTTTCTTGGCCTTTTTCTTCTTTGGACCAGAAGAAGAAGCATCCACCACTAGCACTCGCTTGCTATCCTTCTTGATAGTCTGCTCAACTGTCTTGAGCAGATTGATTAGCTCAGGAATTGTTGTGGATATTTGGTTCATCTGATAGTTTAACACAATCTGTGAATAACTGTCAGACAATCCAACCAGAATTAAGTCTATACTTAACTCATAATCTATTACAAATCCTAAGACAGCCAATCTCTCAATATAGCCATTCATCTTCAGGGCATAATGGACAACAGATGTCCCTGGAGCCATCTTTGTGGTGAAGAGAAGCCTTGAGGTCTCGAACCTTTCAGACCGAGCTTACTCATCAAACAGCTCCCTAAGATGAAATACTATAGTGTGAGCATCCATAGACTCGTGCTGCATTTGCAGCTCTAGTGACACCGAGGCAAGCATAATGCAAGTATCCATATCACTGTCCTTTAGATGCTTACGATATGCTTTCTGATCCTCATCAGAAGCATCGACAGCAGGTGCATCTAGAAGTGGAACATCTAGGACGTATCCCAGTTCCTCAGATCTGAGAACAATTCTCAGATTCCTCAGCCAATCAAGAAAATTCGGTCCAGAATAGGGAGCGAAAATTCACACTGAAAGATATCTTCAATCAACCTAAGCGCGGTAGAGCGAAGTAATGTTAGAATAGAAATGCCTGCATGATCACAAGGACTTGCATGACATGCATATGGCTCCCACTAGTTTCCTAGAATCCATAACCCTCTTTACGAATCCAAAGAAACAAAGTGACAAAATGTCCTAGTGGGTCGATATCCGACATTGCTAAGAATGACCTTGGGTTTGCCCAACAAGCCACTTCTTAGGTCAATCGGTAGGTATCGGTCATACCAATTGCATCATCGATAACCGACATTAAGAATGACCTTGAGGTTAGCTCAACAAGCCACCTTATGTCTCGGGAGGTATCAGACATACCAATTACATCTTAGACACAACTATCGTCCAGTGCTATCAACTTGTTGATGTGTGCACTTACATTGGGTTATCAACTCTTTGATGCGCGTACATCCGATGTACACTACCCAACTTCGCCTCTGTCCACGTTGACCTTGAGGTTAGCTCAACAAATCAACGCTTCTAGGAAAACCGACCCATTAATCCGAAAATCTCATTTTATGGTTCGAACATATTCAGATAGAGTGAGCTTGAGGTTAGCTCAACAACCCAACCCTAGAAGAACTCGGTTCTTACCATATTAATGGAAGCGTTAGTTTTCATATTCCGAGGAGGATTTCGAACTCTAGACTCCAAGCTGAAGGATTATAGTCGCCAAGACTATATGGAATGATTTAGGTTTCATCAATCACATTGAATCCATCCTTATAATCATCCATCATCCAACCTGAGCATGTCATAAGTCGCCTTACATCAGAATGCAAGTCGCCTTATGCCCCTGCCCATACACAAGTCGACTTATACGATACAAGTCGCCTTATGGCAATACCTAGAACAAGTCGACGTATCCAGGAAGAATTGCTATACTTTCTAATCGGCTAATTCCTCAATCCATGTAATCCCAATTCACAATACCAACATACCTAAGGTAATATCTGTTAATATGATGTATCAATGAACACTTCATTGTACCATGATTGCCATATATGGTCAAACCATATAAGAAAAGTTTGAAACCGAGTCACAACTCAAAGATATCCAAACAATTTAGGAACACCAAATTATCACCCTAAGCATCTCTAGCTAGTCCATACGTTATCAAATTACTCCGGCACAAGTCACAAAAATTATGACGGCCAAAACAAACAAGATAATGAAATACACTAACGAGACGCTAATGTGACCTATTCGGCATCCGAAAATTCTTGGAAAACCAATTTCAAGAAATTCAGTTTGGTAAGCATACTACATCAAGATAACACATTTTCAATCACATTAAAAATGGTCCAAGGCATTGGAACTGAAAAATGCACATTCAATTATGCCAAGCAAAACAGTCCCAGTAATTTTCACAAAACTGCCAAGCTCTACCTTTTGCTCAAAATAATCATTGAAACAATTTCAATAAATTCTGAGAAACTTACATAGGTTACTAAATGTTCAGAACATGCTTCATGAATTTTTTCAGGATTTATAGCCATCAAAAACTCAGTCAACCTAAGCAACAAAACCGATTCAAAATCTGTGTTCATCAACACAGCTATTCCCAACAGCATAGAATAAATTCGTGAATAAATAGTAAATCACCTTGAAAACACTTTTCCATCCACATAGACATTCAAAAACATCTTAGGGACATGTTGGTGAAGGAAAATCCGAAAACAATTTTTTATAGAATTTATTATCGAATTTATACACATGCCTGTTCACAGAATGTGTCACAAAACAGCATCTAGAACCTTAGGGAATAAAATAGCAAAACTATATCAAATCAAATTGATAAATTCTCATCTTTCACAGACATATTCTATAACATGTTATGAAAAATTCTGGGCAGAAAAATTTCGAAAAAAATATCCCTATACAGAATCGAAATTGGGACAGCACACATGCATCAACGTCAAATTCACATAGGGCTTCCGATCTAGCTAGGGTTTTAGCTTCATACACGACACAAGTGGCTCTGATACCACTGTAGGAAAATCCCGGGATGTACATCACATGTACAAGGTGCGGAAAACAAAAATTTTTGTCACCGGGACCTTCCCGAAGGCCAGGATCTATGTGTCTGTATGAAGACTCAAACCTGAATAGCCAATAGAGACTATCTCTAAAGGTATCCACGCAGAGATCAGAAAACCTAACCGAGACAAACCCCTTTGACTCGGGAATAGCTAGAACAAAGTAAAGGCTGCTAGACCCTACCTCTATTCTTGGAGAGCTTGGATCAACGTTGGAAAGCTTGAAGAGGAGATGACAAAAACTTGGAGGAGAAGATGAAGAAACGATGGAGAAGATGAAAGGCTTAGGTTTTTCTCAAAAAACCTTACTTTCTTCTTTCAATCCACGATGATCTATATCAAAGAGTGAAGAAACTCTTTTCTTCTTATGTTTCTTAATCAAAAGCAACGATCATCACTTCTCTTTCTTCCATGTTTTTGTCTTTATTCATTAAATGAAGTAATGACTAAGCTTAAAAAAGGAAGCTTCCTCCCAAAGCCACGTAAATGCATATATATATATATATTAATTAATTAATTCTTTAATTAATTAATTAATTATATATATATATATATAATTGCTGAAGTGGTCCAGTCACACTGAATTGGTCCTACCGGCTCTCTACCGGTCTCGATCAAAACGCCCAGGAGACCTTTCTTAGCAATATCGATGTCGCGATCTCATCGGGACATATCCCGATCCCATCGGGATCCATTTAATCCTAATGCTCTCCATAATTGGAACTCTGTCCAATTACTATTTTACAGATTCTCTGAATCACTCTTATGCGTGTGACCCTTTAGGTTCCGGTTATGTTGGCCACTTAGATTAACAATTAATCGAGCAGAAGTCATGAGCGGCGCCTCTAGAACACATCATGACCCCCAATTGATCGAAAGTAATCGATTTGATGAATTCATCACGAACCCTTCCATAGACAATTACCGTGCAATTCGTCCTTTCACCATCCTATACCCCACTTGGTTATGAGTATGGTCAAAGTGTCAACTCTCACTAGACTGAGTCTAGCCCAAGTGAAATTAGTTCTCGTCCTAGGACTCATTACTCTATATGTCAATGAGGACACTCTTCATGACATATTTGCTGGCCAGCCTTACAAGTAATGATCCCGACAAGAGGCCACGGGTATCTCTTCTGCTAATCCAGAAGTGGTGAATCCTTTATTGGCTACTCAATTACCTTCGAATACCTCAAGCTGTACCCAAGCACCACCCTATGAGCGACCTCTGGAAGGCAACAAGGAATGGAGTCAAAGCACAGAATCAGTATCCAAGATATCCTTGAGTACCTCAAGTCTAAGGATACTTGCACCATTGCTATGATGAGATTATCACTGACACTAGAAGAAGATATCCATGTGATGATCTCATGGCAGGTCATCCAATGTACTTACTACCGCTAGTAAGCATCCACATGTCAACTCTAAATATCTCATATTTACAGTTTCTGAGATCTACTACTTGATCCAATCAAGGAATATGACATGTGCTAGTCTAACCGGATTAATGATGTCCAGTCTCATTAATCCTATGACTAGGGAAAATTTAGATACTGACATAATTGCACATGATAGGAATCTCAGTAGTATGATCACATCATAATTTCCTTCATGCTATGTCATATATCATGGACTTCATTAATTCGATTAAAGATCCAATCAATTCATAAACACTGTTTATGAATATCAAATTAATGAAATATGCCTTTCTTTATTTATTCATAAAGTCTGTACACGACTTTGAATAAAACGCGCTAAAGGGGATTGTCTTTAGGGCATTACTCTAACAATCTAACGGTACTGGACATCCATAAGTCGACTTACACTGGTGAACAAGGTGACTTATCAGTACCGAGCAAGCATAAGTCGACTTACACTTACAGGGTCTATATTCTTTTCTGCAAAAAGACAAAACAATCTTTACAAAATCAATTTAGAAGATTTTCGAAATAAAAAAATTTCCTGTTTTATATCAACTGATCAAGAAAAACTGATTTGGCGTAAAAAGCTAGATCATATTAGTTTTAAAAATATTTCCAAGTTGATTAAACATGATTTGGTAAGATGTTTACCAAAAATAAGTTTTAACAAGGATTTATTTTGTGAAAGTTGTCAAAAAGGAAAATAGGTTAAAAAATGTTTTCTTCTAAAAATGTTGTAACTTCTTCTAGACCCCTAGAGTTGCTACATATGGATTTATTTGGTCCAACTAGGACATTGAGTCTTGGTGAAAAGAAGTACGGTCTTGTTATTGTTGATGATTTGACTAGATTTTGTTGGATATTGTTTTTATCACATAAAGATGAGTCTTTTAAGTGTTTTAAAATGTTGTCCAAAAAGTTATAGAATGAAAAAGGAATGTCTATAGCTAGTATTAGAAGTGATCATAGTGGTGAATTTGAAAATGAGAAAATCAGAATGTTTTGTGAAGAGAATGAAATTTTCCATAATTTCTCTGCTCCTAGAACCCCCACAACAAAATAGAGTTTTTGAAAGAAAGAACAGTATGATTCAGGAAATGGCAAAGACTATGCTATGTGAGATGGATCTTCCTAAATACTTCTGGGCAGAAACTGTGAATACAGTTTGTTATATTCAAAATAAAATACTTCTGCGACCTTTGTTGAAGAAAACTCCATATGAGTTATAGAATGAAAGGAAACCTAATATATCCTACTTCCATCCATTTGGTTGCAAGTGCTCTATATTAAATACAAAAGAAATTATGGATAAATTTGATTCTAAGATTTATTCTAGAACTTTCTAGGCTATTCTCTATCATCGAAAGCTTATAGGGTTTATAATCTTACCTCTATGACTGTTGAGGAAACTATTCATATCAAGTTTGATGATAGTTCTCAACCAAGTAAGAGAGATGATACTGATAATGAAACCCTATCAGTACCTTTGGTTGATAGTGAAGAAGTATCACCATAAGATACTCCCTTCGACAAAGTTAAAAATATTCCTGAGACTCTTGATTTGAAAACATATTGGAAATATAAGAGTTCTCATCCAGAAGAGTTGATTATAGGAGAGACCTCAGAAGGTGTGCGAACTGTTGGACCCCGTCTCCGAGGCCCAACATTCGGACCCATACAAGCATGGAAGACCCAAAACCGAACACAATTGGCCACAAGTAGAGGAACTTTTTAATGGAAAATTTGGGATTTGATTTTTAATAAAATTTTTCCTCATGATCTCACGATTCTAATGCCACTGAAATCGTTTAATTCGAATTAGAAATGAAAAAGTTATGGCAAAAATACTATCTTAAAGAAAACAGTAGAAACAGTCCCTCTACTGACTTCATGTCAAAATTTGAAAACTTTAGAGGCTGAATTACCAATCAGCTCCTTCATGAAAAGTGTAGATTTATGTCTCTAGTTTCATTTAAAACAAGAATCGACTCAATCCGAGCCCTATAGCTCCAGATATTTAAAAATTAGTGAAGTATATTTAGAAAGAATTAGCCGACCTCCACACTTTGTTTCAAATCACCTTTTTCAATTTAAAAGAAATAATGATAAATCAAGTGTAAAAAGATAGAAAGTTTTCTTAGAAATCCATCGCTTCGAAAATCAGCTCAATCGGAGGTCTGTGCAAAAAGTTATGGCCAAAAGAAGGGAGAGGGGTCGGTCGGCCAAAACCGACCCCCAAACGACTAACCATCGCCCAGCGTTCGGCCTGGCCGAGCATGCCGAGCGCCCATATGCCGAGTGACCTGCTCGACAATCCGACTTATCAGACTTCTAACCTCAATAACTTTTGACTCCGAGCTCCAAATCAGACACGGTCAGAAGCATTGGAAAGCTAGAAGAAAAATCTACATTGTTCAAGAAGGAATCAAAGACTAGCTCGGCCACTAAGGGAAACAAATTTTTAACACAAAGGCCGATCGACTAGCTCTCCCTAACAGCATCAAAACTTGCGACCTCCATAAATTTTGACCCAGAACTCAAAATTGAGGAAACTTAGTGTCTATGGAAAGGTAAAAGAATTATCTACAACTTTCATGAAGACCACTGACCTATATTCCATCTATATGAGGGTCAAAAGTGGACTCAAAGCTCTGCCTGGCAATCTGTCACTTGGACAGCACCTGCATTTAAATCCAATGACTCATACCTACCAATTTAACTCATCATAAATGGCTCATAAATCATCCTGGGAGAGTCCTACAGCTCGCCTACCACTCTCCATGAATCTAAAGATCCCATAGAACCTATATCAACCCAAAAATTTGCAGAAAACACAACAACCCCAAAATTGCCCACATGAACACTTCAGCCCAGCCTTTCTGCAGCACTCTACTCAACTTCAACAACACAAATCATAGCAGATATTCCAGCGACCTCTCCCAAAGCCAAAAACTCAACAGCAACTCATATAATTACAAGAATCATACACATACTATTTCAAGGCCATACACAGATCGGAAATCAACATTTTCACAATATAGAGAGTACTAGAGCTCTCATTCACAATCCAAATCATAACAAAGATTCATGCATAGCTTTGGTTACAAATTGGCATAATCATCAAGATCAAGTACAAAATACAAAAGATGAGATGCTCAATGATCAATATGCTTACAAAGCTATTCCAAAAGCTAGTTACTAACTTAATACAAAAGTTTCTAGAGTTCTTGGAGTTTTGTCCGATGCCTTGCAAGGTTCCAAGTTCAACTTGAATTTGCACCTGAGGAGGGAGAATGGGGTGAGCTAACACGGCTCAGTGGCTAACATGTTTATAGCCATCGCACAATGAGCCACACAACACATCATTAACAATCCGAAACAACAACAATTTATCATATAAAGCTCAAATAACCCACAATCATCACCTAAGGCATAACATGAGAATTTATATCAATCAAACACATATTATGCATCATAAACACAATTAAAGACTAGAATGCACACAATAGGCTCGAGAGTCCCATAAACACAATGAATAAACCGAAGTTTATCGTAAACACAACGAATCCATTTTCAGATCTCGTGGGCCACAAGCGGGCTGCCGGGAGAAGACAAGGGGTCAACGTGCACGTGACTTATCGAAGTGGGTTCTCTCTCGCCCAATCACAACTCATTTATGCTCACATATTCAAGCACAATAATAGCAATTTATGCTTCTTTCATTCCTTCAATTCATCATAGTTTCACACTTTACTTTCAAATCAAAGGAAATTCACTTTCACTATGCACATAATTATCAAAGATAACACACATAGGGCATTTGCCCATTACACAATAGCTATAAAAAATGTTACCCACCTATCGTAGAAATCCGAATTCAAGATTGCCCTTCCTCCTTGTCTTGATTGGGGTTTTCTTGAGTTCCTTCAATTAAATCATACTTCATTCAATAAATACATTTTCAAAGAAGGTCATAATACTCATAAATCAAGCAAAGATGAAAATAAACTTTAAACCTAACCTACCCATAGGACATTTAAGCTAGAATAACCATAACCTTAGCTTAAAAATCCCTAAAATCCATAGATCTCATCTTTCCCTCTATCTTTCTTCAATCTCTACACAAACCCTAACTTCCATCCTACACCATTCTTAAACCTAACTTAAGCAAAGATGAAACTTACCTTTGGCAAGAAGGTTTCTTCTCCTTTTTCTCCTTCTTTCTTCCTCCCTACGACTCACTCCCTTGCTCTCTTGGCCGAAGTTCTCCACTCCTTGCTAGCTCACGTTTTAACTCTTCTCTTCTCCTTTCCTTTGGTGACTTACGACACTCCTCTCCTCCTTCTTTAATTCATTTAATTCTCAACTTAAATCCCTCATCCAAAACTACATAGTTTTATATTGGGCTCTTCCTTATCCTTTTACAAGTAACTATAATGGGCTCACTTCTAACTTACAAGCCCACTACACATCACCCACTTATTTCTAAGCCTCCTTCTTACTCCACTTATTCCATAAAGCCTATTCTTTCCAACATTAAATCCAAGCCTTCAATTAATTTCTAACTTCTAATCCCAAGCCCACATAAAAAAATTTATATAAACACATAATTAAATCAATAAGGCAAAATAAAAATAATTAACGAATAAATCCATAAATAATAATTAAATAAAAAAAAATTTCGAGGCCCAACACGAACTAGGTCCAAATTCAGAAGAGAAACAAATATAGCGTTTATTTATGAAATAGAGCCTAAGAGAATTGATGAAGCTCTTTAAGATGAAGCTTGGATTTTAGCTATGCAAGAGGAGTTGAACCAGTTTACTAGGAATAAAGTTTGGTCCTTAGTTCCCAGATCATCGAAAAAGTCCATCATAGGAACCAGATGGGTTTTTAAGAATAAGTTAGACGAATAAGGAAGAGTGAGTCGTAACAAAGTGAGATTAGTAGCACAAGGCTATAATCAACAGGAAGGAATAGACTATCATGAGACTTATGCTCCTATAGCAAGACTAGAAGCTATTAGGATTTTGCTTGCATATTTTGTCTGTGACGACATAAAGCTATTTCAAATGGACGTGAAGAGTGCATTTTTAAATGGTTTTATAGATGAAGACGTTTATGTGAAGCAACCTCCGAGTTTTGAGGATGTCAAAGAATCAGATCATGGCTATAGAATTCATAAGGTTTTGTATGGCTTGAAACAAGCTCCTCGAGCTTGGTATGATCATCTGAGTTCTTCCCTTATTGAAAATAAGTTCAATAGAGCTCAGGTAGATAAGAATTTATTTAGAAAGTGCATAAAGAATGATTTTGTCATAGTTTAAATTTATGTTGATGATATTATCTTTAGTGCAACCTCTAAAATGTTATGTACTAGTTTTGAAATTTTGATGAAAAATGAGTTTTAGATGAGCATGATGGGTGAGTTAAAATTCTTTCTTGGGTTGCAAGTTAAGCAAACCGAAGAAAAGATTTTTATTCATCAAAAGAAGTATGTTAAGGAACTGTTGACTAAATATGATATGGAAAAAGTAAAACCAATGTCAACTTCGATGCATCCTTCAAACCTTTGGTCCAAGGACGAAATTAGTAAGAAGGTTATCAAACCCTATATAGAGGGATTATTGGTTCCTTACTTTACCTTACAGCAAGCAGACCTGACATTTTGTTTAATGTTTGCTTGTGTGCAAGATATCAGACAAATGCTATAGAGTCTCATTACATTGCTGGTAAAAGAATTTTGAGATATCTATCAGGTACTACTGATCTTTGCTTAATTTATGATAGGATTGATAGAAAAAGTACGAGTAGAGGATGTCACTTCTTTGGCCACAACCTAGTTTCATGGTCAAGTACGAGGCAAAGCTCGATTGCTATATCAACTGCAGAAGTGTAACATCCCATTACTAGTGGGAAGGGTAGAATGGTAAATGGGAGTGATTAATGAGAGTTAGATGCATTTCCATGTTCATGCATGATATGCCTTACAGTTATACATGAATAGTGGATTTATTTGCACATGAAACTAATTGTACATGCATTTATGAATAATTCCAGGTATAATTGGATTGATTTGAGAATTATGAATGTTTTTACATTGGAAATAATAGCGATTGGTGGAAATATCGTATTTGTGTATGTTGGTGAATTTAGGAGTTTCCTTTGAAAAATATGGAGTATTGAGAAAGACATAATTATAATAGGAAACAAGAAATTAAAAGAAGCTTTGGAGATAGTTGGATTGTAAAGATGACAGTCAAGGGAGTTAGTTTCAAAAGAAACTAAGTTGGAACTTGGGTATTAGGTAAGTGACAAGTGTCACTTAGGCCTTGTACTCTAGCTAGGAGTAGGTTACTATTCCTTGAGAGTTGACAGGTTAAGTCTTGTCTAAGTCCCTTCTTTATTCTCATCTCTCTAAAACCTCTTTTTGGAGACACAGAGTTTTCCATCAAAATATCTTCTAAGAGACTTCTGTGTTTTTCCTTTCTTTCACCAAACTTACTTTGCCATTTGTGTCCTTTTTCCTGAGAAAAACGAGAAGCTGGTCATTGTACTCAAAAAAGTACATAAAAACGTGTGGAGATTAGGGCTTAAAGATTTTGGAGTTTTCAGCAGGTAAGTAGTGGAGAAATCCCTTGCAGTTAGGGATTTATGAAATAAAGTTGATAAATTACTGTCATCTGCATGAAAAATGTACTTTATGTGTTTGTTCATAAATACTGGGTAGTTGGGGAGAAATAAATTCAGTTATAGTTTTAAATTAGTTTTTGAGAAGACTTTTAGTGTTTTGGTGACGTAAAGTATTGAAAGCTAGAAAATCTGGAAAAAAAGTTCACTGAATATGCTTCAGTATTTTAGCCACAACTTTTTCTCTAGTGATCCAAACGAAATGGTTCTTGATTCAAAGTAAACTAGGGATGTATGGCTACAATTAGTGTGAAGACATCGAATTTCATTTCTGTCTCTAAGAGTCGCAAAAGTTGTCACGAAATTGAGAACTGGGTGCAGGACACTGAGAGTTGATCAAAAATTCTGGCAAAGTTGCCTTCTGAAAAGTTGTATACCTTTCTTTTATCTTTCCAACGGTATAAAGTTTATAAATTTTGGATATCGGAGTCAGAAGTTATGATCTTTATAAGGGGATACGTTTTGGAGGAAAAAGCGGATTTAAAAAAGTAGCCGATAAAAGCGATTTATAAAAGTTGACGATAAAAGCGAGCGGAAAAAGTAGACGCGAAAAGCGAGATGAAAAAAGTAGACGATGAAAAGCGATTTAAAAAGCGCATAATAGAAATCGATTTATGGAAATCGAATAATAGAACTAAGACGAAAGCAAAAATAGACTGTACTCTTTTGGTCATAACTTCTTCTCTAGACCTCCAAAAGATATGATTTTTGAAGCATTGGATTCCTAACACATTTCTTTATCTCTCCACAAAAATTTATGGTTTTTGGTATTAAATTGAAAATGATTTATTGAATCAAAGTAAGGGTATCGGTGGAAGGAGCATGAACTAGATATTTTACTGAACGTTTTTCAGTATTTTGATGATCAGATATATAATGCTCATACAGATAAAACTAAACTCTTTTGTTTTATTAATACTCACCACCTCGATCAGATATATAATGATTTCTTTAAGCTGTTTCCGCTGCAAGTAATAATTTCTTAAAAGTTTTGAAATCTACCATTTTTCCAAACAAAGCATGTTTTCTTTTTCCGATCCAACACGGAGTTGCCAGGATAAAGAGCTTAAAGCTCAGAATGTGAATAGAGCCTTGGGCTCGAGTGCGACTGTCCCCAATATCCATGAAGGGATATCGGACGTTATACGACAAAGCTCGACATCCATGAAAGGATGAGTTGAAAAAAGGCACTCGTTCATAACGACAATAATAAATGAAAGTGAGTCTCATGGCTCAAAAGTCGGTCAGATGGGGTTCTTTTGAGTGGTTTAGATAATTTTGACACTCTTTCCTCATTCACGTAGTACTATTGTATTAGGTTTCTGATGATGTACATTTGTATAATGTTGAAAGACAATGTAGACTTCGATTTTGTGAAATGTAATGAGGACAAAAAAATTTAGTTTTAAAATATTGTGATCTTATTGTGATTCTTTATAAGTGAATTATGTTACCATGTTATATGAAGGGAATATAGTGATCGATTGTAGCGTGCCCTCATCGTAGGATATGTGCTGGAATGACCTCCGGGCATCCCGGTGGGTACCCTGCGGTAAGGGGCGCCACATTTAGGTGGTATCAGAGCATGGTTTAGCATCTGTTGGGACATATAGAAATGATAAGCATGAAATGTCTTAAGCAGTGCAGATAATGATTGAAGTTATCAATTGTTATAGGTCATCCGCCCTAGGTGATAAGATTGATTAACCAGCTGACCACGGATCTGTAGGAGCCAGTAGATAGTCCTCGGTACCTCGATCTGAGGGGTTGCCTCCTAAAGTTCCCGAGAGAAGGGAGAGGAGGTATGATAGATCTGAAGGCGGAGTCAGAGACTTCTATGGCAAGACGACCCTACCGAGGTCGAGGGATGGTTAGAGAGGACTGAGAGGGTTTTTTATCAGATGGACTACGAGCCCGATGAGAGGTTTAACTATGCAGTATCATTACTGCAGGGCCCATCTTACCAATGGTGGAAGACTGTTCCAGGTAGTACCACCAAGCCTTGTCAATTGAAGTGGGAAGACTTCCTGAGAGTCTTCAGATACAACTACATGCCCAAGGTCTACTTGGACATGAAGATGCAAGAGTTCTTGGAACTAAAGCAGGGCAAGATGTTAGTGGCGGACTATGAGGTCCGATTTAATGAATTGATGGGTTATGCTGCCGCTCTGATCCCCACAGAAGAAGACAAATGTAGGAGATTTGAAAATGGACTTAATATGGAGATCAGAACAACGCTGGCAAGGTCAAATATGGGCACTTTCACTGAGTTGAGAGCTACCTCAATCAGAATTGAACAACTAATGAAGGAGAAACAAGCAGAGATTGGGCAAGGGTCCAGAGGAAAGAGGCCTAGTGAGAGTTAGGGCGGTTCTGGCAGGAGTTTCAGTAAGCGCCAGAGTAGATCATTCAGATCATCAGGTGGATTTAGACAGTCAGGAACTGGAAAGAGAGGTAGATCTACACAGACTAGTGGGGGACAAGGTACAGTGCAAAACTAGCGGCCTCCATGCGAGCATTATGGGAAAAGGCACGGTGGAGAGTGCTGGGCTGTGTCAGGAGCTTGTTTTGCATGTGGCTCCTTAGAACACAAAGTTAGAGATTGTCCGGTTGTTGCTGGAACCCAGTCTGGTGTGAGTGGGAGATCCGGGAGTGATGCTACAGTTTAGTAGAGCAGAGGTGGTGGATCTGGACAGAGAGGTAGAGGTATAGATAGAGGGAGAGCTGGGAGTTCTTCCGTGAGGCTTGAGGGACAGGGCAGCCGACCTCAGTCCCAGGCTAGGGTCTATGTTATGACCATGCAGGAGGCCCAAGACTCACCAGATGTAGTTGTAGGTGCGCTTCTTGTTTATGATTTAGAGGCATTTGCACTACTAGATCCAGGATCCACATACTCCTTTATCGCACTGCATTTGGCATGTAGATTGCATTGTGATAGGGAGTTACTGCAGTATAGGCTAGAGGTGAGTACACCTCTAGGTAGCACTACTGTTATTGGGGAGGTATGTAAGGGGTGCTTAGTTAAGATTGATCGAGCTGAGTTGGAGGCAGACCTGATAGTATTGCAATTGAAGGTGATAGATGTGATCTTAGGCATGGATTGGCTCATTGCCCATAGGGCCATCATGAATTGTTACACCAAGGAAGTAGTATTAGAATCTCCTAATCAGCCTAGAGCAGTATTCAGAGGAATTAGTCAGGCAGTGTCAGCTAGGATGATATCCTTCATGAGTGCATTGAGGTTGATGCAGGGAGGATGTGAGGCTTATCTGGCCCACATTATTGATACAAGGGTTAAGCAGAGCGTACAGGACATTCTAGTGGTTAAGGAATTCCGAGATGTGTTTCTCGAGGAGTTACCTAGTTTACCACCAGATCGGGAGACAGAGTTCACAATTGATCTGATTCCAGGTGCTGCTCCTATATCTATTCCTCCATATAGGATAGCATCTGTGGAACTGAAGGAGATGAAGGCTCAATTGCAGGAGTTATTGAAAAAGGGTTTCATAAGGCCCAGTGTTTCACCTTGGGGAGCTCCAGTGTTGTTTTTGAAGAAGGATGGGACTTTAAGATTGTGCATCGATTATAGGCAGCTGAATCGGGTGACCGTGAAGAACAAGTATCTGTTGCCTAGAATTGATGACTTGCTTGACCAGTTGCAGGGAGCTCAGGTATTTACTAAGCTGGATATGAGATCAGGGTATTACCATTTGAAGATAACAGAGGTTGATATACCTAAGAGTGCATTGAGGAGCAGGTATGGGCACTATGAGTTCCTAGTGATGCCGTTTGGGTTAACTAATGCCCCGATAACTTTTACGGCCTTGATGAATAAGGTATTTCAGCCCTACCTGGACCGATTTGTAATTGTGTTCATTGACGATATCTTGATATATTCAAAGAGTAGAAAGGAGCATGCTGAGCATTTGAGAATTATTTTACAGATTGTGAGAGAGAAATAATTGTATGCCAAATTCAGTAAGTGTGAATTTTGGTTGAATCAAGTGGTATTTCTGGGGCATATAGTGACTGGAGATGACATATATGTAGATCCAAAGAAGATAGAGGCAGTGATGAATTGGGAAGCTTCGAGGAATGTGTTGGAGATTCGAAGCTTCCTAGGATTAGTTGGATATTACCAAAGATTTGTCGAGGGGTTTTCCTTGATCTCGACCCCTCTGACAAAACTTCTGAGGAAGAATGCAATGTTTAGTTAGAACGAGGAGTGTCAGAAGAGCTTTGAGGAGCTGAAATATTGGTTGACTACCGCACCGGTGTTGACCATTCCATCAAGGATCGGAGGATATATGGTGTATAGTGATGCATCGCATCAAGGTTTGGGATGTGTACTGATGCAGCATAGCAAGGTGATCGCCTATGCATCGAGACAATTAATATCTCACGAGCTTAATTATCCGATACATGAATTACAGCTAGCTGCAGTTGTCTTTGCTCTAAATATTTGGAGACATTATTTATATGGGGAGAATTTCCAAATATGTACTGATCGTCAGAGTCTGAAATATTTGATGAGTCAGAAGGAGCTAAACTTGAGGCAGAGGAGGTGGATTGAGTTATTGAAAGATTACGATTGTACTATTGAATACCACCCAGGGAAAGCTAATGTGGTGGCAGATGCTTTGAAAAGGAAGTCTAATGTTAGTACAGCTCAGATTCAGTTATCAAGGTTACCTAATCTGATTCATTTGAGAGCTCTAAATGTAGCACTGAATCTGGAACAAGATGAGGCACTAATTGCTACTTTGAAGTTGAGGCCAATGCTACATGATAGAATCAGAAGAGTTCAGAGAAAAGATTCTAATATGGTAAAGCTTACAGAGAAAGTGAAGGCAAATCCGGATTCTGAGTTTGAGTTGAGGGATGAGACTTTGTGGTTGAAACAGAGGTTGTGTGTACCCATTGTGGATGATTTGAGGAAGGAGATCCTTGAGGATGGAGAATGGGGTGAGCGAAACACGGCTCAGTGGCTAACACGCTTATAGCCATCGAGTAATGGATCACACAACACAAAAAAAAGGATCTGAAGCAATAGCAATTTATCATATGAAACAAAATAATCCAAAATCATTACATAAAGTAAAACATACGAATTTATATCAATCAACCACATATTATGCATCATAATCACAATTAAAAGATGGAATGCACACAATTGGCTCGAGAGTTCCTTAAACACAACGAATAAACCGAAGTTTATCGTAAACACAACGAGTCCATTTTCGGATCTCGTGGGCCACAAGCGGGCTGCCGGGAGAAGGCTAGGGGTCAACGTGCACGTGACTAACGATATAGGTTCTCTCTTGCCCAATCACAACACAAAAATAGCATTTTATGCTTCTTTCATTGTATCAAATCATTATAGTTTCGTTCTTTTCATTCAAATCGGGGGAAATACACTTTCAATATACTCACAATTAACAAAGATAGCACACATAGGGCATTTGCTCATTACACAACAACTATAAAAATGTTACCCACCTATCGTAGAAATCCGAATTCAAGATTGCCCTTCCTTCTTGTCTTGAGTGGGGTTCTCTTGATTTCCTTCAATCAAAACACACTCCATTCACTAAATACAATCCAAAGGAAAGTCATAGCATTCAAGAAATCAAACAAAGTTAAAATAAACTTTAGACCTAACCTACCCATAAGCCATCTATGCTAGAATAACCAAAACCCTAACTTTGAAATCCCAAAAATCCATAGATCTACCCTTCTCTTCTATCTTTCTTCAATCTCTACACAACCCTAACTTCCATTTCCTCCCATTTTCGAACCCAACACAAACAAAGATAGAACTTACCTCTCACAAGAAGTTCTTCTCTTCTTTCTTCCTCTTTCACAGCTCCAACGGCTCTCCTTCCTCTTGGCCAAAAGCTCCTTCTTTCTTCCTAGCTCACGATTTTGCTTTCTCTTCTTTCCTTCCTTTTCTTTTCTCTACGACACTTGCTTCCTACTCTTCCTTTAATTCCTTTTATATCTCAACTTAAAGCCCTACCTCAAAACTATATAGTTTTGATACTCCTTTAAGCTCTCTTGCATTTCCTTTTGGGCCCCCCTTCCTCCCAAGCCCACTATACATTAAAGCTCACTTCCAATTAATCCAATCATACTAACTAATCCCAAGGCTCAACGTAGTCTATATATATCTATACACACATAATTGAAACAATTAAAGAAAAATAAAGAGTAAATCGATAAATTAATCAATAAAATAAAAAATATAAAAAAAAATTTCGGAGCCCAACAATTCTCCCCTCCTAAAAGAATTTCGTCCTCGAAATCCTTACCTGAGTCCATGAAGAGGTATGGGTACTTCTCCTTCATGGCTTCTAAAGGCTCCCAAGTTGCCTCTTCGGTCGAATGGTTCCTCCACAAGACCTTTACCAGCTTTACCATTTTATTCCTTAACACCTTTTCCTTTGAATCTAAGATCTCCACGTGTTGCTCCTCATATGTCAAATCCTCCCTCAAATGAACCTCTGAAGGTTGAACTATATGCGAAGGATCTGATCTGTACTTTCTCAGCATCGATACATGGAACACATTATGAATCTTAGCTAACTCCAATGGAAAATCTAACTTATAAGCCAAAGGCCCAATCCTCTTAATGATCTCATATGGGCCTATGTACCTCGGGCTAAGCTTGCCCTTCTTGCCAAACCTCAAAACACCTTTCCATGGAGAAGCTCTAAGAAACACCTTTTCTCCCACTTCAAATTCCATCTCTTTCCTATAGGCATCCGTGTGGCTCTTCATCCTATCTTGAGCTGTTTTAAGCCTCTACTTTACCACTTTGATTTTATCGACTATACTTTGTACTAATTCAGTCCTCTGAGCTTCCTTTCACCTTCCTCATCCCAACATATAGGAGTTTTGCATCTCCTACCATACAAAGCTTCATAAGGTGCCATCTGAATTCCCGAGTGATAGGAATTATTGTAAACAAACTCAATCAAAGCTAGGTGATCATCCCACGAACCTTTGAAATCCAATTCACAAGCCCTCAGCATTGCCTTCAAAGTCCGTATCGTCCTCTCCGATTGTCCATCAGTCTGCGGATGGAAAGCCGTACTAAAATGCAATCTAGTCCCAATAGCCTCTTGCAAACTTTCCTAAAATCTGGAGGTAAACCTAGGATCCCTATCAGAAACTATCGAGCTTGGAATCCCATGAAGTCTGATTACCTCATCCACATACTTCTTAGCCAAAACATTCAAGGAATCACCATTTAATTGAAAGAAGTGTGCTGACTTGGTCAACCTATCAACGATCACCCAAATAGCGTCATGCTTCTTACTAGTCCTCGGTAATCCCATCAGAAAATCCATGAAAATCTTCTCCCATTTCCATTCTGGAATCGGCAAAGGATTAAGCTTGCCTGAAGGCGCTTGGTGTTCAGCTTTAACTTGCTGACACACTAAACATCTTTTAGCATACTCTGCCACATCTTTTCTCATTCCTTTCCACAAAAAATGCTCTTTCAAATCCCGATACATCTTAGAACTCCCTGGGTGCATTGCATAAGGAGCATTATGCGCCTCATCTAGGATCTCATCCTTCAGCTCTAACCTGTCTAGAACACACAATCTATTACCCATAACCATCAATCCATCTTCCTTTACCTCTACTTCAGAAGGCTTGTCATCTTTTATCTCTTCTCTAAGCTTACTCAAGTACTCATCATGTTCTTGAAATCCTTTAATCTTCTCCTTCAATACTGGTCTCACTCTAAAATTTGCCAAGATACAACCAGGTTCAACTTGTCTCAACGTCACACCAAGTCTGGCTAATTCCTTCAGTAAAGGAAGATACACTGTTTTCACATGTGCCATAGTGGACTTCCTACTCAGCGCATCAGCTACCACATTAGCTTTCCCCGGATGGTAGTCTATCATCAAATCATAATCCTTTTACAATTCTAACCATCGCCTCTGTCTCAAATTTAGCTCTTTCTGAGTCAACAAATACTTAAGACTCTTATGGTCTGTAAATACCTTAGTGGTAACTCCATACAAGTAATGTCTCCAAATCTTCAATGCGAAAATTATCGCAGCCAATTCCAAGTTATGAATAGGGTAATTCATCTCATAAGGCTTTAATTGCCTAGAAGCATAGGCAATCACTTTCTCTCCTTGCATCAATACACACCCTAAACCCTTCCTAGAGGAGCCACTGCCACTATACACAATGTATCCATCATCACCATAGGGTAGCGTCAAAATCGGTGCAGTAGTAAGTCTATTCTTCAATTCCTCAAAACTACTCTGGCACTCCTCAGTCCATTCAAACTTCTGATTCTTTCTCGTCAATTTGGAAAGTGGAGCGACTATCATAGAAAACCCTCCACAAATCGTAAATATCCAAATAATCCCAAGAAACTCCTCACTTCACTACATTCTTAGCGCTTCCCATTTAGCCACAGCTTCTATCTTTGTGGATCCACATGCACTCCACGCTCAAATCACACGCCCAAGAAATACTACTTCTTAACCAAAATTCGCACTTGTCAAATTTGGCATACAATTCATTCCTTCTCAATGTCTCCAAGGCAACCTCGATGATCCTCATGCTCCTCATCACTTTAGAATAGACCAATATATCATCAATAAAGACAATGATAAATTGATCTAAGAAAGACTTGAAAACTCTATTCATCAAGTCCATAAAGACCGCAGGAGCATTTGTTAACCCGAAAGGCATAACCAAAAACTCAAAGTGGCTATACTGCGGCCCTAAAAGCGCCTTTGACACATCGGTCTCTTTAATCCTCAACTGATGATAACCCGATCTCAAATCTATCGTGGAAAAGACTCTCGCCCCTTGCAATTGGTCAAATAAATCATCTATGCGTGGGAGCGGATATCTGTTCTTAATGGTAGCATGATTCAGCTTCCTATAATCCACACACATCCGCAACGACCCATCCTTCTTCTTCACAAATAACACCGGAGCTCCCTAAGACGAAGAGCTTGGCCTAATGTAACCCTTCTCTAAAAAATCCCCCAATTGCTCCTTAAGCTCCTTCAATTCCGCCGGAGCCATTCGGCAAGGCGGAATTGAAATCGGTCCAGTACCTGGAAGAAGTTCAACGGAAAATTTAATTTCCCTAGGAGGAGGTAGTCCTGGCAATTCCTCGGGAAAGACGTCCTGGAATTCCCTGACTACAGGAATGTCTTCCAACCTCCCTCTATCTGCCTTCGTGTCTAACACATAGGCTAAATAGGCTTCACACCCCTTACTCATCATTCTCTCTGCTGTCATCGCCGAAACAATTCGAGGCGGACTGACCTTTTTATCTCCCATGAATACTACTTTTTTGCCATCCTCTAGCTAGAATTCCACTGTCTTCTGCTTGCAGTCTAAATTGGCATGATACTTCTCTAATGTATCCATTCTTAGGATCACATCCAATCCTCCCATCTTCAAAGGCATCAAATCCACCACAAATTTTCCTCCACTGATCCCTATCTCACAATCTCTATACACTTGACTGATAATAATATACTGGCCGATCGGAGTACTCACCATCAACAGAGTATCCAATGGGCTCAAATCCCTCTTAGGCACAGTCCTCCCCGAAGACACAAAGGAGTGGGTAGAACCCGGATCAATCAAAGCAAGCACACAATCATCAAACAATTTTACCATACCCGTCACCACTTCGAGCTCTCTCGCCTCCTCGAGTCATTGCAAACACTCTAGCCGCAGTCTTGCCCTCGGATCTGTCTGGAGGATGAGCTCTCTTAGGCACTCCAGAGCTACCCACTTCATCCATGCCTTCGTCCCATCGCCTCTGTCCTCCCGTAAGCCAGATCTGTGATCTCTCTCTTCGTCCGGCTTAGGACACTCCTTGCTAAATGTCCTTCTAACCACAATTGAAGCATGCTCTTGTTACTCAGAACACTCTCTCTATGATGCCTCCCACAAGGTGCTCACACTTTGGAGGAGGCGGCCTCCCCATCTCTTCTTTTATTGCCGCCACCGCTGAGGCTTGGTGAAACAAGAGAAGTTCTCATTAGTCTAGCCGGCCCCACCGTGCTCCTCTCCTGATCGCACAGAAAGGTTCGACACTTCTCTCGGGTATAAGTACCACCCCCTCTTGAATCGCTCTCTTCCTTCCTTTTCCTATTGATTGCGCTCTTGATGTTTTCAATGTTCTCAACCTCGAGCCGCTTCAACCACCAACTTGAAAGTCGAAAAATTCTCACCACTACCTTCTCTAATGGCCGATGCAAGCCGACTCAAATCGGCACCTTAGCAAATTTCATCGAACATCAACTCAAGCATACCGACAATCGAGTAAACCGGCGCCATACAAGAATAGTCATCTCCTCCGGTGAGACTCGAAACTCCCTCGCTCACGAATGTACACTTCAGATAGATACTTTTTCCTCAGAGATCGAGAAGTCTCCCTATGTCAATCCTATCGTCTCGTCTCGACTCCCGGCAGACCGCCTCCCACCATTGCAAGGCATCACCGAGCAATGGCAAGATAGACCACCTCTCGTCATCCTCGTGACTAATCGATCTAAAACCTCTCGGTCTTCATCAACCAGTCTCGGCTTCCTCAGATCTGTGGTCCCGTAGAAGTCCACCGCCTGCATTTTCTCAACTTGTCAAACTGTCTCCCTTCTTAATCGGGCCAACCAGATGCCTGGGCATTTGTCCCATAGCTGAAAAAAGGCTTCGAGTAAATGCTCGAATAATCTTGGGTCAGAGCGTAAACTTGCTCGGATCGACTAGCGATCGCTACGCTTGAGATCGGAGGGCTCACTACTCGCCTGTAGAAGCCTCACCGGGGCCACTCCCGGCTACGGACTCATCCGTGCTCTCCTCTCAAAGGAGAGTCAGTGCAATTGAACCTTGCAGAACTCCTCGTGTCCTTCTACGAGGTGGCATCTTACTCCTTCAATGAAAATATTTATGATTAGCTAAACTTCTTTTTAATTCTAAGTCCTATATGTATGCATGATGTGTATGTCATCTAATACAAACAATCAATTCATAATGCAACATTTAATCACATAACAAAAAAATTTCCCTACTATGCATCCTAAGCCTAGGAGTGAAACCTAAGCTCTGATACCAAACAATGTTGGACCCCGTCTCCGAGGCCCAACATTCGGAACACAAAAGCATAGCAGGCCCAAAACTGACCACACACTGACCACAAATTTGGGGAAAACTTCCAAATGAAAAAAAAATCCAGATCAGCTTCCTAAGGACATTTATTCCTCACGGTCTAACGATTCTAACGCCACTGAAAACGCTCAATTCGGATCAGGAATGAAAATGTTATAACCAAAATAGTCAAACTGAAAAACTTACTGACATCGTGTCAAAATTTGAAAACCTTAGAGGCTAGCTTGCTAATTGGTTCCTTCATAAAACTTGTAGGTCTATGTCTCTAGTTTAATTTAAAACAAGAATCGTCTCAATCGGAGTTCTATAGCTCAAAATATTTGAAATTTAGTGAAGTATATTCAGACTTTTACAACCAATCGTCACACTTTGTTTCAAACCACCTTTTTAAATTTAAAAGCAAAACTGATAAATCAGGTGTAGAAATATAGAAAAATGTCTTAGAAATCCATTGCTTTGAAAATGGAGTCAATCGGAGGTCTGTGCAAAAAGTTATGGCCCAAAGAAGGAAGAGGGGTCGATAAATGTAAGCATTTATAAAAGCGAGACGCAAAAAGTCAACTGAGACGCAAAAAGTCAACTAAGACGCAAAAAGTCAACTGAGACGCAAAAAGTCAACTGAGACGTAAAAGTCAACTGAGACGCAAAAGTCAACTGAGCCGCAAAAAGTCAACTGAGACGCAAAAAGTCAACTGAGACGCAAAAGTCAATCGAGTATGAAGTCAATCGAGACGCAAAACAAAGAATCGCCTCACTTCTCCCCGTAACGCCTCTACTTAAAAGATGCATAACTTTCTACTCAGAACTCCAAATTAGACACGGTTTGATTCGTTGTAAAGCTAAGAGAAAAATCTACAACTTTCATGAAAATCACGGACTTAAACTTTAACCCTATAAGGGTCAAAAGTTGACTCAAAGCTTCACCGAATCGCCATTTAGACAAAGACCAGATCCGACTCTAACAACTCACACTTTGCAATCAATACCTAAAAATAGCTCATTACACCTCATGAACAAGCTCTACAACTCGCCTAACACCTTCAACAAGTCTAAATGATCCTATTCAACCTAAAACAACCTGTAAATTCTACCGAAAGCAAAAACACTCAAATCTAACTCAAAGAGCACATTAGCCTGAAATTTGCGTAACTTCAACAATTAATAATACTCATACACACCATTTTAAAACCATACACAGTACGCAAATCAACAAGTTCACATGAAGAGAGTATTAGAGCTCTCATTCTCATTTCAAATCATAACAAAGATTCATGCATAGCTGTAACATCCCCTCTCCTATAGGAAAGGGTATTTTGGTAATTGGGACGGGTTCGGGATATTAAATTTTATCTCGGCATGCACATACAGCATATAGCCTCAATAATTACTGATTGGTTGCACATGTACATAGTATACATGCATTCATGACATTTTCCGGCTTAGGTTTTTAAATGAAACTTCTATGTGAAATTAATGGAGTAATTGAGTTTGGAAAATTATTTGGACTGCACCATAAATTGTTTTACATTTTTAGGGATTTTTAGGAATTTTTCTGGATTTTTCCGGAGACAATTCGGATCGAAAAAATCACCAAGTGGCTTAATCGGTCAATTTTCTAGCAAAAATTGCTACCCATTGGCACCGTAATATTGGGTATTTTATTTTGGGACTGAAATTAGATCATAGGAGTTAAATGGAGTAAAATTTTGACCGGATTAAACAAATATTTTTGACTTTTCTTGTTAGAACCAATTATAAATTGCCATTGAAAAAGGCATCATTAAATGCACTTCCTCTCACAATGCTCAGACGTGTATATGTTAAGGGAAGGATGAATGTTTGTTGTTTATGTATAGCCATCCGAAACACAAAACACCAACTCTTCATTTCAACCATCGAAATTTTGCTCCTTTTCTCAACTTTCTCCACAACTTCAAGTTATTATCTATAATTCCCTCAAAGCTAGAAGATGAGTTTTGAGCATACTTGAGAAGGGAAGGAGGTTGGTACTTTGGTGTAGGAGTTAGAAGTTGGTTGTTGAAGCTTTAAAGGAGGTTTTTCAATTAGGTATGTATTCATTTAAGATTTGATCTTTAAATGGTTTTTCATATGAAATTAAATGCCATGATAGTGAGGAGTGATTAATAAAAGGGTTTAAAGCATGTATTAGGTTCATGTAGGCATTAAAGTGATGATTATTATGATTTGAAGAAATGGGTATGAGGCTAGGTGAAGATGTATTGAAATTAATGATATGGTTTGATTTTGAGTTGAGTATGGATGATTATTTGAGTATATGAATTGAGGAATTTAATGCTGCCAATTTTTCAGTATTAGCCCTAGTATATGCATGACTGTAGTAATATTTAATTTGTATTTATTTGGATGTCTAGTGATGTGAAAAAGGCATTGGAAATGTTAGAACTAAGGTTAACATTAAATCTGGAAAGTTAGGGTTGAAATTGATGTTACTGATTTATTCATAACTTATTGTGTAGAAATGCAAATGAGGTAAGGTTAGTGGCCACTGAAACTTTGGAATGTTGGCTTCAATTTAGAGTGAAATAGGTGTTGTTGAATTTCAATGATAGAAGGGTGAATGTTTGCATGGAAAGTTACTGTTCCATTGCCTGTGAACAGTAATCGAAACCACAACATATGAACTTTGTTGATTTTTATGAATTAATTGAGATGGAATTAGGGAAAATGGTCTTTATGGAAGTTGTAGCATATTGAATTGTCTTGCCATTGCTACTAATCTTTCTATTTTTAAAATTGTATATTGGGAGATATGAATTGATTACTAATGACTGGTTTTGAGCATTTTGGATGAAACCTAGCTTAAGTGTGATTTTGTGAGTTTACTGATTGGAGGAAATTTTAACATTTTGTGTAGACTGAATTGGTGTGAGTGAGCTTCTGAAAAGCTGTAGAGGAAGAGATTACCTTGAAAATGATATATGGTGAGTAATTTTTCGAAGTCAGAATTGTGAGTTATGATTTTTCAAAAATTGACCCTACATTAGGTTATGAATGGCTGATCATAACAGTAGCTTCTATAACAGTTTTGAAATTGATAGAGATCGAATTGGATGATGAGTACTTCATGTAAATTGAATTTTGAGATGTTATCTTTTCAGGGATATAAAGGTCTGATTTTACTGACTTGTATACAGGGAGTTATGCTTGTTATAAGGTTACTGCCCAAATTGGAGGATTTCAGGGACAGTAACATTGAATGAATTAATTGACTTGTTTAGAAATAGAATTTGATTTTGGGTTGTTCATGAAAGTTGTTGAAGACATTGTGAACTTATTGACCATATTTTTGTGGTAATTTATTTCTGAAGAATCAGTGAGTTATGAAATTGTCAATGTACTGCCCTGTGTTAATGGAAATTGAGTAGGCAGAAGGTTTGATGGGATATTTGACACCCTTAGGGTTGGAATTGATTTTTATGGTCTTCTTGAGAATTGTAGAGCTTTTCATTATCTTTCCAACAAGGTATAGTTTGCATTCTTGAGAAATGTTTAGAAAGAGTTATGGGTGTTGGAAGTTTGGTTGGAAATCAGAAAATAAAGAGGGAAATAAGGGTTATATATAAAAATATAAATTGTTGAGTTTTGGTTTCTTTCGTGAATAACTTTTCCGTCCGACGTCCGATTGACCTGATTCTTGAGGCATCGGATTCATTGAATATTTAATTTCATTTTCTGAGAGATTCGGGATTTTTTTAGACGAGAATTTGACGTAGCCCCTATTGACGGAACATGTAAACACTGTTTTATTTAATTGGGGACCTATAGAGGTCCGAATCATGCACCGTCACCGCTTATATGGATTCCTAATTTTTGATAGAATTCTATTATGGGAAATTATTGAATTAGGGCCGGGATTCCATAAACATGCATTATACACATTTTACTGATTTCATGTGCATTGTTTAGTCATTTATACCAATGGTAATGGTTATTCATTTAACTTGCTATAGAGGCTCAAGTGGACCGTCGCTCCACGACTTGGGCAGAGACTTCCGCGCTAAGCGTGGAAGTTATTAGGTGAGTAACCTAGTTGGTTATTCCAATCTATGTGTTTATCTTGTGATTGATTGCCTACGGGATTACGTGGATTATAAGCGTGATTTGATTGCCCTACGGGATTACGTGGATTATACGTGGCATTACCGATCGCGATTTACATGAGGCAACCGCCTAATTGGACTGAATATTTGACCGTATTATTATGTTTATCGCTATGGACCATGTGCATTCATGCACAAATGCATCACATCGTTAAAAGGAAAATTGTGAACCGAGACGTCACTATATCGAATCGAGCCAGAGCTCGATATACTAAACCGAGCTCGAGCTCGACGGAGATAATTCTCCCGCACGCGTCTATACCGATCAACATTATGCGCTCGGTCACAATATCAAATGAATCGAAAAGAGTCACATGTGCATTGCATACCGGATCAATAGTTGGAAATGTTTTGACCGGTTCTTTATACATCGCTCGTGATCTCAGAGCATCGATAAGTATCGTGATTGTTTCACTCGTGTGTTTTGTATAATTATTGAATGAGTATCGTATCATGCTTATGTGATGCATGAATTGGGAGAACCATCGATGATGGTTTCTCATTGAGTTCGCAAACTCATCCAAAATTGCAACTTATTTTTCGTGCCTTAGCATGATGATAGCTCCTCAGACCGTAGAGCCATATATTGTGGATCAAGCGAGAGAAGCGATGGCTCAAAGGTCGGTCACCGGGCTTCCTTTGGAGACTTATAGTTAGATCTGCTTATTGTACATTACAAGATCTTACTTAGCGTGCGATGGTTTGGAACATGTAAAATTAAAATATCGACAAATGTAAATTATCGAGTTTTGAGTGAATGAAATGGAATCCAATTTGGTTTTAAAAGTGGTCAATTTCTTATTACCGTCTTATGATTGTGATGCCATGAGGAGTGTAGTGGTTGTTGTCGATAGTGGTCTCTTGTCGTAGGATATGTATCGGAATGACCTACGGGCGTTCGGTGGATACCCTATGGTGGGGGCCACATTTGGTGGTATCGAGCATGGTTTGGCATCTTTTGGGAATAGTACTAATGTAGGTATGAATTTGACTAACTGCTGACACCGATCGTAATTTTGTTTTGTTTTAGGTCTTCAGATTAGGTGATCAGTTGAGCGACCAAATGACCAAGGATCAGTGGGAGCAAGTAGAGAGTCTTCTATGCCTCGTCCTGAGGATTTGCCTCCTCGAGTTCCCGTGAGACGGGAGAGGAGGTATGCCTTGTTGCGCAAGCATGGGGCTGTAGATTTCTATGGCAGTACAGACCCCGCTGAGGCTGAGGGATGGTTGGAGAGGACGGAGAGAGTCTTCGACCAGATGGATCGCGAACGATGAGAGGTTCGACATGCGGTATCACTGCTGCGGGGCCCAAAGATATAAGTGGTGGAAGATCGTGCGAGCGCAACCACCGCACCTTGCTTCATCGTTATGGGCTGATTTTCTGAGGGCCTTCAATGATAATTATATGCCCAAGGTCTATCTTGATATGAAGATGCAGGAGTTTCTGGAATTGAAGCAGGGTTGGATGTCGGTGGCCGAATATGAGGTGAAATTCAATGAGCTGATAGATTATGCCACTGTGATGATCCCGACTGAGGCCGATAAGTCTTAGGAAGTTCGAGAATGGCCTCAATCTCGAGATCCGTACTGTGTTGGCTCGGTCGGACATGGGTACATTCTATTGAGTTGAGGGTCACGCCGTGCGAGTGGAGCAACCGATGAGACAGAGACAGTGAGATTGGGTCCCGGTAAGCGGCCAAGTGATAGTCGTGGCGCCTGGCAGAGCTTTAGTAAGCGCCAGTAAGGTGACTTTCGTGTCTTCGGAGGTTCGAGACATCTGGATTTGGGCGTAGGGGAGATTTGGATCGACCGGTAGTGGTAAGGCGCGAGGCTCAAGGCGATTTCTCCAGTGTGCCCACATTGTGAGAGGAGACACAGTGGGGAGTGTTGGTGGCTTACTAGAGCCTGCTTGAGGTGCGGCTCGACGGAGCATCAGGTTAGGGACTGCCCAGATACATTGAGAGTTCAGTCTGCTAGCAGTGGACGAGTTGGGAGTAGTACGACTGTACAGCAGAGTAGAGTGGGTGGATCTGTACAGAGAGGCCGAGGTAGAGGCCGTGGTAGAGCTGAGGGGTCCTTTGTGAGGACTGAGGGTCGGGGTAGCCGACCACAATCCCAGGCGAGAGTATACGCCATGACGCGGCAGGAGGCCTAGGATTCCCCTGATGCTGTAGCTGGTATGCTTCTCCTTTCTGATATTGAGGTATTTGCTTTGCTGGATCCTGGATCCACACATTCTTTCATTGCACCTCATATGGCATGTAGATTGCATGAGGATAGGGAGATATTACAGTATGGACTCGAGGTGAGTACACCTCTAGGTATTACTACTGCATTAGGAGAGGTCTGTAGGGGATGCTCGATCCAGATTGATCAAGCAGTATTGAGGGCAGACCTTATAGTGTTGCCTCTGAGAGAGATCGATGTGATTACGGGATGGATCGCCATCGCCCATAGGGCTATCATGGACTGCTATACTAAGGAGGTTGTCTTTGCTGAGTCTCTGGTCGACTAGAGCAAAGGTTCGAGGGGTTAGTCAGCAAGGCCGGCGGATGATCTCTTTCTTAGTGCTCGAGACCGATGCGTCACGGAGGTTGTGAGGCCTATCGGCTCATGTGATTGACACCAGAGTTGAAAGCAGAGGCTTCTGGATATTCCGTGATTAGGAATTTCCAAATGTGTTTCTGATGAGTTACCGGATTTACCACGGACGGGAGAGAGAGTTTACTATTGACCTCGCTCTGTCTCGCTTCCTATATCTATACCTCCATATAGGATGGAACCTATGGAACGAGGGAGTCAAGGTTCAGCCATCTGAGTTACTTGGAGAAGGGGTTTATCGCACCAGTGTCTCACCATGGGAGCTCCAGCCTGCATTTGTGAAGAAAAGGATGGGACTTCGAGGTCAGTGCATCGATTATAGGCGGTGAATCGGGTGATAGTAAAGAATAAATACCCACCGCTAGGATTGATGACTTATTTGATCGATTCGGGAGCCTGTATTCACCAAGTTAGATCTGCGATCCGGTTACTATCGATTGAAGATTGCAGAGGCCGATGTGCCTAAGAGTGCCTTGAGGAAGCGTGTATGGGCATTTCGAGTTTCTAGTGATGCCGTTTGGGTTGACTAATGCCCCGCGGCCTTTTATGGCCTTGATGAATAAGGTATTTCAGCCCTACCGGATCGGTTTGTTATTGTTTTCATTGATGACATTTGGTGTATTCGAGGATAGACAGAGCATAGTGAGCATTTGAGGATTGTGTTACGACGATGAGGAGAGATAGCTTACGCCAAATTCAGCAAATGTGAATTTTGGCTGGATCAGTGATCTTTTGGGGCATATAGTGATCGGAGAGGTATTTAGGTGGATCCGAGTAAGGTTGAGGCAAGGTCAAGTGGGAAGTTCCTAGGAATGTGCCGGAGATTTGAAGTTTCTCGATTAGCGGGTTATTACCGGAGGTTTGTCGAGGGTTTTCATTGATCTCACCCTCCGACAAAACTTTGAGGAAGAATGTGCCATTCGGATGGACCGAGGAGTGTCGAAGAGCTGAGGAGCCGAACATCGGTTGACTCTCGCACCGGTGTTGGCTATTCCATTTGGGATCGGAGGATTTGAGGTGTACAACGATGCATCACATCGTGGATTGGGATGTGTTCGATGCAGACGGTAGAGTCATTGCTATGCCTCGAGATGCTTAAGGTCTCACGAGGTAAATTATCCTGCTCATGATTTAGAACTAGCCGCAGCTTGTGTTTGCAGACCAAGATTTGGAGGCATTACCTGTATGGTGAGACTTTTCAGATCTTCACTGACCATAAGAGTTTGAGATACCTACTAATCCAGAGAGAGTTGAATTTGAGATAGAGGAAGTGGCTTGAGTTATTGAAGGATTATGACCGTATTTATCGAGTATCACCGGGAAAGCTAATGTGGTGGCGTATGCTCGGTAGGAAGTCACATACTAGTACATCTCGTATTCGTGCAATGAGGTTGCCTAATTTGATTCAGCTTGAGGCGTTGAATGTGCAAATGAATGGAGCAGTGATGGAGTATTATTGGCTACATTGAGACTGAGACCGATGCTACTGGACAGGATCAGGAGAGTTCAGGATAAGGATCCTGTTATGGTGAGACTGATTGAGAAAGTGAAAGCTGATTCGAGTTCTGAGTTTGACTTGAGAGATGGGACTTTATGGATGGGACAGAGGCTTTGTGTGCCCGATGTGGATGACTTGAGGCGAGAGATATTGAAGGAGGCTCACATGGCCACATATGCTATGCATCCTGGTACTACCAAGATGTATAACACCCTTAAGCAACATTTCTGGTGGCCTGGTATGAAGAAGCAGGTAGCCGAGTTTGTGTCTAGGTGTTTGACGTGCCAGCAAGTTAAGGCTGAGCACCAGGCTCCAGTAGGGAAGCTTCATTCGTTGCCCATTCCCGAGTGGAAATGGGAACGAGTCACCATGGATTTCATTATGGGTTTGCCTAGGACGCCGAGGCAGCATGACGCTATCTGGGTCATAGTGGACCGGTTGACTAAATCGGCCCATTTCTTGGCAGTGAGGGAGAATAATACTATGGATCAGTTGGCCCAGAAGTATGTGGCGGAGATAGTGAGACTGCATGTGGTCCCGGTGTCGATAGTGTCTGACAGGGATCCCAGATTTACTTCGAGGTTTTGGCAGAGTTTGCGATGCGCTATGGGTACTAGATCAACTTCAAGATACTGCTTCATCCTCGCATGTATGGGCGAGTGAGAGGACGACAAGACTGCTGAGGATATGTTTCGAACTTGTGTATTGGAGTTCAGAGGAGCATGGGATCAGATTCAGCCTCGATTGAGTTTGCATACAACAACCATTATCATGGTAGCATCGGATGGCTCCATATGAGGCCTCAGATGGGCGACCGTGTTGATCGCCTTTGTATTGGGATGTAGAGGGTGTGAGGATGATCGAGGGTCCCGAGTGATTCAGATACCGCTGATAAAGTGAAACCGATTCGAGTCGCATCAAGGCGCTTCAAGATAGACGTAAGAGTTATGTGGATCAAGATAGAGGGACATTGAGTATAATGTGGGCGACAGAGTATTCTTACGGTGTCACCGTGGCGTGGTGTCTTGAGATTTGGGAAAAAGGTAAGTTAAGCCCTAGTACATTGGTCCATATGAGATCACCGAGAGGATCGGACCTTTGGCCTACAAGCTAGCTTTACCGAGCGAGATGTCTCAGTTACATGACGTTTTTCATGTGAGTATGCTTCGCAGATATCGGTCGGATCCGACACATGTGATACCGCTCAGAGATTGAGGTCTCCATGAATCGAAGCATGTGGAGGAGCCGATCCAGTTATCGGGTCTCAGTGAAACAATTGAGGAATAAGAGTATTCCACTGGTGAAGGTTCTCTGGAGGAACCATTCGACTGAGGAGGCTACCTGAGAGACCGAGGAGCATATGAGGAGACAATATCCTCATCTTTTCGATCAATCAGGTAAGAATTTCGAGGACGAAATTTTTGTTAGGAGGGGAGAATTGTAACATCCCCTCTCCTATAGGAAAGAGTATTTTGGTAATTGGGACGGGTTCGATATTAAATTATATCTCGCATGCACATACAGCATATAGCCTCAATAATTACTGATTGGTTGCACATGCACATAGTATACATGCATTCATGACATTTTCCGGCTTAGGTTTTTAAATGGAACTTCTGTGTGAAATTAATGGAGTAATTGAGTTTGGAAAATTATTTGGACTGCACCATAAATTGTTTTACATTTTTAGGAATTTTTAGGAATTTTTCTGGATTTTTTCGGAGACAATTCCCGGACCGGAAAAAAATCGCCAAGTGGCGAATCGGTCAATTTTCGGTAGCAAAAATTGCTACCCATTGGCACTGTAATATTAGGTATTTTATTTTGGGACTGAAATTAGGGTCATAGGAGTTAAATGGAGTAAAATTTTGGACTGGATTAAACAAATATTTTTTTGACTTTTCTTTAAGTTAGAACCAATTATAAATTGCCATTGAAAAAGGCATCATTAAATGCACTTCCTCTCACAATGCTCAGACGTGTATATGTTAAGGGAAGGATGAATGTTTGTTGTTTATGTATAGCCATCCGAAACACAAAACACCAACTCTTCATTTCAACCATCGAAATTTTGCTCCTTTTCTCAACTTTCTCCACAACTTCAAGTTATTATCTATAATTCCCTCAAAGCTAGAAGATGAGTTTTGAGCATACTTGAGAAGGGAAGGAGGTTGGTACTTTGGTGTAGGAGTTAGAAGTTGGTTGTTGAAGCTTTAAAGGAGGTTTTCAATTAGGTATGTATTCATTTAAGATTTGATCTTTAAATGGTTTTTCATATGAAATTAAATGCCATGATAGTGAGGAGTGATTAATAAAAGGGTTTAAAGCATGTATTAGGTTCATGTAGGCATTAAAGTGATGATTATTATGATTTGAAGAAATGGGTATGAGGCTAGGTGAAGATGTATTGAAATTAATGATATGGTTTGATTTTGAGTTGAGTATGGATGATTATTTGAGTATATGAATTGAGGAATTTAATGCTGCCAATTTTTCAGTATTAGCCCTAGTATATGCATGACTGTAGTAATATTTAATTTGTATTTATTTGGATGTCTAGTGATGTGAAAAAGGCATTGGAAATGTTAGAACTAAGGTTAACATTAAATCTGGAAAGTTAGGGTTGAAATTGATGTTACTGATTTATTCATAACTTATTGTGTAGAAATGCAAATGAGGTAAGGTTAGTGGCCACTGAAACTTTGGAATGTTGGCTTCAATTTAGGGTGAAATAGGTGTTGTTGAATTTCAATGATAGAAGGGTGAATGTTTGCATGGAAAGTTACTGTTCCATTGCCTGTGAACAGTAACCGAAACCACAACATATGAACTTTGTTGATTTTTATGAATTAATTGAGATGGAATTAGGGAAAATGGTCTTTATGGAAGTTGTCGCATATTGAATTTTCTTTCCATTGCTACTGATCTTGCTATTTTTAGAATTGTATATTGGGAGATATGAATTGATTACTAATGACTGGTTTTGAGCATTTTGGATGAAACCTAGCTTAAGTGTGATTTTGTGAGTTTACTGATTGGAGGCAATTTTAACATTTTGTGTGGACTGAATTGGTGTGAGTGAGCTTCTGAAAAGCTGTAGAGGAAGAGATTATCTTGAAAATGATATATGGTGAGTAATTTTTCGAAGTCAGAATTGTGAGTTATGATTTTTCAAAAATTGACCCTACATTAGGTTATGAATGGCTGATCATAACAGTAACTTCTATAACAGTTTTGAAATTGATAGAGATCGAATTGGATGATGAGTGCTTCATGCAAATTGAAGTTTGAGATGTTATCTTTTCAGGGATATAAAGGTCTGATTTTACTGACTTGTATACAGGGAGTTATGCTTGTTATAAGGTTACTGCCCAAATTGGAGGATTTCAGGGACAGTAACATTGAATGAATTAATTGACTTGTTTAGAAATAGAATTTGATTTTGGGTTGTTCATGAAAGTTGTTAAAGACATTGTGAACTTATTGACCATATTTTTGTGGTAATTTATTTCTGAAGAATCAATGAGTTATGAAATTGTCAATGTACTGCCCTGTGTTAATGGAAATTGAGTAGGCAGAAGGTTTGATGGGATATTTGACACCCTTAGGGTTGGAATTGATTTTTATAGTCTTCTTGAGAATTGTAGAGCTTTTCATTATCTTTCCAACAAGGTATAGTTTGCATTCTTGAGAAATGTGTAGAAAGAGTTATGGGTGTTGGAAGTTTGGTTGGAAATCAGAAAATAAAGGGGGAAATAAGGGTTATATATAAAAATATAAATTGTTGAGTTTTGGTTTCTTTCGTGAATAACTTTTCCGTCCGACGTCCGATTGACCTGATTCTTGAGGCATCGGATTCATTGAATATTTAATTTCATTTTCTGAGAGATTCGGGATTTTTTTAGACGGGAATTTGACGTAGCCCCTATTGACGGAACATGTAAACACTGTTTAATTTAATTGGGGACCTATAGAGGTCCGAATTGCGCACCGTCAGCGCCTATGGATTCCTAATTTTTGATAGAATTCTATTATGGGGAATTATTGAATTTGGGCCGGGATGCCATGAACATGCATTATACAGATTTTACTGATTTCATGTGCATTGTTTAGTCATTTATACCAATGGTAATGGTTATTCATTTAACTTGCTATAGAGGCTCAAGTGGACCGTCGTTCCACAGACTTGGCAGAGACTTCCCGGCGCTAGCGTGGAAGTTATTAGGTGAGTAACCTAGTTGGTTATTCCAATCTATGTGTTTACTGTGATTGATTTCCCTATGGGGATTACGTGGATTATAACTGTGATTTGATTGCCTTACGGGGATTACGTGGATTATATGTGGCATTACTGACTGCGATTTACATGAGGCAACTGTCTAATTGGACTGAATATTTGGACTGTGTATTATTATGTTTACTGCTATGGACCATGTGCATTCATGCACAAATGCATCACACTGTTAAAAGGAAAATTGTGAACCGAGATGCCACTGTACTGAACCGAGCCTAGAGCTCGATATACTGAACCGAGCCTCGAGCTCGACGGGAGATAATTCTCCCCAGACGCGTCTATACTGATCACTGTTATGCGCTCGGTCACAATACTGAAATGAACTGGAAAAGAGTCACATGTGCATTGCATACTGGACTGAATATTTGGAAATGTTTTGACTGGTTCTTTATAAACTGTTCTGTGATCTGTATACTGTATAAGTGTACTGTGATTGTTTCACTCGTGTGTTTTGTATAATTATTGAATGAGTACTGTATCATGCTTATGTGATGCATGAATTGGGAGAACCATCGATGATGGTTTCTCATTGAGTTCGCAAACTCATCCAAAATTGCAACTTATTTTTCAGGCCTTAGCATAGACAGATAGCTCCCTCAGGACTGTAGAGCCGTATACTGTAGATTGGCGAGAGAAGCGAGGGCTCAAAGGTCGGTCAGCTGGGCTTCCTTTTGGAGACTTATAGTTAGATCTGTTTATTGTACATTACAGTATCTTACTTAGCGTGCAGTGGTTTGGAACATGTGTAAATTAAAAATACTAACAGTCGTAAATTACTGAGTTTTGAGTGAATGAAATGGAATCCAATTTGGTTTTAAAAAGTGGTCAATTTCTTATTACTGTTTTATGATTTTGATGCCATGAGGAGTGTAGTGGTTGTTGTCAGTAGTGGTCTCTTGTCGTAGGATATGTATCGGAATGACCTACGGGCGTTCCGGTGGATACCCTATGGTAAGGGGGCACTACAATAGCTTTGGTTACATATTGACATATTCATCAAGATGAAGTACAAAATACAAAAGATGAGATACTCAATGATCAATATGCTTATAAAGCCATTCGAAAGCTAGTTACGAACTTAATACAAAAGAGTCTAAGATTTTTTAGAGTTATGCCCGATGCCTTGCAAGGTTCCGCAATCAACTAGAATTTGCACCTTAGGAGGGAGAATGGGGTAAGCGAAACACGGCTCAGTGGCTAACACGCTTATAGCCATCGAGTAATGGACCACACAACACAGAAAAAAGGATCTGAAGCAATAGCAATTTATCATATGAAACAAAATAATCCAAAATCATCACATAAAGTAAAACATACGAATTTATATCAATCAACCACATATTATGCATCATAATCACAATTAAAAGATGGAATGCACACAATTGGCTCGAGAGTTCCTTAAACACAACGAATAAACCGAAGTTTATCATAAACACAACGAGTCCATTTTCGGATCTCGTGGGCCACAAGCGGACTGCCGGGAGAAGGCTAGGGGTCAATGTGCACGTGACTAACGATATAGGTTCTCTCTTCCCCAATCACAACATAAAAATAACATTTTATGCTTCTTTCATTGTATCAAATCATCATAGTTTCGTTCTTTTCATTCAAATTAGGGGAAATAAACTTTCAATATACTCACAATTAACAAAGATAGCACACATAGGGAATTTGCCCATTACACAACAACTATAAAAATGTTACCCACCTATCATAGAAATCCGAATTCAAGATTGCCCTTCCTCCTTATCTTGAGTGGGGTTCTCTTGATTTCCTTCAATCAAAACACACTCCATTCACTAAATACAATCCAAAGGAAAGTCATAGCATTCAAGAAATCAAGCAAAGGTAAAATAAACTTTAGACCTAACCTACCCATAAGCCATCTATGCTAGAATAACCAAAACCCTAACTTAGAAATCCCAAAAATCCATAGATCTACCCTTCTCTTCTATCTTTCTTCAATCTCTACACAACCCTAACTTCCATTTCCTCCCATTTTTGAACCCAACACAAACAAAGATAGAACTTACCTCTCACAAGAAGTTCTTCTCTTCTTTCTTCCTCTTTTACACCTCCAACGGCTCTCCTTCCTCTTGGCCAAAAGCTCCTTCTTTCTTCCTAGCTCACGATTTTGCTTTCTCTTCTTTCCTTCCTTTTCTTTTCTCTACGACACTTACTTCCTACTCTTCCTTTAATTCCTTTTATATCTCAACTTAAAGCCCTACCTCAAAACTATGTAGTTTTGATACTCCTTTAAGCTCTCTTGCATTTCCTTTTGGGCTCCCCTTCCTCCCAAGCCCACTATACATTAAAGCTCACTTCCAATTAATCCAATCATACTAACTAATCTCAAGGCTCAACGTAGTCTATATATATCTATACACACATAATTGAAACAATTAAAGAAAAATAAAGAATAAGTCGAGTAAATCGATAAATCAATCAATAAAAAAAAATTTCGGGGCCCAACACGTTGAGCTTTAAGCTCTCTGTCGCTACTTCGGTCACAACTGTCAGTTACTGATCATACATTTATGCATGGAATGTATATGTCAAAATAAAACAAAGCCAACATCATAGTTGATCCCAAATTAACACATTCACACAAATGATTCACAATCAATCACATTCAAATCACATATATGAAGTAGGGCACTCCTATGTCAGTATCTCCCAGTACATCAGACACCTTCGGTCCAGAATTCAAGCATAAACAAACGCAAGGCCCACCATTATTCTCCACAGTGTTATAAGTGCGAAATTATAAACAATTAATAATTGAGGAACCATCTAGGTTACTCACCAAATAGCTTCCGAGCTAATGTCGGGAAGTCTCGGCAACGTCCGTTGGATGACGTTCTAACTGTGCCTCTATAACCAGCAAAATAATTACACATTACCAAATGTATATTCAGAAATATCAAAGAATGCACATGGAACAATTAAAATGTGTACAATGCATATTCATTACATTCTCAGTACCACTCTATAATTCACATCACAAAATATTTCTCTATGTCTTAGGAACCATTAGACACCAGAATTACTCAATTTGGACCTCTATAGGTCAGGATATTACCGAAATTTAATCAATTCTCTCACTTAGATTCAATCCCTAAATCTCAATTAAATCCCGCAAAGTCCACAATTCTACATTGAGAGGTAGATAATTATCTTATGAATCCGACGCCTCGAGAATCAGGTCAATCGGAGGTCGGATGACGAAGATATAAGCAAAAGAAACTTTAGGACAAAACAAAAGATAAGAGAGTTTGCACTTATTTCCCTCTCTTCCACCATCTGAATTTCTAGCATACATAACTCTTTACACACTCATCCAAAAATTACAAACAAGATCCCATTTGAAAGATAACAAGAAACCCTACAAGTTCCATGAAGGGCTCACAAACCAATCTCACCTCTAAGGGTGCCAAAAACTATTTCAAAATTACTGCCCATAAAATGACCATATGAACAGTAACTGTGTTCTTCCAATCCTCATAACTTCTTACTCATAACTATAAATAATGTAAATTATACACCATTTGAAAGATATAAACATTTTCTACAATCTTCAAGAAGAACCCCCAATCTAATTCAACCTCTAAGAGGGTCGAAAACATAAACAAAGTTTCTGCCCAACGAAACAGTAAAACTACCATATAAACAGTAACTGTACTCTACAAAAAAATTCCTATCTTTCCATTCCTTATGTTAAAAATTCCAAGATATAGTTCAAAAGAAAGATAAAAACATTTTCTACAAGTTTCATGAATAACTTGGAAGCAAAATCAACTTCTAAATAACTCAAATGCTCAAGCCAAAATTCTGCCTATATAAGTCTCATTCTCACAGTAATAGAATCTTCCAACATTCATAACTCCACATCCCCTTGGCAAAAATTTCCATACCATATAGCAATAAAAAGCTCAGACAATATACTACAATTCTCAAGAAGGACTTCTAGGCAAATTCCAATTCAAACTAGGTCAAATTCTCTCATTAAAGTTGCTATCCTGTTAGGGTTTATGAAATCAACATTTAACCTAAACCATAACAAAACTTTAAAAATTTATATCTTACAATCCTTACTTCCAAAATTCGCATAAAATACCTCATTAGAAAGCTAAAAAAATACTATACAACTTTCTAGAAGGTCACTTGAGCCAATTTCACCCTTAACAGTCCAAAATTAATATCAGAGTACAAAAAGCATAAATCCTATGTACTTAGAGTCACTTACACACAAAACACATTTTCAGCTGAATGACCATCTGAACATTAACACACCATAACTTTCAACGTACAAATAAAAAAAATTCATACTTAGTGGAGTTAGAAATCTAACACAAAAATCTTCAACTTTCATGAAGACCAAATTAGCAAATTCAATCCAAATCAACCTAAAACAAATCATCAAAGTTTCAGGTCTCAAGGTTCGGATTACTGTTCCTACAGTACCTACAACTCATTTTTCATGCCAAATTAAAAACCCTTAAAGCCATAATTGGATAAAATTTCCTTCAGTTAAAATCTAGCCATACTTCTTAAGTTTAATTTAAGCCAAAGTTCATCTCCATAGGACAACCATGTCAAAAGTTATGAGCAAAAATCTAAAACCTACACAAAGTAACATTTTCCAGATTTCATATCCAACTCAACTTATTTCATTCTAACACCAATCCTACATCAATAAGCATCCAATTTAGTCTCTAATTCAGTCCCAAGTTCATCTAAACGTTCACTGGAATAAAAAGGCACCAATTGGTAGCACACAACAAAAAATTTTCTTACTTGAATTCTCCACTCATCTACCATCATTCTAACATCAAAACCAATCAAAAACCAATTCAAAACTCTTAATTCACATACTCCACCTACCATGTCATTTATCCCTATACAAACATAATCTTATACCCATACCATCAACACATAAACTTCCTGCAATTAATACACAATAAAGTATAATTAATGCTTCTAACTACCAAATTAAAGAACATAAACACAAAGTCTTACCTAACAAACTTCAAATCTTTAATTCTCCAACTAACACCAATTCCTTCACCTTACCTCACACACATACGAAAATCACCATTTTTAAGGGGTGTAGGAGGTTTAGGCTTGGATATATGATAAGGAAGCACTTTAGGTAGATGAGGAGAGTAGCAATTTCAAAGGAGGAGAAAACCAAAGAAGGAGAGGAAAATTGAAGCTACGGGTGAGAGAACTTTTTAAACCTTCAAAGTAATTTTTTTTAAGCTTTCAAGGAGAGAGTCGTAGAAGCTTAGCCCACTTAAGAAAAATATTAGACTATTATAATAAGACATCCCTAGGCAAGTGACAAGTGTCACTTGCTACTTGTCCTGATTTTTATTCCGGCTTTAAATTCTACTCCAATTTCTCGTCAAATTCCAATGGCTTAATTCAACAAATCCTAACATCATGTCTCTAATTTTCCAGTGCCATCGGTCAGCCATTTTCGGTACCAGAAATCCACTCAATCAGCCACTTGGAAATTTTTCCGATCCGGACATTGATTCCCAAAAATTCCAGAAAAATTCTCAAAATCTCCTAAAAATGGAAAAACACACCTAGATCACTCCAGATCAATTTTTCAAACACAATTATCACGTCAATCACACAAAATTACATTTAGACCCATATGCCGGGAAATGTCATGAATGCATGTACAATCATGTGCATGTGCAAAAATTACCATTCATATAATTATAGAGGCTATATGATGCATGTTCATGCTGAGATATATTTACACTCGCCTAACCCGTCCCAAATGACCAAATTACCCTTCCCATCGGTGATGGGATGTTACATGGAAGGCCTAGAGTTGATACAGGATACGTTGGATAAGGTGAAGCTGATCCGAAGCCAGATTAAAGCGACTCAAGATAGGTAAAAGAGTTTTGTGGATCAACATCGACTAGATATGGAGTACAGTGTAGGAGATAGAGTATTTTTTAGAGTGTCACTCTGGAGGGGAGTTTTGAGATTCGGTAAAAAGGGCAAGTTGAGCCCTAGGTACATTGGTCCTTATGAGATTATAGAGAGGATAGGACCTTTGGCCTATAAGTTAGCTTTACCGAATGAGATGTCTCAATTGCATAATGTGTTCCATGTGAGTATGCTCCGAAGATACCAATCAGATCCGACACATGTGATACCGGCTCAGGAAACTGAGGTTGCTAGTAACTTAAGCTATGTTGAGGAGCCGATCAAGATTGTGGGATCACGGATTAAGCAGTTGAGGAACAAGGTTATTCCATTGGTAAAATTCCTTTGGAGGAACCACTCAACTGAAGAAGCAGCAAGGGAGACAGAGGAGCATATGAGGAGACAATATCCACACCTATTCGAGCAAGTAAGTAAGAATTTCAAGGACGAAATTTCTTTGAGGAGGGGAGAGTTGTAACATCCCATTACTAGTGGGAAGGGTAGAATGGTAAATTGCAACATCCCATCACCGATGGGAAGGTTAAATTGGTTAATTTGGACAGGCTAGTAGTCTGCATTGCATATTTTGATTGAGCATTTAATTGGCCTATAATTTTAGAGGAATGAGTCGGTTTGCACATGCATTTATGTGTACATGCATTCATGGCATTTCCTGGCATTTTATTAGGAATATGATATGATTTGTGTTTTTCGAGATAATTATGTTTGATTGCCAATTGGTTGAGAATTATGGAATAATTGGGTCTGAATATTGAATTGGAATTGTATTAGAGTGAACTGCTAGTTGTTAGTGACCTTTATAAATTTTTCTGGAAAAATTGGGAGGAAGAGTCCGGATTGGAAATTTTTCGAGTGACGGATTGATTGATTGTATAGTACTGAAATAATGGTCCAATGGCCATGGGAAATTAGATTTATGATTTTAGAAATTCATATGTCAAGCCATTGGAAATTAGAGACTGAAATTTAATTGATTTGAGGACTTATTTCTTATGGGCCCTAGGTTTAAAATCAACCTTTATAAGCATTAGGTTTTGAAATTTGAAAGGCATTTTCTCTTCCTACACTTAGGGCTTTTCTTCCTCCTTTCTTCGGTGATCTTTGTTTCCTCCCTCCTTCGAGATTCTGGCTTGTTCTTTCCTTGTTACTAAAGGCCAGCTTAAACCTTGAGAGAATGATGATTTGCGAGAGTTCATAAGCTTACTGTTCGTGTTAGAGAAAAGAGGATAGGGTTGGAGGATTTTCGGCAGTTTGGAGATTAAAAGCTTGATTTTGGTAAGTAAATGGTTTAATGTTGTTTATTTGATTGCTTGATGCATACATGGGTTTAATTGTGAAAGATTGGGGTAGTGATGGTTGAGTTATGATTGGTTTTAGAGAGAGAAATGAAAAAAAAAGAATCGGAGAAGACGACCGCACGTTGCGACGAGAGGGTGATTGCACGACGCGATGAACGTAGACGTCGCGACGAGCGTGAAAAATCCATGCCGCGGCAAGTCTTCTCGTGCGCCACGGCGAGCAACTCTGAACGATGGGACGCTGCGGCGAGTGTCCTTACGTAGCGGCGAGAATGGTTTTCCTGAACTGAGTTGGTTTAGTTTTTGAGTCATAACTAATGGTGTAGACCTCCAAGTGAGGTGATTCTTGATTCGTAATAAACTAGAGAAAGAGGTCTACAATGGAGGAAAAGAAAGAAAGTATTGAATGAAAATTGAGAATAGGTTCTATTACAACCTAAGGGTTGTTTAATGATAATTGGGATATAATTGTGAGATTTCTAAATTTAAGGAAATGCTTTTGGGGTTTTAGAAATATAGTAATGGGTGAAATTGGACTAATTGAATTGTAATTTTGGCATCGAGGTCTTTCTTAAGAATATCCTAGCGGGTATGACTTGGTAAATTGATTGAATGTTAGAAATGAAATGAATCATTATGGATCAATTGAGTAAATAGTTAGTTTTGACAAAGAAAGTGGAAATTGGGAACGAGCGACAGGAAGGTCCTGAATAGGCATTGTACATCTTTTATTTAAGACATGTGCATCATTGAATTATTGTGATTGTGCATTTTGTAATGAATGGAATTATTTGACTGTTATAGAGGCACCGTTGGAACGACAATTCCACGGATACTGCTGGGACTTCCAGGCTGTAACTCGGAAGTGCAGGTGAGTAACCTAGTTGGTTCCTCAATTTTTGATATCTAAATGCTCTGTGTGAACTGTTTGCAAATGTGAATTGTATGATTACGGGAATGGTTAGGATCGAAATGCATGCTTTTGATAAATTGGGTTTGACTGCTACATGATTCTGAGAAATTGTGATAAATGGGCTTTTATAGCCATATGACTGTGAATTATTGAGCATTTGCATTTCATGCATAAATGCATGAACAGATAATGAATGTTGTGATCAGAGTCGCCACCAATACTGAAAGGAGCCTTGAGCTCGAATACTGTCACTGAACCGGGCCTCGAGCTCGAGGGGAGTTAGTGCATCTTGCATGAGGGCTCTCCTACTCCTCGACGTGTCCATCAACACGATTCGATTTAAGCGCCGGTCACAACACTGAAATAAACTGGAAAAGAGTTACATATGCATTGCATACAAATGAGTTATATGATATTTGAATGTTACTGTGATGTGCTGTACGTAATTTGCGTAATGCATGAATTGAGTGAACCATCGATGATGGTTTCTCACTGAGTTCGCAAACTCACCCAACATTGCAAATATTTTTCAGGGATCGAAGAGTACCCCGTTGGGCACGGGAGTATGCCTACTGCATGCAAGTCAGAGTCAAGAGTCGGGATCAGTACACATCTGCATTAGTGTTATTCTATTTTGTATAGAATTTTTATTTCTGCAGAATAGTACGGTTATGGTAGAGGGCCCAATTGATAAATGTTGTATTGTAATGTGATTGCTGAAAATGTTTAGAAATGACATTGCGCCTAATTTTGGCTATGGATTTTTGTGCATAAAATGATTAAATGCTGTTGAAAGTTTTTATGACTGAAATTATGTTTTGATCGAAATGTTTTCATACCACGAGCCCAAATTGTTTACTAATTTGCGAGCACTCGATTGTTTTCAAAAATAAAAATGTCTTACTGAGTTTTCGGAACTATTTGACTGTTATAACATACCACCCTCGTGAGACACGGGCTCGGATATCACCATCGATATCGGGTTCGGGTATTGCGGGAGTGAGATGCTACATAAATGGGAGTGATTAATGAGAGTTAGATGCGTTTTCTTGTTCATGCATGATATGCCTTACACTTATACATGAATAGTGGATTTATTTGCACATGAAACTAATTGTACATGCATTTATGAATAATTCCGGGTATAATTGAATTGATTTGAGAATTATGAATGTTTTTACATTGGAAATAATAGTGATTGGTGGAAATATCGTATTTGTGTATGTTGGTGAATTTAGGAGTTTCCTTTGAGAATTATGGAGTATTGAGAAAGACATAATTATAATAGGAAACAAGAAATTAAAAGAAGCTTTGGAGATTGTTGGATTGTAAAGATGACAGTCAAGGGAGTTAGTTTCAAAAGAAACTAAGTTGGAACTTGGGTATTGGGTAAGTGACAAGTGTCACTTAGGCCTTGTACTCTAGCTAGGAGTAGGTTACTATTCCTTGAGAGTTGACAGGTTAAGTCTTGTCCAAGTCCCTTCTTTATTCTCATCTCTCTAAAAGCTCTTTTTGGAGACACAAAGTTTTCCATCAAAATATCTTCTAAGAGACTTCTGTATTTTTCCTTTCTTTCACCAAACTTACTTTGCCATTTGTGTCCTCTGCCCTGAGAAAAACGAGAAGTTGGTTATTGTACTCAGAGAAGTACATAAAAATGTGTGGAGATTAGGGCTTGAAGATTTTGGAGTTTTTAGCAAGTAAGTGGTGGAGAAATCCCTTGCAATTAGGAATTTGTGAAATAAAGTTGATAAATTACTGTCATCTGCATGAGAAATGTACTTTATGTGTTTGTTCATAAATACTGGGTAGTTGGGGAGAAATAAATTCAGTTATAGTGTTAAATTAGTTTTTGAGAAGACTTTTGGTGTTTTCGTGACGTAAAGTATTGAAAGTTAGAAAATCTAAAAAAAAGTTCATTGAATATGCTTCAGTATTTTAGCCACAACTTTTTCTCTAGTGATCCAAACGAAATGGTTCTTCATTCAAAGTAAACTAGGAATGTATGGATACAATTAGTATGAAGACATATAATTTCAGTTTTGTCTCTAAGAGTCACAAAAGTTGTCACAAAGTTGAGAACTAGGTGCAGGACTTTGAGAGTTGAGCAAAAATTCGTGTTCCAACTTCGGGAAGAAATCTGGACCTAATTTAGATAGATTATGGCAATGTTTCCTTGTAAAAAGTTTTAGATATTTCTTTTATCTTTCCAACGGTATAAAGTTTGTAAATTTTGGATTTCGGAGTCAAAAGTTATGATCTTTATAAGTGGATACGTTCTGGACGTAAAAAGCAGACGAAAAAAGTAGACGATAAAAAGCAGACGGAAAAAAGTAGACGATAAAAAGCAGAAGGAAAAAAGTAGACGATGAAAAGCTGACGAAAAAAAGTAGACGATGAAAAGAAGATGTAAAAAACAGACGCAAAAAGCATACGCAAAAAGCAGACGATAGAAATGAGATGATGGAAATGAGACGATAGAACTAAGACGAAAGCAAAAATAGACTGTACTCTTTTGGTCATAACTTCTTCTCTAGACCTCCAAATGATCTTATTTTTGAAGTATTGGATTCCTAACACATTTATTTATCTCTCCACAAACATTTATGGTTTTTGGAATTAAATTGAAAATGATTTATTGAATCAAATTATTGGTATCGGTGGAAGGAGCATGAACTGGATATTTTACTGAACGTATTTCAGTATTTTGATGATATCTTGGTCTATAGGATTCCAATTGAAGTGATTATTGATTTGTAGTAAACTAGAGTAATAGGGATACAAATCATATGAAGAATCTAAATCTTGATCCAGTCTTTAAGGTGTTCAATTTCTGGATGGAATTTGGATATAGTACACTATTTTGGAGAGGAACAGTCCGAAAATGTTTGAGGCATAACTTCCAAATTGCTGAACCAAATTGAGTGAAATTAGAGTCGATGGAAAGATGAAAGATAGAGGAACACTTTTATAGAAGAGAGTGAGCTCAAATTTCACAAGTTTTGCCTCCTGATTGAATGTGAAAAGTAAACCCGAAAGGGTGTTTCTGAAAGTCTGAAAGTAAGCCAATGACAAATGAATTGTGTTTTCCACGGTTCTAATGAGGCATAAACCCAAGTGTGAGTTATGCGTAAATGAATTTGGTATGGGGAAAGTGTTGAGAAGTATTAAGGAGCAATACCTAAGACTTATCATGAACCTGCATTGTACCTAATTCATTTCATACATATGCATTATTGAATATTTTAAATGGTGCAAATTGTAATGTCGTGTATACTATGTGTTATAGAGGAACAACTACAACGTCAACTTCCAGACATTGTTAGATCTTCCAGGCGTTAGCTTCGGGAACAACCTGTGAGTAACCTAGACGGTCTCACTCAATTAATTGTTTTCTTTAGAATATGGTTTGAATGAGTTATTTAAGTGCTCCCAATTGTGAAAATTGTGAATGTACATATAAATGTGTAAGCGTGCTCAGCATTTCTGCTGAATGTCTGACTACGGTCTGATGATGAATGTGATCTAAACGTGAATGTGCATCCATATGATAGACTGAGGTTATGCTATGTGAAACATTCATTACATGAATGCATGTAAGATAAAGGAAGTTATGACCAGAGTTGCCAGGATAAAGAGCTTAAACCTCATAATATGAATAGAGCCTTGGGCTCGAGTGTGACTGTCCTCGATATCCACTAAGGGATATCGGATGTTATATGACAAAGTTTGACATCCATGAAGGGATGAGCTGGAAAAAGGCACTCTGTCATAACGACAATAATAAATGAAAGTGAGTCTCACGTGCATTGCCAATTATAATTGATGTGTGTTTTGTATGAACAATGTGATACATTATGAATATGCAATGAAGTGAATATTATGTTATGTGTGATAATGTGACATATTGTGAATGTGCAATGAGGTGGATATTATGTTATGTGCAATGATGTGATGCATGAATTGAGTGAACCATCGATGATGGTTACCTCATTGAGTTCGTAAAACTCACCAAAATTACAACGTTGTCTTTTCAGGACCAAGAGACAACTCTAGCTACTAAAGAGGCTCTACTAGCTGAGTAGATTATGATCGGAGATAGAGGTCATGGCTCAAAGGTCGGTCAGTTGGGGTTCTTTTGAGTGGTTTAGATAATTTTGACACTCTTTCCTCATTCACGTAGTACTATTGTATTAGGTTTCTGATGATGTACATTTGGATAATGTTAAAAGACAATGTAGACTTCGATTTTGTGAAATGTAATGAGGAAAAAAAAGTTGGTTTTAAAATATTGTGATCTTCTTATGATGCTTTATAAGTGAATTATGTTACCATGCTATATGAAGGGAATGTAGTGATCGATCGTAGCGTGACCTCATCGTAGGATATGTGCCGGAATGACCTCCGGGCGTCCCGGTGGGTACCCTGAGGTAAGGGGGCGCCATAAGAAGCTGAGTATATATCAGCCGCAAGTTGCTGTTCACAGAAGTTGTGGATTAAGTACCAGCTAGAGGACTACTCAGTACAAGAAGAAGAAATCCCAATCTACTGTGACAACACAAGTGCCATCAACCTGTCGAAGAACCCTATACAACACTCGAGAGTTAAACATATCGAAGTAAGAGACCATTTTCTACGAGACTGCATTCAGAGGAAGATCGTAAGTCTTCAGTTTGTCAAGATGAACTATCAATGGGTAGACATCTTCACTAAGCCATTAAGTGAAGAAAGATTCAAAGAAATCAGACGAAACCTTAACATGGTTATGCTAAGTGATCAACCGTCTAACACGTCATGACCCAGATAAAAAGGTCGAAAGAGTTAACGGTAACAGTAATAGTGAGTTATAGCTGGTAACGTCTGTTATAAGAAAGTTTTGGAGGGAAAGTTTCTCATAGCCTTGAGAATGCCACCTATTCTAGAACACTCTTGATGTACCCTGACATCGACCTTTGAAGAACCCTCAACAAAAGCTCTTCATTACTCTGTTTGGATACCAAACCTTCCTTGCTCACACTCTCAACCTCAGAAACCAATTTCACCTCTTTGAAAAATACTTCTGTTGTAGCACCCCACTCCCATAAGACCCGGACCTGACATCGATGGTGATATCCAGATCTATGCCCTGCGAGGATGGGATGATACCACACTCAGCCAGAACACAGTACTAAAATTTTGTTTTGAAGCAAACATACACTTACATATATATGTATGTTTCAGAAAACAATTTACATAACAAAACTGGTAGATACAATGACCAAGAGGGTCCTCTTGTAAAATACACAATAATAAATATGCAGAGTCCTCACTCTAGAGCAGACGCAACTGATCTCGTCCTCTCATACCGCTCTGCGATCACTATACACTTGTTACCTAACGGGGTATTCTTCTGAGTCCTGCAAAACAATTTCAGATTGTGGATGAGTTTTTGCAAACTCAATGAGTGACCATCATTAATGGTCCGCTTACTCAAGTACATAATCAACTAATAACTTATGTTCTCATTCTTTCTCTCTGATCTCATTTACAATTCCCATAGATCTATCTCTATCTTGTAATACATTTTCTCAAAGAAAAATTCCCATTTACAGAAATCTATATTCATAGGTCCTATTTTTTTATACATAAGTATTTCACTCGCTTACTATTCAATTTTCTTTTGGCTGTGACCTAATGCCTACACTGTCCAATTAAAGGGCTCATTAAAATCTGTCCCTTATCCAGTGCTAGATACAGGGCTCATCCAATGTTGGGCCTGAGACTCTAAATCACTCATGAGCTTGAAGCTCATTTACATACGTTGAGCTAACCGCTCTGATCGGTGGCGAGTCTAGTCGACAGACATAAAATCTCACACAACGCTAGACACGTAACAATATGTCATACATTTTTCAGTTAATTGTACCTCATGATCGTTATTATATCAGTATATGGCATTTTGCCTATCATTCAATCAGTAAATCAAATCAGAATCAATATATCAAATCAAAATCAGTGTATGGTATTTTGCCTGTCATTCAATCAGTATATCAAATCAAAATCAGTATATGGCATTTTGCCTATCATTCAATCAAACATATCATAATAAATGCAGTCTGTAACTTGTAACCCATTATCAATTTATATCAGTGTTATGACCAAGCATCTATACTATCCCTATAGGGACACATTAATCGTTGAGCCATAGGCTCTGGAACTGTCCCATCAAGGGCTCGTTAATCGTTGATCGCGTCTTAGGGGTAGGAGAGCCCTCTGGGTATGCACTACTTCCCACGCGTCTTAGAGGTAGGAGAGCCCTCTGGGTATGCACTAACTCATCAATAGTTGAGCTTTTCGCTCTGAAACTGTCCCGTCAAGGGCTCATTAATCATTGAGCACATTTTAGTGGCAGGAGAGCCCTCTGGCTATGCACTACTTCCCACGCGTCTTAGCAGTAGGAGAGCCCTTTGGGTATGCACTATTCCCTTTCAAGCTTGAGGCTCTTTTTCAGTAGTCGAGGCTCTTTTTCTGTATACTATCACTTCAATACCCTGGACCTTCAGAGAATTTAAATCACTGAATTATAACATTTAATACTTTGAGAACCGTCTAGGTAACTCACATGGCTTCCGCGCTAACGTCTAGAAGTCTCTAAAATGTTTGAGGCTGACTTTCCAAAAGTGCCTCTATCATAAATCAGAACACATATTTTTAGCACATAGTACATTTCAGCAATAAAGCACATGTAGCAATCTAATGATAAATACTATGCACTTTCGTGACATTCCCGGCACTGACCATAAAACAATTCCCGTTAAATCTTTCCTGAAAAGAAACAGAACTCAATTGACTCTCAAATTATACAATTTGTTTCAGAAATATGAAAATCATTGCCCAACATAGACGGACTATCTTTATGCCGAAACCATACTTTACACTAAACTTCCATCCAAATTTGAGGACTTTAACAGACTGTTTCAAAACTCACCCTTTCTATAAGCGTATAAACCCTTGTCTCTAGTTCAACAAACCCAACATTATCTCATTTGAAAGACGGTAGAAAAATTATCGCTTAAAAACCAAAATATGACTTTTTGGGAATAGTAGCTCGCCGTGACGTGAAGAAGCTCGCCGCGGCGAAATCCAAACACTCACCCTCGTCGCGACGTGCTTCTCGCCCTCGTCGAGATGTGCGCAAATTCGTGCACCGCGACGTGCGTATGAACACATCTCGACGTGCAAGCCCGATCGCGCCTCCCGAATCCGTCTTTCAGCCATTTCAATCCATTTTTGTCCAATTTATTCAACACACAACTCATCTATGTTCCAAATTAACACTTATACATCATTTTCCAACTCAAATCCAACCCATATCATTTACAAATCATCAGAAATATATACCATGTTCGGAAACCCTAAACCAACTTATACATAACCCAATTTTTACCCAAATCACTCAAAACGTAAATCAATCAACAAATCAAGAGGAAGGATACTTAAACTTACTTGATTTAGCTCACAAATTCCTTAAAACTCTTCATAACTCCTTCGAAAATTCCTTTCTTTTCTCCTCCTCTTCTTTTGCACGGCATCTCCATTTCTTTCCTCATTTTCAAAACCAAATTTCCTTTTTATACCATTTCTAATTATGAAATGTCCCTTTTTCCCTCTTCATTTAACCTTAACCCTTATTCTAATAAGTGTCATACCCAAATTACCCATATAACAATTTTTTTATAACTTCGCGACTTCTATTTAGAAAAGTCCCACTCTTAGGGACTGAATTGAAATTCAATTCTTTCAAAAAAATCAGTCACTTTCATGCCTGTCAAATTCCCAATTCAATCAATTCATTTACTAGACTTTCATAAATCTTTCTAAAATTCAATAACGAGAATTCCTAAATCACATCTTTAGTTGGAGTGTCAATGATACAGTCATTGTACCGGAAATCTCATCGGTACCTATTTTACAATTTTCTGGAGAATTCCCACAAAGCACTCCAATTCAATTTCTCAATTACACAATTTCACATTTTCACAAAAATACCAAAATCGGGAATTGTCACAAATGCATGCACAATTTTGTATACAGAAACACAACCCAATCCAAATTTACTATTTATCCTTCCCATCGGTGACGGGATGTTACATCTGTGCATTCAGTTCGTTGTTAACTATAGAAACAAATGGAGTCAGCTATGACAAGTGGAAGACTTGTTGATTTTGAGTTTTTGAAGCAGGATAAGATGGATATTGAACTGAATATTATGGCAGCTGGGTGGAGGAATTTCTTTCGAGTTCAAGAGACAATCTACATAAATGAAGTGTATGACTTCTGGAAAAATGTGGAAGTGGTAGACGATACTCTTATATCTATGGTAGATAGATTATTGATTATAGTGACAATGAAGATAATCAAGAAGGTCACTGAGTGTCCATATGATGGAAAGAAGCTCACAAACAAAGCTAGATGCATGACGCAAGCCAGCGTGAAGGAGACTCAGATCAATCGGCAATTATATGGAAGCAATGATCCAAAGGAGAAGAAGGCTTCAAGTCTTGTTCCAAAGGCTAGGGTTCTATACTCACTTCTTTTCCATTGTGTTCTACTAAGAACAGGATCAAGGCATTTGGCAACAACGCTAGATGAACAATGCTTATTTCATCTACTCAATCGCCAGCCTATAAATCTACCATTCCTTATTTTCCATTATATGGAAAAGACTAAGAAAGACTCGAACGCCCTACCATATGGAATGATGTTGACACGAATATTCAGAGACTCTGGAGTCCTTCTAGAGAGAGGAAACAGGATGAAGCTGAATATCAAAAGCGTCATCAATTCTGCAACAATTGGTAAAATGGGCTTGAAGAATCTAGAGAAAGAAGAAGCAGATTCTAAGACGAAAGCAAGGATTGAGGGGGAGCGTGTTGACAAGGTAAGTTTGAATGAAAAAGAAACTCCCTCAAGAAAATCAAAATCTCAATCCATTGAGAGAATGCCTATAGAAAGAGAAAAGAAATCATCAGATAAATTAATAAAGGGAAATGCGATTTCTCATAAAGAAGGAAACCAGGTGCAATATAAGGAGAAAGTGACATTGAAAAGAAAGGGGGAAATACTCCTTTCGGAAAGACCGAAGCACACAAAAAGGTCACCTAGAGTTCAAACCCTGCGTCAACCAGAAAAAAAAGAAAGGGAAAGAGTTGACTTATGGTGGAGACTCTGAGAAGAAAACACCTCAGGAAACCAGGTCTTTAGTTTCAATTTTGAAAGAAGATTTAGTAAAATTGGCTAAAGAGACTGAGATTAAGAGAAAATTGAAGTTTAAGAAAGAGAAACCTCAATATCAGCAGACTTTTAGACTGATTAAAGAAAATAAAAAGTAGAAAATAAGTGAGAAAAATGTTGGATCGGAAAAAGAAAGCATGCTTAGTTTGGAGAAACGATAGATTTCAAAACGTTTTAAGAAATCATCTTGCAGCGGAAGCAATATATCCAAATCAACATGCTAATCCATACATGATATGGTATAAGGATAATAAAACCAAGAACAAGATAAAAGGAATTACCGACTCCTTTGCTACAGCTTTAAATCCTCGCTGCGCTATCCTCTCCTTCTTGTATCCAAATCCTTTGCCTTTGAGTCTTTTCCTTTAGCAATCTATCTTCTTCCTTGTTGTAGTATCCTCAACCAATTAGATTTACCACTTGTTCTTCAAGGACAACTAGGTTAACAAAATCCTTTGGTGGGAAAGGAGAAGAAATATTTGGAGGAGATTTTCTTAGAAGAAGAAGAACCAAAATTGAAACTCTTTCAATTCTTTCACTTAGGAATTTTGGTTCTACCTTGCATGAAAGGAGGGAATATCTAAAAACCATGCAAGAACCCTTTCTTACATCTCCATTTAGAAATACGCATGAATGGAAATAGTGAGAGGCATCCAATGCATCACTTCTTACATTAATCACTCATCAAATAGCCAATAAATGAGACTTACTTCATTTATCTTTAAAATGGCTATTTGAAAAGACCATAACCTATAATTGAATACCCATTTCGGTTTTGTCAAGAAGAAAGAAGGAAGATGGTCCATCTAATGCACATCTTTCATCTTTAATCTAATGAATGCAAATAGGTTACATGCCAACATTAAAAGCCAACCATTAAACCATTTAATGGTAAGTTCATAACTTCATTTAATAATGATGAACCATAATAAAGACCATCTTTATTTAGTATTTTAATGTCAAATGTGTAGTTACACATCTAACCTAACACAATTTCGAAATTGCTTCTTCTCCATTTAAAAAATTATTTTAATATAATTAATCTAATCAATTACATTAAACCAAAACAAGCCCATTTCTAAATGAACATATGGGCTTCCAATTAACCATTAATTAGTATAAGCCCATCATTCAATTATGGACTTCTAAAGCCTCAAACTACTTCTTACTTAGCTTGATAACCTTCCTTAAAGCCAAGTGGGGAATCTTATTGGACTTTGATAATTCAAGCTCCAATAAGCCCAGAAATAATTCAATCTCATTGGAATTAATTCTAGCTTATTAACTAAATGTCATTCCACTAAAGACAATTAGTTGAACTCTTGAATTATTAAATATTATGAGAATATGTCCAATTGCAAACCCTATTTAGAACCTTATTATAGCCATCTGCACAACAAAGGGTAAAATTACCGTTTTGCCCTTATGTTGGTTTTCCTTCTAGATCTTTCATTTTACTTTATATGGTGATTAACACATAAGATCTCATCTTAGTGTTAAGACTTGATGGGTAGCTAGTCCATCAAACTATCTGGCGCCAGCTTTAATCACCAAATCTCCTTAAAACATCTAGAAGAGATGATAACACTATAAACTCTTTATTTGAGTGAATGTTCACGATACATGTTTCAATTAATAATTCCAACATGCGAACCTTTGGATTAATACCTGTAAAAATCCATTCCGATCATATCAAAATTATAATGAAACCTGAATGAGTTCACCACTCATCAAGATTGTGGTTCATAATAAGCGAATGCTTAAGTTGTATGTTTTAAGATTAAAGTAACGACCCACTTTATTCTTGAAAACATACTTGATTCAATTCATTTAATAGTGCCATTATCGATAGTCTACTACTATCATGATATGAAACTCATCATTCCCTTTAAGTAAACTCCTTTACTTATATAGAGATAAATCGCAACACTACTGTCTAAACCATAATCAAACGACCAACTTGATTATTCAACTGTGAATCAATTAATTGATTCTAATAATATACATGTTTCCCATACATCTCTATGTATATGTATATTACTTACAAATGAATCTTGGTACCTTATGACCGGATATATAATGCTCATACAGATAAAACCAAACTCTTTTGTTTTATTAATAATAAATATTTTCATTACAAAGCATGGCGAAGAAGATAAAGTTACATGTAAATACACTTGCTTTCCAGGGCACTATATTTACATAACTCCAACAAAAAGAGCACTCCTACTGCTGTTTAGAAGAAGAAGACGCTAGTTGAACGCAGTCCAGCACAGGTCAATACCTCTCAACCCTTAAGAAAAGAGGATTTAAGAGTTAAGATTATTGAAGAAAGCCAACCTGTCAGGAGTAGCAACTCTATAATCATCATAGAAACCCCAAAAAGGTCAGTCAAGGCACAATTACAACCAATCTTGGTAAATAGTTGTACAGTGCATCTGTTGAGTGATGATGAGAAAAGTATGTATGGTTTTCTGAGGGATGAAGGAACCAAACCATACCCCCACACAGATGACAAGGCAAAAGTACACTATTTTACCAATCATAAAGAGAACTATGATCAAGGTTGTGCCTGACATTCAACCAAGACCCTACATTGATCGTAATGAGGAAAAAGGGAAGAAGAAACTGTATCCTGAAGGGATAATAAGTGATCTGACAGAAGAACAGATCAAAGTTAAATTGAGAAACATTAATGAAGCATGCTGTGCAGCCTAGCAGAAAGGAACCTATGTTTCCCACTACATTTCGAAAGCATCAGGAAGCAATTGTGATCAGCGAACCACTGAAGACTCTTCTCAGGTAGTTGGAAGACTTACAGAAGGGCAATACAGATTCATTAGGATTGGAGACCTAAGCTACTCAAAAGAGTCACTTGTGCATCGCATTATGCACATTAGACCCTTGACAACTGTGTTTTCAATTGGAGATGTTCTACACCTATTTGGAAGATAAGGTCCACAACTAACCAGTCCTGATGATCTTGATGTAACATCCCATCTCCTATAGGAAAGGGTATTTTGGTAATTAGGACGGGTTCGGGATATTAAATTATATCTCGGCATGCACATACAGCATATAGCCTTTCTGATTACTGATTGGTTATACATGCACACAGTATACATGGATGTCTAGTGATGTGAAAAAGGCATTGGAAATGATAGATCTAAGGTTAACACTAAATCTGGAAAATTAAGGTTTAATTGATGTTCCTGTTTTATTCATAATTTATTGTATAGAAATGCAAATGAGGTAAGGTTAGTGGCCACTGAAACTTTGGGATGTTGGCTTCAATTTAGTGTGAAATAGGTGTTGTTGAATTTTAATGATAGAAGGGTGAATTTTTGAATGGAAAGTTACTGTTCCATTGCCTGTGAACAGTAACCGAAACCACAACATATGAACTTTGCTGATTTTTCTTAATTAATTGAGATGGAATTAGGGAGAATGGTCTTCATGAAAGTTGTAGCATATTTAATTAGATTTCCATTTCTACTGATCTTGCTATTTTTAGAGTTGTATATTGGGAGATATGAACTGATTACTATTGACTGGTTTTGAGCATTTTGATGAAACCTAGTCTAAGTGTGATTTTGTGAGTTTTCGGATTGGAGGCAATTTTAACATTTTATGTGGACTGAATTGGTGTGAGTGAGCTTCTGAATAATTGTATAGGAAGAGATTAACTTGAAATTGATATATGGTGTGTAATTTTTAGAAGTCATAATTGGGAGTTATGATTTTTAAAATATTGACCCTACATTAGGTTATGAATGGCTGATCATAACAGTAGCTTCCATAACAGTTTTGAAATTGATAGAGATCGAATTGGATGATGAGTGCTTCATGAAAATTGAAGTTTGAGATGTTAGCTTTTCAGGGACATAAAGTTCTGATTTTACTGACATGTATACAGGGAGTTATGCTTGTTATAAGGTTACTGCCCAAATTGGAGGATTTCAGGGACAGTAACATTGAATGAATTAATTGACTTGTTTAGAAATAGAATTTGATTTTTGGTTGTTCATGAACGTTGTTGAGGACATTGTTAACTTATTGACCATATTTTTGTGGTAATTTTTAACTGAATAATCAGTGAGTTCTTGAATTAGCAAGATACTGTCCTGTGTTGATCCATTTTGAGTAGGCAGTAGCTTTGATAGGATATTTGACACCCTTAGGGTTGGAATTGATTTTTATGATCTTCTTGAGAATTGTAGAACTTTTCATAAGCTTTCCAACAAGGTATAGTTTGCATTTTTCAGAAATGTGTAGAAAGAGTTATGGGTGTTGGAAGTTTGGTTGGAAATCAGAAAATAAAGGGAAATAAGGGTTATATATAAAATTTAAATTGTTGAGTTTTGGTTTCTTTAAGTGAATAACTTTCCGTCCGACGTCCGATTGACCTGATTCTTGAGGCATCGAATTCATTGAATATTTAATTTCCTTTTATGAGAAAACGGGAATTTTTAGACGGGAATTTGACGTAGTCCCGGGTAATGGAATGGTGAATCACTGTTTTATTTAATTGGGGACCTATAGAGGTCCGAATTGCGCGACCGTCGCCGCCTATGGATTCCTAATTTTGATAGAATTCTATTATGGGAATTATTGAATTAGGGCGGGATGCCATGAACATGCATTATACACATTTGACTGATTTCATGTGCATTGTTTAGTCATTTATACCGATGGTAATGGTTATTCATTTAATTTGCTATAGAGGCTCAAGTGGACCATCGTTCCACGGACTTGGCGAGACTTCCGGCACTAGCGTGGAAGTTATTAGGTGAGTAACCTAGTTGGTTATTCAATCTATGTGTTTCTTTTGATTTGATTGCCTACGGGGATTACATGGATTATTCTTGTGAATTGATTGCCTACGGGGATTCGTGGACTACATGTGGTTTTATTGATCGCTTAATGAGGCCGTATAATTGGACTGAATATTGGTGTGTGAAATACCATGTTTCTGCTATGGACCATGTGCATTCATGCACAAATGCATCCTGTCGTTAAAAGGAAAGTTGTGAGCCGAGACGCCATGCTTGTCTTGAGCAGAGCCTAGAACTCGATATACTGAACCGAGCCTCGAACTCGATGGGAGATAATTCTCCCCAGACGCGTCTATACTGATCACTGTTATGCGCTCGGTCACAATACTGTAATGAACTAGAAAAGAGTCACATGTGTATTGCATACTGGACTGAATATTTGGCATACTTATTTGATCGGATATATACTTTGTTCTATGATCGTATGTATGTGATCGTATGTCGAATTGTACTTTGATTGTATTAGTATTGTGTTTTGTATAACTACTGGATGCATACTGTATCATGCTTATGTGATGCATGAATTGGGAGAACCATCGATGATGGTTTCTCATTGAGTTCTCAAACTCATCCAAAATTGCAATCTATTTTTAGGCCTAAGTGTAGACAGATAGCTCCTCGAGAACATGTAGGTAGTATCTTGTGGATTGGCGAGAAGCGATGGCTCAAAGGTCGGTCAATTGGGCTTTCTTTTGGAGACCTATAGTTAGATCTGTCTTTTGTACATTCTGATATGTCATTTAGTGAGTAGTGTTTTGGAGCATGTAAACTAAAAATCTTGACAGTTGTAAATTTACGAGTTTTAAGTGGATGGAATGGAATCCAATTTGGTTTTTAAAAAGTGGACAATTTCTTATTACTGTCTTATGATTGTGATGCCATGAGGAGTGTAGTGGTTGTTGTCGGTAGTGGTCTCTTATCGTAGGATATGTATCGGAGTGACCTACTGGCGTTAGGTGGATACCTATGGTAAGGCGATACATTTGGTGGTATCGAGCATGGTTTGGCATCTTTGGGAATAGTAACAATGTAGGTATGAATCGGATGGAACTATTGGAAACTGATCAGAATTTTTGTTTTGTTTTAGGTCTTCTGCATTAGGTGATCAGGTTGAGCAACCAGCTGACCAAGGATCAGTGGGAGCAAGTAGGGAGTCTTCTATGCCTCGTCTTGAGGATCGCCTCCTCGAGTTCGAGAGGCGGAGAGGAGGTATGATTTCTTCATGTAATGGTAATTCAGATTTCTATGGTAGTCTGAGACCCGAGGCCGAGGATGGTTGGAAGGGCGGAGAGAGTCTTGACGGATGGATGCGAACGATGATAGGTTCGATTATGCGGTGTCACTATTGCAGGGCCCAGCATATAAGTGGTGGAAGACTGTGCCAGGCAGTACCACCAGGCCTTGCTTACTGTCATGGGCTGAGTTTCTGAGGGCCTTCAGGGATAATTATATGCCCAAGGTCTATCTTGACATGAAGATGTAGGAGTTTCTAGAGCTGAAGCAAGGTAGGATGTCGGTGGCAGAATATGAGGTGAAATTCAATGAGTTGATGGATTATGCCACTGTGATGATCCCGACTGAGGCTGATAAGTGCCGGAGGTTCGAGAATGGCCTCAATACTGAGATCCGTACTAGGTTGACCCGATCAGATATGGGTACATTTGTTGAGTTGAGGTGCTTCTTAGTGAGAGTGGAGCAATGATGAGGCGAGACAGTGAGATAGGGTCCGGGGTAAGAGGCCAAGTGATAGTCGAGGCGACTCTGGCGGGAGCTTTAGTAAGCCTTGAGCGGGACTTCGGATCTTGGGAGGTTGAGACGATCTGGTTTTGGGCGAGAGGGAGATTTGGACCGGTGGTAGTGGTAGTGGCGGGGCTCTGGACAAATTTCTCCAGCGTGCCCACATTGTGAGAGGAGACACAGATGGGGAGTGTTGGTGGCTTCTTGGAGCACTTGAGGTGCGACTCGACGAGACATCAGTCGAGGATTGCCGGATACTTTGAGAGTTCAACTTCTTTGGTAGTGGACGAGTCGAGGAGTAATCTGTTGTCTGATGAAGTAGAGTGGGTGGATCCAGGACGGAGGGCGAGTAGAGGCGTGGTAGGTGAGGGTCCTTTGTGAGGATGAGGGTCGGGCAGCCGACAGTCCCAAAGCGAGTATATCGCCATGTGCGGGAGGCCAGTGATTCCCCGATGTTGTAGTTGGTATGCTTCTCCTTTCGATATTGAGGCATTTGCTCTGCTGGATCTGGATCCACATTCTTTCATTGCACCTCATATGGCATGTAAATTGCATGGGGATAGGGAGATGCTACGGTATGGGCTAGAGGTGAGTACACCTCTGAGGTACTACTCTTGCGTTAGGAGAGGTGCATGGGGATGCTCGATCCAGTTGATCAAGAAGTATTGAGGCGCACCTTATAGTATTGCCTCGAGAGAGATCGATGTGATTACGGGGATGGGTGGCTACGCCCATAGGGCTATCATGGGCTGCTATACCAGGAGGTTGTCTTTGGAGTCTCTGGTCAACCTAGAGTTGTGTTCGAGAGGAGTTAGTCGAGTAGTGCCAGCCGGATGATCTCTTTCCTTAGTGCCACGAGATTGATGCGAGAGAGGTTGTGAGGCATATCTGGCTCATGTGGTTGACACGAGTTGAAAGAGAGGCTTGAGGATATTCCGTGGTTAGGGAATTTCCATATGTGTTTCTGATGAGTTCTGGGTTTACTGCGGATCGGAGGCGAGTTTACCATTGACCTCGTTCAGTCGCACCTATATCTATACCTCCATATAGGATGGCTTTTGTGGGCGAGGGAGTGAAGGCTCGATTCGCGGGAGTTGTTGGAGAAGGGTTTATTAGACCCAGTGTCTCACCATGGGAGCTCGGTTTTGTTTGTGAAGAAAAGGATGGGACTTTGAGGTCGTGCATCGATTATAAGCGGTTGAATCGGGTGTGATGAAGAATAAGTATCCTTGCCTAGGATTGATGACTTATTTGATCGATTCGGGGCTCGGTATTCACCAAGTTGGATCTGCGATCTGGTTATTATCGATTGAAGATTGCGAGGCCGATGTGCTAAGAGTGCCTTGAGGACCGGTATGGGCATTTGAGTTTCTAGTGATGCCGTTTGGGTTGACTAATGCCCCGCGCCTTCATGGCCTTGATGAATAAGGTATTTCAGCCTACTGGATCGGTTTGTTATTGTTTTCATTGATGACATTCTAGTGTATTCGAGGAATGAAGCGGGAGCATGGTGAGCATTTGAGGATTGTGTTACTGAGCGATGAGGAGAGCAGTGTGAATTTTGGCTAAATCGGTGATCTTTTGGGGCGTATAGTGACGGAGAGGGTATTGGTGGATCCGAGTAAGGTTGAGGCGATCTTTGAAGTGGGAGACTCTAAGAATGTGCCGAGCTTGGAGTTTCCTCGGCAGTGGGTTATTACGGAGGTTTGTCGAGGGTTTTCATTGATCTCGGCCCTCGACAAAACTTCGAGGAAGAATGTGCCATTGGATGGTGAAGAGTGTCGAGAAGAGCTTTGAGGAGCTGAAACATCGGTTGACTACTGCACGAGTGTTGGCTATTCCATCTGGGACTGGAGGATTTGAGGTGTACAACGATGCATCACATCAGGGATTGGGATGTGTTACGATGCACGCGGTAGAGTCATTGCCTATGCCTCGAGGCAGTTAAGGTCTCACGAGGTAAATTATCCTGTTCATGATTTAGAACTAGCTGCGAGTTGTGTTTGCCTTGAAGATTTGGAGGCATTACATATGGTGAGACTTTTCAGATCTTCACCGACCACAAGAGTTTGACATACCTACTGAGCCAGAGAGAGTTGAATTTGAGACAGAGGAGGTGGCTTGAATTATTGAAGGATTATGACTGTACTATCGAGTATCACCACAGGAAAGCTAATGTGGTGGCGGATGCTCGGTAGGAAGTCACATACTAATCTGACTCGATTTAGGCTATGAGGTTGCCTAACTTGATTGATTGAGAGCTTTGAATGTTGAGATGAATCTGGAGCAGGATGGATCTTATTGGCTTCATTGAGGCCGAGACCGATACTTATGGGCCAGGATCAGGAGAGTTCAGGATAAGGATCCTGTTATGGTGAGACTGATTGAGAAAGTGAAAGCTGATTCGAGATCTGAGTTTGATGTGAGAGATGAGACTCTATGGATAGGGCAGAGGCTTTGTGTGCCTGATGTGGATGACTTGAGGCGAGAGATATTAGAGGAGGCTCATATGGCCATATATGCTATGCATCCTGGTACTACCAAGATGTATAACACTCTGAAGCAACATTTCTGGTGGCCTGGTATGAAGAAGCAGGTAGCCGAGTTTGTGTCTAGGTGTTTGACGTGCCAGCAAGTTAAGGCTGAGCACCAGGCTCCAGTAGGGAAGCTTCATTCGTTGCCGATTCCGGAGTGGAAATGGGAACGGGTCACCATGGATTTCATTATGGGGTTGCCTAGGATGCCGAAATGACATGGCGCTATCTGGGTCATAGTGGACGGTTGACTAAATCGGCCCATTTCTTGGCGATGAGGAGAATAATACTATGGATCGAGTTGGCCCGAAGTATGTGGCGGAGATAGTGAGGCTGCAGGGTCCCGATGTCGATAGTGTCACGAGGATCCCAGTTTACGAGGTTACAGCGAGTTTGCGATGCTGCTATGGGTACTAGGCTGAACTTGATCTGCGTTTCATCCTCGAACAGATGGGCGAGTGAGAGGACGATTAAGACTGTTGAGGATATGCTTCGGGAGACTGTTGATAACTTGCATTTTTGTCATGTTAATTGTTTGTGTTTTATGTTCTTTTAGTAGACCCTTGTGATGCTTTATTTGTGTTTTTACGGGAATTTGTATCTTTGCATGTTTTAGGTGACAAAATACAAGGTGACGCGATTTCGATCAAGGCAATACATGGCGAGAGGATTATGAAAGGAAACAAAGAGAGGTTTTAATAATGGTTCACGGTTCCATAAATCAACAACAGTGGAGTGCAACGTTTTAATTAAATTACAAGAGGCAATTAAATGGTCCCATGAAGACTCAACAGTGGAAGCCAGTAAAATGACTCAGGAGAAGTGAGACACAGCAAAAACGACAGCGTCATTGACCAAGCAAGCAGCAAATAGTCATCGAAGCGCATTTACGCAGAGGTAAAAATGCATATGCCAGCAGACGTTGAGGAGAGGTGCAAAACTAACGCATATAGTAGCGCTGGAGCGAAATAAATCAAGGAGAAGGAAGCAAAACGCTGGATCCCACAGTGTGAAACGCTGCGTCCGGAAACAAGCAACAAAGCAACAAGGGTTTGAAGCGTTTTGAAAAGTGACCTTTAATGGTCTAATCACTGCACAGTAGAAAAATGGGCCAGCATCTCTTAACTCAACATACAAGTGTATTAAGAGAATGAGTGGGCTGGAGAATGAATTGAAGAGGGGCCCACGTAATTTAAGGAGAAGGGACAAAACCTAGGGATTGGTGAATGAAAGGGAGGACTACGGCAACTTTGAGAAAAAGAAGGAGAACAGTGACGCAACTTGGAGGGTGACGGTAGCAGGAGAAAAAGAACAAGAAAAAGCCACTGAAAAAGCTAAGGAGAGTGACAGCAGCTGAGGGAAGAAAGCCTTGGAACTTGGAGAAGAATAGTCAAAGGTTACTTTGAGGAGAAAAAGCTTTGAAGCTTTATTGCGGCAACTTGAAAGAGAGGAAGCTAAAGATTACGGCAGCAGCTATAGGAGTTAATTTTTTAGAACAGCATCGCACCTGGAGAACAACAGAAGATAGTTGTCGCCAGTGAGCAATATCTGAGAACAACGTGATTTAATTTCGGTTTCGGTTAAGGTTTAATTCTATTTTTAATTTGTTAATTTCAGTATTAATTGTTAGAGATTAGAATTATGTGTGGCTAAATTCTTAATCTAGACAAGGTACTTGATGTTTGATACATATGATTCGTGAGACTTTCGTGGTTTAATTGTTTTCATGAATTTCTTATGTTTGTTTAATCTCTGTGCTTGAGCGATTAATTATTGTTGAGTTTGTTGATTGATGAGGCCTGTTAATTAATTAACTCAATAATATATTGCCGAATAGATTAGTTAATCCGTGATTGCTGTCTATCGAGTGGTGAATTAATTTCAATTAAGAGGTTAATGGGATTAAATAATTTAGTCTAAATAGATTGCGGGTGTCCCATTACATTAAGCTAAGGCGAGGTCCATTAAATTTATTGCTTCCATAGATTATATTCTGCGGAGCTTTACTCGGGAATAGTCTAATTGGTTAGGGAAATAATCTGCGGAGCTTTACTCGGGGTTATCGAATAATTATGAATGGATTGGTAGATTTGTGTTGTTCATTGTTTGCTATAACTTTGTCCATGGGAATGAACGAAATTTATATTTTTGAGTCTATGATCGAATTATAGTATCAAACGGGAGAGTACCTTGGCTAGGCTTTTATTCATATTAATTTCAATCTTTAATTTTAATTTCTTCTTGCGTGATTTCGTGTTTCTAAAATCAATCATTCCCAAATCAATTATTATTATTATTATTATTTTATTTTTGTTTCGATTTCGCACAAATAAATAATTACTTCATTGGTCTCTGTGGTTCGACCCTATTCACCACTTTACTCGTTTAAGTGTTCTAGAGTAGGAATTTATTTTTGATTGGTTTGACACGCCATCAAATTTTGGCGCCCGTTCTTGGGGACCGGTGTTGAAGTTTTCATTTATTTGTGTTGCTAATCATTTTTTCTTTTCTCTTTAGTTGTTTGCATGCGGCATTGTGTTTACGGTGATTTATTGTTCGATCGAGAGATAGAAGGCGCAAAACAACTCGGAAAGCTACTAAATTGCGTAAAGTCAAGCTTCTACCTGCACAAGTCTTGCTGATCAAGCGAGAATTTGCCTGCCTTTGAGACCGAGTCAGTGGAAGATTTTGAAGAAGCAGAGATGGCAGATCAACAAGCTATTCCACCTGCGCAACCAGCCAGAAATCGAGCCCCTGCAACTCTGAGGGACATGCTTGCACCACCAGTAGAGGATCAGCCTCTATGTATACTGATCTGAGCTGCAGATGATGGGTTTGAGTTGAAGGCTGGGTTGATTCAGGCGTTGTCGAAATTTCATGGGCTACCTTCTGACGACCCGAACAGGCATCTTAAGGATTTTCATGTGGTTTGTTCTAGTTTCAAGCCAAGAGGCATAACTGAGGATCAGTTGAAATTGCGTGCTTTCCCTTTTTCTCTAGAGGGCGCAGCCAGAGATTGGTTATACTATCTTCCGCTTTGGGACGGTGGATACATGGCTGATATGGCGAGATTGTTTTGGAAAAATACTTCCAGCATCGAGTACTGCTAATTTCTTGAGAGATTTGTGGCATCAGACGAAGATCTGAAAACATGTATGAATATTATGAGAGATTGAGAGGCTTTGTGCAAGTTGTCCTCGGCATGGAATTACTGAGCGGCTCCTTATTGGTTACTTCATGATGGGATGTTCTTGAATGATAGGAAGATTCTTGATCTTTGCTAGTGGGGAGCCATAGTGAACAAGACACCTCGAAGCGAAACTTGATTGCAACAATGGCTGCAAATCTTGACAATTCGGTATCGTTCGGACACCTACGACTCGAGGTGTCCATGAGGTAAGTAATTCTAGACTCAAAGTAGACTTGATAAGATTGTTGATTTGTTGGAGAGACAAGTTATTAATTCTTCAATGCCAATAATGTCACTTTGCAAATCTGTAACCAAGGGACCACAAGTCCCTATTTGTCAAATTGTGGATTCGGGGTCATTTCTTGATGCTTGTCCGACTACGCAAGATGGTGCTTGTGGAAGTTTGAAGTTAAAGGCGATCAATGACAATTATCGACCTCAATGGAAATATGATCCTATTGAATACTTACAACCGGGATGGAGGATCATCCTAATATGAGATATGGAATGGGCGTGAAGGATGAGTAGTCGGCGTCGGCCTCGGCCTCGGCGACAACAACAACAACAATATTGAGGCCTAATTACGGCGACCAAATTTCCACCTTGGAGGATCTCATGTCACAGTTGACTACTGCTCAAATGACCACCCATACACAACTGCAGAGTTTGGTTCAATTTGGGCTGATTGACCTGAATTCGAGCTCGAGACGAATAAAAATTTTCAAGAGCGAGGAGCAAATCGGTCGATTGGCGTACTGCAGAATCAAGAGAAATTGCCCTCTCAGCCTACTATCGACCCTAGGCAGAATATCAGTGCCATTACCTTGCGTAGTGGAAAAGAAATCGAAAGTGCTGGAGAACCGCAGAAACTTCAACATGGCCATGTTGAAACTGTTGAGCCAGAAAAAGAGGCAGAAACCGAGGAAATCGTGACAGCTAATCCAGAAAGGCCACCATTCCCACACAGGTTGGCTAAGAAGAAGAAATTGCAGAATGAAGAGGAGATCTTAAAGATTTTTGAAAAGGTGGAGATCAACATTCCCTTTCTCACATTGCTTAGGCAAACACCACGATACTGCAAATTTCTGAAGGACTTGGTTACTAGCATGACCAAGATGAGAGGCAATCAGCGTGTGGTGATGAGTGAGAATGTCTCAGCAGTGTTGCAGGGTAAGTTACCGATAAAGGAGAAGGACCCAGGTATGTTTACCATTCCTTGTAAAATTGGCAATATTGGTATAGAACGGGCTATGCTAGATTTAGGAGCTTCTATAAATCTTATGCCATTGTCCATTTATACTACATTGAATGCTGGTCCATTGAAGCAAGATGGGGTGATTTTGACACTGGTTGATCGCACCACTAGGTACCCTGAAGGTTTGTTAGAGGATGTTTTAGTGCAGGTTGATGATTTGGTATTCCCTGCAGATTTTTATGTGATGAGAATGGAGGATGAAGGGTCACATGCTTCTAGAATGATGTTGTTAGGACGCCCATTTTTTAGCACTTCTAGGAAAAAAATTGATGTTCATAGGGGGACTTTAACTATGGAGTTTGATGGTGCCAAAGTTACATTCAATATTAATAACACCATTAAGCATCCTGTTGATTATTGTACAGCTTTTGTTGTTGATTGTATCAACCCCTTGACTGAGAAAGTTCTCGAGTTGTGTGTTGATGATATTTTGCAGGTTGCGATAACTGACAACATTACTCCTGCGAAGCTATCAGAGATCGAGACTGAATGGGTAGTCTGCGAGGTATGGTCTATCACGATCTGAGTTTGCGGCATTCTGAGTTGCATCGGCATATTCTGACAACCACTTGAAGATTGACGGCAATAAATTACTCCATCCATTCTTGACCGCCGACACTTTGGAGCTTAAGGCATTACCTCGCACCTCAGTATGTCTTCTTGGGGAGGCGAAACAATGCTGTGATTGTTTCCAATCGGTTGAAGCGATCGGAGGAGGAGAAGCTTATCCGTGTACTTAGGGAGAATAAGGAAGCTATTGGATGGTCGATTGCGGACATCAAAGAATTAGCCTACCATCTGCATGCATCGAATCTGTTGGAGGATGATTGCAAACCCAATGAGCAACCTCGGCGTCGATTGAATCCACCAATGATGGAGGTTGTAAAAGGAGATATTGAAATTATTGGCGTGAGCGTGATCTATGTTATTTCGGATAGCAAGTGGGTAAGTCCAACACGGTAGTTCCTAAAAAGCGGCATTACTGTTGTTGAGAATGAAAAAGGTGAATTAGTACCTTAGAGTTCAAAATGGGTGGCGTGTGTGTATTGATTTGAGAAAGTTGAATCTTGCTACCGTAAAGATCATTTTCCTTTACGTTTATTGATCAAATGCTTGAGAGACTTGCGGTCGTTCTCACTATTCTTTGTTAGAAGCGGTTATTAGAACTTTCACAGATTCATGTAATACTGAAGATCGGGAAAAGCGACATTCACTTGTCCGTTTGGCACTTTCACCTACAAGCGCATGCCATTTGGTCTCTGCAATGCCCCGGCGACATTTCAGAGATGTATGGTAAGTATCTTTTCTGACTATGTAGAGGAGATCATTGAAGTTTTCATGGATGACTTTACTGTATACGGAGATTCCTTTACATCTTGTTTAGAAAATTTGAGGAAAGTGTTGAAAAGATGCATTGAAAAGAATCTTGTGCTTAATTATGAAAGTGTCATTTCATGGTTAATCGAGGCATCATATTGGGTCATATAGTTTGGCTAGGGGCATTGAAGTGGATAAGTCAAAATTGATGTGATTAGCTCATTGCCTTGCCCATGAATGTGCGGAAATACGCTCCTTTCTTGGTCATGCGAGTTTTACTGAGCGGTTCATCAAGATTTTTCAAGATAGCTCATCAATGAGCAACCTCCTGAAAGATGTGTCGTTTGAATTGATGAAGATTGCAAAAGGCGTTTGACATTACGAAGGAAAAGCCGCTTCGCACCTATCATCAAACCACGGAATGGAACATCCCTTCGAGCTCATGTGCGATGCCATAACTTCTGTTGTAGGGCGGTTCTTGGGCGGAAGGTAGGCCGTGACCCTCATGTGATCTATTATGCATCAAAGGCGTTGGATAGTGCTCAACAAAACTATTCAACCACAGAGAAGAAATGTTTCTTTGTGGTCTTGGCATTAGAAATTCGATCATACTTGCTTGATGCGAAGGTGATAGTGTATTGGACCATGCGCGCCGATATCTAATGAGCAAAAGGATCTGAAGCCAAGACTTATCGGATGGGTTCTTCGCTGCAAGAATTTGACATTGAGGTCCGAGATAAAAAGGAGCGGAGAACCTGTCGCAGATCACTGAGTAGGCTCTGAACACTACGGAGATTATTTGGTCATTCTTGAGGAGTTTCACGATGAGCAGTTATTCACGGTGACTTCACATGGCCATGTCGAAACCCGTGATGCAGATTTGGTCAATTTTATCACCGAATGGCTATCCGGTTGGTATCACGTCGCTTGTGCCATAAATCGAAGAATGATGCGGTATTATATTTGGGATGATCCATATTTATGGAAAATGTGCTCGATCAAATTGTGCGAAGGTGCATACACGAATCAAATTTCTTCCATATTGCAATTTTGTCATGCATCGCTTGTCGTGGCCATTTGGCCCTAATAGACAACTAGGAAAGTCTTGAATCTGGTTTTCTTGGCGGATATTTTTGAGATTCTTATGCATTTTGCAAAGCATGTGACAGGTGCCAAATGACTGGCAATATTGGCCGGAGAAATGAAATGCCTCAGACCCCGATTATTATTTGTGAGATATTTGATGTGTGGGGTATTGATTTTATGGGCCCTTTTCCATCATCATTTGGTTTCCAGTACATTTTATTAGCTGTCGATTATGTTTCGAAATGGGTAGAGGCAAAAGCTACTCGTACTAATGATTCTAAGGTTGTTGTCGATTTTGTGAAAACTAATATCTTTGTCAGGTTCGGCACCCCGAAAGCAATCATTAGTGATCGTGGGACTCATTTCTGCAACAGAGTGTTTGCTGCATTATTGCAGAAATATGGAGTTGTGCACAGGACCTCCACGGCCTATCATCCGCAAACCAATGGATTGGCGGAGTTGTCCAATCGAGAGGTAAAGAGTATATTGGAGAAAACTGTGAACTTTAGCAGGAAAGATTGGAGCAGGCGCTTGGACAATGCTCTATGGGCTTACTGCACTGCCTACAAAACGCCATTAAATATGTCTCCTTACAGACTTGTTTATGGCAAGGCCTGTCATCTGCCAGTGGAAGTTGAGCATCGAGCGTTTTGGGCTGTAAAGCAGTGCAACATGAATTTTGATGTTGCGGGGCAACAAAGAAAGTTGCAGATTCAGGAATTGGAAGAATTACGGAACCATGCTTTTGACAACGTTGTTACATACAAGGCCAAAACTAAAGCTTTTCATGACAAGCAGCTTTCTTACAAAAAGTTTAAAGTCGGAAAAAAGGTACTTTTATTTAATTCAACTTTGAAACTTTTTGCAGGAAAATTGCGATCCAAATGGACTGGGCCTTTCGTGGTTACAAAGGTTTATTCTCACGGTGCTGTGGACATTAAAAGCATGGAAATAGGAAAAATTTTAAAGGTGAATGGCCATCGTTTGAAACCATTTTATGAAGGATTTCAACCCCACTCCGTCGAAGTTAACTCTTTGAATGAACCTTCATACAATTGAATGGGGCTCGTGTCGGACTATGACGTTAAACAAGCAGCGCTTCTTGGGAGGCAACCCAAGGTTTGCTTTTATTTTATTCTTGCAATTTAATTTTTAGTTGTTAAGTAATTTTGTCGGTTTGTTGTTTTTCAGCATTTTTCCATTCATTCTCTGTTCCAATACTTTGCTGAATATCACTTGGTCGAGAGGATTTTATTGCCTTGCAGGACAGTACATTTTGATTAGTTTTGGCCACTGACGTGCAAAAGAGAAGTCTTGCGTGGAAGGAATCAAGGCTTGGTGTTATGCCTATAATTGCACCAAGAGCCCATTAATTCTTGAAGCCTATCTTTCTATCCATTCCCTTTACCCAAACATGAAACCCATTAACTTTACCCACTTCAAGCCCATCAGCCCATCAAACTCCCCCAATTCACCTAAATCCCTAACTCTCATTTCACCTTCCATCACTGTCGCACCAACTACACAGCACCACATAACCTTCCCCAACGACCACGCACACCACCCGACATCGATCGACAAAGCCTTCCACGCTACCACGACTCCAGCAGCACCAGACCTGCGTGGACCACGTCTCATTTCCTACCAAGCATCCAGCCAACGCCCAGCACCAGCGCACCAAGCAGCCTACCCACGCACACTTCAGCAGCCAACCACCCACGATAACAGCATTCTCCTTGTGCACTACTGGCCTTTTCATTTTAACGCCATTTGTCTCTTTGCTCCTTCCGTTTCACTGCTACTTTAATTTCATTTGCTGATTGAATTTCTTGTGCTGATTTAATTTCATTTGCCACTGCTGATTTAATGATTTTTGTTGCTTTGCTCCTTGTTTTGTGCGTTGTCATTGCTGCATTTTTGCGTGTTCTCTCTAGCGTTTTGGCTTCATTTCCATAGCTAATTTCCTGCTCTTTGTTGTGTTCTGTGATTATCTGAATTTGAAGGTTAATTTTCCCAGCTAGGAACTATGCCTAGAAAATCCGGCCGTAGCTCTACTAGACCGACAGATTCTGCTCCAATTCGACGGTCCACTCGTAAACGTCCGGCAGCAACACCATCCCCTCCACCTCCCATTGATGTATATGACAGTGACGACGAGCAGAATGTGGCAGAGGAGATTCCTACTGCCAATGAAGAGAATGACCAACCTAACGTGGCAGAAGGCGTAACAGAAACCGACACTGCGACCCTTCCACAGGAGCGTCGACGCCGCTCCCGGTCCGAACGTGGTCCGCGCATCCAGAGGAATAACCTCACAGCACACGGACAAGATGAAAATTTGGGGTATGAGGCTGATGAGGATATCCGCTTACTCAACCAACTTAAAGGGAGAACAATTTGCCCGGGACGGTATGTGGACGAATCTTGCCTCACTTCAATTTTCAATCTCGGTTTCGGACTTTAGTGAATAATCTAGGATTGTCTGTGTTTGTTGATCTGCGACTTCCAATCTTTAAAGAATTAGTGCAGGATTTTTATACCTCTTTTAAGTTTGCAATGCCCGATAATGGTGATATCACTACACCGGATCTGGTTCGGTTCCGGATCTTAGAGCGTAATTTTTCTATGTCTATTAATGACTGGAATGTAGTGTTAGGTTTCATACCTGAGTCTATGCTTTCTCATTATTCCTATATAAATTCTTTTTGTGATTATCCTGACTGGTTTGATGAGAAAGAGACTTACTCACTGTTATCCGCTGATCCACAACGGTATAATCCAAGTTCTTCTAAAGCTAATTCTTTACTTGATCCAGTGCATAGAATTTTCCACCGTTTTTTGGCATTTAATTTTTCAGGAAAAACCAACAATGTGCATGTCATTTCCAAAGCCGAGCTCTTTCTTGTATGGTGTGCTCAAAATAGTATGTGCGTTAACATGGGCTATTTTTACATAACACATATTATGTACATCTTGGCACATCGCACACATCCATTAATTTTGGGCTCTATGACCACACTGCTTGCGGTTAAACTTTGTAATTTTGATCTTTGCCGTTTTCATCCATTAACCCCAGGACCAAAGGTCCTCGCCTTGGATATGAGTGCTCTTTGCAAGATGTAGGTTACTCGAGCGTTAGCTGACGGAGAGTTTGTTGTCCAACCACTGGATGTTGATAAAGCCGAGTCCTCTCGCACTCCATCCATGGTACTTTTGGAGCAAATGGGGAGACTGGAACGAAGACAAAGCACTTTGGAAAATTTATTCCACAAGCTACAAGCTCAGGTCACCAGAATCGAGAGCAACTTAGCCCACTGGTTCAAATGTAGTGGTCATGGCAATCCACCACATCCACCGTCACCTCCAAGCGTCATTTAGAGAAGCTTTTTCTTACCCTTTACTTTTTACTATTTTTTTCTTTAATTTGCAAACATTGAGGACAATGTTTGGTCTAAAGTGTGGGGGTAGGATTTAGGTTCAATTTTGCATGACATTTTCAGGTTTAGTGGGTGAATGATTGATTTTCTTGATTTTGTGCTTCAAGTGTCACATCTTTACTCTTGCTTGAACTTGAAGATTTTCACTTGTAATTGCATATTTTAGTTTAAAAATCCATGAAAATTGAAAAAAAAAATTTGAAAAACACAAAAAGATTTTTCTTTTTTTTTGCATGCTTTTTCACCTTAAGTGTTTAGTTTTGTCTTTTGATCTCCCAATGATTGATAAGAATATGAGTATTATAGGTGAGAGTTAATCTTTGATATTTGAATCATGAACTTGGTGAATGAGTTTTTATGTGAGATTTAAGGTTGATAGCTTGTGGATTGATCTTGGAACTACATTGTGTTAACTTAATAGATGATTGTCCCATGTGAGATTTTGAACCTTCAACATAATTCTTTGACGTGTGTTCATTCAATGTTTTGTATCTCTAGAACTTGCTTGATATCTTGTTAAGACTACACTTTTACATGCATGCATGAAGATGATAAAGGCACTTAGGATTTTAACCACTTGACCAAAAAGCCAACCCAAAGCATGTTATCCACTAGTGAGCCCATTTGAGCTTATTATCTGTTCTTTGCTTTACCATGTTTAACTTAACCTTTTCTTAATTGATTTATCTTTCTAACCCTTATCATGGTTAGTAGAGCATGCTTGTTGAGTTAAACTTGTGAAGGTTGCGCATATAGGAATATCAGTGGTATATAACTTGTATTGTGCTTGTTGTCAATGGGGAAGGAATCGAAAAACAAATTGAAAAAAAAAACAAAGAAAAGAAAAGGACTCCCCATGTGCTTGATTGATAAATGTTTGGGGAATGAAAATTCAAAGAAAAGAAAAACAAACAAACAGAGAGAGATGTGCTTAATTGTTTGATGATATGCAAGATGCGCACATATGTGTTATTGATTATCTGTTATGCTCTACTCACTATGATGATTAGCCTTTTCTTACCTTTCTTTTACCATACCCTTAAACCAGCAAGTTGCATCCTTGTTTAAGACCTCTTGATTTATGTTATGCATGTAATACTTAGTAGTGTATTCAAGATTGAAGAGCAAGCTTATGGTAGAGCATTGCATTGTTTGAATTTATGAGAGTTAAAACACATTTGAGCCATAAACACTTGAGTGTTGGAGTGTATGACAATGAGAGGACCTATTATTTTAACATGGTGTAAATTTCCTCTAAATCTATCTTGCAAGCTTGCTTGACTCTTACATTTAAAATGAGTTCATTATTTTTATGGATTAAATATCGCGGGTTCCTTCTTGTTTATAATCATTGTATGTCTCTGAGGTTGTTGGGAGGTTGGAAGAAAAAACTTGACACTTAAGAAAATGTTTCATGCATTTGCATATTTATTTCTTTTTGTTTTGCATCCATACTTAGTTTTTGCATTCTTGGTTTCGTTAGGCTTTCAAAATTTATGTTTTTAACTTTCCTCGAGGACGAGCAAGAGTTAAGTGTGGGGGAGTTTGATAACTTGCATTTTTGTCATGTTAATTGTTTGTGTTTTATGTTCTTTTAGTAGACCCTTGTGATGCTTTATTTGTGTTTTTACGGGAATTTGTATCTTTGCATGTTTTAGGTGACAAAATACAAGGTGACGCGATTTCAGTCAAGGCAATACATAGCAAGAGGATTCGCAAAGGAAACAGCAGAGGTTTTAATAATGGTTCATGGTTCCATAAATCAACAACAGTGGAGTGCAACGTTTTAATTAAATTACAAGAGGCAATTAAATGGTCCCATGAAGACTCAACAGTGGAAGCCAGCAAAATGACTCAGGAGAAGTGAGACACAGCAAAAACGACAGCGTCATTGACCAAGCAAGAAGCAACAAATAGTCACCAGAAACGACGACGCAGAGGTAAAAACGCATATGCCAGCAGACGTTGAGGAGAGGCGCAAAACTAACGCATATAGTAGCGCTGGAGCGAAATAAATCAAGAAGAAGGAAGCAAAACGCTGGATCCCACAGCGTGAAACGCATGCGTCCGGAAACAAGCAGCAAAGCAACAAGGGTTTGAAGCGTTTTGAAAAGTGACCTTTAATGGTCTAATCACTGCACAGTAGAAAAATGGGCCAGCATCTCTTAACGCAACATACAAGTGTATTAAGAGAATGAGTGGGCTGGAGAATGAATTGAAGAGGGGCCCACGTCATTTAAGGAGAAGGGACAAAACCTAGGGATTGGTGAATGAAAGGGAGGACTACGGCAACTTTGAGAAAAAGAAGGAGAACAGTGACACAACTTGGAGGGTGACGGCAGCAGGAGAAAAAGAACAAGAAAAAGCCACTGAAAAAGCTAAGGAGAGTGACAGCAGCTGAGGGAAGAAAGCCTTGGAACTTGGAGAAGAATAGTCAAAGGTTACTTTGAGGAGAAAAAGCTTTGAAGCTTTATTGCGGCAACTTGAAAGAGAGGAAGCTAAAGATTATGGCAGCAGCTATAGGAGTTAATTTTTTAGAACAGCATCGCACCTGGAGAACAACAGAAGATAGTTGTCGCCAGTGAGCAATATCTGAGAACAACGTGATTTAATTTCGGTTTCGGTTAAGGTTTAATTCTATTTTTAATTTGTTAATTTCAGTATTAATTGTTAGAGATTAGAATTATGTGTGGCTAAATTCTTAATCTAGACAAGGTACTTGATGTTTGATACATGTGATTCGTGAGACTTTCGTGGTTTAATTGTTTTCGTGAATTTCTTATGTTTGTTTAATCTCTGTGCTTGAGCGATTAATTATTGTTGAGTTTGTTGATTGATGAGGCTGTTAATTAATTAACTCAATAATAAATTGCGAATAGATTAGTTAATCCGTGATTCTTTGTCTCATCGAGTGGCGAATTAATTTCAATTAAGAGGTTAATGGGATTAAATAATTTAGTCTAAATAGATTGCGGGTGTCCGATTACATTGGCTAAGGCGAGGTCCATTAGAATTTATTCTTGCCATAGATTATATTACATGAGCTTTACTCGGAATAGTCTAATTGGTTAGGGAAATAATCTGCGCTTTACTCGGGGTTATCGAATAATTACGAATGGATTGGTAGATTTGTGTTGTTCACTGTCTGCTATAACTTTGTCCATGGGAATGAACGAAATTTATATTTTTGAGTCTATGATCGAATTACAGTATCAAACGGGAGAGTACCTTGGCTAGGTTTTTATTCATATTAATTTCAATCTTTAATTTTAATTTCTTCTTGCGTGATTTCGTGTTTTTAAAATCAATCATTCCCAAATCAATTATTATTATTATTATTATTTTATTTTTGTTTTCGATTTCGCACAAATAAATAATTACTTCATTGGTCTCTGTGGTTCGACCCTATTCACCACTTTACTCGTTTAAGTGTTCTAGAGTAGGAATTTATTTTTGATTGGTTTGACACGCCATCAACAGGGATCCCAGATTTACTTCGAGGTTCTGGCAGAGTTTGCAGTCTACTATAGGTACTAGGCTGAACTTTAGTACAGCGTTTCATCCTCAGACAGATGGGCAGAGTGAGAGGACGATTAAGACTGTTGAGGATATGCTTCGGGCTTGTGTATTGGAGTTCAGAGGAGCAAGGGATCAGTATCTAGCCCTAATTGAGTTTGCTTATAACAATCACTATCACAGTAGCATCGGGATGGCACCATATGAGGCACTGTATGGGCGACCGTGTAGATCGCCTTTGTATTGGGATGAAGAGGGCGTGAGGATGATTGAGGGTCCTGAGCTGATTCAGATCTTGTTGATAAGGTGAAATCGATTGGAGTCGCATCAAAGCGGCTCGGGATGAACGTAAGAGCTATGTGGATCAGCATAGGAGAAACATTGAGTATAATGTGGGCGACAGAGTATTCTTACGGGAGTCACCGTGGCGTGGTGTACTGACATTTGGGAGAAAGGGTAAGTTAAGCCCTAGGTACATTGGTCCATGATTGGACCAAATTTATACTATAAATTAGGCCCGTTTTCTTTAGTAATTATGCATCTGTTGACTCCTGATTTATGATTTTTATGTTTATTTTGGTCCCGCACATTGAGTTTTGATAAATTGCACATTGTCAGTATTTTGTTGTCATTTATCATTAATTTTGCATAATTTTTATTGGAACAATTGATACTGCAAATGGGTTGAATTTTGTAGGACCAAAGGAGTCAACATCTAAAAAGTCAACACGCTGCGAGATTCGCTGAGACGAATCAGACCCTCCGTTCGCCGCAGCAAATTAATGGCATTTAATTTATTATTGCGACGAGTGACCAAATGCATTCGCCGCAATAACTACAACCATTCGCCATGGCGAATGTCGGTAACCCGACCTATATTGGGCAAAGTATCCACCGATTCGACCCGCTGCACGTATCCCTATAAAACTTGCCAATTAGGGCAATTTAGAGAGCGGCCATGATGTTTCTTTTTCGTCTTCTCGAGCTTAGTTCTTCGTTCACTATTTTCTCTGTTTGTTTCCTTTTCTTCTCTTTTTAGTTTTGATAGTTTTATATTGTGTTTGTTTGAGTTCGATCGCAGGCGGCGTTCACCGCTTTCATCTTTTCATCTCCAGATATCCACGTTATTGTCTTCATCTTCCGGTTTGTCGTCGATCATGACTATCGGTGATTCTCCAAGATGATGGAGTCATCCGAGTCATGGCGGCTAAACTCTTAGTCTCCGGAAATGTAATGCAGGTCCGAGTTCTTGAGCTTCAAGGGTAATCAACATCGTTTAGATTTCTGTTATAAACTTGTAACGATCCGAGTTGGTATTATTACGATGTATAACCGATTGAGTCTTGCTATAGTTTAGTAGGACGTTAAACTTTGATTTGTGTTAATGTTTGATTATTGTTGAATGCTGTTTTTAAATACATGGAGTTCATGTATATCAGTTGGATGATTGCATCAATTAATTTAATCTTCCTAGTTGTGTTTGATTAAGTTGGTTGTGTTTTTATTCAAATGATTTGTTGCATTAATCATTCATAGCATACACTAAGGGTTTTAACAAGTTTTAATTAATCGAGTTGATTAATTAATTCTTGGACTTAACGAGTTATTAAGGTTTATTTTCAAACTTAGTGGATTTCAAACCCGATATTATTTTGAACGATGATGACCCGAGCTACATTTTCAGGAGAGTTTTTATTAATTATTTTCAGTCCCATTTAATTTCAATTGCCTTATCTTCTCAAAATCCTAAAAATATTTATCTTTGCTTTGGTCTAGTTTAATTTTAGATTAATCACTCAAAACCCCCTTTTTATTGCTTTAATTGCATGCATCATTCAAACATTAGGCTAGTCTAGGATCAATTGATGCATTAGTTCCTTGAGAGTCGACCCGAGGTTGCATCCTGTATTGCAATCCTTGGTATAAATTTAATTTGACCGGCTTCCAGGGATCAATTTTAATATTGAACGATAAACCGCCGATCAAATTTTGGCGTCGTTGCCGGGGAATCAAATTAATTGGTTCTCTAGGTTAGCCAGTGTTTGTTTTGATTTTAATTTTTGTTTGCATTTTGTTTACATTGCATAATTTCATTTAATTTCTATTCCTTAAGTGTTTTAGTGTTAATCTGTTTGTTATTTCATTACGCTTTGTTTTAAGTGTTTATTACGATTGTTCTTGTTTATTGTGCGTAATTTTAAGTTAATTCTGTTTGCCTTGCTTGTTCAGGCTTCTTGGGCGTGACGAGTTCCTCATTAAATCACAATGAGTTCATCCGTCATTACGCGAGTTTATATTCGCCGCAATGAACATTCTGATTTTATTCATTCGCGCAATGAGTTCTTACGTCGCAATAACTTGAGTGAATGAAGCCTTGCTATCCGCTATCGGTTTAGTGAGCTATCTTAGGTGAACTTCTCTTGTGCATGCCCCGTAGACTTAGGCTAGTTCATTTTCAACCTGAAATTGGCGACACCTTGAACAAGCGAGGAAGAACAAGAGAGAGCAAGCAAGACTTAACACGCTAGAGCAATTAGAAATTGATATGGTGAGCATCGAAATTTCCTGGATGCCAATCTAGGAGCGAAGATCATGGATTAAATGGTGATCGGGAAAGAGTCGATGAGAACATAGGGAACAACAGCGAGAAACGATCGAGAAGCTACGACCTCGGACGTCAATTATGACCCCTTCACCGCAGCTTCGCCTGAATTTGAAGTTAAGGGCTATTGATCAATTCTCTCCCAAATTTCACGGTTTGGCGGGAGAAGATCCCTACATGCATTTACAAGTCGACAATGATTTGTCAAAGCATGAAACCCGTAGGAGCTCCCTAGATCATGTCTTTGTGGAAGGTGTTTCACTTATCCCTAGAAGGAAAGGCCCGGAGTGGTACATGAGCCTCCCAAGGCATGTCGCGAATGCTACCATAGTTGGGCCAACTTGAGAAAAGCTTTCTGGAAAAATATTTTCCAGCCTCGAGGACTTCGTCAATGCGAAGAAATCTATTACGCCAAGCAAGACTATGACGAGTCCTTGTATGACTATTGGAGCAATTTCAGATCTGTTGTCTAGGTGCCCCATCATCAAATCCGGATGAACAGACATGTTCAATACTTCATGATGGGGTGAAGAATCAAGAACAAGGGATGTTGGATCTTTGCCGGGAGGATCGTTGATCGACCTCACCGCTCCAGAAGCGTGGGCCTTGATTAAGAGGATGGCCCTAAATCATCAGCAGTATAGTGTCAGAGATTCCAGAAGTGTCCAGGAAGTGGGAGCCATGTCGGCTCAGACAAAAAGGATGGAAAGCCTGGAATCAAAGGTGGATTCCTTAGAGCATAAGATAACTTCACAGCTGTCCTCTATTACGGCGGAGCTGAAGAATTTGAATGTGCATCGCCCATCAACTTCCACTGAACTAGTCGCACCTAGTTGCGAATCTTGTGGGTCGATGATGCACATTTCAAGTGTTTGTCTGGCGAGATATGAAGAAGTCTCCGCAATGTATCAAGGTAGACAGGATCGAAATGGGACCCATTCCAACACATATAATGAGGATGGAGATCCCACCCAAATTTTAGTTGGAGGAGTAACGAGGGAAGAGCACCAAACCGCTTTCAACAAGGGAGTGGAGCTGGACAATCTACAAACCAGTTCCAGGATCAACAAGCGTTGACAGTGCAACAACCACCGCCACCCAAGGAGGACACCAACCAACTGCTGCATGGTATGATGACGTTGATGAAAGAGGAACGAACTTCCACAACAAATCAATTCAACGCCATCGCAAACCTCATCCAACAGGACTCAGCTAAGAATGCTGCCGCTTTAGTGCCTTGGAGAAACGCATGGATCAATGGGAAACCAAGGCCGAGAACTTGAACTCATATGTCACTCAATTGTCTAATAATTTGAGTGACAACCAAGCTAAAGTAATGGACCATTCCTCCAACACGGTGATTAACCCAAGAGTTTAAATGCAATTGAGTTGAGGAGGAAAGAAAGTGCACTTCAACATTCACAAGAAGAAGAATGCACCGAGGAAATTGAGGTTGAAGAAGCGCCTCAAGTGAGAGAGAAGCAAGCTGTGCGATCAGAGAGTGATCGCGAAGAAGAATTGTTGAGAAATAAGAAGCAATCACCAATTGAGGATAAAGAGCAATCATCGAGCATATTAGGAAGAAGAACGATAAGGATAAATCGAGCAAAATGACCTCGCCATGAAGGAAGTCAACTTAAAGGACCTCCTTTTCGAACTCTTATTTGATGAGCAAGCGCTTAAGAGAAAACAACATGAAAAGAAATCATTGACTTGTTTGGGAAAGTGGAAGTGAATGTGCCTTTGCTATATTTGGTAAAGCGAGTTCGGCCCACGCTAAATATTTAAAGGATGCGTGTACAAATAAGAAGAAGTTTAGGCCCAATGAGAGAGTGCAGTGAGCTCGAATGTTTCAGCCTTGTTTAAGCCACGATACCAAGAAATGTCGGACCACGGATCTTTTACCATCCCTTGCACATTAGGGAAAGTGACCATAGGTAGAGCTTTACTAGATCTAGGGGCGCGATAAATGTGATGCCCGAGTCGAGATATAAGACCTTGGGAGTGAAGAGTATTAAGCCCACATCATTATTCTCCGGTTAGGCGATAGGTCATTTAGGCATCCGTGGGAATTATTGAGGACATTACGGTCCAGTCAAAGGCTTAGTGTTTCTGCGGATTTTACGTGTTGGACATGTCTCTTGAAGTGGTGCAGACACTTCTCTAATCCTTGGGCGACCCTTCCTTCTGGACGGCAAGTACAATGATCGGTATGAAGGAAGGAAGATCACCATGGAGGTTGGAGATCAACAAGTTAGCTTCAACATGTATGAAGCTATGAAGCACCTAACGAGGATTACTCCTTGCTTGGGGTGAATATGCTTGATGTTGTGATTGATGATGCTTGTTACGAATTTGCGAAACTCTAACCCCGACCACTAATGATCTCTTTGGAGGCGGTTTCTATTTTGATGATAGTGCGAGTGCTTATTCGGATCGGGAATGGACATGGGCTGCCCAGACCCAAGTTGTTGACATGGCGCTTGGATATCAACCGCGTCCATCCCGAAAGCTACAAGATCCACCTTGAGCACCGGTGTTTCTTTTCTGCATTTTCAATATATTTGTGCACATTATTTGATTTGACTTAAAATGTTGTGTTGCATGAGCGTATTGTTTAAGTGTGGGGAAGAAACCCATCGATGGAATAGTTGTAGTTAAGTAGGATTTTCATTTATGTTTGATAAATTGATTCCCTATTTTGTCTATTTGTGTTTTACGCCTTTTACGTGTGCTCGCTACTTTTGTCATTGTGGACAATGCCATGTCTAAGTGTGGGGAGTCGTTCCTTTATATTTTGCATTGTACACCTATTAAAACTTGTGCATAATTTTGTGGGCCGTTGCTTTTCTTGATAAATTTGGACTCAATCAAAACATTTTCTCGCACTTGTTCTTTTGTGCCCTTGCATGCAAAACCCTTATAAGTTTCAAACGATACTTGAGTTTTTGAAAATGCTCTCCATTCTTGAGCGATAATTGGATCGACAAAATTTTAACTTTGAAGTTTTCAAAACTAAGTAAATGGGAGCATGCTAACAAGGTAGCATTTTAAGTTTTAAGACTTGAGATTGATCATTGAGACAAAACCTTGTTGGAAGGATATTCGAGCCAAATTTTCTTCTATATTTTGTGTGCATCTACTTAGTCCATTCTTCTCTAGAACTTGTGTGAGTTTTACTCAAAGCTTGATGGACTAGATTTTTGTTGATATGATAGAGGCATTCCTTCTTTCAACCCTTTCCCCAAACACCAACCCTTAAATACTTTTTCCCTTGCTAGCTCCTTGAGCCTTTTTGTTATGAGCATTTGCATACATATTAAGATGATGTCAGTAGTCTATGTTTTGTAATTTAAAAAAAAAAATTTTGAAAAAGGAAAAAAGTGTTAGTCTTGTGTATCCCGAAAAGGGATACTAATGTGTTGTATCCCAAAAAGGGATTAGCATCTCAAAATGAGATATTAAAAAAAAAGTGTGTATATTCAATTTATCTCAGTGTCTAGTTTTAGTTTTGTTGTTGACATCAATTCCTCACTTCATGCGCATGCTCATACTATTTCTTTCTTTCACTTCATCCATTCATTTAGCCTTCCGCTCATTACAACCCTGAAAGACCTCTTGATTTTCAAATTGATAGTCCTTGTAGTGGAGAAATAAAATTGATACAAGCCTATGGTAGGAGATGTACTAAGCAGATTGAGAGAAAATATTCCTACTATACAAGTGAGTTGGCGTAAACACCATATCCCGAGTGATTCTCATTGTTCAATCTCATGTGCTTAAATTCTTTCAATGTTTCTTTTATTAGCACTCTTTCAATTTCTTTGCGTTAGACTTACGATAAAGTGGATTGAGTCAATTTTGGTTATTGTTTGAACATGGGCAGAATTTTCTTTTACTCTTGTACCTTTTTGACTCTTATAAGCTTTGTTCAGGAGTACAAAGGTTTAAGTGTGGGGGAATTTGATTGGACCAAATTTATACTATAAATTAGGCCCGTTTTCTTTAGTAATTATGCATCTGTTGACTCCTGATTTATGATTTTTATGTTTATTTTGGTCCCGCACATTGAGTTTTGATAAATTGCACATTGTCAGTATTTTGTTGTCATTTATCATTAATTTTGCATAATTTTTATTGGAACAATTGATACTGCAAATGGGTTGTATTTTGTAGGAGCAAAGGAGTCAACATCTAAAAAGTCAACACGCGCGAGATTATTTGAGGCGAATCGAGACCCTCAGATTCGCAAAGAAATTAATGGCATTTAATTTATTCGCTCGACGAGTGACCAAATGCATTCGCCGCAATGAACTACAACCATTCGCCATAGCCAAATGTCGGGTAACCCGACCTATATTGGGCAAAGTATCCACTGATTAGACCCGACTGCGTATCCCTATAAAACTTGCCAATTAGGGCAATTTAGAAAGCGGCCGCCATGATGTTTCTTCTTCGTCTTCTCAGTTTTAGTTCTTCGTTCACTATTTTCTCTGTTTGTTTCCTTTTCTTCTCTGTTTTAGTTTTGATAGTTTTTATATTGTGTTTGTTTGAGTTCGATCATGACGGCGTTCACCGCCTTCATCTTTTCATCTCCAAGATTCCACGTCATTGTCTTCATCTTCCAGTTTGTCGTCGATCATGACTATCGGTGATTCTCCAAAGAAGATGGAGTCATCCGAGTCATGGCGGCTAAACTCTTAGTCTCCGGAAATGTAACAGAGTCCGAGTTCTTGAGCTTCAAGGGTAATCAACCTTGTTTTAGATTTGGTTATGAACTTGTAACGATCCGAGTTGGTATTATTACGATGTATAACCGATTGAGTCTTGCTATAGTTTAGTAGGACGTTAAACTTTGATTTGTGTTAATGTTTGATTATTGTTGAATGCTGTTTTAAATACATGGAGTTCATGTATATCGGTTGGATGATTGCATCAATTAATTTAATCGCCTAGTTGTGTTTGATTAAGTTGGTTGTGTTTTATTCAAATGATTTGTTGCATTAATCATTCATAGCATACACTAAGGGTTTTAACAAGTTTTAATTAATCGAGTTGATTAATTAATTCTTGGACTTAACGAGTTGTTAAGGTTTATTTTGAAACTTAGTGGATTTCAAACCCGATATTATTTTGAACGATGATGACCCGAGCTACATTTTCAGGAGAGTTTTTATTAATTATTTTCAGTCCCATTTAATTTCAATTGCCTTATCTTCTCAAAATCCTAAAAATATTTATCTTTGCTTTGGTCTAGTTTAATTTTAGATTAATCACTCAAAACCCCCTTTTTATTGCTTTAATTGCATGCATCATTCAAACATTAGGCTAGTCTAGGATCAATTGATGCATTGGTTCCTTGAGAGTCGACCCGATGTTGCATCCTGTATTGCAATCCTTGGTATAAATTTAATTTGATCGGTTTCCAGGGATCAATTTTAATATTGAACGATAAACCGCCGATCAAATTTTGGCGCCGTTGCCGGGGAATCAAATTAATTGGTTCTCTAGGTTAGCCAGTGTTTGTTTTGATTTTAATTTTTGTTTGCATTTTGTTTGCATTGCATAATTTCATTTAATTTCTGTTCTGCTTAAGTGTTTTTAGTGTTAATCCTGTTTGTTATTTCATTCTGCTTTGTTTTAAGTGTTTATTCTGATTGTTCTTGTTTATTGTGCGTAATTTTAAGTTAATTCTGTTTGCCTTGCTTGTCTGTGCTTCTTGGCTGTGACGAGTTCCTCATTCGTCACAGCGAGTTCATCCGTCGCTGCAGCGAGTTTATATTCGCCGCAGCGAACATTACAGTTTTATTCAGTTCGCCGCAGCGAGTTCTTACACGTCGCAGCGAACTTGAGTGAATTGAAGCCTTGCTATCCGCTGTCATTTTAGTGAGCTATCTTAGGTGAACTTCTCTTGTGCATGCCCCGTAGACTTAGGCTAGTTCATTTTCAACCAGAAATTGAGCGACACCTTAGACAACTGAGGAAGAACAAGAGAGAGCAAGCAAGACTTAACACGCTAGAGCAATTAGAAATTGATATGGCTGAGCATCAAGAATTTCCCGGTCACCAACCTAGGAACGGAGATCATGGATTAGGTATGTATCCATTTAAGGTTTAAGCTTTAAATGATGTTTGTATATGGAATTAAATGCCATGATAGTAAGGAGTGATTAATAAAAGGTTTAGAGCATTTATTAGGTTCATGTATGCATTAAAGTGATGATTAATATGGTTTGAAGTAATGGGTGTAAGGCTAAGTGTTTGATGAATTGAAAGTAGTGATATGGCTTGATTTTAAATGGAATATGGATGATTATTTTGGGTATCTGAATTGAGGAATTAAGTGCTGCAATTTTTCAGTATTAGCCCTAGTATATGTAGGAATGTGGTAAGACCTAATTTGTATTTAATTGGATGTCTAGTGATGTGAAAAAGGCATTGGAAATGTTAGAACTAAGGTTAACATTAAATCTGGAAAGTTAGGGTTGAAATTGGTGTTACTGATTTATTCATAACTTATTGTGTAGAAATGCAAATGAGGTAAGGTTAGTGGCCACTGAAACTTTGGAATGTTGGCTTCAATTTAGGGTGAAATAGGTGTTGTTGAATTTCAATGATAGAAGGGTGAATTTTTGCATGGAAAGTTACTGTTCCATTGCCTATGAACAGTAACCGAAACCACAACATATGAACTTTGTTGATTTTTATGAATTAATTGAGATGGAATTAGGGAAAATGGTCTTTATGGAAGTTGTAGCATATTGAATTGTCTTTCCATTGCTACTGATATTGCTATTTTTAGAATTGTATATTGGGAGATATGAATTGATTACTAATGACTGGTTTTGAGCATTTTGGATGAAACCTAGCTTAAGTGTGATTTTGTGAGTTTACTGATTGGAGGAAATTTTAACATTTTTTGTGGACTGAATTGGTGTGAGTGAGCTTCTGAAAAGCTGTAGAGGAAGAGATTACCTTTAAAATGATATATGGTGAGTAATTTTTCGAAGTCAGAATTGTGAGTTATGATTTTTCAAAAATTGACCCTACATTAGGTTATGAATGGCTGATCATAACAGTAGCTTCCATAACAGTTTTGAAATTGATAGAGATCGAATTGGATGATGAGTGCTTCATGAAAATTGAATTTTGAGATGTTATCTTTTCAGGGATATAAAGTTCTGATTTTACTGACTTGTATACAGGGAGTTATGCTTGTTGTAAGGTTACTGCCCAAATTGGAGGATTTCAGGGACAGTAACATTGAATGAATTAATTGACTTGTTTAGAAATAGAATTTGATTTTGGGTTGTTCATGAAAGTTGTTGAGGACATTGTTAACTTATTGACCATATTTTTGTGGTAATTTTTAACTGAATAATCAGTGAGTTCTTGAATTAGCAAGATACTGTCCTGTGTTGATCCATTTTGAGTAGGCAGTAGCTTTGATAGGATATTTGACACCCTTAGGGTTGGAATTTATTTTTATGGTCTTCTTGAGAATTGTAGAAATTTTCATAAGCTTTCCAACAAGGTATAGTTTGCATTTTTCAGAAATGTGTAGAAAGAGTTATGGGTGTTGGAAGTTTGGTTGGAAATCAGAAAATAAAGGGGGAAATAAGGGTTATATATAAAAATTTAAATTGTTGAGTTTTTGGTTTCTTTCGTGAATAACTTTCCCGTCCGACGTCCGATTGACCTGATTCTTGAGGCATCGGATTCATTGAATATTTAATTTCCTTTTATGAGAAAACAGGAATTTTTAGATGGGAATTTGACGTAGTCCCGGGTAACGGAACGGTGAATCACTGTTTTATTTAATTGGGGACCTATAGAGGTCCGAATTGCGCACCGTCAGCGCCTATGGATTCCTAATTTTTCATAGAATTCTATTATGGGGAATTATTGAATTAAGGCCGGGATGCCATGAACATGCATTATACACATTTGACTGATTTCATGTGCATTGTTTAGTCATTTATACCGATGGTAATGGTTATTCATTTAATTTGCTATAGAGACTCAAGTGGACCATCATTCCACGGACTTGGCAGAGACTTCCCGACACTAGCGTGGAAGTTATTAGGTGAGTAACCTAGTTGGTTATTCTAATCTATGTGTTTACTGTGATTTGATTGCCCTACAGGGATTACATGGATTATTACTGTGAATTGATTGCCCTACGGGGATTACGTGGACTACATGTGATTTTATTGACTGCTTAATGAGACTGTATAATTGGACTAAATATTGGACTGTGAAATACCATGTTTACTACTATGGACCATGTGCATTCATGCACAAAAGCATCACACTGTTAAAAGGAAAGTTGTGAACCGAGACGCCATCAGATTGAGCCGAGCCTGGAGCTCGATATCTTGAACAGAGCCTCGAGCTCGACGGAGATAATTCTCCCAGGGCAGCGTCTATCTTGATCACTGTTATGCCCTCGGTCACAATACTGTAATGAACTAGAAAAGAGTCACATGTGCATTGCATACTGGACTGAATATTTGGCACTGTACTTGACTGGATATATACACTTTGTTACATGGTATGGCGTGATCTGTATGCCATAATTGTACTTTGATTGTATTAGTATTGTGTTTTGTATAACTACTGGATGCGTACTGTATCATGCTTATGTGATGCATGAATTGGGAGAACCATCGATGATGGTTTCTTATTGAGTTCGCAAACTCATCCAAAATTGCAATCTATTTTTCAAGCCTAAGTGTAGACAGATAGCTCCCTCAGGGCTGTAGAGCCGTATACTGTGGATTGGCGAGAGAAGCGATGGCTCAAAGGTCGGTCATCTGGGCTTTCTTTTGGAGACCTATAGTTAGATCTGTCTTTTGTACATTACAGTATGTCATTTAGTGAGTAGTGTTTTGGAGCATGTGTAAACTAAAAATACTGACAGTTGTAAATTTCTGAGTTTTAAGTGGATGGAATGGAATCCAATTTGGTTTTTAAAAAGTGGACAATTTCTTATTACTGTCTTATGATTGTGATGCCATGAGGAGTGTAGTGGTTGTTGTCGGTAGTGGTCTCTTGTCGTAGGATATGTATCGGAATGACCTACGGGCATTCCGGTGGATACCCTATGGTAAGTGGGCCCTACACTTGATCTCCCGGAACCGAACTTATCTATCAAACCTCCTACCCTTACAATAACTGAACCATGTTTCATATCTTTAGATGTATATACTACGATTGTTGGTCTTGAAATAGTACAACATAAGCATGATGAAGACATTGAAGATAAAGTTGATAATCTGTGTGTTTTTATGGGTGACTTGCATAAAGAAGTAGAGTATATTCAACAAGATCTCAAGTCACTCTGCACTGAAATGAGAGAAATGTTTTCTGAAGTTATGAAGCATCTGTGGTCGTGATCTTTTTGATCAATAACAAATAGGAGGAGAAAGGAGAAAAGGAGAAAGAAATGACAAAGATAGGGGGAGAACAAGAAGAGAAGAAAAGAACAGAAGAAGAAGATGTTGGTTACAATTTTTGGCTAATTTTTTTTTCATTTTATGATTATTTGTCATCATAAAAAAGGAGAAGATTGTTAAGTCAAAATGACTTTATGATTAATAATTTTGATGAAGACTAAATAATAATGCAGATACAAAATGAGACGGAAGCAGAAAGCAAAATGAGACAATAGAAATGAGACGGAAACAGAAAGCAAAATGAGACGATAGAAATGAGACGGAAGCAAAAAGAAAAATGAGATGGGAGAAGAAAGAAAAATGAGACGATAGAAATGAGACAGAAGCAGAAAGAAAAATGAGACGATAGAAATGAGACGGAAGTAGAAAGCAAAATGAGACGATAGAAATGAAACGAAGCGAAGTCGAAAATGAAACGAAAGAAAATGAGACGAAAAAATCAAAGATGAAGACCCGATACCACGTCAGATGATCAATTAGTTTGAGTAAGTTACAAAACTCAACTGAATAACCGTTTCTTCAAAGATCAAAAAATAAGAAGAAAGAAGCAGTTATCAAGAAACGGTTAAAGACGAAGGCTATAAATATGAGTCAGAGTCGAAGACTGAAAAGATTTGTGATTTTGAAAAAAGGGCTAGAGATTCCAAAACTAGAAATTTTATTCATTGTGTTAAACTTAGAGCTACTATTGTCTGTAATAAAGCTCGAAACATCTTTCAATAGAAGGAAGAAAAGCTGATAGCCTGAAGAGGCTAATTTAGAAAAGAATACTTGTTGTAAGAGACCTGAAGAGACTTGCTGAAAAGAATATTTGTATCTTTGAGAAGTATAGTGAAATCTCAGAAAAGATTATGAGGACTGGACGTAGCCCACGGTTTGGGGTGAACCAATATAAAATTGTTGGGTCGATTCTTACTCTCAACTTTCAACTTTTAATTTCTATTGTTGATACAAATACATAGAAGCAGATTGCAATACTTCATAATACTATTTTTCAATCGTTTGAGAAAGCAAGTGTTTTTAAAAAAGAAGTTTGTTTAAAAGGGGATTGTATTAAAAAAACAAATACACAATTCAACCCCCCCCCCTTCTTGTGCATTTTGTATATCAAATATTAAGTCTATACTAATGTGTGATTCACTTCATCTTGGACTCAACTTGCCCTTTTTCCAAACCTCATGAATCCTTTCCAAGTAGATCTCTTAAGAAAGACTTTCTCATCTACTTCATACTCCCTTGCCTTTTGATGTGCATTGGTATAGCTTTTCATTCTATCTTGAGCCTTTTCTTAATTAGATTAATCTTATCGACTATCATCTGGAGTAATTATAGTCCTATTAATTTCCTTTCTCCTTCTTCATCCTAGCATATAGGATTTCTACATCTTCTTCCATAAAATGCTTTATAGGGAGCCATCTGAATGCTCAAGTGGTACGAATTATTGTAAGCAAATTCAACTAATAGCAAATGCTCGTCCCAAGTGCCTTTGAATTCCATCACACATTCCCTAAGCATTCTTTCAAGGGTTCGAATGGTCCTCTCAGATCAGGCATCTGTTTGAGGATGAAAAGTTGAGCTAAAATTTAACTTGGTCCTTAGAACTTCTTGCATAATTTCCCAAAATCTCAAAATAAACCGAGAATCTTTGTTAGAAACTATAGAATTTGGAATCCAATGTAGTCTCACCATCTCATCAATATACTTCTTGACTAGCACATATAGAGAATCAGTCTATTTAATTGTTAGAAATGGGTTGACTTCATCAAACGATAAACAATAACCCATATAGCATCATGCTTCCTACTAGTCTTGGGCAAACCCATCAGAAAATCCATGGTTATCCTTTTCCACTTCTACTCAGGAATGGACAATGGCTTTAACTTGCCTGAAGGTGTCTAGTGTTTAGCCTTGACTTGTTGACACACTAGACACTTGCTTGCATATTTTGCTACATCATTCTTCATGCTTTTCCACCAGAAATGCTCTTTCAAGTCTCTATACATCCTGGTGTTACTTGAGTGCAGGGCATAAGGTGCACTGTGTGCCTCGTCGGGTATCTTATCCTTTACTTCCTTGACATGTAGGATGCAAAGTCTATTTCCTACAACCATAAGCCCATCATTCCTCACTACCACTTTAGATTTCTTGCCATTCTTAATTTCTCCTTGGAGCTTGTTCAAATCTGCATCTTGTACTTGTAAGTCCTTAACTTTCTCCCAGAGTATTAGTCAAACTAGTAATAATACAATCAGGCTCCTCCTATTTCAAGCCTATTCTAAGCTTAGCCATCTCTTTTAACTTCAGTATATAAATTGTAACACCCCACTCCCGCAAGACCCGAACCCGATATCGATGGTTGATATCTGAGTCTGTGCCCCACGAAGTTGGCATGCCAGAGCACTCAATCGTTCAAATTTTAGTACCATTTTTTTTTAAAAAAATATAATCAAATATGAAAAAATCAGTAGTCAATTTGGGCCCACTTTGTTTCATCAACATTTTCAAACACATGGTTACGACCAAAACACAACTCATCAAAATTTCACTAGTCACTCGGGCCTAAATTCAAATACAAAAATATTTCCAATTTCAAAAGTTATTACATACCAAACTATTCAAGTACATATGATACAAAAATATGTGAAATATATAATTTAACATGAAAATAAAGAAATACAATACAGACACGAACTGATTCTGACCTCTATCTTTCCCTTGCATGCAGTAGGTATACTCCCATTGCCTAATATGGTATTCTTCTGAGCCTGAAAAATATTTGCAACTTTTGGGTGCGTTTTGCGAAATCAATGAGTGACCATCATCGATGGCTCACCCAAACACATAACACATAATCCCATTCACAACATTTCACACTTCACATTCCATAGATATAATCATTCATATTATGCATATGCAACGCACATGAGACCCACTTTCCATTTGTTACTTTGTTGTGACTGAGTGCCTAAACTGTCTCATATAGGGCTCATTAATAATTGTCCCTTACCCGCTTGGGGGATACAGGGCTCATTAAACGTTAAGCCTGAGGCTCTTATTCACTTTTGAGCTCGAAGTTAATTTTCACTCGTTGAGCTTTAAGCTCTAATCGGTGGCTACTTTAGTCACAACAACTATTATGTTTCATGCATTCATGAAATGAAATGCATCAGTCACATTTGCATGATCCACATTCACCACATTCACATATCATCGGACCGTAGTCTGACATTCAACATTAGAGTTGAGTATCACTTTTTATTTACATGCAAATTCATATTCAAACACATTTGTCATCAGACTGAGGTCTGGCATTTAACAATCATATTATGCACACTTATTTCATCTCATTCACATACAAGTAACACTTCAATATTTCATTCATACCTCACATTCATCGGACCTTCTGTTCGGAACCCATCACAATCAATCACAGTCACACAACGATTCAATAGTCAATTAATAAAAAACCAAATAACAAACAATAAAGTGAGACTATCTCGGTCTACTCACAGTACGCTCCAATTTAGCGTTCACTTCCAAATTTTGGAATTGCCTGATTATGGACTTTCTAACCTGCACAACCCATTTATGCAAGATACACATACATCACACTTTGTACAATCATAAGTGTTAAATAATGCACATGACTGAAATGAAATATGTACAATGCATGTTCATGACAATCCCGGGTATTTTACCATTAATTTCTTTACAAAAATCATTCCCATTTCAAAACTCATATAAGTATAATTTATACTTAGATTTATGCCTCACTAAAATCATTAAAATCTCCATTCCCTTCTCAACAGCTCATTTCAGAATTTTTCCATGTCACTTTCGGGTCCCCTATTCACATTCAATCAAAAAGTGACACTGGTATAATTTGGTCATACTATCTTCTACAAAAGTGTTCCTCTATGTCTTATCTTTCCATTGACACCAAAATCACTCAATTTGGTTCAGCAATTTGAAGGATATGCCTCAAACATTATCAGGTTATCCCAATTGAAAAACAGTGTACTATGCACAAATTTCATCCAGAACTTCATTATCTTAGAGAAATAATTGAAATTCAATTTCTTGAAACAATTTGTAGGCCTATATATCTAGTTTACTCCAAATTAAAATTCATCTTATTTGGAATCCTACAGATCAAGATATCACCAAAATATTGAAGCATGTTCAGTAAAAATCTCTAACTCTTACTCTTCCCACCAATCCACTCACTTTGATTCTATCAATCTTTTTCAAATGAGAAGAAAAAGCTATAAATTTTTATGGAAAGATAGAGAAATCAGTTAGTAATCCATTGCTTCAAAAATTAGGTCATTTGGAGGTCGGACTAAGAATTTATAGCCAAAAGATCAAAGTATGTTTAAAAAATAGCCTTCCTTGAACAAATAGGGAAGTCGCGATCGTGCACATGCATGACCGCAACAGTCGGGTGGACCAACAGAGTCGCGATCGTGTCAAGTAGCCCTACGAAGTCGCGATCGTGTATGCACATGATCGTGACATTTGGGTGAACTTGCGACCCTTTTTCTTCACTGACGTCCCAACTTCAAACTTCCATAACTTTTGATTTAGAGCTCCAAAATTTACAAATTTTATATCAATGGAAAGATAAAAGAAACATCTACAATTTTTATGAACACATTGAGAACAAATATTTCCTCTATAAGGATGAAAATTTCAAATGAATTCAGCTGTCTCGAATATCCATCCCATTTAATATCACAGACTTCTAAATATCATATCTCTCACCTCCAATATCCAAAAATTTCATACTTTATATCAATGGAAAGTTGAGAGAAATATATACAACTTTCATGAAGACAATTTTGTCAAAAACTCTCTATATCAGTACAAAAAAAAGCATGAAAGTTTCAAATCAAAATATTTTTAACTCTTTACTTACAACATTCAATTCCTCATGCTTAACCTATCAATTCTAGTTCCATTGAACAATACTTGTAGCACCCCCTCACCGTAGGGTACACATCGGGAAACCCGAAGGTCGTTCCGATACGTATCCCACGATAAAGGTGCACCACCAGAAGATTTCCCTTAATAATCCAAATGGCATCGCAATAATTTAAAACCATAACACAACACGATATCAGAAACCACTAAATTTTAAAATCATAATATCAATCACATACAGTCATCCAATAACAGAATAGACAAGTCTATCGGTCCACGAACAAAACCAAAAGGAAACGATACAAGCATCTATCTAAGTCATCCTCAAAATCCAACCCAGCTGACCGACCTGTGTGCCATCGCTTCTCCTGCCGACACGCTCGCACGATAGGAAAAGGCTATCTCCGGAGCTAGGGGTCTACTCTATCAATCCTGAAAAAAAATTAGATGCAATTTTGGGTGAGTTTGCGAACTCAGTGAGAAACCATCATCGATGGTTCACTCAAATCATGCATTACGTAAATTGCGTACAGCACGACACGGTAATATTCGATTAACAGTATTATATAACAATTTCACGATGATACATAACGGTTTACGATGTCGGTAACAATTTACAATAGCATAAAGCAGTTCACATCACAATTTACAGTAAATCATGGCATCACGCAGTTCAGTGATCGTCACACAATTTGGCAATTCAATCAGTCATGTATATAATGCATATGAGACTCTTTCCAGTTATTGAGTATTGTGCCCAAGTGCTCAGTCAGTGTTCAGTGGGGGACGCGTCAGGGATTTCTCCCCTCGGGCTTGTGGCGGTCGATCTGATGTTCGAGCTCGAGGCTCTTTTCAGTGATAATAGCACTTGGGTCACATGTCCATTATCTGATCATCCATTTATGCATGCAATGCAGTGTTCGATAATTCGATGTATGGCTATAAAGCCCGATATTGTGATTCTCGATAATATCTGATAATTCAGTCCGATACATTAATCGATCGATCTGATAGAAATATGTCATTTGATCACGTACATTTCAGTAATCATGCAATTTCACAGTCCAATATAGTAGAGGCATACCATCCAATCATGTATATTTCAGTAATCATGCAATTTCACAGTCCAATTGTAACACCCCACTCCCGTAAGACCCGAACCCGATATCGTTGGTGATATCCGAGTCCGTGCCCCGCGAGAGTGGCGTACTACATCAGTCGATTTAAAACTCAGTATACATTTTTTTTGGGAAGCCATTGATTCCACGTTAACACGGCCAACACAGTAAGTAATTAAAATCCGTGTTCAATAAAAACCAGTTTCAGTTATTACAGTCATCCAGTAATAATTTACAATCAGTCAATGCAGTAAAACATCATTAAACATAAGAATTAAAGAACTTACCTATTAGCTTTTCCTCCCTTCTCTTCCCTTCAATTCTTTCCTATGCTTTCTAAAAATCTTACCCTCTTCATGAAGAGTCACGAGCTTGTTGGATGTTAGTAGAAGTAGAGAATTGTTTTAAATGCTAAAAACTCCTCCTCCACCGAAAACCCACTTCCTTTACATCTCCTTTGATTTCTCTTTTTGTTTCTCTCTTAAGTCACCTTTGGATGGTAATGGCTATTCATTTAATGTGCTATAGAGGCTCAAGTGGATCGTCGTTCCACGGACTTGGCAGAGACTTCCCGTTACTAGCGTGGAAGTTATTAGGTGAGTAACCTAGTTGGTTATTCCAATCTATGTGTTAACTGTGGTTTGATTGCCCTACGGGGAATACATGAATTATTGTTGTAAATTGATTGCCCTACGGGGATTACGTGGATTAAGACTGTGAATTGACTGCCCTACGGGGATTATGTGGTTATATATGGCCCAATTGATTGTGAAATAAGCATTAGGCAATCGTTAATTGGATTGTATGATTATCTTGTATTTGGACCGTATTACCATGTTTATGATATGGGACATGTGCATTCATGCACAATCGCATCCTGTTGTTAAAGGAAAATTGTGAACCGAGACGCCATCAGATCTGAGCCGAGCCTAGAGCTCGACGGAGATAATTCTCCCAGCACGCCGTCTATCTTGATCATTTGTTATGCGCTTCGTCACAATCTTGAAATGAACTGAAAAGAGTCACATGTGCATTGCATATCGGATCGAATGTTTGGCAATATTGTTAACTAGGTGAATATTCTTTGCTGTGTATTTGTAATTGTCTTGTACAAGTATCAATGTTGTGTTTTGTTTAATTCTTTGCGTGTATCTTGTTTCATGCTTATATGATGCATGAATTGGGAGAACCATCGATGATGGTTTCTCATTGAGTTCATAAACTCATCCAAAATTGCAATTATTTTTCGAGGCATAAGCATAGGCAGATAGCTCCCTCGGAATTTGTAGAGTAGTATCTTGTGGATTGGCGATAGAAGCAATGGCTCAAAGGTCGGTCACCGGGCTTTCTTTTGGAGACTTATAGTTAGATCATTTCTTATGCGATGCAAGATGATACTTAATGTGCAGTTTTTGGATCATGTGTAAATTAAAAATCTTGTGATTGTAAATTCTTGAGTTTAAGTGAATGAAATGGAATCCAATTTGGTTTTAAAAAGTAGTCAATTTCTTATTACTGTCTTATGATTGTGATGCCATGAGGAGTGTAGCGGTTGTTGTCAGTAGTGGTCTCTTGTCGTGGAATATTTATCGAAATGACCTACGGGCGTTCTGGTGGATACCCTATGGTAAGGGAGCGCTACACCAATACAGTAGAGGCATACCATCCAATCATGTATATTTCAGTAATCATACAATTTCACATTTGGCAAGTAAATTCACGTTGAGCAATTAAACAGTCAGGAATTTGAGAAACCAACTAGGTTACTCACCAGAACTTCGAGCTCTCGTGCGGAAGTTCCAAAGAATGTCCGTAGAATGACGATCCAACGGCGCCTCTATAACAGTAAAATATAATCCCATTACTAGATGCTCAAATAAACAGTTCAGTAATGCATATATCTCAGTGAAATTATGTACAATGCATGCTCATGATTTTCTCCAGCGCTAAAACCCAATTTTGAACTCTTATATCCCATTCTAACACTTCGCTCAATAGATCGACAATAATTGATCCAATCCTATAATTCAGTTCAATTTTCCTCAATTCATAATCCCTATAGCAATTTCCTATCCATTAGGTCAAAACCTCTATTGAAAATCCCAATTAAAACTCCAATTGTCTCAATTCGACACTTAGGTCACATTATAAACCATAATTGACCTTAATCTCGATAAATCAATACCAATTAAATTAAATTCTAACTCCCATAATTATCCTCAATTATAGACCTCTCTTTCTAGTCCGCAATGAATTAGGAATCACCTCAATCGAAGGTCTATACCAAAAGTTTCGCCCAATAATCTAAAATCAATCCAATCGAAATGCCCTACTACGCGACCTTGCGCCCTTGCGCAAGATCACGGTCGCTTCGTGGCGCGACATCGCCCTTCTTCCGCTTCGTCGCGACGTAAGCCAAAAGGCTCGTCGCGACGCGTATCCATGCGCTCGCCGCGGCGTCCCGCTACGCTCGTCGCAGCGAACATTAAATTTATTCGCCACGGCGAGGCACGCCAGACATCGCGACATGCGACCGCGCCACCTTCTTATCCGATCGATTTCCGCCATTAATGCTATTTAAAACCTCCATTAACACTCTAACTACTCAATCCATCCCAATAAATGCCATAATTGCTAAAAACAACTACTAATAATAACAATAAAGCCTTAACAACTTACCAATCGCAGATCAAAGCCACAAATCACCGTAAACCCTAAATCCTTCAAAATCAACGATTAATCCACTCCAAATCCTTCTCAACCTTCAACAATCACAATAAATCACTTAGCCTAGCACAATAAGAAGGAAACATAAGGAAGAATCGATGAAACTCACCAATGAGGAAGAAATCGAACCCACCGTGGAAGAAGAGAAGGAGAAAACGAAATGCCTTAGGTAACTTTCCCAAATCTCAACTTAGCTATTTATAGACAAAGGTCTCCAACTCAGTCCAAATTTCAGTCTCTAAATTTCAATGGCTCAACATTTAAATTTCTGACGATATAACCCTAATATTTCCTTAGCCATTTGGACAATTATTTGATCTATCTGATCAATCGATCATTTTCCGTCCGGTATTTTCTCCCGAATTTTCAGAAAATTTCCTATAAACCACTATCAATTACCAATCACTCTTAAACTATTATAAATCCGTCATTCGAGCTCACTTACTCTTAATTTCTCAGTCAATTACAATCCAGTCAGTCCAGTCAGTTCACAATTCAATCAGTACATACTTCCACTTAAAATGTCAAAAAATCATGAATGCATGTGCCTATGAATAAATGCATATGCAAGAAACCTGTTCCTCTATAATTAGAGGCTAGTAACATGCTCAGTCATTGAATGCAGTGAAACCTATCAGTGTAACCCAGAATTACTATAATACCCTTGCTAACAGTAACGGGATGTTACAATACTCATAACATTTAAAGCATAACATACTTGGTTTTGCTTCCAAATCTTCAAAATCACCATTAAACCCTAACTCTTTCATCTCCACCATCATCCACTTTCATGAAGGAATAGGTTAGGTCTTTTAGTGAGAATGAAGGAGAGAGCAAGGTGGAAGAGTAGTATGAAATATAAGATTTGAAGGGTTAAAACTCAAAAAGAGAGCTACGAAAATGAAGAAGAAGTGAGCAAAAATACAAGACCTTTTTATTGTCTTTCAAATACATGATAGCATCGTGGAACGCAATAAGGAGGGTCTTTAAGATTAAAAAGGTAAAGACATAATACATGGTTTGGCAAGTGACACTTGTTACTTGCCACATGTCCAAATTCCCATGGATTTAAACTAGTTCTTTTATTTAACTAGTCCAATCAATTTCTATTTCTATTTTAATTGTAGCACCCCAACTCCCGCAAGACCCGAACCCGACATCTACAATGACATCCGAGCCCGTGACCCACGAGGGTGACATGCTAGAGCAGTCAATCACAATTAAAAACTCGTTATGAAATTTTTCTTCCAAAAACGTTTTAACGCGCGGAAATCAAAACATACTTTGGGCTCGACATATCACAAAAATATTTTCAGATACAAAACACTTTCAGTTATTAATTAGCACTCGACAGTGCTCAATCAGTACATAAGCAGAAAGGCATGACCCAACTGGGCTCGATGCCATTTTTGAACACAATTCAGTAATCAAAATCTCAATACACTTTTACATTTATTAAGCTAGGGCCCACCAAACAAAACACTGTACTCATGCAGATGTGACGACACTGATCCCGACCCGCTACCCTGCCTTGCTAGCAACGATCATACTCCCGTTAGTCTAACGGGGTACTCTTCAATTCTTGAAAAATAGATGCAATGTTGGGTGAGTTTGCGAACTCAATAAGAAACCATCATCGATGGTTCACCCAACTCATGCATTCACAATTCATATACACACTGAATCACATATTCACACATTCATATATTCACGTGCATTCAATTTCACTTTCACACAGTTCACTTTAGATCATTTACATATGCAGATGCATGTGACACTTCGATTTCATTTCATTGTTGTGACCGAGCGCAATCGTAAATCGGTAATCACATTTTTGGCAAGTAGGAGGGCCCTACGGGTATGCACTACTGCCCACTCACATTAGAGATAGGAGAGCCCGCTGGGTATGCACTAATCCCTTTCACATAATAGGACCCCACACCCCACCCGTAGGTGTTTGTAGGTTTTACTGCGGCGTGTGTTTGCGGGTTTTACCGCGGCGTCCTCAAATATACAGTGGCGTCTCGGGTCAACAACTATCATTATCGATCATTTAATTATGCATGAGTGCATATGTCATTCACATTTCACGATCATATCTCATTTCTTGGACCTTTAGTGCGGTATTTCGATCATATACATATCTCAATTATTTCACTAACACTTTTACAATTCAATTCACTATTGCATTTATGCACATTTATTCACATTTTGCACTTCCATATCTCAATTCAATATTTGAACACCCATGGTTGAAATCAATCAAAACGATCACACATATCCATCCGTATCTCCACATGGCATATGTACACAAATGTAACACATATAGGTTGAGAAACCAACTAGGTTACTCACCGCACTTCGAAACTACAGCCTGGAAGTCTCAAAGACTACCGTGGAATTGCTCCATCGCCCTTTAAAACAATCAAAAATCGAATATCACTCATTGCACAATTTCCAATATTCAAAAATGCAAATATAGCAAATACACTGAGTACTATACATGTTATGACATTCCCTAAATTTTCCCAATTCGATCACTTTCACTCTAATTCATAGCAAAATCCAATTACCATAAGTCAATAGACTAATATCCAATTCTCTACAGTCACGTTCCAATAAATCTTACTTTAACTCACAATGATCTTTAATCATAAAAACTATGACTGGCGGTTCTCTATTAACTCACCAATTGATTCCGATATCATTCCCATAGGCTTCATATTTTCACTTACTGTGTTTGCCGTGTGAACGTGGAGTTAATGGCTCCATGGCTAAAAAAAAAAAAAGTGTATACTGAATTTTAAATCGACTGATGTAGTACGCTACTCTCGTGGGACACGGACTCGGATATCACCAACGATATCGGGTTCGGGTCTTACGGGTGTGGGGTGTTACATTAATTGTCTCCCAATTTTCAATGGCACTTGTTAATAAGTTTCTATGTCATTTATAAAAATTTTCATTGCCATTAGACAGTAAATTCTACTACAATTTATCATTTATCTTGCCACTTGGCATTTTTCCTAGTCCAAAAATTTCCCCAAATTTTAGAAATTTTCCTAAAACTCTCCAAAATTTCTAAATCAACCATTTCACTTTCCAAATCAATTTTTCAACACATACAACCCAAAATTCTCAATAGCAATCACATTTATAAACAATTTTATCCAGAATTATTCATGAATGCATGTACACTTATTTTCATATGCAGATAAATTCACTATTCATGTATATGTGTATGACATATTATGCAAGAGCAATAAAAATACATTTCTAATCTCTCATTAATTTTTCATGTACCATATTTTAGGGTTCTAACCCTCAATCTGAGAACGGGATGTTACATAAATGGTCTGAACATGGGCCATGGAGGATTTCCTACTCAAGGCATCAGCCACTGCATTTGTCTTTCCTGGATGGTATTCAATCAATAAGTCATAATCCTTAAGTAAATCTAACCACCTTATCTATCTCAAATTCAATTCTTTTTGGCTCAATAAGTAGTTGAGACTTTTATGATCTGTAAAAATCCTCATCTGAACTCCATACAGGTAGTGTCTCTAAATTTTCAAGGCAAAAATTATCACTGCTAATTCTAGATCATGGTTCGGGTAACTCAATTCATAAGGCTTTAATTACCACGAGGCATAAGCTATTACCTTGTCTCCTTGCATCAACAGATAACCCAAATCCTTTCTTGAAGCATCGCTATAAATTGTATAACCCTTATCTCCCATAGGCAAAGTCAAAATTGGTGCACTTGTCAATCTATGCTAAGCTCCTCAAAGCTCTTTTGGCATTCATCACTCTAGATAAACTTTTGATTTTTCCTTAATAACTTGGTCATTGGAGAAGCTATCATAGAGAATCCTTCAACAAACCTCCTATAATATCCTTCCAGGCCTAGAAAACTTCTCACTTCACCTCTGCTTCAACTTTCTTCAGATTAACATGTACCCCATCTTTCGAGATTACGTTTCCAAGGAATATCACCTTATGAAGCCAAAATTCACATTTACTGAATTTGGCATAAAGCTCCTTCTCCCTTAGTATTTGCAACACTATCCTGAGATGTTCCTTATGTACCCTTTCACTTTTGGAATAAACCAAAATGTTATCTATAAATACAATGACAAATTGATCCAGATACTCCCTAAAGACCCTATTCATGATATCCATAAAAAAATCTAAAGCATTGGTCAATCCAAATGGCATGACTAGGAACTCATAATGCCCATAATGTGTCCTAAAGGTTGTCTTGTTTACATTAGATTCCCTAATTCTGAGTTGATGATAGCTTGACTTGATATCAATTTTGAAGAAGATCTTTGCTCCCTACAACTGGTCAAATAGATCATTGATTCGTGGTAGAGGGTACTTGTTCTTAATGGTCACCTTGTTGAGTCTCCGATAGTCAATGCACATGTGTCATGTTCCATCCTTCCTTTTAACAAATAGTACTAGTGCTCGTCATAATGACGAACTTGTCCTTATGTATCCCTTCTCTAACAGTTCTTCTAACTATTCCTTAGGCTCCTTTAGCTGAATTGGAGTCATTCTATATGGTGCTATGGAAATAGGTGAAGTACCTAGAATCAGATCGATGGCAAACTCAATTTCCCTCACTGGTGGCAAACCAAGTAAGTCTTCTGGAAACATGACTAGAAATTCCCTCATAATTGGAAAATCTTCTAACTTTCCTTCACTCACATCGATGTCCACAATTTGTGCCAAAAAGGCTTCATACCCTTTTCTCATCATCCTGTCAACTAGCAAAGCTAAAATAATTCTTGGTGATAGTCTTCTTCTGTCTTCTCTAAAAGTCACCTTCTCACCCTTGCCAAGCTTAAATTCTACTTTTTTAGGGCTACAATCTAACTTTACATTATATTTCTCCAAAGCATCCATTCCAAGTATAACATCTAGGCCCTTTAAATCTAAAGGAAATAAGTCCACTACCAATCTAGCATCATCAGTAAAAAGTTCACAATCTTTATATCCTTAACTTATTATCACCTTCCTCCCTAAAGGAGTACTAACAATCAATGGACTATCCTATGTCATCAAATAAACACCATGTAATTTTATGCTTGTAGAAACAAAAGAATGCATGGAGCTGGAATTAATCAATAAATATGCTTCTAAATTAAATAACTGAGTTATATCCATAACAACCTCAGATGCGGCAACAACATCCTTTTTGGTCATAACAAACACCCTCGCTTTTGCCTGAACCCTTGGCCTTCCAGGAGGAATAACCTTCCTTGCCACTCGAGAACATCCCACCTCAGTGGCTGGCCCAATTCCTACCATTTCAGCTCTCTTTAAGGCTTGCAACTGTGACCCATCTTGCCTTGGTGCTTGGAGACATTCCCTGACCATGTTTCCCTTCTCTCCCCATCGAAAACATACTCCAAGTAACTTGAAACACTCTCCTCTGCGAAACTTTCCACAATATTCACTTTGGGGATTTGTGTACCTACTCCCCTCCATCGTTCTGTTGCCTTCTACAGTTAAGGCTTGCACTGAAGTTTCCTTTTCTTATTTATTTTTAGCAGAGCCACTACTTCTTACTTCACTCTATTTGTGGAAATTTCTCATATTCCTCTCAGGCATTTGGGCACTCATTCCCTTCTTGGAAGACTATTCCTAGTTCTTCCTCTTCCTATTTACTTCATACTTTATGTTTTCTAGTTTCTCAGCTTAAAGTGCAACATCTACTAATAGTTTGTAGTCATAAAAGTTATGGATTAATACTTTCTCCTTAATCCCCAAGTGAAGTCCTCCCTTAAACTTACAGCACTTACCATCCTCATTCGTAACACTCTCTGTCCTTCTTAACCATGCTTCAACCTCTTCAAGATTCGTATTCCCATACTTGCAGAGCTTATCATATTGTCCACTCCTCTCTACTGAAGCTTGCACTAGAACTTGTGGCACTTAGTCCATAGCATACGTGAAAGCCTGAGTAAAGGCTTGAAAAAAATGTGGATCCATGAAGGAAGGATTGAGGGTAAAGGGAAGAGAGGTGTTGGAAGGGATAGGGGAAGAGGGAAGAAGAGTGGTTTTACTGAAGTTGAAACTAGCTGCATTAAAGAGCAAGTTACTGTTGGAGGTTTGGGTGACTGTCCTACAAAAATCCCCAAAGGAATATGAGGTGCATTTCTTGGAACTGTCAAGGGGTAGGATCTCCTTTAATAGTCCATCACTTGATGGAAATGAAAATGAAGTTTGATCCTACTTTTATTTTTTTGATTGAAACAAAAAATAAAGAAGCAAAACTAGAAATACTTAGAAAAAGATGTAACATGGATGAAGCTGTGTATGTTCCTCTTGATGGGATTGGTGGAGGATTAGTTGTGTGGTGGAAGGATTGTGTATCGGTGAATGTTGTGGATCAGGATAAAAATCTTATTATCATGGATGTGTGCAATAATGAAGATGGTGTTTTGTGGAAGATTTTCTGGGTTTATGGTGATCCTGATTTGAAGGAGAGGAAAATGACTTGGAAGAGAATTGTGAGGAAAGCTAGGGGAATTGTGTCCATGGATTTGTATGGGAGATTATAATGATTTTCTATACCATTATGAAAAAGAAGGGGGACAGAGAAGGGCAGCTGGAAAGATGGAAGGTTTTAGGGATATGATTGCGAGATTAGTTCTTATTGATTTATATTCTAACGGATTATGGTATACTTGGATTAATAAGAGGGACGAAGGTGAGATTAGTAATATTGATGAAGTTCTCCATTGTTGGGCCTCGAAATTTTTTTTTAATTTATTGATTTATTTATTTATTCGTTTACTTTATTTATTCTTTATTTTGCTTTAATTGTTTTATTTATACACATATATTTTTTTAATATAGTTGAGTCTTGAAATTTGCAAGTATGAATGGGAATTAAAATTTGAAATTAGAATGAAGGGTTAGGATTAAGTTGGATTATATTGTAGTAGGCATGTAAGTGTAGAGCCATATGAGACAAAATAAGGGCAAAATGGGAAAGTCCTTATGAGTGAAGGGCATTATTGGAAGGAATGGGCATTAGGAATAAATGAATTAAACGAAGAAGAAGCAAGTGAGATAGAACCAAAGGGAAAGAAGACAAAAACGTGAGCTAGGAGAAGAAAGAAGGAAAGAGTCGTAGGAAGCTTGAAGGGGGGAAGAAAGAAGAAGAAAAAGAAGAGAAATCTACTTGTTAGAGGTAAGTTACATCTTTGCTTATGCTAGATTCAAGAATGGGATAAAATGGAGGTTAGGGTTTGTGTAAGGATTGAGGGAAGAAAGAAGAGAAAGGTGAAATCAAGTGGATTTTTCGGATTTCTAAGTTAGAGTTTTGGTTTTCTAGCTTAGATGGCCTATGGGTAGGTTCGATTTAAAGATGATTTTATCTTTGCTTGATTTGTAAATGTTATGACTTTCGTTGGAATGTATTCATTGAATGGAGTATGGTTTAATTGAAGGGAATCAAGAGAACCCCACTCAAGACAAGGAGGAAGGGCAATCTTGAACTTGGATTTCGACATTTAGGTGGGTAACATTTTTATAGTTGTTGTGTGATGGGCAAATGTCCTAGGTGTGTTCTTTCTTTTTGTTTAAATTTCGTGTATGTTGAGTTGTGGTGTATATTTGAAAGTGTATGATGAAATAGATACATTTCCTTTGATATGAATGAAAAGTATGAAACTATGATGATTTGGTTGAATGAAAGAAACATAAAAGTGTCGTTTTTGCATTTGAATATTTGAGCATAGATTGGTTGTGATTGGGCAAGAGAGAACTTGTTTCGTTAGTCTCGTGCACGATGACCCATAGCCTTCTCCCGACTGCTCGCTTGAGAACACGAGATCCTGAGAAATCGGACTCGTTTTATTTACAGTGCAAACCATTTTGTTATGGAACTCTCGAGCCATTTGTGTGCATTTCATCATTAATTGTGTTTATGATGCATAATACGTGTTACGATTGATAGAAATTCTCATGTTATGCTTTGTGTGATGATTTTGGTTGGTTGTTATTTATGCATAATATGTTAATTTCCAATGTTTTGGATTCTTGATTATGTGTTGTATGGCTCATTACTTGATGGCTATAAGCGTGTTAGCCATTGAGCCATGTTTGCTCACCCCACTCTCCCTCCTCTGGTTCAAATCAAGTCAAGCGCTGAACCTTGCAAGGCATCGGAAAAACTCCAAGACTTTAGATACTTTTTGTATTAAGTTAGTAACTAGCTTTTGAATAGCTTATAAGCATATCAAACATTGAGCATCTCAGATATTTTCTATATTGTGCTTAATTCGTGGTGGATGTGTTGATATGTAACTAAAGCTATGCATGAACTCTTTACTATGATTGGAAAAGAGAATGAGAACTCTAGTATTCTCTTCTTGTGTGTTTGTGTTGATTTGCGAATGGTTTATGACCTTGCAAAGGAATATGTATGTGCATTTATTCATTATTGAGCTGCTGTTGGAGTTCGATTGGGATAGCTCATTGGAAATTTGCAAAGGTTTATGAGCTGTTGTAGTGGGGCGTAAATGCTACAATTTTCGGGCTGAAGTTGTAGCGCCCCCTTATCGTAGGGTACGCACCGGGATGCCCGTGGGTCGTTCCGACGCATGTCCTACAGCAAGGAAGTGCTACGCTCGCAACTATCACTAAATACTCGCATGGCATCAATATAATTAAACCGCATTATGCAAATCACTAAAATTTAAAACCACAATAATCTTTCATTTCATAACATCAATCCAAAATATAGACAAGTCTATCAGTTCCCTACAGTCTAACACAATATCTCAAAAAGGAAACTGATAAAAAAGTCTATACTAAGTCATCCTCAAAAATTGCCCCAGCTGACCGACCTGTGTGCCATCGCTTCACTTGCCCACGCACTCGCACAGCAGGAAACGTCTAACACAGGAGCTAAGAATCTACTAACGATGTCCTGAAAAATATTAGCAATGTTGGGTGAGTTTGCGAACTCAATGAGAAACCATCATCGATGGTTCACCCAACTCATGCATATACACATAATATATCACGATATATCGCATAGTCACAATACACAATCGGAACACTATCAAACCCTTTACACATTTTCACTACCACATAAATCTGATATATCACTGAGCAATCATCACTTAATACATGCACTTTCACTTTTCACATTACAATCTAATGCATAATGCATGCCACTTCTCATTTTATGTCAGTGTTGTGACCGAGCATCAATATTCGCATTTTTGGCGAGTAGGAGAGCCCTCTGGGTATGCACTACTGCCCACTCACTTTAAGGATAGGAGAGCCCTGTGGGTATGCACTATTCCCTTTTTGGTCTTAGCCCCTTTCACTGATAGTCGAGCTTAAAGCTCTGAACACTAATTGCTCTAGTCACAACTGTTTATTAAGCGATTCTAACCATGCCTAGCATGCATTTACACTTGCACATTCAATAGCACATATATCGATCACTTCCACTTATAGCATTCATCGCATTTACTCATAATCACAGCACATTTATTTCACAGTTCAAGCACTCACATTGTCAAACAATTTACACAATCACAACACATTTAACACACAAAGATCGAGGAACCAACTAGGTTACTCACCTGTAACTTCCGAGCTACTGCCTGGAAGTCCCAACAATATCTGTGGACTGACGATCCAACGACGCCTCTATAACAATTCAACAAATTCTCATCACTATATGCTCAATCAAATAAATTTGATAACGCACATGTCTTAATTCAAAATTGTACGATGCATGATCATGACTTTCCAGCGCTCTAATCCAATTCCACCATCTCTCGCTTCACAACCCAAAATTCACTATTCACTAGGTCAATAAGATCCATTGATTTCATAAGTCTCCAATTGATAATACATAACTCTTAGGTCAAGATAAAAACTATAATCAGCTCTCTTTCTACGATTGAGAACTCGCTAATTTAAATTCGAACTCTTATTCTTTACCTCAATCATAGACCTCTTTCTCTAGTTCATAACAAATCCAGAATCACCTCAATTGGAGGTCTACACTAACAGATACACCCTAAAAACCAACTTAATCCCATTCAAAAATTTGTCCCTCACCGTGGCTTACTGTCTCTCGTCGCGGCGCACAAGGGACGCTTGTCGCGGCGTGGAAACACACTCGTTGCGACGAATATCCACCCGCTCGTCGCGTTGAACATGCACTGGCTCGTCGCGGTGAGGCTAGTTGCAGACGTCGCGACGTGCGAACGACCTTCGACTTCTCTAATCGATTTTTCCACCATAAATACTCTCTAAACTCAGCATTTAACACCCTAACTACTCAATCTTTCACCATAAATGCCATAAATGCATATAACAGCAATAAATAACAACAATAAAGCCATAAAACTTACCAAATCGAAGATCAATCTGAAAACCCTAAAAACTTCTGAAAACTTCTCAAGCTCTAACAATCACGGTAAACTCCTTAATCCAAGCCAAACATCATCTTCACCAAGCTTTCTAGCAACTCTCCAACCACAATGAAAGGGAAAACAAGTGAAATCTCCAAGGGAAGAAGATCAACGTCGTCGATGGGAGGAGGAGAAGAAGAAAGGAAGTTTTGGCTTTTACCAAATTCAAACCCTAAGGCTATATAAAGGTTGGATATAAACCTATAGATCATAGTCCTCAAATTCATTTAATCTCAGTCTCTAAATTTCATTGGCTCATCACAAAAATTCCTAAACTCACAAATCTAAATTTTCCAAGCCATTTACCACTCACTTTCGGAACCGGAATCTAAATCATCAGTCTCTAGGTCATTTTCCCAGTCCGGACACATAACTTTAAAAATTCCAGAAAAATTCTCATAATTCCTCAAAAATATAAAACACTCGATCCCATACTCAATTTTCAATTTCCAATCCCAAAAACTCAAATTCAAATTATTCCTTAATTCTCAAGATTCAATTCTCACTCTAATTCCACTATTTCACTCAAATTATCCCTAACTTCACTTTAAATCAAATCTAACTCAATTATCTCAAAATTCACAATTCAACTCATAATCATAATTTAAATGCTGGAACAATCATGAATGCATGTCACTATGTATGCATGTGCAAAATGATCTATCTCTTTAAAATCAGAGGCCACAAAACACTCGATCACTATTTATGCAATAACAGAACTACCCGTACCAATATGCTCATCGCATCGGTAACGGGATGTTACAATTCTCCCCTCCTAAATAAAAATTTAGTCACGAAATTTCATACTGACCGTCGAGCAGATGAAGTCTTGCCTCCTCATGTGCTCCTCGGTCTCTAAGTTGCTTCCTCTAATGAGTGGTTCTTCCATGGGACTTTCACCAATGGAATCACCCTACTCCTCAATTGCTTGACCGAGATCCGATAATCCGCTGGCTCCTCAACATAACTTCGGATCACTAGCTATCTCAATCTCTTGGTGGAATCACATGAGTCGGGTCTGATCGGTATCTCCGGAGCATACTCACATGAAACACATCATGCAACTGGGACATCTCACTAGGCAAAGCCAATCTATAGGCCAACGGTCCAATCCTCTCAGTAATCTCATACGGATCGATATACCGAGGGCTCAACTTGCCCTTACGGCCAAATCTCAGCACTCCTCTCCAAGGTGACACTCGGAGGAATACTCTATCACCCACACTGTACTCCATCTCTCGTCGATGCTGATCCACATGACTCTTCTGTCTATCCTGAGCCGCCTTGATGCGACTCCGAATCAATCTCACTTTATCCACTATATCCTGGATCAGCTCGGGACCCTCGAGAATCCTCACACCCTCTTCATCCCAGTAAAGAGGTGATCTACATGGTCTCCCATAAAAGGCCTCATACGGTGCCATCCCAATACTACTCTGGTACTGATTATAGTACGCAAACTCAACCAGAGCCAAGTATTGATCCCAAGCACCTCTGAACTCTAATACACAAGCTCTCAGTATATACTCAACAGTCTTGATCGTCCTCTCACTCTGCCCATCTGTCTAAGGATGAAATGTTGTACTAAAGTTCAACCTCGAACCCAAAGCTGACTGCAGGCTCCTCCAGAACCTCGAAGTAAATCAGGTATCCCTATCTGACACTATCGATACTAAGACCCCATGCAGTCGCACAATCTCTGCCACATACTTCTGGGTCAACTGATCAAGAGTATTATTCTCTCGCACTGGCAAGAAGTGAGCCGATTTGGTCAACCAGTCCACTATGACCCAGATCGCATCATGCTGCCTCGGCGTCCTAGGCAACCCCATAATAAAATCCATAATGATTCGTTCTCATTTCCACTCCGAAACGGGCAACGAATGCAATCTCCAAACTGGGGCCTGGAGTAGCGCCGCCTTACCGTAGAGTATACACCGGGACGCCCGTAGGTCATACCGATACATACCCTACGATGAGGGTGTACTACGATACTATCACTTCTAATAAACCTCATGGCATCAATATAAATAAAGCAGTAATGATCACATTCACTAAATTTTGAAACCAAAAGATATCCTTCATTTCATTCCTGAGAAAAACCATAAGTACATACTTCTGTCGTAATTACAACTGTACAGATCCAAAATAGACAGTACTAACTCCTATCTAGGTCATCCCCAAAATATCTCAAAGGATCCCCAGCTGACCGACCTGTGGGCCATGCTCCTCTCGCCAGCACACACACAGCAGGAAAAGTCTCAAAATCCGAAGCTAGGAGTCACACTCTCACTGTCCTGAAAAATAGTCACAATTTGGGTGAGTTTGCGAAACTCGATGGTTCACTCAATTCATGCATTACGCAAAATTGCGTACAACACAACACAGTAGCATATTCAGAATCACAATTCATAAATTCAGTGAACCATGATCACACATTGCATTTAATCCTATATCAAATTCACAACACAATCACAGACTGAATGTATAATGACTTCCAGTTCATTTTAACGTTGTGACTGGGCGTCATAATTATCCCATTGCTGGGCACATTACACATCACACAGAAATCGCGTTTTCGGGGGTAGGAGAGCCCTCTGGGTATGCACTACTACCCACGCGCACTAGGGATAGGAGAGCCCTCTGGGTATGCACTAATCCCTTTTCACTATCACAAAGACGAGCTTATAGCTCCAATCAGATCAGAATGTGCTCCAGTCACAACTGTCAGTTACTGATTTCTATTCATGCCTAGCATGCGTTCACAATTCTCGAAAACATATCTCATACGAATCACTTACTCACAATCACAAATAATTCACACAAAACATATAACACATTAGAGATTGAGAAACCAACTAGGTTACTCACCTCTAAACTTCCGAGCTACTACCGGGAAGTCTCAGCTGCGTCAGAGGATCGACGCTCCACTTGAGCCTCTATAAGAATCAGAACATTCGAATATCACTAATTATATCAATTTCAATAGTCAATGATGCAAGTATATCGAATAATTTACGTACTATGCATGTTATGACATTTCCGACCTCAAACTCGAATTGTCACAATTTTGCATTTTTACTTTAATCCATGGCAATTTCTAATGCCATAAGTCAATTGGCTAAATTCTATATCCTCCGAAGTCAAATTCTCATACTTAGGAGTTATCGTTAAATCAGAATCAAATTCACTATTCAATTGCCATTCGATTTCGAAAACCACCGAATAAATTTCCGAAACTCAAATCTCTCAAATTGAAATTCGAACTCCCAAATTCATAATCTCTAATTTGAAATCAATCCATATTTAATTAAATTATCAAAACCCTAAATCCCCAAATCTCAAAACCTCTCAATCACCATTTGGAAAAGTAGCATCCTCGCGGCGGCTCTATTCCCTCGCGCATGACTCGTCTTCCTACGCCTTGGCCAGGCGTCCACGCCTCGCCATGGCAAGCAATTCTTTCTTCGTCGCGTGCAGCAGCTTCAAGACGTCGCGACGTGGGCGAATTTCCTCGCCGCGGCGCTCTCCCGCGCTCGTCGCGGCGTGCCGCGTCTCCTCGCTTCGCCATAAGTGTTCTTCAGCATACACAAGGCGTGCGATCGCGGATTCGCCAGAAAACCCAGAATTTTCCCAGATTTTTCTGATATAATCCAATCCTTTCCCTTCTAAACACTCTTAAACAACATTCTACACTTAACCTGACTTATTCCTAAGCTTGATCCATCAAATAATCATGATTCAACAAATACCCAAATCAAAATCACATTTTACCCTAAAACCTATATCATCGAAACTTTCTAACTCTTAAACAATTAATCACTTAATTCCATACTTCAATCAAAATATTAAACACATAAATAAGTTGCAACTTACTTGATTAAGCTTTAAACTCTTCGAAATCACCAAGAAAATGCAAGTCTTAAGCTACAACGACACCCACGGCAAATCAAGCCAAAACTCATCTTCATCTTCTTCAACATCACACTAAAGGAGATAATCAAAGATGAAAGAAGAAGCCACTCAAGAGGAATCAAGAAGGAAACCACGATGGAAGAGGAGAAAATCAAGAAAACCCACGATTTCTTTCAAAGAGGGAGGAGCATCGTGGATCAAAATTTCAAAGGCATAGGTTTAAATAATAAAGACCTTAAGGCTTGTTTGGCAGCGTCATTTGCCACAAGTCCAATTCGACAACCTCGATCCAATTTCTAATTCTAATTTCTCCCAATTCCAATGGTTCATACCCTAATTCCTCAAATCATAAATTTAAATTATCTCATATCAATTGTCAATCAAATTGAAACCGGAATCACAATTAATCGATCACTAAGCCATTTTTCGATTAGGATCTAATCTTAGAAAATTCGGAAAAATTCCTATAAATCCTCAAAATTAGAAAACATCTAATCACATACTCAAATTTCAAATTCTCGATTCCTAAATCCAATTTGACTCTCAATTCATAAATCAAAGCTCTAAAATATCAAATTCACTAATCAAAACACAATTTACCTAAAATCACAAATTTTCCAATTAATCACAATCAAGTCGGAAATCTGTCATACATGCATGTACATACGTATGCTTATGCAATGTTGAACATTTATCAATGATGTAGAGGCTACGAATGCAAAATGCGTATACAGAATACGTATGAGGTGAACTGTACCCATCCCATCGGTGACGGGATGTTACACCTGGTGCTCAGCCTTGACTTGCTGGCAAGTCAAACACCGAGAAACGAACTCTGCCACTTGCCTCTTCATACCTGGTTACCAGAAATGCAACTTAAGGGTATTATACATCTTGGTGATGCCAGGATGCATCGCATAAGCGGCCACATGCGCCTCCTCCAAAATCTCTCGCCTCAGATCATCAACATCTTGCACACACAACCTCTGACCCATCCAAAGAGTCTCATCTCTCAACTCGAAATCAGCAGTCAACCCTGATCTGACTCTATCCATCAATCTCACTAGCACTGGATCCTGATCTTGGACTCTCCTGATCCTGTCCTGCAACATCGGCCTCAGCCTCAACATAGCAATCAAAGCTCCATCCTGAGCCAAATCCATCTGCACATTAAGCGCACTCAACTGAATCAGGCTAGGCAAACTCTCAATCTGAATCTGAGCTGCACTGATACGAGATCTCCTACTCAACGTATCTGCCACCTCATTGGCCTTCCCTGGATGATACTCAATCGTGCAGTCATAGTCCTTCAACAGCTCAATCCATCTCCTCTGTCTCAGACTCTTATGATCAGTGAAGATCTGGAACGTCTCCACATACAAATAATGTCTCCAGATCTTCAGAGAAAACACCACTGCAGCCAACTCCAAATCATACACTGGATAATTCCTCTCATGAGACCTCAACTGTCTCGAGGCATACGCTATAACTCTCCCATGCTGCATCATAACACTGCCTAATCTCTGCTACGAAGCATCACTAAATATCTCGAAACCTCCGGACCCTGACGGCAAAGCTCACACTGGTGCCGTAGTCAATCGATGCCTAAGCTACTCAAAGCTCCTTTGACACTCATCAGTCCATCTGAAAGCCACATTCTTCCTCAGAAGTTTTGTCAAAGGGGCTGAGATCACTGAAAACCCCTCGACAAACCTCCGGTAATATCCTACTAGACCGAGGAAACTACGCATCTCCGACACATTCCTCGGAGCCTCCCAACTCCTCACTGCCTCAATCTTGCGAGGATCCACCCGGATACCCTCACCAGACATAATATGGCCTAGAAATACTACCTCATCCAGCCAGAATTCACATTTCATGAATTTGGCATACAACTGCCTCTCCCTCATGATCTGCAACACAATCCTCATATGCTCCGCATGCTCCTGTCTACTTCTCGAATACACTAAAATATCATCAATGAACACAATCACGAACTGATCCAGGTAGGGCTGAAAGACCTTATTCATCAAGGCCATGAAGGCTGTCGGGCATTGGTCAACCCGAACGGCATCACTAAGAACTCGAAATGCCCATACCTGCTCCTGAAAGCACTCTTAGGCATATCGGCCTCCGCAATCCTCAATTGATAATACCCTGACCGCAAATCCAACTTAGTAAACACTTGAGCTCCCTGCAATTGGTCAAATAGATCATCGATTCTAGGCAATGGATACTTATTCTTCACTGCCACTCGATTCAGCTGCCTATAATCGATGCACAACCTCAAAGTCTCGTCCTTCTTCTTCACAAACAACACTGGAGTTCCCACGGCGAAACACTGGGTCTAATGAACCCCTTATCCAACAACTCCTGCAACTGAGCCTTAAGCTCCCTCAGTTCCACTGGTGCCATCCTATATGGAGGTATAGATATAGGAGTGGTACCTGGAACGAGGTCAATCCCAAACTCCGTCTCCCGATCCGGTGGCAAACCCGGTAACTCATCAGGGAACACATCCGGAAATTCCCTAATCACGGGAATATCCTGCAACCTCTGCTCAATCTTGGTATCAACCACATGAGCCAAATACGCCTCACAACCTCCCTGCAACAACCTCAGGGCACTCAGAAAGGAAATCATCCTAGCTGGCACTGCCTGACTAACACCTCGAAAAACAACTCTAGGTTGACCAGGAGATTCTAACACAACCTCCTTAGTATAACAATCCATCACAGCCTTATGCGCAGTAAGCCAGTCCATCCCTAGAATCAGATCAATCTCTCTCAAAGACAAAACTATCAGGTCTGCACTCAACTCTTCCTGATCAATCACTATCGGACACCCCTTGTAGACCTCTCCCAAAACTATCGTACTACCTAAAGGTATACTCACCTCTAACCCACACTACAATCTCTCCCTATCACAATGCAGTCTACATGCCACATGCGGTGCAATGAAAGAATGAGTGGATCCAGGATCCAGGATCCATCAATGCATATGCTTCAAAACCAGAAATCAAAAGCATACCCACAACAACATTTGGAGACTCCTGAGCCTCCTGCCGAGTCATAGCATAGACTCTAGCCTGGGACTGCTGTCTGCTGCTCTGACCCTCAATCCTCACTGCAGATCCCTTAGCTCGGCCTCGGCCTCGGCCTCGGCCTCGACCTTGGCCTCTCCATCCAGATCCACCTCCACGGCTCTGATGCACCGTGGTAGTACTGCCTGATCTACCAGTCATAGCAGACTGGGCCTCCACAGTAAAAGGACATTCTCGGAGCTGATGGTCCATGGAACCATACTTGAGACACGCTCCGGTAAACCTCTAGCACTCCCCACTGTGTCTCCTCTCACAATACTCACATAGCGGGATCATCTGGCCTGAACCTCTAGCACCGCTACGGCCACTACTAGACTGAGCAAATCTGCCTCTCTGCCCAAAACCAGGTCGTCGAGCTCCTCCAATGGACTGAAGGGCTGCTCGGCGCTTGTTGAACCCTCTACTAGCACTGCCCTGACTATCACTAGGCCTCTTGCCCTTAGGTCCCGATCCGACCTCGGTGACTCGCCTCGATAGCTGCTCAATCCTCACGGTACGCCTCATTTCAAAAAAAGTGCCCATGTCTGATCGGGTCAAAATGGTACGGATCTCTATATTGAGTCCGCCCTCAAACCTCCGACACCTGTCAGACTCTGAAGCAATCAAAGCAGAGGCATATCCCATCAGCTCATTAAATCGCACCTCATAATTTGCCACTGACATCGACCCCTGCCTCTGTTGGATTGGAAAAAGAAAGCATGCTTAGTATGGAGAAACAATAGATTTCAAAACTTTTTAAGAAATCATCTTGCAGCGGAAGCAATATATCCAAATCAACATGCTAATCGATACATGATATGGTATAAGGATAATAAAACCAAGAACAAGATAAAAAGAATTACTGACTCCTTCGCTACAACTTTAAATCCTCGCTGCGCTATCCTCTCCTTCTTGTATCCAAATCCTTTGCCTTTGAGTCTTTTCCTTTAGCAATCTATCTTCTTCCTTGTTGTAGTATCCTCAACCAATTAGATTTACCACTTGTTCTTCAAGGACAACTAGGTTAACAAAATCCTTTGGTGGGAAAGGAGAAGAAATATTTGGAGGAGATTTTCTTAGAAGAAAAAGAACCAAAATTGAAACTCTTTCAATTCTTTCCACTTAGGAATTTCGGTTCTTCCTTGCATGAAAGGAGAGAATGTCTAAAAACCATGCAAGAACCCTTTTTTACATCTCAATTTCGAAATATGCATGAATGGAAAGAGTGAGAGGCATCCAATGCATCACTTCTTACATTAATCACTCATCAAATAGCCAATAAATGAGACTTACTTCATTTATCTTTAAAATGGCTATTTGAAAAGACCATAACCTATAATTGAATACCCATTTCGGTTTTGGCAAGAAGAAAGAAGGAATATGGTCCATCTAATGCACATCTTTCATCTTTAATCTAATGAATGTAAATAGGTTACATGCCAACATTAAAAGCCAACCATTAAACCATTTAATGGTAAGTTCATAACTCCATTTAATAATGATGAACCATAATAAAGACCATCTTTATTTAGTATTTTAATGTCAAATGTGTGGTTACACATCTAACCTAACACAATTTCGAAATTGCTTCTTCTCCATTTAAAAAATTGTTTTAATAGAATTAATCTAATCAATTACATTAAACCAAAACATGCCCATTTCTAAATGAACATATGGGCTTCCAATTAACCATTAATTAGTATAAGCCCATCATTCAATTATGGACTTCTAAAGCCTCCAAACTACTTCTTACTTAGCTTGATAACCTTCCTTAAAGCCAAGTGGGGAATCTTATTGGACTTTGATAATTCAAGCTCCAATAAGCCCGAAATAATTGATCTCATTGGAATTAATTCTAGCTTATTAACTAAATGTCATTCCACTAAAGACAATTAGTTGAACTCTTGAATTATTAAATATTATGAGAATATGTCCAATTGCAAACCCTATTTAGAACCTTATTATAGCCATCCACACAATAAAGGGTAAAATTACCGTTTTGCCCTTATGTTGGTTTTCCTTCTAGATCTCTCATTTTACTTTATATGGTGATTAACACATAAGATCTCATCTTAGTGTTAAGACTTGATGGGTAGCTAGTCCATCAAACTAATGGCGCCGATTTAATCACCAAATCTCCTTAAAACATCTAGAAGAGATGATAACACTATAAACTCTTTATTTGAGTGAATGTTCCATGATACATGTTTCAATTAATAATTCCAACATGCGAACCTTTGGATTAATACCTGTAAAAATCCATTCCGATCATATCAAGAATTATAATGAAACACATATGAGTTCACCACTCATCAAGATTGTGGTTCATAATAGCGAATGCTTAAGTTGTATGTTTTAAGATTAAAGTAACGGCCCACTTTATTCTTGAAAACATACTTGATTCAATTCATTTAATAGTTCCAATATCGATAGTCTACTACTATCATGATATGAAACTCATCATTCCCTTTAAGTAAACTCCTTTACTTATATGGAGATAAATCGCAACACTACTGATCTAAACCATAATCAAGCGACCAACTTGATTATTCAAGCGTGAATCAATTAATTGATTCTAATAATATACATGTTTCCCATACATCTCTATGTATATGTATATTACTTACAAATGAATCTTGGTACCTTATGACCGAGATATATAATGCTCATACAGATAAAACCAAACTCTTTTCTTTTATTAATAATAAATATTTTCATTACAAAACTGTAATTGAAGAAGATAAAGTTACATGTAAATACACTTGCTTTCCAGGGCACTATATTTACATAACTCCAACAGCCTCAACTCAAGAAACTCCTGCATCTTTATCTCTAAATAAACTTTGGGCATGAAGTTATCCCTGAATGCCCTCAGAAAATCATCCCTTGTCAACATGCAGGGCCTGAAAGAACTGCCCGGAACAGTCTTCCACCACTGATAAGCCAGATTCTGAAGCAAAGACACTGCATAGTCAAAGCGCTTCTCAGAGTCGCAGTCCATCTGATCGAGGACTCTCTTTGTCCTCTCGACCATTCGTCGACCTCCGAGTTCGGTCTTTGCCATAAAGTCAATGACTCCACCTTGCGCGATCTATCATACCTCTTATCCCGTCTCACGGGAACTCTAGGAGGTAGCTCATCAGAATGAGGCATAGGGGACTCTCTACTAGCTCCCATAGACCCTAGGTCAGCTGGTTGATCCACTTGATCCCCAAGGACGGATGACCTACATCAACAAAAATCTGATCAATTTCCTCTTTTCTCACTGAAATTCAAACCTAAAATACACTATGCCCAAAAGATGTCAAACCATGCTTTGATACCACCTAATGTAGCGCCCCCTTACCGTAGGGTACGCACCGGGACGCCCGTGGGTTGTTCCGACGCATGTCCTACAGCAAGGAAGTGTTACGCTCGCAACTATCACTAAATACTCGCATGGCATCAATATAATTAAACCGCATTATGCAAATCACTAAAATTTAAAACCACAATAATCTTTCATTTCATAACATCAATCCAAAATATAAACAAGTCTATCAGTTCCCTACAGTCTAACACAATATCCCAAAAAGGAAACTGATACAAAAGTCTATACTAAGTCATCCTCAAAAATTGCCCCAGCTGACCGACCTGTGTGCCATCGTTTCGCTTGCCCACGCACTCGCACAACACGAAACGTCTAACATGGGAGCTAAGAATCTACTAACGTTGTCCTAAAAAATATTAGTAATGTTGGGTGAGTTTGCGAACTCAATGAGAAACCATCATCGATGGTTCACCCAACTCATGCATATACACATAATATATCACGATATATCACATAGTCACAATACACAATCGGAACACTATCAAACCCTTTACACATTTTCACTACCACATAAATCCGATATATCACTGAGCAATCATGTAACATCCCCTCTCCTATAGGAAAGGGCATTTTGGTAATTAGGACGGGTTCGGGATATTAAATTATATCTCGGCATGCGCATACAGCATATAGTCTCTATGATTAATGATTGGTTACACATGCACATAGCATACATGCATTCATGTCATTTTCCGGCTTAGAGTTGAAATTGAACTTCTGTATGAAATTAATGGGATAATCGAGTTTGAAAAATTATTTGGAGTGTGCCATAAATTGTTTTACATTTTTAGAGATTTTAAGGAATTTTTCTGGATTTTTCCGGAGAAAATTCCCGGACCGGAAAAATCGCCAATTGGCAAATCGGTCGATTTTCGGTAACAAAGATCGCTACCCAATGGCACTGTAATATTGGGTATATTATTGTGGGACTGAAAATAGGGTCACTGGAGTTTAATGGAGTAAAATTTTAGACTGGATTAAATAAGTCATATTTTGACTTTTCAAATAAAAAGGAACCAATCATCAATTGCCATTGAAAAAAGTTACATTAAATGCTCACTTTGCTCCCTCCCACGGTTTTCACTTAATAAAGAATGGAAAAGATGAATTTTGCTTCTTAAAAACCTCTCATCCGAAACCTTCGTCTCCTTTTCCATATCCATTGATTTTCTTCTTCTCTTCTCTCATCTTCCTTGTAACTTCAAGCTATCATCTAGAAATCCATCAAAGCTAGAAGATGAATATTGTGTATACTTGAGAAGGGAAGGAGGTTGGTACTTTGGTGGGTGTAGAAGTAGAAGTTAAAAGTTAAAAGTTGAAGCTTTGAAGGAGGTTTTGTCTTAGGTATGTATTCATTAAAGTTTTGATCTTTAAATGGTACTTTCATATGGAATTAAATGCCATGATAGTATGGGGTAGTTAATAAAAGGGTTTAAAGCATGTATTAGGTTTATGTAGGCATTAAAGTGATGATTATTATGATTTGAAGAAATGGGTATAAGGCTAGGTGATGGTTGAATTGAAAGTAGTATGATATGGTTTGATTTTAAATGGAATATGGATGATTATTTGGGTATTTGAATTGAGGAATTTAATGCTGCCAATTTTCAATATTAGCCCTAGCATATGTATGACTGTAGTCATATTTAATTTGTATTTATTTTGATGTCTAGTGATATGAAAAGGCATTGGAAGTGATTGAACTAAGGTTAACATTGAATCTGGGAAATTGGAAGTATAATTGATGTTACTGTTTTATTCATAACTTATTTTGTAGAAATGAAAATGAGGTAAGGTTAGTGGCCACTGAAAATTTGGAATGTTGGCTTCAATTTAGTGTGAAATAGGTGTTGTTGAATTTCAATGATAGAAGGATGAATTTTTGAATGGGAAAGTTCCTGTTCCATTGCCTGTGAACAGTAACCGCAACCATGACATCTGAGTTTTGTTGATTTTTCTGAATTTATTGGGATGGAACTAGGGAAAATGGTCTTCATGGAAGTTTTAGCATATTGAATTATCTTTCTATTTCTACTGATCTTTCTATTTTTATAATTGTATATTGGGAGATATGAATTGATTACTAATGACTGGTTTTGAGCATTTTGGATGAAACCTAGCTTAAGTGTGATTTTGTGAGTTTACTGATTGAAGGCAATTTTAACATTTTATATGGACTGAATTGGTGTGAGTGAGCTTCTGCAAAGTTGTAGAGGAAGAGATTACCTTGAAAATGATATATGGTGTGTAATTTTTAGAAGTCAGAATTGGGAGGTATGATTTTGCAAAAACTGACCCTACATGAGGTTATAAATGGCTGATCATAACAGAAACTTCCATAACAGTTTTGAAATTGTTAGAGATCGAATTAGATGATGAGTGCTTCATGAAAATTGAAGTTTGAGATGTTATCTTTTCAGGGATATAAATTTCTGATTTTACTGACTTGTATACAGGGAGTTATGCTTGTTATAAGGTTACTGCCCAAATTGGAGGATTTCAGGGACAGTAACATTAGATGAATTAATTGACTTGTTTAGAAATATAATTTGATTTTGGGTTGTTCATGAAAGTTGTTGAGGACATTGTGAACTTATTGAAAATATTTTTGTGGTAATTTATTACTGAAGAATCAGTGAGTTATGAAATTGCCAATGTACTGCCCTGTGTTGATGGAAATTGAGTAGGCAGTAGGTTGGATGGAGTATTTGACACCCTTAGGATTGGAATTGATTTTTATGGTCTTCTTGAGAATTGTAGAGCTTTTCATAAGCTTTCCAACAAGGTATAGTTTGCATTTTTAGAAATGTGTAGAAAAAGTTATGAATGTTGGAAGTGGGTTGGTGTGTTAGGACAAAGGGAAAGGGATTTTATTAATTATTAATTGGCATATAAAGAGTTTTGACTTCTTTTGTCAATTACTTTCCGTCCGACGTCCGATTGACCTAATTCCAGAGGCATCGGATTCGTTGAATATTTAATTTCATTTTATGAAAAACGGAATTTTAGACTGAAATTTGGCGTAGCCCTATTAACGGAACATTGAAACACTTGTTTTATTTAATTGGGGACCTATAGAGGTCGAATGGCGCATGCGTCGGCGCTATGGATTTTAATTTTGGTAGAATTTTATAATGGAAAAATATTGGATAGGGTCGGGATTGCCATGAACATGCATTATACACATTTCTTGATTTCATGTGCATTATTTAGTCATTTCAAGTATCTGAGATGGTAATGGCTATTCTTTTAATGTGCTATAGAGGCTCAAGTGGACCGTCGTTCCACGGACTTGGCAGAGACTTCCGGCACTAGCGTGGAAGTTATTAGGTGAGTAACCTAGTTGGTTATTCCAATCTATGTGTTTCTTGTGATTGATTGCCTACGGGGATTCGTGGATTATGACGTGAATTGGCGCCTACGGGGATTATGTGGTTATATATGGCCCAATTGGTCGTGAAATAAGCATTAGGCAACTGTTAATTGGATTGTATGATTATATTGTGTATTTGGACTGTATTACCATGTTTCTTGATATGGGACATGTGCATTCATGCCTGTTGCATCCTGTTATTAAAGGAAAATTGTGAACCGAGGCATGCCATTTATCTTTGAGCGAGCCTAGAGCTCGATATCTTGAACCGAGCCTCGAGCTCGACGGAGATAATGCTCCCCGACGGCGTCTATCTTGATCACTTTTTTTCGCTCGGTCACAATCTTGAAATGAATCTGGAAAAGAGTCACGTGTGCATTGCATCTTGGCGAACATTTGACAATGTTATTATTTGCTGTATATTTTTTGTGACTGAATTATTATTGTGTTTTGTATAACAACTGAGTGAATATTGTTACATGCTTATATGATGCATGAATTGGGAGAACCATCGATGATGGTTTCTCATTGAGTTCGCAAACTCATCCAAAATTGCAATTTTTTTCCAGGCATAAGCATAGATAGATAGCTCCCTCGGACTGTAGAGCCGTATACTGTGGATTGGCGAGAAGCGATGGCTCAAAGGTCGGTCAGTGGGCTTTCTTTTGGAGACTTATAGTTAGATCTGTTTCTTATGCAGATGCAAGATGACACTTAAGGTGCGATGTTTGGATCATGTAAATTAAAAATCTTGTGAGTTGTAAATTACTGAGCTTTGAGTGAATGAAATAGAATCTAATTTGGTTTTAAAAAGTGGTCAATTTCTTATTACTGTCTTATGATTGTGATGCCATGAGGAGAGTAGTGATTGTTGTCAGTAGTGGTCTCTTGTCGTAGGATATGTATCGGAATGACCTACGGGCGTTCCGGTGGATACCCTATGGTAAGGGGCGTTACAAATCATCACTTCATACACGCACTTTCACTTTTCACATTATAATCTGATGCATAATGCATGTCACTTCTCATTTTATGTTAGTGTTGTGACCGAGCATCAATATTCGCATTTTTGGCGAGTAGGAGAGCCCTTTGGGTATGCACTACTGCCCATAGACTTTAAGGATAGGAGAGCCCTCTGGGTATGCTCTATTCCCTTTTTGGCCTTAGCCCCTTTCACTGATAGTCGAGCTTAAAGCTCTAAACACTAATTGCTCCAGTCACAACTGTTTATTAAGCGATTCTAACCATGCCTAGCATGCACTTACACTTGCACATTCAATAGCACATATATCGATCACTTCCACTTATAACATTCATCACATTTACTCATAATCACAGCACATTTATTTCACAGTTCAAGCACTCACATTGTCAAACAATTTACACGATCACAACACATTTAATACACAAAGATCGAGGAACCAACTAGGTTACTCACCTGTAACTTCCGAGCTACTGCCTGGAAGTCCCAGCAATATCCGTGGACTGACGATCCAACGGTGCCTCTATAACAATTCAATGAATTCTCATCACTATATGCTCAATCAAATAAATTTGATAACGCACATGTCTTAATTCAAAATTGTACGATGCATGATCATGATTTTCCAGCGCTCTAATCCAATTCCACCATCTCTCGCTTCACAACCCAAAATTCACTATCCACTAGGTCAATAAGATCCATTGATTTCATAAGTCTCCAATTGATAATACATAACTCTTAGGTCAAGATAAAAATTAGAATCAGCTCTCTTTCTATGATTGAGAACTCGCTAATTTAAATTTGAACTCTAGTTCTTTACCTCAATCGTAGACCTCTTTCTCTAGTTCATAACAAATCCAGAATCACCTCAATTGGAGGTCTACACTAACAGATACACCCCAAAAACCAACTTAATCCCATTCAAAAATCTGTCCTCGCCGCGGCTTACTGTCTCTCGCCGCGGCGCACAAGTGAAGCTTCGTCGTGGCGTGGAAACACGTTCGTCGCGACGAATATCCACCCGCTCGTCGAGGCGACTCGACCCGCTTGTCACGTCGAATACGCACTGGCTCGTCGCGGCGAGGCCGATTCTGACGTCATGACGTCATGAACGACCTTCGACTTCTCGATCGATTTTCCACCATAAATACTCTAAACTCGGCATTTAACACCCTAACTACTCAATCTTTCACCATAAATGCCATAAATGCATATAACAGCAATAAATAACAACATTAAAGCCATAAAACTTACCAAATCGAAGATCAATCCGAAAACCCTAAAAACTTCCGAAAACTTCTCAAGCTCTAACAATCACGGTAAACTCCTTAATCCAAGCCAAACATCATCTTCACCAAGCTTTCTAGCAACTCTCCAACCACAATGAAAGGGAAAACAAGTGAAATCTCTAAGGGAAGAAGATCAACGTCATCAATGGGAGGAGGAGAAGAAGAAAGGAAGTTTTGGCTTTTACCAAATTCAAACCCTAAGGCTATATAAAGGTTGGATATAAACCTATAGATCATAGTCCTCAAATTCATTTAATCTCAGTCTCTAAATTTCACTGGCTCATCACAAAAATTCCTAAACTCACAAATCTAAATTTTCCAAGCCATTTACCACTCACTTTCGGAGCCGAAATCTAAATCATCAGTCTCTAGGTCATTTTTCCAGTCCGGACACATAACTCTAAAAATTCCAGAAAAATTCTCATAATTCCTCAAAAATATAAAACACTCTATCCCCTACTCAATTTTCAATTTCCAATCCCAAAAACTCAAATTCAAATTATTCCTTAATTCTCAAGATTCAATTCTCACTCTAATTCCACTATTTCACTCAAATTATCCCTAATTTCACTTTAAATCAAATCTAACTCAATTATCTCAAAATTCACAATTCAACTCATAATCACAATTTAAATGCTGGAACAATCATGAATGCATACCACTATGTATGCATGTGCAAAATGATCTATCTCTTTAAAACCAGAGGCCACAAAACACTCAATCACTATTTATGCAATAACAGAACTACCCGTACCAATATGCTCATCGCATCGGTAACGGAATGTTACAATTCTCCCCTCCTAAATAAAAATTTCGTCCCGAAATTTCATACCTGACTGGTCGAACAGATGAGGGTACTGCCTCCTCATGTGCTCCTCAGTCTCCCAAGTTGCTTCCTCTAATAAGTGGTTCTTCCATAGGACTTTCACCAATGGAATCACCCTACTCCTCAATTGCTTGACCCGAGATCCGATAATCCGCACTGGCTCCTCAACATAACTCAGATCACTAGCTATCTCAATCTCTTAAGCTGGAATCACATAAGTCGGGTATGATCGGTATCTCCGGAGCATACTCACACAAAACACATCATGCAACTGGGACATCTCACTAGGCAAAGCCAATCTATAGGCCAACGGTCCAATCCTCTCAGTAATCTCATACGGACCGATATACCGAGGACTCAACTTATCCTTACGGCCAAATCTCAGCACTCCTCTCCAAGGTGACACTCGGAGGAATACTCTATCGCCCACACTGTACTCCATCTCTCGCCGATGCTGATCCACATAACTCTTCTATCTATCCTGAGCCGCCTTGATGCGACTCCGAATCAATCTCACTTTACTCCATCTCTGTCCTGGATCAACTCAGGGCCCTTGAGAATCCTCGCACCCTCTTCATCCCAGTAAAGAGGTGATCTACACGGTCTCCCAAAAAAGGCCTCATACAGTGCCATCCCAATACTGCTCTGGTACTGATTATAGTACGCAAACTCAACCAGAGTCAAGTATTGATCCCAAGCACCTCTGAACTCTAATACACAAGCTCTCAGCATATCCTCAACAGTCTTGATCGTCCTCTCACTCTTTCCATCTGTCTGAGGATGAAATGTTGTACTAAATGGTATATCCACAACAGTCTTGAAAATGGTATATATGTCTTTTATCTTTCCAACGGTACCAAGTTTGTAAATTTTGGAGTTCGGAGTCAAAAGATATGAAGGTTAAAAGTTAGGAGGTCGGATCGCGTGACGACCACACGCGCGCGAGCTATCGACTGCGCATGTGCGAGCGATCGAGCACCTCCATGCTATCCCTAGGGTTGTTACAGAAGAGATGAATGAGATTTTGGTTACTGAGGTAACTGAAGAAGAAATAATGGCAGCTGTGTTTAACCTTAGAGCAATGAAAGCTCCAGGGTTTGATGGATATAATGGGTTTTTCTATTAAAAATTATGGGGTATTATTAAGAATGCTATTGTTGTTGGTGTTAAGAGTTTCTTTCAAAATGGTTATATGTTGAAAGAAATGAATAAGGCTTATGTGACCTTGGTGCCCAAAGTGAAGACTAAGGATATATCACAGTTTAGACCTATTAGTTGCTGTAACTTCAGTTACAAGATAATCTCTAAGATCATGACTAAGAGATTGAGGGCTTATATGAGTGAAATCATTACTTGAAACCAGAGTGGTTTTGTGGAGGGGAGGCAGATACAAGATAATATTCTAGTGGCAAGTGAAGTGTTTCACAATTTGATGATTAGAAAAGGGCAGAAGTATAGTTTGGCTTTGAAACTTGATATGGTCAAAGCCTATGATAGAGTGGAGTGGATATTTTTAAAGAAAGTTATGGAGAAAACGGGCTTCAATTCAACTTGGATAAGGTGGATCATGGAGTGCATTTCCTCTATTACTTATAATCTCGATATCAATGGTAAGAAATCAGGTCTTATAACTCCATCTAGAGGTCTTAGGCAAGGGCATCCTCTATCCCCTTACCTATTTTTGTTTGTGGTGGATGTTCTGTCCAAAATGGTCAATCAGGCCATTGAGTCTAGGCAATTAGAGGGTCTTAGGTTATTAGGAGATTGTCCAGTCCTGTCCTACTTACTGTTTACTAATGATGCCTTATTTTTCTTCCCTGCTGATGCTGCTAATGTATTCTTGTATGTTTGATCTTCTTGTAAAGGTGAATATGTCCAAGTCAAGCATTATTTTCAGCTCCAATACACCCGAGCACAAGAGGAATGAATTGAAGTTGTTGTTTGGAATTCCTGAAGCTCCTAATCCTGGGACTTATTTAGGACTGCCTAATTTTTGGGGACAAAAAAAGAGAAATGTAGTGGAATTAATCAAAGAAAGAATTATTAAGAAGATTAAAGGATGGAAGACAAAGTTTCTTAGTCAAGGGGGAAGGGAAGTACTTATAAAAGCTGTTGCCTGTGCTATGCCCATTTACCTTATGTTGTGTATCAAGTTTCCTAAAAAAACATGTGATGAAATTAATGTTGTGCTTGCTAATTACTGGTGGGGGCAGAAGGATAATGAACACAGAATTCATTGGGCTAGGTGGATACAGATGACAGAGAGTAAAAGTGCTAACAGCATGGGTTTTAAGGATATGCAGCTTTTGAATATTGCTTTACTTGCAAGGCAGTGTTGGAGATTGTTTACAAATTCAACTGCTTTATGGGAAAGGGTGTTGAAAGGATTATATTTCCCTAAAACTTCATGTTTGCAGACTAAGAAAGGTTCAAAGGCCTCCTAGCTTTGGTCTAGTATGTTGGAAGGGAGGGATTTATTGAAGCAACATATTCATTGGCAAGTTGTGGATGGTAAAAGTATTAATATTTGGGATGAGCCATGGATTCAGGGCATATCAGTTGCAAAATCTGAGGGACTACCTGCAAGTGCTCCTAAGAAAGTGGAGGAGTTGATTGATACTTAAGCTGAAAGGTGGAAACTGGAGGCTGTGAATGACTTTTTAACTAGTGAATAGAAACAAATGATTGAGGAAACTCCTTTGTGTGGTAAAGGGTCACAGGACAAATACATTTGGCCAGCAACTGAAAATGGAGTTTATTCAGTTAGGGTGGGATATCAGGCTTTGAAACAACCTGCAGCAAATATAGTCAACAGAAAAGTTGTAACTTCTCATTTTGTGGATAAGAAGCTTTGGAAATGGTTTTGGAAGCTAACTCTTCCACCCAAGGTTAAGGTGTTTATCTGGAAAACACTTTGAAACTTACTGCCTACTAAATCTAATTTGGTCAAAAGGAAAGTAAAAACTGATGACTTGTGTCCTATTTGCTATTGTGAACCTGAGACTCTTGAATATATGTTGTTATTATGTCCCTGGGTACTATGTGTATGGTTTGGTAGTGAATTGGGTTTAAAAATAACAAGGGAAGGGCTGACCACTTTAGATCAATGGATACTAGATATGAGTGAATCTTTTCAGAAGGCTGATAATGGCAGTGATAAGTTGGTGTTAATTGTTGTTCTGCTTTGGAACATTTGGAAGCAGAGATGTAAGTTGGTTTTTAAAAATGGCAAGCCAGATTCTATTAGAAGTATTGTGAAAAGTAATGAATTGTTGGCAGAATGTAGACCTCCAAGACAGCAGGTTGGTATGAATAGAGTGCAACATCAACAGATTCAATGGACCAAGCTAGCTGTAGGATGTTTGAAATTGAACTGTGATGGAGCTTATCAAAATGGGGATGCAGGTTTAGTAGATATTATAAGAAATGATGAAGGAGCCATTATTGATGGTATTGCTAAAGAATGTAAAGCAGGTTCAGCACTTGAGGTTGAAGCGAAGTACCCAGATTAACATTAAGTACATCTCGGGAAAAATACACCACAACGAAAGGTAGGTTTCATCTCGGTGAAGGTACCAAATTCAAACAAAATATCCTTTGGAAAGGTTCGTCGTGGCCAAAGTTCGGCTTCGCCATGGAAAGACCTTCGATTCCAGACATGCAAACCCAACTATCTGAAATTAACATTTTGCACGTATAATTTCACAACCCTTAACCACTCAACCAAAAGATAAAATACAAATATATACAAAAAAAACTTTTTCAAATCTTAGTCTCTTGAGAATGAAATGCGAAACTTAGAAAGTCATGAGCTAAAACACAAATATATTTCATTAACATTAGAATGCAAAACATATGTGAACGAGTAAAACTTGAAATGCAGCTAAAGCCTTAAATTTTTCTTAAATTAACTTAAAATACAAAATATGTAAATTTGGAGTGATACCTTGACTCTCGATCACTCGATCTCTTGCTTATCACCTGGAGATGGAGACGGAATGGGGTGAGCTCAAAGCTTGTGGGTAACAGACTTATAATGGAGAAACAAGCTAAACTATTGAAAAATATTCATTGAATCCATAAAACACGTATTTCTAAAATTCTCAACTTGTCAAACAATTCATAATTACATAAGCATGTACTTATCAAATTTGTCAACAAATCATAAACACATAGGCAATCACAATGGTTTGGGTAGGTCTATGAGGGAGTTCTTACGAATCTCCAAAAATAACAGAATGGACTACATAATGGTTTTATGTAGTTCATAAACATGAAAGAGTCAGTGAAGGAGCTCCATACCACTAGTGAGCAGGCGGGAGAAGCTTTTAACATGGTCAACATGCACGTGACATAACCGAATTGACCACCGTTAACCCACATAATATAAATTTCATGAATTGAAAACATATTGCCCAAAAAGTCACATTTCGGAAGCAAACTTTCCATAAGCATGACAGATTTCAAATACCATTTCTTTCTTCATTTCATAAATCATCAACAAGATAGATATAAAAAACATGTAGCAATTTCATAAATCATTCAAAGGACAATAAATGCAACTTATATGGGGCAATTTAAAATCATTTAACTCTATAGATTTGAAAAACATTTATGGCTCATTAACTTAACTATAAACATGTAACCCACCTTGATTCCTTGCTCAAGAACTAGCTTCAAGGTCCCTCTCCTCTTGCTCCCCTTGCCTCTCTTAATTTCCTTTAACATTGGCAAAAATCTCATTCAATAGGAATTCAAATTGAGAAGCCAAATAAAGCATATTCACTAAAATTGATTCTAAAATACTCAAACCCATATATTTTCTAAGCTTCATGAACCAAAACCCTTCCAAAAATCTAAAGGATTAAAAATGAACTTACCTTGAGTCTTCACCAAATAAAGAGATTTTTGGCTCAAATGGAAGCTCTTCTATTCCTTTTTATTTTTCTCTTCTTGAGCAACCTCAAAATCACTCTTAAAAACTAACAAAAGATGAAACCCTAAATGTTCTTCCTTCTTTTCTCTCCTTTCTCTATAATTTTCATTATTTTATCTTCTTCTCTCCCTCATTCACGTTTTATTTTTCTTCCTAAGAACAAGACCACAATTTCTCCTCCAATTATACCCTTAATGAGTGTAAAATGTCCACTTGCCCTTCATTTATTCCTTATGTCTTTTATTCTTAAGTGACATTCCAAAATTGTCGTTTATACCATACACTCTTACTACTTTAATTCAATTAACCAAAGTAATAAAATCCCACTAACATTGACATAATAATTAAATCCAAAAATTAATTGATCAAGACCTCATAATTTATTTAAATCATGCTTAACTCATCCAAAAAAAATCTAGGGGCCAAAGTAAGTTCCTTCGAATTGTTGTTTGAACCTTGGTCACATTATGTGATGTTTTCTCTTTGGTGGCATATTTTAACCGAAAATTCATATTTGATTGAATTTTCTAGAAATATAAGAATTTGAATTCTATATTTTACACAATATATTGAAAAGAAAATAATTGATTTGTTGAATATGATATTCAATTATAAACACAAATTAATCGCTATCATAACTTAATTGTAAATTAAAATCATCTTTTTTTTAAGAATAAGAATCAAACTCGGGCTCTTTTTTAGATCTCTGACCCTCATCATTCTCTCCAAATGAAATTTCAACATATTCATTAGATGGATTGTTCAAAAGTTCATTATCATCATATGTGACATATGCATTTATTTCATAAGCATCTTTCTGAAATGCTTCACATTCAATTCTCTATTCTCCTTTTCCATGTGATTGAAAAGCCCCTTTAGGTTTAACTTTGCAAATGACCAACCAATCTAACTTATCTCGTCATAAGCTGGGAAAAGGGACATAATACACCTGAATCGGTTGAATTGTCAACATGAAAGATTCAAATTGTTTTAATCTTCTTCAGTTGTTAATTTCAATTAGATTATATCGACTATGCACTTTTCTACTAACATTTGGAGTTGGATCAAACTAGTCAAACTTAAATATCACATCTAAATTATGACATATCAAATTAGTTTTCTAATATAGCAAATCCTAAAAGATGCTTCGTTTTCTCCAACTAAAGTTTTTACTGATGCTTGTATTTACTTTATCAACTTCAAATTCTGTAACTTTTAGCAAGCCTAATTCCTCAATCTCCTGCAAAATATCTTCACCAACTTTATAAGGGAGAGGCGTTATTTTTACCATCTTATTCTTAATGGACTTTTATTTATTGTGTCTAAATGGATAGATCTGGAGGAAGAAATTTCCTTTGGTTATCAAACCAATATGTTTTGCCCCCATTTGGAAGATAAGATGCATCAGAATCAATGCCACAATAAGGACAGGACAATTTTTTTACTATGCTCCATCCAGGCAATATGGCATATGCCAGAAAATCAATAATGGTTCACATCAAAGCCACTCTCAACACAAAATTTTATTCCATAGACACATGATATGCCTCTACACCATATTCCCAAAGATATTGCAATTCAGATATCAATAGTTGTAACAATACATCAATTTTATGCTTTGGATTTGTAGGCCCTGACACACCCACTATCAAGAACATATATGCCTCTTTCATACACATCCATGGAGGAAAATTATAAGGAGTAATTACGATTTTCCATGATGAATATTGCTGGCTGGATCAACCAAAAGGTTTGAATCCATCCGTCGATAATCCCAAACTAGCATTTCAACTTTCAGCTGCAAACTCATAATGGGTGTCGTCGAAATGTTTCCATACCAGTGCATTTGATGGATACTCATTATTGCATCTTCCTGTTCATGTTCATTATACCATCTTATGTGAGATGTAGTAACATCAGAAGCGTATAATCATTAAAGTCTCGGAGTTAGGGGAAATAATACATCCGCTTCCAGAATACTAATTTCTGTTTCATAGAACACTTTCTAAGATAGAACACTTTCTAAGCTTGAACCTAGATTGAATACAAAATTTATACTCTTGTAATTCCATATCATCTCCCCAATACAACATACATCCCAATTTGCAACAATCAATCTTGTCAACAAGCAAACTAAGACCCCTAATAAGTTTCTTCATATTGTAAAAACTATCAACCAATGTATGATTAGGAGGCAATTATTTATTATACCATTCAAGAATTTTATCAAAACTATGATCAGAAATATGCCTTTTGGACTTTATGTTCAATATTCAAACAGTTAAAGGCAATTAAGTCATTGTCTCACAATTTGGCCATAATTTTTGGTCAGCTAAGTGTAGTAAGTCAAAAAAAATTATTTTGCATGTGGGTTTGGTTCTTCTTCAAGATTTTCTATATTTTCCTGAAAGGCTTAACCGGCTGCATCATAAACTATTTGAGTGTAAGAATTTTGCATTACATCCATATTATTTGTTCTAAATCCAATCCCCCCTTCAAACTTATTTAAGTTCACAGACAATTGTAATTGATTACCCCTTGAGGTGTTATAAATCAATGGCTCCCTATGTCGCGTCCACTAAAAAATTGGGGACAAACCTTTTTCTCAGCAAATGCCTATTAACTTCATCAATAGGAAGGAAACAAATGTGTTTGCACTTTTGACATTGACATTTGATCTTTAGGCCATCCATATATGCAGGTTGAGAACATGCATAATGAATAAAAGCTTTAACTCTCTCAACAAACTCAGGATTAATGTAACCATCAACTATTTTAATCATCTATACATCCAAAACCTATCAACATTATTCATTTCTACAAAATTGTTAATTTCAAATAGCGATTCCATATTTGGTATCCTTCATGTTCCCTAATGTTTACAAAACATATAAACTTTACATAACATCCCCTAAGTATTAACCAATTGTGACTCGTAGGCTGGTAGTATTTTTCACCAATAAGCCTCATGAGAGATAAATCATAGGTTATCAGTTAAGATCAAAATTATTTATTAATTGAAGATATATTTTTTCTATTTGTAATCATATATGTTAGAAGATATTTCAAAGACGCACTTAAGGACGTGAAAGGGAAAAGCAATAGCTATTAAGGACGTGAAAAGGAAAAGCAACATCTATTTGATTTGGTACGAGAACATAAAGCGAATTACTTAATTTTATAAAATTGAAATTTTTATTTGAATGGTTTAGATATTGTAATTGAAATTTAAAATTAATGTTAAGTTTGATATTTAACCTAAATTAATTATGTACTAGTAATAAATATAATAAGTAAGATAAAATTATGAATAATTGGATTAATAAATTATTGTAACATATAAAAATTGTCTAATATGTTTAGAAGAAGATTATTATTATATTAAAAAAAATTGCATGTAAAGATTCACACATGAAACGTAAAGAGAACCTAATCATTTCAGAGAGTATCAAACCCATCCTATATTAATTAATTGATAATCAAAAGTTCATTCCACAAACAAGTTTCGGTTGGTGCAGGCCATTTACATTAAAAATGCAGGAAGTTCAAATGGGATGTTCAAACCACAAACAAATACCCAAATTAAACTGAGTACAAAAAAACCTAGTAAATAACAAAACTCACTTACCTCAACTGACATGCAGAAGAAGCCATTGAAGCATTTGAAGGAAGAAGATGACGAAGCTAGAGTGAGCTAACTACCAAAGAATATAACCAAGACAAAGCAAAGGAAACAATGAATTTCAAAACATTATGCAACTTGATATGAATTCATTTTTAGAAGTCTTAGTTATAGCATTTGATTGTCACCATGTCATGCAAGAAAATCTAGTCATTTTCCTTTTAAAACATAAAAAGGATGATAAAAATTCTCTTTTCAATGAAGTAAAAACAAGCAAAATGACTATGTTGTAAACTATAGAAACAAATACAAATTCAATTAAAATGTGTGGAAAATCATGTTGATATTGTCAATTAGCAAAGGAAATGAATGTCAAAACTAAATACCTGGTGAAGCTTATCCTTAATCTCCTTGAAATTAAAAATATTGCCAACAAATGAGTTCGTATAACAAAGCAATAATTAATAAGATCTTATTCAGGAACATGACATATCAATGCATGCCTATTCTAATTAAGGAGCTTAAGAGAAAAATGGTTAATAACACTCTCACATGGTCAGGAGAGAGAGGAAGAGTGCATATGTGTTTGTGTGCGCATTTTTCTTTAACCTTTTGAACTTGAATGCTATATCAAATATGGTTAGACACTGTGTATACCACATCATGAGAAAAGAAGATTGCCCATCACAATAAGAAACCAACTTTCTTCTTATTTCGAATCGACAAACTTATGGGTAAATAGGGAAAAAGTAGGCTGTCAAGGTCCAAACCAAGCATAATATGCAGATTCAAACATAGAAGAGATAAACACCTCTCCTCAAATAATATATACAATCCAACCAACAAAACTCTGAAACTGTGACACACTTACGTGTATTCTAACAATACACTCATGCATACCCATCTCATATTATGAAAGAAGATTTTTTGGAAAGATGAAGAAGAAAATGAAGGAAAATAATTGAACTTGGCATTTAAATTTTGGACAAAAACAAAAACACGTCGTGCATTTCTTTATAGGATTATATAAAGAAAGTATAGTTGGAAATATGATATAGCTATAGTGTACATAGACAAGATCTGAAGCATTGTGACCCCACAGCCCTCTTCCGAAATCTTCTTCTTTATTTGTCAATTCAACGGACCATCCTAAAATGGTTAAATAATTTAGTGTTATGGGTTCCAATGACCTAGATCTGGCTGTATGTGGTCAAGAAAGAAAGTACTACTCAAGTTTCTGGTATAAAGACCTATTGATTGAAGTTTCTCCTACCAAAATCAGTAGAACAAAGACATAGGTAGATGAATAACCTCACTGTTTAATTATAGGTATCAGTGGAGCAAATAAGCTTTGAGTAATAACAGGATGTATTTGGCTCTTATATGATTAGATCTTCTTAAAGGCTCTTTGCAACAAAGAAGATACCACTAGAAACCATTCATTTGATCTTTTACTATTTTAACAAAAAGAAACCCGAACGAACTCAGTAATTTTGGGAAAGCTCATTTGAATGTTGTTAAATGGATTATGCAATACCTGAGAGGTATAGTGTTATTTGTTTTGTTTATGGTTCTAGTGACTCAACTAGTGGTGTTGTTGGCTATATAAATTGTAATTATGTTGGAAATATCTTAAGAACGGGACAATTTACATGATATATCTTTACCTTGTTTAGATATACGCTCAAGTAGAAAGCAACACCTTTTTTTATAATTATGTACAACAGAAGTAGAATAGAAGACACTAACAAAATGGATTAAAAAGGTATATGGTTGTTTAGTCTTATTGATAATTTGGACATGGATGTGCCGAACACTTATTATTTTTATTATGATATTTAGAGTTTATTGTGCCTAACCAAAAAATCTTATCTATCATAATACTTTGAGCAAATTATTGATCCTATATATCCATGAGCTGGTTTACTATGTCTTACAGAGTTTCAATTTCAAACACCATCTTTTAGTCAGTACCCTGATCCTTTCTTACCGATAAGATTACCAATCTCCTCCCTCTATCCATACCTAATAAATTCATTAAATATAACATCTCTACTAATCACAGATCCTATAGTTCTATTCTTTTTAGTAACCACAATCTATACCCTTTAACACTAATAGCATACCCCATGAATTATGCTATATTGCAGCGTAGAAAGCTTAACCAGAAAGCTTAAAGGTATATTAAATAATTCATTCACTTTAGCTATCTAAGAACTCTTCAAAGTGTACTGACCATATCTGAGAGTCAAGAGTTCTTTGTAACATCCTAATTGCCAAACTTTTTCTAATTTTTGGAAGAACAAACATATATGCTATAGCCACACAATTATAACTACAACAATTTCCTATATTGAATTACACACTTTAAATGACTGAATAATACTTGACAACCCTTTACTTACCATTATAAGTTGAAAAGAATAAGTAAAAATAGAATGATTTGGTACTAAATTAGCATAAATCTGCATTGAGACCCAACGTCATCAGCTTTGAAGTATCGATTACATCAGGAGTAAGTGGGATTAAATTAATCTAGAGTGGGTGGAATTTATGCAGTAGAAGAATGTTATCCAAACAAGAAAGACAAACCAATAAGAACCATTAACTTGTCTGAGGCAAAACACGGATTAAAGTATGCTGCTTCTACCATTAGAATCAGTAACCAAATTGGATGGGACTTGGGAAGCACTAATGATTGAAACTTCTCATAGCCTTTTTTGCCTAAGAATCACCCATCCAACAATTTAGTTTACTTTTACACAATCTATCTACACTACAAACTCGCTGCATTCTTGAACCAAGTTGGGAAACTTTCGTTGTTTATCATAAATTTACCATATCAGTCAACCTAATTGTACCATTCGAAAACCACACATTTATAGAGACTACACAAACTTTGTCCAGAAAATCAATTATTTGAACAAATCACAACAAATTCATTCATCCATCCATCATCAGAATTGTTACTGCACACTAGCTTTATAATCTATCGCCGTCGAATACCATCAGAAATGAACCCATATTAAACTTAAAATCATGCGTACTTAATTTCAAGTCCAAAATGTTCTTATTTTACAACCAGAAACTACAAAATGCATATGGGAAAATTTTTAAACATAAATCAAATTAAAAGGAGAGGAATGTGAATAACTCTGACTTACTTGATCCCACCCTGGCAACAAGAAAGCAGAAAAGTACGGCGACAAGCGATGGCGAGAAGAAAACGACGAGCAATGGCTAGAAGAGGATGAGCATTGGTGAGGCAGGAGAAGAAGGTTCGAAAAAACAGAGGAGAAACAGAGGGGGAAGGTACCGAAAATGATGTTGGTATTAAATCAAATGATGTCATTTGGTTTTTAAAACTATTAATATGAAGATAATGACAGTGTGGCTAGACCATCGAAAATTCACCGATGGAATACATCACCATCGGTAAACCCTAACACTTCAGCTTAAATTTATCGACAGAGTGTTCATACCGTCAAGAATTCACCAAAAGATCCATATTCCATTGGTAAATTCCCGACGTTAGTTTATTGCGGCAAGCATTCCTGCCTAATTTAGTGACGTCTATGATTTTTATATCCATTTTTGCATCCTACCTTTACCGACGAAAATTATATCCGTCGCAAAATGGAAATTTTCACAACAGTGTTACTGACGGACATTTTTTTCCATCTCTAATTACCTACAGTATTTGTTTCATCGGTATTTTATCTTTTTTTTTTGTAGTGGTAGATACTTTGGATGAAAGCGTGCTTTCTAAGTCCTCGGATAGAGTCATAGAATTTAAAACTGTTGACAATGATAAAACACAACCTCCTTTAGAAATATAATTTTGTTTTTTATTATTATTCTAAGTTTTATGTTAGATTTAGATTTACTTTGAACTGTTAGATTTGATTTATTATAAGTTCATTATAGACATCCCTATTTTATTTCAATAAAATATTTTATTTTTATTTATTTTTATATTTTATAATTTTATTTTATATTTTATATTTATTAATTTTATGACGGTTTAATACTAGCTAAACTTTTAAACTTTACACTGTTTCTCTAAATGATTTGATAACTAATTCAATTTTTAAAATATTGATTATATCAAACGTAAGGGATTGTCTTCCCTAATTAGCATAGCGAAATATGTTATACGGGTAAAAAATATACCATCAGTCTTGTCACAGACCAATTGTTGTAGGAAAATGTTTTGAACTTTCTATTTCGTCAAATTAAGTTAACCCTGGAATGCGGAACGTTCAGGCATTCTCTAGAATATAAAAGGATGATTAAATAATAAGAAAAGAAAGAGAGAGAAAGTCAATTTACAGTATTCAGATCGCTTTGCCGACTGATTATGGCTGTGAAATTTTGCGCGTCCTCCCTAACCGGGATCTTAGGAGGAAGTGCTTACAGTAGCTGCCAAGTTGAGAACAAATCCCTCGTACTTTCGAACTTGGAGAATCCTTAAAAAATGTCGCTTAGTTTTATATTTATGCATGCATTTTTTGACTTCATTAAATGATTGCCAGGTAGGAGTGAACATTATTCGGGTCGATCCGAATTAATTCGGGTAAAAAAATTTTAAATTTTGGGTAATTCAGGTATTACTCAAATTATTTTCGGATTGGAGTTGGATAATTTTAAAAAATTTCGGATCGGCCCAATTATCTGAATTAGGTTATAAAAATACAAAATTTCAGGTTTTTTTATAAAAAATTATAAAAAAAAATTTCGGGTAATTCAGGTCGGATAATCTTAGATAAGAAAAAGTTCGAATTCGGACCGGATAAGATAAAAAAATATTCGAACAATTCAAGCTGAACCCGAACAATAAAATTTTAACCCGAATTATTCGAATGCTCACCTCCTATTACCAGGGAGAATACTCGTAGCTTTGGAATAAGACGAAAGGGGTACCTACAGATTAACGCATGGTTCTTGTAACATTAATATACGCGCGCGTCAAAAGAGCAGCAAATAGCTTCGAAGGTATATAATATTAAGGGCAGGAATCTATGAAATGAATTGACGTGACACGCAAATTTATTATAACAATAAACGCGATTATTTCTAACAAAATTATATAATAAACTATAATTAAGTTCTAGTTCACCATAACGACAATTGTTTCTTCATGATTTTTAGATTTTGAACTACTAACAAATTCATAACTCCATGAAGCCCAGCACTGAAGTGGGAATCATCGACACTTACTACAAAAAATAAAAAGACGTTACGTTGTTTAGTGTTTAAATACATTTTTAAATTCTGAGATTCGTTTAAATTTATCACACCAATCGATTTGGAATTCATCATACCAAAGATGATTTTTGCTCTTCTTTCTTTTTTACTGAGTATTGTTGACGATTTGGAAGCATGTTATATTCCTATATATTTAAAGTTTAATACTTTCCGGAAAACATAGTTGCGTAATGAACTCGTCTCCATAGTGCGATTTCATTTCACCTAACTATTAGCTAGGACCTCACAAACTTCAATGTATATGTACGCAATGTATGTCGATGACTCCAAATTTCATCACACTGGCATGGACGATCTCGACAACACCAGGCATTGTTCTTATAAGCTCAAACATTTGTCTCCATCTTAAAACATGTCACGATATGCCACGTGGACCGAGCTACGACTACCACTTTCTATATAAAAACATACCTCTTAAACCTCAAAACCGGGGAAAAAAAAGTTATTACTGCTCTAAAGCACACGCCTCAAACACCACTGCAATGGCAAAATCATCAGAGGCTACTGCTCCTCCTGCTTTTGCAAACGTTGAGAATTGCACCTCCACTGGCCGCGAAAATGACACTGTGGTGGCAGACATGGATGGCACTCTACTCTGCGGACGGAGCTCATTTCCTTACTTTGCCCTAGTTGCTTATGAAGCTGGTGGTGTGTTAAGGCTACTTTTGTTGCTCTTGGCCTCCCCGATTGCTGGAATTCTCTACTACTTCATATCAGAATCCGCAGGAATTCGTGTTCTTATATTTGCAAGCTTCGCAGGCATGAGGGTATCAGACATTGAATCAGTGGCGCGAGCGGTTTTACCTAAGTTTTATTCAAGTGACTTGCACCCTGAAACTTGGAGAGTGTTTTCTTCATGCGGGAAGAGGTGTGTGCTTACAGCTAACCCCAGGATCATGGTGGAGGCGTTCTTGAAGGATTATCTTGCCACTGACATGGTTATTGGGACTGAGATTAGAGTGTGCAAAGGTAGAGCCACTGGTTTTGTAGAATATCCAGGAATCCTTGTTGGTGATAGCAAAGCCTATGCATTGAAGAAGACTTTTAATGGCCAAAAAATACCGGAGATTGGTCTTGGAGATAGAAAAACGGACTATCCATTCATGAGGCTATGCAAGGTTTGTTACACAATCCTGTCCTTAGTGTCACGTTGTGTTAATTACTAGCTAAGCAAAAGTACATACTACTCCCCCCACCCCTTAAGGAGAACGTTTTGAAGAGAAGTGGGCATTTTATAGGAGTACGCCCCAATTACGTTAATAGCTTCATTAACCATTTTGTCCTTTTACTATTTTTTTTAACCTACCATAATGTTCTTTTTTAAGTAATATTTTGGGTAATTTGTAAAACATATTTACAATGCTATAAATATCGTGTCAAGAGTTAATACCATATTTAGTTTTAGTACAGTATGATATTGGTATAGTATCATACTGTACTAAAATTAGATATGGTATTAACTCTTGACACGATATTTATAACATGGAATATCATTTTGAACAATTTTTTAGATTATAAAATAATTTTGTATTTTATAAAATTACAAAATAATCTCTTAATATATACAATTTTTACTATACTTAAATTATATCTTAAGAAATTATAATAATATAAATTTGATATAACAAATATTTCTTTAATTTTATTAATATTATTTTCACATATTTTTTTATAAATTAAAATAAATTTTATTTCAAATATTATCTTTACATATTTTTAAAGTTAATATTTTCATACTATGTTAAAATTTTATATATTATTAATGTAAAATATATATATTTTAAAATGTTAATATGATTGTATTAAACTAATATATTTAGTTATGTATTGTATAATTACTTTGTATAAGTCTAACAACATAAAATGTATTTAATACATTTTTATTTGTATTTATTATGTATTAAATTATTATTCAATAATTTAGTATATTCTTTTTTATGTATAAGTAATTGTTATTTTATATAGGAAAAATTTTAAGTTTTTAAATTTAGTCCTAATTTTATAAAATTTATAATTCTGACCGATTTTTTAGTTACTGATCTGTATTAGTCGTTACTATCCGAAAAAGTCGGCACTGAACAATACCACAATTCGGTACAAAATTTTCTTGTTCTAGTACTAGTTTTTACTGATACGGTACAAGACGGTATTCTGCATAATGCGTTGACATCCCCACTGCTATTGATAAAGGATAATTAGTGCTCCGGCCAAATATTAAAATGAAAATGCCAAAGGAATGGTCTTTTAAGTTTATTTTTAAAATATATTGAGTCATACTACTTTCGATCCATGGCTGGAAACGCTTACTGGATCATTTTATAAACAATTTTTCTAATTTTGAAGATTAAATGCAAATTGTGATTGTGTGGGTAGTTGATTTTATTCTCAATTGTTTAAAGTTGTTTGTAAGTTTATAAGAACTTGGAATATCAATGGAAAAAAAAAAGAAAACACCTTTTCAAAAACTTGAACCTTAAAAAATTCAATACTCTAACTTTGTTTTCATGATAAATATATAGAAGAAAACTTTGTTTTCACTAGTGGAAGATTAAAGGAAAAGCAGTTCACCTTTAACTCTAAATTGGGACTAGTAACCCTGCTGGGCGTCAAAAGGTAGGTCCTAGTTATTATGAACTGTAACCCCACTTTATAAAATGAGTTTAAAAGTGGCCATCAAAATTTCGACTTTTCATTTTGACCATAAGCTACTCGATTTGGATTTTTATATCTTACATGTGCACCAAAAGTTGGTTCTGCCTAATTTCTTTTAATTGTGTCATAATTAAGGAAACAAACAAGGAATCATAAATGAAAATATTCCATGCATGGTGTAAACATGTACGCGAAACTAATATTTGAATCAAAATATAAACTGACCCTGGGTTTGGTTATTTTTACGAGTTATATCAGTTGTTCGAATGGCATGAAGACCTGCCAGAGTTAAATATTTATAACATGTATTCCTTTAGATCGTCAATGATACTTTTCCTTTGAGTAGAATTGAAGAATACTATCTTATTATGATAGAAACTAATTAAACTTCAATTGTTTTGATAAGTAGGGATTAAAACTAATCCAATATCAAAGTCAAACAAAGTTGAACTTCCTTCAAAATTGAACAAATTACAAAATTTACTGAACTTTTTACTCTAGGACATAGTGTTCCATCTCACAATATATTATTTGATCTTGAGACAGGAAGGCTACATAGTTCCAGCCAATTCTCAAGTCCTCCCAGTAAGAAGCGACAGGTTACCAAAACCGATCGTCTTCCATGATGGTCGGCTTGTACAGAAACCAACTCCATTCCTTGCCCTTCTTATCATCCTATGGATTCCAGTAGGTTTCACTCTCGCCTGTCTCCGTATAGCTGCCGGCGCTCTTCTTCCGATGCCGTTGGTGTACTATGCTTTCTGGGCACTCGGCGTCCCAGTCCACGTCAAGGGTACTCCACCACCGCCTGCAAAGAAATCCACCGGCCAAACTGGCGTTCTCTTCATATGCTCTCATAGAACACTTTTGGACCCCATCTTCCTCTCCACCGCCCTTGGCCGGCCCATCCCCGCCGTGACATACTCCCTATCACGGCTCTCTGAGATCATTTCTCCCATTAAAACCGTTCGCCTGAGCCGAGATCGTGTCACTGATGCTAAAATGATCAGCAACCTCCTAGAAAAAGGTGACCTAGTTATATGCCCTGAAGGCACAACTTCCAGAGAACCATTTCTGCTTAGATTTTCTGCTTTGTTCGCCGAGCTAACCGATCACTTGGTCCCTGTGGCCATGTCAAATCGCATGAGTTTGTTTCATGGAACAACCGCAAGAGGGTGGAAAGGTATGGATCCGTTTTACTTCTTTATGAACCCTAGCCCTGCATATGAAGTCACGTTCTTGACCAAGTTGCCCAAAGACCTTACTTGTGGATCAGGAAAATCAAGCCACGAGGTTGCCAACTACATCCAGAGGATGATTGCCGCGAGTTTGTCTTATGAGTGCACCAATTTCACTAGGAAGGACAAGTATCGAGCTCTAGCTGGTAATGATGGGACTGTGGAGAAACCTAAGCTTTCCCAGAATAAGATCATGGGCTGCTAGTGATCACTTTTGTTTTGGAGTTTGTCGACCAAAGTTTTAGATCTTTTGGCTTGTTAATTGGCACTTTACGTTCTGTCCCCATGTATCTTTGAGAAAAGAAATAAAAGCAATTAATCCCAATAATATACTCAACTTCAAGATTTCTGGTTAGGACTCCGGTGGTCAAGAAATTTATCAGATTCTCTAGTTGTGATTCAAATCCCAATAAAAAAATGGTTTTGCTTCTCATATTTGGAATTTGCACTTCTAATGGAATTAAATTACACTTTCAGATATTTAAATTGTGACAAATTTTAATAATAAGTATATGAGTAACGTAATTCCTTATTCTTACTTTAAGAATTAGATGCTTATTTATTAAAATTACTAAATTGAAAATTTCACAAATCAATAGATGTATTAATTTAATCAATATATTAACTTTAAATGAAAAATTAATGAATCCCCTCTCTTCTCTTCTCCTCTGTAACCTTTTGTGCTCTCCCAATAACTAATACTACGTTTGGTTGACGTCTCCACCAACAGAGATGGATGATAGGGATACAATAATCCTTTGTCTCGCAGTGTTTACTTGTTGTCCTTATCCATTTTTGTTTTGTCTTATTGCACAAAGACAGAAATTTCTTGTTTCTTCCAAGACTGTGGTATAAGATTTCTTGTCTCAGAGATAAAATCAAAATATATAAGGAAATATCAAAAATTCTTCTCCCCCAATGTAAGCAATTTTTATTCTTAATTATATTATTAAACTCATCATCATCATCATCATCATCATCATCATTATTATAAATTATTATTATTATTATTATTAATTATTATTATAAATTTTGAACTTATTATTATTATTATTATTATTATAAATTATTATTATAAATTTTGAACTTATTAGTATTATTATTATTATTATTATTATTATGACGACGATTTACTACGATGATGATGATTATTGTTATTATTATTATTATTATCATTATTATTATTATTAATTTATTATTATTATTATCATTATTATTATTGTTATAAATTTTCTATTTATTATTATTTTATTATTTTTTTATTTTTTATTAATTATATTATAAGAAATTAATTATCTTATTATTATTATTATAAATTTTTATCTATTATTTTTTAATTATTTTATTATTAATTATATTATATGAAATTAATTATCTTATTATTATTATTATTATTTATTGTTATTATTATTTATAATTATTATTATACATTTTGTAATTATTATTATTATTATTATTATTATTATTAATTATTGCTATTCTTGTCATTATTAATTATTGTTATAAATTTTCTACTTATTATTATTCTTTTATTATTATTATTATTATTATTATTATTATTATTATTATTATTCAAATTTAATTTTCTTATTATTATTTTTATTATCATTATTATTCATAATTAATTTTCTTATTATTATTGTGATTATTAAATTCCTTATTATTATTAATTTTCTTCCTCTTCTTCTTCTATTATTATTATTATTATTATTATTATTATTATTATTATTATTATTATTATTATTATTATTTGTTAACTTTTTTACTAATAGAACTCATTAGTTTTAAAATAATTAATGAATTACATATTTCCAATCATATTATATTGCAGGAGTATTTTAATCATTGACATTGTTTTTAGGTTCTGTCAACTGCAACCAAACACATTTCTGTCCTCGAGACGGAGACATTGTTATCTGTTTTGTCCATCACAGTCAAACATCTCACTGTCTCCAATTTTTGTTCTATTCTCTCTTCAAATTTTTTTCTCATTCTGTCTCTGCATATTGGAGACAGTAACCAAATGCAACATAATACTTGTTTTCATTTGGTTATTCTTGATACTCTGAATGTCTTCTTCTCTTTTCTATTCAATAACTTCGATCTTGTCTCTTCTCTTCTCATTCATTGTTCCTTATCTCTTTGACTTGATGTTTTTTCTTTTATAGTGGTCTTTTTTGCTTTTCGTAAAAAGTTGAATGTGCTTTATATTTAACATGATCACTACTACTCCTCAAGAAACTTTCCACCCTAAACTAGTTATCCCATAGCCTCTTCCTCAAGTGTCCCATGTATTAGTCATATTCTTGGATGTCACACTCTCTCAAGCCTTTTCAAGCTCTACAAAAGTTAGAGCCTAATACTTTCAAATCCTCTCCTTTCTCCTCAACTCATTTGCTTACAAAAGCTACCAATACTTAGTGTCAAATGATGGAAGACTAATCCTAATAATATTAAATTAACCTACATCCTACCTACAAACATTGATGGAGCCCCCTCTTAAACTGTTAAAGGATGGAGGTTCAAAATGAAACCAGACGAAGGATCAGACGAATTGGAAAAATTGTCATAACCTTCCCTATAGATGTATGATTAAGGTGTTTTTTGGATTGTTCAAAATATAACTTCAAGATATACAACTTTTATGAAGACATTGAAGAGAAATTCTATCATATGAAGGCTCAAAAGTGGACCAGAGAATAGGATCAGGTGAAACCAGACGAAAGATCAGATGAATTGGGACAATTATCATAACTTTTCCTAGAGATGTCTGATTAGGGTTTTCTTTATATGGTTCAAAAGATAACTTCAAGATCTACAACTTTTATGAAGACATTGAAGATAGATTTTATCATATAAAGGGTCAAAAGTGGACCGGAAAATAGGGTTAGGTGAAACCAGATGAAGGATTAGACGAATTGGGAAAATTGTCATAACTTTTCCTAGAGATGTCTGATTAAGGTTTTTTTTGGATGGTTTAAAAGATAACTTCAATATATACAACGTTTATGAGACATTGAAGACAAATTCTATCATCTAAAGGGTCAAAAGTGGACCAGACTATAGGGTCAGATGAAACCAGATGAAGGGGTCAGATGAATTGGAACAATTGTCATAGCTTTCTTTACAGATATCGAATTAAGATTCTTTTCATATAGTTCGAAAGAAAATTTCAAGATCTACAACTTTCATGAAGACCTTAAAGACAAATTCGATCATCTATAGTGTCAAATATGGGACCAGACGAAAGGATTAGATGAACTTGGACAAAGGGACATATGAATTGAAAAAAATGGTCATAACTTTCTCTAAAGAACTCGGATTGAGGTGTTCTTTAGATGATTCGAAAGAGGACTTCTAGATTTACAACTTTCATGAAGATCTTGAAGACAGATTTTGTTGTCTAGATGGTCAAATTTGGACCAGAAGATGCTTTGGTCAACATAAAAAGAAGCAGAGGGTCAACCTAAGAAGAAGCAGATGGTCAACTTAAGAATAAGCAGAAGGTCAACCTAAGATGAAACATAGTCAACTTAAGACGAAGCAGAAGGTCAACCTAAGACGAAGAAGAAGGTCAACCTAAGACGAAGTAGAGTCAACTTGAGACGAAGCAGAAGGTCAACTTAAGACAAAGCAGAGACAACTTAAGACGAAGCAGAAGGTCAACCTAAGATGAAGCAGAGTTAACTTAAAATGAAGCAGAGGTCAACCTAAGACGAAGCAACATACACCCTTGAGCATCTCCACTTATATGGGTCACAACTTTCGACTTCGATGCCCAAAATTTTCATACTAAATACCGTTGGAAAGTTAGAAAAATAAACTACAACTTTCCATAAGATAACTTGTCCAATTTAGCCTAAATTAATCCAATTTTTCTTTTGAAGTCAGAACACGATTTTTACCCCTAAAAATGACTTGAAATTTTCACTGTACAAACTTGGAAAGTCTTGAGTGTAACCATTAAACTACCAAATTGACTTCATTAATCTCTCTAATCTTAACTCATTTGACTCATCAGCTTCAACTAAATCTGATAAGTCATAATTCCTATTTTTCTTTTCCATAACTTCTCACTTATGTGTGTGTGTGTGTATATATATATATATATATATATATATATATATATATCAACAATTCATGTTCAAAATCATCAAATCAAGTTGATAACTTCTTCACGTATATCTAATTTCAACTCACATCATCCATACGCCATTCATATTTCATTAGCATCAAAAAAATAAAGTTTTACAAATCTTTAATAGCATTTCAAGCCACATTACATCATTGTCTCAAATAGAATAGACCAAACCAAACCTACATAACATGTATTTCATATCTTGTAAGCATATGGCCCAAATTGGCACTTTTTCAAAACTTGATCTTTTATAAACATGAGATATTTCGAAAATATGATTTTATAAACATGTTATCTTTTAAAAAATCACTTTCAAAGTCTTTTCATAAATCATCACACAATTCATATAACAACATATTACAATTTCTCAAATCATTCTAAAGAAATAAATGCAACACTTATGATGTAATTGAATATCATTAAAACTTTTTTGATTCAAAGAAAACAATTAGTGGCTTATTTTCTCTATTATAAACATATACCCACATTGATTTCTTTGCTTAAAGATTTGCTCAAAATGTCTCTTCTCTTGCTCCTCTTGCCTTTCTTGATTTCCTTCTTAATTCTTCACTAAAATGAAGAGATCTTTGGCTCAAATGAAAGCTCTTCTCTTCCTCTACCTTTTTCTCTTCTTGAACCACTTCAAAATCTCTCTCAAAAGCTAAAAAATGAAGACACCCTAGCTCAACTCTCTTATTTTCTCTTAACCACCAAAATCTCTCCTCTTTCTCTCCTTGATTTGTTATTTCTCTTCTTTCTCTCCTGTTTTCTTTTTTCCCCTTCTTAAAATAGCAAGCCAACATTTCTTCTTCCATTTCTACCCTTAATGATTCCAAAAAGTCCATTTTACCCTTCCTTATAAGCTTAGGTTCCTTTAACCTTAAGTGTCTTGCCAAAAACACCCTTGAACCTTCTTATAACCTTAACTCTTTAATTCAATCAATCTTATATTATAAAATCTTTCTAACATCAACATAATAATTAACTCCACAAACTTTCATAAAGACCTCATAATTAATGTAAATCATACTTATTTATCAAGAAAAAATTTAGGGGCCAACATTTCTTATATGTAACACCCCACTCCTGCGAGACCCGAACCTGACCTCTACAGTGATATCCGGGCCCGTGACCCGCGAGGATGGTATGCTAGCGCCGCAAAAATAGTCAATTAACCGGTAAAACATTTTTCTTTTGAAAGCACTTGAGTGCGCAGAAATCAATAAACCCTTTTGGACCTGCAATGCGGAAACATTTTCAATAATCGATTCACGATACAATATTAGTCAGTTGGGCCCTCTAGTAACAGTACAATTCTATGGAAACACAAATTTACACATCAATCAGAAAGACTCAAATGCAGACGCGAACTGATCCGGACCCTAGTCTCCGACTCCTGTGCAGTAGACATACTCCCGTTCGTCTAACGGGGTACTCTTCAATCCCTGAAAAAAATAGTTGCAATGTTGGGTGAGTTTGCGAACTCAGAGAGAAACCATCATCGATGGTTCACTCAAACTATGCATTACGCGTATTGCGTACAGCATAGCAGTAATACTCAATTATTATATAATAGTTTGCAATATTTATCACACTTCACAGTATTATGCAACAGTTTACAGTAGCATGTAACAATTTGCAATCTCTCATGTCATCACATAATTTAGTAAGTGTCGCAATTCAATCAGTCATGTGTATACAATGCATATGAGACTCTTTTCTAGTTATTCAGTATTGTGCCCAAGTGCTCAGTCAGATTCAGTGGGGGACGCGTCAGGGATTTCTCCCCTCGAGCTCGAGGCCCGGTCAGTATAGTGTTAGAGCTCGAGGCTCTTTTCAGTGATAATAGCAACTTGAGTCACATTCCATTATCTGATCATGCATTTATGCATGTAATGCAGTGTTCAGTGATTCAGTGATATGGCTATAAAAGCCCAGTATTGTAGTTTTCAGTATCATATAACAGTACAGTTCAGTTCAGTAGTAACATGCAATTCAATTCTAGCATTTACAGTAATCGTACCATTCACCTTTTTCTCACATTCACACATAAAAGTTACACTCATGCACTTTTCCCATTATTACCCATTCTTAGTCCAAGTTGTGACTGAGCGCTAATCAGTAAACAGTATTCGGTGTACGTGTCTCAGGGGGTGGAGAGCCCTCAGGGTATGCACTACCGCCCTTCGATATTGCTCGCTTTGGCGTGGTAACCCACCCTCACGGTTTTGTTTCGCCCCTACTCGAGGGATGCAAACGCGTTTGTCACTTTAATTGTAGGACCCCACACCCCACCCGTAGGTGTTTGCAGGTTTTACTGCGGCGTGTGTTTGCGGGTTTTACCGCGGCATCCTCAATTTTCAGTATTGAGCTTGTAGCTCAATGGCGGCTCCAAATCGCGTCGGCATGCGATTTATCCTCTTCTTCTTCTCGATCGTTTTCCGATCTCTCTCTCTAAAACCAGTATTAAACACTCCCAACTACCCATTCAAACACAATAAAATGCCATAAATATAACAACTAACCATTAATAACAACATCAACACCATTAAAACTTACCAATCGAAGCTCAATCCACAAATCTCTCAAAATCACCATAAACCCTAAAACCTTTCAAACTCAACAATAACCCACTCTCAATCCTTCTCAACCTTCATCAATCACAATAAACCAGTTAGCTTTACATAATGAAGAGAAAACCACAAGAAAAATCAAGAACCTCACCGATGGAGGGATCGAAGCTACCAGAGGAAGGAGGAAGAAGAAGCTTATGCTTGCCTTCTAAAATAAACCCCAATTGTCAAACCTAGTTATTTATAGACATAGGTTTCCAAATCAGTCCAAATTTCAGTCTCTAAATTTCAATAGCTCAACATATTTATTTCCTAACAGTATAACCCTAAATTTTTCCATCATCATTGGACAATTCTTTCGGTACTATACGGTCAATCGGTCAGTCTCTCAAATATTTCCGGTCTAGGCATTTCCTCCCGAATTCCCCGAAGATTTCCTATAAGCCATTATTAAATACCAATCACTCTTAAACTATTCTAAATCAGTCAATTGAACCCAATAACTCCTAATTTCTCAATTAATCATAATCCAGTCAGTTTATTCAGTTTTCAGTTCACAATCCAATCAATTCAGTCAGTCCATGCTCAATTTAATACCAGAAAACCATGAATGCATGTACCTATGAATAAATGCATATGCAATAAACCTGTTCCTCTATAATTAGAGGCCAATGACATGCTCAATCAGTGAGTGCAATGAAACCTATCAGTCTGTCCCAATTTACCAGAATGCCCATGTTAACAGTAACAGGATGTTACAATTCTCCTCTCCTAATAAAATTTCGTCCTCGAAATTTCATATACAGTTGATCAGGAGGACAGGAGAATTGATCCGCTCCTTTCTATTCTGATTCACACTCATTTCCTTATTTGACCAGAGTTCATCAATTTACTAAATCAATACAATCAATTACTCTTTTCCTTTCTCGCTTTACATCGCTTAACTGCTTCCTCATAATTACTCGCAATTCTTCACGCATGGTATCAATAACACATTTATCGATCTTAACAATGTTTCTTAATCCAAATCCATAAAACACTTTATGAATCGTAATCATCTTTTAGGTTATAAACCACCTTACCAATCTATTCATGACACAGTCGCATAGAGGCCATTTAGTAACGAATTTAGTTTCCCCATTAACCTCTATCTCTATTTATGCATTTTGACCGAGGCGATACACTTCGAAACATTTCATGTATTGCTTATCAAATTACATCCCTTTAGTGTTAAAACACTAATCTCATAAGATTCTCATTACCTCGATAATAATCAATTCGACTCTTTGTCATTAACTTGGATCACTCAACCCCTATTACAAATTCATTTCACTTATCATTATAACTCAAATCAATCACGGCCTTCGACTATGCTCAGGCCCTGTTCATTCTAATGTAGGGGTTAACGACTTCTTTTTGCTATGCGACTCATACATCGCTCAAAGGTAACACCAAATAACGATTATTAATCCCACAATCTATCTTAACTGTACTTCAATCTCATAACTCAACGGACTCCAAGGATATCATTTTCACATTTGCCTCAGCAGTCACATATGTTGGTTATTCACGCGAATAACTATTCGATTTGTACACTCTAAACCTTCTATTACTCTCCCTGTGTACTCTTGCTGAAACACAAATCTTCGATAGTTCCTAGAGATTTCTCTAACAGTTCTTTGGCGGGTAAAACACATACGTCATAATACAGTCATAAATATCTTTTTCTCAAAAGTTGGATCCCTTTTTAATTTTTCCAATTCGGTCTTGCCAGTCCTTTTTCATACACACCTGATCCGGAATTCCAATAACTAATAATGACACTTTCCTTTTCACCTCTTTGATAGATCGACAATCACACTCGGTATTACACTAGGTTTAGCAACCTTAACTCCCAATTTATGATCCTTTGCCATTGTATTTTCTATTCACTACATTACATTGCATCACTGGCTAATTTTCGAAATCCTCAAACGCATAATCCTTTTCAATTCTTTTGAATTCACTACTATTTCGATCACTATCAATTCATATATTCATAGCTATATCTGAAATGTTTCCGTCCGAATAATATTTTCAAGCTTTCAGAACAATAGCCGACACGATAAATTCCAGTCATCAATCATAATACAGTCCAAGGGATTATACTTATCCCTATGCATATAAAACCACTTTACACTATTTCAACAGATTGCATCAACACTTTTATTGGGACACTTCGGTAAGTATTGCAAAATCTCCAAATCAATACTCGAATTGAAAATTCCTCTTTTACTTTCATCAGTCAAATAATTCATACGTGTTTCCTCAACAATTTACCAAAGAGCTAAGCCTGAAAATCTTTAACAATTTCTGGACATATCCAACATAAAGTTAGTTCTAAAGAACTCCAAATCTCAAATATACATATCCCTTGCAATTTCGCATTATCGCAATACCTCTATCCTCAGTAAGTCTCCCAACGAGTCATGCTCGAATACTAATTCATTCAAAATTTACTTGTTCAAACAAAATTCACTTTTATGAAACTTTCATGCTGTGACATTTCTCAACTATGCCCACTATTTCTCTTCACTCTCCATGAATAATTGACATATCCTTAATGATCACAAATACTATCCATCTAACCACAATTGAGATATTCTACGCTCAATAATATAATCTCGTCAGGACATTGACGCCTCTCGATTTACCGACAACCTAATACTCCTTATACCCATTATTTACTTTTCATAACTCTTAAAATATCTAATTCCCCAAAGGAAAATTCTCTTATGATTTATCAGTTTCAAATACCATATTCTGCCACAAGTTCCTTTACACTATTTTCTCCACATTCATCATAGCAACCTTGTACTTCTCAAACATTTTACACAAAATTTTGCGAACCAAAACTCTCCGCAAATTCATAACTAATTTCTCCTTACGGTTCAATAATCCTATAACACAGTCGGATTCCTTACGCTAACATGCTGCATACTTCCTCAATAGCATATTCTGCCTCTCACACTTGAGTCTCCGCTAGAATCAGGACTCCCAATAATGACTTTTCATTCATTTTAAATTTATTTCCAATTTGTCCTTTCATTACTAAATTCTTCAATAATATAATTATCAGATCGACTTAATCCAATTCCAGAAAATTCTTCTTTGAAAGAAGATTTCTCACTAGTTTCATCGATACCACTCGTGGAAACTCCTAATCATCCACAGTTGTCATATCTGTTGTCGGTCATTCTCAATACCTTAAGAAATCTCAATTTTAGCTATAACTCATAGTATCCCATAAAGATCAATTATGCCTCAAATCGTATAGTCAAAACATCCTTTTTAAATCGGATTCAGTGACTTATATACTATCAAAATCGTTACATCCTATTGAGAGACAATTGTAAGTCAACTCACCAATTGCTTCCAATATCATTTCCACACATGTGGTACATATAAACTTAGGAATTCCACTGGCCTTGGTGTTCCCATTATCAGGTGTGCGTTCACATAAGTGAATCAGTTGAACCTTGACAACTTTTTCCGTCTACCACTATCATGGCCTTCCATTTCAATCTTTTCATTATTGTAATCTGACTCAAGTCAGATTATGTTAGTAAGGAATCCAGAATGATTGTACGTCTATGACATTGAATTGAGAGTGAAAATACATGGATATGATAGTCATAACTCTTATACACAACCTCTTGTTTCAGTAATCAATTCCAATTGTAACATTTCTAGATCACATAACATTTTATTATATCTGCTCTATTTATACACTTTCAATCTTGCCATTCCTATCATATCTCTATTTACCTCTATCAATCCATAACTATAACTTCATATCCTACATTCAAGGATATGCCCCGATATAACACGGGTATCACAGTCCGTAATATATCCACCAATACCGATACACTTAATCGTCTTTTATCAGATCAAACTATACACTTTCTATTATTCCATGTTATCTGTAGCATCCCAATCCCGCAGGACCCGAACCCGATATCGTGGGTGATATCCGAGTCCACGCCACACGAGAATGGTAGGCTACAGCAGTCAATTTCAAAGACAAAACTCAATACACAATTTATTTAACGCTTTAGAATCAATCGTAAATGCACAATTCAATAAACAGTTGGGTCCCTTTAAAACGAATACATTCACTCAAAACACAATTTCAAGAATCACATTTCGCTTATACAATTATCACTCTGGGCCCTATAAAATAGCAGCTCAATTTAGTAAAACGCGAATTATTCATTTACACACACAACTCGGAAAGACACTTATGTAGACGCGAATCGATCCCGACCCTAGTCTCCGACTCGAATGCAAAGATATACTCCCGCTCGTCTCGACGGGGTACTCTTCAATCCCTGAAAAAATAGTTGCAATGTTGGGTGAGTTTGCGAACTCAATGAGAAACCATCATCGATGGTTCACTCAAATCATGCATTACACGTATCGCGTATAGCACAATGACAAGAGTAGTCAATTAACGATGATCGTATAACATTGTACAAAGACTATATAACAGTTTACTGATGATAAACGATTCTGATATATACAATTCACAGTGATAACCAATTACAGTACCATACCGTAGATTACGGTATGGCCTCACAGTTCACAGTAGTCTATTAACAGTCTATGGTAATCATACATAACAATTTACAGTGTCACATCACGGTTCGCAGTATTATGCAACAGTTTACAGTAAATCATGTCAACACGCAATCAGTCATTGCCACAATTCACTCATTCATTCACAATAATTTACGATGAGCGATCCACGGTCATTCACAGTAATCATACAGTCATTTCAGACATTCAATATAGTATGCAATGCATATGAGACTCTTTTCCAGTTATTCAGTGTTGTGCCCAAGTGCTCAATCAGTGTTCAGTGGGGACGCGGCGTGATTTTCTCCCCTGCTAAGCCCGATAAGAAAGTGTTCGAGCTCAAGGCTCTTTTCAATGATAATATCAACTTGGGACACGTCCATTATCTGATCATGCATTTATGCATGCAGTGCAGTGTTCAGTAATTCAGTATTCAGTGATTCAGTAATTTACAGTGTATGGCTACAAAGCCCAAAGATATCGCCCCAGTGTCACTCAGTAATTCAATCCAATACAGTGATCGTATGCGAATCGGTCACATATAATTCAGTAATAATACAGTTCACTCATACATTTCAGTGGTCATACAAGTCCAGTTCAATACAGTGAGAACATACAATTCGATCATGTATATTTCAATAATCATGCAATTTACAAGGTCATGTAGCATCCGTTCAAGACAAAGAAGGCATACAATTCAATCACATTCATTTCAAGAATTCATACGGTGAGCATTTAGACAATCAAAATTTGAGAAACCAACTAGGTTACTCACCAGAATCTCCGAGCTATTGCTTGAAGTCCCAAAGAATGTCCGTGGAACGATGATCCAACGGCGCCACTATAACGAAGAAAGTACAACCCATTACTAATTGCCCAATAAAACAAGATGCAAGAATGCATATGTCTCAAAGGCAAATGATGTACAATGCGTGTTCACGATTTTTCTGCTAAATCCCAATTTCGATACCTTAAGCCCAATTCCACTTTCTTACTCAATTGCTCGACAATAATTGATCCAGTCCTATGATCCAGTATAATTTCCTATATTCATACTTCCTATAACAATTTCCTATCCATTGGGTCAAAACCTCTATTGCAATCTCCAATTAAAACTCCAATAGTCTCAATTTGTGACACTTAGGTCACACTATGAATCAATATTGACCTCAATCTCTATAATTCAGTACCAATTAAATCAAATCTAATTCCCATAATTATTCACAGCCGTAGACCTTTTTTCCTATTTCATAACGAATCTAGAATTACCTCAATTGAGGTCCACAACAAAAGATATGCCCAATAACCCAAAGAATCATCCAATCGTAAAATCCATCCTCGTCGCGACCTCGTTGTTCATTGCGACGATAACGGTCGCTCAGCATGACGATAAATCGTTCGCGAGGCGTAACACTCCCACTCAGCTTCATGGCAAGACGCCAAAGGCTCGCCATGACGTATCAATTTTTCCACTCGTCGCGTCGTCACACAAGCTCGCCGCGACTAACACATTTATTTAAATTAATTTATTCGTCATGACGAAGCCCTACCACTTCTATGCTCGTGACGACGCGAAGACCGAGATCGTCTTCTCGAACTAGTTTTCGCCATTAGCTATTAATAACCTCCATTAAACACCCTAACCACTCAATCTAACCCCATAAATGCCATAACCGCCAAATAACCGATAATAACAACATTAAAGCCAATAAAACTTACCAATCGATGAATCGATCCACAACTTCCGTAAACCTAAAATCTTCCCCAATCACCGATTAACACTCTCAAACCTCTCAATCCTTCATCAATCACAATAAATCAGTTAGCTTAGCACAATGAGATGAAAACCATAGAAAGATCAAAGAATCCTCACCTATGGAGGAATCAAGATCACCGTCGAAGGAGAGAAGAAGAAGAAACGATAATGCCTTAGGTTATTTTTTTCCCAATTTCCAACCCTACTATTTATAGGCTTAAGTCTCGTAATCACCCAATTTTCGGTCTCAAATTTTCCATGGCTCAACATATTTATTTCTTATCAAGAAACTTCTAGTTTTTTTTCCATTACCATTGGATGCTTCTTTCAAGAATATACGGTCAATCGATCATCACTCTAAAATTTTCGTTCGAGCATTTTCTCTCGAATTTTCCAAAAATTTTCTATAAGCCTCTATAAATTTCAATCACTGCAAACAGCTTCTAAATCATCATTTGAACCCAAGAACTCCTAATTTCTCACTCAATCATATTTCCAAATAGTTCAATCGGTTCCACAAGTCGATCAATTCACATACCAGTCAATTCAGTCAATTCCAATTCACAATGAAATACCGGAAAATCATAAATGCATGTACCTATGAATAAATGACTATGCATATGCAGTAGACCTGTTCCTCTATAATTAGAGGCCAGTAGCATGCTCAGTCGGTAAATACAGTACAACCTATCAGTCAGTCCCAGTATTACCATAATACCCTTACTGACAGTAACGGGATGTTACAATTCACCCCTCCTTATAAAAATTTCGTCCTCGAAATTTCATATACAGCGAATCAAGAGGACAGGAGAATTGATCCACTCTTCTCTATTCTGATTCTCACTCATATTCTTATCAGTATTCGCAAATTCCTACATTCAGTACCAGAAACACATTTATCATTCCATAACTCTGTTTCCCAATCCAGTCCATAAAACATTTTATCAGTCAGGACCATCTTTAGGTTTTAAACCACTCTACCAATCTAGTTTCACGATGGTCACGTAGAGGCCATTTAATAACGATTTTAGTTTCCTTAACGATTCGACTCATAGTCATGACTGGATCACTCAACCCCATTATGCATTCACGTCCATCGTCATCATTTACTCAATTCAATTATAGTCTTTGACTATGTTCAAACAATCACAATGGACTCCAAGGATATCAGTCTCACGATTGCTTCAGCAGTCACATTCATTAATCATTCCCACAATTTACTATTCAATTTCTCACTCTAGACCTTTGATTTCTCTTTCAAGACACTCTTGTTGAAACACAACACTTCATCGATTCCTTAAAATTCTCTAATGCCTTTTGGCGGGTAAAACACACACTTCACAATACGATCATAAATATCATTTTCTCATAAGTTGACTCCCATTTGAATTTCCCAATACAGTTTGCAGTTTTCTGAATCACCGATTGTTTTGCTAGTACCTTTTTATACACAATTTATTTGAAATTCGATAACTCATATTACTTTTTTTTACCGGTTGACAATTATCCATCAACAAGAATACTCTTATACACTATTGAATTTCGCTCAATCCATTTAATCTCTTTTGCAAATCATTCAAATTCCCAAAGTATCTCGATCATCATTGATTTGCATATCCATGGATATATCCATAACCTTTCTATACGCTTAATGCCCCACACTTTTTAAGGCGCCACAATTTCAGAAAATCGATCACAAGATCAAGATACTGTTATCCTTGTCCCTAGATACGCTTAATCACATTGCACTATAGTAACTAATTACCTCATAACCTTTATCGACATTTCACTATATATTGCCACATCACCAATTTAAAACAATATAATTAACACTTAAGTTGAGCAGTTCTCCAAATGTCTCTTCCACAATCATCACCATACTTTTCACACATTTCCTCAAACATTTTGTCATTTCGGATAGATCCAAAGACTCGCTTAATTCTCAATAATTTGAATACATATATTCCACACATGTTCCTTTACACTAACTTCTCCACATAAGTCGCTATAAATCACTCCACAGGTTGAATAAACATTTATCACTTTTCGAACAGTTTTACTCAATTATTTGCGAATCAATATTCTCCTCAATGAGCAAAATCATATTACACATTCAGATCCCTTACATTAGAATAATACATATTTTCTCAATAATAGATTTTATCTCTGACACTTGAGTCTCAACTCAGATTAGAATCCCTCATTTCAAATTTAACTCTCTATTATCCTTTCATTAATCACCATTTACTTTCATTCATCGATTTTACTCATGAAATTCTTCAACATCACAGTTGTCACATGTCTTATCGGTCATTCTCAATACCTAGAAACTCAATTCCAACTATGCACAATATCCCATATAGATCAATCACACATCCATATAATCAGAGCAATTAAACCGGAACATCTGTTTCATTTCTCCGTATCATTATCTTACCTTTCAATCTTTTCGTTATTACATCATACCCTTGAATTTTCACACTCAAAAATCAACATCATAGATTTACCATCATTCTAAATTTCTCACTAACGTAATCGATCTTCAGTCATAAATCATTATTTATAACACTTATCACAGTAATCAATCTCAATTGTAACATTTCATTTCATTCCTTTTACACACCGGAACTCGGTCATTTCTATCATATTTCTATTTCCTCTATCAATCCACAAGTCTATATTCATATCACATATTTCAGTACCACTCTCTTTTTGCATATCATCGTATATCCATCAATATCGATACACTAAATGTTCATTTGTCATATCAGACCATATACTTTTTTTTCTTCTTATCCTTCGATGATCGCCACTTCCTTTTATCACACTCTACCGTCTTATCATTTCCTCTCTATCTTTGACCGCTTATCGACTGATACACGCTCATGCATGCGACTCATACGCTAGACTGGGGATTAGTTGTCACTGTCTGCCGTGATGACTTTACGACTTTAATGCATGTAACTCAGTACAAATTTCAGAACGCCCATGTACAATCGTACTTCTGGGCTCTGATATCACAAATGTAGCATCCTAACCCCGCAGGACCCGAACCCGATATCGTGGGTGATATCCGAGTCCACGCCACACGAGAATGGTAGGCTACAGCAGTCAATTTCAGTACAAAACTCAATACACAATTTATTTAACGCTTTAGAATCAATCAGAAATGCACAATTCAACAAACAGTTGGGTCCCCTTTAAAACGAATACATTCACTCAAAACACAATTTTAGTAATCACATTTCAGTTATACAATTATCACTATGGGGCCCTATAAAATAGCAGTTCAATTTAGTAGAAAACGCGGAATTATTCATTTACACACACAACTCGGAAAGACACTTATGCGACGCTTATCGATCCCACCCCCTAGTCTCCGACTCTAATGCGGCAGACATACTCCCGTTAAATACGACGGGGTACTCTTCAATCCTCGAAAAATAGTTACAATATTGGGTGAGTTTATAACTCAATGAGAAACCATCATCGATGGTTCACTCAAATCATGCATTACGCGTATCGCGTATAGTACAGTACAGTAGTAGTCAATTAACAGTATCGTATAACATTGTACATCACTATATAACAGTTTATAGTGATAAACAGTTACAGTATTATATACAATTCACAGTGATAACCAATTACAGTACCATACCGTAGATTACGGTATGGCCTCACAGTTCACAGTAGTCTATTAACAGTGTATGGTAATCATACATAACAATTTACAGTGTCACATCACGGTTCGCAGTATTATGCAGCGATTCTGATAAATCATGTCAACACGCAATCGATCATTGCCACAATTCACCATTCATTCACAATAATTTGCGATGAATCACGGTCATTCACAGTAATCATACAGTCATTTCAGACATTCAATATAGTATGCAATGCATATGAGACTCTTTTCCAGTTATTCAGTGTTGTGCCCAAGTGCTCGATCGATGTTCAGCGGGGGCGCGCGTGATTTTCTCCCTCGGGCTAAGCCCGTCGAGACGATGTTCGAGCTCGAGGCTCTTTTCAGTGATAATAGCAACTTGGGACACGTCCATTATCTGATCATGCATTTATGCATGCAGTGTAGTGTTTAGTAATTCAGTATTCAGTGATTCAGTAATTTACAGTGTATGGCTACAAAGCCCAGTATATCAGTTCCCAGTGTCACTCAGTAATTCAATCCAATACAATAATCGTATGCGAATCGGTCACATATAATTCAAGAATAATCTGATTCACTCATACATTTCAAAGGTCATACAAGAGTCGATTCAATACAAAGGAGAACATACAGTTCGATCATGTATATTTTAATAATCATGCAATTTACAGTGTCATGTAGCAGTCCCGTTCAGTACAGTAAAAGCATACAATTCAATCACATTCATTTCAGTAATTCATACAATGAGCATTTAGACAATCAAGAATTTGAGAAACCAACTAGGTTACTCACCTGTAACTTCCGAGCTATTGCCTGGAAGTCCCAGCAATGTCCGTGGAACGATGATCCAACGGCGCCACTATAACAGTAAAGTACAACCCATTACTAATTGCCCAATAAAACAGTACAGTAATGCATATGTCTCAGTGCAAATGATGTACAATGCGTGTTCACGATTTTTTGGTGCTAAATCCCAATTTTGATACCTTAAGCCCAATTCCACTTTCTTACTCAATTGCTCGACAATAATTGATCCAGTCCTATGATCCAGTACAATTTCCTATATTCATACTTCCTATAACAATTTCCTATCCATTGGGTCAAAACCTCTATTGCAATCTCCAATTAAAACTCCAATAGTCTCAATTTGTGACACTTAGGTCACACTATGAATCACAATTGACCTCAATCTCTATAATTCAGTACCAATTAAATCAAATCTAATTCCCATAATTATTCACAGCCGTAGACCTTTTTTTCTATTTCATAACGAATCTGGAATTACCTCAATTGGAGGTCCACAACAAAAGATATGCCCAATAACCCAGCAATCATCCAATCAGAAAATCCATCCTCGTCGCGACCTACGTCGTTACGCATGACGTCAAATCGATTCGCGCGATGTATAAATCGCTCTCCGTGGCGAACACTCCCACTCGACTCTCCTCACAAGACGCCAAAGGCTCGCCATGACGTACCAATTTTCCACTCGTCGCGTCGTCTACACAAGCTCGCGCGACTAACACATTTATTTAAATTCAATTTATTCGTCATGACGAAGCTCTACCACTTCTATGCTCGTCGCGACGTGCGAAGACCAGATCGTCTTCTCCGAACGATTTTCCGCCATTAAAGCTATTAATAACCTCGATTAAACACCCTAACCACTCAATCTAACCCCATAAATGCCATAATCGCTCAAATAACCAAGAATAACAACATTAAAGCCAATAAAACTTACCAATCGATGAATCGATCCACAACTTCCGTAAACCCTAAAATCTTCCCCAATCACCGATTAACACTCTCAAACTTCTCAATCCTTCATCAATCACAATAAATCGCTAGCTTAGCACAATGAGATGAAAACCATAGAGAAAGATCAAAGAATCCTCACCTATGGAGGAATCAAGATCACCGTCGAAGGAGAGAAGAAGAAGAAACGATAATGCCTTAGGTTATTTTTTTCCCCAATTTCCAACCCTACTATTTATAGGCTTAAGTCTCAGAATCAGTCCAATTTTCAGTCTCAAATTTTTCATGGCTCAACATATTTATTTCCTATCAAGAAACTTCTAGTTTTTTTCCATTACCATTGGACGATTCTTTCGAAGAATATACAATCAATCGATCATCACTCCAAAATTTTCGGTCCGGGCATTTTCTCTCAAATTTCCCGAAAATTTTCTATAAACCTCTATAAATTTCCAATCACTCGCAAACAGTTCTAAATCAGTCATTTGAACCTAGTAACTCCTAATTTCTCACTCAATCATATTTCCAATCGGTTCGGTCACCACAAGTCGATCAATTCACATACCAAATCAATTCACCAATTCCAATTCACAATGAAATACCAAAAATCATAAATGCATGTACTATGAATAAATGACTATGCATATGCAGAGACCTGTTCCTCTATAATTAGAGGCCAATAGCATGCTCGATCGGTAAATACAAGATAACCTATCGACCGGTCCAGATACCATAATACCCTTACTGGACAATAACGGGATGTTACATTATCCACAGTTTCCATCTATCACGTTCTAACATATCATCTTTTCCTTGCCACTTCTAACCACTTAAACAATTGGGACATACTCATGTGACTCTACTAGGATCGATTACTACCAAATGCGCTATGACGACTTTAATGCATGTAACTCAGTACAAATTTTAGAACGCCCATGTACAATCGTACTTCTGGGCTTTGATACCACATATGTAACACCCCACTCCCGCGAGACCCGAACCCGACCTCTACAAAGGATATCTGTGCCCTCAACGCATGGGGTGGTATCTAGCGCAAAAACAGTCAATTAACTGGTAAAACATTTTTCTTTTGAAAGCACTTGAGTGCGCAGAAATCAATAAACCCTTTTGGGCCCGCAATGCGGAAACATTTTCAATAATCGATTCACCATACAATATTAGTCAGTTGGGCCCTCTAGTAACAGTACAATTCTACGGAAACACAAATTTACACATCAATTAGAAAAACTCAAATGCAGACGCGAACTGATCCCGACCCTAGTCTCCGACTCCTGTGCAGTAGACATACTCCCGTTCGTCTAACGGGATACTCTTCAATCCCTGAAAAAAATAGTTGCAATGTTGGGTGAGTTTGCGAACTCAGCGAGAAACCATCATCGATGGTTCACTCAAACCATGCATTACGCGTATTGCGTACAGCATAGCAGTTGTAGCGCCCCCTCATCGTAGGGTACACATCGGGAAACCCGAAGGTCGCTCCGACACGTATCCTACAATAAAGGTGCACTACCAGAACATTTTCCCAATAATATCCACATGGCATCGCAATAATTAAAACCATAATATCAGAAATCACTAACTTTTAAAAATCCAAAATAATCTTATCATAGCAGCAATTTCAATACAGTGATCCAAAAGTAGAATAGACAAGTCTATCAGTCCCCTAAACAAAATCAAAAGGGAACTGATATAAGCATCTATCGTAAGTCATCCTCAAAAGTCCAACACAGCTGACCGACCTGTGTGCCATCGCTTCTCTTGCCAGCACGCTCGCACGGCAGGAAAAGATTATCTCTGGAGCTAGGGGTCTACTCTATCGATCCTGAAAAATTAGATGCAATTTTGGGTGAGTTTGTGAACTCAGTGAGAAACCATCATCGATGGTTCACTCAAATCATGCATTACGTAAATTGCGTGCAAAGACGGCACGAAGAATATTCAATTAACGATGATTATATAACAATTCATGTGAGTCTATAACATTTGCGGTATCAAATAGCAATTTACTGATAGTATATAATAGTTTATGATATCATATCACAATTTACATAAATCATGAAACAGCTTTATAGTAGCATGTAACAATTTGCAATCTCATGTCATCACACAATTGAAGAAGTTTGCAATTCAATCACCATGTATACAATGCATATGAGACTCTTTTCCAGTTATTCAAGATTGTGCCCAAGTGCTCACCAATGTTCAGCTGGGGACGCGTTAGGGATTTCTCCCTGGGCTCGAGGCGATCAAGATAATGTTCGAGCTCGAGGCTCTTTTAAGTGATAATAGCAACTGGGTCACATTCCATTATCGATCATGCATTTATGCATGCAATGCGTTGTTCGATAATTCAAAGGTTCAAGAATCTACATGCAGTACGGCTATAAAAGCCCAGATTACATTCCTCAAGATCATACAAGAATCCAATCCAATACAGAGTCCAATCCCATACAAGAGAAACATGTCATTCGATCATGTACATTTCAAGAATCATGCAATTTCACAAAGGCAAGTAATTCACATTGAGCATTTAGACAACAGAATTTGAGAAACCAACTAGGTTACTCACCAGTAACTTCCGAGCTCTTGCTCGAATTCCCAAAGAATGTCCATGGAACGACGATCTAACGGGCCTCTATAACAAGAAAAATACGGTCCCATTACTAGAGGCTCAATTAAGCGATTCAAGAATGCATATGTCTCAAAGAAATGATGTATAATGCATGTTCACGATTTTCTTCGGCGCTAAAACCCAATTTTGAACTCTGGTGCCCCATTCTAACTCTTCGCTCAATTGATCGACAATAATTGATCCAATCCTAAAATTCAGTTCAATTTTCTCAATTCAATATTTCCTATAACAGTTCCTTATAGCAATTCCATAACCATTAGGTCAAAACCTCTATTGAAAATCCCAGTTAAAACTCCAATTGTCTCAATTCAATATTCAGGTCGCACTATGAACCATAATTAACCTTAATCTCGATAAATCAATACCACTTAAATTAAATTCTAACTCTCATAATTATCCTCAATTGTAGACCTCTTTCTCTAGATCATAAGGAATCGAGAATCACCCCAATCGGAGGTCTATACCATAAGTTATGCCCAATAATCAAAAATCAATCCAATCAGAAATGCCCTTCGCCGCGGCCAAGAGACCCTCGCCGCGGCATAAAATGGTCGCTCGGCGCGGCGTGAAGGCTGCTTTGCCGCGAACAACGATTTTGCGCGCCATGAGACGAACGAGGCTCGTCGCGGCGTCAACTAATTGACGTCCGCCGCGACGTCCTGTTCTCCTCGTCATGCGAACGAATGAAAATTTGCCCGCGGCGACGCACAAGACAAAACAAGCGGCGTGCGACGAATTCTTCGTCTTCTCCGATCGATTCTATCTATTTCTCTCTCTATAAAACCACCATAACTCTCCCAACCACTCAATCAACCATAATAAATGCCATAAATGCCTTAAAAACTATCAATAACAATATTAAAACCATTAAAACTTACGAATCAAGCTCAAATCCACTGATCCCTCAAAAACACCGTAAATCTTAAAATCTTTCAAAACCAACGATGATCCACTCTAAAGGTCCTCAATCCTTCATCAATCACAATAAACATGTTAGTCTTACACAATGAGGAGGAAACCACAAGGAAAATCGAAGAATCCTCACCAGTGGGAGGAATTGATGAACGCCGTAGGGGAGAAGAAGAAACTCCAATGCCTTAGAGAAAAATTTCCCCAATTTCTTTCAAACCTAGTATTTATAGACCTAAGTCTCCAAATCAGTCCAAATTCCAGTCTCTAAATTTCAATGGCTCAACATATTTATTTCCTAGCAGTATAACCCTAATTTTTTTCCATTGCCATTGGACTATTCTTTCAGTAATATACAGTTAGTTGGTCAGTCATCCAAATATTTCCGGTCCGGGCATTTTCTCCCGAATTTCTCGAAAATTTCCTATAAGTCACTATAATTTACCAATTACACTTAGGGGGCGTTTGGTTTGAGGGTTTAGGAATGAAGGAATGGAATAATAGTAAAAAATAGTGTTTGCTTTGGGGTTTTCAATTCCAAGGGAATGGATTTATTCCATTAAGTTTGGGAATCTACTAAACCCTCAAATGAGGTGGGTATCAAGTTTTCATTCCAATCTAGTGGTTACTATTTATACCCTCCCCACATAAGTAATTTTATTTTAATTATATTACTCATCACTCATCATCATCATCTTTATTATTATTATTATTATTATTATTATTATTATTATTATTATTATTATTATTATTATTATTATTATTATTATTATTATTATTATTATTATTATTATTATTATTATTATTAATTATTGCTATTATTATTATTATTATTATTATTATTATTATTAAGTTTTAAACTTATTATTATTAATTATTGTTGTTGTTGTTGTTGTTGTTGTTGATATTGTTGTTGTTATTATTATTATTATTATTATTATTATTATTATTATTATTATTATTATTATTATAAATTATAAAATTTAAAATTCTTAATAATAATAATAATAATATTATTATTAATTATTAATTATTTTCTTATTATTATTATTTATTATTATAAATTTTAAACTTATTATTATTATTATTATTACCCTTATTATTATTATTATTATTATTATTATTATTATCATTATTCTTATTATACTGAAATTAATTATCTTATTATTATTATTATTATTATTATTTATTTTATTATTAATTTTATTATATGAAATTAATTATCTTATTATTATTATTATTATTATTATTAATTTTATTATACGAAATTAATTATCTTATTATTAATTATTATTATTATTATTATTATTATTTATAAGTTTTAAACTTATTATTATTATTAATTATTGTTGTTGTTGTTGTTGTTGTTATTATTATTATTATTATTATTATTATTATTATTATTATTATTATTATTATTATTATTATTATAAAATTTAAACTTCTTAATAATAATAATAATAATATTATTATTATTAATTATTGTTCTTATTATTATTATTTATTATAAATTTTAAACTTATTATTATCCTTATTATTATTCTTATTATTATTATAATATGAAATTAATTATCTTATTATTATTATTTATTTATTTATTTATATTATTATATGAAATTAATTATCTTATTATTATTATTATTAATTATTATTATTATTAATTTTATTATATGAAATTAATTATCTTATTATTATTATTATTATAAATTTTGTAATAATAATAATAAATATGATATAAAAAATGGTATTATATTATCTTTCATTCCCATTAATGCAACAAACCAAACAACATTATTGGTATTAATACAGAAACCCAAGTTATAAACCAAACATCATTTTTTATTTTTCATACCCATTCTCATTCCCTTATACTATTATACCCATATCCATACCCAATCCCGTGCTCAAACCAAACGCCTCCTTAAACTATTCCAAATCAGTCATTTGAACCCAATTACTCCTACTTTCTCATTTAATCCCGATCCAGTCAATCCAGTCAGTTAATACTCACAATTAAGTACCGAAAAATCATGAATGCATGTATCTATGAATAATGCATATGCAATAAACCTGTTCCTCTATAATTAGAGGCCAGTAACATGCTCAATCAGTGAATGCAATGAAACCTATCAGTTTGACCCAATATTACCATAATGCCCTTGCTAACAGTAACGGGATGTTACAGCAGTAATACTCAATTATCATATAACAGTTTGCAATATTTATCGCACTTCACAGTATTATGCAACAGTTTACAGTAGCATGTAACAATTTGCAATCTCTCATGTCATCACATAATTTAGTAAGTGTCGCAATTCAATCAGTCATGTGTATACAATGCATATGAGACTCTTTTCCAGTTATTCAGTATTGTGCCCAAGTGCTCATCAAGATTCGATGGGGGCGCGTGGATTTCTCCCCTGGACTCGAGGCCTGTCAAGACAGATGTTAGAGCTCGAGGCTCTTTTCAGTGATAATAGCAACTTGGGTCACATTCCATTATCTGATCATGCATTTATGCATGTAATGCAGTGTTCAGTGATTCAATGATATGGCTATAAAAGCCCAGTATTGTAGTTATCAGTATCTGATCGCGGCTCTGTCGATTCGACCTTAAGATCAATCCTTGGAAACCGGTCAAAAATAATAAATTCCAAGATTGCAGTATAGGATGCAACCTCGGGTCGTCTCACTTAATCTAACCTAATGAAATGGATCTAAGCTAGCCTATATGTCATCAAATGCAAGTGAAATCAAGAAGAAAAAAAGGGTTTTGTTTGAAAACATTAACTACACTAAAAAGCATGTAACAATTATTTTGGATTTTGAAAATAGAAAGGAAATACTAAAACAAGTGATAAAATCCTCTTGAAAACAAGCTTTGGCTATCACGGTTCAAAACTAAGTGTGAATGGTAAACCTTAAAGAATTATCTTTAAGTCCGTGGTCTTGATTAATGGACTCTGTCACTCTTGACTCCATGTCTCAAGACCCCATTGAGTGCTCTTGAGCCTCGTAACCTTAAAGAATTCTTTAAGTCCAGGATCTTGATCAATGAACTCCATTGTTCAAGATCCCGTTAAACGCATCTTAGTGTAAAAGGTGGATTAAAAATCACTAAGTTTGAATGGAAAAACCTTAAAGAACTCACTTTAAGTCCAGGGTCTTGATTAATGGACTCCTGTCACTCTTGACTCCATGTCTCAAGACCCCATTAGGTGCTCTTGAGCCCTAGAACGTTAAAGGATTCTTTAAGTCCAAGGATTTAATCAATGAACTCCATTGCTTAAAACCTTGTTAAAAACATCTTAGTGTGTGCGGGGGATTTGCCAATGCAATGGGTCAAATGAAATCTAGCATCAACTCATTATCAAACACAACTAGGCGTATAAAGAGAATCAACAAGATCACAAGTTGACATATATGAGACTTCATATATTTAAGCACAAAGTTCTACATAAACAAATCCATAACACATTACATTGTTCAACGCTTAATTAAACTCTAATTAAGCTAATCTAACTACAAAGCAATAAACCCCAACTCGGCTGTTCATAACAATGCAGTTAAACGTGACAATGTAAACTACCAATCCAAACAACACATTAAATGTCAAACATTTAGCTATAATCAAATAGCTTCACTACAAATTACAAACCCTAGACCTAGGCATTTATAAATCATAGCAAAACTACAGATTAAGCTACTCCCCTTCGGTGAACTCCAGCCATCACTGCATCTTCAGGAGAAACAAATGCCTAACCACGCATTTCAACCGGAAGCCTCACAACTCGCAATGACTCCAAGATATCCACGGTGGATGGCGACGGTAAAAATAGAAGATGAAAGCTAATGCAGAAGTTGTCCCCAGGGAACCCCGAAGGGAACCCTAGGGAAGGTGGGTGTCGCGAATGCTCCTGGTGTTACTCTTCTAGCTCGTCGGTCTCCTCTCTTCTCCCCGAGTGTCGCTTGCCAGAAGATTGCCCAGCCCCCCGTTTTAACCTAATTCAGCAATATTTAAAGGATGGTTCACGGGTCGGGTCAGTACAGTGAGTGATTTTTCCGTTTAAAGTCCGAATACCCGTCTGCACGTCGCGACGTATAAATAAAAATTCGTCGCGACGTGTGCTCTGGCTTGCTCGCCGCAATGTGTTGAATTGTTGACATCGCGATGTACGATCTGTGTTGATGCGCCGCGACGTGTGAATTACATTTCGCCGCGGCAGGTGATTGGTTCACGCCGCGACGTGCCTTAAGGACTTCATGCCGTGTTGACTCTTCTGATCCTTTCTGACTCCTTTTCTCCTACAATATAAAATAACAATTTCCAGTATCAATTGTTCTTAGAAAAATTATAATGCAATTAATGTCAATTTGTACATATTTACTAGCAAATTGCATAAAATATAAGCTCACCGTAAGAGACTAATTTAAGCACAAAAATCATGAATTAAGAGTCAAAAAGTGCATTAACAACCATGAAGGTGTAGCCACTTATATATTAAACTTGGGTTCAATCAAATTCCCCCACACTTAAACCTTTGTACTCCTGGACAAAGTTTATAAGAGTAAAAAAGATACAAGTGTAAAAGAAAAATCCACCTATGCTCAAAACAATAATAGGACATTGACACAAAACACTTTCTCAGAATTCAATCAAAGCAGATTGAAAGAGTTCTAATAAAACAACCACTAAAAGAATTTAATCCAAGAGATTGGACAAAAGAGATGTCACTCAAGATAAAATGTTTGCTCTCACCTCACTTGTGTTTAGGGATATTGTAACTCTCAATCTGCTTAATCCATACTCTACCATAAGCTTGTATCAGCTCTATTTCTCCACCACAAGAAATATGAATTTGAAGATCAAGAGGGCTTTTCAGGGTTGTAATGTGTAGAGGGCTAGATGAATGGATGGAATGAACGAAAGAAAAGATATGAACACATGCACTAAAATTATGAATGGATGTCAACAGTTGAACTAATAATGACTCTTTTATGTATTTATTTATTTATTCTTTCTCCTTCTCCTTTCTTTTTTTTTGTTTTGTTTTGTTTTGTTTTGTTTTTTTTTTGTTTTTATGTTTTTATGTTTTTTTTTTCTGTTCCTTTTTGGAACACACTTTTTTTTTCTGTTGCTTTTTTTCTTTTTCTTTTTGTTTAGGAAAAAAAAATGCAAATTAAACTAATGACATCATATGAAATGTTCGCAAGTGCTCATACATAATAAGGCTCAATGGGCTAGCAAGGGATAAGTGTTTAAGGGACTGTGTTTGGGAAAAGGGGCTGAAGAAGGATCGCCTCTATCACATCAACAAAAATCTAGTCCATCAAGCTTCGAGTAAGAATTGAAACAAGTTCTAGAGAAGTATGAAATAAGCAGATGCACACAAAGATTGAAGAAAAGAAATTAGGCCCAAATATCCTTCCAGCAAGGGTATTATCTCAATGAACAATCTCAAGTCTCAAAAACTTAAAGTGCTACTTTGTTAACATACCTTAATTCACTTTGAATTGAAAACATCAAAAGTAAAATGAGTCAAGACCAACTATCATTAAAAGAATGGAAGGGATTTTCATAAACTCAGGTACCACTTTGAACTTATAAGGTCTTTGAAACACAAAAGGTACAAAAGTTTCATGCGGAAGAAATTGAATTGAGAAAAATTTTCATTCTGCAAAAATGAGTGGACGTCGTGACGTGTAGCTCTCAGTGGCATCCTCAATTTTGCAAAAATGAGTGAACTGCGGCTTGTGTTTGCGGGTTTTATCGCGGCATCCTCAATTTTCAGTATTGAGCTTGTAACTCTCAGTGGCAGCTCCAGTCACAACCGTCATTAATCAATCAATTATGGAATTCCTTTATCACAATTTCCCAGTAGTTCAATTCAATTCCCAATGTCATACAGTAGTTCAATCCCATACAGTAGAAACATGCAATTCGATTATATACATTTCAGTAGCCATGCAATTCACATTGGCAAGTAATTCATATAGAGCATTTAGACAATCAGGAATTTGAGAAACCAACTAGGTTACTCACCTGAACTTCCTAGCTGTTGCCTGGAAGCTCCAGCACTGTCCGTAGATTATCGATCCATTGGAGCCTCTATAACAGTAAAATACAGTCCCATTACTAGATGCTTAATTAAACAGTCAGTAATGCATATGTCTCAGTGAAATTATGTACAGTGCATGTTCACGATTTTTTCGGTGCTAAAACCCACTTTGATATCTTATGCTCAACCCTATCTCTTTGCTCGATTGATCGGTAATGATTTGATCCATTCCTATAATTCAGTCAATTTCCTCAATTCGTATTCCCTAGAGCAATTCCCTATCCATTGGACCAAAACCTCTATAGAAAATCCCAATTATAACTCCAATAGTCACAGTTCGATACTTATGTCACAATAAGAACCACATTTGATCTCAATCTCTATAAATCAATACCAATATAATTAAATTCTAATTCCCATAATTATTTTCAATTGTAGACCTCTTTCCCTAGTTCATAAAGAATCTGGAATTACCTCAATCGGAGGTCTACACCGTAAATTACGCCTAATAAACCAAATTTAAACCAATTAGAAACATCTCGTAAAATGGTCGCTCGCCGCGGCGTGAAGACCGTTCTCCGCGGCGAACAACCGATCCTGGGCGTGCCGCGAGGCGAAGCAGGCTCGTCGCGGCGTCAACTAATTGACGCTCGCCGCGACGTCCTCTTCTCCCTCGCCGCGGCGAACGAATAAAAATTCGCCGCGGCGAGGCTCACGCGCAGGTCGCGGCGTGCGACGATCGTCTTCTTCTTCTCCGATCGTTTTCCGATCTCTCTCTCTAAAACCAGTATTAAACACTCCCAACTACCCATTCAAACACAATAAAATGCCATAAATATAGCAACTAACCATTAATAACAACATCAACACCATTAAAACTTACCAATCGAAGCTCAATCCACAAATCTCTCAAAATCACCATAAACCCTAAAACCTTTCAAACTCAACAATAACCCACTCTCAATCCTTCTCAACCTTCATCAATCACAATAAACCAGTTAGCTTTGCATAATAAAGAGAAAACCACAAGGAAAAATCGAAGAACCTCACCGATGGGAGGGATCGAAGCCTACCGTAGGAAGGAGGAAGAAGAAGCTTGCGTTTGCCTTCGGAAAATAAACCCCAATTGTCAAACCTAGCTATTTATAGACATAGGTTTCCAAATCAATCCAAATTTCAGTCTCTAAATTTCAATAGCTCAACATATTTATTTCCTAACAGTATAACCCTAAATTTTTCCATCATCATTGGACAATTCTTTCGGTACTATACGGTCAATCGGTCAGTCTCTCAAATATTTTCGGTCCAGGCATTTTCTCCCAAATTCCACGAAAATTTCCTATAAGCCATTATTAAATACCAATCACTCTTAAACTATTCTAAATCAGTCAATTGAACCCAATAACTCCTAATTTCTCAATTACTCATAATCCAGTCAGTTCAGTCAATTTTTAGTTCACAATCCAATCAATTCAGTCAGTCCATGCTCAATTTAATACCGAAAAACCATGAATGCATGTGCCTATGAATAAATGCATATGCAATAAACCTGTTCCTCTATAATTAGAGACCAATGATATGCTCAATCAGTGAGTGCAATGAAACCTATCAGTCTGTCCCAATTTACCAGAATGCCCCTGTTAACAGTAACGGGATGTTACATCTCCCCCTCTTAAAAGAATTTCATCTTTGAAATTCTTACCTAACTAATCTAGGTGCAGGGGTATGCTTCCTTTTGTGCTCCTCTGTGTGTCATTTAACTTCATCACTCAAATAATTTCTTTCAAATGACCCTGGTTAACAGATTCAATCAATCCCTCTATGACTTATTCAGATATCACACTATCTTATCTATTTCCTCAATATATTTCAGATTGCTCATAATTTTCCACTTCCTGTGTTGATAACACTAATATCATATCATATCAATATTGTTAACATACTCACATATAGCACATAGCGAATCTAAAACCTCTTTCATTAGTATCACGTCTTATAACTATTTCACTTAGACCTATTTATGTCGGGCTTAGCTAATCATTTTTCCTAACTTGATCACACCTTGGCATGGTGATACCCTCGAAGATAAATTTAAATTTCACTTAATAATTCACATCACTATAGTGTCAGTACACTTAACTCTTATATCTATTCTTACTTTATTCCATGCCTTTGGTGTTGATCCACCTAATTCATTCATCTTTCTTGAATCACTTAATTTCTAATGTTGATCAATTTCACTATCAGTAACATCTCCATTTCTGGCCTTCAACCATTTTTAGGCCTTAATCATCATAGTATAAAAACCAACGACTCCTTTTTTTTGGTTATCTAACTCCTCATACAGTATTCTAATGAAATCACTATGATAATGATTGCGATGCTTAAATTCAAATAGAGCTATACATTGATCTCATGTTCTTATGAACTCCAAAATATAAGCTTTAAGCTTAACTTCGAAAATTAAGATCATCGACAAAATCAAACATCCACCTACTTGATTTAACATTCTTAGTCATTAAATGATATCCAGGCATACTTCTACTAGGATGTATAACTTACATTACCATTTTTACTTTTCTAACAACCTCTTTGCTCAATCATCTTTATTGGTAGATATACTTCTTATTTCAATCACAATGCATCATTCTTCCTATTCGAACCCATAATTCAAATCTGTTTTTAATCTATCAATTAGATTCACAATTTCTGACTCCTTAATTTGGGTTTGGTTAATCTTTTCATGTGAAACTGATCTTCAATTTCATAGCAAATAGCACTTGATTTGCCCAAAATTTAACTCAACATTCTATGTTTCTTTTTACACTAGATCTGATAACCTCAATATCTGAATTCGTGCTTCATTAGTATTGGGATTTTTGTTTAATGAATTAGATACAACACTAACTTTACTAGGAAGTATTCATTTATACAATCATAGTCTTTTAGTACTTATATCCATTGTCTCAGTCTCGTATTCAAAATTTCTCAACTCAATAATTACCTCAAACTTTAATGATCTGTACACGTATATATATATCCAAGATTTTCCTATACATATACTATCTCCAAACTTTCAAAGCAATCATTAATATAGCAGCTCTAAATCATGTATCGAATAGTCAACTTATAGGACTTTAGTTGTCTCCATACATATGAAATCACTTTATTATACTGCATTGGATTTTATCCAAAACTGTCATACAACATCATTGTATATTATAAAATCTTCAAGTCTATATGATGTAATTAATATCAATACAGTTCCTCAAAATTCTCTTTACTTTTATTACCCATCCGATTTACACGTTTTTCTTCAATTATTCTACTATTCTTCTCAACTTTTTGAAGACATTTAATATATCATCAAATCTTGCTTGGATTATTTAAATCTTTAATACCATAGTACTGTCGAGGCAATTGTTAACTCAAACGATTATTATCAAACTCCATGTGTCCCCTGATTAGTTTTCATAATTCCTTAAATAACTAATTCCTCACTGAGGTAACATTGTCTCATGTTATTTTCAATTTCCCAATTAACTTCCTTTCTCGAATCATTTTTTCAATTCATTCGATTTCCTCTGATTTCATATTGAATTGTTCTACTATCTGCTCATTCATAAATATACTTCTCATCTTAGTAATTAATGTCTCCTCAAATTCAGGAATCCACTCATATAGTTGGATACTTTACATAAAAAAAACATACATTCTCAGTAGTATACTCTACCTCCTATGCTTTAGTTTCCACTAGGGACATGACTCTAATATTTACTTTTGAATCATTACGTATTAATTTCTGATTTGTTCTTCCATTGATCATCCGTAATATAAACTATCTGATCTACTTAATATAACTCAGTGAAATTCTTCTTCGAATGAGGCTTTCTTGCTACTATCATCTATACTATTCATGCAATCTTTATCAACCATCTATTATCATCATCACATTATTAGCTATCCTTAATACCTCAAGAGGACCGATTTCTATCGTTCTTACAAGGTTATAATTTTCTAATCACCAAAACTCAGTGGAGTAATGAACATAATTACTGTCGCATATGCTTGAGTGGGTATCATCAAATTCATCCCATTTTGTCCATATATTTATCTCCAATAATTCATCAATTTATATCTTACATAATTGATACTTCGATCTCCATTGATCCTAGACGAGATCTTTCTCTTTATCTTTGAATTCATTACTCATTATACATCATCAACAATCTCAATTCCACTAACATGTTGGAACCTTGATTTCGGAGACCAACATTTGGAGTCATAACACGTAAGCTTATTCCAATGTAATTTCCTTAACCATCATCGCTTCATTTTTTTTTATAGCACAACCGTCGGCCCCTATTTTCTGAATCATTCTTATATGAAAGCAAATATTCTATGCTCAACTTCCATCCAAATATTGAAATTCTTAGGGAAAACTTCTTCATATAATTTGTAAACCTATGTCTCTATTTCTTCTCAGCCAATTCATGCAAATATTTTCACATCCGTATTAACCCAAGTGCGTATCCACAACAAAATTTCATCACCATGTTTACTAACATAATCACAAGTACTGCATCTATGTCTAACATATCGGACTACGTAATATCCACATATTTTCATTTTCTCACATTCTGCTAGATCATCATTCTCTTCTTACTAAGTCTATTTGCCCAAACTCTTAACAATCACCTTTATGATTCAAATATATTCTGAAAATTGCCCATGTAAGATCTCAATTTTGGGCTCTGATACTACACGTATTGGACCTTGCTTTCGGAGCCCAACATTTGGAGTCAAAAGACGTGTGCTTGTGTTTGTCACCATGTATGGTTATTCCAATTTACCCTCATTATTCATCCTTGGTTCATCTTTATATAATTTGTAAACCTACATTTCTAGTTTACTCCACATTGAAAATCATCTCAGTTGGAACACTACAGATCCAGATATATTCAAATGCCGAAGCCTATTCAGTAAGATAATACTAGTTCATACCATTCCAACAGATTCCCTCACTTTCCTTCAATCAAACCCTTTTTTTTTTTTAGTACAAGGTATTAGGAATCTATTGTCTCAAGGATCACTTCATTTAGAGTTCGGATAACAAAGATTGGCCTGAAGGAAATTAAACAAGGTTCCATCCTCAATCATATTGAACCTGTTCGGGACAAAAGGTATAACTTGCTCTAGGGATATCAAATCAAGGTCATTTTGGAGGGTTCAAAAGAGGACTTCAATATCTAAAACTTTCATGATGACCTTGAAGACAAATTCTATCATTTGAAGGGTCAAAAGTGGACCAGAAGATAGGATCATATGAAACCAGATGAAGGATTAGATGAATTGGGAAAATTTTCATAACTTTCCCTAAAGGTGTCTAATTAAGATGTTATTTATATGGTTAGAAAGATAAATTCAAGATATATAACTTTTATGCAGACATTGAAGACAAATTCTATTATCTTTAGGGTTAAAAGTGGACCAGATGATAGGGTTAGGTGAAACCAAACGAAGGATCAGATGAATTGGGAAAATTGTCATAACTTTCCCTAGAGATGTTTGATTAAGGTGTTGTTTAGATGGCTCGAAAGATAACGTCAAGATATACAACTTTTATGAAGACATTGAAGGAAAATTCTATCATATAAAAGGTCAAAAGTGGATCAGAAGATAGGGTTAGACGAAACTAGACAAGGGGTTAGATGAATTGGAACAATTGTCATAACTTTCTCTACAGATATCAGATTAAGGTTTTCTTCATATGGTTAGAAAGAAGATTTCAAGATCTAAAACTTTCATGAAGAAGTCCGATTGAGGTGTTCTTTAGATGATTTAAAAGAGGACTTCAAGATCTATAGTTTTTATGAAGTTATTGAAGATAGATTATGTGGTCTAGAGGGTCAAATTTGGACTAGAAGATGTTTTTGTTAACATAAGAAGAAGTAGAGGGTCAACCTAAGAAGAAGTAGATGGTCAACTTAAGAAGAAATAGAAGCTCAACCTAAGATGAAGCAGAGTCAACTTAAGATGAAGCAGAAAGTCAACCTAAGATGAAGCAGAGTCAACTTGGGACAAAGCAGAAGGTCAACCTAAGACGAAGCAAAGTTAACTTAAGATGAAGTAGAAGGTCAACCTAAGACGAAACAGAGTCAACTTAAGATGAAGCAGAAGGTCAACCTAAGACGAAGTAGAATACACTCCTGAGCATCTCCACTTATAAGGGTCATAACTCTCGACTCCGATGTCCAAAAATTCCATATTACATACCATTTGAAAGCTAGAAAGATAAACAACTTTCCATAAGACAACTTTATCCAATTTAGCCTAGATTAATCCGATTTTTCTCCTGAATTCAGAACACTAATTTTACCCCTAAGAAAGACTTGAAATTTTCACTGTACAAACTTGGAATGTCTTGAGCGTAACCATTCAACTACCAAATTGACTTCATTAATGTCTTAAATCTCAACTCATTTGACTCATCAGCTTTAACTACATCTGATCAATCATAATTCCTATTTTTATTTTCCATAACTTTTCACCTATGTGTGTGTATATATATATATATATATACACACACACACACACATCAACAATTCATGTTCAAAATCATCAACTTAAGTTGATAACTTCTTCACGTATATCTAATTTCAACTCACTTCATCCATACACCATTCATATTTCATTAGCATCAAAAGAATAAAGTTTTACAAATCTTTAATAGCATTTCAAGCCACATTACATCATCGTCTCAAAATCTTGAAGTACAAAAGATTTCTGAAATGCGACTAACACATTGTGCTTTCCCAAAACCAATTCAAAATACAAAATAAGCAAATTTGGAGTAATTCCTTTAGGCTTTGGATCACTTGATCTCTTAGTTATCACTTAAAGATGGGATGAAAACGGGGTGAGCTTGAAAGCTCGCGGGTAATAGTTTATAACGGAAAATAAACAAAATCTTTGAAAACATTCACTAGCTATAGAAAATTTTTATTGAGTTCATAAAACACATGTTCCTCAATTTCTCATCATATAGTCAAATTTACAAACCATAAAACCTGAATGCATCAAACTTGTTCACAAATCATAGGCACATAAGCACATCAGAATGGTTTGGGAGGTCCTAAATAGAACATACTATACATTTCCCATAAGGGTCATGTGTAGTTGTGAACAGAACGTACTAACACAATCCCACGTAATGGTCTTGCGTAGCCGTGAACTTATGGGAGTCCGTGAAAGAGCTCCATGCCACTAGCGGGCAGGCGGGAGAAGCCTTTAGTTGAAGTGCACTTGATAGCATAATGGACCAAACCAAATCCACGTAACATGTATTTCATATGTTGTAAGCATATTGCCCAAATTGGCACTTTTCCAAAACTTGATCTTTCATAAACATGAGATATTTCGAAAACATGATTTTATAAACATGTTATCTTTTCAAAAATCACTTTCAATGTCTTTTCATACATGTTATCTTTTCAAAAATCACTTTCAACGTCTTTTCATAAATCATCACACAATTCATATAACAACATATTGCAATTTCTCAAATCATTCAAAAGCAATAAATGCAACACTTATGATCAATTGAATATCATTAAAACTTCTTTGATTCAAAGAAAACATTTAGTGGCTTATTTACTCTATTATAAACATACACCCATATTGGTTTCCTTGCTTAAAGACTTGTTCAAAATGTCTCTTTTCTTGCTTCTCTTGCCTTTCTTGATTTCCTTCTTGATTCTTCACCAAATGAAGAGATCTTTGGCTCAAATGGAAGCTGTTTTCTTCCTCTACCTTTTTCTCTTCTTTAACCACTTCAAAATCTCTCTCAAAAGCTAAGAAATGAAGAAACCCTAGCTTAACTATCTTCTTTTCTCTCAACCACCGAAATCTCTCTTCTTTCTCTCTTTGATTTCTTATTTCTCTTCTTTCTCTCCTATTTTCGTTTTTCCCCTTCTTAAGATGGCAAGCCAACATTTCTTCTTCCATTCCTACCCTTAATGAGTCCAAAAAGTCCATTTTACCCTTCCTTATAAGCTTAGGTTCCTTTAACCTTAAGTTTCTTGCCAAAAACACCCTTGAACCTTCATATAACCTTAACACTTTAATTCAGCCAATTCTATATCATAAAATCATTCTAACATCAACATAATAATTAACTCCACAAACTTTCATAAAGACCTCATAATTAATGTAAATCATACTTATTTTTCAAGAAAAAATTTAGGGGTGAACAAATAAGGAGTTGATGCGTTCAAGTTTATGAGAAGTTTTTATCTTTGTAAAAGAAATTTAAAAAGCTTAATCTAATTTGTATCAACAACACATATTGATATGGTGCCCAGTAACAAGATTGATGTGATTCGATATCAATATCAGAGGACCAAGGTTTATTTTTAGATAAGAGGTTAATTTAAGAACATAAATATAAAATACAATAAGAAGGATGTAAATTGTCACATTTATAGAGAAGAAAATGATTAGGAATGTACTTGGATAATATAGTGTTAATCACTACTAGTAAACTTGATATGGTTACAAGTTTTAGAAAATCTAAAACATGAGTTACTTTAAAAATAAAAGAAAGCTCTCCAAGATTTTTAATTGATTAATATTAAGGATAAATTTTCAATTATAATCATAAGAAAGTCACTCTTCAACATAAAACTCTAAACTAGAGTTCAAAAGGAAATAACATCTTAAGATAACAAAACCCAGTTCAACTAAAACATATTTTTTATGCCTATCTTGGAATACAACAACATAATTTTCGCTTTGCTTTGAAACCTTTAGTGCATATACCAAATACGAGTTTGGTGTCAGTTATATGTGCAACTTCAAGACTGATTCATTTTTATTTTTTAGTCTATTAAAAAAATAGTGCCTAACACTAGTATGACTCAAATGTTGACTATATTTTATTTTTCTACCTTCTAAAGATCAGAAGATCAATGTTGGTTGTCTCTTATGTCTAGTACTGATTCCATTTTGTAATTGCAATCTTTATCTTAATTCTTAACTTATATTAACATTATAGGTCTATCTTCAACCTTTTAAAGTAGAAAAGATTCATTAATTATATAGAGATCCTCTATTAAGTTGTTGAAGGCTTATTTGTCCTTTTTTTTTTCCTACTTCATATTACCAATCCTCCATTATTTTTAAATGGAAACCCAGTAATTTTATGCATTCGAGTAAAAAAATGCTTGATTTCCATTATTTTCTCTCTCTTAAAAAGATTTAACCTTAAATCATCATTTTCCTTAATAAAATTAAAAGGAGATCAGTTATTAACATGAAAGGTAGTATGAACACTATGCTCACTTGGCAAGTCAATTTTATAAATGTTGTTGTTCACTCTTTCGATGATTTAAAACGATCCATCTTCTCTTAGTTGTAACTTAGATTTCTATTTGTTTAGGAACCTCTCCTTTTGAAAATGTATTAAAACAAATTTTTAGGTTCAAATATTACTTCTTTCCTCCCCTTATTAGCTTGCTTAATATATTGTTAGGTCTTATACTTAATGTTTAACCATGCCTTCTTATAAAACTTCTTTACTAATTATGTTTTCTTTTTTATCGTCCAAGCTATCTCTTTCACCAAAAGGAATATATGCAAGATCTAAAGGAGATAATAGGTTAAATCTAAAAACAATCTCAAATAGAGCAAAATAAAATGTTAAGCCATAATGCTAACACTCATCAAAATACAAGCAGAATAATTCATGTTGAGTAACCACCCTTACTCTCCTTCCTACTGGATATGGTGTGGGCAATCATGCGATGCAAAAAATAAATGACTGGTGATTTTATATAGAAACTCTTTATTATTATGAAATTGTAATTGGAACTTACATGCAAAAATTTGAACTACATATTCTACAATATATATGTCTTCAAGAAAGTCAATTATAGAAAATCGATAGACAAATGTTTCCAATAGTTGGAAAAGTAAAACCTACAATTGACACCAAATTATGAAATTGAAATTGATAATCTATACCACCCATCCAGATTATGATTCCATTTCGATAATGTAAGGTAACATCTCTAATAAACTTGAATGTTTTGATAAAAACTTAAGGGTCATTCAATATACATCTTTAATATCTTCATACTCCTTTAGCAGTCGATATTTACTATTTGGATCTCTTATTCCTCAAATGCTTTGAGCCTCACTAGACAATGGTCTCTTAGTCATATTTGCAAAAGAATTACACCCATAATCCAAATGAATCAAAAATAGTTTGTCCCGATTTTGAAAATTCAAAATTCCTAATTTAGTGAAATCTAATCTTATGATACTGAATGTTAGGGTTTAAATTTAATGGATGAGACGTTCATATAAACGAGCATGTTATAATAAACAACTGAGTGAGAAACCATGTTACTTATATCAAATAAAACATGGTTTTTTGGACATTAGGATGGTATTCTTTTATTTATACTTAAGGTATTGGATGTATTGAGTATTGGTATAATTTGTAATGAGGCATGATATTCTTTGTACTTAGTTTTTCTCATATTAAAGTTTAAGTGTACTTATATATAAAGAGTGGTGATATTTTTTATTTTATAGGTTTGGTATTGAATGTTTTATGTCTTAACATAGTTTGAATTGACACTTAGTCCTTTTTATACTAAATCATAGTATTCTTATATTAAAGTTTATATGTTACTTATTTTTAAGGGTTAAATTCATTAGATCCTTTATAGTTTTCAAATTATTAATGTACCTCCTGAATTTTAAAACTATCCATACCCTTGTAGTTTTATTTATGTAATGCATATCCTCCATGTCATTAACGTCCATTAAAATTGTAAATTCAAATGTAAAAATGGGATCATATTTGTAACATGGCATTATAGGTAATACAACAGTGTCGCCTAACTAATGACATCATGTGGGTTATTTAACCCACATGATGTCTAGCTTTAAGTGGTATCATTTTGCAACCTACATAAGTTCATAAGAAACATAAATTATTAGAGGAATAATTAGTGGAAAAATTAAAGGAAACAAGCTAGGTTTTATTAATTAAAACGCTAGAAAAATCACACACACTAGAGAGGAGAATTCAATTTAAATAATCGAAGGAGAAATCAAACATATTAAAAAGGAGTTAGAGGAAACAAGTTAAGCTCTAACATCATTTCAATGACAACTAGTTAGTAGTTATATTGCTCCTTATAGATTTTATGCCTATTGTGTTATTGTCACTTATTGACTTATGACATTTGTGTTATTACCCTTTGTTGATTCATTTATTTCCAATTTGTAAAGAATTTCATAAGTTTAAGTAACAAAACTTTGTTAATCATTTTTACAAGGTGATTCATTTATTAACTGAGTTTCATTTAATTAATTAATCTCAAATCTATTAAATTTATAGGTTACATTAAAGTATTGGGTGGGCAATTCAAGTGCAAACTATTCGGATCAATTAATGTAAGTAATTGTAATATAGTGAATGTTAACAAAATGAAGGAACGAACATATAAAAAGATTCAAGCCCTTATAACAGTTCAATAAAATTCTATTATGAGGAAAACATATTTTAGTAGAAATTGTCATAAAATTAGGGATAGGCATACTCGAAACCTAATATAATATCAATAAGTGAGTTTAGTTATCACTACATTTTAAGGATACATTACATTGGAGACTCAAGATGATGCCTCATGTTCATATGATCCAATTTCTAAATTTTAAGTACTTGATTTTTAATAATAAGTTTTATTATTTATTTATTATTTTGTATGTTATATTAATTCCCACTATGGATCCACTTAATAATTGGAACTTAGGGTTAGAGTATAAAATTTCATAAAGGTAGCCTAAAGAAATGAATTAAGATATAATAGATGTTGATAATCTAAGCATATTTTCTCTTTAAGTTGGTGAAAGATCTCTATATGAGCTTAATGATAGTCCAACATATCATATAATATATAATGCACCTTACCATGGATATAAACTTGTTTAAGTGAAATGACCTAGATATAAATTCATTTTCTAAGTATTTTGTTGAAGGTAATTTCATATTGCTTATATCATAAATTTGTAACATGCTACGTGATTTGATTACTCATTATGCATAATTGTTATAGATATTTGGTAGTACATTGAATTTGCATTTGTTTGGTAGTACAATTACATATTGTGGTATTTATTAATATTATTAGTTATGTTTGAGGAATGGTTGGTATTTTGGACCCAAGAATTAGGTTTGAGCACTCCTATGGTGGATTCTTCAAATTTAAACTAGATATGACATATAAAGGTAGAGAAAAAGATTATTTTGGTTTTGAGGCATATAAGATTATATTGGTTGATTTATGCTTACTGCTAAGAGGTTAGCGTAATTTAAAGATGGTGTGGGGATACTATATAATGATAATAATATAAGAAACTTGATAAGTATAATTGAAGAGAGAAAATTAAAAACAATAAAGGTCTTACGAATAAGGAGAAGTATCTCAAATTATACACTTTTACTAACCTTGTAATAGATATTTTAATTGAGGTAATAGAGGAAGATGATGGGGAGGTAGTTTTGAGGAAGCCATCCAACTATTCCAATAGCTATAGATCCATCCATAAATGCACCCATACATCTACCTATTACAGTAGCCATTCAAGTTAACCTTGAAGCATCAAATGATTTAGATGACTTATCATATAAGGAAAGCCAATCAACATATTTTAGTGATTTAGGATATTTAAATGAAGTCAAACTCAATGATATATATGAATGTGTTAGTGGCATATAGTTGCTCAAAATATTAAATTAAGGTATAATGAGATTAAAGTTGATAATAAAGACATTGGTAGCCTAGAAGGAAGTTTAGATAATAATAACAAGAAGAAGCCTAACTATCCTTTCTCTAAGTCTTGTAGTCCAGATGATGAGAGAGTTTTTTTGAATCTTGGAATGAGTTTCTATTTTGTTAACACATTTAGAAATATGATTTGACCATAGTTATAGTAAATGGAGAACAAATATAAACCTTACACAAGATAATAAATAAATAATAAAACTATAAATATGATTTGACCATATTTATAGTAGATGGAGAACAAATATAAACCTTACACAAGATGGGCATGTATTTTAGATCAAGAAATTGTAGGACACTCATTCTTATAAGAGAACATTTAACAATTAAAATTTGATTACTAATGTATTTCCAATAAGCATTTAACACACTTCAAGGATAGTCCTAGTTGGCATATTTCAGGGTTAAAATGGCTAGTTTACGAGATTAGAAATAATATATTTCAAACATCAAAGCGTATAGAGATAAAAAGCATGCCTTAAATTTATTTCTTGGAGATGAAAACCATAATATGATAAGTTAAGAGGCTACTTCTTAGCTATAATGGAATGCAACAAGGACAATATAATGTACAACATATCTCGTAAATGTTTGTTTAATTCATGCTATATATGTTTTGAACAATTGAATTCTAGGTTTGCCAATGCTTGTAGACCACTAATATACATTAATAGTTTTCATTTAAAGATAAACCATGGTGGGAAAATATTGACAATTATTAGAAGGGATCCAAGTGGTAACATTTTTTTCATTGGCTTAGGTTTTGGTAAGAGTTGAGAATAAAAAAGCGTTGGAAATAATTTTTAGGATAACTCTTAGTGGTATTAGAAATGATCACGTATAAGTGTTTATAAGTGACAGATAAAAAGTAACATAATGAAATATCCATAATATTATTTTTATACAAAATGACACCTAGTTTCATATTGAAAATATTTTAATCATGTGATATAGGGTGTAAAAAAACTATTCGAGCATGGGTATCCAAATTTTGAAAATTGTTATTGCTTTAGGCATTTGTAGACCAATTTACAAAATACGTTTAAAATACTTGCCATTATAAAGTTTATATGTAACTTCATGTTGTACTTAGTAGGGATATAAGTGGAACCTGAGTAAGATGGAGAGCATAAATAAGGATGCATATAATTGATTGGTAGATATTCTTGAGAAGAGATTGTGTAGTCATGCATGTGACAGAAGTTGTAAGAGTGGTTATTGTTAAATGACACAATAAAGTGTTTTAATTTATATTTGAGAAATGCAAAGGAAAAACCAATCTTAACTTTTTTAGAAATGATTAGAAGGGCTATCATGAAGATAATTTAGTAGAAGAAGTAAGGAATGGCTACATACAATGACAAGATATATCCTAACACAGTTTCAAAGTTAAAGAAAAATAAAAAAGAGGTCACTAATTATATGGCTCATTTTTCATATAATAACATTATTTGCGTTAAAAACCTACAAGCTTAAATGATATTAATTTTTTAAGGTCATGGAACACAAATGTTACCGATAACGTTAAGTCAATTTTGTAGGTAATGGAAAATTTAGAATTAGGCACTATATACAAGACCATCATATAGTGAACCTTAGAACAAATGATTGCATATGTGGGAGATGGGAGTTAATTGTAATCCTTTTTAGCCATGTCATTTTAGCGATCTTCTTTGAAAAAGGAGGTCATGAGGATTACATACATGAGTATCATATTAAATATACATATATAATGTGTTGTTAGAAGGGATTCAATATTAGGTGAATTGCTTTAGCCAATACCTAGGGAAGAACATGGATAAAAGATCAATCCCTCTGCCTATAAGAAAAGAGTTGGAAAAAAGAGAATTACAAAAAGTTGGACAAGGTAAGAAGGGTACTATTTCAACACGGATTGAAATACATGTCACTTGTAAAAATGTAAAAAAATTAGGCATAATGTCAAAACATGTAAGATGATAATCCTTGTGTTACTTGCCAATAGCAAAATGATGAACAACTTATTTATTTCACGTTGAAGAAACAATTAAAATGTATGTAACAAAAATTTGATCTTATTTCTTTTATTCAAGATTTAGTGTAGATGTCTTCTAAAAAAAGTATTATAGTAAATGCATCACGAAGCAAGGAAAAGGAAGTTTCAAAAGGAGGGCAACTGAAAATCTAGTTCCAAGATTTTACTTCTCAATAAGGTTAAGAGTATAAAACAAGGCTAGACTAACTAAAAGAATAAATAATAAACAATGTGTATAAGTTATAGTCTTTTGTATTTACGGACTACTTCTATAAACTTTTGGACAAATGGTTCTATTTATTTATAGAAAATTATATAGTCCTACGTATTTATTGACAACTCACTTTTGTATCTTTCTATGATGTTATAGATTAATCATTTATATGTTATTACAATAACATGTTCCAGAATCATTTGGCTCATATGTATATAAAGATCTTTTCTAATTTTTATGATATATCTAACCATCTTGTAAATCAATACCATGTGCAATTATATTGATCTTTTAAATCTATTGACTACTTTTGTGATGGTTGTTGTTCAGTCATGTATTTAACAAAAGACTTAAAAGTGGTTTAGTATTAAAAGACACAATAAAGTGTTTTAATCTATAATTGAGAAATGCAAGCGACAAACCAATCTTAACTTATTTAGAAGTGATGAGAAGGGCTATCATGAAGAGAATTTATTAGAAGAAGTAAGGAATGCCTAAATACAATGACAAGTTATATCCTAACATAATGTCAAAGGTCGAGGAAAATAAAAAAGAGGCTATTAATTATTTGGCTCATTTTGTATATATTGACATTATTTGCATTTAATACCTACTTGCTTAAATGATATTAAGCTTATTTTTGTAGGTAATGGAACTTAAATGTTACTAATAACTTTAAGTCATTTTGTAATTAATAAAAAATTTAAAATTGATCACTATATACAAAACCATCAAGTAGTGAACCTCAAAACAATTGATTGCATATGTAGGAGATGGGAGTTAATTGGCATTCCTTATAGCCACGTAATTTTAGCGATCATCTTCGAGAAAGGAGGTGAAAATGATTATATGCATGAGTATCATATAAAAAAGGAATATTTATGAGATGTTATTAGAAGAGCAAAAATTTAATACTAGGTGAATAGTTTTAGTAGCACCTAGGGAGGGCCATAGATAAAAGATCAATCTTCCCACCCATAAGAAAAGAGTTGGAAGGATGAAGAAAAAAGAAATAAGAAAAGTTGGTGAAGGTAAGAAGGGTAATATTCTAACACTGATTGAAAAATGTAAGATGTCAATCCTTGTGTCACTTTCTAATAGCTAAATGATGAAGAACTTATTTATATCATGTTGAAGAAAAAATTAGAGTGTATGTAATAAAAAGTCAATCTTATTTCTTTTCTGCAAGATTTAGTGCAGATGTCTTCCTAATTAAAAAATTATAATAAATGAATAAGGAAGTAGTGAAAAGGAAGTTACAAAAGGAAGCAAATGAAAATCAAGTTCAAAGATTTGACATCTCAATAAGGTTAAGAGTATAAAATGAGGCTACACTAGCCAAAAGAACAAATAATAAAGAATGTGTATAACTTATTGTCCTATGTATTTATGGACTACTTATGTGGACTTTTTGGACAAGTGGCCCTATTATGGACTATATAAATATTATATAGTCCTTATATTATAAACCTTTTGGAGATATTATGAATAAAAATTCATTATGGCATTTTATTACTTATAAAACCAAAGGCATAGCACATCAATTTTTACTCGAAAATGAAATAGGATTAAAAAGTACTACAAAATATCAAGAAGCTAATACAGATACAGCTACATTTTATATAGTAGCAGCCGAAATTTATAAAGAATTTACTGGCAAAGACATTTTATATCACAATGAAGAAATTAGAGAACAAGAAAGAAAACAAGCTATTTGGCATATCACTAATATACAAATATGTGATCCATGTTATATTTATACCCACCACGCTTCGCTGCGTAAGGCGCCGGATAGGAAGCAGTGGATGTGCTGCAACTCGAACACGAGACGTAGGGGCAGCCCAGGCCCATACCTTGACGCTCTGATACCACTTTGCTACTGAGTTCTCTCTTGCGATCCAAGCCGAAGTTAGGCGTTCCAGCAAATCCGAGAAAACAAGGTTAGAGATTGTTTTTTTTTATCCTCCTTTTCATCATCATCATCATTTCATATGGAATTATCTTATTTTAATTATCGTCAATATTTAAAAGATCGTTTATCTGATTGTTCTCAACGTAATCATTATTATAATCAAATCATGACTCAAACTCGTTTTACTATTCAAAATACTCCAGTTACTCCTCTTAATCAACATGAAATTAGTCATCAATTTTATATTCTTCAATTTTATCATACATTAAAAGCATCTAATTTAAAACAGCAGAAACAATATCTAGATGCTATTTCCTCTCTCATCAGTTAATTTCCTTTGAAGGTTATGGATGATTCTTATTTCAATCGCAAAAAATATTTAAAGGCAAAACTTAAAGATATAGATCTTCGAATTCAACGCATCAACATTATGCTACAACGAAGTTATCAACTTGATCCAGCAACCTCTTATATTCGAGACAGTAGAGAAAGATGAATCTTGGATGTCGCCAGAACAATTCAAATCTTGAAAAGTCTGAAAGCATCTTTAATAGATACACGCCAGTTTTATCAAAATTGTATCTCTATACTTATTGATTAAGCCTAAAGTTATCTTCTTTTCTCTTCAATAAAAAGTTCTTATGGAAGATCAATATATTAGACGAATTGGTGAAGGAATTTATATGACTGAACTCGATGGACCTCGTAATAAAATCTGACAATTAAAAACTACTTTAGATACCTATATTGATATGGTTATTGAAGATTTAGAATATAGTGAAAATAGTATTGAAAATATAAAAGAATGTAATAGAAAAATGGAACTCTTTCTACATATAATTGAAAAATTAAATGAATTTCTCCAACGCGATGCATCCTCATCATAATCATTAATCATTATCATGATTCATAAGTCTTTTTCATTCTTTGTATTCAAGTTATTTATCCATTTATTCAATTCTTTTCTTGGCTTACATCACTACTTATTTTTATTTAATTGCATGTTATATCGCATTTCCGATTATGAATTAAATGATTATTTTTATCATGTTCTAAGTATGGATTTACTCCTTTAATGACTCAATATCTTTTAGATAAATTATTCAACCCTTGTATTAATTATCATAATTTAGAAGAATATTATTAATGTCTTCTCATTATTATCATTATTTACATTGTTCTATTTGTCAAACCTCTAATTGTTGTATTTGTCAACAATTAGAAGAACAAATAAATTCTTAGACTATATGCAATATCAACACTTTATACAAATACAATATTTACAAGATCTATTAGAACAATCTAATACATCTGAATTATTACAAGAAAATTTAAATTTAGAAAACAATTTCATCAATTTTATAATAACGAACAAAATTTAATAGAAAACAGTCTTAGAGATCATAAACTTCATAATCCTTGACATAAATATGACTGAACTACAAACTCAAGAAATTAAAGATATAAAAAACAGTGAACAAGAAATTGAAAATATTATTGATATAGAAAATTTAGAATTACAAGAAGCACAAGGAACATTTCATATTAGTACACTATTATCCAATGATAAACAAACACAAATAGCTAAAACACAATTAGATTTAAAATCTGGACAAGATATTCATAAAACTTCCCTTTTAAAACAAGTTTTAAATCGTAAAAATATTATTTATTATGGAAAAATCGTACATGAAACACCAATAAGAATAGATCAATGCAATGGACATGCTCGAATAAGTTTAATTAATCAAGAACAAATTATGAAACATTTACAACAAATACCTTTAGAAAAACGAACTAAAATAGGATATATTCATTTATCTACTATTCAAATTCTATTAAAATCTACTTTCTTAGAAGGTATAGATTCACCCATTAGAATGGCTATTATTGATGAAAGAATGCAAAATTTAGATGATCAAATAATAGGCATGATGAATGGAAATCTTATTTATCGAAAATCAAATTCAACACTCGATTAAAATAGGAATACCATTACAATCACAAAATTTAGAAGATACAATTACAATTGCATATAAATTTTATAGAAATGATTTAATGACTAAAGGACAATATCCTTTTTCAATTACTTATCAAATTAGTTATGCTTTAACCAATTCTCATCATAGTATTGAATTTAAAAATACTGATCGCATTTATATAGATCAACTTTTTAATGATGTAGCTAAAGTAGGAACAAATTTTCGAACTACTTTATGTCCGCTACCTGCAATACAACTCCCTTTTACTTCTACTCCTTTAATTCAATCACGACACTCTTTTTCAGATTCTTCATCTTCTTCAAACCCTCTAATCAATCGATCACAATCTTTAAGAATAGAAACTCTTGTAACTCCTTCTGAAGAATTACAGAAAGAAAAAGAAAAAATTAAAATTATAGATCCCATTATATCTACATCTTCCCTAAATACTTCATCATCTCTAAATACTTCAATGAAATTAGATGATATAAAATCTCAATTAAAGGATTTATCAACTTATATTAAAAATACATTATGAGTATTGGTCAAGAGATAAAAGAATTAAAACTACAAATAATTGAATTAATTCAACAACGAATACTATCATACAAACATTAAAAAGATATTCAAGCGCAAAATAATCAAATACAACAAAAAATAGAGACTATAGAACTCAGTATCAAAGTAATATTTTTTGCGATTGAAATAAGAATCATCCATAACCTTCAAAGGAAATTAACTGATGAGAGAGGAAATAGCATCTAGATATAATACTTCCATCAGCAATACTTATATGTAATGGTTTGACTATTTTTTTCCAATTAGTTAATATTTTACGTGAAGCAAGACAGATGGTTGCTCCAGTGTCTATATATGCATTAACTTTTATTTTAGTTTTCTGAATCTGTACTGGAATATATGTTGTATTCAGATTGACTTGAAGATTCTGTTTCTTTTTCGATATATGATTCATATTGATAAATTGATGAAATAGTAGAATTAGTATCATAATCAGATTCTATAGGTTCTAATTCTTCTTTTGTTGCTAATCTTAATATATTAACTTTTTCTGTATATTTAGAATTGTTACTTTTACGTTTTGGACATGTATTAGCATAATGCCCTTCTTCTTGACATAACCAACATTTACAATTTTTCTTCTTTTGTGGACAATCTTGTTTTCTAGGTTTAAATTGTCGATATCTTCGTCGTCTAAAATGTTTTTTATAAGGTTTATAAGGTCTTTGTTTATAATAATGTGTTGGATATTTCTTCCATCGATATTGTTTATATGGTCGATATTTAGATTTTGATTTTTTATATGTTCGTGAATTAGTACAACCCCATTGTTGTGGGACATCTGGATTTTTAGCACAACATTGTCTAAACGTGGCTTGTTTTAATTTCCGTCTATATGTTTCATCTATACATTGTTCGGCAAATAATTGTCTAGTAATTGAAATAACACCTCCTAAATTATTTGCTATCTTATTTTTATTTTTTAGTTTATGAAATCTTTCTTCTACTTTGAGATTAATAGGATAAGGTAATTTTTGAATAAAAACATGTAAATATAATTCTTGTTCATTACGATATAATTCATATTTAATTTAGGGAAACTGCAAAGGTAAGCAGAGTCAGTTTGAATTAAAAAGAAACTGGTAATAAATCAATTTTCCATTTTCGTAATGTTTTAAGACATGCTAAAGTTTCTTTTTCATGAATAGGATATTTCAATTCAGGGGAACTGAATGTTCCGTTAATATATTTGCATAAAAGATATTTACATTGATTGGGAGGTTTTGCCAAAAGGCATCCTGCCCATGTATCCATACTTGCATCTATTTGCACGAGAAGTATATCCTCGGGCAAGTAATTATATAAAATAGGAAGTTTTTTACATAATGCTTTGAGTTTCCTCACCGCATTGGTATCTGCATCAGTCCAAATCCATTGAACAATTGTACTACATTTCTTCTGTAATAGTTTTTGATAGTATTCTGTTGTTGAATTAATTCAATTATTTGTAGTTTTAATTCTTTTATCTCTTGACCAATACTCATAATGTATGTTTAATATAAGTTGATAAATCCTTTAATTGAGATTTTATATCATCTAATTTCATTGAAGTATTTAGAGATGATGAAGTATTTAGGGAAGATGTAGATATAATGGGATCTATAATTTTAAATTTTTTTCTTTCTGTAATTCTTGAGAAGGAGTTACAAGAGTTTCTATTCTTAAAGATTGTGATCGATTGATTAGAGGGTTTGAAGAAGATGAAGAATTTGAAAAAGAGTGTCGTGATTGAATTAAAGGAGTAGAAGTAAAGGGAGTTGTATTGCGGTGGCGGACGTAAAGTAGTTCAAAATTTGTTCTACTTTAGCTACATCATTAAAAGTTGATCTATATAAATGCGATCAGTATTTTAAATTCAATACTATGATGAGAATTGGTTAAAGCATAACTAATTTGATAAGTAATTGAAAAGGATATTGTCCTTTAGTCATTAAATCATTTCTATAAAATTTATATGCAATTGTAATTGTATCTTCTAAATTTTGTGATTGTAATGGTATTCCTATTTTTAATCGAGTGTTAAATTTGATTTTCTGATAAGCAAGATTTCCATTCATCATGCCTATTATTTGATCATCTAAATTTTGCATTCTTTCATCAATAATAGCCATTCTAATGGGTGAATCTATACCTTCTAAGAAAGTAGATTTTAATAGAATTTGAATAGTAGATAAATGAATATATCCTATTTTAGTTCGTTTTTCTAAAGGTATTTGTTGTAAATGTTTCATAATTTGTTCTTGATTAATTAAACTTATTCGAGCATGTCCATTGCATTGATCTATTCTTATTGGTGTTTCATATACGATTTTCCATAATAAATAATATTTTTACGATTTAAAACTTGTTTTAAAGGGAAGTTTTATGAATATCTTGTCCGATTTTAAATCTAATTGTGTTTTAGCTATTTGTGTTTGTTTATCATTGGATAATAGTGTACTAATATGAAATGTTGCTTGTGCTTCTTGTAATTCTAAATTTTCTATATCAATAATATTTTCAATTTCTTGTTCACTTGTTTTTTATATCTTTAATTTCTTGAGTTTGTAGTTCAGTCATATTTATGCCAAGGATTATGAAGTTTATGATCTCTAAGACTGCTTTCTATTAAATTTAGATTCGTTATTATAAAATTGATGAAATTGTTTTCTAAATTTAAATTTTTTGTAATAATTCAGATGTATTAGATTGTTCTAATAGATCTTGTAAATATTGTATTTGTATAAAGTGTTGATATTGCATATAGTCTAAGAATTCTATTTGTTCTTCTAATTGTTGACAAATACAACAATTAGAGGTTTGACAAATAGAACAATGTAAATAATGATAATAATGAGAAGACATTAATAATATTCTTCTAAATTATGATAATTAATACAAGGGTTGAATAATTTATCTAAAAGATATTGAGTCATTAAAGGAGTAAATCCATACTTAGAACATGATAAAAATAATCATTTAATTCATAATCGAAATGCGATATAACATGCAATTAAATAAAAATAAGTAGTGATGTAAGCCAAGAAAAGAATTGAATAAATGGATAAATAACTTGAATACAAAGAATGAAAAAGACTTATGAATCATGATAATGATTAATGATTATGATGAGGATGCATCGCGTTGGAGAAATTCATTTAATTTTCAATTATATGTAGAAAGAGTTCCATTTTCTATTACATTCTTTTATATTTTCAATACTATTTTCACTATATTCTAAATCTTCAATAACCATATCAATATAGGTATCTAAAGTAGTTTTTAATTATCGGATTTTATTACGAGGTCCATCGAGTTCAGTCATATAAATTCCTTCACCAATTCGTCTAATATATTGATCTTCCATAAGAATTTTTATTGAAGAGAAAAGAAGATAACTTTAGGCTTAATCAATAAGTATAGAGATACAATTTTGATAAAACTGGCGTGTATCTATTAAAGATGCTTTCAGACTTTTCAAGATTTGAATTGTTACGCGACATCCAAGATTAGTCTTTCTCTACTATCTCGAATATAAGAGGTTCTTTGGATCAAGTTGATAACCGTTGTAGCATAATGTTGATGCGTTGAATTGAAGATCTATATCTTTAAGTTTGCCTTTAAATATTTTTTGCGATTGAAATAAGAATCATCCATAACCTTCAAAGGAAATTAACTGATGAGAGAGGAAATAGCATCTAGATATTGTTTCTGCTGTTTTAAATTAGATGCTTTTAATGTATGATAAAATTGAAGAATATAAAATTGATGACTAATTTCATGTTGATTAAGAGGAGTAACTGGAGTATTTTGAATAATAAAACGAGTTTGAGTCATGATTTGATTATAATAATGATTACGTTGAGAACAATCAGATAAACGATCTTTTAAATATTGACGATAATTAAAATAAGATAATTCCATATGAAATGATGATGGTGATGAAAAGGAGGATAAAAAAAAAATCTCTAACCTTGTTTTCTCGGATTTGCTGGAACGCCTAACTTCGGCTTGGATCGCAAGAGAGAAGTTTATGAAAGAGAACGTTTCTTATTTCTCCCCCTGAGCTAAGGCTCAAGAGTTACATTATATAGGAGAAGGCTAAGGAATCGTCCAAAAACTGAGTGGACGACAAAAGTAAAAAGAAAAAGTAAAAAGGATGATAATAATGTACAAGAGAAAGCAAAGATGCTTTCTTTATATCTACATCACATTATTGTGGTATGAAAAGAAAAAGATGCTTTCTTTATGTCTACATTATTGGGTAAAGAAAAGATTCCGATTCCATATGTCGGCTTTATTCATCAATAATTGGTTCCAAGGACTCTATATCTTCAATACCTCTAACTGTAGAGCAGTATTTGCACTTGTGTTCGTCATGATTTTGCATTTGTTGACATAAGGCATATTTCCATGAAGCAGTGAGGTCTTCAAAAATATCTCCAATTGTTAAAAATGGTGTCTTGAATTTCTGAATAATCTGTAATTGTTCTGGAGAAATTGACTGTCGAATGAGAGAAATCATAAGTAAATGAAATCCCTTGTAGTTGACTCGAATGGTTGATTCTGCATTGGTTCGAACGGTTTGTATATAAATGCCTTCTAAGCAGTTTAAATTGAACTGGTTGATAGCTGTCCAAGTGAAATCATGGTTAGGAGGAGTGTCTATAGCTGGATAAATGCCATTGCTGATTCCAAGAGTAATGTGTGCAATTCTGGGGATTAATATATCTGCATCTTTCATAGATTCACTTTCTGCAAAGATTGGATAACTACTCCAAATTTTGAGATAAATCTCTCATTCTTTTGCAAATTTGTCTTTGTAGTTCTTAATTGCCTGTAGAAATCCACTGGGAAACTCGGAGAGGATAGTCAATGTGGTGATATAAAGTGTATCTATTAATCCACTTTGAAAAAGTAGATAGGTAGTTAAAGGATCTGCATCAGGTAGAACTATTGCTTTAGGTCCATATTTTCCTCGATTGAGAGGATAATATTGATGAATTTTAAGGGCTTCAGTCCAATTGTTTAAATTTTGAAAACAATCGTAAAACATCTCAGAGGTGAGTTTACGGGTTTCAATTTGGAGAGATTTGGTAGGTATAGAATTGATTCTATCCATATTGGGTATTTTTCCCAATACGACCTATTTTTAAGAGGATGCTGGGTTTGGGCTTTCTAGAACTTGTTTATAAAGTGGCTTAAGTTCAATCTGGTGAGATTGTTTATATTCAACCAAAGAGGCTTCTGCTTCTATTTTGGTTTTAAAACTCTTGTGTAAAATACCTGATCGTCCGGTAATGTGTACAGCTGCTTTATGCCATGCATCAAAAATACCTGCCATAGGTCCATTGTAAATCACATAAAATTTTTCAATATTTTCATCTTGTTGTTTTTGAGGGATAAGAGATGGTTTTTGGATGATTTGGGTAGGAGTGATTAAAAGAGGAGCAGATGAAGTAGGTGGAGAGGTAGCTTTTTTGAGAGTTTCTTGTGTGTCTGAAGTGTTTTGTTTCAACACTTGGATGGTTGTTTCTAATTGGTTGATATCTCGAGTTATGGCTCCAATCATCTGTTGCTGGTTTAATATGTCTATTTTTCTTTGAGCAAGAGTATCTTCTAGATTTTTTATAGCTGCTTCCATTCTCGGGTTAAAATATCTGCAAGAACATTGTTAGTAGATTTAATATGATTAATATCAAAATGATATTGATTAAATTCTAATTGCCAACGAATTAATCGGCCTTGGTTATAATTGGCTTTAAGACATGCTAAAGTTTCTTTTTCATGAATAGGATATTTCAATTCAGGGGAACTGAATGTTCCGTTAATATATTTGCATAAAAGATATTTACATTGATTGGGAGGTTTTGCCAAAAGGCATCCTGCCCATGTATCCATACTTGCATCTATTTGCACGAGAAGTTTATCCTCGGGCAAGTAATTATATAAAATAGGAAGTTTTTTACATAATGCTTTGAGTTTCCTCACCGCATTGGTATCTGCATCAGTCCAAATCCATAGAACAATTGTACTACATTTCTTCTGTAATAGTTTTCGTTCTTTAGCTAAATCTTTTAAAAAACCTTGATCAGATATATAATTTAATAGGCCTAAAAATTGTTGTATATGAGTACGATTAGATAATTTATCAGGAAAATCAATTAATTTTTGTAATATATTTGGTTGTAATTTCACAAAGCCATTTGGTTGAAATTCAATACCTAAGTATTCAATGGTTTGTTGTGCAATTTTTGCTTTCTTTTTAAAATCAAACCTTTATCTTTACATCTTTGAAGAACTATTTTAACCTTTTTTAAATGATCTTCTTTATCATGATTCATAAGTCTTTTTCATTCTTTGTATTCAAGTTATTTATCCATTTATTCAATTCTTTTCTTGGCTTACATCACTACTTATTTTTATTTAATTGCATGTTATATCGCATTTCACGATTATGAATTAAATGATTATTTTTATCATATTCTAAGTATGGATTTACTCCTTTAATGACTCAATATCTTTTAGATAAATTATTCAACCCTTGTATTAATTATCATAATTTAGAAGAATATTATTAATGTCTTCTCATTATTATCATTATTTACATTGTTCTATTTGTCAAACCTCTAATTGTTGTATTTGTCAACAATTAGAAGAACAAATAAATTCTTAGACTATATGCAATATCAACACTTTATACAAATACAATATTTACAAGATCTATTAGAACAATCTAATACATCTGAATTATTACAAGAAAATTTAAATTTAGAAAACAATTTCATCAATTTTATAATAACGAACAAAATTTAATAGAAAAGCAGTCTTAGAGATCATAAACTTCATAATCCTTGACATAAATATGGTGAACTACAAACTCGAGAAATTAAAGATATAAAAAACAGTGAACAAGAAATTGAAAATATTATTGATATAGAAAATTTAGAATTACAAGAAGCACAAGGAACATTTCATATTAGTACACTATTATCCAATGATAAACAAACACAAATAGCTAAAACACAATTAGATTTAAAATCTGGACAAGATATTCATAAAACTTCCTTTTAAAACAATTTTAAATCGTAAAAATATTATTTATTATGGAAAAATCGTACATGAAACACCAATAAGAATAGATCAATGCAATGGACATGTTCGAATAAGTTTAATTAATCAAGAACAAATTATGAAACATTTACAACAAATACCTTTAGAAAAGCGAACTAAAATAGGATATATTCATTTATCTACTATTCAAATTCTATTAAAATCTACTTTCTTAGAAGGTATAGATTCACCCATTAGAATGGCTATTATTGATGAAAGAATGCAAAATTTAGATGATCAAATAATAGGCATGATGAATGGAAATCTTGCTTATCAGAAAATCAAATTTAACACTCGATTAAAAATAGGAATACCATTACAATCACAAAATTTAGAAGATATAATTACAATTGCATATAAATTTTATAGAAATGATTTAATGACTAAAGGACAATATCCTTTTCAATTACTTATCAAATTAGTTATGCTTTAACCAATTCTCATCATAGTATTGAATTTAAAAATACTGATCGCATTTATATAGATCAACTTTTTAATGATGTAGCTAAAGTAGGAACAAATTTTCGAACTACTTTACGTCCGCTACCTGCAATACAACTCCCTTTTACTTCTACTCCTTTAATTCAATCATGACACTCTTTTTCAGATTCTTCATCTTCTTCAAACCCTCTAATCAATCAATCACAATCTTTAAGAATAGAAACTCTTGTAACTCCTTCTGAAGAATTACAGAAAGAAAAAGAAAAAATTAAAATTATAGATCCCATTATATCTACATCTTCCCTAAATACTTCATCATCTCTAAATACTTCAATGAAATTAGATGATATAAAATCTCAATTAAAGGATTTATCAACTTATATTAAACATACATTATGAGTATTGGTCAAGAGATAAAAGAATTAAAACTACAAATAATTGAATTAATTCAACAACAGAATACTATCATACAAACATTAAAAGATATTCAAGCGCAAAATAATCAAATACAACAAAAAATAGAGACTATAGAACTCAGTATCAAAGTAATATTTTTTGCGATTGAAATAAGAATCATCCATAACCTTCAAAGGAAATTAACTGATGAGAGAGGAAATAGCATCTAGATATAATACTTCCATCAGCAATACTTATATGTAATGGTTTGACTAATTTTTTCCAATTAGTTAATATTTTACGTGAAGCAAGACAGATGGTTGCTCCAGTGTCTATATATGCATTAACTTTTATTTTAGTTTTCTGAATCTGTACTGGAATATATGTTGTATTCAGATTGACTTGAAGATTCTGTTTTTTTTTCGATATATGATTCATATTGATAAATTGATGAAATAGTAGAATTAGTATCATAATCAGATTCTATAGGTTCTAATTCTTCTTTTGTTGCTAATCTTAATATATTAACTTTTTCTGTATATTTAGAATTGTTACTTTTACGTTTTGGACATGTATTAGCATAATGCCCTTCTTCTTGACATAACCAACATTTACAATTTTCTTCTTTTGTGGACAATCTTGTTTTCTAGGTTTAAATTATCGATATCTTCGTGCGTCTAAAATGTTTTTATAAGGTTTATAAGGTCTTTGTTTATAATAATGTGTTGGATATTTCTTCCATCGATATTGTTTATATGGTCGATATTTAGATTTTGATTTTTTATATGTTCGTGAATTAGTACAACCCCATTGTTGTAGGACATCTGGATTTTTAGCACAACATTGTCTAAACGTGGCTTGTTTTAATTTCCGTCTATATGTTTCATCTATACATTGTTGACAAATAATTGTCTAGTAATTGAAATAACACCTCCTAAATTATTTGCTATCTTATTTTTATTTTTAGTTTATGAAATCTTTCTTCTACTTTGAGATTAATAGGATAAGGTAATTTTGAATAAAAAATGTAAATATAATTCTTGTTCATTACGATATAATTCATAGTAATATTTTGAAATTCAAAATTGTTGATATAACATGGATCACATATTTGTATATTAGTGATATGCCAAATAGCTTGTTTTCTTTCTTGTTCTTTAATTTCTTCATTGTGATATAAAATGTCTTTGCCAGTAAATTCTTTATAAATTTAATTTGCTACTATATAAAATGTAGTAGATATCATATTAGCTTCTTGATATTTTGTAGTACTTTTTAATCCTATTTCATTTTCGAGTAAAAATTGATGTGCTATGCCTTTGGTTTTATAAGTAATAAAATGCCATAATGAATTTTATTCATAATATCTCCAAAAGGTTTATCAATTTGTAATATGAGTTGTATTTTATCAACCCATTCTAAAATCACTTCTTCAGTATTAGTAACACAGTCTATATTTAATACATCTTTTGCTTCATTTACAATATGTTTTGGTGTATATTCTGAAGGATATTTTCGAATTTTAGTACCTCTTTGATAATAACCATGTTAGCTTATACTTTCGTAAACAATTCAGTTGAACAAAAACGAGGCAAAAGACGAATGGTTATTAATTATAAAAAAATGAATAATGCAACTATAGGTGATGCATATAAATTACCTCGCAAAGATTATATTCTCAATCAATTAAAAGGACATACATGGTTTACAACCTTAGATGCAAAATCTGGCTACTGGCAATTACGATTACATGAAAATACAAAAGATATAACTGCTTTTTCATGTCCTCCACAAAAACATTATCAATGGAATGTCTTACCTTTTGGTTTGAAACAAGCACCTAGTATCTATCAAAGATTTATGGATACTAATCTCCTTGGATTAGAAAATTTTACTTTAGTCTATATTGATGATATAATCATTTATTCTAATCAAGATAAAGAAGATCATTTAAAAAAGGTTAAAATAGTTCTTCAAAGATGTAAAGATAAAGGTTTGATTTTAAGTAAAAAGAAAGCAAAAATTGCACAACAAACCATTGAATACTTAGGTATTGAATTTCAACCAAATGGCTTTATGAAATTACAACCAAATATATTACAAAAATTAATTGATTTTCCTGATAAATTATCTAATCGTACTCATATACAACAATTTTTAGGCCTATTAAATTATATATCTGATCAAGGTTTTTTAAAAGATTTAGCTAAAGAACGAAAACTATTACAGAAGAAATGTAGTACAATTGTTCAATGGATTTGGACTGATGCAGATACCAATGCGGTGAGGAAACTCAAAGCATTATGTAAAAAATTTCCTATTTTATATAATTACTTGCCCGAGGATAAACTTCTCGTGCAAATAGATGCAAGTATGGATACATGGGCAGGATGCCTTTTGGCAAAACCTCCCAATCAATGTATCACTAATATACAAATATGTGATCCATGTTATATCAACATTTACATTGTTCTATTTGTCAAACCTCTAATTGTTGCATTTGTCAATGACCCGAACCCGATATCGTTTGTAACACCCCACACCCGCAGGATCCGAACCCGACATCCACAGTGATATCCGGGTCCGTGCCCCTCGAGAATGGCGTGCTAACAACTCGATCAGAAATCAGTACATTACTAACAAATGCGCGGAAGTCTATCCAATTGGGTACAAACATTTTCAATAGCCACTGAGATCAATCTTACGAATACAAATAACTATTTTAGTACAAAAGTCAAGACATGCAATGCAGACGCGAACTGATCCCGACTTCTGACCTTCACTTGAATCCTGCGAACATACTCCCGTTTTGCTAACGGGGTACTCTTCGATTCCTGAAAAATAAGTTGCAATGTTAGGTGAGTTTGCGAACTCAGTGAGAAACCATCGTCGATGGTTCACTCAAATCATGCATTACACCAATTGCGTGCTGACGCGGCAGTAATATTAATTAACGGTATTATATAACGATTTACGATGGTCTACAACGATTTCTGACGATATCTGATGTCGATAACAATAATCACGATGGCGTAGAAACGGTTTACGTAACGATTATACGATGATCTATATCGATATCTGATATCGGTAACAATATTACGATAGCATAATGCGATTCACGATATCACATCATAATTCTGATAAATCATGGCATCACTCGATTCGGTAATCATCATATAATTTGGCGATTCAATCAATCATGTATATGATGCATATGAGACTCTTCCGGTTATTCAGATGTTGTGCCCAAGTGCTCGATCGATAAGCGATTGGGGGCGCGTCGTGATTTCTCCCTGGGCTAAGCCCGACGATCGATGTTCGAGCTCTGGCTCTTTTCGATGAGATTAGCAACTTGGGTCACGATCCTTTATCGATCATGCATTTATGCATGCAATGCGATGTTCAATAAATTTAGTATTGATGGCGATATTGATAGCTTCGGTATATGGCTATAAAAGCCCGGTAGTGTATTTCTCGATAACATCTGAAATTGATATTCGATGATTGATAATTCGATCCAATCTGATAAACACATACAATGCGATCGTACTCCTTTCCGAGAGTCATGCGATCATACGGTTGCAATTCACATTGTTCGATTTTATCTGATGAGCATGCAACTCGGTCATATACATTTCATAATAATCTGATGCAATCAATCACATATAATTCATAATCATGTACTTCACGTTATCAAGTAATTTACGGTGAACATTTAGACACTCGAGAATTTGAGAAACCAACTAGGTTACTCACTTGTAACTTCCGAACTCTTGCTGGAAGTCCCAAAGAATGCTGTGGAACGACGATCTAACGGTGCCTTTATAACGATGCAAAGAGATCCATTACAAAATCGCTCGATTAAACAATACGAATGCATATGTCTCATGAAATTATGTCGATGCATGATCACGATTTAGGTGCTAAAATCCCATTTCGATATCCTATGATCGATCTCAACTCTTCACTCAATTGGATCAACACGATTTAGTTCAATCCTCGATTCGATTCAATTTTCTCAATTCATACTTCCTATAACAATTTCCTATCCATTGGTCAAATTATCGGTGAAAAACTCAATTAGAACTCCAATTGTCACACTATTAACCATAATTGACCTTAATCTCCACGAATCAGTACCATCATAATTAAATTCTAATTCTCATAATTATTCTCAATCGTAGACCTCTTTCCTAGTTCATAATGAATGCTGGAATCATTTCAATTGAGGTCTATACCAAAAGTTATGCCAATAAACCAAATTAAATCCAATGGAGCAGTCCCCTTCGCATGCCTTGAGGCCTCTTGCGGCATAAAATGAATCCGCTTCATGCATGGCGTGAGCATTACTTCGCCCTTGTGAACAACGTCTTTCTTGGCGTCTTGAGGCGAGAAACACACCGCGACATCATTCATATATATCGCTCGCCGCGGTGCCCTACACTAGCTTGTCGCGGCGTACGAATATATATTCGTCGCCGCTGGGCTCGCGTGTAGGCCGCGGCGTGCGACGAACTCCGTCATCTTCTCCGATCGATCCTCCCTCTTAAAACCTCCATTAACACCCTCAACTACCTCAAATCTACCCTAATAAATACCGTAAATGCAGTAGAATCCATTAAAAACAACATTAATACCATTTAAAACTTACCAATTACAGATCGATCCATAAATCACCGTAACCCTAACTTTCTCCAAAATCCACGATTACTCCACTCTCGAAGCCTCTAAACCCTTTATCAAACACCAACAACATGTTAGTCTTACTCAATAAGAGGAAACCATAAAGAAAGATCAAGAAATCCTCACCGATGGGAGGAAATCAAAGGGCGCCGTCGAGAGGAGAAGAGAACTTCATAAAATGCCTTTAACCTTTCCCCAAATTACTAACCCTTGTATTTATAGACTTAAGTCTCCGAATCAGTCCAAATTTCAGTCTCAATTTTTCAATGGCTCAACACATTTATTTCTTATCAGTATAACTCTAAATTTTTCCATTATCATCGGACTATTCGATCTATCTGATCAATCGGTCGATCGGTCAAAATTTCCGGTCAGGCATTTTCTCCCAAATTTCTTGGAAATTTCCTATAAGCCACTATAAAATACCAGTCACTCATAAACTATTCTAAATCAGTCACTTGAACCCAATAACTCCGAATTCCTCAATTAAACACGATTCAGTCAGTCCAATCAGTCCTCAGTTCACTATCCAGTCAATTCAGTCAGTCTCAATTTACAATTATATCTGAAAATCATGAATGCATGTACCAATGAATAAATAAATATGCATATCACGATGAACTGTTCTCTATAATTAGAGGCCAGTAACATATTCAATCAGTGAATGCAGTGCAGTCTATCAGTCTAACCCATAATTACCAAAATGCCCTTGCTCATGATAGCGGGATGTTACAATTCACCCTCTAATTAAAATTTCGTCCTCAAAATTTCATATATGGCGAATCAAGAGGACAGGAGAATTGATCCACATCTTTTCTATTCTAATTCCCACTCATATCCTGATAATTATTCGCAAATCCGTACATTCGATGTCGAAACACATTTATCATACCTTTTAATCCAGTCCATAGAACATTTTGTAAATCGAACCATCCTTTAGAGTTTAGACCACTTTACCAATCTATTATTATTACAGATTCACTTCACTATCTTCATTAACTCAAATCAATCAAAGTCTTGACTATGTTCGGTCGATCTCAACTGACTCGAGGATATCGACCTCATGATTGCCTCGGCGATCACATCGATTAGTTACCCCACAAAGTACTATTCGATTCCACACTTTAAACTCTTTTATTACTCTTTCGATACATTCTTGTTGAACACTTCAATGGATCTTAGAGATTCCTCTAACAGTTTCTTTAGCAGTAAAACACATACTCCACAATACAGTTATAAATATCATTTCCTCAAAAGTTAACTCCCATTTAAACTTCCCAATACGGTTTGCAATTTTTTTTTGAATCACCAATTTGGTTTGCCAGTCCTTTTTCACACAGTTGATTTGGAATTCCGATAACTCATACTACTTTCTTTTTACCCTTTACCAGTTTGACAGTTATCATTTGATAATAACATACTTATACACTATTGAATTTCTACTTAATCCATTTACTCTCTTTGCGAATTACTCAAATTCTCAAAATATCTCGATCATCATTAATTTGCATATCCAAGCTCTCACAGCAACACTTAGTACAACAATTTCAAATAATTTGTCACAGTATAGTTCACGAAGTTATACTTGCCCCCGAATACATAGAATCACTATGCCCTATATCTACAAATTGCCTCATAACCCTTTTCGGGGACATTTCACTAACTATTGCCAAATCTTCCATTCAAAACAACATGATTAATACTTAAGCTGAACAGTTCTCCAAATGTCTCTTTCACAATCATCAGTCATACTATTCACACATTTTCTTCAAACATTTTGGCTAAGCTAATGCCATAAAATCTTTGACACAGTTTGGACATATTCAACCTTCAGTTAGTTCCAATTAACTCCAAATCCGTATACATATATTCTGGAAAATTTGCATTTTATCAATACCTCTATCACCATTAAGTCTCCCGATAAGTCATACTCAAATACTAAATCATTCACTATTCATTCGATCGGATTTAGATCCACTCTTATAAAACTCGCGTGCTTTACAATTTCCTCAACTATACCAGTTTATTTACTTCACTTTTAAATGCGTTTAATCGATCTCCGATACTCATAGTCACTTTCCAATTGTCACATCACACGCATTCTCGATTTCACTACACAGTCACTAGCACATATATTATCGCTTCACTCGCTGGTCACTATCAGAACACTTATTCGTAATATTATACACTGATTCACAATCATAAGTATGCACATTCGCAACACATTCAGTACAATCACTCACAATCAGAAATCATTATTCATAAATTCTCGTCATGGTAATCAATCCCAGTTATAACTCCTTTCTATCATGGAATATTGTATTTTCATCACCATGTACACTTGAACTCTTGCCATTTTTATCATATTTCTCCTTTCATTTTCCTCACTGTTTCTAACTGCTTAAACGACTGATACATGCTCATACATGTGACTCATATGCTAGACCAGGGATCAATTGTCACTGTCTGCTGTGACATGACTTAGATGCATGCACTTGACACATTTTTCAGAACGCCCATGTAAGATTGTACTTCTAGGCTATGATACCACAAATGTAACACCCCACACTCGCAGGATCCGAACCTGACATCCACAGTGATATTCGGGTCCGTGCCCCTCGAGAATGGCGTGCTAACCACTCGATCAAAAATCAGTACATTACTAACAAATGCGCGGAAGTCTATCCAATTGGGTACAAACATTTTCAATAGCCACTGAGATCAATCTTACGAATACAAATAACCATTTTAGTACAAAAGTCAAGACATGCAATGCGGTATGAATCCGATCCCGACTTCTGACCTTCACTTGAATCCTGCGAACATACTCCCGTTTTGCTAACGGGGTACTCTTCGATTCCTGAAAAATAAGTTGCAATGTTGGGTGAGTTTGCGAACTCAATGAAACCATCGTCGATGGTTCACTCAAATCATGCATTACGCCAATTGCGTGCAAAGACGGCACGGTAATATTAATTAACAATATTATATAACGATTTACGATGGTACTATAACGATTCTGACGATATCTGATGTCGATAACAATAATACGATGGCGTAGAACAATTTACGTAACGATGTACGATAGTCTATATCGATTATCTGATATCGGTAACAATATTACGATAGCATAATGCGTTCACGATCACATCACAATTTATGATGAAATCATGGCATCACTCGATTCGATAATCATCACACAATTTGGCGATTCAATCAATCATGTATATGATGCATATGAGACTCTTCCGGTTATTCGATGTTGTGCCCAAGTGCTCGATCGATAAATAGTGGGGGCCGCGTCGTGATTTCTCCCCTGGGCTAAGCCCGACGATGCGATGTTCGAGCTCTAGGCTCTTTTCAATGAGATTAGCAACTTGGGTCACGATCCTTTATCGATCATGCATTTATGCATGCAATGCGATGTTCAATAAATTTAGTATTCGATGGCGATATTGATGGCTTCGGTATATGGCTATAAAAGCCCGGTAGTGTATTTCTCGATAACATCTGAAATTGATATTGATGATTGATAATTGATCAATCAATAAACACATACAATGCGATCGTACTCCTTTCCGGTAGTCATGCGGTCATCGATGCAATTCACATTGTTCGATTTTATACGATGAGAGCATGCAACTCGGTCATATACATTTCATAAATAATCGATGTAATCCAATCACATATAATTCGGTAATCATGTACTTCACGTTATCAAGTAATTTACAGTGAACATTTAGACACTCGAGAATTTGAGAAACCAACTAGGTTACTCACCTGTAATTTTCGAACTCTTTGCTGAAGTCCCAAAGAATGCACTGTGGAACGACGATCTAATGGTGCCTTTATAACGATGCGATGACAGTCCATTACAAAATCGCTCGATTAAGCGATCAATAATGCATATGTCTACATGAAATTATGTCGATGCATGATCATGATTTCCGTGCTAAAACCCATTTCGATATCCTATGATCAATCTCAACTCTTCACTCAATTGGATCAACACCGATTTAGTTCAATCCTCGATTCGGTTCAATTTTCTCAATTCATACTTCCTATAACAATTTCCTTTCCATTGGTCAAATTATACGTTGAAAACTCAATTAGAACTCCAATTGTCTCAATTCAATATTTTGGTCACACTATTAACCATAATTGACCTTAATCTCTACGAATCAGTACCATCATAATTAAATTCTAATTCTCATAATTATTCTCAATCGTAGACCTCTTTCCGTAGTTCACAACGAATCGGAATCATTTCAATTGGAGGTCTATACCAAAAGTTATGCCCATAAACCAAATTAAATCGATGGAGCAGTCCCTTCGCCGGCCTTGAGGCCCTTGCCATGACATAAAATGAATACTCACGCCATGGCGAACAACGCATACTTAGCGGCGTCGAGACGAGGAAACACACCGCGCATCATTCATATATATCACTCATGCGGCGCCCTACACTTCTTCATGCATGCGTCTGAATATATATTAAGTAGCCATTGGGCTCAGCGTGCAGCCATGCGCGGCGTGCGGCGAACTCCGTCGTCTTCTCTGATCGATCCTTCCTCTTAAAACCTCCATTAACACCCTCTACTACCTCAAATCTACCCTAATAAATGCCGTAAATGCAGTAGAATCCATTAAAAACAACATTAATACCATTTAAAACTTACCAATTACAGATCGATCCACAAATCACCGTAACCCTAACTTTCTCCAAAATCCATGATTACTCCACTCTCAGGCCTCTAAACCCTTTATCAAACACCAACAACATGTTAGTCTTACTCAATAAGAGGGAAACCATAAAGAAAGATCAAGAAATCCTCACCGATGGGAGGAAATCAAAGGACGCCGTCGAGAGGGAGAAGAGAACTCAAAATGCCTATAACCTTTCCCCAATTACTAACCCTTGTATTTATAGACTTAAGTCTCCGAATCAGTCCAAATTTCAGTCTCAAATTTTCAATGGCTCAACACATTTATTTCTTATCAGTATAACTCTAAATTTTTCCATTATCATCGGACTATTCAGTACTATATAGTCAATCGGTCAGTCAATCCAAAATTTTTCCATTAAATAAAGAAATAACTCTTTTTTGTTAATTCAATACAAAAAGTTGTCTAAAATGCCATAATTTAATATATTATTTAATACATATTGTTATAAAGGTTTAACTTGTAACACCCCACTCCCGAGTGACCCGAACCCGATATCGTTGGTGATATCCGAGTCCGTGCCTCGCGAGGGTGGCGTATTACATCAGTCGATTAAAACTCAGTATAATATTTTCTCCTCTCTTTATTTATTTATTTATTTTTGAACCATTCATTAACGCAACATAAACAGTAAGGAACCTGAGCCCATATTCACAATTAATCAATTTTAGTTATTAAAGTCATCCAATAATAATTTACAATCAGTCAATGTGTAAAACAGTACAACCACAATGGGCTCGTTAGAAATACAAAGCATTGTTGCACAATGATTGCGAAATACAATTCGATAAGACACTAATGCAGACACGGACTGATCCCGACCGCTATACTTCACTTGCCCACAGTAGACATACTCCCGTGTCAACCGGGTATTCTTGAACTGAAAATATGTGCAAATTTTGGGTGAGTTTTGCGAACTCAGTGAGAAACCATCATCGATGGTTCACTCAAATCATGCATTACGCACATGGCGTACAACATAATACAGTCGTATTCAATTACCAGTAACATAACAATTTACAGCAGTAAATAATAATTTGCAGTAACATGTAACAGTTTACAGTATCATAGAGCCATTTACAGTAAATCATGCCGTCACATAATCAATCATTATCACAAAACAGTTACTCATGCAATCACGATGCACATGTGACTCTTTTCCAGTTATTCAGTGTTGTGCCCAAGCGCTCAGTCAGTATTCAGTGTGGATGCGTCAGGGATAAATCACCTCGGGCTCATGGCGGTCGATCTGATGTTAGAGCTCGAAGCTCATTTCGATAATACTCGCGACTTGGGTCTGCGTTCATTATCTGTTCATGCTTTTATGCATGCGGTGAAATGTTCAATGAGTTGATGGTATGGCTATAGAAGCCCGATGGTTCAATTTCGAGGATCATGCGATAATCCAATCGATCTGATAAAAACATGCAAGTCGATCCTATACATTGCAGTAATCATGCAATTCACAGTGGCAAGTAGTTCACATAGAGCATTTAGACAATCAGAAATTTGAGAAACCAACTAGGTTACTCACAGTACGCTCCAGATTTGCATTGGTTTCTAATTTCTGGGAACGCCTGAGTGCGGACATTTATCCTGCACTGCCAATTTATGTCATATGCACACATTAATCACTTTGCATACGGATTCCCATTTATGCACAAATATAGAATAAGGACAATGCATGTTCATGATATTCCCGGCCTTAATCCAATTTTTTTGCAACAATAAAATCCGTAGAAAAATTATAAATTCAATGGCGCTGACGGCACTCAATTTGGACCTCTATAGGTCCCCAATTAAATAAAACAGTAATGCAATACCTATTTCCCGGACACCTGTCAATTTTCCGTCCAAAATTTCCAATTTTCCATGAAATGAAATTCAATGTTTCACGAATCCGATGCCTCAAGAATCAGGTCAATCGGACGTCGGACGGAAAAGTTATAAGTAAAAGAGTGGAGGAAAGTCAGTTCAGCAAAAATACATGTCCTAGTCGACTAGGACGTCTACAGTGCCTAATTGGATACTTTCCTTTTTCCGACTTCCCAACTTGCCTAGGTCATAACTCTTTACTCTGAACTCCAAATTGGACAAACTTAGTGTCTATTTCATAGAGAAAAGAGAGATCTACAATGTTCATGAAGAACACAAAGCCAAATTCACCTCTAAGGGTGTCAAAAGCTAGTCCAAGTTTCATCCACCAATAAGTTCCTAACCAGTGCAGTATTTTGTAAATTCAATAACTTCTCATTTCCTTAGTCAAAAATATTCTCATCAAGATCACAATGTGATCTACAACTTTTATGAACAGTCTAAATTCAAATTCAATAGCTAACTAGGTCAAACAATTCGGTGAAGGCTGCTGCTTACGAAAGTACTCAAATTAGACGGTGATTTTTCAAACAGTATAACTCCTTGTACAAATGTCGAAAAATTGCATACTTTATACCCATGAAAAGATAAAACATAGTACTACACTTCTCATGAAGGGCTCAGAATCAAATTCCATCATTAACCAATTTAAAAGTCTTGCAAGTTACTGCCCTGATCAGTAGCCCATGACCTAACTTCAGTCCAATCTTTGAAAAAGGATAAGTCCCAATTCTGGTATCTAAAAATAGCATGCTATATACCATTTTCAAGATAATCACTTCTTCTACAATTTTTCAGAAGATCACTCAAACCAATTCAATTCACGTAAATTTCTAAAATTACTTCTAATCAGGATGTTCACAAAACCTACACTGATGGCTAGGTTACACCAATTGCTCAAAATCAGTCAATATTTCACAATGCATATCTCCGAATATACATATCAAAAAATTACAATATCAGTGGCAATGGAAAGCTAACAATGTATGCTTCAACTCTCATGAAGACCATTTTCCCTAATTCCATATCAATTAATTTAGAAAAATCAGTAAAACTCTAGGTTCTATGTCTCAGTTACTGTTCACACAAGTCCCAGCAGCAACTTTCCAAGCCAAATTTCAACCTCTTAGAGTTACAATTAGACAATAACTATTTCACACAAAAATGTATCCAACATCCCAAAGTTTAAGTGGCCACAAACCTCACCTCATTTTCATTCCTATACAATGAGTTATGATCAAAACAGTACAATCAATTAAAACTCTAAATTTCCAGATTTGGTCCAATCTTAGTTTCTATCATTTCCAATGCCTTTAACACATCATTAAACATCCAAATGAACACAAAATTAGGTCTGACCACATTCATACATGTACTAGAGCTAATACTTAAAAATTTGCAGCACTCAATTCTTCATGTCTAATTACCATCAATCATTAAGATTCCATCACAAATCAAGTTAAAACCATTTATTCCTACTACTTTATCAATACTCACCTCAACAAACTTCAAGCTTTAACTTCTTCACATCATCAAGTCTTCAAAAAAGCATCAAGTTTCTACTTCATCCACCCCCCACCTACGACCATCACTTAACATGCCACTAATCATCATCATAACAAGGCTAAAGGTTGAGTTTGTGAGTAAATAAAGAGGAACAAGCAAGGAAACAAAAGAACTCTTTGTTTGGATGATGAAGAACCATCGAAGGAAAGAGAGAGAACACCCATTGAAGGATAAAACAAGAGCTACGGATAAGAGGAAGCTTTATGCTTTCCAACCTTTTAAGTCTTTGCAAAGAGGAGTGTTGTGCATGTAAGAATAGAATAGGACAAAACATTTAATGAATAAGGTGCCTTGTCATTTAAAAGCTCCTTTTTTAACTTTCCTTGAAAGAATCGTAGGAGCTCTCCCAAAATCAATTGAATAGGATAACCATCATCCTATTCACCCTTAGGCAAGTGACATGTGTCACTTGCCACTTGTCCCGATTTTTAACCACTCTATCGGTCAGTTTCCAAAACAATGAAATTTCCATTCCAAATTCCAATGGTTCAAATTAATAAATCCTAACATGATATCTCTAATTTTTCAGTGTCATTGGCCAGTCATTTCCAGTACAGGAAACCTACTCAGTTAGTCACTTGAAAATTTTTCCGGTCCGGGCAAGTACCCCGAAAAATTCCAGAAAAAATTTATGAAATTGCCTAAAAATAGAAAACAATTTATGGCACACTCAGAATAATTTTCCAAACCCATTAACCAAGTTAATCCCAATAAAATTGTCTTAGACACGCAAACTGGGAATGTCATGTATGCATGTGCAGTAATTTCATGTGCAGAAATGATACTGTGTATCAATCCTATTATGCATGAACAGTCCTAAGTCATTCCGATCCATCTCATCCTATGCCAAATTTACTATTTTACCCTTCCAGTAGGGGGTGGGATGTTACATAACTCATCTTATCCATGTTGCTTCTACATACAAATTTCAATGGTGGCACTAGTTATAATGCAAGACAATATTATCAAACCACATACCAAACTAAGTTCACGATCAATTGCTTCTTGTTTATTGCAACCCATTTATGTGTTCTTCTCTCTCAAGCCATTTATGAAATCTACACTTCTTAAAGTAAAATTTTTATGAAACTACTCAAAGAAATTGCAACATTTCTTTCTTTCTAAAAAAAAAAATAGTTATCATTTTGTTATAATCCTTCTTTAAAATAGTTAGATTATAAAAATAATTTATCCTATATTTTGTACATCAAAAAAATCTCCTTTTATGTTTCTTTTCTCTTTAAGAAGTTTCCAAAGGAACCTATAGTTCACAATTGCAATATGCTTGGACACGTTATTGCACACTCAATATTACTGATGTTGATGGTTCTATATATCAAAATCAAAAAACAAACTATTAAGTTTTCATTTGCCATAACAATAATTTGTGGCTATTGGAGTCAATACATATCATTGCATACTATGTGTATCAATATTAAAACCATAATTATCAACTAAAAACTTATGAAATATAATAGCTGAAACCTAATTGTACAATGATTGCTTACTAAGCTATTGTTTGATACTTGCTTTACCATATTATGATAACTAAATATATCATTGAATACATATTGACTTATAAAGGATCATGTCATTTATGAATTTAATGACAATTATTATAAGTTAAAGCATAATAAAGGAGAAACTTGTTACTTTAATTATTGATCTTGATCCAAGTAAGAAGTTTACTAAACCATAAAACTAATATAAATGTTGATTTCTTTATTAATATACATTATAATTTGAAACTCTTACAAATTTGAGTATCTTCCTTTAAAGGAATGGACTTAAGATTTCACATCAAAAGGTGCCACTAAAATAGCTCACTGCTTTGAGCTTCAATTTCTGTATTCATCATGTATTTCAATATGATATTCCATACCATATTAATCTTAAGGGTGTTACTACCTCAAAACTTATAAATAAACAAAGAAAGGTATAATCTTACTGTGACTCTCTTACAACACCAACAACATCAAGATCCTTTATAACTAGGTAGTGCTTTTAATGCATTTTTTATCTCAAGAGTTCAATGCACTATTATTAAAATGAAAAATAAATAAGAAATTTTTATATTAAATGGCATTATAAGTTATTAATTATCTATGTAGTTCCACACTTGGCAAGCAAATAAACAACATTAACTTCAATCAGATAGGTTTTTTAGAGAAAAAACAAAAAATAAATTATAAAGAAAGACATTTTGACAAGTTATGAATGTTAAAGATAAAATTTAGGAAACCAATAGAAGCTAACCATTGCATACTCAAAAACCTCAATTCAATATTATAAAATACAAGTCAAATAAGTTGCTTTATATCTTATCCTTCCAGTCAAACTAAACATGTATAAGTCCATTTCAACCAATGATCTAATGTATACAATTCCAGGCTCACTCATTTGTAAAATAAAACAAGAAAATGAAATCCTTAAATTGGAACCTAGATTGGATAAATAGAAGAATCCATAATCTAAACCTAGATCTAAACTTACTTGGATGATGTTGAATCTATCATCCATTTCGATAAATTCTTAATCATGACTTCCAATTTGATCTTTACACTTTAACTTTGATTTCATCATACATCAAAGATATACTTCCTTTAACTTCTATAGATGACAGTTTCTCTCCAATGTGTATGATTAGGTTTTGTTTTTCCCTTCTTTTTTCCCTGATTTTTCCTTAAATGATTTCTATTTTATACAACATTATGTGGGATAAAAAATAACATTATATTTGTCAATTAGGTAGTATGGCACTAAAAATATGATTATTTTCACACTTGAATTTAATGTTTTAATAGAAATTAATGATAGGGACATGTATTATAAAACAAAACTATAGAGGAGTTATTAAAGTCAAAATGCACTTTAATGATTTTCAAAACTATAAAGGGTATTGTGAATTTAACCTATTTTAATGAGTGGTGGTACTTTTTATATGTAGGCATGGTACTAAATATATGGAATTCTAGTATAATTTACATAGAAGTGTGATATTTCTAATAAAAGTACAATTGGTTATATCACTATGTAGTTCATCATATCTAAAAGTGACTATAATGGACACGACTTTGTGCACAAATGTTTTTCAATCTATATCCTTCAAATTATCATTTAATAAATTTAGATCTAACCACAAAGATGTATACTAAATTGTGTCCTTCTTAGAAGATGAGTCCATATAACACCTATTTTTTAAATTCCCCTTTTGTTTTATGCCTTGGTACCTTATTCTAGAGCTCTTTAGTGTGCAATATGACAAGGTTTCTTAGGATGAGATAGTCAAATTGTTAACTAAAACCTAAAGGTAGATGAAGGAAGATCTCAAACTATTCATAATGTCATTTATGTATCCCTTATATGTCATTTAGGATGAAAGAAATCAAAAGATATTCAAAGGGATTAAGAAGGAGGATCATGTGTTTATCAAGAATAATTTTGAGTTAGAAGAGAGAGCTAATGATGATCATATTTAGATGCATTAATATTATCCAAAGATTAGTTATAACTTAGAGGTTAGTATACTAGAATTCTAGATGTTGTTTGTCGACCTATAGAGACAGATTAGCCATAAATTTCATGGATTATTTTGTTGCTGACTAAATCCAAATTTACCAAGATATATGATACAAAAAACCACAATATCTTACTTGAATACATAACTTATTGATTATCTAGTCATCTTATCTAATTCTATATTTGTTGTTGTTAATTATTGTTTACTTATGTATTTGATTCCTATAATTTCAGTCAAATGGAGTTGTTTTAGACCTAGTTGGTTTTGGATATTTTATCTTATACTTTTGGTATTAGTTTAATATATTCTTCACTTTCAACTAAGAAACTACATTTCCTTTTCTCTTTTATTTAGATGTATGAGCTTTATAAAATGAATTATTTTTAAAAGATATAAGTATATTTTTAAATTTTTAATAGATATGACCTTAACTTTTAAATATATTAAAATTTAATAATAATTTTCAAAGTTTTTATTGTATAAATAAATATTTATAAAATTGTTAATTTTCAACACCCACACGTTAGGGACTTAAAATCTTGTTATACATTCAATCGCATTAATTTGAAACTAACTAAAAGTTCACTTAATGACTCTCCTTTAACATTAAAAAAAACTCACATATTTTGATTAGAACTGAATCATAAAAGTCATGAAAAAATAGCATGTTTGACAATGGGAAAAAAATTTCAAGAGTCATAATAATAACCCACGTAAAATATACACAAAAAATGGAAACTAAAACAAGAGAAAGAAAGAAGACAGTGGGCAGTCATTTGTTTTAAAAGCTGACCGCTTTAAATGCAAAAGAGTAGAAGTATTAATTTTCAAGGTTTTATTTAAAGTCTTTGTCTTTGATCGTATTTTCCATCATTTTCCTTCTACTCCTCTATCCCAAACACCTCTAAATAGAAGCCAACAAAGTTTTACACTTTTTTCCTTTTCTTCTTCATCTATTGGTCTCGATGGAGATTTTTCATAAATTTTTGTCACTCTCTATCTGCTTCATTTCCTTTTTTCCCCCTTTCATTCAATTCTTTCTAGCTTTCAAAGACCCAATAATGTACATCTCTCTCTCTTTCTGAAATTTATCTTCTACATTTATGCATCTATATGGGTATTACATTCTGATGTCACTGGTTTTGTATTAGCAAATAAAGAGTGAAAAGAGGTGTCTTTTCCAATCACTTCGATGCCACATGAGTGAAGATAAATGTGAAAAAGTAAAGCAGAAGGAGAGAACAAATTGTAATGATTTTTCCTCTGTATTTTCTATATCTTTGTTTTCTGTAAGAACAATATATATACAAAGATATTTGAGATTCCAGACTATTCATTACAACAGAATGTGCAGCGTGGAACGATTTGTTATCTGGAGCTGGAAGGTGGTTGAGAGGTAGAAGATCTACTGGTAACAGGTACAGAGAAACTTGTGGTGAGCTGAGATGTGGAGGTGGCAGATGGGTTTTGAGCTAAAGAACTTGTCCCATTACAAGGGTCCATATAGGGCTTATCCAACAAAAAAGAACCCTTAACACCCCCACTCAAACGAAACCTCAGATTTTGTACGAGGTTGAGTTTGAAAGTCAAATCCCTAAATCGAGCCACAGAGAGGGATTTGGTGAGGAGATCGGTGATTTGATCAGCAAAGGACACATACCGGACGTCGAGAAGACCATCTGCGATCTTATCGCACACAAAATGTACGTCAATATTGATATGCTTGGTGCGAGCGTGGAAGATTGGGTTCTGGGAGAGAGAGTGAGCGCCATTATTGTCGCACCAGAGAACAACCAGTTGAGAAGAGAGAAAGCCAAGTTCGGAAAGAAGCGACGATAACCAAAGAATCTAAGTATAGAGTTGAGAGAGAGCTCGATATTCGGCCTCAGTGCTTGAACGAGCAACAATAGTTTGCTTCTTGGAGCTCCAGAAGACAAGATTCCGTCCAAGAAAAACACAACCACAGCTGGTAGATTTGCAGTCATCGAGAGAGCTAGCCCAGTCAGAGTCGTTGAACGCTTGAAGATCTAGAGACGAAGAGGAGTGAAACAGTAACCTTAGCTCAAAGGAACCCTTCAGGTAACATAATACCCTTTTTAAAACAGTCCAGTGAGTGGTGAAAGGGTTGGAGAGAAACTGACTGAGTTTGTTGACAACAAAACTGATGTCAGGTCGGGTGTTGCAGAGATACTGAAGAGCACCAACCAAGCTGCGATACAAAAAGGGATCTTCAAAAGGAAGGCCATCATTGCAAGAAAGCTTGAGACTCGTGGAAGCTGGAGTGGAGCAGGGCTTGCAGAGAGCCATATTAGCCTGAGCAAGTAAGTCTGTAATATATACATGCTGTAATAGATATAGGCCAGTGGAATTTCTGAAAACCTCAAACCCCAAAAAAAAATTGTAAATCGCCTAGTGATTTGAGAGCAAACTGTGATTTAAGCTTGGTGATGATGGATCGAATGTCTGAGGAATTGTTTCCTGTGATTAAAATGTCGTCTACATAAACTAAGAGGATGAGAATTGTACCATTTTGATGACGGTAAAACATAAAAGTGTCATTTTTAGAGATACAAAAACCCCATTGCAGGAGAGCATGCTTGAGTTTATGATACCAGGCCCTTGGAGCCTGTTTGAGGCCATATAAAGCTTTAAATAGCTTGCACACATGGCTAGGAAAATTGGGATGTTGGAAACCCTGAGGCTGAAAGATATAAACAGTTTCATTAAGCTCACCATTGAGAAAAGCCTTGTTTATATCAACTTGTTGAATACTCCAATTGAATGAGGCAGCAAGAGATAAAATAACTTTAATGGTGGATGCTTTCACCACTAGAGAGAAGGTGTCTGAAAAGTCAATACCTAGAGTTTGGCAAAAACCCTTAGCAACTAGGCGGGCTTTATGTTTAGCCAAAGTCCCATCTGCATTAAACTTGGTCCGAAAGACCGATTTAGTCCCCAAAATGTGCATGTTAGAGTCATAAGGCATAAGGGTCCAAGTGTTGTTGTTCTTTAGGGCAGACATTTCATCACACATAGCTTGGTACCAAATGGGATCAGAAAGGGCTAGGGAAATAGAAGCTAGTTCTAGAGAGGGAGAGGAGTGTAGGGAAGTAGAGTAAAGTTTAGGTTTGAAAATGCCACTTTTGGCTCTGGTTTGCAGAGGATGGGTAGAAACTAAAGGTTGAATGGAAGCAATCGGGAGGGCTAAACCAGAAGGGGGGAAGAAGAGGAAGATAAGGAAGGTTGAGTATGAGAAATAGGGGAGGAAGGCAGGAGGGTAGGAGAGAGAGCTACAGATGGAGAAATGGAAGAAGGAGAAAATACCTGATTAGGGGCTGAAGGGCCTGAACACATAGGAGAGGAGCCTAGCCCAAGAGAGCTGCTGAGAGATGGCCTAGGATGAGGAAGAGGCCGAGAGGAAACCGCAGGATGAAGGGTAGAAAAAGGTAAACTGGCAGAAGGAGGACAAGAGGCAGATTGAGGAGAGGGAAAAAGGGAAGAATAGGGAAATTCATTTTCATTAAATTCAACATGTCGAGAAACATAGATTTTGCCTTTGGGATGGAGACATTTTTATCCTTTATGAACAGGGTTGTAGCCTAGGAAAATAAATTTGGTGGTGTGAAAATTGAATTTGTGAGAAGAGTAAAACCGTAGGTAAGGAAAATAAGTGTAGCCAAAAGTTTTGTGATAGGAGTAGTTGGGCTTTTTGTGATATAGTAGCTCAAAGGGAGATAGGTTTTGTAGTTTTGGAGAAGGGAGATTGTTAATAAGAAAGGTGGCAGTAGTGAAGGCTTCAAGCCAATACTGTAAAGGAAAATGAGAATGAGCTAATAAGGTGAGGCCGGTTTCAGTGATATGATGATGTTTTCTCTCAGAAACATCGTTTTGTTGATGGGTGTAGGGACAACTAAACCGAGATTGTATCCCATGTTTAACAAGAAAAGGTAGAAAAGCTTTATATTCCCCTCCCATATCAGTGTGTAGAGCCTTTATTTTTCTGTTTAGTTGAAGTTCAACAAATGTTTTAAATTGAATAAAGGTTGGAAGGGCCTCGGATTTAAGTTTTAGTGGGTATAACCATGTAAAGCGAGTAAAAGCATCAACAAAGACTATGTAATATCTATGACCTTCAGTGGATAAACAAGGAGATGGGCCTCAAATGTCTGAATAAATAAGATTCAAAGGCTGTTTGGCAAATATATTATGAGACTGAAATGGTAACTTATGAAGTTTTCCTTGCTTGCATGAATCACAAAACTATAAATTTTTGACATTAAAGGGAATGTTCATTGAATCAAGAATATGTTTAAGTACACTGGATGATGGATGACCAAGTTTGGCATGCCTTTAGAACAAAGAGCTTAAAGCTTAGAATGTGAATAGAGCCTAGGGCTCGAATGCGACTGTACCTGGTATCCATTAAGGGATATAGGAAGTTATACGACAAAGCTCGACATCTATGAAGGGATGAGCTGGTAAAAAGGCACTAGTTCATAACGATAATAATAAATGAAAGTGAGTCTCATGTGCATTGCCAATTATAATTGATGTGTGTTTTGTATGAACAATGTGATATATTGTGAATGTGCAATGAGGTGGATATTTTGTTATGTGCAATGATGTGATGCATGAATTGAGTAAACCATCGATGATGGTTACCTCATTGAATTCACAAAAGTCACCAAAATTGCAACGTTGTCTTTTCAGGATCGAGAGACGACTCTATCTTCTAAAGAGGCTCTACTAGCTGGGTAGATTGTGATTGGTGAGAGCGATCATAGCTCAAAGGTCGGTCAGCTGGGTTTCTTTTGGGTGGTTTAGATAACTTGACGCACTTTCCTCATTTATTTAGTACTAGTGTATTAGGTTTCTGATGATGTACATATGGATAATGTTGAAAGTCAATGTAGACTTCGATTTTGTGAAATGCAATGAGGAAAAAGAAAAGTTGGTTTTAAAATATTGTGATTTTCTTATGATGCTTTATAAGTGAATTATGTTACCATGTCATTTGAAGGGAAAACTAGTGATTGATCGTAGCTCACCCTAATCGTAGGATATGTATCGAAATGACCTTCAGGTATCTCGGTGTATACCCTACTATAAGGGGGTGCTACAATCAATACGAGCTGTTCAAGATGAAAGATGAAGAATCTATTGATCAAATGTTTGGAAGATTTCAAACAATTATCAATGGATTTAAAGCTCTTGGAAGAGCTTACGACAACCAAGATCTCGTTCGTAAGATTCTAAGAAGTCTACCAAAGAGATGGATACCAAAAGTTACTGCTGTACAGGAAGCCAAGGATTTAAACGTATTAAAACTTAACAAACTGCTTAGATCGTTGAAGATACATGAAGTTAAGCTCAATGCTGAAGACAAGCCCAGAAGGGACAAGTCGATAGCACTAAAGGCCGGACAAAAGAATCACAAGAATCAAAGGAAGAGGAATTCATCAAAGGCACTGAAGATTGAAGAATCAAAGAATGATGATTCCAGTGAGTCAGAACAGGAGTCGAGTGAAGAAGATGAAGAGCTATCCTTCATTTCCAAGAAGATCAGATGAATGTGGAAGAATAATTCCAAAAGAAATCAAATGTTCAAAAAGAACGACAAAGATGATGGGAAGACAGAGAAGACATCCATCATATGCTACGAGTGCAACAAACTAGGACATTACAAGTTCGAGTGTCCAACATTGAAGAGGAAACCAAAGAATAGTAGAGAAGGCAAGAAAAGCATAATGGCAACTTGGGAGGATCTAGATTCATCCGAATCAGATACATGCTCAGAGACATCAGAACATGTGAATATATGCCTGGTAGCTGAAGAGGAAAGTAATGAGGAGGTAACCTTTAAATATGATGACTTGCAAGATGCATATTCTTAACTATTAGAAGATTCTCATGCTATTCTGAAATAGTACAAATTGTTGAAGAAAAAGTATGTAGAAAATCTGAAAAATACAAAAGAGATAGAAAGAGAGAATACCTGATTAAAGAAGCAAGTAGAGGAAATTTAGAAAAAGAGAATCATAGATAGATCTGAAGAGATGAATCAACTGAAGCTTAGAATCAAGAGTCTTTCAGCTAATCTAGCAACTTTCACTGAAAGTACGAGAAGAATGAATGATATGTTAGGAAAGTGTAGACACCCGAGTGATAAAACTAGATTAGGGTTTACTAGAAATAAGTCCCAACAGAAAAGGAAACCATTCTTTCAGAAAAAGAAGTTTCAACAATCACGTTTTTATCAAAAAATGCATCATTATCATTCTGTGCATTTTGCTAACCCAAAAGGACCCAAGAAAATTTGGGTACCGAAAAATAAAATAATATCTCCTGCAGATATCCTTCCTTGGAAGAGGCAGCAAGCACCATTGGTATTTGGACAGTGGATGCTTGTGACACATGACGGGAAGAAGGTCTATGTTCCTAGATCTTCAATATAAAAAGGGATGATCGGTAACATTTGGAGACAACCAGCAGGGCAAGATAATTGGAATCAGAAAAATAGATTTCAGGTTGATTGGATATTGCGATGCGGACTATACCAGAGATAGAATTGATAGGAAGAGTACGAGTAGAGGCTGACAGTTTCTTGGTTCAAACCTAGTTTCCTGGTCAAGCAAGAGACAAAGTTCAATTGCCCTATCAACTGCTGAAGCCAAGTACATGTCTGCCACAAGCTGCTGATCACAAACATTGTGGATCAAATATCAACTAGAAGATTACTCTGTAAACGAGGAGGAGATCCCAATCTTTTGCGACAACATAAGTGCCATCATCTTATCGAAGAATCCAATTTAGCATTCGAGAGTGAAGCATATCGAAGTCAGACATCATTTCTTGCATGACTACATTCAGAGAAGGATTGTGAGTCTTCAGTTTATTGAGACGAACTTTCAATGGGCGGACATCTTCACTAAACCACTGAGTGAAGAATAGTTCAAGGAAATCAGACGGAATCTCAACATGGTGATGATAAGTAACCAACCGTCTAACACGTCACAGGCAAGGTTAAAGGTCGTCGAAGTTAATGGCATCAGTAACAGAGAGTTACAGCTGGTAACTTCTCTCACAAGGAAGTTTTGGAAGAAAGTCTCATAGCCTTGAGAACTTCACCTATTCTAGAACACTCCTGAAAAGACCTTTCGAGTATTCTCAACACAAAAACCTTTTAGCTCTCTCAAAGGGGAGAGAAAAGTATAAGAGGGGAGGTGGTGCTCCTATGCTAGAAGGTGGTGCTAAGACTTTCCCCGTGCAGTCTAAGGAGAGGAGCAATGGTGTAAGTAGGTCCGAACAAATAAGGATTATTTCTCATCAAGCCTCGATGGTTGGAGGTAGTAGAAAAGGAGTGGGGGACAAGCCACCCATTCCCAAGTGTGATCACTGTAGGAAATTCTATGGAGGGGAATGTTACTGATTGACTAGAGCTTGCTTCAATTGTGGAGAGAAAGGGCACATGGCTTGAGAGTGCCCGTAGTATGCAAGAGAGAAGAGAAGTCAGATGGAACCTTTAAAGAGAGCTAAGACTGTAGGGAACAAAACTACAACTGAAATGGGTAGTTCTGATTCAATTAAGAGGGTGAGTCTTCCACGAAGACCAAAGGGGCAAACACCAGCTAAAGTGTTTGCAATGACATAGGAGGATATAGAGACAACTCCAAAAGTTGTGACTGATATGATTAAATTATTTGATAATGATTTTGTTCTTTTAGTTGATTTGGGTTCTACCTATTCATTGGTGTCATCAAGTAGAATTGTGTGTGGTAGAAATCTGAGCCCATTGGATACTCTTTTAATGATTAGTATTCCAATCAACTAGTATGTTGTGATTAGTCAAGTTTATAGAGACTGTGAGATATATATTGGAGGAGAACGATTAGTGGTGGATCTAATGTTATTAAAGATGGGAGGATTTGATGTGATTTTAGGTATGGACACGTTAAAGAAGTATAATGCTAATTTGGATTACAAACGGAAGGTAGTAAAGTTTGAGTTGGATGATGGGAGAAAGTAGTGTTTGTGGGAGACAGAAAGTTAAGCCCACCTGGAGTTGTTTCAGCTCTGTTAGTAAAAAAAATGATAAGGAAAGGGTATGAAACATTTTTGGCCTATGTGGTAGACATTCAGGAATTCCATGACTATAGATATATCTTCTAACTTCCCTCCATCTACCTCAGATAAATGAATAATTTTCTAAAGAAACAAAAAACTTAACACTTTATGAGGACATGTCTTCTAGTTGATCACAATATATATTCTAATTTCTGAAACCAACAAACACAATATTATCACTATGAATATCGACAATTTCACAATGAGATGCATAGAAAATGACTTTATAACCTTTGTCACATAGCTGACTCACACTCAACAACTTATTTTTCAAACCATTAACAAAGAGGACGTTATCAATAGAGATAGAGTCAGAATCACCAATTTTACCAATTCTAGTGAACTTTGCTATATTTTTGCCTGCAACATTACCTCTGTCCCTTCTTTCAATATAGTTGAAGTGTGATATTTCACCTATCATTGTCTTGAATAGCCACTAACAATTATCCATTGTGTTGGCCACCAAAATTTTTTTTTTAGGAATTAGTTTTTCTTTATGTTAGTAGATTTATTGCATGGGGTAGTTAAATCAAAAGCAGTAAGAAGACATAAAGGGTATATTGGGTAGATTACTTAAGTTTAAAAACCATAAGTCATTAAAGGAAGGGCTAGGTAGACTTTTCTCAATTATTAAGGGTAAAATGGGAAGAAAGAAGTATTGCTTTCTTCCTAAAGATGGGGAAAACAAAAATGGGAAAGAAGGAAATGAAATAACAAATTAAAGAGAGAGAAAAGAGAGATCTCGGTGGTTGAGAGGAAAGAAGAGAGTTGAGCTAGGGTTTCATCTTTTCTAAACTTTCTAGAAAGATTTTGGGCTTGTGCAAGAAAGGAAAAAGGTATAGGAAGATAAGAGATTTCTTTGGAACCAAATATCTCTTCATTTGTTGAAGATTTAAGGTAAGAGCATGATATGTGTTTAATTGTTGATATAATTAATCATTTACACTTAGTGATTATTGACATGAAAATGCTTAAGATACTCACTTTAATTCATATATGATTTTAGATAAAATTTGGGATGAAAGAAATTAAAGTAAATCGGAAGCATTACATTTGGGTTATTTTTTAAAGATTTATTTTTGCTTGTCTTCGTGGAGAAAAAAAAAAAAGAAGAAGAAAAAAAAAAGAAGTACAAAACGACAACAGAAGAATGAAATAAGACAATAAAAAGAAACAGTCCATTAGATAAATAACAACGTGAATTAAGTGGGGAGGAGAGCAGCCAAAACGTGCATAGCAGGAAAAAAAATGCTGGCAGAAAGTGCGTTTAACACGTACGGAGTTGGCATTTCATGTATCATAAGGGAACAACATGCATTCGTTTGGTGCGGCAAAAGAATTGGTGACAACCTAGCTCAAAAAATTGTCAAATCAGCTACACAGTGAAGAGGAGCGCAGCTGCAACATGTTGAGCGTTTTTAAGAGATTCAACGCATGCGTTTTAGAGGAACGCATATCAGCCTATGTTTCAGTGCAAACAGGGAATAGGAGGCATGAGCAGTGAGGATATAAGAGAGTTGCAAACTTAAATTGTCACATCATAAGCACAGTACACGCAGTAGTGGAGAGCATGTATCGTTTTGTGCAAAACGCACAGTAGAGGCTGCGGGCATGAAAGGAAATTAAAGCCACGGTAGACATGAGCTTATAAGATATACAGTGCGGCAGCTGAGTGAGCAGCCACAGGAGGAGAAGCTAGAGAGGAGGGAAAAATTATAAGATAAACAATTCGGCAGCTGAGTGAGCAGCCACAGGAGGAGAAACGTAGCTGGGGCGTAGGTGAAGGGTTAGTGCGGCTGGTGTAACTTGCTGACTCAGGCGTGAAGAGAAGCTTGCAAGATTGAACAGTGAGAAGCTAGAGAAGAGCTGCGGCACAAGAAATTGGGAGGAGTGAATTAATAGGATATAGTTAGTGAATCTCTTCACTGTATATCTTCCCAGATATTATCTTATTCGTGTATATCCTCTTAGATACTTCTTTATTTAGTTAGTTACAGCAACCTTTGTAATCCTTCTGTATATATACTTCTAGTACATATCGTAATTCATCAAGTCAATATCACAGAGTTATTCAAAATCCTTTTATGGTATCAGTTAACCTAACAGCACTATTTTTTTCTTCTTTCCTAACACCACTTCCGCCTATGTTTTGCAAACACCGAAACTATTACAATGTCTCAAGATACTGAATCTGCAGCAACAGCTACATTTGCTGTCAATATCGAAGCCACACTACCTCAAAACCTAATTATGTTCAACACTAGATTCTCTGCTGATTCCAAATTAAATGGTGCTAATTTTCCTGCTTGGAGAGTACAGGTTAGTGCACTACTCATTGGTTATAACGTTAAAGGCTATGTTGATGGAACCATTTCTTGCCCAGACACAATAGGTCAAGAATTGGATATGTGGGTTCGTCAAGATCAGTTTGCTCTTCATGCTTTAATGACTACTGTTGCTCCGAATATTGTAACACTTCTTGACTCGGTTCATTCCTCTAAGGAGACTTGGGAGCTTCTTGCTAAGACATATGCTGGTACGTCCAGATCGAGACTCATGTCTCTCAAGGAAAAACTGATCTGCATTCGGAAGGGAAGCATAACCATTTCCGAATACTTGAAGGAAATTAAAGGCATTGCAGACGAGATTGCAATTGTCAGTTCACCACTTGTTGATACGGATTTGGTAATCCACACTTTGAATGGTCTTTCCGCTGATTTCAAGGATGTTAGTGCTGCCATTCGTGCTTGCGAAACTCCGACTGGTTTTAATGATCTTCATGAAAAATTGGTTGACTTTGAGAGCTTTCTGGAGCGGCAAATGAGGATGGAAGAATCTGTTCAAACACCATCTGTGCATGTCACCAGTAAATAGAGCCAAGGCTATCAACGAAGCTATAGTCGCTCGAACCATACTGGTTCTTCAAACCGCTCTCCTATCCTCCACAATACCAAAGCACATGCATTTGTCAATCATGGCATGACTGACCAACAAGACCTTGTCTACCAATACTGTGACAAACCTCGGCACACAGCCAAGACATGCTGGCTGCTACATGGGAAGCCTCCCAAACAACAAATCCGACACATGCAGACTACATCACGACCAAATCGTGTCCCAGGTGCTTATACTGTTCGCACGGAAGGGGCATCCTCCAAAGGGCAGTGGATTCTCGACTCAGGTGCTACCCATCACGTTACCAACGACCTCAATAATCTGTCCATACATTCCCCATACAGAGGGGATGACAATTTGCAGGTTGGAGATGGATATGAAGTTTCCATCAATAATACTGGTAGTTTCTATCTCCCCACTACTTCTAAATCCATCATCTGTGACAAGGTTTTACATGTGCCAAAAATCAATAAGAATCTTCTTTCTGTTAAACGCCTGTGTACCACAAATAACATCTCCATTGAATTTTTACCAAACTATTTTCAGTTGCTGCAGACCCAGACAATGCTTCTTACATATTCATGCCATAATGATCTATATGATCTATGCCTTTCGATGAGCAAACCAGCTGTCTATCATACCAAACTTCCAAGTCCACCAGTCCTCCATCACATCTTAGGTCATCCATCAAATAAAGTGTTCAATTTCCTCCAGTCGACCAATAAGTTAGGATCTCGTATGTTGTCATCTGATATGAGTATTTCATGTCGGTGTGCCAAAAGTCATAAACTTCCTTTTTCAACTCTTCGTTTGCAAAACAATAAACCTTTAGAAATAATATTCTCTGATGTTTGGGGTTCTGCACCGATGATTTCCGTTCATGGTTTTCGTTACTACGTGATTTTTGTTGATCACTTCACAAAATATACATGGGTTTACTTGCTAAAAAACAAATCTGACGTTTCATCTACATTTATCAACTTTTGAAAACTTGTTGAAACTCAATTTGAAACATCTATAAAAACCTTGTACTCAGATAATGGCGGTGAGTTTATCCACCTTAAACCCTTCCTAACCAATCATGGCATTACTCATCTTACCACTCCACCACATACTCCCGAACAGAATGGGATGTCTGAAAGATGTCATCGCCATATAGTTGAAACCACTAAAGCCCTTCTTCATCACTGCAAACTACTCGCCAAGTTCTAGTCTTATGCCACCCGTACAGCTGTTTATCTCATCAATAGATTACCCACTCCGACACTTCACATGAAAACCCTACTTGAAAAATTGTTTAATCAGTCACCTAGTTACAAGCATCTCCACTCTTTTGGCTACCTTTGTTTTCCGTGGATTCGTCTATATACCACACATAAACTTCAACCAAGGTCTACTCTGTGCGTCTTCGTTGGTTACTCCTCCACCCAATTTGCCTACCTATGTCTTGACCTGCAAACAAACAAATTATATACCTCCAGGCATGATGTCTTTGTCGATGATAACTTTCCTTATGAATCACACAAACAATCGGTTATCCCTTCATCAGCTGAAACCATGGTCTCTCCACCTATGTATCATCAAATTACTCCTATTGTGGCATCTCCTATATGACCCGTACTATCTGCTCATATAGAACCTTCACCACCTCTACAGCCTCATTATTCATCACCAATGGTATTGTCTGATTCTACCTTATCATCCTCACCACAACCACAACCCCCTTCCACTAATCTTCATCCTATGATCACTCGATCCAAAAACAATATCCATAAACCCAAAACCTTCATCACTACCCGTCACCCTCTACCCCACACTGATGAACCACGCACAATACATCAGGATCTTCAATTACCACATTGTCGCCAGTCAGCTTTTTCAGAATATAATGCCTTCCTTCGTAATGGCACTTGGACACTAGTTCCTCCTACAGAAGCTTAGAATGTCATTAAGTGTATGTGTCTTTTTTGCACCAAATGCAATCCGAATGGATCAGTGGCTCAATATAACTCTCGCCTTGTTGCAAAAGGCTATAGTCAATGTCCCGACATCGACTACACAGAAACCTTCTCACCCGTGGTGAAACATCAAACAATAAAAATTTTTCTATCCTTAGCGTTGGCAAACTCTTGGCCTCTCCATCAAATGGATGTGAATAACGCTTTTCTTCAAGGACGACTTACAGAAATGGTATATATGCAACAACCACCAGGATTTGTTAACAAGGCACATCCAAAATATGTTTGTAAATTAAACAAAGCTATTTATGGTCTAAAGCAAGCTCCACGCGCCTGGTATCAAGAACTTTGTGTCTTTCTTCTTCGGTTTGATTTTACTAGTAGCACCTGTGATTCTTTTCTTTTTGTATATAAGTGTGAAGGTGTCCTCATGTATTTTCTAGTCTATGTTGATGACCTGCTGCTAACTGGCAATTCCTCATCTGAACTTAATAGATTTATTGCAGAAATCTCCAGAACTTTCTCTCTCAAACACATGGGGACTCTGTCGTATTTCCTTGGGATCAAACTCATACCAAATGGTGATGGTATCTTCCTCTCTCAACAGCGCTACATTCATGATTTACTTCACAAATTTCAAATGGCAGATTGCAATCCATGTGCAACCCCTTTATGTTCATCAACTACTCTGAAACTTAATGATGGTTCAGCCACAACCGATGCCCGTCTATATCGCAGTATCTTGTAAAGGCAACGTTGTAATTTTTGTGAGTTTTGCGAACTTAATGAGGTAACCATCATCGATGGTTCACTCAATTCATGCAACACAACACTGCACATAACATATAAGTCACAACTTTGCATAATGAACACATATCACATTTACATTTAAGAGCAAATCAATTTGGCATTTCGAACAATCCACATACTTGAAAAAAATGCATATGAAATGCTCATAAGACTCTTTTCCAATTGTTACGTTGTTGTGACCGATTGCCTCAACCGTCCCGTATCCATTTTAGATACCAGGCTCATTACTAACTTTCCCTTATCCCATGAGAATACAGGGCTCATTTTACATAGTGAGCCTTAGGCTCTTAATCACTGTCTGAGCTCAAGGCTCTTTTAACACTTTGAGCTTTAAGCTCTGATTGGTGGCTACTCTGGCCACAACTACTATTATCTGATTGTGCATTCATGTGTGGAATGTATCTATCATAATCAATCATATTATGAAGCACTGATTGAGCCCAAGTTTATTATATAAATTGGCTACACTTTCATAGTTTTTAATGTGCTTTTTGACTCTTAATTTGTGATTTTTGTGCTTTAATTAGTCCCTTCCATGAGCTCATACTTTATAAAATTTGATAGCAAATTTTTTTCAAATTGACATTAATTCCATCATAATTTTTCCAAGGACAATTGATACCGCAAATTGTTGTTTCATATTGTAGGGGAAAAGAAGAGTCAAAAGGATCAGAAGAGTCGACACGTCATGGCGCATGAAGAAGTTCGCACGTCGCAATATGCTACAAACAACACGTCGCAGCGAGCGATCCAAGAAAAGCACGCCGTGACGCCAATCAAGTAACACACCGCGGCGTCAAAGAAGCATCTCACCGCGGTGAGCAGACGGATATCCGGATTTTATTTGGAAAGTTCTCTCACTGTGTCGACCCTACCCGCACATCATTTAAAAGGATGCTAAATTTAGGTCAAACGAGCTTCATTTGTCGAGATATACTTGGGAGGCAAAGAGATAATTTTTCCACAAAACACGATCACCCCTTCATCTCTGACCATCGCCATCATCTTTACTCCACCGCCAGTCTCTACTGCAACCATGGGTGACATCCGATCTTCAACAGTCGTGAGAGAATCTGGAGTCATGCTCGACTAAATCCACATTTCCTCTTGAGAATGTGGCATCAGCTTGAGTTCACCGGTTCTTAAAAAGGGAGTTAATCTTACATCGTCAAGTTTAATTGCATTGTTGAAATTCCTGAGTTAGGGTTTACTGCTGTGTCGTTAGATTAGCTTGGTTATAGTTTAATCAAGTGTCAAACGATGTCTTGTGTTATGGGATTGGTTATTTGTATAACTTTGATGCTCAATATATGAAGTTTCATATATGTATTTTGGTGATTGTGTTAATTCTCTTTATCTACCTAGTTGTGTTTGATATTGAGGGTGTGCTTGAGCCAAATGTCCAATTGCATTAACTTGTTCATTTCACACACTAAGATGCATTTAACAACGTTGTAATTAACAGAGTTCGTTGTTTAAAACCTTGGACTTAAAGAGTCTCTTAAGGTTCTAAGGCTTAAGAGCACTTAATGGAATCTTGAGAAATGGAGTTCATTAATTAAGATTCTAGACTTAAGGAGAATCTTTAAGGTTTGTTAATCGAAAGCTTAGTGAATTTCACTCCCTAAAAATTTGTTTTGAACCATGATAGCCTAAACTCATTTTCAAGAGGATTTATTCTCATTTACTTATTACTCAAATTTTCAATTTCATTTATTTCCTTAAAATCCAAAAAGATACTTTTTATACTTTGTCCTTCAATTTTAGTTAAATTTCCTTAGTTCTTTTTAATGACCAAAACCCCCATTTTATCAACTTTGATTGCAATTTTTGACAATTAGGCTAGCTTAGACCTTTTTCACTTGGTTCCATTAAGTGAGACAACCCGAGGTTGCATCCTGTATTGCAATCCTTGGAATTTGATTATTTTTTATTCGGTTTCCAAGGGATTGATCTTTAGATCGATACAAAGAGCCGATCAAAATGTTTTCGTTGCCGAGGAACCAAGAAATTGGTTTACCGTAGGATAGCCATTGCCATTTCATTTCAGTTATCGTTGATAATCGGAATCTTTGCTTTTGCAGTGCATTTAGGATAGTTTAATCTTCATACTTGTTCATAGTATAGGTTTTGATTTTCCTTTTCACAAGCATACTTCCATACTTTAATTTTTTCTTACTTAGCAAAATTTTCACACATACACACTCATACATACATCCATACACTCATACGCTCGCATTCATCACATTTCACTTTTATTCGACTTTGTGTGATTGTGAGAAAATTTTGTTACTATTTCTTTTATTTGTGGATTGATTTTGCGCATGCCCAGGAGAGGTAGACTTCTTCAATTCCAACCCGAAGTTGAGAGACTCTTGTGGAGACTTAGGAAAGAGAGGAAAGAACAAGAGAGAAGTAGATTAGTTGAGCAAGAAAGAGAAAATATGGCAGAAAATCCCATTTTTTTCCCAAATCCTGACTTTCCTGTAAACCAACCTAGAAATGGAACTAATGGAGGAAATGGTGAGCATGAGAGAGTAGGAGAGAACAATGAGATTCAGAGACGTAGGACTATTAGGGAAGCGACAACTTATGATGTGCATTATGATCCATTTACTGCTGCTTGCCCTAATTTTGATGTTAATTTTGAAGTTAAAGGTTTGTTGATTAATTCCCCTCCTAAATTTCATGGCTTGGCAGGAGAAGATCCGTACATGCATCTACAGTCTTTGACAATGATTTGTCAGAGTATGAAGCTAGTAGGAGCGACATTGGACTAAGTACTATGGAAAGTGTTTCATCTATCCTTGGAAGGAAAGGCACAGGAGTGGTACGTGAGCCTCCCAAGGCATGTGGCCAATGCTTATCATAGCTGAACCAATTTGAGGAAGGCCTTTTTAGAGAAGTATTTTCCAGCCTCCAGGACATCATCAATGAGGAAGGAAATTTATTCAGCTCGCCAAGAGTATGATGAATCACTGTATGACTACTGGAACCGCTTCCAAGACCTACTGTCAAGATGCCCCTATCAACAAATTCTTGATGAGCAATTGGTGCAATATTTCTATGATGGGTTGAAGAGTCAGGAGAAAGGTATGTTGGATGTTGCATCTGGAGAATCTTTGATTGATCTCACGGCCTTGGAAGCATGGGACTTAATTAAGAAGATGGCCTTAAACCAACAATAGTACAGTGTGAGAGATTCCAGAGGAGTGCATGAATTGGGAGCTTTAACAACTCAAGCCAAAAGAATGGAAAGTCTGGAAAATAAGTTAGATTCACTAGAGAATAGGATAACATCACAGTTATCTTGTATCACTGCGGAATTAAAGAACTTGAATGTGCATCGCCCATCATCTTCAATGGATCTTACTGCACCCAGTTGTGACACTTCTGGGTCAGTGATGCACATATCAAGTGTATGCCTTGGAAGATATGAAGAGGTGTCAGCATTGTATCCAGGAAGAACCAATCAGAAGTGGGATCTATACTCCAACACATACAATGAGGGATGGAAGTCTAATCCAAGATTTAGTTGGAGGAATGAAGAGGGAAGGGCTCCAAACAGATTTCGACAAGGGGGAGGAGCTGGTACTTCCACTAACCAGTTCCCCAATCAACAACAAGCCCTAATGGTCCCACCAAAGGAAGACACCAACCAATTGCTTCATAACATGATGACTTTGATGAAGGAAGAGAGGGATTCTAACTCTAACCAGTTTAATGCCATTGCTTCTCTTATTCAACAAGATTCCTCAAAGACTGCTGCTAGGTTCAATGCTTTGGAGAAAAGAATGGAACAATGGGAAACCAAAACAGAGAACATTAATTCATATGTCACTCAGTTGTCCAAAAACATGAGTGAAAATCAAGCAAAAAGCAGTGGAACGATTCCTTCAAATACTGTGATGAATCCGAAGAGTCTCAATGCAATTGCCCTTCGAAATGGAAAACAAGTGAGGTTTAATCCTCAAGAAGAAGAAGAGGCATATGATGAGGAGATTGAGAGTGAAGAAGTGCCTCCACCCAAGGAAAAGATCAAGAAATCTGAAAGTGTGAGGGAAGAAGAACTACTGAAAGAAAAGAAGCCTGTCTCAAGAAACAAAGGAGTTACTTCAAAGAGTTCCAAGGATCAAGCTGAACATGGAGAATCAAGCAAGCAAGTCAGCAAAGGTAAGGAGGTAAGTATTCAAGACCTCCCTTTTCCAAATTCATATTTGATGAGCAAGCGTATGAATGAAATCAAGCATGAAAAAGAAATCATTTATTTGTTTGGAAAAGTAGAGGTAAATGTCCCCTTGCTTGATTTAGTGAAGAGAGTTCTGGCCTATGCTAAATATCTGAAGGACTTGTGCACTAACAAGAGAAATTTTAGGCCAAATGAGAGAGTCCAAGTGAGCTCTAATGTATCAACCCTGTTTAAACCGCAAATACCTGTGAAATGTCAAGATCTTAGATCTTTCACCATTCCGTGCATCATAGGGAAAGTAACTATAGGAAGAGCTTTGTTAGATCTGGGATCGACGATTAATGTGATGCCCAAATCTTTCTATCAGTCCTTAGGAGTGAAAAGTTTGAAACCCACATTTGTTGTCCTACAGTTGGCTGATAGATCATTTAGGCATCCAGTGGGCATAATTGAGGACATTTTGGTCCAGGTAAAGGGTTTAATATTTCCTGCTGATTTTTATATACTTGATATGTCTTTTGAAGTTGTGCAGGATACTTATTTGATTCTCGGGCGACCCTTTTTGCTGACAGCAAGCACCATGATCAGCATGAAGGAAGGTAAGATCACCATGGAAGTAGGCGACCAACAGGTAAGCTTCAACATGTATGAAGCAATGAAACATCCGCATGGGGATTATTCACTTTTAGGTGTGAATATGATTAATTTAGCTGTGGATGATGCTTGCCAAAAATATAAGTTACAAAAGGATTCTTTGGATGCTGGATTACATTCACTTGATCTTGAAAAAAAGTTTTCTGTCCATGTTTCAGGGAAGCAGGAAGGATTAGCCACAACTGCTTACTAGGAGACAGACTTCATGTCAAAAGAAAGAGGGAGTGATCTCTTTTCTCTTGAACTTCATAAATTGATCCTTTCTGTTGTGCAACCTCCTATGCTTGAGCTCAAACCCCTACCCACTACTTTAAAATATGCCTTTCTTGAGTCTAATGAGCGATTACCTGTCATAATTGCTAGTACCTTGTCCCACAATGAGGAAGAGAGACTCATGAATGTTTTGAGGGGACACAAGAGAGCTGTAGGGTGGACTTTAACAGATATACCCGGCATTTGCCCAGCTATTTGCACACATAGGATCTTATTGAGTGAAGGGTCAAAATCAGTGAGGCAACCTCAAAGAAGACTAAACCCACTTATCTTAGATTTCGTGAAGAAGGAAATAACGAAGTTGTTGAGTGCAGGGATAATATATCCCATTTCTGATACTGAGTGGGTTAGTCTAATACATCTAGTGCCAAAAAAGAGTGGGATAACGGTGGTAAAAAATGATAGGGATGAGCTTATTCCTACTAGAGTGCAGAATTCGTGGCGTGTGTGTATAGATTATAGACGATTAAATGATGCCACAAGAAAATACCATTTCCCTCTCCCTTTTATTGATCAAATGCTTGAAAAGCTTGCGGGCAAATCACATTACTATTTTTTGGATGGTTTCTCTGGGTACCTTCAAGTACCCATTGCACCGGAGGACCAAGACAAAACCACTTTTACATGCCCTTTTGGCACCTTTGCATATCGAAGGATGCCTTTTGGTTTATGTAATGCCTAAGGAACTTTCCAGCGTTGCGTGATGGCTGTTTTCTGTGAATTTTTAGAACAATGTATGGAAGTATTTATGGATGATTTCACAGTCTATGGTGATTTTTTTGATGCTTGCTTATTCAGTCTTGCAAAAGTTTTACAAAGATGCATTGAAAAGAATTTGATTTTGAACTTTGAGAAATATCATTTTATGGTCAGCGAAAGAATCGCGCTTGGTCATTTAATTTCTAGCAAAGGGATTGAAGTAGATAAATGTTGGGACCCGATCCAGAACTGGACCCCAACCAGAAAACGAAACGAAAGAAGTCGAAACCAAAGCGAAATCGAAAGAAAGGAACATAAGGCGGAAGAAAAATCATAAGCGAAAGCGAAGGATGGTATTTACAACACGAAAGCAAATCCACTCTTAAAGCGAAAGAATCGAAAGCAAAACAAAACGAAGCAAACATCGGATCAAATCGAATCGAAACCAATTTTTGATATCCGTGAACAAATATTTTAGGAAAAACATCGCGTTGGAAACCTTAAGAAATCTATTCTAAACCAATCAAATCCGGTATAACTTTTTTTTCTTCCTTTTCCATTTTACTCAATCTCATACAAAGCCATACCCCTTTCCAATCTGGAATTCATCAATTATATAATCTCAATCAAAAACTCAAATCCAACAACACAATTTATATACAAGACCATTCATATTCATCTCATATCAATTCAGTATGCAAATCCACATTCCATATCCATACACAATTTCATAATCCATACACATCATAAATTAATTACTTACAAAAACTTAAAGGCATTCCAAGCCATAATACAACATCAATATCCAAAATTCGAATATGCACACATACAAACAAAAACCTTCAATTTTCTTTCACCCAATCTTCTTCTCATCACCTGTGGATGGGAATAAAGGGGGGTGAGCTTATAGCTCGTGGGTAACAGTTTATAACAAATAAATAAGCAAAACCTTTAAAAACACTTTTCTTTTCTTTTCTTGCAGAAAATTTATTTGAAACCCATAAAGCACATTTTCAAAAGTTCTTTTCTCGCAGTAGTCGAAATCACAATTTCCAAAACATGGATGCATCAATCATATCACTTCGCAATGCAAATGCACACATAATGGCTCAAGAGTTCCATAAACACGACAGTTAACCGAAGTTTACCGTAAACACGACGAGTCTGATTTCTCAGGATCTCGTGGCCTCAAGCGGGCAGCCGGGAGAAGGCTATGGGTCATCGTGCACGAGACTAACAAAACAGGTTCTCTCTTGCCCAATCACAACCACATAATCATTCTTAAATCAATTTATCGAATGCTCTTTTCTGAATATACGAAATGCCATGAAATTTTCGAGGCATAACACAAATGTATTTTGCAATTCATCAAAAGTTCATATATTGAATCAATAATGATTTTTCAAATCATTCATACAATGATGCAACATTTATGATGCAATTGAAATCAGAAAATCTTTTTGTTTAAAGAAAGCAGTAGTGGCTTATAAATTCTATTATAAACAGATACCCACCTCATTTCCATGCTTGAAGCTTGTCCAATGCTTCAATTTGACCATTTCTCCTTTTTTTTCTTCCAATTGAAAAATCCCTACACCAATGTCACACAAATTCAACCTCATAAATAACATAATCCTTAAAATTGAAATTAGAAAACACTAATTCCACATAAGATCAAGCCATCTAAATCACCAATTTTCAAAAACCCCAATTCATAAAATTGGGCATAACCCTAATTAATTTCCATCCAAAATTAATCCCATTAAAACATGTAATCTCCAAAATTGACATTAGAATTCACAAACTCATACCAAGTCCAAGGTATCTAAACCAAAACTCTCTAAAAGATCAAAGATCGAAAATCGACTCTTACCTTCATCTTCTCCAATTTTAAATTTTCTTGTTTCATAATGGAGCTCTCTTCATTCTCCACCTTTTTATCTCTTGAATCAACATAGAAAACTTGCTTGAAGACCCCTAAAAATCAAACCCTAGCTCTCTCTCTTTTCTTTCTCCTTCACTCATCCGAAAGCTTGCTCTCCCTTCTCTCTTCTTTCTCTTGTTCTTTTTCTTCTTTTGTTTCTGTCAATAACTTGCATCACTGCTCCTTATTATACTAAAGCCCACTCTTCTTATTTACCAACTTGCCATTATTGAATGAGAGAAGACCCTTATGCCCCTTATGTATAAGCCTTATAATTTAAAACCTTAAGTGATCTCCAACAATGTCCTTCCTAAAAATTGATACATTCACTCCATACTTTGATAAGGTAAATTAAGCCACTTGACAAAACTTTCTTCTAGAGAAATGTTCCTCTATTTCTTACAAATCTATCGCTTCAAGAATCAGATCGATCGGAGCTCTATAACTCAAGATATCTGCAAAATACTGAAGTCTGTTATTCAGACTCGAGGCTGAACACTACACTGAGCTTCACTCAAGAAATTGAAAGTTTTAGAGACTTAATTGTCATTCGGCTCCTTCAGAACATTTGTAGCCCCATGGTTCTATTTTAATTTGCAAGAAGAATCCGATTGATTGGAGCTCTATAGTTCAAGATAGCTTCAAAATACTGAAGTCTGTTCAGACCATTACAAAATTGAAACTGAACACTACACCTAACTTCGATCCGAAATTGAAAGTCTTAGAGGCTAAATTGTCGATCGGCTCCTTCAGATAAATTGTATATCCATGTCTCTAGTTTAATTTGAAAAAAGAATCAGATCAATCGGAGCTCTATAGCTCAAGATAGCTCCAAAATATTGAAGTCTGTTCAAACCATTACAAAACCAAAACTGAACACCACCTAACTTCGATCCAAAAATTGAAAGTCTTAGAGACTATATTGTCGATCGACTCCTTCAGATAAATTGTACATCCATATATCTATTTTAATTTGCAATAAGAATCCGATAAATCATAGCTCTACTAATCGAGATATCTCCAAAATACTGAACACTGTTCAAACTTTTACAACCGATCAGCTCACTTTGATCTTGTTTATCTTTCTCCATTTAATGCCAAAACTGATCAATCTAGTATGGAAAGATAGAAAAATGTCTTAGGAATCCAAAGCTTCAAAAGTCGGGTTGATCGGAGGTCAGACGAAGAAGTTATGGCCAAAAGAAGGAAGAGAGGTCGGTCGGCTGAAAATCGACCCATGAAGCCGAGGCCGCGCTGCTTGCCGAATGGGCACGATAATCGATCGTCATGAAAAGGATCGATCGCTTATACGATCTTGACCTCCTAACTTCTAACTTTTATATCTTTTTGACTCGGAGCTCCAAATTTTACAAACTTAGTATCGTTGGAAAGATAAAAGACAGATCTACAATTTTCAAGAAGGACTCAAAAACAAGCTCGGTCTTTAATGGGGTCAAAAATGCACTCAAAGATGACTGATCGATAATCTTCTCAAAACTTTAAACAATACCTCAACTTGTAAACATCATAACTTTTGACCCAGAACTCCAAATTTGACAAAATTTGTGTCTACAGAAAGGTAAAAGAACCCTCTACAACTTTTATGAAGGCTTTAAAAATAAGATCGACCTCTAAATGGGTCAAAAACTCCACATAAAGTGACTAGTCAATCGGCTTCACACTAAACAACATCAGAACTTCTAAAAATCATAACTTTCTACTCCCTTGTCCAATATTTTCGTGCTTTATATCAATGGAAAGATAAAACAAGCTCTACAATGTTCATGAAGAACTTCAAAGCAACTTAAACCTCTAGCTAAGTCAATTTTTCAATAAGATTTTCTGCCCTATTAGCAATCACCTAAGCAACATCCAAACTTCAAATTATCATAACTTCTCGCCCCGACATCAAAAAATTGCATACTTTATGACGTTAGAAAGCTGGAAACATGAGATACAATTTCATTAAGACCCTATTAACAAATTCTACGTCAATGAGGGTCAAAATCTAAATCGAAGCTACTGCCCGAAAATTTCCATACTAAATAACATTCAAACTTCACAATCTCACATCTTTCAACCTCCACATGCAAAAATTTCATATTATACATCATATTAAAGCTATTCTAATTTTCTATAACTTTCACGGAAACCATTTACTCCAATTCAAACCCCATTAGTACGGCGATCGGATACTTCATAGTATTTTTTAAAACAACGCGAAATACACTTAACTTCGAAAACTCATAACTTTTGATTCCGATATCGAAAACTATCAAACTTTTTGGCTACAGAAAGCTCTCAACATAATCAACAAATTTCATAAAGATCATTTCCTCAAAATCTGCCTAAATCAAAAAGTCAACTCTCTACTCCAAAAAGTCAAACTTTCTAATTTCTTCGAAATTTTACACTTTTACTTTCTATTTCTTGATTTCAACTTCCATTTCAATCATCTCATCCACATAAACTTTCATAACCAAAACTAATCTTCAAAGTCATCAAAACCAATAAATTCTTTTTCTCATCAATTTCCTCAAGGCATAAAAACTTCTATAACACAATTCATATCTGAAAACACTCATTGAATTCATTTTAATATTTCTAATTTCCATCGAAAATTCGGGGTCCAACAATAAAGCTAAGATTGAGGTCATATCTTCTTTGCCTTACCCCGTTTGTGTTCGTGACATAAAATCATTTTTGGGTCATGCAGGATTTTATAGGCGATTCATAAAGGATTTCAGCAAAATTGTGTTACCTCTCTCCAAGCTTCTACAAAAAGATGAAAAATTTGAATTTGATGATTCTTGTAAAAATGCCTTTGACATGTTGAAATCAAAACTCATTTCTCCACCTATTTTAGTTGCTCCTGATTGGAACTTACCTTTTCAGCTTTCATGTGATGCATCCAATTGTGCTGTAGGGGCTATGTTGGGTCAAGTGGAGGAGAAACTACCAAGAGTTATTGCATATGCCTCAAAAACACTAGATCCAGCTCAAATCAACTATACAACAACTAAAAAAGAGTTGTTTGCAGTAGTTCTTGCTTTGGAAAAATTTAGGCAATATCTGTTAAACTCACATGTTACCATTTTTACTGATCATACAGCTGTTCAGTATCTCCTCAAGAAACCACAGTCCAAGCCTAGAATGATACGGTGGGCATTGCCACTCCAAGAATTTGATATCGAGAAAGGATCGAGCGGGAGCGGCAAACCATGTAGCCGACCATTTGAGCAGGCTACCGAACGAAACACAGGGAGTGGATTCTTTCGAACTTACCTGTGATTTATTTCCTGATTCGGTTTTATGTGCTTCAATTTTTAAATAACCTTGGTATGCTCATATTGTCAATTACCTAATGTCTGGACTCACTCCTCCTTTTATGTCTCAGGCACAAGCTCATAAGCTAAAGAGTGAAGCTCGATATTACATTTGGGATGCTCCTCATCTGTGGAGAATGTGCAGTGGCCAGGTGATCCGAAAATGTATGCCTCATGATGAATGTGATGCTATAATTTCAGGTTGTCATTCAATGGTTTGTGGTGGGCATTTCAGTGCAAGGACAACATCTAGGAAAATTCTAGATTATGGTTTTTATTGGCCTACACTTTTTAAAGATTCATTTAACTTTTGTCATTCATGTGATAAATGTCAACGATTTGGAGGATTAGGAAAGCGACATGAAATGCCACAACAACCTCTTTTATTTTGTGAAATCTTTGGTGTTTGGGGAATTGATTTCATGGGCCCATTTCCTCCGTCTTTTGGCTTTGTGTATATCCTTTTAGTTGTTGATTATGTATCCAAATGGATAGAGGCCATTCCTACTAGAAAAGATGATACCCAAACCGTGTCCAAGTTCCTTAAGTCCAACATTTTTTGTCGATTTGGCATATCAAAAGCTGTGGTTAGTGATAGAGAAACACATTTTTGTAATAGAGTCGTTGCTAACCTATTTTTTAAATTTGGGGTCACTCACAAAGTCTCCACTGCATACCATCCACAAACTAATGGACAAGCTAAAGTTTCAAATAGAGAGGTGAAGCACATTTTGGAGAAAATTGTGAAGCCATCAAACAAGGATTGGAGCCTTCACCTCGAGGAAGCACAATGGGCATATCGGACTACTTATATGTAACATCCCATTACTAGTAGGAAGGTTAGAATGGTAAATGTGAGTGACTAATGAGAGTTAGAGATGCACTTCCATGTTCATGCATGATATGCCATACATATACATGAATAATGGATTTATTTGTACATGAAAATAATTGTACATGCATTCATGAATAATTCCGGATATAATTGGATTGACCTATGAATTTTTTTGAGTTATGGATGTTTTTACATTGAAAATATTAGTGATTGGTGGAAATATTGTATTTGTATATGTTGGTGAAGTTATGGAGTATTGAGAAAGATATATATATATATAATAGGGAGCAAGAAATAATTATAAGAAGCTTTGGAGATAGTTGGATTGTAAAGATGACAGTCAAGGGAGTTAGTTCAAAAGAAACTAAGTTGGAACTTGGGCATTGGTTAAGTGACAAGTGTCACTTAGGCCTTGTACTCTAGCCAGGAGTAGGTTACTATTCTTTGAAAGTTGACAGGTTAAGGCTTGTCCAAGTCCTTGCTTTTCTATCATCTTTCTAAAACTTCTATCTTTGAAACACAGAGTTTTCCATCAAAATATCTTCTAAGAGACTTCTGTGTATTTCCTTTCTTTCACCAAACTTACTTTGCTATTGTGTCCTCTACCTAAAGAAAAACGAGAAGCTAGTCATTGTTGTTGGACCCCGATCCTTGAGTGGAAATTAGAAATGTGAGTATGAAAGTAAATGAATGTGATGGTGTATAAAGTGAGTTAGAAATGTTATTTGTGCCTTAATGAGATATGGGTTTATGTAAGGATAGTGAGTTAAGAAACCCTTATATGAATTATGGTCATATATGTGAGATATTATGCAAGAGTAAGAGAGGAAATTTGGTAAATGACATGATGCTATTGAATGTAGGAAATCATGTGCATTGAGGTTGAATGTAGAATAAAAATGTATATGCTGATTTAAGAGAAATTAAGGAATGATTGAAATAGAATTGGCCAAAGTTGCCTTCTTTGAAGTTGTAGCTTGCTCTTTTATCTTTCCAACGAGATCAAGTATGCATGTTTTCTAGATCAGAATTAAAAGTTATAGTTGATGCAAGTTATGATGTTATTTAAGATTGATGTTAGTGACAGCTTTGATGAATGTTTGAAATTTGAGGTTTTGATGAATCAATTTAGTTGAGATTTGAGAAGTTCATCAATTGAATTCATTGCTTGAATTGTTATGAAGTGTTTAGGCCTTTGAATAAGTAAATATGTGAAGATTATAAGTGTATATGATGTTAGATTGGTTGTGAGAAACATGGGAAAAAGGTTTGAATGGGTTTGGAAAACCCATGTCCGTTAAACGGACATGGAGTCCGTTTAACGGACAGCCTCGGGTCAAAAGGACCCCTCCCCTTTCTTATGTCCGTTTAACGGACATTCTCGGATGGATTAGTGTATTTTTGGCTGTATGTGTCCGTTAAATGGACACGCATGTCCGTTTAACGGACAGCCACGGGTCAACTGGTGAAAAACGCGATTTTGACCGGTTTTGAAGCCAAATCTCATTTTGAGGCCTCTAATACGAGTTGTAGATATTGATGTTAGCTTTCCAATGAAAGAAGAACGAAGGAATTTTAAATTTGTAGAGAAAGTTATGGCGTTTGCTCCAAAAGAGTTTCAAACCAATTTAGGGTTTGAACATGTTGAATTGTTTTGATCATAACTCACTCATCCAACCTCGGATTGAGGTGATTCTTGAAGCATTGAATTTCTAACACATGTATCCTTAACTCCATGAAAATTTGTATCATTTGGAGTTGAATTGAAAGAGTTTGATTGAATCTTATGATAATGGGAATGATTTGTCTCACTCTGATCTTGCTATTTTCCTTCCTCATCCGACCTTGTCAAATCTTTTGCTTATATCTTTTCCGTCCGACATCCGAATGACTTAGTTATTGAAGCGTTGGATTCCTAAGACTATGAATTTCATGTTATGTGAAATTTATGAATTTTTAGAGTTTTAATTGAGCAAGATTATTTGAATCAAAGTGAGACAGGAAAGTTTCTGAACATAGTTCAGTATTTTGTAAAATTCAGGATCTGTGGAGATCCGATTGAAGCGATGTTTGAGGAGAAATAAAGTTAAGACATGGGGCTACAATTTTTATGAAGAAATGAAATTCCAATTTAGCCTTTAAGAATGTCTATTTGTGGAAGGAAGTGAATTGCTAGAAAATGTGTTGGCAAATGATGTGTCCGACATGTTTGGACTATAACTTTTGATATAGTGCTCCGAATTGGATGATTCTTGAGGCATTATGAAATTAAGACATAGAGGAACAATTCTCTAGAAGGAAGTTTGGACTAATTCCTTCATTTTGATGGTGAAATCAATGTCCTAAAGTAAGATCAATTTCAGGGGCAGTTTTGGAAGTCCACTTAAAGACTTAAGAGTTTTAACCTAACATAGAGGGGCATTTTTGTCTTTGGCCACTCATTAATGTGCTGGCACTATAAAAAGAAGAGAATGGCTTGGGAGAAGAGGAAAACTTACGAAAATTGAAAGAAAGAAAACAAAAAGAGGGAAAGAAAGAAGAGGCTATCGTGGAGAAGAAGGAGAAGGAGAAAGGTATGCTAGGGTTTCAAAAATTTTGGGGTTCAAGCTTGGTTTTTCATTGATTCATGAAGGAAAATGATGAAAGCTTGCCTTGGGAACCAAGAAATTCGAATTTGGAAGAGGGGAAGAGGTAAGAGGAAATCTTTAAGTTTAAAGTTTTTGATGAATTTTTGGTTGAGAATCATTGGAAATCTTATGGGTTTGTGGTTTTTGAAGTTAGATTTGATGTTTATGTCTTGGGTTATGTTTAATTTTGGATGAAAATTATTTAGAACTTATGCCAAATTATATGAGTTGGAGATTTTGAAAGATTGTGATATAGATAGGTTGGAAACCTTATGGGTTTGTGAAATATGATGGTTATGATATTTAATTTTGGGTGGATATGTTTAGGTAATTTTAAAGTGGAAGAACCAAGGAAGCTATGGAAAATTGATGATTGGATCAAGCTTATGGCATGGAATTTAAGGTGGGTTTCATGTTTATAGTTGAATAATAAGCCATTAAAGATTTTCCCAAATTGTTGAAAGAATAAAATGATTTCAAGTATTTTATGATTATGCATATATGGTTTTCAAATGATTTAAAGAATTAGTTTACATGTGTTCATACACTCCATGAATTGAATTTGAATTGATAAATTGTAAATTGTTGTGAACATGCAAAAATGCATTGTGAGCATGATTATGTTATGCCATTGAATTGTGTCATGGCATTTTGATTTAAATGGAAAGGAGGAAAAGAATATGAAAAGCATGAAAGCATGAAAGCATTTCATTTCAATGAAATGAGTTTGAGCATTGTTTATGTGCCTTGTTTGGGTGAGAGAGGAACCGTTCCGTTAAAGCCTTCTCCCAGCTGGCCGCTTGTGCCACACGAGATCCGAAAAGTGGACTCGTTTCGTTCACGGAGTAAACTTAGGTTTCTCTGTTCCGTTCACGGAACCTCTCGAGCCATTTGATGTGTATTGCATTTATGAATTGTGTGTTATGCTTGCATGATGAAATGACATAAATTGTGGTTAATGAGATGATGTTTTGAATTATAAAATTTTGATTGTGAGAAAGTGATACATTCATGTGTTGCGATTTATGAATTTGAATGCATGACGAAAATTTGAGAAACGAGCATTTTATGGGTTTCCAACAAGAAATTTCTATGGCAGTAAACTTTTGAACGGTTTTGCTTATGATTGAGTATAAACATGTTACCCACGGGCTTTTTAAGCTCACCCCCTTCATTCCCATCCACAGGTGATGAGAAGAAGATCGGGTGGAAAATGAATGAGAGTTTCTGTTTATACGTGATTCCATTGAATTATTGTCAAGATTTGAATTATTGTACATTGTGTACTTTGGGTTATGAACATTGGTAATTGGTTATGGCCTGGAATGCCATTAGTATAATGTAAGCGTTTAATTCATGATGTATTCGGATTGTGAAATTGTATAAGAACTTGAGTTATGTATTGAGTAGAGATTGATTATGATTTGGATTGTGTATGAATTGTATTGCATTATGAGATCTGTGTATTGATTTGGGGATTGTGTGTTTGAGCTGGATTATAGAAGTGAAAGTAAGCTGTGAATGTATAAGTTTATGAATGTGTATTGCAGGTTTTGGGTTAATGAAATATAGTCGTTATGCTGCCCGATTTTTGTAGGGTAGTATAGTGGTATATGTATTAAGTGTTATTGGCAAATAAAGAGAATGAAAAGTTTTGAATTCATTGATGAGATGTGTTTTGAATATGGAAAATCAAGTAAGTGGGATTTTGTTTAGAATAAATTTCCAGAAAGGGAAATGATATTGTTTTGATTAGTATGAGCTTTGAAAAAAGATGAATAAGAAAAGAAGGAATGAAAAATAAGAAAAATAAAATTTACACGGAATCAGATAAATTAAGCTTAAGGTTTCCAACGCAACGCGATAAGCTTTCTAGTCTTTCACTTCGGATGTCGACATTTGTTTAAACTCGATTAAGCAATTTGTTTGCTTCGATCCAATTCGTTTTCGATTCGTAATTAATTTGCTTCGATTTGTTCGTTCCGCCTCTTTGTTATCCATCTTTCGTTTCGTTTTTCGGTTAGGGGCCGGTCTTCGGGATCGAGTCCCTACAATTGTACTCAGAGAAGTACATAAAAACGTGTGGAGTTTAGGGCTTGAAGATTTTGGAGTTTTCAGCAAGTAAGTGGTAGAGAAATCCCTTGCATTTAGGGATTTGAGAAATAAAGTTGATAAATTACTGTCATCTGCATGGAAAATGTACTTTATGTGTTTATTCATAAATACTAGGTAGTTGGGGAGAAATAAATTCAGTTATAGTGTTAAATTAGTTTTTGAGAAAACTTTTGGTGTTTTGGTGACGTAAAGTATTGAAAGTTAGAAAATCTGAAAAAATTTTCACTTAGTATGTTTCAGTCTTTTAACCATAACATTTTCTGTGGTTTTCCAAACGAGATGATTCTTAATTCGAAGTAAATTAGGAATATATGGCTACAATTCTTATGAAGATATCGAATTCCAGTTTTGTCTCTAAGAGTCTCAAAAGTTGCCACGAAGTTGAGAACTGGGTGCAGGATGTTGAGTGTTGAGCAAAAATTCGTGTTCTAACTTCGGGAGGAAATCTGGACCTGATTTAGATATATTATGGAAAAGTTTCCTTCTAAAAAATTGTATATATTTCTTTTATCTTTTCAACGGTATAAATTTTGTAAATTTTGGATATCGGAGTCAAAATTTATGATCTTTATAAGTGGATACGTTCTAGACACAAAAAGCAGATGATGGAAATGAGACGATAGAAAAGTAGACAATGGAAATGAGATGATAGAAAAGAAGACGATGGAAATGATACGATAGAAAAGAAGACAATGGAAATGAGACGATAGAAAAGCAGACGATGGAAATGAGACGATAGAAAAGCAGACGATGAAAATGAGATGATAGAAAAGCAGACGATGGAAATGAGACGAAAGCAAAACAGACTAGATTCTTTTGGTCATAACTTCTTCTCTAGACCGTCAAATGACCTGATTTTTAAAACATTGGATTCCTAACACATTTATTTAAATCTAAAAAAAAAATTATGATTTTTGGTATTAAATTGAAAATGATTGATTGAATCAAATTAAGGGTATCGGTGGAAGGAGCACGAACTGGATATTTTACTGAACATATTTCAGTATTTTAATGATATATTGGTCTTTAGGACTCCAATCGAGGTGATTCTTGATTTTTAGTAAACTAGAGTAATGGGGCTACAAATCATATGAAGAAGCTGAATCTTGATCCAGCCTTTAAGGTGTTCAATTTCTGGGTGGAAGTCGGATATTGTACACTGTTTTGGAGAGGAACAGTCCGAAAATGTTTGAGGCACATCTTTCAAATTACTGAACCAAATTGATTGATTTTGGTGTCAATGGAAAGATAAAAGATAAAGGAACACTTTTGTAGGAGAGGGTATGTAGCGCCCCCTCACCGTAGGGTACACATCGGGATGCCCGAAGGTCGCTCCGACACGTATCCCACGATAAAGGTGCACTACCAGAAAATTCCGCTAATAGTCCATATGGCATCGCAATCATTAAAACCATAATATATCAGAAATCAGTAAATTTTAAAATCCAAAATATTCTTGATACAGTCATCCAATAACAGAATAGACAAGTCTATCAGTCCCCTAAACAACACCAAAAAGGAAACTGATACAAACATCTATCCTAAGATCATCCGCAAAAGTCCAACCCAGCTGACCGACCTGTGAGCCATCGCTTCTCTTGCCAGCACGCTCGTACAGCAGGAAAAGACTATCTCTGGAGCTAGGAGTCTACTCTAACGATCCTGAAAAATAGGTTACAATTTTGGGTGAGTTTGCGAACTCAGTGAGAAACCATCATCGATGGTTCACTCAAATCATGCATTATGCAAATTGCGTACAACACGGCACAGTAAGATACAATTAATATATAACAATTTGCAGTAGCCTATAACAGTTTGCAGTATCAAATAACAATTCACAATAGCATATAACACTTTACAGTATCATATCACAATTTACAGTAAACCATGCCATCACGTAATTCAGTAATCGTCACAAAATAATCATTCATGTGTGTACAATGCATATGTGATTCTTTTTCCAGTTATTCAGTATTGTGCCCAAGTGCTCAGTCATTATTCAGTGGGGGACGCGTCAGGGATTTCTCCCCTCGGGCTCGAGGCCCGGTCAGTACAGTGTTCGAGCTCGAGGCTCTTTTCAATAATAATAGCAACTTGGGTCACATATCCATTATCTGATCATGCATTTATGTATGTAATGCAGTGTTCAGTAATTCAGTGTATGGCTATAAAAGCCCAGTATTACATTTCTCAGTGTCATGCAGTAGTCCAGTCCAATACAGTAGAAACATCCCATTCTATCATATACACTTCAGTAATCATGTAATTTCACATTGACAAGTAATTCACATTGAGTATTTAGACAATCAAGAATTTGAGAAACTAACTAGGTTACTCACCTGTAACTTCCGAGCTACTGCCTAGAAGTTCCAGCAATGTCCGTGGAATGACGATCCAACGGCACCTCTATAGTAGTAAAATACAGTCCCATTACTAGATCCTCAATTAAACAATTCAGTGATGCATATGTCTCAATGAAATTATGTACAATGCATGTTCACGATTTCCGGTGCTAAAACCCAATTTTGAACTCTTATGCCCCATTCTAATTCTTCACTCAATTGATTGACAATAAACACAATCACAAACCGATCCAGGTAGGGCTGAAAAACTCTATTCATCAAAGCCATGAAGGCTGCCGGGGCATTAGTCAACCCAAACGGCATCACTAGGAACTCGAAATGTCCGTACCTACTCCTGAAAGCACTCTTAGGCACATCGGCCTCTGAAATCCTCAACTGGTAATAACCTGATCTCAGATCCAATTTGGTGAACACCTGAGCTCCCTGCAATTGATCAAATAAGTCGTCAATCCTAGGCAGTGGATACTTATTCTTCACTGTCACTCGATTCAACTGCCTATAATCGATACACAGTCTCAGCGTCCCATCTTTCTTCTTCACAAACAGTACCGGAGCTCCCTATGGCGAAACACTTGATCTAATGAACCCCTTATCCAGTAGCTCCTGCAAATGAGCCTTAAGCTCTCTCAGTTCCACCGGTGCCATCCTATACGGAGGGATCGATATAGGGGTTGTACCGGGAACGAGATCAATCTCAAACTCATCTCCCGCTCGGCGGCAATCCCAAAGAACTCCTGGAAACACATCCGAAATTTCTTGACTACGGGAACATCCTGCAATCTCAGCTCGACTCTGGAATCTACTACGTGAGCCAGATAGGCCTCACAACCTCCCTGCATCAATCTCAGGGCACTCAAAAAGGATATCATCCTCGCTGGCACTGCTTGACTAACTCCTCGAAACACAGCTCTGGGCTGACCAAGAGACTCCAACACAACCTCCTTGGTATAACAGTCTATAATGGCCCTATGCGTAGTCAACCAGTCCATCCCCAATATCACGTCAATCTCCCTCAAAGGCAAAATGATCAGATTAGCACTCAGAACTACTCGGTCGATCTGAACCGGACACCCTATACAGACCTCTCCCAATACAGTCGTACTACCTACCTCTAACCCATACGGTAACCTCTGCCTATCCCCATGCAGTCTACATGCTAAATGCGGTGCAATGAAAGAATGAGTGGATCCAGGATCCATCAATGCATATGCTTCAAAACCAGAAATCAGAAGCATACCAAAGAACAACATCCAGGAATCTCGGTCTCTGCCGAGTCATGGCATAGACCACTAGCTCAGGATCGCTGCTCTGCTCGGTCCCTCTAACCTCACTGCGGACCCCTCTACTCGGCCTCTCCATCCTGATCCACCTCCACGGCTCATTTTGCCTTTGTGATATTCTTTGCTCGATCTTCCAGTCATAGTAGACTGGGCTCCCAAAGTCTCTGGGCAGTTTCTTACTAGGTGGTCCATCGAGCCAAACCTCAAACAGGCTCCAGACAGCCATCGACACTCTCCACTATGCCTCTTGTCACAATACTCGCATAAAGGAACAGATCGCTCAAAACTCGCATCGCTGCCACCACTACCGATCCAGCATAAATCGCCCCTCGCCCATGACCAGTCTATCTAACCCCTCCTGCGGACTTGAAGGGCCTACTCTGACGCTTGCTATATCCTCTGCCAGCACTGCCCTGGCTATCACTAGATTTCTTATGCTGGTCCCAGCACCGGTCTTAGTCATCTGTTGTCTCGATGGTTGCTCTATCCTCACAAAGAAGCCCTCGCCCAATGAAATTAACCATGTCGACACGCCATATAGTGCGGATCTCCAGATTGAGTCCGCCCTCAAAACGCCGACACCTGTCAGCCTCAATAGCAACCAGTGTAGAAGCATAGACCATCAGCTCGTTGAACCGCACCTCATAGTCGGCCACGGTCAACTATCCCTGTCTCAGCTCTAAGAACTCCTACAACTTCATTTCCAGAAAGACCTTAGGCATGAAATTGTCCTTGAAGGCCCTCAGAAAGTCATCCCATGTCACAGATTGTGGTCGTGGTACCGCTTGTCGGACGATCTTCCACCACTAATATGCAGGACCCTGTAGCAAAGAGACGGCATAATCAAACCTCTCCTCAAGGTCGCAATCCATCTGATCGAGGACTCTCTCAGTCCTCTCTAGCCATCCCTCAGCCTCCGCAGGGTCGGTGCTGCCATAGAAGTCAACAGTCCCCTACTTACGCAGTCGATCATATCTCCGTTCCCGTCTCACAGGAACTCAAGGAGGCAACTCCTCTGAAAGAGGCATCGGGGACTCCCTACTAGCTCCTACCGATTCCAGGTCAGCTGGTAGCTCAACTCGATCTCCAAGGACGGATGACCGAAAACAGACAAAAAATTTTGATCAGTTCTACTATTCTTACAGTGATTCCAGCCCAAAATACACTATGCTCAAAAGAAGCCAAACCATGCTCTGATACCACCTAATGTAGCGCCCCCTCACCGTAGGGTACACATCAGGACGCCCGAAGGTCGCTCCGACATGTATCCCACGATAAAGGTGCACTACCAGAAAATTCCGCTAATATTCCATATGGCATCGCAATCATTAAAACCATAATATATCAGAAATCAGTAAATTTTAAAATCCAAAATATTCTTGATACAGTCATCCAATAACAGAATAGACAAGTTTATCAGTCCCCTAAATAACACCAAAAAGGAAACTGATACAAACATCTATCCTAAGATCATCCGCAAAAGTCCAACCCAGCTGACCGATCTGTGAGCCATCGCTTCTCTTGCCAGCACGCTCGCACGGCAGGAAAAGACTATCTCCAGAGCGAGGAGTCTACTCTAACGATCCTGAAAAAATAGGTTGCAATTTTGGGTGAGTTTGCGAACTCAGTGAGAAACCATCATCGATGGTTCACTCAAATCATGCATTACGCAAATTACGTACAGCACGACACAGTAAGATACAATTAATATATAACAATTTGCAGTAGCCTATAATAGTTTGCAGTATCAAATAACAATTCACAATAGCATATAACACTTTACAGTATCATATCACAATTTACAGTAAACCATGCCATCACGTAATTCAGTAATCGTCACAAAACAATTATTCATGTGTGTACAATGCATATGTGACTCTTTTTCCAGTTATTCAGTATTGTGCCCAAGTGCTAAGTCGAGATTCGATGGGGGCGCGTCGAGATTTCTCCCCTGGGCTCGAGGCGGTCGATCTGATGTTCGAGCTCGAGGCTCTTTTCAGTAATAATAGCAACTTGGGTCACATATCCATTATCTGATCATGCATTTATGCATGTATTGCAGTGTTCAGTAATTCAGTGTATGGCTATAAAAGCCCAGTATTGCATTTCTCAGTGTCATGCAGTAGTCTAGTCCAATACAGTAGAAACATCCCATTCTATCATATACACTTCAGTAATCATGTAATTTCACATTGACAAGTAATTCACATTGAGCATTTAGACAATCAAGAATTTGAGAAACCAACTAGGTTACTCACCTGTAACTTCCGAGCTACTGCCTAGAAGTTCCAGCAATTTCCGTGGAATGACGATCCAACGGCGCCTCTATAGCAGTAAAATACAGTCTCATTACTAGATGCTCAATTAAACAATTCAGTGATGCATATGTCTCAATGAAATTATGTACAATGCATGTTCACGATTTCCGGTGCTAAAACCCAATTTTGAACTCTTATGCCCCATTCTAATTCTTCGCTCAATTGATCGACAATAATTGATCCAATCCTAGAATCCAGTTCAATTTCCTCAATTCAAACTCCCTATAACAATTTCCTATTCATTGGATCAAAGCCTTTATTAAAAATCCCAATTAAAACTCCAATAGTCACAATTCAATACTTAGGTCACAATAGGAACCATAATTGACCTTAATCTCTATAAATCAATGCCATTTAAATTAAATTCTAACTTTCATAATTATCCTCAATTGTAGACATTTTTCCCTAGTTCACAATGAATCGAGAATCACCCCAATCGGAGGTCTATACCATAAGTTATGCCCAATAATCAAAAATCAATCCAATCGGAAATGCCCCTCGCCGCGACCTTGCGGCCTTCGCCGCGACGCATAAGGGTTGCTCGCCGCGGCGTAAAGGACACTCGTCGCGGCGTGCATCCTTCTCGCTGCTCTCGCCAAGCGTGAATTCCGTCTTTCGTCGAAAGCACTTAATTATTCGTCATGGCGGGTCGCGCCAGACGTCATGACGTCTGGTCGCGCCACCGTTTTCTCCGATCGCATTTCATCCATTTCTCACTCTAAAACCTCCATTAACACTCTCAACTACCCAAATCAACCATAATAAATGCCATAAATGCATCAGAAACCATTAATAACAACATTAAAGCCATAAATACTTACCAATCAAGCTCAAATCCACAAATCTCTCAAAATCACCGTAAACCCTAAAATGCTTCAAAATCCACGATTAACCACTCTCCAATCTTCTCAACCTTCATCCTCCACAAGAATCAAGTTGGCCATACACAATAAGAGGAAAACCACAAGAAATAGTCGAGATCTCTTACCAACGAAAGGGATCGACGTTCACCGTGGTCGGAGGAAGAGAAGAAGCTAGCTTTTTGCCTTAAGAAAATCCTCAATTCCAACCTAAGCTATTTATAGACATAGGTCTCCAAATCAGTTCAATTTTCAGTCTCTAAATTGCAATGGCTCAACATTTTTATTTTTTAACAGTATAACTCTAATTTTTCGATCGCCATTGGACAATTCTTTCAGTCTCATACGGTTAATCGGTCTGTCACTCGAAAATTTCCGGTCCGGGCATTTCTCCCGAATTTCCATAAAATTTCCTATAAGCACTATCAATTGCCAATCGCTCTTAAAATATTCTAAATCAGTCATTCGAGCCCAATTACTCTTAATTTCTTAATTAATCACGATCCAGTCAATTCAGTCAGTCCATGCTCAATTAAATTACCGGAAACCATGAATGCATGTACCTATGAATAAATGCATATGCAATAAACCTGTTCCTCTATGATCAGAGGCCAGTAACATGCTCAATTAGTGAATGCAATGAAACCTATCAGTCTGACCAATATCACCATAATGCCCTTGCTAACAGTAACGGGATGTTGCAGGGTAGGCTCAAATTATGCAAGTTTTGCCTTCTAATTAAACATGAGCAGTGGACCCGAAAGTTAGAGTTTGGAGAAAGATCTGAAATGGTTCATTGGGCTATGAAATTGGATTCAAATGGGTTATGGAGGTTTAAATCCCACAGAATAAGGCTACTTAAGTGAGTTTTGATAGTTGAATGTCTTGTGATGAAATTGATGGAGTGATACCCGAGATAGTCATGAATATGCATTGTACATATTTCATCTCATTCATGTGCATTATTAAACATTTATGATTGTTCAAATTGTGATATATGTGTATGTTAATTGTTATAGAGGAGCCACTAGAACGGCAACCTCCAGAAGTTGCTGGATCTTCCAGGCATTAGCTTCGGGAGAAACTTGTGAGTCAACCTAGATGATTTCCTAGGGTGGATTTGCTTTGAAATTGTATGATGTGTTAGCTTCCAATTATAAAGTAATTATAATTTGATTTGAATTCCGGACTTAAAGTCCGAGGAGATTGTTATGTGATTATGGTATTGGAAGTGCTTTGTTTTGCTTTGAAATCCTGTGTGATGCATGAATTCTCAACGAGAGTTGAATGCCGGACTTAGGTCCGATGATAATGAGTTTCTGATTAAATATCGCATGTGATTGCCTGATATGACATAATCCGTATGTGGTGCATTTCATAAAATGCATGCTCAGATAAAGGTGTTGTGATTTGAGTGGCCAATGAAGTGCTTCCACGTAGAGCTTTGCTCCGTCATATATGTTTTGTGTACAGAGCTATGCTCTGTGATTCTGTTCCGACTGAGCCCTATGGGCCAGTAATTGTGTATAAGTATGTGATGGGCATTCGGTCACAACATTAACAACGAATATGAGTCTCATGCATATGACATTATAAGATTGAATCCATTGAATGAATATTTGTGTAATATGTGATATGTGTGTTTGACCCGGTGAACTCATCAATGATGGTTCACTCATTGAGTTCACAAAACTCATCAAAATTGCAACGTTGTCTTTTTAGGACCGAGAGACGACTCTAACTACTAAAGAGGCTCTACTAGCCGAGTAGATTGTGGTTGGTGAGAAAGGTCATGGCTCAAAGGTCGATCAGCTGGGGCCCTTTTGAGTGGTTTAGATAACTTTGATGTACTTTCCTCATTCATGTAGTACTATTGTATTAGTTTTTTTGGTGATGTACATATGGATAATGTTGAAAGACAATGTAGACTTCGATTTTGTGAAATGCGATGAGGAAAAAGTTGGTTTTAAATATTGTGATTTTTTTATGATGCTTTTAGTGAATTGTTACCATGCCATATGAAAGGAATGTAGTGATCGATCGTAACGTGCCCTCATCGTAGGATATGTGCCGGAATGATCTTCGGGTGTCTCGGTGGGTACCCTGCGGTAAGGGGGCGCTGCAACTAGGTGGTATCAAAGCATGGTTTAGCATCTGTTGGGACTTATAGAAATGATAAGCATGAAATATCTTGAGTAATGCGGATAATGATTGAAGTTATCATTTGTTATAGGTCATCAGCCCTAGGTGATTAGATTGATCAACCAGCTGACCAAGGATCTGTCGGAGCCAGTAGACAGTCCTCGGTACCTCAATCCGAGGGGTTGCCTCCTAGAGTTTCCGAGAGAAGGGAGAGAAGGTATGATAGGCTACAGAAGCAGGGAGTTGTGGACTTTTATGGAAGCACAGACCCTGCTGAGTCCAAGGGATGGTTAGAGAGGATTGAGAGGGTTTTTGATTAGATGGACTGCGAGCCTGATGAGAAGTTTAACTATGTAGTATCATTAATGCAGGGCCTAGCTTACCAGTGGAGGAAGACTGTTCTAAGCAGTACCACCAGGCCTTGTCAATTGAAGTGGGAAGACTTCCTGAGAGTCTTCAGAGAAAATTACATGCCCAAGGTCTACTTGGAAATGAAGATGCAAGAGTTCTTGGAACTGAAGTAGGGCAAGATGTTAGTGGCGGACTATGAGGTCCAATTTAATGAATTGATGGGTTATGCTACCGTTCTGATCCCTATTGAAGAAGAAAAATGCAGGAGATTTTAAAATGGGCTTAATATGGAGATCAGAACAAGGTTGGTGAGGTCAGATATGGGCACTTTCACTGAGTTGAGAGCTGCCTCAATTAGAATTGAACAGTTGATGAAGGAGAAACAAGTAGAGACTGGGAAAGGGTCCAGAGGAAAGAGGCCTAGTGAGAGTCAGAGGAGTTCTGGCAGAAGCTTCAGTAAGTGCCAGAATATAGCAATCAGATCATCAGGTAGATTCAGGTAGTCAGGATCTAGCAGAGGCGAGTTGTCCTGACCGGCGATGGTAGAGGCTCACTGTAACCGTTCTCAATTTGTGAGTATTGCGAGAGGAGGCATGGTGGAGAGTGCTGGAGATCGACGGGAGCTTGTTTTAAATGTGGCTCCCTGGACCACTAAATTAGAGATTGCCCAAAGATGTTAGATATTCAGTTTGCTATCAGTGGGCGATTTGGGAGTAATACTACAGTTCAGCAGAGTAGAGGTGGTGGATCTGGACAGAGCGACCGAGGTAGAGGCAGAGGGAGAGCTGGAAGTTCTTTCTTGAGGACTGAGGGACAGAGTAACCGACCACAATCCCAGGCCAGGGTCTATGCCATGATCAGGCAGGAGGCCCAACACTCACCAGATGTGGTCGCAGGTGCGCTTCTTGTTTATGATTTGGAGGCATTTGCACTACTAGATCCAGGATCCACGCACTCCTTTATTGCACCGTATTTGACATATAGACTGTATTATGATAGGGAGTCACTACAGTATGGGTTAGAGGTGAGTACACCTCTAGGCAGTACTACTGTTATGGGTGAGGTCTGCAAGGGGTGCCTAATTAGGATTGATCAAGTAGAGTTGGTGGCTAACCTAATTGTATTGCAATTGAGGGAGATAGATGTTATCCAAGGCATGGATTGGCTCACTGCCCATAGGGCCATCATGAATTGCTACACCAAGGAGATAGTATTAGAATCTCCTGGTCGGCCTAGAGTAGTGTTCAGAGGAGTTAATCAGGCAGTGCCTGTTGGAGTTATGTAAATATAGTATCCTGGAAAGCAAGTGTATTTACATGTAACTTTATTTTCTTCAGTTACAGTTTTGTAATGAAAATATTTATTATTAATAAAACAAAAGAGTTTGGTTTTATCTGTATGAGCATTATATATCTGGTCATAAGGTTCCAAGATTATCTTGTAAGTAATATATATATACATAGAGATATATGGGAAACATGTATATTATTAGAATCTGAATTAATTGATTCACAGTTGAATAATCAAGTTGGTCGCTTGATTATGGTTTAGACTGTAGTGTTATGATTTATCTCCATATAAGTAAAGGAGGTTACTTCAAGGGAATGATGAGTTTCATATCATGATAGTAGTTGACTATCGATAATGGCACTATTAAATGAATCTGAAATCAAGTATGCTTTCAAGAATAAAGTGGGTTGTTACTTTAATCTTAAAACATACAACTTAAGCATGCTCTTATTATGAACCATAGTCTTGATGAGTGGTGAACTCATATATGTTTCATTATAATTCTTGATATGATAGAAATGGATTTTTACAGAGTATTAATCTAGTGTCTGCATGTTGGAATTATTAATTGAAACATGTATCAGGGAACATTCACTCAAATAAAGAGTTTATAGTGTTATCATCTCTTCTAGATGTTTTAAGGAATTTTGGTGATTAAACTGGCGCTAGTAGTTTGATGGACTAGCTACCCATCAAGTCTTAACACTGAGATGAGATCTTATGTGTTAACCACCATATAAAGTAAAATGAGAGATCTAGAAGGAAAAATCAACATAAGGGCAAAACGGTAATTTTAACTTTTGTTGTGCAGATGGCTATAATAAGTTTCTAAATAGGGTTTGCAATTGGACATATTCTCATAATATTTAATAATTCAAGAATTCAACTAATTTTTTTTAGTGGAATGACATTTAGTTAATAAGCTAGAATTAATTCCAATGAGATTGAATTAATTACGGGCTTATCGACTTAATTATCAAAGTCCAATAAGATTCCCCACTTGGCTTTAAGGAAGGTTATCAAGCTAAGTAAGAAATATAAATGGAGGTTAATTAGAAGCCCATAATTGAATCTTGGGCTTGGTCTAATTAAAGAAGCCCAAATGTACATTTAGTAATGGGCTTGGTTTTTTGGTTTAATTTAATTGATTAGATTAATTATATTAAAACAATTGTTTTAAAGAAGAAGATAGCAATTTCGGTTATTCCTAGGTTAAATGTGTAACCACACATTTGACATTAAAACGCTAAATAAAGATGGTCTTTATTATGGTTAATCATCATTAAATGGAGTTATGAACTTACCATTAAATGGTTTAATGGTTGTCTTTTAACGTTGGCTTGTAACCTATTTGCATTCATTAGATTAAAGATGAAAGTTGTACATTAGATAGACGATCTTCCTTCTTTCTTCTTGGCAAAAACGAAATTGGGTATTGAATTTTAGGTTATGGTCTTTTCAAATAGCCATCATAAAGATAAATGAAGATAATCTCATTTATTGGCTATTTTATGAGTGATTAATGAAAGAAGTGATGCATTTGATGCCTCTCTCTCCTTCCATCCATGCATATACGAAATTGGTAGGCAAGAAAGAGTTCTTGAATTTTCTTTACACTTTCTCTCCTTTCATGAAAGAGAGAATCGAAAATACTAATTGAAAGAGTTTCAATTTTGCTTCTTCTTCTTCTAAGAAAATCTCCTCCAAACATTTCTTCTCCTTTCCCACCAAAGGATTTTGTTAACCTAATTGTCCTTGAATAACAGGTGGTAAATCTAATTGGTTGAGGATACTACAACAAGGAGAAAGTAGATTACTAAAGGAAAAGAGTCAAAGGCAAAGGATTTGGATACACGAAGAAGGAGAGGATAGCGCAATGAGGATTTAAAGTCAGAATATAAGAGTCGGTAATACTCCTGATCTTGTTTATATTTTATTATCCTTATACCATATCATGTATGGATTGGCATGTTGATTTGGATTTGTTGCTTCCGCTGCAAGTAATGATTTCTTAAAAGTTTTGAAATCTACCGTTTTTTCAAACAAAGCATGTTTTCTTTTTCTGATCCAACAGTACCAGCCCGGATGATCTCATTCCTGAGAGCATTAAGGATGATGCAGGGAGGATGTGAGGCTTATCTAGCCCACATTATTGATACTAGGGTTGAGCAGAGCGTACAGGACATTCCAGTGGTTAAGGAATTCCGAGATGTATTTCCCGAGGAGTTACCTAGTTTACCACCAGATTGGGAAACAGAGTTCAAAATTGATCTGGTTATAGGTGCTACTTCTATATCCATTCCTCCATATAGGATGGCACCTGTGGAACTGAAGGAGCTGAAGGCTCAATTGCAGGAGTTATTGGAAAAGGGTTTCATAAGGCCCAGTGTTTCCCCTTGGGGAGCTCCAATGTTGTTTGTGAAGAAGGATGGGACTTTGAGATTGTGCATCGATTATAGGAAACTGAATCGGGTGACCGTGAATAACAAGTATCCGTTGCCTAGAATTAACAACTTGCTTGACCAGTTGTAGGGAGCTCAGGTATTTACTAAGCTGGATTTGAGATCATGGTATTATCAGTTGAAGATAGCAGAGGCTAATATACCTAAGAGTGCATTCAGGAGCAGGTATAGGCACTATGAGTTCCTAGTGATGCTGTTTGGGTTAACTAATGCCCCGGTAGCTTTTATGGCCTTAATGAATAAGGTATTTCAGCCCTACCTGGATCGATTTGTAATTATGTTCATTGACGATATCTTGGTGTGTTCAAAAAGTAGAAAAGAGCATGCTGAGCTTTTGAGAGTGATTTTACAGACTATGAGAGAGAAACAATTGTATGCCAAATTCAGTAAGTGTGAATTTTGGCTGAAGCAGGTGGTATTTCTGGGGCATATAGTGACTGGAGATGGCATACAGGTAGATCCAAAGAAGATAGAGGCAGTAATGAATTGGGAAGCTCCAAGAAATGTGTCAGAGATTCGAAGCCTCCTAGGATTGGCTGGGTATTATCGAAAGTTTGTCGAGAGCTTTTCTCTAATCTCAGCCCCTCTAACTAAACTTATGAGGAAGAATGTAGTGTTTAAATGGACTGAGGAGTGTCAGAAGAGCTTTGAGGAGCTGAAACGTTGGTTGACGACGACACCGGTGTTGACCATTCCATCAGGGATCGGAGGATATGTGGTGTACAGCGATGCATCGCATCAAGATTTGGGATGTGTACTGATGCATCGAGACAATTAAGGTCTCACGAGATTAATTATCTGATACATGATTTAGAGCTAGCTGCAGTTGTCTTTTCTCTAAAGATTTGGAGACGTTATTTATATGGGGAGACTTTCCAGATATATACTGATCATCAGAGTCTGAAATATTTGATGAGTCATAAGGAGCTAAACTTGAGGCAAAGGAGGTAGATTGAGTTATAGAAAGATTATGATTGTACTATTGAACACCACCCAGGGAAAGCTAATGTGGTGGCAGATGCTTTGAGCAGGAAGTCTAATGTTAGTACAGCTCAGATTCAGTTATCGAGGTTACCTAATCTGATTCATTTGAGAGCTCTAAATATAGAGTTGAATCTGGAGCAAGATGAGGCACTAATTGCTACTTTGAAGTTGAGGCCAATGCTACATGATAGAATCAGAAGATTTCAGAACAAAGATTCTGATATGGTAAAGCTTATAGAGAAAGTGAAGGCAAATCTGGAGTCTGAGTTTGAGTTGAGGGATGAGACTTTATGGTTGAGACATAGGCTATGTGTGCCCAATGTGGATGATTTGAGGAAGGAGATCCTTGAGGAAGCTCATATGGCTGCCTATGCTATGCATCCTGGTACTACCAAGATGTATAACACGTTGAAGCAACATTTTTGGTGGCCTGGAATGAAGAAGCAAGTAGCTGAGTATGTTTCTAGATGTATGACGTGCCAACAAGTGAAGGCGGAACACCAGGCTCCAGTAGGGAAGTTGAATTCGTTGCCCATTTCGGAGTGGAAATGGGAACGGATCACTATGAACTTCATCATGGGTTTGTCTAAGACTCCGAGGCAGCATGATGCTATTTGGGTCATAGTGGACTGGTTGGCTAAATCGGCTCATTTCTTACTAGTGAGAGAGAATAACTCACTTGATCAGTTGGCTCAGAAGTATGTGAATGAGGTGGTGAGACTGCATGGAGTACCTGTGTCCATAGTATCGAACAGAGATCCGAGATTTACTTCGAGATTTTGGAAGAGCATGCAGACTGCTATGGGAACTAAGTTAAATTTCAGTACAACATTTCATCCTCAAATAGATGGGCAGAGTGAGAGGACAATTAAAACTGTTGAGGATATGCTCAGGGCTTGTGTATTGGAGTTTAGGGGAGCTTGGGATCAATATATGGCATTGATTGAGTTTGCCTACAATAACCATTACCATAGTAGTATCGGAATGGCACCGTATGAGACACTGTACGGTAGGAAATGTCAGTCACCACTGTATTAGGATAAAGAGGGCTTGAGAATGGTGGAAGGCCCAGAGTTGATACAGGACACAGTGGATAAGGTGAAGTTGATCTGAAGCCGAACTAAAGCGGCTCAAGATAGGCAAAAGTGATATGGAGTACAGTGTAGGAGATAAAGTATTTTTGAGAGTGTTACCCTGGAGGGGAGTTTTGAGATTCGGTAAAAAGGGCAAGTTGAGCCCTAGGTACGTTGGTCCTTATGAGATCATTGAGAGGATAGGACCTTTGGCCTATAAGTTAGCTTTACCAAATGAGATGTCTCAATTGCATAATGTGTTCCATGTGAGTATGCTCCGAAGATACCGATCGGATCTGACGCATGTGATACCGACTCAGGAGATTGAGGTTGCTAGTAACTTAAGCTATGTTGAGGAGCCGATCAAGATTGTGGGATCACGGATTAAGCAGTTGAGGAACAAGGTTATTCCATTGGTAAAAATCCTTTGGAGGAACCACTCAACTGAAGAAGCAATATGGGAGACAGAGGAGCATATGAGGAGACAATATCCCCACCTATTCGAGCAAGCAGGTAAAAATTTCGAGGACAGAATTTCTTTAAGGAGGGGAGAGTTGTAACATCCCATTACTAGTGGGAAGGGTATAATGGTAAATGTGAGTGAATAATGAGAGTTAGAGATGCACTTCCATGTTCATGCATGATATACCATACACTTATACATGAATAGTGGATTTATTTGCATATGAAAATAATTGTATATGCATTCATGAATAATTCCGGGTATAATTGGATTGACCTATGAAGTTTTTTGAGTTATGGATGTTTTTACATTGAAAATATTAGTGATTGGTGGAAATATTGTATTTGTATATGTTGGTGAAGTTATGGAGTATTGAGAAAGATATATATATATAATAGGGAACAAGAAATAGTTATAAGAAGCTTTGGAGATAGTTGGATTGTAAAGATGACAGTCAAGGGAGTTATTTCAAAAGAAACTAAGTCGGAACTTGGGTATTGGGTAAGTGAAAAGTGTCACTTAGGCCTTGTACTCTAGCTAGGAGTAGGTTACTATTCTTTGAAAGTTGACAGGTTAAGGCTTGTCCAAGTCCTTGATTTGCTATCATCTTTCTAAAACTTCTCTCTTTGAAACACAAAGTTTTCCATCAAAATATCTTCTAAGAGACTTCTGTGTATTTCCTTTCTTTCACCAAACTTACTTTGCTATTGTTTCCTCTACCTAAAGAAAAACGAGAAGCTAGTCATTGTACTCAGAGAAGTACATAAAAACGAATGGAGTTTGGGGCTTGAAGATTTTGGAGTTTTCAGCAAGTATGTGGTAGAGAAATCCCTTGCATTTAGGGATTTTAGAAATAAAGTTGATAAATTACTGTCATCTGCATGGAAAATGTAATTTATGTGTTTGTTCATAAATAATGGGTAGTTAGGGAGAAATAAATTTAGTTATAGTGTTAAATTAGTTTTTGAGAAAACTTTTGGTGTTTTGGCGACGTAAAGTATTGAAAGTTAGAAAATCTGAAAAAAAAAATTCACTGAATATGTTTTAGTCTTTTAGCCATAACGTTTTCTCTGGTTGTTCAAACGAGATGATTCTTAATTCGGAGTAAACTAGGAATATATGGCTACAATTCGTATGAAGACATTGAATTTCAGTTTTTTCTCTAAGAGTCTCAAACGTTGCCACGAAGACGTTGAGAGTTGAGCAAAAATTCGTGTTCCAACTTTGGGAGGAAATCTGGACCTGATTTAGATCGATTCTGGCAAAGTTGCCTTCTGAAAAGTTGTAGATCTTTCTTTTATCTTTGCAACAGTATAAAGTTTGTAAATTTTAGATATCGGAGTAAAAAGTTATGATCTTTATAAGTGGATACATTCTGGACACAAAAAGTAGACGATAGAAATGAGACGATGGAAATGAGACGATAGAAAATCAGACGATGGAAATGAGACGAAAGCAAAATAGATTGGATTCTTTTGGTCATAACTTCTTCTCTAGACCTCCAAATGACCTGATTTTTGAAGCATTGGATTCCTAACACATTTCGTTATCTCTCCATAAAAATTTATGGATTTTGGTATTAAATTGAAAATTATTGATTGAATAAAATTAAGGGTATCGGTGGAAGGAGCATGAACTGGATATTTTACTAATTCAGTATTTTGATGAAATCTTGGTCTTTAGGACTCCAATCTAGGTGATTATTGATTTGTAGTAAACTAGAGTAATAGGGCTACGACTCATATGAAGAAGCTGAATCTTAATCCGGTCTCTAAGGTGTTCAATTTCTGGATGGAAGTCGGATATAGTACACTATTTTTTAGAGGAACAGTCCGAAAATGTTTGAGGCACATCTTTCAAATTACTGAACCAAATTGAGTGATTTTGGTGTCAATGGAAAGATAAAAGATATAGGAACACTTTTCTAGGAGAGAGTTTGCTCAAATTATGCAAGTTTTGCCTTCTAATTAAATGTGAACAGTGGACCCGAAAGTTAGAGTTTGGAGAAAGATATGAAATGGTTCATTGGGCTATGAAATTGGATTCAAATGGGTTATGGAGGTTTAAATCCCACAGAATAAGGCTAGTTAAGTGAGTTTTGATAGTTGAATGTCTTGTGATGAAATTGATGGAGTGATACCCAGGATAGTCATGAATATGCATTGTACATATTTCATCTCATTCATGTGCATTATTAAACACTTATGATTGTTCAAATTGTGATATATGTGTATGTTAATTGTTATAGAGGAGCCACTGGAACGACAACCTCCAGACGTTGCTGGATCTTCCAGGCATTAGCATCGGGAGAAACTTGTGATTCAACCTAGATGATTTCCTAGGGTGGATTTGCTTTGAAATTGTATGATGTGATAGCTTCCAATTATAAAGTAATTGTGATTTGGTTTGAATTTCGGACTTAAAGTCGGAGGAGATTGTTATGTGGTTATGGTATTGGAAGTGCTTTGTTTTGCTTTGAAATCTTGTGTGATGCATGAATTCTCAACGAGAGTTGAATGCCGGACTTAGGTCCGATGATAATGAGTTTTTGATTAAATATCGCATGTGATTGCCTGATATGACATAATCCGTATGTGGTGCATTTCATAAAATGCATGCTCAGATAAAGGTGTTGTGACTTGAGTGGCCAATGAAGTGCTTCCACGTAGAGCTTTGCTCTGTGATATATGTTTTGTGTACAGAGCTATGCTCTGTGATTCTGTTCCGACTGAGCCCTTTGGGCCAGTAATTGTGTATAAGTATGTGATGGGCTCTCGGTCACAACAATAATAACGAATATGAGTCTCATGCATATGACATTATAAGATCGAATCCATTGAATGGATATTTATGTAATATTTGATATGTGTGTTTGACCTGGTGAACTCATCAATGATGATGGTTCACTCATTAAGACTCATCAAAATTGCAACGTTGTCTTTTCAGGATCGAGAGACGACTCTAACTACTAAAGAGGCTCTACTAGCCGAGTAGATTGTGGTTGGTGAGAAAGGTCATAGCTCAAAGGTCGGTCAGCTGGGGTCCTTTTAAGTGGTTTAGATAACTTTGATGTACTTTCCTCATTCATGTAGTACTATTGTATTAGTTTTTTTGGTGATGTACATATGGATAATGTTGAAAGACAATGTATACTTCGATTTTGTGAAATGCGATGAGGAAAAAGTTGGTTTTAAATACTGTGATTTTCTTATGATGCTTTTAGTGAATTGTTAGCATGCCATATGAAGGGAATGAAGTGATCGATCGCAGCGTACCCTCATCATAGGATATGTGCCGGAATGACCTTCGGGTGTCCCGGTGGGTACCCTGCGCTAAGGGGGCGCTACATTATAAATCCCTAATAGGCATGTCCCCTTATCGGTTGATTTATGGAAAGGCTTGCCATTTACCTGTGGAACTGGAGCATAAAGCATATTGGGAAGTTAAATAATGCAATATAGACTTAGAATCTTCCGGCACGGAGAGGAAGCCGCAACTTCAAGAGCTAGAGGACTTGAGGCTAGAGGCATATGAACACTCTCAACTCTACAAGGAAAAGGCAAAATTGATGCATGATAAGATCCTTCAGAGGAAAAGCTTTAAGGAAGGGGACAAGGTCCTATTATTTAAGGCTCGGTTCACTTTCAAACATGGGAATTTCAATACTCGTTGGGATGGACCGTATTTGGTCATGAAGGTGCACAAATTTGGTATGGAAGAGCTTGTACATGAAGAAACTGGAACACGACTCAAGGTGAATGGACATCTCTTTAAGCTCTATCATGAGAACCAAAAACTACCATAAATATCAGGTTCTTCTCTCCTTCACTTGTTTCTTTACTTTTGAGTTTTCGATGTACTGTCTTTCTTAACAAGTATGGAGGAGAGCCGTTGCGATAGATAGCTTGTTTTATTTTCCTTTCTCTTTCTAATAACATTACCTTTTGTCTCTTCACGCCTTTATCTGTGTTTAAGTTTTTGCTTCAGTTTCATTAAGGACAATGTGTTGATTAAGTGTGGGGGAGCTGTTCCCATTGTGTTACTATTTGTTATGCTCCATGTTGACAATTTTGATGTGTTTGTTAGCCAATCTTGCATAATGTTACAAATTTTTAAACTTGGTGAATATTTTTCTTCCATTCTACTGCTCCTCGCCGCGGCGATCGATCACACGCCGCGGCGAGGTTAGTGATTCACGCACACACGTCGCGGCGTGCATTCTGCACGTCGCGACTTCCACCCTTTTTACAGAATGCTTGTGACAAAATTTTCCTCAATTCCAACTTCTTCCACATGAGACTCTTATCACTTTTATTTTTCAAAGACCTTATAAGTTTCAAAGTGGTACTTGAGTTTATGAAAATACCTTCCATTCTTTTAATGATAGTTAGTCTTGGCTAATTTTACTTTTGATATTTTCAACACAAAGTGAATGAAGGCATGTTAACAAAGTAGCACTTTACGTTTTTTAGACTTGAGATTGTCCATTGAGATATTACCCTTGTTGGAAGGATATTTGAGCCTAATTTTTTCTTCAATATTGTGTGCATCTACGTATTTCATATCTCTCTAGAACTTGTTTCAATTCTTAATCAAAGCTTTATGGACTAGAATTTTGTTGATGTGATAGAGGCATTCTTTCTTCAATCCTTTTCCCAAACACAGTCCTACAAACACTTATCACTTGCTAGCCCCTTGAGCCATTTTTATTTATGGGCACTTGCATGCATGTACCCCTACATGATGTCAGTAGTTTAATTTTATTAAAAAAAAGTGCTCCAAAAAGGGATAGAGAAATGCTTATCAATAAAAAAAGGAGTACAGGAAGAAAAAGAAAAGAAAAGAAAGAGCAAGAATAATTGAAGCAGTGTATATATGTCTTAAAAAAAGTGTCAATATTAGTTTATCTTTTGACATCCAGTTCATCATTTTAGTGCATGTGTTCATACCTTTTTCTTTCTTCCATCCTATCCATTCATCTAGCCCTCCATACATTACAACCCTAAAAAGTCCACTTGATCTTCAAAATTCTAGTTTTTGTAGTGGAAAAATAGAATTGATACAAGCTTATGGTAGAGAATGGATTAAGTAGCTTGAGAGTGAAATATACCCAATACATATGATGAGAGAGCAAACACTTTATCTTGAGTGACATCTCTTTTGTCCAATCTCCTGGATTGAATTCTTTTAGTGTTTGTTTTATTAGCAATCTTTCAATTTGCTTTGATTGAATTTTGAGGAAGTGATTTGTGCCAAGTTCTTGCTATTGTTTTGAGCATGGAAAAATCTTCTTTTACACTTGTATCTTTTTTACTCTTATGAACTTTGTCCAGGAGTACAAAGGTCTAAGTGTGGCAGAATTTGATTGAGCCCAAGTTTATTATATAAATTGGCTACACTTTTATAGTTTTTAATGTGCTTTTTGACTCTTAATTTGTGATTTTTGTGCTTTAATTATTCCCTTGCATGAGCTCATACTTTATACAATTTGATAGAGAAATTGTTGCAAATTGACATTAATTCCACCATAATTTTTCCAAGGACAATTGGTACTTCAGTAATTTGGAGATATCTGGAGCTCTAGAGCTCCAATAGATAGGATTCTTTTTGCAAATTAAAATAGAGACACGGGGCTACAAATGTTCTGAAGGAGAAGAAAAAAAATTAAGTCTCTAAGACTTTCAATTTCTTGAGTGAAGCTCTACGTAGTGTTCAGCCTCGGGTCTGAAGAGCAGACTTCAGTATTTTGGATATATCTTGAGTTATAGAGCTCCGATCGATCTGATTTTTGATGCGATGGATTCGTAAGACATAGAGGGACATTTATATAAAAGAAGGTTTTGTCAAATGGCTTCATTTACCTGATCGAAATAATAAGACAAGATGTCAGTTTTAAAGACCAATGAAGGGGCAATTTTGGAAGTTTACTTAAAGGGTTAAGTTTATAGGTTTACATGGAGGGACATGTTAGCGATCTAGGAATTGATCTTTATGCTTTTTGTATTTTTTTCTACAATAAAATCAAAAGTTAATTCACAAAATAGTAATTTAAACAAATTTAAATTCAAGGAGTAGGGAAGAAGATCAAACACTGTTTTTATAGAGGTTCGATGCTAAGACCTACGTCCTCTACCTAAGCTCCCACTTAGGATTTTACAAACCAATTTATTACACACTTTGTAGTTCAGTGTGAACTCTTACAATGCCGTTTGATTTCCGGCTCAAGCTACCTTTACACTTGATTTGTCTTCCGGCACAAATCCTACCAATACCGCTTGATTTCCGGCTTAAGCTACCTTTACAAATGATTTGTCTTCCATGCAAATCCTACCAACACCACTTGATTTCGGCTCGTTACCTCACACGTGACCTACCACTAGTCACTCAATTTGTAAAAGAAATAGGATAAAGATCTAAGAACAAGTGCTCAATACAAATGTAAACAAAGTAAGAACAATGATGAGCAATTTGGAGCAAGATAAGAGTATTTTGGCTTCTAGAACTTATGTCACCTCTTCATCAATCATCCACCCTTTATATAAGAAGAAATATAGCTGTTGGGACTTATTCTAGCCGTTGCTAGATTGAAATGACCGTTCCTTAATAATCTCCCTTCCATTTTTGGCTAATTGGACCGTTGGAATTAATGTGATGTACCCATAAGTCGACTTGTCGAGTTGTATAAGTCGACTTGTGACCATAAGTCGACTTTTCGAGTTGTATAAGTCGACTTGTGACAACATTTTATGTAAACTTGCATCTCCGCTCTTCTATAAGTCGACTTGTGATGTGTAAGTCGACTTGTGGTCCACGATAAGTCAACTTGTATGCTGTTAGTCGACTTGTGTAAGCTTCAACGGTAATATCCACTCAAATCTTCTATAATCTTCATTATATAAGCCTCTTTCACTTATAGGAAACTTCCATCTTGATTCTTCAATGATTAAACACTTGCCCATCTTGATTTGTACAATTCTTTCATTGAATATCAATACTAAAATACCTGAAACAATTTCTTAACCAATTTTATACATTTTATTATTATCAAAACATAAGTGGAATTAATTTTTCAACCACCATTGGTCCAACAATCTCCCCCTTTTTGATAATGACAAAATACTTAGAAATTGTTTAAGAAATGAAAACAAAGAAACATTGATCAAGGTTTTTATACCTTGTCATTTTGGTTAGAAGTCTCCTCGATCATATAAATCATTGAATTTTAATAACCTTGAAAAATCAATTAAAATTTTAACAAACTCCCCCTTAATCAAGTAACTAAAGAAAATCCAATTTCTCATTTTTCTCCCCCTTTTTGTCATAATCAAAACAACTAATACAAACCAACAAAAGATGAAATATCACAATCACATTAAATAGAGAAACAAGTCATCAAACACAAATAGTCTCAAATCAAACACACTCCCCCTCAATCAAATGACGGTGACTAAAAGATACCAATTATCAATTTCCAATATTACTCCCCCTTTTTGTCATAATTAAAAACCAATATGAAAAATGAAAAATAGTCGCAAATGCAATCCATAAACAAACAAAATAACAAACACAAATAAAGGCAATTGTCATAACATAACAATAGTCATTACGGAGAGTGAAAAGAAGAATAGGTTTTAAAGAATCCATGTAGACATAAGTCGACTTGTTACGGACATTTCACCAATTAGTTGACTTAGACATCCATAAGTCGACTAGAATATACCAAGACTCAATTCAATCACATTTCAGCCTAAGTGTAAATGATGATGGAATCTTTGTTGTTGTCTCCACTTATATGCCTTGAATATCTGCTATCAATGTACCATGTGCTTGGTTGATTTTCATTCCTTGCTTGTACCTACAACTGAAACATCCTTTCTTCTCATTGGTATCCAAGCCATCTTGGGTCCATTTTGGTTAGCCATATAAACCACATTAGAAGGTGTTGTACCTTTTACCACCCAGATTTTCTTTGTAGCACCCCACACCCGACGAGACCCGAACCCGATATCGACGGTGATATCCGAGCCCGTGACTCGCGATGGTGGCGTACTAGAACAGTCACTACTTTTTAAAACTCGATATGACATTTTCTTTTCTTACGAAAACAGTTAAGTGCGCAAAACAATAATGATTTGGCCCAATTATAACAAAACATTTGCAATTACAAAACAATTTCAATTATAAACCAATTTCGGTTATACCATACAAGTACACATAATTCAAAAGGGCCCATCAAACAATTCACTACTCTAATGCAGATGTGGCGACACCGATCCCGACCGATACTACGCCTTGCTAGCGGTAGACATACTCCGTGTGTCTAACGGGTACTCTTCACTTCTGAAAAATAGATGCAATGTTGGGTGAGTTTGCGAACTCGGTGAGAAACCATCATCGATGGTTCACCCAACTCATGCATTCACAATCATATACACATAACACACAAGAGCACTTACGGTAATATCACATGCAATTTCCTTATTCACATTTCACGGTCATTCACGGTCAATTTACATTTTCATCAGTCATATACATATGCAATGCCCATGAGACACTTTCAATTTTCGTTTCGTTGTTGTGACCGTATACCGATCATTTACGTTGAGCGGTGGCTCTGAAATCGTTGGGCTTGATATGCCTGCGGTGAGCCCGAGGCTTTATCGGTCGTTGGACACGAGGTCTGTCGTTGAGCTTAAAGCTCTATCATATACATTGGGCATGATGTGCCTGAAAGCCCGAAGGATGGGCATAATGCATTGAGCTCGTGGCTCTGCATACGTTAGTACCACCGGTCACAACTACTATTATCGATCATTTACTATGCATGAATGCACATGTCACTTTCAATTTCCAATTATTGCATTTCTATTTCCAATTTCAATTTATTACTATTTCGATCATTTCCCAATGTCCTCGAACTTTTAGTCCCAGTATTTCATTCCTATGCTTTTACATTTCATTTCATTAACACATTTACAATCCAATTTACTCATGCATTTACACATACTTATTCACATTTGCACTTCATATCACAATCCAATATTTGAACACCCATGGTTCAAATCAATCAAATCACTCAATCACATATATCCATCCTTGCTTCCTCATGGCAATCAATGCATATAATTAATAAAAAATAAGGTTGAGAAACCAACTAGGTTACTCACCGCACTTCCGAAACTACTGACTGAAGTCCCAATATCGTCAAGTGGAGTGTCGATCCATCGAACCTCTATGTCAATCCAAATAATTCACATTACCATTTTGGCCAATATCAATTCAATAATACATATTTAACAAATACGATAAATACTATACATGTTATGACATTCCCAATCCAATTCCGAATTCCTCAATTTGATCACTCTCTTACTAATCCATAACACTTTCAATTATAATAAACCAATTTACCAATTTCCATAGTCTATAATCACATTTCAATTAAAATCATATTCACTAATCATTTGTCATTCGATCCCGATAATCATCTGATTCAAATTCCTAATTTCCATTCTTACCAGTTCAATAGTCGTAGTCTCCAAATTCCAATTAATTTCTAGGAAACCAATTATTTGAAATCAGTCTTAAACTCATTACTTGTAAAAATCATCTTATAATCACTTAATTTCATTTCTTCTAGATTGAAATTCCTATTTTCTCAAATGCCACTTTGATCCATAACCAATCCAATTTAAATCCCAAAATTCTCCAAATTCAAAAACCTCAAAATCTCATATTTGGAAATCAGTCTCCCTCGCCGCGACGTCCGATCCTTCGTCGCGGCGTAAAATCCGCTGCTTGTCGCGACGTATGCTGCCGCTCGTCGCGACGTGCGGCCTACAACCCGTTCATCGCGGCGTACGAATTAAAAATCAATTATTCATCGCGACGTGCGAGTTAAAGGGGCTCGCCGCGGCGTGTTCATCACACGTCGCGACGTGCGAACCCAGAAACTCGTCCGAAACCCAGAAATTTTGCAGATCCTCTGATATAAATCCTCCCAAATCCATTCTAAACACTCTCAATCAGTTTTAAACCTTAAACCCAACTTATTTCTATCCTCAAAACATCATTTAACTCATTTTTCATCAAAAACCCAAATCAAAACAAACAAAAACCCTATCATCGAAACTTTCTAACTTTCTAACCAATTTCTTACTCACATATATGATCAAATCAAACGATTTAACTCATAAACACATAGAAACTTACCTGATTCAAGCTTCAATCCTTTGAAAATCCTTCAAGAACTCCAAATCCCAAGTTTTTCTCACCCACGACCGTCGATGATGAGAAATGAACTTTTTAGCTTATATCTTAAGCTTATATATATATATATATAAGATCATCTGCCACATGCCCAATTCTTAGGGTCTAACAAATCCGATTCTTATTCTATTTTTCTCCCAATTTCGCAATAACATAACTAATAAATCCTGAATTTACAATCCCAATCATTCCATATCACTTGCCAATCAATCTCGGACCCGGAATCAATTAAATCAGTCACTAAGCCAATTTTTCAGTCCGGATTCATTACTTTAAAATTTCTGAAAAAAATTCCCATAAATTCACAAAATTAGGAAATACCAATTCCTATACTCACATTTCAATTTCCATTTCTCTGAATTCCATTTCATTCCAATTTCATATTCAAAACCCAATTATACACTTACTAAATATCCAATTTTCACAAACCAATTCTCATATGTACAATTTTGATAAATTCCCAATTGCACAATTAAGCCAATTCACATCGGACCAATTATAACCAATTTCCAATTTCACAATCAAGTCGGGAATTGTCATACATGTATGTACATATATATATACTTATGCAGTCAATAATCATTTATCAATGACTATCAAAATTGTAATGCATGTGCAATGCAACACTCTGCCTGTACCAAATCCTAACCCGATCCAAATTACCAATCTACCCGTCACTCCGATAACGGGATGTTACAATTCTCCCCTCCTAATAAAAATTTTGTCCTCGAAATTTCATATACGATTTATCACCAAGTTAGGGGAGTCTTTTCGATCATAGATTCTCTGATTTCCACTTATTTACTATCTGAATAATTTCATCAAATCTTTCTTAACCTATATTGCCCTTTTACACACAATTTATTACTTCCAAAATCGATAACATATATATCGGATCCTAACAATATTTTCCAATTCAGTCTTTGTAACATTTTGGGATCCGAATCATCTTTTATGATTTTAGACGGACTTGCTATTTTAATCACACTACAACTGCTTACTTACCTCTTTTTCCTTTCTTAAACTCTATACTGTTTAACGATTTCTTTTTGATTACTCGTAATTCTTTATATCCAATACCAATGCTACACACATCCGATCATATCAATATTTCCTATTTCTGTCCATATAACACTTTACAAATCCATTTATCTTTTAGGTTACCACTGACTTGTCAATCCATAAATCGATTCACAACACGGTCACATCGAGGCCCCTAATAACAAATTTCATTTCCCATTTACCTGTTATCTCAATCAATACATAGATTGGCCAAGGTGACACATTTAGAAACATTCTCTGTATCGTTTAACTTATTGCATCTCTCCAATGCCAATTTCTAATCTCATCAGGTTTCAACAGTTTCGGTAATCATTAATTTAATTCATTCTCATCAACTTGAATTTCTTAAACCATATTACTAATTCAAACACCTGTCAATCTTAACTTAAATCATCCAGGGCCTCTAATTAAATTAGGTCCTGATCATTTTACTATCCGAATGAACAACTCCTTTTTAGATATAAAACCTTTCATACACTTTTCAAATGATATCTCCAACGAAACACAATCAATCTTATCTATGCATCAATCTCATAATCTTATGAACTCCAAACCTATATTAGTTTCACACTGATAACACACAGTCAACCATATAGGTCAAACATACTCATAATCTTTCAACGTCACATTTTACTTTCATTACACTTTTAATACACTTACAAATCCTTTCATGAGTTTTACTCAAATTTCCTAATCGATCACATTACTCATTTTCTTTACAGCCTAATCTATTCACACATTTCTCGATACTATCCACTATTCAAAATTCTCGATTCGGATTTTGCCATGCTTTCAATACACCTCTCGCACACTCGATGTGGAATCCCCGATTGCTAATCGTTCCTTTTACACTTTACCAACTCGACGGTTTCGTATAATCTTTCATCGGTTTCATAATCTTATCATCTAATTATTTGCTTCCTTATCAAAATTGGAAACATTCAACACATAATCCTTTTTCCCAATTTACTCATATAACTTAATCATTATTACTTTACAAACGATATTCATCCAAAACATTTTCTGTACAAATAGAATCTTCAAACTTTTCACAACACTTTCCAATACACTATTCAATACAATAGATTTTAAGTCATCAAATACCAATGCAGCCCATAAGCTTATAATGATCTCCATACATAGAATCTCTTTACATTTTCCAATAGATCACATTATCATCTTTACAATTCATTTCATATTATAACACCAATTCAATTGATAGGATCAATACTCGAATTGAACATTTCTCTAAGTATCTCTTCTTACAATCATTTGTCATACACTTCACATATTTTCCTTTTAAAACTTTCCTTATCATTTACAATCGAAGACCTTTACCAATTTACGGATGTATCCATTATACAATCAATCCTATTATAACTCCAAATTCTTTATATACTTATCCTTTACAATTTCACATTTATCACTTCTATTTGCATTTAATCTCCCAATACCATGTTCAATAATAATAATTCATCCAATAATTATTCTACCAAGATCAAATTCACTCTTATAAAACTTACATGTCAAACAATTTCCTCAATCGTGCCAATTTCTCTTATTCACTTTTCAAATGTATTCAATCGATCATCATCCACTTTGAACACAATTTAAACATTTCACTCTAAACACAAGTAAGATATGTTGCTCTTCAAGAGCATAATGACTCTTCATATCAATAATCAATTTATATCATTTCCTAATTATCGGTTGTCTCCAATGAGGAACAAATTTTCTCACGATCTTTCTCCATTTCATCAAATATATTTTGACACACATTCTTTTACACCGGATTCTCCATATTTCAATTTATTCACTATCATTTCAAACAAAATTTTCAAAACCACTTTATACTTTTCGATATTCACACAAAATATATCTGACCCGATATTCTCCTCAAATCACAACCGATATCCTTTTCTTTGTCAATACTCCTATTACACAATCAAACTCTTTACATTATCGTAACACATACTTTCTTAATAACTTATTCTATTTTTCCTCTCCTAAAAGCGACTTTTCATTTATTTCACATTTTCTCCAATTTGTCTTTTCATTTCTAAACTTTTCAATTTTAATCATCTAATCAACTTAATTCCATTCAGGAAATTCTTCTTTCAATTCCTAATCATCAACCGTCATCACATTTCTTATCGATTTCAATTATTCACAATGTCTGTGACGATCAATCTATACCATAATCCACATAACCAAAGCATCTCTTTTGATACCGTTCATTAAGGTACATACCATTTACAGGTATTACATTAATTTACCACTTAGTCACTTACGCTAAAGACACTTCAATCTCATTTGATCTTTGACCACCTTTTTCCTTTTCGCACCTATCCTCGATCATGAGGCTTTTCCTTACCAACATCCTAATTACAATCTCAATTCATTTCCAAATATCACTATAAACACTTTTGGTTCTTACTCTATCTCACATGAACTTTTAACTATTTGACTTGGCGGTTATCCACTAATGCACCAATTGATTTCCGACATCATTTCCATTTATCAGGTGTGCATTCGCATAGGCAAATCCGCTGACCTTAACAACTTTTTACTTTTTCTTCTCTCAATACTATTTTCTCTCATTTCGATCCTTTCATCATTTTGTTTTACGCAACCACACTCAAATCCGTATCACAAATATACATTCATTATTGCTTTCTCACTTAACATATTCAAATTCTAGGTCATAGACCTCCAATCATAACTCCCATCACGCTTCCGTTGCGCAACTCTGATCATAAAACATTTTATTTGCCATCTTTCACATATCTCTATATTTCTTCTATCACTTCACAACTACACATATACAATTCACATCTACTTCCCATTCACAGATTTTTCCAATATCACTCTAATGTCGTATTTCATAATACGCCTATCAATACCAATACACTAAATCTCCAATCATCATATCGCACCGTATACTTATTCTTTTTCTTTGATTTCTACAATTTTCATTTATCACATTTTCCCATATCATCTTTTCCTCACTATTTCTAACCACTTAAATCACTAGTATGAAGCTCATGTATGAGACTCATATGCTAGACAGGGATCGATCGTCACTATCTGCCGAGACATAACTTATATGCATGCACTTTGACACATTTGTCTCGTAATGCCCATGTAAGATTGTATACGGGCTCGATACCACAAATGTAGCACCCACACCCGACGAGACTGAACCCGATATCGACGGTGATATCCGAGCCGTGACTCGCGATGGTGGCGTCTTAGAAACGATCATTACTTTTAAAACTCGATATGACATTTTCTTTTCTTCTGAAAACAGTTGAGTCATGAAAACAATAATGATTTGGCCCAATTATAACAAAACATTTGCAATTACAAAACAATTTCAATTATAAACCAATTTCAGTTATACCATACAAGTACACATAAATCAAAAGGGGCCCACTGAAACAATTCACTACTCTAATGCAGATGTGACGACACTGATCCCGACCCGATACTCTGCCTTGCTAGCGGTAGACATACTCCCGTGTGTCTAACGGGGTACTCTTCACTTCCTGAAAAATAGATGCAATGTTGGGTGAGTTTGCGAACTCAGTGAGAAACCATCATCGATGGTTCACCCAACTCATGCATTCACAATCATATACACATAACACACAGTAGCACTTACAGTAATATCACATGCAATTTCCTTATTCACATTTCACAGTCATTCACAGTCAATTTACATTTTCAGTCAGTCATATACATATGCAATGCCCATGAGACACTTTCAATTTTCGTTTCGTTGTTGTGACCGTATGCCTGATCATTTACGTTGAGCGGTGGCTCAAATTGTTGGGCTTGATATGCCTGCGGTGAGCTGAGGCTCTGTCGATCGTTGGACTGAGGTCTGTCGTTGAGCTTAAAGCTCTATCATATACATTGGGCATGATGTGCCCTGAAAGCCCAGTGACGGGCACAGTGCATTGAGCCTGTGGCTCTGCATATGTTGGTACCACCGGTCACAACTACTATTATCTGATCATTTACTATGCATGAATGCACATGTCACTTTCAATTTCCAATTATTGCATTTCTATTTCCAATTTCAATTTATTACTATTTCGATCATTTCCCAATGTCCTCGGACTTTTAGTGCAGTATTTCATTCCTATGCTTTTACATTTCATTTCATTAACACATTTACAATCCAATTTACTCATGCATTTACATACTTATTCACATTTGCACTTCATATCACAATCAATATTTGAACACCCATGGTTCAAATCAATCAAATCACTCAATCACATATATCCATCCTTGCTTCCTCATGGCAATCAATGCATATAATTAATAAACACATAAGGTTGAGAAACCCACTAGGTTACTCACCGCACTTCCGACTACACCGAAGTCCCAATATCGTCTGTGGAGTGTCGATCCATCGAACCTCTATGTCAATCCAAATAATTCACATTACCATTTGGCCAATATCAATTCAATAATACATATTTAACAAATACGATAAATAATATACATGTTATGACATTCCCAATCAATTCCGAATTCCTCAATTTGATCACTCTCTTACTAATCCATAACACTTTCAATTATAATAAACCAATTTACCAATTTCCATAGTCTATAATCACATTTCAATTAAAATCATATTCACTAATCATTTGTCATTCGATCCCGATAATCATATGATTCAAATTCAATTTCCATTCTTACTCATTCAATATTCAGTAGTCTCCAAATTCCAATTAATTTCTAGAAACCAATTATTTGAAATCGCCTTAAACTCATTACTTGTAACAATCATCTTATAATCACTTAATTTCATTTCTTCTAGATTGAAATTCCTATTTTCTCAAATGCCACTTTGATCCATAACCAATCCAATTTAAATCCCAAAATTCTCCAAATTCAAAAACCTCAAAATCTCATATTCGAAAATCAGTCTCCCTCACTGCGACGTCCGATCCTTCGTCGTGGCGTAAAATCATTTCGTTTCGTCGCGACGTCGTTGCCGCTTGTCATGACGTCGACCTACAACCCGCTTAAATCATGGTGTGCAATTAAAATCAATTATTCATCGCGACGTGCGAGTTGAAGGGGCTCGCCGCGGCGTGTTCATCACACGTCGCGACGTGCGAACCCAGAAACTCGTCCGAAACCCAGAAATTTCGCAGATCCTCTGATATAAATCCTCCCAAATCCATTCTAAACACTCTCAATCGGTTTTAAACCTTAAACCCAACTTATTTCTATCCTCAAAACATCATTTAACTCATTTTCATCAAAACCCAAATCAAAACCAACAAAACCCTATCATCGAAACTTTCTAACTTTCTAACCAATTTCTTACTCACATATATGATCAAATCAAACGATTTAACTCATAAACACATAGAAACTTACGATTCAAGCTTCATCCTTTGAAAATCCTTCAAGAACTCCAAATCCCAAGTTTTTCTCACCCACGACCGTCGATGATGAGAAATGAACTTTTTAGCTTATATCTTAAGCTTATATATATATATAAGATCATCTGCCACATGCCCAATTCTTAGGGTCTAACAAATCTGATTCTTATTCTATTTTCTCCCAATTTAAATAACATAACTAATAAATCCTGAATTTACAATCCCAATTATTCCATATCACTTGCCAATCAATCTCGGACCCGGAATCAATTAAATCAGTCACTAAGCCAATTTTTCGGTCCGGATTCATTACTTTAAAAATTCTGAAAAAAATTCCCATAAATTCACAAAATTAGGAAATACCAATTCCTATACTCACATTTCAATTTCCATTTATCTGAATTCCATTTCATTCCAATTTCATATTCAAAACCCAATTATACACTTACTAAATATCCAATTTTCACAAACCAATTCTCATATGTACAATTTTGATAAATTCCCAATTGCACAATTAAGCCAATTCACATCGGACCAATTATAACCAATTTCCAATTTCCAATTTAACAATCAAGTAGGGAATTGTCATACATGTATGTACATATATATATACTTATGCAGTCAATAATCATTTATCAATGACTATCAAAACTGTAATGCATGTACAATGCAACACTTTGCCTGTACCAAATCCTAACCCGATCCAAATTACCAATCTACCCGTCACTCCGATGACGGGATGTTGCATTCTTAATCTTAACACATCTCCTAATACTTTTACATGCAATTTCTATATGACCATCTTTCAAGCATCTAGCACATTGAGCAACTTTTCCATCCTTGGTAAATTTGGAAATTAAAGAACAATCTCTATTATAAGGATCATATCCCAAACCATGTTTAGAAATAGAATATCTTTGTAAAGACAACATCTCTTCAAACTTTGCATTTCCACCAGCAAATTTTCCAACCACATAAGAAAATTCCTTTCTAAGTCTATCAAGCTCACAAATAAGATTTTCCTTTTCAACAAGACATGCAGAATGATCTTCTTTAGGACTATCTAAATCATCAATAGTCTCATGTAAGGCACTATTTTCAACAACCAATTCTCTTATTTTCTTTCTCAATTTCTTTTTGATTTCAATAACTTCTTCAAAATCAATTTGCAAAGCATTAAAAGACTCTATAAGATCTTGATCAAAGAAAGTTACCTCATCTTCATCATCACTTGTTGAGGAGCTATTGGCCATAAGCGCTAGGTTGTTTTCATCATTGCTTTGATATGCTTCCTCATCATCACTCCACGTGGCTATAAGGTTAGCTTTATTTTTCCCTTTGTCATTTTTCTGGAGATTTGAATTTGAGGATGAGCTTTTCTTTTCGTCATAACCCTTGGATCTTCTTTCCATGGCAAATTTCTTCCTTTCTCCATTTCTTCCACCATTTAATTCCTTCCTCCGATTTTGAGAAGTCCTTGAATTTTCTCAAATTTAAAAGTACATTGCCATTTCTTCATCATCATCTTCTTCATCTATTTCTTCATCACTTTCATCAAGAGAAGAAGTATTAGCTTTTAAAGCAATTGACTTTTTTGACTTACCTCTACCTCCTCTGGATTTGAGAATGATCTTATAGTTGATAAGTGATCCCACCAAGGCGTTGAATTCCAGATGATTGAGATCTTTGGATTCCATAATTGCTGTGACTTGTGAGTCCCATTCTTTCGGTAGTGAGCGAAGAATCTTCTTCACCTTCTCGCTATCCGTCATGTGCTTTCCAAGGTTGCCTAATTCATTTATGATTTCTGCAAAACGATCAAGCATAATGGAAATAGACTCACCTTCCTTCATGACAAACATTTCATAGTCATGAAAAAGCATGTTGATCTTTGTTTCCCGGGCTTGGTTGGTTCCTTCGTGGGTGATGCGAAGTCTTTCCCACATTTCTTTCGCGCTGGTACACGAGTTAACTCGGTTTCTTTCCTCAACCGTGAGAGCGCAATAAATTAACTTCATTGCTTTCGCGTTGATGTAAGCTTGCCTCCAGTCATTGTCATCATATTCCAGCTCCGTTTTTAACTCACCATTTTCTTTTAACGGTGGTTGTGGACCAAAGATAATTATCTTCCAATATTCTACTCCCTCGCTAATGATGTGGTACTTCATAGGATTTTTCCAAGAAGAATAATTAGTACCATTAAATAAAGGAGGGCGATTATTAGTATTACCTTCTTCCGCTAAGTTATTGTGTGCCATCCCCGGATACTTCTGCTCTGATACCAATTGTTAGTGATCGCAGCTCTGTCGATTCGACCTTACGATCGATCCTTGGAAACCGGTCAAATAAAATAAATTCCAAGATTGCTGTATAGAATGCAACCTCGGGTCGTCTCACTTAACTGGAACAAAATAAAAATGGTCTAATCTAGCCTAAATGTCAAAAATTGCAATTGAAGTTGATAAACAAGGGTTTAGTATTTTTGTCAAAACTGGAAAAGTAATCAAAACTGGACAAAAAGTATAAAAGAATATTTTTGGGATTTTTGAAATAATGCAATAAACAAAGAATCGGATAAAATCAAATTGATAAAATCCTCTTGAAAATAAGGATCAGGCTATCACAGTTCAAAAATAGTTTTCGGGGATACAATCCACTAAGTTTCGAAAGATCAACCCTAAAGGACTCTTTAGGTCCAAAGATTTAATTAATGAACTCCATCATTTAAATCTTTGTTAAAAACCTTAGTGTGACAATTGGACAAGCAAATGCAATTGGTCAAATGAATAAAACACAACAATCTCAATCAAACACAACTAGGCAGATTAAAACCGTGAATGCAGTATCCAATGACATATATGAAACTATCATATATTAAGCACAAAACATTCTACAAATCACTTGTCCAAATTTCAACATAGTATCAACACACGGTTAAACTATAACAATGCTAATCTAAATATATCGATGCAATCCTCTAACTCGAAGTTTACACAAATATACTAGACTTGAGATATTAAGTGATTACTCCCTTGAAGCTCTGTAAACTCAAGCCATTGCTACATCTTCAAGAGGAAGGTTGAAGCAGCTACGCGTGACTTCGGTCGATCCCTCGGATCTTGGAGAATGAGCGAGGCTCATGTTTGCGAAAGGCGATGGCGGTGATGATGGCGTGTGGTGATGATGGTGGGCGATCTTGAAAATCAAGGTCTTCTCCTCCAGTCTGCGTGGATTTAAAGTCTCTCATGACCTAAAAATAGCAAGTCTTATATGATGGATCATGGGCGGGTTGGAGCAGTGAGATGAAATTTAAATCGGTATCTCTGCTTACATCGTCATGACGAACAAGATAAATGAATTAAACTCGTCGTGACATGTGCACTCAAATCGCTTTCGTCGCGTCGTGTGAGATGCCATCTTGTCATGACGTCGCGGAAGGACTGATTGACTTCTCGTTGACTCCTTTGTTCTGCAACAAAACAATAACAACAATATGCGTATCAATTGTCCCAATAAAACTATGGAAAATAAGTATCAAATCATGACAATTTCTTGACAAATTGAGAATTGAAAGAACTCGAGATGAGGAACCAATTTAAGCACAAAATCATCAATCAAGAGTCAATACATGCATAGCGACTATGAAAATGCAGCCAATTTATAATATAAACTTGGCTCAATCAAATTCCCCACACTTAAACCTTTGTACTCTGAACAAAGTTTTACAAGAGTCAAGAAGAGTGCAAGAGAAAAAGAAAATATCTACCCATGCTCAAAACAATAAAAGGAAATTGACGCAAGTTACTTCCTCAGAATTCAAACAAAGCAAAATGAAAGAGTGCTACTAAAATAAACATTGAAAGAATCCAAGTACAAGAGATTGAACAAAAGAGAAGCACTCAAGGTATAGTGTTTGCACTCAGCTCACTTGTGTCTAGGGATATTTTTCTCTCAATCTACTTAATCCACCTCCTACCATAGGCTTGTGTCAATTCTATTTCTCCACCACAAAAACTATCATTTTGAAGATCAATAGGACTTTGAGGGTTGTAATGTACGGAAGGCTAAATAAATGATGAAGTAGAAGAAAGAAAAATATGAGCATATGCACTAAATGCAAACTAATGTCATCAGTAGAATTCAAACTAAACAGTTGCATAAACTGAGTGCAACATTATTCTTTTCATTCTTTTTCTTTTCTTCTGCTTTTTTTTTTTTTTTTATTTATGATTTTATGAACATTGTAGAGACATTGTCCCTTTCTGGACACACAAAACTTTTTTTTTTTTACAAATATTTTTTTTTTTGTTTTTGACATAGGCAAAATAACTAATGACATCACAAGAATATGAATGCAAATGCTCATAGCAGGAAAGCTCAAAGGGCTAGCAATGGATAAATGTGTAGGGACAATGTTTAGGAAATGGGTTTAAGAAGGAACGCCTCTATCACATCAACAAAAATCTAGTCCATCAAGCTTCGAGTAAGAATTGAAACAAGTTCTAGAGAAGGATGAAATAAGTAGATGCACACAAAGATTGAAGAAAAGAAATTAGGCCCAAATATCCTTCCAACAAGGGTATTATCTCAATAAACAATCTCAGGTCTTAAAAACTTAAAGTGCTGCTTTGTTAGCATACCTTAATTCACTTTGAACTGAAATCATCAAAAGTAAAATGAGTCAAGACCAACTATCATTAAAAGAATGGAAGAGATTTTCATAAACTCAAGTACCACTTTGAACTTATAAGGACTTTGAAACACAAAAGGTACAAAAGTTTCATGCGGAAGAAGTTGAATTGAGAGAAATTTTCATTCTGCAAAAATGGGTGGACGTCATGACGTCAAACATGCACGCCATGACGTCTGGTGATGAATGTGAGCCTCGCATGGCGTGTGACTGTCAGCCGAGACGAGGAACAATGAGAATGACGACAAATTTTAAATTTACCAAGTTTTTACCAATGAATGCAAGATTGGCTAACACATTCATAAATAAGATGTCAAGCAGGCATGCAACAAGAAAGATAGATGGGGAAACAGCTCCCCCACACTTAAGCAATACATTGTCCTCAATGTGGAACAAGCAAAGGATAAGCATAAGAGAAGGAAGCAAAAAGGACAATTCCACACAACAACAGGAGGGCAAGAGATAGAACTCAAAAGGGAGAAATTATTGAATGGAAAGGCTACTTACTAAACTAAAAGCTAAATTATTTTCCTACAAGGGTTGTTTCTCCCCGACACTTACTTAACAAACTAATGCACCAACATATATCACAAGTAATCACGAGGCTTAAGTAAGTAAACAAGTGAAAGAAAGAGACAACCTGGGAGTTATGGAGGTTCTTGATGTAAGTGTAAGTCAACTTATGCTTGCTCGGTACTGATAAGTCGCCTTGTTCACCAGTGTAAGTCGACTTATGGCTGTCGATCTGCTTAGATTGTTAGAGTAGTGCCTCAAAGGCAATCCCTTTAGCGCGTTTTATTCAAAGTCGTATGCAGACTTTATGAATAAATAAAGAAAGGCATATTTCATTAATTTGATATTCATGAACAGTGTTTATGAATTGATTGGATCTTTAATCGAATTAATGAAGTCCATGATATATGACATAGTATAAAGGAAATTATGATGTGATCATACTACTGAGATTCCTATTATGTGCAATTATGTCAGTATCTAAATTTTTCCTAGTCATAGGATTAATAAGACTGGACATCATTAATCCGGTTAGACTAGCACATGTCATATTCCTTGATTGGATCAAGCAGTGGATCTCAGAAACTGTAAATATGAGATATTTAGAGTTGACATGTGGATGCTTACTAGCGGTAGTAAGTTCATTGGATGACCTGCCATGAGATCATCACATGGATATCTTATCTAAGTGTCGTTGATAATCTCATCATAGCAATGGTGCAAGTATCCTTAGACTTGAGGTACTCGAGGATATCTTGAATCTTGATCACGTGCTTTGACTCCATTCCTTGTTGCCTTTCGGAGGTAACTCATAGGGTGGTGCTTGGGTGCGACTTGAGGTATTCAAGATAATTGAGTAGCCAATAAAGGATTCACCACTTCGGATTAGCGTAAGAGATACCCATGGCCTCTTGTCAGGATCATTACTAAGGTGGCGGCATATATGTCATGAAGAGTGTCTTCATTGACATATAGAGTAATGAGTCCCGGGATCGAGAACTGCTACCACTGGGCTGGACTTGGTCTAGTGAGAGTTGACACTTTGACCATACTCATAACCAAGTAGGGTATAGGATGGTGAAAGGACGAATTACACAAGAATTGTCATGGAAGGGTTAAATGATCGGTTAAGTAATGAATACATCAAACCGATTACTTTCCGGTCAATTGGGGGTCATGATGTGTTGCTAGATACCGCTCATGACTTGCTTAGATTAAGTGTTAATCTAAGTGGCCAACATAACCGGGAGCCTAAAGGGTCATACGCATAAGAGTGACTCAGAGAATCTGTACAATAGTAATTGGACAGAGTTCCAATTATGGAGAGCATTAGGATTAAATGGATCCCAATGGGATTGGGATATGTCCCGATGAGATCGTGACATCAATATTGCTAAGAAATGTTTAGGAGTCGTTTGACATTTGGGCCCGATGAGCCGGTAGGTAGACCGACCCCAATTTGATGAACCTCTTTAGCAATTATATATATGTTAATTAATTAATTAAGATTAATTAATTATATATATATATATATATATAACATGATCTGCGTTGGTTTTAGGGAGAAGAGATAAAGCCATTGACTTTTCAAAGTTTGTTTATTTAATTAGTTAAATAAATGGATGGTAATGAAGCTTACACTTGGCAAACTCTTATGGATTCTTTTTAATTGTTAAAAATATACATAAGAAGCTTGTCTTGATGAGTTGCCGTCGATGATGCTTAGGGTTTGAAGAGAAGAATATTTCCTTAAGTGTTAAGGAAAGTTTGAATGGTGATTTCAAGTCTTCTTCTTCCTCAAGTGTCATAGTTTCTCTTCTCCAAGCACAAAGACCAACGTTTTCTCAAGCTCTCCAGGACAGAGGTAGGCTCTAGCAGGCTTTAATCTGTTCTAGCTATTCCCGGGTCAAAGGGGTTTGACTCGGTTAGGTTTTCTGATCTCTGCGTGGATCACCTTTAGAGATAGTCTCTTTTGGCTATTTAGGTTGATGTCTTCATACCGACACCTGGATCCTGGGTTTCGGGAAAGCCCCGGGAACAAAAATTTTTTTTTTCCGCTGCCGGTACATGTGATGTACCTCCTGGGATTTTCCTACAGTGGTATCAAAGCGTCTGGTGTCGTGTATGAAGTTTTAACTGAAGCTAGATCATAAACCTTAATTGCTTGTGATGTTGTAGCATGCATTCTGTTCAGATTTCGAATTGCTATAGAGATAGGGTTTTCGAAAATTTTATGCCCAGGATTGTTCATAACATGTTATAGAATATGTCTATGAATTTTCAGAATTTATCGATTTGATTTGATATAGTTTTGCTAATTAATTCCCTAAGGTTCCAGATGCTGTTTTGTGAAACACTCTGTGGACAGGAAGTAGTATAAAATCGAGAATAAATTCTAGAAAACTCTTTTTCTGGATTTTCCTTCACCTACATGTCTTTAGGATGTTGGTGAATGTCTGTGAGCATGTAAATTGGATTTCAAGGTGATTGGATATTTATTCACGAATTTATTCTATACTGTTGGGAATTGCTGTGCTGATGAACACAGATTTTGAATCGGTTTTGTTATTTTGGTTGACTGATTTTTTAATGGCCTAAAATCCTGAACAAATTCAGGTAGCATTTTCAGAACATGTAATAACCTATGTAATGTTCTCAGAATTTATTGAAATTTTTTCATTGATCATTTTGAGCAATGTACAGAACTGGACAGTTTTGGTGAAAATTGTTGGGACTGTTTTGCTTGGCTTGATTGAGTGTGCTTTTTCAGTTCCAATGCCTTGCACCATTTTTAATGTGATTAAAAATGTGTTATCTTGATGTGGTATGATTGCCAAAGTGCATTGCTTGAATTTGCTTTTCCAAAAATTTTTGAATGCCGAATTGGTCACATTTGTGTCTCGTTAGTATATTTCATTTTCTTGCTTGTTTTGGCCGTCACAATTTTTGTGACAAGTGCCAAAGTAGTTTTGAGAGTGTATACACTAGCTTGAGATGCTTAGGGTGATAATTTGGGTGTTCCTAAATTATTTGGAAATCTTAGAGTTATGACTCATTTCAAGCTTGTCATATAGTTTGACTATTTAAGGCATTCATGAATCAACGAAGTGTTCATTGAGGCATCTATTTACAGATATTACCCTACGTATGATGGTATTGTGAATTGGAATTGCATGGATTGAGGAATTAGCCAATTAGAGATTTTAGCAAATTTCCTTGGATAAGGCAACTTGTGTATGGAATAAGTCGACTTGTTCAAGGTCTAAGTATAAGTCGACTTGTAGCACCTTACAAGGCGACTTGTACATGGGCAGGTGTCATAAGGCGACTTGTTTCCTACAAGTCGACTTGTGTGTGGGCAGTGGCATAAGGCGACTTGCATTTGATGAAAGTCGACTTGTGACATGCTCAGGTTGGATGATGGGTGATTATAAGGATTGATTCAATTTGATTGATGAAACCTAAATCATGCCATATAGTCATAGTGACTATGATCCTTCAGCTTGGAGTCTAGAGTTTCTAAATCCCTCCTCGGTATATGAAAACTAACGCCTTCCATTAATATGGTAAGAACTAGAGTTCTTATAGGGATGGGTTGTTGGGTAAACCCAAGCTCACTCTATACGGATATGTTCGAACCATGAAAATATGATTTTCTGATTAATGGGTTGGTTTTCACTGGAAGCGTTGGTTTGTTGAGTAAACTCAAGGTCAACGTGGACAGAGGCAAAATTGGGCAGCATACATCAGATATATGTGCATCAAAGAGTTGATACCCAATGTAAGTGCACACATCAACAAGTTGATAGAACTGATCGATAGTTGTGTCTAAGATGTAATTGGTATGTCTGATACCTCCCGAGACATAAGGTGGCTTGTTGGGTAAACCCAAGGTCAATCTTAATGTCGGTTATCGATGATGCAATTGGTATGTCCGATACCTACCGATTGACCTAAGAAGTGGCTTGTTGGGCAAACCCAAGGTCATTCTTAGCAATATCGGATATCGACCCACTAGGACATTTTGTCACTTTGTTTCTTGGATTCATAAAGAGGGTTATGGATTCTAGGAAACTAGTGGGAGCCATATGCATGTCATGCAAGTCCTTATGATCATGCAGGCATTTCTATTCTAACATTCCTTCGCTCTATCGCGCTTAAGTTGATTGAAGAAGTCTTTCAGTGTGAATTTTCGCTCCCTATTCTGGATCGAATTTTCTTGATTGGCTGAGGAGTCTGAGAATTGTTCTCAGATCTGAGGAACTGGGATACGTCCTAGATGTTCCACTTCAGATGCACTCTTGTCGATGCTTGATGAGGATCGAAGCATATCGTAAGCATCTAAAGGACAGTGACATGGTTACTTGCATTATGATTGCCTCGATGTCACCAGAGCTGCAGAAGCAGCACGAGTCCATGGATGCTCACACTATAGTATTTCATCTTAGGGAGCTGATGAGTAAGCTCGGTCTGAAAGGTTCGAGACCTCAAGGCTTCTCTTCACCACAAAGATGGCTCCAGGGACATCTGCTGTCCAGGTTGCCCTGAAGATGAATGGCTATATAGAGAGATTGGCTGTCTTAGGATTTGTAATGGATTATGAGTTAAGTATAAACTTGATTCTGGTTGGATTGTCTGACAGTTTTTCATAGTTCGTGTTAAACTATCAGATGAATCAAATATCCACAACAATTCCTGAGCTGATCAATCTGCTCAAGACAGCTGAGCAAGCTATCAAGAAGGATAGCAAGCAAGTGCTAGTGGTGGATGCTTCTTCTTCTGGTCCAAAGAAGAAAAAGGCCAAGAAACCAAATGGAAGTGCCATCAAAGAAAAAAAAAACCAAAGAAACTGCCCCAAAAGGATTTTGCTTTCATTGTGGCAAGACTGGCCACTGGAGGCGAAACTGTAAAGTCTATCTGGAGTTTCTGAAGCAGAAGAAGGCATCAGATGCCTCTACTCCTTCAAATATGTTTGTCATTGAGGTTATCTTGCTTCGATCAAAACATATGGGTGTTTGATACGCTTGTGGCTCATACATATGAAATGATATGCAGGCCTCGGGGACGATGAGATAGCTCATAAAGGAGAACTAGACCTTCGTGCGGTAATGCAACAAGAGTTGCTACATTAGCCGTGAGACACTTATGTCTTGTCACTCCTAGTGGGCTTGTATTCAAATTGGATGATTGTCATTTTGTACTGTTTTAACAAAGAACATATTATCATTTCTTGTTTCAATAAATTTGGTTTCCATTGGACTTTTAGTAGCAATGATTGTTCTATTAGTTCGAATGGAATGCTCTATGTTACTGGTACATTATGCAATGGAATTGACATATTAGATATGTCATATCCAATTTTGAATGTCAATTACGCGAAAAGACATAACCGAGATAATTTAAAATCAACTTACTTATGGCATTGTCGGCTTGGCCATATAAATGAGACACGCATCGCTAAGCTCCATAAGAGTGGCAGTTTAGGGTCATTTGATTATGAATCATATGACACATGCAAATCTTGTTTATTAGGCAAGATGACCAAGTTATCCTTTAAGAGAAAGGGAAAACGAGTGAATGGAATATTAGACCTGATACATTTGGATGTATGTGGTCCGATGTCCATCCATGCCAGAAGTGGTTGTCTTTACTTCATTACTTTTATCGGTGATTATTAACGATATGGGTACCTGTATCTGATGAGATACATGTAAGTGGTAAGTCGACTTGTACCATGTGTAAGTCGACTTATGCTTGCTCGGTACCGATAAGTCGACTTGTACATTGGATAAGTCGACTTATTCAAGGACAATCTTGTTTATTTGTGCCTAAAGGCAATCCCTTTAGCGCGCTTTTATTCACGAAATGTATGTATCGAATGAATAAATAAAGAAAAGGCATAATTCATTAATTTGATGTTCATAAACATTGTTTATGAATTGATTGGATCTTTAATCAAATTAATGAAGTCCATGATATATGACATAGCATGAAGGAAATTATGATGTGATCATACTACTGAGATTCCTATCATGTGCAATTATGTCAGTATCTAAATTCTCCCTAGTCATAGGATTAATGAGACTGGACATCATTAATCCGGACAGACTAGCATATGTCATACTCCTTGATTGGATCAGCGGTGGATCTCGAAACCGTAAATATGAGATATTTAGAGTTGACATATGGATGCTTACTAGTAGTAGTAAGTTCATTGGATGACTGTCATGAGATCATCACATGGATATCTTATCTAAGTGTCGGTGATAATCTCATCATAGCAATGGTGCAAGTATCCTTAGACTTGAGGTACTCAAGGCTATCTTGAATCTTGATCACGTGCTTTGACTCCATTCCTTGTTGCCTTCGGAGGTAACTCATAGGGTGGTGCTTGGAGTGCAGTTTGAGGTATTCAAAGATAATTGAGTAGCCAATAAAGGATTCACCACTTGGATTAGCGAAAGAGATACCCATGGCCTCTTGTCAGGATCATTACTCGGAAATCTCGGCGAGTGAATATGTCATGTAGAGTGTCTTCATGGACATATAGAGTAATGAGTCCTAGGGCGAGAACTATTATCACTGGGCTGGACTTGGTCTAGTAAGAGTTGACACTTTGACCATACTCATAACCAAGTGGGGTATAGGATGGTGAAAGGACGAATTGCACAAGAATTGTACATGGAAGGGTTCGTGATCCGGTTCGTGATGAATACATCAAACCGATTACTTTCCGGTCAATTAGGGGTCATGATGTGTTGCTAGATACCGCTCATCACTTGCTCGATTAATTGTTAATCTAAGTGGCCAACATAACCGGAACCTAAAGGGTCACACGATAAGAGTGTTTGGAGAATCAGTAAAATAGTAATTGGACGAGTTCCAATTATGGAGACATTCGGATTAAATGGATCCATATGGGATTGGGATATGTCCCGATGAGATCGCGACATCAATATTGCTAAGAAAGGTTTAGGAGTCGTTTCAAAGATCGAGTCCGAGAGGCCGTAGGACCAATTCCCAGCTTGATGGATCTGCTATAATTATATATATTAATTAATTAAGTAAATAATTAATTAATATATATAAATATAAGCCCATCTTCGTTGGAATGGGAGAAAGAAGAGATAAACCTTTGAAAAGTCAAAGGTTGATTACTTTATTCATTAAAGAATGAATGGTCATTATCCATCCACTTGTAAGCCTTATATGGTTGCTCTTTAAAGTGTTAAAAGCACACCATTTTAAGGGTTTTTTGTGTGATGGCCGAATGATGATCGTGGGTTTAGGGTTAGAAGAAAAGAGAATAAAGGTTATTTTCATTCTTCTTCCTTAAGGCATCATCGTTCCATCTCTTCCTCTCCAAGGGTTCAACGTCTGATCTCAAGCTCTTCAGGACAGAGGTAGGCTCTAGCAGGCTTTAATCTGTTCTAGCTATTCTCGGGTCAAAGGGGTTTGACTCGGTTAGGTTTTCTGATCTCTGCGTGGATACCTTTAGAGATAGTCTCTATTGGCTATTCAGGTTTGATGTCTTCATACCGATACTTGGATCCTGGGATTCGGGAAAGTCCTGGGAACAAAATTTTTTTTTTCCGCTGCCGGTACATGTGATGTACCTCCCGGGATTTTCCTACAGTGGTATCAGAGCGTCTGGTGTCGTGTATGAAGCTAAAACCGAAGCTAGATCAGAAACCCTAAGTGCTGTTGATGTTGATGCATGCATACTGCCTGATTTTAGAATTTATATTGTGATATATTTTTCGAAATTTTTCTTCCCAGGAATTTTCATAACATGTTAGAGAATATGTCTATGAATTTTCAGAATTTATTGATTAGATTTGATATAGTTTTGCTAATTAATTCCCTAAGCTTACAGATGCTGTTTTTGAAACGATTCTGTGAACAGGCAGTAGTATAAAATCAAGAATAAATTCTAGAAAATTCGTTTTCTGGATTTTTCTTCACCTACATGTCTCTAAGATGTTGGTGAATGTCTGTGAGCATGGAAATTGTATTTCAAGGTGATTGGATATTTATTTTCGATTTTATTCTATGCTGTTGGGAATTGCTGTGTTGATGAACACAGAATTTTAATCGGTTTTGTTATTTTGGTTGACTGAGTTTTTGATGGCCTAAAATCCTGAAAAAATTCAGGTAGCATGTTCTGAACATTTAGTAACCTATATAATTTTCTCAGAATTTATTGAAATTGTTTCATTGATCATTTCAAGCAATGTACAGAACTGGACAGTTTTGGTGAAAATTGTTGGGACTGTTTTGCTTGGCTTGATTGAGTTTGCTTTTTCAATGCCAATGCCTTGCAGCATTTTTAATGTGATTAAAAATGTGTTATCTTGATGTAGTATGATTTCCAAATTGAATTGCTTGAATTTGCTTTTCCAAGAATTTTTGAATGCCGAATTGGTCACATTTGTGTCTCGTTAGTATATTTCATTTTCTTGCTTGTTTTGGCCGTCACAAATTTTGTGACAAGTGCCGGAGTAGTTTTGAGAGTGTATACACTAGCTTGAGATGCTTAGGGTGAGAATTTGGGTGTTCTTAAATTGTTTGGATATTTATGAGTTTTGAATCATTTTAAGCTTTTCATGTATGGTTTGACCATATAAGGCATTCATGGATCAATGAAGTGTTCATTGATACATCAAATTTATCAGATATTACCTTAGGTATGTAGGTGTTGTGAATTGGAATTGCAATGATTGAGGTATTAGCCGATTAGAAAGTATAGCAATTCTTCTTGGATAAGTCGACTTGTTTTATACATAAGTCGACTTGTTCAAAGTTTCTGGATAAGTCGACTTGTATTGTACATAAGTCGACTTGTTCAAAGTTTCTGGATAAGTCGACTTGTATTGTACATAAGTTCCACTTGTTCAAAGATTTTGCATAAGTCGACTTATATCGCACAAGTCGACTTGTGTATGGCGCGGAGCATAAGTCGACTTATATCGCACAAGTCGACTTGTGTGTGGCGATGACTTAAGCGACTTGCATTTGATGTAAGGCGACTTATGACATGCTCTAGTTGGATGATGGATGATTATAAGGATTGATTCAATGTGATTGATGACACCTAAATCATTCCATATAGTCCTAGTGACTATGATCCTTGACTTGAGTCTAGAGTTTCTAAATCCTCCTCGGTATATGAAAACTAACGCCTTCCATTAATATGGTAAGAACCAGAGTTCTTATAGGGATGGGTTGTTGGGTAAACCCAAGCTCACTCTATACTGGATATGTTCAAACCATGAAAATATGATTTTCGATTAATGGGTTGGTTTTCACCGGGCGTTGGTTTGTTGAGTAAACTCAAGGTCAACGTGGATGAGGTGAAATTGGGTAGCATATATCGGATGTATGCGCATCAAAGAGTTGATACCCAATGTAAGTGCACACATCAACAAGTTGATAGACCGATCGATAGTTGTGTCTAAGATGTAATTGGTATATCGATACCTCCAAGAGACTTAAGGTGGCTTGTTGGGTAAACCCAAGGTCATTCTCAAAGTCGGTTATCAATGATGCAATTGGTATGACCGATACCTACCGATTGACCTAAGTTGTGGCTTGTTGGTAAACCCAAGGTCACTCTTAGCAATGTCGGATATCGACCCACTAGGACATTATGTCACTTTGTTTCTCTGGATTCAGTAAAGAGGGTTATGGATTCTAGGAAACTAGTGGGAGCCATATGCATATCATGTAAGTCCTTATGATCATGCAGTATATCTATTCTATCATTCCTTCTCTTTATCGCGTTTAGGTTGATTGAAGAAGTCTTTCAGTGTGAATTAATGCTCTCCTTTACGGACCGATTTTCTTGATTGGCTAAGGACTCGAGAATTGTTCTCGATCGAGGAACCGGATATGTCCTAGATGTTCCACTTCCAGATGCACTCGCCGTCGATGCTTCGATAAGGATCGAAAAGCATATCGTAAGCATCTAAAGGATGATGATATGGATACTTGCATTATGCTTGTCTTGATGTCACCAGAGCTGCAGCAGCAGCACGAGTCCATGGATGCTCACTCTATAGTATCTCATCTTAGGGAGCTGTTTGTTGAGCAAGCTCGATTCGAAAGGTTCGAGACCTCGAGGCTTCTCTTCATCATAAAGATGGCTCTGTGGATATCTGGCATGCGATGCCTCAAGATGAATAGCTATATTGAGAGATTGGCAGCCTTTAGGATTTGTAATGGATTATGAGTTAAGTAGATACTTAATTCTGGTTGGATTGTCTGATGGTTATTCACAGTTTGTGATAAACTATCGGATAAACCAAATATCCACAACAATTCCTGAGCTAATCAATCTGCTCATGACAGCTGAGCAGGCTATCAAGAGAGATAGCAAGTGCTAGTGGTGGATGCTCCTTCTTCTGGTTCTAGAAGAAAACCAAAGGGAAGTGCCATCAAGGAAAAACCAAAGATTCTGCCCCAAAAGGATTTTGCTTTCATTGTGGCAAGTCTAGCCACTAGAGGCGAAACTGTAAAATCTATCTGGAGTCCCTGAAGCAGTAAAAGGCATCAGATGCCTCTACTCCTTCAAGTATGTTTGTCATTGAGGTTAATACTATTCCTGATCCAAACATATCGGTATTTGATACGGATGTCGGTCATACATATGAAATGATATGCGGGGCATCGTGACGAGAAAGCTTATAAAAGAGAACTAAACCTTTGTGTAGGTAATGCAGCAAGAGTTGCTACATTTGCCGTAGGCACTTATGTCTTGTTACTCCCTATTGGGCTTGTATTCAAATTGGATGATTGACATTTTGTACCTGTTTTAAACAAAGAACATATTGTATGTTTCATGTTTAATTAGAGCTGGTTTCCATTGAACTTTTAGTAGCAATGGTTGTTCTATTAGCTAAAATGGAATGCTCTATGGTACTGGTACATTATGCAATAGAAATGACATATTAGATATGTCATATCCAGTTATGAATGTCAATGACGCGGAAAGACATAATCGAGATAATTTAAAATCAACTTACTTATGGCATTGTCGGCTTGGCCATATAAATGAGACACGCATCGCTAAGCTCCATAAGAGTGGATGTTTAGGGTCATTTGATTATGAATCATATGACACATGCGAATCTTGTTTATTAGGCAAGATGACTAAGTTATCCTTCAATGGAAAGGATGAACGATCGGATTATTAGACCTAATACATTCGATGTATGTGGTCGATGTCCATCCATGCCGAAGTGGTTGTCGTTACTTCATTACTTTTATCGATGATTATTCACGATATGGGTACATGTATCGATGAGATACAAATCAAGCGCTTTGAAAAGTTCAAACAATTCGAAATGAAGTAAAAAGCGCTTGGTAAAAGTATCAAGGCATTACGATCGATCGTGGTGGAAAATACTTAGACCAACAGCTTTTGGATTATCTCGTAGATAATGGGATTTTATCTCGCCATTACTCCACCTTGCACGTCGCGCGACACAATGGTGTGGCTGAAAGGAGAAATCGAACCTTGTTACACGTGGTGCGATTGATGATAGGTTTTGCACGCTTTTAGGGTATGCGTCAAAACATTTGCTTACTTGTTAAACAGAGTTCCATTAAAGACGATTGATGTTACTCCATATGAGATGTGGACTAACTGAAAGCCCTATCTTTCTCACCTGAAAGTTTGGGGTTGTCCGCTTATGTGAAGCGGACACGGTCAGCTTACGATGCAAAGTCCGACAAGTGTTTGTTCGTGGAATATTAATTCTACCTTGCTTAGAACAAAAGTGTTTGTTTCAAAGCATGTTGTTTTCTTAGAAAGAGTTTCTTCAGAAGAAGACAATGGGAGCAAAGTTGAACTTAGAAGTTCAAGATGCTCGAACAAACATAGATCAACCGCTCGAACTCAAACTGCTACTCATATAGATGAGGTAACATTCAACCTTCTATTACACACGAATTTACGAGGGTCACGTGGGATACGCTCTGCCTCGAGAAATATGGATTTCGTGGGGACAGAATGACGTATTGCTCATATGAGATGATGAGCCTGCTACCTATGAAGAGGTTCTGAAGAGTTCAGAGTCTGGAAAATGGCTTCGTGCCATGAAATCTGAAATGGATTCTATGTATGAAAACCAAGTATGGACTTTGGTTGTTACACCTGAAGGGATAAAACCCACAGCGTGCAAAGAGGTTTTAGAAGAAAACCAACATGGATGGTAATCTGATTACCTATGAAGCGAGACTAATGGCCAAAGGATTTCGTCAAAGACAAAGAGTTGACTATGACGAGACCTTCAGCCCCGTAGCAATGCTTAAAACCATTCAGATACTCCTAGCCATTGCCGCTCATTATGATTATGAGATATGGCAAATGGATGTGAGGCAGCTTTCCTTAACGGAAATCTGGCCGAGGATGTGTATATGACACAACCAGAGGGCTTCACATCTTATGATGGCGAAATGGTATGCAAGCTTCAGAAATCCATGTATGGATTGACGCAAGCATCCATGAGTTGGAATGTCCGTTTTGACGAGTTAATCAAAGAGTTTGGTTTCTCATAAAATCCGGATGATCATTGTGTGTATAAGAAGGTTAATGGGACTGCAATCGTTTTCCTTGTGTTGTATGTAGATGACATACTGTTACTCGGAAACGATGTCTCTATGCTGCAATCAGTTAAAATTTGGTTGTCCAAACAATTTGCCTTGAAAGACCTTGGTAAAGCAACTTATATCCTTAGGATATAGATTTATAAAGATAGATCAAAGGTTGCTTGGTCTTTCACAAGCATCGTACATAGATGAGATGCTAAAGAGGTTTAGCATGAAAAGATGCTATGTACGAAGCCCGATGTATCGTATGCTCTAAGTGTTACAAGAAAATACCAATCGGTTCTAGTGAGGGTCATCGGGTGGTCACAAGAATATCCTCAAGTACTTGTGAAGCACTAAGGATGTTTTCTTGATGTTTGGAGATGGAAATCTCCACGTGAGCGAGCATTCAGATGCCAGTATCTAATCTGATAAGGATGATTCTGAATCATGATCAGGTTATATACATTCACACTGAATAGCGTGGCGGTCAATTGAAAGAGTTTCAAAACAAGAAAGGACCACGATTCAACAACCGAGGCAGAGTACCGTCGCATGAGATGCAAAAGGAAGCGGTTTGAATCAAGAAGTTCATTATCAACTTGATCTAATCCCTAGGCGTGATAGGCCCATAGGATTGTATTGTGATACAATGGGGCTAGTCGCAGCAAAGGAATCAAGGTCTTATCGACGATCCAACATCTACTCCGCTTATTCGGAGATCATTAGTCGAGATGATGTCATGATAGAGAAATCCTGAGCAAAGTGTTGTTGATCCGCTGACAAAGCCATTGTCACGGGAGAATTGTGATTCTCATGGACGCGCTTTATGGTATTAGATACCAAGGCGATTGGCTTTAGGTCAAGTGGAGATTTGTAAGTGGTAAGTCGACTTGTACCATGTAAGTCGACTTATGCTTGTTTACCTATAAGTCGACTTGTACATTGGATAAGTCGACTTATTCAAGGATTCAATCTTGTTTATTTGTGCCTAAAGGCAATCCCTTTAGCTGCTTTTATTCACAATGTATGCGCATCGAATGAATAAATAAAGAAAAGGCATAATTCATTAATTTGATGTTCATAAACATTGTTTATGAATTGATTGGATCTTTAATCAAATTAATGAAGTCCATGATATATGACATAGCATGAAGGAAATTATGATGTGATCATACTACCGAGATTCCTATCATGTGCAATTATGTCAAGATCTAAATTCTCCTAGTCATAGGATTAATGAGACCGACATCATTAATCCCACAGATTAGCATATGTCATACTCCTTGATTGGATCAAGCAGTGGATCTCAAAAACTGTAAATATGAGATATTTAGAGTTGACATATGGATGCTTACTAGTAGTAGTAAGTTCATTGGATGACCTGTCATGAGATCATCACATGGATATCTTATCTAAGTGTCATTGATAATCTCATCATAGCAATGGTGCAAGTATCCTTAGACTTGAGGTACTCAAGGCTATCTTGGATACTGATCCTGTGCTTTGACTCCATTCCTTGTTGCCTTCCAGAGGTAACTCATAGGGTGGTGCTTGGGTACAGTTTGAGGTATTCGAAGATAATTGAGTAGCCAATAAAGGATTCACCACTTCTGGATTAGCAGAAGAGATACCCATGGCCTCTTGTCAGGATCATTACTCGGAAATCTCTGGCCAGAGTGAATATGTCATGTAGAGTGTCTTCATGGACATATAGAGTAATGAGTCCTAGGGCGAGAACCGTTATCACTGGCTGGACTTGGTCTAGTAAGAGTTGACACTTTGACCATACTCATAACCAAGTGGGGTATAGGATGGTGAAAGGACGAATTGCACAAGAATTGTTCATGGAAGGGTTCGTGATCCGTTCGTGATGAATACATCAAACCGATTACTTTCCGGTCAATTAGGGGGTCATGATGTGTTGCTAGATACCGCTCATGACTTGCTTAGATTAATTGTTAATCTAAGTGGCCAACATAACCGGAACCTAAAGGGTCACACGATAAGAGTGTTTCAGAGAATCAGAAAATAGTAATTGGACAGAGTTCCAATTATGGAGAGCATTCGGATTAAATGGATCCCGATGGATTGGGATATGTCCCATGAGATCGCGACATCAATATTGCTAAGAAAGGTTTAGGAGTCGTTTCAAAGATCGGGGCCGAGAGGTCGGTAGACCGAATTCCCGCTTGATCGATCAAGCATAATTATATATATTAATTAATTAAGTAAATAATTAATTAATATATATAAATATAAGCCATCTTCGTTGGAATGGGAGAAAGAAGAGATAAACCTTTGAAAAGTCAAAGGTTGATTACTTTATTCATTAAAGAATGAATGGTCATTATCCATCCACTTGTAAGCCTTATATGGTTGCTCTTTAAAGTGTTAAAAGCACACCATTTTAAGGGTTTTTGTGTGATGGCGAATGATGATCGTGGGTTTAGGGTTAGAAGAAAAGAGAATAAAGGTTATTTTCATTCTTCTTCCTCAAGGCATCATCGCTCCATCTCTTCCTCTCCAAGGGTTCAACGTCCCATCTCAAGCTCTTCAGACAGAGGTAGGCTCTAGCAGCTTTAATCTATTCTAGCTATTCCGGGTCAAAGGGTTTGACTCGGTTAGGTTTTCGATCTCTGCGTGGATACCTTTAGAGATAGTCTCTATTGGCTATTCAGTTTGATGTCTTCATACCGATACTTGGATCCCAGGATTCGGAAAGTCCAGGAACAAAATTTTGTTTTCCGCGCGGTACATGTGATGTACCTCCCGGGATTTTCCTACAATACAAATCTGAAGCGTTTGAAAAGTTCAAATAATTCAGAAATGAAGTAGAAAACTAACTTGGTAAAAGTATGAATACATTACGATCTGATCGTGGTGGAAATTGCTTAGACCAACAGCTTTGGATTATCTCGTAGATAATGGGATTTTATCTCAAGACACTCCACCTTGCACGCCGCAAAGACAATGGTGTGGTTGAAAGGAGATATCGAACCTTGTTAGACATGGTACGATTAATGATAGGTTTTGCATTTTGGGGTATGCGCCGAGACAAATTGCTTACTTGTTAAACAGAGTTCCATTAAAGACAGTTGATATTACTCCATATGAGATGTGGATTAACTGAAAGCCCTATCTTTCTCAAATGAAAGTTTGGGGTTGTCTGCTTATGTGAAGCGGACACGGTCAGTTAGCTTAATGCAAAATCGACAAGTGTTTGTTAAATGGATATCGTGGGATATCAATTCTACCTTCTTGAGGAACAAAATTGTTTGTTTTAAAGCATGTTGTTTTCTTAGAGAAAGAGTTTCTTTTACAAGAGGACAAGGGGAGCAAAGTTGAACTTGAGGAAGTTCAAGATGCTCGAACAAACGCAAATCAATCGCTCGAACTCGCAATCAGTAACTCATATAGATGAGGTAACAGTTCAACCTTCTATTACACAAGAATTTCGTAAGTCACGCGGAGATACGCCTGCTCCTGAGAGATATGGATTTCGTGAGGAATGAATGACGTATTGCTCATACGAGATGATGAGCCTACTACCTATGAAGAGGTTCGAAAAGTTCGAGTCCGAAAATGGCTTTGTGCCATGAAATCAATGGATTCCATGTATGAAAACCAAGTATGGACTTTGGTTGTTGCACTCAAGGAATAAAGCCCATAGGGTGCACATGGGTTTTCAAGAAGAAACCGACATGGATGGTAATGTGATTACTTATAAAGCAAGGCTTGTGGCCAAAGGATTTAAATCGAGACAAGGAGTTGACTATGACGAGACCTTCAGCCCCGTAGCAATGCTTATATCCATTCGGATACTCCTAGCCATTGTCACTCATTATGATTATGAGATATGGCAAATGGATGTGAAGACAGCTTTCCTGAATGAAAATCTTCCCGAGGATGTGTATATGACACAACCAGAGGACTTCACCTCCTATGATGGCGAATTGGTATGCAAGCTTCAGAAATTCATGTATGGATTGAAGCAAGCATTCAGGAGTTGGAATATCCGTTTTGATGAGGTACTCAAAGAGTTTGGTTTCTCACAAAATTCGGATGTACATTGTGTGTATAAGAAGGTTCATGGGACTGCAATCGTATTCCTTGTGTTATAAGTAGATGACATATTAATACTAGGAAAACGATGTCTCTATGCTACAATCAGTTAAGATTTGGTTGTCCAAACCCTTTTGCGATGAAAGACCTTGGTAAAGCAACTTATATCCTTGGGATAAAGATTTATAGAGATAGATCAAAGAAGTTGCTTGGTCTTTCACAATCAACGTACATAGGTAAGATGCTAAAGAGGTTTAGCATGGAACAATGCTATGTACGAGACCCGATGTATTATATGCTCTAAGTGTTACGAGCAGATACCAATCGGATCTTGGTGAGGGTCACTGGGTGGCTGTCAAGAATATCCTCAAGTACTTGCGAAGCACTAAGGATGTTTTCTTGACATATGGAGATGAAAATGTCCAAGTGAGCGGGCATACAAATGCCAGTTTTAATCTGATAAGGATGATTCTGAATCACGATCAAGTTATATACATTCACACTGAACGGCCTGGTGGTTAGTTGGAAAGAGTTCCAATCAAGAGAGAACTGTTGATTCAACAACCGAGGCAGAGTACATTGCCGCATCAGATGCAGCAAAGGAAGCAGTTTGGATCAAGAAGTTCATTTCTGAACTTGATCTGGTTCCTACCGTGATGGGCCCATAGGTTGTATTGTGATACAATGGGGCTAGTCTTGTGAGCAAAGGAACCAAGATCTCATCAATGATCCGAACACGTACTCCGCCGATTCCATCTGATTCGGTAGATCATCGATCGAGGTGATGTCCTAATAAAGAGAATTCCCACAGAGCAAAGTGTTGCTAATCTGTTGACAAAGCCATAGTCACAGAAGAATTGTGATTCTCATGGACGCGCTTATGGTATTAGATACCAAGGCGATTGGCTTTAGGTCAAGTGGGAGATTTGTAAGTGTAAGTCGACTTATGCTTGCTCGGTACAGATAAGTCGCCTTGTTCACCAGTGTAAGTCGACTTATGGCTGTCCAGTACCGTTAGATTGTTAGAGTAGTGCGCTAAAGGCAATTCCCTTTAGCGCGTTTTATTCAAAGTCGTGTACAGACTTTATGAATAAATAAAGAAAGGCATATTTCATTAATTTGATATTCATGAACAGTGTTTATGAATTGATTGGATCTTTAATCGAATTAATGAAGTCCATGATATATGACATAGCATGAAGGAAATTATGATGTGATCATACTACTGAGATTCCTATCATGTGCAATTATGTCAAGATTCTAAATTTTCCTAGTCATAGGATTAATGAGACCGGACATCATTAATCCGGTTAGACTAGCACATGTCATATTCCTTGATTGGATCAAGCGGTGGATCTCGAAATCGTAAATATGAGATATTTAGAGTTGACATGTGGATGCTTACTAAGCGGTAGTAAGTTCATTGGATGACCCGCCATGAGATCATCACATGGATATCTTATCTAAGTGTCGGTGATAATCTCATCATAAAGAATGGTGCAAGTATCCTTAGACTTGAGGTACTCAAGGATATCTTGATATCTTGATCCCGTGCTTTGACTCCATTCCTTGTTGCCTTCCGAGGTAACTCATGGGTGGTGCTTGGGTACACTTGAGGTATTCAAGATAATTGAGTAGCCAATAAAGGATTCACCACTTCGGATTAGCGTAAGAGATACCCATGGCCTCTTATCGGGATCATTACAAAGGTCGGCCAGATATATGTCATGAAGAGTGTCTTCATTGACATATAGAGTAATGAGTCCCGTGATCTAGAAGCTATTATCACTGGGCTGGACTTGGTCTAGTGAGAGTTGACACTTTGACCATACTCATAACCAAGTGGGGTATAGGATGGTGAAAGGACGAATTGCACAAAGAATTGTCTATGGAAGGGTTCGTGATCCGGTTCGTAATGAATACATCAAACCGATTACTTTCCGGTCAATTGGGGTCATGATGTGTTGCTAGATACCGCTCATGACTTGCTTAGATTAAGTGTTAATCTAAGTGGCCAACATAACCGGAGCCTAAAGGGTCACACGATAAGAGTGACTCGGAGAATCAGACAATAGTAATTGGACGAGTTCCAATTATGGAGAGCATTAGGATTAAATGGATCCCAATGGATTGGGATATGTCCCGATGAGATCGTGACATCAATATTGCTAAGAAATGTTTAGAGTTGTTTCAAAGATCGGGGCTTGTGAGGCCGTGGGGACCAACCCCAATTTGATGAACCTCTTTAGCAATTATATATATGTTAATTAATTAATTAAGATTAATTAATTATATATATATATAACATGATCTGCGTTGGTTTTAGGGAGAAGAGATAAAGCCATTGACTTTTCAAAGTTTGTTTATTTAATTAGTTAAATAAATGGATGGTAATGAAGCTTACACTTGGCAAACTCTTATGGATTCTTTTAATTGTTAAAAATATACATAAGAAGCTTGTCTTGATGAGTTGCCGTCGATGATGCTTAGGGTTTGAAGAGAAGAATATTTCCTTAAGTGTTAAGGAAAGTTTGAATGGTGATTTCAAGTCTTCTTCTTCCTCAAGTGTCATAGTTTCTCTTCTCCAAGCACAAAGACCAACGCTTTCTCAAGCTCTCCAGACGTAGGTAGGCTCTAGCAGGCTTTAATCTGTTTAGCTATTCCGGGTCAAAGGAGTTTGACTCGGTTGGGTTTTCGATCTCTGCGTGGATCACCTTTAGAGATAGTCTCTTTGGCTATTTAGGTTGATGTCTTCATACCGACACTGGATCCTAGGTTTGGAAAGCCCCGGAACAAAAATTTTGTTTTCACGCCATACATGTGATGTACCTCCTGGGATTTTCCTACACTTGATACTTCTGATAATCCTTCGACAGATGGCCATATTGTGGTGAAACAACTTCATCCATTTCCATGTCCGTGTCGGCCTCCACTAAGCCAGATTCACCTGAAATGTTTGTCGCAGAAATAGTAAGAGTTAGGCTCAGCGAACTTTCACAGAAGGTGTAATCTGTAGAATGCTAACTATTAAAAACAAAGGAAAGCTATAAATGAAAATGCAACATAAAAGAAAAGACTCCTAACTTCACTCAGCAACAAAATGACAAAAGCTAACTTGGAGAACCAATTCACAGTTCCCCGGCAACGGCGCCATTTTGATTGCGGCTCTGTCGACTCAACCAAAAGATTGATCCTTGGAAACTGGTCAAAAATAATAAATTCCAAGACTGCAGTATAGGATGCAACCTCGGGTCATCTCACTTAATCGGAACCTAATGAAATGGACCTAAACTAGCCTATATGTCATAAAATGCAAGTGAAATCAGTGAGGAAAAGGGGGTTTTGTTTGAAAACATTAACTACACTAAAAAGCATGTAAAAAGTATTTTTGGATTTTTAGAAATATAAAAAGAAAATACTAAAACAAGTGATAAAATTCTCTTGAAAACGAGCTTTGGCTATCACAGCTCAAAACTAAATGTGAATGGTAAACCTTAAAGAACTATCTTTAAGTCCAGGGTCTTAATTAATGGACTCCTGTCACTCTCGACTCCATTTCTCAAGACCCCATTGAGTGCTCTTGAGCCTCAGAACCTTAAAGGGCTCTTTAAGTCCAAGATCTTGATCAATGAAGTTCATTGATCAAGATCCCATTAAGCGCATCTTAGTGTGTGTTGTGGATTAAAAATCACTAAGTTTGAATAATGAACCTTAAAGGACTCTCTTTAAGTCTAGGGTCGTGATTAATGGACTCCTGTCACTCTCGTCTCCATTTCTCAAGAGCACCTAGAACCTTAAAGGAACCTTTAAGTCCAAGGTTTTAATCAATGAACTCCATTGCTTAAAACCTTGTTAAAAGCATCTTAGTGTGTGCAGTGGATTTGCCAATGCAATGGGTCAAAATGAAATCTAGCATCAACTCAATACCAAACACAACTAAGCGTATAAAGAGAATCAACAAGATCACAAGTCATATATATGAGACTTCATATATTAAAGCACAAAGTTCTACATAAACAAACCCACAACACATTACATTGTTCAACGCTTAATTAAACTCTAATTAAGCTAATCTAACTACAAAGCAATAAACCCCAACTCGGCTGTTCATAACAATGCAGTTAAACGTGACAATGTAAACTACCAATCCAAATAACACATTAAATGTCAAACATTTAGCTATAATCAAATAGCTTCACTACAAATTACAAACCCTAGACCTAGGCATTTATAAATCATAGCAAAACTACAGATTAAGCTACTCCCCTTGAAAACTCGGTGAACTCCAGCCATCACTGCATCTTCAACAGAAAACAAATGCATAACCACGGATTTTAACCGGAACCTTCACAACTCGTGACGAATCCAAGCTATCCATGATGGCGTCGGCGGTGAAAATGAACAGCAAAACCTATGTGAAATTTCACCCAGGGAACTCCGAAGGGAACCCTGGATGGTGAGGCCGTGAATCTCTCCCCTCTCTTCTTTCTTCTCCCTTCACTCGTCTCTCTTTTCTCTGCCTTGTCTCTCGATCCCTCTCCAGATGATCCCCTTTTTAACCTAATTCAGAAATATTTAAAGGATGGTTCACGGGTCGGGTCAGTACAGTGAGTGATTTTTATGTTTAAAGTCCGAATACCCGTCTGCACGTCGCGACGTATAAAATAAATAAATCAAATTCGTCGCGACGTGTGCTCTGTCTTGCTCGCCGCGACGAGATGTCTGGGACGTCGCGACGTACGATCTGGTTTGCTCGCCGCGACGTGTTGAATTGTTGACATCGCGACGTGCGATCTATATTGATGCACCGCGATGTGGGAAATATCGCCGCGGCGAGGTGATTGGTTCACGCCGCGACGTGCCTTAAGGACTTCATGCCGTGTTGACTCTTCTGATCCTTCTTGACTCCTTTTCTCCTACAATATAAAATAACAATTTGCAGTATCAATTGTCCTCATGAAAATAATAGAGAAATTAATATCAGATCATGACAATTTACCGACAAATTATGAATTAAAAGAGCTCATTATGAGGAACCAATTTAAGCACAAAAATCATGAATTAAGAGTCAAAAAGTGCATTAACAACCATGAAAGTGTATCCAATTATATATTAAACTTGGGTTTAATCAAATTCCCCCACACTTAGACCTTTGTACTCCTGGACAAAGTTTACAAGAGTCAAAAAGAATACAAGAGGAAAAGAAAATAGCACCCATTCTCAAAACAATAAAATGAAATCGACGCAAGCTACTTCCTCGGAATTCAACCACAGCAAATAAGAAGAAAGCTAACAGAATAAACACTAAAAGAATTCAAGTACAAGAGATTGAACAGAAGAGAAACTCTCAAGATATAGTGTTTACGCTCAGCTCACTTGTGTCCAGGTTATTTTTCTCTCAATCTACTTAAGTCACCTCCTACCATAGGCTTGTGTCAATTCTATTTCTCCACCACAAAAACTATCATTTTGATCGTAGCTCTGTCGATTCGACCTTACAATCGATCCTTGGAAACCGGTCAAATAAAATAAATTCCAAGATTGCTGTATAGAATGCAACCTCGGGTCGTCTCACTTAACTGGAACCAAATAAAAATGGTCTAATCTAGCCTAAATGTCAAAAATTGCAATTGAAGTTGATAAACGGGGGTTTAGTATTTTTGTCAAAACTGGAAAAGTAATCAAAACTGGACAAAAAGTATAAAAGAATATTTTTGGGATTTTTGAAATAATGCAATAAACAAAGAATCGGATAAAATCAAATTGATAAAATCCTCTTGAAAATGAGGCTTAGGCTATCACATTTCAAAAATGATTTTCGGGGATACAATCCACTAAGTTTCGAAAGATCAACCCTAAAGGACTCTTTAGGTCCAAAGATTTAATTAATGAACTCCATCATTTAAATCTTTGTTAAAAACCTTATTGTGACAATTGGACAAGCAAATGCAATTGGTCAAATGAATAAAACACAACAATCTCAATCAAACACAACTAGGCAGATTAAAACCGTGAATGCAGTATCCAATGACATATATGAAACTAGCATATATTAAGCACAAAACATTCTACAAATCACTTGTCCAAATTTCAACATAGTATCAACACACGGTTAAACTATAACAATGCTAATCTAAATATATCGATGCAATCCTCTAACTCAGAAGTTTACATAAATATACTAGACTTCAGATACTAAGTGATTACTCCCCTTCGAAGCTCTGTAAACTCAAGCCATTGCTACATCTTCAAAAGGAATGTTGGCTTAGCTACGCATGACTTCGGTCGATCCCTCGGATACTGGAGAATGAACGAGGCTCATGTTTGCAGAAGAAGATGACGGTGATGATGGCGATTGTGGTGATGATGGTGGACGATACTGAAAATGTGAAGATCTTCTCCTCCAGAGTCTGCGTTCCCAGCCGTCTCTGTATATAAAAATCTCTGTGACAAAAGTCTGCGTGACGAAAGTCTCTCCATGACCTAAAAATAACAAATCTTATATGATGGATCACGGGCCGGGTTGGAACAGTGAGATGAACTTTCGTCGGGTATCCGCTCATATGTCGCGACGAATAAGATAAATGAATTAAACTCGTCGCGACGTGTGCACTCGTCTGCTCGTCTAGTCGTGTGAGATGCCATGGGTCGCGACGTGCGGAAGGACTGTTGACTTCCTACGTTGACTCCTTTGTTCCTGCAACAAAACAATAACAACAATTTGCAGTATCAATTGTCCCAATAAAAACTATGGAAAAATAAGTATCAAATCATGACAATTTACTGACAAATTGAGAATTGAAAGAACTCAGTATGAGGAACCAATTTAAGCACAAAAATCATCAATCAAGAGTCAATACATGCATAAGTAGCTATGAAAATGCAGCCAATTTATAATATAAACTTGGCTCAATCAGTTAGCGATCTAGAAGGGGGGGTTGAATAGATCTTTATGCTTTTTGTAATTTTTTCTACAATAAAATCATAAGTTAATTCACATAATAGTAATTTAAACAAATTTAAATTCAAGGAGTAGGGAAGAAGATCAAACACTGTTTTTATAGAGGTTCGGTGCTAAAACCTACGTCCTCTACCTAAGCTCCCACTTAGGATTTTGCAAACCACTTTATTACACACTTTGTAGTTCAGTGTGAACTCTTACAATGCCGCTTGATTTCCGGCTCAAGCTACCTTTACACTTGATTTGTCTTCCGGCACAAATCCTACCAATACCGCTTGATTTCCGGCTCAAGCTACCTTTACAAATGATTTGTTTTCTGGCACAAATCCTACCAACACCACTTGATTTCCGGCTCAAGCTACCTCACACGTGACCTACCACTAGTCACTCAATTTGTAAAAGAAATAGGATAAAGATCTAAGAACAAGTGCTCAATACAAATGTAAACAAAGTAAGAACAATGATGAGCAATTTGGAGCAAGATAAGAGTATTTTGGCTTCTAGAACTTATGTCACCTCTTCATCAATCATCCACCCTTTATATAAGAAGAAATATAGCTGTTGGGACTTATTCTAGCCGTTGCTAGATTGAAATGACCGTTCCTTAATAATCTCCCTTCCATTTTTGGCTAATTGGACCGTTGGAATTAATGTGTTGTACCCATAAGTAGACTTGTCGAGTTGTATAAGTCGACTTGTAACCATAAGTTGACTTGTCGAGTTGTATAAGTCGACTTGTGACAACATTTTACTTAAACTTGCATCTCCGCTCTTCTATAAGTCGACTTGTGATGTGTAAGTCGACTTGTGGTCCACGATAAGTCGACTTGTATGCTGTTAGTCGACTTGTGTAAGCTTCAACGGTAATATCCACTCAAATCTTCTATAATCTTCATTATATAAGTCTCTTTCACTTATAGGAAACTTCCATCTTGATTCTTCAATGATTAAACACTTGCCCATCTTGATTCTTTCATTGAATATCAATCCCAAAATACCTGAAACAATTTCTTAACCAATTTTATACATTTTATTATTATCAAAACATAAGTGGAATTAATTTGTTAACCACCATTGGTCCAACAGGACATTTAGGTCATTTACCATTCATTAAATGACATGGCATGTATAAATCAAGTTGCTATCGTGGTTGCCCAAAGAGGATGCACGATTAAGAGACAAAAGAAGAAAAAGAACAAGAGAAAGAAGAGAGAAGGGAGAGCAAGATTTCGGATGAGTGAAGGAGAAAGAAAAGAGAGATAGCTAGGGTTTGATTTTTAGGGGTCTTCAAGCAAGCTTTCTATGTTGATTCAAGAGAAAAAAAGGTGGAGAATGAAGAGAGCTCCATTATGAACCAAGAAAATCCAAAATTGGAGAAGATGAAGTTAAGAGTCGATTTTCGATCTTTGATCTTTTAGAGAGTTTTTGGCTTAGATACCTTGGAATTGGTATGGGTTTGTGAATTCTAAAGTCAATTTTGGAGATTACATGTTTTAATGGGATCAATTTTGGGTGTGTAATTAATTAGGGTTTATGTCTTGAATTAGGGTTTTAAGAAAGGCATTGGAGAAATTGATGATTGGGACAAAGCTTCAAGCATGGAAATGAGGTGGGTACCTGTTTATAATAGAATTTATAAGCCACTACTACTTTCTTTAAACAAAGAGATTTTCTGATTTCAATTTCATCATAAATGTTGCATCATTGTATGAATGATTTGAAAAATCATTATTGATTCAATACATGAACTTTTGATGAATTGCAAAATACATTTGTGTTATGCCTCGAAAATTCCATGGCATTTCGTATATTCAGAAAAGAGCATTCGATAAATTGATTTAAGCATGATTATGTGGTTGTGATTGGGCAAGAGAGAACCTATTTTGTTAGTCTCGTGCACGATGACCCATAGCCTTCTCCCGGCTGCCCGTTTGAGGCCACGAGATCCTGAGAAATCGGATTCGTCGTGTTTACGGTAAACTTCGGTTATCCGTCGTGTTTATGGAACTCTCGAGCTATTTGTTGTGCATTGCATATGTGATTTGCCACTGCATCTATGAATTGTCAAGTTGATGCATTCATTTTTTGTAACCTATGGGTTTATGGCTGAAAGCCTAAAAATCATACATTTTGCAAATTGCGATTTTGAATACAATAAGAAAGGAATTTTTGGAAAATGTGATTTACAGATTTCAAAGAAATGCTTTCTAAGACCAGAAAAGAAAAAGAATTTCAAGGGTTTTGCTTATTTATTTGTTATAAACTGTTACCCACGAGCTTAAGCTCATGCCCCCTTCATTCCTATCCACAGGTGATGAGAAGAAGATCGGGTGAAAGAAAGTAAAGGTTTTTGTTTGTTTGTATGTCTACATATTGTATTGTTTTTGTTAAATGGTAGTAAGAACAAGATCTTAGACTTTTGTTGAGAATTTAGGAGATTTTTGTAATAGAAAAGTGAATTATGGTTTTGTATTGTATATAAATTTGCATATGATTATGAATGGGATTGATTGTGTTGGGATGCCAGACAAGAGGTCCGATAAATTGTGTTGATTGGATTGGGAATTATTGAAGCGTTTATTGTGTATGAATTGCGGATATATAGATACGTGTACTAAGTGTCTGTTGACAAAAGAAAGGATTAGTAAGATTTTATGTAATTGATGGTCATGATTTAAATAGGATCAAATAGATTGAGATATTGGTTGAGGATGAATTTGTCCAAATGAGGAATTGAATTGTATGAGAATGATTAAAGAACGAAAAAAATGTACACAGATTTGGATTAGTTTAGACCGATAGTCTTAAGATTTCCAACGCGATGCTTTTCCTAAAATATTTGTTCACGGATATCGGAAATTGGTTTCGATTCGATTTGATCCGATGTTTGCTTCGTTTTGATTTGCTTCCGATTCTTTCGCTTTAAGATTGGATTTGCTTTCGTGTTGTAAATACCATTCTTTGCTTTCGCTTATGATTTTGCTTCTGCCTTATGTTCCTTTCTTTCGATTTTGCTTTCATTCGTTTTTGTTTTTCGTCTGCTTTTGTTTCATGTTTCACTTTGTATTCGGCCTTTTCTGTTTCGTTTTCCGGTTGGAATCCGGTCTCCGGATCGGGTCCCAACAATGTTAATTCTCTTTATCTGCCTAGTTGTGCTTGATATTGAGGGTGTGCTTGAGCCAAATAACCAATTGCATTAAATTGTCCATTTCACACACTAAGATGCATTTAACAAGGTTGTAATTAACAGAGTTCGTTGATTAAAACCTTGGACTTAAAGAGTTCCTTAAGGTTCTAAGGCTTAAGAGCACTTAATGGAATCTTGAGAAATTGAGTTCATTAATCAAGATTCTAGACTGAAGGAGAATCTTTAAGGTTTGTTAATCGAAAGCTTAGTAAATTTCACTCCCTGAAAATTTGTTTTGAACCATGGTAGCCTAAGCTCATTTTCAAGAGGATTTATTCTCATTTGCTTATTACTCAAATTTTCAATTTCATTTATTTCCGTAAAATCCAAAAAGATACTTTTTATACTTTTTCCTTCAATTTTAGTTAAATTTCCTTAGTTCTTTTTAATGTCCAAAACCCCCATTTTATCTACTTTGATTGCAATTTTTGACAATTAGGCTAGCTTAGACCTTTTTCACTTGGTTCCAATTAAGTGAGACGAACCGAGGTTGCATCCTGCATTGTAATCCTTGGAATTTGATTATTTTTGATTCAGTTTCCAAGGGATTGATCTTTAGATCGACACGAAGAGCCCATCAAGCACATAGTTCTTCACATTCACATTCAAGCAGCACTTCAATATCTCATCACATTTCACAATTATCGGACCTTCTGTACAGAAATCAACACAATTCAATTCACATTCATTAAGCAATTCAAACATAATCTAACATAACAAATAATTCAGTGGAACCGTCTAGGTTACTCACTGGCTGCTCCTGAAGCTAATGTCTGGAAGTTCCGGCAATGTTTGAAGGTTGACGTTCCAATTGCTACTCTATAATAAATAACATACACATATATCACAATTTGCAAAGTTAAAAGTGTTTAATAATGAATATGTATGTAATTGAATATGTACAATGCATGTTCATGACAATCCCAAGTATTTATCCATTAGTTTCATCACAAAATCATTCTTATATCAAAAATCACCTAATTATAATTTATACTTAGGTTTATCCCTCAATAAAACCATTGAAAACATAATTCACAACTCATTGTATCACTTTCATATTTTTTTCCAAAACTGAATTTCGGGTCTATAGTTCATGTTCAATTAGAAAGTGAAAATGATGAAATTTGGTCATACTCTCTTCTAGAAAAGTGTTCCTCTATGTCTTATGTTTCCATTGATACCAAAATCACTCAATTTGCTTCATTAATTTGGATGATATACTTCAAACGTTTTCTGACTACTCTCATCCAAAATAGTAAACTATACACAACTTCCCACTAGAAATTGGACATCTTAGAGACTGAATCACAATTATAATTTTTCATATTAATTTACCTATTTCTCTAGTTTACTCTAAATAAAAAATCAACTCATTTGGAATCCTACAGATCCAAATATAATCAAAATATTGAAGTGTGTTCAGTAAGATATTCCTATTCACACTGTTCCAACATATTCGCACACTTTCATTTGATCAAAATTTTCTCAAATCAATTAATAGTAATAATGAATTTTATAAAGAGGTAGAAATATGTGTTGGGAATCTATTGGTTCAAGAATTACTTCATTTGGAGGTTGGATGGTGAAGTTATGGCCAAAAGAAGCAAACATGTTTAAATCTTCAATCATATTGTACCTATCTTGGGACAATTGGCATAACTTTCTCTATAATCATGGGATTGAGTTCATTTCTATATGGTTTGAAATAGGACTGCTAGATCTACAACTTTTATAAAGACCACAAAGCGAGCTTTTGCCTGTAAAATGGACAAAAATTGCAATTTACTGAAACTGTCCTGTGTATGTCTATTAAATGGACATACATGTCCGTCTAATGGACATTGACAGGCTTGGGGGCACTTTCTAGACCCGAGAAGGTCCGTTTAACAGACCTAATGATTGTTTAGTGGACATGGACTGGTCTGGCGGTCTTCTTAGACCCGAGAAGGTACGTTTAAGGGACTTAATGTCTGTCTAGTGGACATATGTGACATAAAACTCCCTCCAAAGCCTCTCCAATAGTTCCAACATCCATTCTAACATCATATTCACTCATAATCTTCACAAATTCATCTCTTCTAGTGAAAATCACTTCTTAACAACTTAAACATTAATTAGATTTCATTAAACTCTGAACTCTCAACTCATTTAATTCATGATATTTAACTACATCTCACCTTTCAAAATTTCTATCCTTTTTCCATAACATATCTTATTCCTAAGTGTCAAACACTTCATATTCAAAATTCATCATTTAAAATTGATGAATACTTCATGTATACCTCAAGCTTAGCTCAACATCACCCATACCCAATTCATATTCCCTATTTGTTCATAAACACCCAAAATAGAACACAAACATATACATTCATCCACAATTTTTCTACATCCAGTCCTCATTTTTACATCAACATTTGAGACTCTTAAAAGAAGAATTCAAATTCTATTTCTTCATGATAAAGGTAGCCATATGTCTCTAGTTTAATACAAATCAATAATAAGCTCATTTGGATAACTACAGAACAAGTTATGGATAAAATATAAAAGCATATCAGTGGAAAATTTTCTCCTAACATTTTTCAATATTTACAAACTTTCAACATTTACATCTAACTCATCTTATACCTATATTATCTCTTCCATTTCATTTCCTCATCATTCTCTACCAAATTTAACTCAATAAATCACTCACAAACAAATCATGAACTATAATTGATCATTAACCAAAAACAGAGCATATATATATATATTCCCATTCACAAGCAATTTTCTACACTTATCCAAACACCACTTTGATGATCATTCAACTTCCAACACATCTCTATAAAAAATCATGGGTCATTAAAGATCATTCAAAATTACAAAAACAAGAAATTTACATAGTTTTTTTCCATCCACGTCACACACACACAACTCACGTAATCAAGTCACCAATCCCACATTTCTCATCATTCTAGTTTCATATTAACAATACCCATAACATTTAAAGCATAACTTACTTGATTTCACTTCAAATTCTTCAAAAACAATACTAGCCCTAGCTCCCAAGCATCACACATTCATCATCTTCTTGAAGGAGGTAAGGTTAGGTTTTCTTGTGGCAATGAGGAAGAAGATAGAAAATATGCTAGTAGCAAATGAAGGAAAGTGAAATCTTCAAAGTTGAGGTGGTAGTGATTGGAGAAAACAAAAATGATGAAGGAGGAGAGAAGAGAGTCACGAAGAGGATGATGGGAAGAGCTAAAAAAACACACCAAATGGACTTTTAATGAGAAGCAATGTGGAAGGCAACAAAAGGGCTTTAAAAAATTTAGTGGACTTATCGCATTGTTTGGCACTTGCCATATGTCCAATTCTTATAAACTAAATCCAATTTCTATTCTAATTGTTTCCTAATTTTCAATGAAACTTGTCAATAAATCCTATAGTAATTTATCAAAATTTCCATTGCCATTTGACAGTAAATTCTACTACCATTTATCATTTGTCTTGCCACTTGGTATTTTTCCTAGTCCAAAATTTATCCTAAATTTTCAAAAAATTTCCTAAAATTCTCTAAAAATTCTAAATCAACAATTACACTCTCGAAATCAATTCTGAATACAAATAAACCACAATTCTCAATAACAATCACCTTTTATAAACAATTCTACCCGAAATGTCAATGAATGCATGTATAGTCATTTTAATGTGCAACATTTCACTATTCACTTGTATGCGTATGTCACATGATGCATGAATAAGAATTGCAATTCTAAGCTCTCATTAATCACTCATATTTACAATTCTAACCTCCCCAAAGATAATGGGATGTTACAATTCGTCTATAGTCTCTACCTGTTTCATGCCAATAGTTTCGCATTGATGTTCTAAAAGAATTATTCTATAATTATTTACCTCATTTTTTCTACAAATGTGACTTATAGTTTGTCCCACATTTCCTTTGTTGTAGAACTGTAGGATATTTTCTCATATTCTTCTGGAGATAATGCACATATTAAAATAGGAACAATTGTTTCCATTGAAGCAAGGAGGCTTCGGGATGGATTGTCCTTCAAGGATTCTTAAGTTGTTTGCCATGATTTATCATATGCTATAAAACACAACAAATATGAAACCTGTCTCTGATACAAAAATGATAAAGCAAACACACGCAAGAGGGGGTGAATTGTGTGTAAAAAAAATTTGCCAATTAATTTAATTCATATAATGAACAGATCTTACTTAACAAATAAAAATATTAGGATTCTGTTAAATGATAAAGCCTTTAAATGACAAGAGCCTATTAGGTGATAGGATCCTTTTGCAGGATATGACCCTGTTTAAATGAAAGGAGCCTACTGAATGGTAATTCACATTAAAACAATTTAAAATAGAAGACGTATGTTAAAACTGAAAGGAACCTCTTACAAGTTGAAAACAGGAGTATGTTATAAAAGTGAAGGAGCTTTTTGCTAAAAAGAACACACATACAATATAATGAGGAAATTTAAAAGTTAAAAGAAAAGAGAGAAGGATGTAGTTGATTTATACTGACCCAAACCTACGTCTAGTCCCTAAGTATCCAACTTGAGTGTTTCACTACAAAACCCAAATAGTAATTTGATGAGCCTCTTTTAGTTCACGAGTACATATTTTTCAAGATTCTTCAACCTTCCATACTAGAAGGTTATAACAAGCTTTTAAAAGCTCAAAAAGAATAAAATGTAAAATCAAAATTAAGTTCTCAAATAACAATTTCTCTCTTAATAGAGTGGTTTCACTTTCTAAGGAATAATAAGAAGGATATGACTCTGAAAAAGATAGAAGTTGCTCAAATGTTTCAAAAGTCTGTGTATGCTTGTTACTTCATAAGTGTTGTTGCTCTTCTTTAAATAGTCAATTTCTTCTACTAGTCATTGCTTCATCTTAATTATGAGTTGACTTTAGACTTTTAATATCATCTCTTTTGGAACAAAAATTTTTAGAGCTAATTTTTTGAAAAGATAATATCCTCCCAGATGTTAATAAGGAAAGTTTACTAAAAGGTTCCTACAAGGAAGTAATTTTCTTATGATTTTATTTCCTTTTAAGAAGAAATATCATTATCTATATAAAGAAATAAATCCAATTTAAATTTTGATATATTATATAGTTATCATCAAAATTGTTAAATATAAGTCTTGAGCTAACAAGATCTTTTAGATAGGTTCATAATTATGGAGTCATTCTCCTTTAGAGATCATGTGAATATTAGTTTTAATCGAAGAGTTATACATAAAATAATGATTTCATACTTTTAATAAGTGTTCTCACTTTACAATATAAAGCACTACTATCATCTAAAGTATTTACAAAATTTCTTTGAAGATTGAAAATTTTCTTATTTAAATTTTAATAATTATTTTCAAGTGACCTTTCTTACTATGATTGTAGCATTTTAAAATTTTCTTACTTCTTCATTTTGATTTATCATGACTTTGCTCCAACTTTGGTTAAGTTTCATTGATCACTCTTCAGTTAAGTTTTGTTGATTGCTTTTTTGTCACTATCAAGGCTTTAACTTGTTGTGAACTAGAATGTCTATCTTATTTACTCTTGCGCTAACCTTCTTTCTCCAAAATTAATGTAACTGCAATATTGTAAAAAATTAGGTGGTTTATAAGACGATTATTAGTTAAGTTAATGATCAGTTGATCTTCTAAATCATGTAGAGTTTGAAATAGAAGTTCAAATGTTCATATGACATTATTTTATAATCGAACAATATAAGTTTGGAGAATATAGTTCTCAAATTATTAATGTAATTGATCACAAAAGTGGATTCTAACATTCGAAGAGTGCAAAGTGTTGGACCCCGAACTTTCGGTAGAAATTAGAAATATTAAATGGAATTAAATGAGTGTGTTTGTATAGGTATTGTGTTATAAATGTTATTGTACTTAAAGGAGATTGATGAGAAATGAAGTGATTGGTTTTGATGAATTTGAAATTTGAGTAGAGTTGTATGAGTTATGAAAGTCAAAATGAACTAGTTGATTGAAATGGAAGTTGAAAAGCAAGAAATGATTAGTGAAAGGGTTATATTTTGGAGAATTAAGGAATTTGACCTTTGGAGTAAAGAGTTGACGTTTGATGTAGGCGGATTTTGAAGAAATGATCTTCATGAAATTTGTAGATTATGTTTAGAGCTTTTTGTAGCCATAAAGTATGCTATTTTTCGATATCGGGATTGAAAGTTATGATCTTTGAAAGTTAAGTGTATTTTGCTTTGGTTTTGGAAAATGCTCTAAGTGTAAGATTGTATATGTTGTGTTTTGAGGCGATTTCTGGACTGTTGTGATTTGAATTGGATCAAATGACATTCTTAAATGTTATAGAGGACCTCCATAGTTTCCCAATGATGTATAATGTGCTATTTTTGGATGTGGAGGTTGGGAGATGTGAGTTATTGAAGTTGAGTGCAGATGCTGCAAATTTTTGAATTGATGTGTTCATAGGGAAGTTTTGTGTATGCTATGATCAATGAAAATTCGGGAATGATGTGTATGGAATGGGATAAAGTAGCCTTCTTGAGAGTTGTAGACATTTTTTAAATCTTTCCATTGATATAAAGCACGAAAATATTGGACAAGGGAGTAGAAACTTATGATTGTTAGAAGTTCTGATGTTGTTTAGTGTGAAGCTGATCGACAAGTCACTTTGTGTGGAGTTTTTGACCCAATTAGAGGTCGATCTGATTTTTAAGGCCTTCATGAAAGTTGTATAGGGTTCTTTTACCTTTCCGTAGACACCAAGTTTGTCAAATTTGGAGTTCTGAATCAAAAGTTATGATGTTTGCAAGTTCAGGTGTTGTGTAAAGTTTTGAGGAGATTATCGATTGGTCATCTTTGAGTACATTTTTGACCCATTTAAAGACCGATATTGTTTTAGAGTCCTTCTTTAAAATTGTAGATTTTTCTTTTATCTTTCCAACGGTACTGAGTTTGTAAAATTCAGAGCTCGGAGTCAAAAGTTATGAGTGTTAGAAGTTTGAAGGTCGGATTGGATGTTGCCCGACCTCTGTTGGCCGACCTCTGTTGGCCAACCTCTGTTAGCCGACCTCTATTGGCCGACCTCTGTTGGCCGACCTTTGTTAGCCAACCTCTGTTGGCTGACCTCTATTGGCCGACCTCTGTTAGCCGACCGATCTTCGTTCTGGTCGAGCTTTGATTTTCTGACCGAGCTCTAACCTCCCATCACTCTTTTGAGCATAACTTCTTCGTCCGACATCCGATCGATCTGATTCATTTTGGAAATTAAAATAGAGACATGGGGCTACAAATGTTATGAAGGAGTCGAGCTATAATGTAGCCCCTAAGACTTTCAATTTCAGGTCAGAATTTAGATGTAGTGTTCAGTATCGGTTTTGCAATGGCCGAATAGACTTCGTTATTTTGGAGATATCTTGAGCTATAGAGCTCCAATATATCGGACTCTTGTTGTAAATGAAAATAGAGACATGGGGTTACAAATGTCATGAAGGAGCCGAGCTATAATTTAGCCTCTAAGACTTTCAATTTTGGGTCGAAAGTTCGGTGTAGTGTTTAGTCTAGGTGTTGTAATGGCTGAACAGTGTTCAGTATTTTGGAGATATCTCGATCGGTAGAGCTTCGATTGTTGGACCCCGAATTTTTAGTGGAAATATCAAAATGGAATATGAGTTTATGTATGGCTTTGAATTATGAATTGGTATATAGATGGTTGTGAAATTAGAATGTGAACTAAGTATGGATGATGAGTTGAGAAACCTTAATCATAAACCATGGTTATGTATGTAAGATAGGATGTTTGGTGAATGATAAGAGGTTATTGAATATGAGAGTGAATGCATTCCAATTGGAAGTTAAATTGCTTTGAATGATGTTGTAATAGAGAAAGTGAAGTTGGGAAAATGTTAAGTTTTGTATGAGGATAAAAATGAGTATGTTGATTCAAGGGAAATTCTAGAATAATTGAGATAGAATTAGACAAAGTTGTCTTCTTTGAAGTTGTATCTTGTTCTCTTATCTTTCAAACGATAAGAGAACAAGATACGAGTTATGCTAGTTACAAGCTGGGATGTCGTGGTAATCGAAATTCCCGAACCTTTAGAGTTTGTGACGTGATCTCGTGCTCGAAAAGGTTGATTTTAGGTAAGATATGAGTATAGGAGAAGTTAGGATGGGTTTAGGACCCTTTGGAGGGGTCTTGGAGGGTGAAAATTTTTCTATACCCGTAAGTTACACGGTCTGCCCGTGTAAATTCACACGGGCTGTGTAAATCCAGGCGCAGGAGACAGCTTCCACCCGAAGGTTACACGGGCTATGTGATTTCTACACGGTACGTGTACCCCCATAGAGACAGAATTTCAATTTTTTGTCTTCATGAACGTTGTATCCCTAGATGTCTACTTTCTAATGGTCCAAGAACGAAGTCAATCCGACATCTATAGTGAGAGTTATGGAATTTGTGCCAAAGTATGTTCAGTAGGAATCTGGATATGAACACATCGGATTCGTTTGGCCATAACTCCTTCGTCCGACCTCCGAATGAGGAGATTCTTGAGGCGTTTGATTCCTAAGACATGTATATATCTCTCCATGAAAATTTGTTTCAATTGGAGTTGAATTGAAAGAGGTTGATTGAATATTATGATAATCGAAACGATTTGTTTCCTTCCGATTTTGCTATCTTCCTTCCTCATCCCACTTTTGTTCAATTCTTTGCTTATAATTTTTCCGTCCGACATCCGATTGAGTTGATTCTTGAAGCGTTGGATTCCTAAGACAATGAATTTCATTTTATGAGAAATTTGTGAATTTTGTAGATTTAATTAAGGGTGATTAATTTAATCAAAGTGAGTTGGACTATTTTCTGAACATGGTTCAGTATTTTGAGAAATTTGCGATCTGTGGTGATCCGATTGAATTGATTCTTGATGCAAAATGCAATTAAGATATAGGGCTACAAATCATATGAAGAAATGAAAATTCAATTTTGCACCTAAGATTTTCAATTTATGAATGGAAGTTCGGATTAGTGTGCAGTTTTTGGATTAGGAATATCTGAAAGTATTTTGAGAATAACTTTTGCTATGGAAATTGAAAAGATGTGATTCTTATTTTGGATTAAACTAGAGACATAGAGCTACAATTTTTATGAAGAAGTCTAGTTTCAATTTGGTCCTTAAGAAGGTTAATTTTCGGATGGAAATAATGTGCTGAAAAAATGAGTTAGCATAAGACATATCCTAAATGTTTTAAGCATAACTTTTGATGTGGTGCTCCGAATTGGATGATTCTTGAGGCATTATGAAATTAAGACAATGACGAACAATTCTCTAGAAGGAAGTTTTGACTAATTCCTTCAATTGGATGGTGAAAATAATATCCTAAAGTAAACTCAAATGAAAATGAATTCAGGGGCAGTTTTGGAAGTCCACTTTAAGAGGTAAGAGTTTAGCCTTGCATGGGAGGGTAATTTGGACAATTAACCATCATTTAAGTGACATGGCACTTTATAAGGCACATGTCTGTAATTTTAGAAGAGGAACCCACGAAATGTAAGAGAGAAAAGAAGAAAGAAACGATAGAGAGGGAGAGAAGAAGGAGAAGAAGAAGAAGAAGGAGGAGGAGGAGGAGGAAGCAAGGTTCGTTTTTTTTTTTGGTTTCCTAGAGGATTTTGATGCTTGTCAAAGGGGAAGAAAGCAAGAAGAAGATGGCTTCCTTTGGAGCTTGATAAATTCGAAAATGGAGGAGAAAAAGGTAAGAGAGAGAAGTTTTGATTTTGAATATTTGTAGTGAGATGTTAGTTGATTTGGTTTGGAAAGGTTATGGATTTGAGTTTTCTAAGGTCCATTGAAGTGATTATACTATGATTGATGATTAATGTTGGATTAATGTGAGTTAGGGTTTATGCCCAATTGTATGATTTAGGGATTTTGGAAGTTCTTGATTTAGATGTCATGATATGAGTATGGGTTTGTGATTTATGTAATCAATTTTGAAAATCATGATTTTTATGAAGTAGAATTTGGGTGATTTGATTTAGGGAATTTGAAATTGGGAGAAAGAAGAAAGGCTTTGGAGAATTGAAGCTCTATTCAAGCTCCAAGCATGGATATGAGGTGGGTTTCATGTTTATAGTTGAATAATAAGCCATTAAAGATTTTCCTAAATTGAGATAATAAAATGATTTCAAATATTTTATGATTGTGCATATATTTTTTTAAAATGATTTAAAGAATTGGTTTACATGTGTTCATATACTCCATGAATTGGATTTGAATGGTTATGAGCATGCAAAAATGCATTGTGATGTGTTATGTTATGTTATGTTATGCATTGAGAAATATATGACACTTTGATGAGAATTGAATTGTGATGTGATTATGCTATGTATTTGAGCATGGCATTTTGATTTGTTGGAAAGAAGAAAAAGAATGTGAAAAGCATGAAAGCATTTCATTTCAATGAAATGAGTTTGATCATTGTTTATGTTCTTTGTTTGGGCGAGAGAGGAACCGTTTCGTAAGTCACGTGCACGTTGACAAAAGCCTTCTCCCAGCTGGCCGCTTGTGCCATACGAGATCTAAAAATAGACTCGTTTCGTTCATGGTATAAACTTCGATTTATCCGTTTTGTTTCACGGAACCCCTCGAGCCAATTGATTGTGCATTTGCATATTAATGTGCAAAGCTATGCTTTGCATTGAATTGTATTCAAACATGTGTTATGAGATGATGTATTACATTATGAAATTGTGATTTTTGAGCAAGTTGATACATTTATGTTTTGCGGATTATGGATTTCAATACATGACAAAAAATTGAGAAACGAGCATTTTATGGATTTTCAACAAGAAATTTCTGTGGCAGTAAACTTTCGAACGGTTTTGCTTATGATTGATTATAAACCTATTACCCACGGGCTTTTTAAGCTCACCCCCCCTTCATTCCCATCCAAAGGTGATGAGAAGAAGATCAGGTGAAAGAAAATGAGAGATTTTGTTTGTATGAGTTCTTATTGAACTATTGTTAAGTTTAGATGTTGTTGAGAAAATGAGAATTATTGTGCATTGTGTACTTTGGATTTTGATCATTGGAAAATTGTACATGGCTTGGAAGGCCATTAGTGTAATGTACGCATTTAGTTCATGATGTATTTGGATTATGAAATTGTACAAGAACTTGTGTATGGTTATGATAGATGAGAATGATTGGGTTGTATAAGGAATTGATTTATAAAGTTGAGTATGAATTGTATTGCATTATGAGATTTGTGTACTGATTTGAGGATTGTTGTTTGAGCTGAATTATAAAAGTGAGTTTTAAATCCTATGTGTGCAGGTTTTGGGTTAGCTTAATATAGTCGTTATGCTGCCCGATTTTTTGTAGGGTAGTATAGTGGTATATGTACTAAGTGTTTATTGGCAAATAAAGAGAATGACAAGTTTTGAATTTATTGATGAGATGTGGTTTGAACATGAAGAATAAGGTAAGTGGGATATTGTTTAGAATGAATTTCCAAAAAGGGAAATGATATTATTTCGATTAGTATGAGCTTTGAATAAAGATGAATAAGAAGAGAGGGAATGAAAAATAAGAAAAAGAAAAATTTGCACGGAATCAGATAGATTAAGTTTAAGGTTTCCAACGCAACGCGATAAGCTATCTAAAGTGTTTGTTTACGGATGTCGGAATTTGTTTAAGATCGACTAAGTAATTTGTTTGCATTGGTCCATTTCACTATAACAGGTGTTAATTCACCTAACTCATTTATCTTTCACATATCATTGACTCTTATTTCAGATTCATCTCTCCTTTGACAATTCACTGTTCTTTAGTGTTCATGCACTCAATTCGTATATTCACTTAACTATATTTCATCTGTCCGATTTTGATCCACCTCATCTAACCCATTCATCTTTCACAAGTCACTTTCCTTTGTCTCACTCATCGCACCATTGTTATACCTATAGTCAATCAGAACTATACAACAAACTCATATTCCTATGAACTCCTATAAGCTTTAAACACTTCTCACTGTTGGAAATTTAAACATGTAACCACGTACTTCTCTAACAATTTCTTTGCTCCATCACTTTTTTCGGGTACACATACTTCTTATTTCCATCACCAAATATCGTTCTTCTGGTTTCACTCGAAAGTTTAGATTCATTATGGGACTAACCATTTTGAATCCTTAACTCTTAAACTTTCTTACCTCTTTCCGGCAAACTGAATCAAAGACTTCAATACACTAGTAGCATTTCATTTTACCCCATATTCTACTTGACATTTTGCACTCTTCATTGGCCTAAATTTAGAAACCCCAATATCTGAATTTGCGCTATTCATTTTAGAATTGTCTGTTCAATGTTTTAGACTACACTCTACCTTTACCAGTATAAAATTCATTTGTGCATGCCTTTCAAGCTCAATAATTTTCTCGAAACTACACAATTTGTACATTACAGGAATGCCTTAGCATATATAATGTCTCCAAGAGTTCAAAAAATTTCTATCCTAGCACCGATACCACTTATCAAAATCAACTCATATTATACTGTTACAACATATTGTATCATACTTTCTGATGTGAAACTTCATCATATATAGCACAATCTCCAAATGATATGCTTAGTATCAGTGTCAGATTCCTCAATTATTCATATATCTCTTTTTACTTTTCAACACTTTCAAAATACCATCTATGATTATAGTCATCAATTGATACCATTTGCTTACATCGCATAAATCTCTATTGGGGTACTGTTGACTTCAACAGACATCACTCAAAATTTTCATTGAGTCCACAATTGATTTTTTTTTTTGGCAATCCCTTAATGAAGGTAACATTACCTCACGTCATTTTCAATTTCCTCTTAGGACTTCTTGTCTCTATTGATTTTCTCTTTTCATTTGATTTCCCTTTAATTCACATCGACATATTCAAATGCCTATTCATTCGTACTTGTACCTCCATACATTCCACTTCGTTTGAGTATTTCACTTTGTGGGTTGGTATTATTTTTCTTAGATTCAATTTAAGATCTCCCAACATTTTTGCATCAAATATTATGGAGACCTATTCTCTTCACATTTGCAATAGGATCACCTCAAATTGAAGATCCACTCACGTAGTTGGATACTTTACATTACCTTAAACACAATGCATATAATCTCAGTAGTATATTCCACTTGCTATGCTTGCGTCTCCTCTTGAATACATACTTATTTTCGATTTGTTCCTGTCATGACTACTATTAACTTGAATCGTCTGTTCATCTTAACTCAATTAGGGAAATTCTTCTTTGAAAGAAGATTTCTTGCTACAATCATCGATATTGTTCATGAAATTCTCATCAACCAACTATATTTCATAATTGTGTTTCAATCATTTTTAGTATCTCAAGAAGATCAATTCCAACTATACTCAATATCTCAATAAGAGCAAAGTTTTTTTCTATATACCATAACTGAATGATCGGAACATCCTTTGCACTAAGGCTCTGTGAGGCACTAAACGATTTCTTTTACACTTATACTTTGGTATATATATATCACCCAAAAAGCATAAGCTCAATTGTTTCACTAATCATGGTGAACTCAATATCCAATGTATACTCAAAAAGGTGAATCAACCTAAACTCGACAATTCTTTTCATATATCACTATCGTTGTTTCATTTTCTGCTTTTCATTGAATTTCATTTCACACAGTTTTATTCCCATATCAAAACATAATTCTGATATCGATAATTCACATAACCATTTTAAGTTCAAACTTGACCTTTCAAGGTTATATCAACTTGACTTATACACTTTATCTCTTTATTTTTCCTCAAACAATCTGTGATAGGGTAATCACATTTATATCACATTCGAGGACATATCATCGAAACACAACAAAATATGACATTCATTGATACAGATACACTACATCTTTATCTGTTTATCCATCCATTTACCATTTCTTTATCCATATATATATATATTCAACCAATCCAGAATTTCTGATGCACAATCATTAGGAATTTCCACCCTTAAATTTAGATATATATATATATATATATATATATATATATATATATATCCCCTTATACTGATTTACAAACTCTTAGCACAATATTCGCATAACCATTTTGGTTCCAAGCTCATGCTTTCATGATCATAACCATTTCACGATTTCATTTCATTCCATCTGTACACTTTAATCTCCCTTTTTTTAAAACTCATATACTCTTTTTCCTCGATCAATCCTAAAAAACATACCTATTCACACCTGTATCACCTCTAAGGATGCATATCCCAATTGAGGTGAACCTTTTTCCATCATACGAGACTAGACCAATTGTCTTCAATGCTTTTAACCGCTCCAACTCTTAAGGAAATGCTCATGCATGTGACTCATACTGGGAGATCAGTAGATGTTGTCTGTTATGACATAACTACTATGCCTACACATATCACTTGGCACATAGTTCAGAATGCCCATGTAAGATTGTACTTCTGGGCTTTGATACTACCTAATGTAACACTCCACTCCCGCATGACCCGAACCTGACATCGACGGTGATATTCGAGTCCGAGCCCCGCGAGGGTGACGGGTTAAAACACTCATTCAGTAGTCGGTACATTTTTTTTCACATAACAATATATGAAAAATTCAAACCCCAAGTTGGTTCCTCATTCAATCATATACAATTTCATTATACACAATTTCCAATAGCCACTCGGGTCTATTTCCCAAATACAAATATACACTTCATTACAAAAATAAAGACATGCAATACAGACGCGAACTGATCGCGACTTTTATCCTTCACTTGAATCCTGCAAATATACTCTCGTTGGCCTAACGGGGTATTCTTCTGATCCTGAAAAATAATTATAAATTTTGGGTGAGTTTTGCAAACTCAGTGAGTGACCATCATTGGTGGCTCACTCATCATATATCACATAAGACATATATTTCATAAGTCACATTTCATTACACATTTTTTTCCAATATCTCACATGTTCATATTATTTCACTTTCAATCACTGAACCAATCTCACTTTATTTCCTATATCACATTATTTCCCATATTCATATCATTTCATTAATAAACATATTGAATCACATGAACTTGTTCAGTTATTTCACATTCAATATCATTTAATCATTTATGTCATGCATACTCAGTGTATATGAGACTCACTTTCCAATTGTTACTTTGTTGTGACCGAGTGCCTAAACTGTCCCATATAGGGCTCATTGATAGCTGCCCCATATAGGGATCATTAATCGTTGAGCTTGTAGCTCTGATCGGTGGCTACTCTAGTCACAACGACCATTATCTGATCATGCATTCATATATGTAATGCATATGTCACAATGTATCACCCACAATTATCTATCCCTTTCAATCACTTCTCATATCATTAGACTTTAGTCCGACATTCCACCTTTGAAGTGGAGCATTTCACAGTTTCGTTCATATCCAAATACATATTTGTCAATCAAATAAGTATAAGGCATTTTTTTGCCTTTCACCAAATCAAATTATTCACTCAAATGCATATGGAATGCGTATGTGACACTTTTCCCATTTATCACGGTGTTGTGACCGAGCGCTCAAACTGTCCCAATATGGTCGCATTAATCGTTGAGCATGAGGCTCTGAAATCACTATGGGCTCAAGGCCCAAGTACGGTGAGCTTTTAGCTCTTGATGGCTACTCCGATCATAACTACCATTATCTGATTTTGCACTCATGCATGGAATGCATATGTCAAAAAAATGCAGTATTTCAATCACAATCAATCCCAAATATTTCACAATCAAACAAATAGTTCAGAATTACATTTTATTCACAATCCTATTTATGCACATTTCAAACATGGAGGGTCCAAATTCACAGACAATTTGTACTTCTATATCATAATCTCCCATTTCACCAGACCTTCTGTCCGGAATCCATAATAAAACGCAATTCACTAACCCACCATTATTCACCACAGTTTTATAAAGACAGAATTCTAAGCACATAATAATTGAGGAACCGTCTAGGTCACTCACCTCATATCCATGCTTGAAACTCGTCCAAAGCATCAATTTCTCCATTACTTCTTTTCTTCATCAAAATTAAAATTCTCTAAACCATAATTACCCAAATTCAACATCACATACTACACAAACACTAAAATTGAGCTTAGGAAACACAACCCTATTCCAATCTTAATCCATATGAACCAAAACCCTTCAAAAATTAACAAATCAAAAATCTCAATCTTACCGTGATCTTTCACCAATCAATGAATTTCTTGGCTTGGATGGAAGCTCTCATCATCCTCCACGTTTTTCTCTTCTTGAGCACCATGAAAATCCCTCTTGAAGGGCTTAAAAAATCAAGACCTAGTTTTGCTTTTCTTCTTCCTCCTTTCTCCACCGAAAGCTCTCACTCTTCTCTCTTCTTCTGTTTCTCTTTTGTTTTTTCTAAGTCCCACAACATCTCTCGTCTTCTTCTATTTAAACAAAACCCCACTTGTCTGATTTACCAAAATGCCATTAATAAGCGCATAAAGTCCAATTTGCGCTTACATATAAGCCTTATAACTTAGAATCTTAAGTGATCATCCAACAATGCCCTTCCTTTTTTCCTTAAAAATTGACACCGTCGCTCCTTAATTCGATCAGGTAAAAGAAGCAATATGATAAAACTTTCTCATATAGAAATGTTCCTCTCTATCTGAGTTTTCTATAGACACCAAAATCGCTCAATTCAGTTCAAAAATGAAGAAGTTATGGGCAAAGCACGTTCGGACCAAAAGTAAATCAAGACTGAACACTACACGTAATTTCACTCCAGAAGTTGAACATCTTAGAGGCTAAATTGTTGATCGGCTCCTTTAGATAACTTGTATATCCATGTCTCTAGTTTCATTTGAAATAAGAATCAGATCAATTGGAGCTCTATAGATCATGATATGTTCAAAATACTGAAGTCTTTTCGATATTTCGTTTGGACCAAAACTAAATCACGACTGAACACTACACGTAAATTCACTCCAGAAGTTGAACATCTTAAAGGCTAAATTGTCAATCATCTCCTTTAGATAACTTGTAGATCCATGTCTCTATTTTCATTTGAAACAATAATCAGATCGATTAGAGCTCTATAGATCATGATATATTCAAAATACTGAAGTCTGTTTGATATTTTGTTTGGACCAAAACTAAATCAAGACTGAACACTACATGTGACTTCACTCCAGAAATTGAACATCTTAGAAGCTAAATTATTGATCGGCTCCTTCAGATAACTTTTATATCCATGTCTCTAGTTTCATTTGAAACAAGAATCAGATCGATTAGATCTCTATAGCTCATGATATCTCCAAAATATTGAAGTATGTTCAGAAAAATATCTAACTCATAACCTTTTAATCAATCATCCCATTTGGATTTGATCTGCCATTTTCAATTCAATGCTTGGTCGGTCGGCAAGCTCTCGTTCGTTCAGTCAGCCAACTTTCAATCGGTCGATTGGCCAGCGCTTGGTCAGTCGGTCGGCCATCAAAGGTTTCCCACTCCAACATCCTATCTTCCAACTTTCATAAATTTTGACTCAGAACTCCAAATTTTACAATCTTTGTATCGATGGAAAGATAAAAGAACGCTCTACAACTTTTATGAAGGACTTAAAAACCAGATCGGCCTCTAAAGGGGTCAAAAAGTCCACACAAGATGGTTGATCGATCAGCCCACCTGAACAGCAACAGAATTTCTAAAACTCATAACTTTCTACGCCCTTGTCCAAAATTTCCATACTTTATATCAATGAAAAGGTAAAAACATAATCTACCACTTCCATGCAGAACTTAAAGCCAAAATTAGTCTCTATAATGGTCGAAAATTCAATCAAACTTTATGTCCTAATCACCTTTCTTGAACAACTTCCAAAATCGATTATAACTCCTAGCCCGGATATCAAAAAATTGCATACTTTACTGCGTTAGAAAGCTAAAAACATCAGCTACAACTTTTTTTAAGACCACTTTGACTAATTCCATCTAGATCAGTATAGTTTTTCTGTTGAAGTTTCTGAACACCATTCCTACACTTAGGACGGTTTAACAACACATTAACATCACTTATTCCCAATACCACATACATCGCAAACTCAATTTAAATCTCCCACATGCCAAACCAACACAAATAATCGATTGCAGAGGATATGCACATACGCATTCCTCAATCACACAAGTCATACATAATCTCATACAATATTTATTATTAACACAATCAGACACAAAACACCCATTTCATGTACTACCCTCAAAGTAACATTGCAATTATTCCAATTAACATTACCCAAGTAAAACATTAAACACCACTAATTCCTCATTCCAAAGTGCAAGCATTTATGAATTAAATGCATATATATGTGTGTGTGTGTGTGTGTGTGTGTGAATATGATGCATGAGCAAGACCAACGCATTTCCTTTGTCTCTCCTTGAGCACATATGTACTGAGATTTCGGTTCTAACCCTTAATATGGGGACAGGATGTTACATGCTCAATCTCTAAATATTAATTTATAAATTAAAACCTAAAAGATTGGTATCCTTATGAATTCTGGTCTTAGATACTTGAATTAGATTCTTTATACATAAAAATGAGGTTGCATAAGTATTTATAAGTAAATCAAACTAATTATAAACAAATATTTCAAAATATTATTACATGTTTTTATCTTTATTTAAATATTTTATAAATAATATTTAAAATCTTATTAATATCCAAATATAAATTAAAGATAACAACAGAATCTAAACGTTTAGCGACTTTATTACATTTGGCAATAGGAAGAATTCAGTAGGACAACAGAGTTGTGATGTCAATCTCTATTCAATTATTCATAGAAAGAGTTCAGTAGGCAATAGAGTCTAAATTTCCATTCGTATAGGTGCCCTTGGTTTATGATTTAAGACAAGTCTTACTTATTCCTCTTACTTATGTTCGTTTAGTGGTTTAAAGTGTGCAGTTGTGTGATATTTAGGTAAAAGTTAGCTCAACCGGAGCTACTTTAATTTCTTGATGTCTTAGGTTTCTACATGCACAATGTAACTAAACATATCTTTATTTGCATTTTTTTCTTATATACATAGGGCATCTCTTTAAGAAGGACTCTTATTAGGAGAATAATTAATATGGCAAGCCTTTTGTTTTCAAATTTTTGACTTTTACATACTTTTATGAGAATTTAAAAATTCATTAGTAAATGTTGGAGATTACATGAAAACAAGAGTTAATGCCAAATTGAGATAAACCCAATTGTACTACTAACCTCAGTAGAAAGAATACGGCAACATTCACTAGGACATATATGATGATGTTTGGCTCCAAGACCCAATACTTTATATTTAACAAAGACATCTGACAAATTAGGAATAACGACATAAGGCTTTTCTCGTGTCTTTGATCCCTTTCTTGATTAAGGTAGGGAAGATCTTACAATCAGTGTGTGACGGTGATTCGTGCCCTCCGTTCTTTAATTATTCTGAAAGCTTTCTCATCTCCAGGAAGTTTTGCGCTTAGGATTTGACCTCTTGTGTTCCATCCATCTAAATCTTGAGATGTAAGAGGGGAGAGGCTTTCTAGAGCTACCAATTAAGGGATCTGGCTCAGGTAAGTATATTTCGTTCGATTGTGACCAATTTTTGGTTTAATCTTATTTTCCTTTCTCACAACCTTTCTTGGGGTTTTATAGAGGGTTTCTGTTTGGAATGGTAAGGATTGCATCTCTCTGTCTTCTCACCTTCTGTACTTCAACCAAAATCTCATCACTGGTAACATGCTACTTTGATCTCTTCTATTAGTGAGGGCATGTCAAATCTATGGTTCGACTAATTTGTACCTGGTTTCCTTATATGGCCTTAGACTATCTAGATATGGTGAATCCACAATCAACATTCAACCCAACGAAGGAATATTCTAGGTAACTTCATTCTGTAGTTGTTGCTGGAGTTATGTAAATATAGTGTCTTAGAAAGCAAGTGTATTTACATGTAACTTTATTTTCTTCAGTTACAGTTTTGTAATTAAAATATTTATTATTAATAAAAAATTTTGTTTTATTTATATGAGCATTATATATCTAGTCAAAAGGTACCAAGATTCTTTTGTAAGTAATATACATATACATATAGATGTATGGAAAACATGTATATTATAAGAATCTAAATTAATTGATTCACAGTTGAATAATCAAATTGGTCGCTTGATTATGGTTTACATTGTAGTGTTGCGATCTATCTCTATATAAGTAAAGGAGTTTATTTAAAGGGATTGATGAGTTTCATATGATGATAGTAGTCAACTATCGATAATGGCACTATTAAATGGATCTGAAAACGAGTATGTTTTCAAGAATAAGTAGGTTGTTACTTTAATCTTAAAGCATACAACTTAAGCATTCACTTATTATGAATCATAATCTTGATGAGTGGTCAACTCGTATGTGTTTAATTATAATTCTTGATATGATTGGAATGGATTTTTTCAGAGTATTAATCTAATGTCTGCATCTTAGAATTATTAATTGAAACATGTATCAGGGAACATTCACTCAAATAAAGAGTTTATAGTGATATCATCACTTCTAGATGTTTTAAGGAGATTAGGTGATTAAATTGGCGCCAGTAGTTTGATGGACTAGCTACCTATCAAGTCTTAACACCAAGATGAGATCTTGTGTGTTAATCACCATATAAAGTAAAACGGGAGATCTATAATGAAAAACCCACATAAGGGCAAAACATTAATTTTACCCTTTGTTGTGTGGATGGCTATAATAAGGTTCTAAATAGGGTTTGCAATTGGACATAAAATATGTGTTCTCATAATATTTAATAATTCAAGAGTTCAACTAATTGTCTTTAGTGGAATGACATTTAGTTAATAAGCTAGAATTAATTCTAATGAGTAAATTAATTCTGATGAGATTAAATTAATTTTGGGCTTATTAGAGCTTAAATTATCAAAGCCAATAAGATTTCCCACTTGGCTTCTAGGAAAGTTATCAAGCTAAGTAAGAAATATAAATGGACATTTTAGAAGCCCATAATTGAATATTGGACTTGCTCTAATTAATGGTTAACTAGAAGCCCAAATGTACATTTAGAAATGGGCTAGACTTTAGTTTATGTAATTGATTAGATTAAGTGGTAGATCAAGTTGGTTGAGGATACAACAACAAGGAGAGGATAGAAAAAGGAAAGGATTCAAAATTAAAGGCTTTTGATACAAGAAGAAGGAGAAGATAGCGCAACGAGTAATTAAAGCTGTAGTAAAGGAGTTGGTAATACTCTTCATCTTGTTTTGTTTATGATTATCCTTATACCGTATTATATATGGATTGGCATGATGATTTGGATATATTGCTTCCGCTACAAATATGATTTCTAAAAAGTTTTGAAATCTACCGATTCTCCAAATATATCATGCTTTCATTTTCCGATCCAACAATTAGTATTAGAGCTAGTTTCTAATGCATGATTTCAATTGTTATATGGTTGATGCATGGGTTGGCAATCTTTTTTGTATGCTACATATTTTTATGTGATAGAAATATATATGGTGTATGTGTTGCTCTTTTGGTTGTCTATAGAAGTTAAATTTACCATGTAAGATTTCTTCATTTGGTTGTAACAAGGAGGGTGGTCTATCATCACTATGTTTTCTCCTTGGTTTCATTTTTATGTTTACTTTGATTATGTAATGTACAAAATCATGTAATGAAGAAGATGAAGAAGCCATGGATTGAAGAAAGGAAGAGGTAAAGTTTCAGTTATAGTTATGGTGTCTTGGCTATTTTTCGTTTTTTAGAAAACAAATGTGTTGAAATTTTGTTTTCACATATTTTTGGTTGTATAAATTTTTTTTGTAACAAAATTTCATTTTTTACAAGTTCTGGAATTTTTATGTAATATTCATAAGTTTCAGTTTTGGTAAAAAACTAGTGCAGACTTTTGTTTTCTAATGGGCAAAATTTTGGTTTTATGAAAATCCTTTTTTATGTTGAAAAGTAAAGCCATTACACACTTTTTACCGATTGGGCTGGATCTTGTGAGCGAAGAGTTCAAAGCGCAAGATCCAAGTCTAAGAAGAATATTTTGGGCCTTAAATGTTTGTAATTATTTTTTATTCTAGGATGGACAATCAAAATTGTCTTAATTAGTTCATGTGATGAATGGAGAAATGAATGTAAATAATATGTGATATTATGTTATTGCATGTTATTTAGAAAATTGCCAACCTTAGGCCTTGCCATGCATTCATTATGAATAAGATATATAATGAAACAATGTAGGATGGATAATAAATTGCATCTAGACAAGATGGTATTTAAAACTTAAAGCCCAAAAAGATTAAGTGGGAGAGGATGTTCATGTGAGAATCCATGATCTCCAAATGATGGCCCATTTGTGGTGAAGTGTTACTCCCCATCGGAGGGCATGAATCTTAAATCTTGCATGATTTGGGTCTCTTTAAGGATAAGTCCACTTATTAGTAGCAAATGTGACCTCCCATCGAGGCATAGTTTGCAAGTATCTTTAGTGAACAAATCGAATGGTTAAACACTCAATATTTTTATCAATAAACTGCCCATCGTAGCTCTGTTGGTAAAAGTATGAACCAAATTATGACTCTTCTCAAAAGGTTGGGCATGAGATGCTTGGTAGTTTTTTGAGTTTTTCTTTTAATGGATAAAATAGCCCACTATCACTTAGTCTGTTATAGATAAGAAAAATAAATGTTGTATAATGTTTTAGTTTTTTAAGTTTTGTTAAATCTATCATCATGTATACATGCATCATGATTTTATACAAAGTTCCAATAATTGTTGACTAGTATGCTCATGCTTTAATAATTTATATTTTCAGACATAATCAACCACAAAATGAATCCACTCACTTTGCTCTTGAAAAATAACAAATTGGAAAATGGAGAAAATTTTAATGAATGGAGACGTAACCTTGACATTGTACTTCAATATGAATGTATTCCATGGGTGTTAACTAAAAATGAGCCTACACATCCAGTGGAGATTCAGCTCCTGAGATAGTCCAACAACATGAGCATTGACAGAATGTTGACAAGACTACTAAGTGTTATATTCTAGCTTCTGTCAGTGGTATGTTGCAAAAGCAGATTGCTTATATGAAAACTGCTAGTTCAATGGTCCATCACCTACATGAGATGTTTGGTGTGAGGACTAGGTCTGCAAGAGTAAAGCTATCCAAACCTTTCATAATCTCAGACAAAAACTTGGTGAACTGGTGTGGGATTACATGATGAAGGTAATCTCTGCGATCACTGAGGCTGAGATGCTCGAGTAAGATATGGATGCGGATACGTAGATGATTATGATCATCAATAACTTAAACTCTTCTTTTTAGCAGTTTAAGTTGGACTATGAACTCAACAACAAGGATTACACCTTGAGTGAGTTGATGAATACCCTCCAGAGCACAGAGGAGATATTGAATATTAAGGCTCATGGGACCGAAGCTAATGTAGCTTCTTCTTCTAAGCCTAAGGATAAGGGCAAGCAAAAGAAGAAGGGTCCAATGAAAAAGAAGGCCTAAACAGGTATCAAGGCCTAACCCATGAAAAAGAAAGCCAAAGAAAATATCAAGGGAAAATGTTTCCACTGTGATGAGATGGGCCACTAGAAAAGAAATTGTCCAGTCTACCTTGAGTCTCTCAAAAGCAAACAAGGTATGGGTTTCCTAAGTTTGTTAGGAACTAAAAATGTGACAGATTTATCTATTTATTGGATATTAGATTTAGGAGCCACTAACCATGTTTGCAATTCTTTGCAGGGGTTCCAGTAAAGGAGAAGACTACCTAAAGGCCAGTTTCAAGTCAAGATAGCAAACGGTTCCTATGTTTCTGCAAAATCAGTGGGAGTAGTTATCTTGTACTTTCCTAGTGGTCATAGGTTATATTTGGAGGATGTTTATTACATACCAATGATTGTAAGGAATATGATTTCTGTTTTTTGTCTAATAAAATTTGGTTATTCCTTATATTTTGAAATTTTTGTTTCAATATATGAGAATAAGGATTTTATTTGTGATGCGATAATTGAACAGGGATTATTCCTTATAGAACCTATGATAGGCTCACTAAACACCACAAAATTGATAAAACCAAAACAATCCAATGTCTCTAGCATTAATTCAAAGTATATGTGGCACTTAAGAATGGGTCATATCAATCAGAAAAGACTTGATAGGTTAGTCAAGGATGGGATCCTTATGGGCTTAGACAATGATTCATTACCCACCTGTGAATCTTGTATTGAAGGAAAAATGACCAAAGCCTCATTTCTTTCTAAAGGAAATAGGTTTGAATCCACGTTGGGCCTAGTACATAATAATGTGTGTGGGCCCATGAATGTATAAGATAGAGGAGGTTATGAATATTTCATAACCTTTATAGATTATTACTCAAGACATGGCTAGTTGTATTTGATGTATAAAAATAGTGAATCCTTTGAAAAGTTTAAAGAATTCAAAGCTAAAGTTGAGAAGCAGCTAGGCAAGCCATTAAAACAATTTTGATCGGATCGAGGTGGTAAGTACTTATCTGGAGAGTTCCATCAATATTTAATTGACAATGGAATTGTTTTCAATATGTTAGCTCCTCGATCACCTCAACAGAATGGTGTAGCAAAAAGGAGAAATAGAACTCTATTGAAAATGGTAAGATCAATGATGTCCTACGTTAGCCTTTCAAAATCATTATGAGGATATGCCATACAAACGATGACATATCTTCTTAACTTTGCTCCATTGAAATCAGTGCCTAAAACACTTATGGAGTTGTGGACTGGCCGAGTGTCTTCTTTGAGGCACTTAAGGACTTGGGGCTGCCCAGCCTATGGTCTAAAGCCTAAATCCACAAATATAGAACCAAGGTCAAAAGTATGTTTTTTTGTAGGACATCCTACGAGAAATCGAGGGTACTATTTTTATAGTCCTCAGGATAGGAAGGTATTTGTGTCGACAAATGCGACCTTCTTAGAGGAAGAGATTGTGAGAAATCAAAAAGGAAGAAGTGAAGTAGTACTAAAGGAGTTAGATAGTTCATCCAAACCAAGAGTTGTTTTGGATATGACAGAACAAGATGTCAAAATGAATTCAAAAGTTGAATTGGAAGTGCAACCTGAACATCAAGTCATGCCTAAATGCAGTGGGAGGGTTGTGAGACAGCCAGATAGGTATCTGGGTCTAGGAGAAGGCTTAATTGTCATTCCAAACTAAGAAGAAATGAATCCCATTACATATACTCAGGCTGTTAATGATGTTGACATCAAAAAATGACTCAAGGCCATCGAATCAAAAATAGATTCTATATACACTAATGAAGTCTAGGTCCTTGTAGATCTACCACCAGGTCTAAAAGTCATAGGGTGTAAATGGATCTATAAAAGCAAAAGAGGATTGGATGGAAAGATAGAGACCTTTAAAGCTAGATTGGTAGCTAAAGGCTATACTTAAAAAGAGAGTATAGACTATGAGGAGACTTTTTCTTTGGTTGCCATGCTTAAGTCCATCAGAATTCTTTTGGCCATAGCAACCTATTTCGATTATGAAATATGGTAAATGGATTTCAAGACAACATTTCTTAATGGGGATCTTGAGGAGACCATTTATATGGCCCGACCAGAAGGATTCATTGAGTCGGGTTATGAGCATAAGGTTTGCAAGTTGCAAAGGTCCATTTATGGACTTAAGCAAGCATCTAGGTCTTAGAACATTAGGTTTGATAAGTCTATCAAAACCTATGTGTTCATACAAAACTTAGATGAGCCTTGTGTTTATAAAAAAAACAAGAAGGTAAGGTTACTTTCCTAATCTTGTATGTTGATGACATTCTGCTCATTGGGAATGATGTGGGAATGTTATCTACGATTAAGGGATGGCTGAATGAATAGTTTTCAATGAAGGATTTAGGAGAGGCTAACTATGTTATAGGGATCAAACTTATAAGGGATCAGAAGAATAAACGGATAGCCTTATCTCAATTAACCTACATTGAGAATATGCTCAATAAGTTCACCTTACAAGATTCCAAGAGGGGTTTCACTCCTACTAGACATGGAATCAAACTTTCAAAGGAGCAAGCACCTAAAACCCAAGAGGAGTTTGAACGCATGCATAAAATTCCATATGCTTCGGCAGTTGAAAGTTTGATGTATGCAATGCTTTGCACTAGACCAGACATCTGTTACACAGTGGGACTGGTAAGCAGATTTCAATTTAATCCAGGAATGGAACATTGGACTGCAGTTAAGTGTATACTTAAATATCTTCGTAGGACAAAAAAATTCATGCTTGTTTACTCTTGAAGTAATCTTATTCTGACAAGATATATAGATTTTGATTTCCAATCAGATGTTGATTCAAGGAAAACAACTTTTGGTTCTATATTTACTTTAGGAGGTGGAGTCATAGTTTAGAGGAGTGCCAAGCAATCTTGTATTGCTGATTCGACTATGGAGGCTGAGTATGCTGCTGCTTGTGAAGCAGCAAAGGAAGCAGCCTAGCTTCAAAAGTTCCTAAATGATATGGATGTAGTTCCAGAGGCCGAAAAAGCCATTACACTTTATTGTGATAATAATGGGGCAATGACTAATTCTAAAGAACCTCGGAACCACAAAGCTGTCAAACATATTGAGCGAAAGTATCATCTCATAAGAGAGATAATACAACGTGGAGAGGTGGATGTGGTAAAGATTCCTACAGAGCAAAACCTTGCTGATTCGTTCATAAAGACATTAACTCAAAAGAGCTTTAAGGGTCACCTAGAAGGGATGGGAATGAGGGATATGTCAAACTTGCTTTAGGGCAAGTGGGAGATTGATGAAGTTATGTAAATATAGTACCCTAGAAAGCAAGTGTATTTACATGTAACTTTATCTTCTTCAGTTACAGTTTTGTAATGACAATATTTATTATTAATAAAACAAAAGAGTTTGGTTTTATTTGTGTGAGCATTATATATCTAGTCAAAAGGTATCAAATTTTGTTTGTAAGTAATCTACATGTACATAGAGATGTATAGGAAACATGTATATTATAAGAATCTAAATTAATTGATTCATAGTTGAATAATTAAGTTGGTTGTTTGATTATGGTTTAGATTGTAGTGTTGCGATTTATCTCCATATAAGTAAAGGAGTTTATTTAAAGGGATTGATGAGTTTCATATCATGATAGTAGTCGACTATCAATAATGGCATTATTAAATGAATATGGAATCAAGTATGCTTCCAAGAACAAAGTGGGTCGTTACTTTAATCTTAAAACATACATCTTAAGCATTTGCTTACTGTGAACCATAAGCTTGATGAGTGGTGAACTCGTATGTGTTTAATTATAATTATTGATATGATTGGAATGAATTTTACCATAGTATTAATCTAGTGTCTGCATGTTTGAATTATTAATTGAAACATGTATCAGGGAACATTCACTTAAATAAAGAATTTATAGTGATATCATCACTTCTAGATATTTTAAGGAGATTTGGTGATTAAACTGGCATCAGTAGTTTAATGGACTAGCTACCCATCAAGTCTTAACGTCAAGATGAGATCTTGTGTGTTAATCACCATATAAAGTAAAACGGGAGATCTAGAATGAAAAACCAACATAAGGGCAAAACGATAATTTTACCCTTTGTTGTGTGGATGACTATAATAAGGTTTTAAATAGGGTTTGCAATTGGACATAAAATATGTGTTATCATAATATTTAATAATTCAAGAGTTCAACTAATTGTCTTTAGTGGAATGACATTTAGTTAATTAGCTATAATTAATTATGAGCATATTGGAGCTTGAATTATCAAAGTCCAATAAGATTCCCCTCTTGGCTTCTAGGAAGGTTATCAAGCTAAGTAAGAAATATAAATGGAGGTTTTAGAAGCCCATAATTGAATATTGGGCTTACTCTAATTAATGGTTAATTAGAAGCCCAAATATACATTTAAAAATGGGTTAGACTTTGGTTTAATGTAATTGATTAGATTAATTATATTAAAACAAATTTAAAAAAAAAGGAGTAGCATTTTCAGTTTTATTAGGGTTGAATGTGCAACTGCACACTTAAAATTCAAATGCTAAATAAATATGGTCTTTATTATGGTTTATCATCATTAAATGGAGTTATGAACTTACAATTAAATGGTTTAATGGTTATCTTTTAATGTTAGCATGTAACCTATTAGCATTCATTGGATTAAAGAAGAAAGATGTACATTGGATGGACCATCATCCTTCTTCCATCTTCCAAAACCGAAATTGGTAAGTCATGTATAGGTTAATAGTCTTTTCATATAGCCACCTTAAAGATAAATGAGAAGAGTCTCATTTAATGGCTTCTTTATGTTTGATTAAAGTAAGAAGTGATGCATTGGATGTTATTCTCTTCTTCCTTTTCATGCATAACCGAAATTGAGTGTGTAAGAAGGTGTTCTTACATGGTTTAACTCTCTCTCTCTCCTTTCATGCATGAGTGAGCTGAAATTAGTAAGAGAAGAGTCTCATTTTTGGTTCATTTCTTCTAAGAAAAATCTCCTCCAAACATTTCTTCTCCTTTACCACCAAAAGATCTTGTTAACCAAGTTATCTAAGAAGAACAAGTGGTAGATCAAGTTGGTTGAGGATACAACAACAAAGAGAGGATAGGTTGGCAAAGGAAAGGATTCAAAAGTAAAGGCTTTGGATACAAAAAGAAGGAGAGGATAGTGCAGCGAGGAATTAAAGCTGTAGCAAAGGAGTCGGTAATACTCTTCATCTTGTTTTTGTTTATTATTATCCTTATACCATATCATGTATGGATTGGCATGATGATTAGGATATATTGCTTCCGATGCAAATATGATTTCTAAAAAGTTTTGAAATCTACCGGTTCTCCAAATATAGCATGCTTTCATTTTCCGATCCAACAGTTGTTCCTAGATCTTAAATGTTGTTGTTCCTTCCTGTTGTTCAGATTAAGTAGCTATATTATCTTGATTGTTTTACTGATGATAAGGATAAGATGATGCATTGATTACCATGTTTCCAAATCCAAGAAGAGCACATAACCCAGGTAAGTCTATATTGATCATCTCCTCCAATTCCTTTGATATGAGATAGGTAGTCCGTTTTTGTTGTTCTAGAAACTATTAAGTAGAGATCTCGGTTGCATTTCTGGCTGTGGATAGAGTAACTAGTTCATAGGACCTGAACTAGCTATTACATATTCTTTACTCTCTAGGCTAAAGCCATTCTCCTACTATAGTGGAGGTTTAACTGATTGAGTATTAGTTGCTCTCTTATGTCATTAGTAGTGAGATCTAATAGATAGCTTATCGAAGTAGATTAGTCCTTAAACCTTCTACTATTCCTTTCTTTCCACATAACCTGAAAACAAATAGCCATAAAGAGTATAACAATAGCCCTGTAAAATTTTGAGTAGTTCAATTTAGGAATTTCCTTTATGATCTCGATAAGTCTATCATAGTTGAGATCAAGGGAACATAACCTGAAGACTTTTGTTGATATTCCTCTAGAGAAATGACAACCAAAGAAGAGGTGGTCCCCAGTTTCATCCTCTAGGTTACATAGAATATATAACTTAGGGGATGATAGGAATTTCAATCTATCCATAGTACTTAGCCTATCCCACATTACTAGCTAGAGCTGAAAACTATCATTAGGTCTAAGAATCTTATTCTAGATCACCTTATCCCATCCTACACAGATTATAGGTCTTTCCCTCAACTTTTTGACTTCCTTAAACTTAATCCTTGAAATAGGGATACCTTTCCATGAGTAAGTATCTTCCCCCCAGGACTTGTGAATAAGGGAATATTCAGAAGTAGAATCGCATATGAGGATAGAGTCTAGTTCTCATTTCTTATTACATCATTGAGTCAGTATCCTTTGGGAATCTATTCAATAGAGTGTTTGCCATCTGGTTTTGTATTAAGGGACCATTCCCTGTCCAGTTGTCATACTAGAAGGAGATTTTGTCTCCTATCGTTATCTTGCATGTAATATGCAGATATATCTCATCCCTCATTTTAAGAAGCTAGTTAAAGAAGCAAGTGTTGCTGACTTTGGGTTTTAGAGCCCAAAGACTCCTTCCTTTTAGTAAGTAGGAATGAATCCACTTAATGCACATTGTTTGTTTATCTCTCATGATTTTCCAAATTCTCTTACACATTAGAATTCTAGTTTTAGTAAAGATGGAATCTAATCCTAATCCCCCTTCATCTTTCGGTTGACAGATTGTCTTCTAGTTTACCTTGGCTATTCCTCTCTCTCCATTCATTTTCCCCCATAGAAACTACTTCATTAGTTTTTGTACTATCTTTATTAGCCCTTTTGAAAAGAATATGTAAGAACACCAATAGGTACTCATAGACATAATAGCCAACTTCAGTAGTTGAAGTTTCCCTCCATAGGATAGTGATTTATTAGTCTATGACCCCAATCTCTTCTGGATTTTTTCTATCAAAGGAACACATTCACAGAATCTTAGCCTCCTTGATGAGATGGGAATTCCCAGATAGTGAATAGGGGGAGTTTTAATTTCCATCCCTGTACCTTGAGCTAGAGTATCTGAGCTATGAGAAGCACTTTTGGAGAGTATGATAAAGCTCTTATGTTGACTGATATTTAAGCCTAGCTGTTGGGACCCGATCCGGAAACCGAATCCCAACCGAAAAACGAATGAGAACGAAGGGAACGGAATCAAATGGGAACGGAAATTTCGCATCGAAAAATCGAATCGGAGACACAATGCGGAAGCAAAGCAAATTGCGATAGATGACGCGGGTTTAAAACGAAACGGAACCGAATCGCATCATACGGAAACAGCATAAAACGAAAGCGGAACGAAATGCAAATCAGACCACAAAGCGAATTGAATCAAATCAAACCAAAAGTAGCGGAATCGAATACAAATCGCAAGCAGAAACAAATGCCGACATCCGAAAGCGCAAGAAGGAACGCAGGATCACAATCGCGTTGGAAACCCTAAGACGTTCCAAAATCCGGTATGAATTTTTTTTTCTTTCTTATTCTCATTTCTTACATCAATCACATCCATATAATTTCCCATAGGAAATTCAATCTTAAACCCAAACTTAGCAATCATACAAAATCTTATACAAATCCATACAAATTCAACTTACACTTTACTCTCATTTTATCGAAATTTTGGCAGCATAACGGCTGCATTTATCCTAACCCAAACCTGCAAAGTGTTCAAAACAACACTTCTAGAAGCCCAATAAATCAAACAATCATCAAAATCAACCGGACCCTCCGTCCGGGATCTCAGCAGAACAAACGCAAACCTATTCTAAACTGCTTTAAATTGTAATTCAATCCACTAGTCTCATCAATCAAACTCATTCCCAGAATCAAACATAAATATATATTCCAAAAATCATACACAAATTCATATACAAATTCCAAAATACTCAAAATCTAACTTATACAAATGTCGAAACTGATGTCTTCACATTCTTTCATCCGATCTCCTGCTCGAAACCTGGAGATGGGGATGAAAGGGGGGTGAGCTCGGAAGCTCGTGGATAACACATTTATAAAGTGACAAATAAGCCGAAATCATTTTTCATAATCTTTCGCCAAAAGGGCTAATTTTTCAAATTTTATAAGTTCTCAAACAATTTCCTCAAACCCTTTTTTTCATATTTTTTTTTTCAAACTTTTCATAGTCATCTCACTTTTTCTTTTTTTTTTCAAAAATTCTCGAATTTTCATAAATATGAATGCAACATACAGAAACAAAATTGAAAACACATAACATATCAGAATGGTCTGACTAGGTCCAAACAGAACGCAGAGCGGTCCTGTGCAGTCGTGAACAGAACGTACTACACTTTTCTGCATAGCGGTCCAGTGTAGCCGTGAAGGGAGTCCGAAATCGGAGCTCCGTGCCACTAACGGGCAGCCGGGAGAAGGCTATACACATAGAGACAGTGCTGACTCACCAAAGGACCTACCAAACCCACATAACACATATCGAAAACGGAAATTCAAATTGCCCGAAGGCACTTTCCAAAATTTTACTTTTCTAACATTATTTCATCAACTTAAAACAATCTCACAAATTCACACATATCATATAATTCAATTAATTCAATCAATCAATAATTGCAACAATATGCATAATTATCAATGCGTACACAACAAATACATATTTGAAATTTCTAACGATTTAGCAAATCATTTAAAACAATGAATTTAAGCTTGTAATAATTTTTCAGAAATCACTTAGGAATCATAATTTCAAACCTTAAATCAATTCTTATTTTCAAACATTTCCAAAAACAATAAGTGATCAAAATTCCAAACTTTTGCTTTCTTTTAATTTTTCAAAATTCGTATTAAGCTTACAAATCAAAATATATATATGCTACCCACCTCGAAATGACGCTAGGAACTTGTTCCAAGCTTCAATTTGATCCTTGCTTCTTTCCTTCTTTCAATAAAAATGACCTAAGCCATAATCACCCAAATTCACATCATAAATTTGCATAATTCTCAAAATTAACTATCGGAAATTCATAATTATCATATTTCCAAGCTATTTCAATTTTCAATTTTGAAAATCCCCAATTTTCAAAATTGGCCTAAACCAATATATCCAAATTAATTTCTTCAAAATTAACTCCATATTTCATCAATTCATGCTATTTTTGATGATTCTACACCTTTAATTCACAAAATTTGGGAAAACCCCCAAATCTCTAATTTGGCCTAAACCCCCAATTTATAATTTTTCAAATTAAACTTCACCTAAAGCATAAAAATCAAAATTAATTTAGGGTATCTCAAATTCATCACTAATTCAAGCCATCTAAATCATCAATTTCAAAAACCCCCAAATTTTACTATTCATCATCTTCCTCACTAAACTTTCTCTCTCTAAAATCTTCCATAACCAAAATTAACTCATCAATCACAAAATAAAACTCATAGCACATAAACCCACATCATTTCTAATTAATCTAAACCAAAAACTTAACCAAAACTCAAAATCCAAATTTTTCTCTTACCTCTTTTCTTCTTCATTTTCGAAAATTCTTGGTTCCCAAAGCAAGCTGTCTTCTTCTTCTCTCCTTTTTCCTTGAAAACAACTCAAAACTCAAGCTAAAAGTCCCATAAATTTTGAAAATTCACTTTCTCTCTCTTCCTCTCCATATACGAAACTTCCACTCTCTTCTTCTTCTTTTATTTCTTTTTTTTCTTCTTGAATAATCGAGACTCTTCCTTAAACCAACGACACTCATCTGATTTTTTATGCCATTTCATTAAAAATGGAGGGTAAAAGACCATTTTGCCCTCACTCTTTAACTAAATTCCAAAATTGCCCCTAACTTCATTTATACATGCGGGTCTGATTCGCACTATCAAGATGAAGGAATTTGTCAAAACTTCCTTCTCGAGAAATGTTCCTCTCAATCATACGAATCCAACGCCACTGACCGCGCTCAATTTCGATTACTACATCAAAAGTTATACGCACAACAGTTCGGGTAAATCCATATTCTAAGACATTTTCCATGTACGATTATTTCCGTCCAAATATTCACATTCTTAATCCCAGAATTGAAACTCAATGTCTTCATAACAATTTTAGCCTTATGTCTCTAGTTTAATTCAAAAAACAATTGCCTCATTCCGATTCCCAGATCAAAAGTTATCCTCAAAATACTCTCGGGTGTTCCTAATCCAAAATTACACTCTAATCCGAACTTCCATTCATAATTCGAAGGTCTTAGGGGCAGAATTGGCATTTTATTTCTTCATAAGATTTGTATCCCCTTGTCTTATATTTATTTCTCCTGAAGAATTGCTTCAATCGGATCTCTACAGATCCCAAATTTCACAAAACACTAAACTATGCTCAGAAAATTTCCCGACTCACTTTGATTAAATTAATCACCATCAATTAAATCTCAAAAATTCACAAATTTCCCATGAGAATGTAGGGAATTGTCTTACGAATCCAACGCCGCAAGAATCAACTCAATCGGATGTCGGAAGGAAAAGATATGAGCAAAACAGTGAACAAAGGTCGGATTGGAGGAGGAAGCAAGAAAACTAAAGGAGCAAAACGACGTCGTATTATGGCGAGGATAGGGCGCGGTCGCTACGGCGATGCGGACATCGCTACGGCGATGCGGATGTCACCCTAGCGACGGGGATACTTCATTTTCTTTTTTTTTCACATAAAAATTCAAAACTTCCAAAATTCATAACTCTTACTCCCGAACTCCAATTTTGACAAACTTAGTCTCTATAGAAAGCTTAAAGGAAGTTCTACATCTTCCACGAAGGACATAAAAATCAATTTGACTCCTACGGGAGTCCATTTTCCGGTCAAAGATACTATCCTCTATACAAACTCGTAAAAATCATAACTTATTATTCCGAGATCGAAAAATTGCATACTTTATATCGAAATAAAGATAAAAACAAATCCTTAAATTTTCATGAAGAACATCAAAGCTCAATTAACCTCTAACTAGGTTAATTTCTCAGTCAAAGTTTCAATCATAATTAAAGTCAAAAATCAACCCTATCACACACAAACTTTGACTGATCATAACTTTCACTCCCGATATCGAAAAATCGCAAACTTTATGTCTACAGAAAGCTCTTAACATAACCTACAAGTTTCCAGAAGACCATTTTATCAAATTTTGCCTCAATCAAAAGTCAACATTCTAAGGCCAAGAAGTCAACTATTACACAATTTTTCATATTTTCACACTCTCTTTTTAGTCATGATTTTCAACTTATTATCAATCAACTCATCCACTTTATCATTCATATTACTAAGTTAAATTGTCACTCAAGGTTCGGGGTCCAACATTTCTCCCCCTCTTAAAAGAATTTCGTCCTCGAAATTCATACTTACGTAACTCCCAGTAGCACATTTTTACATATAGTTTCTTATCTAAACAAAGATCATCAAACACTTTCTTATCTACTCTCTCATCATACTTATTCTAAAATTATTCTCAATTCTCAATCACATACCTAAATTTCTTATTACATATGGTTATAATGTTTTCACCTCTTATACCCAATACCATTTATATCAAAAACAATCACTCTATCTACAAATCAATCTTTCTTAACACATTATCACCAGTCAAGGGTCTCATTTCTTAAGGAACCCCCAATACGTACCAATCATCATTTAAAATCGACCTATTTTCAATCTCATTTCATGATTGCATATACAAAATCAAATCACCATCATAAACTTCAAATCCCAATTTCATTTACTAAAATCAATCATAATTCTTGTCACTCAAATCAAACCAATCACTTTAATTCTTCAAATAACTCATGACAAGTCATACACATCAATTTCACATTCCTAAAGACAATTATATTTCTTTCATCAAAATCAAATGATCACTTAGTACATTCTCACAAATTCACTCTTATCATTACAAACTCTTCTCAATTTCTTACTCATACTCATACGCCCAAGTAAGATCCTATTACTGGGCTCTGACACCATAAATGTTGGGACCCGATCCGAAAACCGGATCCCAACCGAAAAACGAATGAGAACGAAGGGAACGGAATCAAATGGGAACGGAAATTTCGCATCGAAAAATCGAATCGGAGACACAATGCGGAAGCAAAGCAAATTGCGATAGATGACGCGAAGCGAAAAACGAAACGGAACCGAATCGCATCATACGGAAACAGCATAAAACGAAAGCGGAACGAAATGCAAATCGGACCACAAAGCGAATTGAATCAAATCAAACCAAAAGTAGCGGAATCGAATACAAATCGCAAGCAAAAACAAATGCCGACATCCGAAAGCGCAAGAAGGAACGCAGGATCACAATCGCGTTGGAAACCCTAAGACGTTCCAAAATCCGGTATGAATTTTTTCTTTCTTTCTTATTCTCATTTCTTACATCAATCACATCCATATAATTTCCCATAGGAAATTCAATCTTAAACCCAAACTTAGCAATCATACAAAATCTTATACAAATCTATACAAATTCAACTTACACTTTATTCTTATTTTATCGAAATTTTGGCAGCATAACGGCTGCATTTATCCTAACCCAAACCTGCAAAGTGTTCAAAACAACACTTCTAGAAGCCCAATAAATCAAACAATCATCAAAATCAACCGGACCCTTCGTCCAGGATCTCAGCAGAACAAACGCAAACCTAATCTAAACTGCTTTAAATTGTAATTCAATCCACTAGTCTCATCAATCAAACTCATTCCCAGAATCAAACATAAATATATATTCCAAAAGTCATACACAAATTCATATACAAATTCCAAAATACTCAAAATCTAACTTATACAAATGTCGAAACTGATGTCTTCACATTCTTTCATCCGATCTCCTGCTCGAAACCTGGAGATGGGGATGAAAGGGGGGTGAGCTCGGAAGCTCGTGGATAACATATTTATAAAGTGACAAATAAGCCGAAATCATTTTTCATAATCTTTCGCCAAAAGGGCTCATTTTTCAAATTTTATAAGTTCTCAAACAATTTCCACAAACCCTTTTTTTCATTTTTTTTTTCAAACTTTTCATAGTCATCTCACTTTTTCTTTTTTTTTTTTCAAAAATTCTCGAATTTTCATAAATATGAATGCAACATACAGAAACAAAATTGAAAACACATAACATATCAGAATGGTCTGGCTAGGTCCAAGCAGAGACGTCTTGCATAGCCCCATGAGCGGTCTGCGGCAATCATGAATGAACGTATTACACTTTTTCGCATAGCGGTTCGAGTAGCCGTGAAGGAGTTCGAATCGAGTCCGTGCCACTAACGGGCAGCCGGAGAAGGCTATACACATAGAGACAATGACTCACCAAAGGACCTACCAAACCCACATAACACATATCGAAAACGGAAATTCAAATTGCCCGAAGGCACTTTCCAAAATTTTACTTTTCTAACATTATTTCATCAACTTAAAACAATCTCACAAATTCACACATATCATATAATTCAATTAATTCAATCAATCAATAATTGCAACAATATGCATAATTATCAATGCGTACACAACAAATACAGTTTCAGAAATTTCTAACGATTTAGCAAATCATTTAAAACAATGAATTTAAGCTTGTAATAATTTTTCAGAAATCACTTAGGAATCATAATTTCAAACCTTAAATCAATTCTTATTTTCAAACATTTCCAAAAACAATAAGTGATCAAAATTCCAAACTTTTGCTTTCTTTTAATTTTTCAAAATTCGTATTAAGCTTACAAATCAAAATATAAATATGCTACCCACCTCGAAATGACGCTAGGAACTTGTTCCAAGCTTCAATTTGATCCTTGCTTCCTTCCTTCTTTCAATAAAAATGACCTAAGCCATAATCACCCAAATTCACATCATAAATTTGCATAATTCTCAAAATTAACTATCAGAAATTCATAATTATCATATTTCCAAGCTATTTCAATTTTCAATTTTGAAAATCCCCAATTTTCAAAATTGGCCTAAACCAATACATCCAAATTAATTTCTTCAAAATTAACTCCATATTTCATCAATTCATGTTATTTTTTATGATTCTACACCTTTAATTCACAAAATTTGGGAAAACCCCCAAATCTCTAATTTGGCCTAAACCCCCAATTTACAATTTTTCAAATTAAACTTCACCTAAAGCATAAACATGAAAATTAATTTAGGGTATCTCAAATTCATCACTAATTCAAGCCATCTAAATCATCAATTTCAAAAACTCCCAAATTTTACTATTCATCATCTTCCTCACTAAGCTTTCTCTCTCTAAAATCTTCCATAACCAAAATTAACTCATCAATCACAAAATAAAACTCATAGCACATAAACCCACATCATTTCTAATTAATCTAAACCAAAAACTTAACCAAAACTCAAAATCCAAATTTTTCTCTTACCTCTTTTCTTCTTCATTTTCGAAAATTCTTGGTTCCCAAAGCAAGCTTTTTTCTTCTTCTCTCCTTTTTCCTTGAAAACAACTCAAAACTCAAGCTAAAAGTCCCATAAATTTCGAAAATTCACTTTCTCTCTCTTCCTCTCCATATACGAAACTTCCACTCTCTTCTTCTTCTTTTATTTCTTTCTTTTCTTCTTGAATAATCGAGACTCTTCCTTAAACCAACGACACTCATCTGATTTTTTATGTCATGTCATTAAAAATGGAGGGTAAAAGACCATTTTGCCCTCACTCTTTAACTAAATTCCAAAATTGCCCCTAACTTCATTTATACATGCGGGTCTGATTCTCACTATCAAGATGAAGGAATTTGTCAAAACTTCCTTCTTGAGAAATGTTCCTCTCAATCATACGAATCCAACGCCACTAACCACGCTCAATTTGGATCACTACATCAAAAGTTATGCGCAAAACAGTTCGGATAAATCCATATTCTAAGACATTTTTCATGTATGATTATTTCCGTCCAAACATTCACATTCTTAATCCCAGAATTGAAACTCAATGTATTCATAACAATTGTAGCCTTATGTATCTATTTTAATTCAAAAAAAGAATCGCCTCATTCCGATTCCCAGATCAAAAGTTATGCTCACAATACTCTCGGGTGTTCCTAATCCAAAATTACACTCTAATCCGAACTTCCATTCATAATTCGAAGGTCTTAGGGGCAGAATTGGCATTTTAGTTCTTCATTAGATTTGTAGCCCCTTGTCTTATCTTTATTTCACCTTAAGAATCGCTTCAATCGGATCTCTACAGATCCCTAATTTCACAAAACACTGAACTATACTCGGAAAATTTCCCGACTCACTTTGATTAAATTAATCACCATCAATTAAATCTCAAAAATTCACAAATTTCCCATGAGAATGTAGGGAATTGTCTTACGAATCCAACGCCGCAAGAATCAACTCAATCGGATGTCAGACGGAAAAGATATGAGCAAAACAGTGAACAAAGGTCGGATTGGAGGAGGAAGCAAGAAAACTAAAGGAGCAAAACGACGTCGTATTATGGCGAGGATAGGGCGCGGTCGCTACGGCGATGCGGACATCGTCCTAGCGACGCGAGCCGAACGCTCGTCATCGCTACGGCGATGTGGACATCGCCCTAGCGACGCGAGCCGAACGCTCGCCATCGCTACGGCGATGCGGACGTCACCCTAGCGACGAGGATACTTCATTTTCTATTTTTTCACATAAAAATTTAAAACTTCCAAAATTCATAACTCTTAATCCCGAACTCCAATTTTGACAAACTTAGTCTCTATAGAAAGCTTAAAGGAAGCTCTACATCTTCCACGAAGGACATAAAAATCAATTTGACTCCTACGGGAGTCCATTTTCCGGTCAAAGATACTATCCTCTATACAAACTTGTAAAAATCATAACTTATTATTCCGAGATCGAAAAATTGCATACTTTATATCGAAATAAAGATCAAAACAAATCCTTAAATTTTCATGAAGAACATCAAAGCTCAATTAACCTCTAACTAGGTTAATTTCTCAGTCAAAGTTTCAATCATAATTAAAGTCAAAAGTCAACCCTATCACACACAAACTTTGACTGATCATAACTTTCACTCTCGATATCGAAAAATCGCAAACTTTATATCTACAGAAAGCTCTTAACATAACCTACAAGTTTCCAGAAGACCATTTTATCAAATTTTGCCTCAATCAAAAGTCAACCTTCCAAGGCCAAAAAGTCAACTATTACAAAATTTTTCATATTTTCACTCTCTCTTTTTAGTCATGATTTTCAACTTATTTTCAATCAACTCATCCACTTTATCATTCATATTACTAAGTCAAATTGTCACTTAAGGTTCGGGGTCCAACACTAGCATTTCCTTAAACAACCTTAGAATTTACAACAAAAGGTTGACTGAGTATACATTTGCTTTGCTTAGGAAGATAAGGTCATCTACAAAACACAAACTAGTTAGTGAAACTTCCTTACACTTGGAGTGGAATCTGAATTTTGGATCATTAGAAGTTTTGTGCTTCAGCAATTGAGTAAGGACTTCCATATAAATGAGGAATAGGTAGGGATAGAGGGTCCCCTTGCCTAATTTCTTTCTTTCCTTTAAACACTTCTATAGACTCCCATTAATCGATATCCCACAGGAAATAGTAGTAATGCATTGTTGAATCCACTTGACAAAAGTTAAGGGAAAATTCATTATCTCCAAGGTTGTTAGTAGAAATCACCAATTGACACTATGAAAAGCTTTCTGTAAATCTACTTTTATAATGCAATTATGAGGGCTTCTTCTGGAATTATACCCTTTTAACGACTCCTGAATGATAAGAATGTTGTCCCCAATGTCTCTGCCTGCCATAAAAACTCCTTGATTCTCACTGATGAGATATTTAAGTACCTCCTTCAACCTATTTTCGAAAATCTTGACAATGATTTTGTAGAGTACATTCGGACACGAAATAGGCCTATCACTACAAAAAATTAATACAATCCACGATGTTTTACTAATAAAACGTCACAGATTGTAACGACTTTTCGTGATGTTTAAAAAATGTCACAAAAAGTTCAAAAAAAATTTAATGTTTTATGAAAATGTCACAAATTTGTAACACTATTTACGATGTTTTTTATTAAAACATCAAGAAATAGAAACTATAACGTTTTGTTGAATAAAATGTTGCGGTTGATTTGTTTACTTAATATTTAAAATTTGATCAGGTGCGTTCATTTCCCACTTTCTTCTCTGATGTTTTTTCTTCACTGGTTTTTCTCTAGGTTCTTCGTTCTCTGCTTTATGATGTCCATGAATCAATTCATTATGTTCTTTTATTATTCTCTGTTGTCTTAGTCATAGCATCCCGCTCATAACTCACCACCTCTCCATTGTGCTTTCAATGCTCGTCAGTGAATTTTCACCCATTTCTGTTAGATTTTAAGCAATTTTTTTTGGATTCGAACAATTTTGGATGAATTTTCTTTGTCCATAAACAAAAACCCTAGTGAAGGTGAAATAGACCCCACCTTCTTCATCTTAGCCATTGAGTCATCCAAGCATTCCCTAAATCCGCAGACTAGCTCTTCAAGTTGAAAAGCCTTAAAGGCATTGTCATTAGTGCAAAAGATCTCCTCACATGCTCAACACGCTTTACTGTGAAAGGAAACATCTTTGCACACGCCGTCGTGGTCTAGCTCTAGTAAAACCATTCGATAGGATCTTGTTAGCTCTTTAGTTCTTTTTTTCATATTCCTTTCCATTTAGTTTCTGGTGTAGAGCTATTGTAGAAGTATTGGTTACATGTTTCCAATTACAACAAGAAATGACACCCCCGTTTAAACTTATACACTTTCTTCTACTAGGGTTTTGTTCACTCAACAGGAAGAGGGTAAATACAGAGAATGAGTTGCAGGTGCATTTAGGGCATCTCTTGACGTTTGACACTTATCATTCATTCTCCCCTTTACCATCTTCAAGGTTTCTTTTACATACGATCTTTATCTTATGCATATCCAAATTTGAGGTTCTAAGTTTTAAGTTTTATTTAAATGGTTCATGCTACTAGTATTTGATCAGTAACTGTTTGAATACATTTGATCTTAAAATAACTGGTTTTGTTAAACATACCACTCTTTTGGTTTGATGCTGAAGAAATTGTTTCTGTTATTGGTTATAGAGTTTTTGTTCCTTTTTAAAGATACTTTGTTTGTTTTAAATGTATTCTAATTACTAATATTTGGGTAATCAATTTTGGTTATTTTTGTTTAACTCTTGGTCTTAATCAAAATGATATTGTAGTTGATTAAAGGTGCTTTCTTGAAGAGTTGTGTAATAATGCTGATAGCTAAATGACACAATACTTCTGAATTTTGTTCAACTGGAAGTAACGCTTCAATGAAATAATGATGAGTGGTTACTGGAGTTGAATATTTTTTAATTTCCATGTATTGGGATATGCCAATAGATTAAGATTTGTACTGAAATTCAAGGAATTGTCTTTCTCTAGGTTTTGGATCTTTTTTAGAAAATTTTTCTCCCATCATTTTTGAGTTGTTTTTCTTTTCTTGGATGTGGGTGATCATAGCTGATGTTTTGATCAAAACAAATCTAGTTTCTTTTTATTCTTCTTCTCAATCCGGTTCTTACCGAACCCCACAATAGAACAACTTCTAAGTTGTGCCAAGGAGTAACCTAATATGTGAATTTGTGAAAACGCCCTAGTATTCAATTCAGATGCTTGAATTTTCAGTTTCATTTCTCTAGATCTATAAATTAATTGTCGTTGTTGTGGGTATATAATTTACATTATGTTCATTTGGTGGCTTTCTGATTTGATTTTTGAATTGGGTTTCATATGGCATCAATCTTGAACAAGTCTTTGGATTGTCTTTTTATTTTTTGGTTGCGACAATAATAGGGTTAATTTCCTAATTTGTATACCTTTTATACTGAAGATAAATTAAATAACCGTAGTATTTTTGTCCGATCTTTCTTAAGAGTAAAGAAATTGGTAGTTTTATATTCTTTTGATGGTAGGTCAAATAGCGAAGCTTATATTTGTATTCTCTGAACTTAATAGGCTCTTAAACTTGGGAGTGCCCAACAATGGTGGGAGAAGGGCCTGCAACCCGATATGAAAAAGGTTATCTCTGCACAGGACCTCGTGGATTCCCTGTTGAATGCTGGGCACAAACTCGTGGTTGTTGATTTCCTCTCCCCTAGTTGTGGTGGCTACAAAGCTCTGCATCCCAAGGTGTATAATCATTCATTGATATAAATCTGTTTACAAATGCACATGTTGGTATATGAGTACTAATCACTTCATATAATTATCATTTATGAAACTTATATGGATGTTTTATTTCATACTGATTCTGGATGAGGTCTTACTTTCTTAAAGATATGTCAACTGGGAGAGATGAATCTAGACGTGTTGTTTCTTCATGTCAACTATAAGGAGCACAAATCGATGTGTTATAGCCTTAATGTTGATGTGTTGCCATTCTTCCAGTTTTATAGAAGGGCTTAAGGTCGATTATGCAGTTTTAGCTATACAAATGCCACGGTTGGTTTGGGTTTTGGGTTCCCCATTTATTTGCTATGAAAAGTGTTGGGACCCGATCAGGGGACCGGATCCCAACCGAAAAATGAAGAACTAAGGGAACGGAATCGGATGGAAACGAAAATTTCGTATCAAAATTTCGAATCAGAATACAAAGCATAATAATCGAAAGCGAAGCGCATAAACGGAAATTTCGCATCGAAAATTCGAATCGGAAACAATATGGCGAATTACAATTCGATACAAATAACAGAATGCGAATCGAATCAAAGAACAAAGGTGAACTGAAAGCAAATCGAATCATAAAGCAACATACAAAGCGAAGTGGATACTTAACAAATGTCCGACATCCGAGCATAAGTTATCTACAGAAAGCGTCGCGTTGGAGATCTAAACTAAGACATATTCCAAAATCCGGTATGAATTTTTTTTTTCTTATTCTCATTTCTTACATCAATCACATCCATATAATTTCCTATTCAATCTTAAACCCAAAACTTAGCAATCATACAAAATCTTATACAAATCCATACAAATCTCAAATTACACTTTATTCTCATTTTATCGAAATTTCGGCAGCATAACGGCTGCATTTATCCTAACCCAAACCTGCAAAGGTAAAGAAATACACTTCTAAAAGCCAAACAGATCTCAGAATCATCGGACTCTCCCGTCCGGAATCCAAACACCAGCAAAACGCAAACCTAAATCTAATACTTCCACAATTCTCAATTCAATACCAGACTCATATACAAATTTCCAAATCATATACAATTTCTTACTCTCAAACATTCACCATAATCTTCATACATTCTAAAACATCATAATCACTTAATGGAAATTCAAGCCATATACAAAATATTCCAAATCTCAATATTTACATAACAATACAAACGATGCAAAACGGACCCAAAAGTTTCACATTCTTTCATCCGATCTCCGCTCAAACCCGGAGATGGGGATGAAAGGGGAAGGAGCTCAAAGCTCGTGGATAACACATTTATAAATCGATAAATAAGCGGAAATCATTTTCACAAGCTTTTTGCCAAATGGGCTAATTTTTCAAACTTTATAATTTTTCAAACAATTTCCTCAAACCTTTTTTTTCATATTTTTCAAACTTTTTCCTCAAACCCTTTTTCATATTTTCAAACTTTTCATAATAATCTCACTTTTTCTCATTTTTTTTCAACCTTCTCGAATTTTTCATAAATATGAATGCAACATTCAAAAACAAAATTGAAAACACATAACATATCATAATGGTCTGGTTCGGTCCGAAACAGAACGTACTGCACATTCCCGCATAACAGTCCTGTGTAGTCGTGAACAGAACGTACTACACTTTCCCACATAGCGGTCCAGTGTAGCCGTGAGGGAGTCCGAAATCGGAGCTCCGTGTCACTAGCGGGCAACCGGGCGAAGGCTATACAAATAGAGACAGCGCTGACTCACCAAAGGACCTAACCGAACCCACATAACACGTAAAAGAAAACAAAGATTCGAATTGCCCGAAGGCACTTTTCAAAATCTTACTTTTCAAACTTTTCATACTGGACACAATCGCATATTCACATGGCTCACATATCACATTAATAAACATATTCAATTTCAATTCAGCAATTTAATCACGTATAGATCAAAATCAGAGCAATGAATGCAAGTTATTTCTTTAAAACAACATTTACATAAAGCACATTTTTCAAATTTGTCAAATCATTCAAAAGCTAATCATTTCTTCAATCTTGCATTTTCAAAAATCATTCAGAAATCATAATTTCAAACATTTACAAAAACAATAATTTAACAAAAATTCACATTTTTGCTTTCTTTAATTTTTGAAAATTCGTATTAAGCTTACAGATCAAAATATAAATATGCTACCCACCTCGAATTAATGCCAGAAGCTTGTCCAAATCGTCAATTCTCCAAATTCCTCCTTCTTTCTTTAACTTAAAAATTCCCTAAGCCATAAATATCCAAATCCATCATCATAATTTGCATAATTCTCAAACTTAACTATAGAAAATTCATAAGCACCATAGTTTCAAGCTTTCTAAAACCAGAATTTCTAAAAGCCCCAAAGTCCAAATTTAACCTAAACCGAACTAGTCAAATTCAATATCATAAATCACTTACTTACTCAAATTAAACTTAGAAAACACCAATTCCATATAAATTCAAGCTATTTCAATCTCCAATTTTGAAAATCCCCAATTTTCAAAATTGGTCTAAACCAATACACTCAAATTCAATCTCATAAAACATAATTTCTTCAAAATTGATTCCATATTTCATCAATTCATGCTATTATTGATGATTCTACACCTTTAATTTACAAAATTTGGGAAAATCCCCAAATCTTAAAATTGGCCTAAACCAATTTATCTAAATTCAATATCATAATTCACAATTTTCTCAAAACTAATTTCATATTCCACAAACCCATATTATTATCTTTAATTCTACACCAAAATTTCACTAAATCCTCAACCATAAAATTTTGCCTAAACTTTAAACAAATTTCCATCCAAATTAAACCTAACCTAAAGCATATATTTCAAAATCAACTTCATAAATCACAAACCCATATCATTATCTATATTTCTCAATCAAAATTCAACAAAATCTCAAAGTTAAAATTTTCCTTACCTCATTTCTCCACCAAATTGAATTTTCCTAGCTTGAAAGGAAGCTCTCTTCACTTCCCATCTTCCTTTCTCTTGTAACACTCTCAAAATCCCAAAAATCAAGTAGGAAAAATCAAAACTTGCTTCCTCTCTCACCTTAGCCGAAAACTCCATCTTCTTCTCTTCCTTTTTTTATTTTCTTCTCTTCTCCACAAGAATCATCGTGATTCTTCTACTTAAACAACAGCTCATAGTATAATAATGCCATGTCATTAAAATTTTGATAAAAAGACCAAAATGCCCCTCATATGTTACTTTATGCCATTTTCACTTGCGGTTTTGATTCGCACTATCGAGTTGAAGGAATTTGTTAAAACTTCCTTCTCAAGAAATGTTTCTCTCAATCATACGAATCCAACGCCACTGACCGCGCTCAATTAGGATCACTACACCAAAAGTTATGCGCAAAACAGTTCAGATATATCCACATTCTAACATATTTTCCATGTACGATTATTTCCGTCCAAAAGTTAACATTCTTAATCCACAAATTGAAACTCAATGTCTTCATAACAATTGTAGCCTTATGTCTCTAGTTTAATTCAAAATAAGAATCGCCTCATTTCGATTCCCAGATCAAAAGTTATGCTCAAAATATTCTCAGATGTTCCTAATCCAAAAATTTCACACAAATCCGAACTTAAATTCAGAAATTGAAAGTCTTAGGGGCAAAATTGACATTTCATTTCTTCATATGATTTGTAACCCCTTGTCTTATATTTATTTCGCCTCAAGAATCTCTTCAATCGGATCTCTACAGATCCCGAATTTCACAAAATACTGAATCATGTTCGGAAAATTTCCCAACTAACTTTGATTAAATTAATCACCATCAATTAAATCTCAAAAATTCACAAATTTCCCATGAGAATGTAGGGAGTTGTCTTCCGAATCCAACGCCGCAAGAATCAACTCAATCGGATGTCGGACGGAAAAGATATGAGAAAAACAGTGAACAAAGGTCGGATTGGAGGAGGAAGCAAGAAAACTAAAGGAGCAACACGACGTCCTATTAGGGCGAGGATAGGGCGTAGTCGCTACGGCGACGCGTCGCCCTAGCGACGCGAGCCGAACGCCAGCCATTGCTACGGCGATGCGTCGCCCTAGCGACGCGAGCCAAACGCCCGTCATCGCTACGGCGACGCGTCGCCCTAGCGACGGGGGTACTTCATTTTCCTTTTTTTTTTTCCCACATAAAAACTCAAAACTTCCGAAATTCATAACTCTTAATCCCGGACTCTAATTTTGACAAACTTAGTCTCTATAGAAAGCTTGAAGGAAGCACTACATCTTCCACGAAGGACATAAAAATCAATTTGACTCCTACGGGAGTCCATTTTCCGGTCAAAGATACTATCCTCTAATAATCATGCTAAAACCACAATATAAACTTGTAAAAATCATAACTTATTTTTCCAAGATTGAAAAATTCTATACTTTATATCAAAATAAAGATCAAAACAAATCCTTCAATTTTCATGAAAAACATCAAAGCTCAATTAACCAATAACTAGGTTAATTTCTCAGTCAAAGATTCAGTCATCATAATTAAAGTCAAAAGTCAACCTTATCAAACATAAACTTTGACTAATCATAACTTTCACTCCCGATATCGAAAAATTGCAAACTTTATGTCTACAGAAAGCTCGTAACATAATCTACAAGTTTCATGTAGATCATTTTATCAAATTTTGCCTCAAACAAAAGTCAACTCTCAAAGTCAAACATTCTCTCTCCAAAAAATCAAACTTTCTAAATCCTTCATTTCAATCAACTCATCCACTTTCCTCTCATAATCCATAAAAATTCATTCAAATATCAAATTCCTCTAACCGAAACAATTCTTTTCTCCTACATTTTTCTTAAATTCATCACATTTCCTTAAATTCATTCTCATTCTCACCAATTCTTTCTCACTTAAATTCATTGTAATATTTCTATTATTCTCAAAAGTTCGGGGTCCAACAAAAAGTGTGTCTTATAGTGGAATGTTTAATAAAATTCCTTGTTTTACTATCTTTGAGCAACAATGGCTACTTATTTTTTAATGCATTAAGTAGTCAATCTAGGCACTTACTATAACAACCAAAGCCCTTCAATGAGGGGAGGAGTGGACGGTGTTAATTGCATGCCTCTTCTAGGAATGATAATTTGTGCAACATATGTATTAAATTTCTCTCCGCCATTTCTGTAAATTAGACATACATTATGCTAAAAGAAAAAGTGTTTTATGAATATTTTAGCTTGAAAATCCATTTAAATTCTTATCTTTTGGTTTCAGCTTCTAGAGCCTAAACCTCCTACGAAATGGGAACAGTTTGCCAAAGCCAAAGGTATTGATTTAACTATCATATGCAATGTTGCTGGGCAATATTGAGTTTGTTGTAGGACATGTCTCATGTTCTGTAACTGTTTGTACTTGTTGAGCAATGGACTTTATGTGTACCATTTGTCTAATTTTTTTCTAGAACAACCATGTTTTTAGTCCTTTGACTTAATGCTTTTTCCTTATTGAGGCCTCCAATCATTAATTTAGTTGCTCCACATTAAGACTTTTGTTAACGTTCTTAACAAAATCATATGTAATCAGTTTATAAGTTCCTTAGATTTTTATTGATTTAAATCATTCCCGTCAAGCATTCTCAAATTTATATACAATCCTTCAGCCTCTGCATCTATGAAGATTATTACCTTGAAAAGTGGCCAAACTCTGATGACTGAAACCTTCACATTCTTTGGATGAATCCAAGTGGTTTCCAACATTGAAGTTTTTTTCCTTTCAGGTTCACCACAATATGACAAAGCCATTATGTCATTATTTCATATAACAGGTCATAATTCATCTGCATTTGGACTTTTCTGGTTTTTACTTACAAAGTTTTGCTCTTTCTCAGAGAAAAACTTTTGACAATCAGACTAACTAATCAAAGTCAAGGAATTTGTAGAGTATGAATGAATCAACTTTAATTGACAATGAATTGGATCATACTTTTCCAAGTACAGATCAACCAGTGCAGAGATCCAAGAGGCCAAAGAGACCAAGAAAGAGTATAAATGAAAATCTTGAACCAGCATATACTGAAGCAGCCGTAGTAGATTCATGGTGGATTACATGGACATCTCAATTGCAGAATAAGAAATTGTATGAATTAGAAATGATAAGAACTTGTAATTTCCAAAAGAATACCTACCATGTAATTGTTCTCTTATCATATCTATTAATCCTATGAAATATGCAAAATATGTTTAATGCTTCTAAAAAATGTTGATTTTCCCTAATTATTTTATTTTATTAACTATTTGTCATCACACTTTATAAGTGTATTATGATATATTTGTGAATTGCAATTAAATAATACATTGTCTACAAGTATGAAATTCTTGTGATACATGAATAATTATTAAATTATTGATATACTAAAAATTGAAGAATTATTAAATAAATAAAATTCATAAATAATATTGAATAGTTATTAAACAAATAAGATTAAAAATTGTATTTTAAAAAATAATTATTAAAATTATTAAATTAATATGATTTTCAAAAAAATGAAAAATAATAAAAATAATAATAAAAACATCGCAGAAGACATTTTGCGACATTTTTAGTACATTCCATGATGTTTCCAGAAAAACGTTACGGATTCCTTCACATTCTGCGACATTTTAAAAACGTCGTGAAATGTTAGACAATCCACGATGTTTTTAAAATCCTCACGGAATGTTAAAGATTCTACAACATTTTTTTAAAAACGTCATGGATTGTCCAATCTTTTAGTGACATTTTTATAAACGTCGCAGAATGTCAGAGTTTTTTGTGATGTTTTATTTAAAACGTCGCAGAAACCTTTTGCCTACACTACATTCCGCAACATTTTTTGTGACGTTTTTGGACATTATGTGATGTTTTAAAAACATCGCAAAAATGCCTTGTTTTCTTGTAATGTGTATTCATTCCAAGTTCTTGGGTTAGAGTTTTTAGGAACTAGATATAGGAAAGTCTTGTTTATTTCCTTTAGAAAAAACCCCTTTTAGGAAGAACTCCTAAACTGCCTCCTTAACTATCCCCCCTAATCTATTCCATGTTTTATGATAGAAAAAACCATTCAATTCATTCTGACTTAGAGCTTTAGAGTCATTCAAGCTGAAGATCACATTATCAATCTCCTGATCTATAATAGGTCTTATTAAGCAATTTGCTTCATAATCAGGAATTCTAGAAGTTACAAAATGTCTAAGGTCATAATCTGTTAAGTCAAAATGACTTTACGATTAACTTTGATGAAAACCAAATAATGATGAAGGAAGAAATGAGGCGGAAGCAGATGAAAATGAGATGGAAGGAAAATGAAACGGAAGAACAAAAATGAGACGGAAGAACGAAAATGAGACGGAAGAAAAAATGAGACGTAAGCGAAAATGAGACAGAAGAGAATGAGACGGAAGCAAAATGAGACGGAAGTAAAAATAATATGGAAGAAAAAATGAGACGGAAGCAATAATGAGACGGAAGAACAAAAATGAGACGGAAGCAAAAAATGAGACGGAAGCAAAAAATGAGACGAAAACAAAATGAGACGGAAGAAAATGAGACGCAAAGATAGAAATGAAACGGAAGCAAAATGAGATGAAACAAAGCCGAATATGAGACGAAAGAATCAAAGACGAAGAACCAAATTAGTTTGAGTTAGTTATAGAACTCAACTGAATAACTGTTTCTTTAAAGATCAAGAATCAAGAAGAAAGAAGCAGTTGAAGATGAAGATTATAAATATGAGTCGAAGTTGAAGACTGAAAAAGTTAGTGATTTTGTTAGTGATTTTCAAAAAGTTAAATACTGTATTTGTGTGAAACACGAGAGCTATATTTTCTGTAACAAAGCTCCCAATATCTTTCTGTAAGAAAGAAGAAAAGCTGAGAGCCTAAAGAGGCTAAGTGAGAAAAAGAATACTTGTTGTAAGAGAACTGAAGAGGCTCGGTGAAAAGAATACTTGTACTTTTGTGAAATATAGTGAAATATTAAAAGGGATTCTGAGCACTGGACGTAGCCCACGATTTGACGTGAACCAGTATAAAATTACTGTGTCGATTCTCACTCTCAAATCTTAACTCTTGTTTCTATTGTTGATATAAATACTTCATAATACAGTTTGTCAATCGTTTTTAGAAAGCAAATTTTAAAAAGGGGATTGTATTAAAAATTCGAATACACAATTCAACCCCCCTTCTTGTGCACTTTGTATATCGTATACTAACGTGTGATTCACTTCATAATCCACCCTGATGTGTGTGGTTCTTATCCAATTAGTTTGCTAAAGTACTCCAAAGCTCTTTTAACTAGTTCATCTTGTCCAAAAATATCTACACCCGCTTCTATTTTAATGGAGAAAATTCTATTAATGTTCTTTCGGGCTAACAAATAGTTGAAAAAAAACTTAGAGCATCTGCCTCCCTCTTTTAACCAATTTATCTTGGATCTCTACTTCAGTAGGAAACTTTGGTTATCTATTGCTTGTAAATAATTTTTAAGCGCTTCCTTCTCTACTATAACTAGTGCTCCATCCAAAGGATTTTCTGCCAGTGCTTTTTAAATAGAGGAAAGTTTTTCCTTTGAAATGTCAATCTCCTTATTAATATTATACTCTATTTTACTATTAAGAATCTTCAACTTCTATTTTATAGCCTTTAGCTTTTGGATACAAATGAACTATCTAGTCCCATAGTAATCATGCTCCAAACCCTTATCTATTGCATCTTGAAACCCGTCCATGTTAGCCAAAAAATTGTTGAATATTAAAGGATG